>OY728132.1:335967074-338688324 GCA_963277665.1 Viscum album
CATAAAGGCAGCCTGAAACATTTCCCAGAAGATGCCACTAACCAACCTTTCAACCCAGCTTACCGACCTAACATCAACCCAAAACACTGTTCAAACAGGAGGGGTTCTTGGACTCCAAACATCCCACAACATCAACATTTTCACAAACACATAATACAAACCATCCTAAACCAGTCATCAAGACATCATTTTTCCTTTTAAAAACATTTCTTTTAAAACAAACGGTTCAGTGGTTAGAATATCCACCAATGGTACCCCATGGGCCTCACACATGCATGCATCTGTGCCACACTAGGCACCCTCCTCATATCTATCACTACTAGAAATTAAAGCTATAGCCATGGACCTATAGCCATAGTTTTATTGGTCCATGGCTATATCTTCTTAATTGCCACGGTTTAATTTAATAAACATGGAAGTACCGTGTGTTTTTCTATTTGGTATTAGGGTCCCCCAATTTTCCTCTCGCACTCCTCCAACTTCTTCTCCTCCCTTCACCTCCCGACGAGTTCTCCTCCCCAACCTCGCCTGACCGTGTCGCCCTCCTCCCCGACCTCGCCTGACTGTGGTGCCCTACTCCACCGATGACTTCTCCTCCCCGAAGTTTTCTCCTCACCATGGCACCCTCCTCCCCAATGACTTCTCCTTCCCGACCTATCCTCCTCGTCCTCTCCTCACCCCGTTGCCCTCTTCTCTGACGACCTCTCTCACTGCGGCACCCACCTCTCGACGACCTCCCTCACAGCAGCAACCTCCTCCCCGGAGAACTGTCTCACCGTGGTGCCCTCCTCTTTGATGACCTGTCACCGTGGCGCCCTCCTCTCCTAGGTATTGTATTTTTATTTATTATTATTTTTAGCATCAATAAAATTCTTCATTGATGAATGTATATGGGGGTTCAGAGGGTCTAAAGAGTCTCCAGGGTGCCTGAGAAGAAGACATGGGATATAGCTAAGAGGTTTTAGTGTCATCGACTAACAGTTTGTAAACCACCAATTTTCTGGTGGAATTCCAGTAGCTATATATAGATAATGGAGGCCCTTCAACAAGAAGATGAGATCCACTATCCAGGAATTAGGTCTTTTTTTGTTTTATAATTTGTATTTTTCCCATTTTTTACATTTCATTATTTAATACCCCTCACCTAATTTTTCTCCAAAAATTACGCAACAGCACCTTCATTATATTATCCCTCTCATACCTCTCCTTCCATAGATATGATCTATATATCCCTAGTGTATTGAATTTTCATCTATCGAAATTTTTTCTTCTGGTAAATGTATGAATCCCCTTTTCTCCTATCTCTTTTTTTATGAGGGGTCTGTTTTATAATATTTACCCAGTTTTTCTAGTTTTCAAGTAATTTCTCTACTACTTCTATATATTCTATTCTTATCAAAATAAAAGGCATGTATTTGTAATTTAATCCTTATCATACATGAGGTAGTTGGTCCCAAAGTGTTTCCCATAGTAAAATTAATTTTCATTAAGTGATTATGAGGCCACATTTGTTGGTTTCAATTTGTATCCTTAATTATCATTATAAGATTTGAACTATGTTTATGTTATGTTATAAATCAATTGAAAATAATTTTCTTACTATGGATGAATGGTTAGGGTAATGGGAAAAATATACTGTGATTATTCCATTAAATATAACTTTGGAATTGGAAATTTGGGATAGGTTTGTGTTTTGACTTTTGGATGGTAAAATATAGTAAGTAGAATTGGAATTTTTTTAATATTAATAATGTGTTATAAGGTTTAATCTAGTTTTAAAAGGGTTATTTCGATTGAAAATAATCTTATTAAATGTTATTCACTAATGGAATTTATTGTATTTATTATTAAACCTAAGCTGAACATGGCCCTTGGGTGGGCACTGAGATATACTATTAAATTCCAAGTGAACATATCCCCCATGTGGAAACAGGGCCTTGGGGATGGGTATATTACTAATAAGTGTTAGTTTGGACTACAGACATGTATATTACCATTGGGAGTTTATTATCTTGTATTGGTCTCTAAAACACAATTAGAGACATCCAACATTGTCTATAGTAGGTGGGTCTAGCCTAAAGTATCACCATGGAGCCCATAATCAGTTTTATTTTAGTTATTTATTGTTCTAGTTAAGATAATAACTTATATATTCAACCATTATATGAACTTATTTTTTCAGCCAAGATTTTATAGGAATGCCATTTATGGTGGCCTACTAAGTTGTAGACACACCGTACGTGGTTCATCATTTGGTACCATAGTGGATTTCATCATTTCATATAGGGATATGGGAAATAACTTGATGACTGGTGTAGGACTTTATGTTAGTATGGAGCTAAGGAATTGGTATCAGAATAGAGTTCCATCACTTTTTTGAGTCATATAGTTTGTTATCCATTTTGTACTCTTTTTTACCTTTTGCATGTGTATAGTGGAATGTTTTCCTTTGACTACCTTATTCCATTATTTTTAATATTTCATGAATTATGTTTTTTTATGATAAATTTTATGGAATTTATCCTATGATGTTATGTGATATATGTTTCTTTATTTATCTAATTTTATTTTTCACTCAGTTGTTAGGGTTATAGTCTCCATAAGGACTCCTATCAAACTCTATTTTCTAGTTGGTTACCTCTGGAATTCAGGTAGGTGTGCTTTATTTCTTGTATCATACAAATTTTTTGGTAACTATTCAATGGTTTTAGGTAGTAGTATATTACATTCCTTCTTAGTTTCTATCCCCTAAAAGGGATGTTCTCTTTTCTATTATCATGATATCTTATTTTCAATTGGAGTCCCTAAAAAATCATCATCTTATTTTTTATATAGTGTGTATATCCCAAAAACCCTATACATTAATTCACTTAAAATTTATAATAATTAATCAATAAGAATAGGGAATAAGGAGATTCCTTTTTTTGTCTTGGATACAATATTCAGAATGAGTACTTCCTCTCAACCCGGATTATTCTTTTCTTCAATTGTAGAAATGTATGATTTCCTTGGACAATAATATATATTCTTATTCTAATGTTTTTTATTATATTCCTTTTTACTTAGAACATATTATATGTGTGGAATGGACTTTTACACTTCATTATTCTAAATCTTCAAGTTTCTTGTTGTAGATATCTTCTCATAATTTTTACCTTCATCCAATGAATCTAATTTTTCCAATATATTTATAAAAAAATACCTTTAATTTTTTTCATTCATAATTATAAATTCCATGATCTTAGGCACCAGTTGTGACCTGTTGTATTTTAAATTTATCAACAGATCTCATATTTTATACCTTACTTAATTTCTTATTTGAAATTTATTTTAAATCTACAAAAGAACTAGTCTTCATTCTTTAATGATATTAAATAACATGATCTCATGAACTCCTCACATAATGCTTCTTAAAAATAATTTTACATATTCATAAACATGGCCTTATGAATCTATTGTATGTGTATCATTTTTCCTACATGGATTCATGTATCCAAATACACATATGTGAACATTCTCATGTGTTTCAGTGCATTCAACTCTATATATTTACGTACACATGAAAAACTCTTATGTATAAATTAATATACATAGTACCATGTTTGGTTACATGGATTAATCTACTTAGGAAATCCACTATAGAATTTCAGCTAAACTGGATATTCAGTTATACTACATAGTCACCATAAATATAGACACATCTCATATCCTCTTCAAATGACTTCCAATCTTTCTTATCCACTTACAGAACATCAGTTGGATTCTTGTGGAGCTATATATTCACTCATAATTAATCTTTATATTCCTTAAATATCACTAGAATTTTATGCTAGGATATATGTCATTTAATAAATATCCTTTCTAACTCTATATTAATAGATAATCCTTCCTCATGTTGGTTTTGTGTTCATTAATTATGGTCAATCCTTATATACATAGAAGATCTATACTATTCATTCATCATTTAGTATTATTATAGGCCTTGAATTTTGTATTCTAAATTATTTTTCTCAATGACCTCATCATTGTTTTAGATTATTGTTCACTCCTCGTCGCATGCCATAAAAATTTACCAATATTCCAAAAAATATTAGATATTATTTTTCATATATTATTAAACATCTCCACTCGATTAATTTATGGTGTATCCTCATTAATAATTCTCTATGGATTAAGTTAGTGACTCAATAATCTTAGGGAATTTCATATGATTCCTTCTCATGAATCCTCAAAAATCCTCTAATAATCGTTATTAACACATTAAAGTAATATTGAATCTAATGATAATAGATGCAATTCTATATTTGGGAAGTTTCTTTTTCATAGTAAATTCTTATATTTATTTTTTCATAAATTTCATCATTAACTATGATCAGTAAGATCCAAACTCATTCATTTGTCAAACTATTAATAATTCTATTATTATCTGAGAACTTTATTACATAATTCTAAAATACCACAACCAAGATTCTCTTATTTTTCATAGATTCAAACTGAATTAAGAAGTTAGAAATGAAAATGGTAATATCTATATTATCTATAATTTGAATTCATTAAATAATAATTTACGTATATAAGAAAGGAAAACTCTAGACTCATACTATAAATCTAGTGTAATTACTACACCATTTCATATAGTATATATCTATCTCTCTATCACCGGCATCTACCATCACTGTAGCTCAGTCTCCCATCCTGTTTCTCATCACTGTTCCCAAAACATTCAATGTTTAAAAAAATTAAAATCAAGTCACAGTATGGTTTTAATATCCTATATGATTCTTATAAAGTAACAATAAAATTTTATCACACAATTTGAGGTGAACTTAGGAAAAATAGTCAAGGCATTTATGCCTCCCACAATAAAAATGAGCTTTCTTGTGCCGAAAATATTTTTATTCGACAAATAACCTTTTTTATTTCTTAATTAAATTATTCGGTTTTGTATTTTTTGTTTTTATACATGAAGAGACCTATAGGCTATATCTATTTATATCTAGGAACTAATTTCAAAATTTATCAAGAATTATTTATGTATTCAAATAGTTTCAATAAGGACTATAACTTATTATCATTCCTACTTCACTATTCAAAGAATATTTTGTCTTTATGTTGTATACTGATTTCTCAATATGTATGTAATTCAACATAGTAACAAAAAAACAAGAAATAAAATATAAAAATCTGTCCATTAAATCAATAGTAAACATTGAGGATTCATTCATTATAAGTGAGTATATTGTTAAATTTTGTATCTAAATGTATTAAATTGAAGGGGGTTTATTGTTTCTTACATTAATGTGGTTTGAGAAAAGACCATGTGATATATTTTTCATAAATATTGTGTAGTGTTTTGAGTCTAATCTGGGTGTAGTATAAGAAGATTTCACACATGAGAATTTAGTGATTAAGTGAGGCTAAAACATCAGGAGAAGAAATAATATTTTCCTGATCATGGTTTCCCTTACCCAATTGATCATACACAAGTGATTAAAATTATTAAGAAAAGTCTACATAAAAGGTTTGTTTCTATTGAATGTATTTGAAGTTGTACATTAGCAAATCAAATATAGAAATCCCATTGAGGAAGATCATGAAATCATCATATAATTGATCAAGTTAAGAAGAATGACCTTGTGAATAGGGGGACTAGTTATTGAAGAGGCTCAACACTGGGGGTTATAACCATTCAACTGTTTTGGGACTAAATAAAGGAGGGAAAAAAGTTGAATCGCTAGGGGTATAATTAGGATCAAATGGAGTATTAACTAATGGGGGTATAACCTATTGATTCATAAACCATTATAATTAATAATAATATTATAATGGATAATCTATAACCGGGTTATTTATAACTAGTTTTAGCAATGGGTAAGTGTTAGTATTGAAAAATATAAAAATATTTTTTGTTATATTTCATTTAATTTTTTCATTTCATATTGGGTCCACTCATCTTAATAGGTTATATAGGTATAAAATCAAGAGGGGGCAGGGTGGCAGGGGGTAGGGGGCAGGGGGTAGGGGTAGGGGCAGGTCTGCTGTGCAGGGGGCAGGGGGCAGGGGGAGAGTGGAGGGGGGCAAGGGAAAGGTGTGGGTGGAGGGGGGAAGAGGGCAGGGGGCAGGGTGGAGGGGTGCAGGGGGTAGGGTGGAGGGGGGAAGGGGGCATGGTGGAGGGGGCAGGGGGAAGGGGGAGGTGGGAGGGGGAGGTCTGCAGGGTAGGGGAGGGGGCAGGGTGGAGTGGGGAGGTATGCAGGGTAGGGGGTGGTCTGCAAGGGGGTCAACAGGACACCTATGCTGCGACTACTGACAGTGTAAAACAACATCAACTCTCTGCACCTTCACATAGTGATGAGATGTTGGACAAAGCAGCAGTTCAGAATCTAGTTCACAATATGTAGATGGCTGATAATAGCAAAACACAACACATTCAAGATGGTGACGAAGGTCTGGAACTACAAAAGACACAACAAGCAACCCCTGTTATGGCTGAATTCACCACAACACATGAAAGATGATGAAGAACCTTGTGTCACTCCCTTAACAACACTATTCAAGTTCTCTAGGTTAAGAATAATGTTTAATCATTATTTTTCACATTTAAGTGCTGATGGAAGTTAACTTTATTCCCATATTTTGGTGATTTTTGATTTTTGAAGAGGCAATTGAAGGTTATGTTTGAAAAATAAAGAGGTTTATTAATGATCATGTTATTTAGTACTAGGATGTACATATCAATCTGCATATTATTTTTTCATTGTTGGTTATGGATTCATGTATCATTTATCATTTACAGTTGACACACTGATCACATATATATAAGAAGCCGTTATATCTAATTTTTTCCCACTATTTTCTTATATGTGGTTTCTTATGATGAGGCTAGTTCTATCCACGACCATCAATGATAGTGAGTTCAACATCTGATTTGGGTAATGTTTATTCTTTTTTTATTCTTTGGCCCAATTTTAATTAGGGAATTTGTGATTTTTGGGTTCCATATATTTTTGCAGTGCATTTTAGATTTCATTGAGGTGGATTCGAGTCACCATTGACGAAGGCTTACATGTGTATGCATAGGTAGGCATATACATATATAAGTTCCCCTTTATATATATTCACTCATGGCAGTATGAATATATATATTTGGGCTAGGTGTGCTTATATATGGATATTAAAAATGCATACATGTCTATGCGTAAAGGGGTATATGCAAGTATAAAAATATATTTAAGGACCCCCTTGTGCATATTTGGGCATGGAAATAAGTACATAGGGGCTAGGTTTCCTTATATATATGTGAAGTTTCATATGTGTGCAAGCGAAAAAAAGGAAGATTCGAGTTTTCATCGTGAAAAGCAAATGCGCCTTGAGGTTGAGGTAGGGTCCCTCTCCTAGCCTCTTTAATTCAAGAATGATTAAATTGCATTTAGTTTCCTTCTTAATTTTGCATGTTTATATTAAATTACAATTCTTGAATTTTTGTTAGTTAAGATAATTGTTTGGTTTGATAAATAAATCATGGTTTTGTAATAACACCCCTCCAATGGAGGTGCGCTGTCTGCGAAAACTCACAGTGGTATACCTTGCTTCTCACTATTGCATTGATGTTTTCCTTATACTTGATTTCGTTGTTAGTCATAAATCACACATCGTAATTGTCCCTTTTTATATCCTTGTAGTGGGTTTCCCCCTTTTTATTAAAATGGTTGTTTTAACCTAGACACCCTTTAAGTGTCGTTATACTTTTAAGATGGAATTTCCCATAATGGCCAAGTCACCACTAAGTGAATAGCATGATTTGGATGGAATGGATTGTACATCGTTTTAGTATGGTTTTAGTATGGTCAAAAATATTCCTTCAATTCACATAAATTCTCTATATATTTCTCTACAAAGAGATTTAGTAATCTTCTATTCATTGTTATTCCTTCAACTCTGGATTGAAAAATTATCATGATTCCACTATTTTATAAATCATTTAAATGAAACATTACATCCATGAGTTTTACCATGACATGGTGAAAAAAAACTATCCATTTTCTAGCCACTATGAGCATGGTTCATATCCTCCATGGGGTGGTCTTCCTCTCTTTGTTGACACTATTTATCAGTCCCACATTACACTTTAGTGAAGAAATCCACTATTTCATCACTTAATATGATACATATAATGCTTTTGAATTTCCCTGAAGTGGTTGCCACATTCATTGCTTTTCCTTTATGATACTTTGAAGATATTGTTCTTTGTTCTCTCTAGAAATTGAAATATACATCAGCTTTCACATATAATTCCATTTTATCTTGAGTATCATCAAATTCTTCTTCAAGTTCATCAGTTATACCCCTTGATAGATATTCATTACAAAGAAAAACAGTAGTGGCAGCATGAGATTTCTCTTCCATATCAGCCTAGGAACTCTTCACTTGCAACTTTTTAGGAGAAACAGAAATTCAAGAATCTCTATAATGGGGAGATGATCCAAGAATAGGATAATCAAAGCCTCTAGCAATAAAACACATATAATATGTATTTTGAGAAATAATAGACCTATCGTTAGTAGGAACATGATCCTCTAGGGCTAAAACAGGGACATGCCCTGAATTTTCAACTGCTTGATGTTGAGCTTGAACCTCAATTGTTTAGTTGGTCCCACATTTTTAGTGTATAACTTAAATCCACTTCTACCAATACACACTCATAATGACCAAAAATTACATTTTTAGTGGAATATTTCATCCTGATAGGAATGAAAATCATGAATTCTATATCATATAATATTTCCTAGTTCCATAGTACCCAATTAAGTCTGGGAATCTTAAACTAGATCTGTACACAAGTTTCTTGTCATTAGAACTAAATTGTAGCTTCCAGTCATAAACCCGCAAGGTACCGGGCTTTAGGTTGTGCGATCCAATGCTCCAAGATCATCCTTTTAGATCTGTTGAGGGAAACTGAAAGTCAAAAAATCCTCAATCAAATGATAGACATTTACCTCCTTCTTTTACTTCTTTTTCCATGGGGTTCGACATGAATCAATTTTGAAATCACTTCTTTACTCTTTCCTTGGCCAGAAGATGTTTCCCCGCGGATGTCGATGGACCGGGCCAACACACCGCGGTCATGCCACGGTCACGCCGCGGTCACGCCGCGGTCACGCCGTGATCACGTCATGGTCAGGCCATGATTTGGCCCTGCTCCAGGATGACACCCTGTGGCGGTTCGCAGTGATAGTATTCCATTAGTCTTGTGATCAATGTTTGTAACACCCCAAGCTTCTATGGTACGCTTCTCTTTGAATAATGTGATAGCGTGTGTTGTACGCAACACCGAGTTCTAACACACCATAACCAATCAAACTAGCCGTTATGAATAGTAATACCTAATTTTTGAAATTATATATATATTATATTTCAAAATGGACATCATTTTTGGATTCGGAATATCAAATTTAGCCTAAGGTAAAATTTTGGTACATTTCGGATAACTTTCATATTTTGATGAATAGTGAAAATTACTAAATTTTAATTAAAAACAACTTTTTTAATAAAAATAATTAATAATGATAAATTATGAATTTTAGTAGTTTTAAAGAATATTTAGAATATATTTTTACCATTTAATATAATGTTTGTCATTGTACATAATTTTACAATTAAACCGAACATAAACAAGTGTCAATCTTTTGATAGTTATTATCTCTTAAAAACACGCTTTTTGTTTTGACAGCGGGAATTAATTTTAAATTAATTTCTGCCACTTCTGTGTTTTGAATTTAGGAAAATGGATTCCATATTTGTAATCAGGATGTTCAAATTTTGTAAATAGGTAACATTTATTTTTAGACATTTTGAATAAATACTGCTGTAAATATTTTATTTACCATGGTTAAGGGTAAATCCGGTAAATAAGGGTTAAAAAATAATATTATAATAATATTAAATTACCCTAAAACATGTCTTAACCCTATTGGTTGATATATGGTCGACCATGGACATCTTTGGGTCGATTTGGGGACCCCATGGATCCACTTGTAAGTGATAATGACACTTTATTTTAATTAAGTTAAAATGAATACAAAAATGACACAAGCATATATCTTTTAGAAAAACAATTGTTACATAGGGTTATATATGTTGCATTTTAGATTATAAATATTAATTAGAAATATAAAAAGATTTCCTACATAATTATATTTTATTTATAATTTTTAGACATTAAATAATTTATTTTATTTATGACACAATGATGATGCAGTAATTACTATAATAGTGAAAAATTAAAATAATTAATATTATAAATACCCAAATAAATATAATATGAAACTTTTAATGAATTAAACTAATTTTCTAGGATAATATGATATATTAGGATTGATTTAATTGACTTTGTTCGAAGTAATCAATCTGTTATAAGTTTCACAAAAATCAACTATTGAATAGTGTCAAAATTGACATAAAAGAGTTCTTAAAAAAAATATTATATTATTAATTGATATTAAATTCATAAAAATCTAAGGTTCGGCCAAGAAACTTATATCATGATAGGTTCATCATTAATGGACCACTTGGGGGTTTCTTGGATGTATATAGTAAGTTTATTCACCATATTATATAAAAATACAAAGAGACATTATAAAAGTGAAACTAATTAACTTAGAGTTAATACTTAAAGATAAGGTTAATATAAGTACCCAAACCTGTCTAAATTCTATTGGTTGAGTTGTTTTCGACCCAACCCCACATTAACCTTTTAATAATCAACTTTTGATCCATTAGAAACCGAATATGAATTTATTATAAATTAATATTTCTAGTTTTTCCAAAGGTTCCCCTCACCCCTCTTATAAAAGGGCACTCCTCCTTCTCATTTCTTCACACCTTCAAAGCCTTTTGTTTCGGCCAAACTCTACCCAAATACTTTCCCAACATCCCTCACTACAACCTAGAGGCCTTAGTTTGATCAGAAAGCCAACCTAAGGATCCCTTTTGATCAAATCAAAAAGAAGAACCCAAAGAAGAGGTAATGTTTTCACCACCCCTTTTCAAGTTCCTTTCTTCTTCCACTTCTTCTTCCTTTGTTCTTACCATTCTAAAATAATAACTCCAGTATCTCACATATACTGTGATGTTATTATAAATATGGTACAACCATATTCAGTATTCTATCCACCATTTGAATAACATGTCACCATACGTGCGTACGTACGGCTTACCGTCTCTACGTCGTGGTGTAATTGTTATTCAATATATTATTATTTTGATGGGTATAATAATGATGTGTAACTCATGTAAATAATAAATATAACATGTTAATGATTCTTTATATATGATATACCATCCATTTATATATTATTTTAATATCAAAAGAATGATATTGTCGCTCGTGCGTACGTACGGACTACCGTCTCCACGAACGCAATGAGATTCATTCTCCATCGTATCCATTCAAGTATTATTATCATTTGATGATTTAAAAATGAGGTTTAATAACTTGATATCATTATGGATATGAATAAGATACAACAAACATGGCTTATCTAACAAAACATATAAAAGAAAATGAGTAAGTTAACACCCGAAACGACGATAATTCTAAGATATTTATTAACAAATCAATATTAAAAGATCATATATAATATCATATTAATATATATGATTCTTGTATAATTTAATAACAATTATTTCACCATTATACATGAGTTTAACCTACCCCAACCAAGGAAAAGTACAAGGTAAGGGTTATTTCACAATCTCTTCATTATCCGAGGTTGTTTATACGTAATAATCTACTGGGATTTCTTTATCATCCACATCCATGTTTCTTCGAAATGTATTTCAAAACTTATTTATTATTTACAATAATATGGGTTAAAGTCATTTATACCCTTGTTTGACTTTTTATAAGAGTTTTATAAAGGAATCTTTCCGTCGTTTTCAAAACAAGTTCCTTTTTAACCTTTTCGACAGAATTAAGGTAAGAATGTTTTTTTAACTTATACGGCGGGTGCGGCTATTTTCCGCCGTTATAAAATCTTTAAAGATTCCCTTACAAGATTATAAGATTATTTTCAAAGAAAATGTTTTATTTTATATGAATCTTAAATGATTTCAAAATAAAAGGAGATATTTCTTTAAAAAGAATTTTGATTTCATCTATGTCAACATCCTTTGATGGATTTTAAGATTATTTGAAGTTGATTTATTATGATACAAAACTTCTATATTGTATTGAAGGTTTTGTGATATGTTTGACTGTGGATGTGCTATTTTTATACCATTCATAGTTTATGGTGAAAGTATTGACATTTCGTATGCTAGTTTTAATACGAATGTTTATGTTATGTTTAAACCTTTTCATATGGGAATGCATTGGACTTAATATGTGACGGGTGGAGCCCGCTATAGCTCCTCGATGCATCGGTAGGTCTCATGAGACAAACTAGTGTCTTGGAACAAGGCCTTGACAAAATCTTATTTGTAGTCTTGGCACGAGGCCTTGGCTATGTGGTTATGATAGTCTGGCATTATGCATTCCATCATTATGAAAGTGGTTATTGATTTTTCATGTGATTATTCGATTAGTAGAATAACCATGTGAATAAGTAAATGGAATTATTTCATTTTATTTATGCCATAATATGTTAAATGTTCAAGTTTAAAAGGCTTTTGTTTTAGTTATGTATTCCCTTAAATGTTTATTCTTATTTATGAAAGTTTCCGCTATATTGTTATCCTTACTGGGCATTTGAGCTCACCCCTTTTCTATGTTTTATTTTTCCCAGGAAGTGAAGAAGTAAATTATGAATGACCTACAGGGATATTATGTGGGGATATGAGTGTGGATTATGGAGACAATATGTTTTTGTAGTAGTTTTTCATTTTATGATGTAATGTAAGACTTATGAATATATCTAGTGTTTCCAAGACTACTAAACCAATCGGTCTTTCGAGATTTGATCTTTCTTGTGATCATACCAATGTTATGTAATAATGCACTGACTCTGGGTAACTGGGGTAGGGGCGTTACAGTTGGTATCAGAGGAAGTTTAGTACAAACCTTGGAAGCTAGATTTAGATAAACTCTGATTAGAGCACGTAGACCTAAGATGAACTTTGAGGATTAGTATAGAAGAACTTCCTCGAATTTTGGTATTGTAGAGATTTTGTAAGTTTTCCGAGCAATACATACCTGTCTGGATACGAGCAGGTAGAGGCGGCTCTGGCACAGATGTACCTAGGGGTAAAACCCGAAAACACCGCTTTGAGCTAGACTCGAACGGGAACTAGTGCACGACAACGGGCCTTGCTGCACTCTTGGTTACGACACTCCCGGGGGATATGCTTAGGATAACTCTCATTTTCTTTACAAATCATTATGAAGGGTTTATGAGTATATACTTCCTCAAAGAAAACATTTTTATGATTATGGATTATATCCATAAATAGTTCAATTTATGTTAAGTGTTTTATAAGTATGGGATTATGTATTTTGATTCATAAACTGATCTAGTTTATGCCATTGTTTAGAAATGGCGCCTAGTCGAAGAAATGGAAACCGTATCAATGCACGCACTCCATGTAGGGATTTCCCTCCTGCTCAAGATAATTATAGTGGGGCTGGTGATGCAACTGGTGCCGATCAGCTAATCACCATACTGGGACAACTTACTCAGGTTATGAATAATAACCTTACCCGTATGGAGCACCCTGATCCGCAGCATGGAGGATCAATGTTAGATCGATTCATGAGGAAACAACCACCAACGTTCAATGGGAATACAAATCCCTTAGTAGCTGAGCAATGTATATTTTCCCTAGAGAAAATATTTCAGGCTTTGGGGAGCAGTGAAAGGGAAAAAGTTATCATGGCAGTTTACCGCCTCACTGGAGATGCTGATCAATGGTGGTCATTGATTCAAAACATGAAGGAAGATGATGAAGTATCAAATATGGAGTGGAGGGAGTTCAAAGATCTGTTTTTAGAAAAATACTTTCCTCGCGACCATTGAGCCGATATGGAAAGGCAATTTCTGAGTCTGAGACAAAAGGAGGATGAGAATGTCACAAAGTATGAGGCTAACTTTACAAGGTTAGCGAGGTATGCTGGAGATTATATTCGCAACCCAAGAAGTAATATTGATCGTTTCTTTGATGGGTTAAAACCATTTCTCCGTCGAGCATTAGTCTCACGATGCTTTTCATCGTACGAAGACATTGTCTCATGTGCTATCAAGACCGAAAAGGAATTCTCTAAGTCTTATGACTTTAAAGCAAAGCAAGAGAAGAAGAGACCTGCTGATCAATCTGGGAATGGAAATAAGGGGAAGAAGGGAAAGGTTGAATATCCATCTTGTGGTAAATGCGGGAAGAAACACCCCGGTGCTTGCTTGAAGGGAATGAGAGTCTGTTACAAGTGTGGTGAAAAAGGCCACCAAGCTCGTGATTGAAAAGGGAAGAAGGAAGCCACCAACGTTCAGTGCTACAATTGCAGGGGGATGGGGAATTATGCAAATGCATGTCCTAAGAGTCAGGAGAACTTACCTCAGAAAAGGCCAAGGGATCAAGGCCAGGCTTATGATATCACTACTGCAGAGGTAGAAGCTCCAAAAGACGTGGTGGTAGGTAATTTAATGGTTTCCTCAAGTTTAGAAAATGCATTATTTGACTCTAGATCGTCGCATTGTTTCATATCTTCCCAGTTTGCTAAGAAAATTAGATATTTCCAATTTGATTTAATAAGGGAGTTTTCAGTTAAAACTCCTAAGGGAAGTATCATTGCAACAAAGTTTTGTGAATCAGTCCCCATTAGAGCACATAAATTTTCTTTATCTGCTGATCTCATCGTCATACCTATGATTGAGTTTGATATAATCCTCGGTATGGATTGGCTTTCAGACTATGATGTGAAGATTTATTGTAAGAAGAAATAGGTTACGATTCTTGATGATAATGATAAGGAACACCTTATCTTTAGAGCATAATCGTCACCACCTAATTCTTATTTAGATCCACCCCCAGTAGCTCAACTTAATTCAATTATTGGGGAGGAAGAGAATGAAATAACTGTCGGTGAGGAAAGGAATGTTCAAATATAGGATTTACCTGTTGTGAAAGAATTTGTAGATGTATTTCCGGAAGATTTACCTGGACATCCTCCAGAACGAGAAGTTGAGTTTTCCATTGATTTGATTCCTGGATCAAGGCCTATATCGAAGACCCCTTATAGAATGGCCACTGTAGAGTTAGTCGAACTAAAGAAACAACTAGAGGAATTGAGTAATAAATGATTTATTCGCCCTAGTGTTTCTCCATGGGGAGCCCCTATTCTTTTTGTTAAAAAGAAAGATTGATCTATGAGGTTATGTATCGACTACAGGGAGATCAATGCTATAACGATAAACAACAAGTATCCCATACCTCGTATTGATGATTTATTTGACCAACTTCATGGAGCTCAATACTTTTCAAAGATTGACCTTCGATATGGATACCATCAGTTGTGTGTGAAGAAGGAAGACATTCTGAAGACAGCATCTCGAACCAGGTACGGGCATTATGAGTTTACTGTAATGCCGTTTGGATTGACTAATGCACCCTCTGTATTCATGGATCTGATGAATAGAGTTTTCAAGGAGTATCTCGATGAATTTGTGGTGGTATTTATTGATGATATATTGGTATACTCCAAAACCTACGAAGATCATGAAAATCACTTGCGCATTATCTTGAAGACTCTGAGGAGGCATGAATTATATGGGAAGTTTAGCAAGTGTGAATTCTGGCTTCAGGAGATTTCTTTTCTTGGACATATTGTCTCTAAAGATGGAATCTCTGTTGATCCTTCTAAGACCAAGGCAATCCAAGAATGGCCATCACCTACGATTATAACTGAGGTACGCAGTTTTATTGGTTTGGCAGGTTATTATCGACATTTCATCCAGAATTTTGCCCGATTGGCTAACCCATTAACGAAGCTCACACGTAAAGGGGTTAAATTTGTTTGGACAAAAGAGTGTGAAGAATGTTTTGAAGAACTAAAGAAAAGATTAGCCAATGGTCCTATATTGACTCTACCATCAGGGAATGATGGGTTCGTTATTTATAGTGATGCATCGAAGAAATGACTTGGTTGTGTCCTTATGCAGAATGATAGAGTTATTGCCTATGCATCACGACAGTTGAAAATTCATGAACAAAACTATCCTACTCATGATCTCGAGTTAGCAGCTGTGATCTTTGCTTTGAAGATATGGAGGCACTACCTCTATGGTGAAAAATGTGAGATTTATACTGATCACAAGAGTTTGAAGTATATTTTCTCACAAAAAGAACTCAACATGAGGAAAACGAGATGGCTTGAATTACTCAAGGATTATGATTGCACGATACACTACCACCCAGGGAAGGAAAACAAGGTGGCAGATGCTTTGATTATAAAAGAACATGGAGTTTTGAACAATATGAGAATTGAAAGGGATCCAATTTTCATGGATCTAGTGAAGATGGACATGGGAATAACCAAGGAAGGAGAAACATCATTTCTTTTTCAAATGGTTGCCAAACCATCTTTAATAGAAAGGATTAAGAGTACTCAGACCGATGATAAAGAATTTCAAAAGAAGATTAAAGCTGTGAATGATGGGAGATTGAGAGACTTTGTGTATGAATATGGAATTTTGAAATTTGGGAAGAGACTTTGTGTTCCCGGTATACCTGATCTAAAAAGGGAATTGCTGGATGATGCTCATAGTTCCAATTTCTCTATACACCCTGGGAGCACCAAAATGTATAGAGATTTGAAGGAACATTTTTGGTGGAACAACATGAAGAGGAAGATTGCTGATTTTGTGTCAAGATGTATGGTTTGTCAACAAGTGAAAGCTGGAAGGCAACAGCCTGGAGGAGTCATGCAACCTCTTCCCATACCGGAGTGGAAATGGGACAATATTATGATGGACTTTGTCAAGGGGCTACCAAAGACTCCTAGAAGGACTGATGCAATATGGGTGATTGTTGATCGTCTTACCAAGTCAGCACATTTTCTTGCTATAAGAGAAGATCTACCCCTGGAACGTCTAGCATGACTATATATTAATGAAGTTGCGAGACTTCATGGAGTACCCTTATCAATTGTTTCTGATCGTGATCCCCATTTTACTTCAAGATTTTGGAAAAGTCTTCAGAAATCCCTGGATACTGAACTTCATTTGAGCACTGCTTACCACCCTCAGACAGACGGACAATCAGAACGGACTATTCAAACCTTATAAGACATGTTGAGATCTTGCTCACTTGACTTTCAGGGTATGTGGGATCAATATTTACCTCTGGTAGAATTTTCCTATAACAATAGATTTCATTTAAGTATTCAGATGGCACCATATGAAGCGTTATATGGAAAGAGATGTCGTACACCAACCTGTTGGGATGACGTTGGTGAAAGAAAACTTGTAGGCCCAGAACTGGTGGAGGAAACGGTGGAAAAGGTGAAAGTAATCCAAAATCACATCAAAGCAGCTCAAAGTAGGCAGAAGAGCTATGCCGATAATCGAAGGAAGGATTTGGAATTTCAAGTTGGTGATCATGTTTTCCTGAAGGTATCTCCGTGGAAGGGATTCATACGTTTTGGTAAGAAAGGTAAATTGAGTCCCAGGTACATCGGACCTTTCGAAATTCTAGAACGAATTGGGGTTGTAGCTTACCGATTGGCAATGCCGCCAAGTCTCTCCAAAGTTCACGATGTGTTCCACGTATCTCTGTTCAGGAAATACATGCCTGATCCAACGCATGTAATCACCTATGAGGAATTAGAACTGGAACCCGATCTTTCCTATTGTGAAGAGCCCGTCAGGATTCTTGATATGAGAGAACAATTACTGAGAAACCAGACAACGCGTCTGGTAAACGTTTTGTGGATAAACCATAAGATGGAAGAGGCAACGTGGGAACCCGAGGAACTTATGAAGAAGAACCACCCGAGTCTTTTCATGTGATAAGTATTCTAGAAATTTTTGAGGACGAAATTATTTGAAGGAGGGGAGAATGTAACACCCCAAGCTTCTACGGTACGCTTCTCTTTGAATAATGTGATAGCGTGTGTTGTACGCAACACCGAGTTCTAACACACCATAACCAATCAAACTAGCCGTTATGAATAGTAATACCTACTTTTTGAAATTATATATATTTTATATTTCAAAATGGACATCATTTTTGGATTTGGAATATCGAATTTAGCCTAAGGTGAAATTTTGGTACATTTCGGATAACTTTCATATTTTGATGAATAGTGAAAATTACTTAATTTTAATTAAAAACAACTTTTTTAATCAAAATAATTAATAATGATAAATTTTGAATTTTAGTAGTTTTAAAGTATATTTAGAATATATTTTTACCATTTAATATAATGTTTGTCATTGGACATAATTTTACAATTAAACTGAACATAAACAAGTGTCAATCTTTTGATAGTTATTATCTCTTAAAAACACGCTTTTTGTTTTGACAGCGGGAATTAATTTTAAATTAATTTCTGCCACTTATGTGTTTTGAATTTAGGAAAATGGATTCCATATTTGGAATCAGGATGTTCAAATTGTGCAAATATGTAACTTTTATTTTTAGACATTTTGAATAATTACTGCGGTAAATATTTTATTTACCATGGTTAAGGGTAAATCCGGTAAATAAGGGTTAAAAAATAATATTATAATAATACTAAATTACCCTAAAACATGTCTTAACCCTATTGGTTGATACATGGTCGACCATGGACATCTTTGGGTCGATTTTGGGACCCCATGGATCCACTTGTAAGTGATAATGACACTTTATTTTAATTAAGTTAAAATGAATATAAAAATGACACAAGCATATATCTTTTAGAAAAACAATTGTTACATAGGGTTATATATGTTGGATTTTAGATTATAAACATTCATTAGAAAGATAAAAAGATTTCCTACATAATGATATTTTATTTATAATTTTTAGACATTAAATAATATATTTTATTTATGACACAATGATGATGCAATAATTAATATAATAGTAAAAAATTAAAATAATTGATATTATGAATACCCAAATAAATATAATATGAAACTTTTAATGAATTAAACTAATTTTATAGTATAATATGATATATTAGTATTGATGTAATTTACTTTTTTCGAAGTAATAAATCTGTTATGAGTTTCACAAAAATCAACTATTGAATAGTGTCAAAATTGACATAAAAGAGTTCTTAAAACAAATATTATATTATTAATTGATATTAAATTCCTAAAAATATAAGGTTCGGCCAAGAGACTTATATAATTATATTTTCATCATTAATGGACCACTTGGGGGTCTCTTGGATGTATATAGTAAGTTTATTAACCATATTATTTAAAAATACAAAGAGACATTGTAAAAGTGAAACTAATTAACTTAGAGTTAATACTTAAAGATAAGGTTAATATAAGTACCCAAACCTGTCTAAATTCTATTGGTTGAGTTGTTTTCGACCCATCCCCACCTTAACCTTTGAATAATAAACTTTGGATCCATTAGAAACCGAATATGGATTTATTATAAATTAATATTTCTAGCTTTTCCAAAGGTGCCCCTCACCCCTCTTATAAAAGGGCACTCCTCCTTCTCATTTCTTCACACCTTCAAAGCCTTTTGGTTTGTCAAAACTCTGCCCAAATACTCTACCAACATCCCTCACTACAACCTAGAGGCCTTAGTTTGATCATAAAGCCAACCGAAGGAGCCCTTTTGATCAAATCAAAAGGAAGAACCTGAAGAAGAGGTAATGTTTTCACCACCCCTTTTCAAGTTCCTTTCTTCTTCCACTTCTTCTTCCTTTGTTCTTACCATTATAAAATAATAACTCCAGTATCTCACATATACTGTGATGTTATTATAAATATGATACAACCATATTCAGTATTCTATCTACCCTTTGAATAACATGTCACCATTCGTGCGTACGTACGGCTTACCGTCTCCACGTCGTGGTGTAATTGTTATTCAATATATTATTATTCGGATGGGTATAATAATGAAGTGTAACTCATGTAAATAATAAATATAACATGTTAATGATTCTTTATATATGATATACCATCCATTTATATATTATTTTAATATCAAAAGAATGATATTGTCGCTCGTGCGTACGTACGGACTACCGTCTCCACGAACGCAATGAGATTCATTCTCCATCGTATCCATTCAAGTATAATTATCATTTGATGATTTAAAAATGATGTTTAAGGACTTTATATCATTATGGATATGAATAAGATACAACAAACATGGCTTATGTATCAAAACATATAAAAGAAAATGAGTAAGTTAACACCCGAAACGACGATAATTCTAAGATATTATTAACAAATCAATGTTAAAAGATCATATATGATATCATATTAATATATATGATTCTTGTATAATTTAATAACAATTATTTCACCATTATACAGGAGGTTAACCTACCTCAACCAAGGAAAAGTACAAGGTAAGGGTTATTTCACAATCTCTTCATTATCCGAGGTTGTTTATACGTAATAATCTACTGGGATTTCTTTATCATCCACATCCATGTTTCTTCGAAATGTATTTCAAAACATATTTATAATTTACAAGAATATGGGTTAAAGTCATTTATACCCTTGTTTGACTTTTTATAAGAGGTTTATAAAGGAATCTTTATGTCGTTTTCAAAACAAGGTCCTTTTTAACCTTCTCGACAGAATTAAGGTAAGAATGTTTTTTAACTTATATTGTGGGCGCGGATATTTTCCGCCGTTATAAAATCTTTAAAGCTTCCCTTACAATCTTATAAGATTATTTTCAAAGAAAATGTTTTATTTTATATGAATCTTAAATGATTTCAAAATAAAAGGAGATATTTCTTTAAAAATAATTCTGATTTCATCTATGTCAACATCCTTTGATGGATTTTAAGATTATTTGAAGTTGATTTATTATGATACAAAACTTCTATATTGTATTGAAGGTTTTGTGATATGCTTGACTGTGGATGTGCTATTTTTATACCATTCATAGTTTATGGTGAAAGTATTGACATTTCGTATTCTAGTTTTAATACGAATGTTTATGTTATGTTTAAACCTTTTCATATGGGAATTCATTGGACTTAATATGTGACGGGTGGAGCCCGCTATAGGTCCTCGATGCATCGGTAGGTCTAATGAGACAAACTAGTGTCTTGGCACAAGGCCTTGACAAAATCTTATTTGTAGTCTTGGAACGAGGCCTTGGATATGTGGTTATGATAGTCTGGCATTATGCATTCCATCATTATGAAAGTGGTTATTGATTTTGCATGTGATTATTCGATTAGTAGAATAACCATGTGAATAAGTAAATGGCATTATTTCATTTTATTTATGCCATACTATGTTAAATGTTCAAGTTTAAAAGGCTTTTGTTTTAGTTATACATTGCCTTAAATGTTTATTCTTATTTATGAAAGTTTCCGCTATATTGTTATCCTTACTGGGAATTTGAGCTCACCCCTTTTCTATGTTTTATTTTTCCCAGGAAGTGAAGAAGTAAATTATGAATGACCTACAGGGATATTATGTGGGGATATGAGTGTGGATTATGGAGACAATATGTTTTTGTAGTAGTTTTTCATTTTATGATGTAATGTAAGACTTATGAATATATCTAGTGTTTCCAATAATACTAAACCAATCGGTCTTTCGAGATTTGATCTTTCTTGTGATCATACCAATGTTATGTAATAATGCACCGAATCTAGGTAACTGGGGTCGGGGCGTTACAATGTTGAGACTGACTAATCACAATTTCTTCTTGTGGGGCGATGATCAGAATGTTTCCCCTCTTCCTCTCACTCCCTTCACTCCTGGCCGGACGATGTTGTCCCGCGGATGTCGTTGGACCGGGCCAACATGTCATGGTCACGCCGCGGTCACGCCGCGGTCACACCGTGGTCATGTCGCGGTCACGCCGCGATAATGCTGTGATTTGGCCCTTCTCCAGGATGACACCATGCGGCAGCTCGCAGTGATAGTATTCCAGGAGTCTTGTGATTAATGTTGAGACTGAATAATCACAATTTCTGCCGGTGGGGCGACGACTGGAATTTTTCCCCACCTCCTCTCACTCCTGTCCGGAAGATGATGCCCCACGGATGTTGCTGTACCGGGCCAACACATCGTGGTCATGTCGTGGTCACGCCGCAGTCACACCACGGTCACGCCGCGATCACGCCGCGGTCACGCCACGGTCACACCGTAGTCACATCGTGATTTGTCCCTACTCCAGGACGACATCCCGTGATAGTTCGCAGTGATAATATTCCATTAGTTCTGTGATCAATGTTGAGACTGAATAATCACAATTTCTATTGGTGGGCCGATGACCGGAATGTTGCCCCGCCTCCTCCCGCTCCCAAATATTTGAAGACTTGACCAAAGAAGCTTTCCTTCCTCTGGCATACCACTAGTCTGTGGTTTAAGCTTTTAATTTTTTAATTTTTTTAATTTATAATGAAATTTGAAATCTAAAATAACTTATAATTTGAAACGTTGAATTCCCAATGGCACGCACCTCTCCCACCTGTTTTCCCAAACAATGGCACACACCATTTTTCAATGCATTGTAACCTACCATTTTCAATACAGCCCTTCAAATTACAATACAAATACTTATTAATTTATTAAAAAATTTATTAATTTTAAAATGAATAAATAAATCATTATATAAGTCTCCACTTCACTCTATACCATGGATCAATTGGTGTGTGATTTGGATATCTTTTTTTGTTATTTCATAGATTGTAATTCAATTTTCATTGCCTCTTAGTAAAAATTAATTTTTTTACATCCATCTAGTTAATAAAAGATGGTTGATGATTATAGAATGATAATAGAGGTGAACCAATACCCAAGATACCTCTTAAGAGTGGTCTTGGAGTTTATTTATAGGGAAATATAAAGATGAAAAAACACTCACGTCCGATGTGGGACACAGAATCCAACACTCCCTCTCAATCAAGGTGTACCTAGATTGAATACATAATTAAAGAAAACGAAGTAAAGAAAAACAAAGAAATTATACTTTAGTACTCCCCCTCAAGCTGGACATATCAAGCTTGATTATAAAACAAGACAAAAAAAATAAATCATCAGCGATCATAGCTCCCCCGCAAGATGAAAATGATGGATGATAGAAGATATCACTAAAATAGCTGGATTACATCAGTGGTGTGGAAATTCATTGAGGCGCAGGAGAGGAACTGCATAGGCAGCGCTAGTCGACGGGGCGTCGGGAAAGCCGCACAGGTAGGGTCGGTCGATAGAGCGTCGGGAAAGCCGAACGAGCGAGGCCAGTCGACGAAGTACCGGGAAATCAGCATTGGCGAGGCTGGTAGTCGGGGCACTGAGAAAGTGGAAAAGGTGGGTCTAGTCAATGGGACACCAAAAAATCCACGCAGGAGAGGCACCGGGAAAGACGCACTGGGAGAAGTCGGTGATGGGAGGTCATGTGAAAGGGTGCAAGGGCGTAGGTACACAAGGAGGTGTCGCGATCGACATAGGAGGGGCCTAGAGGCACCGTCTTCCTGGAGGGAGGGAGAGGAGGGAGGCGACGTCTACCTTGAGGGAGGAGGCGTCTGGAGATTTCTTTACAATGGTGTGTTTCCCATAGGATAAGGGTGTGCATGAGGTAAATGTGCAAGGAGGTGTGGCCCCCGGATGGAGGGGTGGTGCACATGAGGTCCGTCACGCAGGGTGAGAGGATGCTCACGATGGGAGGAGGGCCTCTAGGGGAGTTGGTTGCACTCACGATGGTAGGAGGGTGCCGATAGGAGTGGAGGACTCTCATGATGGTAGGAGGGCCGCTATGGGAAGAGGTCACTCTCATGAAGGGAGGAGGGCTCTACTGGGGGCGGAGTCTGCTCGTGATGGTGGCCAAGGGCTTACGGCCACCACCACCCTTGGGGGTTGGAAGAACCCTAGATTAATTTAGAGAAACTATACTAAGGTTTATTTTATCAAACCCCATTTGATACCATGTAGAATGGTAAGAGAGGTGAACCAGTACCCAAGTTACCTCATTAGAGAGGCCTTGGAGCTTATTTATAGGGAAATATAAAGATGACAAAACACTCATGTCCGATGTGGAACACTAACTCCAATAATGAAAATAAATTATTTAAATTTTAATGATATATATTTTTAAAAATAAATTATTTTAATAATAACTAATATAACCATGGTTTGATAATTGAATCTTTAACGGTTGCTTTAGATAGTTCGATGTTCAGTCCACTTCTGAAAACATTGGACAAATAAGAGAACTAAACTATCCTCAGCTATATTTCAAAAAACTTAATGAAAAGTACATTCTGATTCTAAAAAAATAGTTACATATATCTTTCTAGAGAATATTACTTAAATGAGTGATAAAAATACACCTTTTGAATAGTGTTAGGACTCTTGCCTAAAAATGGTACTGATTAGGTAAGAAGAAGAGAACAAAAATATGGCAGAAGTTGTTATATCCAGTAGAAGTAATTGGAATAGAGTTAACAACAAAATAAGAAGAAAAAAATGAAAAAGAAAATTAAGAGGAAAGATAAGAACTTCTCTTAGAAAGACCATTTCTCAAAGGGCCTCCCAGACCTCCCAAGGATTGGCTCCTAGCCACGCCGTTATTTAATACCCCAACCCAACAACCATCCACCCCTACCTACTATTACCAACCCCTAGTAACTAATAAAATTAAAGACAATGTTTCCCTTAGGACATCCCACCAGCCACACCCACATAAGAACATCCCTACCAAGCACAACTGACAGCCACATATCTACACTCCTAGCATTTCCACCCTTACAAAAACCCACCTTGTCCTCAAGGTGAATATTCAGAAACTGATAATAGAAAACGTTGCCTGGTTGATTGCACATGCTTCAAAGAGTCTCAACTCATGAGAAAACTTCATCTTCATCAAGTAAACCATTGTTTATACCATCACCAGCATCGTCGTCACCACCACCATTGAATTAATTTCTTGACTAGGAGATCATGGCCGACATGTTTCTTTACTATTATAGTCAACGTATTTGAAGTACTAGTGGAACTAGAAACCAATTCTTATTTGTTATTTTCCACTAAAAGTAATTAATGGAAAGGATAGGCTTTCCATCATCGTTGATACCAAGAGTAGTGATAACTCCAACACCTATAACCATGGGAAACATTGGTTTTCACTCTTCATTCCAAACATCATATTGTCTCATTTCATATTTAAGATAGTTGTTGGATATAACTGCAATATCCATCTCTCCCTCTATAATAGAATTATATGGAACATGTTGGAGCTCCTTATGGTGCAGTGGTTCTTGAACCTTTATGTCCTTTCATCCACCAACATCCCATGTAAAACCAAACAGTTTCAGCATAGATAGACCTGCTGTAATGGCATACCAACTATAGCCTTTATTCACCATTAAAAAAACTAAGTGCTGCTCATCCATAGTCTATTTGGACCACCTAAGAAAACCTTCCAGTACTCTGACAGGATTCTGATGTGTTTCTACTTTGAAAAATTCCAACATAGGTACAGTAGGGGGGCTGTTATGGGGGACTGGCAGGGGGACTAGCAGGGGCAGGGGGCTGGTAGGGGGACTAGCAGGGGGAAGGGGGGACTGGCAGGGGTGGCGGGGGGGGGGGGGGACTAGAAGGGGGACTAGCGGGGGGTAGGGGGACTAGAGGGGGTGGCATGGAAGGACTAGCAAGGGCAGGGTGACTAGCAGGGGGTATGGGGGACTGGCAGGGGGTGGCAGGGGGTAGGGGGGACTGGAAGGGGGACTAGCAGGGGCAGGGGGACTAGCAGGGGACTGGCAGGGGGACTATCATGGGCAGGGGGGACTGGAAGTGGGGGACTAGCAGGGGCAAGGGGACTCGTAGGGGGCAGGGGGACTAGCAGGGGGCAAGGGGGACTGGTAGGGGGACTCACAGGGGGCAGGGGGGACTGGAGGGCCTTCTATTTTTTTTTATTGAACTTTGATCTATATCCACGGTTTCTAACTCTGGATATAAGGCTTGTTTGTGTTTTACCTTCTTCCACGGTTTCAAACTGTGGCTATAATGCTTTAGCCATGGTTTTAAACCATGGCTATAGGGATTTATCCATGGTTTGAACCGTGGCTATAGGCATTATCCACAGTTTTAAACCGTGGCTATAGGAGTAGTCTTATAGCCACGTCAATACCATCCATGGTTCATTAAATCGTGGCTATAACCTATAGCCACGGTTTTTGGGCTTATAGCCACGGTTTGAAACCGTGGCTATAGCCTAAATTTCTAGTAGTGTATCCTAGAACTCATCCAGTCATTCCATTCTCCATCCACCATCCCATATAACCTCATTCATGTGGTTTCTCATGGAAATACCATATGTTAAAACAAAAATTATTTCCACTTCTCAAAACCAAAATAGTCAACCAATACATCCTTTTTCTCATGACCGCTAACCACGAGATCAAAATCCCAGTTTAAAACATTAAAAAAACGTTTCATAAACACACAACTATTTAGATATGAATTCACTTTAAAGTTATTCACATTAATCTCAAAATAACTCATCCCCATTAAGACACCTTTCAATAGTTTAGAAAACTGTATTGGAAACACTTTTCTAAAACCAACTTTAACATACTTCCAGGTTTCAAGAGAGGTGTAAACACACCATTTTTTCAATTCAAAATAATTCTGAAATTTTAGTTCCATCATTTTAGAAATCAATCCCTTCATTCTTTATGTGAAAATAATTTCACAAAAAATCCAAATGCTTCTTAAAACCATGTAATTTTTGCTTTAAAACTGAACTTCTAGGATTTCAAAACTAAAGGACAAAAGACAATTCAAGGGAGAACTAGCTTCGGTGGGTGACATGGACATATGGTTGGTGGCCATATACCAATCACTTAACCATCACAGAGAGTGTTTTAGGGCAATATCCCTGGCTCCACATGTCTTGCCAGGCCCTGCGAGCTCACTGATACCATTAGCCCAACTCTCTTCTCATTTCCCTAGATCATCGTCAAACCAAGAAAACTAAATAAATCAAATGAATCTTGAATTCCCCTAGTGACTCAAATCCCTTCATTAGGTTTGTTGGCCAGGCACACAACCCATAACTAGAATGTCATGTCTGAATAATCCTAACTCCATACCATCCAAATTGCTCCCCAAATAACATGACCCAAAGAGTTAACATGAACCTCCACTAATACCACTTTGTCACAAACCGAATCTGGTCACCTTCAAAATCAGCACCCGACCCAGTCCATTGCAAGACCCGAAGGGCTTTCCCAGTCCCCAAGGGCTGGCACAAGTTCCCATGTGTCATAAAATGATGTTTGGGAACGATTTATCTGAATTTGTAAACATAAAATGACAAAAGAAACCAAGAAATCAAAACTGGATTTTTCAAACCCAAACATCTTTTACTAAAATTCAGAAGTGAATTACACAATTTTAAGCAATGTATGAATACCATTACAAAGGTACAAAAACAATAAAAGACAGCCCAAGAACATCCACATGGAAAGAGTCTCCTCCCTCAATCCATCTCCACAATACTGCATCATGATGGACCGTTAAAAACCCAAACCAATGACATTAAACCTATACCCAAACCTGTGACACAAAATAAGAAAGTCTACATACACCCAATGGTGTAATTAGGGTGTGATACAAATCCCATTAGGATAACACCACTAAGAGATTCCATGTGATAAACATTTAAAGACAAAAATCATGCAAGTTTTCAAAAACATGAAAAGCTAGTTACAATTTCTAAAAGATGCAACTTTGAATAAAAACAGTTTTCAAGTGGGTTATTTTAAAAGGTTAACACTTTTAAAATAAACACCAAAGATACTGAATTTTTCAGCCAAATGTACAATATGCCTATGGTAAGTATAAATTAACTAATGAACACAAGCAATAGGAAATAACCCCTAGGCACTAGCCAGTTGTGGGTCCTAGGTACCTTGTATCTCCGTGAGAGTAACCATCACAAATATCAATTCCTATGCAGGAGCCACTACTAGGGAACATACCCATAACCTAGTAGTACCTAATAATCACCATCATAGTTTAGTTAGAGTTGTAAGTGTCAATCTTGTTAAGTGATACTGAGGCCAAACCCCACGGATTCAGTAGCATACTAGTACTTGTCCACCCCCTAGATACTCGGTTTTTCCCCTTATTCTCAAACAAGTTCAACAAGTCAAGAAATATACATTTAACATGAAAATATTATTTCCAAATCACAAATTCACCAAAAAGACCATATGTATACCACACAAGTCACAAAAGTCCATTTTTTATTGAAAATGATTTTGAAATGAATCTCAGAGCAAAATAGCCCACAACACATTTCACATTTTTTCAACACTTCCACAAAACCATTAAACAATTTTATAAAACAATTATAAGATATTGAAACTTATATAATATCCCACACACATGGAGCATAAAACTTATTTCATAATCAAAAAATCAATTTTTCACATTACACTCACAAAAAATAGTCCACATCACATTCACATCTCTTTCACACCTCAATATCTCCTTCAAAAAATTTAATAAAATATTTTCAAGATGATACATATCACATAAAATCCTTTTAAAAAATGAAATGGACCTTTTCAAAATATAATCCTACCAAAAAAGTTTGCTGATATAGTTTAACCTCTTACACAACTCAATAAACCATTCAAAACTTTCATAAAACAATTATAAGGAGTATACCATAGCTTTGCACATAAAACCCATTTCAAAAACCTATTTTTAATCCAAAAGCATACCAATCCCCTACCAAAACAGAATTGGCAGCCCAATAAGCATGTAATAATCCAATTTAAATTGTTATATAATCACCTTGAATAATATCACAAAAGATACCCATGAGAACACACAAATCCATAAAACACTTTCAAGGAGTATAACAAGGTTACACACGTAAAACCCATTCAAATACCCCATTTTTTTAGGCCCACATGACACTATATCATTACCCAACCAAAATTGGCAGCCCCTTTAAATATCTAATAAATCACTTCCACATTTTACAAAACTACCTCAAGAGATAACACATGAAATATATTTGAAAAATCTACACTTCAAACAAAAATGTAACTTTAATACCTAATGGTTTACTATTGCAACCAAAAATGGTTTTCGCATAATTCGAAGTATATAAGGAACGTGAATTATTATTTAATCAAGAAAACTAACTCATCATTAAATGGTTACTCATAGAATCACCTACCAATATTGTCGAATCCCTCAAAACATGGTGCGAAATATCAACGGCACCACCCCGACACTACAAGGATTATAAATCCAGCCCTAGACAACATATTTCCACCAAAAATACTCATGGTTAAACCCTAGGTATGATACCTAGGTTCCATACACTTTGGAACATCAAGAAAGAGGGATGAAACCCCGAAGAAATGGAAGAAGTGGAAGGGAGGAATACTTACCTTGAACAATCTTGAACCAATTACCCTGAATTAACCAAATATTGAATCTCAAAGCATCAAAACCTGATAGTGAGGCTCGATTGATGAGGAGGAGGTCATTTGGGGACTGAAATGGGGGAAAGGAGTAAATATTGAAGGATATGTGAAAGAATTAATTGACCTCTTCAAATCTGGGTGATTTGATAAATTCAAAGATGAATCTCCCTACTTTGAGGTCCAATGAGCTCCAAAAATGCAAAAGCGATAATGGGGGTGATCCTAGGGATACTGGCTTCTTGACGGAGGTGGAATCACCGAAAAACAATATAAAATGAATGATATATTAAATAATTAAAAATTATTATTAATGTAGGAAATGGGCCTTCGAGCAGGCCCAATCCCTTAAATAAAAATGGTAATACACCATTATTAAGGATTTCTAAATGGTCCAAATTAATGTGTTGGTGTTATTAGGTCAGGGTAGGCCAATTAGGAATTGAAATGGATAAAAATGTTGAAAAATGAATGATTTATAAAGAAAAAAAAATTAATTTTTAAATCTGGAATTGGACTCATGGTTTGGCCCAAATCATGAAAAGTCACCCATTTCTCCAAAAATGTTTTCGAAGCCCCCAAAATAAAGAAATAATGGAAATTAAATTTAAAATAACTTTAAAATAAATTACGTATGTGAAAATTTGGTTGTCTAAATATTGTTTAAATTATATAACTTGTTATTAAAGTGTCATTTTTTCACTAAAATTACCAAAATAAGCCAATATCAATTATGCATCCATATAATGTAATAAAAAAAATATGGCATGAAATAAGAACATTTTAAATCAATATACTCTATATATTAAAAATAATAATTTTATATAAATAATTAACATTGTATTAAATGGTGTTTAATAATATAAAGATTATTAAACAAGCACAAAATAGTTAAAGTTATTAACATGATATAGTCATAATACACTATGACTTATTAATTTACTGATCATAAAAAATTAAAATAAAGAATATAAAAGGATAATATTTTTAATAAAGTTTATAAAATATGATATTACGTAAGTTATTTTTCTTTTACCAGAGGTCAGATTTTGGTCTACAAAATAAGGAAACAGTGTGAGGGTTTCCATCTCAATTTCCTTTCATAAATACACATTTACGGTATAAACCATGTTTAAATTTTTATGGTGTATGTACCACCCCATTTTATTTTATTTTTAAATTATTATCTTTTATTTCATGATACTTAATGTACAATTTTAGGTTATATTTCTCAGGTTTTTTATTAAAAAAGTTATTGTGGTTGTAAGGGGTTTTTTGTGACTCAATTATTTTCATTGGGTCATAATCACTTTTCATTGAATAAAACTTCCGAGAGTTATCTATTCTACCATGTTATGTTGTTATTTTATATATACTCATACTATTCTTTTGAAATCATATTTGACACCAAATTTTTATACCTTTATTATTCTACTATTTTATTCAAATTCATTTTTCAATAATAATTATCATTTATTTTATGGGATTTTTCCTCACTATCTATGTTTTTATATCCCACAAAAGTTCTCCTTTACTAATTTCAAACTAAAATTGTTTATATCTCCACCTATCATTTTTCCCTAATTTATTCATTTTAAAACAGTGGTCTCATGTTATTTTTATTTATCTGGGTTTCTCAATAAGTTTATTTCAAAATTTTCAAATGGTTCATCTTGTGTTTGAAAATAAAAGGTTTTATCATACACTCTATATTTTATTTTGATAAAAAAAATTTACTGATTAAATAATCCAATGTAAACGATTCTTTTTAAATGTAATGGTTCTCAAAGTGTTTTCACATTAAATATTTTAAAACATTATATCCTTTTCAAGTTTCCATTGTTAAGACTTATTTTTAAAAGTGATTTCTTTCAATGTATTTTCAATTTACTTTTTTAAAAACATTTTTTTTCTTTTTCAATATTTCATTATTAAATTTTATATTTAAAAGTAAAAGGTTTCATGTTATTTTCACTAATAATTTTTGAAACCTTATTTATATTAAAATATATTTTATTTGGAGGTATTTATAATAAGTTTTTTATTAAGTATTCTCTTAATATTCTCGAAAACATTTCCTTCAAAATTAATTTACACTTTATCTTTAATAAAAATATATAGGTTTGTTAAAAAAAATTAATTTATATTTATATTTACCCTAAAATATTTATCTTTCTTAAAGTGATTTTTTGATCATCCTTTATATGTTATTGTGATATGATTTCTTATGGATAATTATTGTTGTGATATTCAGTTATTTCTTTAGTTTTTTTATAAATGGTTGAGGGTAAAGCTCCCTTTATTGAATAAGAATACACTCTTTAAAGAATGGGAAAGAGGAACCCATTACAAGAAGGGAAAAAATCCTTGAGAAAAAAGGATCAAAAGTGACCACAAGTCCATGATGAAACAAACATCTAACTAGTCATCATACGTCTCATCGCCTCTCTTGCCAGGGCCCCACAATAGTGAGATCCATTAAGATATAGTATCACCCCCTATTCCAAGAAGTTTCACTATGATGGCAGTGCAACGTGATAGAGCACCTCCCCAACCAACAAAGTTTGGAGGAGAGCCAGACGAAAGGAGCCAACACACCTTTATATCTTTAGAGTCTCCCACCCGACAAATCATGAAGAAAACTTCATCAATTTTAACCTAATGAAACACAATAAAAATATGAAAAAACACTAAGTCAATGACATGGAAAGGTACCCATACATCCATCAAAGAGATGATACATGACTGGATGAAGGGTGTCATCACACCCCTCCCTCAATCAAGGAATCCCACCCAACGGTACCTGCAAGATGTTGTGCCACACCATATATGACAAGAACAACCAAAGACAACGAACAAATCTGCTTCCCATGAACAAGAAGAGACATGAAGACCAAAGCAGCAAAACAGAAGTCATAGCCGAAGTCCAAAATCTCACTACATCAAGCAAATCACAACCCTCGTCCACCACCTGAAGCCTCAAAACCAAAATCAACCATACTAAGATAATCATTAGGTAAATTCATGGGAAAAATCTCAAAAAATACAAGAAATTGTGCATCTTAGTTCGTTACGAATTGATCCTCCTTAGTTATTTTAGCATCCAAATTTTCATCCTGCAAAATGTTTGCGCATTTGACATCTTTGTGAAAAAATCTAAGCTTCACAGCTTCACAACGAAATTCTCAAACCCTCCTTGACCTTTAAATCTCTTTAATTCCACAATCGGACAATCTCAAATTCGCAAATCCCTTCATTGATCTTCAAACACCATCATACGGACAAGGCACCAGGTGGAAACAACCAAACAATCGCACGTCACCGCATGAATGAACGAAACCACTCAGCGTAGGAGAGGCTCAGATCTGGAACTAGATCGAACCAGAGGGGAGAACATTGCATACTTCAAGAAATTCATGACACCGGCCATGGACAATTCTGTTCTCCACTATTGAGGTAGGTCCTCCATCGTCATCAAAAATCCCAATATCCTCCACCTGAGAAACCAATGCCACCTTCGACCCACCAGACACCATCGCACGATCCCAAAAGGCAACATCAGGTCGTCACTATCTGATCTATCTCCCTACAAGACTAACACAAACTACCTTCTAAGAAGACAAGATTTTCAAAATTACACACACCCATCACCGCTCGAATGAGAAGCGACCACGCAGGGAAACCAGATCTGGATAGATCTGGTGGAGGGGATCACACAGTAGAAAAGGGGTGTCGTCGAAAACACTAGGACCTAAAGGTGGGGGAGAAAATGAGAAAACCACCAGAAGCTCGGTGCCAAATAGGGAGAAGAAGAGGCACCAATTAGAAATGCAGAGGTTGGAGAGCACCGACACCCTGTTGAGCGCGCCGCAACTCGCAGAACCCTAACGTCGCTGCTCTCCAGGGGAGTGTGACGCCATCCCATTTCTTTATTTTATGTTATGTGATGTTTCTAATTATTCTCAGAAATATACTCATTTTACATGTATTCTTTATGAGATGATGACTCTTATATTTTAATATGAAATTCATATGTATGAATATTTATGTTTGGGGTCCTATATAAACCCTAAAATAAATTGGTTAAGATTTCATGTTAAATGATATAATGTAATGTGGTGTGAACAAAATATAGTAATCTGTGTTCATAATTTTTTTATATAAATGATATTATAGAAACAAATTTAACATGTTTATTATATGAATGAGATTTCATAATCCTTTATCACAAGTTTTTAGGTTGATAATATGTGGTAATATTTTCTTACAAGTTTTTTTAACATGATAAAGACATATTTTTTCACATGATATCAATGTATATGATTGGGCCATATTTCAAAGTTGTTTATCATGTGATGTTATATTTTCAAGATGAATTTAATTTCCATGAAATATAATGTTTTCATGGTTATGACTTATTTGTTAATAAAGTATTATATATTTTCAAATCATGAAAACATGTTATATGACTATTTATATGTGTTTTGAGATAAGACATATCTTTTATTCTTCTTTAGTGATAATTTTATAATATATGCTTCTCTAACTTGTTTTATGAATATCATCCATGTAATTTTGAAATTTTATTAAGATTTTTATTTCTTCCCAATGTTCTATTTCATGATTATGATCTAATACATTGTGATATGACTTTTATATACCGATCATTTAAGCTCACCCATTTCTAATGTTTTCGATACCCAGGTTATGAAGATGACTATATCATGTCATATTTCTTCAAATAGTATAAAGGATAATGATTATGGATTTATTTTCACATGTGTCTTAAAATAAAATGTTTATAGAGATAAAATCCAAGACACAAAACATTTTGATCCTTGGGTAATGTAACTATTTGTAATATTTATTATATAAATCATGAAATTATTATACTAATCCAGTTATCACTTAAATGGGTTAGTTGGATACAGATCAAGGTTTGTTTATTTCAGCGATTACTTTAAATTATATTATTGAAACCCCTAGGGAGAAGTCTAAGGGATAAACCAATGTAAATAATAACATCAAAAAAATTGTTAGAGATTATTTTATTTTCCTAGAAATGTATCTATGTTTGGATAATATTAATGGATGTTGTTTTGAAATAGATGTATATAGGGGAAATAACCTCAAAAATTATTAGTTGGTTATATCTCTATCATCATTCTATTTTATAGTGAATGTGACCTTATCATGAACCCGATTTGACACTCCCATGGGATATTTAATGGTTAATAAAATTATCATTAATATCCATTATGAATGATTAATTATGTTACATAAATAGGATACATATGAGATAAACCATCCCAAGTAAACCAATATTGAACCATTAGTGATTTACTTTAAATAAAAATATTAATTTCATGGTTTCAAAGAGTAACACATTTTGAAAAAGTTTTTTTCATAATTCCTTTATGATGTAAATATTTTTCACACATCACTAACATTTTGGTATTAAAAATGGATGGATTAGGGGGAAACCATGTAAATAATGGACATGATGGAAAATATAAAAATGAGAAAAAAAAGTGTTATAAAAAGTTTGATTGAAAACCATATAGTCATGTTCAGTAAACTCTCTAAAGTTATGATTATTAATATAAATATTTATAAACATTTGAAAACACCAATGATGAGAAGAATGAGGTATCATGGAAGATAAAGTGATGAATATGGTTAAGGAACGAATATTCAACTTCCTACCTATCCAAATATGGGAATAATTACCCAAAGGTATGTATTATAGTAGTATGAAAGAGTTTAAAGTGTGGAATGATTGACCATCGATTCATGATTTTTAAACTAAGATGAAGAACTTATCAATAAAAAGAGGTGAATAATGTCCAATGCCTCAAAGGTCTGAAGTTTGGTAATTATGAAAAATGATACCCTAATTCAATATCTAATAAGGATAATGAAAATCAGCAACATTCTAAACCAAGGAAAAAGGTGAGAAAATATTTTACATGTACTGTTGAAGTAATACATTTAATGTAATGTTAAAATTTACACTCAACCACCACTATAGATTTGTGGATTCCCAAGTATAATCTATTTATAGCCACACTAGTACTCCTAGAATGGTTTCTAAGAGACTTAAATCAACACCATAATTATTTGAAATTATCTTATATTATTATTATATTCAAAATTGGATTTTATTGAATATTCATAATGAAAGACTCATTATCCATATTTGGATAAATTCAATGTGATTTTTGAAATGTATTATTTATCTCCAGGTAGAATCCATTGTGATAAATAAAATGGAAATCACATTTTATATTCCAAACCAACTTATGATCATATATCATGATAAGGATGACTATGAACCCTATGGGAAAACTAATCCCATTTTATGAGTTATGATACTTAATTATAATGGATATTTAACCCAAATGGTTAGAAATGAACTCAATATTTGGATATTCGTCTTATGAAGGAAAATAAGAGTTGCATAGTATCACTCGAATTGGTAAGATTGATACAAAATTAGAAATTAAAACTCAAGTCATATCAATATTATTGATACCCCTAACTATCTTTCTTAGTAAGTGATAATTAAAAATAAAACAACTAAATTTATTTAAGTGTCGATTAATTTAATGTCCCGAGATTTTAGACCCTTTAAAATACATACCATGTTTTTTATCATGTGTCATGGGATACATCGTAAACAAACCACAACACATTATAAAATAATTGTTAATAAATATATAATATACACTAATATGGTAAATATGAAGACTCTGGTTTTCCATGTATTACATTTGGATATTATAAGGATTATTTTTTCAGTTAGAAACTGAGACGATGTGAGATTTATAAGGCCATATTTCTCACAATTAATTTTTGAAATGATTTATATATATTAGTATCACGCATATTATTATTTTCCAAAAATAAGAATAAATACTTAACATGGGAATAGATCAAAAATATGGGGCACCACTGACTTCAGAACATAGGTTTTACCCTATGTGTGACATAACAATGTATGTAATGGGGTGTGTGAAAAAGTTTCCTTGGGAATGAAATTAAGAAAATAAATTTTATTTATTTATTTTATTTTATTTTATTTTTTATTCTATGACTATATATCTTATTTAAACATTGTTATGACAAAACCCTATGGTTAGCCTCATAGCCAAAGATTGAGAGGAACCATCTGATAGGATCCAATGGAATATCATTAGTAGGGGATGTTAGATTACACGAGATCTAGGATTGTATACCAATGGATTCCATGGATCATTCCAATGACCGAAACACAAGACCATTCTTCCATAGTGATCTATATCAACTCTTTATAGGATGTTTTATTTTTTCAACTCCATCCCATAATTTTATCATGTTTCAAAAAAGATGAATTCCATAAAAAATAATTGATTTATGCATTGATTGTATATTTATTTGATTCACTTATTTTGATCATTGATTATTATCCCTCTTAATTTTTCTAAATTTATGACAATCGATTGATACCAAATGAAAAAGAAATAGGGATCATTCATCACATCTTATGGTTCATGGATTTCTCCCCCATTTATTTGTACATTCATCCTGGGATTTGTCTTTAGATATTGGTTTGAAAATAACTATATAATTGGTCATTGTGACACCATTTTTTGACACAAAAGTTCAATAACATGGAAGTTGTTTTCAATCAATGTTGCAATCGAGCCGATACAACGACGTAGGAATATCGAAGGAGAATCCGAATTTATTGGAGATTTTAATTAATAAAGGTTTCTATGGTGTATCTATAGACAATATGTGGTGGAGATTCTCAGGTTGGTTTGAATCCTAGAATCCCAACCTTCAGAAATATGGGTGTTGGAAAGCCCTAGATATACCATCTTTGGTGATGGTGGTAGTAGTGGTGACGTAGTGGATTGCATAGAGATGATCCTGATGGATACAAAAAAACCTGAGTTACATGGTGTGTAATCAGGTAATCCAGTGTTACATGTTCTTTGTCACCCCTATAGATGTGGTTCAAGGGTTTCTATAATGTTTTAATTATCAGACACCATGTGACCAGATCACATGTCATGTGACATGTTCTTAGTGGATAGTCATGTAACACAGAAGTTACAAGGGTAGGGACATGGCTAGATTATACACACATGACCATAGTACATGGACATAGTCTAGTATAGATGGGCATGAACATATAGCATGTGGAAAGTTCCATGAAATCTCTACACATTCTATACTCCTCCTACACACTATGTATGTGGAGACTTATTTTCAAAGTGAGGAAGAACCACATGGGTAGATCAGGGGTTAGATGGAAAGGTCTTATACACCAATATACATGTTGTGTACCCCCTAATGAGGTTATTGGGAGCCCATTATTTTTTCAGTATGGGCCTATATCAGTTGAATGCATTCACTTGGTATATCCCCTCGAGGGTACAGTTTTTCATTATATCCACATCTCTATATTTTGATCTCCTGTGGAGGATGATTCTCATATAGATTTTGTGTTGTCCCTTAATGATTCTAGAGTGTAATCCTCTATAATCTTATACACTTGGGGGGTTTGGGTAATATATGTGATCTCCATGAGCAAGGTATTTACCCTTCTTCTATAAGTCCATATTAGTTAGGTGTGTAGTAACATATCAATATTATCCCCTACATAGCGAGTTGATCTAGATTAGGTTTTAAGTGTCCCCCAGCAGTCCTATGTGTGAACCTCTACCAATGTATCTGGGTATTCTAATACTATAAAGTATTTGTGGGAATGTAAAATGATCATAACCTATCGGATGACTGTAAATTATGATACCATGGCTTGTGAGTTGTTCTTAACAAGCATTTATTTGAGATTAATCTTGTGCCTGGAAGTTTGGTTGTGAACACCTAGAGGCACAGTGTGTTTCCTGAGTATATATGTGTTTTTAATGTTTATTCTTTGATTTCTATATAAATTTTATGAGTGGGATATTCTGGACATTTCATTTTTAGTGTTTTTGGGTTTTCTTAATATGTATTGTTATCCTCACCCATGCACAGGCTTTACTTTCATGTGTCCTGACTTATGCAGATGACATCCCTTTTGAAATTTTCCTGGGATGACAAAAAGTAGGTGGATAATACCATGACATTGATAGAAAATTGTGGTTTCTAGGTGGTTGTATTTTATCTTAGTTTTCTCCCTTGGAGTAGTTTGGACTCAGTATACTTTTTTGTTTGGGCTTGTATTTTTTCTTCTTTACCATTTTCAGTAATTTACTTTCTTACTCAAATTTTGGGATCATATATGTATAAATTCATGGTTTTCAGTTGCATCGCATTTTTTTCATTATGTGGGATTGGATATGTGTGGGTTTATATAGGTTTATTATTCTAATGCCTCTCAATTGTGTCATATTCTTACCTGGATCTAGTCATAAACCCCTAGACTATTTGAGGTAGGCTTGGGATAGTTGCAGTTCAGGACCTATTTGGATCATTGATAATAGAGTGGTTTCATTGGATTCACCTCTACCTTAGGTTCAGAGTCTATGATATTGGATTGGGGAAATAGTTTTAAGTTTTCCAAATTCTTCTTTTAGACTAGTGACTCTAGTGTTAGTGCAGCGGTTGACATATCTGTACACAGGGAATCTGATCTCCTAGCTTTCGACTCAGTGCATGTAGACATTGGTTATAGGGAAATCAGTTTTACATGTATCATATTTGAATTTTTTGGGTTTCCATTTCCATATTGATTCATATCCCTATATATACTCTTTATACCATGGTGCATATTGTTTATTTCATGATTACATCATGAAGACAACCATTTAGGATTCAACTATGTGATCATGAAGATGATCCATTGAGTGGTGAGGATTTAGTATAGGGGCTGTACCATAGATAAAACCTTTGATTTTTTTACCAACTATTCCACCACCCATTGGGTAGTAACTAGAACTAGCATTCTAGCTAATAATAAACATTGGATAAGTGCACTTCATGACTTCCAGAGGAAGTGACCTCCCAGGTTTTGGGGTGAGCTAGACCTCCAGGTGGTTGAGGACTACCTAGAGGTAGTAAATCATGCTTTAAAACATCTAATGATGTCTAAAATCAAATGGTTTCCATAAAGGAGAGTATTATTCAAGGATCTACTAAGAAATGGTGGAGTTTACTAACATAGTCACAAAATGATACAACTCTCTTCTGATTAGATTTCAAGCTTCTCTTTGGGGGGGAGTTTTATATGGCCACACTATGATTAGTGCGCATATATAGGCTACTGTATCTATAGTAGGGAATCCGGACTGTGATAGATTTTTCATTGAGGTTAACTGATCTATTTAAATACTCCATAGATATGGTTATGTATTATTTATTCAAATAATGGTTCTTTGAGAAAGTATTACTCTATGATATCAGGGATTCAATGATATATCTTTTCATTTCAAGTTATGTTGGGTTTATTGAGTTAGCCTTGGTGGTGGAGAGCATCCTGGAAGAGTAAGCACTGATAGTAGGTGTTGGTAGTGGGAACCCAAGAACTGAGACATAATTGGTAGGTAGTTGACAGTATTCAAGGGGACCTAGGTATTATAGATGCTTTAGTGACGATCCTAGGATAGAGGATATTCAGTGTAGGGATCCCAATAAGGCTCTAATCAACTAATGGATAGGTAATTTTTCCCCTCTGAGGGAAAGGGACATATAGAATGAGACTATCAGACCCATTGTAAATATAATTGGAATATGGACGAGGGACTAATGAGGAAGAGACATGGGCATGATTAGGGTGGTTCGTAGGGAATAGAATTTGGCATAGGGTATGGTGGATCCATAGGAGGTGGTCAATATATTGAATTATTACCACCACCACCCCTAGATGGTAACTATAGGCTCAAGGATATATTGTTTATGAATGATACTAGTTGTTGGATATGGATTATATTCTAACTGAGGCTCCCGGGATGATTTGAGGTATAATATGTTTCATTTAGGCCCTATTTTCAGTGTTGATAGAAACAATTAAAAGTTAATCATTTCTTGACAATTCTATGGTTTTATACTTAGAGAATCTGATTGAGACTTTGGCTCAACCCTTGTTCTTGGAGACTTCGACATGAGGTGACTCAATGATTGAGAACTTTTATTAAATGTATGATCTTTATCTTGGAGGAGAGAATATTGTATTGGATCTCTTTGTTATAGTGATGAGGCCTTATGGATTCAATATAGGTATGGACCGGTTATCCAAATTTCATCCTAAAATTAACTATTTTAGGTGGAGTATGTGGTGTTTCTAAAGTGATCAAATGAGGTTATCCTTTTTAGGTGAAAGGAAACCTTGGTCGAGCTGTTAAATCTCGTTCATATGAGAGTGCATCCAATCACTCACAAGTTAGCTAGAATGTCTCATGGAGTAGTGGAAGCTATGTGGTACCAGTTCCATATGGTATTGGAAGCGTATATGGGAGTCTTTCCTAAGGACATTCCAAGATTTCCTCCCCAATGTGACCAAGTAACTGCATGGACTTACACCCTGATATGGCCTCGAGATCTGCACCATAATGCCTGATGGATCTTAGAGATCTTAGTGAGTAGAGTGTAGTTAGAGGACTTGTAGGAGAAGGTATTTTTGAGACATATCATTTCCCCTTGGGAATCCCTAGTATTATTCTAAAATAAATCAACTATAGTGTGAGGTTATGTGTGGATTACAAATTCTTGAATCATGTGACCGTGATGAAAAGTATCAACTACCAAGGATCGATTACCAATTTGATTAGTTGAGATGGGCATGATAGTTCTCGAATATTGACCTTCGGTCAGGGTATCACCGGTTGCATATACAGGATGAGTATATACCAAATAAGATATTCAAATTTCATTATGATCACTATGAGTAATTTGTGATTCTCTTTAGTGTGACAAAATCCCCAATAGTTTTTATGGGACTCGTGAACCAGATCATTCCTCCTTTCTTAGACAAGTTTTTGGTGGTATTCATAGACGTTATACTAGTGTACTTGGAGTTCAATAAGTAGTACATGAGACACTTGAGGATGGTCCTTGACACACTCTGAGAACACCATCTTTATGGAAATCTCTTGAAGTGTTTGTTTTTGGATTTGAGATTTCCAGTTCTTAGGATAAGTCATCTCAAAGGAAGAAGGGGAAGTGGACCTGGTGAAGTTCTAGGCTTTTCATTCATGGGATCTACCCAAGAGTGTTACCAAGGTTTAGAGTTTCTTTGATTTGGTGGGGAACTATTGAAGGTTTGTACCTGATTTCTCTAGAGGGGCATCACCCTTGAACAATTTGACCTGAAATGGGTGGTGTTTGATGTGTACGAAAAGGTACCATTAGTGAATTAAAGAGTTTAGGTAGAGGTTTATGAGTATTCCCATCTTGAGATTTTCATAGGTGGGTGTCGAGAATGTAGTGTTCTATGAAGCATCTGGGATTGGTATTGGGTATGTTTTGATGTAGAGTAGGATGGTGATTACATATGGTTCATGTTAGTGGATACCACAAGATAAGAACTACACAGCACACAATGTTTAGTTTTCTCTAAGTATTTTCCCTAAATATGGGGTGCCATTACATGACGGGGGAGTGGTTTATCATCTACTCTGACAAGAATATTCTCAAGTATATCTTATCTCCAAATGATCTTAACTTGAGAAAAAGGTGATGGAGAGTCTTTTTTAGGAATATGACTTCGAGATTGTTGATACTCTTGGGAAGTGGAACATGGTGTAATACACTCTTAGTAGGAGATAATGTTCTTAGTTTTTGGCTGAGGTGTAAGATCAGTTAGCCTCATTGTAGTTTTCCTTAGTGGACAATGATGGTTCTTCATACCTATTGTTAATGATTTTTACCCCATATCGTCTGCAACATGTCCAGGATGATCAGTGTGTAGATACCAATTGTTATACATTATGTACTCATATATCCACTGGACATTCTCCTGATAGATATTATGAAGGTTGGATAATGCTATCCTTTTAAGAGGATGAAAGATGGTATATTTGAATTTATGGGAGGAGGTGATGCATAAGTTTCCTACATCCCCTTTTTTGGTATATACAGGTTTTGAAAAGATATACCAGGACCTCTAACCTTAGTCTATTTAAGTATGAAGAGTTTTTTTGGAGGGTTTTTCTCTTAATGACTCAATTTTTAATAATTCAAGGTTTTGAACTAGGTTTCAGCGAGTTTAGAACAACCCATTGAGATTCTAAATACTTATTGGGATGGGATATAGATGGACTTAATGTTGGAATTACCATGTATTCCCATGGGAAATTATTCCATTTTTATGATCATAGACTATTTCACCATATTGGCCCACTTCCTAACTATTAGAGAGTAGATCTCAATTGTGATATTGGGATCCATGTACATATAAGAGATACTCTAACCCTACTGAGTTCCCTCAAAGATTAATTCAGGCCATGATGCTCACATCACATGGAGATTGTGGATAGGATTGCAGGAGGCCTTTGGGACTTAGTTGTGTTTGAGAATAGAATTTCACCCCTGAAATAATGGCCATACTGAGCAGACCATTCAGGACCTAGTGGACATGCCGTATACATTCATGTTATATTTATCTATGTATTTTGGTGGATCTCCAAAACATAGTGATCTTCATATAACAACTACTTCCATTTAACCATTTGTATGGAACGACTTGAGGCCTTTTATGAGAAAACCTTCAGGTCACCACTTTGTTGGAATGTTCCAGGAAATTCAACACTCATGGGAATGGAGTTAGTGTGAGTGACTTCATAGAAGGCTTAGATCATCCAGGAGTCAATGAGTACTATAAAAATCCATCATAGTCTTATTTGGACCCATCATATATACCTATTGAGTTAAAGTAAGCAAACCATTAGTTTTTTAGGGTGTCACTGAGATATGGATTATAGATTTTTTTTTATAGGAAGGTAAGCTATCTCTAAGGTTCATCGGTTTTTTATAGACACTATATAGAGTTTGTGAGGTAGTGTAATACTTAGATCTGTTGCCGCATTTGGATAGGGTACATCATGTCTCCCACATGTCACAGTTGAGGTGGTAGGTTCATTAACCATCACATGTTTTCAAATGGAATGACATGGAAATAAAGGTTGGATCAAAATTTTCTTAAATTTCCATTAGATATTTTGTATTGGTAGGAGAGTATCCTTTTTGGTTAAATGATTAAACTAGTTCCCTTTTGGTGCTAGAATGAAAATCTTTAGGATATCACCTGGGTGTGTGAGACCCAAATGAGAGCCCATTACCCTCATCTTTTTTAGTATATTTTTCTCTTTTCTTGAATAATATCTATAAGGTGGGGAGAATGTAATGACTTTGACGTTCCATTTATTAATTTCAGATATTATATGGAATATGTTAGAAGATAAGTTCTTAGATATCAAGATACTCTAAGATCTAGTGTGGTTGGAATTAATTTTTGAAATATATTAAATATATTAATATCATAAGGAAATATTTATCTAGAAAAGTTAAAATAGCACCTAAATAGAGAAAGGATTATAAATATTGGGTCACTGTTGAGTTTATATGTTTTTTCCCTGGTTGTGACTAATCCTTTTTCGATGTTATGCATTTGCGAAAAAATTATCCCAGGAAAAAAATTATAGAATAAATTAATTGATTGATTTGTATTATTTTTCATTAATGAAGTGACGAAATATCATATTTACACATGGTTATGCCTCAACCTTAGGGTTAGCTTCATAACCTATTATTAAGATGATCTATTTGAGAGGAGCCTATGTAGGATCATTGGAAGATGATGTCAGATCACAAGGGATTGAGGATTGTGCACCAACAGATTTCTTGGATCTCAAAAATGATGGAAACACATGAATTTCCAATACCATTGATGGATAAAAATTCTTTGTTGGATGCTTGATTTGTGAAATTCCATCCCATTATTTTATCCTGGTGAAACACTAATCAATTCCATGAATACGAGTTGATTTATGAGTCGATGGTATATTTAATTAAGGGATTTATTTTGTTTTCTGATTTTTATCCCTCTATGTTTATCCAAATCTAGGAAACCAATTTAATGTCTAAAAAAGGCATCAGTTCATTCATCGCATATTATGGTTAATGGATTTCTCTACTGTTTATTTGCATGTTCATTGTAGGCATTTTCTTTGGGCCATTGTTCGATGATTACCTAGAAACTAATATTTTCATCGCTATTTTTTAGTGAAACGGATCAATACCATGGTGTGGTTCATGATCGAATGTGAGATTGAGGTGTTATGGTAAATGAGAATGATTAGAGGTGTGTCAAATCAAATTAGTGATTCTGAATAATCTTGGTTTTTATGGTATGACTAAGGATGGTGCATGGGGTAATTTTTCAAGAAGATTCAAATATCAAAGTACGGATCTTTAGAAATATGGGTGTTATAAAACCTAGATCTACCACCTCTAGTGAGGGTGGTGGCAGTGACAATGTGAAGGATAGTTGGAAGAAGATACCGACGGATCTAAAAAAATCATAGGTTACATGTCATGTAGTTTAATGCTACATTTTTTTGTGGGACCCCTCCTTCTATGATGCTAGGGATTCCGAATAGAGTTAATTATCACACATCATCTGACCTTATCACACTACATGTAACACGTGATCAGTGCCTTGGTATGTAACTAAGTGGCTACATGGACATGGAAAGGGTAAAGTATAGAGACATGGATAGAGTACATAGACACAGTCCAATGTACATAGGCATGGCTACAAGACACATACAGAGTGGAAGAAGATCACTACAACTATGTAATATTTATACACATTTATAATATGTATATTTACATTCCATTTATAGAAAAATCACACGATAAGATTAGGGGTTGGATTAACACATCATTTACCCTCACATTCACACAGTGTACCACATTTGAGAGTATTTGGGGCCCTTCATTTCTTCAGTATGGATCAGTATCAGTTGATTGTGTTCCCTTGGTTGATCACTTTGATGTTATAGTGATTCATTACAACAAAATATATGGATTGTGATCTCCTATATAGGATGAGTCTTAGAAAGAGTTATTGGTGTCCATCCATGAGATTGGAGTGTTCACCTCTATCATCTTATACTTTAGGTGGGTTTTTTTGGAATTAGAATGGCCTCCTTGATTAAGTAATTCATCCTACATCTTGTAGTATATTTTATTAGGGTTCATGGTATCATTGGAGTATGATCCCCTATATAGTAGGTTGTTTCATATTAGGTTTTTGTTTTCCCCAGTTGTCCTAGGGTTGGTCCCCTATCTGAGTATCTGGGACATCTAAGACCACTAAGCTTACTTGGGTGGGGCCCAATGATCATGTCCTCTTAGATTAGTGTCTCTGATGATATCATGTCTCATGGAGTGGATTATCTAAGAATGTTCATTTCATTGAGATGAATTCTATGGCTGTAATTTTGGTTGGGACTTCTTGGAGGTGTGGTGTCCTTCTTGAGTGTATCTTGGTTTTTCTTACTTATGATTTTATTTTTATGTCATTTTTACTCACTAACTATTCTTGATGATTCATTATTAGTGTTACTAGGGTATCCTACTTGTTATTGTTATTATCACTCATGCATGGGATTTTCCCTTAGGTGTCGTGTCTTATAAAGATTATGACCTTTTTGACAGTGTACTGGGAGGGTAGGGAGTGGGTGGAGCATAGATTTATCTTTTAAAAAACTAAGGATTTTTCGGTTGCTTACATTTGACCATAGAACTCCCCCTTTGAGAAAGTTGGACTCTGTAGTATTTTGTTGGGAATATATTTAACCCTATTTATTATATTCAGTACTTTTCTCTTATACTCTTATTATAGGATCATAGAGGTATGCATGCACTAGTTTTAGATTCTTTACATTTTAGCATTGTATGGGTTTAGAGAAGTGTGTGTGTAGGAACATTAGGCTAATTCCTACCATTATTGTGATATTACAAATCAATGTTATTTCCTATCCCCTTGCCTATTGGATGTATTCTTTTCAAAGTCACGGTTCAGCCCCAAATGGGCCAATCCGTAAAAGTAAACCATTAATATTTATTACCATTGGAAGGTAAATGATTAATATAAGTTAATATAAAAAAATTATTTAATACAAAATAAAAGTCTGTCATATTATTTATTTTCCTAAAAATGTAAATTTACAAAATTTATAATTTGAAATTATTAAACTAAAATTCATTTTTAATTCCTTATTAAAAATTAGCATATGTTGTATTTCTTAGATTATACTAATAGAATTAGTTTCTAGGTTTATAATGGACATACTTATTTTAATAATACCATTAATTTTACATGAAATAGAAGTTTTAGGAAACCTTTCCAATAAAATGTTATTTTATAATTTATAATAATGAACTTTAAAATACTCTTTTGAACTTATAAACACATTTTCAACATACTGAAATTTTATTTAGATTTGTAATGAAAATGTTTTTTTAATAGTTTGTTCAATTAATTATAATATGACGAAATGGATTTGGTTGATTTATTATATTATTAATTAAATAGTATTTGAGGGTTGATAATTTTTTTAAATTAATTTTAATCAAATTAATTTATAATTTTTTACTAATAATAAATATTTTTTCTTAAAAATAATCATTTTAAAAAAACTAGTTTTCACACTTTACATGTGGTAATGTTAAGTTTAATTTCCCTAAACATAAAAAGGTAATATGATAAAGTTATTCATATATTTGAGATACTAATTTTCATATAATTTTCAAATTTCCAATTTAATTTTTAGTTTAAAAATTTAGACAGTTAGGATCAATAGAAATTAACATAATAATGGAAAAATAAGTACTTTAAACTTATTATTTTATTAAAATCAATGATTTTATATCAAATTTTTTTAAATAATAATAATTTATATAATGAATATAATATGATGTATAAAAATATAAATAGATATATTTAAATTCATTAAATTTTTAATCAATATTAAATAATATAATGAATCCATAATTATTGAATGTCATTTTTTTTACTAAAACAACGTTTCTACACATTATCTGTTTTGATTTAATCATGATTTTATAATATTTAGAATTTTAATTGGATTAAATATATGTTATTTTTAGTTCTATAACCCCCTAATTTTTTAATATTTGTTATTATATATTATTAATGAAATATAAAATCATTTAGTAAAAACCTAGTTACATAGTTTAAAGGTAATTGTTTAAAATGTAAAAAGCATAAGTGTACAAACCATATAACGTGTCTAAAACATATGTGTAATTTTTTTTTTGAGCATTTATAGACCCAAATACACCCCATAGTTAAAAACATTTATTTTTCTGATCTATTTACTTTGGAATAATGTCATTTCATTATTAAAATATAAAGGGTGTTTCTAAAAGTTCTTTTTCCAGTTTTATGAAGGGGTAGCTTATGCCCTCTAAAGAAAACATCTATCCAACAAATTAATATCTGAAAATTTTACAATTTACTATTATTATAACCATATCATACCAAAATAATACCATGGAAACTAATATTTTTTCTATAAAATTTAATTCCAATGGAACTTCCAAAGAAAAATCAAGTCTACAATGTAAGTATTATCCCCATCATAAGTTTCTTTTCTTAATATAGCTCTATAAAATATCTTATCAAAATAATAGTATTTTTAATTAAGTATAATTAACATAATTATTAATTTTTATATTAATTTTAAACCCATTATTTATTTATATTCATCCACTTAGAAAAATAATGGAGCATTAATCGTACTTGTGTATGGGATACCGGCTCTACCAAGATTTTTTCCCTATAGTTTTTCATTATTTATCAAAACAAATTCAAGGATAGTTTACCATAATATAAAAATAAATATAATATAATTATTCTTATTCCATAATAATATTTTGTCACAAAAAACACCCCCTTAACCAAACTCACCAAACGAGTCGAATTGTGTTCATGTTTTGGTCAGTTTAACCATCAACATGAATGATACTTTAAAATATGATTACGGATAACTTTTTTATCATAAAAATTAATATAATTATAATATAATAACCATGTAATTTGTGGTATAATATTATATAAATATTTTATTAATTATTTAAATTATTATTAAATTATCATTTTCATTCTCTAAAATTACCTAAATAAGTCATTATCAATTCTATTTTCTCATAATGTAACCAAAAAACATTTCAAATGAAATAAGAATATTTTAAAAAGAAATTATATATATATTATAATATTAAATGATATATCAATAAATAATATTTTATCAGATTATGTTTAATGATATAATAATTATTAAACATATGTAAAACATTTAATGTTATTAACACTCGATGGTCATAATACACTATAAATAATTAATGTATTAATCATAAAAAAATATAATATTGATTGAAATATTTTAATATTTATAACAAAGTTCCTGAAATAAGATATTAATTTAGTTTTTTTATATCATGTTATATTTTTATCTACTAAACTGGGAAACATGGTTAGGGTTTCTATCTCTATATCATTTCATTGTGACATGTTTCTATTATACAATATTTTTACATTTCTATATTTCAATAAAAACATATTATAATTATTATATTATGATTATCTTAAATTTCATGATATTAAATGTTCACCTTTATGTTATCATTCTCTTGGAGCTTTGATGAAAAAAGTTACAATGTTTAGAATGTTTTTTTGTGGCTCAATTCATTTTTTTGTGTAATAATAAAATTTATTTGACTATAATCTTTCATGATTTATCTACTCATACCTTTTATATTGTTTTTTTTTGTATTTAGACATACTATTATGGGAAAATAATGTCCCACACTAATGTATTCTAAAATATATTATTGAATTTTTTTTGTTCAAATTCATCTTTGTTCAGAATAATTCTCCTTTATTTTAATGAAATTTCTTTCCCAATTGATATTTTTACATTCCAACCTTGTAATCATTTCCCAAGTAGAAACTCGAATTTTTTTTATAAAAACGTTTCATTATCTCACCTAAATTCATTTTCAAGTTTAAATTTTTAATTTTTTTAAGTAATGGTTTTTAAATTATTTTAAATTCCCTTTTTGAAACTATATGTCCTCTTCATGTTTCCATTATTATAGATTCATTTCAAAATAAAATGTTTTTAATGAATTTTCACTTCACCTTTGTGAAAACATATTTATTTTCATTGATATTTTGTCTGTAATATTTTATAATAATATTTTAAAAAATTATTCTCCTTCCTAATAATATAATTTTTCAAGTAATTTACTTTTAAACTTATATAAAAATTGTTTTAAAGGATTTGTGAAAACTTTTTTATATTCATTTATATATACCCTCTATGTTTTATCTTTCATGAAGTGATATTTTGATTAACCTTTATATTTTATTTTTATATGATTTCTTTTGAAAAATGAGATTTTCGAAATTCTGTGATTTCCTAATTTCATGTTATGTGATGTTTTTTAATACTTCAAGAAACACGCGCTTTTTTCATCTAGTATTTATGATATGATGATTGTTTTATTTTATTATGAAACTAATATGTATGAGTAATGAAGGTTGGGGTGATATATCACCCTTGATTATTTTTTTATGGTTTCATATTATATGAGATTATGTAATACTGTGTAATTGAGATATGGGAAGATTTTTTCATAAGTTTTTTGTGTGAATGTGATGTGGAAATATTTATTCACATGTTTATTTTGTAAATTATATCTGATAATATTTTTTCACAAGTTTATACAGTGAATTATATGCATAAATATTTATACACAATTTTTTCTTTAAACTCCATATAGAAAGGTTCATTCGTAAAATTTTCAACGCCTGTGATTGTTCCACATTTCAATGGTTTATATATTATTTTTCCATATTTAAAAGATGAATCTAGTTTCCATGAAATTAAATTTTTTAAGGATTATGACTTATTTATTTCGTCATTATTCCACATTTTTTCATTTCCACTTGTTATAGACTTATTTATAGATGTTTTTGTGCCAGATCATATATTTTATTCTTCCTTAATGATATTTTTGTGATCAATGTTTCTATAATATGATTTATGATTATAATCAATTTTATTTTTATCTATTATGATGGTTTTTATGGCTTCCTCGTATTCTCTTTCTTTTTTATGATCTCATAATTTATGTTGTGTCTTTCCCTTACTATTTATTTGAGGTCTCCCATTTCTTATGTTTCCAATCCCTAGGTTATTAAGATTATTATATCTTGTGATATGTATATAAATAGTCTAATAAACCACAATTACGAATAAATGTTTTCATTTTTTGTGAAACAATATTTTTATATAGGTAATATCCAAGGCACTAAACCTTTTGTTATTTGAGTTATGTGACTATTTATGAGTTGTAATATCTAAATAATGAGATTATTATACTAATAATTTTTAAGTCCAGCATGGGTTTCCTTATCTTGTTTGAAAAACATATTTCAATAATATAAATCTTCCTCTGATTATTTACAAAAGAGAAGATTAATTTGATTCAATAATATTGGTATAAAGAAACTCTAAATTTCTCCATTTAAAAATTCCATAAACCACAACATCATGAATCTCCATTATTGATCATGAAATTTCATAGAATAAAAATATTCATTAAAGACTTTATAAATAGTAGTGAGTGAATATGAAATTTATCTTCTACATTTGACTAATAGCATAATATATTTAAATTTGATTCAAGAAAAAATTAGTGGGATGGAGGTAGTATATGAGTTTAATGACGTTGTATTGTGATTTTTACTCATGTTTCTTGATGCTTGAATAGTTACCACTATGTAAAGACATCACAAAATGGATTTACTCCAAGGTGGGTACTACCATATTTATCTTGACTCGCTAATAAACTCCCAATAAAAAACCCTCAGCTTTCTCCCTTCACTGGTGGGTCAAATTACACCACACATGTGCTTCGCTTTTCCTTTAATTCACACACACCAGTGCCAACCCACACAAGTGCTAACATGAATTGTTGTTCCAAGATGTCTTTCTATCTTTAATATTTTCTATCTATATTTGATGGACTAGTAACCTAGGTTATGTGATAGCCTTAAGTTTTCTCTAATTCTTACTAACTATTTATTTAAGATCTTGTCAAAAAAATACTCTTCTATCTATATACATTATGTTTTTAACACCAAGAATCCATATGTAAATTTTCTATTTCAAGAAACACCCATATAATACATGAAATAAATAAACTCTAAATATAACAACATGTTATCCCACAATAATTAAAATTTATTCCATGAAAAATATTTCATACAATGCATATTTACCTAACACATCCAAATCACATTCAATCAAATCATATATATTGTCAAAAATTACAAAATATCGACTCATGGTTGAAATAGTCTCTACATTTGGATTCTATTTGACAATATCTAATAAAATAAAACTTCTCCATACATCGAAAAACACCAAAAAAACTATGTATTGATTTTATGTGAATATATTTTTCTTCTCCCCATTTGTCATGAAAATAAAAAAGGGTATTCTTACTTCTCCTTTTGAGGGGTTCACTATCATTTTTACTCCCCCTCTCTAAAAAAATATTTGAAACAAATTCAATAATATAATTCTATATGTTTTAATATACTCAATAATTACATATCGATTCATGAATGCATGATCTATATTCAAATACGAATAATCCATTCAATATAAAAATCATTTCCATATTAAAACAACATTCCTTATTTCTATTTTAATGAGTGATCTTCAACTTATTAAAGGCTTTTCAACAGAATATTATAATACAACTGAGTAGGATAATTCTGTAAGAAATGATATTCAATGATAATAATTTCAGAACTATAAAAACAATTTCACATTTGTATCACCAATGGATGTAAGATGTCAATTTTCAACAAAAATACTACCACCTGAGTCTATATTCTAAAAGTTTTTACACAAAATATCCCTTTTTCAATTGAGTATGAGTATCCTTTATATTATTGAATATAACTCCCCCTCAATGGTTTCACCTTATAAACATAACTTTATGATATTATTTAAGAAATTAAAAAAGTATTTGTTATCACTTTTTCTCCATAATGCTTCGGGTATCCTAAAAAAATAGATGATATCATTATGTTATTTTATTACAAAAATAAATCAAATATAATATAATTTATAATTCTTAATCAGTCTATCAATTCATTCTCATGGGTCTTAAACCATCATATAAAACCAAAAATCGCTTATAGAGGCTTCCAAGAATGTGTCAACACCATTGGGATGTATTGGCTCTTGGTTTTGACACAGGGGTCGCATTAAATAATATATTATTTTGATTATTTATGAGACTCTAAAATATATTGATATATTCACTCATAGATTATTATATTTCATATATAATGTATAGGTTCCAACTTTAATTCTCGAATTTTATATCTTTATTAACACATATATATATCCTTGATATAAATTTTCCAATTAAAATAGTACAAGGCATTGGAGAAGTTTTTTATTCAATGAAATAACTAAATTGAAATGTATTGTATTTTTATTGAAACATTGTTTCATCATGAATTTATAGTTTCAAAAAAATGTCTTCATCATGACATTCTTTGTGAGATTTAAAATTTCCCTTGAATCCTCATTTTAGTATGCACATTTTAATTCAGGAATGTGTTCTCCATGATGTTATATTTCAACTACGACTCATAAATTACATATAAAATATAAATTAATGGTATATTTGATACCCACAAATATCATAAATTTTAGAATAATTTTGAGGATAATACTAGTTCATCTTTAATGAAATAAGTTTATAAAAAATCCTGACATGAGTTTCCTAGAGATAACTACACAAATTTTATTTTAGCATGATGCCTTAGGTTCATAATTATCTATTATTAAATGAACACATGGTGAACATTTCCCATATATTTTATCTTTATTTTTATCCTACAACACTTAATTCATCATATGTAAACATAATATATAATCTAAGAGGGTTACCTCCATCCTGCTCAAATTGAAGAGTTTGGTTGTTCTTAAAAGGCCAACCCTTTTCCTTTAGTCTAATTTAATCCTTTTATAATAATATTTTATCCTGAATTATCCTATTTATATAGTTTGGTATTTACATATTTGGTTTGAAACATCGCACTAATCCAAGTCTCCTTTGATGCCTCATCAATTCCCTCCTATATTAGTATGTTTTTTAATTCAAGGGCTACACTTCTAGTTTTTGGTCTTGTTCAGTTGTGGTGTATATGAACCCAATAAAACAAATATATTTATTTTAATTATTTAAATATATGTAAAACACAATCCCATTATTCCTTTTTCTATATTCATTATTTTTCTCATTCTAGGTAGGATGTGGAATATATACTTTCCTTAGTGTATGGTGAAATCCGTGATTCCTTTCTTTAGAGTCATATTGAAAAACTATAATTCTATAATTTAGTGGGAAAAATCCATATAATTTGAGATATTTTTATCAGAAAAATCTATTAATTCTTTAAATATTGTTATGATAATGTAATATGATATACATGTGGCATATCCTTCTTTATTATATTATAATTTTCTTATAAAATGAATCTGGTTTTAGAAAAAAAAAATTCTATTATTCACTGTGAAATCATGTATAGGTATAACAGACCATTAAGTTCTACATTCATGTCCTAGTAGTTTATAGTAGTGAATGAACTAATATACTAAGTTTTATTCATGATATTATAGTACTTATCCACAAGAATAGTGTGATAAAAAATATTTCATTCTCTAATAGATTCATACAAGATTTTTATCCTCGATAAATTTGGTTGGTTTAGTTCTTCCGTCGTCATTAAAAATTATTCCTTCCTTACACATACTCATATTGTGCCATGTTCTCCCAAAAAACATATAATTTCAATCCCATATTTATTTGAGAGTTAATTTATTACATCTAGATATATAATGGATCCTTATTGAAACTTCATTAATGTGCAGGTCATTACCATAAAAATCCATTATTTGAATATATTCAATACTCTCCATTTATTTTACCATATTTATCTCTTCTTTAGTCTCCTTTATCCTCTTATATTTTATGTAATGACCCTGACCCCAGTAGCCTGGAGTGGATGCCTCACTATATTGCATTGGTATAGATAAAAGGATTCAAATCCAAAAGGATCGGTCATTATAGATGTTTTTAAGAACCAGATACATACATGTTACCCACTTTTCATTGGGAATAGAATATAAAACATAATAAATGAAAAAAGATAATAAATTTCAGCTTCAAAAACTCATTCAAATAACTGTTCTTCATACCATGAGTAAAAAACAAAATTAGGGTGAGATAAAATGCCTAGTAATGGATATGTGCATTGGATTCTATCATGAATCAATAATCATAGTTAACATGGAATGGTAGGAAAGTAAACCCACATTCCAACAAAATATATAGATAAGGGATAATCAATATGTCAAGGTAAATAATTGAAACACAATCAATTTAATAAATAAATGGTGAATAAAATATATCCATAGATAATTTCATAGAAAAAATATCATGGATAATAATAATAACTAAATTATAAATGAATTAAATTATTAAATATTATATTTAAGGTTTCCTAGGAACATGGAACCTTTACCATCAAGACCTTTCACAAGACATTTTAAAACATACTGGTTAAAAACTCATCTAATTTTGCCAATTGATTCATATTATTAGACTAATGATAAATTTTGGGGATTAATTTAAAAGGTCCCCAGCCTATTTCAATTATTATAAATTATTCCTCATATATTTAATAATCAATTTAATTAATAACAATGTTCCTTATCAAATATCCACATTGAGTAAAGGATATGTATTTTTCAATATTTCCCCAATTAATCAGCATCATTTAAATAAAGCACCATATGTAAAAAATTTGTGATCTTTAGGTAGTAATGAAATATAATACACGTGAATATGGATATTCAAGAGAAAGAAAATTTCTAATGAAAAATAATTAAAATAATGTTATTTTTTTAAGATAAATTTAACAATCACAAAAGAAATTGAGATTTCATAATAGATTTTAACACTTGGTAATTTTAAAGTCAAATAAACTTTGATAAAACAATTTAAATTGGAAAACAAAATACTATGATGTATGAATAATTATATTAAATTTTAAAGGGGAATTATGTACACCCCATAAAATTCAATTGCTGCATAATAACAAATAATTATTAATATAATGTAAATTGAGACAAAATCCCTTACCTCATGCTTTCTCTTATCCAAGCATTCATTAACCTATATTAAAATGGTTTTATGAATGTTATTAACTTATTACAGAACCATATTAATATTTATGATATCATATATGATCTTTTTATAATAGATCCCAACCATTTCATTATTAATCCATCATTATTTTCATCTTTTTGGGTGATAATTGTATTTCTTTCTTATGAGTGTTTTTTCATTAAAGATTGTGTTTATTCACATATTATAAATTTTAATAATCTAAATAAAAATATTAATGAAATAATTATTATATTTATATGTCAATTTTACTTTTAAACCCAATCATGAATGATGGTTATGAAAAATTAGGTATGTTACGATCATTGAGACAGTAAGGCGTATGTGCGCCTGAGTAACATTTTTCATTTTTCAATGATCATTATGGAAAGAAGGTAAGTAATATGGTGCCATTACAGAATGATCATAATATCAGTAATACCGTATTATATACTTATATATTCCATCCATGTGATTTGGTGATGAAAAGAGTGGTGCATTACTCCATGAAGGTGGTAGTCCACATGTACAAGAACGACATTTTCATCTATATTTGAGTGAAAAGGTAAACAAATAATATGATATATTAACTTTAATGAATGATAAATATTTCAATAATATCAAAATTATGCCATTTATATCAAATATATTCATTAATATTATTCCTTATCACCTTCCATGTAAAGATTTTGTGGAAGATGAATATCATCACTTCGAGAGGCGGTAGTCTGTCGTACACACGAGCGATGTTAACGTATATACAACGGAATAGAAGGAAAAAAAATATATATATATATATATATATATGATATAATTAATATATGTGTGTGTTTGTTATAAATATAATATATATAATTTATTTCCATCATCATACCCAACATTTTGAGGTGGAAATGTGAAAACAAACTTCATTGGTTCGCGAGGAGGTAGTGTGATGTAAACATGAACAATGATTTTGTAACTAATTTTATAGAGTTTTATGTAGTTTTAGGTATTAACATTAACATAAAAACATATCATTATATGTAATAAATTGTGGTTATTATATATTTATGGTTTGAAAATAATTTAAAGCGATGAAAAGGGAGATAAAATGAGACGCTTATTGAAAAACATTACATATTCTTCGAGTATCTTCCTTTGGTTTGCACTAAACCATTACTAGGATGTTATTTTTCATAATATATGTTTTCTAGGATTAGGAGAGGGGTTTTTTTGGTTGATTTTTTTAGGTATTGGCTGAATCAATATGGTTTTAATGTGTGAATAAAGGAGAAGAGGGATTTTTCGGATGGCCTGTATGATTTTTGGATGGCCTACATGATTTACGGGATCCTGTTGGTTTTGATGGATTTTTAATTTTTAATTTTTAATTATCTCTCACTGGATTGTCTGTTGTCTATTTTTACTGTGAGATGTTTTGAACAATGTGTGGTTCACACTATAGTCGTGAAAGTGGTTTATGAAAATAAAAAAATGATTTAGAGATAATAATATTTACATTTTTTGTCTCATAAACAAGTTCTAGGCCTATGAGTTTTATTCACTAACTTCATCACATCATGTCAAATTACAACATATATTTCCATATTATTCTTCATATGTTTTTTTAAGGTTGAGGTTCAATCCCCCTTTATGAAACACAAAAGAAAGAAAGAACCCATTTTAAGAGATGGTTGAAGAGGTATCCCCTAAAAACAAAGGTGAAAATGCATGAAAAGGAACCTGAATCATATGTTAAGAATTATTTTTAGTGAAAAAATAAAAACAAACATCAAAAAAATCAACATAAGAAGTCTTGTCACCCCCTCCACCAAACAATGCAATAAATAAAACAATCCAAGAATATGTACTACCTCCTTCCAAGAAGATGTGTTTCGTTGGAAACACAATATGGAATAGCATCCTTAAACCCCAAAAAAATAAGTGGGAGAGGTCTAGATGATAGGTGACAGCACACCTATCTCTCTTTCGATTCACCCACCCAACAATGTAGCAAGGAAATCATTGTACTGTCAACCTGATGCAATACAAAAACTAGATTGAAAAATATATGAAATAATTCATTGGAAAAGAACCTATCCATCAATAAAAGAGATGATTGGTATCTGATGTTGTTTTCTAACACATCCAATGCCCTTACGAGGTTTCCCACCAAGTGGTACCAGCAAAAGTTGAATTGATCTAAATGAAATGAAACCAAAACTAGTGCTTTCAAAGATTTCATAATTACAATGGACAAAACAAACATGTAGACACATAAATAAAAGTTTCTTTCATTATATTATCCCACAAATAATATTCAATTAAATCCTAATACATCTTCATTCTACCATGATATATAGATAAATTTGAGCAATGAAATTCATCAAAAATTCCGTGTTTAGTTCAGGTATATATGGAAAACATTATCTATTTCTAATTTTCAAAACATCATATTCACAAATGAAGTCCACTAATTTTCCATCATTTATAGCATTAATTTTATTTTGAAATTTCTCAACATTGAATTGATAATTATTTATCTTCACTAATAAAGATGGGTTTGAAATAACTTGAAAATTTATTGATGTATCCCATTCATTAGTAACTCCCATATCCATCTTTATTAAATCCATGAACATTTGATCCCTCACAATCCTTATTTGGGTCATAACTCCATGATCCTTCCTACTCAATGAAACCACTACATTATTTTATTTTCATAGGTGGTACTATATTGGAAAATAAAAATCCTTCAGTACCTCAAGTCATCACCATTTTCTCAAATTTATCTCCTTATTTGAAGAGTTGTATTTAAAAATTTTAAGATTTATGTATATACCATATCTTTCACCATATATATAATTTCACCATATCATCAAATCAAATATCATATCATCCAATTCAAGATCATGGGCTTGGTAGTTTTTTTTTTGAATCTTCAATTTCATTGATACATATGAAATAATATTATCAATTTTCATTAGGAAAAAACCACTACCCTTCATTGATGAATCAGTATATGTCACAAACCTATCACTTTTATATGACAGAGTTAAAATCGGAGAATTTACCAATCTCTTCTTTAGTTCATCAAAACATTCTTCACATAACTTTTTACTTTCAAACATAACTAATTTTCATGTAATATTGGTTAAGAGGTTATAAAATCATGAAAATTTATGAATAAATTTCCCATAGTGACCTGGAAAACCAATAAAATTGTGTACCTAATCATTGTTTATTGTTTAAGAAAATTCTATGAAGTCCTTTGTCTTTGTAGGATTGATTGAGATTCACTTTTTGGAGATAATATATCCATGAAAGTAAAATTCTTGAATCCAAAATTTAATCCTAATAAATTTCCCATCTAACTATTTCCTTATAAAATTCTTACTAAAAATTCACAAGATATTATCATGGTCCCCAAATATTATAGAATAAACTATAATATCATAAATTAACACCACAAAAAATCATCAAGATATTCCTTGAATGCATTGTTAATTAGATCCATAAAAAAGGACGGTGCATTAGTCAATCAAAATTGCATTACTATAAACTCATAATGTCCACACCTATTTTGAAAAGATGTATTGAAGATGTCTCCCTTGTTTACTCAAAATTGATAATACGTAGAACAAATATAAATCTTTGGAAAAATATTGGGATTCATTAAGTTGGTCAAATAGTCCATCAACCTGAGAAATATAATACTTGTTTTTTATATTAATATTATTTATTTCCCTATAATAAATGTACAAAATCATGGATCAATATTTTTCTTGATAAATAGAATAGGGGATCTCCATGGGTAAACACTGCGGTTAATAAATCCATTACTATCAAAATCCTCTAGTTGGTTATTCAAATCCACTAATTACATAGTGGATATTCTATAGTGAGTCTATGATATTGGTCTTTCATATGGGATTAAATCCATGAAGAGTCAACATCGCACTCTGGGGGATGTCTATGTATTTCTTTATGAAATTCATCAATTAATTCATGTACAATAGGTACATATTCAATTTTAAGATTCCCTTATTCATCTCTAGATTATTATTTTTTTCTTCTTTCCCAGGAATCTCATTCAGTAGAGCTATTGGTGGTGGATCTAGATAAGAATTGTGTGATGAAGTTTCTTCTCTAAAAATAAGTAATTCTACATCTTCCTCAAAAATCATATTTTACTTATTATTGAAATAAATTTTGGCTCTATATTATAAAATATAGATCATATTGAGGAATATATCAATTTCATACATAGGAATGGTAATAAGGTTAGAAAATAAAGCACATTTATGTGTCATAATGGATAATGTCTAACACGTATTTATTGCAATGATACTTCTCGTAGAAGTTTTAACTGACAACACCATTATTAAATGAAAAGGTAAATGTATGATTTTCATTGAAAAATCAGTATATATAATAGATTGTGATGATACATAATCAAATAAATTGTCTCATAAATTTGAATATGTAAGAACCCAGTTCTTATTCTTGAGGTATGGGTTTCTTCTTTTCCCTTTTCCTTAAGTTTTTGTTAGAAAATAAGGAAAATGGGGGAAATCCCAAATTTTATTGGTATATGTCGTGTACTTTTCCACACATTGTGTACTTTGGACATGTGGGATGAGTACATAGGGCATGTAGTCCTATCGGAAATAAAGGGTATAAAAATTGACTACACACCGTGTACTTTGTATTTACACACCGTGTAATGAGTCGAAAGATAAAAAGTAAGGCGGTGGAGGCTGCTACTAGTGGAGCGACAGTATATGCCGTGTAATCAAGAATACACATCGTGTACTCATGTCGACGGATGAACAATTCCGTAGTGGAAAGAATCCGCTAGAGGAATAGTTTAAAAAATGAAAAGTATATGCCGTGTACTTGAGATTACACACCATGTAGTTTTTTTTCACGTAAAATGGGTAGTATCCTCTTAATTCAATAGAGAAGTCTTTCAGTTCATTTTGGAGCTCGGGAGGACGGCCAAACCTTGGAGGATCACCTGATCGCGCACCGGGAATTTGATTCTAGATCCGTCGATCACCTTGGGACCATATGGGTAAGCCCTCCCCTCTCTCGGCGTTGTTCCTATCATTTCTTTCCCAATGGGATGTTATTAAAGTTTGAATGAGTGAACATTTATCCTATATCTACGTCATTCTTGGATGATTCGGGAGGCTGCATTCACGTATACAGATCCGAGACGATCGAGGTAGGTGGTCTGATGTTTATTTTCAACTATTGTGTTGAAATTGTGTACCATTGTGCTATGCGCCCATGGTTGGGGTGTCGTATGGCTAAGGCCTTTGCTGAAAAGATATCTAGAATTTCATAGATAATCTTATGATAAGTTTAAACTGCTTTTTGGGATCACTTCATGGATCCAGGACCACCCTGAGGGTGCATTCCTTTGTTTAGTCGTTTGGCCAGGATACCCAAGGGTATACTGTGATTTAGAATTCTTGAGTTTTCTTGAGAGAAAAAGTATATAATTTCTTGCTTATGTGTTGGCCTCGGCCCGGTTTCTTGTTTAGCCTAAGGGAAAAAATTAGCCTGAGGGCAAGTGTTCGATTAGCCTGAGGGCAATGTTTTATTTTCCTGAGGGCAGTTGTTTCCATGCCTGAAGGAATTATCTCATATTCCTGAGGGAAATATTTTTTATGCCTGAGGGTAATCGCCTAAGGGCATGATTTTGATTATCCTTGGGTCATGCTTCTGTTAGCCTGAGGGGAATATTCTGATTACCTGAGGGTAAGGTTTGGCTTGTCTGAGGACACTGTTATGTCATATATTCACTGTGGTGATTTTTGATGTTGTAAATACCAAGTCGAAGCACAATCTTGCAGGTGATAATTAATAATTAAAAGGGAAATTAAACTTTTAGTGATAATTACTCTGTATTACTTACTAGTTTACTGTATTTACTTTTTCAATTTTTTGTTGCATATTTTCACTGATAGTTGGGCACGAGCATTTGGTGGGTGCCTAATGGAATTTATTTCTCACACCCTGTTTGGGCCATTTCTCCAGCCCAGATAGACTATATTGCTACAGCTGTCGATAGGGGCAAGGAAACCTATACAGTTACATGATTGTAGCAGAGGAGTGAGATAGCATGAGACAGAGCTTAGGCTTGTGATGTTGCTGCATTCTGTTTACTCTGCTTTGTTTTGTTTGGATGTACCTTTTACTTGAGTTGTATTGTATCGTATTGCAGTGTATCCTATTCTGTATTCTTTCATATAATTATTGACATGCTGCATCTTTATATATATGACTGTTGGTTCACTTTTACTTCAGTTTTTTATTTCAATTGTATATTGTTTATTACATCTGTTGTTGTATGTTATTTATCTTTTCCGTTGTGCTACACTTTGAAAAATGAGGGCATAGTTTCCCCACTATCAGAACTGCGCCCTCACTTCTATTCAGCAGCCTCTGGCGTTTTGGGAAATGCGCTTGAGGTCATGTGACCAACCGGGTTCGGGGCACCCGTTGAGTGGCTTATGGATCCGAGACGTTAAAAAGTGGTATCAAAGGAGTTATTTTCGTTGAATTACAATTTATATCCTTATTCAGGGATAGGATGGACATGGTAGTTGGTAATAAGTTGTTACAGGGAGTATCTAACCCGTGTGTAGGGAAAATCCAGTCTACCCTATTTTTTGCAATTTTCATGATTTTGAAAATTTGATAGTTGACTTGATTTCCACCATTTGGTGATGCACTTGTAGTGTGCTGTTCATATTTTATATATGGGTTCTATTTAGTTGCAACCTAATGTGATGAGGGTATTCCATCTCATGCATCATTTAGGCACATGCTATAAATCGCATATCATGCATTCCATTCATGCCATGTAAGTGTATTAAAAATTTCATGTTGTTGTGATAGTTATTGTGCTAGAAAAGCATGTTGTTTTGATAGGTGCTTTGATAAATACCAGCTATTTGATAGGGTATTATTGTGTGAGGTTGTTGATAGAATGAATGCAAAAATTTTGTTTTTTGGGAGTATGGGCCCTCAATGACCGGTATTTGGTGGATCATTGATGAGTTTACTTTTTTATAATATGTGTAAGCTGCTAAGCTTTGATTCGCAGGGATTATGGGCCCTCACGGATCATAATTTGGCACTTAGGTGTTTGTTTCAACATTTTCTGGGATTTAGAGTAGTTTATGAGGCTTACTAGCTGGAAAACCCAGGATACACGCCATGTAGTTCCTTAGACACACACCGTCTGTTCTTATGTTCGGGAAGAAATGAATACTTTTTAAGTACATTCTATGTACCCTCATTACACACTGTGTAGTCTCTTCCCATGTCATAGGTCGTGTGGGAGGAGACACAGGGTAGGGAATGGCTTGGGGAAACACGTTGTGTACTGGTTGTACATGCCGTGTAGTGTTGACTCGGTGTCTGCCCGTGTAACAAACAACACAGACAGAGGAAACCTTAAGACATACACGCCGTGTCTACCTTGAACATGTTGTGTAGTCTGACCCAGGTACCCGGCTGTGTCACGAACAACATAGGTTGCTGTTATCTTTCCTAGTACAAGTTGTGTCTTCCTGGAACATGTCGTGTAGTGTCATCCATGTAGTCGGTCGTGTAGCGAGCAACACGTGTTGGTATGAGGCTTCTTTGAACACGCCGTGTTGTTTTGAAACACGCCATGTAGTGTGACCTAGGTACACAGGCTATGCCATGAACAAAACAGGCTTGTGAATGCTTATCCAGTACACGCCGTGTTTCCGTGGGACACACCGTGTAGTATTTTTTTAGGAGAGTTGTGTGCCTTAGCCATGTAGAAGGACTCGGGTAGGGAAGGAGGATTCAAGTACACGCCATGTATTCAGATGAAACGATGTGGTTTTGGGGTGTTGCACGACCATTTTTAGCTAGAGTACACTCCCATGTGGATGTCCAGTGAGAACATGCCATGTAGTATTTATACATGCCGTGTAGTCAAAAATTTTAAATCTTGAATGCTTCCTTTCTCATGTTCTCTTCATGGACTCCTTGTTTTTGGTCTTTGATAATCTTGATCTAAGGCCTCTGTTTGACCTTGTAAATTCATGCCACCGACATGACCTCAATTTGTTCGCCAGGAGAGTAGCAATGATTGTACTTTAGAGATGGTAGGCCATGGGCAACCAATGGATCCTCCAGCAGATCCAGATGCAGTGTCAGTCATTATACTAGACACAGGCGCTGATGCGCAATTCCATGAATACTTCATGTGGTTCATACAGACCTTCCAGGGAGCACCGCAGGATGCCACATCTATGTCAGAGTTGACGTGTATCTTCCAGTAGTAGCATCCGCCAACGTTTTTAGGGGATGGAGGACCGTAGGCTATGGATTCATGGTTGGATTTGATGTAGACGATATTCGAGCATCTTGAGATGCATCCTGGGAGGAGGGTCAAGCTCGCTACATACATGTTGCATGATTCTTCCAAGAGGTGATGGGATGTTACCACCTAGTTTGAGCATCATCGAGACATGACATGGTAAGATTTTCAGGCAGCCTTTGATGACTTCTTCTTCCCAGAGACACTGAGGGCAGATAGAGCTTGAGAGTTCATGAATCTGTAGTAGGGCACCATTTCAGTGATGGATTATTCTGCTCACTTCACCAAGCTTCAGTGTTTTTCACCTATTCTAGTGGGTGATGAGACATTGAGGGCTATATGCTTTGAGGATGGTCTTCGATATGACATCTATGCACTGGTGAATGTTTTAATGTTGCCTATAGTGCATGCTATTGTGAATCAGGCACTGATTACTGAGCGAAACTTGCGGGAAGCTAGTGGTGTGGGCCAGGGTGGCTCGACACCTGTTTCTGGCACTATTTCTACTAGTAAGAGGAAGAGACATATGGATTTATCTCACGGTGGCAGTACTATCTAGATTATTTCCTCAGGTGGCTAGGTCATTTGCTACTAGTGTGGTAGAGAGGGTCACAAGCGACCTCAATGTCCACGTAACCCAATGGAGTGCTGAGCTTGTGGAAAGATGGGTCATCTATAGCGCTTTTTAAGGGAATTTGTACCAGTGGCTAGTGACAGGGGTTCTGTGCAGACTCTGCATGTAGGAGTAGGGCCATCATCTTCTTACCAGTTGGGAAACTGTAATACGTCAGGGCATGTAGGCAGAGATGGTGGTCGTGGCCATGGTAGCTAGACATCAGGATCTCAAAGGCAGTCGGGCAGGTCAGTTCAGGGTAGCCAGGATATGTTGCAGGGCCGCAGCACTGGGTAGGCACATGCAGTGCAACAGACCCAATAGGAGCAGGATCCTGGAACTTCCACTGTCAGATGTACTATTCTCATAGATTCTGTTTTATCTTCAATTCTTTTCAATACGGGTGTTATACATAGCTTTGTATTTGTACCTGTTGTGGAGAGCCTTGGGCTCTGTGTTTCTTCTTCTTCTGGTGTTATGATGCTAGACACGCCTTTGGGAGTGAGGATGGCAGGTGTGCGTTAGTGCAAGGAGTTCCCCCTAGAGGTTGGTGGGTGTCACTTTCTTTGGGACCTCTATGTCTTAGAGATGACAATGTATGATTTCATTCTTGGGATAGACTAGTTGGTACCCTTAAGAGACTTTGTTCATTACTATCATTAGAGGGTGAGTTTCACGCCACCAAAGGGCGTATAGTTTCTATATAAGGGAGAGTGGGATGTACAGGAAAGCCAAGCTGGACCTGACCATCGTGGGAGAGGTGGAGAGATAGCCCAGATTATGAGCTTATATCTGGATGATCAGGGGACTTGTCTGAAGGATTTCCCTCTAGTAGTTGATCGTTTCAGGGATGTATTCCCGAAAGACTTTTCATGTCTTCCTTTGTAGTGAGATGTAGATTTCTCTATTGAGCTTGTGGCAGGAGTAGCACCAGTGTACATTCCTCCTTATAGGATGGCCAGAACTAAGTTCCAGGAGCTCAAGAGATAGTTGGAGGAGTTAAAAGAAAAGTGTTTCATCTGACCCAGTACTTCTCCTTGGGGTTCTCCTATCCTATTTGAAATGAAGGCAGAAGGTACCCTCAGACTTTTTGTGGATTATCGAAAGATGAACCAGTTGACGGTTAAGAACCTATATCCCTTACCCAGGATTGATGATATTTTATATCAACTTCGGGGAGCACGAGTGTTCTCGAAGATTGACTTGAGATCCGAATATCATCAGTTACGCATTAGACCATCGAACATACCGCTTACAGATTTTCGATGAAGATATGGTCTATATGAGTACTTGGTTATGCCTTTTGGACTCACAAACGTGCCAGTAGTTTTCCTAGATCTGATAAATCGTGTGTTTCATCCTTATTTTGATTATTTTGTGGTAGTCTTCATGGACGTTATCTTGGTGTATTCTCACACTCGACACGACCATGCCATCCATCTTGAGATCATTTTGTGTACATTGAGAGAGCATCATTTATATGTTATTCTCTCAAAGTGCCACTTTTGGATGGACCAGATTCACTTCATAGGTCATATTATCTCAGAGATAGGAGTTGTGGTAGACCCAGATAAAGTGAGAGAAATAGTTTCTTGGGAGATGCCTTAGAATGTGTTTGAGATATAGAGTTTCTTGGGACTGGCTGGGTACTACAGGCGTTTCATACAGGACTTCTCCCACTTAGCAGGGTCATTGACAAGTTTGACTAAGAAGGGTGTGAAGTTAATTTAGTCAGAAGCTTGCGAGATAGCCATTTAGGAGATGAAGGGAAGGTTGACATCAGCACCAATCATGATACTTCCAGAGCAAGGGAAGAGCTATACAGTATATTGTGATGCACCAGGTATTGGGTCGGCTGCAGTGTTGATTTAGGGTGATCAAGTTGTTACATACGGGTCTCGGCAGTTGAGGCCACATGAGAGGAATTACACGACGCATTACCTTTAGTTGGATGAAGTTATTCATGAATTGAGCTGTTAGAGACATTATCTCTTGGGAGAGAATTTTGTGGTTTTCACCGACCACAAAAAGTTCAAATACATCTTTACTCAGCGTGACTTGAACCTGAGATAGCGAAGGTGGGTGGAATACCTTTATTCCTTTGACTTTGAGCTTGCCTATACACCTAGTGAGGGTAATTCAGTAGATGATTCACTGAGTAGGAAGACTCAGACACATGTAGTTTGTGAGGCTAGTGGTGAGTGGCGGCTTATGGCTATGTTCTCTGAGATGCATTTGGTGGTGCACGATATTCAAGGGAAAACCTATCTTTCATCCTTAGTTGTGACTCCTACCCTACTGGATAGAGTGAGGATGAGACATCTATCAGATACAGAAGGCCTAGTTCTACGGGGGTCAGTGGAAAGTGAGGACCCTCCTCCTAGATGTATGATAGGTGACGATAAGGTAATGTGTGTCCATGGAAGAGTGTGGGTTCTATGGGATATACGTGAGGAGCTGATGTAGGGGTTTCATGCTTCATCTTGGGCAGTGCATCCCGGAGTTACCAAAATGTACCATGACTTGATATGTCAGTATTGGTGGTCGGGTATGAAACGGGATGTAGCTGGTTTTGTTGTAAGATGTTCTATTTGTCAGCAGGTGAAGGCAGAACATCAGAGTCCAGCCGGACTGTTACAACAGTTACCCATTTTGGAATGGAAATGGGATGATGTCATGATGGACTTCGTGATGGGGATGCTGAGTTCACCTTGAGGTAGTGATGCTGTGTGGGTTGTTGTAGACAGACTTACAAAGGTAGCTAAATTTTTTCCAATCAAGGAGACCTTCGATGTTGAAGAGCTCAGAAAGTTGTATATCTGAGAGGTAGTACGTCTTCATGGGGTCCCTCGTTCTATCATTTCTGATAGGGACGCCTTCTTTACATCTCATTTTTGGAAGAGTTTTCAGAGGGAATTGGGTACTCAGGTGCTTCTGAGCACAGCTAACCACCCTCAGACTGATGTCCAGTTAGAGCGTACGATACCAGTGCTATAGGACATGATGTGTTCGTGCTTCCTAGACATTGGGGGCTCCTGGTAGAAGCATATACCTCAAGTCAAGTTTTCCTATAATAATAGTTTTCAGACAACTATTGAGATGGAACCTTACGAGGCTTTATATGGTAGTCCATTCTGATCACCCTTGTGCTGGATGGAGGCAGGTGAGGCAGCTTTATTGGGGATATGTCTCATGTAGGGGACTTCAGAGCATGTCCAGTTGATTCAGAAATGGATGGCTATCCCACAGTATCCTCAGAAATCTTATGTTGTTCATTGTAGATGACCCTTGGAGTTCGTGGTTGAGGATCAGGTTTTCTTGCATGTTTCACCAAGGTTAGGACATAGGCCGATCAGGAGATAGGGAATACTTTCTCCAAGGTAAGTGGGGTCGTTTGAGATTTTAGAGAGTGTCGGGTCGGTTTCCTACTGTTTGTAGTTACCACAGCAGTATTGGGCCATGCACGATGTCTTCCATTATCTCAGTTGTGCCTCTATCATTCAGACGCGTCTCACATTTTCAGCCTGAGGAGGTTGATCTGCATGTCGATGCATCCTTTGAGGAGCATCGGATCCATATTGTTGATAAGAGCATGAAGGTTCTCTGAGGTTGGTCGGTACCTTTCGTTCGGGTGCTATGGCAGCATGGCTGAGTGTAGGATGAAACCTGGGAGTGGGAGATAGACGTACGTGTTCAGTGGCCAGAGTTGTTCACAGTTGCATCTTCACCACCCTTGGAAGGGCAATTCGGGGAGGAATTTCTTTAAGGGGGGAAGTTTTTAAGAACCCGATTCTTATTCTTAAGGCACGGGTTTCTTTTTTTCCCTTTTCATTAAGTGTTTTTGAGAAAATAAGGAAAATGGGAAAAATACCAAATTTTGTGGGAACACACTGTGTACTTTTCCACATGTCATATACTTTGGCCATGTGGGATGAGTACACAGGGCGTGTAGGCCTGTCGGCAATAAAGGGTGTAAAAACTGACTACACATCATGTACTTTGTATTTTCACACCGTGTAATCAGTCAGTAGGTGAATAGTAAGGTAGTGGAGGTAGCCTCTAGTGGAGTGACAGTACATGCCATGTAATCAGGAATACACACCGTGTACTCATGTCGACGGATGAACATTGCTGCGGTGGAAAGAAGCCACCATAGTAATAGTTTAAAAAATGAAATTTACACGTCGTGTACATGAGAGTAAACGCCATGTAGTTTTTTCACTTAAAATGGTAAGTAGCCTCCTGATTCAGTAGAGGAGGCTTTGAGTTCGTTTTGGAGCTTAGGAGGAAGGCCAAACATTTGAGGATCACACGATCGCACACCATGAATCTGATTCCGCCTCTGTCGATCATGCTGGGACCGTACGGGTATGCCCTCCCCTCTCCTTGCATTGTTTTTACCAATTCTTTCCCAAGGGGAAGTTATTCAAGTTTGAATGAGTGAACATTTATCCCAGATCTATGTCATTCATGGATGATTCGGGAGGCGTCATTCACATATACCAATCAAAGACGATCGATGTAGGTGGTCTAATGTTTATTTTCAACTATTGTGTTGAAATTGTGTACCTTTGTGCTACGCGCCCGTGGTTGGGGTGTCGTATGGCTGAGGCCTTTGCTGAAAATATATCAAGAATTGCATAGATAATTTAATGATATGTTTAAACTACTGTTTGGGATAACTTCTTAGATCCAGGACCACCCGGGGAGTGTGTTCCTCTATTTAGCCGTTTGGCCAGGATACCCGAGGGTATGTCATGATTTATCATGCTTTAGATTTCTTGAGATAAAATGTATATAATGGCTTTCTTATGTGTTGGGATGGGCCTATTTTCTTCTTTTGCCTGAGGGAAAATGTTTTGTTTAGCCTGGGGGGAAGTTTTCTATTAGACTGAGGGCAATTTTTCATATGCCTAAGGCAGTTGTTTCTGTTCCTGAGGTCATTATCTCATACGCCTGAAGGAGATATTCATTATGCCTGAGGGAAATCACCTAAGGGCGTGATTATGATTAGCCTAAGGGCATGGTTCTGTTAGCCTGAGGGAAAGATTTTTATTACCTAAGGGTAAGGTTTGGCATGTTTGAGGACATTGTTATGTCGTATATTCACTATGGTAATTTTTGATGTTGTACCTACCAATCTGAAGCACAAGCTTGGAGGTGATAAGTAATAATTAAAATGGCAACAAAACTGGTAGTGATAGTTACTCTTAAGTACTTACTAGTTTACTACATTTACTTTTACACACTTTTGTTGCATATTTTCACTGACAGTTGGGCTTGGGCCTTTGGTGGGTGCCTACTGGGATTTATTTCTCACACCCTATTTGGGTCATGTCTTCGGCCCAAAAAGACTATATTTCTATAGGTGTCGACAAGGGAAAGGGTCCATATACTAGTACATGATTATAGAAGAGGAGTAGGAGAGCATGGGACCGAGCTTAGTCTTGTGATGCTGATACGTTCTATTTACTCTTCTTTGTTATGTTTGGTTGTACCTTGTACTTGAGTTGTATTGTATCGTATTGCAGTGTATCCTATTCTGGCTTCTTTCATATAATTAGTGACATGCTACATTTTTATATATATGACTGGTAGTTCACTTTTACTTCAGTTCTCCACTTCAGTTGTATATTGTTTACTACTTTTGCTGCTGTATGTTATTTATCTTTTCCGATGCGCTACACGTTGACAAATGAGGGCATAGTTTCGCCACTATCATACCTGGGCCCTTGCTACTTGTCGGTAGCCTCTAGCATTTGGGGAAATGTGTTTGAGGTCATGTGACCAACCAAGTTTGGGGCACCCGTTGAGTGGCTTCTGGATCCAGGACGTCATAGAATATAGGATTAATGTACCTACCAACACATTATTGGGTACTTCTACCTCAGCTATAGTGATCTCATAAGCTTGGCCATCTCTCCTAAGCCTCTTCTATGGTATATTCCTTTGATGCATTGGGAACTCATTTGAATAGTTCCCCATATCCTCGAAGTTGTCACACCAAATAAAAATATTTTCCTTCTTCCCATTTCATTTTTTAACATGATGACACTTTTCCCCACACTTATAAATAACTCTCATTCCCTTCCTTCATTTCCCCGAGTGATTCCTTCAATATTTCTCACACATGGGCATTTTGTAGTCTTTTTCTTCTTGATTGATGCATTTCCTTTTTTATGGTGTTTATATGACCTCTTATTCTCTTGGGTTCCCTTAAATATGTAGGATTTTGATCATTCCATCTCCATTTTGATAGAATATAATATTATTTCATTATATGATAAAATATTTTGAGACACTATAACCCTTCAAAGACTACATGAAATGGAAAATATTACACTCTATGCTTTGTATGTAATCTTTCGTATACCAAGCCAACCTTTTAAAATAATCTTCATATTCTTTGACACTTTCTTCTTCAATTTTCATTAATCTAAGGAGCATTATCTTCATCTCAATTTGTTTCTCATGATGGAAATTTTTATCAAATAATTTCTCCTTAAAATATTTCCATTCCATGATTTTAATTCCTCTTCATCCCTAGTAATCTAGATCAAATAATTCCATTTATCATCATTTCCTTTGAGACAATACAAATAAAGTGTAAATTTTTCCTTTTCTCTGTATCCTAAGGCCATAAATATCTTCTACAGAGACCCAATATATTTATCATCTATACTGGGATTAGTATTCCCACTAAATAATTTTGTTTCTATCGAATAAAGTGATCCAACATAGTATAATATTTCTACGGGGCAGGTTTCTCCATATGGGAAAGTTTATTTTTCATAACCTAATTAAGACACCCTAATATAGCCATAATTTTCTCTATTCCAATACCATCTATATTAGATTCCTCGGTATGGAAATATCAACATTGTCTATGAGTATTGAAACCATTATTCCTTCCATGAACCATTTATAAAAAATGGCATATACCAGATTAGCTAATAGAATTATGGATTTATAATCATAATGCATTGTTCAAAATATGGAGTAACACTCAAAAAAATTATGCATTTTTAATATCATGATCATAAACATGATTTCTTTTGGGATACCATTACATTAAAATCCTTCATAATGGTTTGTAATTAAAATGTGAATTATCATATGCATATCCACAAGGGGTGTCAAACCATGTGTGCAGTAAGGCCCATTTTTTGGTACTAGGTAATGCTCGATTCAAGAACGATGCACTTTTTTAGGGTTATTACCCCTAGGTACCTATATTATATAATGAATTCTACTTTTAGTATCTTTATAGGGATTTATTTCTAATAAAAACCATATAATACCTATGATACTAAAACATTATTATGTTCTTATATACATATCCTCAATGTATATCATATGGTTACATTTCTACTAGGTCCTGAAAACTTTTCATACATGTGGAAAAGTATTTCATAAAATTTATAAAGAAAAATATCCCACATAAAGAAGATATAGAAAAATTATTCAAAGGACTCAAGACCATTACAAAGGGATTGGTCCTTTATAGAAAATTTGGCTATGCGTACCACCACTTTGCATGGAGTCCTACAACTTTGTATAGGAAATATAATTATGTAGACCACCACTCTCCATGGAGTCTAACAAAAGAAAATGTTGTTTGCATTAACATGAGGTGATCCCACACACACACAAACAAAAATGGAAAAGTTGTTTAGGATTGGGAGTGGTGTTTCCTGTCTGTCATAAAAGAAATATCATTCATTAGAAAAGGGGGTGTTTCATGTCTACCGCAAATGAAATATCAATCATGGGAATAGGTGGTGTTTCTCATATTTCAAAAAAATTTGTATGTGGTTGTGGAAGGTGATTTCTCTCCCCCTATAAACAAAAAATAAAATTTTTAGGTGGTTGGTATTTAACTTTCTCCATAAAGGATATCCTTGTAGACCATTGTGGATTACTAGTCATTGTTTTTTAGTAGGTAAATGAACCACCTAACATTAAGGTAGAAAAGGGATTCACCTAGCCATCCACTGACTCAAAAACATTTGTAGATACCATTCCATGAAGTATAAGAAGATGAACACTTTGCGGTTCATCACCCTGAATAGTAAAAAACTATGTGATGGGATCCCTACACCATGTAGGAAGATGTTATATGGGAGGAATGTGGGCTCATATAGTAAAGAAATACATGGGTGGATCTCATACCCATGTAAAAAAATCATACATGGATCGATTCCTACCCTATGCAGTAGAGCGCTACATAGACTACACTTACACTTGAATATAAAAGTGCTACGTAGATGGAACCCCATCCCGTGTAAGAACATGTTGTGAGGAATGGGGACTTAGAGGTTGTTTCTTGTTTCCAATCTCATTGATTTCATCTAGCATACCATTATTCCCCACTTTGGCCACTTTATTAACTATTCTAATGAAATTAGGCCAAGGAATCTCCCAAAACCAATAGATGTGTTTGATGAAATCAATGGCCACTTCAGCATGTCCTCTCATTCATACATACCCATCATAAGTATGTTTCTATTGGAAACATCCATTATAAGTGGGATTCTATAAATGATTTCAATATTAAATTATCATGTTAACGAGGGTCCTAACCTTGCAGGTACTCACATGGACCTCTATATTCCAAATGGGGAGGGATAGGATCATACTTTATTTTCCCTTTGAGGGTTAATGTAATATCCTCATTTCTTATTGGTAACCAGAATAATGGAATCTTTACTGGAGTAATCCCCCAGCCTTTCCTGCTAGAGGTTTCACTCTTTCTCTTATTTTCCAACATCTCATAGATAGGAGTCAATGTGACTATCATTATTACTAAAAAATATGATATGGGAACCCCAATGCCCTCTCTATCTCTCCATTTGGGCCTAGTATAGGAATACAAGAGAGGATAATGTCTCCTGAGCCTTATCTTTTTCTCTATTCTTCTAGGCACAGGCCTCATCCACTAGTGGACTAGTGATATTGTGTGGCTTCTAGATCTATCAGTTCCTCTTGTTTCTCAAACTAAGCATGAATCACATAGGCTTGTAGTTTTTGGGGATCATGAAATCCTCATGATCCTAGGAAAACATGGGCCTCCACCATAGGTGTAATCCCCAAACCATACAAACACCACCATAGGTGTAAGCCCCGACCCATATGGGAATCCTCTTGAGTGTAAGCCCAAACCAAACCTCCAAATCACCTTGATTTGTGGCTTCCATCATGGTTTCGTAAGCAATGGCCTTGTATATAGTATTATCCTTGAAACTATGTAACTTTCTTCTCAAAGGACCATATTACCCATGATAAAAACCTTCATAGGGACATATTCTCGATTAATTAAGTAAATGGTACTCCTATTAGGTGAAATACCCAACCATCTGAACTACATGGGAATTAATTCGTGAACAATTATGATATGTCATAATCCTCTTTGAGGTCCAAAACCGACACCAAAAACCCAACCTAATCTTCTCCTTTACATATTCCCAGTAGTGTTACATCCAAATTGGAGGACCATATTCCTTATGATCACCTTTTCATCACCATCCTTGTTATAAAATATTCTTGATGAGATCATATACTTTCCTAGGATACCACACTTCTTTTGGTCAATTTGGGTCATTTCAACATAAGCTCCATAGCATTATTTGACTAGGCAATATCCACCTAGGCATCCTTACTGCATAATGTCAAACATCACAGTTGGGTCCTTATCACTTGACCTAAAAATGTATGATGTGTCCTATTAAGTGTCATTGTACTATCTGGGATATGATTCCAATTAAAAGGATACATATTAATACCATATTATGTGTTTGATCCCAATATTAAAACAATTAGTATCTCCCTGAATGATGATAAGTTCCAAATCATGCCACTATGTGGCACAAAATCAACATTATAATGATGAATGACATAAGTATCTTTGGTCCACAAGTACCGTTGATAAAGAATAACATATACATATAGATACCTCCATTGATGGAGAACCTCATATATATATATATAAATATATATATTTATATGATTGAAAATCCATTCATGTTAATAATTGATGGTTATTTCAATGGTGACCTATTTCGTACACGGGAATGAAAAAAGGATATGTGAACATATATTAAATTTATAAGAGATGCCTTTAATAGTAAATAATTCCCCCAAGATGGTGTAATTAAGCTGGCCTCTATTCCTCTAAACTAATATGAGATCTTAATTATCACCATCCATGTTACCAAGTGAGACCATGCCTTTGGAAAGTGGGTCTAATAGTTATCATAGATGTGAGAGTAGTTGGGTTTTTCTGGATCCATGAACAACCCATTAGAAACCATTTAGAAATAGGAAACTGGCATGAATTATTGTACATTATTAACCCCCCCCCCCCCCCCCTCCACACACACACACACAATCATGATGTTTTCGGGCATAGTAAAAGCATACAAAGGTGGGTGAGATATTAGAATTTATTTTAATAATCATTTCCTGAAACCAAAAGTGGGGATCTTACACATCAAATTTATAATTATTTTATTTAATATTTGAAGAAATAAATAACTATGTTTAGGAAATTTCTTTTTTGGTGAATGTTGATATTATAAAAATACCCTTTCAGATTACCTTTTTTGTGTTGTGAGGCTCCAAGAATAGAATCCCTCTAAAAGTGATCCCTATATTCTTCTATGATCTCCAAGAAACACCACACGATCTATGAGTGATATCATGGTGAGTTTAATATAATTCATTATTCATTATTTATCTTTTATTATTCATTCTTGAAGAAATTCCTCTTTCAATTGTCATTCTTTTGAGGGAGAGATAAGGAGGAGTTGAGATAGAATTTGTTGTGTGCAATAATTCTCTATTCTCAATTTTAGATACTATACACAATAGACATAGCCACCTATTTATAAAGGTGGTATTTAAGTTAAAATATTATTTAATTTAATACCAAACATTAAATAACATTTATTCCCTTTAATAAATATCATTCCACATAATAAAAATTATATAATTTTTTTTTGTGGTGGTCACCAACTTTAATAATAACAAATATTATATAATGGTCTTGTTAATTAATATTTTTCATAAGACTTGGTCTTGGTCTATTTGATCTTCTCTATAATTTATTGAAGAACTTAATAAATATTTTATTCATAAAAAAATTATTTACTATCTAGTGAATAAATATTAATTAAAATATTCAATAAATAAAATAAGTATTTTCTTCACAAGAAGAAGAATAAATATTTATATTAATTTATGAAATAAATATTACTTGAATAAAATTATTCCTCGACCTTAAGACTAATATTTTTACCATTAATTAAACTCAAATAAAATTTAATTAAGATCAATAGAAACAATTAGTGTGTGACCCTCTAGGATTATTTTTTGTTAGAATTAGACATGCTTTCCTATAGTCCAAGATTACTGTCTAGTAATGGTTAAAGGCACCCAAGAGAAAAAAATTAATATCACAACATCAAAAACCATATAAAAATCCTCACTATGTGATATAATCACTTTTTCATAATATCTCATGAAGAAGGTTTCACATTTATGTCACCAAACAATATTCTTTATATAGTACCCCGGATTTGCATAGAAGTCGACATCTCCAAACCCCTTATTGAAGAAGTATGGATAGAGGTTGAAAATGAGATATGTTGCCACCAACCAGTGGATTTTGAGAACTAGTATGATATATATTATTATTTTTGTTGATTGGATCATCTTCAGTGGAATTTTTATTCACTTTTTAAAAAATCTTCAAATTTGGTTGATTTCGGAATGGTTCTCCTTGAGAAACAATCGGTGGGTACCTTGAATCCCACTAGTACTGTTGTCTATCAATAGAAGGATGATGAAGACTTTATAACACCCCAACCCTAGTTACCCAGAGTCGGTGCATTATTTTAATACATTGGCATGATTACAAGGAATCACATCCCAAAGGACTGATAGGTTTAGCAGTGTTAGAAAATAGATTACATACATGAATGTTACATAACACTTTATAACATAAAAAACAACATAAATAATTTTTTATGAATTCCATTATTCCCTTTTATTAACCCTGCATATCAATCACAATACACTTCTTGGAATCTTAGGAAAAATAAAACATAGAAAGAGGTGAGCTCAGATGCTCAGTAAGGATAACAATACAGCGAAAACTTTCATAAATAAGTATAAACATTTAAGGAAATGTATAAAACTAAAACTAAACCATTTTCAACATAAAATTACTCATAATATGGAAAATATAAATAAAAATAATATCATTTACTTACTCACATGTATATTCTACTAGTCGAATTATCACATGCAATATCAATAACCACACTCATAATAATGGAATGCATAATTCCAGACTATCACAACCACATATTCAAGGCCTTATTCCAAGACTACAAATAATATTTTTTCAAAGCCTTGTGCCAAGACACTAGTTTGTCTCATGAGACCTACCGATGCATCGAGGAGCTATAGCAGGATCCACCTGTCACTTACTAAGTCCAATGCATTCCTCATATGAAAAGGTTTATACATAACATAAACATTTGTATTAAAACTAGCATACGAAATCTGAATACTTTATCCCTAAACCATGATAGGTATAAAAATAACACATTCATAGTCAAACATATCACAAAACCTTCAATACAATATGGAATATTTGTATAATAATAAATCATCTTTAAACAAGTTTAAAATCCATCAAAGTATGTTGACATAGATTAAAATGATTTTGTAAAACTCTTTGAGAGAAATATCCCTTTTTCATGAAAACATTTAAAAGTCACACAATTTAGAAAGGGATACATTTAAAGAAATATTTTTAATCAAAGTGTCCCATACCACTTTGAAACTTTTCAAATGAAATAACATTTTAAAAACCTTAATGTCCATATAAATAAATCCTTAAAACCCATTTTGAAAACATGGAAATTAATGAGAATGATTTAGTAGTGTAAATATTTAAAACATTTAAAATGATGTTTTAGTAAATATTTCCTTAAAAATAACCCCTTTGAAAAATATTTTATCAATCATAGACATGGATAATAAATATTTCCCACTAGATACTTACGTAAAAACAACCTCGGATAATAAGAAGATTGTGAAATTAACCCTTACCAATTTGGTAACTTACGAAACATACACCCCATTGAAAGAAGTATCATAAAATTAATATGTAAATACACATAAATTAATTTTTATTACACAAATAATACAATTATGGATAGTACATGCACCACAAAAAAGGTAATAGTGGCAATATGGCATGAATCTCACGGGAATAAGGAGTAAGATAAAAACCCCTTACCTTGCACTTTCCTTTAGTCAAGGGTACGTTTAACCTCTTGTATGAATACCTTAGTATATTATCAAATTATAAAAGAACCATATTAATATTTATGATGTCATAAATTATTCATTTATGATTTTATACTACCCATTTAATAATAATTTCCATGTTAAATTAACATTTCGGGTAATAATCCCTTTCTTTATCGTACGTGTTTTAACTTGTTACTCGTCATTTTATCAATTAGATCATGATTTAAATAATTAAAGAATATCAATCATGATTTATATATCATATATATTTAGAATATAAATATGTATAATAGACATATATATGAAATGGAAAACACCGTTTATGGAGACGGTAGTTCGTACCTACGCATAAATGATGTTTCTGTTTTCATAACGTATTGAATGGAACTAAGTGAATAAAATATATGAAAGTACATATATATATATATATATCTCCAGTAGAATTATTATGTCATATATTACAAACATATTAGTAATATATATTTTTATAATCGTCGATGAATGGTGAATGTGGAAATGAATCACATCGCGTTGTGGAGACGGTAATTAGTACGTACATACGAGTGACAATATCATTTCCTTAAATATTATTTATATAAAAATTACTCATCGTTATATCCATCCAAATAATATAGTGTTGAATAACAAATTACATCACGGCGTGGAGACGGTAAGCCTTACGTATGCATGCATAGTGACATTATCATTCATAAAATGGATAGAATAATGAATATAGTTGTGCAATATTTATAATAAAAACATAGTATATAGAAAATACTATAGTTATTATTTTAGAATTGAAACAACAAAGAAAGAGTAAGTGGAAGAATAAGAGAACTTGAAAGAGGGTGGTGAAATCATTACCTCCTCTTCTGGTTCTTCCTTTTGATTTGATCAAAATGGATCCTTAAGTTGGATTTCTAACCAAATTAAGTCATCTAGGATTAAGGTATGATAGTTGGGAGGATATTTGGGCAGGGTTTGGCCAAGAAAAATGGCTTTTAAGGTGTGAATTAGAGTGAAGGGGGAGTTCTCTTTTATAAGAGGGGTGAGGGGCACCTTAGGAAAAACATAAAATATTATTTTATAATAAAATCATTTTTGGTTTCTAGTGGCTCTAAAATTTATTATTTAAAGGCTAAAGTACGTATGGGTCTAAAACCACTCAAAAAATAGGTTTCAGATAGGTTTGGGTCACTATATTAACCTTAAATTTTAGATTTAACTCTTAGTTAAATAGTTTGACATTTACCATGTCTCTTTGTATTTTTATATTATATGATTATTAAACTTACTATATACTTTCAAGAGAACCCCAATTGGTTAATTAATGATACACCTATCATTATATAAGTCTTTTGGACAAACCTTGTATTTTTAGGAATATTACATTAATTTATAATATAATATTTGTTTTAAAAACTCCTTTATGTCAATTTTGACACTATTTAATAATTGATTTTTTTAAAGTCTTAACAACTTTATTAATTAAATAAAAATTATTTTAATCAATCATAACATGTCATATTGACCAATAAAATTATTTTATGGCTTCAAAACTATCAAATTATATTTATTTTAACATTTATAATACCAATTATTTGATTCTTTCATCAATAATGAAAATACGGCATCATTATTGTGTCATAAATAAATTTAATTATTAAATATCTAAAAATTATAAATAAAATAACATTATGTAGGAAATAGTTTTATATTTCTAATGAATATTTATAGTTGAGTATATAACTTATATAACCCTATGTAAAAATTGTTTTTCTAAAATATATATGCTTATGTCATTTTTGTATTTACTTTAACTTAATTAATATAAAGTGTCATTATCACTTATAAGTGGCTCCATGCGGTCTTAAAATCGACCCAAAAATTCCCATGGTAGGAAATGTATCATAAAATTTGTTTAAGGAATGTTTTAGGGTAATTTAATATTATTATAATATTATTTTTTACACTTATTTACCGGATTTACCCTTTAACCATGGTAAATAAAATATTTACCGAAATAATTATTCAAAATGAGTAAAAATAAAAGTTACCTATTTACACAATTAGGAAATCTTGATTCTAAATATGACATCCATTTTTCTAAATTCAAAATAAAGAAGTGGAAGAAATTAATTTAAAATCAATTCCCATTGTCAAAACAAAAAAGCGTGTTTTTAAGAAATAATAATTATCAAAAGATTGACACTTGCTTATGTCCAGTTTAAATGTGAAATTATGTCCAATTACCAACATTGGATTAAATGGTAAAAATATAATCTAATTATACTTTAAAATAACTCAAATTCATAATTTATCACTATTAATTATTTCGATTCAAAAAGTTGTTTTTCATTAAAATTTAGTAATTTTCACTATTCATCAAAATATGAAAGTTATCAGAAAAGTACCAAAAATTTTTTGAAACTAAATTCTTATGAACGGATTCTAAATAATAAGTTTATTTTTTCAAATTGAATATATAAAAGTTTCAAATGTGGTATTAAAAAAGGTTCTCCATTAAAAGGCAGTAAAATTGCTTTTTTTAATACTTCTTTTATCTTAAAAAAATGAATTTGTTCCTATATTATGTCTAAGAAACTCATAATATTGATTCAAAAATTATTAGGATTATATAAATTCAAAATTCAGTTAATAATATTCATAACTACTTTTGAACAGCTTTTTTGGTAATTCATGGTGCGCTAGAACTCGGTGTTGCGTGTAGTGCAAGTTATTGAATTACTTTGAAAAATAACGTACTATGAAATCTTGGGGTGTTACATTCTTCCCTTATTCAATAAATTCTGTCCTTGCAATTTGAAATTATTTTTCGAAAATAAAAGGTTGAAAATAGAAAATACCTTTGGGAAAACCAACATCGGAAATTAGGTTAATAAAATTTAGTCTTAATAAGAGGAAAAGGGAAATGAAAGGGTCACCACCAAATTATGATCTCGATTAAGAGAACATTGGTTGAAATTAGAGACATATAATTCGAGGAAAAACGTAAATATTTATAGGTATTTATTGAGGTCATCAATCATAAAAAAGTGTAAAATTTAGGGCCGTAAATTCATCACTCTATGATGATTTAAAATACCATCAGTTCAACAAAACATATGGTATTAGGATAACACATTTTTGGTTTTAAGATCCCTTCACCAAAGTATAAGAATTAATTTCTTCATAGAATAAGAGAAGAAGATAAATATATACTTGACAAGTAGAATCCCATCCTTTAACTAATTTCTACCACAAAATCATCTTTCACTATAAAAGATAATAGAACTTAAAAATAATATTCTATTTATCCAATTCCTATAGGGTTCAGAAAAATGAATTTATTATTAATCTACCATAATTTTTTATTTAAACTATATTATTCAATCCAGGACATCATGTAGTCCAGTGGTAGGTGATACACTCTTGTCGCCCTTCGGTTGCAGGTTCATGTCTCACAGCCTTGCCGGATGCGACGGGTTGCCGCCCGACCTCTAGGTTATCCTTTTTATGTCAATCCAAAAATAATCTCAAACTAGACTTATCCAAAATACTTCGGTCCAAACTCATAGTCCAAATTTTATAAGGTAGGTAAACACAAGGAAGATCCTTTTTTCCACGTAATAATATGTGAACACCTTCACCATATATTCTTTTAAAACACTACAACATCCTGAATTACCATAAAACCTCATTGATTACGTTCATGCTCCCTTATTCCTTTTAGAATACTGGATATACTCTTTCTATCCAAAAATGTTGTAAACTCCAACAATAATGGAATATACAAATCATTAATCAGCTTCAAGGTAGTCAAGAATATCCAATATAATTTATCCAAATCAAACATGTATTATTTTAAAATCACTACTTCAGTATCAGAACCATATTATGGTTTATCTTTCTCTCAACCATATATTTTCCAAAATTTAACCTGCTATTGAGTCACTTTTCTTAGTTCCACACAATCTCAAGTCCTTAATGAAATAGTACTGCAGTACAATCCTTATATACTCCATAATTATTATAACCAATACAACATTGATACAATAATCAAATGACATAATTCTTTAATAACAAAATAAGAACACTAGTCATTCTTCTCCATATGAGGTAGTATAATCACTTGATTATTATCCAATAACATCATTTGTGGTATACTCTTATGAATGGGACATTGATTCACGTAGTGTCTCAATGCCTTGCAGATGAAGCATTTTACACTGGAAAACATTTTCTTACCCTTGCAATCACATACTTGGGGTTCTTTTTCTCCACACTTATAACAAACTTTCATTCCCTTGAAGAATTTACCAAGGTGATTAATTCCACATTTATCATATAACTAGTGAAAAAAACGTTTTTTACGTCAGTTATTTTTCATTTTTTACGTCGGTTTATGGCCGATGTTAATACGTGCGACGTTATAAATAAGGTTTTTGACATCGGTTATTTAAAAACCGACGTCAAAAACATAAAATCGCGATGTTTATCATGTCAGTTATTTTAGAACCGACGTGATAAAGAAAATGGGAAGGGTTTATCACGTCGGTTATTTAGCAACCGACATGATAAAAGGCCTGGAAAATGGTTTATCACGTCGGTTATTAAACAACCGACGTGATAAATAGGGGCGAGGGGGTTTTATCACATCGGTTCATATAGAACCGACGTGATAAACCGAGGAAAGGGGGGGTTTATCACATCGGCTCTATAAGAACTGACGTGATAAATAGGGGTGAGCATGGTTTATCATGTCGGTTCATATAAAACCGACGTGAAAAACCAGGGGAGGGGGGTTTATCATGTCGGTTATTCAATAACCGACATGATAAACCATTCTCCAGGCCCTTTATCATGTCGGTTATTAAATAACCGACGTGATAAACCATTCTCCAGGCCTTTTATCACGTCGTTTATTAAATAACCGACGTGATAAACCATTCTTCAGGCCTTTTATCAGGTCGGTTATTAAATAACCGACGTGATAAAATATTTTCCAGGCATTTTATCACATCGATTATTAAATAACGGACGTGATAAACTATTTTCCAGGCATTTTATAACGTCGGTTATTTAATAACCGACGTGATAAGCCCAATTTTTTTTTAAACAGAATGCAGTCATCTTCTCTCCACCAGAATCAACCAGAAAACAAATCAAGAAATCATACCACAAAAACAGAAGTAGATCAAAATTAAGCATGTACATAGATAACATATAAAACTTACCCCCTGTACAGCCCCCACCCTCATTTATACCCCATGGACAGCCCTCCCCCACCCCGTTGGAGCCCTCACCCTCATGTATACCCCCTGGACAGCCCTCCCCCACCCCATTGGAGCTCCCACCCTCATGTATACCCCTTGGGCAACCCTCCCCCACCCCATTGGATCCCCCACCACACTCCTGGACTGCCCCCCCCCCCCCGACCCCCGGACACCCCCAAACACCCCTCGACAACCCCCCACCCGCCTGAACAGCACCCCCTCACCCCACTTGACAGCCCCCACCACACCTCTGGATAGCCCCAAACACCCCTAGACAACCCCCCCCCCCCCCTAGAAAACACTCCCACACCCCTGGACCACCTTCCCACACCCCTGGACATCCCTGCCACCCCCCCAGGACTGTCCCCCAACCCCACTGAACACACCCCCACACCCTTGGAACCCCTCCCCCACAGACTGAAATCCATACCAGAAAAACCATCAAAAGTATACCAAAACAAGAAATAGAGAAAAATTAAACATTCACTTATATAACATTCAAAACTTACTCTGTCAACTTCAACAAAAACTAAATCCAACCTAAACAACTACCAAATACAAAATTAAAACGACAATATTCAAAGTTACATTTTACATTACAAACAACTAAAATTCAATCAAACCTGTAAAATAATTTGACCACTCCACTTGTACGTGTGTGATGTCTTCAGCAGTATAGGGTTGAGGGTCATCAAAAAGCTACAAATGAAAAAGAAGATAGTTAACGTGTATAATGAATAAATCAAATTGAAATATTATGGCAAAGTTTAAGAGGAAATCGTACCAGGTCAAACTTCACAACTGTCCCAGTTGTTATTATTTCATACATAAATATTAACATATAATATTCGCATTCGATGATGCCTTGTTGTTCATGAAAATTCTATTTGAATGAGTGTAAATTCAATATATATTTTTTATGTAATAAATCAAAAAGTAAAAATTATAAATGGAAATTTACCTTCGCATTTACATATTTGATCTTTGCATTTCTTTTCTTTGTGTTTTTTCGAAAGTAAACCCATGCACTGTTAGAAAATAATACGAATGGGGTAAATTTAAAATTCATTATAGTATATAAAACTATTGATAAATTTAAACTTACTTTTCTAATATATTCTTAAAACTTTCCCGCACATCACCATGAAAAGAGCATATCCAATAAAGAGCTTTCTCCCTTGGGAAAAAATTCCTAACATCCAATGATCACTGATAAACAGAAATTTAATGTTAGTGGTTTTTTATGTTAAAAGATAATTAACTCTTTGAGAGAAATGTGTTTCATACCTCTCACAAAAAGGCATCATCCAACATTGTGTGATTATATTCTTTTCAAATCTTTCAGCAATATTAACCATTCTTTGTTCCTCATTCAATGCACATGCTTCAGGGGAAATCAATTGCGGGTCCATGAATCCATATACTTCGGTCAGCTCATTCCTCTCACAAATTTTATAAATATACCTAATAAAAAACATACATAAGTATACATTTTTAATAAATATAACGTAGGTAAAAGGTGTTAAGACTTACATGGAAAAAATTTGCACCACGTTGATGCCCAACTTATCTCCAGTAACAAGCTCCATGATATCAGTTTTTGTAATCCCCACACTTATTTCACGTCCACAAACATGAGATTCCATTGGAAACTCATAAAAACCCAACAACAAATGTGAATATCTTGACAATCTTTCAAGACCACTGGAATCTGTATCTGATGTCATAGCTTGTTGTCTTTGCTGTTGTCTATACAGTATTTCTTTACCTTTGAAGTATTCCTGTGAAAAAAAAATTGAAAAATATAGTAGTTTTCAAATGATAAAACAACTTTAATAAAAAAATAAAATAAAAGATATAACATTCATACCTCTATGGTAATGAGTCGAAGAAGTCTGGATGGACAAACTAAAAAAATGGTCGATACTCTGTCCAACTGTCGCCACCTCATCTGTAGGTATTGGTACCCTAGCTGATCTATCTATAATATCTTGTACAGTGACCCTCTGATTCTCTACCTCTAATTGTTGATGATGAACTGTATCTCCTATACAATATACCAACATGTATGCTACTATATGATGTTGAGAATCATCAACATACAACTCGCAATATGTTGGAAGCTGCGGCGGAGGCATAAAATAAAAAATGGGGTCCGCAGGCTGAGGTGGGGGAGTGGGAGCTACTGGCGGAGGTGGAGGATAAATAATGGGGTCTGTAGGGGGAGGTGGAGAAGTGGGAGCTGCAGTCTGAAATTGTCTTTTCATTTCTGTAAACATAGACTGCACTGACTCTCTAATATTGTCCTCCATCGTCGCATTAATATTTTGAACTTCAGCCTCCAAGGATTCTATTTTTTTTTATAAACCCCCTCAATGTTAGAAGTTGAAGAATGTGGAAACACTTTTCTTACCGATACACCTGCCGGATATCCTCTTACACGACCAGGATGTTCAGGCCTTCCCAATGCTACAAATAAAATATCTTCCCTTTCAGTAGCTATAAATGTCCCCTCTGAACTCTTCTCCTCAAGAGAGTCCTGTATTAATTAATTGAACATTTCTGTAATGATTGAAACTTATATGAAGAAAAAATTTAACTTTAATAAATTAAATAGATATCTTACAATCCTCTCAGCTACAATTCTTGATTCTTCCGAAAGATATTTCCCTTTTTTCCCTTCTGAGATCTCTTCCATTTTTCATGTCTAGATGGAGGGGATGGAGGGTCCACCTCTCCAGAGCTTGAAGACTCAGCTCTTAGTTGTTGAAATTTTTCCGCCATCATTTGTTCTTCCAATAATGCTTACCCTCCCCGAGATAAACTATGAGGGTATACATTTTTAGATTGGATCTCCTGATGAGATTTCCTTGTTTTCTGTAATTTAAGAATAAGAAATCATTAACAAAACATTAATAAAATCATTTATATAAGAAAGTTTATAAAATTTTACATTTCCCTTACCAGAAATGACTCTTTTTTTCTACTTTCAAAAAATTGTCTCCATGTGTCTTCATCTATAAAAAGATATATACGACATTTATTGTCGTGACTCATATGACCATAAATGAAATCAGATGAGAGGGTTGATTTGAAATCCCTCCATCTCCTGGCATCCAACGATAAGCATTTCTTCCTGACTCCTCCAGTGTCAGGAATATCAAATGTCATCTGATAAAGAAGAGGTTAAACATATTATATATACTAGAAACATTAAGAGAATGGTCAAACAATGACAAAAGATCTTACCAAAATCGTCTCCCACAACTGAGAGATAATCTCTTTATCCACACCTCTCCAATCATCATACAGAATGCTTACTTTGGTCTTAGCCTGAGTTGCAACAAAACTCTTAAAATCTTTGGCATTCAGACCTCTAGGAATATCATCATCATCAAACTCAATGACTATCCTATGATCCTGCGTACGGGCAAGTGATAATTTTGGAAAACGTGTGAACCCACATTTACCAACCTTTGAACTCTTTGTCGTAATAGGAGAATGTGAATGTTCATCCCCAGAGGTATGACCAGCAATATGCTTCTCTCTTGAATTATGTGGTTGATCATCTGAATGATCTGTCATTATCCTTCAAATCAAAAAAACAAACGTCAGTTCACAAATATACAAATTCAAATATTTTAATACTACTGTAATCAGAAAATAGAAAAGTGTACTAAGTTACATAATAGTAAACATTGGTAATATGGTAAGCATGTTAAACAATGGTAAAGATGGCAAAGATGGTCAAGATGGTCAAGATGGTAAAAATGGTAAAAATGGTAAACCTGGTAAACATTGTAAACATGGTAAAGTAATTGTCAGTGAACAAAAATAAGCATTTTAAAATTCATGTAATGGTTATAAACATGATAAAGTAAACTAAACAAACTTAAAACAAACGAAAACATATACTTATTTTATTTTAAAACTTGTTTTCATAAATAAAAAACATACAATATCTAACATTTATGGAAAAAATAAATGTAAAAAAGAAATAAACATATGTTACCTGTAATTTTAGGAATGTACAAATGGATTGTTTTCCCAAATTCCTTCGTCGTGATTGTTCCTTATGGCACAAACTATGTCTTCAACATGATCATCATTATGTTCTGTTAATATTTCCATGGAAGTAGGGATCTCACATAAATCAACATATTCATCAAGTTCATCCTCACCAACATATTGTTTTTTCCCTTTTAAAACAACAGCCCACTGCATATCTGATTGATCTACTACATAGAAATTTTTTTTGCATGTGTTTCCATTATAAAAGAATCAGATGTGTCTTCCAATCTATTCAGATTAACAAGTGTCATTCCAAATTCATCATGTCTGACACTGTTGTTACCGTTAAACCATTTACAGTTAAAAATGGTAACTTTAATTTTAAAGTAATCAACCTCCCATATGTCTTCAATCACTCCATAATATGCACTTGATTCAGAAATTGGGTTTTTGTCCTTAGCACTCGAAAAATTCATTGCTTCTGCAAACACCAATACACCACCATTCTGAACTGCACTTATGTTGTCCTGAGATTTTGTATGAAATGTATAACCATTAATGTCATAACCGGACCATGTTATCACATTTAAACATGGACCACCCACTATCCATTTTAATGTCTCTGATACATCTGATCTACCAAGCAAAGTCTTTTTAATCCATGACAAAAAAGCTTTGTTGTGCTCATTCAAAATCCACATTTCTTTCTTCTTTGGATGACATTGTTTCAACTCATTAATATGCAATGTGATATACGGTTGAGCATCAGCTATGTTATTCAAGATTTATGATTCTAACTTCTTCATCTATTCAGCTGACAATGATTTGACTTTCAAGCCGCGAATCCCCTTTCCCTCATTATTAACTCGTTCATGGCGAGGTGTAGGCAAACCTATGTGTTGCGCCGCAGCCAAGTAGCTCGTACAAAACTCTGATACCTCCTCATAAATATACATTTCAATAATGGAGGCTTCAGTTCGATATAGATTTTTAACATACACCTTTAATATTTTCATATACCTTTCAAAAGGATACATCCAACAAAGATATACAGGTCCACAAAGCTATATTTCTCGAACCAGATGAATCATTAAATGCACCATTATATCAAAAAAAGTTAGAGGAAAATACATTTCCAATTGACAAAGTATAAAAATTGCATCCTTTTCCAAAATTTTCAAAGCATTCACATCAATCCCCTTGTTAAAAATTGAATTGAAAAAATAACACAACTTCATTATAGTCTTTTTGACACGAATGGGCAATATTCCACGCAATGCAACTGGTAGAATTTGTTGCATCATGACGTGACAATCATGTGATTTCATACCTATCAACTTCAAGTCCTTCAATGAGAAAAAAATTTTTACATTAGAAGAATAACCTTGAGGCACTTTGGTATCATGAAGACACTGACAGAAGCTAATTTTCTCCCTCTTCGATAATGTATGACAAGCCGGGGGAAGAAATGTTCATCTTCCTTTAGGAGTAGGAGCTAACTCCAAACGTATTCCCATTGATAGTAAGTCTAATCTTTCATTCAACCCATCTTTAGTCTTTCCTTTAATATCTAACAATGTTCCAATCAAATAATCATAGATATTCTTCTCCACGTGTATGAAATCAATATTATGTTTAACTTCATGATACCTCCAATATGGTAGCTCAAAAAAATTTACCTTTTCTTCCAAATATGTCTATCATTACCAGATTTTTGTGTCTTTCCCAATGTCACGTCAAGGTTTTTCACCCTCTCAAAATACAGATCATGGGATAAAGGTTTTGGAGCAGTGTCAAATTCTTGTGAGCCATTTAATGACTTTTTTAGTCTTCTATAAGGGTGTTCCATAGACAAAAACTTTTGATGGCCCATGTACACTGTTTTCCTCCCATGATACAATTGACAATATGGTGTCTGTTGTTCGCAAATTGGACATTCTTTATGCCCTTTAAAACTGTATCCAGACAAATTTCCATATGCTGGGAAGTCATTTATAGTGAACAGAAGCACTGCATATAGTTGAAAATATTCCATTTTATAAGAATCATACACCCTAATACCATCATCACATAACAGTTTCAAATCATCAATCAATGGTGACAAGTAAACATCAATATCATTACCGGGTTGCTTTGGACCAGAGATCATTGTACTCAACATGACATATTTGCGCTTCATACAAACATCAGGAGAGAGGTTGTAAATTACCAATAAAACAGGCCATGAACTATGTGTGCTACTGAGTGTTCGGTATGGATTCATTCCATCTGTGCACAACCCTAGTCTGAGATTTCTAATTTCATTTCCAAATGTAGAATACTGCACATCAGTTTTCTTCCATTGTGGACAACCAATTGGATGACGTATTTTTTCATCACATACCCTCTCTTCAGCATGCCATCTTAACCTTTTTCCATCATTTGAGTTATCAAATAAACGTTTGAAACGATTAATTATAGGAAGATACCAAAATACCTTTGAAGGGAGCTTTGTAATCTCTACATCAGCCTGTGATTTTTCTTTCACCTTATACCGTGATGTCCCACATTTAGGACACTCTGACAGAAATTCATATTCCTTCCTATATATAATGCAGTCATTCGGACAGGCATGTATTTTCTTGTATCCCAATCCCATCAGGCATAATATTTTCTTGGCTTTGTAATGTGAATCTGGAAGATTGTTATCTTTTGGAAGAATGTCTTTCATCAATTGTATCAGCTCTGTAAAACTTCTGTCACTCCATTCATGCTTCGCCTTCAGGTTAATCAATCTTAACACCACCGACAAAACCGTAAAATCTGTACAACTAGGATATAATGGTTTTTCAGCATCACCATATAGACGTGCAACTGTCGGTTCTATCTCAATTTGTTCTGCTACAATATCGCGAATCATTTCTTCAATTCCATCGGAGTTACCATCTTTCGAATCATCATCATCAGTGACATTCCATCTAGTTTCACCATGCCAAATCCAAGGGCTATAACTCGGATTAAAACCATGACAAATCTGATGATCTTTTATCTCTCTACTTTTCAACTTCTTCATATTCAAACATTTCAGGCATGGACAGAAACAAATGTCACTACTTGGAACATTTCGTTTTGAAAATTCCAAAAAGGCATCAACACCTTCCTCAAATTCATTACTCATTCGATGTGCCGTAATCCAACTTCGACTCATTATTACCTATAACAAATATCAACAAAAAATATATATTTTTAATATAAGACAAATGTATGTTTATATGAAAAAAATCATAATTTGAATGTAAAACAATTTAAAAAATAAAACAAATCTATAGGTGTTTAAAAAAATATGCTTGAATATTATTTTTAAAACAAAATATAGTTAGATATAACAGTTTTAAATTTCATTGAATCAAAGAAAACCATGAAGCCTACATAGTTTAATATTGATTGCGGTTTTGATGTTTTAATATATCATATAAACTACCTATTTAACATGTTATTAATGGTTTCTGTAGACCCTAAATCCATTTGGTAAATATTTTCACACAATTATAAAAATCAATGGAAGTGTTTTTGGGAGGAATATGTTCAATCATTTGATTTTGATGTCCCATATTCTATAACAAAAGGCAATGTGGATACCAAATCCCTTAGTTTGGTTTTTTATTCTCAAAGGTTTTGTGATGAAAAAGAAGAGTATAAGTTGATGTATATGATAAATAAAATACAACTATATTTTATTTATGTTTATGATAGAATGAATTCATAACATATCATTTAGGATCTTCTCCCACCAAAAGTAACCCTCCTCAGTTCAAAATGAATAAATTTAGATAATTATGCATGAATTCATACATGTATTGTTGTACATAAACCAAAAAAAAGATTATTAGTACTAAAAAGTAAAACTAGGAAGAAAAAATAAACTCTATATACTCATGAAAGCTACTCCACAACACTTCCATGCTACTAAAATCTATAAAAAACTACAAATTGCTTTTAAAAACCAAAAAAAATTGTTTATATTTATGTATGGTGGGAATAACATGTATACATAGTAAGATCCTCCCTAAAACATCTCATGAAAATGTTGAGGAAGCACACTAAAGCCCTATGAAAAAAGGAATCTAAATCATCACCTAAACAAGGAAAAATAGTTTCATATACTCACTATGGATCACTCACAAAATAATTCATATAAATAAACCTTTTGGTATAAAAAATTATATATATATATATATATATATATATTAAAATTAAGGTTCTTGGATACCACTTCTCCACTAGTTTTCCTCTCACACCCCAATTCACTACTCCACAACACTTACATGCTACTAACATCAATAAAAAACTACAAATTGCTTTTAAAAACCAAAAAAAAATTATATTTATGTATGGTGGGTGTAACATGTATACATAGTAAGATCCTCCCTAAAACATCTCATGAAAATGTTGAGGAAGCACACTAAAGTCCTATGAAAAAAGGAATCTAAATCATCACCTAAACAAGGAAAAATAGTTTCATATACTCACTATGGATCACTCACAAAATAATTCATATAAATAAACCATTTTGTATAAAAAATTATATATATATATATATATTAAAATTAATGTTCTCGAATACCACTTCTCCACTAGTTTTCCTCTCACACCCCAATGCTAATGTCAAGGTCTCACCCCGCCCATAAATCATCCTACACCATGTGAAATTGTATCACTTCCATCAATGAATCATATGTATCTTAGATTATCTCATCACCATCTTATCAAAATAGTAATGAGGTGCATACTTGTAAACCACTACTTCTTGTTTACATTAAATGTACAAAAATCGTAAAACATAATTATAGAATATCCGTGAAAAAAACGAACGAAATAAATTCGTGGAAGGCTTACTTGAATGTTGCGAGTTGAGATGGTAGATCCGAGAGGAGTGAAGAAGATAAACAATGAAGCCAAAATGAGTTTAACGCAGGTCGATCGATGAGCCGATTAGGGTTTACCGCGCGAGAGAGACGAGCCAGCGGACGCTCAATCGAAAAATCGTAAATGAAAGTCCATGGGGCTTTAATTTCTTTAAAAGGTTTATAACGTCGGTTATTATATAACTGACATTATAAAAGATTTTTTAAATTTATAACATCGGTTATTTTAAAACCAACATAAAAAAGCTCCCGTGCTTTGGTTTTTTACGCCGGTTATTTTATAACCGACGTAAACCCCCCCCCCCCCCCGTGCTTTGGTTTTTTACGTCGGTTATTTTTTTCACCGATGTAAAAAACACATAGATATCTCATTTTTTACATCGGTTATAAGATAAACGACGCAAAAAACCAATGCGCGGGGGGGGGTTTTATGTCGGTTATTTGGAAACCGACGTAAAAAACCCGATATCTACGCGTTTTTTACGTCGGTTTCCAAATAACCGATGTAAAAAACCCATTGCGCATTGGTTTTTTACGTCGGTTATATTATAATCGACGTAAAAACCGAACAGGCGTGATTTTTAACGTCGGTAATTAAAATAACTGACTTTAAAAATCTACTCGCTACATTTTTACGTCGGTTATATATATAATCGACGTAAAAAATGGTGACGTAAAAAACATTTTATGCACTAGTGTATATTGGAATATCCTTCTTTCCCTTATTCCCTTTATCCATATTTCTTTCTACCATCCTTTTCTTCTTTGTCTTCCCTTCAAAGCCATAGGATTCAGATAATTATTTACTGATCTTATTAATAGATGATTGTGTTTATTCATATGATGATAATACGTGGGATACTATTTCCTTTCTAAATTTTGGCTTAATACCGTGAATGATATGACCCTTCTTACTCTTTGGATCATACATATTGCTGGAGTTCTCATTCCTTCAACTGGGTGCCATTTCTAAACAATGGCATACACTAGGTCAGTTTATGAATCGCAATTCATAATTCCAAACATGTAAAATACATAACGTAAATTTAAAAGTTTATGGATATAATCCATAATCACCAAAATGTTTACTTTGAGGAAGTATATACTCATAAAATCTTCATAATGGTTTGTAAAGAAAATGAGAATTATCCTAAACATATCCCCCTAGAGTGTTATAACCAAGATGCAGTAGGGCCCGTTGTCATGCACCAGTTCTTATTCGAGTCTAGATCAAAGCGGTGTTTTCAGGTTTTACCCCTAGGTACATCTGTGCCAGAGCCGCCTCTACCTGCTCGTATCCAGACATGGATGTATTTTCTTAGAAAACTCACAGAATCTCTACATTACCAAAATTCTAGGAATTTATTCTATACTAATCCTCAAAGTCTATCTTAGTTCTATGTGCTCTAATCAGAGTTTATCTAAATATAGATTCCAAGGTTATTGCTAAACTTCCTCTAATACCAACTGTAACGCCCCGACCCCAGTTACCTAGATTCGGTGCATTGTTTTAATACATTGGCATGATTACAAGGAATCAGGTCCTGAAGGACCGATCAGTTTAGCAGTCTTGGAAAATAGATTACATACATGAATGTTACATTACACTTTATAACATACAAAACAACATAAATAATCCTTTATGAATGACATTATTCTCCTATATTAACCTTACATATCAATAATAATACCCTTCTTGGAATCCTGGGAAATATAAAACATAGAAAGGGGTGAGCTCAGAAACTCAGTAAGGATAACAATACAGCGAAAAATTTCATAAATAAACATAAACATTTAAGGAAATGTATAAAAATAAAACAAAACCCTTTTCAACATAAACTTAATCATAATATGGAAAATATAAATCAAAATAATTCCATTTACTTACTCACATGGATACTCTACTAGTGGAATAATCACATGCAATATCAATAACCACTTTCATAATGATGGAATGCATAATGTCGGACTATCATAACCACATAGTCAAGTCCTTGTACCAAGACTACAAATATGATTTTTTTCAAGGCCTTGTGCCAAGACACTAGTTTGTCTCAAGAGACCTACCGATGCATCGAGGAGCTATAGCAGGCTCCACCCATCACTTACATTTCCAATGCATTCCACATATGAAAAGGTTTAAACATAACATAAACATTCGTATTAAAACTAGCATCTGAAATGTCAATACTTTATCCCTAAACCATGAATGGTATAAAAATAACACATCCACAGTCAAACATATCACAAAACCTTCAATACAATATGGAAGATTTTTATCATAATAAATCATCTTCAAACATGTTTAAAATCCATCAAAGGGTGTTGATATAGATGAAAATGATTTTGTAAAACTCTTTTATAGAAATATCCCTTTTTCATGAAAACATTTAAAAGTCACTAAATTTTGAAAGGAAGACATTTAAAGACATATTTTGAATCAAATTGTCCCATACCACTTTGAAACTTTTCAAAGGAATTAACATTTTAAAAACATTCATGTCCATATAAATTAATCCTTAAAAACCATTTTGAAATCATGGACATTAATGGGAACGATTTAGAAGAATAAATATTTAAAACATTTAAAATGATGTTTTAGTAAAAATTTCCATAAAAATAATCCCTTTTAAAAATATTTCATGAAACATGGTCATGGATAATAAATATTTCCCAGTAGATACTTACGTAAAGACAACCTCGGATAATAAGGAGATTTTGAAATTAACCCTTACCAATTTGGTAACTTACGAAACATACACCCCATTGAAAGAAGTATCATACAATTAATATGTAAATACACATATATTAAAGTGTATTACACAAAGAATACAATTATTATAATTACATAAACCACACAAAAGGTAATTGTGGAAATATGGCATGAATCTCACGGGAATAAGGAGCGAGATGAAAACCCCTTACCTTTCACTTTCCTTTAGTCGAGGGTACGTTTAACCTCTTATATGAAGACCATAGTAAGTTATTAAATTATACCAGAACCATATTAATATTTATGATATCATACATTATTCATTTATGACTTTATACTACCCATTTAATAATAATTTCCATGTTAAATTAACATTTTGGGTAATAATCTCTTTCTTTATCGTACGTGTTTTAACTTGTTACTCTATTGTATCACTTAGATCATGATTTAAATACTTCCAGAATATAAAACATGATTTATATATCATATATATTTAGAATATATATATGTATAATAGACATATATATGAAATGGAAAACATCATTTATGGAGACGGTAGTTCGTACGTACGTATAAACGCCATTTCCGTTTTCATAATGTATTGAACGGAACTATGTGAATAAAATATATGTAAGTAAATATATATATATATAAATATATATATCTTCATTATAATTATTAGGTCATATATTACAAACATATTAGTAATATATATTTTTATAATTGTTGATGAATGGTGAATGTGGAAATGAATCTCATCGCGTCGTGGAGACTGTAATCCGTACATACACACCAGTGACAATATAATTTACTTAAAGGTGTGGAATCAGATGGTATATTAATTTTACAGAGAAATTATCATGTTATGTTCATTATTTATGTACATATTAATCATCACAATATCCATCCAAATAACATAGTGTTTAATAAAAAATTACACCACGACGTGGAGACGGTAAGTCGTACGTACGCACGCATGGTTACATTATCATTCATAAGATGGATATAATAATGAATATAGTTGTGAACTATTTATAATAACATCACAGTATATATAAAATACTGGAGTTATTATTTTATATTTGAAACAACAAAGAAAGAGTAAGTGGAAGAAGAAGAGAACTTGAAAGAGGGTGGTGAAATCATTACCTCTTCTTCAGGTTCTTCTTTTTGATTTGATCAAAAGGGATCTTTGGTTGGATTTATGACCAAAGGAAGACATCCAGGATAAAGTTATGATATTTGGGAGGATATGTGGTCAGGTTTTGGCAGAGCCAAATGTCTTTGAAGGTGTGAATTAGAGAGAAGGGAGAGTGCCCTTTTATAAGAGGGGTGAGGGGCACCTTAGAAAAAACATAAAATATTATTTTATAATAAAATCATTATCAGTTTATAATGGCTCAAAATATAATATTTATAGTATAAGGTGGTTATGGGTCTAAAACCACTCAACCAATAGGTTTTAGACAGGTTTGGGTCACTAAATTAACCTTAACTTTAAGATTTAACTCTTAGTTAAATAGTTTGACATTTATCATGTCTCTTTGTATTTTTATATTATATGGTTAATAAACTAGCTATATAATTCCAAAAGAACCCCAAGTGGTTCATTAATGATACAAATATCATTATATAAGTCCTTTTCCCGAATCTTAGATTTTAAGGAATATTACTTCAATTTATAATATAATATTTGTTTTAAAAACTCCTTTATGTCAATTTTGACACTATTTAATAATTGATTTTTGTAAAAGTTTTAACAACTTTATTAATTAAAAATAAATTCATTTAATCAATCCTAGCATGTCATATTAACCAATAAAATTCTTTTATGGTATCAAAACTTTCAAATTATATTTATTTCAACATTTATAATACAAATTATTTGATTCTTTCACTAATAAGGAAAATACTGTATCATTATTGTGTCATAAATAAATTGAAATTATTCAATGTCTAAAAAATATTAATAAAATACCAATATGTAGGAAATAGTTTTATATTTCTAATTAATATTTATAGTTGAAAATATAATTTATATAACCCTATGTAAAAATTGTTTTTCTAAAAGATATATGCTTATGTCATTTTTGTGTTTACTTTAACTTAATTAATATAAAGTGTAATTATCACTTACAAGTGGATCCATGGAGTCCCAAAATCGACCCAAAGATTCCCATGGTCATAAATTTATCATCCAAGAGGTTTAAGACACGATTTAGGGTAATTTAATATTATTATAATATAATTGTTTACCCTTATTTCTCGGAGTTACCCTTTAACTATGGTAAAAAAATATTTACCGAAGTAATTATTCAAAATGTCTAAAAAAAAGTTACCTATTTACACAATTTGGACCCCCTGGTTCTAAATATGGAATCCATTTCTCTAAATTCAAAACACAGAAGTGGCATAAATTAATTTAAAATTAATTTTCATTGTCAAATCAAAAAGCGTGTTTTTATGAAATAATAACTATCAAAAGATTGACACTTGATTATGTCAAGTTTAAATGTGAAATTATGTCCAATTACAAAAAAATTATTAAATTGTAAAAATATAATCTAATTATACCTTTAAATCACTCAATTTCATAATTTATCACTATTAATTATTTCGATTAAAAACATTGTTTTTAATTAAAATTTAGTAATTTTCACTATTCATCAAAATATGAAAGTTATCAGAAAAGTACCAAAAATTTATTAAAACTAAATTCTTATGTCCCTATTCTAAATAAGAGGTTTATTTTGTCAAATGGAATATATAAAAGTTTCAAATATTTTATTTAAAAAGGTTCACCATTAAAAGGCGGTAAAATTGCATTTTTTTAAAAAATACTTATTTTATCTTAAAAAAAATGAATTTGTTCCTATATTATTTCTAAGAAACTCAAAATATTGATTCTAAAATTATAAGTATTATATAAAGTTCAAAATTCAGTTAATACTATTCATAACTATTTTTGAACGACTAGTTTGGTAAGTCATGGTGCGCTAGAACTCGGTGTTGCGTGTAGTGCAAGTTATTGAATTACCTTGAAAAAATAACATACTATGAAATCTTGGGGTGTTACAGACTTAGATGAGACTTTTTATCTTGTCTTGTAGGAGGGACATACCCAGTGCAATTCTAATATTGACAGTTGTTTAGGTTTGATTGAAAAAGATATTGTTCCTCCTATGAAGCAGGATGTTTCAATTCCTAACCGGATCACCCAGAATGATGATTCATTGAAGTCAGTACCTCTACCTTCTGAGCCAAAGGTTAAGGATGTTTTCAAAACGTTTATTGGAAATCTTAATGGTAGGAAACACCCAGTGGTTGTGATTTCTCTGTTCAATGCATTGGGTGTTTTCACTGATTATATTTTAAATGTTACCCATCCTGAGATGGAAAGGGTTATTCATGAAACACATTCTGCGAGGGAAGGGATTTAGATACGTATCATTCAGCTCATTTTGTGATGTTTATAGATTCTTCTATTCATGATAGGGAAACTAAAGTGATTGGGGAACCTCCCAAACCTCCCTTGGGTGCATCATATGTGGATGTGGTGTTCCCCTGGGGCGACTCTACGACAAGTCCTACTGGAGAGGTGGTCTCCATTGAGTTGGGTAATCACTTCGAACAATTACCGATTGATGAACTGATCCAAGAGTGATAGGTTGGTCCAGATAGGCATCTCATGGATGAGCAGCAAGAATTTGGGTGTGTGTCTCATGCAGGAGAAGCAGAGGAAGGAGTTCTAGGAGATAGGTCTCTAAGCCTAGGGAGGATGCAGAAGGGCTTCAATAAAGAAAGGAAGAATTATTCCTATTTACCAACCCCAATGGAGACCCATTCAACAAAGAAGTTTAAAGACAAGATGAAAGATAGTTATGCTTCCAGTCAGCCACAGAATTCAGACGTTGTGCTTGATCAATCCTTGGATCTACTCCAAAGCTCATAAGAAGAGGTAGTTGAATAAGTTTTACATCTCAATTCTAATGAAGAGGAAGCTGCAAGAATTATGGGGAGGTATTTGAGGGTGAACCTCAATGAGGATCAATATACCTGGATTGATAGGTAGGGCCTGATTCTTATTGGGGGATTCAATAATTGGAAGATCAGTCTTGAGGAGTATATCCAGTCATGGGATAAGTTGTCCTTTGAGTTTGAAGACTTCATAATAGATAAACCCAACACTCAGGTAACAAATATATCCTTGAAATTTTTTAGGGTGTTTAAATATAATATGCTTAAATTTTCCTTCAATGGATCTATCATTTCCTTTTTTGGTTGAACTCATTGTTTCTCACTTTTTCTTTAAAAGTTTTTTAATAATAATAAATTTAATTTTCAGCCAATATTTCTTTAACTATCTGAAATAAACACATCATTACACCATGGCCATGGAATTTAATGTGACAGTTATTTTCTAACAAAAGGGATGATATATCAGATTCCATAAATATGGAAGTTACAAATCCTTCCTTGACTTAATATTTGATGACATGTCACTCATGACACACCCAACATATACAACTTCTCCATGAACTATTATTGTCATGGTTTATGAAGTACATCTAAGTACACAAGTTGTAACATGAATTGCTATTAATATAAAAGTCTAAGGATCCTAATGAAAACTTATAGATAGGAATATCTGATGATACCAAAACATTATGAATTCCTACTAGCGACTCTGTTCCCATGATCTCTCATCTCATAGATTACCATGTGTGAACTTCATGAAAAGAAGCCTATTATACTAATGAGTACTCTCACCTGATAGTATATGTATTGTGTGTCCCATTATAGTGTGTTATCCAACCATATAACATTATCAAATAATATCATCAAGGAATGTCAAGGTTCTCATCATAGCGGGGAACTGTTATGACCTTATCAATGAAATGTATACTCTATGACATTATTACAATAGAGTCATGTTGAACAACAAAAAATATGTAATAATAATTTTTTAAAATATTCAATACATAAAATATACATGTAATAAAATTAAAAATAGTTGGTCCTAGGACACAAACTCCAACAAACTCCCACTTGGACTAGATCTAACTTCTGATAACCATCTTCTAGACCTCACAAGATAGTCGTGTTTCTAATGATTCAACAATTTACTCAAGGGGTTCACCATGTCATCTTCCATGGAAATAAAACTCACTAAAACTTGACCTCTTTGATAAAAATCCCTCAAGATATAATACTTATAAATTATGTTCTTTTTCCTTCAATATGACCTTTTCTCTTTTGTAAGATCCACCACTTTAGTATTATCAAAATATAGAGTGATAGGATCATTACTGGTAGATACCACTTTAAGATCTTAGAATAATTTATGCATCCATACTACTTTTTTATATTCCTTACAAACTAAAATATACTCAAACTCTATTGTAGAGTCCACAACCATATCCTACTTTGAGCTCTTCCAGCTCACAGCACCACCATTCAAAGGGAATATGTATCTTGTTTCTAACATCATGTCATCTTGATCAGTTTGAAAACTAGCTCTTTCATATCATATCATGACTTGTTTCTCATTACCTCCAAAAACTAGGAACATATCCTTAGTACGCCTTAGATACATAAGGATAATATTGGCTTCCATCCAATGGTAGTCACCTATATCATCTTGATATCTTCCTACTACACTTAATGCATAGGTGAAATCTAGCCTAGTATGTAGCATAGCATACATGACTTACACAATCACTGATGCATATAGTATCCTTGCCAATATATTTATTTCCTAAATTACTTGATGACACATTTTCTAGAAATATGAATGTCATGTGATGTTGGAAACAATCCCCTCTTGGATTATTCCATACTAAATCTCTGCAGTATCTTATCAATGTATGTACTTTGACATAGGCTGAGAAACCTCTTGGATATATCATGATGGATCTTAATCCCAATAGTATATGATTATTAACCTAATTACTTCATAGAGAAACATTTATTTAACCACGTCTTAATACACTGTAAGTATTTTATTTCATTTCCAATGAGTAATATGTCATCAATATATACTATTAATAAAATGACTACACTCCCACTAAATTGTTTATAGAAACATGGCTAACATTAATTATTTATGAAACCAAATTCTATTAGGGAATCATAAATAATAATTTTAAATGACCTTGATTCTTTCTTTAATCCCTAAATTGATCGTTAAAACATGAATACCATGATGGAATCCTTTGAAGTCACAAAACATTCAGGTTTTTTCATGTAGACATCTTTTTTAAGGTTCCCATTAAGGAAGGATGTTTTGACATCCATTTTCCAGATCTCATAATCATGGAAAACCTCAATGGAAAGTAGAATTATAATGGATTTCAGCGTTGAAATTGATGAAATGATTTCTTCATAGTCAATTCCTTGACACAATTTAAACCCATTTACAACCAGTCACACCTTATAGGTACTGACTTGTCCTTCCAGGTCCATTTTCATCTTGAGTAACCATTTGAAACCAATGGGATTTTCATCTATTATAGGGTCTACAAAAATCCATACTTGGTTTTGGTACTTGGGATCCAATTTAGAATTCATGGATTCTTGCCACCTGGCAATATATATGCCACTTACATATTCCTTATGGGTTAAATTATCATTATTATCAACTAATAATGATTCAGCATACTTAGGGACTAGAAAATCATACTGTTTTGGTTCTTCAACCTCTCTAATACTCCTACGTAGTAATGTTTTATCTGTAAAAAATTACTCTTCCATGGGTATTTATGGATTTTTTTCCTATTCCAATGCTTATTTATCTTGATCCTGGGCTTCATCAAAGTCTATCTCGATCCCACTATCTCCTTTAGAGATAAAGACAAATTCATGAAATTTACGACATCTATCAACAAAGTATTTTTTTTATGAAGGATTGTATAGGTAATATCCCGATGTTTATTTGGGATATCCTATAAAGATATACTTTGAGCCTCAAGGTGAAATATTGTTACCTGAAGAGACCTTAACAAATTATTCACAACCCCACACATGTAAGTAAGATAGCATAGGTTTCTTTCCATTTCATAATTAGAATGCCATACCATCTGTTTCTTTAATTAGCACTCGGTTTTGTATGAATGCTTCTATTTGTAATGTGTATCCCCAAAAGGATAATGGAAGAATATCATGACTCATCATTGATCTCATTATTTCCAACAAGGTGCGGTTCCTCCTTTCTCTTACACCATTCTGTTGTGGCGTATATGGAGGAGTGTGTCAAAATAAAATCCCAAAATCTCATAAATAATCAATGATGTCTTGATTAATATATTCTCTACCATGTTTTGAGAAATTTTTCTTATTATTCTTACCAATATGGTTCTCAACTTAATTCTTATATTCCATGAATTTATTAAAAGTGTCTAACTTATACCTCATTAAGTAGACATATAAATTTCTACTAAAATCATCAGTAAAAGTTATGAAGTATGACTATCCATCCCTTACATCAATAAGAAATGGTCTACACACATCGGTATAAACTCATTCAAGGATTTTTGTATCCCTTTCACCTGTCCCACTAAATAGGGGATTGTTCATTTTTCCTTTTAAACATATGTGGCATACACCAAGTGGTTTTAGTTAAAAAATCTAAATATCCATCTTGATGTAATTTAGTCAAGAATTTTTCATTTCATGGCCTAGCTAGTGATTCCAAAGTTGGGTGTGGTGTGTTTCATGGGAAGTAACTTCATTATTGATTTCCATTATTTGGTTAGTGTAATCCAGCACATAAAGACTATTATTTAAATGTTTCATACCATAAAAAATGATATATTTATAAAAATATCAAAACTTATTCCCAAAATTAAATATAAATCCACCATATCAAGTCTGGATATATAAATAATGTTTTTGGTAACTAAAGGCCCATAATAACAACCCTTTAAAACCATGATTATTCTATTTGGAAACTTGAGCCAGTAGTCCCTGATAGGTGAAATAGAAATTTTTATATTTTTTAGCTTCTTAAAGATCCACCTCTCCTTAGTTAATCATTATAAATAAACTTTGTTCTTGTATTTGAATATATATGTGAGCACCAAAAGCTATATCCAACTCCCAATTTGTAGAAATATATAAATTGAACTCGATAAAAAAAACATGAATCTTCTCCTTTCTTCTTTGGTTGGGAGTATTTTTTATTTGGTTGTACCTTATTGTCGCATATGAAATAGACAGTATCTTTTTCCCTCGATTTTCCCTTGATATTCCTCTTCTTGTAAGGGCGTGAATAATCTTTCATATTAAATCTCATTTGTTTCCATTTATATTTGTTCACCAAAATGATGGAAGTTTTTTCACACTTTGTATCCTTATATACTTTGTGAAGAAGATTAAGAAGCTCTGGAAGAGACTTCTCATTGTTGTTCATATTAACATTCACAAAAACATGTAGAAGCTCTGAGGGATTGATGGAAAAATGAGGTTGGTTCCCAACTATTTGGGTATTTTAAACCCCAGAACCACTAAACGCTCAATGTATCCAATGATCTTGAATATATAAGGCCTAGCTGGGGAACCATCTCCAAGATTTATCTAAAAGAGAACCATGAAAATATCAAATAGTTCTTGTATAACTCTCTTCTGGAAAAGACCATGAATGTGCTCAATAATTTTATATGCATCCATGTTTTCATGAGATACAAATAGTTCCCTATAAATTGATGAAAGAATCAAACATTGAATGTTGACTCCATCACTCAAATGTTTTTCATAGATAAGTAACTCTTAGTTACTCAACTATTTAGTAGGTGGATCATGTATTGAGGATTCTAGAATGTAAGATTTCTTTTAATCATGTAGCACGACCCAAAGGTGTCTAAATAACCCCTAGGATTTACTACATGTTATGAGTTTATCTTTCTCTAATATTGATCATAGGGATATTGTGGTCAATCAAATTTTCATTTTATTATATAATATTAAGGGAATATTATTATAACTTTTATTTGTTAAATAATGATTCAGATATAATAAATTAAAATTTTATTTATTTATTTATTAAATCTTCTACTATTTTATAAATTCTCAATATCCATCGCCATTGAAATTAGAATGTATTTTTTATTGAATATTATTGAGAAAAGGATCCCCATTACTTATATAATGATCTAGAATTTGACCATGAAAATCATAATAAAGTAATTAGGTAGGTGGTCTTAACAACTACAGACTTGGAGCTCCTTGATCTATGGAGTGTATTTACCTATCCAAGAATATTTACTTGGATCACCTCAATGCATGCCTCCAAAGTTTAATTTAACAGACTTTTCCTGTTAAAATAAATATAATTTTGGTTAATTCAACCCAAAAATCTCTTGAGAACTCCCCGATAAATGTAAGTGTCCTTACTTTTTCCAATTACTACACATATTTTTATGGTTTCATTCCCAATCAAGTAATGTAAAGATTACTCTAACTTAATATTTAATTGTTGGATTTTAATTTATTATACATAAATTTTATCTTGTTTTATCCTTTACATTTCATGTTAATTTTTAAATGGATGTTAGTTAACTAATTAAACATGTTGGATAAAACATTTCTGAATAATTTATTTATTTAATTTCATTCATTGCATATTAATTCATTTATTTATTTGATCGTCTCCTTACATCCATAAAATAAATAATTTCATATACATAAATAATTAATTAATTAAATGACCCATTCGTGATCTTTAAATAACTCTTGATTTAATGGGAGTACATTAAATAAAAATTTGAACTAGGATAAATGACTCTTATTGTTGATCTTGGAATGAGTTACAACATTCTAGTTGTCCACCTGTGTATCACCTTTCTTAACATCATTATGGTTCGATCTTGAACAGCCCCCACACACCATTTGATGCTCCATTAATTAAAAATATTTATTACTCAAATGTAGGTGAGTGTAACAAAAGGATTTGTTAAAGGGGGTTACATAAATATCCTTGGACATATAGGTACAACATAATAATATTGGGAGGGATGACTCGCACACCATCATTTAATTTAATAATAAATAATTGGAAACTCGTGCAATAAATTATGTTAAAACATACAACACATATATAGGTCTTGGTCAATCTCAATAATGGATATAGATGTAATGAATATAAAAAATAAATTAATAGCATTCATTTATTTTTTCACACTTTTATTATTTAAGATAAACGTGCCCACATTAATTAATTAATTAATTAATTAATTAATTAATTAATTCCCTTTCATCTTTAATGATCTTCTTGTCTTATTTTGAGATACTCATAATTAATGGAATTCAAGAAAAATAAATTGAAGAACTAATAATGAAATAATAATTTCAATAAATTAATTTAGTACTTAAAATTATTTATAACCATTATTAAATTGTCAAACATAGTGGTATTCTAATCATTAAAATAAGGTTTTAATGTTGTAATTTTAAAATTTAATGTAATATTAAATTTTTCCATTAATTGGAGACTACACAGCATGTACATGCAGCTACACACGATTTACCTCAGTTTTTGTATATTCAAGTCACACACCAGGGGATTTAGCATGTTAACTCAACCGAACTACATGGTGTGTACATGTCAGCTACACACCCTATATCCACTTACCATGTGTCAAGTTATCCCAATCAACATGTAGTATAAAATAAAATTATTTTGTGCAGTTAATTGTTTAGTTCATCTAGGTATGATTTTCATGGGTATACAGTCTGTGCTCTGGCTACATGTTGTGTAACCCAGATTTAGCAGCAAAGGATTTACCACTTCTCAATGGAATCCCTAGTCATTATTCATTTTTTCTTATACCTTTAAGAAAATGAAACACTGAGTGAACATTTTTAATATTATATTAACATGTTAACTCATATTATATTAAAGAACTAATAACATGAAATGAAAATCAAACCACAATTACGTATATATCAATAATCAAATAAATAATTATAAATTTAAACATGACTTCTCTGATATCGCTTGATGGTTCTGAGTGTAGTGGAAGCATGCATAGATGGGTGATATATTAATATTTATTTTCAAAATAACAGTTTTAAACTAAGATAAAGGATCTTAAACATCAGATTTATAATTAATTTATTTAATATTTGAAAAATAAATACCTTTCCTTAGGAACTTTCTTCATTAGTGAATGTTGGTCATCTTAAAATATCATTTCGAATTACCTTTTTTATGCTATGAGGATCCAAGGATATAATACCTCTATTGGTGATCCACATGGGATCCAATGATATCTGAGAAACACCAATCGATCTCTGAGTGCTAGAATGACAAGTCGAAGGTCTTGCATTGTTTGTTCTTGATTGCTCATTCTCGGGTCCTGAAGAAAAATCTCTTTCACTTCTCGTTATTGATAGGGATAGAGAAGAATTATTTGAGAGAAAATTCCTTGTGTGCATCAATTATCTATTCTAAATTTTGGATACTCTACATAATAGACATATCCACCTATTTATAGAGTTGGTATTTAAGTTAAAATACTATTTAATTTCATAACATCCATCAAATAACATTTAATTCATTTAATAAATACCATGACACAAAATAATAATTATATAATTATTATTTTTTGAATCGTTCCACCTTAGGAAATAATAAATATTATATAGTGGTATTGTTTATTAATATTTTTCACAATGCTTGGTCTTGGTCCGTTCAAACTCCTCTAGAATTTATTAGACAACAAAATAAATATTTTATTCATAAATAAATATTTTATCCAAAATATAGTGAATAAATATTTATTAAATACTCAATAAATAAAATAAATATTTTATTCACAATCCAGAAAATAAATATTTATATTAATTTTTGAGATCAATATAACCTGAATAAAATTATTCCTTAGACATGAGAATAATATTTATTCCATTAATTAAACTAAAATAGAATTTAATTGAGATCAATGAAAGAACTTAGTGTGTTACCCTCTTATAATCTTTATCATTGGAATTAGGTGGTCTTGTCTAAATTCTAATATTACTATCTAGAAACAGGTCAAAGATCCCAAGAGAAAGAACATAATTTCACAATATTGACAACAATATACAAACGCTCACTGTGTAATATAATACCATTGTCAAAATATCTCATTAAGAAAGTTTCACATCCATGTCACCAACCTATATTCTTGATATTTATTTCTTTTACTATCTGAAATAAACATGTTGTTACACAATGGACATGGAATTTAAAGTGATGGTTATATTCTAATCAAAGCGATGAGATATCAGCTTCTAGGAAGATATTAGGGAAAAATCCTTCCTCAACTTTTTCATTAATGACATGTCACTTGTGACACACCCAATATATCAAACATCGCCATGAATTTTTGTCTTCATGGTTTATGAAATAAATCTATGTACATGAGTTGTAACATTCATTAATTATAACCTTAAAGTATAAGGATCATCACACATGTTCGTATATAGGAATATCTGATAAAACCAAAACATGAATAATTCCTACTGGAGGGTTTGTTCTCATAATATCCCATCTTGGATATTACCAAGTGTGAAAATCACAAAAATAATCAACTTCTTCTTATGATTACCCGCATCTGACACTCAATTTACTATGTCTACCATCATATTATGTTATCCAACCATAGAACAATTTTTCATAATATCATCATAGCACATCAAGGTTCTCATCATAGAGGTGAAATTCTATGACCTTATAAATGTGAAATATACTCTAGGAAATTATTACATTAGAGTCATGTAGAATAAAAAAAATATTTAATTATAATTTTTATTAATATTCACTACATAGAATATACATGTAATAAAAGTAAAAATATTTGGTCCAACGATGCCAACTCCCACAATTATGTCATACTGGGGCCATGATGTTCTCATCAAAAATAAAAAAGGTGAACCTAACATGAATCCTTAACCAATATGGTTTTACAACCCATCTGTTAGTCCCCTTTCAAACCTAAAATTAAAGAGGTCCAAAAAAATCAATCTATTATGTGCATGCCCATTTATTTTGATGCTTCTTTGATGAGGTTTTCTTATTTGTGTTAATCACATATATTAAAGGAAGTATTCTCTAGAACTCTCTTCATTTCAAATGGTGTCTCACCAGTTCACATAGATGTGTTCATCTAACACTACACAATTAGATTCATCATCCAAAAAAGGACACCATCACCCACCCAGCATTTATAACGTAGTGTTTCAAATGCATTGGTCTAGGAATGTCACCAAAATGGTAATTTCTCGGCCCTAGAGGCATCCTGACAATCCCTCTATATTGTGAATCCTTTAAAATTGTTCCCTCAATAATGGTTACAGATCCAATATTCAATGAAACTAATATCCATCTCAAACCATTTCAGTAACCTACTGCAAAAAGTGATAATGAGTTCCACACATACCTTAGTAAGGTTGATCAATAGTTCTCAAATGATTTATCATGATGAAATAGGGGTCCCACCTAATGACTCCATCTATGAAACATCACCACTAAATCGTCACAGCCTATTATCCTCACCATAAAGAGGATACCACCCCATGGGGCCCAACTGATATCCTTCAGACCTGGGACACCAGGGTGGCCTATATAGTTTGAGGTCAAAAAATCTTGAACAACCCATCATTCTTGACCCTATTGTAAAAACCTATTAGTCAGATACAATGTAAATCTATTAGTAGATGAAAATATATTCTTTCACATATGAATCCCATCAGTCAAATATGGTGGCACATAATGAGAAGATACAAATACCTACTCACACATATTAAGTTCTTCAATCAAATACGGTAGAACACAATGAAAAGATGAAAATTAATGATTGCACATATCATTCCCATCGATAAAATATAGGGAAAACTATGATAAAATGAAAATCCATTCTCTCACATATGAATCCCCTCATTTAAAAATAGTGGTACACAATGAGAAGATGAAAATATTTTTTCACACATATGATGCACGTTAGTGAAATATGGTGGCATGCAATTAGAATATTCAAATCCCTACTTGTATGTATCAATCCCATTAGTCAAATATTGTGTAAAACTACAACTAGATGAAAATTCCTTCCCACATGTATTAATAAATTCATCAAATATGATGGAAAACAATGAGTAGATGAAAATCTATACTTTCACATAGGAATCTCATTATTCACATACAGTGGAAAACTACAAGCAGGTGAAAATCACTACTTTCACATATCAAGAATTCCATTCCTATACGGAAACACACAATGACCATTTGAAAATCCCTTCTCAGACATATCAAACCCTCCATTCAAATATAGTTGAAAATGGAGGAATTAGTCTGCATGCCTCAACTATGTACTAGAATAAGACTCATATTCCTTCATCAACACTGGAATAGGGGTATATCACTGATCCCTCTAAGGTTGTTTCTCATAACATCCTAGAAATTATTGAATGTTATATGTCATTTCCTAACCACATCCTATAAACTTTCCAAAATGTAATCTTGTTGATGGAAATAGCTAGGAGTTGGGCCCATAAAACCGCCCCCTCATGTGGGGTGACTCATTCGTACAACTAGATGGTCACATAGGAGAAAACATACATCCTTTCTCCTTTCTAGGATGGTCTAGGTAACATCCTAAAAAATGCAACTCTATTAGGCACAAATCACTATTCCAACTATGGATTATCGTCCCATTTCAGGGGCCCCTCCATGATAGGAATATATTCCTACTAAAATTAAAAAACTCATAAATATACTCCATAATAAAAATAGTATTCTTCTAAACTTTCCCTCATGTATTATAATCTTCATTCACAACACACGGTTCTAGTTTCCCATAGAAGATCATTAATAATTAAATCTCACCCAGTGTAGTTCAAAATTTTGAAGTAGACTTATGACCTTTCTCTAACAAATGATTGAGTTCATGATTCCATCAAACATCTATAAATGGTGGCTAGAGATATTTCTATTTGATTAATAAATTATTCGAGTGGTATTAGAAATCATGAAGTCCCTCCCAACATCATTACTACGAGAAGCTCTAGAGGTCCTCCCCATAATGATTACCACAAAACAATTCCTCGTGAGGATAATCGGATTGATCATGAGAGAAGATCTCTTGATTAGTGAAACAATAGCCCTCCCCATGGCCAAATAAGAAGTTATTCCCCATATGAGAATAATTAAGAGAAGGAACTAATATTTTTATGTTCTTGGAAAGATAGATCCAGTCATGCAAGACACCATATCCATGATATGTGACATTATTTCTTAATCAAAATATGATTTGAGGCAATGATCATCCTCTGAACCACCTCTAGACCATTCCCACACTAATGAGACCTCTATAGGCCACATTTATTGGAATAAAATAGTTAATAAGAACCCATGTTGGGATGATCATGTGGAGGAATCTTAGGAAGAAGGAAAAAAATATGAGAATGAAACTAGGCATGCATAATATACCCACGATGTTTTGGACCTCATCTACATCCTATTTGGACATTATAAAAGTATTTTTAGAATAGTTCATACAAATAAACTATCAGAATATCTGTAAAACTCTTCACCATCTGAAAGAGATGTTCTTTCCTTAAAGTGGGTATGAAAACCATGTTATTGTATTGAGATATCTTCATAGTTTAATCAGTTTGGAAGCTATTCCAGTTGCATATAGGAAATCATAGGAGGAGTAGAAGAAAGATATTCAACTGTAATTACTTTATGCATTACACAAATTATGTCATCTATTTTTTACTCCCCGCCTAGTGTTCATATCTAAGTATGGGGAGATCATGTATATTTTAATTTTACCCCATGCCCTATTTTGTGAAATCCACCATAGGTGACAACATGTACTATCATTTCTCTAGGGTGGATACCAAAAATACAATCGATCAGAAGATATGGAACAATTAGTAGAAATAAGCATTGAATAAATCTCAAGAGAATATATCCCAATGATAGAAATATATAAAAAATGTCATGAACCCGGCAACTGAGAACATTAAGTAGGATTATTAGTTAAAGGAAGTCAACCATTAGGGACTCTTGATGTCCTCAAAAGTATGAGGTTTTCATGTATATCTTGTATTGTACCCAACTCGTGATTGAAAAAATATGAGTGAGATAAATAGATCAGCTTCAGTGTCATCAGCAGCCACCGTACGAGATCAACCCCTTCTCGTAGGGCTGGGGGAATTTTTAAAATAAAATGCCCCCTTAATGATAATAAATTCATTATAAGGCATAAAAATGAAGAAATATAAGAAACCCCGTCCCACAGGACTAGGGGAGATTTTTACCTCAACATCAATAGAAATTGGTTTTTTCCAGATTATGGGAAACACCAAGAAATGTGGTCTCTCAGTTTGTCCCATCTTGTGACCAAATCTCTCAAAAGGGACACATATGAAAAGGTTGTTTGGTGGTTTCCTCTAATCTAGTCTTCTTTATTATTCTTGAAGAGGATCCAATATTGGAAGGAATAGGTCCAGTAATGGTCACAAACAAACCTCATATCATTGGATGATCAATATGAAAAATAAAATGTATTATGAGTCAATGAATATCATGGGAATGAACCTTTAGGGTGATGTTTAAGGAGAGTCTGGTACATAGGATCAAGGATAGGATGGTTCAATTTATAATGTGATCCACATTGTGGTAAATGATGTTGTTGTGTGTACCTAGAATAAGTGACTCACCCCAAATTTGGGTATTCCCTCGAAAAATCCCTCACTACCTCCTCAAAAATCATACACCAAAGAAATTTGTAAAGGAAAGGATACATACAACCCATCTTATTAAGAGGTTAAATCCCTCCTACTCAAGGAAATATTATCTAAGAAGTAGGAAGATATGAAAGATTCGAGTAGATTCAATACCAAATTACTCTGAGGTAGTATACCTAATGACTATGCTCCATGAGAAGAGCCTCAACTTTTAATTCCAAACAATGTACCAAATGATGAGGTTTTTCCCCTATAATTGAAGCAGATATTAGCTATATTCTTAACCTAGTTACTAGGAAATCAGTTTACTTAGACATGATCATGGAAGGATATAAGGAATTAACTTCACTAAGTAAACAACTAGAACTGATTTTGGAATACCAAAAAAAGATTTCACATACTGGATTTCATCCACAAGTATTTTCAGATCTAGTGCATCAGGACCTACTCTACATTGTTTCCCATATCCATGACATGTTCATCCAAATATTTATCAAGGGATAATAAACACCGTTGAATCATTGTCATCTTGATTGGAAGTTGTAGAGTAATGGTGTGCATCTGTGTAGCTAAAATAGAATCCTTACCCTGAATGGGTGACATACATCCCACCCCCACCAAAGTACAGGAGTCCTATATTTCCAATATTCAATTTATTCGGAGATCTATAACAACATCTGACACCTTTTTTTCCAATTTTGATCCCATTATAGGATCCCATGTGCAACAAGAATTAGTGAAACTTATATTCTTTTTGTAGACCCTAAAAGGACTGCACGTTTTTTGGTATGGGATGTGAATATCTTCGATGAAAATTTCTCAACAAATTCATATCAACTCTATATATTACAATGATCCTTAAAATCTAAAATTGAAAATAATGGTAGAATGTGAGGGTCTCGGTTTTTATTTCTAGACAAAAATGGATGACCAACTACATGAGCCTATAGCTTCCACAAGAATATTTTATTTCTCTATATACAGAGAACCATCATGATGAGTTGTGATCACTGCTCATACTAGTCAGATATATGAGTGGATTTAGGGATCTCACATATAATTTCTCAGAGAATATAAGATTCTATATAGAAAACCAATATAAAGTACCAAATGATTCCCTCAATCCTATAGAAGATAATATGAAGTTTTGAAGCTGAAACTGTCACACCTAAGCTAGCCCCTATGTAGGCCCTAGCTCCCAATCCTACACCATATCAAGAATCACCCATTGGGTATTAAATTCAACCCTTTCCTCATAGGAATGATGGTAGGGGACATAGAAGAAATCAATTTGAGAAGAGAAGTAATAAATTTTACCCATTCTGAGCTCAGAAAGTATCTAGATACTTTATACAATCAATGGAAAAGGAACTACTCTATCTTCTAGATCCCAAGAGATCCAACCATTTGGTTCTTGATGACCTTCAATATTATTTCACTTTTCACCATACATTGGGGCACACCATTCAGAAATTCTTCATCTGAACAACATCCTAAAAACTATAGTGGACTCTAGCCATGTGAAGTTGGGGAAACAACCTGCCTAAGTATCATATGTCTCTAATACTACTCGGTAGGAAGAATTAAAATGTAAATAATTTTATAGCAAAGGTTATCAATATTTTGGTGATTTAATGACTCATAAGGAAATAAATAGCACTCTTTCCATCCTCAAGGCACAGTTGAAAAAACCAACTATTCCCTCAACCACTCCTTCTATGACACAGCCAACACATTCATCATTGAATTCCACTAAAATTCAGTCTTATAAAAAACAAATTGTCCCAAATGGATAGGATCTCATGAAATACTATGAACTTTTACCAAGTCCAAAGTTGGATTTGACTCTCTCAAACTTTACTACACCTGTTTCAAAACAATGGGCATCACCTTGACAAATAGTGACATCGTATATGTTCATCTAGAAAAAATAATCATAGGATGATGAATTAATATTCAGTTCCAATAGTTTCATCAATTTATGGATCCATTCTATAATGGTGAGTATGGACATGAACTCGAGTTACCTACACCTAATTGGGAAATCAAAGTAAGAGGTTGAATAAGTCAGGTTCTAGGGGAATATGTAGTCGTGGAAAATCCATAATTATAGTCAAGCCCCTACTTAAACTATATGTGTTGTATAAACTAATGGAAGATCACTTTAGAAATTATAATAGGTTCAATGAAATCCCCCTACATATACCAAAAGACGCCATGACCTGACCATTCTGGAATATAAATCAAGAGGAAAACAAATATATAACCACCCTTCATAGGTTGGCAAACCTATTCAACCTAACCCATTGAGGATATGAGAAACCAAAACTCCTTTTTCCAGAGTTGATCCATCAAAGTCATACACTCCAAATCCTAAATCACATGTGAAAGAGAATCCAAACAAGGGGAAGCATGGTACTTTTTCAAGATATATGACATATTGTAGAATTTAGACTTCTTTTCAGTCAACCTTTTGATCCTAGACAACCTGTGTTTATCAAAAGATCTCAGGGGTGTATTCATAGAGGCTTTGCTAAGCCCTTAAGATTTTGAATCTAAAGTTACCACTACTAAGGTCTATCAGACATCGACCAATCCTACAAAAAACCACATGGTTATCTCCTTTATGGATCAAGATTAAGATGTTGTTATACAAGGACACATCATACACTTTTACTTATATGGTATGATAAATAGTGTCGATTTATGAAGGGATTTTGTTGACAATGGCTTGAGAGTTAATTTCATTCAAGTAGGGACACTTTTTCAGCTAGGCTATAGCGATGCTAACCTAATTCCATCCTCCTAGACACTACAGGGATGTGAAAAAAGAGAGATAAATATGAATAGCTAGATCAGGCTTAGGGCTCAGTTTCGGGACCTCATAACTGAATAAAATGTTCTAGTTATTCGAAAGGATACACCCTTAAATGTTTTTCTATAAATTATTTGGCTATATCAAAATGTTTAAATCCATTCATCATACCATAAATGCATCAAATACTATATTAATGGGAAAATTGGGATCTTGGTGATGATAAGGCCTAGTTTTAATCTTATTAGTCTCATTATATTGATGCGGTATTCTATCAAAGTGAAGGGAAACAACCCAAATTTGATAGTGTCACATGGTTTATGGTAGTGAATGGTTTAAAAATGACCATATAAAACCCCTTAAAATATATTAGTGAAGATTATGTGTTTCCCATCAATCTAGTTGATATCATGGGCTGACATTTAGGAACATATTCAATGACCTTCATGATATAAACCATGAAAAATGATCCCAGTAATGATGAAAATGTCATTGACTCTCTAAAAAATGGTAAAATCCCAAATGAAGATGAACATATCCCATCTCTTTATTTTTAAAAGATCACTTATTCATCAAATTATTTAGGATAAGTCTTCATTTCACTAAGATAAAGTAAATATTATCTCTCTCTCTATCTATTTTCCCTCCTTTGGAACTTCAAAGAGAAACCATATTTGTGGCCATGTTAGAGGAATTCACTTTATATTTTGGATTTCATGATATTGAGTCATCTTATAAAATCGAAGAATTTACTTAATCGCCTACTTCCCCTAAGGGTGGATAATAATAGTAATTGGATGGATAGAAAGAAGAAGATGAGGAGGAAGACCTCAGGGACACCCCTCCAACATTTGAGTAGGGTGTCTCTACCACAATTGATAAACTCATAGAGATATATCTTGGTATGGAAGAAGAAACATAGCCCACTTTGATTAGTACAACACCATATTCTAATGAAAAAATAGTTATATACTTCTTTTTTGAATTATAATTAGGATATGTTTTCCTAGAATTACACAGGAATTCCAAACTCCATTCCTAAGAGGGTCAGTCACCACTTAGGCTTTCCAGAAAACCATCGTAGCTACAAATACGAATCTAGAAAGACACACCCAAATCATGCTGCCAAAATTAAATCTAATGTTTAAAAGATCAACATACCCATATTTATTTGTGAGATCTGATATAAAAAATGAATGGCTAATATATTCCCTTTAAATAAAAAGAATAGGCAAATTTATGCCTATATAGATTTCAAATATTTTAACCATCACTGACCAAAAAATTATTTCCCAATCTCAATCACAGAGCTAATAATTGATGAAATGATTGGATACCAACCCTTATCTTTAATGGATGGCTATTTGGGGTATAATAAAATCAGGATGACCCCAGAGGATAAATATGGCAATGCCTTTAGGTCCCCTTATAGAGTATTTTTCTATAGGGTTATTCCTTTTGTCTTAAAGGATTTTGGTGTTACATACCAACATGTCATGCATAATATATTTAAGCCCTTCCAGGGTATGTTTTTCTGATTCTAAATTTAAGATATGGCGGTTAGATATTAACATCGTTCTGACCACTTGGTAGATCTTGAAATTGTTTTCATCAAACTGCTATATCACATTATTAAAATGAATCCCTTGAAATTTGAATTCGGTGTTGCCTTAGGGAAATTCTTTAGGTTCTTCATACACCATCATGGTATCAATGTTGATCCTGAGATTAAAATTATATCCATAACATTTCACCTCCTCAAAACATCAAATAATTGAGTGTAATTCAAGGAAACTTTTCCTACACTCAGTGCTTTATTGCTAGAAAATGGTTTCCCTTCAATATAATGATAAATAAGGGTGTTACATATTACTAAACTGATGACTGTCAAAAATCATTCAACAGTCACAAGAAGTATCTTTTGTTCCCACCAGTTATAATTCCACTTTTTCAAGGTAACCTACTAATTCTTTATGTGTCGACCTTGGAGTGATCACTAGGAACATTCCATTCACAATATAATGACACTGGTAATGAAAAAAATCCATTATTACCTTATCTGAACCATGCTCAATGTTGAGAGTAATTATTAATATATCAACAGGAAATTTATAGTGATAATATTTATAGTCTAAAAATTGAGTCATTACTATAAGAATTATGAGGTCTATCTATTCTATTATAGAAACCCACTAAAACATTCATAGTCATCTGTTATTAATCGAGTTTCATTCACAGTGGGAAATGATTCTACAGTAGTTTGATATTCAGATCATGCCTAAGTAAGCAATAAAGGGTTAGGAAATCAATGAAATACTTGTAGATAATCCCTTGGTAGAAATTACATCACTAGATACCAAACATCCCAATGAAGATATATTTTCTCTTTAAGAGGACCCCCAGATATGGGAAATGTATTTTGAGAATGTATAGATAAGCCTAATAGGGAATATGTTGGAAGACCCCATGCTTAAAAATTTGTGGTTGGGGTTTGTGCTCATTTCCCCATCAAAGGCAATCTTGTCTTACGCATTTTGGTTGTTAGAAGGGTGTGTGAACAATAAAATAGAGTGTCAGGATCTTAGTGTTGTTCTAGATCAATAACTATAGGTACTAGTAAATCACTTAAAGATAAAGGGTGACTCAAAATTGGTCAACAACAAGGTCAAAGGTGATTATTACTACAAAAAGGAATACTGAATGCCCCTGTTTGTAATGGCCCGGACCTCTCCGGCCCATTCCTTTGTCAAAATGAAGGTCAAGAAATGTTCTGGAGGGTAAAATGGACTTTTCCCACACTTTCCAGAATTTTGAAACTACACGTCGTGTAGTTTGAGTACATGTCATGTACCCACTTTCTAGGTATACCCCATGTTGCAGGTTGTGTCCTTGTCGTGTGAAGTAAATGGGTGCACGCTGTGTGTCCAGTACTACATGTCGTGTAGTCCTTCCCCGCGTACGCGTTACCAGTCTACGGCTGTGTGCCATGTTGGAGTCGTCTCCTTGTCGTGTGCAATAAATGGGTACACGCTATGTGTCCAAACTACACGACATGTAGTCCCTCCCCGCGCATGTGTTACCCTCAAACCGTGTGTTGACGAGTCAACGGCCGTGGAACCGTGTTGGAAGCCGCGTGGAGACCGTGTGAAGTAACCGAGTACACGTCGTGTACCATAAAGTACACGTCGTGTAATTTTTCTTTTCTCACCTATAAAATGAAGGGTCCATTCCTCCTTTTCAACTCACCCCTCTCCTCCCCTTTCCTCTGATCAGAGTTCTCCCAAGAGACTCGAAGGCTCTTTCTTCCATAACTTCTTCATCCGAGCTCCGATTTACGATTCGTCAGTGGCCATGAGATAGTAACATCAAGGCGGAACTTCTGAGCTTGGATCAATTGTCTTTTCTTTGGCCTTTCCTTTCCAACTTCCACCCGAGGAGGTTTTTTCGGGATTCCACAGAAGTGACGAACACCAACGAACATCTTCTAAAGTTGATCCGGGGGAGCGTTGTGATCAGAACCTGTTGAGGTATAGATCTTACCTTCTTCTCTCTAAATTTTGCATCATGTGGGGTGGGTATCCTATTTTTTTCATGAGAAACAGTTGAACCATTAAATAATGATAATAACTGGTTAAAGAACGGGATGGGGATGTTTTTGGGTTTATCTTTGATTATCCTATGATATTATGTTGTGGATTGAATAGGCTTATGCCTACTGAAAATCAAGGTGGTTGGGGGCCTTTGCTTGCGCAATTAAATGTTGCCTTATCTTTCTAGAACGTTTTTGTGAATGGAACTTTATTGAATGTGTAATTTGTTTAATCACGTAAAATTCGCTAATTAAAATATGGAAACCCTTATGTGATCACCCCGGTTGAACAAAATGGAATAATGAACATGTGGGTGTTGGCTTTGATACGTGGCATGCGATGGGGGTGTTTTGTTGGTTGTTGTGGTTTGGGTGAGCATCGGGGCTGCGGTTGACTTGGTTGTGGGTTGGTGTGAATGCTATGATGGTGATGGGAAGCGGGGCTATATTAAATAGTATTAAAGGGATAATGATGTATGGTGCAGTTGTGGTTATTGCAGTTGGAAGTGGGGCTGCAGGGATGGGTTTGAATATGAACGAACTATGGGTTGTGTTTAATAAATAAAAGTGGAAGAATTAAATGGTGGGGATTGATAGTGGAATGGTAATAATAGTTAATGGGGTTGGTTGGTTAATAAGAAGGACTTGGTTGTGTTTCTTGTGTTTTCCAAACTTGATTTGTGGATGGCAGGGATATTTTTTACGAATGATCGATGTGGTTGGTTGTGGATAGTTTCCCAGTAGTTAAGAAACCGATAACTAAAGCTGTTGAAACATGAAAACATTAAATGGGGTTTTAGGATTTCTTGTTGTATGCATACTTCGTGGTAGCAGTGCCGAGGCACGTGCTCAGTTTCTCTGTTTAGAAGCCATAGGTTGGGCTGAGTGGTTGATATATATATATATATATATGTGTGTGTGTGTGTGTGTGTGTGTGTGTGTATCTTTGTGTTTTGACGCACCCCACCCTTGTTGATCACTTAGTGCCGAACACGTCCATTTCATGGGAGAGGGTTTTTTCCCCTTAGTTACTAGCCCTTTTCCTTCTCCTTCTTCCCTCGGCTGTGATGGCTTGAGGTGACCTTACACCTAAGACTCTTCGGGTAGGTTTCGATTGGGGGTGGTTTTAGCCCAAGACTCTTCGGGTAGGTTCTTCTGTTTTCCCAAGACTCTTCGGGATGAGGCCCAGGTGTGTGTGGGCGGGATATGTGGTTTGTGAGGCTCAGGTGTGTGCGGGCGGGATATGTGGTTTGTGAGGCCCAGGTGTGTGCGGGCGGGATACGTGGTTGTGAGGCCCAGGTGTGTGCGGGTGGGATATGTGGTTTGTGAGGCCCAAGTGTGTGCGGGCGGGGAGAGTGTGGCAGCGTCAGGACGTTCTCCATTAGGAAGAGCATATAACTTATAGGGAATGGTGCGGGGTACCCAATACTCTTGTTCTTATATACTACTACTTGTTGTGATTGTGTTTTTGGTGAGTGTGGCTGGTGAGGTCAGGTGGATAGAATTCCTTGCTAGATTTCTTCTGTTGTTCTCACGGGACATTAGGATGTCTCCCCACTTGCACAAGATCTTTAGGTTTCCCTACTGAGTATACTTTTATGCTCACCCTACGTTTACTTTTAGGTTTCCAGGAGGACTACCAGGGCCGTGCGGGACCCTACTAGTCAGACAGTTGGAGTTTTTACTATTTTTGTACACTTGTTTCTTTTGGTATTGTACTTTGAGATTTCTTGTACTTTCACCTTATTATAAAATTATTTAAACATTCATGTGGGATTGGTTTGGGTTTATTTCTATACACTTGTTCTTTTCCTTTTTGGTGGATGACTTTTCCCATTTCCCGATCTTAAAATAATAAAAAGGGTAATGCCTCCCATATTTGTGAAAACTCATACCCTTGGTGCTAGTTGCCAACCTGGGGCCTACTGGAGGCGGGACGTGGGGGTCATTATCTCCCTTTAACCATTGCCAGCTCAGGAGGGGCATCTTTGGTGGGAGGGGGTCGTGACAGAATGGTATCAGAGGTGATGGTTGAGAGATAGGATGGAGTCTGGAGTTAGGCACAGTGAGTATTGCATGGGATGGTAGGGCGATAGTGTTAGTTAATCTTGGTGCGTGACATATGTTGGGTCGGAACAAAGACGGAAGTGATGGCAAGAGGGGGGTGAATTGCCTTTTAAAAAATTGATAAACAAATTAAAATCAAAGTGAAATGCAGCGGAAATAAAGGAGGCAAAACACAAGAAATTGATAACGGAGTTCGGCCAAAACCCGGCCTACGTCTCCGCTCCCAACTCAACCGTTGAGAGATTCCTACCGCTTGCTTTTCAATGGTTTTAGCAAGAAACCCACTAGGCTTTGAGGTAGCACTAGGACCTATTACAGCTTGCTTTTATTGGTTAAGCAAGAACCCACTTGCTTTTAATGGTTTAGCAAGAACCCACTATCCTTCTTACAGGTGAAGGATAGCTCACCTATGTCTCAAGCTTTTTAAAGGAAAAGCTTGTGAACCTCTTCACACCTTAGTGGTGATGTGAAACCCAAAAGAAAGGGAGGATGAGAAAGATTTTGGGGTTTGTAGGCACAAACCCAATTTTAAAGCTCAAAATGAATATAAAATAAAAACCGTATTGGAGGAAGACTTGGGCGCCAATTGGATGATGGAGTTGATGTAGCGTGCTCTCCCAAGCTTCTTGAGGTGCTCCTTGGATTGGAAAATGGTTGGAGCACTTGTGGATCCTTGAAGGTGGAGCGCCGGAGGTTCGCCAAATGTGCAACAATATGTCCGGGCGCTTGGTATGTGATTCGATTGGGTTCCGGGGCTTCCTTGGCCTTTATTTATAGGCATGGAACCCATTGGGGGCCTTCGGAGCCGTTGGAGAAGTCCTCGGAGCCGTTGGAGGCCAAAAGATGGTTGACTGGTCAAACCCAATGTCTAGTTTGACTGGGCTACCGGCTGGCCGGTACAGCTCCACCGGCTGGCCGGTGCCTTGGTAGAGAAGAAGAGTCTTGATCCAGGCTCCACCGGTCGACCGGTGGAGGAGCCACCGGCTGGCCGGTGGCAAAACAGTAGCAAACACTATTTGGGCTGGGTGCCACAGGTCGACCGGTGACAGAGCCACCGGTCGACCGGTGGGACCTGGCAGTGGGCAATCCCTCTGCCAGTTCCATCGGCTGACCGGTGCTATCACACCGGTTGGCCGGTGGACTGAATTTCAGTCCATTTGATGTCCATTCTTGGGCCAACTTCTTGGCAACCTTGTGTCTTTCAATCAAAAACACTTCAAACAATGTTAGACACATATAAAAGTGATTGTGATCATGAAAATCAAAGAGTGTGGGGTACAACAATCTCCCCCTATTTTGATGATCACAATCACTTATCTAAGCAATGTAAAAACTTAAATGAAAGGCATGCTTTAAAAGATAAATAAATACTAAGCATGAGAGAAAAGATTCTCCCCCAATCAATCAAGAAATTTCTCCCCCTTTGTGATTATCAAAATAGCGTGGGGCATAAAACTTGATTGAGGGAAAACATTGAAAAACGAGATGGAGATTTTAAACCAATTGAAATTTTTGAAATTTGAATTGAAAGTTTTGAATCAAAAATTGAATAACAGTTTGAATTGAAAGTTGATACCAAGAGTTGAAATTGAAAGTTTGAATTGAAAGAATGCAAAAAAAACTTAAACAATCCTAACTCCCCCTAAATAAAAACAATGAATCACCGGGGAGAGGGATTTTGAAAAGAGATGATTTTAGGCCCGGAGAGACTCGCAAGAAGGGATTTTTCAATCCAAACTTGTCTCAAAGCGGGTCTTCTCCTATATAATTCATCGGAATAAAAAATCGATTTGGGCCTACCATACCGGGCGTTCTTACAATTACATTCATATATGAGGTGCCCGGATTTTTTGCAATAATTACAGAATTTAAATTCGGAGCTCCCCCTTACAAAAATAGTGGGTGCATGGGAGGAGGATGCTTGCTTGGAATAGCCAAGCCCTTGGGTGGTTCTAGAAATTCGTTGGGAACCTAGGATATTGTTCAAATTTTGTTCCCCTTGGGTGAACTTAGCTAGGATCTCCCTTAGGTCTTTGATGGTTGATTCCATGGAATCAACATTTGGGAAATTTTGGATTTTGAGGGACATCTCCTCCTTCTCTTTGAGAAGTTGGTCTTTTTCGGAGGAAAGTTTTTTGAAAGACTTTTTTAAAGAAACAAATTTTGAAGAAAGCTCATGAAAACCTTTTTCTAATTGGTCTCTAGCATGTTGGAGTTCTTCATAAGAAAGATGATTAAAAGAATTTGAAGAACTAGAGGAAGAGGAAGAAGAGTCGGAAGATGATACCTCATGTTTTGCCATTAGGCATTTTTTACCTTGGTCGCTCGAGGAGAAGGAGGAGAATGAAGAGGTGGAGCTATCACTCCATGTTGCCTTTGAAGCCTTCTTCTTCTCCTTTTTGGCCCTTTTCTTGTGAGGTGGGCAAGCGGGTTTGAATTTTTCGTTGGGTTCTTGCTTTTGAGCGGGTTCTTGCTTTGGAGCCTCGCTAGTACCTTCATAGGTTAGTTCTAAAAGCTTCCAAATATCATGAGAAGATGTGCAAGAAGAAATACAATTAAATACATTTCTATCTAACCCGCAATGAAGAGCATTCATGGCTTTGCCATCAAGCTCGAAATTTGCAATGTCTACGGGGGTCCATTTAGACTCATCGGGAGAAGAGAGCGTAAAACCATGCATAACAATTCTAAAAAAAGGATAGCCAATACTTTTAAGAAATGTTGACATGCGCGTTTTCCAAAAAGAATAATCGGCTCCATCAAAGAATGGAGCACGATCCAAAGAATGTCCTTCAAGAGTTTGAGAAGAAGAAGCGGTAGAAGCCATCAAAAAAAAATAGGATCTTTAATTTGAAACCGGTTAGGGAATTATTCAAATACGCCCTTTGATACCAATTGTTGGGTCGGAACAAAGACGGAAGTGATGGCAAGAGGGGGGTGAATTGCCTTTTAAAAAATTGATAAACAAATTAAAATCAAAGTGAAATGCAGCGGAAATAAAGGAGGCAAAACACAAGAAATTGATAACGGAGTTCGGCCAAAACCCGGCCTACGTCTCCGCTCCCAACTCAACCGTTGAGAGATTCCTACCGCTTGCTTTTCAATGGTTTTAGCAAGAAACCCACTAGGCTTTGAGGTAGCACTAGGACCTATTACAGCTTGCTTTTATTGGTTAAGCAAGAACCCACTTGCTTTTAATGGTTTAGCAAGAACCCACTATCCTTCTTACAGGTGAAGGATAGCTCACCTATGTCTCAAGCTTTTTAAAGGAAAAGCTTGTGAACCTCTTCACACCTTAGTGGTGATGTGAAACCCAAAAGAAAGGGAGGATGAGAAATAGTTTGGGGTTTGTAGGCACAAACCCAATTTTAAAGCTCAAAATGAATATAAAATAAAAACCGTATTGGAGGAAGACTTGGGCGCCAATTGGATGATGGAGTTGATGTAGCGTGCTCTCCCAAGCTTCTTGAGGTGCTCCTTGGATTGGAAAATGGTTGGAGCACTTGTGGATCCTTTAAGGTGGAGCGCCGGAGGTTCGCCAAATGTGCAACAATATGTCCGGGCGCTTGGTATGTGATCCGATTGGGTTCCGGGGCTTCCTTGGCCTTTATTTATAGGCATGGAACCCATTGGGGGCCTTCGGAGCCGTTGGAGAAGTCCTCGGAGCCGTTGGAGGCCAAAAGATGGTTGACTGGTCAAACCCAACGGCTAGTTTGACTGGGCTACCGGCTGGCCGGTACAGCTCCACCGGCTGGCCGGTGCCTTGGTAGAGAAGAAGAGTCTTGATCCAGGCTCCACCGGTCGACCGGTGGAGGAGCCACCAGCTGGCCGGTGGCAAAACAGTAGCAAACACTATTTGGGCTGGGTGCCACAGGTCGACCGGTGACAGAGCCACCGGTCGACCGGTGGGACCTGGCAGTGGGCAATCCCTCTGCCAGTTCCACCGGCTGACCGGTGCTATCACACCGGTTGGCCGGTGGACTGAATTTCAGTCCATTTGATGTCCATTCTTGGGCCAACTTCTTGGCAACCTTGTGCCTTTCAATCAAAAACACTTCAAACAATGTTAGACACATATAAAAGTGATTGTGATCATGAAAATCAAAGAGTGTGGGGTACAACAACATAGGCCAGGGAAGACTGGCTAGGACGCAGGATTTTAGGGCCCCCCATGATCCGATGCAGGGACTCTGAGCCTACCGAACAACCAAGTGAGACTACATTTATTGCAGGGTAGAGACCCTAGGGAAGGTACATGCATCATCATGATTATTTTTACTTTATTTGGGCATTCTGGGAAAGAAATTGAAATAAAATGATAAAAATAAAACCTTCAGAAATTTTCTTACTACTTGGTCTTAGGTGATCTTTGTTTACCGTACAGGTATTGAGCCTGGACGTCGTCCCTGGGTGGCTCAGACGGCCGAGGCCCAGCAGATTCAAGCGGTCGATCTGTTGAGGATTGACTGAGAGGAGTAAGATAGCCAGTGGCAGAAGACTCTCCGTTCTTTCCAGCGACAGACCCTCAAGAAGTACGAGGGTAGTACTTCGGATACGGAGACGGAGGGGTGTCTTGACAAGCTAGGGATCTCTTTTACCTTGATCCATGCTCTGAGGGAGTACTGGGTTCCCCTAGCAGTCAGTCAGCTGAGAGGTGCAGCGCGACAGTGGTGGATGCTCTACCTCAGAGAGAGGATAGAGGCAGAGGTTCCATGGGCTGATTTTGAAAAGGAATTCCGAGAGGAATTCCTTTCTTCCATGATCAAGGTGGAGAAGTGGTAGGAGTTACTCTCCCTTCAGCAGGGGAGTATGTTTGTACGAGAGTTGGGGATCAAGTTCAAGGATCTCCTGCACTTTTCTCTGGATCTCTTTCCGGATGAGGAGTCTCGAGCGAGACGTTTGGAGGAGGCGCTTCATCCTTCGCTCCAGTATGCTGTCACCCCCTTCACCCTTCCGACGTACTTGGTGGTACAGAAGAAGGCAGAGGTTGTAGAGAGGATGCACTCACTGGGAGGTGCACCATGTGAGGGGTTTCAGCTGGGCTCATCGAAGGGGAAGGCAGTCAGCAGCAGGTCTCCTGCGACGGGACCTTCTAGGTTCAGGCCAGTGGGGAGCAGGCCCCAGCAGTTCCAGTTAGATCTTCGGGTCCTCGTCCCTTTTTCACGAGCCCAGGACCGAAGTGTTTTTCTTGTAGAGGTTTCAGGCACGTTCAGAGTCGGTACCCGACCCAAGCTCAGTACGGTGGAGGTGGGCAGGTTCAGCGCCCACCTCAGCAGCACCAGTTTCCAGTGAGGCCCTTCCAGTAGCAGCAGGACCATGCTCCTCCGAGGGCAGACTTTGCGGGAGGAGGCAGACATCAGGGTGCTCCTCAGGGACCTCGACCAGGGCGTGGTCGGGGATGTGGACGACATCATAGAGGCAGAGGAGCTGGGTGTGGACAGTTGCATGCAGCAGAGTTGGTAGCTCCAGCAGGACCAAAGGTGGTGCGAGGTATGGTTTGTTTGTTCAGCACTCTTGTTTCTACTTTGTTCGATTCAGGAGCTTCGCACTCCTTTGTTGCACCTGGTCTAGCCCATGCTTTGGGACTAGACGCAGAGAGACTTTTCATACCACTGGTGCTGAGTACACCAGTTGGAGGCCAAACCAGCGTATCTTTTGTTTTCTGGGGATGTGGGCTGACGTTGGGACCACATCGATCTAGTGGGGATATTCTTCTATTACAGATGCAGCCATACGATGTCATCCTAGGCATCGACTGGTTGTTTTCTGTTAGTACCGTTATCAACTGCTTCCAGATAAGAGTCGTGTTCTCCGATGTGTATGGGCAGCGCGTATCTTTTGTTGGCGAGAGGAGCTATCAGGTAGGAATTCGGCATGTAGACCCTCTCCTTTCCTTGTTATGCGGGTTATCAATGGTTCCAGCTGATACAGAGATGATGGATGTCTCGGAGGTTTTTGGGGAGTTCCTCGATGTTTTTCCCGAGGAGGTTGTGACTCTACCCCCCCCCCCCCCTGACGTGATGTTGAGTTCGGGATAGACTTACAGCCTGGTGCCCGTACGATTTCGATGGCCCCTTATCGGATGGCACCTTCGGAGTTGCGGGAGTTGTAGATTCAGATTGACGATCTGATGTAGAAGGGTTTTGTTCAACCCAGCGTATCGCCATGGGGTGCTCTAGTTTTGTTCGTGAAGAAGGCAAATGGTGGTCTTAGGTTATGCATAGACTACCGAAGGTTGAACCAGGTAACGGACAAGAACTGTTGCCCCCTTCCAAGGATAGATGATCTATTCAACTAGCTAAGGGGATCAGGTTGGTTTTCTAAGATTTATCTGCAATCGACATATCATTAGCTGAGGGTGAAGGACAGTGACATCTCGAAGACGGTTTTCAGGTGCAGGTATGGGCACTTCAAGTTTTTAGTGATGCCGTTTGGAGTTACGAATTCACCAGTTTTGTTCATGGGACTTATGAACTTTGTCTTCCGAGATTTTCTGGACTGGTTCGTCGTTGTGTTTATCGATGACATCTTGATCTACTCAAGATCATAGGAGGAGCACGTTGAGCATCTCAGGGCAGTCTTGGAAGTCCTTTAACACCACCAAATTTACGGGAAATTATCGAAGTGTAATTTCTTGACACAAGAAGTAAACTTCCTTGGGCACGTGGTGTCTCAGCATGGAGTGTCAGTGGACCCGTTGAAGGTGGAGGCAGTTTTTTCTTGGGAAGAACCCAAGAGCGTGGCAGAAGTTCATAGTTTCCTGGGGTTAGCAGGTTACTATCGGGGGTTCATTCCAGACTTCTCTTGAGTTGTTGCTCTATTGACAGCTTTGACTAGGAAGAACCAGGTCTTCCTATAGAGCGAGTTGTGCCAGAAGGCTTTCAACTACCTGAAGGAGAAGTGGGTCAGTGCTCCCGTACTTAGTTTTCCAGAGGAAGGGTTGTTGTATGAGGTTTTTTGTGATGCTTCTATCCTTGTTCTGGGATGCGTACTGATGAAGAATAAGGGAGTGATCTGTTATGGGTCTAGGTAGTTACGCCCTCACGAGCGTAACTATGCCACCCATGACCTAGAGCTTGCAGCAGTAGTGTTCGCATTGAAGTTGTGGCAACAATACCTCATTGGGGAGCGCTTTATGGTCTTCTCAGATCACAAGAGCCTGCGTTATATCTTCTCCCAGCGTGACCTGAACTTACAGAAACGGATATGGGTCAATTTTCTCCAAGACTATGACTTTTAGATCTCTTACACTGAAGTTAAGGGCAACGTTTTGGCTGATGCCCTGAGCAGGAAGTCACATCAGGAAGTGGTTCGGGAATCTACTGATGCTTGGAAGGCGATGGGAGAGTTTTTTGCCTTGTACTTGGATGCAAGGGTAGAAGGTGTGAGAGGCTGTTTGTTTCATATGACAGTATAGTCCTCCTTGTTGCAGTAGGTGGAAGAGTCTCATTAGGGGGACTCTGAGGCATAAGTGATGCGGGGTCGTGTCGATCATGGGAACGCTCCAGAAGGATGGTCAGAGGACAGCCGACATCGGATGCTTTTCCATGGAAGTTTGTTTGTTCCGGAGACGATGCGTGAGGGAGTTCTCCATGAGTTCCATAGATCAGCCTTGGAAGTACATCCAGAAGTTTCAAAAATGTACCAAGGCCTGAGGGAATAGTTTTGGTGGGTCGGGGTGAAATGGGAAGTAGCGGAGTTTGTGGCTAAATTCATAGTGTGTCAGCAAGTGAAGGTTGAACACCGTATTCCCAGTGGGTTGTTGCATCCTTTAGATGTCCCCGAGTGGAAGTGGGATGACATCTCAATGGACTTCGTCACATGACTACCCAGAGCTCAGGGTGGTTATGATGCTATCTGGGTAGTGGTGGATTGACTGACGAAATCAGCTCACTTCTTAGCAATTAAGGAGTCAGGCCCAGTGTATACCTTAGCACAGAGGTACGTAGATGAGTTTGTGTGGTTGCATGGAGTCCTGAAGACAATCATCTCATATCGGGATACTCAGTTTACCTCACGAGTCTGGAGGGGGTTACAACATGCTTTTGACACCCAGATATTCCTTAGCATTGCTTTCCACCCCCAGACCGATCGGCAGACGGAGCGGACTATCCATACGTTGGAGGACATGTTGCGAGCATGCGTTCTGGATTTCGGAGGATCATGGGTACGACACTTTCCTTTAGTATAGTTCGCCTACAACAACATATTCCACTCTACTATTGGCATGGCATCATTTGAGTCTTTTAATGGAGGATCATTTCGTTCACCCATTTGATGGGAAGAGGTTGGTGAGACAGGTGATCTTGGTCCAAAGGTAGTGTAGAGCACCACAGAGAAATTCTAGCTTGTTTGAGAGAGGATTAAAGCGGTTCAGGACCAACAGAAGTCTTATGCTGGTCATCGGAGGAGGCCCTTGGAGTTCGAGGTGGGGGATCATGTTTTCTTGACGGTTTCCCCTAGACGGGGGCAGCGGAGGTTTGGTAAAGGGATTAAGCTCTCCCCTAGGTTCATCGGACCTTTTGAGGTGCTGAGGTGAGTCAGCGAGGTGGCATATCAGCTGGCCCTGCCACCTCAGTTGGAGAAAGTTCAGGATGTCTTCCACGTCTCCCAGCTTCGTCGATACTTACACGATGACTCTCACGTTATCGACTGGGGAGAGTTAGACATAAGAGACAATGCGACCTTAGAGGAACGGCCAATCAGAATCGAAGATCGTAAAGAGAAGGTGCTCCGTGGAAAAACCATTCCCTTGGTTCGTGTGTTGTGGAGGCATGGAGGCCTCGAGAAGAGAACTTGGAAGCAGGAGACCCAGATGCAAGCTCAGTACCCAGAGTTGTTTTGACTTGTGTTTGCTTTTTTATTCTGAGATTTGTTTTGATGTTATACTATGTACCTTTAATATATGGAATGCTTGGCTTGTCGGTTATGAGACCCCTTTTTGTTTCCTCATTCTATTGAGGTATGTAGCATGTCTGGATGTGTGGGAAAAAGGGAAAAACCTGATCCTTAATCGAGACGCATTAATGTGGATGTGATTGAACCTATGCGGGAGAGTCAGTGCCGCCTAAAGCGAATAATATCCCGACATAGGAGAAGTAATTTCCCTAAACCACATGTTCAGGAAGTGTGTGGGTTGTGTGGTGTTAGGGGAAGTACGAGTTGAAAAATACTAATGTATGGAAGTGGGAAGACCCGATTCTTAATCGAGACGCATTAATGAGGATGTGATTAAACCCATGCAGGCGAGTCAGTGCCGCCTAAAGCAGATAATATCTCGACATAGGAGAATGAATTATTAACACCTATAATTAGGGTTGGCGGTTGGGTTCCTGTTATAACAAGAGCCCTAAGAGGTATCTTGTGGGGTTCCTCTAGAATGGTTTTTGAATTCTTGGGGATGAGAATGTTTTAAGAGGTATCTGATGTAATGGCCAAAACCTCTCCGGCCCATTCCTTTGTAAAAAAGAAGGTCAAGACGTGTTATGGAGGGTAAAATGGACTTTTCCCACACTTTCTAGAATTTTGAAACTACACGCTGTGTAGTTTGAGTACACGTCGTGTACCCCCTTTCTGGGTATACCCCGTGTTGCAGGCTGTGTCCTCGCCGTGTGAAGTAAATGGGTGCAGCCATGTGTCGAGTACTACACGTTGTGTAGTCCTTCCCCGCGTACACGTTACCAGTCTACGGCTGTGTTCCATGTTGGAGTCGTGTCCTTTCTGTGTGCAATAAATGGGTACACGCCGTGTGTCCAAACTACACACCATGTAGTCCCTCCCCGCGCATGCATTACCCTCAAACCGTGTGTTGACCAGTCAACGGTCGCAGAACCATGTTGGAAGCCGCATGAAGACCATGTGAAGTAATCAAGTACACGTCGTGTACTTTTTCTTTTCTCACCTATAAAAGGAGGGGTCCCCTCCTCCTTTTCAACTCACCCCTCTCCTCCCCTTTCCTCTGAGTAGAGTTCTCCCAAGAGACTCGAAGGCTCTTTCTTCCATAAATTCTTCGTCTGAGCTCCGATTTACGATTCGTCAGCAGCCACGGGATCATAACGACGAGGTGGAAATTCTGAGCTTGGATACATTGTCTTTACTTCAGACTTTCCTTTCCAAATTCCACCCGAGGAGGTTTTGCTGGGATTCCACAAAAGTGACGAACGCCGACGAACGTCTTCTAAAGTTGATCTGGGGGAGCGTTGTTATCAGAACCTGTTGTGGTAGGAATCTTACCTTCATCTCTCTAAATTGTGCATTATGTGGGGTGGGTATCCTCTTGTTTTCATGAGAAACAGTTGAACTATTAATTAAAGATAATAACTGGTTAAATAACGGGATGGGGAAGTTGTTGTGTTTATCTTTGATTATCCTGTGATATTATGTTGTGGATTGAATAGGCTTATGCCTACTGAAAATCAAGGTCATTGGGGGCCTTTTCTTGCGCAATTAAATTTTTCCCTATCTTTCTAGACCATTTTTGTGAATGGAACTTTATTGAATGTGGAATTTTGTTAATCATGTAAAATTGGCTAATTAAAATATGGAAACCCTTGTGTGATCACCTCGGTTGAACAAAATGGAATAATGAACATGTGGGTGTTGGCTTTGATACGTGGCATGTGATGGGGGTGTTTTGTGGGTTGTTTTGGTTTGGGTGAGTAGTGGGGTTGCGGTTGACTTGGTTGTGCATTGGTGTGAATGCTATGATGGTGATGGGAACTGGGGTTGTATTAAATAGTATTAAAGGGATAATGATGTACGGTGTAGTTGTGGTTATGGCAGTTGGCAGCGGGGCTGCAGGGATGGGTTTGAATGTGAACGAACTATGGGTTGTGTTTAATAAATAAAAGTGGGATAATTAAATGGTGGTGCTTGATAGTGGAATGGTAATAATAGTTAATGGGGTTGGTTTCTTAATAAGAAGGACTTGGTTGTGTTTCTTGTGTTTTCCTAACTTGATTTGTGGATGGTAGGGATATGTTTTACGAACGATCGATGTGGTTGGTTGTGGATAGTTTCCCAGTAGTTAACAAACTGATAACTAAAGCTGTTGAAACATGAAAACATTAAATGGGGTTTTGGGATTTCTTGTTGTATCCATACTTCGTGGTAGCAGTGTTGAGGCACGTGCTCAGTTTCTCTGTTTTGAAGCCATAGGTTGGGCTGAGTGGTTCTTATATATATATATATGTATGTGTGTGTGTGTGTGTGTGTATCTTTGTGTTTCGACGCACCCCACCCATGTTGAGCACTTAGTGTCGAACACTCCCATTTCATGGGAGAGGGTGTTTCCCCTTAGTTACTAGCTCTTTCCTGCTCCTTCTTCCCTAGGCTGTGATGGATTAAGGCGACCTTAAACCTAAGACTCTTCGGGTAGGTTTCGATTGGGGGTGGTTTTAGCCCAAGACTCTTTGGGCAGGTTCTTCTGTTTTCCCAATACTCTTCGGGATGAGGCCTAGGTGTGTGTGGGCCGGATATGTGGTTTGTGAGGCCCAGGTGTGTGCGGTTGGGATATGTGGTTTGTGAGGCCCAAGTGTGTGCGGGCGGGATACGTGGTTGTGAGGCCCAGGTGTGTGCGGGTGGGATATGTGGTTTGTGAGGCCCAGGTGTGTGTAGGTGGGGAGAGTGTAGCAGCTTCATGACGTTCGCCGTTAGGAAGAGTAGCTAACTTATGGGGAATGGTGTGGGGTACCCAATACTCCTGTTCTTATATACTACTACCTGTTATGATTGTGTTTTTGGTGAGTGTGGCTGGTGAGGTCGGGTGGATAGAATTCCTTGCTAGGATTCTTCTGTTGTTCTCACAGGACATTATGATGTCTCCCCACTTGTGCATGAGAGCTTTAGGTTTCCCTACTGAGTATAATTCCATGCTCACCCTACGTTTACTTTCAGGTTTCTAGGAGGACTACTAGGGCCATGCGGGACCCTACTAGTCGGATAGTGGGAGTTGTTGTTGTTGTTGTACACTTTTTTCTTTTGGTATTGTACTTTCAGCTTTCTTGTATGTTCACCTTGTTATAAAATTGTTTAAACATGCATGTGGGATTGGTTTGGGTTTATTTCTATACACTTGTTCTTTTCCTTTTTTGTGGTTGACTTGTCATATTTCCCGATCTTAAAATAATAAAAAGGTTAATGCCTCCCATATTTGTGAAAACTCATACCCTTGGTGCTAGTCGCCAACCCGGGGCCTACTGGAGGCGGGACTCAGGGGTCATTATCTCCCTTTCACCATTTCCAGTTCAGGAGGGGCATCTTTGGTGGGAGGGGTTCGTGACACTATTGGACCATGTTTTAGGAGTAATGGTGGAATTTTATTTGTAACCAACATTAATACATGTCCTATACTCAAAAAAATGACCAGGAAAATACCCTAGAAAATGTATCCATGACTCTTGAAGATACAAATCCGGATGAAATAGTAATAAACATTCTGCATTGTTAGATGGCCTCACCTTTTATTAGTGATAGTATCAAAGTGATCGATGAAATTAGTCCTTCCCCCTAACCCTACGATCCTACCTTATGGTTGATGATACTCATCGTATAATACCTTCAAAATGGTGTACTCTCATCAAATAGAGGTGATAAAGTAAAAAATATGATGGAGAACAATTAAATTTATTCTATATAACAGTATAATTCATCTAAGGGTCATTTATAAGTGGGGCCTCAATGGGGTCTTTCTCATATTAATTTATGGAGATAAGAGCATTTTTTTCATGAAATTAGTGCACATCAGAGCCTGTGGAACCCAACACTAAGGGATCAATATTTCCTATCAAAACTAAGGGCATGGGTACTATTGGAGCACTATAACATAGGATTGTACAAAATATACCAAAAAGTGTAAATCTTGTAGTGTGCATGCTAACTTTATTCATTAACTCATGTAGTTAATGTACACTACCAAATACTCTTAGACATTTTCCATATGGGTAATGGAAGTCATGGGTCTATATCCTCCTACCACAACCAAGAAGTTAAAATGCATTCTCAGTACAACCGAATTCTTCTACAAGTGGGATGATGTTGTACCCTTCAAATAATTCAAGGAAAGGAATATCATTAGATTCATAAAACCCAACATAATTACCAAATTTGGTGCCCCTCATACAATATTAACAAAAAATGGAACATATTTCTATTCTGTTGAGTTGGAGAATCTATATCAAGAGTATAACATTAAATCCAACAATTAATTCTACTATCATGAAGTAGATAATGGATAGATAGATGCCTTCACCAAGACCTTAACAAATATACTACAAAATATGGTTGATAATAATAAAAATACTTGGTTGGATAATCTCATGCATGATTTGTGGGATTACCGAACTACAACCCACACCACCACACAAGTGACCCCCTACTCATTGGTTTACAGGACATAGGTGGTCCTACTGATTGAATTTCAATTTACTTCACTAATAATTTCTATATGTGACTATATATCTATATAAGAGTAATCCCAAAAATGGATATATTAATTGGAGAAACTAGATAAGAAAATATTTCATTCCATGAATCGTCTGGAAGTTTCCCAAAAACATATTGAGTAAACCTTTGAACAAAAATTCCAACACTTTTCATTCCTTGAGAGAGAAAGATGGTGTTGGTCCTTAGGACTCTAATGATACTCAGAAATAAACATCCAAATATAGAACCATTTTGGGAGTTACATTATACCATACACAAATTTTACTACAATAGAGTTATTCTTTGATCTCAATGGATGGATGGATTACCATGACCCCCACTAACATGAGGGTCTTGAAGAAATATTTTGTGTAATCACATGAATGATGTACTTACCATATGATTTTAAACTACATTTTTTCATTCATCTTAGCTAACCAACATTAAATATAATTTCCAGCCTTTGTCACATGATCCTAAAAGTCCCAACCTATCATTTTAGAAGCAGGATGTTAAACTAAAGATCACTATATCGTCTATTTCATAAGAAGATAAACTTTGAAACAAAAAAACCTCACTATACAAAGTTAAAATGCATATCATCATCTTCCACACTGTATAAAAAAATTCATGACTGATTCCCTTCTTTATAATGTTAAACATGACAGTTGATGTCCCCTGTATGACATAAAACTGCACATTATTGTGGACCTCTCCCGAGAGGGCCACTACCCTTGGTGTTTTACTACCCCAAAACATACATTAAATAACTATTTATGGCTAGATTCCAGTCATAATAATATACATAGTGAATCTTATGCCTCTTTTATTAGGTACAACCACAAATTTCCCCAAATTTATAATATGGTTTTCAAAAGCCTTTAGCCTCCAGGCCTCTCTTCACATCGAGATTTGTTTACTACAAGTCTAAAAAAATTATCTTTCACATAACTAAAAATCCTTGTCATATGGCCTAAAATTATAGTAAACCACTGTCATGGCCACAAGACATTAAACTATGGAGTCTGTGTCCTTTTTTCATGAAAACATTTCACACAACATGCCCATCCATAATTGAATGGATCAGAACCTTGGGTGTTATTCTCGTACTACAAAACATTGCATGAACTATATGTGGATTTATTCTTTCCATATTAGGATATGTATTGATTCTTGGATCCACATCCTAGTCCTAGATATAACAATAAAAGAGAACATTTCCCCCTCTATATATGGGTTAGACCAGCATAGATCATGTTCTTTCCAAGAAATATGTCTGACTTGATTTCTACCGCCACAGGATATGTAGTGATGCCTAAATCTCCAATTATAAGATCATCCAAAACATAAAAATTCCCATCCCCACATATGGTTTAGACCTACTTAGGGATACTTTTATAACTATGTATTGATTGATTCCCATCCTCATGGGATAGGTAGTGACCTTCGGGTTCCTTATCAGGAGTCAAGCCCCATCATCAACTTGTAACAAAGAACTTTCCCTTTGTCATCATTAATGTATCCTTTATTCAGTGTTTCTTGAGAATGTTTGAGGAAAGGGGTCCCCCCATCCCACTTTTCACATCAATTCATTTCTTATTCTTCACAAAAAGACATGTTCACTATATCATGAACAAATATATTCAATGTTAAATTGTATGTGTTACCTCGTGGAACACCAGGGATGCCTCATGAAACCTAGTATGAGAAAAATCAATAATAGCTTTCACAACACACTATGATAAATGGTATCCTTTCTACATTACATGAATATGGGATTCCTAATAACCATTGTGGGGTGCCTCAATGTCCTTTCTAGAGAGGACGTCCCCATTTCAAACATCAATTTCATACCATGAGAATTTCTCAAAACTATTTTTGGCATCATTATCTCTATTTTGTAATATTTAGTGATGCCAAAATTTCTAATTCTAGGTATAGACATATAAAAAAATCCTCTCTTAGTGAATGGTTCAAACCTGTATAAGAACCCCCTTTAAAAAATTTTGTGTGGCATGATTCTTATACACACGAGAAACATAGAAATGCATGGATCCATTTTCCTAGCCCAACATCAATTCACAAATAAAAATGTCTCATCCCCACATATGAGTTAGATCTATATAGGTAACTCTACAATCAATAGAAAATATCAGTCTGAATTATTTTTTCATACTCATACATATTCCTTCCACCTATCATACTATTCAACATGGAAATTTTCAAATCTTCACAATATTTTCCTATTCATTGATAATAGGGTGACAGTTTCCTTGGGAAACCATTGTTTGACTATGCATAATATTCCCCAATTTGGATTTGTATAAGCCTCTTCAAAAGTCATGTCAACCAAAGGAAGATTCATCCTTATAAGTGACATATCCAATATTTGTAAGCCCCGACAACATCATACAAGAATCCACTTTTCGAATATATTATATGGTCACTCCATGTATAATTTTACCACATAATTTATCCTAATCTGGGAACACCTAGAATCAAGGTTTATGTTTTCCCTTTCATATCGAAGGCACATCAGAACATCTTGGCTTGATGGACCTTTTATAATTCATGGATTCCATGAATTATGGTCCAAGACATATGACATAAAATTTCAATACCATGTATCATCTTATTCAAATTAATTTAAATTATGAAAAAAAAATATTCATCACATGACATTAAAATGTAGTCTTACTATGTGTTCAAATCATAGGATTCCATGGGTGACCATATTTGGAAGCCTCACATCAAGAACATGATATTTCCCTCATATGGTGATTCTTCAAAAGATAAAATATAATTTATTGGGTTTCATGCCTTATTTTTCATGTCGAGTCACCTAATTTTTTACCACATGATGTTAAACTACATGGATGATGTCCTAATTGTAAGATATTAAACTACATGATCTACAATAACTATGTTTGACTTGATTCCTATTACCATAAGATATGTAGTGATGTTGTAATTTCCAATCATGGGTCTATCCAGGGAATCAAAATGTCCCCTACCCTTTGTATGGGTTAAATATCCAAAGGGATATTTTCCACTAGAACTATATATGATTCTATTCTCACTTTGATTATATATATAATGACTCCCAGATCCTTCATTTTGGTCTTTCCATAATTCAAAAATTATCCCACTCTCCTTTGTATGATTCATATCTATATAATAGTGTACAGTATGGGTTCTAACCCCATTTATGATCCATTGTTCAAAAGGAAAAAAATTCCCCCACTACACACAAGAATTAGATCAGTGTGGTAAATCTACCATATAACTATGTATGGATTGATTTCCACTGTGAAAAGATATATAGTGATGCCCAAACCTCATCCCTTGAGCCCATCCATAACAAAAAAAATCCTCCCTTCCAACATATGGGTAAGATCTATGCAAGGATGATTCTTCTACCCAATATTGGATAATTTTTATATGGAATACTCCTTCCATATTCATGAACTTCCCTTAGAAAAACCAAAATCAATGGCTGGAGAAATTTGAATCACCATAAAATTATTCTGGAAAGCATAAATTGTAGTTCAGTGTCCTAGGGACACCTTTTTTTACTATAAATCGATACACCCCAGTTGGATTTATATAAATTGGCCCAAAAAATCATGTCAACAAAAGGAAAATTCATCCTCCAGGGAGATATTTTCATATTCTGTAACCCCCAATGAAGTTTTATTCCCATTTCATTCCTCAGATTTTGAATCCCCCATGTTTTAGCTTATAATTTTCCCCCTTCATGCCTAAATATAGAAGAATATTATAGTTAAAATCATTGTGTAATAACAAAATACTTACTAGTCATTCAAATCTAAGTGACCATAAATTGTAGCCTCAAATTTCTTCTTCATAAGACATTAAACTACATGGTCTATGTCCTAGTAACATGAAATTAAAATGAACAATGATTCAACCCTCATTTAATGAATCAAAAATTATATAATAGTGGTTTCATATTTGTGGGAAGTAACAATATAGATGTTCCTACCATTTTTAGACATCCTACCTTTAGAAATTACCTTTTGGGGTCATCAAAAACCTAGGTATTCACAAAACACTAGAAATTAGAAATGGAAGGTTAGTGTCCTGGGGACACCTTTTTGTTTTCAATGCATAATACACCCTAGTTGGATTTGCATAAATCTCCAAGAAAAAGGGTACTTTCAACCAAATTCATATTTTTTCTCAGGAGATACATCTTCTATCTCTATAATCCTTCACAACATTGCACTAGAAAACTTCCTTTCAAACATACTCTAAAGTTACTCCCCACATACTTGTCCCATATCATCCTTCAGATCTAGAATCACAAAAAATTGACTCAAAAATCTCCCATCATATTTATAAAGAATATTTATGACATTAACAGCCCACAATCCCTACTGGGGTGACCACCCTATAATTCATGGTCAAAGATGTTTGACCTAAAACACAAATTTCATTAGTCTGTATTTAAAGACTCTAAACTACCCACAAAAAGAGATGAAACACTCACTAGGTTGAAATCCCATAAAAGTAACCTTGGCTAAAATTCATGTCCCATCTTGTTAGACCAATTCTTTTTGTGTTTTGGGAAAGAATTGAGAAATGAAAATAATAGAGACATAAAACTTGTTAGGTAGAAAACCTTCGAAGTGAATCCTAATCAAATTTCAATGCATGTCCATTAATTAGGGGACATAGTGGACTTAGATGAAAATTAGGAGAGTAATATAAAATATGAAAAGTTTGAATGGTTTTTCATGTAAACCACGAAATAGTCAAAACTATGATCACTAAGTTCTTTGTCTAGGGAAAAAATTATATAACAATATGAGCATTCATCCTAATAAGAAAAAAAAATATTTTATTACCATTAATGTTTCATAGGAAAGATTTAGTGAAGAGACAAGTAATTGAGAATCTTAAAATTTTCATTCATTGGAAAATTCTAGGTGGAATATCCACACTCTGAAGTCTCTCAGTATGAGTAAGAAATTAAAAATCCCAATCAACATGTTCATTAAGTTGAATAATTTCATGATATGAATCCTCTATGGCTTAGAAAATTTAAGGAGGAATAATTTCTATTTTGGTACCAGCCCATAATTCCTCCACCCATTTAGCAGCATCCAATTCCACCTTCTCGACCTATTCCAATAGCTATTATCCTTCATCTGTGGAAGTCTCATCATAAACCAGTTCTTTCTTGAGGTTCTCCAAATCCTTCTAAAGTCATTCCAACACCTAAAAAATCCACTCCATCGAGGCTCTCTTCTCCATTACATGTCCATGTTGCCTCATAGCCACCCCAACATGATAAGAGGGATTATGGAGGAGAATAATCATAGACCCATCAGTATGATCCCTGGAATATATAGTTGAGAAGAGAGAATAGAGGGTAGTAACCCTCTCTTGATGGTTGATCACATGTTTAACCAAAAAATTTATGGTATGTTATTCAAACCCCCATACCCAAGAAATTAACATATGTATCTTAATTTGGGTAGTTTTATCGATTTGTGGGATAGGGGGTCTGAGAAATCAGCTTCTAGATACCCCTCCATATAGCTTGATGGTTGACATGAAGGTTTTCAAGATCCACTTGGAATGTGTCGAAATCACTGTCAGATGGTGGAATATATTCAGGAATTGGTTCCACTAAAGAGGGTACCAAGTCTACACTTACACCATGAGTTGACTATGTGATTGTCGACTACCTTGCAGCATCTGTAGGTTGACCTGTTAGAGCAATGCTGGAATCCATAGTGGTCAGTGGATGTAATTATATAGTCATAAGATTGAATAAATTAATAATAAATATCTAAAAGATAATTGAATAGTTATAAACATGGTAAATTTACCTTTGTTCATCAAAATTTCTGCATCCTAGACCTTCATTGTCTCACAGATTGGAAAATAAGATGTTGTGTTCTCAGTTCATGGTTCAACTTCATGTTCTTACAAGGATCACTTTTCTACATGTGTACACTAATGAAAATAATTAGCCTATAGAATTTATCTCATTGAGACCATTATTGTTGGAATAATGATCAAATAATAGCTAGATAGAGTTGGGTCAGACTCACCTTAAGCATAATTCACCACCCTTTTCATAGTTGTGCTATCTAGAGGACCAAGATCAACTCTCTTAATAAATGAATCACCCCATGAAGACTCTACTCTAAAAGGGGAGGAGTTATTTTTATTAGTATTGGTTAGACCTATAGGTCTCATAACCTCTCTTTTTTGCCTCAGATAGTTATGTTTCCCCATCTGAATAAGGTACAACCACCGATATTGCATATTTTTTTTGAAGAATAAAGGTCCACGAGACCCTGGGAAGCTCATGCCTATTAAATCACTAGGCATGCACCAATTCACAAGTGATATAATTTATTATCACATAGAAACACACAACAGATTGTCTGTGTAAAGAAATAAAATAGTCAACTATTATCCCATGCTGAATATATTTCACAAAATTTCATGTGTCCAAATGTCTTATAGTGTTCCATAGAGATGGTCCCCTAGGGTGAACAATGGGAGAGGCCCGGGGTAGAAATGCTCTTGAAGGATATGCAATAACCTTTTCCATATGCTTAATTTACCTTATAAAGCCTTCACTAGTGGCTCCCATACCATATGAGATGTTATCCCCAAGATCAGTATCCCTTAGGGTATACTCTGTTGAATAGAGAGGTGACCAAATCTCCCCAGACTCCTTTTGGAACAAATATTAGAGATTCAATATCCCATTAATAATAGGGTGATGAGTTGATACAAATAATCATATTACTTATTCATCATTATCATCCTACATCACCATCAATATCTCCATATCTTCTACTCGATCATACCAATAAATATTTTCCTTGAATGAGTGAATATAGGTGTGCATTTTATCCATAAATATGCCCACATCATAAGGATTCTCTTAGAAAGAGATCCAATCGGGAGGGGTGATCATCCAAAATCTAGCAATATCAATGTTTTCTTCCTAAATCATTTCCTAGATTTCTTAAGAATATGGGATCACTCTCCAGGCATCATGTTTTTTCCAAGCCTTTATAAATTTTATAGTGATAGTAATGCTAATGTTGGAGGATCCATCCTGGTAAGTAGGGAAGGTTCTATATGCCACACTTTCTTTCATGGTTCCTTAGCCTCCCTAGGACCCCATAGGGATTGGTGCTTATGAGACCCTGTCCAAGAGAAAGAAGGAATGTACCCAATTCTAGTTTTTGTAGGGGTTCAACTTGATTACACCCCTCAAAAGTGAAACTATAAAACTCCTCATCCTCATTGACCTCCAACCTCACAATTAAAATCATTCACTGGGTAAATCATTGTTGGTTATTTAGTGAAATCATAGAGGCTTCAAGATCATGAATATAGTTGAACACTTTCTTAGGTTCATCATCATAATAAATATCATCAGTTGTTGGCATGTATCTATATCTACGCAAAAAAAATATTTTTCTCCTATATTAGGCACTATATATTTCTAACAGATTTATAGCTACTCAAATAATCCCATTATCTCCAGGATCTTATATAGGTGGCATCAGGATGGATAGTTACTTGACCTTGTAGAGTTGTGAAAATAACCAAGGATGTTGATCTCTATATATTCAGGATTTTCTAATGGAGTTTAGAAACTATAGATTTTCTTGGCTGCTTCCTTGGCCTTGAATGTCTGGTTGTTTTCCCTTGATCCCCGTCAGTCTCGAGCATTGGTGGAAATTTGATAATAGGAACCGGTTTTTCTAGCTAATTTCCATGATATGATTGGTTCTAGTCTTCTGTGTATGTCCTATTAAGTGTAGTTTGAAGACCTACAGATGGAAGAATGCCAATACGGGGATGCATGTCTTCCCAATTGAGCATTAACCAGAGTTGTCGAACCACCATGAAATGTTTTCCATTTCATGAAATGTTGATTGTCAGGGGATACCTCATCTAGAAACATTGGAATTAACACACAAATCTGTAGGGTTAATACCCCTCACATATAATATCTCTAAAAATTCTTGTAGCTAAGACAGTCTTTATCGATCATATAAGGTACACTCACCGGAAATGATCCATATATGCATCATTTACCAATGTACTAGTGGGTTAACATAAAGAGTATAGGTGAAATGATCATGAAATTTTATCCAATCCATTACTCTATGCTTTTTCATGTTTAATGTGTTTAACCAACTTATGCACTAAAGATACAATTGAAAACTAGATTCCATAATCCATTGACTATTGATAAATTTATAACGTTCCATATGGACTCATACCCATCCTCAAATAACTTGAAAAGGTCCCACCAACTGATATGGTGACTTCCCCTCACTGATGCATTCCAAAAAATGGTATATCTTTTCCAACCCTAGGATGGTGATATTAATACACCTTCTGATGAACAACTAAGCCACCATTAAAAAATTCATGACTCAGACCACATTACCAGATTTTCAAACCAAAAACAAACATCCACTAAGAAACATGTCAATAACATATGATAATAGGTTTATCCACAAAATATTAGGGATGATCTTCTATCCCCACTTGGTAAACTGACCCTCCTAAAGCATTGGCCAATAGGAACCAATACGCCTTTGGGTATTAAGGGTTGTTCATTTTTTCATCCTTATCGCACAAGGTTCACAGTCTCTTGATGTGGATAAATACTTAATCTAGTAAAAATATGGAACGACTTACTTCATTTTTAGGTTCAAACTTCAAAAGTTCCTTTTCTTTCTCAATTAGCTTCTAGAAAAGTAAGGGGTTCCTCTCCATTTCTTCCTAAGATGATAAGGGTGGCCAAAATTCATCATACATTTCATGCATTATTGGATCCCCTGAGACCATCCAAACACCCTAGAGACTACTTCCAAACTATCAATGCATCATATGGAAGGTATTTGTGTTTGGAGTCTATATATTTAGTAATTGAAGGATAATAGTTCATTTGTTATGAAAGTAATTTTTTGATATCGATATGACCTTGTACAATCCCATGACTTTCAACTCATTTTTAAATTCCTCAGAACTCTGGAAAACCCAAAAAGTCTTCTTCCAATCAAGGAAAAATTAGCCCCTGGGGAAAGGATCCCATTGTTTTACCACCCTAATTGATCTCTTTTCATGGCCTTTCATAGAATTATCTAAAAGAAATGGACTCTTATTTTGATACCCGCATGTTTTCTTCTAATGGAAAAAAATAACGTAATTTGAAAGAAAACTGGTGGAGTAAGAATCCTGAATGAATGACCCCTTTTATGAGATATTGGATCAGGGAATGTTGTTGTTCTTGAATATCTAGGTTGTTGGTTGATTTACCTGACATGCTGTTGGGATAAAAATGTCTAATGGAATTCCAAATCCATTAATCAGTATCATGTCTTAGATCGATTATCCCCTTTGACCTTCACTAAGAAGTACTGCCAAAGATCAATGAAGCAAGTCAATGTTGATTTTTTCCTTTATATTAATATAATCTATCATGGAATTCACCCTCTAAATAGTGGTTGAAATATATTTCAAGGGATCCATCCTTTATATTTTCCTCAACAAAATCATAAAACAAAGGGTTATTAATCATGAAAATAGAAATTTATACATCACTGTATAGCATGGGGTGTGGTCCACAAAGCATCAGTTCGTAAAGTACAGGGCCAAAACCATCATCCCATGAGGATTTTAGGGTATGAGGAACTCTATCTTTGAACCATATATCCACCAAAAGGATGTTCATATTATTATGTGGTATATAGGGAATACATTTCATGGGACACACCTTTGAGTTCATGAGAAATTAATCTTCCAAATGATAATTCTATGTGGGGATCTAAAAGAAGTCAAGAGTTTGCAGAGTTTTAGTTTACAAATAGAATAAATAATAGAAAAATGAGGGTCTAAAACCCTTTTATAGGCATGGTTCTCGCTATGGGTCCACCTTTATACCATAATATAGTTCAAAACAGAACCAATTTCTTCATTGGAATAACATTTTTTTCTTCTCGATTGGAGGAAATTATGATGGGGGATTTTTTAGGTCCCAAACACTCATTATACAAGGAGAAAAGGATTTCATATAATGGTGAAATAATAAAATCCACCCAAAATAATATTTTAACAAATTATTCAATGGATTCAAGGCTATGAAGTAGGGCTCAGGTCTGCATACCAAATCTCATTATATGCACCACCGCTCCGCATGGAATCCCACCACTCCACATAAAAAAAATTGTTATGTAGACTGCCTCTCCACATGGTGTACAATAAACAAAAAAAGTGATTTTTAGACTTGTTTAGTGATCTCTCCCCACTAAAAAGGGAAAAATATTTTGCAGGTGGTGTTGGTGTTTCATGTCCACAGCAAATGAAATATTGTTTATAAGCACATGTAGTGTTTTCCATCCCCCAAAAACAAAATATAATTTGTGGTCAAAAGAGGTGTTTCCCATATTTCACAAATGAAAAATAATTGTTGAGTATGGGTGGTGATTTTCTCACCCCATAAAAGGAAAATTAATTTATTGGGGTGGATGGAATTTTATGTTCTCTACAAATGATATTACAGTGTCCCACCATGGATGATCGTCTATCCCAATAGTTGGTTACTCCTTCCCTATTAAAAACCCTATAGGGGAACTGAAGAAATCATGGATATAAAAAAGGAATGAATTGGAAAAAAAATTGTGAGATCCATAGATATTGATCATGTAAACTAACTGCATAACATTACCGTAGAAAAGTGATTCATCTAGCTATCTGCAGACACAAAACAATTTGTGGATACCATTTCACAAATCATAATCAGATTATCTCTTTGTAGTCCAGCATCATGTGTAGTAATAATATACATGGAGGGATCCTTACTCCATGTAGGAAGATGATACACATGAGGAAAGTGGGATGAAGTATCAAAGAATTGCATGAGAGGATCTTGGAACCCTGTAGAAAAGAGATATGCGGATGAATCTCAAACCCACACAGCAAAGTGCTACATGGAACAAACTCACACCCACATAGAGAAGCACAATATTGAGGGAACACCATCACACATAAGAACATGCTATGAAGAATGTGGAGTCCTAGGGTGTTCCTTATTTATTATCATATATATCCTCTGACATACCATTGTTCCCCAGTTTGGACCCTCCATAAACCATTCTAACATCATCAAGACAAGGTATATCCCAAAACCACCATATCTATATGATTAAATCACAAGTAATATCAGTGTGTCCTCTCAAGCATACATACCTATGGTAAGAGGGTTCCTATTAGTAACCTTCTTAATACGTGGTATACTCATAATGCCCTCAAGATTACATTCCTATGGTAATGAGGGTCCTGAATATGAAGGTAATCACATAGAACCCCCCCATTCTAGTAGGGACGGGAGAGGATCATGCTTTATTTTTCCATTGAGGGTTAATTTCATATCATCCTTTCCACTCTGAAACCAAGAGAAGGGAATCCCCCTAGAGTAATCCCTTATATTTACTTGCTTTAGGGTGCACTCTTTCTCCACTTTTTCAGATGGGTTATAGCTAGGAGTCGATGTGACTATCCTGGTTACCAAAACAATGGAGAATATGGCCACCTAAAAACCCTATCTCTCTCCCATTGGGCCCATGATATGAAAATAATAGAGGATAGGGTCACCAAATCCCTCTATCTTTCCCTCTTCCTTTGGTCCAAGTACTTATCCACTAGTGGATAATTGATATTGTGTTGACTCAAAATATACCACTTCCTCTTTTTTCTTACCCCAAGAATGACTCTAGTGGGATTATAGTTTGGAAATGATCATGAAATCTTCACAATCCGAAGAAACATAGGCCTTATTCATAGGTTTAAGTTGTAACACAGATGGGCCTCCTCTATAGGTGTAATCCCCAACTCATATGGGCATCCCCTTGAGTGTAAACCCCAATCAAACCTCCAAATCACCTTGATTCAAAAATTCTCTTGTAGTTATAGAAGAAACTACCACCTCTATGGTATAATCTCTGAAATTGTGTTACTATCTTCTCAAAGGGCCACATTCCCCATGAGTCAAACCTTCAGAGGGATATATTCCTAATGTATCCAACAAATGTTCTTCCTAAAAAATGTAATGTCCAACCATATAAACTACATGGAATTTTATTTCTGACCAACTAGGACACGTAGGAAGCCTCCCTGATGTCAAAAACCAACAGCACAAATTCACCCTAATCATATCTAGGCCATATTCCCAGTATGATCACATCCAACTCATATGGCCATATTCCTTTCGATACACTTTTCATCACTAAAAATATTGGGATATATTCCCTATGAGATAATATCCTTGCCTAGGAGGCCACACTTCTTCCTGTAAATTTTGGACACTTTGACATAATTCCTACACAAATCATTTACTATGAACCTTCTGCCTAGGAGTATATGCTTCATTTTGTTAAAGTGCAAGGTTGGATCCTCATCACATGACCTTAAAAAATGTGATGTGTCATATTAAGTTGAACTTAATTGCATGGGTATGGATTCCTTTCACAAGGATATATAGAAACCCCATATTATCTATTCAATCCCAACATCAAAACAATTCATGTCTCCTAGGATAGTGATTTTTTCAGGACTTCCCCACTATATGGCTTAAAAAATAATTGTAATGGTAAATGACATGAGTATCTCTCATGTAAAATTTATGGAAAACCTCAAATACATATTGATAAATCCATTGATGGAGAACCTTAGATACCTACATATGATTATAAATCCATTCTTGTTAATAATTGATTGTTAATTCAAAGGTGAACCTTATCATATGAGATAATGAACAAAGGATTCATCAACATATCATAAATGTAAGAACCTGACCCCAATTTCCCCAAGACAGTGCCTTATTTGATTACATTGTAATGATTACAAGAAATTCATATCCTGAAAGAATGAATATTTTAGTAGTTTTAGAAAACCAGATATATACATAAGTTCAACCTTACAAATTGAAAAGAAATACAACATATCAACTTCTTTTGAATCACACATAATCTCCTAAATTATCATTGAATGTGATTCATAATATAATTCTTCACAACCTGGGGAAAATAAAACATGTGAAAGGGGTGAGATCAAATGCTCATTATGGGTAAATAAAACAATGGAAGAAAATATAAACATAAACACTAGGCATGATGAATAATTAAAAATTCATGCCTTTAAAAATATACTTGAGAATAATATGGAAGGAATAAAAACAGATTAAATAATTCCATAATACATAACCATGGATATTATTATAGTATAATAATCACATATACTATCAATATCTAGCTTCATAATGAGTTAATTCATAATGTCAGACATCGTAATCACATCATCAAGGCTTTGTGCCAAGACCATAAAAACCATTCTGTCAAGGCCTCATGCCAAGACACTAGTTTGTCTTGTGAGACCTACTAATGCATCGAGGTTATATAGAAGGACCCAATATTCTCATAATAAATCAAATTCATTCCTCATATGGATGGGGATAAACATAAATATCATATACATTCTTATTAAAACTAACATATGAAATTTAAATATCTTTCCCCAATCATTAAACATAAACGATAACCATTCGAAGTAATATGTTGAATGGTATAAAGATAGCACATGCATAGTAAAACTAATAATAAACCATTAAATAAAATATGGTATATAATATCAGAAAATATTAATCCCATAATAATCAACAAGGTTGTTGAAATAGGTGAAAATACTCTTATAAAATCCTTGAGTAATTCTTGAGATAAATACTCTTTTACTTTCAAAATAAGAGTTCTTTTGGAAAAAAAATTGTATAAAACCAAAAGGTAATTAAGTTATTTTATAATATTAAAAACACTGATTTTATAAAAATAAATTTTTCTAAAAGTATATTATTTATTTCACTTGAAAGTAGGTAAGAACTGAAGAAATTCCCTTGAACCGGGCTTGTATTTTGGGAAGAATTTTTTAAAGATCCTTTTAAAACATGTATCTCTCCATAAAATTAAGAACGATTATTTTTGGTACACATATAAATAACATTAACATAGAATTTATGATGATTAAATAATAATAAATAAGAATTTAATTTTGTTTAAGAGATACAAAGAGTAACCGAAAAGAAAATGGAGGTTCGGGTAGATAACCCTAATCTTATGTCCATATATGAATCTCTTTTAGACATAAAGTCCTGGAATATAAAATTATATTTATTAATAACTTAATTTATAACATATTATACATGTATAAGATTTATTATAATTTTATTAAGTTCATTTATGGTTGTTTTTATGTGTTAAGAGATTCAATATCATCATTTTTGAGTGATTGTTTCATTAGTTTACAAGAAAGGTTCATTTGTATGGAAGTTAATGTAAAATGATAATTGAATTACGGAATTGATGTTATGTGTTATTAATATTAATAAAGAAGTTTAAATAATAATATAATTCATTTTTTTACTTTGGTTGAGGATGAATCATTAGATAAAATTTTATTGATAAACGCTTGGATTGATTTGGTGGTTTTTCAATCACCACGAACTCATTTTGTTTTATAAATTAATACCATGTGTAAAAAACTGATTCTAGAAAATTAAATAGGATATATTACATATATTATGATCTGTTTAAACAATAAAAATGGTTTCATGGCCTGAATTGAAGATGGTAATAGAAGTTGAAAACCTATCGTCCTTGAATGTGATAAATTAACACATCTCGGATGGTGTTTTCATTTCTAGTATAAAAGGTGGGGAAAGGAGAGATGGTGATGAATTATTATATTATAATAACAAAATTATAGTATATTTAAGTTAATTTAGTTATAAAAATATTTGTATAAAAGGAGGTGAGGAAAGAAAAGAAAATAAAGGAACTTGAAAGGAAATAAAAGAAATGAAAAGAGGAATTTGCCTCTTGACTCTATCTTCCTTGAGAGTCTCTTTAAGGGAGAGGATTTGGTATTTTGAAGATACCAAGGGATGATAGAAGTGTGGAGGATCTTGGGAGGATATTTTATCTGAATTTATAAAAGGCACAGGGCTTGAGAAGAATGAATAGAAGAGGGAGTGATGTGTCGCTTTTATAGTGGAGGAGAGGAGTTATTTCCCATTATTTTAATCAGTATTCTATTATTTTGGATCAAGACTATGAATAGTTTTTATTCTTGTAAAAAAATAGTAATAAGTACATTTGAGTTCGAACCATGTGTGATTACATCAGCCTTACATCACCTATGACTCAATAAATCATGTATTTAGCTTTTATCCTAAATTATCATATTTTACTATTCACTAAAAATTCTAGTATTTTAGAGAAATCCAAAAAAATAACCATAAAAATTTTTGATATTTGGAATAAAAAAATTAACTCTATTTTATCAAAATAATTTTATAAATAAGTGAAATTAAAGTTTTAAATAAAATCATTTTTTTCATGAAAAATATATATTTTAAATTTAAATCTAATTTTATAATACTTTAAAATTTTAACTGAGGTCTCATAAAATTATCCTAAAATCATAGGAAAACAAAATAATTATTAAAGAATAAATTTTATGAAAATGAATTCTATTTTAAATAAATTTTTTAATTTTTAATTAAATATTTATTACGCACAAAAATACCAACACTTAATTATTAATTTCTAAAATACTCTATTTCATTTATAAGATGTCTAAATTTTATTAATACTTTCATGTTCAATGTTATTATTCCTTAAGATCATATTACTATTCATAGGGGTGCATTAATATTCATAAGGGTACACTAATATTCACCAAAAAATTAATTTGATCTTATAAGACTCTAAATATATTACAGAACGCAACCATGTATGTTAGCTTTTTGAAATTCAAATCAAAGAGGTGGAAAATTTATGTTTACTGGATAGGTTATAACAATGTTCTATTTTGTAGATACTTAGTGATCCATGTATTCAATATTTAATTTATTTATAAAACCTTGGGGTGTTACATTCTCCCCCCCTACAAAAATTTCATCCAAGAAATTATAGAATGTTACATCATAAAAACATTTGGGTAGTTCTTCGTCATAAGCTCCTTAGGATCCCATGTTGCTTCTTCAATTTTATGATTTTTCCAAAGTACCTTTACCAGTCATGTCATCTGATTCCTCAACACTTGTTTCTTTATGTCTAGATTCTGGATAGGCTCTTCACAGTAAGATAATTTAGGTTCCAATTCTATACCTTTAGAAGTAAGGACATGCATTAGATCTGACGTGCACTTTCTCAATAATGAGACATGGAATATATTGTGTACTTTAGAATGGATAAGCATCATTTACAAATGATAAGACATAACTCCAATTATATCCAGAATGTAAAAAGTACCAATGTACATGGGGCTCAGTTTACCTTTATTTGAAAATCTTATAACACCCTTCCATAGAGATAATTTTAATAAAACATTATCTCCTTATTTAAATTCCAGATATTTCCTTTGATTATTAGCATATCTATTTTTCATAATTTGGGATGATTTTATATGGGTTTGAATAGTCTTTACCTTCTCTATTGTTTCCTCCAAAATATATGGACCCACGAGCTTTCTTTCACCAACTTCATTCCAACATGTTGGTGTACAACATCTCTTTCATTTCAATGCTTAATATATTCCCATTTGAATATTTGAATGGAGACTCTTATTGTAGGAAAACTCCACCAAAGGTAAATACTAATCCCACATTCCTCTAAAATCAAGTGAGAATGATCTTAACATGTATTCTAATGTTTGGATCATCCTTTATAATTTCCTGTCAGTTTGAGGGTGATAAGAATTACTCAATCAAAGCTCAACATCCAATGATTTTTAAAGACTTTTCTAGAATTTTGATTTTAAACATTGATCAAGATCAGACACAATTGATAGAGGTTCACCATGAAGTCTCCAACTTCATTGATACAGATTCATGCAAGGAGATCTAGTGGAAAATCCTCCCTTACTGCGAGGAAATGTGTAGATTTTGTAAGTTGATCAACAATTACCCATATTGCATCATTATTTATTAGAGTTTTGCGTAATCTGGTTAAAAAATCAATGTTGATGTCTTACCATTTCAAGGTAGGAATAGGTATATGTTTCATAACTCCTCTAGGATGTTTTCGTTCATCTTTCACTTATTAATAGACTAAACATCTTGATAAATAATCTATAGTTTCCCAATTCATGTTATCCCACCAGAAATGTTCTTTAAAATCTATATACATCTTAGTGATACCAAGATGTATAGATAAATTCAAACTATGTGTATCATCCAATAACTTCTTTTTTAGCTCAGGTATAGCTGGAACACAAATCCTCTTCCCAAATTTCAGAATTCCACCTTCATATATGAAGTCTCACAACTTCCACTACTAGAATTCCCCTCTATACCAACGCCCCTATCCTAATGGTTTAAACAAAACTATTGGGAAAGTGTAAATTATGTTAATTTTTTCAAATAGTTTTTTAAAAACATTAGGAAATTTTATAAAGGCTAATGTTTTACCGATGGTTTTTTAAAATCTTTCGGAAAAGTGTGCATATACCAATGGTTTTTTAAAACCTTTGGGAAAAGTATGAATATACCAATGATTTTTGTTAACGGTTGGTATAGATACTATATCCCAATGGTTTTTAATAAAATTGTAATTATTTCCTAAAAATATAGTTGATCCCCCCTCCCCATTCCATTATAGATGTGATAATTGTTTCCCTAACATGAAATGCTCTCTCCCAACCGACAACCACTGTCTTCCAAAACCAGATCCATCATGGTTCTAAATCCGTTTATTCCACTTCAAATCAGTTTCTTCCATTTCTACTTACATTTATCTAAAAATTGGTGAGTTTGGTTTCTTCTATTTATAATTTGAATACATGACATATACTAATCTATTTTTGTTTAGTTCATTAAACACCTTTTTTTAATTTTAAAAATAACTTCAGCTTGTTTTGTGGTTGCTTGTACTAAATGTTTTATTTAGAGAATGTTTAAAAAAGATGATTCTTACACTGATATATCTTTTCAAAGAAGAAAAAATCTAGGATTAAGGGGGGTTATAATTTACTATCATACCATTGTTTATATTTTAACAATTTATATCCCCTTAATTAATACAATTTACTATATTAGTTTTCTTTGTACCTTGTTTTTGTTTAATCATGTTAGTTATAGTTTATGATTTTCTAAATATTCTTAATTATTTTTTATAGGGAAGAAATTTATTTTTGTCTTTCACATGCTCAATATAATTAATTTTATATTACTTTAATTTAAAATGAATTATACTTATTGGTTTTATATTTTGATAATTTCAAGGGGAATTTGTTGGACCCTCAGTTGTTTTTTGAAATAATCCAAAAGGGGGAGGTTGTTTGGGAGATTTTTATTTCTTAGTTTTAATGTATTTAAAGCCACTCATTTTATGTGTTATTATAATCTTATATGAATTTATGATCTTATTATATTATATTATATTATATGAATTATAATATAATATATTGTTACATATGTTGTACTTATTGGTCTGTGTCATTGAAATAATGTCTTCATCTTTTATTATTTTTTTTCCTAAGGATACAGAGTTTCAGTATAATGAAAATAAATATACTTTGTATTATTATATTCTCCAATAACCAAAATTGAATATTGTATTCTATTTATTTTATATTTTAGTTTAGTATTGTTCTATTTTCATATTGAAATATTTTATTTGGTTCTCTTTTTCCTTTTTGTTAAAGCATCAATTTGAATATAATTATTATACCATTTCATATATGTGAATAATTTAGTATAAGACTGGATGGTCTTTGGGTTTGAGTGGTGTCAATCATGATATTCTATACAATGCAAGGTATGTTTCATGATTAGAACATGAGATATCACATGGGTGAAGTATGTTGTGTACATGTGATGGTGTATGTGCTAGGATATTGAGTTAAAGAACAACATTACCTATAGGATACAACTTGTTAAATGATATTACATGATTTCATAAACACAATATATTCACACAGAAAAATACCAAAATAAAATCATTATAAGGATGATAATAATGAAGGACCACCATACCATGTTATAATGAGGACAATAACCATGATTGGTTTTATCAAAACATCTCATATATAATGTACTCCATTAGATTAACACACATAGTGAAGTAAAACAACAAAATGGTGGTTAGTCTATGCACAAAACATAGATGCTCTAGTGAATACAACATCTAAAACACCTGTACCAAAGCAGTTCTTGGTGAGGAAATCCCTTGAAGCCAAAATAAATCATATGATGTTTTTTTGGTGATTTCATAATGAAGATATGTGTATGTCATAGGGTACAATACACATGATTACAAAGAATATAATATGCCTTGAAATAAGGGATGTCAAAAGGAATGATATGTTGGTAACATGTTATCACTCCCATAGTCGATCACATTTCACAATATGGCCATATCATAATGTAATGATATGGTTTAAACATATATTATGACTAACATAGAAAGTCGAATGTTAAGTATTAACATTTGGGTAATCTTCCACATAATCTATAATTAATCATTAACATTTCATAGATTCATTGATTATGTTTCATATAAGACATATGTATACTCATAGATACACTAATTTTGTATAAATCCATTATATTTCATTTATGTAGATACACAGGATTTATATCATTTTTGTTGATCACTTACATGTTTCTAGTTCATGACACCAAGATGGATACCTTTTAAATAACACACCTTATAAAAAAAATCATTGATTAATAATACTACAATTACACCATTGATTAGAAATTTATCATTAATTATGAAATACAATGATCTCAATAAATTTAGACATTATTTCAATTGTTTTCTCATAATTATCTTAGATAGATAATTCTTTATGCAAAGATTTCTCATCACATCCACCATGTTTCAATTCACGATTCCAGTTCTTTATTTATAGTATTTTTTTATATATGTAGTATTTTGTTGTCTTTCATATTACAATTCTCATGTAGAGTAGTGTGTTAGTTAGGGTTACATATAAAGTGAACAATTCTCATTTACTTAAACATATTTTTGATTAAACTTCAGTCTTATTGAATTTATTTTACGAAATGACTTATTGAAATTTTATTATAGAATGTATAGAAGTTGGATGTATGAAACTGATCAGATCTCAAGTAAATTTAAAAAAATGGAGATATTTTTATATTTTTCATTCAAAAATGCTTTAGATAGTGGTCACATACACTTCCCATGTTATAATTTTTTTATAAGGCCTTGGTTGATCTGTGAAGAAGTTATCTACCATATAACAAAATATGATTTTCAAACAAACTATTATGTGTGGTATCAAAATAGGGATAGAATGGAATCTCAAAATTTTGATGATCCAAATGAGAGAACTAGATTTTAGAATTTGATATATGACCGGTTTACATATATTCATCATCATGAGAAGGAAGGGATGCCAACCCAAGAAGATTTCGATATGAGCACACATGATGTGTCTAATTAAAAATGATGATATTGATAAGGTGAAAAATTGAATGATGATGCGACGACTCCAGTATATCAAAAATGTCGTAAAATGAAAAATATAGAATTTTTAATATGATTGTTTCATAGAAAAACCATGTATGTGATTTCTAATACTTTTATCAATTACATTCTTACCTTCTTAAAGAAATTACTTCTAGATGATGTATATATTCCCTCAAACCACTATATGGAATTGAAGTTATTTGAAGAACATGGATTTTTAAAAAATAAAACTCCTGATTTCTTGAATGATTATAGATTATTCTAGAAGGAAACTACTAAATGAAATGATTATATAAAATGTGTAACATCTTGATGGAAGCCAAAAGATGATGGAACGCCATCCAGTGTTCCATAGGAAGTAATTTGGCACTTTCCATTGATTCCCAGACTCTAGAATATTTTTATATTTGATGACATATCAATAAAAATATTATGGCCTGATACCGAGAGAAAGAAGAATAATAAATATTTGGTTTACCTTACATAAGGATTTTTATGGAAGAGATTTGATGCTTGATATCCTAATTTTGCAGCTGATGTGTGTGATGTGAGACTAGGTCTTTCATGTGACTGTTTTAATCTACTTGGGAAGATGCTTACTTCACACAAAACATAGCTGATATTCATACACATTTATAACCTTCCCACATGGTTGTGTATGAAAAGACCTTTCACATTCATGTGTATACTTATATATGGACATTCTAATCATGGAAATGATATAGAAATATACATGAAACCTTTAGTAAAAGAGTTGAAACTTCTTTTGGATGTGGGTGTTTGCTCATACAATGTATGTTCAAAAGACATATTTCAAATGCATGTTGCGGTTATGTGGACGATCAATGATTTTCCTACTTATACAATGATATATGAATGGATCATGAAGGGAAAACTATCATGTCCTATTTGTATTAACAATACTCCATCTAGAATATTGAAATATCACTGTAGTTTTACTTTTATGGGACATTGATGATTCTTTACAGTGGACCATCCATATAGAAAGAATCATTTAAGATTTGACAATACCATGGATACTGATGATTCACTTCAGTTTATGTCTGGAACTGATGTGCTTAATGAATTTAAAGATTTCATTTTTTATTCTGGAAGGTTCAAATGAAATTTAGAAAGAGAAATAATGTTTCAAATGATACCTATTACAATTGGAATAAGAGGAGTATATTATTTGAGTTTCCTTATTGGTCAACAGATTTGTTACATCATTGGTTAGACATAATGCACATTGAAAAGAATATATGATAAATATTTCTTTTGATTTAACAAAATGTTAAAGTAAAGACAAAAGACGATTTACAATCTCGGTGTGACTTGGTCGATTGGGGGATCATACCAAAATTGAATCATGTGTGTATCCGTGAAATTAAATGGAAAGTTACATGTGCTTCTTATGTGATGAAACCTTCTTAAAAATCAATTTTTGGAAGTACTAGAGACTATTAAAGTTCCTGATGGCTATTCAGGCAATATATCCAAATGGGTTAACTAAAGAGATTTGAAGTTGAAATCCTTGAAGACTCATGATTATCACATCCTTATGCATGAGTTGATTTCAATATAAATATTTCATTTTTTTCTAATAATGTAAGGGTGTTAGTTATTTAGTTATTCCATTTTTTATAGATCTTTTTTATAAGAATTTTTCCAACTCTTTCCTGCAAAAAAATGTTTGCAGAGACACCATTAATATTTCATGAGTTAGTGAAAATATTTCCTCCATCATTTTTCACTTGGTTTCTGCATATGACTAACCATCTGTAAACTGAAATACTTCTCGAGGGACCTATATATTTTTGTTATATGTATCCAAGTGAAAAAAATATGTACACATTGAAATGAAATCATATGAGGATCAATGTAGAAAAAATATGATAGACAAAAATCATAGAATGGTTGAGATGGGCATTCCTTCATTAGTGTCTGGTGTGTGTATTTTATTTGAAACATATATATATGAATAACATATAATATCATGTGATTAATTTTGTTTTAAATTTTTATGGAGGTTCGACCATATAGGTGCTAGTTATTAAATGAGTAGCCTAGTAGTGGTCCCAGTACTCAAGCCAGTGGTACGAGGGGGGTGGTATGAGAGATAGTCACTCCAGTCAGCAAACCCGTTTAGACCCTACCCCTCCCACTGATGTACCATCTTCCACAAAATCTGATCCCACTATGTCATTAGGGACACACATTATATTTAGTCCTACCATTTTTTCACCACCCTTCAGATCTGATTCTCCTCACCCATCTTTACCGTATCCCATAATGATTCCCACTCCTCATCCATGTTATGCAGTTGGCCAGTCATCCATTCATTCTTATTTACCATCTACTTATTTTTCTATGGGATTCTACATTCCTTATTTGACTCCAACTCCGACACAGTATATACCTACAGAGCATACACTGGGACCCACTCCACCAGTATAGGGTGATGTTCTTTTAGTGGCAGTGGATCCAAAGGAACCCATTGAGAAGACTGGTGCATATATATTTTAGAACCATAACAAATTTTTTACCATAATTTATTTTTATTATAACATGAATAAATATAATATTTTTTGTTCTATCATAATAGATACATCTACTGATAGAAAGTGGGGGTGGGGTTGTACATGCATGCGTCGGTGTGGAACCACCGCACACAGTTGATGGTGGACTACAATGAAGACAATCAAATGATCAAAAAAATAGGGCATCAATGTCGAAGTTTTTTTTTGAGATGCTTGTCAAATACTCCAACATCATTCATGTCAGCCCAATCTCTTGGAGACAGTTTCCAAACAAAGTCAAGGATAATTCTTGGGCATAGATATGGGTAAAAATATGTTTTATTTAATGTAATATTATTTTTTTATTTATATGAATTAATATTTTGGTGTCAACTTCCATTTTTTTCCCAATGGTGAGGGTGCACAGCCTAAATGTCTAAAGGAGTTAGGTGAGCTTTTGAGAGCCTATAAGGATGAGTTATATATTGTCTGGTATGATAGAGTTGGCATATAGTTAGAGGCGGTACCTATCATGGATGATTTTCCGATAGAACAGTATATGAAAAATATTACTCATTGGACGGATATCTAGTTTAAGGTATTAATCATATTTGAGGTATTTAAAGGAAAATTGTCATGATTTTTATTAATACTATCGTTTGTGTTATTAAATTTTATTTAGGAGTTATCTAGAAAAAATAAAAAAACATTTACGCTAAAACATACCTCAACACATTGGGATGTACTGTGATTTCAAATCGTGAGAGGGAGTAGGTATGACGATTGTTTATAATTTTTCTTTTATACTTTCACATTTTTTTGTTTCCTCCATAATTTATTTGATTTCTAATGTTTTTTTTATAATTTTAGTTATGAAATTAAATATTTATAAACTTTTTTTAATTATGTTTTCCTACATTCAATTCCATTATAGAGGTATGTATTTAATATTGAAGAACGTGTGCCTTAAGAAAAACTATTTTGCTCGAGTAGAAGGAAAAAAGATAGAAGCGCAGTTAATGAACTGAAATAGTATAAAATTGTAAGTTTTTCATTTTTTTGATTTCAAATTTTAATATATGTTTTGTAACTTAATAATATATTTATATTAGTAACATTCTACCTTATAGGCCATTGATTCCTAGGAACCTAACAATTTTGGTCGAAATGATCACTTACATCAGGTGTAGGGAGATGAGCACCCTGGTAGAATACATTGCTGACCTACGAAGAGTATAGTACCAAAGAGGTATTGTCTCTCTTTAGGTACTATTTTTAGTGCCACCAATTTCGAATAGGTTAAGGCATGGGAAGAATAGGCTGAAAAAAGGGCCACACTAGTGGAATAATAGTATGTTAGGGAAAACACTGAATTTAGGAAACTGGTCTGGAACTTCCACCAGATGTTAGCATAGCCTGTTATGAATATATATCATTAATGTTCTCAATATATATTTCATCGGGTGTTATTTATAGTGGTGGTTGATACTATTTCATTCCTGAAAATGATTTTTGTGGGGAAGAAGTCGAGGATGATGATGATGTTGAGACCCAGGCCGAGGACGAGGTTGAGGCTGAGAGAGAGGCAGAGGTTGAGGCGGAGGATGAGGATGAGGGAAAGGATGATTCCAATGATTGGGATGAGGATAAGGTCAAGGATGAGGCCAAGGATGAGGAAGGGGATGAGGAGAGGGGTAGGGATGAGGACGAGGATGACGTTGATGATGACGTTGGTGATAGTGACAGTGATAGTGATAAGGGACAAATTGATTCATTATGTTTTTACTGATATTACTAACATTTGATGTTTTCTAATTTGTTGTGACTGAATATATGTGGGATTATGTAGGTCAAATTATTCTAGTATCTTTATTTTTTAATCTATAATTGGATTCTATGAATTCTCTTTTTACATGGTATCAAAGCTATTTCACAACTCTATGCATCCTTATCAATGACACCATCCCCAATGAACCATGATCACTGCCATAACCACCCATGTCAGTGGCCCCTCCTAGTATCCCCTTTCATGATATCTCCTTACCACCCTCTCATAGTTCCATGACATATTTTCAAGTACATGGCGGTGTGAACTATTCCACTACTCATTGACTTTCATGTGTAATTGGTCATAGTGTCCTTTTGAATTATGTATTGTATATTATATTATTTTCAATGTAATTGCAATTGGAGGTCTTTTTTTTCAATTCAAGGTAATTTTTTATATTGTATTGTTTGTATAATTCAATTGTATTGTATATTGTATATTGTGTTATTGTCATTTTGAATTCCGCATTAGTGTCATTTTGAATTTTGTATTGTCTGTATTAGTATCATTTTGTTTTCAATTATAGGTAATTAGAGAGGGGATACAATTGTGGGATGCTGTCCAAAATATCAGAAAACTATCCCAATGTTTTACAAACCATTGGTATAGATCTCAAAACCAAATATATGCCAACTATTTCATTAGAACCATTGGTAAAAATCTATACCAATGATTTTAGAAAAGTTGGTATAGAGTTAATTTCCAATATATACCAACGGTATTAAACCATTGGTAAAGATCAATTCCAATAATTTTTAGAAACCATTGAAATAGAGTAATAAATAGTGTCATATACCAATAGTTACTAAAGAACCATTGGTATAGAGCTATCCCCATACCTCAACAGCCAGTGGTTTGGAAAACTGTTGTTAAAGGGTATACCAACGGTTTTATAGCTTTTCCAAATAGTTTGAAACTATTGGTATACCCTATGTTTCTATTAGTGTTCCCATCATTCAAAGCATTAATTTTATTTTAAGTATTCCCATCATCAATCAAAGAACTTTTAATTATTTCCAATAAATATTGTTGGGAAACCAATTGAAAAGTAATGGTGTTTCACCTTCTTTGATAATTTCTATGACCATTATTACTAAATCCTTGAATACATGATCCATTCTAATACTCATTTTGTTTAAAACTCTATGATACTTCAGGCTCAATGCATCTACTATCTTATTTGCCTTTATTAGGTAGTAGTGTATGGAGAAATCATAATCCATGAATAGTTCGATCCATCACCTTTTCCTAATGTTTATTTATTTCTTTGAGAATATATATTTCAAGATCTTATTATCCGTATATATCTCGCATATTTCTCCATAGAGATAATGTCTCCATATCTTCATAGAAAATATTATAGACACTAACTCAAGATCATGTGTATGATAGTTTTGTTCTTGAATTTTTAACTGCCTTGATGCATAGAAAATAACTCTATCATTCTACATAAGGAAAAAATCCAAGTCCTTTCTTTGATACATAACTATAGATCAAATACCCATAATTCCCTAATGGTAGAGTTAAGATCAGAGCATTTACTAATCTCCACATTAATTATTTGAAACATTCCTCACATTCGTTTGTCCATACAAACTTAACCCCTTTGTGAGTAAGCTTGGTTATCAGGTTGGCTAATCAGGTGAAGTTCTAAATGAAACGTTGATAATAACCAGATAAACTAATAAAACTATGCACCTCAGTTATTTTCATTGGTATAGTCCATTCCTAAATAGACTTTATCTTCATAGGATCAATGGATATTCTATACTTAGAGACAATATGTCCAAGAAAAGAAACTAATTGAAGCCAAAATTCTCACTTGTGAAACTTCCCATATAATTCATTTCTTCTAAGAGTCTTCAGAACAATTAACAGTTGATTTTCATGATCTTCATAGCTTTTGGAGTATACCAAGATATCATCAATAAATACCACAACAAAGTCATCAATATAATCCTTGAAACCCCTATTCATTAGATCCATGAAAACAGAGCCTATCCAAATGGAATTACTGTAAACTCGTAATTCCCATACCTGGTTCAAAATGTTGTCTTTGGAATATCTTCTTTCTTCACACACAACTGATGATATCCAGATCATAGTTCAATATTTGAAAAATATTGGGCTCCATGAATTTAATCAAATAATTCATCAATGCAAGGAAGATGATACTTTTTCTTTATCATAATAGCATTGATCTCATTATAGTCAATACACAACCTCATAGATCCATCTTTTTTCTTAACAAAAAGAACATGAGAACCCCATGGAGAAACACTAGGGTGAATAAACTCCTTACTACTCAACTCCTCTAGTTGTTTCTTCAGTTACACTAATTCAACTGGGGCCATTCTATAAGGAGTCTTTAATATAGGCCTTGCACCAAGAATTTAATTAATAGAGAACTCAACTTCCTGCTCTGGAGGATGTACAGGTAAATCCCTTGAAAACACATCATCATATTTTTGAACAATAGGTACATCCTCTATTTGAACATTCCTTTCCTCACCCATAAATATTTTGTTCTCTTTCACCCGAATAATTTAATTCACTAGAGCTAATGAGGGTGGATCTAGATGATAATAATATGGTGATGTATCTTCTCTAAAGATAAGGGATTCTATATCATTCTTAAAAATTTAAATTTCCTTATTCATGCAATATATTTTCACATCATAATTATAATGTCAATCCATACCAAATATTATATGAAATTCATTCATTGGTATTACGATAAAATCAACTGATAAGGCATGTTCATATTCCATAATGGGAACTGCCTGAAACATCTTTGTAGTAATGATACCTCTCTTAGGATTTTTTATTGACAACTCCTTTATTAAATCTAATTAGAAATATCTAATTTTCTAGGAAAACTAGGAAGATATAAAATAATTTGATAATCTAGAATCAAATAAAAAATTGGCTAAGTTTGAGGAAACTATTAAAGTACCTACCACCGTATATATAAGAACTTCAATCTCAGTAGTTGTGACACCATAACCTTGTCCTTGCTCAATTTTATTTCTTTGTGGAATTATTCCTTGGTGACTAGGAAAATAATTTGCATAATGTCTCTTCCTCTTGTAATTGTAGCATCAAACATTGGTAGCTTATCTCTTCCCCTTTCAATCACAGGAGTGTCAAACCAGGTCCGTAGTAAGGCCCATTGTCATGTACCAAGATAACTCAAGTCAAGTCTGAAACTCCTTTTCAGAGTTGTTACTCCTAATTACATCTATTACAGAACCACATCCACTTTTAGTATACAGATAGAGTTGTATATTCTATAAAGATCCACATAATCTATTCCTTTCCAAAATTCTTGGATGTTCTTGTATGTTTAACCTCAAAGACTATGTTAGGGTTTTGTTCCCTGATCTAAAGTTAGTTTCCAAGATTTATACTAAACTTCCTATGATACCAACTTTAAGGACCCGGACCTAGTTTCCCATAGCTAGTGCATTATTTGATTACATTGGCTTGATTACAATAAAGACGTATTTTGAAGGAATGAATAGTTTATAAGTTTTGGAAAACCAGATACATACATAAGTTCAACATTACAACTTGAAAGGAAATACAACATATCTAATTCTATTGAATCACACATAATCTCCTAGATTATCCTTGGAATTCGTTCATAATATACTTCTTCACAACCTATGGAAAATAAAACATGTGAAAGGGGTGAGCTCAAATGCTCAATAAGGTTAAATAATATAGCGGATGAAATTACAAACATAAACACTAGGCATGATGAATAAATAAAAATGCATTCCTTTAAAAATATACCTGAGAATAATATGGAAAGAATAAAAACTGATTAAATAATTCCATAAGACATAACCATGTATATTATACTAGTTGAATAATCACATGGATAATCAGTCTATAGTTTCATAATGAGGAATGCATAATTTCGGACATCATAATCACATCGTCAAGGACTCATGCCAAGACCATAACAACCATTATGTCAAGGCCTCATTCTAAGACACTAGTTTGTCTCATGAAACCTATTGATGCCTCGAGGAGATATAGAGGGCCCCACCCATCACATAATAAGTCCAATTCATTCCTCATATGAATGGAGATAAACATAAATATTATATAAATTCTTATAAAACTAACATAAGAAATGAAAATAGCTTTCCCTAATCATTAAACATAAACACTAACCATTCGAAGTAATATGGTGAATGGTATCAAGACAGCACATCCACAGTCAAACTAATCATTAACTATTCAATAAAATAAGCTATATAACCTAATAAAACATTAATCCCATAATAATCAATAAGGGTGTTGAAATAGGTGAAAATACTCTAATAAAATCATTAATTAATTATTTAGATAAATACTCTTACTTTGAAAATAAGAGTTACTTTGGAAAAATATTTTTATAATACTAGAAGTGAATTAAATTGTTTTTTCATAACAAAAACACTGATTTTATAAAAATAAATGTGTAACGCCCTGACCCTAGTTACCCAGAGTCGGTGCATTATTACATAACATTGGAATGATCACAAAAGATCAAGTCTCGAAAGACCAATTAGTTTAGTAGCCTTGGAATCACTAGATACATTCATAAAGTCTACATTGCATCATAAAGTGTAAAACTACAAAAACATTTTGTCTCTATAGACCACACTCATATCCCCTCATACTATCCTTATAGGTCATTCATAAAATACTTCTTCACATCCTGGGAAAAATAAAAAATAGAAAGGGGTGAGCTTAGATGCCCAGTAAGGATAAAAATATAGTGGAAATATTCATAAATAGGCATAAACATTTAAGGCAAGGTATAACTAAAACAAAAGACTTTGAAACTTGAACTTCAGCATAATATGGAAGAAATAAATTGAAATAATTCCATTTACTTATTCACATGGATATTCTATTAGTCGAATAATCACATGTAATATCAATAACCACTTTCATAATGATACAATGCATAATGCCAGACTATCATAACCACATAGTCAAGGACTTGTGCGAATACTACAAATAAGATTTTGTCAAGTCCTTGTGCCAAGACACTAGTTTGTCTCATGAGACCAACTGATACATCTAGGAGCTATAGCGGGCTCCACCCATCACTTATTAAGTCCAATGCATTCCTAATATGAACAGGTTTAAACATAACATAAACATTCATATTAAAACTGGCATACAAAATGTAATAACTTTATCCATAAACCATGAATGGTATAAAAATAACACATCCATAGTCAAACATATCACAAAACCTTCAATACTATATGGATTTTTTGTATCATAATAAATCAATTTCAAATAATCTTAAAATCCATCAAAGGATGTTGACATAGATGAAATCAAAACTATTTGAGAGAAATATCTCTTTTTTTGAAATCATTTAGAAGTCACATAATTATAAAATAAAACATTTACTTTGAAAATATTCTTATAATCTTATAAGGTAAGCTTCGACGATTTTATAACAGTGTAAAATAGCCGCACCCGTCGTATAAGTTAAAAAATACATTCTTACATTAATTCTGTTGAAAAGGTTAAAAAGGACCTTGTTTGGAAAATGAAGGAAAGATTCCTTTATAAACATATTTAAAAAAGTAAAAAATGGTATAAATGACTTTAACCCATAGTATATAAAATAGTAAGAATTATTTGAAATACATTTTTAAGAAACATGGATGTGGATGAGAAAAAGGTCCCAGTAGATAATTACGTATAAGCAACCTCGGATAATGAAGAGATTGTGAAATAAACTCTTACCTTGTACTTTTCCTTGGTCGAGGGAAGTTTAACCTCCTGTATAATGGTGAAATAATTTTTATTAAATTATACAATAATAATATACATATGATATCATATATTATCATTTAATATTTCTTTGTTAATAATATTTTAGTTTTATCATCGTTTCATGTGTTCACTTACTCATTTTCTTTTATATGTTTTGTTACATAAGTAGTGATTGTTATCCATAGGTTGTATCTTAATCATATCCCGAATGATATCAAGTCCTTAAAAATTATTTTTAATTATCAAATGAAAATTAATCTTGAATTGATACGATGGATAAGAAATCTCATCGTGTTCGTGGAGACGGTAATCCGTACATACGCACGAGCGACAATATCATTCTTTTGATATTAAAATAATATATAATTGGATGGTATATCGTATATAAAGAATAATTATAATGTTATATTTATTATTTAATTCAATTAAACATCATTATCATACCCATCCAAATAATAATGTTTTGAATAACAATTACACCACGACTTGGAGACGGTAAGCCGTACGTACGCACGTATGGTGACATGTCATTAAAAGGATGGATAGAATACTGAATACGGTTGTACCATATTTATAATAAAATCCCATTATATATAAGATACTGGAGTTATAATTTTATAATGGAAATAACATAAAAGAATAAGTAGAAGAAGAAAGGAACTTGAAAGAGGGTGGTGAAAAAATTACCTCTTCTTCGGGTTATTCCTTTTTATTTGATCAAAAGAGCTCCTTAGGTTGGATTTCTGGTCAAAATAAGACCTATAGGTTGAACTGGGGGAAGTTGAGAGAATTTTTGGGTAGGTTTTGTCCAATCCAAAAGTATTTGAAGGTATGAATTTTATAAAAGGGGGAGTGTCCTTTTATAAGAGGGGTGAGGGGCACCTTTGGAAAATCTAGAAATATTATTTTATAATAAATTCATATTCATTTTATAATGGCTAAAAAGTGATTTATTTATATTATAAGGTGGGGATGGATCGAAATCCTTTCAACCAATATATTTTAGATAGGTTTAGGTCACTATATTAACCTTATCGTTTATATTTAACTCTTAGTTAAATAGTTTGAAATTTACCATGTCTCTTTTTATTTTTGTATTATATGGTTAATAAACATACTATAACAAGCCAACCGAACCCCAAGTGGTTAAATATTAATATATATAACCTTATCTAAGTCATTTGGAAGATCCTTAGATTTTTAGGAATATAATATCAATTAATAATATAATATTTGTTTTAAAAACTCTTTTAAGTCAATTTTGACACTATTTGGTATTCTGTTTTTACTAAATTTATAACAGCATTATTACTTGAAATAAAATTCATATAACCAACTCTAATATGTTATATTAACCTAGAAAATTATTTTAATTCATAAAAAGTCTCAAATTACATTTATTTTGATATTTATAATATCAATTATTTTAATATTTCTTTAATTAGGTAATTACTACATCACCATTATGTCATAAATAAATTAAATTATTTAGGGTATAAAAATTATAAATAAAATACCATTACTTAGGAAATATTTTTATATTTAGAATTAATATTTATAATCGAATTTATCTTATGTATAACTCTATATTAAAAATGTTTTAGTTATTTAACTTTGATTTTATCTCTTTTAACTCTTCTTTGAATTAAATAATAATTAATGTACTAATCCAATCCAAGTGGACCATAGAGGTTAATATTTTATTTATAATGTTATTTTTGGTCGAATTATACTTATCCAATATAATTAGGACATGTGTTAGGGTAATAATAATATCATTTTTACCCTTAATTACCCTGTTTACTTTGAACCGTGGTAAATAAAGTAAAAAGTTATAATTCAACAAAACTAATTTTTATCTTATTGAACCACATTTTACTCCTTGATATTAACCATGTCTCTCGTATTTTCAAAATTCCACTCACAGAAGTGGTAAAATTATGTTTTATGTGAATTTGCAAATTCTCTTAGGAGATGGGTAAAAGACGGTGAAAAGTTCAATAAAATTTTTATATATCAAAAATTATTATAAACTGGATCCAATAGATTACATTGAACTTATATAGGTATTATGTATCTATTTTTACCTAAAATATATAATTATTTAAATTAAAAAAAATTGGTTTTAAACTATAACTCAGTGTTTTTTCACTATTCATCAAAAATTGAATGTTTTCAAAAAAATACCAAAAATTCACCCTAGGCTATTTTTGATATTCTGAATCCAAAATGAAGTCCATTTTGAAAGATAAAATTTATAACATTTCAAAAAGTGGGTATTACTATTCATAACGGCAAGTTTTTTTGGTTGTGGTGTGTGTTAGAACTCGAAGTTGCATACAACACACGCTACTGTATTATTCAAAGAGAAGCATACTGTGGAAGCTTGGGGTGTTACATTATCCCCTCCTTCAAATAATTTCATCCTAAAAATTTCTAGAATATTACTACATAAAAAGACTTGGGTGGTTCTTCATCATAAGTTCCTCGGGTTCCCATGTTGCCTCTTCCATCTTATGGTTTCTCCATAGAACTTTTACCAGACGAGTCATCCAATTTCATAGCACTTGTTCTCTGGTATCAAGAATCCTGATGGGCTCTTCGTAATAAGACAGATCAGGTTCCAATTCTAATTCCTCAAAGGTGAATACATGTGTTGGGTCCAGAATTTATTTTCTCAACAGTGATATTGGAACACATCGTGAACTTTGGAGAGACTTGGTTGCATTGTCAAATAGTAAGTTACAGCCCCAATTCATTCTAGAATTTCGAAAGGCCCTATGTACCTGGGACTCAATTTACCCTTCTTACTGAAATGTATAACACCCTTCCATGGAGATACCTTCAAGAAAACATGATCTCCTACCTGAAATTCCAAATCCTTCCTTCAGTTTTCAGCATAGATCTTCTGCCTACTTTGAGCTGCTTTGATGTGGTTTTGGATTACCTTTACCTTTTCCATTGTTTCCTTCACCAGTTTTGGGCCTATGAGTTTTCTTTCACCGACGTCATCCCAATAGGTTGGTGTGAGACATCTCTTTCTGTATAACGCTTCATATGGTGACATTTGAATACTTGAATGGAAGCTATTTTTATAGGAAAATTCCACCAGAGGTAAATATTGATCCCACATACCATGAAAGTCAAGAGAGCATGATCTCAACATGTCTTCTAAGGTTTGAAAAGTCCGTTCTAATTGTACATCTCTTTGAGGGTGGTAGGTTGTGCTCAAACGAAGTTTAGTATCCAAGGCCTTCTGAAGACTCTTCCAGAATCTTGAAGTAAAATGGGGATCATGATCAGAAACAATCGATAGGGGTACTCTATGAAGTCTCACAACTTCATTAATATATAGTCTTGCTAGATGTTCAATTGGTAAATCCTCCATTATAGCAATAAAATATGCGGACTTGGTAAGATGATAAAAAATGACACATATTGCATCATTCCTTATAGTAGTCTTTGGTAGTCCCATGACCAAGTCCATCATGTTATTATCCCATTTCCACTAAGGTATGGGAAGAGGTTGCATGACTCCTCCAGGCTGTTGCCTTCCTGCTTTCACTTTTTGACAAACCATACATCTTAAAACAAAATCATCAATCTCCATCTTCATGTTGTCCCACCAAAAATGTTCCTTCAAATATCTATACATTTTGGTGCTCCCAGGGTGTATAGAGAAATTGGAACTATGAGCATCGTCCAACAATTCCATTTTTAGATCAGGTATATCGGGAACACAAAGTCTCTTCCCAAATTTCAAAATTCCATCTTCATACAAAAATTCATTCAATCTCCCATCATTCATAGATTTAATCTTCATTTTAAATTCTTCATCATCGGTCTGAGAACTCTTTATCCTTTCTAGTAAAGATGGTTTGGAAACCATTTGAAAAAGTATCGATGTTTCACCTTCCATGGTTATTCTCATATCCAACATTACTAGATCCATGAAAATTGGATCCCTTTCAACTCTCATTTTGTTCAAAACTCCATGATCCTTTCTACTCAAAGCATTTTCCACCTTATTTCCCTTCCTTGGGTGGTAGTGTATCATGAAATCATAATCCTTGAGTAGTTCAAGCCATCGCCTTTGCCACATGTTGAGTTATTTCTGTGAGAAAATATACTTCAAACTCTTTTGATTGTTATATATATCACATTTTTCACCCTAGAGATAATGTCTCCATATATTTAAAGAAAATATTATAGCAGCTAACTCAAGATCATGAGTAGGATAGTTTTTCTCATGAATTTTCTCCTATCGTGTGTATAGGTAATAACCCTGTCATTCTGCATAAGGACACAACTAAGTCCTTTTTTTGAAGCATCACTATAAATAACAAACACATCATTCTCCAATGGTAGAGTCAATATAAGAGCATTGACTAATATTCTCTTCAGTTCTTCAAAACATTCTTCACACTCTTTTACCCAAATAAATTTAACCTCTTTACGTGTGATCTTCGTTAATGGGTTATCAAATCGGGCAAAGTTTTTGATGAAACGCCGATAATAACCAGCTAAACCAATAAAACTGTGTACCTCAGTTATACTCGTCGGTGTTGGCCATTCTTGGATTTCCTTGGTCTTAGAAGGGTTAACAGAGATTCCATCCTTAGAGACAATATGGCCAAGAAAAGAGATCTCCTGAAGACAGAATTCACACTTGATAATCTTTCCATATAATTCATGTCTTCTAAGAGTCTTCAGGATAATGCGCAAGTGATTTTAATGATCTTTTTAGATTTTATAATATACCAAGATATCATCAATAAATACCACCACAAAATCATCGAGATATTCCTTGAAAACTCTATTCATTAGATCCATGAAAATAGAGGGTGCATTAGTCCATCCAAAAGGCATTACTGTAAACTCGTAATGTCCGTACCTGGTTCGAAATGCAGTATTTGGAATGTCTTCCTTCTTCACACACAATTGATGGTATCCATGTCAAATTTCAATCGTTGAAAAGTATTAAGATCCATGCAGTTGGTAAAATAAATCATCAATACGAGCTAGGGGATACTTTTTCTTTATTATTATAGCATTGATTTCCCTGTAGTTGATACATAACCTCATAGATCCATCTTTCGTCTTTACAAAAAGGATAGGGGCTCCCCATGGAGAAACACCAGTGAAAATAAATCCCTTATTAGTCAATTACTCTAGTTGTATATTTAGTTCAACTAATTCCATAGTGTCCATTTAATAAGGGGTCTTCGATATAGGCCTTGAACGAGGAATTAAATCAATGGAAAACTCAATTTCTCATTATGGAGGATGTCCAGGTAAATCTTCCGAAAAAACATCTACATATTATTTCACAATAGGTAAATCCTCTATTTGAACATTCCTTTCCACACCCATAGGTATTTCATTATCTTCCTCCCTAATAATTGAATTTAGTTGAGCTACTGGGGGTGGATCTAGATAATAATTAGGCGGTGACGATTCTTCTCTAAAGATAAGGTTTTTTTATCATCGTCATCAAAAATAGTAACCTCTTTCTTCTTACAATAAATCTTTGCATCGTCGTATGAAAGACAATCCATACCGAGGATTATATAAAATTCAATCATGGGTATGATGATGAGATCAGCAAATAAATAACATTTTGTGCTCTAATGGGGACTGATTCACAAAACATTGTTGCAATGATACACCCCTTAGGAGTTTTGACTGACAACTCTCTTGTTAAATCAAATTGGAAATATCCAATTTTCTTTGTAAACTAGGAAGATATGAAACAATGTAATGATCCAAAATCAAATAAAGCATTGGCTAAACTTGAGGTAACCATTAAATTACATGCCACCACATATTTTGGAGCTTCAACCTCAGTATTAGTGATCACATAAGCTTAGCCATGATCCCTTGGCCTTTTCTGAGGTAAGTTTCCTTGACACTTAGGACATTCATTTACATAATGTCCCATCTCCCTGCAATTGTAGCATTGAACATCAGTAGCTTCCTTCTTCCCCTTACAATCACGAGCTTGGTGGACTTTTTCACCACACTTGTAACAGACTCCCATTCCCTTAAATCAAGTACCAGGGTGTTTATTCCCACATTTACTGCAGGATGGATATTCAAATTTTCCCTTCTTCCCCTTATTTCCATTTACATAGTGATCATAAGATCTCTTATTCTCTTTCTTTGCATTAAAGTCGTAAGACTTAGAGAATTCATGTTCTATCTTGATATCACATGAGAAAATATCTTCGTATGAAGAGAAGGATTGTGAGACTAATGCTAGAAGGATAAATGGTTTTAACCCATCAAATAAATGATCAATATTACTCTTTGGGTTACGTATATAATCTGCCACATGCCTCGCTAACCTTGTAAAGTTAGCCTCATACTTCGCGACATTCACATCCTCTTTTTGTCTCAGACTCAGAAATTTCCTTTCCATATCAGCTCGATGGTCACGAGAAAAGTATTTTTCTAATAAAATATCTTTGAACTCCCTCCATTACATATTTGATACTTCATCATCTTCCTTTATGTTTTGAATCAATGACCACCATTGATCAGCATCTTCAGTGAGGCGGTATAATGTCATGATAACTTTTTCCCTTTCACTACTCCCCAAGGCATGGAATATTTTCTCTAAGGAATTTATTCATTTTTCAGCTGCTAATGGATTTGTACTCCCATTAAATTTTGGTGGTTTTTGCCTCATGAAGTGATCTAACATTGATCCTCTACTTTGCGGATCAGGGTGCTCCATATAAATTAGGTTATTATTCATAACCTGAGTGAGTTCTCCTAGTATGGTGATAAGATGATCAGCACCAATTGTATCACCAGCTCCACTATAATTAAATTGAGCAGGAGGGGAATCCCAACATGATGTTCGTGCATTGATATGGTTTCCATTCCTTCCACTAGGTGTCATTTCTAAACAATGGCATAAACTAGATCAATTTATGAATCAAAATACATAATTCCAAAATTGTAAAACACTGAACATAAATTGAACAGTTTATGGATATAATCCATAATCTTAAAATAAAATTCTTTGCGGAAAAATATACTCATAAACCCTTCATTATGGTTTGTAAAGAAAATGAGAATTATCCTAAGCATATCCCCTGGGAGTGTCATAACCAAGAGTGCAGCAAGGACCGTTGTCATGCACCAGTTCCCGTTTGAGTCTAGCTCAAAGTTGTGTTTTTAGGTTTTACCCCTAGGTACATATGTTCCAGAGCCGCCTCTACCTTCTCATATCTATACAGGGATGTATTACTCAGAAAACTCACAAAATCTCTACAATACCAAAATTCTAGGAAGTTCTTCTATAATAATCCTCAGATTCCATCTTAGGTCTATGTGCTCTAATCAGAGTTTATCTAAATCTAGTTTCCAAGGTTTGTACTAAACTTCCTTTGATACCAACTATAATGCCCCAGCCCTAGTTACCCAGAGTTAGTGCATTATTATATAACATTGGAATTATCACAAAAGATCAAGTCTCGAAAGACCAATTAGTTTAGTAGCCTTGGAATCACTAGATACATTCATAACGTTTACATTACATCATAAAGTGGAAAACTACAACAACATCTTGTCTCCATAGACCACACTCATATCCCCTCATACTATCCCTATAGGTCATTCATAAAATACTTCTTCACATCCTGGGAAAAATAAAACATAGAAAGGGGTGAGATCAGATTCCCAGTAAGGAAAACAATATAGCGGAAACATTCACAAATAGGCATAAACATTTAAGGCAATGTATAACTAAAAGAAAAGCCTTTTAAACTCGAACATCAGCATAATATGGAAGAAATAAATTGAAATAATTCCATTTATTTATTCACATGGATATTCTACTAGTCGAATAATCACATGTAATATCAATAACCACTTTCATAATGATGGAATGCATAATTCCAGACTATCATAACCACATAGTCAAGGCCTTGTGCCAAGACTACAAAAAATATTTTGTCAAGGCCTTGTGCCAAGACACTAGTTTGTCTCATGAGACCTACCTATGCATTGAGGAGATATAGCGGGCTCCACCCACCACTTATTAAGTCCAATTCATTCCTCATATGAACAATTTTAAACATAACATAATCATTCGTATTAAAACTAGAATACGAAATGTCAAAACTTTATCCATAAACCATGAATGGTATAAAAATAACACATCCACAGTCAAACATATAAAAAATCCTTCAATACTATATGTAAGTTTTGTATCATAATAAATCAACTTCAAATAAGCTTAAAATCCATCAAAGGATGTTGACATAGATGAAATCAAAACTATTTGAGAGAAATATATATTTTTTTGAAATCATTGAAAAGTCACATAATTATAAAATAATACATTTACTTTGAAAATATTCTTATAAGATTGTAAGGGAAGCTTTTACGATTTTATAACGGTGGAAAATAGATGCACCCTTCGTATAAGTTAAAAAAGACATTCTTACCTTAATTCTGTCGAAAAGGTTAAAAATGAACTTGTTTAGAAAACGACAGAAAGATTCCTCTATAAAAATATTATAAAAAGTCGACAAGGGTATAAATGAATTTAACCCATAGTCTATAAAATAGTAATAATGATTTGAAATACATTTATAAGAAACGTGGATGTGGATGATAAAGAGTTCCCAGTAGATAACTATGTATAAACAACCTCGGATAATGAAGAGATTGTGAAATAAACCCTTACCTTGTAATTTTCCTTGGTCGAGGGAAGTTTAACCTCCTGTATAATGGTGAAATAATTGTTATTAAATTATACAATAATCATATACATATGATATCATATATGATCTTTTAATATTGCTTTGTTAATAATATTTTAATATTATCGTCGTTTCGGGTGTTCACTTACTCGTTTTCTTTTATATGTTTTGTTACATAAGTTGTGATTGTTATCCATAGGTTGTATATTACTCATATCTAGAATGATATCATGTCCTTAAACATTATTTTTAATCATCAAATGAAAATTAGTCTTGAAGTGATACGATGAGGAATGAATCTCATCGCGTTCATGGAGATGGTAATCTGTACGTACGCACGAGCGACAATATCATTATTTTGATATTAAAAAAATTTATAATTGGATGGTATATCATATATACAGAATAATTATAATTTTATATTTATTATTTAATTCAATTACACATCATTATCATACCCATCCAAATAATAATGTTTTGAATAAAAATTACACCACAACGTGGAGACGGTAAGTCGTACGTACGCACGTATGGTGCCATGTCATTTAGAGGATGGATAGAATAATGAATATGGTTGTAAAATATTTATAATAACATCAAATTATATAAAAGATACTGGAGTTATTATTTTAGAATTTAAATAACAATGAAAGAAGAAGTGGAAGAAGAAAGGAACCTGAAAGAGGGTGGTGAAAACATTACCTCTTCTTCGGGTTCTTCCTTTTGATTTTATCAAAAGGGCTCCTTGGGTTGGCTTTATAATCAAAATAAGGACTCTAGGTTGAATTGAGGGAAGTTTAGAGAATATTTGGTTAGTATTTGGCCGGGTAAAAAGGCTTGGAAGGTATGAATTTGAGAGAAGGGTGAGTGCCCTTTTATAAGAGGGGTGAGGGCACCTTTGGAAAAGCTAGAAATATTATTTTATAATAAACACATATTCGGTTCATCATGCATAAAAAGTGACTTATTTCAAGGATAAGGTGGGTATGGGTATAAATACTTTAAACCAGTAGATTTTAGATAGGTTTTGGTCACTATATTAACGTTATCATTTATAATTAACTCTTAGTTAAATAGTTTGACATTTACTATGTCTCTTTCTATTTTTATATTATATGGTTAATAAACTTACTATAACAACCAAGAGAACCCCAAGTGGTTAATTATTAATATATATAACCTTCTCTAAGTCATTTTTCCAAACCATATATTTTTAGGAATAGAATATCAATTAATAATATAATATTTGATTTAAAAACTCTTTTATGTCAATTTTTACACTATTTGGTATATTTTTTTTGCTAAATTTATAACTGCATTATTACTTAGAAGACAATTCATCTAACCAACCATAATATGTTATATTAACCTATAAAATTATTGGAATTCATAAAAATTCTCAAATGACATTTATTTGGATATTTATAATATCAATTATTTTAATATTTCATTAATTAGGTAATTACTACATCAACATTGTGTCATAAATAAATTAAATTATTTAATGTCTAAAAATTATAAATAAAAAACCAATATGTAGGAAATATTTTTTATCTTTCTAATGAATATTTATAATCGAATTTATCTTATGTATAACCCTATATTAATAATGTTTTAGTTATTTAACATTGATTTTATCTCTTTTAACTCTTCTTGGAATTAAATAATAATAAATGTCCTAATCTAATCCATGTGGACCAAAAAATTTCATATTTTATTCCTAAGGTTGTTTTTGGTCGAATTATACTTAGCTGTTAGAATTAGGACATGTGTTAGGGTAATAATAATTTCATTTTTACCCTTAATTACCCTATTTACTTTTAACCATGATAAATTAAAGTAAAAATTTACTATTCAACAGAAATAATTTTTATCTTATTGAACCAAATTTTAATCCTTGATATTAATCGTATCTCTCGGGTTTTCGAAATTCCACTCACAGAAGCGGTAAAATTAAGTTTAATGTGAATTTACAAATTCATTTAGGAGATGGGTAAAAGACGGTGAAAAGTTCAATAAAATTTTTATATATCTAAAATTATTATAAACTGACTCCAGTGGATTAAATTGAACTTATATAGGTATTATGTATCTATTATGACCTAAAATAAATAAAAATAATAATTATTTAAATAAAAAAAATTTGTTCCAAACTAAAACACAGTGTTTTTTTCACTATTCATCGCAAATTGAAAGTTTTCAGAAAAATACCAAAAATTCACCCTAGGCTAATTTCGATATTCTGAATCCAAAAATTAAGTCCATTTTGAATGATAAAATTTATAAAATTTCAAAAATTGGGTATTACTATTCATAATGGCTAGTTTGTTTGGTTGTGGTGTGTGTTAGAACTCGAAGTTACGTACAACACACACTGATGTATTAATCAAAGAGAAGCGTACCATGGAAGCTTGGGGTGTTACAAAATGTTTCTAAAAACATATTATAGATTTAATTTGAAAATTGGTAAGAATTTGAGAAATTCCCTTGAATCGGGCTTGTATTTTGGGGAAAACTTTTGAAAGATCCATTTAAAACATGTATCTACCCATAAAAGAAAAAAGGATTATGGTTGGTAGACTTATATAGATATTTAACATAGAATTTATGATAAATAAATAAGAATAAATAAGAATTTAATTTGGGTTAATATAGACAAAGGGTAACTCAAAAGAAAATGGAGGTTCGGGTAGAAACCCCTTAGCTTATGTATGAATATGTTACGATCTTGAACTTAAGGTCCTAGAATATAAAATTATACTTATTAATAACTTAATTAAGAAACTATTATACATTTATTTGATTTATTACAACTTTATTAAGTTCATTCATGTTCGTTTTATGGGTTAAGATATTCAATATCACGGTTTGTGAATTCTCATTTCATTCGTTTTCATGATCGGTTCATTTGTATAGAAGTTAATTTAAAATGATATTTGAATTACAGAATTGATTTTATGTGTTATTAATTTTCATACAAAAGGTTAAAATGAACATATAAGTCATTTGATTACTTTAGGATAGGATGAATCATTAGATAAAAGTTTAATGATAAACTCTTGGATTAATTTGGTGGTTTTTAGATCACCACAAACTCATTTTGTTTTATAAATTAATACCATGTGTACAAAACTAATTCCAAAAAATTAAATAGGATATATTACATATATTATGATCTTTTTCAACCATAAAAATGGTTTCATGACTAGAATTAAATATGGTAATAGAATTTGAAAACCTGTCATCCTTTAATGTGATGAATTAACACATCTCGGATTGTGTTTTCATTTCTTGTATAAAATGAGGGGAAAATAGAGATGATGATGAATTATTACATTATAATAAACAAATTAAAGTAAATTTAAGGTACATGACTTATCATAACATTTTGAGGAATGTATTTGAGGAAAGAAAAAGAAATAAAGGAACTTGAAAGAAAATAAAATAAATGTAAAGAGGGATTTGCCTCTTGAATTTATCTACCTTTTGCGCCTCATTAGGAAAGGGGATCTTGTATTTTGAAGAGACCAAGGGCTGATAGATGTGGAGAGGATCTTGGAAGGATATTTTATCAAAATTTAGACAAGGAACAAGTATTGAGAGGAGTGAAGAGAAGAGGGAGTGATGGGTAGCTTTTATAGTGGAGGAGAGGAGTTATTTCCCATTATTATAATCATTATTTTATTATTTTGGATCAAGGCTATGAATAGTATTCAATATTATGACTCAAATAGTAATAATTGTATTTGAATTTAAACCAAGTGTGCTTAAATCATCCTTACATCACCTATTACCCAATAAATCATGTATTTAACATTTATTATAAATTACTGCATTTTATTATTCACAAAAAATTCAACTATTTTAGAAAAATCTCAAAAATTAACCATAACCATTTTTGGATGTGTGGAATTCAAAAATGAAATCCAATTTATTAATATAATTTTATAAAGAAGATAAATTTATTTTTTAAATAAAATCATTATTTACTTCCAAATACATATTTAAATTTAAAACTGGTTTTATAATACATTCAAAAATTAAATGAGGTCTCATAAAATTGTCCAAAAATATTAGGAAAACAAAATATTTATTAAAGAATAAATTTTATGAAAATTTATTTTATTTTAAATAAATTTATAAATTTTTAATTAAATATTTATTACTCACAAAAATACCAACACATAATTATTAATTTCTAAAATACTCTATTTCATTTATAAGGTGTCTAAATTTTATTTATAATTTCATGGGAAAGGTTACTATTCGTAATGATCATATTACTATTCATAATGGTACATTAATATTCATAAGGGTACATTACTATTCATAAGGGTACATTACTTTTCACCAAAATGTAAGTTGATCCTATCAAACTCAAAATATCTTACTGAATGCCACCATTTATATTAGTATTTCTAAATTCAAATCACGGATGTAGAAAAATTATGTTTACTTTCTAAGTTATAACAAAGTGTTGTTTTGTAGAAACTCAGTGTTTCATGCATACAGTATTAAATTTATTTATAAAACCTTGGGGTGTTACATTAAATCTATAAATGAGTACCAAAATAGTGTATAATTATCCCAAAAAGGGTGTGATGAGCCAGACCTCCCATCCTCTTAACCAATGTGATTTCTTAAGTATCTTTTTCCATGTTACCCAATTAGTGCCTCCCTTAGGAATTTAGTTCCATGAGTTATCACAGATATGGTAGTCATTGGGTGTTTTTGATCCATGATAAACCCATTGGAAAATGTTTAGAAATGGGGAACCCAGTATGGATCATTGTGAAATATTCAACACCCCACAATCAGCCATACCAAGGCGATGAAGTTTTCATCAAAAATAGTTCCTCGATCTATGTTTTCATAAATATTGTTCCCATAGTCATTAATTAAAATCCTTTGATACTAAATTTAATGACCCCAACCCCAATTGTATGGTGTCAATGTCTTACTATTAGAATAGATACAAGGATTCAAATCCCAAAGGATTGGTCAGTTTAGTAGTTTTGGAGTACTAAATAAATACATGTAGACCATTTTACATTGGGAATAGAAAATGAAACATAATACATAACAAAAGATAATAAATTTCATCCTTGAAAAATCAATAAAATATCAATTCTTTACAATGTGGGGAAAGGAAAAAAAAATAATGGTGAATGAAAATGCTCAGTATGGGATAAGAACAGTAGAATATATCATAAATAAATAATAATAATCAATATGGAAAGGTTGAAAACTAAAAACACATGCTAAATAAATATCTGGATATGGTATAATCAATAAGGAAAGGTAAATCACTAAAACAAATTCCATTTAACAATAAAATGAGGATTAAATTCATCCATATATAATTTTATAGGATAGATTTCATGGATAATAAAAATAACTAAATTCTCAATAAATAAAATTTTTAAATATAGAATCTGATGTGTACGAGGCACATGGAACATTTAACGTAAATACCTTTTACAATATGGTTTAAAACAAACTTAGTAAAAACCCATCTGATTTATCTCATGGGAATACCAAATCATCAATGAGATTACATTAAATGATACCAAACCCATGTCATACTATTCTAAATAATACAACATATATCAAAAATCGATTTAATTCATAAATAGTATGAATCATCAAATATCTATATTGAGTAAAGGAAACAAATTTATCAATATTCCCCTAATTAATAAATATCATTCAATGTAAACACCATATATATAATTGGTATATTATTTAAGAAATAAAAAAACATCACACAAGAAAAAGGATATTCAATAAAATTATAATTCCCAATGAAAAAATGTTATGTCCCTAACCTAAAAGCCACTAAAACAGGTGCCCTGATATGGGTCACCACATGACCTCAAGCACAAATCCCTATATGAAAGAGGTTTTTGACTAGTATCTAGGTTCTAATAGGATACATTGGGAGACTATACCCTCTTTTCCAGAGTAATCCACAGTAGAAAACAATTTAAATAGCCTAAAAAATTGGAAATAATCAATAACAAGCATAAATAATCCACTCCCACACTAGGTACAAACCATATCCAATAGTAAACATTTCATTCCACGTTATAGTGCCAAGTAAACAAAACCCAACAGATAGAAAAATAGTGGAATCACCAAAACGGTCCCAACTCTAAGCCTCAAACCCCATCCGTACATATACTAAACCCGACTCACTTCCAAAGCATGGGGCTCTTTCCCTTTTCTTGACCTACAACCATAAAATCTACTCAAGTACCCAATGGCAGACCGAGAAGGGTGTGAGTATGACTCAGTAGGGTAAAACCAATGGTTTCTACAAAATATCCAGTTAATGTAGATAGTTCATGCAAGTGATAAATAATGGAAAGTAAAGGTAGACACTTCAATAATCCATTCTAAACTATGTTCCTTTAAAATTATACTACCACTGAATCCAAGTTCACTACTTAGACATCCCATGGTTTAATCTACCTTTTTTATGTGTTCAATGGATTATGCATGTTCAATATTCTCAAGCATATGAGAATAACATCAAGTCATATCTCACTAGGCATCACATTATAATAACCTCATAATCCTCACCTCGAATCCTCAGTTTGGGTGGAATGAAATCGTTTGGGGAATAGAACTCCATCCCCTTACCTAACCCATTCATTTGTGGGTGGACTTAGAATGTCGGTCCAACTTGACCCGTTGGTGTAGAACCTCAAGTCTATACCATAGTCTACTAAGCCATTTGCACATGCTAATTTAGCATTCACCACAATTAACCACATCACAACAAGCATAGCCAATATCATTTTCAACATCACAATAATATCAATAAATGGAAAATTAACATTATGACTCAATCCATTAAAAAAATCAACATTTATATCACTTAACACTTTACCCCATTTCTTATTTCCCATTCCTATCTCACTAAGCATATTCTAGTGTAAACATAATTCCTTATCGTATTCCCATTTCTCACACTTAACCTATTTAAATGTAACCAAAACAATACCTTAGCCTTTAACCACACTAGAAACAACTATCCACCATCTATTATAACTCATTACATAAACCAATTAACCTACTCGCTAAGACTCTACATCATTATGAGTCTATTTCACACCTTATATTTTTTTTGCCCAATCAGGAGGGCTGGCACACCCCATGGGTGGCCCTAATTTTCTCGAGTCATCCTATTTTCATACCATGGGGATCAATAAGGGTTAAATTAATCATTTAGACAAAAAATACACCACATCTTGTTAATGTAATCAATAACACATCAAGAAGGGAAACAAGAATGAAACCCTACATGCACAAATCTATGAATAAACTATGGGATATACCTTATAGACCACCTAACTTGAATATATTGGATAACTTACTTATAATCAAGGCCTTAGATCCTAGTTCAACCACCCTTTCAAGTATAAACATAAATATAAATATAAAATAAAGTTTTTAGAGCTTCGGATGGAGGGAAGGAAGATATACAAATCCTAAACCAAAAAGAGAAGCAAGAGTGGGATTAGCCTTATTTGGATCTTCAATCCAAAACCAAAAGCACTCCAAATGGCCCTAAGATATATAATATTGATCCATAAGAAGCTCGTAAATATTTTGTGGAATCACTAGGGTTCAAGGGAGAATAATGGAGAAAAATACCTAGTTGAACTTAAAATCCTGTAATGGCATTTTTGTAATTTTCTCAAAGTTACTAGGTCACATGGTTTACCTACACGGTTTCCCAAACCGTGCAGATGCTACTATCCAAAAACAGCCCCCTCACATGGTTACTTGGAATTCCCACACTTTTTGCACTAACCATGTTCCAACCATGCATAATTCCCCAAAACCTGCTTTTTCTTCATCTTTTGTGTTCCAAACCCCAGAACACCCCCTGGTCATCACATAACCTTGGTAAAACAGTTATTTAACTAAAATAAGGAACATAAATTGAAACTTAATAAATAACATACATTATGTAACGCCCCGACCCTAGTTACCCAGAGTCAGTGCATTATTACATAACATTGGCATGATCACAAGAAAGATCAAATCTCGAAAGACCGATTGGTTTAGTAGCCTTGGAAACACTAGATATATTCATAAGTCTTACATTACATCATAAAATGAAAAACTACTACAACAACATATTGTCTCCATAAACCACACTCATATCCCCACATAATATCCCTGCAGGTCATTCATAATTTACTTTTTCACTTCCTGGGAAAAATAAAACATAGAAAAGGGGTGAGCTCAAATTCCCAGTAAGGATAACAATATACCGGAAACTTTCATAAATAAGAATAAACATTTAAGGCTGTGTATAACTAAAACAAAAGTCTTTTAAACTTGAACTTAAACATAGTATGTAAAAATTAAAATGAAATAATTCCATTTACTTGTTCACATGGATATTCTACTAATCTAATAATCACATGCAATATCAATAACCACTTTCATAATGTTGGAATGCATAATGCCAGACTATCATAACCACATAGCCAAGGCCTCATGCCAAGACTACAAATAATATTTTTCCAAGGCCTTGTTCCAAGACACTAGTTTGTCTCATGAGACCTACCGATGCATCGAGAAGCTATAGCGGGCTCCACCCGTCACATATTAAGTCCAATGCATTCTCATATGAAAAGGTTTAAACATAACATAAACATTCGTATTAAAACTAGCATATGAAATGTCAATAATTTCACCATAAACTATGAATGGTATAAAAATAGCACATCCACAGTCAAACATATCACAAAACCTTCAATAAAATATAGAAGTTTTGTATCACAATAAATCAACTTCAAATAAGCGTAAAATCCATCAAAGGATGTTGACATAGATGAAATCAAAACACTTTTTGGAGAAATATCTCTTTCTATTTTTGAAAGCATTTAAGAGCCATATAAAATAAAACATTTTCTTGAAAATATTCTTATAAGATTGTAAGTAAATCTTTGAAGATTTTATAACGGCAGAAAATAACCGCACTCGCCGTATAAGTTAAAAAAAACATTCTTACCTTAATTCTGTCGAAAAGGTTAAAAAGGACCTTGTTTTGAAAACGACGGAAAGATTCCTCTTATAAAAAGTCAAACAAGGGTATAAATGACTTTAACCCATATTCTTGTAAATAATAAAAATGTTTTGAAATACATTTTGAAGAAACATGGATGTGGATGATAAAGAGATCCCAGTAGATTATTACGTATAAACTACCTCGGATAATGAAGAGATTGTGAAATAACCCTTACCTTGTACTTTTCCTTGATTGGGGTAGGTTAACCTCCTGTATAATGGTGAAATAATTTTTATTAAATTATACAAGAATCATATACATTAATATGATATCATATATGATCTTTTAATATTGATTTGATAATAATATCTTAGTATTATCATTGTTTCGGGTGTTAACTTACTTGTTTTCTTTTATATGTTTTGTTACATAAGACATGTTTGTAAAGGATAGGTTTTATATTATTCATATCCAGAATGATATCAAGTCCTTAAAAATCATTTTTTAAATCATCAAATGATAATTATACTTGAATGGATACGATGGAGAATGAATCTCATCGCGTTCGTGGAGACGGTAGTCCGTACGTACGCACGAGCGACAATATCATTCTTTTGATATTAAAATAATATATAAATGGATGGTATATCATATATACTGAATAATTAACATGTTTTATTTATTATTTACATGAGTTTCATATTATTATTATACCCATCCAAATAATAATATATTGAATAACAATTACACCATGACGTGGAGACGGTAAGCCGTACGTACGCACGTATGGTGACATGTTATTCAAAGGGTGGATAGAATACTTAATATGGTTGTACCATATTTATAATAACATCACAGTATATATATGATACTGGAGTTATTATTTTAGAATGGTAACAACAAAGGAAGAAGAAGTGGAAGAAGAAATGAACTTGGAAAAAGGGTGGTGAAATCATTACCTCTTCTTCGGGTTCTTCCTTTTGATTTGATCAAAAGGGCTCCTTAGGTTGGCTTTCTGATCAAACTAAGGCCTATAGGTTGTATTGAGGGAAGTTGGGAGAGTATGTGGGCAGAGTTTGGCCGAACAAAAAGGCTTTTAAGGTGTGAAGAAATGAGAAGTAGGAGTGACCTTTTATAAGAGGGGTGAGGGGCACCTTTGGAAAAGCTGGAAATATTAATTTATAATAAATTCATATTCGGTTTCTAATGGCTACAAAGTTGATTATTTAAATTTTAAGGTGGGGATAGGTCGAAAACAACTCAACCAATAGAATTTAGACAGGTTTGGGTACTTATATTAACCTTATCTTTAAGTATTACCTCTAAATTAATTAGTTTCACTTTTACAATGTCTCTTTCTATTTTTATATAATATGGTTAATAAACTTACTATATACATCCAAGAGACCCCCAAGTGGTCCATTAATGATGAAAATATCATGATATAAGTCTCTTGGCCGAACCTTAGATTTTTAATAATTTAATATCAATTAATAATATAATATTTGTTTTAAGAATTCTTTTATGTCAATTTTGACACTATTCAATAGTTGATTTTTGTGAAACTCATAACAGATTGATTACTTCGAAATAAGTCAATTAAATCAATAATAATATATAATATTATCCTATAAAATTATTTTAATTCATTAAAAATTTCATATTATATTTATTTGGGTATTTATAATATCAATTATTTTAATTTTCACTATTATAGTAATTACTTTATCATCATTGTGTCATAAATAAATTAAAATATTTAATGTCTAAAAATTATAAATAAACTATCATTATGTACGAAATCTTTTTATATTTATAATGAATATTTATAATCTAAAATCCAACATATATAACCCTATGTAAAAATTGTTTTTCTAAAAGATATATGCTTGTGTTATTTTTGTATTCATTTTAACTTAATTAAAATAAAGTGTCCCTATCACCTACAAGTGGCACCATGGGGTCCCACAATCGACCCAAAGATGCCTATGGTCGAACATGTATCAACCAATAAGGCTAGGACACGTTTTAGGGTAATTTAGTATTATTATAATATTATTTTTTAACCCTTATTTACCAGATTTACCCTTTACCATGGTAAATAAAATATTTACCACAGTAATTATTCAAAATGTCTAAAAATAAAAGTTACCTATTTACACAATTTATAAATCCTAATTCCAAATATGGAATCCATTTTTCTAAATTAAAAACACAGAAGTGGCAGAAATTAATTTAAAATTAATTCCCGCTGTCAAAAGAAAAAGCGTGTTTTTAAGAGATAATAACTATCAAAAGATTGACACTTGTTTATGTTCGGTTTAATTGTAAAATTATGTCCAATGACCAACATTATATTAAATGGTAAAAATATATTCTAAATATACTTTAAAACCACTCAAATTCATAATTTATCACTATTAATTATTTTTATTAAAAAAGTTGTTTTTAATTAAAATTTAGTAATTTTCACTATTCATCAAAATATGAAAGTTATCCGAAAAGTACCAAAATTTCACCTTAGGCTAAATTCGATATTCCGAATCCATAAATGAAGTCCATTTTAAAATATAAAATATATATAATTTCGAAAAGTAGGTATTACTATTCATAACGGCTAGTTTGATTGGTTATGGTGTGTTAGAACTCGGTGTTGCGTACAACACACGCTATCACATTATTCAAAGAGAAGCGTATCGTAGAAGCTTAGGGTGTTACATTCTCCCCTCCTTCAAATAATTTCATCCTTGAAATTTCTAGAATACATATCACGTGAAAAGACTCGGGTTATTCTTCATCATAAGTTCCTCGGGTTCCCACGTTGCCTCTTCCATCTTATGGTTTCTCCACAGAACTTTTACCAGACGCGTCGTCCGGTTTCTCACCACTTGTTCTCTCGTATCAAGAATCCTGACAGGCTCTTCACAATAAGACAGATCGGGTTCCAGTTATAATTCCTCATAGGTGAGTACATGTGTTGGGCCAGGCATGTATTTTCTCAACAGAGATACGTGGAACACATCGTGAACTTTGGAGAGACTTGGCGGCATTGCCAATCGGTAAGCCACAGCCCCAATTCGTTCTAGAATTTCGAAAGGTCCGATGTACCTGGGACTCAATTTACCTTTCTTACCAAAACGTATGACTCCCTTCCATGGAGATACCTTCAGGAAAACATGATCACCGACTTGAAATTCCAAATCCTTCCTTCGATTATCAGCACAGCTCTTCTGCCTACTTTGAGCTGCTTTGATGTGATTTTGGATTACCTTCACCTTTTCCACCGTTTCCTCCACCAGTTCTGGGCCTACAAGTTTTCTTTCACCAACGTCATCCCAACAGGTTGGTGTACAACATCTCTTTCTGTATAATGCTTCATATGGTGCCATCTGAATACTCGAATGGAAGCTATTGTTATAGTAAAATTCTACCAGTGGTAAATATTGATCCCACATACCCTGAAAGTCAAGTGAGCAAGATCTCAACATGTCTTCTAAGGTCTGAATAGTCCGTTCTGATTGTCCATCTGTCTGAGGGTGGTAAGCAGTGCTCAAATGAAGTTCAGTATCCAGGGATTTCTGAAGACTTTTCCAAAATCTTGAAGTAAAACGGGGATCACGATCAGAAACAATCGATAGGGGTACTCCATGAAGTCTCACAAATTCATTAATATATAGTCTTGCTAGACGTTCCAGGGGTAGATCTTCTCTTATAGCAAGAAAATGTGCTGACTTGGTAAGACGATCAACAATAACCCATATTGCATCATACCTTCTAGGAGTCTTTGGTAGCCCCATGACAAAGTCCATTGTAATATTGTCCCATTTCCACTTCGGTATGGGAAGAGGTTGCATGACTCCTCCAGGCTATTTCCTTCCAGCTTTCACTTGTTGACAAACCATACATCTTGACACAAAATCAGCAATCTCCCTCTTCATGTTGTCCCACCAAAAATGTTCCTTCAAATCTCTATACATTTTCGTGCTCCCAGGGTGTATAGAGAAATTTGAACTATGAGCATCATCCAACAATTCCCTTTTTAGATCAGGTAAATCGGGAACACAAAGTCTCTTCCCGAATTTCAAAATTCCATCTTCATATACAAAGTCTCTCAATCTCCCATTATTCACAGCTTTAATCTTCTTTTTAAATTCTTCATCATCGGTCTGAGAACTCTTAATCCTTTCTAGTAAAGATGGTTTGGAAACCATTTGAAAAAGAATTGATGTTTCACCTTCCCTGGTTATTCCCATGTCCAACTTCACTAGATCCATAAAAATTGGATCCCTTTAAATTCTCATATTGTTCAAAACTCCATGGTCTTTTCTACTCAAAGCATCTGCCACCTTGTTTGCTTTCCCCGGGTGGTAGTGTATCGTGCAATCATAATCCTTGAGTAATTCAAGCCATCTCCTTTGCCTCATGTTGAGTTATTTTTGTGATAAAATATACTTCAAACTCTTGTGATTAGTATAAATCTCACATTTTTCACCATAGAGGTAGTGCCTCCATATCTTCAAAGCAAAGATCACAGCTGCTAACTCGAGATCATGAGTAGGATAGTTTTGTTCATGAATTTTCAACTGTCGTGATGCATAGGCGATAACTCTATCCTTATGCATAAGGACACAACCAAGTCCTTTCTTTGATGCATCACTATAAATAACGAACCCATCATTCCCCGATGGTAGAGTCAATATAGGAGAATTGACTAATCTTCTCTTCAATTCTTCAAAACATTATTCACACTCTTTTGTCCAAACAAATTTAACCCCTTTACGTGTGAGCTTCGTTAATGGGTTAGCCAATCGGGCAAAATTCTGGACGAAACGTCGATAATAACCTGCCAAACCAATAAAACTACGTACCTCAGTTATACTCGTAGGTGCTGGCCATTATTGGATTGCCTTGGTCTTAGAAGGATCAATAGAGATTCCATCTTTAGAGACAATATGGCCAAGAAAAGAAATCTCCTGAATCCAGAATTCACACTTGCTAAACTTCCCATATAATTCATGCCTCCTCAGAGTCTTCAAGATAATGCGCAAGTGATTTTCATGATCTTCGTAGGTTTTGGAGTATACCAAGATATCATCAATAAATACCACCACAAATTCATCGAGATACTCCTTGAAAACTCTATTCATCAGATCCATGAATACAGAGGGTGCATTAGTCAATCCAAACGGCATTACGGTAAACTCGTAATGCCCGTACCTGGTTCGAAATGCTGTCTTCGGAATGTCTTCCTTCTTCACACACAACTGATGGTATCCAGATCGAAGGTCAATCTTTGAAAAGTATTGATCTCCATGTAGTTGGTCAAATAAATCATCAATACGAGGTAGGGTATACTTGTTCTTTATCGTTATAGCATTGATCTCCCTATAGTCGATACATAACCTCATAGATCCATCTTTCTTTTTAACAAAAAGAACAGGGGCTCCCCATGGAGAAACACTAGGGCGAATAAATCTCTTATTACTCAATTCCTCTAGTTGTTTCTTTAGTTCAACTAATTCTACAGTGTCCATTCTATAAGGGGTCTTCGATATAGGCCTTGGTCCAGGAATCAAATCAATGGAAAACTCAACTTCTCGTTCTGGAGGATGTCCAGGTAAATCTTCCGAAAATACATCTACAAATTCTTTCACAACAGGTACATCCTCTATTTGAACATTCCTTTCCTCACCCACAGTTATTTCATTCTCTTCCTCCCCAATAATTGAATTTAGTTGAGCTATTGAGGGTGGATCTAAATAAGAATTAGGTGGTGATGATTCTTCTCTAAAGATAAGGTGTTCCTTATCATTATCATCAAGAATCGTAACCTCTTTCTTCTTACAATAAATATTCGCATCATAGTCCGAAAGCCAGTCCATACCGAGGATTATGTCAAACTCAATCATAGGTATGACGATGAGATCAGCAGATAACGAACATTTATGTGCTCTAATGGGGACTGATTCACAAAACTTTGTTTCAATGATACTTCCCTTAGGAGTTTTAACTGACAACTCCCTTGTTAAATCAAATTGGAAATATCTAATTTTCTTAGAAAACTAGGAAGATATGAAACAATGCGATGATCCAGAATCAAATAATGCATTTGCTAAACTTGAAGAAACCATTAAATTACCTGCCACCACGTCTTTAGGAGCTTCTACCTCAGCAGTAGTGATAGCATAAGCTTGGACTTGATCCCTTGGCCTTTTCTGAGGTAAGTTCTCCTGACTCTTAGGACATTTATTTTCATAATGCCCCATCTCCCTGCAATTGTAGCACTAAACGTTGGTGGCTTCCTTCTTCCCTTTGCAATCACGAGCTTGGTGGCCTTTTTCACCACACTTGTAACAGACTCCCATTCCCTTCGAGCAAGTACCGGGGTGTTTCTTCCCACATTTACCACCGGATGGATATTCAACCTTTCCTTTCTTCCCCTTATTTACATTCCCAGATTGATCAGCAGGCCTCTTCTTCTCTTTCTTTTCTTTAAAGTCATAAGACTTAGAGAATTCCTTTTCGGTCTTAATAGCACATGAGACAATGTCTTCGTACGATGAAAAGGATTGTGAGACTAATGCTCGACGGAGAAATGGTTTTAACCCATCAAAGAAACGATCAATCTTACTTCTTGGGTTACATATATAATCTCCAGCATACCTTGCTAACCTTGTAAAGTTAGCCTCATACTTTGTGACATTCTCATCCTCCTTCTGTCTCAAACTCAGAAATTGCCTTTCCATATCTGCTCGATGGTCGCGAGGAAAGTATTTTTCTAAAAATAGATCTTTGAACTCCCTCCATTCCATATTTAATACTTCATCATATTCCTTCATATTTTGAATCAATGACCACCATTGATCAGCATCTCCAGTGAGGCGGTAAACTGCCATGATAACTTTTTCCCTTTCACTACTCCCCAAAGCCTGAAATATTTTCTCTAGGGAATTTATCCATTGCTCAGCTACTAAGGGATTTGTACTCCCATTGAAAGTTGGTGGTTGTTGCCTCATGAATTGATCTAACATTGATCCTCCATGCTGTGGATCAGGATGCTCCATACGAGTAAGGTTATTATTCATAACTTGAGTGAGTTGTCCCAGTATGGTGATTAGCTGATCGGCACTAGTTGCATCACCAGCTCCACTATAATTATCTTGAGCAGGAGGGCAATCCCTACATGGAGTGCGTGCATTGATACGGTTTCCATTTCTTCCACTAGGCGCCATTTTTAAACAATGGCATAAACTAGATCAGTTTATGAATCAAAATACATAATCCCATACTTATAAAACACTTAACATAAATTGAACTATTTATGGATATAATCCATAATCATAAAAATGTTTTCTTTGAGGAAGTATATACTCATAAACCCTTCATAATGATTTGTAAAGAAAATGAGAGTTATCCTAAGCATATCCCTCGGGAGTGTCGTAACCAATAGTGCAGCAAGGCCCGTTGTCGTGCACCAGTTCCCGTTCGAGTCTAGCTCAAAGCGGTGTTTTCGGGTTTTACCCCTAGGTACATCTGTGCCAGAGCCGCCTCTACCTGCTCGTATCCAGACAGGGATGTATTGCTTGGAAAACTCACAAAATCTCTACAATACCAAAATTCTAGGAAATTCTTCTATACTAATCCTCAAAGTTCATCTTAGGTCTACGTGCTCTAATCAGAGTTTATCTAAATCTAGCTTCCAAGGTTTGTACTAAACTTCCTCTGATACCAACTGTAACGCCCCGACCCTAGTTACCCAGATTCGGTTCATTATTACATAACATTGGCATGATCACAAGAAAGATCAAATCTCGAAAGACCGATTGGTTTAGTAGCCTTGGAAACACTAGATATATTCATAAGTCTTACATTACATCATAAAATGAAAATCTACTACAACAACAAATTGTCTCCATAAACCACACTCATATCCCCACATAATATCCCTATAGGTCATTCATAATTTACTTCTTCACTTCCTGGGAAAAATAAAACATAGAAAAGGGGTGAGCTCAAATGCCTAGTAAGGATAACAATATACCAGAAACTTTCCTAAATAAGAATAAACATTTAAGTCTATGTATAACTAAAACAAAAGCCTTTTAAACTTGAACTTCAACATAGTATGGCAAAAGTAAAATGAAATAATTCCATTTACTTGTTCACATGGATATTCTACTAATTGAATAATTACATGCAATATCAATAACCACTTTCATAATGTTGGAATGCATAATGCCAGACTATCATAACCACATAGCCAAGGCCTCGTGCCAAGACTACAAATAAGATTTTTCCAAGGCCTTGTTCCAAGACACTAGTTTGTCTCATGAGACCTACCGATGCATCGAGGAGCTATAGCGGGCTCCACCCGTCACATATTAAGTCCAATGCATTCCCATATGAAAAGGTTTAAACATAACATAAACATTCGTATTAAAACTACCATACGAAATGTCAATAATTTCACCATAAACTATGAATGGTATAAAAATAGCACATCCACAGTCAAACATATCACAAAACCTTCAATACAATATAGAAGTTTTGTATCATAATAAATCAACTTCAAATAAGCGTAAAATCCATCAAAGGATGTTGACATAGATGAAATCAAAACACTTTTTGGAGAAATATCTCTTTCTATTTTTGAAAGCATTTAAGAGCCATATAAAATAAAACATTTTCTTGAAAATATTCTTATAAGATTGTAATGAAAGCTTTGAAGATTTTATAACGGCAGAAAATAACCGCACTCGCCATATAAGTTAAAAAAACATTCTTACCTTAATTCTGTCGAAAAGGTTAAAAAGGACCTTGTTTTGAAAATGACGGAAAGATTCCTCTTATAAAAAGTCAAACAAGGGTATAAATGACTTTAACCCATATTCTTGTAAATAATAAAAATGTTTTGAAATACATTTTGAAGAAACATGGATGTGGATGATAAAGAGATCCCAGTAGATTATTACGTATAAACAACCTCGGATAATGAAGAGATTGTGAAATAACCCTTACCTTGTACTTTTCCTTGGATGGGGTAGGTTAACCTCCTGTATAATGGTGAAATAATTTTTATTAAATTATACAAGAATCATATACATTAATAAGATATCATATATGATCTTTTAATATTGATTTGATAATAATATCTTAGTATTATCATTGTTTCGGGTGTTAACTTACTTGTTTTCTTTTATATGTTTTGTTACGTAAGACATGTTTGTAAAGGATAGGTTGTATATTATTCATATCCAGAATGATATCAAGTCCTTAAACATCATTTTTTAAATCATCAAATGATAATTATACTTGAATGGATACGATGGAGAATGAATCTCATCGCGTTCATGGAGACGGTAGTCCGTACGTACGCACGAGCGACAATATCATTCTTTTGATTTTAAAATAATATATAAATGGATGGTATATCATATATACTGAATCATTAACATGTTTTATTTATTATTTACATGATTTACATATCATTATTATACCCATCCAAATAATAATATATTGAATAACAATTACACCACGACGTGGAGACGGTAAGCCGTACGTACGCACGTATGGTGAAATGTTATTAAAAGGGTGGATAGAATACTGAATATGGTTGTACCATATTTATAATAACATCACAGTATATATATGATACTGGAGTTATTATTTTAGAATGGTAACAACAAAGGAAGAAGAAGTGGAAGAAGAAATGAACTTGGAAAAAGGGTGGTGAAATCATTACCTCTTCTTCGGGTTCTTCCTTTTGATTTGATCAAAAGGGCTCCTTAGGTTGGCTTTCTGATCAAACTAAGGCCTCTAGGTTGTAGTGAGGGAAGTTGGGAGAGTATTTGGGCAGATTTTGGCCGAACAAAAAGGCTTTTAAGGTGTTAAGAAATGAGAAGGAGGAGTGCCCTTTTATAAAAGGGGTGAGGGGAACCTTTGGAAAAGCTAGAAATATTAATTTATAATAAATTCATATTCGGTTTCTAATGGCTCCAAAGTTGATTATTTAAATTTTAAGGTGGGGATAGGTCGAAAAAAACTCAACCAATATAATTTAGACAGGTTTGGGTACTTATATTAACCTTATCTTTAAGTATTAACTCTAAATTAATTAGTTTCACTTTTACAATGTCTCTTTGTATTTTTATATAATATGGTTAATAAACATACTATATACATCAAAGAGACCCCCAAGTGGTCAATTAATGATGAAACTATCATTATATAAGTCTATTGGCCGAACCTTATATTTTTAGGAATTTAATATCAATTAATAATATAATATTTGTTTTAAGAATTCTTTTATGTCAATTTTGACACTATTCAATAGTTGATTTTTTTGAAACTCATAACAGATTGATTACTTCGAAATAATTCAATTAAATCAATACTAATATATCATATTATACTAGAAAATTATTTTAATTCATTAAACGTTTCATATTATATTTATTTGGGTATTTATAATATCAATTATTTTAATTTTTCACTATTATAGTAATTAATTTATCATCATTGTGTCATAAATAAATTAAAATATTTAATGTCTAAAAATTATAAATAAACTATCATTATGTAGGAAATATTTTTATCTTTCTAATGAATTTTTATAATCTAAAATCCAACATATATAACCCTATGTAAAAATTGTTTTGCTAAAAGATATATGCTTGTGTTATTTTTGTATTCATTTTAACTTAATTAAAATAAAGTGTCCCTATCACCTACAAGTGGCACCATGGGGTCCCAAAATCGACCCAAAGATGCCTATGGTCGAACATGTATCAACCAATAAGGCTAGGACACGTTTTAGGGTAATTTAGTATTATTATAATATTATTTTTTAACCCTTGTTTACCAGATTTACCCTTAACCATGGTAAATAAAATATTTACCACAGTAATTATTCAAAATATCTAAAAATAAAAGTTACCTATTTACACAATTTGGAAATCCTGATTCCAAATATGGAATCCATTTTTCTAAATTTAAAACACAGAAGTGGCAGAAATTAATTTAAAATTAATTCCCGCTGTCAAAACAAAAAGCGTGTTTTTAAGAGATAATAACTATCAAAAGATTGACACTTGTTTATGTTCGTTTTAATTGTAAAATTATGTCCAATGACCAACATTATATTAAATGGTAAAAATATATTCTAAATATAATTTAAAACCACTCAAATTCAAAATTTATCACTATTAATTATTTTGATTAAAAAAGTTGTTTTTAATTAAAATTTAGTAATTTTCACTATTCATCAAAATATGAAAGTTATCCAAAAAGTACAAAAATTTCACCTTAGGCTAAATTCGATATTCCGAATCCATAAATGAAGTCCATTTTAAAATATAAAATATATATAATTTCAAAAAATAGGTATTACTATTCATAACAGCTAGTTTGATTGGTTATGGTGTGTTAGAACTCGGTGTTGCGTACAACAAACGCTATCACATTATTCAAAGAGAAGTGTACCGTAGAAGATTGGGGTGTTACACCTTAAGGGAGATCAAGTATCTTACAACCTCCTCGCCTTATGATAGCTCGTCCTCAAGCCGCTCCTTTTGGGAAACATTGAGTTCCCAAGAAAAAAAGATCGGGCCACTGGGCCAACCTATATGATTCCCGCTCCCAAGTCTCCTCCTAAAAGTTTTCATGCTGCCATAGAACATGAACCAAAGACACCATCTTTCCCCACAAGACCTTATCACTATGATCCATAATATTAATTATATGCTCCCCAAAGGAGGCATCAATCTCAAGCTCGATAAAATTGGCATTGATCACATGAGATAAATCAGGGTGATACTATTGAAGTTGTGAAACATGGAAAACATCATGAATCCCACTATACCACTGTGGAAGAGCTAAAAGGTAAGCCATAGACCTGATCCTTTCCACAATCTCAAATACCCCCACATACTTAGGTGCCAACTTTCCCAGTTTCTAAATAAAGTGGTGACCCAACCTTGGAGACACCTAAAGAAACGCACTATCATCCACCATAAACTCAAGTGGTCTATGATACCGATCAGCATATGACTTATTTCTACTCTGATATGTTTTCATACACTTTTGAATCAATACAAACTTATCCAACATCTCAAACACTATACTCGGTCCTAATAACTTAGACTCCCTAGCCTCTAACCAACACAATGGAGATCCACATGGTCTCCCATAGAGTTCCTCAAAAGGATCCATCAGAATTGTAGCCTAAAAACTATTTTTGTAGGAAAACTCAATGAGTGACAAGTGCCTTTCCAACAAACCCCCAAAATATAGAACATAAGCTCTAAACATGTCTTATAATACCTAAATTGTATGCTCTGACTGCCTGTCAGTCTACAAGTGGTAAGTTGTTCTCAAAAACACCGGGGTACCAAGTTCCTTCCATAGTCCCTTCCAAACGCGTGAGGTGAAATGTGGATCACGATCCAAAACTATGGTTATCGGTACACCAAGAAACAGTACTATTTATCAAACATACAATTATCCCAACTGGTCAACTGTATAAGTCTCCTAGATCAACAATAAATGAGCCACATTGGTTAATCGATCTACCACCGCCCAAATTGCATAATTCTTACAAGGAATCCTGAGAAGAGCTGCTATGAATTCAATCGTTACATCATTCCTCTTCCACTCTAGAATAGTAAATGACAGCAACAACCCACCTGGATGTTGATGTTCATCCTTCACATGCTTACAGGTAAGGCATCATGCCATAAAACTCACAACTTCTTTCTTCATTCTCGATCACCAAAACTGCCTATGAAGATCACAGTAAATCTTACTCAATCTAGGATGTAATTTCCACTTTGATGGATGAGAATCATGCATAAACATCTCCCATACATCTTCTGGCACCACAACATAGCCATGAACATAATAAAATTCATCGGCACTAAAATTCCAACCAGAAGGTGACTCCCCACCATTAATACTTTCCTTCATATCCAAACACTCTAGATCTAACAAATGAATCTCTTTAACTCAGCTTAAAAGTGTGGATTCAACTGTTATAGTCATAAGGGTAATCTGTACATGCTGATACTACATCTCCAAATGCATCTCAGTAAACAAAGTCATCATCTTTCACTCTAAACTGGATTCCTGAACCACCTGATTCTAAGTCTTCTGGCTCAAAGCATCAGTGACACTATTCCATTTCCCTGGTGTGTATACCAACTCAAAATCTAAGGATTTTATGTACATGACCCACCTATGATGTTAACGATTCAAATTACACTAAGATAATATGTACCTAATACTTTTATGGTTGGTGAACACTGTGAAAGGTTCTCCCAACTAGTAATGCCTCTAACACTTTAAGGCATGAACCAAATTAGTTATCTCTAGGACATGAGTAGGATAATTCCTTTCTTGTGGCCTCAAATATCTTGACCCATAAGCTACAACCTGATCATTTTGCATCAAAACTGTTCCAAGTAAAACACTAGATGCATCACAGAACAAGGTGTACCTCTTACCTGGTTCGGGTAAGATCAAAATCGGTGTGGTAGTCAACCTCTTCTTTAGATCCTGAAAAAAATTATCACAAGCCTATGACTAATAAAACATAACCCCCTTCTTGTTTAGGTCTACGAACAATGCTACCAAATGAGAGAAATATCTAATAAACCTTTGGTAATAACCAGCCAAACCCAGAAAAATCAGAACATCAGATATGTTCGTGGGATACTCCCAAGACACCATAGCATACACCTTTTCTAGATCCATCAACACACCTAACTCAGAAATGATGTTTCCCATAAATAACACCTCATCAATCCAAAACTAACATTTTCATAGATTGTAATAAATCTTATGCTCTACTAGTGTACTCAATAAAATGTCAAGATGTTTGGAATGATTATCAAGAGTTCTGGAGTACACTAAGATGTCATCAATGAAGACAACTACAAACTGATCTAGGAAAGGATGGAATATATAGTTCAACAATTCCATGAACATATATGGTGCGTTGGTTAATCCAAATAGCATCACCAGGAATTCATTCAACTTGTACCTTCTTTGGAAAGATGTTCGGGGTATGTCAGAAGGTCTCACCCTCAACTAATGATATCCTAATCTCAAATAAATCTTAGAAAACACTGAGGCACCTTTGATCTGATCAAACATGTCATTGATTCTGGGAATAGAGTATTGGTTCTTAACCATTATCTAGTTTGGCTTCCTATAATAAACACATATCCTTAGTGATCTGTCAGCCTTCTTTGAAAATAGAACAAAATATCCCCAAGTTTATACACTAGGACAAATAAACACATTATTCTCTAATTCCTCTAACTGAACCTTCAGTTCTTGGAGCTATTCTTGCACCATTCGATGTGGTAGAATGGAAACTAGCTCCACCCCCTGGCAGCAATTCGATCATAAACTCAACATCTTTCTTGGGTGGTAACCCCAAGAATTCCTCAGAAAAAACATCCTGAAACTGGTCCACAACAAAAGGGAATACTGGATGTCCTTTCTCCCCATCATCTAACATAATTCATGCTACTTGGGCAATAATTTCTCCCAACTGTAGGCATAAAGGCCCTATGTGGCCCGCTCGAGTATCCCACTCACCACAAAGGGAATAAGTGCTTCCATAGAGAGATGCGAACGTTACCTGAATTCGATAACAGCCATTATGGTCTTGATATAATACCAACCAATACATCTCCAATATTAGGAAAAAACATAACATCTCTATGAGAAATAGATCCCACAGAAAATGATACCCACCAACCTCTAGAGCACAACCCTTACACTGCCTGATGTTCTCAACTCATACCCCTAGCGTAGTATCAAGTAACATTACCCCACATGTAGTCTCCACAATTAATCCCAACACAATAATGAAATGAGAAAAAATAAATTAATCTGTATCAACAATATAAAATAAATCACTAAAAAGTGTGGAATCTATAAGAATCATACCTCAAACAGTAGACAGTCTCATCTCACTACATTCAGGTACAGTCTAAACTACATGGAGATGACCTGACTCTTTACCCTGGGATCCTTCCTGAGTACCCTACATTGTGCTTCCCTGTTGATTAGGTTGATATCACCCTATAGTTCAACGTCCACCACCTCTTGTAGTATGACCCAGGGAGCTCCAACTAACAGCTTGATATAGGGTAACTGACCCACTGCCTACGCTTGGTATTTGACTCCGACCTCCATTTCTCCATGATTGTCGTGGGTTCATGCAGAACCTCTGCACATAGCCTAGCCTGTCACATGCTCAGCACTCGACCAGTGGGTGTGTACACTAGTCACGCTTGTGCCCCGGCCTACCAAACTGATAGTAGAAGACTTGGTCACCACCCTGAGAAGTTGACCCCCTCTTCTGACTGCTCTGTGTGCTTCCACCCTGCTGAAAGATTCCAAAATGGTACTTCCTACTATTGGAAGCCTCACAACTTTCTCGCCCAACTGGAGCCAAAAGGTCACTACATAAATCTCCCTTCAGGTTCCCCTCAGATATAAGGGCTTGATCCACCACTTCAGAAAAACTTTTCAAAACAAATATATTCACCTAATACTTGATCTCATGTCTTAGCCCATTATGGAAGCATTTCTCCACAGCTTCCTCGTCTCCTGTCAATGTCATAATGAAGCATCTCAAAACTATGAAATGACTAGCATATTCCATTACTGACATTTTCCCCTAATTCAACCTCATAAAATCTACAACTTTCTCATACCTCAAGGTTTTTGGGTAAAATCACTCAAGAAACATCGCTTGAAAATATTTCTACGCCATTCCTTCAGCCTCATATGTCTGAACTATGATGTCCCACCATCATTTTTCTAGACATCACAGTATATAGTCTGCTAATATGACTTTCTTCTTGAGATGAGTCTATTTATGGTTAAAAATAGTTTTGATGGACTCTATCCAGAACTCTGATACCTTGGGCCCACTCTCCCTAGTAAAGGTCAGAGGCTGCTGCAGCTGAAACTCCCTGTTTAGCGAAAAAATACTCAGTGCAGCCCGCCCAGGGTCATGTTCTATCATTTTCATAAAATGATAAATTTTCTCATGGAACTTCCCTTCCCTATATTATTGGATCACCACGTTCTATGGCTCCATTATTGGAGGAGCATTCTCATCAACTTCCTCCTATTTCTCAACTAACACACATCTTTGAGGTTCCATCTCTCTATAATTCCAAACATGAGTTTTAGAATGCTACCATAATTCTTTTACAAAAAGGAAAAAGATATTGGTAGGATCATCACTTTCCATAACCAAACCAAATCTCATACACTACCTAAATGAGCCCACTCACAACTAAATCACTACCCTTGTCTGTCTCTCCTAAGGTCATGGATAACATGGGTATCTAATTCACATGGTTATAAGCCTTATCTTTTACACGAATTCAAAAACAATTTTTATACCCCAATTTACTCTTACAATGGGTTAATCCACTTTTACTTATATATCAAGCACAATTTTCTAATTACTACTTGACATTTTAACTTCCATTTTTACCCATTCATACTATCTTATTAGGCACAATTTCATTACTTTTAAGAAATAAAAAAACATCCTAACCTTAGTATCCCGCACACCCATCTCATGTGTGAGAATACATTGATGCATGTCACTTACCAACATAGATTCCTAGAATTATGCATGAATGTACAACCACTTTCCCTTCCCTCCATGAGATAAATATCACAATAATGTCAAATCACACAAAAAGTGCATCACCCAATGGTGAAATATCATTAAGTATAACAACACACAATAAGAAAAACAATCTCCTCCCATGGAGACTTGGGTTTTACCTCATACATGGGTTATCTATTCCCAAGAATGATCTCATTTCCAAGGACTAACACTTTCCTAAACTTCTATCTACCATCCCCAAATAGTAATAAGGAGAAAAGAACTCCTCTAATACCACTTTGTAAAATTCTTGACCCTCAAGCAACTAAACTAGTTCCCCAAGCCGAGTCGTCATGACCTCAAGCATGCCTCCCCATATTCTAGAGGTTTATTACTAGAAAGAAGTGTATAATAGGATACGTGGGGAGACTATACCCTCTTTACCAGATTAATTCACAGCATAAAGAAATTTAAACAGCTGAAATAATATGAAACCATCAATAACATGCATAAATAACCCACCCCCAAACAGGGTACAAACCATATCCAATAGTAAACATGTCATTCCATTATATAGTTCCAAGTAATGAAAACCCAAAATAAATACAAATATTGGAATCCCTAAAGTGGTTATGGCTCCATGTCTCGAACCTCATCTGTGCACATACCGAACCCAACTCACTTCCCATGTATGGGGACCTTTCCATTTTCTTGACCTACAACCATGAAATCTAGTAGGGTACCCAATGGTAGTCCAAGTAGGGTATGAGTATAACTCAGTGGTCCACCGACAATGGTTTCTACAAAATATCCAGTTAAAGTAGATAGTTTATGCAAGTGATAAATAATTTCTAGTAAAGGTAAAAACTTCAATAAGCCATTCTAGACTATGTTCTTTTAAAATTATACTAAAATTGAATACGTGTTCACTAATTAGGCATCCCATGGTTTAATATATCTTTTTAATATGTTCAATGGATTAGGCATGTTCAATATTCTCAAGCATATGGGAATAAGATCAAGTCTTGTCTCACTAGGAATCACATTATAATAACCTCCTAATCGTCTCCTCGAATCCTTAGTCCGGGTAAAATGTAACAATTATGGGAATAAAAATTTTCCCCCTTCCCTAACCCTTTCATTTGGGGTTGATTTAGAACCTCGGTCCAACTCGACCCGTGGGAATAAAACCTCAAGTCTATACCCCACTATACCAAGACATGGGCACATGATTATTTATCATTCACCACAATTAACCACATCACACAAGCATATCCAATATCATTTTAAACATAACAACAATATAAAAAAATAATAAATTGACATTATTTCTCAATCTATTAAAACATTCATCATTTTTATCACTTGACCCTTTAGCTTAATTTCTTATTTCCCATGCCTTTCTCACTATGCATATTCAAGTGTAAACATAATTCCTTATCATATTCCCATTGATCCCTCTTAACCTATTTAAATGTCAACCAAAAAATCCCTTATCATTTAACCACAATATACACAACTTTCCACCATCAATTATAAATCATTAAATAAACCAATTAACCTACACGCTAAGTCTCTACATCATTATGTGTCAATTTTACACCTTATATTTCTGTTAGCCCAATCAGGAGGGTAGGTACACCCCATGGGTGGCCCTAATTTGGTCAATTAATCCTATTTGAATCTCATGGGGATAAATTGTGGTTTAATTTATCATTTAGACACCCAATACACCACTTCTTGTTAATGGAATCAAGAACACATCAAGAGGGGAAACAAGAATGAAACCTTGCATGCACAAATCTATGAATAAACTATGGGATATAACTTGTAGATCACCTACCTTGAATCCATTGGATAAGAAACTCCTAATTGAGGCCTTATATCCTAATTAAACCACCCTTTGAGGACTCAACCTAAATCTCATCGAAAAATAAAGGTTTTATAGCTTCGGATGGAGAAAAAGTAGAGATACAAACCCTAAAAGAAAAGGAGAAGTAAGAGTGGTATTATCCTTACCTAGATCTTAAATACACAACCAACAGCACTTAAAATAGTCCTAATATGAGATAGATTTATCCATGTAAGCTTTTGAAGTTTTGGGGTTTCGTTAGGGTTCAATAGAGAAGAAATGAGGCAAATCCCGAGTGGAACTTAAAATCATGTAATGAAATTTTTGTAATTTTTCAAAGATACTAGGCCATACAGTTTACCCACATGGTTTTACAAACTGTGAACAAACTGTTCGGATTATACTATCTAAAAATATCACCCTTACATGGTTACTTGGGATTTCCTCATGGTTTTCACTAACTGTGCGCAGATCATGCAGCATGCCCAGAAACCCCCTTTTTCTTCCTCTTTTGTGTTTCGAACTCCCAGAACACCCCCAGGTCTTCACATGAACTTGGGAAAACACTTATTTAAACAAAATAAGGAACTTAAACTGAAATTTAAACAAAAACATACATTATGGTAGATCCATGATCTTATAAAAAATAATTACAATTATGTGATTCTTTTAAAAGAAAGATAACAATCATAAAAAAATTGAGACTGCATAATAACTTTCACCTCTTGATAATTTTTAAGAGAAATCCCCTTGGAATAAATAATTAAAATTTGAACTTAAAATACCATGAGTTGTGATTCATGGTAATATTTTTCAAATTTTAATTATATAGAATTCATAAAAGTGAATTGGTGCATAGTGACAAATAATTCTCAACTGAATATAAATTGAGATGAAATTCATTACCTCACACTTTCCTTTAGTAGAACATGATTTAAACCTATTTATAGTGGTTTTAAGAATTTTATTTACCTATTATATAATTATATTAATATTTATGACATCATATATTATCCTTTTATAACATCTCTTCTCTCATTCGTCAATAATCATTCACTATTTTTATCTTTTCAGGAGTTAATAGCCTTGTATTTTTATGCGTGTTTTTTCATTAAAGCTATGGTTCTTACAGATATTAGAGAGTATAATAATATATAGAGTAATAATAATGACATAATTATAATATTTATGCATCAATTATACTTTTAAAATGAATCATGAATTATGGTTATGAAATATGAGGTACATTACAATCATTGAGACGATAGGTCATACGTACGCATGAGTAAAATTTTCCATATTTCAATGATCATTATGGATAGTATGTAAGTATTATTTTACCTTTACATAATGATTATTATATAATTAATACCTTATTATGTACTTATATATTTAATCTATGTGTTTTTTCTATGAAATAAGAGTCATATCGCTTTGTGAAGGTGGTAGTCCACACATATACGAACGACGTTATCATCTTTCATTGAGTGAAAAGGTGAGAAAATAAAATGATATATTATCATTAAAAAATGATAGATATGTCATCAATTTCATAATTATGTTATTTATATAACATATATTCATTAACATTATACATTATCACCTTTTATGTAATTATTTTGGGAGAGATGAATCACATCGCCTCACGAGGTGGTAGTTTTTCGTACACACAAGTGGTGTTATCGTATTTCCTATTGATTGAATGGTAACAATATATATATGATATAATTAATACATAGGTGTAAATATTTAATAAATATCATATATCTTATTTATATTAATCATCATTTCCAACCTTGAGAGTGGGAAATGAAAAATGAAGGACATTGGTTCGTGAGGTAGTAGTCTTCCGTACACATGAATGATGATTTCGTAACCCATTTGATGGAATTATGTGACTTTGTAGGTTATAACCCTAAAATAAAAACATGTAAGTAATTTTAAGATAAAATTTTTATTATATAAGTATGTTTTGAAAAGAATTTAAAGAGTTTAAGAAGGAAATAAAATTAAAACACTTATTGAATAACATTACCTCTTCTTGGTGTAACTTCCTTTGTTTTTCACTAAAAATATAACAAGATGAATATAATCCAAATATAAATATTATAATATTAGTATAGGGAATTTTTGGAGTGATATGTGTGGTTATTTTCTAAACAAATGTTGTTTTAAAGTGTCAATAGAGGAGGTGTGGGGGTGACCTTTTATAAGTGGGGTGAGTGTCACGTTTGTAATTTTTTGAAATAGTGACTTCCACCCATGTTTTTTTAGGCCACCATTACCCAATAATGCTCCATTATTATTATTAAAAAGGATAATTTATATATATTTGCATACAAAGGGTTTTCGACATCTATTGTAACACTAGTACACCTTATATTTTCAGTTTAACCATTAAGTAAACTCGTTTTCACCTTAATCACTATAATTAATTTTAACAATTCCCACCAATCACATTGGTAAAAATTAATTTTATTATTATAAATTATATATTATACTTATTAAAAACATTTAATTAATTTTTCTAATTTCAATTCATAGAAGTGAAAAAACTAAGTTAGAATTAATCTCGTAGACATGAGGAGATATATGGTTTTTAAAGTGAGAATGTTAAAATATTTACAATGTCTTTATATAAAAAGTAAAAATTAGAATGATTAAAATAACCTAAATTGGATTAATTTAGGTTTTATATAACTATTTTTACTTTAAAAACAAGTATGAAAGTAATTTTACATTATAAATGTTTTTTTAAAAGGGAGTTTTTAATTAGAATTCGGTGTTTTTCACTATTCATCAAAAAATATAAATTATCATAAAAATACCAAAAAATTACAATAATATAATTTTAATATTCCAATTTCAAAAATGAAGTTTATTTTTCAAATAAATTTTCTAAAAGTGTTAAATTTTTATTTTAAATTATGTTTTCAAGGCATGATTAAACAATGTTTTGTTTAAACACATGTTGTGTGCATTAATTCTATAAACAAAATTAAACTTATTCTAAAAGGAATATATTATAATTTAATGTGGAGTTATATTATAAATTCAATATTTATTCTATATACTACATTATATTATTTTTTTATCATTAAATAGTTTTATATTCTCTATCTTTATGTTCAGTTATTTTCAAATCATAACCTGTTGTATGAACCATTCATTTACTTATAAAAATATGTTATGAGAGAACTCTTTAATCTGGTTTTATAAATTATGATTTGAACATTATTTTCCATTTCCTGAATTTATTTTTTTTAACAAATAACCTTCATATTTATCACTTAATGTGGTTTCCTTTTCTTCATCAAATTCATATGATACAATTTCTGCATATTTGAATTAATAAGAAGAATATAATTGAATTATAGAATAAAATATACATGTTGAATTATTTTTGTTAACATAAATAGGAGTAAAAAATTTGGTTTACCCCTTTTCATTATCTTCTTACCTTAAGTTTTATAGAGATATAATTCTTCTTCCACTGAATTTATAACTAGATTACCAACTAATTAACATACATCTCTAGAAATGACTAGATTCCCTTCATCCATTGTTGATTTTTTTTCTATATAGTTATTTTAGTTAAATCCATATGTATTTATAATGATTAAAGTGATCTATTTTTAGGAATATATATTCTTATAGAGAATCCTACAAAGCTACTCTAGAACAATAATCAAACATTAATCTTCTTTGATCCAAATAATATATATTTTAATGTATGATTTATAGAATGATCCCTTCCAAAAAATCATGACAAGGGATAAAAATAAATTTTTGAAGTATATAAAAAAATACTTCTTCTATTTAGATAAATGAGATTTAATAAGTATAGTATCCTTCACAGATAGATTCAATAAAAAATATTCAAAACATCAAAAACTGTATATATCAGTTGAATAATTTTAGAAGCTCCTCTTATCCATCATATACACACTGAGAGTGGGGTTAGATTAGGGTAATTTTAAAATTAAAATTCTGCTTAATCTATTTATAATTCTATTATTTTCTTTATCCCTCAATGAAAGGAATTGTTTTGAACCTAAATCACTTGATAACCCAATCACTAAAACAATCACACATATACAGTAATGTAAAGCACACATATATCACAATGATTTAATTGGATCATCATAAAGGGATATGTCTATGGATCATACACTAATAATGTTTTAATTTTATATAATACACTATGTTTTACTAGTTCTTTGGATAAAATGTTTCAAAAATGGAATCTTTGTGCCATACTCACAGCCTTTATAGTATTCAAGTCTTGGTCACTCCTCACCCAATGCACAATACCTCTTCTTCACTTTCATTCACTACTTCAATGAAGGGTCTTTAAATTTAATATAATTTTAAGTTTATTTAAAATATAAGGAACATTTTTTATATCTCTATTTTGCATGATACTCTTCTTAAATCATAACTCCTGGATTGATGCTTTGTTTCTCTTTTTCTATATTTCACTCTTCTTGAAAGCTAGATGAGATTAACTGCTCATTAAGAGGGTCAAGTCTTTATGTAACAACCCATTTAAGGTTATTATAAATAACTTTCATGTCTTATTAATATTAATTGTTGACATTTTACATATTTAAATTAATTAAAATAATATTCTCTAATTTTTTAGTCGAAAGAAAAAATAATTATTTCTGAATAAATTTTGTTTTTATGAATTATGTGGTTTCATTTAAAATATTTATTTGTAAAAAACAGAGTTATAATTTGAAAAAAAAATACTTAATTGTTTAATTCATCATGTCAAAATTAGATTATAATGAATTTTTCATAATTTTTAAAAACAAATCTATTAATAATTAAAAATACAATTTTTTTTTGAAAACTGTATTTTATTTTAAGATACATAAAAATTTACAATAAATTTTATACTAGTATTAATATAAATTAGTCACTTTTTATTAAACATATTCAAATAAATGTTATTTTCATTGATATTATATGTGAATTTTCTATACAAAATTATACTTAATATATATTTTGTTGAAAACTATTTTATATCATGTTTTGTGAGTTTAGTTTTAAATTATCTTCTACCACTTATATGAATTAAATTTAGTAAAATAGATTTTGTATTTTGAATCTATATAATTAGCATTATGTAATAAATTTAAATTAATTTTTTTCATAATGAATTGTAAAATTATTAAAAATATTTTACTATTGTCTTAGTTAAAATAGGTTGGGTTAAAATAATGATATTAGGATTAAAATAACGAAACAAAATTCAAAACCATATTTTTTTACACTATTTATACACTATATCCTCTAATTTTTTGTAATGGACCATTTTATAGACACTTCTCTTGAGTAAGACATTAATATATATTAATCTTTCAAAAAAACATGTGTGTTCTCTCCCCAACTTATAAAATGTCACGTCATATCCTATCCTATCCGCACATAAAGAGACTTTTGGTTTTGTAAGTACAAAAAAATGGATTAATATTATCCCTCCCCATTTCCAAGAGGTTTTTTTATAATAAAAAAATCTAGAAAGGCTATAGGTATAAACCTGAAGAGGTTTTGCAAAGAAGATATATAGTTCTTACCCGAGTGTTTTCATTTTAATTCTTCTTATAAAAACATCCAATATTATTCAACATTGATGAAATAAAAACATAAATATCTTCCATATATTGATATTTTATTAGGTCGAAGGAATAACCTACTCTTCCATCAAATGGGAAATGAAACAATCATTCGTGTGTATGGGGAACTACCACGATGTGAACCAATGTAATTGTTTTTCCATCACCGAATCTCTCAAATTCATAATTATCATTAAATAAAGATAATATATAATATATTTTCATACCTTATCATCCATTTATAAATGATAATGTGATTTATGTGTACATGTATATTACCACCTCCATGAAGTAATGTGATTATTTATTCATCATTGGATAACACAGTTAATATATATATATATATGTGTGTGTGTGTGTGTGTGTGTGTTTATTTAAAGATTCGTTATTATATATTTTATATAATCATAATTCTAGAATGATAAAATATTTCTTACCTTTTTTCCCACATTTTTATAGAAAAATTGAAATGTTAGTCATGCATACGTATGACCTGTCGAATCCATGATTGTAAAAAAAATATTTCTCATAACCATCATTGACGGTTGATTATAAAGTTATAATTAATGTATAAATATAATAAATATGTCATTATAGTTATTATATATATGATGTTATAATGAACTATTTGACTGTGTTCAACCTACCAAAGTCATTTTGGACCTATGAGTTGGATATCATCAAAATGATTAATATGATCTTATTTAATTAAGTAATTGAATATAACATCTTAATAAATAAAATAAATTGGTGAATAATCTTGATAAAATATATTAATAAATTAAATAATTAATATAAGTATATTATTCATTATTATGAAGAACATATGTGAAGAGTCATAAATGAGGTGAGGGACACTTTATATAAAAACCATGTTTAAAATATTTTAATGATTTATTTCCTAAATATGTTACTGGAATATTCATAAATTAATTTTATTCATTTATTTATAAGAACTTCAATGAATTATAAAGTAATTTTTAGGTCACTTTTGAATTTATTTTGGGGGGTTTTAAAAGGAATATTTTAGCATATTTTATATTGATTATTTTGACCAAAAAATAAAATGAATGTCCTATTTTATCATATACAACATCATTAGTTTTTATAATATATGTAATAATTATTTTATGATTGGATTAATTTAAAATGAATCATTTTTTCATCCAAGAAAAAACCTCCTACCATTTGTTCTGGTTATTTTCAAAAGCTATTTTAAATTCTATGGATTTTTTGATATCCAAAAATCCTTTTCTTATGAGTGAAAGGAATATTTTTTTGATTATGGTTTTTTAAATTAAAAATATCATATTTTATGATTGTTTTGTGGTTATTAGTAATTATTTATGATGATTTTTGATCCTGATATAGCACTCATATTAATTGTGTGAAAGGATAGAGTTAACTAGTAATAGGTTTCTCTTAAGAGACTATCAGAATTTACTAGGAAGGTTATTCCATTTGTAAGAGTGATTATTAGAGTGATATTAATATGACTATTCTTTTAATATACATGATTTACCTATGAAAATCAATGGGTTTTTTTATGGAAATCTTACGATTTCACATGGTAGTCCAATGAGAATATATTTAAATGGGAGTTTATGGTACTTCTTAAGGGTGAAATGTCTAAATTTTAGAAAAAAACTTAATGATATTTTAATGATTTAAAATAAACTATTTTTAGTTTTATTTTTTATTTTATATTTCTTATAAAAAAATTTATAAAACAATTTTTCCAAAGAACTTTATTTAACAGGTAATAAAATGTTTATGTTGGGAACAAAGTTTATTTTTGAAAAGAAATTTTATTATGATTATTCATGGACTAACATGTTTCTTTATTTATTTTTATATTTTCCTTATTGATATTTTTTTATCATCTTATATTTTTAAAAAAAATTATAGTGTTTTAAGTATTATTAGTGAAAAAAATGAGGTTAAGAAAAAAATTACGATTATATTTCATTAAAAGAAAACATATCATATCTTAATTTTTTTTTATTTTGGGAAAATATTTTACTAAGTGTTTATGTTCTCTTTTTTATATAATATTTATTATAAGGGTGATGAAATAATTATCCAAAACTATAAAACAAAAATATTTTTAAAAATCCAAGAAAATGAATTCTTATTTAAATATATAATTTATGGATTTTTTTAAGTTCAGGTCCTTATAATTGGTTCCAAATAAAATTATTATATAATTTTATAGGTTAATATGATGAATTTAAATACCCTTAGGAGATTCTAATTTATGTTTATCATGATATATTACTTGAATAATAACATGTTACCTCATCTAAAATATTTCTATTCAAAAAGGTTTTTCATAGAGGAAATTGGGATGTTATTGAATGAAGGTGCCAATAGAATAATTTCCTTCCTAATATATAACCTATAATGATTGTAATTGGAAAAAATATGTTTTTTTTCATATGATTTATTAGTTTATGTATTCTATAAATGATGGTGGAATCCATTATAGAGAGAAACCAGATATACTATGGAGAAATATGTCTATTCTGAATCTTTTTATGATAAAAGACACTCCATTAGTCAGTGTATCTTAAGACCCAATGGAAGTCGAGGTATGTATTAATTAAATTTAAAATATATTTGATGTCATGGATTATATTCATTGCCAAAAAGTAACTCTTTCTATTTATAATTTAAAGTTTAAGCCGATCAACGGTGGTAAATAGTTTAGAATACTATAAAAAGAGAACTGATTGGATCCATGGAAAGGGATAAATTTATGAATCCATTCCTTGATAAGTATTTTCCTAATGTTGTTTGACTTATGATGGAAAATTAATTATTGTAATTTAGTAATAAGGAGTAAGATTCAGTGAACACATATGTAGTAAAATTCAACTGATTAGAAAGGTACATACTAAATTATATCCAATATCTTAATAATAAAATTAATCATGTATTCTCAAGACTGTAGATAAGATAAAATAGAGATCTAGCCTCTTGAAAATTAAAATTTTATTAGAAACTTATTCATTGTGGTAAGAAGGTAGATGAAGATTTTTCTAATGACCTTGTATTCCACAACAGTAAAGAGAAAACGTGGTCTTTGTGGTAGGAAATAGGGAAAAATAAATTGAATAAAATAAAATCAAGTTTCAATTTTATGGTAGATGTGGTAAAAAAGAACACTATTGGAATTTTATATGAAATCTAGGAAGCTCTTCAATTGAAGAATGTTTGGGTATATGTCTCATGATTGAAAAGAAAAAAAATATTCATAGTTGAAAGAACAATTTTTATAAGAATCTATTAAGGTGTTTTAAATTTAACAAGATTGGTCTTTATATGGATGAATTTTTTATGAAGAGTTTGAATAATGTGAAACTGAAAAAATATAATCATAAGGGTGTGCTGAAATATTTCTCAACTATTTCATTAGATTTTGGTTCATTGATAGAAGTTGTAATAGTTATATTACTTGTATATTATTATAATGTTATTGTCTTGTTTTATTTAGGATAAACACATTATTAAAATTATGATAACCTTTTTTGGTTAAATTAAAATTTAAACTCAAGAAACAAAGCTAGTGATTTTAGTAAAAATATATGGTTTTACTATTAATACAACAAGAATTTACAATGATCTCCCCATTATCTTATGTGGAATGTTTTTCCTCGAAAACCATGTTGTTTTTTCCATTGTATAATTTGTTGTTATTATCAATATATATTGGATTTTAGTTTATCATCCTAGTATAGATTAAAGAACCATAAAATTTATTTTTTTTATTTTTTCCATTTGAATATAATAATCAGTTAACATGATTGATAACATATCATAAAGTTGAGAAACTGGTAAAATATGAAAGTGAATGATACCTTGCTTGTATTATTGAAATTAAGGGAACTGTTTAGGTTAATGGTGTTACATAAACAATAGACTATATATATGTTCCTCCTAATGAGTTTCTTGGGATTATAAATTATGAATAAATTTAATTTACTATTTACTTAGTGCCTGATTCTAATCCAATATTAAAGACTCCTTATAGAATATAACATGTAGAACTTCTATAATTGAAAAATAAGTTACAATAATTTCTTGATAAAGGTTTCATTAATACTTTAACTTCACTATGGAGTGAACCAAAATTATTTGTTAAAAATAAATATGGTTCTATGAGGCATTTCATTCATTATAATGCATTAAATAAAATCAAATTTAATATTAACTATTGTTTAACTCATATCAATGACTTATTTGATCAGCTCTACAGAGATCAATATTTTTTCAAGGTTGATCTCAGGTTGGGTTAACATTAGATGATGGTGAATATAGACCACTTCCCCAAGAAAGTATTTCATAATATACGTGGAAATTATTAATTTTTTATCATTCCTTTTATGTTGAAAAATTATCCAACTATATTCATGGATATTAGGAATGGAGTTCACAAAAAAAATTGGAAAATTTTTTGGTTGTGTTTACTAATGATAATTTGGTTATGAAAAAATTTATGAGGATCATGAAAGATAACCTATGGATTATTCTAATAATTCTAAAATAAATTGTTTTATATGTAAAATTTAGCAAATGTGGTTTTTTGTTATATTAGATTTCATTCCATAGAAATGTCATAAATTAAAATTCCATAACTATATATCTTATTAAAACTAAAGTGTTTTATGAATGAAAAAAGTCCTAAAAATGTTACTATCATACATAGTTTCCTAGTATTAACATGATTTGACTATCGGGTAGTTTAAAACATTGCATGGTTATCTATCCCACTGACCATGTTTACATGAAAAAGAGTTAGGTTCATATGTAAAATATAATTCTATAAATGTTTCTAGGAATTGAAAATAAGATTAGAAAATGCTCCATTTTTTTACCTACTATAAAAAATTTGTTACTGTTTTATCTATATTTATTCTTTACTAAAATGAATGAGTTGTGTTTTAATATAGGATTGTATGGTAATTTTTTATGCATCATGTTAATTAATACCTAACAAGAAAAATATCCTACACATGACGTTAAACTAGTGGATGTAGTGTTTTCTTAAATAAATTAGAATAATCAATTATATGGAGTAAAGTGTGAAATATATATTGATCATACAGGTTTGAAATATATATTCACTCAAAAATAGTAGAACATGTGAAAAAAATATATGTCTAGAATTGATAATATATTATTGATTCACAATTATTTACCATCCAAGAAAGGTATTTCAAGAATCGGATTCTTTAATACAGAAATATAATGCATCATTAGATACACTTAACCTGGAACATGATACTTTGTTTAATGATTTAATGAACATTGGATTAGAAATTTTTCATGCATGAAATCTATTTAATTTTTTAAGTGTTACTATAAAAATATTCAATATATTGAATTAATAAAGATCATAAAAAATAATGTGAGTTATAGGAAAATATATAATAATTTGATAAAGATAATTCAGTTGAATTTAATGTTGAAAAATAAGTTTTTTTATTTATTAAAAGGTTATGTGTTTTATGTGAACTCTAGTGGAAGAATTAATTATTGAGTGAGGCTCATATTTCTCTATTTTTAATTCATCTTGGCAGCATAAAAATGTATAGAGACCTTTAGGAACTTTTCCAATGTGAATGAATGAAGAAAGATATTTCTAATCTTACTATGAAATATTTTACTTTTCAATAGGCTAATGTTGAACGAAAAAAACCCAAAGGGATGATTCAGACTTTTCTAATGCCAAAATGGAAATAAGATAATATATCCAAGGATTTAATGTTTGGATTACCAAATACATATCAATGTAATAGTTTTATTTGGGTAATTATTTATTGATAAACAAAATATGAATGTTTATTTTCTATTTGAGATAATATGTCCTTGTAACCAATTTCTTGACATTATGTTAAGGGGATAATTATATTACATGGAGTCCCTCTTTCTATTGTATCTAATCATTATAGTAGATTCCCCACTAATTTTATAAAGGACTAAATAATTCATTGGGAAATGAATTAAATTTTAGTATAATGTTTCATACTCGATCTGATGGACAGTTAGAGTGAATGATTTATAAATTGTATGTTATGAATTGTGCTTGTTCAATGGATTATTAGGGAATTTTTTATCAACATCCAACATTGGATGAGTTTTCCTATAATAAAAGCTTTCATAAAAGTATAAAAATTACACCTTTGGAAGAATTATAGGGAAAGAATTGTTGGAATCCTTATTGTTGGTATGAATTAAAGGAAATAAATTTATTGGGAATAGAATTTTTAGAAGAAATTTTTGAGAAGGTGAAGATGAGTTAGAAGGACATGAATACATGTCAGAGTAGGAAAAAAATTATATGGATAACCAGAGGAAATATCATTATATCAGTGTATGTGATCATTTAATTTTTAAATTATTTTCATGGAGAAGTGCTATGTGTTTTAGTAAAAATGTACAGATAAGTTTGTAGTTAATTGGACTATATGAAATTCTGGGGATTATTGGATCAATTTATTTTTGAGTGGATTTTCCTGTAAAGTAGTTTATTTGGAAGAAATACATTCTTATAAGTAACAGAAATTAAAAATTATTGAATATAAAGATCATTTTTTCTATAATAAATGTATTTATTATGTTTTATATTTTTGGAATAATAGTATGATTGATGAAGAAACATATGAATTAAAAAATTCTATGAAATAAAAATATCCACAGTTGTTTAATTAAAGAATAAAATATTGAGGATGAAATTTCTATATGGGGGATGAATGTAAAATCACTATTATGTTTAATATAGATAATATTCATGCATTATTAATATTAATTAATTAGGTATTATAGAATTATATTCATTGTATGAATATTAGGTAGTTTTGCAATCAAAAGAAAAAAGAATTATTTCTAAAAAAATTACAATTGTATACATTATATGGTTTTATTTAAAATATTTTTTTATATATTATATATTTTTAATTTTATAAAATGACCTTCATATTTTAACTTAGCATGTCAACATAAGTTTACAATTAATTTTTTATAATTTTCAAAAAATATATTTTCAATGAATATTGAAAAATACTTCTTCTTATTGAAAACTTTCATTTCATTTCAAGTATTTAAAAAGTATAATTAAATTTTAGATTAGTCTTAAATTTTAATTATTTTATTTTGAATTAAAAAAATCCAAAAAATATTATTTTAATCATCATTAAAACTTTAATTTCATATAATCATAAAAGGTAATTTTCTAGAAAACTGTTTTTTATCACATTTTGTGAGTGTAATTTTAGATTAAATTCAAAACATATTTAAATTTAATTTGATAAAATAGATTAAATATTTATAATCAGAAAAATTATTATTTGGTAAAAAGTTCAACTTAATTTTTGATCATAATGAAAACTAAAAATTGTAAAAATATGTTATCACAGTTATGGTTAAAATAAGTATAGCGTAGTGTTGAACTAAAGGGATAACTGTTAAAATTACCTAAAAACATTTATAAATCCTATTTTATAGAGATATATTTGGCATGTATCTGTCATATTCATAAATATTCCATTTTTTATCCATTTAGCTTGTGTATGACATTAATCTAATCTATGTTTTTTAAATTTCATGTGTGTTCTCTACCCCACTTATAAAAGTACACCACCTATCCTCTACTCTTCACACATAAATATCCTATTATATTCTCAAATAACTACAAAAATATTTTATTATAATCCCTACAATTGATCTATAGGCCCCAATTTTTATCAAAAAAATCACCCTAATAAGGATTTATGTATAAAACTAAAGAGGTTGTTCAAGAAAAGGTATTGTTCTTAACTATGTGTTTGCATTTTACTTATTCTTATACCTCTTTCAAATAATTTTTAACTAAGATAAAATAGTAACATAAATATCTTTAATAAACTTATATTTAATTATTTTTATGTAATAACATATATCTACCTTCTTTTCCACCAATTAGAAAATGAAACAATTATTCATGTGTTTGAAGGATAACCAGATCATGAACCGATTTAATTTATTTTCCATCACCATATACCGTGGTTTTTTATAATTATTGATAAAATACATAAATATATTATCAATGACATATTTATCATTCAATAAATTTAACATATCCTATATTATATTACCTTTTAATGTATTAAATAATGATAATTTTGTTCATGCATAGGTGTGGATTGCCACCTACATGAAGTGATGTAATTCATTTTTCATCACTGCATCACATGGATGGTATTTATAACTTTATTAATAGAAATTATATTATATTTATTATATAATCACCAATTATTTAATGATAAATAAAACTTTATTTATTTCCACTATGTTATCTGAAAAATGGAAACGTTACGCATGCATACGTAATACTTACCCTCTCCATTGTTATAACGTAATTCATTTTTCATAAACATATTTCATGGTTTTTTTAAAATAGTAATTTATTTATAAAAATAATAACCATATGATGATTTTTATTATTAATATGATGGAATAATGACCTCATTGACTATATTAAACCTTATTATGTCATTTTGGACCAATCAGTCGAATATTATCAAAATTACCAACGTGAACATAATTGGTTATGTAATTAAATAAAACAAGGTAATAAATAAATACAACGAATAAATAAATTTAAAAAGGTTATTAATAAATTAGTTGATAAACATAAATATATTATTCCATAAGAAAAATAATGTACATGATGATTTAAAATTGAGGTAAATGACACTTTACCATAAAAAAAAAACTTTTTAAATTCTTTAATGACTTATTTTCTAAATATTTTTCATACATATTATTGATATTATTTTATGGATTTATTAATATGAATATAAATTAAATATATAAGAAATTTTATGTTACTTTTCACTTTATTTACATGGTTTTCAGAATGAATTTGTATACATATTTTGTAAAAAAAAATCTGAAAAAGGGACAAAAGTAATGTTCTATTTTAACATATACAACGTCAACGGTTTTTCCCACCTTTGTAACCATTATTTGATTCTTTTTATTCCTTTACCTGATTTTTGTTTTCTTTAATGAGATAACCTTCTTACCAATTTTCTATGTATTTTGGAAAATAGTTTTAAATAGAATGGATATTTTGATATCCAAAAAATCATTATGGTTTCAAGGAATATTTTTACTAGCATGATAATGGAAATGAAACATTTAATGTGTTATGATTAGGTTTTGATTCTTGGGAAGGTTTTATGATAACAATTTAGCCTTATATAGCTCTAAATTATGGGTGATTCTTATATAGCTCATGATGATGGGTGAGGCTAGTGTAGTAATCAAATGAATTGGATAATGTAATGAGTTTAATATATTAACGGAATTTATTAAGAGATTATTGGAATTTACCAAGAAGGATATTTAATTTTTAATATTGATTATAAGAGTGATATGGAATTGATGCCCCTAAGTTACCTATATTATTTTTCTATCCATTTTATGAGATTCTATAGAAATAATATAATTTTAAAAGGTTAGAGAATAAGATTAAGTTTAAAGTGAAGTTTATTTTACTTCTTAGTGATGAAATGTATAACTCCTTGAAAAGTATTTCTTGAGATTTTCATTATTTCAAAAAAAACCTTTACATTTTTTTTAATTTAATATTTATTGTTAAATGTTTTGTGAAAATATTTATGATGTAATGTCAATTTATTGGGTATGATAATGTTTATTGTGAGCTTAAATTTTATTTTGAAAAAGGAACATTTTTACAAGTATTCAAGGACTAACAAGATTCTTTATTTCTTTTAATGTATCCCTTACTTTCCTTTCTTTTATAATCACATGTTTTCAAAAAAAATCACAGGCTTTTAAGGATGAGTAGGGACATGGATGAGGTGAATCGGAAATTTGTGAAAATGCATCATGAAATAAAAACTTTTTATATTTTAAAATATTTTTATTATTGGAGAAATGGATACTAAGTGGATGTTTACACTTTATGATGTAATATTTATTTAGGTTTGGGTGATGAACTAATACTCTAAAGATTCAAACATAAAATATCTTGAGGGATGTATGAAAATTAATTCTTGTATCAGGATACAGTTTATGTATTGATTAAGGTAGGTTCCTTATACATTTTCTTCCAAAATACTATAATTATATAACTTCTTTTGCAGATAAAGATAATTCAACACTATAATTATTCTGTTTCCCTCTATATTATTTGACTACCAAATATAACCAATTATACTTAATCTTCTTACTTATGTATCACTTTCAAACCATAGATGTACTTTGTTAACTCTATAGTACCCCAAATATGTATTAATGTGAAAAAACCTATGAGAATCTACATAGAATCACTATTCACTATGAAACACATCAAGTGAATATTCCATATCACATAACTCTACTGATATAGCTACTATATAAGATTTTTGGTGCATTACTCAGATGTGTAACTTTGATCATGGGTCCAATGGTGTGTAACCTTAAGCGTGAGAATCCTCTATGGAACTACTAGTGTATAATGCTTATTCTAGAACTATATCATAAAACCCATTTATCATGACTTTATTTTATACTTCTTTTTCACATGAGTAAAATTTCATAACCAAAAGAACATAACCCCTTGTGTGAATCTCTTCTTTGAAACCATTTATACATGTTAGATGTGTTGTCCCATATTTTTGAGCTCTTACCCTCCATTATGAATTATTCCTCATGAATTAAACAATAAGGATACATATCTACATAATAAGGTGAACAAAGTTATATTTATAGGGAATTAACACCACCTCGTTCTTTAAAAAATCACTTTGACATTCATTACACTAACTTACTAAACATTTTTATATCTCCTAAACATGTATATTTACATCACGTGACTCCCTTTGACTTTCAAATTTTATGACTCTGTATTTTTTGGATCAAGTAATTCTATCTCATAACCCATCCAATTTTAATATCTTATTGTTAAAAGAGGTCACAATAATTATTGGTGTATCTTTCCATTCACATTCAACCAATGTGGTTCACATGTTTTGTTCATATATACATGATTTGAATAATCTCAATCATTAGATTCATTATGTTCTATCACGTAAGCCTTTACCAAAAAATACTACCATAATTTTCATCATTTCACCATTTATGCACTTCATATAACCATGAAACGTGATTCTTTTTCACATACATGATTCACATAAACCACTTTCATGTGATCTTTATGAGATTATGTAATATCATAATTTTTCTAGAAAACTCCTTCACAGAACACAAATTTAATATGTGGTAATATGTACCTTAATGTCTTATGAGATTATATAACCTATAATGGATTACACAATTTTCCATCTTCTTTTTTAATGTTTCACTCTGTACGATAATAAATGCCATATTCTCCATTTTTCATTAATAACACTTTTGGTTTTCTATAAGTTTTATTAAAATATCCTTTGATGTATCACCTTAAAATTTTCACCACATTCTAATAATACCTTCCTCCATCATGTGGGAATGTTTTTTCAGTAAAATAATTTTGTTGTATTCATCTTTAATATTTGATAAATAATTACAATAAGATTATCCTCCCCTAATCGTATAGTGAATGTCACGTAATTCTCTCATTCACCCATGTGATCTTCTCATTATTAGATCATCATGGATTTTATATCATTTACCCATGTATTCAATGTGAGATAATAAATTAGTCGAACTATATGATAAAATGATTAACAAAAAATATGACAATAATCATAGGTCTTGATCCAACATTCTCCCCCATTAGATTTTATTCTCAATATCATCAAAAATGTATACTTATATTGATATAAAAGGTTTCTATACAAATATTTTATAATGTTCTATGGTTATGGATTCATGATTCCATTATTTCATCCCAATTTAACATCAAAATTAAAAGGGAATTCAAATCATTTCTCCCCACCTTAGGGTATCATCAAATCTATCTTTTATATTAAATCCAACTTTCACATAGAATACCATAAGGGTGATTTCAATTGTATTTAAAATCCCACTAAATATATAAGCTTCATTAATAAAATTTTCAGAAATTATTAAGTAAATCATGTGGGGAACATTGTTCTCTACCAACTACTTCCATCAATATATTACCAGTGTTAAATCTTGGACTCACATTCTTCTTTAATATTATACGCTAATAAAATATTTTTAGGAGGTGAAATAACTAATTGGAATCGAGCCATTGATAGATACTTTAATCCCACTGAGTCAAAAATCATTGTTGAAAACAACATTTTTGTCAATAAACACTAACACTATCTATTTAACTCACATACTTAAATACATGTAATAATTATGCCTTTATCGATTTTGTAAAATCATTATATGATCTCAATCACACTAACATTAGAAAGTCATTGAAAAATCAATTAACAAATGTGTGTGAGACATGCAATATGATGATTCAACTAACATGAAATGTTAATGATAACCTTATGAAACCACCTAGTCTACATGATCTTCAATTATTCATAGGACTCCATTATCGAAAGAAGACAAAAATGCTAGAGTTATTATCACCAAATCACCCTGAAAATATTAACCTTTGAGATGGTAAAATCATTGGTATTAATTGTTGAGATGAAGCAAAAAAGATGAATTTATCTTCATAATGGGGAAACCCCTTGTTGAGAATGATATTAAATTTATAGAATTTTAATAGTTCTCTGAAAATAGTTATTTGATACTAAATTTTTATAAAAAAATATTTAAACATGAAATACATGTATATCACTATATCTCTACCAATATGACATCATCTAGTAGACCAATACCACTGTATCTAAGGCCAAAATATGACATGAAACCACTTGATAAATCAAATATAGCTTTGGTAACTCTTCATATATATATTAGTATATTCATTTTATATCTAGTTACCTATAACCACACTTCCAAATCTAGTTCCATAAACACTTAAATTATATAATATCATTGATAATTATTGTAGATTCATGGACATAACTATCCAAGAAATTAAGTCAATTAATGAAAAGTTTTCATTACATACATTTCCATTGCCTTTTAGGTTTAGATTTAGAGAATTATGAATAAACATAAACCAATAAAGACCATGTATTTCCAATCTAAATGTGATTTTTTCCACTATAAGATATTACATAGTCTAAAATAGTTTATCAACATCCCCCACAATCTATCTTGTTATACATATCATGTGTAATTATATTCCTTATTACATGGGGAAATCGAAACAAAATATGGGGTGATATTAAATTCTTTGTAAGTTAAAACATACAGTAGAGGTAGTCATGGCATAAATAGGGAATGAATATTATGGAATGAATATGTAATAATCATAATTCCAAAATCAAATAAAAATTATGGCATAATATATCTATTTATAGCAATGAAAATAAATATTTTACCTATATAAAAATAATTTAATTCATAGTTATGGAATGGAAATACCATAAATCCTGATTTTATTGTCATGTCCACACCAAAGAAATAATTCTTTTAGTCAAGGTAATATCCAATAAATTATCCTTTCTATAAAGATTACATTCAAGGAATATTGATTAATTTGGAAGGAATGCACTAAATATCCAAAAATTATAGTGACCTTAGCCTTTTACACATAACATATCATGATTTTAAACATAATTCAGCATCAGAGTACAAGCCAAGGATCGTTAAGTCTATTGTCTTGGAAGACTAGGTACATGTAACACAAAACATGAGGCTAAAAACACTTCTTTATTTAATATTTAGAATGAGATAATAACTTCATTTGAGCCCTTACATATGGATACGGTACCCTGGGGAACACTTGAACAAAGGGATGAGCTAAGAATCCCAGTAAGGGAAAGAACATATGAATAAACTTTAAGCACATGAGTTAGGAGGCTTGACATAATGATATTGGAAGCATGGAACATATGGAATCATAACATATAAACATGGGATCATAAAAACATGGAATAAAATAAAAATGGGATAATATAAGCATGATATTATATAAGCATAGTTTCATAGATAGGTGGCATCAACTTTAAACATGACTTTGGTATGAGTCAAGGCTAACCGCCAATCTCGTTTCCCATAGTAGAACAAGCTAAGGCTAACCACCCGGACCATTTGCCCATAATCTTCTCATGAGACATTAAATTTACCCAATTCATTGGAGCGCTATCTAGGAACAACCATATAAGCTTATTCATGTATGTTCTTGCCACATAAAGAATCTCACATAATCAATCACACATAAACATGAGAGTACCCAAGGAAAGAAATGGGCACACAATCGCATCATGAGGCTTAAATAAAAGGGACATAACATAAAATAATCCATGACAGAAAGTAATTAAATAATAAATAGACACTAATAATGTATAAACGCATAAATCAAGACAAGATATATCAAACTTAAGTGATAACATGTAAAAATATTTTTTAGGAATCTTTGAGTCAAAACATTTTAGTGTTGTTTAAGAAAACATCGAATATCTCTTAAAATGAAAAACAGCATAATATTTTTTATAAAACCAGAAGTAAACCAAGAGGGTTTTCATAATAAAAGACTGATTTTATAAATACAAAGGTGACTTAAAACAAAGGATAGAGTACACTTCGTAATAGGAAATAATTCGGGAAGTTCCATTAAAACGGGTTCACTTATCGGGAAGTAATGAGGAGAGAAACACATAAAAGCATGCATATCCCCAAAAGAGAGTGATTAAAGAGTCTTGATAATTAAACTTGGAACATGTAAAAAACATTTAGAGTATTCACATGAAAATATAAGATAACATCATCTTGGTAGAAAGGTAGATAAGACAACCAAAAGGAATAAAAGATGTTCGGGTAGAATTCTTTACGAATTATCGGCATGGTATCATGAGTACTTAAGGGGGCTTAGTGAGAGAGGAAAGGGAATTATCATCACTTATAAATAAATATTTCATTATGGGGGAGGTTAGAAATCATACCCCATAATTAATAATTACACACAATATGTCTTAACATTGTGAACAATCTTGAATAAGATTGAAATTGAGAGGATCCCGTACCTTAGGCTCGTTGGTGTTCTTCACTTGATATTAATGACCTGAATAGTAAAATTAGGTTTATTTATCAATATTTATAGAACCATATCTAAAATTAAAAGATTTATTATAACCTTTTTAAGTTCATTTATACCCATTTTGATTGATTACAAGGTTCAATTTCATTGTTCGGGTTCGTTTGTTTCATTTGTTTTAATGATCGGTTCAATTGTATTTAGGTTCAAATAAATTTTAAGATGAAAGTGGTTGTACAGAATTGAAGTTATATAACATTATTGGACATCCATTAGGTTAAATGGTTAAAAATAATTTGGTTAATTAGAGTGAAAGAGAACCTTTACATTAAACATTAATGATAAACACTTGAATCAATTTTAACGATTTTTCCCATAATTGACTTGTTTTGTTTTATTTTTTTATATCATGGGTGTATGAGGATTAAAGAACCTTAAATAGTACATATAACATATATAATAATCTGTTTAAACCATAACATAAATGGTTTCATGACCAGAAATTAAAGAATTTGAAAACACATTATCCAAGATGTTGGTAATTTGACACATCTCCGACAATGTTTTAATTCTAGAACGTGAGGGAGAGGAGGAAGATAATGATGCTTGAAATTTTCCATAAACATGATTAGCATCCAGAATATATGAGATTATGGATCTTTAATTACTTTTGGATAAGGTAAGTGTAAGAGGGTATAAGAAAAGAAAGGAAATGAAAACAAAACACTTGAAAACGAAAGAGGGTTCTTACCCTTTGATCTCCTCTCTTTGAGACTCCTCTTGGGGGATTTGATTTTGATCTTTTGGAGAGACCATAAAGCATTAGAATTGGAGAAGGATCTTGGGGAGATATTTGGGCAGAATTTAGAGAATTCTTGGAGCTTGAGAGGAGTGGAGAAAAGAGGGAGTGAGGGGGGGGGGGGGTTATAGTGGAGGAGAGAGGGGTTTTCTTAATATAAAATTTATTAGTTTATTAATTCCTCCCAAGACAAAGAATAGTGAGTCTTATATGACCAAAAATAGTAATTTTATAATGTAATATCGAACCAAGTGGGCTTACGTCATCATAACATCACACATGACTCAATTAATCCATTATTTATCATTTATTGTGAATTATCGGTTTCTACTATTCATCAAAAATTCAAGTATTTCAAAAAAATCACAAAAATTTAACCCAACCATTTTTCAATGTGTAGAATCCAAAAATGAATTCCATTTTTTAAAAATAATTTTCTTAATATGATTATTTTAATATTTAAATAATAAAATAATTTATTATCAAAACCAGCTTTAAAGCATTCATTAACTCATTCTAAACTATAGGTATATCAAACTTCCAACATGAATATTATTTTTATACCACCATAGGTAAGGTTACATTCATTAGGGATTATAAATATTCATAAGGTTATGTTACTATTCATTAGGGTAGGATACTATTCACCAAAAAATATTATTTTTTTATTAGACTCTAAAAAACATCTTGAACACAACCGTGTATGCCGGATTTTCGAAATTCTAAACACAGAAGTGAAAAACTTATGTTTAAAGGTCACTTATCACTTAGTAGTACATAATTATGTGATTTTATGGAATATTTATAAGAAGGTAATTTCCATTAAAAACATTGGGTCGTTACAAAAATGTTTTCCCCATGAAATATAACAATGCATCAAAGGACTATATATCATCGAGATCCACCCATCACATATTTAAGTCTAATTCATTCATTGTATGACATAGTGAGTAAAAAATACATAATCATCTTTCAAAATAATAAACCTTATAGAAATAAAATAATACAAAACAAAAATACATTTCCACATTTTAATCAAAAGTATAAGATTATTATAACTCATCTATAAAAATAAGTTAGATGGTTAAATAATAAACAGTCAACATTCCAAAAATCAACCATATTGGAATAAAAAAATATGGGATGCCAATAATTTTACCTAATTTTCATAAAATATATTACATGATCATAACCCATACAAATAATGAAGGTTGGTGGTTTCAAAAGAACATATACTTTGTGTTGTAAAGGAATCACAAATGGATTTTATCATAAAATAAAAACGCACTCATAAAAAGAATGCTTCAATTGGTATAAAAAAGGTATCAAGAATTTAATTATTAGTATTATGAATTAAATATAAAAAATGAAAAATATATATTAAAGTATAGATAGTGAAATATTAGCTTTATTGTGGTAAATACTTTTGAAAATAAAAAGTTAAGTGGAAAATAAATCATAAATGTTCCTTTCAATAAAATTATCATCGATGTAAAATAAAAAATTATATATCTCTTAAAAAGATAACTTTTGAAAGGGTTATGTAAAAGATTTTTAAAACATTTACTTTAAAAAAATCTCCAAAAATATATCCATGAATATTCATAAATTTTATCATTGATAAAAGAGGAGAGGAAAATAAAACATATTACTTTTATGGTAAAAACCCTTTATATTATTTTCATGATACCATTGTTCAAAACTCACATTGTAAAAATAGTAATAATTTATTATTTTATATAGAAATATATTTTTACACATAGGGATTAATTAATTTACATGAAATAAATTATTAAGGATGGAGAACCAAATCATGAAATATAGAAGTCTGTGATAAAACAATATTACTCAAATAATGAATATTTGAGTTATCAATATCCCATGTGAGCAATATTCTCCTGGAAGTATGAAATATTTCAAAATGGTGTTTAATGTGGTATAAATGTGTATTCATAGAAAAAAATATAATGTAACATAATATAATTAATTGGTATATTTTACATAACATTTAAGTCTAAAAGGATGATCATAACTCAAATAATGAAAATTGAGGTACTAAAAATCTTTACAACTAGGGAAATAATTGCGTAAAAAGACTTATAATGAAAAGGAAATAGTTTTTCATAGAATTTTCCATGAAATGTAAAAATATATGATAAATATACATCACTGGGAAACGAATAAACCATTCAATTAAAAACATGGTTCATAACATAATAATGCCTTAATGAAATAGAGTTTGAGATCACGAACCTTTGTGAATTGTGTAACATTTTAATCCAAAAAATTCAAAAGAGAGGGATTGTAACTAAACTTAAAATACCATGATTAAAATATAATTAATATTATTCAATCCAAAAAATCTAGTGTATACACCACGTAAAATGAAATTAGGTTCATAATACCAAATATGTCTCAAAGAGATGGATTTGTAACAAAACCCCTTACCTTTTTCAGATTCATTCTCTACATGCACCTAACATCTGAAATATATAAATTAATATTATTAGATAAATCATTAGGAACATTATTATTCCATATTTAATTTATGATATAATTTTTTTTATCATAATTTATTTATTTATTATATTTATTTTGCTTATGTTTCAATGAAATGTTAATTTGTTTCGATTTTTTTTGTAATTTTATCGAATGAAGAAGATATTTTAATAATGAAATAAATAATTAATATATTCACTAAATAATAAAAAATAATTACTATATTATTTATTTTCCCATAGTTCTCTATGATATAGTTTTATATCATTGTTTAAGTAACTCGTTAAACAAACCCAAACAATACCGCATTATATCTCGATGGGTGAGTTTGGTTAAGGAAGTGGATAATATCATTATAAAAAAGAAATAATGATATTATTTAATAGATATTAATTTTTTGAATCATATTTTATATGGTTTTAATAAATAATTAATATCATGATGAATTATGAAAAAATTTACATTGTGGGGGAGGTAGTCAGGACAACTCATAATTAATGTTATTTTATTTTTTTAATGGATGAAAATGAACACATAAATATAGTTATATTAATATAATAAAAATTATTTATAATATTGATGCTAATTGTTTCTTATTACTATTTTAAGGGATGATTTTTAAGATAAATATTAAGAATAAAATGTTAATGATTAGGTAATACTCACTTTCAAACTTTGACATTCTCTTGAAATTATCCTTGGATATGATGGGTCATAGGAAACTAATTGAGACAAGAGGATTGCGAACATGATAAAATATTAATGAAGGATAAAATTGGATGAGTTTCAATGGTTCATTAAAAGTAATGGGTGTGGTAAGAAGGGGTGGAAGCGTCCCCTTTTATATGTGAGGAAAATGGAACTTTTGTGAAGACCCCTCTGCTTATCGAAGATATCATTACACTATTCAAGTGAAAAACACATAAAAATTTATAAATAATAAATTCTAAGTCAGTATTGTGTATTAATATTCATAAAAAATTATTTCCATACATTTTTTAAACATGATTAATTCCATTTGTTATTAGGATTTTACATTTACTTTTGTTTACCTTGGTAAATAGTTTTTAATTAATTAATTTTTATTTTAATGAAAATATAAAAAAATCCCTAATAACAAATTTGAGTGTTATGGGCCTAAATGTAATCTCAAATTAATAAAATTAAAATTCTAAATATGGATAAATTAAATTTTTAATTAAAACATTTAATATATATATAATACGTTTTTGTAGAAAAAATATTATTTTGACCATTTTGTGTTCTTAATCTTATTTTGAATTGATTACCAATTTAATGAGTGGTTATTTATTTAAATATTTTATTATAAATTATATTAAATTAACTTTTTATAAGTTATTAATTTCTTTTTTAGAAAAAAAATTAAACAATATTAATAAAACAATTCTATTAAAATAACAGTTTTATCATTATCATGATCATTAAGTTTAATCATAGAAATAAAATTTTTATGCCCCAAATTTAATTTAACTTAATAAATAATTTGATCATGTGAATATAAAATATAATATACATTTTGATAAATTCAATTTATACATGTGATAATAATTAATTTTAAAATAGTTAATGTATAATGTATTATGAATACTTTTTTAAAATATAACTTATGTTATAGAAAGTCATATATGAGTTTTTAGATTAAAAAATATATTTTTAAAATTATAAATTCACTTAAAAATTACAATTTTGTTCAATATAAAAAGGTTTCATGAAGTTATAATTCATACATACATACTAATAATTTCATAAAATTCATGTTATTTTTAAAAATGGTATTTTTCTCTATTCACAAAAAAATAAATTCTTTAGAAAAATTAAAATTATATTAATCTTAATGAAATATTACTATTTTTAATCCAAAAAAAATGTTCATTTTTTAAAATTAAAATTTTAAAAATTTTAAAATTAAACTTTAAATTAAAAATATGAGATATAATGAGAATCTTTTTTTATTAGAAAATGAAATTTTCAAATATTAGTTATTATTGTTTGTATTCTATATCATTTACCAAATAAATTAATGTTAACCAATTATTAATATCAAATATAATTTATCTTTATTAATTATACATTTCTTATAATATAAATTCATATCACAAAAATGAATCTTTTATAAAAATGTGATATTAAACAATAGATAATCTTATTATTCATTTTTGGTAAAATAACTAAATTTAATTTATATTAAATTTAGAATTAATTTTATTTATATAAATATTTCATGAATAGTTTACTTTTATTCCTTCTTGCTAATTCAACAACTTTGTTTTAATGGTCATACTTAACTATATTGATATTTTGTTTAAGTTCATTGTTGCATGTGGAGAAATCCATCAAACACATTAACTTATTTAAAATTAATCATATATTAAAATATCAAGGTTAAAAATTCTCCCCCAATCCAAAATAAATTGTATCCTTAAAAATTTAATTCCCACATAAAAAATATCTAAGGGTATGAATAAGGTTTAAATGGATTGATTTATCATCCTTAATATTATAGGTAAGTATAGGAAACTCACATATAATCATATCTCCATATTTAGAATGTTTCAAAGCATTTTATAAAAATACCTCTCATGGGTATTAAGTCCTATTTTATTTCCCATTTTGTTTATAGCCATAATTTTAGTGATAAATAATCAATGTTTTTAAGAAATATGATTCCTTATTTTGTAAATTATTATGAATTCAAATGCATAAACATACCACACACGTCCATATATCATCTCTACAATTCCTCATATTGGTGATACTAGAATAATGATTAGGTCAAAAAATGAAGTTGATGAATAATTATCCTCCTTTACATAAGAATCATTGAGAACTATGTTCAAACCCCTTTTAGCCCTGATCATTGTATCTTTCTCGACCATACCATCTTGCACTCTCTCTAAAATATCCCTCACCTGATTCGTTATACTCAATAGATAACCACCCATTTATTTACTCATATGTTTCACTAGTCCCCAAACTACCAACTCTGTCATGTCCTCCAATATGATGGTTGGTGGTGGATGGATACCCCACCACATCCACTCTGGGTGGATCTTTATATTCCCAAATAGGACCTTCAGAGACCTAAACTACTTCCACACACACAGTATGGACTCATGTTCTCTTGGACATCAAACATGATTCTTTAAATACTTCCAACCATGGTTTTACAAGGATTTATCCTCCATATTCACCTCACTATCTTGTCATATATTTCTAATATCTATAGTGGGGTTTTATATTCTACTTCCACTATTATAATGTTGCATTTAAATTTTATGACATCATCCTGGAATGTATGTGTTGGTGGTGCATTTATGGATGATGAAGTAGATAATATATTATTATCATATACCATTGTAGTGAAATTATGATATCCATTCAGTGGATTCTGAAAAATTTTCCACCCTCATCCATTTTTCAAAAATAATGATGTGGGAATTCTGACCATGATTTAGTGAATAGGGAGTCTGTGTTGAAATATTTAACCCATTTCTATAATCACATCAATTCCATCTAATGGAAGGTTTATAAGATTTATATTTCCATAAACATTAACATGGGATAAAATAATATTTCTACCATAAGTTTTTTCAATAATAAAAAAATATAGTGATTAAATATGCGTTATAAACATCCCAAATACACTAGGGGATAAAATAATAATCCCATAAGGAATCCAAAACTCTTGAGTGGATGAAAATTTTACCTTAGTTTCTTCAATTCCATAACCAACATCCAATAATAGGAGTAACATAGGTATTTCCTTATTTCAATTATCTTAGATGATGTTTATTTTTCTCATCCTTATTGTCCTACATTTATATTAGTACAAACTATGTCATACATAGGTCAATATATATAATCCACTAATCAATGTGTATCATTCTAGTATCAACATAGGTTACACTTTGATTGGGGTTTTTCATACTTCAAATCCCTCAAAGTAACTATAAACCATTCATAAAAAGTGGTTCATAAAGAACATATGATCAACCAAATCATATCAATCAATATTGAAATACCTAGTGTCTGGTTGGGCCATATAGTTGTGATCTATAAATGATAAATTTAATATTAAATATTTTTTTTTGAAGTTACTAAATCTAGTTACATCTACGAGAAATCATGAATCCACTTATAGTATCCAAATAAAAATTTATTTGGTAGGAAAACCACATACTCAATATATTAACCAAACATTAGGGTGTCATCCTATACATATATATACTCATGGGGTTTTCAAAAATGTTTCATTATCTTAATCCTTAAATAAAAGTTTTGTTATTACCATAATATTAAATCTTATTCTATCATATAGGGTTATCAATGAATATGAAATTATAAACAACCATAACATATCACCCATCCAAATTGTCCTCAAAAAAATACAAATTTATATAGTTACCCAATGCCTACTCTGATACCTATTATTTCACCTCGGTCCCTCATCCTTAGATTCAGTGCCATAAACACATACTTTACAAAATGGGTTCGATACGAACTTTAGATTCTTGAAAATAAGTATCCCATAATTATATGAAACTAAAAAATATGGAATAATATAAATTCTAAACACCTTTTATGTATAAATATATAGAGAATTATAAATAAACATAAAATAATAAAGATTAGGTATTTCTCATACAAAGGACATTTTCCCAATATAAGAAACTACTTAATCCAAAATGGGTCTTCAATATATCCCATATGCAAATATTTTAGACATTACATTTGTATTCCTTATCTCTAAAAACATGATAAAAGTAAACATAAAAAATTGTTGATCATAAATAATCATTAATTTAAGACATACAGCTAAGTAAAACATGGAATAAATATTATGGTAGGGATAAGTGATCATCATAATTCCATAATCAAATGAAACTGATAGAATAAAAAATCTAAAATTCCCCTTCTTTTTATAAATTAATGGAATATTTTTTCATTAAAAATAAATTTTTTATCTTGATAAATGTTCCCTGAGGACCAAGGAAGGTTTCATGAGAATATGAGGCTTGTTCAGAGTCTGGATATTTTAGTTTTGGAGGAAGTATACCAGACACACAATTTGACCAAACCATTCCCCAGATCCCACATAGTTTGGAAAAACCATATGGGGTGTTTAAGAAGGTTGAAAAGGGGAACATGGTTAGGCTGAACCATGGGACTAGACACTTGGCCATTAAATTTTTCTCATAATTATGACAAAGCCATTTCACATAGGCTTTACACGTTTTTTCAAACAATGCACCAAGCTGTGCGAGGGGGCCCTTGGAAAATTTTGGGAAAATGGCTGGGGTGTAGTTTGACTAACTGTGTGGAAAAAATATGCACTCCATTCTTTGATGGGTAAATTATAATTTTTCTATTAAAAAATTTATAACCCTCGCTCATTTTATTTCTCTTCCATAAGGCATCCCTCTCCCTCATAAAGTTCCTCCTCAAGCCTAAGAAATACTTTTTCATTTCTCCTTCATCCAAGTTCAGAATCAACCACCGTCCATCTTATTGGATTCATATCATTAAACTCTATAATCCTATTTATTCCACTATTTATTCATATATCCATCTACCTCACTATGTTGGAACAAACTCATATTCCCTATATTTAGTGAATTTATTTATTTTAACGATTTCTCCCATTCTAGTTGGATTCATGGGCCGACACTAGATGAGTAGAGTGATACAGAACTAATGTATATGGTTTAGTTATTTTACATAAATGTATAGTTTTATATTATCATGAACCACTATAAATTGCTTCATATTTCCTATAATCACCTCCATAATGTTTAGATAATTTAATTAATAGTTATTCTCATGAGTAAATGAACCATAGCTACCTATGAATCAATGTCATGAGGCATTTACCTCAACACGAGACACCCATATGGTTGTGCACCATTTTAAAGTCTTAAAATCCTTATGATTTAGAAATGAGTTACTTATTATTAATTGGTTTGTATGATCTTCCTTGCAATAAATTTATTGGAGTGTAAATAATTACAAGTGAATTGTATGACTATGAGTTAGGCCCTTGTGATTTATTCCATAGCTTTAATTACATGGATTAAATGAATTGTCCAACTTAATTGAATTATTATTATATTAATTCCATGTTGAGATCGTATGTGTTATCAATAGCTAAGTCATACCTTTATACCAAGTCAAGGGTGATACATGGGTCCTGATTTAAGGACGCATTGTAATGGCTCATCATGCTTTATAATTTAGACTTATTATGGATTGTATATTTGTAGGGAGAGATACTTGTATTCTTTGTTGAATTATTTTTAAGGGATCACAAGGGGGATTTACATACCTATAAATGAGATATAAATGTTCCCTAGGAGAGTTACCATGGATGGTTTGATGTAAAGATAGTTATACCATGCCATGAGTGATACTTGGTCCTCTATGTGAGATACCTGGGATGGGTTTAGAGGGTCGTACATCCACCATTTCGAGAGTGATACTTGGGATTTTTTTTATGTATATCTTTATGTGGACTCTATGAGGATAATTATTTATATAGCTCCTAAATAAATATTTAGGATTCGTTTTATGGATCACCTTGGAAGGTATCGCAATTCCATTCATTAAATTATAAGGATTATTTTTTAAAAAAATATATAATAATGCATAATTTTTATCACATTGAAACGTCCTCCAAGACAAATCACTTTCTTGGGTTTGTTTCCCCATGATTCTTGATTTTTGATGACCCATTTTTACACCCATATAATATCAGTGTAGGTTTACCTTGGTTTAGATACATCCATTAAAGTTCAATGTAGGTGTGTCGATTAGGTATCCAGGAGGAACCTAGACTGATTTTTTTATTTAATTCTTTACATTTATTATTTACCTACACACTACACATTTTATATACATAGAATATATAGTTCTAGATTCCATTGGTGGTGGCATACTTAAAATATCTCACACCATTATCAGGACACTTAAACTATCCAAACAGACTTTGGGTCTAAAAGTATAGAAAAGGGAAAGTATCCAGCTTTTGATGTTTGATCATTGGTTCTAGTATGGAGTATGGGAGAAGAGTAATGAGCCTATGCTCATGATTCTAAAAGAGGTAGCTTTTGGAATTTTTTATTTTTCTTTAGAATGTGGTATATTTATATTTCCTTTATTTCTCATGTACTTTATTTTTGTATAGCTAAATGTCGTGAGAATCATTTTGTATATGATATTGATTTAGCCTCCACCTTTTGGTTATATTGGATTGTTTATTGTTATTATCCCACTACTTCTTATTTATTACTTTTTCTGCTACATGTCATTACTATTAACCATTATGGATTAATTAATTCATGAGGGTATAGACTCCCCAATATACTGTCAAAAATCATTACTTCTAGTTAGTATCCTCTAGTGTATAGGGAAGAACACCTGAGGTCATGTGGCCAACCATCTTAGGACACCCCTTAGTGTATTCCAAGGTGGTACACAACAATATGGTATCAGAGTCTTCCTTTTCCTTTTTTCTTACTATTTTGGTTTACTAATTTGCCATTGGGTGACACTCCTATTTTGTGATTTTATTATTGTTGATATCATAATTATGGTTTTAATTTTTTTACTTGACCTCATATGGTAAGTAAGTATCATATCATGCATCATACTATGCACCTAAGAGTTCACATATCATTCATTATTCCATGTCATGTCTACATTACATCTTTCATTCCCAATATTTCGTGGGATTGTTGTGATTCCATCAATTATAATATATAAAAATATGATATTGTTTCTTGATGGGTCAAAATAATTGGAATAATTTAAGTTCCTACATCATTCTAAATGGTTTTTTTCAATATATATTGATGATGTAACTTAATTAACCAATTATTTCATGTTTGCGTCATGAACCACTAGTTCTATGGACTGAAAAATTAATTGATTGGACTTATTGAATTTCAATGTTAATTTAAGAATCATGTACTTATTTAAATTTGTAATATTAGTTCATTGAATAAAATAATTATATATAACTAGTTAAACCATGATACCAAACATAATGGTCAGGTCTTAGTTACATGATGAACCAATTTCAATTTTTAATGAGTATGGACCATTATGAATTAGAAATGGTGACACATCTAACTAGACTTTTATAACTATATAAATAAAAATTATTATGAAATTAAAAAAAATCATTTAAATTGGAAGGTTCGCCACTAAATGGGGATGAAAATTTCTATGTAAAGGGTTTTTTCCTCTATACCTTTCAATTGAAACTTCATATATCAAAACATTTGTTATGTTATATGATATCTTGACACTAACTTGACCATAGTAGTGGGAAGTATTTAGTGTCTTCTATGGTCTTTTCTGATATTTCTTATCACTTATTCCTTGATTTAGGAGTAGTCTAAGAGTCATGACCCAGTTTATAGGAAGGATGTGTACCTATCATTTCCTACTTTATCAATTTTCAATGTATTTTTAAATATTATATAAGGTGGGAATTTGGAATTTTTTGAGTTATTCCACCAAGATGTCCTTGACTTGTGTGCCCAAAGGGTGGAGATGGCTATGCTCTAGTGGTGGTGGGTATGAGCTATAGGTATTAACTCCTATATCCTGTTAATTCTCCACTATGAGTTGATGCTCAATTTTAAGATATCTTTTTTTCTTCATGAATCATGTACTGGGATCTCTGTGACCTACCCCTACTATATCATATTTGACCTAGGAATTCGAGAAGCAATATCTTCCCACCTTCGCAGGGGATGGTGGTCCTTAGGATGACGATTCATGATAGAGAATATGTTATCAATCTTCAATCATATGTACATGCTTCTATAGTGTAGAGTCAATATCTCCACTTAAATTCTCTTTGACATTTTCAATCATTGGTGGGATGTTATCTCTCAGGATGATCATTATTAGGGTATGCTTTGGTCATACTTCCATGTGGCCTTCTATGAAGACTTATTTCTATATACTTTGAGAGTAGTCCATGCCATAGTGTTCATTCACTTATAGTAGGGTCCCATGTCCATGATGTTGTATTCATATCATCTCACTAATCTCCAAAAAATTTCATCGACATTGTCTGGTGATGATTTGACAACTACAATAAGGATTTTGGATTAGTGTGTGTATGTTGTCTAATCATAGGTAAATTTTTTCCATCTAACCACTATTTCTGAGATAGTGAACTCATCCCTCATCACTATGAAAACCCTAAGGTAGGATGGAAATTTGAGCTAGGGTGGTTTAGCTTTGAGACAGGTAGCTGGTTTGTCTACTATCAGGAAGTGTATATTTGAGTCTACTTATAGTGGCATCTCCATCTAGATGACATGAACCTACAGCTTTGTGGTGTCTTTCCATTATTATAGGGAAGGAAATAAGAAACCCCATTGTATGAGGAGCCCAATCTATTTCCAAGGTTTTAGTAAGATGGGTCACTTTCAGTGTTTATTTTGAGTTTTTCATCCAGTGCCTAGTCATAAGAGATCTATACCGACACCGCATTTGGGTATAGGGTCTATATCTCCACTTCAAGCTAGGATATGGTCTAATACTAGATGATCGGGCTGAGGTGGTGGTCTTGGATGATGTATTCAGACTTCAGATGTCCATTGGATGTAGAGAGATCCTGCTTAGGGTAGTCAAATTTCATCTTAGGGTTGTGGATCAATCCATATTTTTGTGTTGTAGTCTACACCCAAAGAGTAGATTCTCGGTCCTCCTACAGTATGATTTACTATTCTAGTTTCCTCTTTAGTAGTTTCTACTTCTATTTTGTCTCTTCACACTCATTTATATATTTAGAAATTATGTAATTTCTATTCCTAGAGATGTATTACTTCTATGGTGTGATGACTATCGACACACTATTAAGGGTTTGATCAAAGAGTATACACCATGTGTAAGAAGTGACCCCTTAAGATTTGCGGGTAACAATTATTGTATAATTTCATTATCCTCAAGTTGAAATGATATGAATTAATTATTGGGATGGACAATTTGGTTTCGTACCACACCCATATTTATTTATATCATCGTATAGTGTCATTTACATCACATGAGTTTAGTGATTGCATGCATAAGGGATAATGGAATTTTCAGGTGAGTCGTGATGGACTCGAGAATCATGGACTTGGTGGAGTGATATACTAGATGGATAGACTCATTGTGAGTGATCAAGGAACATAGTATATGTTCCTACCTGTGTTGGATCATTTTTGAGATGTATTCCTTGATGATTTATCTGGATTACCTCTAGTGAGATAGGTGGAGTTCACTATCAAGCTAGATCCAAAAGAGAAACCAGTTTCCATTCCTCCTAATATGATGGAACCTAAAGAGATCTAAGAAATCAATAAGTAGTTGGAATACTTAGAAGAAGTTATTTTATAATACAAACTTCTTCTACATGGGGTTCACCTATCATTTTTTTCATATATATGGACAGTACCCTCAGGTTGTGCATGGATTATTGTCATTTGAACAAGATTATAGTTAAGAAATAGTATCCACTACCCCATATAGACAACTTCTTTGACCATCTTTTAGGAGAGACTATAGGATCCAGGAATTTGTGGAGGTTTGTACCTATTTAAATTTTGGTCAAAATCTTTTAATTTGGTCAATGGAATTATTACTAGTTGTATGAGGAGTTTCTGGGATGTTTTGGGGGTTTAGGACATGAAAGAGAGGGAAAATGGTCATCCAATACATGTTTAACAGTAGGTGCACAACTAGAGTAAATTGTGTGTCGAAACCATGAAAGCCAAGAGGAGGGGTGCATGACTAAACAAAATCATTCAAGGGGGGTCCAAACCATGTGAACTAGGATATAGTAATTCTACATGAATGGTGTATGGTTTGTCAAATCGTGCAGAATCCCTAGGTAACCATGAGACTTGGAACCTTCTTGGAAAGAGGCAAGCGAATAGTTGGTGCATGGTTTGGAAAACCATGAACCCAATTAAAAAGTGAGAATTTACCTTTTTCCCTCAATATTTTAATTCCCTCGCTCTATTTTATTCCCATTTCTTCCTCCTCCTAACCTAGTGATGAATCACAACCCCCAAATCTTCCCAATGTTCAATCTCCTTCAATTATAGGCCACTTGGATTGTTTTTAGTTTTGGATTGAAGCTTTGGGTATGTCTAATGCTCCTCTTTATTCTCTTTTTCAGATTAGGTCTTGTTTTTTTTTCTTCTTATGAATCCCTAAAACTATCATTTTTTTTGTGGATCCTAGGTTTGGGGATTCAAGGGAATCATGAATCTAGATCTACATCTAAGGTTAAGTTATTTTTCATCTACAGATTCAAGTTAGGTGGTCTATAATTTATATCCCATAGTCTTGATGTCAATTTTTGCATGTGTGGTTGTGTTATTGGTTCCTTCTTATTGTGAATTTGATTCATTTAGTGCAATTTGTTAAATTTTTTAGATAAATGATGAATTAAACCTTTCATGATCCCTGTGGGATGCATTGAGGATTATTAGATTGGTTTAGGAACACCCATGGGCTATGCCAATATTCCTGAACATGAAAAAGTGTAATGTTAAATATAGAATTGATTTGTGTTGAATTATATCCCATGGTAAATGTATTGACATGATAGTTTGAATGAAAAGAGTCACTAATGGTAATTGTGTCTAGTATTTATCATGGCATAAGTGGTTGTTGGATTAAAGTTAATGGGTTGAATTAGTTATAGATTGTGAAGGGTAATTGGTTGATTGTCTAAGGCATGTGAATGGTAAATGGGTAAATTAGGTTATGTAATATAAATGAGAATGTGTAGAAGGGATAAGTAATGTGAATTGGTGAATGTGTTAAATGGGTTAATTAATGGGAGTTGTTGTATATGCTAAATGGTTTAAGGTATGAGAAATGAAATTAAGTTAAATGGGCGATGTAAATGGTAAGTGTGCTAATGGGTCAGATCATGATGATTGTTTAAATGTTGAATGAATGTGAAATGTGAATGGTGTTTAATTGGTTAACATTGAATGAAAATTTAATTGGTGTTAATGATGTTTGATTGTTAATATGGCATAAGGGGTCGTTTTTCATACCGTTAACAGGTTAATGAGAAATGAATTGTAAATGGTAATTGTGTCACCAAGTTATGGCATGAGAATGATTTATGTATTCAATGATTTTTGAATGGCGATTTTTTTATATTGTTTAATATGGTTTAAAAATGGTATAAGTGGTAAATGGTTAAATAAGAATGTGTACATGTCTTGGTAGTTATGGGGTATTTTACTTGAGTGTCTACTCCCATAGGTCGGGTTATATTGAGGCTCTAAACCCCACCCCATAATGCTTGGGTTAGGGAAGGGGACTGAGGATCTTTTCTCCTAACGGTTGAATTTGATTAGACTTCCTAAAGTGAGGCTCCAAGGTAAGTGTGTTGTAGTGGTTTATGAAATTTTTATCCCTATAGAGATAAGGAGCTTGACTTATTCCCTTATTCATAGTAATTTACCATCTTAGGTCATTATTTAAATGATATAATTGGATAACCCATGGAACAAATAATGAAAATGGATTAAGTGATTAAGATGCTTAAAGTGAATATTGTTAACTAATTAAAATAGAGTTGTATTTGTTTACTTTGTCATATATTTATTAATTTAATTAACAATCTATTTAGATGGGATAATTTTTATACACCCTTGGTTGTGGCTGACTGAGTTGTATGCACAGCCTTCTTAGGCTTCCATTGGGTACCTAAGTATATTTCTTGGATGTGCATCAGGACAAGGGAAAAAGCCTCATTCTAGGGAGTTGAGTTGGGATTGGGTTGTGCATGTATGAGGATCTAGAATTGGAGTTGGGACCCATTTTTTGGGATTTAGTAGTTTGTATTTATTTTGGGTTTTCCTCACCTTTGTAACTATTAGCATGACATGAATTATTTATTGTTTGGTTGTGTTTTGTAACCTATTTGAGAAATGGTCAGTAATGCATGTTTCTCATTTATTGTTCATTGTTTACTTTATTTCATATGTTATCTATTTTATATTACTCTATAAAATAGGTTATAGTCTCCCTGCATGATCTATTGGACTCTTGATGATATTCATCAACCTCTGGCATATAGGGAGGCTTGCTTAAGGTCATGTGGTGGCCCAACTTGGGGCACCGATGTAGTGTATTTCGGGTTGGGGATGTTACAAAGTGGTATCATAGGCAGGTTCTTTTCTCTATCTTACTATTTGGGAATGTTCTATGAGAGATTAGGATGTTTCGAGTCTTAGAAATGAATCCATTCTTTGGGAGTATCTAAACCATGTATGGGGGTAAACCCAAGTTCCTAGTAAGGTATTATTTTTTTAGGTGTTTTTTTGTTACAGTTGAATGATATTTCACCAATGTGTGGTGCAATTGTTGTATGATGTGGATATTTTATGATATTTTTCTCATAGATGTAATGTAATGGGATTATTCATTCATGCATCATTATAGGAACCTAGGTATATAGGTGGAATGCTTCATGGTAGGCATACACTAGAAGGATGTGTGGGACATAAAGGGTAGAATGCATTTTACTTTATTGAAAAATTAAAGAAAAAAAGGTGAATAATAAAGATGATTCAAATGGTTAAATAGAAATAATGTTAAGAATGGTTGAAGAATTGTGCTTAAATGAAATATGGTAAATGAATTAAAAATATTGGTTGTAACATGTTTTGGAATTCGATATGTGCCTAAGATATAAAGATTTACATTATGAAAGTGGAACAAATTAAAATAGGATGTCTAATAAAAATGGATTACGGTTGTGTGAATCGGTTTGTCCCTATTGACCATGACCTATGGTAGGGATGGTTGAGTGTAGTGTTCTAGGTGTGGCAATGTTTTTTGGGAAAGTGTTTGCAAAATGTGATGTTTATGGATAGTTAAGAGACTTATTTTTGTAAATTATGTAATCTTGATGTTATGTGTTCTAAGAATCATGTTTGGAATTGTAGAGAAATTTCACCATGATTATGTGTGCTGGTTGGGATACATGAGGATATCATTGAGAATTATCTATCAGTAGTGGATCAAGAGACCTATTTGGTCTAGGGTGATTGATCAGAGGAGTTGTTCCATGAGAACTTTTCTCATTTTATACAGATGATGAAACAAGACCCAAGGCTATTCATGCTGATCATGTTTGATCTAACTAGAGTGTTTTGGTTGTGAAACCCTTTAATGTTTGCTGGAGAGGGTGGACTTGAGTTTTGAGCATACAGAAGATTATACCATGAAGGGGAATTGGATGTGGTTATCCCTAGTTTTTTTAACATACTCTATGTATGGGTGGTTTGGATAGTGAGAGTGACTTAGATTAGAGACCTTGGAGAGCCTAGTGTGTTGAGTTGTGGGGTGGTCCTTGTTGTACCATTGTCTAAGTTTTGTATTTGAGGTTGATAGGTATCATCTATTAGCACAAATGTGGTAACCCTTATGGGTTGTGAAAAGGTAGGTTGTGTCGGGCATTGGATTGGGTGTCTTGGTTCATGGTTTTTTTAGTGGTGGATGTTTTATTATGGATTTGGAACCTTGGGTAAATACCTTCTTCGGTGTGATGGATTCAGTTTTATGGGATGTAGGTATGAGAGCCACATGTGAGGGGTGACTTGTTATAATTTTTATGTATATTTCCTAGAGAGAGGGCCTAATGACTTGTTACCCCTAACCCTAGTTTGGTAAGTTGGTTTCGTTTGACCCTAGAGAGTAGCCAATGAGAGTGGTTATCCATTTTGTAAGTGATCTTGGGTACGTGAGGCATAGGTGGATGTTTTGGATTTAGATATGTGTGGGTTTGTCCTAGAGGGATAAGTTGGAAGGTCAATGGATTTGGGAGATGCAACTTGAGTTGTGATAATGAGTTGACATTCTTGGAGAAATTGAGGGTGAACTTGAGGGAGGTTAGGCTAGTGTTTAAGGTGACATGGAATGCAAAGCATGGGTGGGTGATTCAGAGGAGTAATCAATGCCCAATGGGTGTTATCAAGTTTCGATTAAAATAAGCATGATTATTCCTCAGTTTCTCTCTTAAGTAAACACTTGAGCATTTGAGGTTGGTTGTATGGTTTGTTTCAAGGGGAAGGGTTGTTACAGTTCTTGAAATAGAGGTTGATAATGTTTTATGTGGGAAGTGAGTTGAATTTGGTGGATTGGACAAGGATTATTGAGGCATGTATGGACACTTTTGATATAATAGTTCCACTTGGGGTGTGGGTGGTCATGTAGTTGAGCTTGTTGTGTGATAGTTTGGGTTGTTGGAGGAGAATATTGAAAATAACTCTAGTCCAATGAGGATGATAAACCTGGAGTCATGGATAGTTGGGTAGGTGGATATTGGGGTTTGGTAATGTATGTCTTGTGATGTTCATAGTTGGGATTAGTGTGTGATCAAAGGAAGGTGTGGGACTTTAAGGGCTCAGATGAGGTTCATATGTGGGCATGCACTGGTAAGGCCCAATGCCATTTAGAATGGGTGAGAATGTGGTTATGATAAGCGTCTGTTGTTCTCTGTGAAACCAAAATAGGAATCATGACTATGAGAGAGATCATTGGTTTTTTATTGATATGTAGAATCATTTTGTTTCATTTTTTAACCTCTATGGTTATGCCAGAAGAACTCGAGAGGTGTGGTGGGAGTAGTGCTACAAGAAGCATTGGTTCATGGATACTTCATAGAGAGATGAGAAGCGGTGGTGAGTTTAGTTAGAAAACCCACTTTGGTTGTGCTGTTTGGGTGTTGATGAGGTATTGTAGGGAAATGAAACTGAGAGTTTCAGTAGGTCAAGGTGCCCCAATAGTGGGAGGTGGTACCAGTGATGGATAGTTGTGGCAATGTTCATCAATGACATCTCAGCATACTTATAGCTAGTAATAATTATCAAAAATGTCTTGAAATCATCCAATGTATATTGATAGAGATTTTGATTTATTCCTAGCTACTTGGATGTATTTTGGTTGGATATGGGGCCTCTTGGAGGTTATGATCGTGGAGCGGTTTATATGGAGCTAAATGTTTGGAACTACACCATCAACCATTTATGGGTGAGGTCCATGGGATGGACAGAAGGTCGACAAATTTCGTGAGTTTTTTTCTCAAATGCTGGGATAGGGAGTGGATGATGTTGGTTTTTCTGTTTTGGTGGAATCTATATGACCATGTCTATGTTTTGGTGGTTCCTCATTTGTGTGAAGTGTTGGCCGTGGTGGTTAGAGTTGATTGAAGAGAGAAGTGGAAATGACACTTCAATGGTGGGGAGTGGTAAGTCAGCCATAGAGGTGTGGAGAAAACCATGGGATGGATGATGTGGAATCAAGATGCTAATAAGAAACCCATGAGGTGCACATTTTGGTTCCTTGGTATAGACTAGGAGGGCCTTGGATGTGGTGGTGTATTGAGCCAAGATTTGTCTTTGAACTCATGGTGGTACTAGTAATAATCTGATATTCCTATGTTAGAATCATTAATGGGCCTGGCAATGGAGGTTGGGTGTTATTAATTCATCAAAAATAAGGCATGGAATTGGGTATGTGGGTCTGGTTGACCTTAGAATTTTTATTTGTGTAAAGGAATCTTAGATATGTTAAGTAGTTTCATGATAACAGTGAAGATGGGTGTTTTAAATATTAGTCTGTCGGGGACGGATTGACTTGGCTAGGAAAAGGAATGAAGGTGGTGGGTTTTTAACTGCCTTTGGTGAAAGTTTTTGAATGATAAGTTTGTTTTGGAAGTGGAATGAGTTTTTGTGGGAGAACCATGTTTCTCTTAGTCGATGTATGAGTGGTGGAGGTATTAATGTTAGGAATGTTAATGCGTGTGGTGAAGCATGATGATGTTTTGTAAGGTAGCTGATTACTAGACGGTAGAGTTTACTAGATGTAAAGGAATGACCCTGGAAGGTGCATCAGATGATGGTGTCATGCATTAGGTGAGTATTTTCCATGGTCAAGTGTAGGGAATGTCATGTCAATAGTGAAAAATAGGGTATTTTGAGACAAGCTGCCGAGAATGGTCCGACACAAAGAGAAAATGGAATAAACATGGTAAGTTGTAATCCACTTCTAGTTTTATTTTTTATGGAAAGTGCATTTCAGAAATGAAGTAAAACTTGAGATAGGTCAAGTTGATCTTGGTCTGTAATGGATGGAGGATGCATGCCCATTTCAGATAGTTTTGATATCAAGGATGGATTCCAATGTTGGGTAGAGTCCGTGTGGATGTCTAGGCATGGTGAGTGGGGAAACACATTAAGTATTTTTTGAAATCTAAGTTGAGGTTCTGATAGAATTTGTCAATAGTGCGGTTGTCAACCACTAAAATATGGTGGAGGAGAGATAAAGTTCATGGTGGGTAGAACCATAGCAGACAAGGGGTCGTTTGATGATGTGACAGGTGTTTCAGGTTGGATGAAATCGAGTAAGTATCATTCTAGTGTTTTGGCCTTGAAAATGGGTGTTGGCTCAAACCTAGACTTTTGAGTTCCCTGAGTGTTTTGGATATGTTTTGGATGATCGTTTATGGAATGGGACCATTGGTCCTCAAGTTTTGTATCAATTTATTTCAGGAAATGTAGTTGGGAAAATAGTGTGTTTATTCGGATGGCGTATATTCTCGACCACTGATAAAGTTTTTAAAATAGTTAAAGGGTGGTGTCAAGTGATTTGGGGCATGATTTTCGAAGAGGTTCATATTGATAGGGTGTCGATTGGATCTTCCACGATGGTATGATTTTGTGTGTGATGCTTCCTTTTGTTGCAATTAAGGTAGAAATTCTCGAGGATTCCCAATGTAGTTCTTACGATTGATGTTTGGTATGAGGTTGATGTGTCCTTTTAAGAGAATCTAGTTCATGTTGTAGATCGTAGTGAGAAAGTATTTCAGGTAAATTCCATGACTTTGGTTCCATTTTTGTGGTGGCATAGTAATTTTCAAGAAGATACTTTGGAGAGGGATATGAATATGTGGCCCCAGTGGCCCGATCCTTATGCTTCAGAAGCTCAGGGATGCTTGTAAGTGTGTCTCAAGGATGATTCATTATATGTTGGGGTGGTTGTAACATCCCAGACTTCATGGAGGTATGTACCTATTTAAATTTTGGTTTAAATCTCTTAATTTTTGTTAATGGAATATTTACTAGGTGTATGAGGAGGTTCGGGGGTGTTCTAGGGGTTAAATACATGAAAGAGAGCGAAAAATGGTCATCCAGTACATGTTTCACGGTTAGTGCATGGTTAGTGGAAATTGTGTTCCCAAACAATGCTAGTTGGGAGGAGGGATGAACAGTTAAACAAAATCATACAAGGGGAAAAGGAAAACCATATGGACTTGGATGGAGGCAATCATCATGGTTGGTGAATAGTTTTTCAAACTGTGAAGAATCCCTAGGTAATCATGCAACTTGTACCCCTCTTGGACAGAGGCTGGCACACGGTTTCCACGCGGTTTGGAAAACCATGAATCCAAACCATTCCCCCATTAAAAAGTGATAATTTACTTTTTTCCCCTCAGGATTTTAAGTCCCTCACCTGATTTTCTTCCCATTTCTTTCTCCTACTTTCCTAGTGACAAGCCTCAACCCCCAAATCTTTCCAAAGGTCTATAGCCATCTATTCTTTTCCATTTGGATTTTTGTTGGATTCAAATCAAAGTTCTAGGTAATTCAAACACTCCTCTTTATTATCTTTTTTGGATTAGGGATTTTAGTCTTTTTATTCTTCTTATGAATCCCTAAAAATTTATTTTCCATTGGATCCTAGGTTGGGGTATCAAGGGGTGCTTGAATCTGGATTTATGGATAAGGTTATGTGAGTGTTCATCTATCGATTCTAGGTATGAGGTCTACAAGTTATATCTCATAGTCTTGATGTCATTTTTTTCATGTGTGGTCATGTTATTGGTTCTTTCTTGTTGTACACTTGATGCCTTTAGTGATATTTGGGAAATTGGTAGTCTAAATGATGAATTAAACCCCTCATGATACCTGTAGGATGCATCGAGGATGATTAGATCAGTTTAGAGACACCCATGGGGTGTACCATTATTACCAAACATGGAAAATTGTAATGTTAAGTATAGAATTTATTTGTGTTTAATTAGATACCATGTTAAATGTGTTTACATGTCATTTTGATTGAAAAGAGTCACTAATGGTAATTTTTTCTAGTTTTTATCATGTCATAAAGTGTTTTTGGTTAAATTTTAATGGGTTAAATGAGTTATGGATTGTGAAGGGTAATTGGTTGATTATCTAAGGCATGTGAATGGTAAATTGGTAAATTGGGTTAAGGTATGTAAATGATAATGTGTAAAAGGGTTAAGGAATGTGAATTGGTGAATGTGTTAAATGGGTTAATTAATGGGAGTTGTTGTATATGCTAAATGGGTTAAGGTATGAGAAAGGTAGTTGGGTTAAATTTTCTATGCAATGTAAATGGTAAATGTGTTAATGGGTTAGATCTTGATGGTGGTTCTCATGTTGAATGAATATGAAATGTTAATGGTGTTTAATTTTTTAATATGGAATTAAAATGGAATTTATGTTAATGAAATTTGATTGATAATATGATATAGGGGAGTGTTTGGCATAATGTTAATGAGTTAATGAGAAATGAATTTTAAATGGTAAAGATTTCATGAGGTTATGGAATGAGAATGATTTATGTATTGAATGATTTTTTAGTGGTGATTTTTTTTATATTTTTGAATAGGGTTTGTAAAATGGAATAGGTGGTAAATTATTAAATAATCATGTACATATGGCTTGGTATTTGTGGGGTATTGGTCTTGAGGATCTATTCTATTGGGTCGGGTTTGAGTAATTCTTTAAACCCCGCCCCATAATACATGGGTTAGTGAAGGGGACTAAGGTTCTATGCCCCTAATGGTTGCATTTTATGAAGCTACCTAGACTATGGCTCCAACGTAAGTGGGTTTTAATGGTTTATGAAATCATTATCCCTAATGAAATAGGGAACTTGACTTATTCCCTTATGCATAGTAATTGACCGGCTTAGGTCATTGTGTAAATGATGAAATTGGATAACCCATGGAACAATTTATGAAAATGGATTATGTTATTAAAATGTTTAAAGTTAATATTTCTAACTAATGGAACCTGAGTTGTATTTTTTTACTTTTACATTTATTTAGTACTTGCATGAACTATCTATTTAGACTAGATATTTTTTAGAAACCATTGGTGGTGGCATATTGAGTTTTACTCACACCCTTCTTGGGATTCTATTGGGTACCCAAGTAGATTTCCTAGTTGCAGGTCAGGACAAGGGAAAATTCCCTATGCTAGGGAGTTGAGTTGGATTTGGGTTGTGCATGGATGAGGATTCAGATTTTGAGTCAAGAACTATTTTGGGGATTCAGTTGTTGGTGTTTATTTTGGGATTTATTCTCCTTTGGCACTATTATCATGACATGACATATTTATTGGTTGGTTGTGGTTTGTACCCTATTTGTAAAATGGTTAGTAATGTATGTTTCTTGTTTATTATTCATTGTATCCTTTATTTAATATGTTATATGCTGTATCATACTCTGGTAAATAGGGTATAGTCTCCCCACGTGATCCATTGGACCTTTATTTCTAGTTGGAAACCTCTGGCATGCGGGGAGGCATGCTTGGGGTCATGTGGTGACCTGGATTAGGCCACTAGTTTAGTGGCTTCTGAGTCGGGGACGTTATAGTGACAGTTTTCTCTACAATCAATTTGAGGTCAAAAAACCATCATTTTTATGTGATACCATTAGACATATTGCGCGCAACATTCATAATTAGATACAGATTGTATGAGTATTTGGTTATATTGTTCATCCATACAAACGTGCCAATATTTTTCAGGGATCTAAGGAATTGGGTTTTCCACCCATACCTAGATTCATTTTTGGTAGTCTTCATAGATTATATCTTAGTGTATTTCATACCCAACATGACCATTCCAAACATATTTAGATCATGTTGAATACATTAAGAGAGAATAGTCTATATGCTAAGGTCACCAAATGTCACTTTTGGATCAATAAGGTTTCCTTATTGGGACATTTCATCTAAGAGGTTGGAGTATCTATTGATCTAGAGAAGTTCAGTGCCTTAGTTTCCTAGGAATAACCAATGAATGTCATTGATATATATAGTTTCTAGGGGTGGATTTCTATTACCAGAATTTCATTAAGGACTTATCATGCCTAGAATAACCTATTGTGTGATTCACTAAGAAGGTTGTGAATTTCTTGTGGTATGAATCCTAAAAGGCATCCTTTTAGGACTTTAAAGGGAGAATAAATTCTGCATATATCATTATTATTCCAAGGATAGGCATGATCTATACATTTTATTGTGATTATTTTGGAATCAGGATGAGAGAAGTTCTGATGTTGAGAGATTGGGTTGTGGCATATAGGTCTCTACAGCTGAGACATCATGAGTAGAATTACCCGATGAATAACCTCAATCTAGATATTATGGTTCATTATTTATGATTTTGGAGACATTATCTATTAATATAATGGTTCATTGTATATATAGATCAGAGTAGTTTAAAATATACTTCCACACATCATTACTTGAATCTTAGGTAGTACAGGTGGGTAGAGTACATACATTCATTCAACATTGATCTTTATTATACACCCGAAAAGTGAAATAAATTAGTTGATAGCATGAGTTGGAATACTCAGACAAAGGCCATCCAAGAGGTTAGTAGTGAGTGGTAGTTGATGTCTATATTTTCTAATATACACTTGGAGGTTCAAGAATATCATGGGATGCATTTTTTTAGTAGCTTTGGTAGTAACACCATCTCTTTTGGAATAGTTAAGGATGAGACATATCTTTGATCCTGAGGGACCAGTCTTATGGGAGAGTGTCTCGGGTGTAGACCCACCACCTAGTTGGGTTACCAATAAGTATGAGATTCATAACTTTTGTGGATGTATCTATGTTCCTACAAAAATATGAAAATAGTTTATGTGGGAATCTCATGCTTCTATTTAGGCATTTCACAATGGGCATACCAACATGTACTCAAACATACAGCATCAGTATTAGTGTCTAGTTATAAAGTATAATATTATAGGTTTTATTACCTGGTGTTCAACCTATCAATAGGTGAAGGCAGAGCACCAGTGTCTTATGGTGATTTTACAATATCTAGGCTTTTCTAAGTATAATAGGGTTGACATAACTATGAATTTAATAATGGGATTTCTGTGATCCCCTCGAGGTAGTGATGTAGTATGGGTGATCAATAGTAGGTTTATTGAGGTCACAAATTTTCTACCTATTTGATAGACCTTATCAATTGATGATATTGAAAGGATTAATATTAGAAGATTTTATGACTTCATGGTGTTCCATGTTCTATCATATCGGATTGAGATGCTCAGTTTACAACATGGTTCTAGAAAGGGTTTCATAAATCACTAGGTTCACAGTTGATATTGATTACTTCATATCACTCTTAGACCAAAGGGTAGTCAGAGAAGATGATATGGGTGTTAGAAGAAATTCTTTGAGAAATAATCCTTGGTTTTGTAGGTTATTGAGAGAAACACTTACCTATCATTGAGTTTTCCTAAAATAATATCTTTAAAGTAATTATTCATATGGATACATATGAGGACCTATACGGTGTGAAATTATATTAAAATATGTGCTAGTTAGAGGTAGGTGAGGCAGCACTACTGGGCCCTCATCTCATTCAAGATACTTCATATCAAGTACAACTTCTCTAGAAGTGTATGGCTATATATTAGTCAAAGATGAATTCTTATACCAATCTTTGAGAACTACCTATGGAGTTTGATGTGGGACATAAAGTCTTTCTATGAGTATTTCCTAGATTGGTTCCTAAATGGATACATAGATATTGAAATATATTACCTCACTATAATGGTCCTTCTGTTATCTTGGAGTGAGTCAAATTAGTGGCCTCTTAGTTGGCTTTACCTTAGAGGTACCAGTACAGGAATGATTTCTTCCATGCATCACAACTCCTCCATTATCATTGTGACTCGTATCATTCATTTTATCATAATGAAATTGAGCTAGAAGTAGATGCATCCATTGAGGAGTATCTGATACATATCATTAATCCGAGTATGAAGGCTCCCCAAGGCAGGCCAGCCCACAGGTCCATGTGATATGGAAGCACAACCGTGTACAGGATGAGAAATGGGAGAGGGATATAGACTTATATTCTTAGTGTCTAGAACATTTCTTAGATAGTGTGTTTCCACCCTCATAAGGGAAACTTAGTAATATGTTATTTTAAAGGGGAAGGTTGTAACGTATTATCTTTTTGAAAGGCTATGGATTGTTTTTTTCCGGTTAAAAGTCATTTTTTATCTTGGTAATTGTTCCCTGAAGTCTATGGAAGGTTTTAAGAGCTTCCAGGCCTCGTTAAAATCTTGGAGAACTGGTTTTAGAGGAAGTAAGTGAAGCACACAGTTTGACCAAACTATGCCCCTGATCTGGTACGGTTTGTCCAAACCCTGCGGGGTGTTTCTAATGGCTAAAGAGGGGTGCATGGTTGGGTTGAACCATGTAACCCAGGTTTCATGGCTGTGCAATTTTTTGAGACAAATGAAATATTCATTTTTCATGGTCTACAAATGGATAGTAAAACTATGCACCTAGCTTGTGATAGGGGGTTCCATGGATGGTGATGGGAAAACAATTGGTGTAAGGTTTGGCCAACCGTGAGCCCCTTTTTGAATGGTAAATTACCATTTTCCCTTAAAAATGGTATAACCCTCACACTACTAGAAATTGAAGCATTTGAGATGGGTCATTTGCGATGGGATCCCATCACAAAAAGTCATTTTCTACAGGGACCCATTAAAAATAACTCATTGCATAAAATGGTGTTGCAAATAGGTTTTTTGGTGATGGTATGTTGTAAAAAAACTTATTTGCGATGGGAGTCCATACCATCACAAATAGTATATCCAGGTTTTTTAAAAACCCCTTTTGTGATGGGTCCATCGTGAAAAAACTTTTAAAAAATAATATTAATAATATTAATAAAATTTAATAATAATAATAATAATATAATAATAATAATAATAATAATAATAATAAAATAAATATTGAAAACTAATAAAAGTAATAAAATTATAATTATAATTATAAAATAAAAAAAACAAAATATTCACAACACTATTAGTAAATAATAATAATAATATAAAAAAATAATAAAAAAAAAATATTATAATATTATAATAATAATATAAAAAACACAAAATTCAAAACAATATAAAAACACATTATATAGAAATGTAAATATATGGATTAATAAAAATACTAAAAAAATTTCATTCAAATGTTTATCAGAAAAAATTTATAAATCACTGAGGGGGGTTATCTAGAGGATATGGTGGAGGGAACTCCAAATCTAAACCATGATTCAAATTTCATATTTACTGCATCATCTTCTCGTGTTTTTGTTGCTGCAATCGACGTATCCTTTCATGTGGTTGCTTCTACTCTCAACAGAGCTTTTCCTACTCCCTACACATGGTCTCTATAAGCTCACCTTGAGCTCATAGATGCTCCCCATACTGTGCAGTAGATGATGATTACTCTCCAAGATCATCTATTGAGTTTCATGATGACATCACAACAGTACCATAATAACTCTTATGCGTCAATCAAGAGCTGATACCACCAACTTGGCCTTTCTCGAATGCATACTGAGTCGCCTGCTTCCATGCTGCATCATCAAATCCATCTGTACTTGAGGTCTGATCCTTATTCATGGCTTGACCCTTATCATTTGTCTGAGAATTCATGGCCTCATATGAATCCTTTAATTACAATGTCAAATTAAAATATTTAAAATATTATTATCAATTATTTTTAAAACTCAAAAAGAAATTATACTGACCACAATATGATATTGGTGATCACCTCTAGTCTCTCGAGTGACAGGATTGATGTACATCCTCCTAGAAATATCAAACTTCATAATATCATGTTGTTCGACTACCTATATAAGTATAAAATAAATAGTTTACATTTAAATTTATATAAATTACTAAAAAAATACATACCATATGTCGGTGATGTATACTGAATGTATGATTACCAGCTCGATGCGTCACCTCCTACCTCCCCTAATTCTCTCGACCTAATGATTATCTCCTCTGAAAAGTATCTCTCATCCTGTATGAACATAATCCATCCCAAACTAGCGATGATATGTTATCTGGTTGGTGGGTGTAGCAAGACAAATCAAATTCTATAAATCTCACTTTCTACATTGATGTCTTCCTCATATTGTGTAAAAATTGACAGAAGCAGTCATGCATACAGCCCTCCCATGCCTCCCAGATAGAGTCATGTATGCTATCATCTATGGGGTACGATAAACCCTACAAATAATTAATAATATCAAGTATTTGATTAAATAAATTTCAAAATAACTGTTATTTATTTACGTAACATCCAACGATCAAACATACGGTGCTGAACATCAACAGGAATCTGATCCCATGTAACCCATTCTTTAGAAAAATAATTCTACAATATATCACTTAACTTTTCAATTGTTATATACAAAAATCAATGAAAATAGAACAAATAATCAAACAATTATTATCTAAATAAATTAATAAAAATTAATGGAAACTAATTAAAATACACAACAGAACATACCTCTACATGAATGGATAAAATTCATGATCTGAACATTGCTTAGGGATAGGGTTAGGAATCATCAATCTGGGAAGACCATGACCCCTCTGAGTCATCATTGAACAGCTAGCAGTTTGAGGGTCAGATGATGCAACATCATTCTTGTCACTAGGTAGATCATCCTCCTCCAACTCATGAAACAGATCAAATTCCATCTAAAACACGAAGTTAAAATTGTTAGTAAATAATTGAAAACAACTATTATATATATATATATATTATGTGATTATAACCAGCATTTAACTGTGTCAATCTTCATCTCCTCCTCCTCTTCCCACTACTGTTGTCATTGATTCATCGCATCTAGCTTACCCCAATTCTGGAGACCAAATGAAAAATTTGGACATGGCTGGCACAAATTGGTCATTTCTAATCACCTAAATATTGGAAATTCTATGATTTACTAAAAAAATTAAAATCATATATTTTACTATATTCAAGTGATGAAACCAATTAATGTCAACCATGTCCAAATTTTTCATTGCACTAATTTCTGTCAACCATGTCTTGTCATCGACATATCTTCTCCTTCTGTTGTTACTACTTTCATTGATATATCACATCATGTTTGTCCCAGCTCTAGCGACCTAATAAAAAATTTGTACATGGATGGAACAAATTGGTCATTTCCAATCACCTAAAGATTGGAAATTATATGAGTAACTAAAAGGTATAAATCATAGATTTTACAATCACTAGGTGATGAAACCAATTTAATCCAACCATGTCCAAATTTATCACTACACCAATATATGTCAATTATTTCATGTCATCAACCTATCTCCTCCTCTTGATGTTGTTTATATTAACATGTCATGTCATATATTTCCTAGTTTTGGTGACCTGATGACATATTTGGAGATGGTGGGTGTAAATTGTTCATTACTAATTTGTGTCAACCATGTATGCACAAATTTTTGGTTGGAATAAATTGGTCATTGCTATTTTTTTCAACAATGTATGTAAAAAAATTTATTGCTCATGGGCTAAAAATTATTACTAATTATTACTAATTATTGATAATTATTACTAATTATTAATATTTATTACTATTTATTACTATTTATTACTATTTATTACTAATTTTTACTAATTAATGCTAATTAATACTAATTGCCGCTAATTAATACTAATTACCACTACTTTTTACTAATTACTACTAATTATTACTAATTACTATTAATTATTACTAATTACAACTATTTATTATTAATTAATTCTAAATATACTTATTACTACTTTTTATTAATTTAGAAAAAAATTTCTAATTGCCACTAATTATTACTAATTACCATAAATTATAACTAATCACTACTAATTATAACTAATCATCACTAATTATAACTAATTACTGCTAATTATTACTAATTACTGCTAATTACCACTTATTATTACTAAATTTTATTAGTTTATAACAAATTTTTACTAATTACCAATAATTTTTAATAATTATATGGATTTATCGCTATTTTTTACTAATTACCAACCATTAATACTAATTATTGCAATTTTTTACTAATTAATGTTGACTTTTACTAATTACCACTAATTTTTACTAATTACTACTATTTACCAATTATTAATACTAATTTTTATTAGTTTATTACAATTTTCTAATTACCGCCAGTTTTCTAATAATTATATTGATTTATTGCTAATTTTTACTAATTATCGCTATTTTTTACTAATTACCATTAATTTTTACAAAATACCACTAATTTTTACTAAATATCGCTAATTTTTACTAATTATTGCTAATTATTACTAACTACCGCTAATTACCACTAATTACTACCTATTAGTAATAATTTTTGTTAGTTTATAACAATTATTTACCAATGACCCCTAATTTTTATTAATTTTTACTAATTATCACTAATTTTTATTAATTATCACTATTTTATACGAATTATAGCTAATTTATACTAATTAGAACTAATTAATATTAATTACCACTAATTAATACTAATTATTGCTAATTAATACTAATTACTTCTAATTAATACAAATTACCGTTATTTACCTCTAATTACTATTTTTTATTACTATAATTTTTAATATTTTTTAATATATCTAATACTAATTAATACAGTTTATTACTATTTATTACTATTTATTTTTATTTATTACTAATTATTACTAATTATTACTAATTATTTCTATTTATTGCTAATTATTACTAATTATCGCTATTTATTACTACCTATTATTATTTATTGTTAATTATTACTATTTATTGCTAATTATTGCTATTTATTACTATTTATTACTATTTATTACTATTTGTTATTATTTGTTACTATTTATTACTATTTATTACTATTTATAACTATTTATTACTATTTGTGACTAATTATTACTATTTGTTACTAATTATTACTATTTATTACTAATTATTACAGTTTATTACAATTTATTTCTATTTATTACTATTTATTACTAATTATTATTTTTTATTACTATTTATTCTTATTTATTGATATTTATTGCTATTTATTACTTTTTATTAGTATTTATTACTATTTAGTACCATTTATTACTATTTATTGCTAATTACTTCTATTTTTTACTATTTATTACTATTTATTACTATTTATTACTATTTATAACTATTTATTACTAATTATTACTAATTACTACTAATTACTACTAATTACTACTAATTACTACTAATTACTACTAATTACTACTAATTATTACTATTTATTACTATTTATTACTATTTATTACTATTTATTACTATTTATTACTAATTATTTCTAATTATTACTATATATTACTATTTATTACTAATTATTTCTATTTATTTCTATTTATTACTAATTATTTTTATTTATTACTATTTATTACTATTTATTACTATTTATTGATAATTATTACAAATTATTACTAATTATTTCTATTTATTTCTATTTATTACTAATTATAACTAATTATTACTATTTATTACTATTTATTACTATTTATTACTATTTATTTCTATTTATTTCTATGTATTTCTATTTCTTTTTATTTTTTACTATTTATTTCTATTTATCACTATTTATTTCTATTTATTACTATTTATTAAAATTTATTACTATTTATTTCTATTTATTACTATTTGTTACTATTTATTATTATTATTTATTATTTATTACTAATTACTACTAATTGGTACTAATTACTACTAATTAGTACTAATTACTACTAATTAAAACTAATTACTACTATTTATTAACAATTACAACTATTTATTAACATTTACAATTATTTATTACTAATTATTACTATTTGTTACTAATTGTTACTATTTATTAATAATAACTACTATTTATTAACAATTACTACTTTTTATTACTAATTATTACTATTTATTACTAATTACTACTATTTATTGACAATTACTACTATTTATTAATAATTATTGTTATTTGTCACTATTTTTTACTATTTTTTACTATTTTTTACTAATTATTACTATTTATTAATAATTATTACTAATAAAAAATAAAATAAATTAAATAAAAAATAAAATGAATAAATACCTCTAAATTGAATCTTTCATTGGATGCAAACCTTGAAAATTGCTCCGTTGGGAAATCTAGAACTTTGAAAAAATTAAAGAGAAAAATATTATGGGGGAGAATGAGAGGGGAGTTGAGAGAAGAGTGGAATGGAAAAAATTAGAGGGGGTATATATAGGTTAGCTTATTTGCGATGGGACTCATCGCAAATGTTTGCCCCCGTATTAATTACTATAGCCGTTAAAAGAAACTATTTGCGACGGGTCTCATCACAAATAGTTTCTTGCCGACATACTATTTGCGACAGGAGTGTTCTCGAGTCGTAAATAATTAAAAACCATGGATACTATTTGCGACAAGTGTCTACACCATTCAAAAATAGCCTTCCTACGTTTTGGCGTACAGTGCGCAGCAAAGCCTTTTGAGACATGGAATACTTCCCCATTGCAGATATGTTTTTACAACCAACTATTTGTGATAGGAATAGGAACACATCGCAAATAGTCTTCGACGACAGACTATATGCAACGGGTCCTCCACCTGTCACAAATGACCCATCGCAAAAAATCATTTTTTCTGTAGTGTCACCCCCTTTATTTTCTCCTCTATCAGAAAGCCCTGGCCAGCATGAAGCCCTCCTCCTCAAGCCTAAACTAGTATTTTTCATTGCTCCCCTACCATAGCTCAAAATCAACCATTGTTCTTCTCATTAGACCCCCCTCTCCTTAGTAAGCTCTCTAATCCCATTGCTTCCATTATTTATCTCTCCACATCTTGCGTTATGCTGGTACAAAATAATAATCTTTTTTAGGTCAATTATCTATTCTTCTAATTTATCCCATTCTAGATCTACTTAAGTGCCTACTGTAACACCCTAAAATTCTAAAGTGAGAACATTGTATTTAATAGCGTGTGTGACATGCAACACCAAGAGTATAAATGAATATAACATCTTGAGACATTACGACATATTTAATATTTAAAATAAATATATTCTATATCTTTTAATGTATGAAACACTGATTTAGTTTGCGTTATAAGCAAGAACACATTGTTTGATAGTTTTTGTTGCATGCAAGACCGGGTTTTTCCAAACAACAATATATTATTTAAATATTATTATTTAATATAATAAGATATAACCTAGCTGTTAAATTAGTGGTTATGAATAGGAGTAAATAACTTATGAGAATATATATATTATATATCTAATCAAGTGCTTTTACATTCATCCAACATATTTTATAGTCATAAGATAAGAGAAAACCCAATATTATGTATAAAAACCTATATTTTTCTAAAGTCAATTTTACAACCTTTTAACGGATAACCTATTTAAAATAAAATTTTTGGAACTTTTAAAAAATTATATGTCAAAATAAACATATTTTTTGAAATCTAAACATCAAAATTAGGTTTGGGTGAATTTTTTATATTTTTATACGAAGTTTGTTTTTTGTGAATAGTGGAAAATATTGAATTTTAATTCAAAGTTCTTTTTTCATCTAATTTATTTATAATGTTAAAATTATATATTATTATTGGTTTTAAAAATTAATTAGGTTAATTTTAAATCCATTAATCCAATTTAGGACCTTGGAATCAATTTCATATTTAAATTGAATATAAAAACATTTCAAACATTTAAATTATTTTACTTTAAAAACGTGCTTTGTCGTCCCGTCGGCAAGATTAAATTTAAATTAATTTCTACCACTTCTATGATCAGATTTTGGAAAAATGGATTCCATATTTATAATCATCATAATTTATAATTTATAATAAGTTCAAATTTATTTTTTACCAAAAATATCAGTGAAAGTAATTAAAATTAATTACATTGATTAAGAAGAAAATTAGCTTAACATGGAACTAACCCTTAAACTTAAGGCCCAAAATGACCTAAAAACTTGTCCAAAATCCATTTTCTGGTGATATTTCAACCATATCATATCGTTTTTAAATTTTGATTCATTGTTGGAGGCACATGATGTAAGGGAGACTTCTCAATAGTGATTACGTTTTTATATTTATAAGAATGTTACTCCTCCACTATAAAAAGTCACTCACTCATACTACTTACTCAAACCTCTCAAGCCCATTGGATCTCTCAAAATCTTCTCAAATAAGTTCCCAACATACCTACCTTATACCAGAAGCCTCACTTTGGGAATAAAACAATCCAAGTAAGTATTTTTGTATAAACCAAAAGTTGTTACACTACTACAAAATAGGCCTCTAACAGCGCTAGAAATGGCTTTTATCAGTGCTAGAAAAGCATTGACTACCTGAGCGATGTTAAAATACCAGGTCTTTTATCAGTTCATAAAGGTTTTATTTATCAGAACTAAAAATGTTTTGATAAATGGGGCATTTATCATCATTTTTAAAAGTGGTGATAAAGGACCCATTTATCAGTTCTTTTATTTAACACCACTAAATAAACCCTTTATCAGCGCTTTTATTAACACTAATAATGTATACATTTATCAATTCTTTTATAATCACTGATAAATTTTTCCTTTATCATCACTTTTCAATGTCTTGATAAATGTGTTCATTATCAGCACTTCTAAAAGTGTTGATAAAGGGTTCTACTACAGTGTGCTATAATAGCACACTACAACATTGGAAGCACTAGAAAGACACTAGATATCAACAAAAACAAGTCCCAATGTATAATTTAAATGAAATGATTTTTAAAACACAAAAAAACACTATATTATATACATTTCAAACATTTATTTATACAATTACATAAATAAAAATTATTATATGCATTCAAAAATATCAATGTTTCTTTTCCTTTAAATCCTGACCTGACTCATGTTATTGCCAAACAAACTAACCCCTTATTGAGAAAAGGGACACACCAATACAAGAAAACTATTCTTATGATAGTAATTATATAAACAAATAAATTATCATAAATTGTTAATTTTACTAAAATTGATGTCAATTTTAAATAAAAAGATGCATTTGGAGTCATACTAGTCACACCATGTGTCAAATTGAGGTGCGGCCGATTCCAAAACGTCTCAAATGATAGAGAAAATTCTTGTGGAAGTTTTGGTGCAGAAAGGCTTGAAAGATGGACAAAACAACCCAACTCAAAAAAATAATCTACATATATAATAAAAAAATTATTATGTGAGTAATACTAAAAAGAAATAAACTAAACATAAATATGAAACAATACATTAATTCTATGGACAATGATTTTACTGTGAAACATCAATATTACCACTGCCATTGAGCAGAGGTAGCATCGTTGTTCTTCCTGAAAATTTAGTATAGGTAACTTGAAATAAATTGATAAATTCAACGTTGTAGGGGTGAAAAGGTTTTGAGGGAGAAGATTTTTGTGAATGTTTTAGTGCAGAAAGGCGTGAAAGATGGATAGAGCACACCAACTCGAATAAAAAAATCCACCTATATAAGAAAAAAAATATTATGTGAGTAATACTAAAAGGAAATAAATTACCCATAAATATGAAACAATACATTAATTCTATGGACAATTATTTTACTATGAAAATATCCTGATTACCTCTGTCATTGAGAAAAGGAAATATCATAGCTCTTCCAGTAAATGTAGTGGAGGTAACTTGAAAGAAAGTGATAAATGCACCACTATAGGGGTGAAAAGGTTTTGAGGGAGAAGAAGTATGTTAAAGTTTTGGTGTATAAAGGAATGAAATATGGATAGACCATCCCAACTCAAACAAAATAATACACCGTTATAAGAAAACAATTATTATGTGAGTAATAATGAAAATAAATAAATTAAAAATAAATATGAAACAATACATTAATTATATAGACAATGATTTTACTATCAAAACATCATGATTACATTTTTTATTGCGCACAGACAACATTGTTTCTCTTCTTGAAAATTCATGGCACATGGATAGAAATATTCTAAAATAAACAAACTTTGTAAGGAATAATGAAAATTAAATTCACATTCCATTATATAATTTTCCAGTAAAATAGATAAATTATTTCATAACATTACATTTATATCTATCCAAAGGGTCTCCTTCATTATAGTTTTTTCTTTTGTGGGATTGGTAACATCATCATGGGAAGAATACATTATCTATATGATTAGTCAAACATTTAATTTAGATTATGATAAAGTAGTAGAGAACATATAATATTATGAGTAAAAACATAATATATTATAAAACACTTTTACCTTTTCATTGAATTATCTATCTTTTTTTAAAGGTTTCAAGGATTTGGTTCCTCTTTCAAGAATCTAAATACCCTCTTTGTGGTCCCCACTAACATATAATACATTGCCTATATTAGGAACAACATTAACTAATTGTGATGTCCCAATAAAAGGATCATCTTTTATTGAATTTTTATCTAACTCAACATTTATTTTAGTCACCAGTATGACATTAGACCAATTCTTGTTTGTTGTATCAGAGACAAAAAAATGCATGCACTCCTTGTGATTCCATTATGAACGGCTTGTATTTTTTCCCTTTTATGTTTAAATTCACCTTCACAAAGCCCATTTCATCAACTTTCACTCCATTGATATTGTCAACCCATTTTCAATGGAAAATAGGAACTTGATTATCACCCATATAGAGAGAGTGAGGGTGAGAAGGAAGCCTATAAAAGGCACATAGGTGATGCATCATATTTTTGATGAATCATGTTATTAGTTATGTCTCTAATATGAGGATACGGTATAAGGACATGGATGGATACACTATGTTGAATCATCTTGAATAATATGATAATGTGAGGGAGATTAAGGCATATAATAAATGATATTACCACTAAACATTATGGGTATAAAATGGAAGATGGATAGTGTAATGAACCTAGCCTGAATTACCCAAACCACATCATGTCAGATCATCTTATGACCTCTAACACACCTCAAAGTCACTAATGGATGGTTTAAACGTTGGGTGTAAAAAACATAAATGGGAGGTGGTCCCCCCCCCCTAAAATAGAAACAATTAGTGCTAGAGATCAAAAAAAATTCTAGCATGACCCTTGGGGTCAGGGACATGTAGACCCAAAATCATAATTACACGATATAGGAATACCTGTTACACAAAAAAATAAGGAAATAAATGATGTAATATCTATATAGACATACATACATGTCACTCTAGTATAAATACTCAATTATAGTCTATAAGAAATATCAAATAGATAAAACCTGATATTCAAAAATAATGTGAACTAAATGCACCATAATGATTCAAAAAGTGAAGGCTTGATGTTATAAAACCTTATGTGCTTAACTAGGGATGACCCCATTGAATATGCGCCATAAGAAAACTAAGGACCATAGGGAATTATTAGCGGAAATATATGTCATGATATATATAACCAATAGAGAAACATACATCACTCCACTCGCTTGGTTCATGAAAAATAGCATCTGAATCTTTATATCCACTGAGGTGTCCATTAAAGGTATCAAAATATATATAATCATTAGGGAAAAACAAATGTTCCACAAATCAGTGGTCAATAAACAAGAATATACATGAAAATTTCTTCACATTTATATACATATATGAAAAAAAGTATTTATTAATAAGATATAAAACATAGCAGTAAAACAACAATGAATAAATCCAAGGTTCAGTGACAGATATAAACAACAGTTCATGCATCGGTAGTCAATACAAAAAATGGACAACAAATCATTCCCTAAACAATGGATCACAACCAACTTAGAAACAACAGATCATAAAAAAAGGATCACAAACAAATTGTAGAAGAAGAAATCAAAAACGAAACCAAAAATACACAAAGAAAATCAGAAGGCCTACCTCGCTTAGTTGAGGAAAATCTAAGACCATCTTTAGAAACGCTACCTGAAATTGAACATCGGATGTCAGATGAGATGTTTGATCAACTAGAGGCAGTCGAGTAATGTGATTCGAGCTTTGATTCACTATAGAGGAGCGTCGTTAGGGGGTGGCTTCTGCGGAAAGCTTCTGATATTGAAATGGGTTTGCAAATGGTTGGGTTTTTTTAAATATATGGGGACACTTTTATCAGTACTTATTTAGCACTGGTAAAGGTAGGTCTTTATCAGTGCTTTCTTTAGTGCTGATGAAGGATTTATAATTATAATAACAAATAAGAAATTGTAAATATTTATATATACATAATAGATATATATAAATATAAATCTAGTAAATATATTCCTTTTTAAATATATTTTATATCATTTTATAATTATTTATTTATAATTATAAAAAAAAATTGAAAAATAATATTTATATCATTATATATATTTATATAATTAAACACACACACACACACACACATATATATATATAATAAATATATATAAATATAAATATTGTAAATATATTCATTATTTAACTAAATTTACTATAAATTTAATAATTATTTAAATATATATAATTATTTATTAATAATTATTTAAAAATATATAATTATTTATTTATAATTATATAAATACTTTTACACAAAAATTTTATTTATTTATATGTATAAATATATAATTGTATAAATATATTAAATGTTCATTTATAAATATGTTTATTTATAAATATTTTTTTATAAATATATTTTTAGCATTATTAATGAATATCTAATTTTAAGTGCATGAATATATGTTAAAAATGAGTGAAATTGAATAAATTATGAATAAGTACAATAACAATATTGAAAAAATGGATCAGTTTTGTGTGTGTGCATTGTATATAAAAATGAATTATTTATGTATATGTGAAATCAATATAAAACACATTTGATTTATGTTAAATTGAAAAATCAAACGACATTCAATTATATGTCGAGTACTATGCAATTAGTCACTATTTTTAATTCATGTTAATTTTTAGTTATACACCATTATTCAATAAATATATGACTATTTAATGTAAAATTCAGAAATATTTTGTAATATATAAATAATATTTATATAAATTAATATATATCTATATATTTAATATATACAATTTAATAACATTAATTATCATAATTATCTAATTAATAAAATGTTTAATATTTAATAGTGTATAATCAATTTATTCATTTTTATCAATAAATATTTAATTGATAAAATTTGTAATATTATTTTTAATAAACTCATTTTTTATTTTTTGTTTATTTTATTATTTAATTTTATTTATTCATACCATTATCAACACTAAAAAATTTCTGATGAAATAAATATTTATCAGTGTTAAAAATAAAGTGATGATAAAGGGTAACCTTTATCAACACTAAAAATAAAGCACTGATAAGAGATTTCATGTCACTTTTTTTACATCAATGAGATAAATGTCATATTCACCACTTAATTATTTTGGGTGATGTACCTACTACCCATTTTGATATATTATATCATGAATTATTTTATTTTTATGATATTATTTATTTTCAATTTTAATTATTTATTCTAATGGGATTTTAATTAAAAGATACCATGTTGTAAAGAATTTCATAACCCGATTCCTTTTCATTAGGTTACATTACTTCCTCATTGTCGTTAATATTCTAATATTATGTGTATAATAAATTTTTACTATGTATTTTTTGTATTTTAACTTTTTTAGGTGGATTTAAATTTGACACACATAATCTATTCATTAATTTATTCCCACATCAATGATATGGTCTTTTGAAGGGTTTACTTGAAAATATCATTTTATTTCAGATTATTTAAACTTGAATTTCCATTAGAGAAAATTATTTGATAGTTTTTTAATAAATAATTTTATATTATTCTACTATATTTATTCATGACCTTTATTAATTAATATTACCATTTTTTCACTCTTTGGTGCTCATAGTGTTTTACAGTTTTGCTAAGAAAACCTGAATTCATTTCTCTCTTTAGTCGGAGAACCTTTTTTCTTCTAAAAATACTGTTTTATAAAAATGTTTTCAAAAATGTTTTTAACTTTTAAAAATTATTTATTTAATATATTTTTACCCATTTTGTATTTTACAAATTTTTTCAAAGGAATATTTTTTTCTCTTTCTGAACAATACACTTTTCTAACCTCTTAACCATTCAAAAGGAATGTTCTTTTTACCTTGTCCAGATTTACCCATCATCGTTTCCTTGAAACTTCCTTAGCATATTTAGAGGTTAATTATTAAATTATTTTTTTAAAGTTACTTTCAAATAAAGAGGATTTTTAAAATGTTTTTCAAAGTAAAGAGGATATTTTTCTCAAGAATTTTTTTAAAATATTTTATTCATCAGCAATAAAAACCATTTATTTTTACTCCACTTTGGATATGTTGTATTGATACCATCCTTATTCTTCCTTTGGATGGTTTTTGATTGATTTTACCATGTATAATATTGAAATTCACTTCCTTGATTCATTTCCGTCGTCCCCTTGAAATATTCAATTTCCCATGATCATTGGACATAAAATTTCCCCTAATTACCCATATCATTTATCATGGATATGTTCATTGCCGAAACCATATACCATTTTTACATACAGTGTTTAATTTGAAATTTATTTGATTAACTTGGGAATTATTGATAAATCTGTATCTTTTATTCAATATGGATATTTGATAAGGCACTTTGTTTATGAATTTAAATTGATTATTCGATATATGGGGAATTCTTTGGACTTGAAATACATGGGTTGGGGACCATTTAATGAAATACCTATGGGTTTAGGACCGGTTAATAAAATCCCCATGATGCCTCGGTAGTCTCATGAGATGAAATAATTTGGAAACAAACCCTTTGATTTTGCTTCCAAGCAGAATAGACAGGTTTCTTCCCACCAATTTAAACTATCTTGTGAAAGTTATTATAAGTAGTATGTTAAACCATATTGATGGTAAATGTACCATGTAATTAGAAAACATGGTGTTTGATAATTAATAATTTCCTTCATTCAACTATTCAGTTATTGTTATCCATGAGATGTTTTCTTTGACATTATCTATAGATTCATTTAATTCTCATTTCATAGATTAAATGGCATGTGTTTCAGTTATTTTTCTTTCCATAATTATTATGCCTTATCAAGTTATTGAAATGACATGTGTTTTCAATTATTTACCTTGCTATTTTTTTCATATTTCTTTCTCAGTTTACTGATTACATGGAATGTTTCTTCAATTATTACCTTTCTATATTGACTATTTTCATTGATTCATTATTTCTTGCACAAAACTTCACCCTTAATTAGCTTTTTTTTCTCATATTTATTTTTTCCTTTTACCCGGGATTCAATTAAGTGTACTAAGAATGATATGAAAGGATAATCTATATGGAATAAAGTCATTATCATTGAAAAAAAAATTATGTTGTTGTTTTGAATAGAGTATATATCTAGTTTACCTACACTACCAAATTGTTCAGTCCTTTCGGATTCAATTTACTTGTATATTATTCCTATGTAATGGTAGCTCAGCACTGGCTTCAGGCTTGTTAGGGTCAGTTTACTATTGTTGTTATCAAATTTGGTTTAGTTTCATCCTTGGGAACTAGATTTAGAAAAACATAGATTATGGAACATAACCCTAAGGTATAATTTTAGGATAAGTATATAAGAACGTCCTAATGTTTCGCTTAGATAGAGATTATATGGTTCTCTAAGAAATACACCTCTTTCTGGATACTACAAGTGGGCGTGGTTCTAGAAAAGATGTACCTAGGGGTAACAACTCTAAAAAGGTGTGTCCAGATTTACCTGAGCATAACCTAGTACACAACAACAAGACTAACTTTCCACCTAGTTTGACACTCCTAGGAGATATACTTTCGATAATTAACATTTTATTTATAAACCATAATGAATGATTTAAATAGATAATGAAAATGAATTACATAGGTTAATCCTTATACCAAGGAATGAATTTTTTTGAAATAAATTGTTGAAGTATGTACTAGGATTTTTGAATTAAAGTGTAGAAGTATTTTTACCAATAATATTTTAGTTATAATATTCATAAAACATATAAGGATTGCTTCAAATTTTATAAGCACATATAACTTCATTAAATTAAGAGTGATGGATACCATCATGAGATTATGAGATTATGGTTGAACATAATTCCTAATTCTTAAAGAAAATATTTAGGTTTTATGTGATTAAGGATACTTTGGAATAAATTAATGGAAATACAACTCATTAGTTTATTATTTGTTTTGGTTGGAAAGCTATTTGACTAAAAATGACCATACATTTAAAGACATGATTTTAAATTTATTGATAACCATTAGTGTTATTACTATCATCAATTACATTCTAATAATATTTAAATAAGATTATTAGGTTTTGATATAAAAAATTGTATTTAAAACCTTAGTTAAAAGACTATTTAATGATTAAATTTCAAGTATTTCCATCATATTTTGGATATTATATTAATATGGTTTTAGAAAAAGGACAACCAGTATGCTAGGTGAAAACCCATAAAATCCAGAAAGGCGGTGGGGCTTGAACCCATGATCGAAGGAGGATAGGGGTTTCATGCCTACCAATGGCCTATATGATGCCCTGTTTAATGTGTAATTATCTTTAGTTTAACAATTTTATGAATAAATATTAATGATGAACTAGTAGTATTTTTTCTAGGTTTAGAGATTAATATATTAAATATATTGGTTTTGAAAAATAGTTAGAGACTCAAATTAGAACTTGTTTTTATAGATCTTATGATCTATAAATTTTAGTGCTTTGTGCATAGAAATTCATTTATGGATAATCATTTCTAGGATTAAAAGGGTGAATTTGAATTTGATCGAAGAAAAAACAAATGATGAAATTGTTCATATGAAATTGAAACATCTCAAGTAAGTGAATTTCCTTATATTCTTGGTCAATAAAAGAATTCCCAACATTAGTAAAAGGATCTTAAAACAAAAATGTTATCCTAATACCATCATTTTTGTTAAACCGGTTTTCTTTTAAATGATCATAGATTTATGGATTTGAGGCCCCCATTTTTTCATTGATCATTCATTTTTTTATGATCTATGACTTTAATTAATGCCTATAAATATTTATGCTTCTCCTAAAAATCCATATATTCACTTTCCACTAATTTTATCCTACGTAGAAACCTTGTTCTATTTTATTCCATGGGACCTTTTTACTTCTCATTCTCTCTTATTAAGCGGTTATTTTATTAACTCTTTTCACGATGTGGGATTTCAATAAAGTAATTTTTAAAAATGAAACCCTAGATTTTCGATTTCAAGTTTAAATTTCCAGAATGTAATTTAATTAAGGTGGGGATAATGTAACCCCCTAAAATTATAAAGAGCATTGTATTTAATAGTGTGTGTGATATGTAACACCAAGCATAGAAAGGAATATAATGTCTCGAGTCATCACGATATATAAAATTTTTAAATAAATCTATTATATCACTTTTAATTCATGAAACACATAGTTATCTTGAGTTACATGCAAGAACAATTTGTTTGATAGTGTGTGTTGCATGCAAGACAGAGTTTTATCGAACAAAAATGTATTATTAAAATATTATTATTTAATGTAATAAGATAGAACATAGCCATTAAATTAGAAGCTATGAATTGTACTAAATAAATTATGATAATATATATCATGTATTAAATTTAATATTCTAACATTCATCCAATCTATTTTATGGTCATCAGATAAGAGATACCCCAATATTATGCATAAAAACTAGTATTTTTCTAAATACAATTTTACCGCCTTTTAATAGAGAACCTATTTTAAATAAATTTTGTAAAATTTTTATAAATTTTATATGTCAAAATAAAATTTATTTTTTAAATTAAGACAAAAATTAGGTTAGGGTGAATTTTTTGTATTTTTCTGTGAAGTTTCTTTTTTTTTTTTGAATAGTGAAAAATACTAAATTTTAATTCAAACACGCTTTTTCATCTAATTTATTTATATGGTTAAATTATATTTTTTTATTGGTATTAAAGATTAATTAGATAAATTGTACATAAATTAATACAATTTATTTAATTTTAATAAATTTTACTTTGAAATTAAATATAAAAACATTTCAAACTTTTGAACATTTTTCCTTTAAAAACCTGCTTTGTCATCTCATTTACAGGATTAAATTTAAATTAATTTCTACCCCTTCTATGATTGTAATTTTAAAAAATGGATTAAATATTTGTAATAATAATAATTTATAATGTCTAATAAGTTCATATTAATTATTTACAAAAATATATTATTAAAAGTAATTAAAATTAATTACATCGATTAAGATAAAAAGTAGCTTAGCATGGGACTAAACCATAAACTTAAGGCCCAAAATGACCTAGAAACTTGGCCAAAATCCATTTTATATACATATTTCAACCATATTTTCCATTTTCTATAATTTTTCATTATTTGAGGCACATGATGTAAGGAATACCTCTCAATAGTATTTACATTTATATATTAACAAAAATGGCACTCATCCTCCACTATAAAAAGGCACTCACTCCTCCTAATTATTCAAACCTCTCAAGACCATTTTATCACCCAAAATCTTCCCAAATAATCTAATAACACCTATAACCTCATCCTTTAAGCATCACTTTGGTAAAAACCCAAATAAGTCTTTTAGTATAAAAAAGAGTTACTCGAATAAGAGGTAACCTTCTTCAACAAATCACTTTTGTTTCATTTACTTGTCCAACCCTTAAATTATTCTTAAATCATGATTATAAAATATCATAAATGTGTTAAATATATTTATATGATTTTATTCTAATATTTTTATCTTCACTTTCACACTCATCCATCAAATGGGATACTCAATCATCATTCATGTGTACGGAGAACTACTGCCTCACAAACTGATGTCGTTCATTCTTCCATTTACCACCTTTCACGGTTGGAAATAATGATGTATTTATAGTTTATATATGATATATATAAATTATTTATAATTTATTTATTCTTATTTAAATCTTATATAACTCATATATTCATTCATTTCATTTTATGGTAATACGATAACATCATTTGTGGACGTGTGGACCACCACCTCTTCAAAGAGATGTGATTCATTCACGCTATAAATGGAATGTATAAAGGATGATTTTAATTGAAATATTTGATATATATATATATATGATATAAATATTTTAAAATAAAAAATATACATATATTCTATTTTTTCATACTTTTAATATAATAAAGAAATGGAAGCAGCGTTAATGTTTACATACGGCCTACCACGTCCATGAATAGTGCATTTCATTTCCTATATACAAATATTATGAGTTATTATAAATATATATATAATATATATATATATGATATTTACATAATTTTTTACATTATGGAGATTATTTAATCATTATCTAACTAATAGGAACAATAATAAATAAGTCAAAACATGCTCGAAAAACTAGAAAATTAACACTCAAAGTGTTGAAAATAATGAAATATTGTTAAAAAATTGATAATAATATATTATAATAAGTTTATATATCATATTATAAATATAAATATTGTTTTTTATAAGTTATTTACATGTTTAAAACCCTTATATAATAATTTAAAGGATTTTATCCCGAAATAAATCGCAAGGTAAGGGGTTTTCATCTCACATTTTTTTAGATCTGGGAGATAAATTCCATATTCACCACATAATTATTTTATGTGGTGCAAATACTATACATTTTGATATATTATATCATGAATTATTTTATCTTCAATTTATATTTATTTTCAATTTGAATTATTTCTTCAAAAGGTATTTTAATTAAAAAAATTCAAGTAGTAAAGAATTTCATAACCTGATTCCTTTTCATTGGGTTATATTACTTCATCATTGTCGTTAATATTATAAGATTATATATGTAATCACTTTTTAATATATATTTTTGTTTTAAAACTTTTTCATGTGGATTTACATTTGAAACACATAATCTAATCGTTGAGTGATTGTCACATCAACATTATGGTCTTTTCAAGGGTTTTCTTCACAATCTCATTTTCTTAGATATTTTTTACACATGAATTTACATTAGAGGAAATTATTTTATAATTGTTCAATAAATCCTTTAATTTTGTTCTCATGTGGTTTTTCATAACCTTTTCCAAGTAAAAGTATCATTTTCCCACTATTTGGTACTCAATTTATTTTATAAAATGTTTTTATGAAAACCCGAATTCATTTCTCTCTTTAGTCGGAGAACCTATTTTCTTATAAAAACCAAGTTTTATAAAAATGTTTTCAAAAAAAAATTAACCATTCCAAAATTATTTATTAAATATATTTTACCATTTTTGTCTTTTAAAAAAATTTCAAATTAATCTTCTTGTCACTTTCTAAACAAGGAACTTTTTTAACCTCTTTACCATAAAAATGGTCTTTTTACATTGTACGGACTATAAAGATTTACCCATAATCATTTATTCAAAGATTATTTTCCATTTTTAAATGATTATTTTTAAAGAAAATTTTTTTTAAGTTATTTTCAAATAAAAGGTTTTTTTAAATGTTTTTCAAAATAAAGTGTATATTTTCCTCACTAATGTTTTTAAAAGATCTTTTTATAATATTTACATTTATCAATAACAATAACCCTTTATTTTCATTCCAATTGGGAAATGTTGTATTTATACCATCCTTATTATTCCTCTAGATGGTTTTTGATTGATTTGACCAAGGATAGTATTGATATTCACATACTTGAATCATTTTTGTAGTCCAATTGAAATATTCAATTTCCTGCAATCATTTGAAATTAAATTTCCACTAACTATCCATATCATTTATCATGGATATGTTTATTGAATAAAATGTATACCATTTTTACATATAGAGTTTAGTTTTACAGTTATTTTATTAACTAGGGAATTATTGATAAATCTATCTCTTTTATTAAATACAGATATTTGATAAGTTGTTTTTTATATGAATTTAAATTGATTATTCGATATATGAGGAATTATTTAGACATGAAAGATATGGTTTCAGAACTATTAATGTAAGAAATAAGGGTTTTGGACCAGTTAATGTAATCCTCGTGATTCATTAGTAGTCACACGAGATGAAAGAAATTGGAAAAAAACACTTTGAGTTTGTTTCCAAGCTGAATAAATGGGTATCTACCCACAAATTTAAACTATCTTATGAAATTAATTGATTGTAGTATGTTAAAACATATTAACGGTAAAGGTATCATGTGTCTAGGAAACATGATGTCTGATAAGTAAGAATTTCCTTCATTTATTATTCAGTTATTAAGATCCATGAGATTTTTTCTTTGATATTATCTATGGATGAATTTCATTATCATTTCATTGATTAAATGGAATGTGTTTCAGTTATATTCCTTTACATATTGGTTATTCCTTATCCATTTATTGAAATAGCACATGTTTTTAGTTATTTACCTTTCTATGTTTTTTATGCACTTATTTCTCAGTTTATTGATTACATGGAATGTGTCTTCATATATTACCTTTCCATATTTACTATTCTCATTGATTCATTATTTCTTCTGATGTACTTTAATAGTACAAAGAATTGTAGCTAGACCTTATTTTTCTTCCTTTTACCAAGATTCCCTCAAGTGTACTAAGAAATATATGAGAGGATATTCTATATGGAATAAATTTATTATCCTTTAAAAAAATTATGTTGTAATTTTTTAATCATGTATGCATCTAGTTAACCAAGACTAATAAATATTTTGGCCCTTTGAGACGTGATTTAATTGTATATTTTTCCAATTTAATCCTATCACGACATCAACTTTAGGATTTTTGGGGTCAGGTCACTACACCTACACTTGATGTGTAGGGTGCTATAGGTATATGGTAGGTGGTCCAATTATTTTACCTCAATGCCAATTTGAATCTTATCATGTGTTGTTTTTCCACAACATGGATTTCTTGGAATCACCTCCATAATTTTTATTTAATTAAATTAATGATTATTCTTATGAGTAATGGAACCCTAGGTAACCACGAATCGACATTGTGTGGTGTTTACCATAACATGAGCATCTCCTATTCGTTTGACCCTCCATAGAATCTTAAGAGCCTTTTGATTTATTAATGAGTTATTTATTATTAATTGGGGTATACAAAATTCCTTATAATAAATGTATTGGAGTGTAAATAATAACAAGTTATGTGTTTTTCCATGAGTTAGACCCTTGTGCTTTATGTTGTAGCTTGAATTATTTGGAATAAATTAATTAAACAGCTTGATTAAATTATTATGGTATTAATGCCTTATTAAGATGGTATGTGTTCTCAATAGCTAATTTATACCATCATACAATGTCAAGGGAGATACAAGGGACTTGATTTAAGGACACCTTGTATGCGATCATCATTCATTATAATTAATACTGGTTATGGATTATAATCATGTTGGGAGTGATACTTCAACACTATATAGAATTCCTTGGACAGGACCACTAGGAACATTTACTTCCCTTCCAATGAGTGATACCGGTTCCCTAGTGGAGTCATCATCGACAGACTCAGTAGTAATATGGTTATACCATTCCACAATAAATGCATAGTTTCCTATATAAGATACCTAGGATGGGATCAGAGTGCCATACTTTCACAATTACTAGGGTGATACTTGGGATTCATTTTATGAATCTCCTTGGATAGTCTCATGGGTGATGGATATAAATAGAGCTCATATAGCAATACTTCGAATAAATTTTATTAATCACCTTAGAAGGGCTCAAGATTCCATTCCTTAAATTTTAATGTTTCTTTTTTTAAAAATATATATAACAAAAATCACCTGACTGGGTTTGGTCCACTCTTGATGTTTTATTTATGATAACCCATTATTACACCCATATCATATCTTTATAGGTTCAACTTCATTCATAGGAATTTGTCTTAGGCTGAATCAGGTAGTGTTGGTTGAGTATCCATGAGGAACCCATACTGATATTTTTTTTATTGATTTACATTTATTATGTACCTTTCTAGTGCTTATCTTATATATACAGATGAGATAGTTTTAGACACCATTGGTAGTGGCCTACAAAGTATATATCACATCCTATTTGGGACACCTAATGTAACTGAAGAGACATCATCTCTGTATGTATATACAAGGGTAAGCTTCTAGATTTATACGTATAATCTTTGGGGCTCTCATGGAGTATGGGAGAATTTTAATGAGCCAATGCTCTTGATTCTAGTAGAGGAATATCTTTGTTCTTTTTTTTATTTTTTTAGGTTTTTGTGTATTCCTATTTAACCTATATCCCGTGTACTTAATTTTTGAATAGAAAAATTTTGTGAGAATCATTTTTCATATTATACTTATTTATACTCCACATGTCGGTTATATTGAATGGTTTATTATTATTATTCCACTAATTCATGTTTATTACTATTTCCACTTCTTATTGTTGTTGTTGTTTCATTGTGGATTACTCTAAATGTAATGGTATATTCCCCCCATTGTACTATCATATCCCCTTAAATCTATTCTACAACCTCTATAATATAGGGAGGGGCTATTGAGGTCATGTGCCTAACCATCTTTGGAAAGTCATAGTGTATTTTGGGGCATGACGCTATAATATCAATAGATTATAATGAAAATTAATATATCACTTAGATAAAAGTAACTAAATTCCTGTTGATTGAATTAATAATATATAACATCTAGATCTTACCATCAAGTCCTCATCTATGAAATCATCCTATCCATTAAGGTTTTAGCCAAGAAATAATAATTTTTTTCAAGAACAAAGTTAAGAAATATTTTTTAATTGGGAAGACATACACCAAATTCCAAAAAAAAACAATTTGTGTCATGATACACGCAGATTCATCAAGAGGATAAATATTTTCATTATCCACCCATAACTTGTTTTTTTTCTAATAAATTAATCTTTATAGATATAGAGTAAAAAATACATATTCCACTTTGACATTAATAATCTATATTTGAATAACAACACATGAAATGAAAATACATTTCTCTATATCAATAAAATGGATAATGTGATAATAGACCATCCATATAATAAGGTTGGATGAATAAACAATACACAATCAAGATTCCAATAACCATCCATATTTGAAAAATAACATTTGAAATTCCAATATTATTTCCTTATGAAAATAATATGGATAATAGGAACATAACCCATCTAGAGAAAGATGGTGTACGGTTGAAAAAATATATATTTAAAATTTAACAAAGGAAACATAGAAGAAAGTTTTCATAAATTAAAAAAATTCTTGAAAAAATAATTCATTAAATGGTCTCACAAAAGAAGGATTCAAGAATAAAATTTTTTGATACTATGAGTTTAATACCCAAAATGATAAAAATATAACAGAGTTTTGATAGAGATAAACAATCCCTATTAGTGTAAACCATTTTTAAAATAAATTGGTATGTGGAAATGAAAACATAAAATAGATTTTAGAAATAAAAATTAACATTAATGTAAAATACATAATTATATCTAATTTCTAAAGATAACTTTGAAAAATGTGATGTGAAAACTTTTCAAAAACAATAATTTCAAAATGAATCTCCAATAATTTACCCTTAAAAAGTATTAAAGTTTATCTTGTATAAAGGAGGACATTAATTTCAAACATATTAATGTTAAATGAAGAACCCTTTATATTATTTTAAAAGTACCTTTGTCCAAAAGACACATTATAAAAATAGTAAAAAAAATTGTATCAAAAAAAATCTTTATATAGGTGGAGAAATTACTATATGACAAAATATTATACTGGGAGAAACTAATAAAGGAATAAATAAGTTATTGATGAAACAATATAACCTAGAAAAATGATATTTGAGTTATCAATATCCCTTATCGACAACATACTTCTTAAAGTAAGAAATATTTAACAAAATCTGTATTATGTGGTAGAAATGTAAATTCCTAGAAAAAAATATAATATTGGGTAATATAATCAATTGTTATAATATACCCAAATTTTATTTCTAAGAGGAAAATCGTTACTCAATGAATGAAAATTTAGTCACCAGAAAGCTTTTCAACTAGGGTAACAATTGAGTAAAAATGAATTTGATAAAAAGAACTAATTTGGAATAATATTTCCAATAAATAAACAATGTATATAATAATTATACATCCATGGGTAGTTAATAAACAATTCATCTAAAAAATGGTTCATAATATACACATGTATCAAGTAATTAGATTTTGAGATAATGAACCCTTGCGAGTTGAGTAACATTTTAATCACAACCCCTTGAAAGTAATCTATTGAAAATAAACATCAAATAAAATTATTAAAATATCATTCATGATATTATATCTATAATAGGTAGTTTATACACCATATAATTGAAATTAGGTTTATAAACTAAATATGTCTCAAAGATAGAGATTTGAGAAAAAAACTCATACCTTGTTCTAGATTCATTTTGCGCATCCTCCTAACATCATGAATAATAAAATTATGGTTTTTAGAAATCATATATGAAAATATATTATTCTATATTTAATTTAATATGGAACATTATTTATAACATGTTATTTTTTATTATATAGTGTTTGATTATGTTTTCATGAAAATTGAATTAGTGTTAGCTTATTTTTATAATATTAGCGATCTAAGGTGATACAATAATAATAATTTATATAATTAATATAATGATTATATAACCAAAAACAAAAAATTATTATTTATTATCTTATAATAAGATTATTATATATGTTCTCATATTCATCAATGATAATGTTTTATATCATTATTCATGTAGGTGGTCAAACCGACCCAAACACAAGAACGATATATCATGATGGGTGAGTTGTCCCACCTTGACCTTTAAAATTGTTTTATTGTATTATTTATTGTATTTTGTTAGCCTCTTTGAGGTTTGGTTTGATTTATGGTTTAAAATTTTTTATGTTTGATGAGTTTGGTGGGTTTCAGACTGGTGCGCGGACACCACATTGTTGGCAGTAACCATGCAGTCGACTGAGGTGCCCATGCAGTTTCCTAATGTTTAAAATAAATAAAATTTTATTGAATTAAAATAAGGTAAATTTTTTCACCCTAATAATATTATTATTATGTAGATAATATTATTATTATTATTGAATGTGTTGTTATTATTATTATTATTTTATTATTAAAATTGTCATTGATATTATTATTATTTAAAAAATGAAATAAATATTATTGTGTTTATAATAATAATAAGAGTGTTTTAATTAATGTTTTATTATTATTAATAATAGTAATGTTTTATTAATAATATTTTTTTTATTATTAATAAGTGTATTATTATTATAATAATTCATTAATAATGTATTATTATTAGTATTATATCATTTGTATTATTATTATTAGTAGTATAAACAAAAAAATGAATGAAACCCTACCCCACCTCCCTATGTGCTTCACCCCCCCCCCCCCTCCCCTTGGCCACTCGTCCTACAGCACACCAGCAACCCAACTCCAACCTCCCTTCGTCCGGCCTGATCCAATGGCAGGGACCCCTGCTCCATCCATCCTATATCCTTCCCAAACATCACTAGACCCCCTTTCCCTTTTCGATCAGCTCCCCTTCTAATGCGGCCTGAACCCCCCTCCACAGTTCCTTTTTCCTACTCTGGCACAACTGCAATTCCCCTCGCCAGCAGCACTCTCCTTTTCTAGCCAAATGGTATTCCATTTCTTTTTGGTGTTTTTCTTCAAGTTAGTCAAACTCTAATGTCTCGGATTGTGTTTCATGTATTTTCCTCATTGTCTAGAGTGTTTGGTTGGTCTTCAAGGTCTCTCTCTCCCTTCCTTTGGAGTTTTATCCCATCCTAATGTGTTGAGGTATCTGTTTCCATGACTTTTATTCCAATTTCAATCTATTTGATTATTGGGTTTTCTTAATTAATTTCTAAATCATGTTTCACACCTTTAATATGATCATTGTTAAATCAAGGTAGTGTTATCATGTTGGTTGATTTTGCTAAAAATAGTTTTTAAGATGCTTTTATATTTATGCTCATGTGTATGTCATGGATTTGTGTTTGAATAATTGTCATTTTCTTTTAAAATGGTTATGTTGGAAATTTTGGGTGGTGTTTGACTAAAGAAACATTTTATAGAAGTTGTTTGGTTTATGTTTGGTAGGGTTATGGAACTTGGTGTATTTGAGTAAATGGTTTATTATGATAATGAATGGTGTGTGTGTGTGTGTGTTGTTTCTTCAAAAATGGTTAGAATAAGACCACTTGTTCTATTCCATTGGATGTAGGAACATCCATGTATGAAAAGAGTGAACCCATGGATGGGCCCACAAATGATGATGACATTTGGAGTGGTTTTTTCCTGAACCTTGGTTTTTCTAAAAAGAACTCTTATCTCCCATTTCATCTCTTTTGATTAATGATTCCATGTTATCCAAAATGGTTTAAAGTGGCTTCAAAATTATGTGGAAGGTTATGACTTATTTGGTGTTTTATAAAAAATTTCTTCTTTCTTGAGTGGTTAAAGTCCCATTTTTAACCTTTGAGTTCATTTTATTTGTTTAAATTTAGTTTTTTGGTGAAGGGGATTTGAGATGAATTCCCATTTGGAAAATGTGACGTATTTAGATGTTTGTTTAAAACTTAAAGGCCAATTGTCTAGGGCATAGTGAAAATGTGATTTATTATTATTGGAAATGTTTTTTAAGGTGTTTAATTCTTTTTAGTAAATATACCCTATATGGGTGGAGCTAAAGTATCGTTTGTATTTTTGAAATAGATTTTGAAAAACCCTTCTTGGGTTGGGTTCCTTGCCTAGTTGTTGATCCATGAGATTGGGAGGGTCCTCAACATGGGACCTCCTACATGTAATGAATTTTTTGTGGTAAGGGACCACCCTTGATGTGGTTGTGGTGGTGTCGGATTATGTGGTGTGTTTGGTTATATATATGAGGCTTGGTTTATTAATTGTACGAAACACGCCCTTGTGAAAAAAACATGGGAACCTAGCATTGAAAAGAGGTTTACTAAGAATGATTATTTCACTAGTATAGGTCATTGTACAAGCTAGTGCTCTATAGAGGGTGGATACATGGGTTTATTATTATGGGATCAAGCCCCTCGACCAGGACAGGTAGGGAAACAGTTGGGAATTAGGTCTTTATGAATTCATTGAGTAGGGAATGCCTTCAGGATGAGTCACATGTATAGTATGTTTTAGTTCTCCTCTAAGTTCCTAGGATTTCCTATACTTTCCCGTTACGAGTAATATTAGATCCATTGCCCTAATTTTGTAGTATCTTGTTCCTTGTACCTGTTTTTGTTTTTTATTTGGAAAAATTTTGAATGTGTGGTTGGTTGAAAAAGGATATCAATGTAGTTGTTTTGAAAGAGAAACTACAACTCTCGTTTTCCTTCTTGTACCTTATTTCAAATTATGTGAGCAATGGTTCATGTTTGTTTGTTTTAAAATTAAGAGTGTGTATGAAAATATATTTTTATATATGTATTTCAAACTATTATTAATGGAATTTTTTGGGAAAGGAATGGTATGGATTCATTGGTGGTTACCTACTAAGCTATTAGCTCACACCCTACCTATAATACTCAGTATCGGTAGACCCGAGTTGTTTTGTTGGTTAAAACATTTTTTGGGTTTCCTAGTAGGTGCTCATTATCAGAGAATATCTGGTCCTATAGTTGGTGGTGACCAAGAGGTCACATGGAGATCGTGTGGTGGCGGTTCAATTTGTTCGTTTTAGTTTCAATTTTGTATCATAGTTTTCAACTTATTGAGTGTATTTTCTAACTGAATCTGTTTATAATTTTTATTTGAGGTTCAGTTGTTAATGTTTATATATTTTTAGTTTATTACATTTATTTATTTGGTTATAGTTATTTATTTTGGGCTTAAACCATTCTCACGTGTATATTTTGATGCCCGGCACTATCTTTCAGCTCGTGGGGATCGAGAACGCCCTTCGGGCCATGCTGCGGATCGTCTCGGGTGACTAGTTTAGGGTCAACTTGGGTTGGTTCATGAAAAAATGGTATTATAGGAGGTTATTTATATTTGGGGTGTCCATTAGATAGATACTATGATTTTCAGGGCTCAGGAGGTAGGTTACGAGTTGGTTCCTAATCACCATCACTCGTTAAGAAACCTAAGCTACCAGGGGTAGTCCAGGTTTTGATTATTTTGTCTTTGTTTTGTATTAAGGGATGATAATAGAAGTGAATATGTGTCATGATATGACTCCACGTGGATTAGTGACCCATGTGGATCCCATGTTCCCAGTTCAAGGTCCTCTTAGTGTTATGTCTTACTTGGGACGTGGCCCACTACCATGTCATCGTGTTAGGCGTAAGCACTAGTTCCTCATTCTGGGTTAGTTTGGTGTATGTTATGCTCATTCATGTTTTTGGTGGTATAAGCATGTGTTGATATTGAAAATGGATTTTGGAAATGAAAATGGTTTGGGAAAGAAATTGATTTCTTCAAATGGTTTAAAACCAGTAAGGAGGATTTTTTTTAAAAAATTAAAAGTGTTTTTATTTGAGGTTGTGGATTGGGCGTGACCCTTGGTGTTTCTTATAGACGTTTTCATGTGTGTAGGTATGTGTGGAACATGTGTGTGGGAATGCGAGGATAGAAATGGGTGGAAACACCTGTAACGGTTCATAGGATGCCATGGGTGGGGCTTTGGAATTAAATAGTCAGCTTGGTTTTTTTTCAAAAATGATTTGAATGAGAAGGTGATTTTGGAAATTAGTTTTTATTTGATAGTGGGTTTTGGTATTTGGGAATTGGCCCTAGAAGTAGTCAGTTTTTAAATTTAAAAGAAATTTCGGTTTTTGTAAAAGTAATTTTTTCTTGTGTCTGTATATGTTTGGATAATGAGCATGTTACCCTTGGATTTGGGTGTTTCTTTTGGTTGTGCTTAATCTTGTTAAGAAATCTGGGCCAGTTGTCTTAGATCCGGGTGTTCTTTTGATTTAATTTTGTCTTTATGCCAGTTTCAATTGTGTTTTTCTTGTTGTTCTAAATATGCCACCCAAAAATGTCCCCAGAAGTTGTTACTAATTCATGCAGAATTCTGGTTTCTATCAAGTGTTTCTTTTCCTTCTAGGAGTTCGGGGTCCATTCAGGGTAGTGAAGATATTTGAGGATAGTAGAGAATTTCTTCAGGTGGTTGGGTACTCCTAAGTTTGTTAGAGTTTGTATTGTATTGGGTTTAGTAGAGGGTCAAACCTTGGACCAGTGGAGGTGGATGTCTTATCATAGTTGGAGTTGGGATGATGTGGGAGGTTTTGAAGTCTGTTTTCATCTAATGGATCATACTTGAGGAGGTGAAGGTAAAAATAGGTAAGATATTTTCTGTAGTTAACAAGGACAATGGTTCATGAAGGCATATGCCATCTGATCCAAGGAGTTGGAATCTAGAGCGAAAGTACTTTGAAAATATGGTACCTCTCGTCATATGTAAGGTTTCCCTATCTAGAGATCGGGTTGTATGAGAGGAACCTATTTCTGAAGAATCCTTTCATCGGTTTCAGATTCTATTTTGTCATACCACTTTCTAATGTGCCATTGGTATGGACAACTTGGGAATTCCAAGTCATCTTTTCACATCCCTCTGAATCCTCACCATTGTTGTGGCCATTCAGGTCACTGGGGAAAGTTCTATAAGAAGTTTAATTCAAGTAAGGAGTTCTAATCAGGGGATCTTAGTGCCTAACTATGTGGCAGGATATGCTTCAACCATTAGATCCTCAACTACAGGTCTTTGGGTGAAGCTTGAACACAATCAAAAGTTGCCAAGGATGAGTGAAACCTTGACCTGGGTTATATTGCCAACTTTGGTGTGGAAATGTCTAAAATTTTCTTATTTATCCTTGTTTCAATTTTAAGTTCATCCTTTCTTGCGGTTATGTTAAGAACTCTCTTTGTCGCAATCTGAGCGGTTGTGCCTGTTCTAAGTATGGCGTCTCTAAATCGTTCATTTTCCTTGAGTGGTGTTTGGCCCATGGGTGAATGGGGCCGTTTTGGTTTTGGTTTCAACTGTACTCATTTGGAGTTGTTTGGGTATTGTGAAACATGTGGATTATGTTTTTGTTCCGCTGTCTAGTTTTATTTCTTTCCATGGGTTTGGCGGTGTTGTTCCTCACCCTTGTATAGAGGCCTTTTGTTTATTGTAGGAGATATCCCTTGTTCTGGTGTTCTATTATGTTGGGTTTCCTTATAATAGACCTATTTTTTAAATCATGGTGGTGAAGTTGTTCTGTTAGTGTTATGAAATTTGGTTGAGTTTGGGTTAATAATTCCTTAGTTTTTGGTTGTGGTGAGACCACTGTTTTGGTAGGTTAGGGTTGGGAGTTCCCGCATTATCCCCTCCCTGAGGTGGTGTGTTCAATTTTTATGGATTCTGTGTTAGAGGAATTTTTGTGGTGGGGAGAACCCCCATATTTTATCCCCTTATTGTGGGTGGTGGTTTCTTCTAGATCAGTCAGGTGTGACTTGGGTAATAAATAGTCACCCTAGAAATTCCCCTTTTCTTCTGGTCCTATTCGGGAATGAAATTAATTTTTTATTAACTTTCGGCTTAGTGACTTTTTGGGTGAAGAAAGTTTTTTGGTGGGAAGAATTGTCACACCTTGACCTTAAAAATTATTTTATTTTATTATTTCTTAGCTTCAGCTATCCTCGTTGAGGTGCGGGTTGAGTGATGGTTTAAAAATTTTGATGTTTGATAAGTTTGGTAGATTTTAGACTGGTGCAGAGGCACCACACGGTTGGCGATAACCGCGTGGTTGGCCTAGGTTCCCATACAGTTTCCTAATTTTTAAAATAAATAAAATTTTATAGATTTAAAATATGGTAAATATTTTAATTGTAATAATAATAATAATATTGTATAGATAAAAATATTATTATTATTGAACGTGTTATTATTATTTTTTATTATTATTAAAATTTTATTTGATATTATTATTGTTAAAATAGTGAAATAGATATTATCATCTTTATAATAATAATAAGAGTGTTTTAATTAATGTTTTATTATTATTATTATTATTAATGTTTTATTAATAAGAATGTGTTATTAATAATATGTTTCTTATTACAATAATAATTCATTAATAATGTATTATCATTAATATTATATCATTTGTATTATTATTATTATTGTTATTAATATTATTATTATAAACAAAAAAATGAATGAAACCCTAACCCCCCATCCCCTTCCCCTTTGTCGCTCGACCTGCAGCACACCAGTAACCCAGATCTGACCTCCCTCCATCCAGCCTACTCCAGCGGTGGTGACCCCTACTCCAGCCACCCTACTTCCTTCCTAGCCAGCACCAAATCCCCCTTCCCTTTCTGGCCATCTCTCCTTCTAATGCGGCTTGAACCCCCCTATGCAGTGCCTCCTCTCTTCTCTAGCACGATTGTGATTCCCCTTTCCAGAAACTCTCTCCTTTTTGAGTTTAATGGTATTCCATTTCTTTTTGGTATGTTTCATCAAGTTAGCCAAACTATAATTCTTTGGATTGCATTTCACACATTTTCCTCATTGTATAGGGTGTGTGGTTGGTCCGTAAGGTCTCGCTCTCCCTTCTGTTGGACTTTTATCCCATCCACACATGTTGAGGTAGGTGTTTCCATGCCTTTTCTTCTAATTTCAATAAATTTAATGCTTGGTTTTTCTTAATTATTTTCTAAATCATGTTTCTAACCTTTAATATGTTCATAGTTAAATCATGGTAGTGTTATCTTGTTGGTTTATTTTCCTAAAAATAGGTTTTAAGATGCTTTTCTATTTATGATCATGTGTATGCTTTTCCTTTGAGTTCGAATAATTGTCATTTTATTTTAAAATCGTTATGTTGGATATGTTGGTTAGTGTTTTCCTAAAGAATCATTTTATGGAAGTTTTTTGTCTTGTTTTGGGTTGGGTTATGGAACTTGTTGTCTTTTAGTAAATGGTTTATTGTGATAATGAATGGTGTGTGTGTGGTTTCTTCAAAAATGGTTGGGAGAATACCACTTGTACTATGCCATTAGATTTGGGCACATTCATGGATGCACAGAGTTCACCCATGGATGGTCCTACAAATGATGATGAAATTTAGAGTGGTTCTTTTCCCGAACATTGGTTTCTATAAAAAAGAACTCATTTATCCCCTTTTCATCTCTTTTTATAAAAGATTCCATGGTTTCCAAAATGTCTTAAAGTGGTTTCAAAATTGTATGGAAGGTTATGACTTATTTGGTGTTGGATAAAAATTTGGTTCTTTCTTGAAGTGGTTGAAGTATCGTTTGGAACATTTTAGTGTGTTGTGTTTGTTTCAAAATAGTTTTGTGGTGAAGTGTATTTTAGATAAATTATCATTTGGAAAATGACGTGTTTGGGTGTGTGTTTGAAACTTAAAGGCCAATTGGCCAGGGCATAGTGAAAATAGGATTTCTTATTATTGGAAATGGTTTTTTAGTTCTTTCCTTATTTTTGGTAAATTTACCTCAAATGGGTAGAGCTAAAGGCTTGTTTGGGGTTTTGAAATGGCTTTTGAAAAACCCTTTTTGGGTTGGGTTCCTTAACTAGTTTTTGATCCATGAGATTGGGAGGGTCCTCGGTATGGGACCTCCCTTGTGTAATGAATGTTTGATGGCAAGGGACCACCCTTGTGCTGGACGGCGTGGTGCCAGATTATGTGGTGTGTTTGGTTATATATATGAGGCTTGTTTTCTGAATTGTATGGCACACCCCCTTGTGAAACAAAACATGGGAACCTAGCATAGCAAAGAGTTTTACTGAGAATGATTGGTGAACTAGTATAGGTCATTATATTAGCTAGTGGACCATGGTAGGTGGATACTTAGGTTCATTTCTATGGGGTCAGGACCCTCGACCAGGCCAGGTAGGGTGAAAGTCAGGCATTAGGGCATTATGACGTCATTGAGTAGGGAGTGCCTTTTGGATGAGTCATATGTATATTATGTTCTGGTTCACCTTTGAGTTCCTAGGATTTGCCGTGTTTTCCTATTATGAGTATTATTAGAGTCGTTTCCCTTGATTTTTAGTATCATATTCTATGTACCCAGTTTTTTGTAAAAACTTTGAATGTGTGGTTGGTAGAAAAAGGATTTCTAAGTAATTGTTTTGAAAGAGAAAGCACAAATCCCCTTTTTTCCTTCTAGTACCTTATTTCAAATTATATGGGAAAAGGATTATGTTTGATTGTTTTAAAATGTAAAGTTTGTATGAAAATATATTTTTATAAATGTATTTAAAACTAGTATTAATGGAATGTTTTTGGGAAAGGAATGGAATGGATTCATTGGTGGTTACCTACTGAGTTGTTATCTCACACCCTACCTATACCACTCAGTGTCAGTAGACCCGAGCTATTTTGTAGGTTCAATCATTATTCAAGTTTCCTAGAAGGTGCTCATTGTTGGAGCATAGCTGGTCTTATGGTTGGTGGTGACCAAGCGGTCACATTTAGATCGTGGGGTGGTGGTTCAGTTTTTTCGTTTTAGTTTCAATTCGATATCATAGTTTTCAGCTTGTTGAGTGTATTTTGTAACTGAATCTATTTATAATTTTTATTTGAGGTTCAGTTGTTTGTGTTGTTGCGTTTTTAGTTTATTCTATTTATTTATCTAGTCTTGGTTATTTATTTTGGGATTAAATCATTCCCTCATGTATGTTTTGATGCTCGACACTAGTTTCTAGCTTATGGGGATCGGAAAAACCCTTCAGGCAATGTCGCGAACCAGCTTAAGTGACTGGTTTAAGGTTAACCCGGGTTGGTTCATGACATGAGTATAGTTAAGGATCTATATAATATCATCATAACATAAAAATAATGATATTATATTTAATTTTTATGTTTCTGATTCATATTTAATGTGGTTTTTATAAATAAAAAATCAAGATAAAAATATATATTACTTTGTGGTGGTTGTAGTTTGAACAAGACACAATTAACATTATTTTGTTTTTCTATGTGAATAGAAATGATTAAATAAAGGTTGTTATATTAATATAATAATAATTAATTCAATTAATGATAATTATTTTATCACATTACTATAGTAAGGATATGGTTTAGAGAGAATTTTTAAGAAGACAATGTTAACGATTAACTATTACTCGCATTGGGACATCAAACATTCTCTAGAAAATCTCCTTGAAAATTAAATATGTGGGCTAGGTAATTGAGACTAGAGGCTTATGAACATGATCGAATATTCTAGGTGATGAAACAATTAATATTTTCATAAATTAACTTTATGTAATGTATGTTGGATGTGGTGGTGGAAGTGTCCCCTTTAATTTGTGAAGAAAGGGGAACTTTTGTATATACTTCATTAATTTTCAATGATATCATTACACTATTAAAGGGTAAAAGATGATAAAATTTAGAAGTAATTGGATGTGGGGTGATCTTGGGTTAGGAAATCCTTGGCCACAAATGTCATCACATGTTTCCATTATGTTGGAAGTCATTTGTTCATATTATTTTACAATTATCTTTTCTGTTTTTACCTTGGTAACGATTTTTTAAATAATTAATTTATTATTTAATAAAAAATTTAAAATCCACTTATTGAATTTTTTTGAAGTGATGAAGCTAAATTTTTTATCAATTTAATTTAATTACATTTATAAATAATAAAAAATTATCTTTTAAATTAAAAAATTTTATATATAGAAAAACAATATTTATAGAAAAACAATGTCATATTCATTATGTGTTCATAATTATATTTAGTATGGATTAATAATTGAATAAGTGATAATTTATTTAAATATCAGTTTAATAATTATATTAAATTAAGTTTCTATAATTTATTAATTTATTTTATTATATAAAAATTACACAATATCAGTAAACATTATTGTGAAAATAATAGTGTTATCATTATCATGGTCATTAACTTTAATATTAGTAATCACATTTTTATTACCATAATTGAAATTGATCATAAATAATAAAATGATAATTTTGATCTAAACTATGAAATCTATTTTAAAAGTTTTAATTTTTACAAGTGATGAAAACTAATTTTAAAATATAAATGTATAATGTATTAAAAAAATATTGATACATATATCTTATGATGTAAAATGAAAAATATGGGTCTGCAAATTTAAACCAACATTTTAAAAATTTTAAATTCACATATAATATATATATGGCCTTATAAAATGGTTTTGTTTTTTTATAATTCATACTTATATACTAATAATGTCATTAATGTCATGTTATATGTAGAAATCATATTTTGGACTATTCACCAAAAAAACAGTCTATTTAGAAAAATAACAGAAAAGAATCTTAAGAAAATATTACATTTATGAATCAAAAAATAATTTTAATTTTTTCAAATTCATGTTCATAAATTTAGAAATTTATCTTTTAAATAAAAATTTGAGATCTAATGAATACACGTTTGTATTGGAGTGTGATATTTTAAAATATTAGATACTAGTATTGTTATTTTATATAATTTACCAACTAAATTTTTCTTAATAAATTGTTAATATTAAAAATAATTTTTTATAATTAATCATAAATTTCATGAAATAAATAATCATATCTCATAAAAAAATATTTTTTAGAAAAATATTTTTCAAAATAATAAATTATATTATTAGTCATTTTAGGTAAACAAATTGAATTTAGTTTATATTAAAATGACCATTATTTTATTCCTATAAAGATTGCATAAATTATCTACTCCTATACATTCCAATTAATTCAAAAGCTATTTTTTAATGGTCATACTTTAATATAGTTCAGATTCATTTATGCTGAGTGTTTCATGTAGACCAAGCTATAGAAAAAATTTATATAATTATAGGTAATAATATATTAAAATATTAGGGTTTTATAATATGATCATCCCATTTACACTACATGAAACTTATGCATACATATTTGATTAAAAAGTGGTTGTTTAACACCACATGTTGAATCTGACATGGTATGTGAATTTCATGAATTTTGACCCTTCTTCTCGCATGTATCTCTAGTCATTTTATTCACTTATTCCCTTTCATCACACACATCCCAGGTATTTTATCTCCCATTTATGTTTGTACCACTTTTAACATATATTTGATAAATTTTGGAAGCATGGGAAGAGATATAAATCTATAATCCTACAATAGAGTATTGTGATTGGACATGATCGACTAACCATTTTCTTATGTATTTTCACCAAACTATTATTATGGTGATTATTTACATGACACTACTTAAAAACTTTTTTCATTAGATTCCTTATTTAAAACATTTCATTAATATATTATGATTCATCACAATTGTAAGCAAGGAAATTTCCTATTTTTGTTTCTCTTCCATATTCTTATCCAATTTCAGCTAATCTGGCCATATGATTAAGCATTATTTCCACACATGCCCAAAATTATTTCTGTGTGTAGGTTTCATAGGATTATTATTCTTCATGGTTTTTGGATTAAATTCATGAGTATAAATTTTCTTCAATGATTCTCCAATTTCCATTAGTTTATATATACTCTTCCATTTTAGGAATATTTCCCTTCCTTTACTTACCACCTCATGACATAGTTTTTGAAATAATAAAGGTTTACTTCATGTCTCTTGCTTCTTAAAACCATAACATCCACCTAAGAATTTTTCTTCCATGTAAATCCTATCTTCATGAAAAAATCCTTTTAACATTAAACTTGAGAAACATCACACTTTTTTTTATAGAATTGTTTATATCCATTCCTAGTGTTTTGTTGTGAGTGTAACATAGTAGGTTCTTGGTACACATTTCTTTGAGATCCTTGTTTTTCTTTCAAAATAATGAACCGGTTTTCTATCCTAATAAGTCTCTTTCTAGGATAATAACATTCCTCATGTTACAATAGAGTTTATAACCTCCTTATGATATTTTTATCATTCATTACTCTCTTAAAACTTCATTCCCTCTCTATATATCCAAGGATGGTATAAATAAAACAACACCCATTAAAAACGTACCTCATATCATCATATCTCAGTTGATGTGTTAATGCACTAAGTTTACTTATTTCACTACTGACCAGTTAGTCTTCTAGACACATACTCCTGACATTCCCTTTTCTTCCAAAATAGTATAATTTCATGGCTACATTATTCTAAGAGCCTTTTATTTCATATTTTCTACGAATCATCTACTTATTTTCATATTTAGTATTATTATTCCTTTTATTTTGGTGATCAATTCCATTCATTCTACACTTATATATACTTATCTTGGTGTAAAATATGCCTTCTCTTTTCAATAAGACAAACTGGTCTTTCTACACTTTTTCTTTCATATCAAAACATTTATCATTCCTTTATTGACTTATTTAATCTAGATGAGTCTTGAGTGAAATAATATTATCCTTAAAATCCTTCTTCATGGTTATCTTATCTATGATTTCCAAGGACATTTATTCTAGAATTTCACTTTGTTCTTTTATTTTTTATCCCATCATTTTTATTTTATTTTCCAGAGCTACCTCAATTATATTTAGTATCTCATTCTCCATGCATAGATCATCAATTATTTCATATTCTACTTAATGATTATTTTTCCATTGATCCACCATTTCATGGAGGGAATGGATATTTTCCTAGTCTCGATGCATAATTTATTAAAATTTATGACATGATTTAATATTAAATTATTCTTTTTTATAGTTTTCATTGAACGGATCCCTGAATATCCTTCCACTAGATATTGTATCTTCTTCCTCAAATTTATATATCATTTGATTTTGTTTTTAGAAATTGGAATTTGGACTCTCAATCACCTTGGATTGTTCTATAATTGTTAGTTTGAAACCTAGTACTTTGTTAAAGTTTACATGACAAAATAATTGACTTCTTAACTCATTATTAATACACCCATATCTACTTTAAAATCATCCTAACATTTAATATATTCTTTCAATAAACTACAATTTTTTTTTATTTTTCAATATTTGAACATCTAATTATTCAAGAAAACATTCAATCTCTGCCAAAAGAGAAACAAAACCCTATGGTTCTTTAATCTCTTGAATTTTTACTTCCATCCCTATAAAGGGATCTAAATTTTATATTTATCAGAATTTTCCAAAAACTAGTTTGAATCTGATGAAATAGAAAAATTGGGATCATTTACCTTGATTTTAGTATATGATCTAATGATAGTATTATTTTTGATATTTTTATTCTTCTTGAATTTTTTAATAAGTCACTATTCTCTAGTAAAGTTCACTAGATTTTCATCTTATGTAATGTTTACACCATCATTTGATATAGTCATCACACCCTCATTTTAGTCTAATGCTTTTCTATCAATAATTTCCCGGGTCTTCAATATTTAAAAATTATTAGCATCAGGAATGGTTTTATTTTAAACTTCATCAAAAAAAATATTCAAGATAACTTCTATCTCTACATTCCTAATTCATTCACTATTCTTTCTCAAGTTAGCATATCTTTAGATATACATTACAACACATCACTATAGGCTTACATTAACATGATAATATCATTATACCATCCATAAAAGTCATTTACATCAATGAATGGAGGCATTATCATTGAATCCAAGTGTTCTTATCCAAACACTACTTTTTTTGTTGAACACTAATTATAAACCATTAAAATTTGATACAATGTATTTTTACTAGAGACACACTGAGATCAGGGGGGTGTCAGGGTGATGGTTGAAATAAACATTTTTATGTTTTTATCATTTATTTAAGTTCTTATTCCCATGTTGTATAAAAAATTATTCAACCAATATTAATTGATAAAACAATCACCAAAACAATCACATATATACAAGGATATAAATCACAAAAATGATACAATGATTTTACTTAGTTCACCACTAAGTGATACATCTAATGAGAACACATAGATGATGTGTTGATGTGAAAAAATATGCTAAGATTCAGTTTTTATGTGGATATAATGTTTCAACTATGTTAAATCTCTGCTAAAATCACTAACATTACCATATTATAAACTCGATCACTCCTCTCCCAATACAGAGTGTCTCTTTTACAATCCATGGAATTTTCCATGAATGATATTCAAATAATTTTAGACTTGTAGGTCTCCTTAATAGATATAAAAACTTATTGTTTTATCCCTATTTAACATAAGAATATCCTTGCATCATAACTCTGAGTATGAGATAATGTTCTATTTTTATCTATTATCATATTCTTCAATTCCAGATGATATTAATTACAAAATTATAGAGTTTTGTATTTTTCATCCATAGAACTATCTCATTAGCACTTCTTCACCAAATGAGGATAATTCCTCACTGGAATTGTCTTGTTTCCCACTGTCTAATTACATTATCCAATATAATAAATGATACTAACTCTTCTTCCTTCTAGGTTACTATTCAACCCCTACATTACTCATTGGTCTCTAGAATACCTATAAAATGGTTTCATGTAAATATGCCTATGTGGATCTACCTAGAATAATTTTTCACTGAAAATTACCTCAATCGCAAAACCCTTATCTCATAACTCTGAGAAAGTAACTCCCATGAAGGACTTATGTTGTATAACTCTAATGTGTAACTTCAAGTGTGATACCATTGGTGCATAACCTCATTCATGAGAATTCTTTGTAAAATACTAACGTGTTACCTCAATTCTAGACTAACTTCACAAAACCTATTTCATGTGACATACTATAGTTTATCTCCTTCATCTGATTCATATCGCATAACCCTAAACATGCAAGTCCTTACATGAATCCCTTCTATAAAACCATGTAAGAAAGATAGATACATTCCAACATGTTTGTTAGGTCTTGTTCTAATTTGTTAATTATTACACATAGAATAGATATTATAGATCCATATCTTCATAGTGAACTGAATAGTGCTATATATAGTCTATTTCCACAACCTTGTTCTTTAAAATATTCTCTTAATTATCCATTCCCCTAACTTATAAATCCTATGTGAATCACTTAAACAAGTATCTTACAATAAAAAAACTCCCTTAGACATTCAAATCATGTTCTCAAATATTTTCAAATCATGTGATTTTGTTTCTTAACCCATTAGTGCTTGATATCTCATAATTTCATGAGGTATCCATCATTACTAGTGTATATTTCTTTATGCATTCAAATGTCATGGTTTTAATAAATCATTCATATATATATGTGATTTTCCTAATCTGAATATCCTAATTCATTAAGCTGCAATGTATTATTCTTTACAAAAAAGACACCACTTATTTTCAGAATATCACTCTTTATACACTTTGTATAATTGTGATACATGATTCTTTTTTTTATACATGATTCACATAAACCTTCTTCATGTTATCCTAATTTTTTATGGTCTACTGTAATTTTTCTACAAAAATCTTTCATGGAATACCTATTACATATGAAATCGCATGTCCCTTGAGGGATTACATAAACATGTAATCCAAAATGGATCACAAGATTTGTCTTCTCCTTCTATTTTTTCTCTAATTCAAAAAATCAACATCAATATATCTATTTTACATCCATGACAGTTTTAGTCTTCTTACAAGTATTTTTGAAAAATATTTGGATATATCAACTTCATAATTTCACCTCCTCCTTTTTAGTTACAATATTAACTTCTTCATTTAGGTGATATTGTCTCTACACTAGAATAATTCAGTGTAATCATATTAAGAATAAAAATAATCATTATAAACTAATCAACCTCAAATAATCTTGTAGTCATTTCCACAACCTTATATCTATCTTCCAAGTGCACCTCTCTTCATCATATAACCTTGGATTTCACACCCTCTAGCTATGTATTCAACATAATATCATACGTTATTCATATTATATGTTACATTTATTAATAAAAAATAGAATATTAAACATAAGAATAAATCAAAAACTTAATCTTATTCCATATGTTTGAACCAGAGATTCCCTGAGGAGGGTGGGATGAGTTAGAGTGATACCAAATAAAACTTTTTCTTTCTCATATATTAGGATCTTGTAAAAATTTTAATAGAAAAATAGTTCAACATGTTTAATAATTTATCTTACAAATAATATCACACAAATATAATAATATATATATGAATACAATGAATCAAATGAACACTAGTATTTTACATGGTTCTCCCAAATGGTATAATCAATGGAGAACACACTAATGATGTTTTGATGACTGAAGAAGAAATACTACTCATGTATGTATTATAATGATTCAGAAGGTCACATTGTTATTGTAGGGACACTCTCTCTTCATCACTTTTTGCTCCACATGAATCCCTACACCACATCGCACCACCCCTTCACCACATCACACCACCAATTCTTGCCTATTTCTTATATGAAAACCATACCATGAGGGAAGGTGGGTGATCAATTTCAGTTTAAGTGACTGTGGGAGGTCCCCATCATAGATATCATTTCAAGAGTGTCTGTGTGAAGGATTATGGCTAGGAAATCATGTAACTATGTGTTCCTTCTGGAAATGAGGATGACCTTGTTTGTTTTAAGGTTCAAACTTTCCAATCCGTTTCTAACAGGTTTATTTGTAGAACCGAAAACATATAATGATTCTATATCCATTTGGACCTACTTTCCAAAGGTAGGTGCCCATTATTTGTGGACTGATGAGGCTTAAGAATTTTCATTGGTCAAGAGGATGGGAGTTCATAATCATCAAACCTTTTTGGGGGGGAATTATTTTCTACTCCAGGACTCTCTTATAGATTTAAGTTATGTTCATGATCCTTATTAATTTACCAAGCATGAAAATAAGTTTTTCCTTTATATCTTGTAATAAATGATTGATATGTAAGTAATTTAGAGAGTCTTTTATATTTATTTTAGGTTCTTCATCAATAGAGAATCATACATATGAATTAGATATTCTTAGTCAATGGTATCCTTCCATACATTATATAGAAATCTCTTGGTCATTATGATGACCATACTGGTTTTAAATCCACTCAGTGGGGCACTTGAAGTTTATTTTCATTCAGAAAGATAGTATTATTTCAGAGTTGGGATCGTACCCATAAATGGGATACCTATGTTTCATTATTAAAAAGAAAGGAATCAGAACCCACATAGTTCGATAAGAGGGATATAGTTTAATGTCATATGGGACAAAAAACAATTAATGAAAGATAGGCTTGAACCTTAGAAAGGCTTCCTACGTACTCTACTTTTAAGGAAGAGATCAAATTCCACATAGTTCGGGTGAAGAAGTATGATGTTTATTCATGATTAATGGCCCAAAGAGAGATGTCGTAATTAATTTTACACTCCAAGCTCACGTGAGTCATGATCGGTGTGAGAAACAAGAGGTATTAGTAAAATTAATGATTATGCCACGAAAGATGCAATCATAAGAAATGATGTGGGGCTTACGTATGTATGACTGCCCAAGAGCAGGGTCCATAAAGGTATTTTTACTTTATAGAGATTTAAGATTTTAACCCCAGACTTACTCCTGAAAAGGAATCCCAAATCAAAAGAAATTAAGGTTGGGACTTATTCCTAAGAAGGAGGCCCAATTAAGAGAAATTATGATTGGGACTTACTCCTGAGAAGGAGGCCCATATGAATTCCTCTTAGATAAGGAATTCAATGAAGGAACCATGCCATAAATGGTTTTGAAGAGGGTTTTGAAGGTCATATCTTGAATAAGAGAGGTGGATTTGAGGAAATGAGGTGACTAGGAAGGAGGCGTGCAAGTATTGTTTTGGCACGCAAGTCCTAGTCGCGCAAGTATACTTGCACGACATGAGTCACCTTGGGCGATGAAGAATCTATAAGGTAATACTTGGGTGACTTTGAACTCAAGCCCTTACTATCATCCCTATAGGCTTCTAGAATGGTGGCGCGCAAGTTCCCTTGAGAGGGAAAGGCGGCGCACAAGTGTCTTCACTTCCCTTTTGGGTTGAACACTTACTCTCCCAAGTATTGATGAGTTATAATACTTAATCCTTATTCTTCCTATTTAGAGCTTCCATTCTAGGTAAATAATTACCTTAGAAGTGTTCGGAAGACGTCGGAAAAAGACTTGGGTGACCAGAGCTTGAATCTGAGTTTTGGAAAATTTGTTCCTCAAATGGGGGGCCCACAGGGGCTATTTATAGGCCACTGGGAACCTTGGGTGAAAAAATTAATAGGGCACACAAGTGACTTGCGCAACCCATATGTGGTACGCAAGTGACTTGCGCAACTAGAAGGAAACTTGTGTGACCTCTTCTTAAAGGGTTCCTTGTTCATGCCTTTGTCAATTTTTGATTCCCTTCAAAGGATGACTCTTATTTTGATTAAGGTATTCCTCTTTTCCATTTGTTACACTCTATGACAGAAAGGAGCGTAAAAAAAAGCCCCCCCTCAGAGTTGGATCCGAAAAAGGAAAGAGGATTTGACTTTGAGGAAAATGAGAAACAAGAGTTCGGTGGTGCGTAGCTGGTAGGCATGCAGGTTCTGGTGTGCAGGTTCGGCGTGAAGGGTTTCTAGATCACCTATATATATGGGTGTTACTTTGTGCTTCTCATCCTACCTTCTGAGTTTTTGAGCTCTTGTCGCGCAAGTGTCTGTATCTCTTCGGTCGCTCACTTTTTTCCTGTGTCGTGCTTCTCCAGTAAGTTTTTGACATGCGTGACAGTACTTGCACGACCACACATGCACGACCATACTTGCGTGACCACACTTGCGCATCTACACTTGCGCGACCACACTTGCACGCCTACACTTGCATGACCACACTTGTGTACCTTAATGCCTTAGCCATTTTTTTGTTTTCTTCACAATTTTTTCATAAAAAACATATTTATTTAAAAGTTAATTGTTAGATCTTTGTGTAGATTCAATGGCTCCCAAAAAAATTGGATCGGCTGATGAGTTGGATAGCAAGAGAATTGATGATATGATGAACATCGCTGGCCATGACTATTATGATATCTGTGACATTACTCTCCCAGATTTGGCCAAGTGCTTGAATAAATATCATGTCAGTTTCCCACAGAGTATTTACTTGCCTTTATATGGTCATGGTCATCTGCAAGGAGTCAACGTTCCAGATGCAAATAACTTTATTCCTCATTCCTAGTTTTAGACTTACACCAATTTCGCTTCAGAAAATGTCTCATTTTCAGGATCATTTTTTAATGATGGAACAGTGGATAAGGCATACATAATGCATCATAGCCCATGTACTCCAGATTTGAAACCTCACAAGACTGAGCTGCAGCCACATTTCTATCCCTCCATTTTCCAAAATTCTTAAATGGATCAATCTAAGGGATGGAAAAAGAGTTGGGATTTCCATCCAGGAGGAGGTGTGAAGCCGACTTGGATGTGGGTATATTGGGTGTGACAAACCTATGCAGAGTTTGTCGAGGATCTAAAAGGAGCTTGGATGGGAAAACATATGTCTACAGAAATTATAATTTTGTGTTGGAGCTAATCAGTAGATGGAGCCCAAAAACCAATTCTTTCCATCTGAATCATGGAGAAGTAGGCATCAATTTGTGGGATGTATACAAGATATCAGGGGCTCCAATTTTGGGCGATATGTATGATGAATTCATTCCTCCCAAGGTGACCAGGAATTATTATGAGAAGTCTCCGGCTTTGGCTCGAGAGTTATTGAAAATTTTCCACAATATCAAGAATTCAAAGTCCACCAAAACTCATTCTAGAAAGGATATTAATCCAGAGGAATGGATGGATATGTTTTTTATCAAGAAGAAGGAGAAGGGGACCACCTGTACTCATCCTACCAGCTGCCCCAGAATAGAGAAGAGGGGTACTCTTGGCACATTCTGGCCAACTCTGGAAGCAGGAGAGTTTGAAAAGTGGGGGTATGAAGTGGAACAAAGAATCCTAGAGAAGACCCGTCTATTGGGTTTTTCAGATTTGTGGCTCAGTGTTTATCTTCTTCCAGTTAGGGATTCGAAGGGAGGCGTTAGGTCAGGGGCCTTCATTGTTGCAGCCAAGTTGGCTGAGAGGAAAATTTTTATGTTGGCCACCCCAATTTTAGAAAATATTCACAGGATCTTACTCCATGTCTATATGGGTAAGTCCCCTTTGACAATAGTGGGACCATTAAAAGTTTTTTGGGGATGGATCACCACTCACTTGAGGACTTATGCTATACAGAGCATAGTATAGGTTCCTGGAAGTTCTTTTAGGCCATTGGTGCGGGCATTTTCTGGAATTTCTCCATTGTCCCTCAATCCTTATGATCTGAAGGTGAGGCTGAGCATGTTCAAGGAATTTCATTTCTTTCCTTATGGAAACCCGCAAACTGGGTGGTTTGTTGATGATGTAATAGCTATCCTGGAATTGAGGTCGTATATGCTGGCTTGCAGAGATGGTGTACTGGCCACCATAATTGATGGGGAGATTATATGTGAGGCATATGCTCCATATAGATTTGCATGCCAATTCAAGTGTCTGTAGAAGATTATTGTATCCCCTCTTATGCATTTCAGTTCAAAGCAGCATCCAATGGTTGCATGACAACTATGGTTGCTGACAGCTATGGAGAATACCGGGGCAGTTTTTGATCTACTATTTGCTGAAGTAGTGAGTCAATTGACTATAGGGTATGCCGAGAACTGGGTAGCATCATACCCTGAAAGGGTGCTGAATCATCTGGTTCCTCGAGTGGGGACAAAAAATAGAACTTTCAGGAAAGAAACCCTTCATCTGGAAGGTGACTCTTCCTCCCCCGGAGCTAATTCACCAGGTTCCTCACCCCGGGCTAATTCGCCAGATTCCCAGGATGGGGATGATGAGGCACGACATGCTTCAAAGCGGCCTCGTTCTAGATATAATCCTCCTTCCAGATTCAAGAGACCTACTCCACCGACTCATGGAGAGTTATATCATTAAGGAAATTTATTCATCATTATTTTATAGAGAAACAAGTTTCATTTTCTTATCCTTAATCTGTGATTGTAGAAGCTGGGAAGAAGTTGAAGTCCCAGATTGTAAGACCCTCCTCATGGCCTTCTAGTGAAAATTCAGAATATTTACGACTAGAGGCTATCTAGACATGGTATAGTCTATATTGTGTTGTTGAAACTGTCTAGATGGACTTATGTGAAGAGCTACATATACCTAGAGTGGGGAATCTTCGGGCTTCTCTTGATATCTGCTTCGAGGATAACCCTGATGAAGTGCGGGCATGCATCAGAGAGCTAGAAATGCTCATATATGCCACTGATGATTCCATTCCTTTTACCAAGTAGGTGAAGGAAATGATGAATCGTGGCACCACTGAGGGGATTGGTTCTTTAGTAGATGAGGAGTGGCACAATTACGTGGCTCCTGAAGATGTAAGTTTCTTTCCTTATTTTCTTTGCAACTTGATTTCATTCAAAGCTTTTTTACTCAAGGAAATTACTATCTTCATCCTGTAGCTTGTTAAGAAAGGAACTATTGAGGATCCTTCACTGTAGTACATCCCTGGTGGCACCACTCTTGGAGCCGCTGAATCTCCTCGTGAGCTGGGCGAGGTATCTTCAGGCCGGCAAGACATGGACAAGGAGTTAGAAAGGGATTTTCACTCTCCAATACCTATATTTGGAGGTGACGATGTCAACACACCCAAAAAGTCAAAGAAGCAAAGGCATTGAAGGAAGAATTCCATAGCTAAATGCTTCATCAGTAGTGGTAAGTCCTTTGGATAGTTATGAATCCTAACTCAGGAAAAGATTCCTCATATTTCTTGGGATTGCATGGGCTTCCTCAGTTTCTTCTCTATGGGAGAGGACTGAACTTCATCTGAGGACGACATAGGGTGCTAGTGAATAGTCACAAATTCATGCTGACTTGGCTGTTCTTGAAGAAACAGTGAGAGAAGAAGAGCCAGTGTCTGTTCCTAGTACTGATCATGTTGCTGCTGCAAGGGAAGAAGATCCTGCTTCTGGTAAATTAACAATATTTCATAGAGCGTTGAATGAAAACATCAACTGAATTCCATTCTGTGATGCTTTAGATTCAACACATGCACCAGAACATTTGGCGACCACTGCAATTGACTCCATAATTTTCTCTGAGGAAGTTGTTCGGGGTCGGAGGTCGCAGGAGGAGGGTCACCAAGAAGACACATCAAATGCTCCCACTGGTGAGACTAACTAGGAATCTGAGATATCACTGGATGAAATGATGAAACTTGGCACGTATTTTGAATAAATTTTAGATCATGTTAAATTACCATGTAATTTAGAATATTTTGGATGTGAGTGTTTATCCTTCATCCTGTTAAAAATTTATTATTACATATCTGACCATGATTGGTTAAAATGTGCAGTTCTGTCTGAGCAAGATGCTGATTTGGTGATGCTTGAAGAGGGTAGAGACAACCCTATCATTGTAGAGACACTAGCTCAAGTAGATATTAACCTAGCCTAGCTTCCTGAAATTCATCATGAAAATCCTATTGAAGCTAGGAAAGACGGGGAGGATCCTTCTCATGCTGATGATCTACTGTTGGGTAAAATATGATAATATTTGTGGCTATACTTAAATTGTAAAACAGATAAACAACTTTTGTTATCCTTTGGAACTAACCAAATATTTCAATTGACTATGCAGGGCCTTCAATTTCAGTGGCTAAATCCGGAGGTGAAGCCTCAGCCTCCATCCCAACAGGAGTAGAAAGTGAAGTACCAAGGTTCAGGGGGGAAGGAGTAGAACATGGCACTTCTTTAAGTGCATTAATCCTAGAATATATTCCCCCCTGTGATAGTGATGTTGAGTCAGACCCAGAGGTGCAGAAGGTGCTCCAATTCTCACGTCGCAAGGCATGACAAAATATATGGAAGATCATATCTGAAGTTCCTCTTGAAGATCTGTCTTCGAAGATCCCATGATTGTCATCCTTGTTCATCATGTTTGGACTTGGTGGTTTTGGATATCAAGAGATCCATGCCGTGGTGAAACAAGTCATCTTAAGGAGGGAGAAGGAGAAAAAGTACCATCAAGATCTAACCAGAGCGGGGATGTTGACCAATATTGGTGAATTCGAGGCTACGGTGTCCTGAGATGAGGCTGATCATGCTGCAAAGTTGAAGGAGATGAATCATAAGATCAAGGAGAAAGTTGTCCAGTAGATACACCTTCAACAACAATTATATGTCCTTACTGGGGAACTTGACCATCTTAACAATTCACTGGAAGGAGTCCAAATGAATGGTATGAAATCCATCATAGATTCCAAGAAAGCACTCCATCAAGATGAAAAGAGTGAAGTTGGTCGAGTGAATTAACTTCAAGTGGCTGGTGATGAAGCTCAGGATGCCGTAAATCAAATGAAGAGTTATGTTGAAAGCCTCTTGTAATTCTTGAAAAAGAGAAGATACTCCAATATGTGGATGTTCTTCTAATCATGTGAATCAATGAAAAATACATTTCATCTTCAATCATTTGTACCTGCATTTTTTTGCTAATTACTTATATTATTACAATATTTTTTTTACCTAATCCAATGGGATGTAGTAAGTATAGTTTGATTTTTTCTGGGATTATACAAACAACCCTTAAAACTTTGCATCTTTTGTTGCTCAATATTGCCTAAATCATAAAATATGTACATTTAGTGAGCTGGGACTCGACTTTTGTTCAGAAATCCTTTTACAAGTTCCCAATTTAATGATTACCCTGTCTTTTGTTGGCTGTTTAAAGTCATGCATGTCGGATATAAAAAGGCTAATGTTTAAGGTCGAATAGCTTTGACCAAATGGATTAAAATTGACTCAATTCCTTGATAATATATTTGATAACATATTACCACATTCAAGTATGGGGGGGAATGTAAACTAAGACTTCATAAATTTTGAATCTGAGGGATGATATGAAAAAAAAGGGCTAAAAGGTATTACAGGAAGTTTTCTCTAAGAGTGAAGTTACCACTATTTGACAAACCCGTTAGGGGGTTGAAGTATGCAGGGATACTTAAGGGAATTGGCTGCATAGTCAAATAATAGCATCCTTTGGCTGACAGTTCCATTATGTAGACTACTTATGCAAGGCCACCTAGGGGCACGTGCTACATAGTCAGACAAAAGAACTCTTAGAAGTTTTACTTTTCTATTGCTAAAATCCAGTGGATGTTTATGGAGATTCAAATTTTCCAAATCATAGAGTCTGTTGTATGGAGAGAGGTAATTGAATATGGAGAGGATATTCCCAATCAAGATTGCTAAAGAATTGGATTAATGTCACTCCTGAGAAGGTCTGACCCAAATGTAGGGAAGGGAAATATAAACCATAGACTTGAATACCTTCAGATCATGAAAAATAGTATGGGATAAATATGTTAAGGAAGACTATTTTTGTGGATCCATACATATCGTTGTTAAGACCAATAAGGACAAAATAGGTTTACCCCCTAATAATGATGTTACCACTATTTAACAAACCCATTATGGGGTTTGAATTATGCAGGGCCACTTAATGGCATAGGCTGCATAGTCAAATAATAGCATCTTTTGGCTGACAGGTCCGTTATGTAGACTACTTATGCCAGGCCGCCTAAGGGCACGTGCTGCATAGTCAGGCAAAAGAATTCCTGGGTATCAGACATTTTATGACCAGAAGTCAAGAAAAGGGCTATAGAGATCTTGAAGTATTTAAGGTTAGGATTATGGTACATGAAAATGGGTATTATCCAATACATGAAAGAGATACATAGACCAATGATGACCATAATCATGTTGTGGTTGGGTCCTGAATTGAGATGTTGGACTTCACTACATATCTCATTAGGATGAGAATCAAGTCATACGTAGTTCTTGAAATAAAATTTAATGTCATGTCGGACGAGATCATAGGAGATCATAGATTAAGGTCATAGAGTTCGGACCATAATGAGGGAGACACATTGTGTGTTTGTTGTAAACCTGATGTGAATAAAGACTAGGGTTTTCATACCACATTCATGTGCTCAAAGGGGGACTTTTCATCCAAGGGACTGAAAGTGGAATTTGGGGTTAGGCCCAAAGACTTGGGGCTGGGTTTGAGGGATGCTCGAACGTTCCTACGTATCCCATAAAGATGGGAATCAATCCATACATAGTTCTTGAAATACCCTCTATACAGATTTGGTTTGTACATGTGAAGGGTGTAAGGGGACTTTAGTGCAATGATGGTTGGATCCAAGATTAAAGTTTCGGGCATTTCCATGTATGCACATAGTCTTTGGAATATAACATGATTGGAGATCAATGTAAATAATGATTCCCTCTCAGGTGAGGGTGTCAAATAATGTTGTAGTTTATTATCGTACAACATGGACTAGTGCTGAATAGTTTAGCGTCATGTAGCTAGGACGTATGGCTATGAAGTTTAATGTCTTGCAGTGAAGAAAATGGGGGACTGTATAGTTTAATTTCATATATCAAGGACGACGGTGAACCAATGTGAAGATATTGGTTTTGGGATTGAACCTCAGGAGGTTGCCTACATACCCAGACTAGAAGGCAAGGATCAAAGTCTACGTAGTTCGATTGAAGAATGAATTGGTGATTGAGTTGTACTTGAGGACAACGACCTAAAGATGGTGTTGGGACTTATGTGTGTTTAGCGGCCCAGAGAGGGTGTTATGATTGAAGCTTACTCTAAGATCATGTGAGTCGTACTCGGTGTGAGAAACAAGAGGTAGTAACAACCCTAACGATGCACAGTTTAACGTCATGTAGGACATATAAGGGACTAGACACAGTTTAATGTCATGTTGGACAATGGAGGGAGCTATGCAGTTTAATGTCCTATAGTAAGGACAAAAGGGACCATGCAGTTTAAAGTCTTGAAGTAAGTACTATGATGTGTATTTGTGTTACACAAAATACTTCTTCATAAATCTAGCATTGGTTGGAGTTGTGATGAGTTCTCCATCCATTGAAATTAAATAATAAGCTCTATTAGAGTAGAACTTATGTATTGAGTAAGGTCCTTCCCACTTTGACTCAATCTTTGGATTTCTCTTTCCTGGTATCATTGGAGTTCTGAGAACCAATACCAATTCTCCTTGAATGAATGAACAAAGATGAACTTTTTTGTTGAAAGCTCGTGCTATTTGATTATAATAGACTTCCAAGTGGTGTAGGGTGCACAATATTTTTTCATTTAATCATTCCAATTCGTCTAATCGCTTTTGATATTGTTCATCTGTAGATGACTGATCACAAATAGTTACTCTGAGCAAAGGTAATTGAACCTCAATGGGAAAGATTTCTTTTGTTCCATATACCAATGAATATGGAGTTGACCGCATAGCAGTGTGGGTGGTGGTCCGATAAGCCCATAAAGCATGAAAAAGTTTATCAGGCCATGATTTCTTATCTCTAACCACCATCTTTTGCAGTATGTTTGAAAGAGTCTTATTGAAGGCTTCTATTTGTCCATTGTCCACTGCATGATACCAAGATGAATGGTTAGATTTGATGTTGTATTCTTGATACAACTTTCTCATCTCGAATGAACAAAAGTTGGTTCCATTGTCTGTCAATATGGTATGAGGGACACAAAATTTGGTAATGATGTTATACTTGATGAAGCTAAAAATTCCTTTAGAACTAACCTCTTTTAGAGGTATTTCCTCTGCTCATTTGGAAAAGAAGTTAGTAGAAGTAAGAACATACTTAAACTGCTTGGATATAGCTGGAAGATAATGTCCTACTAAATCCATTCCCCATGTGGAAAATGGCCAAGAGTATTTAGCTGTATGAATAAACTCTGGGGGTTGATGAATGAAATTGTAATATACTTGGAAATAATGACACTTCTCAGTGAAATCAGCATAATCTTGTATCTTTTAAGGCCAGAAGTATTGAAGACTTCGAATTTAATCAGATAGTCTATTCCCAGACTAGTGGGCACCACAAACTCTTGCATGTACTTCATTCATGACAGCCATTGTCTCTTCACCATCAATACATCTGAAGATAATTCCATCAAAACCTCTCTTTTAGATAATTGTTTGGTGATCTGGGCTATCATAAAGAGTAAAATTGACCACACGTCGCCGGACTTGTTCTTTCCTGACTCTATTAGGTGGGAGTGTTCCATTTTGAAGGTATTCTCTGATAGGTATCATCCATCCTGTATTATGACCATATGGTTCATAAATGGTACTGATTTCATTTATTTCCTCCGTTATGATTTGAACATAAGGTGAAATTGTACGACGGTGGGCAATACTGATGATTGTTTCATCCCGATTTGGATATGTTAGGGTTGTGGCCACATTATCTAGTGCATTAGCTTGGGAATTTTGTGATCGCGAGATATAAGAAAATGTCGATTCCGAAGGAAATTACACCATTAACTCTCTGAATTAATCATACAAAGGGATTAACTCTTCTTTTCTAATGGCATAGTCCTCATTGATTTGTTTGATTACCAAATCTGAATCACATTTTACCTTTAAGTGATTCACCTGTGCCTGAAGCACCAACTCCAATCCTGCGATGAGATCTTGATATTCTGCTTCATTGTTTATACCACCTTTCAACAATAAGAAGGAATAGGGTAGCACTGCCTTTTCTGGGGAAATAAGCACAATTCCTAACCCAACTTTGTTGAATTTAGGATCTTCCATTTTCTTCCCTATTGGACTTCTGGAAGCACCATAAAAGTATATTTCCCACATTTGAGGATTATCTTGAATAGAGAAGACCTCTTCATTAAGAAGTTTAATATCTAAAGATGTATCTTCTACTGAAGGGTGTTCAGCAAGGAAATCAGCTAGATGTTGGCCCTTTATTGCCTTTTGAGACACATATTAGATATTAAACTGCTGCAAAATAACTTCCCACTTTGCCAAATATCCTGTAATCATTGGAAAACTAAGGATAAATTTGATCGAGTTATTGCAATATACTAATTGAACCTCATGATGTTGCAGGTAGTGTCTCAATTTATGAACTACAAAGATTAATGCTAGGAAAAACTTTTCAATACTTGAATATTGAGTTTATGCCTCAAGCATAGTCCGACTAAGATAGTAAAGGATGTTTTCATTCCCAGCATCATTCTTTTGGGTAAAGAAGGCACCCAATGATCGCTCTAAAGTTGTTACAAAGAGAATAAGTTGTCTTCCTTCAATGGGTGGCATTAATACCGGTGGACTCAAGAGATATATCTTGAGAATATTGAATGCTTCTTGACATTATTCAGTCCACTGGTAAGTGACTCCCTTCTTCATTAATTTGGTGAAGGGTAAACATTTTCCTGCCAGATTGGCGATGAAACATCGAATATAGGTCAAGTGTCCTTGATTTCCTCTTAATTATTTCAAATTTTGAGGAGGTGACATACCAAGGATTGATTTTGTCTTCTCAGGATCAACTTCGATACCACGATGGCATACAATAAAGCTGATAAATTTTCTTGAGGTTACCTCAAAATCACATTTCAAGGAGTTCATCATAAAATTCTGTTGTCAAAGTTTGTGGAATATGATTTCCAGATTGGCCAAGTGATCAGAACATTTTCTGGATTTAACCACAAAATCATCCACATAACATTCAACAAATTTCCCTAAAAAGGGTTTGAATATATGGTTCATGGCACGTTGATACGTTGCACCTGCATTTTTTAGGTGAAAGGGAATTACCCGATAGCAAAACACACCTTGAGGGGCACAGAAAGCTGTAGACTCCTAATCCTTTGGGGCCATTCATATTTGAGTGTACCCTAGATAACCATCCATGAAATAAAGAGCTTTGTATCTAAATGTTGCATCAATTAAGAGTTCTGTGATCGGAACTGGAAAATCATCCTTGGGACAATGCTGATTAAGATCTTTGAAGTCAATGAAAACTCTAATTTTTTCATTATTCTTTTTCACAGGGACAATATTATCCATCCATTTGAGATATTTAAATTCTCTGAAGAAGTTATCCTTGATAATATTGTCCACTTTAGCTTCAATTTTGGAGGCATAAGTTGGGTGTGTTCTTCTTGCAGCTTGCTTGAATCCTCGATGTTTTTCTAGAAAACCCAAACAATGAGTAGCAACATCAGGATCAATCCCTGGAATTTCTGTATAATTCCAAGAAAATACATCTTGATTTTTCTTTAGAAATGAAATATACATTTCTTACTCTTCAAGATTCATGTCTGCACTAATTAAATTGGGGCGTGGATCTTCTTTTGTACCCAGATTTATTTCTCTGAGTTCATCCACAGTGGTAGAGATACCTTCTTCAAATGTTGGAGGAGCATCCTTGAGATCTTCCTCTTCTTCTTCAATATGTGTTACTTCTTTTGTTTCTACTTGCATAGTATATGATGAAGCATGAATTTTCATGACCATGGGAGAAGTTAAAATTTGAACATCTTGAAGAAGAGACTACCATTTTTGTCCCTATTGATGATGAAGGGTCTTCCTTGGGTAATAAAGAGGAGATGATGGATTGAGAATCGACATCCTTGTTCACCTCTGACATTGATATAACTTCTTCTAGCCTGGTTGATAAAGTATAGAATTGCTGGATTTCAGCGGATAAAATAAAGACATCTCCATTTAAACTTTCATCATTTCTTTGTGAACCAAAAATTTCTCCCATTTTGTCTGGCTCAATTGTTGTAATTGACATTATGGAAGTTTCCATAAGAGTGTTTAGATTTGGGTCTATCCTGTTAATTTGACTAATAGGAAACACATAATCTGTACTCACATGTATGAATGGGTTTAATGTAATATTTTCCAAACCATTTGGAGCATTAATTTTGGTAACCTCCTTTGTCATGGATTTCTCCTTTCCCTCCATGTGATATAATTCTACCTCAATGTATTGAGATTCACATGTTTTGAATGGGGCTTTATCACCATACAATGTCTCAATTTGACCATTGAAACAATATTTGAGACATTGATGGTATGATGAAGGTATAACTGCATGTTGATGTAGCCAAGGCCTTCCAAGAAAAATTTTGAAGGCTGTGTCATGACGAACAACCATGAAATATGAATTAGACACAAGGTATCAAAACTAAGTTCTGAGTGTAATCTCACCTAGAGGCTCTTGTTCATTTTTATCATATCCTTGCAACATCAAAGTAGAATGAGATAAATCAGATTTGGTGAGGCCCATTCAACAAAGTGTATAAATAGGGATTAGGTTGACTCCTGAACCATTATCAATGAAAGCTCGTCAGATGTCTACATCATTGACCTTGCTAGATAAATACAAAGGTCTAATATGTCCATGTACAACATCATCTTCATCTTCATCTATAAGAGATATCACTTCATGGAATTCTGAAGGATCATTCTCTATATGGTAGACCTCAGCCGCAGCAATTTCAGTTTTTAATTCCTGAGGACTTGACAAAGCCTCAATAAGCACCTCCCGAATATCTTTTGATAAATTCAAGGCATACAGAATTGATAACTTGGCCGGTACTTGGGCCAAATGTTTCAATACATCATACTTTTGATCCAAAGCTTCGTGTTTCCCAATAGGAAACTGTGGTTTTGTAGGTGCCTTAGAAGTTGATGCTTTGGAAGTAGATGCATCTTGTATCGGGGTAGGAGTTGGAAATACTCTTGTCTTTGGTAGATTAGACCGACTAGCTCTATTTATTTTCTGAGAGGAAGAAGGTGTAACCTCTAACCGATCCTCAAAAATAACTGTGCTAGGACTGAATCTACCATGTGTGGAAGAACTTTCTTGTTCCTTTTGATCCCACTGAAGGGATTTTCCATGAGTTTCTGCCACATATACAGTTCTAGCAGGGGTAGGATTGAAATAGTGGCTTCTAGAATATCCATGCTTTCCCTTGTATCCTAGAGCTCTGTCTCTTCCTCTATTTACTCTGTTTGATACAGGGAACTTAGGCTCATCAAGATCAAAAATGTGGTTGGCATACGGATCCGTTAAGTGAATCATATTAACATAACAGAAGATCAACTCTTCATCTGATAAATATCTTGCTTGATTATCCAGTTCAGGCTATGTCGTTTAGTAGGGAGGTGCCCGTGCTTTTGAAGAAGATGGCATAAAATCTTCCAGATTCAAAGACAACTTAGGCTTTGACACGATCTCATCTTCTTCTGACTGCTCTTCTTTCTACGAATTATGCCTCCTCTTTGAGGATTTTCCTTCTAATGAAGGGGGTTTTGCTGTGGAATTCATAGTAGAATACAAAATTGGTTGATTCAATTGTGTTCGAAAAATGGCATGAGTTCAGTTGATCATTTTCTTGACCATCCAATCATCATAATTTTGCGCATTTTTACTTTTGACTTCATGCCACTTGCCTTCTTCCTCTGAATCTGTAGCATTAACACATGCTACCTGGGATGAAGAACCTTTCAGTTTTACCTATCCAGAGTCCACCATCTTTTTTAGGAGGTCTTTGAAGACAAAACACTCCTGAATGGGATGCCACAACATCTGATGAAATGGGAAATAGATGGAGAGGTCTTCATCTCCTTCTTTGTTCGGCCTTTTGGGCCTAGGAAACTAAACCAGATTGTTTTCCAGAGCCGAGATGAAGTAACCAGGAACTTGTTCATTCCATAAAGAATAAACTTTGTTCTTCAAATCTTCAAATTGTTTCTTCCTTTGATCTCTTTGATCATATTGATGAGGCATACATTGTTGTTGACACTCAAGAGGTGTATCCCTTCGGTATGATGAATGTTTTGAAGTGGAATTAGGTACAAGTTCTTGTTTAAGTGTAACTGTAGCAGTCTCTACTTTCCCTATTATCCTTCCTCGAACTAATGGAATTACACGAGTTTTAGCCTTAGTATTTGTAAGACAGTCTTCGATCTGCTGAGTGATTGAAGTAAGGTCTTGAAACCCTCCGATGTATTTCACAGGGATCAACGGTGTGCATAATTCATCACACAGATTTTCCACACAGATTGGCAACAATTCTTCTTGAGGGAGTGCTAAACTTAAGGAATATGTTAATCCCTTTCATTGAGAAATGAAATCTGAAACTCTTTCATTTTCTCTTTTCTTACAATTGGTATGATCAAAAACTATTGTCTTTGGCAACGTTGAGATAAATTAAAGAATAAATCTTTGACGTAGATCTTCCCACCCAGTAATTGACCGAGATTGCAAACTTGTATACTAGACAAAATCAGGCCCTTGTAATGACTGCACAAAACACTTGAGCTTAACTGCTTCTTGTTGTTGAGGAGTTTCCATCATAGGATCACAATGAGAAACATAATGTGTTAAGTGTTGTTCTGGATCTCCCGAACCATTAAAAATTGGGAATATGGTATTTTCAAAATTTGATGGGGGAGGAATTGCATCAACCCATTTAGGGTAAACTTTCTTTTCTGGTTGAACTTGTGCACATTTTCTTTCCATAGATTCCAACATAGCTATTAATGAATCAATGGTAGTTATTAATTTTTTAGAAACATTTGGTTGAGATTGGACCTAATTAGGTGCAATAACTGGAGTTTGGATGGGTGTGGTGGCTGGTACTGCAATTGATGGTAGTACTACCGGTTGTTGTCGTGTATGACCCATAGGATTGGACCTGTGAGGGTGTACTTGTAAAGGAGGATATTCTTGATCCATCTTAGTAGATATAATGAATTCCCTTAACTGAATAACTCCAGTACACTTAGGAGGAAGACTACCTTGAAGTAGTTTTGCATTTAACCTCCTTAACTCCTTCATTTCTTCTTCCTGTTATGCGAACCTTTCCTCTAATGGGAGTGATTGGCCTTCTCTAGAGGTAGGGTGGGATGTAACCTGACTTTTACCCTTTTCATTGGTATGTTCCTTTCTGGAGTATGGAAGGGCATTACCCGAAGGAATATCTTGCCTCTGGGTATCCCTCTGGCTTCTGGTACGCACACCTTCTTCATTTATTTCTGTGTGTACAGCCTCTTGAATAGGAACTTCTTCATCTGATTCCTTTGAGTGAACCTCATGTTCTGGGGGATCAGTGACAATGGCATTGATGACATTTATCGATGAATAACACATTATATCCCTTCTGTCATTATTTTTGTGATATTGTATTTCTCCATGTCCTTGATGATACATTGCCTTTTGTTTGGTTGATCCCTTAGGAATTTCTTGATGAACCGTAATTTGGAGGGAATCTCCTAATAATTCAGCTCTACGTTCCCCTTTTGGATTCTTCCCTAATCTAGAGAAGACTGACTTTCTCTGAGGAAGATATTGAGAATTTGAAAAAGTCCCCAGTCTGATGGACTGGGGATGTTCCTGCTCAACTCCTCGAATCTTATCTGTTGGTCTCGAGGGTTGGATTAAAAGAGTCCCTAGTCTGGAAAGCTAATGTGGTTCTTGATCTGCTACATCTAAAACATTCTTAAAAGATCTTATGATTTTGCATACTTTATTCGGGAAATTGGTCGGATGCATCATCCGACATCCACTCAAATCACCTAGCTCAGATAACCATTGGATTATTTCTGACACTTCTGTCACCTGATGATGTGCATGCTCTAAACAAGAAGATTATTCGATATTATCATTTTCTTGATTCAAGAGTAATTCGACAACTTTTTCTTTATATTCCTAACTTTGGGAAGAACTAGTTGAGGCATGTTCTTGGGCAAGCCTTTGATTATGCCCAAAACCAGCTAGATGTGGCCAGCCATGGGAAATAAAATTGCATGAGACCACATTTGGCGGGCTTTGTTGAGTAGAGAGTATAGTGAAATGAAGTTCTCCATGAACACCCCATCCCCTTATATTAATACCAGATGGGGCATTGGTAATTAACTGGTGCAACCTTTTTAATGTGCCAAGGCATGAACGCTGAAGGGATCTCTGCTGCTTTTTAACCTTTGGATATCGAGAAACTGAGAGAGATGACAAATCAATTTGGAGTTGTAACCCTTCTATTATCTTGACATGATTTTCATATTCCTCATAAGATAATATTTTCTCTTTTAAGTGACAAAGAGTTTTCCACATGTTGAGACGAATATCGTGAATACAATCTTCAGTCAACATTTCTGGAATATCATACTGAGAGTCAGCCAAAGGCCAAAACATGATAGGTACTTCACCATTCTCCAGTTGTTTTCTCATATTCATCACTTCCTTCTTATCATTTGATGAAGATTATTCTACCTAATTGGACCAAATCTGGTGCTTCTTTGTTTCTCATCAGATTCAACAAGATTGGTAGAGAATTCATTTGAAAAATTAGAAGATGGATGAACTAGGGGTGGTTCAGAGAATGACCTACACCCCAAGATATCTCTTGATTGAGAAAGTATTTCACCCACTAGCAGTAAGGCATCAAACATGACTGGCTTCGCATTTACAAGTTCCTCAAGATAAGAGGGTCTTCTCATTAATGCATTTTCCATTGAAGAATTTTCCAGGAAATGCGAATTACTACTACGGAGAGGACTTTCACAGCTAAATTCATCATCATTGGGAGGACCACCAAGGTGGGTTACAACAAAAGATGAAACCTCTTGATCCTTGGTCTTCTGGCCACACAAAGGGTTATTGTGGATCTCATCTAAGGATGATACTTTGAGATCGACCAAATTGTCATGAATCAAGCCTTCATGAGGAAATTTCTGATGAAGACCTTCGTAATTATTGTTGTTACTTCCGGAATCTGGAAATGAGAGAGTAGAATCTTGAGTTGCAATAGAAAACTTTCTGAGCGCATCAAGAACTCTAGTATTGAGCAAGGCCTTATTGTAGATTGGATCTTGATTTATCGACTTTGTTGGATGGTTCTTTTTCTTAGATTCCTTATTACTAACTTTAGAAACCACTTGTTGAAGAAAGTGGTTATTATGGGCAGATGTATGTGCCTACTCAAGAGAAATGGTCAGGTTAGGCTGATTATCTCCATTCAAATCGGGTGTATGATTCCGACTTGATTATCCGTATGACATGGGGGAGTATGCCCCACAACCCTCCTGGACTGGGACAGAGGTTTGTATCTGCTCCAGAGTGATATGTTGATGAGTCACTCCACTAATAAGGATAGATTTATGATTCTTTCCTTGTGATGCTGCTGAAATTTTTATAATATTCTGACAGGTATCCAGAATATGAGCAGGGATTTGTTTCTGCTCTTTCTCCATTGTCAGAATGTTCTTGGTGACTTCAGCTATCGGAATAGGAATATATGTCCATTCTGTGTCTGGAGTAGGTGTATGTGCCTTCTCATGTCCTTCTTTTCCTGTCAATGAATTCTGACAGTACTCATATGTGGGGGCAGAAAATTGTGTCTGCCTCCTGCTTGTCATTGGAGCTTTCCAATTGACATATTTAGGTGCTACCAAACGAGATTGTTGGTTAGCCTAATGAATTTAAGGTGTATGTGCCTACTGATTGTTCTCCACTATATTTAATTGGAGAGTTTCTTTGGTTGCAGTCAGACGAGCCTGCTAACTAGCTGATGAATTATAAACAGGTGTATATGCCTTCCTATAATACTCCACTGGAATTTCCTGACGGGATAGGCATGTTACTGCCAAATGAGTCTGCTGGGTAGTAAAATCAAGACAGAAGAGTGTATATGCCCGCTCGTTGTTTTCCATGAAGTTATCTTGATGGACTTCTCTAGAGGGGGCAGAAGTAAGGACCTGCTCCCTGTTGTCTGAATTTCGCCTCTGGCGATTCATCTAGCGTGCTCGGGTTTGACGAACCTGAGCCGAACCCCTAAAGGTGAAACCCTCATCATGTTGAGGGTGCACTACCGCACGAGTCTGGAGGCGATTGTTAATGAGAGACCTTCAAAAGGACTCATGTCTTATTTAATTGAGGCCTTGGGTGACCTCTTCATTCACCTCCCTATAATATAGGAGAGACTGGTGATTGTGTTCATGGGATAATGACCTGAAACGGTTGGAGATGGTGGTTGGAACCACCTGCTTCTTGACCACTGGTCATTGCTTTCCGGACAACCAGGATAAGTTATTAACTTGGAGGGCTTTTCGAGCGGCCTCCAGAGTCAAGATGGTACCGTGTTGACGGTATTTCCTCACCAATGCATTTGAGACCCAGCATTGAAGATGCTCAGTAGGTGATATCATCCTAAGAGCAGACAAGGATCCAGAAGGAGTAATAGTCGAGGCATTCACAAATGTGAACTTTAAAGAATCCATTTTTTGTATTACATAGAGATCTTGAAAAAGAGTGCATGTTTGATATAACAGACATAATCAAGATAAGCTTGTCTAGACTACAACTTTTGGATGAACACATATGTGATTGATTTCTTTGTTGGCCCTCACATTGAGTTAAATAGGGGCCTAAAAAATAAGTAAAACATCATTTAACTTGGTTAAGGATTCATGTCAGGTTCACCATTTTTGTTCCTTCTGGAAATGAGGATGACCTTGTTTGTTTTAAGGTTCAAAATTTTTAATCGGTTTCTAACGGGTTTATTCATAGAATAGGAAACATCCAATGATGCTATATCCATTTAAACCTACTTTCCAAAGGTAGGTTCCCATTAGTTTTGTACTGATTAGGCTTAAGAATTTGTATTGTTCGAGAGGATGGGAGTTCAGACTCATCACACCTTTTTTGGGGTAATTATTGTCTACTTCGGGACTCTCTTATAGATTTAAGTTATGTTCATGAATCCTTATTAATTTACCAAGCATGAAAATGAGTTTTTCCTTTAGAACTTGCAATCAATGATTGATATATAGGTAATTTAGAGAGTATTTTATATGTATTTGAGGTTCTTCATCAATAGAGAATCATCCATATGAGTTAGAGATTCTTATTCAATGGTATCCTTCCATATGTTATATAAAAATCTCTTGGTCATTATGATGACCATACTGGTTTTAAATCCACTCAGTGGGGCACTTGAAGTTAATTGTCATTCAGAAAGACAGGATTATTTCAAATTTTGGATCGTACCCACAGTTGGGCTACCTACGTATCCTTATTAAAAAGAAAGGAATCAGAACCCACGTAGTTTGATAAGAAGGATATAGTTTAATGTCATATGGGATGGAAAATAATTAATGAAAGATGGGATTGAACCTTAGAAAGGCTTCCAACGTACTCTACTTTTAAGGCAGAGATCAAATTCCATTTCGTTCAGGTGAAGAAGTTTGATGTTTATGCATTATTAATGGCCCAAAGAGATATTTCGTAATTACTTTTACACTCTAAGCTCACGTGATTCATGCTCGGTGTGAGAAACAAGAGGTATTAGTAAAATTGACGATTGTTCCATGAAAGATGCAATCATAAGAAATGATGTGGGGCTTACATATGTATGACTTCCCAAGAGCAGGGTCCATAAAGGTATTTATACTTTATGGAGATTTGGGATTTTAACCCAGGACTTACTCTTGAAAAGGAACCCCAAATCAAAAGAAATTAAGGCTGGGGCATATTCCTAAGAAGGAGGCCCAATTAAGGGAAATTATGATTGGGACTTACTCCTAAGAAGGAGGTCCGTATGAATTCCTCTCAGATAAGGAAGTCAATGAAGGAACCATGCCATAAATGGTTTTGAAGAGGGTTTTGAAGGTCATATCTCGAATAAGAGAGGTGAATTTGAGGAAAGGATGTGACTAGGAAGGAGGTGTGCAAGTATTCCTCTGGTCATGCAAGTGACTTGTGCGACCCATATGTGGCACACAAGTGACTTGTGTGACCATAAGGAAACTTGCACGACCTTATCTTAAAGGGTTCCTTGTTCATGCCTTCATCAATTTTTGATGTTCTTCAAAGGATGAATCTTCTTGTGCTTAATGTATTCCCCTTTTCCATTTGTTAGAATCTTTGATGGAAATGAGCGTCAACACTATGTTAGTAGATAACATGATTAAGATGCATCCCTGTGATATCAAAAGTCAAGGTTTTCTCTGTGATTGAATGGCTAGAATGAGATCACTTGATCGCGCAACTGAGGCATGTAGTCAATGGTTCTTAATTCCCATCATCCTTCAGCAAATATAAGTTTTAAAAATTTATATTAATTCTTTTATATTATTTAATTGTATGAAATTAAGTATTAGGGTTTAATTTTAGTATTGATATATTAAATTGAATTTACTATTTCATAATTTTTTAAAGAAACAATATAATTTTAGTGAATTGGAATTTAGTTTGATCTTATAAAATATATCTAATATAAAACATTGAAATGAGAAAAATAATCATTGTATCAAAATATATGTCTTTTTTTCTACATGTATATTTATTTTGAACCAAAAATTTAGTAATTTGTGTTTAAATTTTTGATTTTATATTCTTGACATATATTTTTTAAAATATTTCTAAAATTTTAAAATGAATGTTATTATTGGATTATCATATTAATGAATTGAATGTATTTTTATCATATTAAATATGTGAATAAAATACAAAAAAATCAACTAAAATAAAATACCAATAAGTGTTATATAATATGTTTTTTAATGTAACTCATAAATAAATTTTGAAATATTTTATAACATTATATGTTTTACTAAAATGTATATTTTTATTTATAATTAAATATATTTATATATTTATAAACTCTATTTAATGAATATTATTATTTAATTATATGTAAAAAGATTAGAAGAAAATTTTAGTGATATAAAATTCAATTAAAGGTTAATTTTTTTACTTAAAAAGTAAATTGATATAGAAATATCATACTAAATTTTTGAAATAAACATTATTATTAATTTCAAAATTCAGGTTAATATTTTTTAATATATGAAAATTATTAGTAAACTCAAATTTAATTAGATCCTCCGTGATCTTTTGTCCTAAATATCAATCATATTTTAAGATTGATAAACCTTTATGTTTTGTATTCACTGTATGGATATCAATCCAAGGTGTGCCCAACTCTTCACCTAAAATAGTAAAGGGAATGAACCTTATAAATATCCATTGAGTCATGAAAATGAATATTATATATCATCCCTTATTATTGGGAATTACTCTTATGTACTTCCCGATGACCTTTATGTAAACTGTATATTAACACTTACATATCCCAGTGTGGTTACATAATTTTCTAATTTTATCCACTTATAAATAGTATATAATATTTACATATATAGTTTAAATATAAAATTTTATTAATTATTTATACTTTTCTAGTTTTCTAGATTTATAAATTAATATACAATTATAGTTTTATTCACTATAAATTATTATACTTTTATAGTTTTATAAATTTTACTTTTATATATTATAATTTTATACTTTTATAAATTTGTAAAACTATATAATTCTATAAATAATGTATACTTTTATAACATATATGTTCTTTTATATAGTTTTAAAAAAATTTATACATTTATAAATTATTTATATTTCTTTAAAATATATATTCTTTTTTAAATTATATATAATTTGATACTTCTATATACGTTTATAATTTTATATACTAATATATATATATATATATATATATATATTTATTTATATTTATACTTTTATACCTATATAATTTTTTCAATTTATCAATAGTTTAGTACTTTTATACTTTCATAAATTTTATTTTTATAAATTATACTTTTATATTTTTATAATTTTGTAATATGATTATTAATTTTTCAAAAAAATCATTTGGATAATAATGAGTTATTTTATTAAATGTAATATTTTATGTTTTAAATAATTATAGATATTAGTTTGATGTATTCTTTTAATTGATTGTTGAATGAGTTTAAAAATTATCTTTGTTTTGTTTTTTGGATTTCATGATCAATAATGTATCTAAGGGGGGAATTATTTGATTCCTTTTTATAATTTCATCAGTAGACCATGATTTACTCATAAAGGGTGATATATATGTTTTTATGATAATATTAAATTTTAGAGACCTCATAGATACATAAAATCACACCTCATACATAATATAGATTGATAATATCACCATGGAAAGGGAATGTCTCTAACTCTATCCAACCCATGGGATATCCATCATGACCTCACTCCTATAAAAGTTTAATTAATGTTTAACCCTATTGAAACTCATAAAGCTACTTTGCATCTAACATAACCTTCATGGTTTAAATAAGGGAGTCCTCCACAACTACATCTTCTCTCCGATTTGGTGTTAGCTTCTATGGGGATGAGTCTTAGGAAACAAAATGAAACAATGACTATCACCATCATCAGCTTCATATCCAAAATATTTATTATTTAATTTTGTTAACTAATACTTATCCAGCATCTCTTCTAAACATGAACCTATGTTTATTGAACTAATTTGAGAAATAATCATCCCATACTAGGTATCGGTGAACATTGTGGATGAATTTATATGATAACAAATACCACCAGTGGAGTAATTATTTTCTTAAATTCAATTACCCATTTCCTTCAAAGTATGATGAAATGATTTGAAACAATCAAATGTTGTGTTCCCATTAATTTAAAGGCCTCGTTTTGTGTATTTCTTTATTTTTTTAAATATAAATATTACCGAATAAAATAGTATATATATTAATAGATAGTGTATGGATGTCAATCGTATGACAAAAGAGTATGAAGATGGTGTGAAAGAGATCATCAAGTTTGAAAAAGATCATGCATATGACCCTTCTCAAATCTTTTATCCATGTTTATGATGTTGCTATTCAAGACTAGTTAGTCCAGAGGAGTTGGAAGAACACTTGATCTGTTATAGAATAGATCAATGTTATAAATGTTTGAATAGAAATTGGGATAAATAGATTGTATCTAGTGACTAGGATAACACTATGTTTTATGGATCATGTGATATGATTACAAGTGTGGAAAAAAAAGATTGTATAGAGGATGTAATTACAGATGTGAATGATAATGAATATCATATTAAAAAAATAAAATTACAGTTGAATATGAACTTTTTTGTTGTCCAAAATTGTTTGAGAAGTTAAAGAGTTGGGAAAAGAAACTATTGTATGTTTGTTGCACTAAATATAGAGCATTTTAATCCATACTAAAGCTATATAATTTAAAAGTTGGAAATAGATGGAGCAACACCATCTTTACTGAATTACTTTCTCTCTTGAATAATATGATCCAAGAAGATAATATGCTCCCTAGTTGAAAATATGATTCTAAACAGATGTTATGTTTGATGGTTGTGGTGTTTGAAATAATACATGCTTGTCCAAATGATTGTATACTATTTATAAAGGACCAAAAATCACTTAAATAATTCCTAAAGTGTGGTTCTTATTAATACAAGAAAGAAAAATTGGGTACTATGATTGTTGTATGGTAATTTCCAATCATTCCAAGGTTTAGGTGCCTATATGGAAGTGAGAAGACTACAAGGAAATTAACGTATCATACATATGTACAAAATAAAGATGGGAAACTTCATCACCCAATAGACTCTCCTTAGTGAAAGATAATTGATCATGATTATCCTGAATTTTGAAATGATCCAAGAAACCTTCAGCTTGCATTATCAACATATGAAGTGATTTTTTTTGGTTTTCAAAGCATCACTCATAGTACATGGTCGGTTATGTTGGTAAATTATAACTTTCCATTGTGGTTATGTATGAAATTAAAATACATTATGTTATCTATGATTATATCATGAACAAAATAACTAGGTAATGATATTTTTGTTTATTTGGATCCATTGATCGAATATTTTAAATTATTGTGGGATTCAGTTGTTACATTGTATGATGCTTACAGAAATGAAGATTTCATGTTGAGAGCCATGTTGTACGGGATGAAAAATTAATTTCCTACTTATGGAAATTTATTAGGATATATCATTAAAGGAACTTAAGGGTGTCCCTTTAGTGAATAAGGTACATGGTCTATTAGGTTAAAAAATTCCTTTAATACTATGTTTCTATGACATTGTATATTTCTACCCCAATGAAATAAGTACTAATCATGGACGACATCATTCGATGGGATTTCAGAAGAATGTATAGCACCATCTCCACTAATAAGTGATCAAATGTTTGAGAAATTAAAAGATATGAACACTGGTTTGGGTAAAACTTGTTTAAAAAATCTTATGAAAACTGGTTGGGAAAAGAGATCATTTTTTTGAATTTCTATACTGGAATTGTCTATATGTAAAACATTTTCTTGATTTTATACATGTTAAAAAAAATAATGTGATGGTTTCATTAGAACATTACTAAATACACCTAGAAAAAATGATGGAATTAAGTCTATGTTAGACTTGATTGACATGGGAATATGGGAATAAACGGCCCTAGTGAAGGGTGAAAATAGAATTTTATTCCTTGAGCTAATTACACTCTTTCCAGGAAGGAAATATATCATTTTTATAAATTCTTAAATGATTAAAATATTCCAAAGGGTAATCTAGTGAATATAAAGAATATTGTTTCAATGACTGATTTAAATTTAAAGGGTCTAAAATCACATGAATTCCATGTGTTGATTCAAGATATAATGTCAATAGCTTTATGTTGCATTTTTTAAAAGAATGTTGTCCATACATTAATAAATATATATGAAGAAAAGTTATAGACCCAGTGAAATTTACAAATATGTAAAAGGAAATTGTTGTCATATTATGTGAATTGGAAATGTTCATTGGGTCAAAATTATTTGATATGATAGTTCAATAGATGGTTCACTTGGTGAGAGAGATTCAACTATTTGGTCCTACACATTATAGACTAATGTACCCCATTGAACTATGTATGAATATTTTGAAAGGGTATGTAAAAAATCAAAATCATCTAGAGGGTTGTATTTTAGAGTGATATATTGTTGAGGAAGCCATTGAATTCTCTAATAACTACCTGTCTGATGTGGAAATCATTGGTCTGTCAAAATCTGTCCACACTGATCATCTTTTGGGTGAAGTAATTTCTAGAATATATGTTGTCATAGTCAATATTACAGATCAGGAGTAGGCCCACCTTTAGATTTTTCATAACAGTTTAGTTGTTTCCCTATATGTTGAAACCCAAAAATAATTTATTAGTCATTTGAATCCATCATGGAATGAAATATTGATATCAAATAAACATAATCAGTAGTTTATAGGACTATTTTAGGACCATATTTTTAAGGATTTAGATGAAAATCTAGATTTAATTTCAGAAAAACTTTGATGGATGTCTATAGGACCAAGTTTACATGTATTATATTACAATAGTTATTTAATTATTGGTTATATGTTTTATAGAAATGAACACGATTAAGGAAGTACAATGAAAAATAGTGGAGTTACACTTGTGGCTAAATCGATGCATGTTTATGGTATCAAGGAGTGAAATACAATTTATTAAAATATTTCATACTTTGGCATCATAAAAAAATATGGGATTTGGATTATACAACATTCCAAGTTCCATTTTTTCAATGAAAGTAGGTTGGTAACATGGGTGTTGTTAAAATAGATGAATTGGGATTTTTGAAAGTGGATTTTAGTAATGAAGGGTAAAAATATGAACTATTTATAATGACATCACAGGTAGTATAAGTATTTTATGTTCTAAATCCTGAAAACTGAAAGTGGTCAATTGTTATTTATCTAGAAAAACCATTGAAGGGTAAAATGAAAATGCAGCTGAGGATGACACTTTCATTCGGATATCACAATCATTTTATAGTGGTACAAATGTAAATGGGTTTTTGAATGTCAGTAGAGACCACAATTAAGGGATTTAGATACTCGATAGAGGGTGGAAATCCCATCAACCTTTAAAAAAATAATTCAATAATTAGGTTATATTTTTTAATAAACATTGTGTTACCTCATGTTATTATATGTTCATTGTTGCATTTATGTAATCTAAATTAAATGTTGAACCACTTATGTAGATAATGACTTGTGAACATGTTGATGCTCCCAATCTTGAGGAATAATAATTTTCTCAACCTACTACTTCTCCTATTGTATAAGAACAATGAAATTTTACACATATTGATGCTACCAATCTAGGGGAATAATAGGTTTCTCAACCCGTTGTTACTCCCGATGTAGAGGAACAATGGCCTTATGCACATGTTGATGCTACCAATCTATATGAACAGAATATTCATGATGTTGAACCCGGTGAAATGGTACATGGTGATGAACCAATGTCATAGAAAAAATAGAAGTTTCGTAGTATGATAATATTGGAAAAATTTATTAATGAAAAAAGAAAAGACATCAAATTTGAGGTCATATCGAATGAATATGGCCATCTTGTTAACCCCAATGAGTCCATGTTTGGTAGAATCATTGGGCTCATCACTCAGAAGAACGTTTATATTGATATAGATTTGTGGAATAATGTTTTTACCATGATTAATACCCTAATTTATGAAGATATTAGGGTGACATTATGATATCCTTTCTTTATTTTACTAAAATATAAAATAATGAAACATTTACTTACTCTTAATCATCCCTTGAAGAGTGAATTTATTGTAGATGGATACCAAAAGAAATTTGTATTAAGTCTTTCTAGGATTAATCATAGATAATTTCACACAATTTTAATGAAATTTCATCTTAGAGATGTTGAAGGGAAAATAAACCTACACCAACTGCATATGTATTCACACCTAATAAGAAAAGAAGCATGGTATTAATTTATTGGCCGTATTAGGGAGATATTTATTCATGTACATTTTGGTTGGTAATAAATTGTTCGAAAATATGTGTATTAATCACTTTTATTGAGAACTTTTAATTTATAAAATAGAAAATGAGTGCTGAAAATAAGGAACGGGCAGCAAAACCAATGTACCCCTTCTGTAAATCAAGGATGGGGTATGCTTCAACTAAAAAAAATATACATATTTTAAATATACTATAATACTTTTATGTGACATAAAACAACAACATAATTATGTTCCTATATTTATATACAGATTGATGAATCCAAATAAAAATCCACTTCCATCTCACATCATGTGCTATGGAAGGAGGCACGTGAAAATAAAAATGGGATAGTGATAGATGAAAACACATTAAAATTGTGGGAAGCGTAAGCATGACATAATAAAAAATATATTTAAATCAATATTACATAACAATTATTACTTATTTTCCTATATTTTCTATCTGAATTAGAAATAGTAATCGTCAACATCTATAATAGATGAACACCTATTATCGATGGACTTGAAGTGTCTAGAACAGTATGGACATATTAGAGGTGCAGGCTTTGAGGTGACACCCCAAACAAATTTTGAGAAAATAAAATAATATAGGGATAAAGAAAAAGAAATGGAAGATATGAAAGAAAGATTAGATTCCCTTGAAGAAAAATTTCATTAGCAGTCTGAGTTGATGGAAAATGTTATAGGGGGAATCAAAGAGAAGAAACAACTCAAGAACAACCATTGCATGAAGATATCACCCCACCTCCACCATCTTTGAGGTTAACCACTCCCCTCAAAGAGCTATCTTTTATGAGGTAATAAATATTATCATAATTTTATCTTTGAAATTTGAATCAAATAGACATTGATACCTTTCATGTATTAATATTATATATGGTAAAAATTATTGTGATTTATATATATCAACACCCACCCATTGCCTTTTTTCAAGGGTTATCATGTTCAATATCTAAGAATACAATCTAGACAACAAACCACTTCTAATAATTAATATGGGAGTGGGGATTACCATAACTCTTGATAAAAGTGTCGAGATATATGTTTTGTAATGCCCTGACCCCAGTTACCCAGAGTCGGTGCATTATTACATAACATTGTCATGATCGCAAGGGATCAAATTCTGAAAGACCGATCAGTTTAGTAGCCTTGGAAGTACTAGATACATTCATAAGTTTTACATTACAATATAAAATAAAAAAACAACAATATTGTCTCCATTTACCACATTAATATCCCTTAGACTATCCCTGCAGGTCAATCATAATATACTTCTTCGCATCCTGGGAAAAATAAAACATAGAAAGGGGTGAGCTCAGATTCTCAGTAAGCATAACAATATAGCGGAAACTTTCATAAATAAGAATAAACATTTAAGGAAATGTATAAGACTAAAACCTAAGCCTTTTAAACTTAAACTTCAACATAATATGTAAAATATAAATCAAATAATTCTATTTACTTATTCACATAGATATTCTACTAGTCGAATAATCACATGCAATATCAATAGATAATTTCATAATGATGGAATGCATAATGGTAGACTTAATAACCACATAGTCAAGGCCTCATGCCAATACTAAAAATAATATTTTGTCAAGGCCTTGTTCCAAGACACTAGTTTGTCTCGTGAGACCTACCGATGCATCTAGGAGATATAGTGGGCTCCACCTGTCACTTACTAAGTCAAATTCACTTCTCATATGAAAAGTTTGAATCATAATATAAACATTCATATTAAAACTAGCATACGAGATGTTAATAATTTAACCATAAACCATGAATGGTATAAAAATCACACATCCACAGTCAAACATATCACAAAACCTTCAATACAATATGGAATATTGTATCATAATAAATCAACTTCAAACAAGTGTAAAATCCATCAAAGGATGTTGACATAGATGAAATCAAAACCATTTGAGAGAAATATATCTTTCTATTTTGAAATCATTTAAAAGTCACAAGATTATAAAAGGAATCTTTGAATATGTTATAACGGTGGAAAATATTTGCACTCATCGTATAAGTTAAAAAAACATTCTTTCATTAATTTTGTCGAAAAGTTCGTGAAGCACCTTGTTTAGAAAATGACAGAAAGATTCCTTTATAAACATTATATAAAAATTAAAACTAGGGTATAAATGATTTTAACCAATATTCTAGTAAATAGTAAAAAAATGAAATACATTTTTAAGAAACACGGATCTGGATGATAAAGAGGTCCTAGTAGATACTCATGTATAAACAAGCTCGGATAATGAAGAGATTGTAGAATTAACCCTTACCTTGTACTTTTCCTTGATTGAGGGTACATTAACCTTCTATATAATATTTAAATCATTGTTTTTAATTATACAAGAACTACATACGTAAATATGATATCATAAATGATCTTCTAATATTTTTTTGTTAATAATATTTTAGTAGTATCATTGTTTCAGGTGTTAACTGATTCGTTTTTCTTTATATGTTTTGTTACGTAAGTCATGTTTGTTATGGATAGGATGTATTTGATTCATATCCAGAATGATATTAAGTTCTTAAACATTATTTTTAATAATCAAATGAAAATTATTCTTTAATGGTTACTATGGGGAATGAATCTCATCGCGTTCCTGGAGACGGTAATTTGTACGAACGCACGAACGCTACTTTTATTTCATTTTTTTATTTTAAAAGGAAATAAAACCAAATGATACATAGGTGTATTGTTATTCAAGTATAATATAATATTGTATATATGTTATGTAAGTTAATTAACACCATCCTTTATACATTCCATGTATGGTATGAATGAGTCGTATCACTTTGAGGGGGCGGTAGTCTGCACTTCCTCAAATGAAATTATCGTATATATACAACATGAAAATAATAAAGGTATGCTATAAAATAGAATTACAGAAGATTATAGATAAAATAAATATCATAAATATCATATATAATTATAGTTCCATCATAATGGACACCATAATAGGTGGTAGTAGATTATTGAACAATCATCATTTTGTGAGGCAGTAGTTCGTCGTCCACAGAAACATTATGTTCTATACCCATTAGATTGAGGTGTGTGTAAGTGTAGTTCAAATACATCTCATAAAAACAACCTATTATATTTAGGATACTATTGTTTTTATAAAATAAAAAAATAAAGAGGTTTTAGTGGGTTAGAGAAGTAAAATAAAAGAAAAGAACTTAAGAGGAGATGTTACCTTTAAATCGGGTAACTCCCTTTGGTTTGAACCAAAAGGATTCCTTGAAGTTACTTCTACCTAAGGTAAGGCTTATAAAAGGAATATAGAGATGTTGGGATCTTAATTATCAAGATTTTGGATGATCCAAGGGGTTTGAGAGGTGTGAGAAATGGGTTAGAGGTGAGGGCTTTTTATAAGGGGGAGGAGGGGCTCTGTAGGAAAGTTTCAAAATATTATTTTATTATATAATTATTTTCGGTTTCTAAAGGTCCAAAACTCATTAAAGTTAAATATAAGATGGCTCATGTTTGAAATAAAATCATCAAATAATAATTGGATAGGTTTTGGATATTGTTTTAATTTTTATAATCTCATTTATTTAAATCATTCATTAATGAGGTAAACACTGCATCATTATTGTGTCATAAATTATTTTATTTATTTGATGTCTAAAAATTATTAAAATAATAACATTATTTAGGAAATATTTTTATATTTAAAATTAATATTTATAGTCGAAAATATAACTTATATAACCCCATGTAAAAAAAATTTTACTAAAAGATATATGTTTATGTCATTATTGTCTTTACTTTAAATTAATTAATATAAAGTGTCATTATCACTCTCAAGTGGATCCATGGGGTCCCAAAATCGACCCAAGGATGCCCATGGTCGGAAATGTATCAACCAATAGGAATATGACACATGTTAGGGTAATTTAATATTATTATAATATAATTTTTTTACGCTTATTTACCGGATTTACCCTTTAACCATGATAAATAAAATATTTACCGAACTAATTATTCATAATGTCTAAAAATATAAGTCAAATATTTACACAATTTGTACCTACTAATTCCAAATATGGAATCCATTTTTCCAAATTCAAAACATAGAATTAGCATAAATTAATTTTAAATTAATTCCCATTGTCAAAACAAAAAGCGTGTTTTTAAGAAATAATAACTATTAAAAGATTGGAACTTGTTTATATCCAGATTAAACGTGAAATTACATAAAATGACCTAAATTATATTAAATGATAACAATATAATCTAATTATACTTAAAACCCATTCAAATTTATAATTTAACACTATAAATTATTTCGATTAAAAAAGTTGTTTTTAATTAAAATTTTATATTTTTCACTATTCATCAAAAATTGAAAGTTTTCAGAAAAGTACCAGAAATTCACCCAAAACTAATTTCAATATTAAAAATTAAAAATGAAGTCCATTTTGAAAAATTAAATTTATGAAATTTTAAAAAGTGGGTATTACTATTCATAACGCCTACTTTGATTGGTCGTGGTGTGTTAAAACTCCAAGTTGCGTACAATGCATGCTACTCCATTATTCAAAGGGAAACATACCATGGAAGCTTGGGGTGTTATATGTTCCACTTGATTACACAAATATTTATATATAATATAATTTTAATGGAACATTCATAGCATGGATGCCAAATCTTGTAATAAAAGATGTCAGTAATGAGGTATTCATTTCTAATTTATTTTTTTGTGCTAAAAATTTAAAAATTAATGAAAAAAGGTCTGAACCAATGAATGTTATTACAGAAGGAAAAAGGTTAGGGGTGAAAATAAAGTTCAAATCAAAACCATCTAAAGGATCATCCAACTGATCAAAAATATCTTCAGAAAGAACATTTACCCCGCCGATTCAAATTCTGAAATTACTAACATTGAAGGTTCATGGATATAAAAATTTATAAAGTGGTAGTAATCACATAGTTTATTTTAAGAAAAAAAATTACAAAGAGGACATTGCAAACTACATTTCTCTTGAGAATGTAAATTAAATCCTCAAGTATGAATGGCTAGGAGTCTTAGTTGTAAAAGTATACATGAGGTGTGTTTTCATGATTTGTTTTTCCAATAACTGATATATTATGTTAATCATGACTAAATACATTTTTTTTGAAGTAATATATATGAATACCAATTGAAGGGATTAACCCATTAAAATAAATATGGACTCATTATTCCTCATGTCACTTCTATAGACCAAATAGAAATTGAATCAAAAAATAGATGAAATAGTGTCAAAACTAGCCAAATCATTTGAAATAAAACTTATGGATGACATACTCTTATTAATACCAAAGATGTTGAAGGTAAAAATATATAATTAATCATATAAAATATATTCTCATTACTATAATTACTTATTCATTTTTTTGTTTTTTGAAACATTGGGTACTTATTGTGGTCAATTTGGATACTCCAAATATTTATTTTCTGGATTCACTGCATGGATACCCAACAAAATGACCACATGTCATGACGATTTTCAATTTTTAATACACTACACCAAATGTTTTAGGACTAAAATTCAAGTTATATATTTTATATTATGTTTTAATGAGAATCATGTTTTGATAGGGCAGTGTTTAAATATTATGAAAATCAGGGAATGAGGATTGTCCATATGCACAAGGAGCCTATCAACATCTACAAGTGGAAAAGTATCATGGTATATATAATAATATTTCACTATCCAAACACGTATCAAAATAAAATAATTATTTTTATCAATGTTTTATTAGTTTCTAAAACAAAAAAAATGGAAAATATTATGGTTATTATATTTGTAAAATTATGAGAGATATCATATACCATCAACAAACTAGAATCCCTCAAGAGGTATTTTCAAAGATAATTACTATTTCATTTAAAATATTTATTAATCCTTTGTGTATTTATATTTTCTATTAGTACTATGAATGTTGAAAATACTCATATTTATAAGATGAAATATATTTTTTTAGAATGAATGGGAAACATACTTGATGATATAATGTACACATATATCATGATGATGTGACTTCCTACTTCTTGTTTAGTTTATTTTCTCATTATTTTATCTTCTTTTTTTTAGTTAATTTCCTTAGAATTTATTTCTGATACTTATTTTGTTAATTTTCACAGAGATCATAAAAAAAATACTTCATTAATGAGGATGATTCACTTGCGTACTATGATCATGCACTCAATGTGATACATGGTGTACCCGGTATAACTCCAATTGTATGGTTTCAGTTTAAAATTGACATTTTATTAATGTATTGTTTCATATTTATATTATTACTAATATAAGAATTGTTTTCTTATATAGGTGGAATCTTTTTCTTGGGTTGAGGTGGTTTTTTTAAAGCTAAACATGCCTGTGTGAGATTAGAATTCAAGGATATAATTAAAATAATGACAATTAGGAAATATGTTAAGATTGTATACAACTATCATGAAATGTGAATTCCTACTACTTATTTAATTAATTTTTTTTATCATTTTATCTATTTTTTTAAGTTAATTTACTTATCATTTATATTTAATAAATATTTAGTTTTTTCAATATATCTTTTGGGAATTAATATTTTTCTTTCAACTATCTACGACATGCCAGAAAAGATAGAACATGTTTTTTTATTATGGAAGAGGAAACCCCATGATGCCTGAAACATGTAGTGTTTCAGGGATCATAGAGTTTCTATTCCATCATAATGGAACATGTTATCACATTTATTTATTTTTATAGATATCTTAAAGAAAAATACATATCACAGGATTAATTAGTTACACCTTAATCAGATACACAGTGTGCTCGGTGTGACTCCAAATGTATGTTTTTAGTTGATAATTTACATTTTATTTTAAAACAAAAATAACATACTCTAAACTAATAAAACACATTAAAATTGTTTTAATGTTTTATTAAATCAATCCATAATTCATTTTTGATGTGTAGGAATTCACCTCACCTCAATCCGATGCATGGTGTGGCCAGTACAACTCAATGTGTGTCTTTTAATTTAACATTGGTATTAATTTTAGTAAAAAGAACAAGTGACATATTAAAAACCAAAAAAACTTTCATATTTTTTGATACTTTAGTATATTTATCCATAAGTAATTTTTTATGTGTAGGAATCAACCACACCTCAATCGGAAACACATTGTGACTGATATAACTCCAAGTGCGTCTGTTTATTTAAAATTGACATTAATTTTAGTAAAAAGAAAAATTGACATACTGAAAACTGAGGAAATGAATTCAGATTATTTTTACACTTTAGGAAAATGATTCATATGTCATTTTTTATGTATAAGAATAACCCAAATATCAATATGATGCATAGTATGATCGATATGACTCTAATTGTGTCTTTTTATGTAGAATTGACATTAATTTTAGTAAAAAGTACAAGTGACATACTGAAAACTGATAAAACATACTCAAATTGTTTGTATACTTTAGGAAAACAATCTAGAAGTCGTTTTTTTATGTTTAATAATCAACCATACCTTAATATTACACAAAGTGTGACCGGTTTAACTCCAAGTGTGACTTTTTATTTAGAATTGAAATTAATTTTAGTAAAAATAAAAGGTGACATACTAAAAACCAAGAAAAGGAATTTGGATTATTTTGATACTTTAAGAAAAGGGTTCATAAGTCATTTTTGATGTGTATGAATCAAACCCACCTCAATTTGACTCATGGTGTGCTCAGTATGACTCTAAGTGTGTCCTTTTATTTAAAATTGACATTAATTTTAGTAAAAAGGACAGGTGACATACTCAAGACTGATCAAACGCATTCAAATTATTTTTATATTATATTATAATGATTCATAATTTATTTTTGACATGTATTAATCAACAAAACCTCAATCTTATGTATGGTGTGACTGGTATGACTCAAAGTTCCCATTATCAGTGTAAAATTTACATTTTAGCTCAAAATGTGTTTCACTCACTAAAATCAAAAGAAATATTATCTAATTGTATTGATAAATTAATAAAATGATTCATAAGTCATTTTTTATGTGTAATAAGTAGTCTCATGTGAAATTGACACACAATATGACTGGTAAGACTCAAAGTACATATTTTCAGTTTGAAATGAGATTTTGGTATAAAAAAAATGTGACATACTAAAAACTAAAAAAAATACATTCATATTTTTTTAATACTTTATGAAAACAATCCATATGTAATTTATGATGTGTAGGAATCAATATCCCCTCAATCTGATGCATGATGTGATAGATATGACTCCAAGTGTGTCTTTTAATTTCAAATTTACATTCATTTTAGTAAAAATAAAAAGTGACATACTGAAAACCAAGAAAACAAATTTGTATTATTTTGATTCATTATAAAAATTACCCATAAGTCATTTTTGATGTGTAGGAATCAACCTAACCACAATCTGATGCACGGTGTGATCTATATAACTCCAGGTGTGTATTTTTATTTAAAATTGACATTAATTTAGTAAAAAGAACAAGTGACATACTAAAAACTGAGAAAATTTATTCAGATTGTTTTGATGCTTTAGGATAAGGATCCATAATTAATTTTTTGTGTATAGGAATAGGTCTCAAATAAATCTGATGCACTGTGTGACCATTATGACTCTAATTCTGTCCTTTTATTTAAAATAAAAAATAATTTTAGTAAAAAGGAAAATTTACATACTCAATATTGAGAAAATTCATTTGTATTTTTTTTATACTTTAAAAAAAATTCCATAATTCGTTTTTGATATGTAGGAATCAAACACACCTCAATATGATGTATGTTTTGACCTTTATGACTCAAACTATCCGTTATCAGTTTAAAATTAACATTTTAGTTCAAACTGTGGGTCACTGACTGAAAACTAAGAAAAAATGCTCTGATTGTCTTGATAATTTATGATAATGATCTATAAGTCATTTATGATATATAGTAAGCAACCACACATCAAACTGACACATGATGTTTCCATTATGACTCAAAGTGTGTGTTTCTTGTTTGAAATGAAATTTTAGTAAAAAAAACCAAGTGGCATACTCAAGAATGAGAAAACATATTCGGGTTACTTTTATACTTTAGAAAAATGACCTATATGTAATTTTTGATTTGTAAGAATAAACTAAAACTCAATATGATGCACGGTGTGGCCGATATAACTCCATGTTTATCATTTCATTTAAAATTGAAATTAATTTTATTAAAAAGAAAAATTGACATATTGAAAACTGAGAAGCCAACGAGCCTGTACCCTAGTGGTATAGGCTCCTGCTTGGCATCCAAAAGACCCAGGATCAAATTTGGGTAGGAGAGAATTTCCGACTGTAGTAGTACTATAGTAGCGGCCAGTGGAAACACTGTAGCGATGGAGGGGTTGTAGCAGGTGTTGTAGTGGAGACGGTACTGTAGCAGTGTGGGTACTATAGCTGTAATGTTCAACGAGGGGTCCTTTGGGAAAAAAATGAGATTTCAAGACTTGTATACAGGCCACTTGGCCTTGGGCCTTCGGGCTATGTAATGGGTCACCCTCTACCTGGGCTAAAGAGGTCTTCACTTTAAATAATAAATTGAGGCTTCGGCCCCAACCTTTAAAAAAAATTGAAAACTAAGAAAATTATTTTGATGATTTATAAAAATGACCCATAAATCATTTTTGGCATGTAGAAATCTCCAACACCTCAATAGGATGCATGGTGTGACCGATATATCTTCAAGTCTGTCTTTTTATTTAAAATTAAAATTTTATTAATGTATTCTTTCATATTTATGTTTAATTTATTTCTTTATAGTATTACTGACATAATATTTTTTTTATTATACATGTGCATTATTTTTATTAGGTTAGGGTGGTTTTTTCATCAATTGATACCATGGTCAGGCTTTTTTGAGAGGGGGTCATGAGTTCCAAAGATGATGAAACATTAATATTATTAAACTTTTATGGATAGTAATTGTAAATGTAATTATACAAAAAATTGTTTGAAATGTATATAGTAGTGTTTTTTTATTTGTGATGTAAAATTTATTTCAAATAAATTATATATTTTCATACAGGTTATAGCTGTATGGGATTTTTTGTTCTATTATTAAAACAATCACTACTTCAAATATGCCTTTTAATAGTGTGGCAAACGCCATTAACAGTGCTAAAATATCATTGTTTTCTATAATGTTGTAAAAGGGGGGTATCCTTTATCAATGCTAAAAAAGTGTTGATAAATTCCACCATTTATTAGTGTCATTTCTATATCTAATAAAGTACCCCTTTATAAGCACTTTCAGTAGCCCTGATAAAGGCCTAGCCTATTGTAGTGTGTTGTTTGTATAACATTACACAGAAGAAAAAATCTATAACCTATGTATAAAAAATATTTAATTTAATTTAAATAAATTTGACATCCTGAATACAAAAAAAACACTAATATATACATTTCAAACAATTTTTTGTATGATTATATTTACAATTATCCACAAACATTTAAAAACATTAATGTTTCATCTTCTTTGGTGCCTGTGATCCCCTCTCAAAAAAGTTTGCCCATTGTATCGGTTTCCAAAAAAAACACCTCAACTCGAGTAAAAGAATCCACCTAGATAATAAAAATAATAATATGTTAGTAATAATATAAAGAAATAAATTAAATATTAATAAAAAAGAATACATTAATAAAATGTCAATTTTAAATAAAAAGACACACTTTGAGTAATACTGGTCACATTTTGTGTCGTATTGAGGTGGGGTTGATTTTTACATGTCAAAAATGACTTATGGACCATTTTCTTAAAGTATCAAAAAAATATAAATTTTTTTTCCTAGTTTTGAGTCGGTCACTTGTTCTTTTTACTAAAATTAATACCAATTTCAATTAAATCGACCCTTGGAGTTATGTTGTTCACACCATGCATTGGATTTAGCTATATATGATTCTTACTCATCACAAATTACTTATGGATTTTTTTGGTAAAGTATCAAAACAATCTGAATGTTTTTTCTCAGTTTTAAGTATGTCACTTGTGTTTTTTACTAAAATGTCATTTCAAACTGGAAACATGCACTTTGAGTCATATCGGTCTCATCGTGTGTCAGTTTTACATGAGACTACTTCCTACACATCACAAATTACTTATGATTGTTTCCTAAATTATCAAGTCAATCGGAGTATGTTTTCTTGGTTTTTATTGAGTGACACACATTTTGAACTAAAATGTCAATTTTAAACTGATAATGGACACTTTGAGTCATACAGGTCACACCATATATCAGATTGAGGAATGGTTAATTCTAACACATTAAAAATTTCTCATGGATCATTTTACTAAAGTATAAAAACATTCCTAATGAATTTTCTTGGTTTTTATTATGTCACATGTTCTTTTTACTAAAATTAATGTCAAATTTAAATAAAAAGACACACTTGGAGTCATATCTATAACATTGTGCATCATATTGAGGTATGGTTGATTTCCAAGGATCAAAAATGACTTATGGATTGTTTTCTTAAATTATAAAAATAATATGAATATGTTTTCTCAATTTTTATTATGTCACTTATTATTTTTACTAAAATTAATGCCGGTTTTAAATAAAAAGAGACACTTTGAGTTATACCGATCACAACATGCATCATATTGAGGTGAAGTTGATCTCAAAATGTCAAAAATGAATGACGTATCATGTTTCAAAAGTATCAAAATAATTCGAATGTGTTTTCTCATTTTTCAGTTTGTCACTTTTTATTTTTACTAAAATTATTATCAATTTTAAATAAAAAGACACACTTAGAGTTATATCAGTCACACCATGCATCAGATTAAGGTGGGATTGATTCCTACATGTTATAAATGACTTATGAATCATTTTATTAAAGTATCAAAACAATTTGAATGTGTTTTCTCAGTTTTTATTATGTCACTTGATCTTTATACTAAAATTAATGTCAATTTTAAATAAATAGACACACATGGAATTATAATTGCCACACTATGTGTCAGATTCAGGTGAGGTTGATTCCTACACATTAAAAATTACTTATGGAACTTTTTTCAAAAGTATCAAAATAATCTAAATCGGTTTGCTCAATTTTGAGTATGTCACTTGTGTTTTTTATTAAAATGTCATTTGAAACTGGAAACACACACTTTGAGTTATACTGGTCACATCGTGTGTCAGTTTGATGTGAGACTACTTCCTACACATAAAAAATTACTTATGAATCATTTTCCTAAATTGTTTAGATAATCTGAGTTCGTTTGATTAGTTTTTAGTGAGTGACACTTTTTGAACTAAAATATCAATTTTAAACTGATAATGGGCACTTCGAGTCATACCGGAAACATCGTATATCGTATTGATATGTGGAAGATTGATACATGTCAAAAACAACTTATGTATCATTTTATTAAAGAATCAAAATAATCCAAATGCTTTTTCTCATTTTTGAGTATGTCAGTTTTCTTTTTTACTAAAATTAATGTAAATTTTAAATAAAAAGAAGCACTTGGAGTTATATCGGCCACAACATGTGTCGTATTAAGGTTCTTTTAATTTCTACACATCCCAAATGACTTATTTATTGTTTTTATAAAGTATCAAAACAATCCAAATGCATTTTCTAGGTTTTTAGTATGTTATTTTTTCTTTTTACTAAAATTAATGTCAAATTTAAATAAAAAGACACATTTAGAGTTATATTGGTCACACTATGCATCTAATTGAGGTGGGGTTGATTCTTACATGTTATAAATGACATATAAATCATTTTACTAAAGTATCAAAACAATCTAAATTATTTTTCTTAGTTTTTAGCATGTCACTTGTTTTTTTTTCTACAATTGATGATAATTTTAAAAAAATAGACACACTTGGAATTATTATGGTCACACCATGAGTCATATTGAGGTGTTCCTGATTCATACAAATAAAAAATTATTTATGGATCATTTTACTAAAGTATCAAAAAAATCTAAATGTTTTTTCTCAATTTTGAGAATGCCACTTGTGTTTTTTATTAAAATGACATTTGGAACTGGAAACATGCACTTTGAGTCATACCGGTCACATCATGTATTGGTTTTACATGAGAATAATTACTATACATCAAAAATGATTTATGAATATGTATCCTAAATTATCAAGATAATTCATGTTTTTTTTCTCGGTTTTCAATGAGTGACACTTTTTGAACTAAAATGTTAATTTTAAGCTGATAACTGGAATTTTGAGTCATACCGGGAACATCATGTATTAGATTGAGATGAATCTGATATATCCACAACAAAAATGACTTATGGATCATTGTATTAAAGTGTAAAAACAATCCAAATTTTTTTTCTCGATTTTGAGCATGTCAGTTGTCTTTTTTACAAAAATTAATGTCAATTTTAAATAAAAAGATGCACTTAGAGTCATACTGGTCACACCATGTGTCAGATTGAGGTTAGGCTGATTATTAAACATACCAAATAAATTACATGTAATTTTAATAAATTTTTCAAAACAATATGACTATGTTTTATTTGTTTTAAGTATGTCACTTTTCTTTTTTACTAAAAAGTCATTTTAAACTGGAAACATGCACTTTGAGTCATACCGGTCACATCATGTATCAGTTTGACATGAGACTGATTCCTAAATGTTAGAATTGAATTATAAATCATTTTACTAAATTATCAAGAAAATTAGGGAATGTTTTCACATTTTTCATTGAGTGGTACTTTTTGAATTAAAATATCAATTTTAAATTAATAACAGACACTATGAATCCTACTGGGCACATCGTTTATCGGATTGAGGTGAAGCTAATTCCTACATGAAAAAAATGACTTATGGATAATTTTTATAAAGTATCAAAACAATAAGAATGTGTTCGATTAGTTTTGAGTATGTAATTTTTCTTTTTTACTAAAATTGGTGTCAATTTTAAATAAAAAGAAGTGTTTTGATTCATACCGGTCACACCATATGTTGGATTGAGTTGAGACTGATTCATACACACCCCAAAGACTCAAAATAATCTCAAATTCCAATGATAAAACTATTTCCATTGAATTTATTTTTCAAACTGAAAATAATTCGTATTGAGTCGATGTTCTTAGCTGAATAAGTTTGCAGTATTGGTAGTTTGATAAAAAAAAGGCAATGGAAATCATGGTAACATTTGAAAAAAGGAGCATGTTATCTATTTTGTGGCTTGTTATAGATAGTTGAAATCAAAATATGACTTACTAAAAGATATCTGAAAAAAAAACTAAATATGTATTAGATAGAAAATGATAAGGAAATTAAATTAAAAATATTAGATAAAATGATGACAAAATTAATTAAATAGGTAGTAGGAAATCACCTTTTCATGATATTTGTATACATTCTTGAACCATATATTTTTTGTTATAATCTCACTTGCAGTCTCGAATGACCATGAGCAGCTTCAAAAAAACCACCCTAACTTGAATAAAGAAATCCACATGTATAAGAAAAAAATTATTATGTGAGTAATACTAAAAATAAATAAAATAAACATAAATATGAAATAATCCATTACTTCTATGGAAGTCACATCATCATGCTATTCGTGTACATTATTCCATCGGGTATGTTACCCATTTGTTTCTAAGAAAATCTATATCATCTTATTAATATGATTTTTCTGACAATCATAGTAGTACTAGAAAAATATAAATACACAAAGTATTAATAGATATTTTAAATGAAATAGTAATTATCTTCAAAAATACCTCTTTGGGGATGCTATTTTTTTATGAAATATGATATCTCTCATAAATTTATAAACATAATAACCACAATATTTTCTATTTTTTTATTTTAGACATTGCAGAAACATTGAGAAAAATAAGTAATTTTCTTTATATGTGTTTGGATAGTGAAATATTATTATATATACCCTGATACTTGTCTAATTGTAGAACTTGTTCGGCTCCTTATGCGCATGGGTTGTCCTCATGCCATGATTTTCATGATATTTATACACTGCCCTATCATAGCATAATTCTCATTAAAACATAATATAAAATATATAACTTGAATTTTAGTTCTAAAACATTGGATGTAATGTATTACAAATTAAAAAATGTTTTCATGTGTGGTTGGTTTGATGGGTATCCATACAATGAATCCAGGAAATAAATCATTAGATTATCCAAATTGACCGTAATGAGCATCCAATATTTCCTAGAAACATAAAAATTAATAAGTAATGAAATAAATGAAAATACATTTTATATGGTTAAATTGTATAGTTTTTTCCTTGCAATGTTGGTATTAAGAAGAGTCTTTCATTTGAAAGTTTTCTTTCAAAATATTTGGCCAATTTTTCACTATTTCATTCCTTTTTTTATCCAATTTTTTTTTGTTATATAGAAGTTTCATTAGGAATAATGAGTCTAAATTTATGTTAATGTGGTAATCCCTTCAATTGGTATTGATATATACACCTATAAAAAATATGAAATGTATTTACTCGTAATTAACACAGTATATCAACTTTTGGAAAAACACATCACAAAAACATACCTCATGTATACATTTACAACTGAACCACATAACCATTTGTAGTTAAGGATTTAATTTACATTTTCAAGATATAGAAAATTTGTCAGGGTTATTTTATAAAAACCTAAATGGTTTTTACCAGTGCTTTCCAATTTTTATTGATAAAGCTCGGTTTTATCAGCACTAAAATACAAAGCACTGATAAAACTGACCTTAATCAGCTCTAAAATTCTAGCATTGATAAAGATTGCTTTTATCAGTACTGATAAAGGAGAATCTTTATCAGCACTAAAAAATGCTGATAAAGTTCTAAATAAATAAATATATTTATTATAATTATATAATTATATTTATATTATTATATTATTATATATATTTATATTATTATTTATATTTATATAATTATAATTATAACAAATATATTTATTATTTAAATATATCTATTATTATTTTATAAATATTTGTATAGAATTATAAACATATCTATATATTTATATTATTATATATATATAAATATTTATTAATATATAAATATATTTATTTATTTATTAATATATAAATATATATATTTATAAAATTATAGTAAATATATTTATTTTTTAAATATATTTATTGTAATTTTATTATTATTTATATATTTATTTATTTCTAATTATAATTATAAATGAATATATTTAAAAATATTTCTATAGAATTATAAATATATTTATATAATAATATCTCATGGTCTGCACTACTTTGTTATATTTATATAATTACATATACTTATATCAATATATAAATATATATAATTATAAATATAATAACTATACTCATTATTTAAATGTATTTATTATAATTTTATAATTATTTAAATATATTTAATTATTTATTTAAAGTATAATTATAAATAAATATATTTAAAATTATTTATATATAATTATAAATATATAAATATAAAGACAATAAATATATTTAATATTTCAATATATTTATTAAAATTTTATAATTATTTAAATATGTATTTATTTATTTATAATTATAATTAAAAATAAATATATTTAATAACGTATTTTATATATAATTATAAATAAATTTTTATAAATATATATATATTATTAATATATATTTATAAAAATACTAAATATATTTTTATAATTATATATATATATATTTATTTATTTATTTATTATAATTTCTAATTATTTAAATAAATATATATTTATTTGTAATTATAACTTTAAATAAATATTTATTTATTTATAGTTATATAATTATAATAAATATATTTATTTTATTAATAATTTTATAATTATATATAATAAATATATTTATTATAATTTTATAATTATTAAAATAAATATACATATATATAATTATAATTAGAAATAAATATATTTATAAATATTTGTATGTAATTATAAATATGTTTATATATTTATTTATTTATTAATATATAAATATATATATTTATAAAATTATAATAAATGTTTTTATTATAATTTATAATTATTTATATATATATATATAGTTATAATTATAATTATAAATAAATACATTTAAAAAATATTTATATATAATTAAAAATTTATAATCATATATATATATATATATATATTATAGGTACTTAGGGGTTCAATTACAACGAAACATAGAAATGTAACACACACAACCCAAAAGGGCACGTCATAGCACCCCCCCCCCCCCAAAGGGATACCCACCCATATTTTGATTACCCGAAGGCCCTAGGGACATGAAGTCCATTACAAAGCCCGTAGCATAGGTGCCCAACACCTGCAACTATTTTTTGCTTGAAATCATAAATGTGCGGGTCTATCGCCTTAAGTGTCCAATCGTCATGGACACTGCATGCCCGCCTGAAGAGTTGTCCCACTGTCGTGTCGTGCGCCACCATCGAGAGACTCACGTCTGGGTTGCTGCAAGTTAGCCCACATCTAGGTGAAAAATCCATTTGAAATTCACTGTTGGTTGGATTTGAACCTGAGTTTGTGATGCAGGATTACAGGGTTGTTATTACCACTAGTCTACAACCCCAACTGCAATATATTCATAAATATAATAAATATATTTATTATTTAAATATATTTATTGTAATTTTATAAGTATTTATGATAACATAATAATTTTATGGGTATAACATGTCTGAATCATACCTTGTAATTATAAATCATAAAAATTGAGTCATGACATATATGGAAAGCATGAATAATAACGGTGTGCATGCCAGTGCATAAATGAACATTCATGAGTCATGAATGCATAATATATGCAAGTGTCATCTTAATATAGGAAATCTTAACATTTGGAACATAGTAACCCACAATCATGTACACAAATAAGCTTATAATTATTTAGCATCAATTATACTCACGCATCAATATACGAACATAAATAGTTCCAATCATGTCCATGAATATCATCATTATCTCATATATATATATATATATATATATATATATATATCATTGATCAAATTAATTTGAGACATATATTTTTTTAAATTATAATTATAATTATAAATAAATATATTTAAAAAGTATGTATAAATAATTAAAAATATAATAAATATATTTATTATTTTAAAAAAATTATTATAATTTTAAAATTATTTATTTATAATTTTATAAATCATTTTTAAAAACATTATATATATATATATATATATTTGAATTAATAAAAAATATATTAATAGATAATATTTATATTCATTATAAACATGCATTTTTTAATTAATGTATATAAATAAATGTAGTTTTTGAATATATATTTTTTTGAAAACGTAGAGGCAAAGCCCCTTTATTAAATATAAAATTAGTTCATGGAATAATGATGAGTCGAAAATAATAACAATGCCCACATCACATTCCTAAGTTTTGCCTTATCCTGATACCCATCTTATGCTCCTCTTCTTGAATAACATTCCAATCAATTCTTCCACATCCACAGCCACGCTCGCGCCTTCTTGGATGACGTCCTCTTCTCCAGGATCTAGCTAGTTCAAGTAGGGTTTCAACATCTATACAATTTGATCCAGAGTCAGTTTTAGATTGAGACACCACCTTTTCCCGGGTGGCTTCTGTATCTCTCACCATATGAGTCTTCACATCCCCTACCTTTTGGGCTTCACATTGTATCATATCTTCTTGTTGTTTCAGATTATCATCAGTGTGCGCTTCAAGGACACCAAATGAGTTTGAAGATGTGACCAGAATTTCACTTGTATGACCCGGTTCCTTTAAGGATTCAACAAATGGAATACATGAATTATTAGTTTCCTCAATTTGAGAAGGATTGGAGAGATGACATCTGGACTTTTTAGAAATAACCAATTGGAAACTTTCCTTGTCTACAGAGGCCTTGGTTGTAGCGTTCTTCTTCATTCTTGAATGTTACCGTCATCCAAGTCATCCTTTGATATCTTGCGGTTGGACCGTCCTTCAGTGAGAAACCTCCTTCATTATCCCGTGTTTTACTTACAACATCAACAGTTTTTTGATCAATAGCTTCCCAAGACCTTGAGAGTGAAGGGGATGCATTTTTCTGGAAAGAGCTATGTCCTGCAAAAGCAATCTGATCAACAAGATTTTGTCCAGATTCCATCAAAGGCACATGAGATTTAGTCAAGTTTTTAATCTTCCTAGGGGATTCAGTATCTAGCTTTTGTTTGCCATTACGTTGTCTAGTAGCAATCCTTTGTTCCATCATAATCATTTGATCAACAAAATTATAAATGGTATCTTCCTCCACCAATTGAGTATCTTCCAGATCACCAACTTGTGTGACATCAACAACAGGTGCTGCTTTTCCAATTTGGCAAGGGACAACAGAACTGTCTTCTGGAACCTCCATTGCCTTAGGGGAGGGTCCAGTAGATGCTAATGCCATATCCTTATAAGAGGGGACACCCCTGTCACACATGCATATGTTGTTACCTGCTCCAAGGAGGGTAGACTCTTCATCCGATTAAACAGGATCTTCCTCAGCAATATTTGCCCGCGTTTTTCTCTTCAACTGCACATCTGAAGTCCACATGTCAACAGATTCTTTGTTCTTCTTATTAGCAGTAGCATTAAGGTGAGCAGATTCCCTTGGCATATCAACAGAGGGAGCAAACTCAGCTTCAACAACGATTTTAGGCGTAGGGTTTTTTTTTTTAGTTTTATGGGGTAGGTTTTAAAATATTTGGGGAAATGGGGTTGTCCAGCGCCAAATGAAGTGGCGCTGGACAAAAAAAGGGATAAGCGCCACATGAAGTGGCGCTTTGACCCCACACCCCCCAAACCCGATATATATATATATATATATATATATATATATATATATAAATTTATTTATTATAATAAATACAAAAAAACACAAAAAATACATAATTATATTTTTTATAATAAATACAAAAATTATAATAAATTTACTTATTTATAATAAATATCTAATAAATATTATAATATTATTATAATAAATATACATTTTTTATACATTTATTATACATTTATTACAAATATTATAATGTTATAATATTATAATATTCATTATAATAAATATCTAATAAATATTTTAATAAATACTATTATAATAAATGCACAATAAATGTATAATAAATGTATAATAAATATTTATAATACATTTATATTTATAATAAATACTTATTATAATTAAATATAATAATATTTATAATAATAAATATCTAATAAATGTATAATGAATATTATTATAATAAATATACATTTATAATATCTATTATAATAAATATTATTATAATATTTATTATAATAAATTTATAATAAATATTTATGATAAATTTATTATAAATGTATATTTATTATAATAAATATTATAATATTTAATTATAATAAATATACATTTATATTAATATTTATAATAAATGTACATTTATTTATTATAATAAATCTACATTATTTTATACATTTATTATAATAAATACGTATAATAAATGTATAATAAATATTACAATAAATTTATTTTTTAATTATAATATAATAAATGTAATATGTAATTATGTATCTTTATTTTATAATTATCATATCTATGAATAATTATATACTATAATTATATAATTATAAATATACATTTATTTATTATAATAAATATGTAATTATTTATAAATGTAATATACATTTATTTATTATAATAAATATACATTTATATAAATATTATTATAATAAATATTATTATAATATTTATTATAATAAATATTTATAATACATTTATATTAATATTTATAATAAATATTTATTTATTTATTATAATAAATGTATATTTATTTTATACATTTATTATAATAAATAAATATTATTAATAAATGTATATTTATAATTATAATATTTATAATTAATGAATATATTTATTAAAATATGTTTATTTATATTTATATTTATAATTAAATTTATAAATATATATTTTGAATTTATTATACCTTTAAAAATATAATATTTATAAATATATTCATATAATTATATTTATTTATAAATATATTCATTATTTATATATATATATTTATATAAATTTATAAATATATATTTTGAATTTATTATATCTTTAAAAATATAATATTTATAAATATATTCATTATTTATATATATATATTTATATAAATAAATATATTTATTTAAATATATTTATAAATATAATCATATAATTATATTTATTTATAAATATATTCATTATATATATATATATATATTTATATTAATAAATATATTTATAATTATAATTATAAATAAATATAATTATATTAATATAATTATATGAATATAATTTAAATTTATTTATAAATAAATATTCATGAATATAATACATTTATTATAAATATAAATTAATAAATATATATTTATAAAATGTATTGTATTTATAAATATATTTAATAAATGTATATTTATAATAATTGTATTACATTTATAAATATAATAATAAATGTATTGAAATACATTTAATAAATATACATTTATTATAAAAAATAAATTTATTAAATAAATTTATTATAATGCATTTATAAAATACACTTACTAAATACATTTATTTAATAAATGAACTATATTTATAAATATATTTAATAAATATACATTTATTATAAATACAATACATTTAATAATTGTATTTAATAAATATAATACATTTAATAAATATACATTTATTATAAATACAATATAATACATTTAATAAATATACTTTTGTTATAAATACAATACATATAATAAATATACATTTATTATAATACATTTATTATAATAAGTGTATTTAATAAATATAATACATTTATTAAATATACATTTATTACAAATACAATATATTTAAATAAATGTATTTGATAAATATAATATAAATTTATTATAAATACAATACATTTATTAAATATAAATATACATTTATTAAATATACACTTATTAAATATACATTTATTACAAATACAATATATTTAAATAAATGTATTTGATAAATATAATATAAATTTATTATAAATACAATACATTTATTAAATATAATATATACATTTAATAAATATACATTTATTTAATAAATACAATACATTTAATAATGTATACATTTATTAAATAAATGTATAATTAATAATAAATATTATTATATATTTATTGTATTTATTTTATTATACATTTATTATAATTAAATATTTATTATAATTAATATTTACTATAATTATAGAATTATTTTATTTTTGTATTTATTATATTTATATTTCTCTAATTATTATAATTGTATATTTATTATATTTATTTATTTAGTACTATTATATATTTATCATAATTATATATTTATTATAGTTATTATTTTTATCATTATAAATTTATTATAATTCCATAATTTTAATTATAATAATTACATAATTATAAATATAATAAATATAGAATTATAATAAATGTATAGTTATAAATAGAATAAATATATAATTATAATTAATATATTATAATTAATGTATGTGTTATATTTATAATAAATATAAATAAATAAATTTATTATAAAAAATATAATTTATTATAATTTATTTATTCATGTATTTATTATAAATAAATAAATTTCTTATATTTATAAATATATAATTATATATATATATATATATATATATATATATAAATGGGGGTTGGGGGTGGTGTGGGGTCAAAGCGCCACTTGAAGTGGCGCTGAACAAACCCATTTCCCAAATTAAAAAAAACTCTAACCCATTAAACTAAAAAAAAAACAAAAGACCTACGGTCTAAATTACCCCAACTTCAACCATGGTTCTGTGGTAGTGGCACATAGAACGATGTTGGTCTTTATCAACCCTAGTTTAGTGCTTCTAAAGATCCTCTTTTGCGTTGTTAAACGCCTTTTTGCAAGTTGTTAAGGATCTGCGGTAGTGAGATGAAAAACATCAGTATAACCTAAAAACCACCTGGTATAACCTCCACTGCCCCCGAAAGACAAGAGGAATGAAGCCTACGGGCCCGCTCAAAATTCGTCTGGCTGAAGGAGTTCCTACCACTCTATTTCTCATAAGTCTCTTTTATTGCTTTTTTTGAAGTGCCACGTGATGGGGCACATAAGGAGGCGCCCCAACAATGACATCCACTCATCGTGCGCAGCACTTTATTTATGAAAACGTGCGATCCTTCGTGTCGGTTTCCTTCCACATTATGGAAATTTTATATGTAGTGGGGCTCCCAATGATGGGATTCAAGTTGGGTGTGCACAACACTTGTCTTCCACCCACATCTCCCTCTCCACTCTACCACTCTCTCCCGCACTTATATTATATATCCACCCAAATCAATACTGAAATCCAAAGCATTCCCTCTTCTTCCTGTTATTACAAGCCATGGAGAGCATCTTCGGCGGCGCTCTGCTCGGGATGGCGGTGGTGGCAACGATGGGCATTACCTTCGGCGGGGTTTTGGGGTTGACCATGGACTATTACTCCCGGACCTGCCCCCTCGCCGAACCCACCGTCAGGAACACCGTCGCCGCCGCTGTCCACTCCAACCCCACCCTCGCCGCCGGCATCCTTCGAATGCACTTCCACGACTGCTTCATCCAAGTCTCCCTCGCTCTTTCTCTACGCAAATCCATGCATTATTATAAATGTTATTATGGTTTTGGTTCAGGGGTGCGATGGTTCCGTGCTGATCGACTCGACGGAGAACAACACGGCGGAGAAGGACTCGCCGGCAAATCTGAGCCTGAGGGGCTACGAGGTGATCGACGAAGCCAAGCGGCGGGTGGAGCAGCTCTGCCCCGCCGCCGTTCCTGCGCCGATATCCTCGCCATGGCCGCCAGGGACGCCGTCTTATTCGTAAGCACCATTCTCCAACGCACCCACAAATGAACCACTGATTTAAATGCATCTACACGCAGTCGGGGGGTCCGTTTTATTGGATTCCGCAAGGAAGGATGGACGGCAGGGTTTCGAGGATAGCGGATACGGCGGGGCTGCCGGCGCCGACCCTGAACGGCACGGAGCAGCTCAGGGCGTTCGGGCAGCGTGGATTCAGCCCGCGGGAGTTGGTGGCCCTCTCCGGTAACCAATTCCGCCGGACTCTTTTTTACCAAACAAATTAATCACTGACTGGGCTGGGCGGCGCAGGTGGCCACACCCTCGGCGCGGCGTCGTGCGCGACGTTCAAGGCCCGGCTGTCCCCCTCCGACACCACCCTGGACCCCGCCTTCGCCCGGCAACTCGCGGACACCTGCGGCAGCGGCGACGCCGCGCGGCAGCCCTTCGACGCCACCCGCAACGCCTTCGACGCCGCCTACTTTCACGAGCTAACCGGCGGACGCGGCGTTCTGTTCTCCGATCAGGCGCTGTTCAGCACCCCGCAGACGAGGGGCGTCGTCCGCGGCTACGCCCTCAACCAGGCCATGTTCTTCTTCGATTTCCAGCGGGCGATCGTAAAGATGGGCAGCCTCGATGTCAAGGATGCCTCCGCCGGCGAAGTTCGCCGGAGTTGCAGAAGAATCAACGGATAATATTCGATGACAACCTTTGATCGTCTCACCTCATCACCGTTGACTTCCGTCTAAATATTATATTTGTGTTAAAAATACACTGAATGACCAAGAAGCACAATGAATCACGGACCTTAATCAGTGGTCTCCGATTCCAGTTTTGATAATGTAGTGATAGTTGGAAAACTTTTGTCCCTTGGGGACTGTGTGAATAAAGTAACGTGCAATCTTGAAAAGGAAAACACGGGTAAACTAGTAGACTATCTAATTACGTTCAACACACATAATCCCATCTACTGTTTTATGCCAACATGTGTTGTATATGTCACATATGAATTGATTTCATCTTCTTTTCTTATAATTGACTGCCTCGGTTTCCATGGCCCTGCTTCGCTTACATGGCACTATATACGTGGTATTATTTTCATATTTCCCTTCAATTTAATTGGAATCATGAATTGTGTTTTCCTTATTACTTAGCGGATTGATCTGCAGCCCTCAATCGATTTAGATAGAATGGCTTTGCGGGGGCCTTCACTTGTTTCTTCACTGTGTTTATTGCCTCTCACGTATTGGGATCCAACCATATTGTGCTCTTGCTGCCTCTCCTGTGCTTCTGTGTGTCCCAACTTGTTGGGATTCATCACATTTATGATGAGAGAGAAAATTATTAATGGAGAGATTTATCTCAACATTAATTGGGGATTTTCTCCCAGTGTTATGGAAATTTAATTTTCAATATTAATGGATGGAATAACAGTTGTTGACCGCATGTGGGTGTTTCCAGATTTGAGATAAGATATGTTTTTTGGATATGACGTATCTTTTAGATTTGGCAGCATGTGTATTTGCTAGGATGAGATACAAGAGATCTTGTGATATTTTTTTTTTGAGATATATTTTCAGATTCCCATTTCAATCAAGATATGCGGCATTTGAGAGCCTGTAAAAGGGGAAGCAACTGGTGACAAACAGATTGAGAGAGCTGCTCAAGATGTAGTCCACCGAGATCAAGAGAGAAAAGGGTTTTCGCGTCTGCGGTAGCCCATGTGGCTCATCGGCGATGGCATACGAGACATCGATGGTGGATCTACAATAATATGGGATACCGTGTGTGCTTGTGTGTGCAGCTCTCCTCGCAATCTTCGGCGCAGTGCAGTTCAAATTTTACCCAGCGGTTTTAAGATCTGCAACCTTCGAAACTACTCTGATTTGATCGGCTTTCATCTGCGGTGGTTTTTGATCCGATCCCGGTGCTTTTTCATCTGCACCTTTTGTTCGGGCATCAATTTTTTGCTTTCACGGTTAGATCTATTTGGGTTTCTTTTACAGGTTGCGTTCTTTGTTTTAGGCTGGCTTCAAACTGCATCTGCTTTCTGACTTTGATTCACTATTTTTCTAAGTATTACTTTTGAGATCCCTTTTATTTTTGGGGAGTCTCTACCGTGTACTTATCTATTTTTAGTGGATCACTCTTTCTGGACTAGGTCCCGTGGTTTTTCCCTTTTGGGTTTTCCACGTTAAAAAACCCTGCGTGTTGATTTATTTATTCTGCTCATATCGCTTCCATATTTCGATGGGTTTCTCACGATATTTTTGGCAAGCAATTTTCGGCCCAGATTCGGGATTCTCCCCAACAAGTGGTATCAGAGGAGGTTGGTTTGTGCTTGCAGTTTAACGTGAGGTTTTTGGAAGCTTCGAAGAGGATCGCATATGCGTGCGTGGAGCAGAATAAAGTTTGGAAATTAAAGCAGGTTGAGAGAGGTGATGCACATATCTGCTCATGGGATGCTGAGCAAGGGGATCTGTTTATTCCTGCAGGTGCTCCAGATTATGTGGTAATCACTATTATGGGGGAGTCGGATGTTTCTGGTTCTTATCTTGTTCAGCAGGATGGTGCAAATACAAATGTGACGAAAATTTCGGCGTTTGGTTTTCTTTTTGCAGAGGGAGCTGATATTTTTTATCAGAAGTACAAAAGGACGTCGTCATATTTTTTCTGCAGTTGATGATGCTTGGTGTGATACCGACCTATTTTCTTTCCAACTAGGTTTGTTGGATGATTCCATTCATTAATGTGATGAAGGGGGAGATTGTTGGGATTTATCACATTTATGATGAGAGAGAAAATTATTAATGGAGAGATTTATCTCAACATTAATTGGGGATTTTCTCCCAGCATTATGGAGATTTAATTTTCAATATTAATGGATGGAATAACAGTTGTTGACCGCATGTGGGTGTTTCCAGATTTGAGATAAGATATGTTTTTTGGATATGACGTATCTTTTAGATTTGGCTGCATGTGTATCTGGCTGGATGAGATACAAGAGATCTTGTGATATTTTTTTTGAGATATATTTTCAGATTCCCATTTCAATCAAGATATGCGGCTTTTGAGAGCCTGTAAAAGGGGAAGCAACTGGTGACAAACAGATTGAGAGAGCTGCTCAAGATGTAGTCCACCGAGATCAAGAGAGAAAAGGGCTGCCGCGTCTGCGGTAGCCCATGTGGCTCATCAGCGATGGCATACGAGACATCGATGGTGGATCTACAGTATTATGGGATACCGTGTGTGCTTGTGTGTGCAGCTCTCCTCGCAATCTTCGGCGTAGTGCAGTTCAAATTTTACCCAGCAGTTTTAAGATCTGCAACCTTGGGAACTACTCTGATTTGATCGGCTTTCATCTGCAGTGGTTTTTGATCCGATCCCGGTGCTTTTTCATCTGCACCTTTTGTTCGGGCATCAATTTTCTGCTTTCACGGTCAGATCTATTTGGGTTTCTTTTACAGGCTACGTTCTTTGTTTTAGGCTGGCTTCAGACTGCATCTGCTTTCTGACTTTGATTCACTATTTTTCTATGTATTACTTTTGAGATCCCTTTTATTTTTGGGGAGTCTCTACCGTGTACTTATCTATTTTTAGTGGATCACTCTTTCTGGACTAGGTCCCGTGGTTTTTCCCTTTTGGGTTTTCAACGTTAAAAAACCTGCATGTTGATTTATTTATTCTGCTCATATCGCTTCCATATTTCGATGGGTTTCTCACGATATTTTTGGCAAGCAATTTTCGGCCCAGATTCGGGATTCTCCCCAACACAACTAGCTGTTCAGAATTTAATATTCAAACACCCCCTTTGATTTGGGTCGTCCATGTGACTTCCATCCCACGTTTGCACCTACACCCACCAATGCCTCGCCTATCCATCATCATTGTTTAGCAACTTTGTGTGGGGGCCACTCCCAATGTGGGGTGGATTTTTTAGCGGGAAGAGTCGTTTGCCTGCAAAGAGAAGGAGTCTCCTTTGGTGGGCGGTCAAGGTTGGTGAGCAGCCGGTAGGGAGGTATTCTCAGGGTAGATGAACCACCCCAACAACCGAAGGAGAAGGATGGACTTGGTTCCTCTATAAAATGGGATTGAATCCCTTTGTATTGTGAGAGATGTGTCGTGTGTGTGAGGAATTGTATGTTTTCAATCCTCCGTCGAGAACCGGAGAGACGTGAATAGAGATATACCCTTCCTCCCGTGGATGTAGGCAAATAGCCGAACCACGTTAAAAATTCATGTGTTGCTCTGTTTGATCCTCGTTTTGTGTGTTTGAGTTACCACGCACCTCCGTTGTGCCCCAACAAGTGGTATCAGAGGCGAGTCGAAGCGAACGGAGGTGAGACGGCGAGGCGACGACGATTTTTCTGGTGGCCGGAAAATTGAAAGTGGTCGGAAATTTTTTCTGAGGCCAGATTCGTGAAGAGGGCGGCTAGACGATTCCAACGGTGCAAACGACGATGGAAACAAAGTTGAAACGAGCCCGGTAAGCTCGGTCAAAGTTTGGTCAAACCCACGGGTGAACAGTACCCCGTGTCGAAGAAGAGGACATTGTTCAAGCCGCTGCCGACTATTCCGGCGAGTTTTTGGCATGCCATGTCAGCGCCACGTCAACAAGCGATCTGGACCGTTGAACTTGTTTTGACCATATCTCGGTCAATTGGTGTCCGATTTCAGCGATCCAGGAGTCGATTCCGACTATTTTGACCGTTTCGGACGCATCCTTCAAAATTAGCACTCTATCAGGTGGTTTCAGAAGGGTACGTCATCGACGGTGGTGATCACCTTTTGCGACAACGAAGATGACGGGTGGCAGAGCGCTACCAAGATTTGATATCGAGATGTTCGATGGTCGAAATAATTTCGGCTTGTGGCAAAGCACAGTGAAGGATCTTTTGGTGCAGTAGGGCTTGATCAGACCATTGAATGGAGAAAAGCCCGAGACAGCTAGTGCCGATGATTGGGAAGAGTTCGAGATGCGGGTCATCAGCACAATTCAGCTATGTTTGGCGAATGAGGTAAAGTACTCAGTGTTGGATGAGATCTCACCGAAAGAGATCTGGAAGAAGTTGGAGCAGCAGTATATGGCGAAGTCGCTGACCAACAAGTGGTTCTTAAAGAAGAAACTGTACCAGTTGCGCATGGACGAGGGAACGAATTTGTTGGATCACACCAACGAATTCAACAAGATCCTGACGTAGTTATTGGGGCTCGGTGTGAAGGTTGGAGAGGAAGATAAAGCGCTTCTGCTTTTTTCATCCCTACCAAGCTCATTTGATGGGCTTGTGACTGCATTTCTCGTGGTGAAGGAGACATTGAAGCTGGACAATGTGATGGCGTCACTTCAAAATTCGGAGGCATTCCGAAGACCTGTGATGCATTCAGGTGAGAAAATCATGGTGATGCGATATGATCAGCATGGGAGGAGCCGACATCGACAGTCAGGAGGTAAAGAATGACGGTCAAAATCCAGAGGACGTGATCCTAGCGAAATCACGTGTTTCTGGTGCGAGAAGAAGGGTCACTATAAAAGTGATTGTGGAGAGCGCAAACGGTACGTTGCTGGAAAGAAGAAAGTTGAAGAGGAGGATGTGAACATCACAGGATTATCAGCAAATGATGAAATCTGCGTGACAACGGGAAGCTTGCACTCAGATGGGAGAGTTGAACGGGAAGAAGTGCAGTGTCATTACTACAAAAGATACAGGAACATGAAGCGGGAATGTCGATTTCTTAAGGGAAGGAATGAGCGGGCTCAAAATCCAAAGGATGACGGATGGGTTCTGGATTCGGGGAGCTCAGCACACATATGTACGACGAGAGGTACATTTGATACTTTTCAGCAGGTGCGAGACTCGGCGAGACTCGGTGAGACTTGGTGATGGGTCAACATGTGAGGTTCGAGGTGTCGGGACGGTGAAATTGAAGACACCCGATGGAGGAGTTCGTAAACTGGATGATGTGAAATTCGTTCTGAGGATGAGACAGAACCTGGTATCATTGAGTAAACTCGATGCAAAAGGGTTCAAGATTTCCATAGCAGGTGGAGTGTTGGAAGTCTCACGTGGGGATGCAACGAAGTTTACTGGGAAGGAGTCCCAAGGGTTGTATCATTTGATGGAGACCACAATCAGCCTGAGATCAAGTGAAGATAGTGGAAGTGCCACGTCATCTGGCGTGAAGAAGCGTGTTCGATTTTCCAATGAAGTTTTTGACACCTCCAAGGAGACTGCATGTCAAGCTTCTACCCTAAATTGGTCGTGAGGGGGAGATTTGTGGGGGCCACTCCCAATGTGGGGTGGATTTTTTAGCAGGAAGAGTCCGCTGCCGGCAAGGAGAAGAAGTCTCCTTTGGTGGGCGGTCAAGGTTGGTGAGCAGCCAGCAGGGAGGTATTCTCAGGGTAGATGAACCACCCCAACAACCGAAGGAGAAGGATGGACTTGGTTCCTCTATAAAATGGGATTGAATCCCTTTGTATTGTGAGAGATGTGTGGTGTGTGTGAGGAATTGTATGTTTGTAATCCTCCGTCGAGAACCGGAGAGACTTGAATAGAGATATACCCTTCCTCCCATGGATTTAGGCAAATAGATGAACCACATTAAAAATTCACGTGTTGCTCCGTTTGATCCTCGTTTTGTGTGTTTGAGTTACCACGCACCTCCGCTGTGCCCCAACACTTTTTCTCTCTCATTCTGTTGAGTTCCCTTGATTCTGCTACGGTTCTTCAAGGGAGAGTTCAGCGAGTGAACTCTTAGTTCTTGGTGAGATCTCAAAGGAAGAAAAATAAGGGAAAATTAGGTTTTCCCAAACTGCTGCTCCCACTAATCTTTGGTGTGTTGAACTCCTACAATTATTTCTTTGTTTTAGTGGATACTTAATAAAGACACCTTGTTCTTGGGTGCTGGAGATGACACTACATAACGGAGGCCCTAAACCTGCTACCTTTTCATTGTAACTAGGTTTCGGTCAAGAAACCAAGCTTTGTAAGCGAATCATTTTCTTTTCAAGTCATGTTTTTATTGTATCCTTTATGTGTGTGTTTGTGTGTGTGAGTTCATCCAGGAGTGGATGATGTTGACTCCTCATGATGGGTTTATCTTCGTAGCTTGGTTCAACAAGGTCGACCACCACAAATAGTTTCTCAGGTCCATCTTCTTTATGCATTCGAGTTTGTAATTATTACCTATTTTTCTTAGTAATAAATCATTTCCTAGGGTGGTGTTCTCTTCATGCATGTATGATCAATGCGACCTGAAGCATGTTATATCTCAATGTTCTTTCGTTGTTTTTTTCTTTCTATTTTCACAATCCATCAGATCGATCAGCTGTTTTCTGAAATTTATTCACGGTTTTTTATAAACAAAACAACTTACCTATTTGGCTCTTAACCAACACATATGAATAAGTAGTTCCTTACTATTATCATAGAAAACCATGATAACACTTCCCCCAACAATAGGTATCAGAGTCTTCTGAATCATAAAGGATGAGATCTACAAAATTTTTTATAGATAAGTCTGATAGTGAAAATGAATTGAATTTTTTGCGAATAAAGAAGAGTGTCCTTCTAGATCATAATGAACTAATTGATGCTCTTGGTGGTTCCAAAAATAAAATCACCACCCAATACCCCAATGGTCAAACTAATGTTACCTATATTGATATTTTTTAATATTCCCTTAGGAAATCCCGTAGCATAACAATTTTATCTTTAGGCAATAAAGTTCATAGATAAGTAGAATTTGAGTCTTTTACTAATGGTATTTGGTCTAAATTAGAATCCATGTACATGACTAAATCTTTTATTGGTAGGTTGTATAAGAACATGAGATTATATTTTTTCAAAATGCACCATGGAACTGTAGTCATACCTCACATTGATGAACTTAATAAAATATTATTATATCTTTCCAACATAACATGTTAAATGGGATGGAGACCCTAAAATAATATTGTTAACATCATTAGACGACTCTTTCAATTCGATTAAAGATTCTATGACGTCTAAAAAGGAAAATCTTACTCTCTAAGAGGATAAATATTCTTTTTTAAACAAAGATAATCAAAAGAAGGGTAGTGTTAAAGCTTAGAATTAAGGTCTAAATGTTAGAGGTAGAGGTGAGTCCATGGGTAGAAGAAAAGAGAGAAGTTAATCTAAAAAACATAGGTCTAAATATGAGAATAAAGTCATAAAATTTTTTCAATGTAAACAACCTGAGAACATAAAGAGGAACTTTCCTAACAATAAAAATGACTATAAAGATAATAGTAATGACCATTCTTTATTATCTAAACAATACTTCGACGTTGTTGATGTATTCAATGTATGTCACCATACCATCTCAGAGGAGTGGATCCTGGATTATGGGTGCTCCTTTCACATGTGTCCTAGGAGAGAGAACTTTAATGAGTCGAGGGAACATGATTTGAGTGATGTATTCTTAGGGAACAACATGAGTTATCATATTATGGGGATAGGTTTGGTTTTTCTAGGACTTCATGATAGGAATTTAAAAACCCTTAAAGAGGTTTGATGGGTACTTTAGTTGAAAAGAAACCTCATTTTCCTAGAAGTATTAGATCAGAAAGGCTACACATTCCATTCAGGATCTGAGAGATTGATAGTTTCCCATGGATCTCTTACTTTCATGAAGGGAAATACCTCAAATAGTCTATATATGTTAGATGGTAAGACCAAAAAGAAAAATTTTAATGCCTCTAGTGTTTCAAGTTCAGATAAGACCACCCTTTGGCATATGTGACTTGGGCACATAAGTACCAAGGGCCATGATGATCTTAGGAAACAAGGGATGTTGAATGATGTTTCTCATAATAGTAAACTATTCTGTGAGGATTTTGTTTACAGGAAATATAGATTATTTGGTTTTAGTAAACCAATGTATAAGGCTAGAGTCCCTCTTAAGTTTATTCACTCTGATATTTGGGGTCCCTATAGGATTGTTTCTCGTGGTGGAGGCTATTAATTTGTTATATTTATTGATGCTAACTCTAGGAGGGTCAGGATTTACATTATAAAACAAAAATATAATACTTTTTAGATTTTCAAGAACTATAAAGATAATGTAGAAAATAGAGTTGGAGAGAAATTTAAGGCACCTAGAACCGATAATGGTTTAGAGTATTTATCCGAAGAATTTGTTGAATTTTGTTACTTTGAAGGTATCAAAAGATATTGAATTATTTTGGAAACACCACAACATAATGGATTAGTAGAGGTGATGAATAAGACTATCTTAGAAAGGGTAAGATGCATGATGTCCCATCTAATGTACCATGGTCCTTCTAGGATGAGGCTACCACTACGACAGTGTGATTGATTAATCAATTACCATCATTTTCTAATGCCTTCAAGACACCAGAAGCACTATAGAAAGGTATCCACCTAGTCTTGCACACCTTATAATTCTTATATCCACAATTTATTCACATACCAAATATGATAAACTAGAATCTAGGGGCGTTAAGTGTATCTTTGTGGGATATTTAGAGGGTATTAAGGGTGGAAGGTTATGGATAGATAATACTAGATATCAAAAGTAAATCATAAGTCATGATGTTATTTTCTATGAGTCTAGTGTATCATAAGATAAGACCAAAGAGTCTGGTGCGGCCACACCAATTCTATAACTATTGGGTGTTGAGGTTCCCTTAGAGTCTAGAAAACTGCATGGAATTGGGCCTATTTCCACCAACCTCCCTCCACAAACTCAAGGTGATTATGATTTTGAGTCATATTTTAAAATTATAGTTGAGGAAGATGATAATCTTAGAGATTATCAGCTTACCATAGATATAGAGAGTTAATTCACTAGGCCACTACCTCTATCCAACCACGATGATGTGGATGCCTTTACGTTTAATGTCGATCAATATTTGTATAGTGAGGATTCAAAAAAATATAATGCTATTAGATAAAAAGAATACAGGTATTGATTTTCTACCATGAAATATGGGATTAACTCCCTTCTTAAGAATAAAACATGGATTGCTATAACTAAACCTAGTAATGAGAAAATTTTATGTTGTAAACTGATATTCAAAAGAAAGGAAGAAAATGTTGGGGAATATAAAATCAAAGAAAAAGACTAATTGGTTTAAAAATTGTTCCTTCAATGTAAAGGAATTTATTATAGTGAAATATTATCTCTAATTGTAAATAATTCATCTACACAGATTTTGATTTCTTTTCTACTAAATTTGATTTTCATATTGAGCAATTGGATGTTAAAACTACCTTTTTTTCATGGCACCGTTGATGTAAAAATTTATATGATGCATCATAAAGGTTTTTCAAATTCTTTAAAACCTAATAAAACATGTATTTTAAATAATTCCTTATATAGACATAAGCAATATTCAAGGAAATAGTATAAGTGGTTTAATTCATTTATGATTAAAAATGGTTTTAACCTAAGTAAGTTTGATGCATTTTTCTATTTTAATCTTATTAAGCATGAATTTATTTACCGTATTTTAAATATTGATGACATACTATTAATATATAAACATATTAGGCTTAGAAATCATGTCAAGTCCCATCTCTATTATGCCTTTGAGATGAAGGATCTGGGAAATGTAAAACAAATTCTTGGTCTAAAAATAATGAGAGACATAAATTATTGAACCTTGTATCCATATCAACGTGCTTTTCATGATCCCCTCCCCACAAAGGCACCCCTCTTGGTCTAGAAATGAAGAAATAGAGATAATGACCCTCGAGTCCCACCTTTAGTAGGCTCTGGGTAGGCGATTAGCATTGGGCGTATAAAAAAATATCACATATGGAAGACATTTCCCAATATAATAAAAATAAGGATCAAAATATAGGATAAATCAACCTCAAATCAACTATATTTCAAAATGTAAAAGTAAGCAAAAAATATCCCACAATGCACGAAAAAAGTCAACATATACAAATAAAAGTCTCCAAAAGAAAACTAAAAGACAAGTCCTATTACAGTGACTCAACAACAACTCCAAAACCCAAGCTAGTAATTCTAAGCTCGATCCCAAAAATCCCCCCTAGAAACCTAAAAAAATTATATAAATTGGGTGAGAATAACTTTTATACTCAGTAGGATCATACACAAGGTCTCTCATGCACACGTGAAAAGAGAATACTAATGCATCAGTGGAAAAACAGTAGAACCAACATTCACCTAAGTAGGTCAACTAACCAAAATCATCCTCTCTATGGTATGCTCACAAAATGATGTAACCAAAATAATAACATAGTATCAAAATAATATAAACCAAGGCACCCCATAACCACTTCCCTATGGGTTTGCTGCTCTCATGCACCAATGTCAAACTTCTTGTGATCTCATCCCTTTTAGGAATATCTCATCACATGTCTAGCAATCTCTGATGTGGATTGGGATGTATCCTTACCTATCCCAACTTTTTATAGGGCCTAGAATCTGGTGGAAACATCAATCAAGACACACATCATAACCTCAACATCAAAACCATATCTCATAACTAGGGTAGTAGGGTATCATGAACTCGAAGGACATCCACCTCATTCCCTCCTCCTACCACGCATGACCCCCACCACATATCAAATCCTTATCACCACTAGGTAATATTCAATACCAAACTGTATCAACAATGGGTAATATACAACACCAACCCATATCACCATTGGTAAATATGAAACACCAACCTTTCATCACTGCTGTTGAAGGAAGAGTGGGGAAGAGGGGGTAGTCATTAATCTGATTAACTGCCATCTTGGATATTGTGGAAAAAACCCAGAACCCCAAAAAAAAATCAGTGTTGGTAGGGTTATCCAACTCAATTGGGGTGTATAAAGAAGTAACATAATATATATGATAGATAAATAGGACACAATACCCAACTTATGGGTTGACATCAATTGTACTAGTGTAATCCACATCACCACCACTGCACCACATGATATCTATTGCAGCCGATGCCACCTCTATATACATCACACCACACAACCACCACATATAGTCACACAATTCATATTTAAATTAAAGGTTACACCATTTTCAAAAACTAATGAGTTACCTACAACTTATGTTTACTAATTCGATTCATTTCACATTAACACAACCCATTCATTTATCATACAATTCATTTAATCCAAAAAACCATATTTTCATTCCATCCCATTATTTTATTTAAATTGAACCTAGTCATATTATTTTACCAACCCGTAGTTTCAACATTTTAATTTCATTCCATGTCTAGCTGATAAAATATCATGACCACACCACTCAACAACTCATCACCCCACATCAAACATAACCATAACACATCCCCAACTAACCAACCATCACTTCACAGGCTAATATACTCCACACCAGAGAAATTTATCACCATCACCACACAATCCCTAATTGAGTTCACATAACCACAACAATCAAAAAACTACAACATAGTCTAGTTTTCACAACACTCTATTCTAGATTCAATAAAATGGATTTCATTACTTTACCTTTTTACTTAGAGTGGGTATTATCACAAAAATATAAATTTCCTCGGTTAACCAATTATTTAACCAGATATAAGTGATTATCCATTTCATTCAGGGTGAGTTTAAACAACCAACATGAAAATGCTTTTCATAAAAAAAATAAATACAACACATGCAAGGATCCCAAAAGTTTCAACAATGGAAACAAGAATGCATAAACATAAAAGGAAATATCATAAAATTAGTAAAAATATGTAAATTATCCTCATTATTATCACATTTAGATTTAGAAAAATCATTATATTAATTAAATTGACTCATATTATCCACCCAAATGAAGTAAAATCATACAATATCCACATATTCACAAAAAAGGGAGAGTGAGGATCACCTACCTCAAAGAATCTTTCCAAACACAGTGCACTAAAAATGAGTGGGGAAAAGGAGATGGTGTCATAATCTGAATATCTCAAAGGCAAGGGATAAATAAATATTTAAAATCATAGAGATAAGGGAAAATGAAATATAAAAACTGATACCTTAAATGCAAATCATTGCTGTAGAAAAGCAGAGTGCGATCCAAATTGTTAACACACCCAAAAAACATGAACGGGGTGGTTCTAGTGGATTTATATGACTCTTAAAGGTTCAATAACAAGTTTTTGGATCATATAGACTTGAAGAAGACAAGGAAGTCTCAAATAGAAAAGGTCATATACTTTTAAGATACAGGATACCATTTACCAACAATTAACATAGTTTAATTCTAATTTAATTTACATGTGGAATGACCCTATTAAAAGATTCAACCTTTTAATAAAGAAAGGATTTAAATATTCTCTTTTAAATAGCCTTTAATTTCCCTTAATTGAGGCTTAAAAACCATTGTTATGTTAAAAATTTGTATTTACATAATTTTGGGTAAAAATGAAAATTTTGAAAAAAAACTGGAAATTTTGATTTTTTTTGGAAATTTAGCTTCAGAAATCGCCTGACCAACTTGCTACTATCAGAAAAACTTGAATCCTCTAGAACAACTTATTACCACCAGAATAACATGATATCACTAGACCAACCTTCTACCAACAGAACAAACTTCTTCCTCTAAAATTACTTTCTACCACTTGAACAACTTGTTACCACCGGAACAAATTTCTACTATCATACCATGAAAAAACCTGAGAATTTTGGGGAAAATAAGACCCTATACACCCCATTAGAACCTCCAAGATTAGGGAAAACATGAAGGAATTTTTTTTAGAATCTAATCATTATATTAGACTCCTCTACAATAATTCTCATCCTCAAGAATTAAAACCAAACCCAAACCGGAAGGGAAGGGTATGAAAAAAAATTCCCATGAGATACCTCTTAGAGATATCATTGCACAAAAAATACTACAATAGGCCAGTCACACTAATAAAAGAAAAATTTATAAAAACCATCCCAATCAACCATATAACTATCCCCCACAAGGAACAACACCACACCATCTCAAACATTCCATAATCCACCACTCTTCAACGCAACTATATACACCATCATTTCATCCTCTTTACATCCCAAGCCAACATCCACCACAATCTCTATATAATACCAACTTAAGCACAAAAATCAATGAAACCTACCTTCCATATCAATAAATTATTCATTTTGGGTGGCACTGACTCGCCCGTACAGTTTTAAAACATGTCATAAGAATAACGCATCTTGACTAGGAAGGGGGTTTCCCCTCTTAATATGTTGGAAGCCATAAAACACATCATAAACAAGGTAAAAGGGAACATCTCATAAATTTGTAACATCAAATAATCACAACATCAAAGAAAAATAGAACAAGAAAAAACATTAAACAAATATGGGTATCGATCACATATACTTCTCATGATCTTAATTACTCTCCTCCAAGCCACCATGCCTCCACAAAACATGAACCTAGGGTATGGTTCTTCCACACATTAATTTCTCTTGAAAATACTAGATCTCTACTATCTACTCCACAAATTTCATGTCATAATCAATATCCAACTCTCCCCGGCCAATTACATGGGAGTCATCGTAAAGATATCAATGAATCTAGGATATGTGGAAGATGTTCCAGATCTTTTCCATTAATGGTAGAAGAACCAACCGATATGCCACCTCAACAACACCCTCAATAGATCAAAAGGCCCGAATAACCATGGAGATAACTTACTCCCTCTACCAAACCTCAGTTTCCCCCATTATGGGGAGACTCTCAAGAACACATGGTCTCCAACATCAAACTCTAGGGGTCTCTACCTATAATCAGCATATGTATTTTTATGGTTCTTCTCCATCCTCATCCACTCTCAGGCCATTTGGATCTTCTTGTTTATGATCTTTACTACATTAAGACCTATAACTATTGAATCCCCAACCTCTATCTATCATGAAAAAGAACAAAATAGTCTCCCATAAAATGCATCAAATGAGGTAATACCAATAGGAAAGTGAAACATGTTTTTAATGGAAACTCCACCAAAGGTAGGTGATTTACCTATGATCTACAGAAATCTAATAAGAAGACTCACAATATATCCTTTAGTGTCGTGATGGATTTCTTTGTCTGGCGATCTTTTTGAGGATGAAAAGAAGTGATAATGTGAAATTGTGAGCCAAAGGCATGCGTAAATCCATTCAAGGCCTATGAGGTAAAATGAGGATCCTAATAAAAAATGATGGTACCCCATACCCCACGAATCCTAACCAAATCATCCACATACCACCTTGCCAAAACATCCATGACACTCAATTTATGGATTGCTAAAAAGTGATTTGACTTCGTCAGTTAGTCCATATTCATCAAAACTATATCACACCCTCCAGATCATGGGGTAACCTAATTAAAAAATAAATCGAAATTTCCTCCCAATTCAACTTGGGGGTATCAAAGTGCTGCAACAACCCTCTAGGAATTTGGTGTTCAAGCTTCACCTATTGACAAACCAAACACCGCACCAGAGACTCTACCACCAAACGCTTTATACCAGACCACCAAGATTATTCCTCAGGCTATGATACATCTTAGATACATTGGGTTGTATCATTAAGGGTGATCTATGAAACTCTTATAAAACTCCATCATTCATTTACATCAGATCAACCAACCTTCCTTAAAACAATATCTAATTCTATACATCCTCTGACCATCCCTTCATAGCATCTCTATGACTAAAATGGTCTCACATCACCTCTTCCTTGGAGTATCTCCACTGAACATACTCCACCTTATGCATAAAATATGTTTCCACTATCATAGAATAAAAGACAACCTCAGTCACTAATTTCCCCCCAAATCAAGATGCATCACAACCAGCTCCTCCATCCCTTTCCAAACATCCACAAACTCCCAAACCACATCTCCTCAGAACTTATGACTCAGTGCATCAAAAAATAAATTACCATTTCCTGATTTATAGGTGATCTCAAAATTGTAATCTTGGAGAAATTTCATCCACCTCTGCTGGCATAGATTCAAAAACCCATTTAGAGAAGATATATTTCAGGATCCCATGATCTATAAAAACTTCAAAGAACTCACTAATGAGTTAATTCTACCACAACTTCAGAGGAAACACAACCATTTACAACTTGGAATCATAGGTGACATAGTTATGATCATGGGTACATAATTTTCTAGACCCATAGGATATCACTTGCCTCATATTCATCAAGATGCATTCCAAGACCAAATGTGATGCATTGTAGAAAACATAAAAATTCATGCCCCCATCATGAAACTAAATCATTGGGGAACTAATAAACTACTCCTTCTAGTAAAATAATGCTTCCTAGAACTAATCATTCCCAAAAAATCCTGGTCCTTCCAGGTTAAAGTTGTCATTATGTCTACAATTTGAGAGAAATAAAACACAAACCTTCATTAGTATCCTACAAGACCAAGGAAACTGTGAACCTATGCCGCATTCTTGGGTGTTTCCTAAAAAATAATTGACTTTATCTTTTATGGGTCCACAAACACACCTTTCTTAGACACCACATGCCCAAGTAAATTCACTTATCACATCCAAAACTTACACTTGGATAAATTTTTATATAGATGGTGGTGTCAAAGAACCTAAAAGATAGTTATGAGATGATTAACATGCTCCTCCTCTAAATTCGAGTAAATCAAGATGTCATCAATGAACAAATATATGAACTGATACAAAAAAATTATGAAACATGGAATTCATGAGCCCATGATCCCACCTAGTGAGCTTGTTATATTGAATGGAATGACCACATACTCAAAGTTTCTATACCAATACCTGAAGGTAGTATTAGAAATATACTAATCTTTCACCCTCATCTGATGATATGTAGACTGTAAGCTGATCTTTGAAAAATAAGTCGAACCCTTCAGATAGTTAAACAAATCATCAATTTTTGGGAGGGGGTAACAGTTCTTGATTTCCACCTGGTTAAACCTCCAGTAGTCTCTACACAACCTCAGACTACCACCCACCTGATTGGATAACAAAAATGGAGTACCCTAGGAAGACAAACTGGGTTGGATGAAACCTCTCTACATTAGATCATCAACCTGTATCCTCAACTCACATAGCTCCATAGACACCATTCGATAAGGGTCCATCAAAATTGGAGATCCAACTAGTTAGAACTCTATTACAAACTTGAAATTGTGTCGACGGGGTAATGTCACAACCTCATCAGAAAAAACATCAAGGAACTTCTCCATAACCATGGAAGCACCCTTATCTCAATCTTCCACTAATAGATCTTCTAATTGGGATAAAATTGGCTCCACATTCCTGCCACCCTTCTGATAACTTCTCTTTCCAATGAAATCCACTCGTTGTCCCTCCACATCATAAAACAAAACACTTATATGAAATAATACAATGAATTCATATATGGAATACAACTAATCCATGCCAAGGATAAAATTTTATGGTTGTATCTTCAATAAGAGGAAATCCCCCACTGACTGGTTCTTCTCCATCACCAGTCAACATCCCAGGCACACATCAAACAAAAATTCCTGACCTCCAACTGGCATGGATAAGACCAAGGGAACAATATTTATCTCCACATCCAATCCCAAGGCCCAAACCAAAGTTATAAAAATTAAGGATTGCAAATCTCCCAAATCAAATAAGGCACAAAAAGGGTATGTGATAAACATATCATACATTGAACAACCTCTAGCACTACTAACCCCATTACATTAATCTACCAATTCCCAAATCCTATTACTCTCTTCTATTAGCCTCCATGACCACAATCTAGCATAGGTACCTAAGAAGTAGGAACATCAAGAGGATTATCTATAAAAAATTGGCTAACCCTTGATTGATGAAAAAATGTCAGTGGTCCCTACAGTTAGTGCTACCTCAGAGGTAACTACTACTGTATATTACAATTCTAACTAAGCTATCAAGAAATTTTCCTAATGATGGACATAACCTCCACAAATGTAGAGAAAAAATGGGAATCCATTGGTAGATTCCTGGGACCCACTATCCCTAGATTATCATGGGAATATCTACCAGGATAGGTTCCCTACCATTCGGAACCCCAACTATTTAGAAATTTTCAATTCACTGTCTGATGTATAGCTCCTCAAGATGCCTTTGTGGCTACTATATTGAGTCTATCTTCCTAGGTAAATCATTCACCCGATAGCCTCCACCTTCTTATGCACCTACAAATATGTTGAAAGAATAAAAGGAGTGGCTACATACCTAACCATCCAGAGTAACGACTCCTCCAGATATCATGCTCAGGAATCCTCGTTTGGAAATACATTAGGGAAAAAATATAGGAGATCCTTGAACATGATCCCAAGTTCCCACATGCTTAGGTAAATAGATCCTGCCTCTTTTACACCTTCATCATCAATGAAAAGAACTGTAGAAGATTTTTTTGGGAATTTATCCCATGAAACATATACCTAATTTCACTCGCCAAGATACCACATCCACCAATAATAAGAAGCTACCTATATTTCAATAACTGTAAATGAAACCCAAAACTCACATTGAGATCAAAGCAGACTGAAAGTGATATCAAGATCCTCTAACCAACACTATGTCTCTAGGTATGATATGCTATCCTCATACTTCCCAGAGTTATATCACTAAAAGGCATGAAAGGTATACAACCATTCCTCATCCTCCTCTGTTGGGTCAATATTCCAATGATTAACCAGATTAGTCTGTTGGACCTCTACTGCCTGAGCTGCAGACAGAAGATAACCAAGATCCATTCCTAATAAATAAGAAGAATCCCTAAGCCTGATATCATGAAAATTTTAAAATGTTTATTTAATCAATTTAATTTAAATTTCCCAAATTCACACCAATTTAATAAGGAAAACAAACAATCACGATGTATGTACCTATTATAGGTATCTAACCTATAAACAGAACCACCTCACTTGGTCTTTTAGTAATATCAAATTCCATGAATTAGATCATGGGGGCCCTAAAATGTCATTTCCTAACCTATCTTCCTAGCTTATGTCATGCACCAAGATCAACTGGAACTGCTGCCCTACCAACCCATGAAATCCTTACAGTTCCTAACTTCAAACTCCATCCTATCTCTCAACCAGCCTCCTTTGATACCACTCTATCATGAACCCCTCCCTATAAAGGCAGCCCTCCTGGCATGATAATGAAGAAATAGATATAATGATCACTTAGTCTTGCCTTTAGTAGGCCTCAGGATGGAAACTAGCATCAAGAGTATAATTGAGGTGTGGTTGATTTATACACATCACAAATGACACATGGATCATTTTTCTAAAGTATAAAAACAATCCAAATGGGTTTGATAGGTTTTCAGTATGATAGTTGTGTTTTTTTACTAAAATATCATTTCAAAATGAAAACACCCATTTTGAGTCATAATGATCGCATCGTGTGTCGGTTTGAGGTGAGATTTATTCATATAAATCACAAAGTACTTAATAATCTCTCTCCTAAATTATGAATACAATCAAAGAATGTTTTATTGGTTTTCATTGAGTGAAATGTTTCAGCTAAAATGTCAATTTTAAACTGATAACGAGCACTCTTAGTCATAATGGTCACACTGTGCATCGGATTGAGGTGCGGTTGATTCTTACACATAAAAAATAACTCATAGATCATTGTTTTAAAGTATTAAAACAATCCAAATGCGTTTTATTGGTTTTCAATATGTTACTTGTTCTTTTTACTTAAATTAATGTCAATTTCAAATAAAAACACATTTGGATTTATACTGGTCACATCGTTCATCAGATTGAGGTGTGGTTGATTCTTATACATGTCAAATAAATCATGGATAATTTTTCTAAGGTATCAGAACAATCCAAATGTATTTTCTTGGTTTTCAGTATGTCAGTTGTGTTTTTTACTAAAATATCATTTTAAATAAAAAAACACTCTTTTTGAGTCATATCGGCCATATAATGCATTGATTTGATATGAGACTACTTCATACATGTCAAAGAAGACTTAAGAATCAATATCCTAAATTATAAAGACAATCAGAAATTGTTTTCTTGGTTTTTAGGGAGAGACACGTTTTGAGTTAAAATGTAAATTTTAATCTGATAACAGACACTTTTAGTCATATCAGTCACACCATGCATTGGATTGAGGTGAAATTGATTCCTACATGTCAAAAATGACTCATGTATTTTTTTCCTAAAGTATCAAAACAATCTAAATGCATTTTATTTATTTTCAGTATGTTAGTTGTTCTTTTTACTTAAAATAATGTCAATTTTAAATAAAAAGACACATTTAGATTTACACTGGTCACGTAGTGAATTTTATTGAGGTGGGGTTGATTCATACACATCAGAAATGACTCATGGATAGTTTTCCAAAATTAGAAAAATAATTTGAATGGATTTGCTCAGTTTTCAGTATGCCAGTAGAGTTTTTTTACTAAAAATTAATCTCAATTTTAAATAAAAACAGACACTTGGAGTCATACCTATCGCACCGTGTTTCAGATTGAGGTGAGTCTGATTACTACATGTCAAAAATGACTTATAGATAATTTTTATATAGTATCAAAACAATATTAATGCGTTTGATCAGTTTTTAGTATGTAAGTTATGTTTTTTTACTAAAATATCATTTCAAATTTGAAACACGCTGTTTGAGTCATACCGGTCGCATCATGCATCAGTTTGACATGAGAATGATTCATACACATCACAAAGAACTTATTAATTGTTATCCTAAATTAGGAAGACAATAGTAGTGAGTTTTCTAGGTTTTCAGTGAGTGACACATTTTGAGATAAAATGTCAATTTTAAAGTGATAACGGAAACTTTTAGTCATATCGGTTAGATAGTGCATTGTATTGTGGTGAGGAATATTTCTACACATCAAAAATGAATCATGAATCATTTTCTTAAATTATAAAAACAATATGAATGTGTTTTATTAGTTTTCAGTATGCCAGTTGTGTTTTTTTACTAAAATTAATGTCAATTTTAAATAAAAAGAGACACTTTGAGTCATACCGGTCACACCGTGCTTCGGATTGAGGTGTAGTTGATTCCTACAAGTCAAAAATGATTTATATATCATTTTACTAAATTATCAAAACAATCCTAATGTGTTTCTCATTTTTTTAGTATTCTAGTTGTGTTTTTTTACTAAAATATCATTTCTAACTAGAAACATGCATTTTGAGTCATATCGGTCGCATCATGTATAGGTTTGACATAAGACTCCTTCATACATGTCACAAAGAACTTATGAATAGGTTTCCAAAATTATGAATACAATTAGAGAGATTTTTCTTGGTTTTTATTTAGTGACACATTTTGAGCTAAAATGTCAATTTTAAACTAATAACAAACACTTTTAGTCATATCAGTTACACTATTCATCAGATTGAGGTTTGGTTGATTCATATATGTCAAGAATAACTGATGGATCATTGTACTAAATTATCAAAACAATATGAATACTTTTCCTCAGTTTTCAGAATGTCACTTGTTCTTTTTGCAAAATTTATTGTTAATTTGTTATAAAAATACACACATAAAGTCATAATGGTAATACCAAGTGTCATATTTAGGTTTACTTGATTTTTAAATGTCAAAAATTACTTATGGATCATTGTCATAAAGTATCAAAACAATCCTAAGGTGTTTTCTTAGTTTTCAGTATGACACTTGTTCTTTTTACTAAAAATACTGAAAATTTTTAAATAAATTAGACACTTTGAGTCATACCAGTCACATCTGCATACTATTTATGTACATTCTTCCATAAAGTATGATTTACATTCATTTCTAAACAAATATATCTCATCTTGTGAATATTATTCTTTTTGAAAATTATGGTAGTATTGAAAAAATATAAATACAAAAAAGGATTAATAAATATTTTAAATGAAATAGTAATTATCTTCGAAAATACCTCTTCAAGGATGCTGGTTTGTTCATGGAATATAATCTCTTTCATAAATTTACTAACATAATAACCATAGTATCTATCATTTGTTTGTTTCAAACACTATAGAAACATTGAAAAAAATAAGTAATTTTTTTAATATGAGTTTGGATAGTGAAATATTGTGATATATACCTGGATACTTATCCAGTCAAAGTACTTGTGATGTTTCTTGTCCTTTTCCCCATGCCCCATTCTATGATGTAGATGATATTCATGCACTACCCTATCATAATAGAATCCTCATTAAAATACAATATAAATTATATAAATAGATGTTTAGTTCTAAAATGTTGGATATAGTGTATTAAAAATTGAAAAATTCTATCATTTATGGTAGGTTTGTTGGATGTCCATAAATTGAATTCAAGAAATAAATATTTTAAGTATACAAATTGACCACAATGAGCATCTAATGCTACATAAAAACACAAAAAGGAATAAGAAATGAAAGGAATTAAAATATATTTTATATGATTGAATTTTACAGTTTTACCCCTGCATCATTAGTATTAAGAAGAGTATATCATCTATATTTTTGTTGTTAAACAATTTGAGTAGGAATGCCACTATTTCACCGTCTTTCTCAGATTCTATATCTATTGGTTCTATAGAGGTGACATGAGGACTAACGAGTCCAGATTTTTGTTCACGAGGAAATCCCATCAATTGTTTTTCATATATATGCCTACACAATTATGAAATGTATTTAGTCAGAGTTATCATAGTAAATCAGATTTTAGGAAAATCAAATCATGAAAACATACCTCATGTATCCATTTACAGCTGAGGGCCTAGACAATCATACTCAAGGATTTTACTTACATTTTCAACACTAATGAAATCTAGATCTTCCCCACTATACATATTTTCATCAAAAATAATTGTGTGAACCCCACCGTCTTTCAACTTCGTATTCACATGAGCCTGTAATGATAATAAATGTGGATATGGAATGTGAAGGTTTAAGGTACTTTTGGTATATCATTTTGATCAGTTGGTTGATCCTTGTGATGTTTTTGAGCTGTTATTTCTTTTTACCCCCTTCTTTGTGTCCATATGTACTAACATTCATCAATTCAGACCTTTTTTCATTAAATTTTAAAGGTTTATATTGAAAAAAATTGAAAATGAATACCTCATTGTCTACATGTTTTTTACAAGCTGTGAAGGCCATGCGATGAATGTTACAAGATCTTATTTGACCTTATGAATATCTTAATCATCAATTCGAATAGGTATCTTGGTGCTTGGATCATGGGATATGTTAATCATCACTTTTACATGACCTGTTGGAAGTGGTCTATTATGCAGCATGACGTTCTAGATATTGAACACTATAGCCCTTACTACAAGGCGATGAGTGGGTGTTGATAGATATAAATCACAGTCATTTTCACCCTATAAAATATCAGTATAGGAAATTTATCAGTGTCTATATAATTCCAAATTCATATAAAAAACTATTAGAACATAAATTACCTCAGTTAAGATAGGTTTTTTAGGGGAATGGCTCACCTCAAATCTAGTGGGGGTGGGGCAGGATCTTCATGTGATGGTTGTTCTTGAGTTGTTTCTTCTCTACCCCCTTACCATAATATTTTCCATGAAATATCTCTACAATTTCATATGTTATTCAAGGAAATATATTCTTTCTCTTGTCATTTTGATTTCTACACTCTGATCCTCCTCTTGCTTTTTTTCTCAAAAAATTTTTGGGGTGTTACCCAAAAACCCACACCTTTGATGCGGCCATACTTTTCTAGATGCTTCAAGGCTACCAAAAGTATGTCTGCAACTGGTTTGGGTGTTGCTGATTCTTGTAACTATGTCAAATAGAAAATATAGTAAAATAAGTAATAATTGTTATGTAATATTGATTTAAATAAAAACAAATATTTATTATGTCATACATACACATGTTTCCCACACTTTTTGTGTGTTTTAATCTATTAGTATCTCATCTTTATTTACACGTACCTCCTTCCATAGAACATGGCGTGGGATGGAAGTGACATTAGATTTGGATTCATCAATATGTATATAAATAGAGGATCATAGTTATGGTGTTGTTTTATCTCTCATAAAAGTATTACGGTATATTTAAAATATGTGCCAATTTTTTTTCAAGTGAAGCATATCCCATTCTTGCTTTACTGTAGGGGTATGCTGTTTTTGCAGCTCGTTCCTTATTTTCAAAACTCATTTTTTATTTCATAAATAAAAACTGTCAATCATAGTGATGAATACACATATCATCAAACAACATATTACTAAAGACAATGTACCTAAAAACACTTCTCCTCACGACGGATTGTAAATGCATCCCACACTCCTTGGGTTATCAAGTGTTCATAAATAGGAGGTGGGTGTATATTTATTTTTCCTTCAGTATCTTTAAGATAATTTTTTTTAAATTGTTCGAAAGCCTCTAAGAATACTTCCAGAAACCCCTAACATATAGTCCTTGTGTGATTCATCCACTATAAATTCATTCTAAAAGGGATGATGAAGAGTAATTCAATGTTTCATTATTTTATTTTTTAGTAAATTAAAGAAATGCTATCTAAAAATATTACCATAATATCTCCCTAAATCAATGTCTTAATCCTGATGAAAACATAGTGTCATGACTTTACATCAATCTACATGCATTGTCGAGTGATAATTCCAATGTAACTACTAAACATGGCCTTGTTAGGGTTAAAATGTTATCCCCTATTATTCTATCCGACCTCGTATTCGATGCCTTTCTCTTTTTCCTTAAGTATTTTTGCTAACACTGTCAAACTACGATGCTCCTGTTTTTTCTATGCCACCAGTGTTTCTGTGCCTACCATTTCCTCAGTTTCAAAATCATCAATATATTCCTTTAGATCACTAGTATCGGCATGTGTGGATGGTGGTTATACATATTCACTAGGATAAGCATCAACAATAGGTTGACAAACCTATTGGTCCTCTTCACTACGAGCAACAGTAGGTTGAGAGACCTATTGTGCCTCGGTATTGGGAGTATCATCACATGCAGAACTCATTATCTATAGAAGTGGTTCAACATTTAATTTAGATTACATAACATAGAATAGATAATAACATATGGTAACATGATGTATATTACAAAAAAATATAACCTGATTATTTAACTCTATATTTTTTAAAGGCTGAGGGGATTTGACCCCTCTATAGACTATCCAAATACCTTCATTGTGATCTCCTCTAAAATAAAAAATGTAATCTATATTGAGACTAGTAATAAATGATTGTGACATCCCAATGAAAGGGTCATCCTCTGTTGAAATTCCATTTTACCCTTTAGTGGTTTTGGTGGATAAAAGAACAATTGAAAAATTTCAATTTGTGGGATCTGGAACATAAAATACTTATACTTCCTATGATTCTATTATAAATTGTTTATCTTTGAAACCTTACTTATTGAAATCAACTTTCACAAATCTCAAATCATCTATTTTAATAACACTCTTGTTATCAACCCACTTGCATTGAAAAATCGTCACTTGGAAGTTCATATAATCCAACTCCCATATTTGTTTGATGATTCCAAAGTATGACATATTCGTATAAATTGGATTTATATCCTTAGCACTGGAAACATGCATCGCTTAAGACACAAGTGTAAATCCACTATTCTTCATGGTACTTTCTTCATCATGTTCATTAGTACAGAATGTATAGTCGTTAATTACATAAGAATTATAAGATAATACATAAACACTTGGTCCTCCATCTAGCCATCAATTTTTTTTTAAAATTGAGTTTGGATTTTCATCTGACGCATTAAATATATGGTCCTGAAACCATCCTATAAACTATCAATTATGTTTATTTGATATCCATTTTCATCCCTTGATGAATTCAAATTCCTAATAATTTCTTTCTGGGTTTCAATATATGGGTCAACATCCAAAAAGTTATGAAAATTGTAAAGGTGGGCCTGCTCCTGATCTATAATATTGATTGTGACAACCTATCTTCTAGAAATTCTTTCACATGTAAGCTGCCCGGTGTGATGAGATTTTGGTAGAACAATGCTTTCCACATAGGATAGGTATTCAGTATAGAATTCAATGGCTTCCTCAAGAATATATTTCTCTGCAATACAACCCTCTGGTAAAATTCGATTTTTAACATACACTTTCAAAATATTCATATATCATTCAATAGAGTACATCCATATATAGTGTATAGAACCACATAGTCAAATCTCCCTCACCAAGTGAACCATCAAATGAACCATCATATCAAAGAATATTGGTAGGAAGAACATTTCCAATTCACATAATATAAAGGCAATTTATCTTTCCATACTCAGCACCTTCTCCAGGTCTATAACTTTTCTATATATAGTTTTAAATAAGAAAAAGAGATTCATTAACGTATAATGTACATTCTTGGGAAAATGAAATGTAAAGCTATGGGAATAATATCTTTCATAAAACATGGTAGTCAGGTGATTTCAGACCCTTTAACTTTTAATTGGTCATTGACATGATGTTTTTGATATTCCATGAATACCCCTTTGGAACCTTTATATCATTCAAGAAGTTGAAAAACCAATATCTCTCTTGCCAAGAAAGAGTGTAAGTAGTTGGAGGAAGAAAAGTTTGTTTTTCACCCTTCACTGGTGCCAACTCTTCCTATATTATCATGTCAACCAAGTCTAACCTAGCCTTAATTCCATCCTTTATTTTTTCAGGTACATTTAGCAATGTGATGATGACACTGTCACATACAATTTTTTCAACAAGAATAACATCAATAAAGTTTATCAAGTACAGATAATTTTATTATGGTAATTCAAAAAAAATTGATCTCTTCTTCCTACTGATTTTCATAAGGTTTTTTGAAAAATGGTTTACCAAAAGTAGTGTCCATATATTTTACTTTCTCAATCAGTTGATAACCAGTTGGTGGAGATTGTTTTTAATATTCTTGTGAACTTCCATTGAATGATGTCATCCAAGATCAGTACTTATTTCGTCGAGGTAGAAATCTACGATGTCCTAAAAACATGGTTTTTGATGAATGTTTCAACCTAATTGACTATGTACCTTGTTCATAGATATGACACCCATGAATTCCTTTAATGCTATATCCTAACAAATTCCCATAAGAAAGAAAGTCATTTATTATCTTATACAACATGTCTCTCAATATGAAATCTTTATTTCTATAAGAATCATACAATATAACACCTGAAACCCACAATAATTTCAAATCCTCAATCAATGGAGCCAAATAAACATCAATATCATTACCCAGTTGTTTCAGTCCTGATATAAGCATAGATAGCATGATGTGTTTTCATTTTATGCATAACCACGATGGAACGTTATAATTTACCAATATACCATCCATGTACTATGATTTCTGCTTTGAAAACCAAAAGGATTCACTCCATCTGTAGATAATGAAAGATGAAGTTTTCTCACCTTGTTTCCAAAATCAGGATTCTCATGATCGATTATCTTCCACTGAGGAGAGTCTATCAGGTGATGTAGCTTCCTATATTTATTTATTCTATCTATGTGCCACTTCAATTTCCATACAGTCTCCTCACTTCCATGTAGTTTCCTAAACCTTATAATGGTTGGAAATTACCATAAAACTTTCATAAGACCGGATTCATCTTTCTTGTATCGAGAAGCACCATACTTTGGGAATTACCTAAGTGATTTATGGTCCTTGAAAAACAACATATATTCATTTGGGTAGGAATTTATTCATTCATATATCATACCCATCAAACGTAGAATTTTCTTGGTGTCGTATGTTCGTCTCGGGTTCTCATTATCTTCTGGGTGCATGTCATTCAAGAGAGCAAGTAATTATGTAAAAATGGAATCACTCCATATATTTATTGCTTTCAAATTATACAGCTTTAGTAGGGCTGACAATGCTGTATATTTAGTGTAACCACCATACAAATGTGCCTTTTCATAACTCTTTAACTACTCAAACAATTTTGGGCAATCATGAAGTTCATCTTCATCTGTCCTTTTCATTTCCTCAATACGATCTCCATCATCATTCACATCTATAATCACATACTAGATATGGTCTTCTTCATTTTCCCCACTTGTAATCATATTTGATGATCCATAAAATGCACTATTATTCCAGCCACTATCTCCATTAGCTTTTTCCCCATGTTTATTCCCACAGTTATAACTTTGATCTGTTCCGTGATAGATCAAGTGTTCTTCCAACTCCTCTGGAATAACTTTTCTAGAATAACAACAGCATATACATGGAAAAAGGATTTGAGAAGGGTCATATGCATGATCTTTTGCAAACCTGATGAACTCTTTCACTCCATCTGCATACTCTCTTGTCAAATTATTGGCATCCATCCAGTATTTATTCATATCCATCCTATTTGATTCAGTGATATTAATTTTAAACAAAATAAATAGACAAAACATTGATATAAAAATTAACCAAGGCTAAAAATAGTTATAGAATTTAATTATACTTTGAAAACTATTTATAAAATCATAGTTGAAATCCTATTAAAAAAATCAACCATTTACACAAATTCCACTTAAAAAAACACACCCTTTTTTAAATAAACCAATCAGTTTCAAACACTCTTTCTCGAAACTCAAATTCCTTTTTTATAAATCATTCAATGAAAATTCATGACCCAATAATGCTAATCGCTTAAAATGAGTGACAACCCTCTATATTTTACAAAATTTCATTTAAAACTTCACACACCCCTTGTTAAAATGAAACCGTCATTACATACAAATTCAAAACATTCACATCCCTTTATGAAATCCGATCAAGTGAGTTGAGAAACACTTCACATGAATCCTAAGTCCATGAAAAGTTTTTAAATCATTTCAAAGTTATTTAAAACCCAAAAAAGGTATGTTGAACACATTTTTCAAACACTTTTTTAGTGTATTCCAATAACACCTCATGGAAAGGACCACTATTTCCAAATCTAGGAAAGGATTTGGGAAGTTTATCCTATGTGTTATCAACTGTCTAGAACCATAAGCGACCACATGACCGTCATAGATTGAAACTGTTCAAATCTTGACTTGTGATACATCACAATATAATCCATACTCATTTCCCATCTTATTTATGGTTAAGATTGGTGTTTTCATCAATCTTCCATTAAGATCTTAGAAGGATCACTCATGAACATATAAATACTCATATTGATCTACACAACTTAGGTCAGGTCTCGTATAATGCCATGCTTATTTTAATGGTATTATCATGGCTGGAAATTTGAATTTAGTAGTTCATCTCTATCTCATATAATTCAAATCTCATCTTAGACTCCTCAACCATCTCACATAGTCTTATCTACTACCATGCCTTATATAGATCATCAATGTAGGGAGTATAACTAGCCTATGGAAACTTAAGTGTTGTTACAAAGGGTAGTGATTAAGAACCCACTCCAGACCAATCACCAGATTCCTAAAAAAATCATAACTCATTCTTACTAAAATATCCTGAAAGTAAATTTAAAGGGGAATCAAAACCCAAATAAGTCCAAAATAAACACTAGTGACCCCCGGTAACTCACCACATCACATCTTCCAACCGTGGAACAATATAAGCATCAAGAACAAAACAAAATAGGGTACTAAAAAGGAGATATAAGAGCATCATACACTCTCTTCCACCAGTTCATATGTAGGGTGTGAGCTAAAAATTATTTTTATGATTTCATAAATAATTCTCTTTGAATACCTTCATAATATAGTTCATAAATTGATAGTTTGAACATAATGTATAAAATATATTTTCACATGAATTATAAAACAAGTGTAAAAACAATAAACTTACATATTTTCAAACAACCACCCTTTTATAATATAAAAACACTGATGACTAAAAATTTGAAATAAAAATATCAAAAAATGGAAAGAGGACCTTTAAAACCATATAAGACATGTCAAATCATAGTTTATCCCTCTTTTAGATAATTTTATGAAAAAATATTTTTCATAAATAACCACAATGAAAAGACATTTTCTTAAAACTCATTTAACAAATAACCCTAACCATTTAAATCAGCATATTTGAAATAAAGAAAATATAAACTCTAAGTAAAATAATGATCATACATAGGAACTAAAGAAATAAGGAAACATAATCCAAAAAACAACCAAACGATGGTGACATATAATAAAAAAACCTGGGGAATACAATCCATCCAAGAAAATAAATCCTCTAAAGTGTCCTAAGAATGATGTAACCATGATGTGAAACTTTCTAAGACTCATGTATTTGGATCCTGAACTAAAGATGAGGTACCTAGGTCGATACTATTTAACTTGTCATATCCAAGTAGTCCTATATAAATCACCAAGCTCTATCATGATCATGGGATCAAAAGAAACCATGGTCCCTTCCAATACATTCTAGGGACGCTGAAACATCTCAGAAACTCACTCAATCTAATTGGATCCTTAAACTAGGTAGCACAATCCACACTAGGGATTTTACTTATTTTGATCCCTACCAGTCTCTTAGGACACCCATGACATTTCAATAGTGGAAGTGAGCAACCAATGAAATAATATATCATCACATAAATATAATTTAAATAATTTTAAATTTAACCTCACCCCACCTCCTACACCCTCACAAAAAACAACCCCTTTCACATCCATTTATAAGATTCACAATAAGAATAATAATATAAAGAATTCCCCATGGGACAACGAACCACAATAGGAACAATAAATGCATGGAGCTCAATTGAGGGTCTCCCATATTTATTAAATAACTTCCTTTAAATTGCCAACTAGTTTTTAAAAAATGTGCTCGAGAATCCAATCCATTGTCACCCCATTTGAGAACAACATTTCAAATTTCATCCAAAAAACATTTATCAAAATGCACTAGAAATCCCATTTGGAAACCAAACCATTTTCTATAAATAAAATTTTAAAATAATAAACCCTTTTATTTTTGAAGGAAATATATGCTAAGAACTCTTTTATTAAGCTTAAATATCCTTTTGAAAACATCTTAATCAACTATGAGAGTTAAGGGTCTTAAAACCATTTAAATATGTTAAAGGTAAATTCCATTTTTTTTCAAAACAAGACTTTAAAATATCGCATATTCACTTTAAAGAAAAAAAAATTATGACCAAACTTTCAAAATATTTAAATTACTTTAAAAAATCCACTCGGGCCTTTTACAAAACACTTGGCATGTAACATAAGTCTATGCCAAGTCTTTAAACCATTTTCAAGCCAATTGAAACCCAACAGTCATAACATAGGATTATAATTTCATAAGAAATCATTTAAAATCATCCAAGAAATTTATAACATGTATTACAAGGGAGTTCCAAATAAGCACCTACCTCACTCAAGAAAAAATGAAGCTAAAACTTGTCAACATTAATGGAGAACACATAAATATGTCAAGTGACATACTACTCAACCCCTAACGAAAAAAATCATCATCATTAAAAATCGATTACACTATTATCTAGTGACATCACACTTCAAATTCATAACTGAGTCACACAAAATCAATGCAAAAAATATAAAGAGGAATACCAACCAACATGAAATTCATTTAGTACGCAAACAAGAAGCACCAACAACCATAATTTTCAGCGAGGCATTTAGCCCATACAATTCACAACAAACCATCAATATCAAACTATAATTACATGCAAACAAGATGAAATAGATGACAAAGAGGAGAAAACTCACCAGCAGAGGAGATGAACACAACGGAGAGGAGGCGCATGATGGAGGTGTGGCGCGCGGCGGAGGAGAGGCGCATGGTGGTCTGATTTGCGCACACCGGAGGTGTGGTGCATGGTGGAGGAGAGACACATTGTAGTCTGGTTTGCAGCAAAGGAGAGTCTCACAGTGGAGGTGTGGTTTGCGGTAGAGGAGAGGCGGCAGGAGAGGAGGAGGAGGAGGTGCGGCGGCGGCGATCAGCTTCTGCGAGAGCTTGAGGGGTGCGAGGGAGGAGGAGAAAGTTAGGGTTTTTTTTATAAAACCCGGTGAACCTTTTATCAGATCTAGCTAAAAAGTTTTGATAAAGGTATATTTTATGAGCACTAAAATAGAAAATGCTGATAAAACATGACTTTATTAGCACTTTTTAGCACTGATAAAGACTCCTTTTATAAGCATTTATTTAGCGCTGATAAACATAGGCCTTTATCAGCACAAAAAAGCACTGATAAAGATACAAAGTTAATAATTTAATTTTATAATTATATATATTTATAATATTATATATATGATAAATATATATATATTTTTTTATAATTGTAACTATATATATATATATATTTATATTTATAAACTTATAATTTAAATAATTATAAATTTATAAGAAATAAAATTATTATAATAATAATCTTAGAAATATATATAATAAATATATTAATTATATATATATTTATAAGATCATAAATATATATAACTATATTTCTTCTAAATTTATAATTATTTGTATGAATATATATTTATTTTAATTATATAATTATAAATGAATACATGCTCATTTATTTAAATAATTATTAAATTATAACAACTTTATATTTATAATATTTATTATTTTATTAATATATTTATTATAATTTTAGAATTATTTAAATAAATATATATTTCCTTATAATTATAACTACTAAATAAGTATATATTTATTTATAATTTAAAATTATAAAAAATAAATATTTATTTATAGTTGTAAGTATATATATATATAAATAATTATAAAACCATAAAAAAATATATTTATAATTTTATAAATATATAAATAATTATAAAATTATAACAAAGATATTTATAATTTTATAAATATATATAATTAATATATTTATTATAATTTTTTAATTATTTAAATATATCAACATTCATTTAGAATTATATTTATAAATATTTGTATTTACTTATAAATATATTTATTTAATTATATATTTATAACTTCATAAGTAGTATAATAAAAATATTTATTATAATTTTATAATTATTTTCATATATATATATATTTATTTATAGTTATAATTATAACTATAAATAAATATATTTATAAATATTTGTATATGATTATAAATTTATTTATTTATTTATAAAATTATAAAATATGTATTTATTGTAATTTTATATTTATTTAAACATATATATAGTTATAATTATAATTAAAAATAAAAATATTTTAAAAGTATTTATATATAATTAAAATTTAATAATTATAAATATAATAAATATATTTATTATTTAAATATATTTAATATAATTTTATATGTATTTTTTAGAACATAATAGTATATATGGGTAACATGTATTAATCATATATACATAGTAATAAAATATACATAATAAAAAACGAGCCACATCAATGGACATCATGAATAATAAGAGGGGTTTAATGTATAAATGAACATTCATGATGACACATAACATACATGCATGCAGGATCAATCAATATATTTATTGACCAAATTCATTGGAAACACATATATATTTAATAATTATAATATAAATATATTTATTTAAAAAGTATATATATATATATATATTAATTATAAATAAAATAAATAAAATAAATAAAATTAATCTAATTAATATAATAAGTCTAATGAATTTAATGAATCTAATAAATCTAATAAATCTAATTAATATATTAATTATAAATATAATAAATATAATAAATATAACAAATATAATGAATATAATGAATATAATCAATCTAATAAATCTAATAAATCTAATAAAATCCTGCGATTTTGTCATAAGGTGTTAGGATTTTATGAGCGGGTCTTATCGGCACTGATAAAAGCCAACTATTTTTTTCACCATTTAGCACTTCAATGTTTTTTAATGCCAACAATGCACAATTTGACAAATAGTAGAAGGAATGAAAATCGTCTCTCAGTGCCATAAATTATACACCACATCTCTTATTAAAATTTAATGCACATAATATGAACAAAACCTTGCCCCGCACATTTGGATGGGGTGGCACAGGTGTATTGGGGATGGGGACGAGGTCACAGGGTCAAGCCCCTTAATTGGGTGTGTGCGTTGTAACCAACCTTTTATAAACAAAACCTTAATGCTTTTGCCTAAGAATTTCTCCATTTTTATTTCCTTTTCCTAAATTGTTTTTAATATTTTTGGTCAACTTTTCCACCACATTTCAATTCCATAGGATAAACAGTAATAAAAAGTCTGAAATTCTTAAAATACCTGAAAATAAAACTGTTTCTAAATCACATCAAATACATATCCTAGTATAAGAAATATTTTATTATTATTAGATTATTTGATCCAATTTTATCTTTGAGTCCACGTTTTTGTGATTGTTCATCCACACCGCCAGCACCCTCCGGTTGATCCCAATCTCCTGGGAGATCTGCTCCGCCACCGACTCATCCTCCCTTTGAATCCTCCACCCCACCATATCTGCAAATCCTGCCATCTTCGCCTTCTTCTACCACGTAAACTTCATCCTCAACCTCTTCTTCTTCTCCTGCATTCCTCTTCCCTCAATTTAATGATCATCGCCGTCCACTACACCTCTGTATACCACCAAATGGATCTTGAGGTGCCGAGGGATTTTTTGGACCACTTTTCGGTGGAAGTTGCAGTGGCAAAAACAGGTCAAGTACTTCAGAGGCCCTGAAAATCCACCAGGCATGAACTCGCCGCAGCTATCCATTGCCACCATCCCTAATGCTGTAGTGTGGTTCTTCAGGCACTCTCTGTAGCTCACCACTGCTTCGACGGTGCAACCGACGATGACCGACGATGAGGGGGATATTATTCCTCTGACATCGGGTGGCAGAGGATTATTCCCTCCTTCGTAGGCGCCACTGAAGGAAGGATTCTCTGGGGAGGCGGCCTCCACAAACTTCTCCCGACTTATTGAGTGACTCATTAGAGAGGAAAGTAAAGTGGGCAGTGAATTATAGAAGAATGAGAACGAAGATTTCTGCTTGTGGGGATGGGGAGACATTACCATTTTATATGCGATCAATCATCAAATATTCATTAGTTATTTATTTTTGAATTTTATGTTTTCATTAAAAAAATGATTTTAATAATAATAATATAATTAATAATAATTAATAATATAAATGTAGGGTCTGGACCCTTTTTTTAGTAATATATATGTAATTAATAACAATTATTAACATAATTAAGAGTAATTAATAACAATTAAAATGATAATGTCATTAATAATAATTGATAATATAATTAATAATTCAATTAATGATAATTAGTAATAACTCATTATGCAATTAATGATAATTATGCATGACTATTAATTAATGATACATGAATTACTAATGTAATTAACCATAAATGGCATGATTTATGAGCTGGAAAATCCAAAATCACAACCAAAAAAATTAATAATGTAATTAAAAATAATTAATAATTTAATTCATATTAATTAATAATTTAATTAATGAGAATTAATAATAACAAATGATACTACAGTTATTATGAATTACACTATTTTTATTAAATAATAATAATAATAATAACAACATTGGAAATTCTGACCACTATATATAATTAAATAGGTTCAATGAGTGTTTTCATTATTTATGGGGAGGGATTATGTTTGACCCATTGATGTGTTTGGATTATTTTTTATTTGCGACGGTGTAGCACGATAGATATTCCCATTAATAGCACACAAAACTACTTTTAATAGTGCTAAAAAACATTATTAATTGCAGCGCTGTTAAAGCGGGGATTTTATCAGTGCTGGTTTAGCGCTGAGAAATGACACTCTTTATCAACACAATTTTTTAGCACTAATAAAGGTCTCACTTTATCAATGCTTTCAATAGTGCGGATAAATGGTAGCCTTTATCAGCGCTTTCAATAGCACTGATAAAGGCCCCATATGTTGCTTTGTGCTGTTTGTATGACAACACACTGCACCTACCTCCTATACAAAAAAGCATCACACTGCAACCTCCTATACACAAAATATATAATTTAATTAAAATAAATTTTACACCACGAATACAGAAAAACACTACTATATACATTTCAAACAATGTTTTGTATAATTACATTTACAATTACTATCTTAATGCAAACAATTTAACATTAATGTTTGTCTTTGGCACCCATGATCCTCTCTCAAAAAGGTCCACTCATGGTATCCCTTGCCAAACAAATCACCTCAACCCGAATAAAATAATCCACCTATATAAGAAAACAAATCTTATATTTGTAATATTATAAAGAAATAAATTAAACATTAATATTAACAAATACATTAAAAAATAACTTTAAATAAAAAAGACAGTCATAGGTATAATGGTCACACTATTCATTGTATTAAGGTGCAGTTGATTCTTACAAATCACAAATAAGGTATGAATCATTTATCAAAAGTATCAAAACAATTTGAATGTGTTTGTTTTTTTTGGAGTATGTCATTTGATATTTTTAATGAAATTAATGTCAATTTTAAATAAATACACATTTAGAGTTATATCGGTCACATCATGCGTGGGATTGAGGTGCAGCTGATTCTTATACATCACAAATTACATAAGGATCATTTTCCTAAAGTATCAAAACAATCCAAAGTCTTTTTTTCTATTTTTAGTATGTTATTGGTATTTTCTACTAAAATGTTATTTCAAATTAGAAACAACCACTTTAAGTCATACAGGTCACATCATGTGTCAATTTGATGTGATACTACTTCCTACAAGTCACAAATGACTTATGAATTGTTTTTCTAAATTATAAAGTCAATCAGAGTGCATTTTCTTTATTTTTAGTGAGTAGAACACGTTTTGAACTCAAATGTCAATTTTAAACTGATAACGGACACTTTGAGTCATACTGATCACACCGTGCATTGGATTGAGGTGTGGGTGATTTTTACATATCAAAAATAACCCATGGAACGTTTTCCTAAATTATAAAAACAATAGTAATGTGTTTGATTGGTTTTCAGTAGGTCACTTTTTCCTTTTGCTAAAATTAATGTCAATTTAAAAATAAAAAGACACACTTGGAGTCATAACGATCACACCGTGCATCGGATTGAGGTTTAGTTGATTCATGCACATCAAAAATGACTTATGTATCATTTTCCTAGAGTATAAAAACAATTCGAATGAATTTTCTTAGTTTTGAGTAGGTCACTTGTCCTTTTTACTAAAATTGATGGAAATTTTAAATAAAAAGATACACTTTGAGTCATACCGGTCACATCGTTCATAACATTGAGGTGTGGCTTATTCCTATATGTATCAAATGACTGATGGATAATTTTCTTAAAGTACCAAAATAATCTGAATGCGTTTTCTCAGTTTTGAGTTGGTCAGTTTTCCTTTTTACTAAAATTGATGTCAATTTTAAATAAAAAGATGTACGTGGAGTCACACCATGTGTTGGATTAAGGTGTGGATGATTCCTACACATCCCAAATGACTCATGGATCATTTTCCTAAAGTATCAAAATAATCTTAATGTTTTTACTCAGCTTTCAGTATGAAACTTGTTCCTATTGGTAAAATTAATGTCAATTTTAAATAAAAAGACACACTTGGAGTCATAATGGTCACACCATGTGTCTGATTGAGGTGTGGTTGATTTATATATGTCACAAATGACTTATGAATCACTTTATTGAAGTTTAAAAATAATATAAATGCATTTTTTCAGTTTCGAGTAGATCAGTTGTCCTTTTTACTAAAATTGTGGTAAAATTTGAATAAAAAAACTCACTTGGAGTCATACCGGTCACACCATGCCTCATATTGAGATGCGTATAATTTATACACTTCCCAAATTACTCATAGATCATTAAAATAAAGTATAAAAACAATTTAAATGTGTTTTCTTGGTTTTCTATAGGTCACTTGTTCTTTTTTCTAAAATTGATGACGATTTTAAATAAAATGATATACTTGGAGTCTAATCCGTCACACCGTGCATCATATTGAGGTGTGGTTGATTCATAAATTTCTAAAATGACTCTTATATTGTATTCCTAAAGTATCAAAACAATGAAAATGTATTTTCTCAATTTTGAGCAGGTCAGTTGTCTTTCTTACTAAAATTGATGTAAATTTTAAATAAAAAGGGCACACTTAAAGTTATACCGATCACATTGGGCCTTGGATTGAGGTGCGACTAATTACTACACATAAAAAAAGACTCATAGATTGTTTTATTAAATTATAAAAACAATATGAATGTGTTTTATCATTTTTTATTATGTCACTTGTTCCATTTTACTAAAATTAATTTCAATTTTATATAAAAACATGCACTTTGAGTCATACTAGTCACACCATGTGTCAGATTGAGGTGTGAATGATTCTTACACATCTCAAGTGAATCATGAATTATTGTCCAAAAGTATCAACACAATATGAATATTTTTTTCTTGGTTTTTAGTACGTCACTTATCTTTTTCCCTAAAATTTCATTTTAAACTCGAAACACACACATTGACTCATATCGGTAACATCATGTATCGGTTTGTCATGAGACTGATTCCTGCACTTCAAAAATGATTTATGAATCGATTTTATAAATTATCAAGAAAATATGAGTGTGTTTTCTCATTTTTCAGTGAGTGTCACAATTTGAAGTAAAATGTCAACAAATTGATGAAAAATTTATTAGATAAAGATGATAGGGAAATTATATTACAAATATTAGATAAAATTATTAAAAAATTAATAAAAAATTAGTAGGAATCTGCCTTTTCATGATGGTTGTATACATTCTTGACCAACAAATATGAAAGGAATCCACCTGTATAAGAAAACAATTATTATGTGAGTAATACTAAAAAGAAGTAAATTAAACATAAATATGAATCAATCCACTACTTCTATGGAAGTCACATCTTCATTCTATTTGTGTACATTCTACCATCAGGTATGCTACCTATTTGTTTCTAAGAAAATCTGTATCATCTTGTGAATATGAGTCCTTTCAAAATTCATAGAAGTACTACAAAAATATAAATACACAAATAAATAATAAATATTTTAAATGAAATTGTAATTAACTTTGAAAATACCTCTTAAAGGATACTAGTTTGTTCATTGAATAAGATCCATCTCATAAATTTACAACCATAATAACCATAATATTTTCCATTTGTTTTTTTGGTCACTATAGAAACATTGAGAAGAATAAGTAATTTTTTTTGATATGTATTTAGACAGTAAAATATTATTATATATACCATGATTTTCCCATTGTATAACTTGTAGTTTCCTTGTGCTTAGTCACTGGCCTCATTATTAGTTTTTGATGATATTGATGCATCACCCTATCATAAAAAAATCCTCATTAAAATATAATATAAATTATATAACTTTATATTTATTTTTAAAATTTTGGATGTGGTGGATTACAAATTGAAAAATGCCATCATGTGCGGTCAGTTTTTTGGGTATCTATGCATTGAATCTAGGAAATAAATCTTTGGATTATCCAAATTGAATGTAATGAGAATCCAATGTTGCCTAAAAACAAAAAGAGAAATAAGTAATGAAATAAATGAAAAAAAATTTATATGATTAAATTATAGAGTTTAAACCCTATATTTTTTGTATTAAGAAGATTCTGTCGGCCAAAATTTTACTTTCAAATGATTTGACCAGGCCTGCCACTATTTCATCATTTTTTTTGGATTTTATTTTTTTTTTGTTCTGTAGAGGTGGTGTGAGGACCAATGAGTCTAAATTTTTTTCATGGGAAAATCCCTTCTATTGTTTTTTATATATACATATTCCAAAAATATGAAATGTATTTAGTCATAATTAACATAGTATATTATCTTTTGGAAAATCATATCATAAAAACATACCTCATGTATACATTTAAAACTAAGGCACCTAGAAAATCATATTAGAGGATTTTATTTACATTCTCAACACCAGTTTAGTCTTCACCTTCCTCTTTGTATATATTTTCTTCAAAATCAACTATATGACTACTACCATTTTTAAATTTTTATCCCCATGAACCTTAAATGTTAGTAAATGTGGATATGGAATGGATGTGGTAAAGGTGCTTTCAGAAGAACATTTTTATCGGTTAGTCAATCCATTAGATGGTTTTGAGTTAGTCTTTTATTTCACCATCTTCCCTTTTTCTATCTGTAATAACAGTCATCGATTCAGACATTTTTTCATTGATTTTTAAAGGTTTAGCTTGAAAAATTAATTGTAAATGATTACCTCCTTGTCGAAATGTTTTTTTACAAGATGTGATGGCCATGTGACAAATGTTCTAATAGCTCGATCAACCATATGAATATCATTGTCATCAAGTGTAATAGGTAGCTTGGTGCTTAGATCACGATATACGCTAATTTCCACTCTCACATGACCCGTTGGAATTGGAATGTCATGTAGACTATCATCTTGGATATTGAACACTGTAGAACTTTCTAGAAGGTGAATTTTTGGTGTTGATAGATATAAATTACAATAATTTTCACACTATAGAATATCAGTATAGGAAAGGTATCAGTATCTATTTGATTCACATTTCATAGAAAAAATTATTAGAATATTTATTACCATGACTAAGATATCTATTTGGGGGGAATAGCTCGCCTTAAAGATGGTGGGGGTGGGGCAGGATCTTCATGAAATGGTTTTTCATGGGTTGTTTCTTCTATTTTCTTCTGCCCATAAATGTTTCCAGAAACTCTCTATAACATTGGAATTGTTCTTCAAGGGTATCTAGTTTGTCTTTCATTTGTTTCATTTCTTTATCTTTATCATCCTCTTGTTTTTTTCTCAAAATATGTTCGGGGTGTCACTGAAAAACCAACACCTCTGATGTGGCCATACTATTCTAGATACTTCAAGGCCACCTATAGTATGTGTTTATCTGGTATGGGTGATGCTAATTCTTGTGACTATGTCGGATAGAAAATATAGGAAAAAAGTAAAATTTTATGTAATATAGATTTAAAGAAAAACAAATTTTTATCATGTTATACTTAGACATATTTTCCACAATTTTTGTGTGTTTTCATCTATTAGTATCTCATCTTTATTTATACGTGCCTCCTTCCACAGAAAATAGCATGGGATGGAAGTGACTTTGGATTTTGAGTCATCAATCTTCATATAAATAGAGTAATATAAATATTTTGTTGTTTCATGTCACATAAACATATTATGGTAGATTTAAAATACATGCCATTTTTTTAACTGAAGCATACCCCATCCTTTATTTACAGTAGGGGTATATTGGTTTTGTTTCATGTTACTTATTTTCATTATTTAGTTATTGTTTCATAAATAAAAAATTATCAATCAAAGTGATGAATACACATATCATCAAACAACGTAGTACTAGCCACAATGTACCTGAAAAGACACACCCACAAGATGGCCAGTAAATGCATCCCATGCTTCTTGGGTTATTAGGTGTGCATACATAAGCAGTGAGTGCAAGTTTATTTTCCCTTTAGCATCATTAAGATGATGTCTCCTTAGAATTGTGCAAAATCCTCTATGAGTACTTCTAGAAAGCATTAATACATATTTCTTTTTGGATTCATCTACCATAAATACACTCTGTAAGGGATGATTAAGATTAATTCAATCTTTTTGTTATTTTATTTTTTAGTAAAATAAATAAATGATATCATAATTATTTCATAATATCTTCCCACATCAGTCTCTTAAGTGTGGGAAAAACATGGTGCCATGAATCTACATCAATCAAAACGTGTTGTCGAGTGACGATTCCAATGTAACTACTGAACATGGCCTTATTATGGTTAACATGCTGGCCCCACACATTCCATCCAACCTCATATTTGCTACCTTTTATTTTTGTCTTAATGATTTTTTTAACACCATCAAACTACAACACTTCTATTTTTTTGTATCATCAGTCCTTCATTACCTACCATTTCTTTAGAATCAATATAGTCAATATATTATTCCTCTACAATGGTACCATTAGCATGTGTAGATGGTTGTTATACCTCTTCACTAGTAGTAGAAACAAGTTGAGAAACATGTCGTTCTTTAGGATTGGGAGAACCAGCACATGATGAATTTATTATCTACAAAATTGGTTTAACATTTAATTTAGAATACATAATTTCAGAAGAAAATAGATAATACCATGATGTAACACAATATATATTACAAAAAATGTATAACATGATTATTGAACTCTCTTTTTTAAGGTTGAAGGGATTTGACCCCTATATCAACTATCCAAAACCCATTATTAAGGTCTCATCTCACATATAAAATTCCATCTACATTGGGACTAATGTGAAATTATTGAGACATCCCAATGAAAGGGTCATCCTCAGTTGAATTTTCATATGATTATTTAGTGGTTTTTGTCGATAACAAAACAATTGACCAATTTCAGTTTGTGGGATCTTGAATATAAAATACTTGTACTACCTATGATGCCATTATAAAAATTTCATCTTTGTACACTTATTGAAATCAACTTTCACGAATCCCAATTCATCTATTTTAACAGCACTCTTATTATCAACACACTTTTATTAAAAAATACGCACTTGGAATTTTGTATAATTCAACTCCCATATTTGTTTTATGATACCAAAGGATGACATATTCACATAAATTGGATTTCTATCCTTAGTACTAGAAACATGCATCACTTTATCCACAAGTGTAAATCCACTATTTTTATGGTACTATCTTTATCATGTTCATTTTCATAGAATGTGTAAAAATTAATTACATAACCATTGTAAGATAATAAATTCAAACTTGGTCCTCTGGAAATCAATCGAACTCATTATGAAATTGAATCCATATTTTCATCAGTCACCTTAAAAATATGGTTCTAAAACCATCTTATAAACTTTTGATCATGTGTATTTTATATCCATCTTTCAGCCCTTGATGGATTCAAATGCCTAAGAATTTATTTGTGGTTTTCAACATATGGGGAAACCTCCAAACTAGTCTTAAAAACGTAAATGTGGGCCTACTACTAATATGTATTATTAATTGTGACAACATATCTTCCATAAATTCCTTCACTTGCAAGCCACCTAGTATGATGAGATTTTTGTAGACCAATTCCTTCAACACCGAATGGGTATTTGGTACATAATTCAATGGATTCCTCAATAATATATCACTCCACAATACAATCCTATAGATGACTTCGATTTTTGACATACCCTTTCAAAATCTCCATATAATCTTCAATGGGGTACATCTATCTATATTGTATAGGACCACATAGTTAAATCTCTCTCACTAAGTGAACTATCAAATGAACCATCATATCAAATAATATTGGTGGGAAGAAAATTTCTAATTCACATAATATGATGACAATTTCTCTTTCCATAGCCGACAATTTTTCTTTCCATAGTTGACAATTTCTTTTCTTATATAACTTTAATGCATATAGATTTGAAGAATAAATAGATCTTGTTTAAGGTATGATATAAATTCTTGAAAAAATACAACATAAATCTATAAGAATTATATATTTCATCAAAACATGGTATTCCTATGATTTCAGACCCTTTAACTTTAAATAATTCATTGACATGATATTCTTGATATTATATTAATACCCCTATGGAACCTTTATGTCATTCAAGAAGTTGAAAAACTGATATCTCTCTTTCTTAGAAAGAGTGTAAGAAATTCTATGAATAAAAGTTCTTTTTTCACCCTTCACTAATGCCAAATATTCTTTATTCTCATGTCAACCATGTCCATCCTAGCCTTAATTCCATTCTTTTTAGGTGAATTTATCAATGTGATGATGACACTATCACGTATATTTTTTCCAACCTGAAAAACATCAAGAAAACGTCTGACGTACAAAAAAATTCAGTATGGTAATTCAAAAAATGATATCTCTTTCCAACAATTTTTTTAAGGTTGTTCCAAAATGGTTTACCAAAAGTAGTGTCCATATCTTTGACTTTCTCAAATAGTTGATCAATTATTAGTGGATATAGTGTTGTACATTCATCTGAACTTCCATCGAATGATGTCATCCAAGATTTCTAATTATTCCCTCATGATATAAATCTACGTTTCCTAGAAACACAGTTTTAGATAAATGTTTCAACCTAATTGACTATGTAACTTATTCATAAACAGGTCACCCTTGGGTTCCTTTAATGCTATATCCTAAAAAATTTCCATAAATAGGAAATTCATTTATCATATCATACAATAAGGCTCTCAACATGAAATATTTATTTTTGTAAGAATCATACAACATAACACATGAATCCCACAATAATTTTAAATCCTTGATTAATGGATCTAAATAAACATCAATATCATTACCCGGTTTTTTTTGCCTTAATATAATCATATATAACATGATGTATTTTAGTTTCATGCATAAATATGGTGGAAATTTATAATTTACCAATATATACAACCATGTACTGTGAGATATAATTTGAAAATAAAAAGGATTCACTCCATATGTAGATAACACAAGACAGAGGTTTCATGGCTTGTTTCTAAATCTAGGATACTCATAATCAATTCTCTTTTATAGAGGAGAGTCTTTTAGGTTACATAGTTTCCTATATTTATTTCTTATATCTACGTGCCACGTCAATTTCCTTATAGTCACCTCACTTCCATATAGGCACCTAAATATTGGAATGATTGTAAAGTACCATACAAATTCCATAGGATCAGATCCATCTTTATTATATTGAGAAGCACCACACTTTGGGAAAACTATAAGTGATTTTTAGTCCTTTTGAAATAGTATACATTCATTCAGACAGTCATGTATTCTTTCAGAGATCATACTCATCAAGCTTAGTATTCATTTGGAATCATATTTTCTACTATAGATCTCATTATCTTATAGGATCATGTCATTCAAGAGATAAAGTAGTTCCATAAAACTAGTGTCACTCTATATATTGTATGCTTTTAGAGATCATACTCATAATGTCATTCTAAGATTTTATTTAAATGAAAAATAATCATTTGGAAAAAAATTTCCACAGCCAATACCTCTTGGTCAAATCAACTTTTTAAAATATGAATTTAAACTATTTCAAAAACACCAATTTTTTTTATACACATTTCAAAACTAAAAGTGGTTTCTAACTATCATACAACATTAAAAACATGTTTGAAAACCAACTATTTCCATAAAACTAGGCATGGTGGCCTAAAATCCCATTTTCAAAACTCACACATTCTTGGGGTTTCAAATACAAATCATTCTAAATTTCATCATTTGAGAAAAATTTTCAAACTCATTATTAAAATATTTTGAAAAAACTACAAAATCACACTTTCTTTTTTTTCTTTCTTTGAAAAACTTTCACTATCCCTTTTAAAAAAATATGAAAATCAAACCATACAAATAAGGAAGAAAGCACGTGGTCAAGAACCACTATGTGAAGTCTCGCAACATAGGGAAAACGAAAATAAAATATATTCCAAATAATAATATAAATAGCAGGGGATACAATAGAAGTAAAAATATAAAACCCATAAATGATCCTAAAAAGGATTCTAGTTTCATGGACATTGTCATACAAGAATCAAAGGGGCTTAAGAGGGTATCATACATTTTATGATAACTAATTTTTTATAAAATTTTAAATAAGAATTCTCTTTTCAAAACATGTTTCGAATTCCGATCCATTTTATCATTTATAAAATCAATCTCAATCTAGTATTCAAACCAATTTTATCAAAACACCTTTGAAACTCAAATCAGAATTTACACTACCCTTTAAACAACCATATAAAAAATTCAAATACACAATAAGTTTAAAAATCCAATCCACATGGGAAAAACGCACCCTTTTTAAATAATTCATCTCATTTAGAAATGTTAAAAGCTTTAAACACCCCAAAATATTGATATAAAAAATAACCAAGGCTAAAAAAAGTGGTTTTAAATATAGATCACAAGGGTTAACTCACCAATTTAAAAATTAAACAACATTTTCCAAAATTTTTAAATCTTTCAAATAACTGAAATTCTTGTTTTGAAATCCAATTAATAGAAGAATAATTTTTAAAACATCAAGATGGTGATTTAAAATGACTTTAAAACCAAAATCCTTCTTTTAAAAAAATCCATTTAGGCATTTTCCAGAACACTTTTCATTGAATATCATTACATAATAAGAGATAAAACCACTTGGAAAACACCATTTATCCCTCATGGGAACTCATATAGGTATAAATATATTAAGAAAACACATTCAAAAAAATAATAATTTAAATATGAGGAAAATATGAAGGGGAAAGAAAAATAAATGGAACATGGTATATAAGAAATCTAGTAAAAATAAGATGATGTAGAAAGGAATGAGAAGGACACATAAAATCGAACCAAATTATATCCCTAAATGACACATAATCCTTTTGTAAAGAGGATTATCCATAGAATAGATTAAGATTAATGTAGAAAGATAATGGAAATGTTCAAGAAACAACACATCAACATCCTATTCTCCATTGAAATCCCATAAATTTCCTCATGTGCTAAGTTCCTTAAGGAACTCATTTATAACAAAAATAAATTATAATATACATGAGTGATTTTTCTAAGATATGATTTCTCAGTTATTATTCAATGAAATATTCCACTAAAACTTCATGATCCATGTAGCTTTTCTATTCTATGAAATATTAGTTCTTGAACTTTCTTGAATTCCCTTTTTGATTTATAGGGGCCTATCCAGCCTACGATGCTAAATATTTTCAAGAAAAGTAATCCAAATTCAATAGATGTAATTATTTAACTATATGAACATACCATTGAGTACGTCATTGGAACTTAGGATGATCTCTTAGTATATGTAGGGAAATAAATCATTCCCTTTTATATTATCATTCTAAAAATTGTGGAATAATGATAAGTAGTAAAAATAATTGGATTAAATTTCATATCCATGGGGAATTTGCTTATTTATTTTCATATAGAATAGTTGATATTTTAAATTGTAGAGGATCAAGTCAAATTTTTATTGACGAAAGAGGTGAATCAAGTAGATGAATGGTAATATTTTCATGTATGCAACACCACTAATGAAGATTATAGATAATTAAAAATAAAATTGGTTGAATAAAAAGTTATGATGCACTTTATCGATGTAAAATACAAAAGTAAAACTATGGAAAGTCATGAGAATATGGAATAAGAAGAAAGATTTACTACAATAGAACTAATTTCAAGGGATTCCTTTACTAAATTACTTCTCTAAATTTTAGTTCCACGAAAGTTAGAGTTGTCGAAATTTTTGAAAAACCTGAGATACTCATTCTTAGGAATAGGATAAAAGAGAATATGGATATCCAAGTTGAATTTAGTTTCATTTGGGGAATAGTAAAATGATGGTATGCCTCATGGGAAGTATAAACCATTACGGTTATGAGTTTCTATACTGAAAATGAATATAACCCTCTCATTCTCTTTTTTTAGGTGTGTATGGGGTATTTATAAGAAACCTTAGATAAATGCTTCCCAAAATAGATGACCATGTGAAAAAGAGGTGGCCATGTAGGACATCCATGATCATAAAAGAGTTTAACATCCACATCGGGATATTACAAATGCATAGGGTGTCAATGTTGGATACTTGTATCAAAAAAGGGATAGGGTCAAAACCTTTGATGATTGACCACTTTGGGAATGTGGGTTCCATTTCATGGACATAATCCATAACATCCAATCATTTTATAATTTCAATATTAATTAATTTCATAATTAATCCAAACATTCCTAATTCTGAAAACTCATCGGGCACTCCCAGCACATCAAAACCACAACCCAACACCCATAGGAGGTATAAGGCACACTCCTAGAACCATTTTAGGTACAAGAACTAACAAACAATAATGATTTGATCATAAATTTAATTTAATTTAGGATAAAATATTTGAAATCAAACAAACAATAACATAACTTCTTCAAAATAACATGAAATAACATGAATACATCATCTTAGGTACTTCTTTACACAAGATGAGAAAAATCCCCATTGATTGGGATGATTCATTCCATGATTCAGTAGAAATCATTAAGAAAACCTAACCAAAATCGAATAGAAAACAATATAAGATTATGGTGATGGTGATTTATGATATCTCAAAGGGGGTTACCTTTCAAGGAGCGATGGAAGCAGGGAGCAATGGTGGCAGGGAGTGATGCCGGCATAGAACAACACCATTAGGGAGGGATGGAAACAATGTAAGGAGTGATGGTGGGGGGAGAGATGACTATAGGGAAGGGAGAAACGACGATGGATACAACGAAGGAGAAGGAGAAGAAAGGGATAGAGGGAAGCGTGGCTTGGAGAGACAACAACGAGGTAGGGAGAGATGATGGCAGGGTAGGGAGACAGTTCCACAAAAGCATTGAAGGTGAAATAGAAGAATACTATTAGGGTTATTTTTATAACATCAAGGGAATTATTTTATCATCACTTAAAAAAACACTAATAAAGGTATGTTTTATCAGTACTATAATTGAAAGAGGTGATAAAACTTACCTGCATCAGCACTTTTTTAGCACTGATCAATGCTAAAATTATAGCGCTGATAGAGACATAGTTTATCAGCACCTTTTTAGCACTGATAATTGCATATCTTTTTCAGTGCTAAAAACACTGATAAAGATATAAGGTTAATGATTTATTTATATTATTTTATATATTTATAAAATTCTATAATATATATATATATATATAATTATAACTATAAATAAATAATTATTTATTTAAATTTATATATATAATAAATATATTTATATAATTATATATATTTATAAAATTAAAACTATTATAAATAAATAATTTTTTTTGTAATTATAAATTTATAAAAAATATATTTACTATTTTTATAATTATATATAATAAATATATATAATAAATATATTTATTATAAATAATTATAAATTTATATTTATTTATATTTATTTATATTTATAACAATAAATTTATATATATTTATTTAAATAATTATAAAATTATAATAACTGTATTTCTTATATTTATAATTTTAAAAATATATATAATTAATATATTAATTATATATTTATAAAATTATAAATATTAAAAATATATATATATTCATTTATAATTATAAATTTATAATAAATATGTTTATTCTATTTATAATTATAGATAATAAATAGTTTTAATTAATAGAATAAAGATGGTGGCTTGGGTTGTGGGAGATTCTCCTGATCACCTCTGATGGTGGTGTTCAATGGTAATGGAATCCTAAAATTTGGTGGAATCTATTATCCCCTTCCTTACTCAAGGAAGATTCGATTCCCATAGGTATTTGGTGGAGGTTCCATCCAAACCTAGTTATCAATCGAAGTTTTTGGTTGCAAGGTCCATCGATCATCTTTCTTGTGGGCTAGTGAAATTTTTTTCATAAAAGCCATCTTTCATTTCAAAGCCACTCGACAGTCAACCACGTGAATCGGGAGATGAAAAAATAAGGTTCACCTCGAGCAAGAATAGTGATGATTGGATCTTTTGAAGAGGAAACTCTGCTCATATCCGGGTAAGTTAAGATTTTCTTCTCAATCGGTTTAAAATCTGTGAGCATTCGATTATCGAGAGGGTGGTTTTTCCAAATTTTCAAAAACCATGGAGGACTGAAGACTTGGAACAACATGTAGGTGTTGTTTGGGGTTTTTTGATTGGAATTGAATCCCCATTGGGTGAGGGAATTTCCATTTCTTTCTCTGAATAAATGAATCATAAAGCATGGGGTTATAATATGATCTCTCTTAGGCCAGGAATCATGTGCATCCAATATTGGGATCCTCGCTTCAATCCATTTTTTGTTTATAAGATAAGAACTCAGGTTTGGGTTTGAATTTATGGCTTGAATTGGATTTTATGGCATCATCAGATTTTTTGATATTGCTTCATCCATTGGTGCTCTGATCAAGCTTGATCAAAAAACAGAAGAGGATTGCTTTGGATTTTTTGTGAAATTTCTCATCGAGGTGGATCTCAATTCAATGCCAATTGAATCTATCACACTTTCTACTACTGACTTCAATTTTTATTTGACTATAAGGTATAGAAAATTTCCTTTATTTTGTATTGGTTTTCACACCATTGGGCCTGTCAAAGAGAATTGTTGAGAAGATATAAGTTGTACCATCTCTAATTTGAAAAGCCATAAATCTGCTCGATGTAGAAGGTGGATCTCATGATCCAGAAAGGAAGAAATTTTTTCACAAACTGCTAATGTTGGTCATGATTCAATGGTCTTTGAAAACAAAACTGGTGTTGTTGGCCTTAAATAGTGGCAAAGAGAGGGACATGGGGCTAATATTTCTAAAGAAGAACACATTGATAATCAGATGGATTCTCATATGTCACAATCTCATAGAAAAAAGGTATCAACTTCATATAGATATGTTGATTCACCTCTTGATATTTTCTCCAAACTCACTAAGGAAGATAGGAAAGTTGATGATGATGATAAAGGAAAATATGATACTTCAAAACAGGCTATAGTTGGTAGTGATACGGATGGATTTTCAAATAGTATTGAAGCTAATGAGGATGCACTTGTCTCACTTACAAAGTCTATGAAATTACTAAAGGGTTCTTGGTCTACTGAGCATGGAGTATTCAGTGCTCAAACATCACATGAAGCATGTGTGGATAAGCATGTGTCTTTGTCTAAAGACAATGAAATATTGTGTATGATGAGGGTTTTCAACTATTCCTTCCCTAGAAACCTACAAAATATGTGTTGACATCTAAAGTGGCACAGAATCCCATTATTTATGAACTCCCCCTACATGTATAATTCCCACCGAAATTTAACGTTGATAAAGAATAACCTAAAGTTATTTTTCATAAAAAGTCATGGCGATGGGGTAGGCATCCAAAAGGTCAAGGTCGAGGATGTGGCTAAAATATGTCTACCAGATCTTCTATGGACTCTAAGAGTCTTCTCACTCTGAATCATTAAAATCTTAAGGAGAAGTACTTGGTGATCTTTAGTAAAAGGAATTCATAGCCAGAGTGGGAAACTATAGATGATGATGATTAATCTGATCATGATTATGGGAACGATCCTATTACTGACTTATAGTTTTACCCTATGGATGGGGGCATGTATAATTACGTGACCTCATCCAGTTCATGGTACTTTGGGACATGTAATGGGATTCATTCCCACTGGACCTTTGGGCCATGTATTGAATAAATACAACTTGATGGGTAGTCTATCCCTTAGGGGATATGGCCTGCCTTTCTAGTCTATGTTTGTGGTGTGTGTATGTATTTAATGTAATTGTACCCCGAAGAAGCTAATATATATTTATAATTTTATAAATATGTATAATTATTATATTAATTATATATATTCATAATATTATAAATATAATAAATATATAATAAATATATAATTTTAAAAATTATAATAAATATACTCAAAAGGTTCAAGAGACAGGCGAGCTTGCTTCTAAAAAATTTATTAAAAAGATAAAGATGATAGAGGAAAGAGGATAGGTGGAGTTAGACAAAGAATTCCCACATCCAAAAAAGAAATCTACAAATCCATAATAGGATCATTCCCATAATCATGATCAGAGTCATCATTTTCACCAGTAGTTTCCCACTTTGACTGTGAGTTCCTCTGAGTGAAGAGAACAACATACTTCTCCCTAAGATTTTGTTTCTCCATGGTGAGCCCTTTAGAAAACCTGGTAGAAACATTACAACCACATCCTCATGCACTATCCCAATCATCATATCCATGTCCTCGGCCATGATTTTTTGGATTCCGACCCCACTGCCAAGTCTTGGCTGGTTGCCTAGCCCCACCCGGCTCTTCCCTCTATGACATGGGGATATGCTCCATAACTGTAGTTGTATTATTAAACCCTACCTAGGGATTCTATGTTCAGTTTTATTTTCCATTTATGGTATCTAGCAACAATAATTTTCTCTTCCATAATCTGCTAGTCAGCAGAGTCCTAGATGGAAAGATCACCCGTTGAAACTCCAACCAGATTAACATTCATTTTTTGAGGCTGATAAGTATCATCAACAGAGGCTTTGTTAACTTCTAAAGTTTTGGAGGGGGACCAATAGATGTGATGAATATTTCTTTATAAGAATGTAGACTCATACCTATGGGTGTATCTAGCTTCCCATCTCTTTCAGGAGGAGCAATATCCTCATCTGATACAGAGGAATTTACAGCAATGTTAGTCCATGTTTTATCCTTCACTTTCTCATCAAGACCCAAGACCAACACCCCTACGTCACTTTCTCTAAGAACTTCATTTTACTTCTCATTAGAAATCATTTCATTCCCATCAAGAGATATTGGGGTGATATTAACCTTCTTAGGCAACATGATCCCATCTCTTGTAGACTACCTTCCAATCACCCGCCTGCATCTATACTTCTAGTGACCAATGGATTTACAATTACAGAAAAATGGGGGCAATTTCTCATAAATAATCATAAAATCAAAGTTATAATCAGCAGTAGAGAGCATCACAATATCAACTAGGGTTTAAGTGAGATCAATTTCATCCAAAAACCCTCAAAAAACTCATACCGGGCTTCATCTATCACATGATCGAATCTAATTGGAGTCCCAATAGATGACACAATATCAAGGAGTATCCAAGGAGGGTATTTTAGGAGAACGGGTGTTTTTTTTAGTTTTTTGGGTTTAGGGTATATATAATTAGGATATTGGGTTTGTTGAGCGCCACATGAAGTGGCGCTCAACACTGCGGGTGGGTAGCGCCACTTCAAGTGGCGCTTTGCCACCCAGATTTTTTTTGTTTTCTCGTTTATTTTGGTTTTTTTTCTTGTTTTTTGTTTTGTGGTTTTTTTCTTTTTTTTTCTTTTCTGGTATTGTTTTCTTTTTTTTTGTTTTCCACCCCTCCGTTCTATTTTTTTTTTGTTTTGTTTTTTTTTGCACCTCATCCCTTTATAATAAATAATTTCAAAATAAATAAATAAAAATTAAAAAAAAACTTATAAATATGTATTTAAAAATGTTAAATTAATTATTATTATATATATAAATATATTTATAATTATATAATTATAAAATTATATTTATATAGTTATAAACCTTATTTAATTATTTAATAAAATAATGAAATAAAACTTATATATAATTATTTATATAAATTTATATATAATTTTGTAAATAAAAAATATGTATTAAATTAAAAATATGTGGTTTATTTATATTTATATAGTTATATTATATAAAATATAAGGGTTTTTTTTTTCCGATTTGTGTATTTTATTTATATATTTATATATAATTATTATAAATATTATAATTATAAATAGTTATATATATGTGTGTGTATAAATATAATTATGTATATATATATAATTAAAAATAAATATTTATAAATATAAATCTATTTATATATATATTTTAAATTAAAAATATATTTGTAATTATATAATTATAAACTAATATTTATAAATAAATAGTTATAATTATATAAATATGAATATATTTATAAATATATAAATATAAAAATATTGTTACATATATATTTAAAATTTATTTATAAATATATTTAATATTCATATATAAATATAAATATATATATATATATACATGTAGAATTATATTTAGAATTATATTGTAATTGTAGTTATACTTATATATTTATAATTATATATTTGTACATATATATATATAATTTTAAATCTATAATTACTATTCTATGTTTACATAGCTATAAGTAATTATTTATAAAAAAAATTCAAATATTGTTAAACATATAGTCTTTCAATACCACATACTTGAAACTTAAAAATGTTTCAAGTATGTGACTTTGAAAGCCTATAAAATATAATCTATATAACCAATATGAATGAAACTTAAAACATGTATTAAAAATATACTAAATAGATGAAAATAAAAAAATTACATAAAAAATGTCGATAGAAAATATTTTATAGGCTTTCAAAACCACCTAGTTGTAACTTAAAAATGTTTCAAGTATGTGACTTTGAACGCCTATAAAATATAATCTATATGACCAATATGAATGAAACTTAAAACATGGATTAAAAATATACTAAATAGATGAAAATAAAAAAATTACGTAAAAAATGTCGATAAAAAATATTTTATAGGATTTCAAAACCACCTAGTTGAAACCTAAAAATGTTTTAACTATGTGACTTTGAACGCCTATAAAATATAATCTATATGACCAATATGAATGAAACTTAAAACATGGATTAAAGATATACTTAATAGATGAAAATAAAAAAATTACTTAAAAAATGTCGATAAAAAATATTTTATAGGCTTTCAAAACCACCTAGTTGTAACTTAAATTTTTTTCAAGTATGTGACTTCGAAAGCCTATAAAATATAATCTATATGACCGATATGAATGAAAATTAAAACATGGATAAAACATATACTAAATAGATGAAAATGAAAAAATTACGTAAAAAATGTCGATAAAAAATATTTTATATTCTTTCAAAACCAACTAATTATGATTAATTGATTACCTAATTATGATTAATTAATTACCTAATTATGATTCATTAATTAACTAATTATGATTAATTAATTAGCTAATTATGATTCTTTAATAACCTAATTATGATTATTTAGTAACCTAATTATGATTAATTCATTATCTAGTTATGATTAATTGATTACCTAATTATGATTCTTTAATAACCTAATTATGATTAATTAATAACCTAATAAGAATTAATTAATAACATAATAAGAATTAATTAATAACCTAATTACAATTAATTAATAACCTAATTACAATTAATTAATAACATAATTACAATTCATTAATTACCTAATTACAATTAATCAATAACCTCATAATAATTAATTAATTACCTAATTATGATTATTTAATAACCTAATTATGATTAATTAATAACCTAATTATGATTAATTAATTACCTAATTACAATTAATTAATTACCTAATTACAATTAATTAATTACCTAATTACAATTAATTATTAATGTAATTATAATTATTTATTAACCTATTTAGAATTAACTATTAACCTAATTATGATTAATTAATTACCTAATTAGAATTAATTAGTTACCTAAATATAATTCATTAATTACTTAATTATAATTACCTAATTATAATTAGTTAATTAATTAAATAACTATAATCATTTCATTACCTAATTATATTTTTAAAAAACTATACTATTTATATAGTACAAATATTATAAACTAATTCTATAAATTAAACAACTAAATTATTAAATCAAAATATTAAATAAATTTAAAGAAAGATTTACCTAAAATTTGTGGAGACGTAGCTACGCAGATAGAGCGACCGGAGAGGCAAGGCAGAGCAACCGGAGAGGCAAGGTGCAGAGCAGAGATTTTTAGAGAGATAACTTTGAGAGAGAGAGGAGGGGAAGTGAGGGGAAGATGAGAAATGGGGTGGGAGAGGGGCCTATTTATAGGCGGTGTGTATCTTTCGGCGCCACTTCAAGTGGCGCTGACTATACAGGGAGTAAGGGGGCAGTGCCACTTGAAGTGGCGCTGCATGGTTTTTTTATTCCTTCAATTCCACTTCAAGTGGCGCTGAAGGTTTCCTCCGTTGAAATGGCTGAGCGCCAAATGAAGTGGCGCTCGGCCTCCTGTTTCTTTGAGTGCCACCTCATGTGGTGCTCAATAACCCCATTTCCCTATATATTTCAACCATTAAACCATTGAAATAAAAAAAAATAAAAAAACCCGTATCACCAAATTCACCATCCAAGGATACCACCAGACACATCTCAATCCACAAATTTGAACCCAAACTTGGTTCCTTGTTTCATGAGGCATAAGAGGATTAAAGATTGGATTCCAGTTTTGCAAATACACCATTCCCAGCTTGAGGGAAACTAGTCCGAGCCCCCATGCCTTATGCTTCAAATCATCCTATGAGAAAATGATATGGAAATAGCGCCACCCAATTTGGATACACTTCTAATAATGAAACCCACATTTAGTGGAGAGCCTGCGAACCATGTCCACGATCTTCCATGGATGTCCCGAAGGTAGCACCAACCTCACAATCAGAGATGATTTACAAGTCTTAAACCAATCAATAAGAAGATATTGATTCACATAAACGAGTGCCAAATTACCCAGTTTAAAGATCCTTTCATAAGCCCCATCATTTCCAGAAACAAAACGATCACTATCACTCATATCAAAAAGTGACCGAACATAACCAAATCTCAAACGCCAATGCAAACACGTCCCAGTGCCTTCGTTTAATGCCTTATGAGAGTCAAACCAACCTTGGAAAAGGATATCTCCCACCATTGAAATCTAGATGAACCTCATGACCATATTTGGATCTCAAATCACCTGAGTCAATGATCAAGCTAGAGGTTGACCAGAACAACAACTGGGTATCATGCTGCGAGATTGCAACGACAAGGGAAAGCTCAGATCGATGACCAAGGGGCAAGATGAGATTGATGAAAATTAAGGATTGGTGATGGTAGTAAATCCTGGATCGATGAAGACACAATCCCATATCGATGATGGCATAATCCTATATCGATGACAGCGGTAAAACTTGGACCGACAACGGAAATCTGAGATCGACGATGAAGATAATCCCGGATCGATGACAGCAAGCTGAGATTAATGACAAGAGGAAAGGATGGTAAGCTACAGGGTGGTTGAAAATAAAAAAGATAAAATCCAGATTGACAATGGTTAAGAGAAACTAGGATCGATTATGGTAAAGATTCGGGATGACAAAGGCTTAATCGCCTTCAAAAAGAGCTCCCAGACTTTCTCCCTATATGTTTCCTTATAATTTAGAAAAGGATATCAGGTAACGAGATATTTCCATGTGCCGCACCATGCCTATCCTGGGCTCAACCCAGCACCTGCGCACCATCCTTCCCAAGCTAAATTCAAGTGTGACAGGACTCGAACCTGAGCCAGTTCCGTTGCCAGGGAGTGGCCTCCTTACACCATACCACTAATCCAACCCCATTCTTCATAATAAATATATATTATGTATATTCCTAATTATAAATATAAATAAGGTTTGATGGGTGGGCTATCTCTAGGGGGGCCATGACCGACCTTTCCGGCTTATGCGTGTGGTGTGTGTATGTTTAATGTAATTATACCCCCAAACACCTAATATATATATATAATCATATATATTTATAACATTATAAGTATAATAAATATATTTATTATAATTTTATAATTATATATATATATTTATAAGTACAAATAAATAAATATTATTTATAATTAAAAAATTATAATATATATATATATATAGTTATAATTATAAATATATATATATTTATATATTTAAATAATTATAAAATTATATGAAATATATTTATTATATTTATAATTTTATTAATATATATAATTAATATATTTAATATGATTTTATAATTATTATATATATATATATATTTATTTATAATTATAAATATAAATATTTTTATTTATATAAGAATATTTTTATATATTTATAATTATATATATTTATAACAATATAAGTAAAATAAATATATTTTTTATAGTATTATAATTATTTAAATAAATAAATATTTATTTATATATATAACTATAAATAAATAAATATATATTTATTTTAATGTCTCAGAGTTTCCGTTTATTTTTTTAAAAAAATATTATATGGAATTATTTCGAGACCGGGCGTGAAGACGACACATCATTCCGAGGTCCAGTGAGCCCGAAATGGTGGTTTGAACTTTTTTTTAGTTAAGTGAGTCGACACTTGTGCGCGGTTGTGGCAGTTTCTCAACAGATGACCGGATTAAAAATCTGAGTGCACCGTTGCGTCCGGGATGACGACTTTACCTAAGAATGAAGCTAACCTCAACCGACGCGGGTCGAGAGAAAAAGTTAATTTTCCGACGTTTTAAGTAAAATAAAATAAAATAAATTAACCAGTTTATTTTATTTCATTTAAGGAAACATCCACTACAGCGTGGTGACGATGCAACTGTTTCCAAAATTAATGACGCGTCATAATAACTTCAAAATGGAAAGTCAACATCATTAATGCTGCTGTGTAATTAAATGACAACATGTTTCCCTTTTTAATGGGTTAAGTAATTGTTGATCATTGGCAACGTTTGAGAGGAATCTCTGCTGAATCCGCAAGGCGTTAGAGAGAATTCTCGGTGACGAACGATGACAGATCGAGATCGAGGATCGCTGCGCCAACATTGAAGGATCTCGACGACAACGGCAGCGCGACACCTTCATCAATGATCGATCCTTTCAAAAGGTATTGGTTTGTTATTCCAATTTCTTTTCTCCATTTTAGAGTTTAAACGACGAACGCGGATCAACCACGAACAAGTTGATCTGCGGATTCATACGTTCTTATGGGAGGGTTTTCTTTAAGATGATTTTGGGGGAAATCATCCATGCTTTTTATTCATGTTGATCTCTGCTCCATTTTAAGCCTATTAACGGGAGTGGATCAACGTCGTGACGAATGATGGCGGAGGTTCGTTCCTCATTTTGTTATTTGGTTTTCTTCCTCCTTTTTCCCTATGCGTTCTTCACCTTCTTCACGGGGCGACGAACAACAGATCGTTGCGCATCCATTCTGTGACACAACGATCGCAAAATGAAGGTTCGACACCGCAATGACCTTATGGAGGTGCAATGACGATGGCAGACAACGAATCAGACCGGATTGGAAAGAGCATTCTTTGAGCGTTCTTTATGTGGGAAGATCGGAACACGTTTTCGGAGTCGATTGGAGGCCCAAAAGCGACGGAAGCGGCTTTGTGGGGTCGGGGTGACCAGAACCTGGATGTTTTGCGGCGATCGGACGACCGGATTGATGATCAGAGCAGCATGGGAGGCGCGCTGGTGAAGAGCGCCGTTTTTGGAAATTTCCAGAATACACGGCGTGTACTTCCGAAGAACACGCCGTGTAGTTATGACAGTGGTGGCTGGGGTTTCGGGGTTAGAGAAGGATCACACGGTGTGTGACCCCGGTCACACGGCGTGTTGGTCCTTCCCTGAAGATCGGCGTGTACTTTGGGTAGTACACGGACACAGGATGGTCTACACGGCTTCAGGCGGCACGGCGTGTACAGCTCGGCAGAGGCGGCTGCTTGGAGCTCGGCGTGTATCCCAGGGATACACGGACACAAGATGGAGTACACGACTGTGTACTCCATCACTCATCCAGGCGAGGTAAACAGCGTGGGTCACCCCGTGTGTGGATCGCATGGGTTGGAGTACACGGGTTGGTGACCGTGTATGGGCTCATGGCCAGAGTACACAGAGCCAACCCCAGTTACCCAGACACGATGTGTACTCCGTACTACATGCCGTGTACTAAGTTTTTCTACACGACCAACCTCACGACACATGCCGTTGTACACGGGCAGTACCTGGGGTCGGACAACACAACGTGTATCATTTCTACACGCCATGTACTTTTTGGAGAACGACTTGGTCCTTTTGTTCACCGTGCCTTGAACATCTTTCATTTGGGTTAGTGCCCCTTCTTCTTGTTCCCCTGAAGGCCGGGCAGCATTCCCTCATACAGGATTATGATCCCTTCAGCATGAATTTTCTGTGATAGAGTCAGACATCCATCTGAGAGGCCCGGATCAAGATCCTCTATCCATTCCAGACCCTAGGTAGAGTCAGGCATCGACATGACCAAATTTACCAGGCGTTGATCCTCTACCTAGCAGGTGAATTCCGGATGAGTCGCGGTATCTTCCATGGCCCTTGTAGTGATCCTCATCTATGTATCGAAATCTTTCCCACTCAGGAGTGTGTATCCCTTAATGAGTGTAGCTATCTCTCATGACGGTTCCCAAAGAACATCACTTCCCGGACGGACGTCATTAGAGATATAAGACTCGTGGAGTGTGTTCTCCTCAAACAAGCGCATCATAGAATCTTCGAACGGAATCCCTTGCGGGGGTATGCGGTTGCGTGACTTGTCTCTAGACCACGGGTCTGGGTTTTGAGTATATCTGGTTTGTTTTATATGTTCTATAAACATATACTATACATAGCTGACTATACTTTTACTTTGTATTGCTTTGTGGTTTCCAGGGTCCTCTACTGAGTATTGTTATACTCACCCCTCTAAGGGATTTGCCCGCACGTCTAGTGTCTTGTGCAGATGAGCAGCCTTTTGACAGAGTCCAGGGCGGACCAGGATAGGACCGAGCTTTCTGAGTTCCCTACAGGCCGAGGCGTTCCTACAGCTACGAGCGATAGTCCCAGTACCTTTGTGCTTACAGGTTGGACTTTGCAGTTTTTCAGAATATTGCTTTTGGTGGGCTTTTATTCTGGACCAGTTTACTTTTACAGTACTCTACCTTTCGTCGTACTATGTTGGTTGGGTTTAGTTCTATGCATGATTTTTTGTTCCTCGGTGTTTTACATTTCAGCATTTGTGGGCTTGGAGATGTGTGTGTGTACAGGTACTTAGGCAATGCCTCCCATGTTAGTGACATGCCTACTCGGTGCTAGTCACCAGCCCCTGGCCTATTGGAGGCAGGCTTGGGGATCACGATGTGAGCCCCACTGGGATGGGTCGTGACAGAGTGGTATCAGAGGTGGTTGGTTCTACCTTAGGACCAAGAGTCTGTGAGTTTGGTTGGGGGAAACAATGTTGAGTGTTTCGAGTTAGGCTTTCAGGCCAGAGACTCCAGTGTTGGTGTGGTGGACGACGTATCCATACACCAGGACTCTGATAACCTACTTTTTGACCCGGTTCATGAAAACACTGGTTGCGGGGAAATAAAAAGGTACATGCATCATATAGGAATGGGTTGTGTCTTTCATATCCTTGGTGTCAACTATATAGATATACTCATTGACTGTGAAACATCTTGTTTCTTTACAGGATGCCACCACGATGTGTACCTGCTAGGATTCAGCAGCACAATCATGAGGATGACCCCCTCAGTGATGAGGCATCGAGACAGGGACCAGCCCCCCAGGCATTTCCACCAGGTGGTGCACCTGCTATACCGCCAGTGGAGTAGCTAGTGGTACCTGCAGTACCGACCAATAAGGAGTGCAGGATTAGCACACTCCACGAGTTTCAGAGACAGAAACCCCTCAGGTTCCGAGGTGAGACTGACCCTTAGGCAGTTGAGGACTGGCTTGAGGCGGTGACCAGAGTTTTCCTTCTAGTGAGGACCCCGGTAGACCATATGGGGGTCATAGAAACAATCCTTCTTTAGGGTTCGGTGGGACGATTGTGGAGTCTGACCACACAGACTCATGACGAGGAGACTCTTTCATGGACAGAGTTTGAGCGACTCTTCAGGGAGGAGTTCTCTCCCGCTACGCTGAGAGCTGTGTGCATCCAGGAGAATCTTCAGCTCTAGCAGGGTAGTATGACGGTGGCTGACTATTCATCGAGGTTCACCAACCTCGCCAGGTACTCGATATATATGGTCAGGGATAAGTACTTCAGAGCTCGGACCTTCGAGCGAGATCTACGGTGTGACATTCGAGCTAGTGTCGTGCCTCTATGCATTTCGACTTATGTTGGAGTGCTCGAGCGGGCCTTGGTGATCGAGAGCTTCTTGGCAGAGCAGAGACAGCCGCCGGCAGTCAGTAGCAGGCAGACAGGTGCAGAGACACCGGCAACAGGGAGCTGACGTCAGGCACAGGGATCTGGACATGGGAGACGTCATAGGAGGACCCAGGATAGGGGATTGACAGTCCATGGCTCTTAGGCTGGATCCAGTTAGCCTAGGGAGAAGCGATGCTATGCATGCGATGGTAGGGGGAATCTTGCTAGAGATTGCCTAACACGTCGAGCTGTTGACAGGGAAGTGGTGGATGGACCACCAAGGTAGAGGCAGAGAACAGAGCAAGCAGATCCACCAGGCGGAGGACGTGGAATAGGAGTAGGGAGAGCTGCAGGTGGTGGCAGACACTTCGACTTACTTCCACCACCACCCCCAAGAGGTCCGCACCAGGCTCAGGGAGCTAGGGGATAGGGACGGGGACAACTGCATGCGGTCGAGGCATACGACCCAGGGGCTCCAGTGATGATTCGAGGTACGATCTGTGTCTTTTCTACCTTAGCTTCCGTACTCATAGACACAAGTGCCAGTCATTCCCTTATAGCCACATGTCTTGTACAAAACATCGAGATTTCGGTAGAACCGTTGACTCGGTCCTTACGCTTGGAGACACCTGCGGGAGGAGACTCGACGATCACACACCTTTGCAGATAGTGTGATCTTACCCTTGGAGGCGAGAGTTTCGGTTGGAACCTCTTGGTGGTAGCGTCGAGGCCTTACGATGTCATTCTCAGAATGGATTGGTTATCTTCGGTCCATGCCCAGATTGACTGTTTTAGGTGAAGAGTGCGGTGTGTCCGCCGTGATGGAACAAGGTTTTCCTTTTTTAGAGAAAAGGAAACCCAGACAACACAAAATGGGCTCATGCATAGGAGGGGTCAGTCGATCACTCATGAGTTGGCTAGCCTTACCCTCAGAGTAGTAGATGTTGTGAGCTCTCAGTTCCCATCAGTGGTGGCGAAGTATGAGGACGTCTTTCCGGAAGATGTTCCACGGTTACCTCCCCACCGGGAAATTGACTTCTACATTGACTTACACCCTGGGACGACACCGATTTCCTCATCAGCTTATCGGATGGCTCCTGTGGAGATTCGCGAGTTGAGGGTGCAGTTGGAGGATTTGAAGAGAAAGGGTTTCATAAGACCCAGCGTCTCACCCTGGGCGGCTCTAGTCTTGTTTTCTAAGAAGGTAGACGGGAGTCTGAGGTTGTGCGTGGATTACCGGTGCCTGAACTAGGTGACAGTGAAGAACAAGTATCCCCTGCCGAGAATTGATGACCTCTTCGATCAGCTAAGAGGGGCACAATGGTTCTCAAAGGTTGATCTTCGATCAGGCTATCACCAGTTATGAGTGCGGGATGAGGATATACCGAAGATGGCTTTCATATGTCTCTACGGTCACTATGAGTACTTGGTGATGCCCTTTGGCATGACAAACACCCCCACAGTGTTCATGGGGTTGATGAACCAGATCTTCCAGCCGTACTTGGACTGGTTCGTATTAGTCTTCATCGAAAACATCCTTGTGTACTCGGCGTCAGAGGAGGAGGACGCGAGACACCTGCAGATGGTTCTGGACGTACTTCGGGAGCACCAGCTTTATGGGAAGCTCTCAAAGTGTCAGTTTTGGATTCGAGAGGTCCACTTTCTGGGACATGTCATCTCAGCAGATGGAGTAGCTGTGGACCCAGCCAAGGTGGAGGCTGTGTTAGCATGGGAGCCACCTCGGAGTGTGACAGAGGTGCGAAGCTTCCTTGGGTTGGTAGGATATTACCGGAGATTCATCCCTGATTTCTCCCAGATATCAGCACCGATGATGGCCTTGACCAGGAAGGGGAAACCCTTCGTGTGGACAGAAAAGTGCCAGTAGGCTTTTGAGCCGCTAAGACAGAGTTTGACGAGTGCCCCAGTCTTGAGATTGCAGGAAGAGGGTTTCAAGTACATAGTTTTATGCGATGCATCAGGGACCGGGCTTGGCTGTGTCCTGATGCAGCAGCACGCGATGATTGCTTATGGTTCACACCAGCTTAGTCCGCATGAGAAAAACTATGTGACCCATGATCTCGAGTTATCAGTGTTAGTCTTCGCATTGAAGATGTGGCGACACTACCTTATGGGAGAGCGGTTCATTGTCTACTCTGACCACAAGAGCCTCAAGTACATCTTCTCACAGAAGGATCTGAATCTGAGGCAGAGGTTTTGGCTAGAGTTCCTCCAGGTCTATGATTTCGAGATCATCTATACTCATGGGAAGGGGAACAAGGTGGCAGACGCTCTTAGAAGAAGGTCGAGCTCATAGCTGTTGAGTGAGGCGACACAACAATTAGCCGCGTTACAGTTATTCTTCATGGATGGAGAGGATACATCTTACCTACAGTCGATGGTTGTCACCCCTACACTCTTACAGTGAGTTAGGGAGGCACAACTTGGGGATGTCAACTGTGTGACCTTACATGCTCAGTTATCTACAGGACATGCTCCTAATGGATATTCACAAGGAGGGAAGCACGTACTTCTTTTCAGTGGACGTACTTTTGTACTAGTGGCGTTGCAAGAGGATGCCTGAGGGAGTTCTGTTCAACCCCTTTGGCAGTACATCCTGAAGTGGAAAAGATATACCAGGACCTCCGACGTCAGTTCTGGTGGTCAGGCATGAAGAAGGCAGTGGCAGAGTTTGTTTCTCGATTCCTCGCATGCCAACAGGTGAAGGCTGAGCACCAGGTTCCAGCAGGGTTAGCTCACCCCTGGAAGTTCTAGAGTGGAATTGGGATGGAATATCAATGGACTTCATGACGGACTTACCATGAACATACAAGGGGCACGATTCCATCTGGGTGATCGTTGAACGACTCACCAATTCAGCCCACTTCCTACCTATCAGGGAGCAGAGTTCCGTAGAGAGCTTGGGATGCCTCTACGTACAGGAGATAATTCGGATTCATGGATTCCTCTCAACTATAGTCTCAGAACGAGATGCCTGCTTCACATCCCAGTTGTGGAAGGGATTGCATGAGGCTTTTGGGACTCAGCTATGCTTGAGCATAGCATTTCATCCCCAGACAGATGGTCAGACGGAGAGGACCATTCAGGTTCTGGAGGATATGCTGCGGGCCTGTATCTTGGACTTTGGTCGCAGCTGGGAGGACCACCTACCACTGGTGGAGTTTGCATACAACAACAGATACCACTCCACCATCGGTATGACACCGTTCGAGGCCTTGTACGGGAGACCCTGCCAGTCACCGCTTTGCTGGACCGACCCCAAAGAGTTAACACTCATGGGTCCAGAGTTAGTGCGAGCTACTACAGAGAAGGTGCAGATCATCTGGGAGTGGATGAAGACTACACAGAGCCGGCAGAAGTCTTATGCTGACAGGCGACAGAGACCTCTGGAGTTTGAAGAGGGAGACCACGTCTTCCTTCGGGTCTCACCTCGACGAGGGTTGCGGAGATTTGGCCGAGGCAGCAAGCTATCTCCGAGGTTCATCGGACCTTTCCAGATCCTGGGCAGAGTTGGCGAGGTGGCGTACCGCCTGGCTCTACCGCCACAGTTTCATTGGGTACATGATGTCTTCCACGTGTCGCAGTTGAGGAGGTACGTGCATGACCCATTGCACGTTATCAACTGGGGAAAGCTGGACATTGAGGATGGAGTGACCTTTGCTGAGTACCCAGTGGAGATTGAGGATTGGCAGGAGAGGATCCTTCGTGGGTGATCGATTCCCTTAGTGCGCGTTCGGTGGCAGCACATGAATCTTTAGGAGATCACGTGGGAGAGGGAGGCCCAGATTGGTGCCCAGTACCCTCATCTTTTTGAGTAGCGTTTGTTTTGGCTTTTCAGGGACGTAAATCCCCATGGTGGGGAGAATGTAATGTGTTGGATTTTCCATTTATTTTAAAAAAAAATATTATATGGAATTATTTCGAGACCGGGCGTGAAGACGACACATCATCCCGAGGTCCAGTGAGCCTGGAATGGTGGTTTGAACTTTTTTTTAGTTAAGTGAGTCGACACTTGTGCGGAGTTATGGAAGTTTCCCAACGGATGCCCGAATTAAAAATCTGAGTGCACTGTTGCGTCCAGGAGGACGGCTTTACCTAAGAATGAGGCTAACCTCGACCGGTGCAGGTTGAGGGAAAAGGTTAATTTTCTGACGTTTTAAGTAAAATAAAATAAAATAAATTAACCAGTTTATTTTATTTCATTTAAGGAAACATCCACTGCAGCATGGCGACATCGCAACTGTTTCCTAAATTAATGACGCTTCATAATAACTTCAAAATGGAAAGTCAACATCATTAATGCTGCCACATAATTAAATGAAAACATGTTTCCCTTTTTAATGGGTTAAGCAATTGTTGATCGTTGACAACGTTTGAGAGGAAACTCTGCTGAATTTGCAACGTGTTAGAGAGAATTATTGGTGACGAACGACGACAGATCGAGATCGAGGATCGATGCGCCGACGTTGAAGGATCTCGATGACAACGGCATCACGACACCTTCATCAACGATCAATCCTTTCAAAAGGTGGGGGTTTGTTATTTCAATTTCTTTTCCCTATTTTAGAGTTTAAACGACGAACATGGATCAACCACGAACAAGTTGATCCGTGGATTTGTACGTTATTACGGGAGGGTTTTCTTGGGGATGATTTTGGGGGAAATAATCCATTCTTTTTATTCATGTTGATATTTACTCCATTTTAATCCTATTAACGGGAGTGGATCAACGCCGTGACGAATGACGGCAGAGCTTCGTTCCTCATTTTTTTATTTGGTTTTCTTCCTCCTTTTTCCCCAGTGTTCTTCACGTTCTTTGCGGGGTGACGAACAACGGATCGTTGCACATCCGTTCTGCGACGCAACGATCCCAAAACGAAGGTTCGACACCAGAACGACCTTGTGGAGGTGCAGCGATGATGGTGGACGACGAATCGGACCGGATCAGAATGAGAATTCTTCGAGTGTTCTTCATGCGGGAAGATCAGAACCCGTTTTTGGAGCTGATCAGAGGCCCGAAAGTGATGAAATCAGCTTCGTGGGGTCAGGGCGACCAGAACCTGGAAGTTTTGCAGCGATCGGATGGACGGATTGATGATTGGAGCAGCATGGGAGGTGTGCTGGCGAAGAGCGTCATTTCTGGAAATTTCCAGAATACACGGCGTGTACTTCCTAAGAACACGCCGTGTAGTTATGACGGTGGCGGATAGGGTTTCAGGGTCAGAGAAGGATCACACGGTGTGTGACCCCAGTCACACGGTGTATTGGACCTTCCCCGAAGCTCACCGTGTACTTTGGGTAGTACATAGACATGAGATGGTCTATACGGCTTCAGGCGGCACGGCGTGTACAGCTCGGCAGAGGCGGCTACGTGGAGCTCGGCGTGTATCCCAGGGATACAAAGACACGATATGAAGTACATGACCGTGTACTCCATAACTTGTCCATGTGAGGTAAATAGCGTGGGTCACCCCATGTGCGGATCTCACGGGTTGGAGTACATGGGTTGGTGACCGTGTACGGGCTCATGGACAAATTACACGGAGCCAACCATAGTTACCCAGACACAGCGTATACTCCATACTACACGTTGTGTACTAAGTTTTTCTACATGACCAGCCTCACGACACGACCCGTTGTACACGGGCAGTACCTGGGGTTGGACAACACGGTGTGTATCATTTCTACACGCTGTGTACTTTTTGGAGAACGACTTGGTCCTTTTGTTCACCGTGCCTTGAACATCTTTTGTTTGGGTTAGTGCCCCTTCTTCTTGTTCCCCTGAAGGTCAGGCATCATTCCCTCATGCATGATTATGATCCCTTTAGCAGGACTTTTCTGTGATAGAGTTAGGCATCCATCTGAGAGGCCCGGATCGAGATCCTCTATCCATTCTAGACCCTAGGTAGAGTCAAGCATCGACATGACCAACTTTACCGGGCGTTGATCCTCTACCTAGCAGGTGAATTCCGGATGAGTCGCGGTATCCTCCATGGACCTGGAAGTGATCCTCATCTATGCATCGAAATCTTTCCCACTCAGGAGTGTGTCTCCCATAATGAGTGTATCTATCTCTCGTGAAGGTTCCCGATGAACATCACTTCTCGGACAGACGTCATCAGAGCTATAAGACTCATGGAGTGTGTTCTCCTGGAATGAGTGCATCACGGAATCTTTGAATGGAATCCCTTGCAGGGGTATGCGGTTGCGTGACTTGTCTCTAGACCATAGGTCTGGGTTTTGAGTATATCTGGTTTGTTTTATATGTTCTGTAAACATATAATGTGCATAGATGACTGTACTTTTACTTTGTATTTCTTTGTGGTTTTCGGGGTCCTCTACTGAGTATTGTTATACTCACCCCTGCACGGGCTTTGCCCGCATGTCTGGTGTCTTGTGCAGACAAGCAGACTTTTGACAGATTCTAGGGCGGACCAGGACAGGACCGAGCTTTCTGAGTTCCCGACAGGCTGAGGCATTCTTATGGATATGAGTGGCAGTCCTAGTACCTTTGTTCTTACAGGTTGGACTTTGCAGTTTTTCAGACTCTTGCTTTTGGTGGGCTTGTATTCTAGCCCAGTTTACTTTTACAGCACTCTACCTTTCGTCGTACTCTGTTGGTTGGGTTTAGTTGTATGCATGCATTTTTGTTCCTTAGTGTTTTACATTTCAGCATTTGTGGGCTTGGAGATGTGTGTGTGTGTACAGGTACTTAGGAAATGCCTCCCATGTTAGTGACATGCCTACTTGGTGCTAGTCACCAGCCCTTGGCCTATTGGAGGCGGGCTTGGGGAGTCACGGCGTGGGCCCCACTGGGATGGGTCGTGACATTTATAGTTATAATTATAAATATATATTTATTTAAATAATTATAAAATTATAACAAATATATTTATTATATTTATAAATTAATAAATATATATTATAGTTTCTTGGGGTTAAGGATAAAAACAGACACACAACACACACAAAGGCTGCTGAAAGGCAGTTCATAGCCCCCCAGGTATAACCCACCCAACCAACTGCTTTATTTATTACATTATTTACCCAAAGACCCATTGGGTATGAACCCATCACATGGCCCGAAGGCCCTGACTCATGGTATCAAATCAGAATTCTTGCAGATGACACTTCTTAATCGTCTGAACCCCTGCACATTGATCCACCCCCATATATTAGAGGCCTTATCCATTTATCGTCTGTCACCCATCAATTCGCACAATGCAGACAAATCAATGTTTGCATCATTTGACACCGGCCAGCATAAGCATCCCAAATTTAATTGGGCTCCAAAGATGTAGTAGGTGGGTATCAAACCCCAACTATGTGGATGCAACTATGAGGGTTTACAACTCTCGTAACACCTCATGTGAAATTTATAAATGTATATAATTAATATATTTATTATAATTTTATAACTATTTAAATATATCTATATTTATTTAGAACTATAATTTTAAATATTTTTATTTATTTATAAATATTTGTAAATATTTATAAATATATTTATTTAATTATATGTATTTATAACATTATAAGCATAATAAAAATATTTATTATAATTTTATAATTATTTACACACATATATATATATAATTATAAGTATAAATAAATATATTTATAAATATTTGTATAGAATTATAAATATATATATATAATTTTAATTGATGTATCTGTTGTAATTTTATAATTATTTAAATATATATATTTTGTTATAATTATAATTATAAATAAATATATTTAATGTAGTTGGAGTTTGGCTTAATGGTAAGTGCCTTGTAATACTACACTGAAGTTAGGGGGTTTAAAACCCATTAGTTGCAGGTATTATAGTGCTACTATAAAAGAACTGTAGCAACGACAGAACTGTAGCACCGACGACACTGTAGTAGTGGTGGGCACTATTGTTGGAATTGTAGCAGTGACTGTACTATAACAGTATGGGTATTGTAGTAGTAATATTCACCAAAGGGCCTTTGGGCAAAAAAATATGGGTGTCATGTCCACTAGGCCTATGGGCCATGTAATGAATAAATAAGGTTTGATGGGTGGGTCATCCCCTTGGGGGGTTGTGGTCTGCCTTTCTAGCCTCTGTGTGAGGTGTGTGTGTGTGTGTTTGAATGTAATTGTACCCCAAGCACCTAATATATAAATATATAATTAAAAATTAAAAATTAAAAATATAATAAATATATTTATTATTTAAATATATTTATTGTAATTTTATACATAATTATGAGAATATAATAGATTTATGGATATAACATGAATGAATCACATACCTAGTAAAGTATAGATCATAAAAAGCAAGTCACCACGTATATGAACAACATGAATAATTATAAGGGTGTAATGTATAAATGAACATTCATGATGAATACATAACATATGTACATCAATTATACTCCTGCATTAATATATTTATTGACCAAATTCATTGGAAACATATATTTATTTATTTATAATTATAGTTATAAATATATATATTTAAAAAGTATTTATATATAATTATAAATATAAAATTATAATTATATAATTATAAACATATAATTATAATTGTATAAATATATATATATATATATATTTATATTAGGTGCTTGAGGGTATAATTACATTAAACGCACACACCATACACATGGGCTGAAAAGGCAGGCCATAACCCCTCCAAGGGATAACTTTGCCGACAAGACTTATATATTTAGTACATCGTCTGATGGCCCAGTGGGCATGAAGTTCATTATATAACACAAAGGCCCACAAACTAGCCTGAAGTCCCAGTGTGACATCATGCATGCATCACCATCAACGTGCGGTATGCCAATGTCATTGTTCGTCTACGTCATGCCTATGTCACCGCCTACCTGCTTCATGCCCACATCACTGTTTGCCTATGTCATGTCTATTTAACCACATGCCAGTGGAAATTCACTCCCACCCAAATTTTGAATATATAATTATAAATATAATAAATATATTTATTGTAATTTTATAATTATTTAAATATATATTTATTCAATTATAATCCTAAAAATACTTTTTTAAATCATTATATATATTTAAAATTCTAAAAAAATATATTCATTATAAACACATGTTTTTTATTTAATTTATATAAATAATTTTTTTTAATATAAATATAACAATTTTTTTATAAATTAATAATATTTTTATCAAATTTTTTTTATCAATGATAATAATAATGCTGATAAATCTACCCTTTATCAACACTAAAAACACAGATAAAGGGTAGATTTATCAGTGATTTTAGCTAGCACTAATAAAGGCCCCCATTTTATCAGTGTTTTATTCTTAGCATTGATAAAAGTTGATGTTTCCCTTGCAACGATTTGTGGTAGCGATGAAGAGGCCTTAAACCCATCAAATCTGGGGACTTTGAGCCATAAATATTTTAATGGAGAAACTATTGTGTGGGTCCACCCTTGAAGGGGGTGGTATGTTCTTGATTTTTGAAAGGCATGTGAGTTGTTTACTTTGCCTATAACTTCTATGACCTTAATAAACGTTATGATTATGCCCCTTGATTCGAGACCATGGTTTTAGGTGTTTATTTTCTTAATGAATTTTCTCGACACCATGGGTTTGGGTTTTCAAACCCATGGTTTGTGTTGCTTCTGATTATTATGTATCATGGGGTGTAGCCTTGTGGTTGCACCCCTATAGTGGGGTTTAGAGGTCGTGGGTTCGATTCTTCTCAGGTTTGTGTGTGTGTGCATTTGTACTTTGTATTTTCCCTTGTAATCCATATGTATTAAAGTTATTATTATTATTATTATTATTATTATTATGGAGTTGGGGTGGAGGTGACACAGGCATGACGCGTCCACACAGTGACACAGGCATGATGTGGGAATGAGGTGCAGACCCATGGACATGTTGATGCAAAAAGGGCCTTTGGCGAATCCAATGTTGGGCCTAAAATCCTTTAATATATGAAAAAATTGGGACATATGAGTGGGTTATACCTTGGGATGGATATGAATTTCCATTCTAGTTTGTGTGTGTGCAATGTGTGTGTGTGTTTAAATGTAATTGTACCCCTAAATACCTTATATATATATATTATGAAAATAACCCAAACCCCCCAATACAAGCATTAGACTTCCCCATGTATCCCTATATATATATATATTATGAACATAACCACAAACACCAATACAAGACTCAGGCTTCCCCATTTAGCCCTCCTCCAACTGAAGCATGGTAAGGAACCAGGTCTCATTATTTGGATTGTAATTAAACAGGGAAAAACTACATCTCTCCACTTTTTCGTGAACATTTGAAGTGGTTAAATCATTAGGTATTGAAATTATGATGTTGAAGCACAACCTTTGGGAACCGAATACTCAAACTCAAGGACCGATCCCCCATCCCTTTCCACTATACTACCCATAAAGGGGGCATTACTCTTAATTATTAATTATAGACCCACAATAAATAATAATTATATCATTTATTAACCATTTTATTTATAATTATTAATGAAATTATTAATTTTTTTTATTTACCAGTTATTATTAATTCAATTATTAATTATACTAATAATAATTATTAATTAAATTGTTAATTAGATTGTTAATTAAACTTATATTTTTATTTATTACATTATTATTATTATTAATTTTTATTAATTTAACTTTCATTGATATTAATTACTACTAATTTTTAATTACTATTAATTACATTACTTTTATTTATTAGTTTTATCAGAAAGGTTCTGGAGTCAGGAGAACCTTCTCCTACAAAAATTTATTGAAAAATAAAAGACAATGCATAATGAGAGAGAATAGGTAAAACAAATGAAATGTCCTCATATATAGAAGAAAATTATAAATGGGTAAAACCAGGGTCATCCCCATAATCCTGATCAGAGATATCATCAACAGATTCCCATTCTGACTGTGAATTATTCTGACTAAAAAGCACATAGTACTTTTCCATGAGTTTAATCTGCTCTAGATTGAGATCCTTTGAAGAAGTTCTGGTAGACCAACCACACCCAACCCAGTCATCTCTACCACATCCTCATCCATAGTTTTTCGGATGCTGACTTCACTTCTATGTTTTCATTTGTTACCAATCCCTATCTAGTTCAGTGAGAGGCTGATAAATATAGTCATTAATAACTCTCGAAGCATCAGTTTCCACAACTTTCACCCTAGTATCATTCTCAATCAACTCCATTATATCCATGATAGGTGATGAATGTTTATCATTTAATTGTATGCTAAAACTCTTAGTGGATTTTGGAGTAACATGATCCAAGCTTCCCTCCCCAACATTCTGCTCCCCAACAATAATATCTAACCATAATTTCTTTTTACCAGTGCACTAAATGCATCCAAGAGATGTAACCCCTTTCTCAAATCTCCTAGTATCACCTAGAAGTTGTCCAGAGGTCCCATAAGCTGGATTTATAGCCCCTGCACTTCCATTTCCAGGAGTCTTCAATATAGAAGCAGGATCCCTCTGTTGTGTGCAATCCTCTTTAGAACCAGTATCCACATATTGTGTGTCAGCCTGCACATTAGGTGCATGTACAATATTGCTATGCCTAGTATTATTATTTGAATTTTTCGCAACCCAAGATTGAACACACCCACCAACATGGCTAGATTCATTTTTCTTTTTCTTTAGACACATCTTAGAATCATGCCCACGTAGGGAGAAAAAATCACAGACTATAGATTTCCTACAAATAAAAATGTTATGTCCAATTACCTTGAATTCCAATTTTTTTTTTTTGGAATTTATCATACACAATTTTCAAATTAAGTTCATTGTCATTAGTGGATAGCAGAACATGATCCACCGAAGTCGAATTCAAATCAAATTCTGCCAAAAAGCGAGAAAAGTTTCCAAATCACATTGTCTTCATTTATTTGTCAATATTTATTGGAACTCTAATTGAAATTTCAATATCATACAAAATCAAAGGATTACATAACATATTAAATGTTGATGAATTAAAAACATGGAGTTTTTTAATGGGTTTTAGGCAAAAAAAAGTTATTGGAGTGGATTTGACTATCTCAATGTGTCATCCCATTTAACGTATTTCATTATTTAAATTAAATAAGGATGGAAATTGGAACATGCTAACTAGGTACCCGACATTATCTGACCCGATTAAACAGGGTTATGTTAGTGGTGGAATGAGTATTTGTAATGTTATATTATCAAATTGAAAACTCGATTAATAAACAGATAGGGTTGGGGTTTTGATATTAGAGTAATATAAACTCAAACCTCATTATACAAATTATTATTACTTAATAAATAATAAATTTTAAAGACATTAAAACTATAAAAAATATTTATTTTGAGTCTGATTAATATTATATATATAAGTATATTTTATATTTGAATTTTCTGATTATAAGTTTTTAAATAAAGTACAATTAAAAAATATATTTACTTAATTTTTTAATATGATTATTTTAGTTTTATTAAAAAAATTTAAATATTTATATTTCTATATAAGAACTTGGATGGAATGGCCTAAAATCCTTAGATTTTTTTTATTTCTGGATAATATTCTCTTTAACTAGGTTGAGAGATAAACCTTACATGATCCTGAGACCCAGAAACACAAATCCTGAACTACATGGTTATGAGGCCGAGGCTCATAAGCCCTTTAAAATTTATTGAACCTCGACTATACTTGAAAAAAAAGGGTTAGGTTAGGGTAGTGAATTTAAAAAATAAATGGGTTATGGTTGAGGTTAGGGCCAGGGTTTTCTAAAAATAAATGAGTTAGGGTTCATATTACCTATATTCAATGGGTACCCAACCTGTTGTTATACCTAAAAATAAATAAAGAACATTATTTTTTCAAATTGATTTTATGAAAAAAAAATTAAAAAGGGTTTATGAGTCTTAATATGTAGCCTTTGAACCATTCATATTTCTAAACTAATAAAATATTATCAATTTAGCTATTATTATATCAAGTAATACTAATATCAAAATAATTTTTAAAAAACTGTTTAAAATGACATTAGAATATATCCTTTATAAAGGTCTTTGGAATCTTTTAAAAAAATTATTTGAAATTCATGTTCAAAATTTGAAGTGTCAAGAAATAATGTGTTAAGAAAACTAACATACTATTAATAACACATGAATATTAATATAACAATGATGATGCAATTATTAATAATTAATAATATATTTAATAACGAAATTAATTATATAAGTAATGACAACTTAATAATTAGTAGTTTAATTAATAATAATGTAATTAATATTTTTTTATTGATAATTTAATTAATCATGAAATTAATAATAATTAATAATATAATACATAACTTTATTAATTATAGATAATAATAAAAAATAACGTAATTAATATTATTTAATAATAGTTAATGATAATAAATAAAAATAATGTAATTAATAATAATAAGTGAAAATTAAAATCGAAATTAATAATAACAAAAAAGTAATAATACTATAATTAATAATGTAATTATTAATTAATAGGGAAATAATTAATAATTATTTATTAACACTTAAATTATTATTAATATTTATTCTTGAACATTAATTAAAAAAATTACTTTTTAATTAAAATTTTAATTAATAAATAATTATTATAATATTATTTATTATTAATCACATTATTAATTATTTTTAACTACATTATTAATTGTTGCCTAGTATTAATTAATAATTATTAATTACATAGGTCATGGGGTGATTTCAATATTACATAAATGGATTTTAAAAGTACTATATAAAGCCTTTAATAGTGTGAAAAAAGCATTGTTGATCTAAGTGTCATTAAAAGTTGGCTGCTTTTATCAGTGCCAAAAAATCATAGATAAAGGGGGACCTTTATTAGCACTAAAAAAAGAACTAATAAAGATGCTTCTTTATCAGTGCTATTTTAGCATTGATAAAAGTGGCTATTTATCAGTACTAAAAGTGATGTTGATAAAGGGTTCCCTTTATCAGCACTAAAAGTAGCACTGATATAGGCCGACCTGATGCAACACACTGTTAAAATTATAAGACACTATAGCAGGTCAAATATTAGAGACATGTCAAAGTCTGTTTTGTAAAAATTCTTAACTTAATTGAAATAAAAATTACATCACAAATACAAGAGAAAAACACTATATTATACACATGTCAAAAATGATTTTATACATTTCTATTAGCAAGTACTATAAAAAACATTCAAAAAAATCAATGGTTTCATTGTCATTAGCACTAAAACCCCTCTCAAAAAATCCCAATAATGGTATCAATTACCAAAAAGACAATCTAACTTGAGAAAAAGAATCGACCTATATAAGAAAAATATTCTTATATTAGTAATACTATAAAGAAATAAATTAAATTTAAATATGAAACAATACATTAATAAAATATCAATTTTAAATCAAAGGACACATTTGAAGTCATATCAGTCACACCGTGTGTTGGATTAACATGTGGTTGTTTACTACATTCCACAAATGACTTATGGATCATTTTCTTAAAGTATCAGAACAATAAAAATGAATTTGACCGGTTTTGAGTATGTCAAATGTCTTTTTAACTAAAATATCAATTTAAACTAAAAACATGTACTTTGAGTCATACCGATCACATCGTGTGTCATGTTGACATGTGATTTATTCATACATGCCACAAATGACTTATGAATCATTTTCCTAAATTATCAAGACAATATGAGCATGTGTGATAATTTTTCAATGATAGATGTGCGTTTTTATCTAAATTGTCAATTTTAAACTGATAACAAACACTTCAAGTCATACCAGGCACACCATGTATCAGATTGAGATACAATTGATTCTTACACATCAAAAATTACTTATGGATCATTTTCCTAAAGTATCAAAACAATTGGAATGTGTTTTCTTGGTTTTGAGTATGTGATGTGTGTTTTCAACTAAAATGAAAATTTAAAAAAAGGGAACACCTGGAGTCATACCGGTCACACCATGAATTGAATTGATGCAAAGATGATTCCTACACACCAAAAGTGACTTAAGGATCATTTTACTAAAGAATCAAAACATCATGAATGCTATTTATTTGTTTTGAGTATGTCACATGTTTTTTTAATAAAATTACAATTTAAAATAAAAACATGTACTTTGATTCATACCGGTCACATCGTGTGTCAGTTTTATGTGATACTAATTCATAAATGTCAAAAATGACATTTGAATAATTGTCCTAAGTATCAAAAAAATATGAGAGACTTTGATTGGTTTTTAGTGAGTGAAACATGTATTTAACTAAATTGTCAATATTAAACTGATAATTGACTCTTTGAGTCATACAAGGAACATCATGGATCAAATCGAGGTGAGATTAATTTCTACACATCACAAATGACTTATGGATTGTTTTCATAAATTATCGAAACAATTTGAATGTTTTTTCTTGATTTTGAGATTGTGATGGGTGTTTTGAAGAAAAATGTAAATTTTAAATAAAAGGACACTTTTGAGTCATATTGATCACACCGTGCATCAGATTGATGTTCAATTGATTCCTACAAGTAAAAAATGACTTAAGGACCATTTTTCTAAATTATCAAAAAAATCCAATTTTTTTTCTTGGTTTTGAGTAGGTCACATGTCTTTTTAAAAAAAATTTCAATTTAAAATGAAAACATTCTATTTGATTCATCGATGTGAAAATAATTCCTATATGTTAAAAATGACTAATGAGTTGCTTTCATAAAGTTTCAAGACAGTCTATGTGTGTTTTCTTGATTATCAATTAGTGATACACTTTTTTAACTAAATTGTCAATTTTATTTTGATAACCAACACTTGGAATCATATCAGGCATACCATGTATCATATTAAGGTGAGTATAATTCCTATACATCAAAAATTACTTATGGATTTTTTAATAAAGTATAAAAACAACCAGAATGTGTTTTCTCAGTTTTTGAGAATGCGACGTGTGTTTTGAAACAAAATGACAATTTTAAATAAAATGATTCACTTGGAGTCATACCCATCACACTGTGCTTCGTATTGATGTGTAGTTTATTATTACATATAAAAAATTAATTACTATAATTTTCTTAAATTATCAAAACAAACTGAATTTATTTTCTCAATTTTGAGTATGTTACGTGCATTTTTACTAAAAATGACTTATGAATTGTTTTAATAAGGCATCAAGACAATATGAGTTCATTTTATCCGTTCTTAATGTGTGACATATGTTTTTAACTAAATTGTAAATTTTAAACTAATAACAGAATCTTTGAGTCATTCTGGTAACATTGTGTATCTGATTAGGGTGTGGTTGATTCATACACATCAAAAAATAACTTATGGTTTGTTTTAATAAATTATGAAAACAATTGGAATGTGTTTTTTTAGTTTTGATTATGTGATGTGTGTTTCTAACTAAAATGCCAATTTTAAATAAAAGGACACACATTAAGTAATACCAGTCACACCATGCATCAGATTGACATTCAATTGAATCCAAGATTTCAAAAACTAATTAAGTGTAATTTTACTAAATCATCAAAACAATATGAATACATTTTCTTATTTTTGAGTATGTCATGTTTATTTTATACTAAAATGTCAATTTAAACTAGAAACTTGTACTTTGAGTCATACTGATCACATCATGTAGATTTTTGATGTGAGAATGATTCATACACATTAAAAATGACTTATGAATAATTTTCCTCAAGTATCATGAAAATTAGAGAAGTTTTTCTCAATTTTAAGTGAGTCACACATGTTTTAAACTAAATTTTTAATTTTAAACTGATAACAGACACTTTTGAGTCATACTGGGAAAAAAATGTATCATATTTTGGTGTAGATGATTCCAACACCTCAAAAAATGACTTATAAATCATTTCACAAAAGTATAAAAATAATCCAAATGAGTTTTCCAAACATTGAGTATGTGATGTGAGTTTTTAACTAAAATGAAAATTTTAAATAAAAGGAAAAAATTAGAGTCATACTGGCCACATCGTGTGTCAGATTGATGTGAGGTTGATTCCTACATGTCACAAATAACTTATGGATTATTTTACCAAAGTATAAAAACAAAACCTCATCTACATTGGGACCACTTCTAAATGATTGGGATTTCCCTATGAAAGGGTCATCCATAGTTGAATTTTCATCTAACCCTTCAGTGGTTTTTATTGATAACATAAAAATTGACCACATTCAGTTTGTAGGATTTGTAATGTAGAATACTTTTACTACCTATGATGCCTTTATAAATGGTTCATATTTGTAACCTTCCTAACCAAACTCCGCTTTCATATATATCAATTCATCTATTTTAATATCACCCTTGTTATCAACCCACATTAATTAAAAAATTGGCCATTGGAATGTTTTATAATTGAACTCCCATATTTTTTGGATGATACCAAAGTATGAAATATTCTCATAAATTGGATGTCTAACCTTTATACTAGAAACATGCATCACTTCAATAAAAACCACTATTTTGCATGGTATTGACTTCATCATATTCATTTGTATATAATTTATAACCATTAATTACATAACCATTGTAAGATAATACATACACACTTGGTCCTCTATCTAGCCATCAAAGTCATTCTGAAATTGAATCCATATTTTCATATGACTCCTTCAAAATATGGCCCCAAAACCATCCTATAAACTATTGATTATGTGTATTTGATATCCTTATTTTAGATCTTAATGGATTAAAATTCCTAAGAATTTATTTATGGGTTTCAACGTATGGGGAAACTTCTAGAATGTAATGAAAAATGTACTGGTGGGCTTGATCATGTTCTATAATATTAAATATGAGAATATCTCTTCCATAAATTCCTTCACCCACAATCAACCCAGTGTGATGAGATTTTGGTAGACCAATTATTTCCACACTGGACAAGTAGTCGGTATAAAATTCAACGACTTCCTTAATAATATATCACTCTGTAATACAAAACTATGGCCGAATTTGATTTTTGACATACCCTTTCAAAATATTCATATACCATTCAATGGAGTACATCTATCTATAATGTATGAAACTAAATATTTGAATCTCTATCACCAAGTGAACCATCATATCTAACAATGCTAGTAGGAAGATCATTTCTAATTCAAAAAATAAAAAAAAATTGTCCTTTCCATAGTTTTCAATTTTATAGGGTCTATAAATTTTCTAAATATAGATTTTAAAAAGAAACATATATTGGTTATTGTATGATGGACAATCTTGGGGAAAATATAATATAAAGATACATAAATTAGATCTTGTATCAAAACATGAGGGTCATGTGATTTCATACCCTTTAAATTTAAATCAGTCATTGGAATGATATTATTGATATTTGAGTAATACCCCTATGGAACCTTTACATCATTCAATAAGTTAAAAAACTAATACCTCTCTTTCTTGGAAAGAGTGTAAGTAACTGGAGGAATAAAGGTTCATTTTTCACCCTTCACTGGTGCCAACTCTTCTTGTATTCCCATGTCAACCATGTCCAACCTAGCCTTAATTCCATCATTTTTTCTATATGCATTTAGAAATGTTCCAATTACACTATCACATTCATTTTTTCAACATGAAAACATCAAGAAAATGTTTTATGTACATACAATTCCAGTATGGTAATTAAAAAAATGAATCTCTTTTTCCAACCAGTTTTTGGTAGGTTTTTCATAAATGGTTTACCAAAAGTAGTGTCCACATCTTCTACTTTCTCACACAATTGATCACCTATTAATGGAGGTGGTGCTATACATTTTTCTGAATTTCTGCCAAATGATGTCATCCAAGATTGGTACTTATGTCATCGGGGTAGAAATCTATGATGTCCAAGAAACACAGTCTTTGATGAAGGTTTCAACCTAATTGACTATGTACCTTATTCGCAAATGGAAAAAACATTAGTTCATTTAATTCTATATCCTGAAAAATTTATATAAGAATGAAATTCATTTATCATCCTTTACAACATGTCTCTCAATGTGAAATCATCATTTCTTTATGAATCATATAACGTTACACCCGAATCCCATAATAATTTCAAATCTTCAATCAATGGAGCCAAATGAACATCAATATCATTACCTAGTTGTTTTAGTCCAAGAATAGGAATATATAACATAATGTATTTTCTTTTCATGCATAATCACTATGGAAAGTTATAATTTACCAACATAATCATCCATATACTACGGGTGTTTCTTTGAAAATCAAAAGGATTCACTATATCTATAGAAAATGCAAGATGAAAGTTTCTAATATCATTTCCAAAATCAGGATACTTATGATCAATTCTCTTCCAGTTAGGGGATCCTATTTGGTGATGAAATTTCCCATATTTATTTCTTGTATCTAAATTCTATGTCAATTTCCTTACAGTATCCTCACTTTCATATAGGCACATAAACCTTGGAATTATTGGAAAGTACCATACAACTTTCATAGGACTATATTCATCTTTATTGTATCATGAAGCCCCACACTTTGGGAATTCATTAATTTATTTTTGGTCCTTGAGAAATAATATGAATTAATTTGGATAGGCATGTATTCTATCATATATCATACCCACCGAACATAGCAATCTTTTATTGTCATATGTTCTATTAGGGATCTCATTATCTTTTGGGATCATATAATTAAAGAGAGAAAGTAGTTCAATAAAGTAGGTTTCACTCTATCCATTTCTATATTTTAAATTATATAGATTCATTATGGCTAAAAATGTTGTATATCTAGTGGAACCTACACATAATGGCATCTTTTCACAAATCTTTAACTTCTCATATAATTTTAGACAATCATGAAGTTCATACTCAACTGTCACTGTCATTTACTCAATACAATCTTCATTATCATTCACACCTATAATCACATCCTCGATATAGTATTATTCATTGTACACACTCATAATCATATCATATGATCCATAAAACATAGTGATATCCCAGTCACTGGATACATTATCTTTTTCCCCATGCCTATTCCAACATTTATGACTTCGATCAATTCCACGAAAAAAAAGTGTTCTTACAACTCCTCTAAACTAATATGTCTTTAATAATAACAACACAAACACAAAAAAAAGGATTTGAGAAGGTTTATATGAATGATATTTTGCAAATTTGATGAACTCTTTCACCCCATATTCATACTCTTTTTTCATAAGATTGGCACCCATCTTTTATCTATTCATATCCATCCTATTATATATGGTAATATTAATATTTAATAAAATAAATACACAAAATATGTCCAATTAAATATGGATCTCATGAATTGATTGAATGAAAACCCTTTTTGTATGAGTATAAATGAAGTATAAAATCATATTTACATTATAAAAAAATAATGAAATAATACTATTGAATGTAATAATAAAAATATAAAAAAATATATAATATTTGAAAACCCTTTTCATAAAAGAAAATACAGATATTAAATATACTAATGGTTTCACAAATAAAAAAATAAATTATTCTATTTTTTAAAATATTTTTTACACTGAAATTGAATTTATGAATGTATAAAGGTATTAATCTATTGATAAATTGAAAAAAATTATTTAGGTATAAAAGTATAAATTAAAATTTTATATATATTTATATTAGTATATAAAATTATATATATATATAGAGGTATAAAATTATATATATTTTATAAAAGAATATATATTTTAAACAACCATTTCTATATTTTTTGTGAGTGGGTTGGGAAAAATATCTTGGGAAGAATATTTCTTTAAACACCTCCCATTTCATACTATTAACTTCTTAATTTTTCATCATATTCATAATCAGAACCCACCATTTATCTACTTCACCTTCCAAATTCTAAATGGTATTCCATTTCTTCAAGAATAATTGATCAAAGGAACCCAAATGGTTAGAGTGCATTGCCAAATGAATGAATCCATGGTGATTTGTTTCATCATTAGCATGTTTCGGAGTTTGAAATGTTTTATATTATTATTATTCATTTCATGATAATGTTGAGTAATTATTATCATGATATTTTTCACTCTAGATATCTTCCCATTTTGTTTCCTATTAGTACATTCACCTCATTGTCCATCACACCCATTTTTATATTGGTTCATCCTAGATCTAGCCCTTAATAAAACCATAAGTGTAAATAATATGTAATAAACAATAATATCTCAAAAATATGTCTCTAGATAAGTATTCCTTTTAAAAATAATCTTATATATGATTCCTTATGGAAATTGGAAACAAAAGTAGGAGAAAAATCAAAACGGGTTTTGAGTTCTCAGAGTGAAACTTACGCGCACCGATAAATATGCATCAAAATATTTCACACATGGTCATTGATGCTGATAAATATGTAGATAACCCCACTTAAGACTAAGAACTTTTCAATGAAGATCAGGTTCCTCTTCTGTGCGAAATACTTGTGCACGAAAGAGAAGTAGAGAGATAAAATTGTGTGCAAAGATTTTCTTTAGTCTAAAAAGACCTAGAGAACCTTTGGTGTGGCTTCGAAAAAGATAAGGTGTGCATGAAAAAAAGGGTTTCATGAAATCCATCTTTCACAATAAATCCCAAATCTTTTGTGTAAGGACAGGTGTTGCACGAAAGTCTCGGCGTGTGCTTCTAGTAAGATTTGAACATTTGTTTTGTTATATAAGTGCTTCAAATTGAATCAATTCAAGAATTTGAAGCAAGAAGAGTGTCGTGATGGATAGAGACAAAGAATTCAATGAAAATCAATTGAAGAGACCTTCAAGTCGATAAACTATTTAAGACTTATCCAAAGGCAGTGATCTAAGGAGAGTCGACAAAAGTGTTCCAAGGGATATAGTGAGTTATCCCCGAACTTTTGTAAAGGTAGTGTTCTTGGAAAAGAGTGGTTGTGTCTGAAATCTTGTATTCCAAATCTAGTGATGATTAGTGGATTTAGGTATGACCGACACATTTTTGGTGTATGCTCCTTGGACTTTCCCTTTGTGGTGAACCAAGTAAAATTGATGTGTTTTCTCTTTTCATGTGAATTATTTATTAATGCACTATTCCAACAGACATGTTTAATGAGTTCCTACCAATGTGGGAACATGATTCGTCACCTTAAAAGAAAAATTTGACACCCTAATTCACCCCTACCCTCTCAGGGTGCTCTGGGGTCCTGTAGACACTACACTATGTCTTCAAGCTAGTTTTGGGCCTTTAGGCTATGTAATGGGCTTCATGCCCACTGAGCCTTCAGACCATACACTGAATAAATAAGGCTTGATGAGTGAGTTATCCCTTAGGGGGTATATGGGCTGTCTTTCTAGCTTGTGTGTGTGGTTTGTGTGTGTTTAATATAATTGTACCCCAAGAACATAATATATAATAAAAATATATATATTTATAAAATTATAATAAATATATTTATTGTAATTTTATAATTATATATATATATATTATTTGATTTGGGAATTACATTAAACACACATACACCGCAAACACAGGATGGAAAGGAAGACCATAGCCCCCCAGGGGATAGCCCAACCATCAAGTCTTATTTATTTAATATTGATGGCCTGAAGACCCAATAGACATGAATCCCATTACATTTCCCAAAGGTCCTTATCCATGAACACTGGTAGTACTACTGATGTGAACCATCTACAACCGCCCAATATACCCAGTCGGGTCACCGTCTGTTCATTTACATGCCATCATTCCCCTGAGAACAACATCGCTGATGCATGGTCATATAATGGGCTTCATGTGTAGTGTGTGGTGTGTGTGTGTGTTTAATGTAATTGTACCCCAAGTATTTAATATATAATATAAATATATATATTTATAAAATTATAATAAATATATTATATATATATATATATATATATTAGGTGATTTGGGGTACAATTACATCAAACACACACACACCTTACACACAGGCCGGAAAGACAACCCATAGCCCCCCAAATGGGATAACCCACCCATCAAGTCTTATTTATTTAATATTGATGGATCGAAGGCCTAGTAGACATGAAGACCATTACATGGCCCAAAGGGCCTCATCTATGAACACCAGAAGTCCTACTGATGTGCACCGTTTGCAACTGCTCTGCATACCTATCCGGGTCATCGTCTGTTCACCGCCACCCCATCGTTCCCCTAAGAAAAACATTACCATCATAGGGCCATGTAACGGGATTCATGTGTGTGTGTGTTGTGTGTGTTTAATGTAATTGTAACTCAAGAACCTCATATATAATATAAATTTATAAATTTATAAAATTAAAATAAATATATTAATTTAATTTTTATAATTATTTATGTATATATATATTAGGAGATTTGGGGTACAATTACATCAAACACACACACACACACACACACCTCACACAAAGGCCAGAAAGGTATCCCATAGAACCACAAAGGGATATCTGACCCATGAAGTCTTATTTATTTAATATTGATGGCATAAAGGCTTAGTAGACATGAAACTCATTACATGGCCCAAAGGGCCTCATTCGTGAACACTGAAAGTCCTACTGATGTTCACCATCTGCAACTGCCTTGTGTACCCAACCAGGTCATCATTTGTTCACCGGAACACCATAGTTACCCCGATAAAAACATCATTGACACTCACCCATGGTCCTCCATATCCACAACACAATATTTTGTCTGAGCAACTTTGTCACCCACCCATTCCTCCATGCCATAGTCCCCAAGCAGCATCACCCCACCCATCCATCTAATGTCTGGTTTGATTGCTACTATTGATGTCTCTATCACTTCACTCCATCGTGTATTACTCATCATCGGCATACATATAAAATTGACATCATGCTTGCACTACCGAATCACCTCCTGTGTATCGCTGACACACATCTATATGGGTTTCCGCCCTACTTTCCAGCACCTTTTGTGAAGCACGCTCATCACCGCCCCACTCACATTGTAAATCCAGCAGTAATTCTACCACCATCCGAATAAACCCTCAAACATGATGCCATCAGCAGTTGAACCCTGATTGATATGCAGTATTACTAGACAACTTACCACTAAGTTATTACCCCAACTACAATATATATATATAATTATAATTATAAATAAATATATTTAAAAATTATTTATATATAATTAAAAAATTATAATTATAAATATAATAAATATATTTATTATTAAAATATATTTTTTGTAATTTTATAATTATTTATGAGAACATAAATAAGTTCATGAGTATAACATGAATGAAAAATATAAATCATAAATAACGAGTCATCACATACATGGAAGCATGAATAATATGAGTGTCAATGTACAAATTAACATTTCATGAGTCATGAATAGATAACATATGAACATTTCATCATAAAAATAACTAATCTAACATTTAGAACATATATAGCAACCCAATCATGTCCACAAATAAACTTATGATCATAGCTAGTGTCAATTATACTCACGCATATCAATATATGAACATAAACATGTCCATGAGTATCATCATTATCTCATGACATATATCTATATATATCTATATATATATATTGACTCAATTCAATAGAGAAAAATATTTATTTATATTTATATATAATTATAAATAAATATTTCATAAATTTTTAGGATCCAAGCACACTTGGTCCTAAAAAATTATTAAGGAAAATAAAAATACAGAAACAACGACATAGGAATGTGGCACATAAAGTACTAAAAAACAAAAAAGGAAACCCCCATGACCTACACGTGGCATGCCTAGCCAAAACAGAATTTCCCTATGACCATATGTGTAATGACCCACTTATTACCATTGGCTTGAGAATACAATGAATCATTACTATGACTTAAGAAAAATATCCAAGACACCAAAGGTTGGTAATAAATGTTGAGGGGTTTCAAATGAAAGAGGGGGAAAATTTACCCTTTAGTAACTAAAACCATTAACCCAACAAACCATAACCAAACGACTCATTGTATGATGCATGAATCAACGAAAGACAACTCAACAACTTCATTTATATCAAAACCACACCAAAGTGCAATACAACATAATACAAAACAACTATCAAAGTAAATAGTGGAAAGACAACTAAATACCCCAAGATGACCACAAGACTCCTTTATCTATAAGATCCATGCTCCAATATCACTAAACAACCCAAGTATCATGATGTGGTGCTAAATACATGTGATACTTTACCTTTTCCCATGTATCGAAAGATAGCATCTGTAAAAGCACCAAAGTTCCAAAGTAGGGGTGAGTATAAAACTAAGTAGTCTTTCCCCAATGACTTCCCTATGCATTCCACTAGGATGAAAAGGTTAGAAACATATATATAAAATGTTTTATATAAAACAATTTTCCAAAATAGTTTATAACAAAATATAAACAAGTTCCAAAACCATTTATAATCAAATGTAAACAAGTTCCAATTTAAATAAAATTTCTAGAAAATCAAATTTCCATAAAAACAATCAAATAATTCATATAAAACTATTTCTCTACATAATTTTGGTATACCCATTCCATGGTTCACAAAACACACCCATGAGTGGCCACTTGAGTGGCCACTTGTCCAATTACCTTATGTCCCACTAACACATGCCCCCAATCCAGGGTCACACATCTTGTACCCCAATGGTACACATCCCTTATTTTGGGGCACATAGAACATGAAATCACACAACCCATATATGAAAAAACCATTCAAATATACCAATTCAAACCATTTCAATAAAACTATTCTTTTATTGAAAAACATTAAACAAACCAATTCCAATCAACCATTTCATTTCAATAAAACCATTATTTTTATTTAAAACACTTTAATCAAATCCAATTTCCCCAATTCTAGAAAATATATTTTAAAATATTCATTTTAAAATCAAGAATCAAAGCACTTTATTCAAGGACACCAATATTCCATATTTCTACAATTTACCAAACCGTTACTAAAGAGGGTTTCCAAAAAATTTATAATAAAAAAATTCACAATCAATTTAACACAAAGATATTCAATTTTAAAGCATTCTAATCCGTTCTTCTAAGTAGAGTCGAGAGTGAAGCCACCTACCTCAACTGTTTTGAGAAAACCGAAAATGGGCGAAGAACACTCACGAAACTGGATCGATTCTCCATGAAACCACCTTAGATATCTTCTCCTAACAATATCAAGACCAAATATAAACTTATTTGGTATCCATAATCTTAGATCTAACCACATCTGATGTAGATATAAGAAACTGAGAGAACAGGATAAGTAGATCTAAGAAAAAGTGGCAGGAACGATGAAGAATGACACTTACCACAAGAATCAGGCTTGAAAACACCAAGTGAGGGCTTAGGATTGACTCCAAATCACTTAGGAGAGGTTCTCCTACCTTCCGTGGAGAATAATTCCTAGTTAGGGACACATAAGGGAAAAAACAAAGCCTATAGTGTCAAAAATGTGTGAGATCCACTTTTTTAGGATCTCACTTTAACCCCGCACACAGTTAGTCCACATGGTTAGACAAACATTGCACTAACCAAGAGTTAGATAATGCCTAGGATTATCACTTTCATAGCCTCCTTGCACAACCTCCTTAACTATGAACTCACCATACTGAAGCTATTGTCCAACATCTGCAACTCTGCACTGTTTGTCTTAGGATTCTGTATAGTTTATACAAACTGTGTGCATCTTGTGCTCCTTACCTTTATCCCCAAAAACTCCATGAAAGTTTTCCAAACACTCCCAACCTTCACCCTTATAATTTATAAACATAAATAGTATAAAGAAAGGTTTTCATACCAGAAACTGGGTGTACTAAATTCTCCCATCCATTGGCCTTTTCGTCCCCAAAAAGTAAAAAACTATCCTTGCCCTGAAAGAGTTCCAACCATTTATCTTTAATTTCCTTCTCATGTTCCCAAGTCTCCTTCTAAATCTAACCATGTTTCCATAAAACTTTCACTAGACTGATGCTTTTCCCACACAAGACATTATCCCGCCTATCCATAATCTGCATTGGAATATGTACCGACGAAGCATCTGGCTCTAGGTCAACACTCTCCCATCTGATCACATGGTCAGGATCAGGGTGATACTTTTTCAGATGAGATACGTAGAACATATTATGCACCAAAATAAATTGTGGTGTCAATGCCAACTGATATTCCACCTCTCCAAATCATTTGAGTATCTTGAAAGGTACTATGTATCAGGGATATAACTTTCCCTACTTCCCAAAATGATGATGTCCAAGCCTTGGATAAATAAAATACACATGATCACTCGTCATGAACAACAACGGTGTATGATGATGATTCATATATTATTTATGATGACTCTGAGATATCTCTATTCGTTTTCTGATCAATTGAATCTTCTATGTTGTTTCTTGGACAAGTCTCGGTCCAACTGGTGAAGTCTTGCCTATTTCCACCCAAAAAAGTGGAGAATGACACGGACACCCATACAATTCTTCAAAAGGATCCATATGTATCGAGGCATGATAGATGTTATTATATGATAACTTCACTAAGGGTATATTCTCTTCCCATGAACCACTAAAATCCATTATTCAATCCCACAACATGTCTTCCAATTTCTGCATCGTTCTTTTAGATTGTCCATCCGTATAAGGGTGATACTCCATACTCATAGTCAACTGAGTCCCAAACGATTTCTATAAGGATTTTCAAAAATGAGATGTAAACCTTGGATCTCTATCTGAGATGATTGAAACTGGTATTCCATGTCTCTTTACCACTTTAAGGATGTAGATTTTGGACATATCCTCCACCGTATGAGTTTCATGAATAGGGATGAAATGAGTTGACTTGGTGAGTCGATCCACTATCACCCATATGGAATCGTGTTTCCAAACCATTCTTGGGAGACCTATAGCAAAATCCATAACTATCTGCTGCCACTTCCAGACAAATATCGGTAAAGGCTGCAACATAACTATTAGTTTTTGATGTTTTTCTTTAACATTCTAACAAGTTAAGAACTGTGAAATGAACTGTTCCACTTTTCTTTTTCATGCCACTCCACCAAAACTGGGTCTTCAACACCTTATACATATTCTGTGTTCTTAGATGTACAACCCATGTGGAATGGTGGTAATCATGAGTAAATTGTTTCTAAAAATTATAAGGTACAACCATATATTCTATAAACCACAAAAACGAACTCCCATAAAGTTTTCAAACCATAATGGTCTCCCCACCATTGAGTTTTGAACTCATAACTAGGAAATCTGCATCAGATGTTTGTGCTTCTTTGACCAACTTTACCAAATATAGAATCATGAAAACTGAAATGAAAATTTTAACATCACCTCGATATTAACATTCTACAAGCATATTGGCTAGGACCGAAATTAACTTCCACTCATCTGAAGCTTCTTTCTCCAGCTACACATATGACTTTCTGATTAATGCATCAGCCACCAAATTACCTTTTACCGATGTGTACATCAATTCAAAGTCAAACATCTGAAGATACTACATCCATATACTTTGTCTCAGATTGAAATATTGTTGTGATAAAATGTGTTTCAAGCTCTTATGATCCATAAACATAGTAAATTTATCACCAAAGAGATAGTGATGCCAAGTCTTCATGGCATGTACAACCGCGAATAACTCCAAATCGTATGTTGGGTAATTCTTATCATGCACTCTCAACTTCCTTGAACCATAATCAACCACATGGTCTCCTTTTAGGAGAACACATCCCAACCTATATCCGAAAGAATCACAGTACACCACATACCCCTGTCCTAATTTTGGAAAAATTAAGATAGGTGCTGATGTAAGATGAAATTTTAGATCTTGAAAGGACTCAATAGTACAAAAAGTATTTACCACTTTGGAATTTTTTACATCGGTTATAAATAACTGACATGAAAATCTGTAAAATTGATTTATCACATTGGTTATATTATAACTGACATGATAAATCAACTATCTCTCTTTATCACGTCAGTTATAAAATAACCGACATTATATATGTAATAAAAAACACTTTATCACATCAGTTACGAAATAACTGATAGCATAAATCATTTAAAATTTTTATGAATCCCCATATTGAGTTATTGTGGTATTTTTCAATCGGGCAACAATGATTATTCTCTCTCATGAGGAAACCCTAGAAACGATTCTTCGAACCCGTGGCCTCCAACCTCATTTTTACATCATAATTCATCATCTTTTTTTATCACTGAATCTATCTGATTGAATCGAAACACTCAAGTAAGCCTCACATGCCTCGATTTTGATCATTCTTTTTCATGGATTCCCTACATTTACATTTTACGATTTAAAATTTTAAAATATCGCAATATCTTTCTTAACTTTCTAATGTTATCATTATTGGACATGGTTACTCTCATTATCTCTTAGGATGATAGTTTCATCCATATTAACAAAAAAATAAAGTTAGATAAAATTTAAAGGGAAAACTAAATGCTTCACAAGATTATATATATTTAGATTATGATATTGAGTTTATCTGTGTTTATTGTATCACTAAATTCAATGGGTTTTGGTATCTCAATTTTTTTGGGTTATTTAATATGTTTTGATCTCCCATGTTGTGGGAATTATTATTAAACCACCATAAATAGATGGTTAACCACGTATATTTGGTCAATGAAATGGATTTCCTAAGAACATATGGTTGTTAACCTGATGCCCTCAAATAATTATATGGAATTTAATGAAATCCCCTATGACTAATATGGAAAAATATATGGTATGTGTTGTGATTTGTTTTTTTCTGATTTTGTGTGTTGTGGTTTGGTTGTGATGATGTTGTTCATGGGAAGTGGATTTATTGGGATGAGTGTGGGGAAATGGATGTGTTATGTAGCAGGGATTTGATGGTTGTAGAGGTGTGGTTGTACAGTTGAACTAGGATGGTAGTTAGTTATACTAGTTACCTGACTAATAATGAAATTAAATGCACGATAATTATATGAAATGGGATGTTAATGACTATTGAATAAATAAATTTATAGGGTGATATAAAAGAGTAATTTATTTATAATATGAAATCTCAAAATTGGAAAAAACGATTTTAAAATTTTAAAGTGATGTGTGGATTTTGTTTTAATTTTGTAGGGTTATATATTTCAAATTTGAAGTAGAAGTTTATTATCTTGTGATATATTAATAACTTGGTTAATAATACATCACATAAGTGGATGGTATTTTATTTTTATATAGTGGTTTTCTATCTTATTGCTCAAAAAAATATCATAATAATTTTTAAATACATGTATATTTTTTTTACTATATTTTAAAATTATGTTACTTTAAAATTATTGAATATTTCATATAAATATAAAACTGTCTTATCTAACCATATTTTATTTTTAAAATTATATCCATGAATATATTTTTCAAATACGTGTATATTTGTTTTATATTTAAAAATTGTGTTACTTTAAAATTATGACATATTTTGTATAAATATAAAATTAGTTTATCTTAAGAAGGTGTATAATTTTGATATTTGTTATAGGTAATAATTCGTTGAAGTTAGATTATAGAACATCGAATTATTGATGAATATGAGGAAGGTGTTGATGCTTTTTTGGGATTTTCTAAATGAAATGTTCCAAACAATGACATGTTTTTATGTCCATGCCTGAAGTGTTTAAATATGAATATGTTGAAAAGTAGAGAGATCAAAGATCATTTAATTTTTCATGGTTTTAATACAAGTTATAGCCCTTGGATTTTTCAGGGTGAAACTGGGCAAAATTTCAGATCTACTAATGATGGTGCTTTGCAAGAAGGTAACTTTGATAAAATTAAAGAAATGATTCATGATATTGAAGTAGAAAAAATTGATAAAGAACTGAAAATTGAGCATCTATATTGTGATTCTGGAAAAGTATTATATCCTAGTTATATGGATTTTACGGTTTTTCCTCTCTGTTAATATTGATTAACCTGAATAAAAAACATGGATGGAGTGAAAAAAGTTTCACAGAGCTGCTACAATTTTTGAAATACATTCTTCCTAAAGACAATGATCTTTCAAATTCACATTATATGACCAAGAAAATATTATGCTTAATGGGATTGGGATACAAGAAAATACACGCCTTTCTGTATGACTGTGTGATATTTAGGAAGGAATATAATTTTTTTGTGAGAGTGTCCTAAATGAGGGACATCACTGTATAAGTTGAAAGAAAAATCAAAGGTTGATCTAGAGATTATAGAGATCCCTGCAAGGTTATTTCAGTATGTTCCTATAATTCCTCATTTAAAACATATATTTTCTAATTCATGTGATGTAAAAAGTTTAAGATGGCATGCTGATGAGTGGATTTTTGATGAAAAAATACACAATCTAGAAGATTGTTCACAATAGAAAAAAAATTGATGAGAAGTATCATTTGGAAATGAAGTTAGAAATATCAGACTTGGGTTGTGCATGGAAGGAATGAATCCATATCAAAGCCTCAGTAGCACACATAGTTCATGGCCTATTTTATTGGTAATTTATAACATATCTCCAAAATTTTGTATGAAGCATAAATATATCATGTTGAGTTTAATGATATTTGGACCAAAGAAACCCAGAAATGATATTGATGTTTTCTTATCACCATTAATTGATGATTTGAAACACTTATGGGAGAATGGTATTAGGGTGTATTATTCTTATAAAATAAAATATTTCCAACTGCATTCACTGATTATGTTCAGTGTAAATGACTTCCTATATATGGAAATTTGTCTGGATACAGTGTTAAGGATCATAAAGTGTGTCCAATTTTAGAACAAAAGACTTAATATTTTCAATTGCATCATGGGAGGAAAGTAGTATATATGGGTCATTGAAAGTTTTTTCCTATGGATCACTCTTATAGAAGATTAAAAAAGGGATTCAATAGATCCCAAGAAATTGGTATTGCTCCAAAACCTTTATACATTGATGAGTATTTTTATAGGGTTCAAAACCTTGATGCGATATTGGGAAAGGCACATAAATCTGGTAATGATATACATATTTGAAAGAAACGGTCAATATTATTTGAGCTGCCATATTGGAGATATCATAAACTGAAACATAGAATTGATGTCATGCACATGGAGAAGAATATCTATGACAGTTTGAATGGAACATTGTTAGATATTAAAGAAAAGACTAAAGATGGGTTGAATGCATGATTAGACTTACTATAAATGGGAATACGTTTCGAGTTATCTCTCACACCTGATGGAAGACAAACATTTCTTCCCCCAACTTTTCATAAATTATTGAAGAGGGAGAAAATTAGATTTTATAAGTGTCTTCATGATATCAAAGTGTCGCAAGGTTATTCTTTAAGTGTGAAAAAATTTGTCACATTGAAGGATTTGAAGTTTACAGGTATGAAATATCACGATTTTCTTGTCATGATGCAACAAATTCTACCAGTTTCATTGTGTGTAACATTGCACATCCATGTAAGGAAGACTATCTTGAAGGTGTGTTTTTTTAATTAAATTTTTAATAATTTTATTGATCTAGAAGCTTTAAAAATATTGGAAAACAAATAAATTTCTATACTTTTTCAATTGGAAATGTATTTTATTCCATCTTTTTTTGATATAATGGTGAATTTAATGGTTCATATGGTTCGAGAAATAAAGATTTGTGGACCTATATATCTATGTTGGATTTATACTTTTGAAAGGTATATAAAGATATTAAAGGGGTATGTTAAGAATACATATCGACATGAAGCCTTAATTTTTGAAAAGTATATTTATGAGAAGGTTTTAGAGTTTTTTACGAGCTACTTGTCTACGATGGAGCACATTTGTTTGCCTCTATCTCTCCATGAATGAGTTAATAATGAGGGAAAGGGGATTCATAGATTGAAAGTAAAATTATTTTCAGATGAACAGATGAAGAGGGTATATTTATACATATTATATAACATGGATGATGCTCAAAGATATATAATATTTCATATTAATGTGTTGAAATAATGTCATCCAAATAAGAAAGAAATGTTGATTTTGAATGAGCATAACAAAACTTTTTTCCCATGGTTTAAAAAGACATTGCTTGGTAGATCAGATGCATCAGAGACATTAATATGGTTAGTGAGTAGTCTAAGTTTAAATGTGATAACATGGTCTGATTATGACATAAATGGATATACATTTTATAGGAAAACTCATGACAATAGAAGTGTAGTTCAGAATAGTGGTGTATTGGTGTTCACATAAGTAATGAATTTTTCAAGTTTTAAAGAAAAAAACCAAATTACTACCTCAAGTGTATATTATGGAGTCATTGAATAAATATGGGAGGTTGATTACATTAAAATTAAAGTTCTTGTGTTTAACTAAAAATGGTTTATCAGTAACAATAGTGTCAGAAATGATTGATTTGGAATGACGCTTGTTAATATGAATAGATTGGAAGACACAATTGATTCTTTTATAATGGAAACACATGAAAAAAAAATTTCTTTTGTTATTGGTTAATCTTATATGTAGTGGTCAACTGTTTTACAAGGAAAAAACAATATGTTGGTGATGATCAACTTGATGAAGATGACGATTTATGTGAGATCCCTACTTCCATGGAAAGATTAACATATAATAATTATGAGCATATTGTAGACATGTTTTGTGCCATAAGGAATGATCATAAAGAAGGAATTTGGGAAAACAATCCATTAGTACATTCATAATATTACAGGTAATATGTTTATTTCTTGTTTACTTTTATTAATTTCATAAAATGTTATATTGTATTTCTTTCTTTATAAAAACATGTATTAAAATGAATCAGTATAAATATTTGTTTATTTTAGTTTAGTTTTGTTTAGTTTACCATGTTTACCATTACATAACTTATATATTTATTGATTTTACTGAATGAAAATTATTTTAAATCTATATCTTAAAAAAAATTATTTTTTGTGTAAAAAATTGATTTATTAGGTTAGACCATTTTTAATATTCCTATACCAATTTTGGATTTGTTTTCTTCATTTACATGAAATTTCATATATCATTACTATTGTTAGCATTTTAGTTAACTATAACAAATATGAACAATAATGTGTTATGTTTTAGTTTAATTTTGTGTTTCATAATTTTTCTTTATTGTTTACATTATTATTATAATATGTGAATTTTTATATTTTTTGAACTAAATTTTTGTTTCTTTGATATGAAAGAAAATGATAGATCAATCAGATAATCAACCACAGAATTCTAGAGATGAGTGTCATAATCATACCTCTGGGGAAGAATATCCACATTCTTCTCTTGATATTCCTCAATCTTCTTCATGTGCTCCCACAATGGAAAATAAGAGTTCAAGGGTTGGTAAATGTGGCATCACATGTTTACTAAAATTATAAGTTGCTTGTAGCCAGGACCAGAGGATAGTTGTAAACTTTTATAACAATGATGTTTCAATAGGTCTTAATAAAAACAATTCAGTGTTTTTGTATCAACTTAGGGTAAAATAAAATTCGGTATTTTGTTTAATAATTGGAGAAGTTTTGACAAAACAACACTATCTCAGTTGTGGGAGACCATTTTGGTAAGATATTTTGTTGTTTTTTTGACTAATCTTGAAATTTTATCATATAATATTTTCCCCTCTTCTTTATTAGATGAAATTTGATATACCTAACACTTGAGGAGTTAAGAAGAAATGTTTATCAATGGATTCTAGGAGATGGAGGGATTTCAAATCAAACCTCACATCTAATTTCATTTTTGGGGGTTAGAAACATGACCGTCCATGTCATATATATCCTTTTATAGATGAATACACATGGAAACAATTTATCTAAAGTAGAAGAAAAGAACCATTTTTGGTAAGTTCAATGTGAAATTTTAGAAGTTTTTTTATATTAATGATATTATTAATGACTTAATAATGATTTCTTATTCTTAATTTATAGGAATAAAGGAGATATCATCAGGAGATCCAATCGAAAAATGTATTCCCTTATAGTTTATCTTAGGGAGGGTATTCTTTATTAGAAGAACAAATGATAGATGAAAAATTACAAAAAATTATAGATGAGTCTTCCAGCTTTAGAGAGGTTTCCCCTCCATCCCCTCCACCTAGACATGAAATTGGAAGAGGGATTAGATGGTAAAAAAGGGGAAATGTATTATAAAAGAATCGAGGGTTGTAGCCGAGAGGATTGTAAGTTGTTTATTATATTTATTTAATTCAATTAAATTATTTATATACTTTGAATCATTAAATAGTTTTTAAAATAATTAATATAGAATTATCTTGAAGAGAAGAGAACACCAGGGGTATTTAAAGCTGATGGGAGGAATGATATTTTATCTGATGCATTGAAACAGCTTGGACACCCAGGTCGTGTATGAGGATACCCTGTAGGTGTATTGATAAGAAAAGTGTTACCACATTCTTTTTCTTCTTCTATGGAGGGTATATATAAAAATAATATCATATTTATAGGTTGAAGTTCTCAATATTAATGTGCCGATGGAGGAAAGGATCAAAGTATCGGTACAATCTATGTTTGCAGACATGCAATGACAATTTCAGACTAAAGCTCCTACTCCACCTCCACCAACAGCTCCCAGTCCCCCACCTTCACCTGCAGAACCCATTATTTATCCTCCTCCTCTACCTACATACCCCATTATTTATCCTCCACCTCCGTATATAGACCCGATTTTTTTATCCTACTCTCACACCCCCTTCTCCATAACTTCCTAGTTATTGTGAGTTGTATGTTTATGATCCTCATTTTCATATAGTTTCATATGGGATGATATATTATATAAGAGATACAATTCATAATCAATAGTTAGAGGTAGAGAAGTATAGGTTCAATGTACATGATATTATATATATATATCAGATGGAGTACCATTACCTACAAATGAGGTGATGACATTTAGAAAAAGTATCATCCACTTCTTAGTTTGGCAATATATACTTCTGCGACCCATTACCATAGAGGTATGTGTATATAATATATTTTATTTTATTTTTCTATTAATTGTTTTTTAACATTTTAAAGTTAATATATTTTTTATTTATTTCCAAGAATACTTTAAAGGTAAATAAATATTGTATATCCAACAACAAAGACAAGGGCTATGATATCAGATTTAGATTCTAGTAGTCTTGATAGATTGTCAAAATATTCAAATTTATTGGTGGTTCATTATATGTTTCTAATGGAAGCTTATGTTTTTGGATTTTCAATAGATGTGCGGATTCTAAAAAATGATATCATGGAGGTTGTTACTGGAGATAAGTATTGCATCAATGTGGTGCAATATTTTTCTATGTACATCTTGACATAAATATTTCCTTGCATTAAATTTATTGAAAATTTATACTTACCTATTTTTTATTAGGTATCTTTATAAAATGTGTGAGGTGAATGAGTGGACAGATTTATATGGGTTTATGGGCCCACAATTGATTTCACCTGAAGGGCATGAATTGGATGAGGAACAAAAAGTAGTTTATATTGCAGAAAATTTTCAACAGAATATAATTACGCAGTGTTGGGTGTTTCCTTTTGTTGAGAGGTATGAAACATATCTCTCAAAAATTGTTATTTATCTTTTAATATAGTAACCACTAACATTAAATTTTCTTTTATAGTAATGACCATTAGATGTTAGCTGTTTTTTTTTCAAGGGAGAAAACACTTTATTAGATATGCTATGTCCATGGCGATGTGCGAGGAAATTTTAAGAACATTTTGGAAAAGTAAGTTTTAATTTCTTAATAGAAATTTATATTATAATGAATTTTAAATTTATTTCATTCATATTAATTTCTAACATGGGATGGGCTTTATTTAGAAGATCCACAATGAAAAAGAGTGCCAAGATCAAATATATAAAAGTAATGGTGAATATCCATTTATAATCAGTACATTTTTTATTATATAAAAATGATATTTTGAATTGAAAACCCAATTTAAACATAATTTTCATAAACAACAAGGAATCATAAAATGAGGGTATTATATGTTAAGATATATTTATGAAATAATTAAAACTGTCATAGTTACGATGTTCAACTAGGTTAGATTTCCTTATAAATTATTCATTAATATTTCATTTGTTTTATTCAATATACATGTTAAATACGTTATTTTTTAATTTGTATCTATTTATGACCCTCAAACTTATAGTTCACAAGAGGTCAAACACTTAAAAGTGGAATGGTCAAATTATTTTACAAGTTTGATTGGATTTTAGTATGTTTTTAGTGAATATTTTAATTTTGAATGTTGTAATCATAAATGTTTATTTTGTAGTTGTTTTGGTTGGATTTAGGTTTATTTTTGGTTAATATTATAATTTTTCAATGTTGTAAATGTGAATCTATAATTTTTCTACTGGTTTTTCTTCTTTTTTGTTTGTTTGTTTTTGTTTGTGGTCCAATTTTGGTTGTTTTAGGTCTGGTTCTGTAGTGGAGAGGAAGGGTTTCATAATTTTTTCTTTTAAAAAAATATTTTTTTACATTAGTTATTTATTAACCAATGTTAAAAAGTTAATAAAAACTAATCTTTCATGTTGGTTTTTTATAACCGATGAGTTATATAGTTTTCTCATCGGTTATTAAATAACTGATGTGAAAAACGTATTTTTTAGGTCGGTTAATTACTAACTGACATGAAAAAGGAATTGGGATATGGTATTTCCACATTGGTTTTTATATAACCAATGTGTTAGGATATTTTTTACATCAGTTATTTAAATAACTAATGTGAAAAACCTTTCTGAAGCGTTTTTCACATAGGTTATTAAATACCCGATGTGAAAAACCTCTTATATTATAATTTTCAAAATCCGTTTTTATATAAATGATGTAAAAATATTATTTTTTACATCACCTTCAACAACATCACCCTAAAAATTATGTGAAAAACCTAAAAAATGACATAATTTTTTTTCACTTGTGACTTATGGAATTCCTCCGTCCATCAAAATGGAATGTTCTACTTTTTCAAAACTATCATTGGTGAAGCTAATCATGTGACGTCACACACAAAGCGTCGGTAATAACTAGTTAGACCAATAAAACTTTATATCTCAAAGACATTATTCAGGGGTTTCCAAGAGATAACAACTTCTATCTTTTCAGGATCCACTGAAACACCTTTTTCAAAAATTACATGTCCAAGAAAATGTGCGTCTTGTATCCAAAAATCACATTTAGATATTTTGGCATACAACTAATGAACTCTCAATATTACCAACTCTATCTTCATGTGTTGGTCATGCTCAGCCCTTTTCCTAAAATACACCAATATGTCATCCACAAACATACAAAAAAATAATCTTGATGTCTCTAAAATATCTAATTCATCAATTTGATAAAAACCGTTGGTGCATTCATAAGAATGAAAGGCATGACTACATATTCATAGTGGACATATCTAGTTCTGAAATCTATCTTTAGAATTTCCTCCTTCTGAACTCGCAATTGATGATATCCTGATCACAAGTCTATTTTAGAGAACCACTAAGCTCCCCTAAATTAATCAAACAGATCATCAAGGCATGGAATTGGATACCTATTCTTGATCATAACTTTGTTAAACTTACGATAATCTACACATAGCCTTAGAGTTCCATTTTCTTTCTTCATGAACAAGACTGGTGCTTCCCACAGAGACATACTTGGATGAATGAAACCTTTTCATTCTAACTCCTCTAACTACACTTTTAATTACATTAATTTTGTTGGTGTAATCCTATTAGTTGGAAGGGAAATTAGACTAGTCCCCAGAAGGAGATCAATCATAAACTCAACATCCCTTATAGGTGGTAACCCTGATAAGTTTTTAGAAAACACATCAGGAAATTGATCCACAACTACTGGAAAAATGTTATCATCGATCTCTTATATTGATTCTAAAGTCAACATCACCAATTGGTAAGAGATCGTTCCCACCATTGGTTCCAAAAAATCTATTGAACCTATCTTTACAACCCTTTTTCCTCTGAAGAGATGTTCAACATCGTCCTCTATTGTGAAACTGATTGTTCTGTTATAACAGTCGATGTGAGCCTTGAACATTGTCAACCAATCCATACCTAGGATTAAATAAAATACATCCATCTCTAACACTAAGAAGTCCCATTTCATCTCAGTTTCATCAATGGTTATAGAACATGCTCTACACAAAAAGGATCAACATTCTCATTCACTTAGAGAAGTTTGGAGTTTTATTATAGAAGGAATTATCTCAAGTTTTAAACATAGAAAATCAACAGAATGATAAGAAATAAAGTAATGTGATGTACCAATATCAAATAGAACATTCATAAGGTTATAATTCAAAATAATCGTACCTCTCAATGTAGATAGTCCAGCCTGATCATTTATTATCACATTCTTAGCTCTATACAACTGCTTCGTCGCTGCACTTTGCTCCTTATTGATTTGATGAGATTTTCCTTATTGAGGAGTCATGGTATTTCTAGAATCACCATTCCCATATATGTTATACCCTCATCCTATCGAAGCATACAATACTTGTGAAACCTGAGAAGTGTCTTGATCACCTGACCTTGGAGTACTGCGACAATAGAGATGAAGATGTCCCATCTTTTTGCAGTTATGGAATGATCTATGTTGTGTGGTACACTCTCAATTTATGTGGTCAAGATAACCACATTGGAAATAGTCTTCTTTTATCTTGGGTCATGGAGGAAGGTTTTTTGATCTAGCTGTCTGATTTTGAGTCCCACTCCCACCTTGGAAATAGGTGTCCCTCTTCTACTTGCTCCTTGCATTCGAGTTCCCACCATTTCCCATAGGTATCATCATACTTCTTCGTCCCATAGTTCCTGATACATCACATTAAACCACTACCACTCTATACACCATCTCTGTATAATCTGTAATACAGAGTACCGCAATCTTTAATCGAATCTCCTACCTTATCCCTGATTCGAAGATGTGTGCCTTCAAGGATAGGCTCTCCACAACTTCGGGAGAAAATCGCACTAAATATATGAATTTAGACACATATTATATAATAGAGTGATTATCCTACTTCGGGATGAAGAAGTATGTCATTCTTTGGATCCTGAATGTGCGAGGATAGAATCGTTTATTAAACAATTCCTCAAAATACTCCCAACTAAGCCCTTGATCTAGTTTATCCTTCACCTCTAGTTCCCACTAACGGGGTTGAAGATCCTCGAGCATATAAGTCGCCATATTGACTTTTAGCTCTGATGGTGTACTGATAAAATCAAAGATACAATTCATCCTATTCAGCTAGGCCTCCACCTTTTTAGGTTCTGAATCACCTCGTAAGATGGGTGGATTTTGTTTCAAGAATTGGATGGAATGATCCAAATTCCTTGGCTCATCCCTCCAATTCCCCATGTACATAACTCAAAATTATTGGACGATACTCTGAACTAGATCTTGGTTCACCTATGGTTCAGGTGCAACCACATTCTCTGTAGATTCTTTTGGTTAGTTTTTACGATGCCTACCAGGTACTATTTTCTAAACTAACGAAAAAATATATAAGTCTCACTCACTAGAGGCTTACAGAATAGAATTTAAAATTCTATCACATAAACTATCACAACATTTATTTCCAAAAACAATATTTTCCCCATTCAACCAATTTTGAAAAAATTTGTTCTTTCTTTTGAAAATCAAACCATTTTCAAAATACATTATTAATGTTGTTTTCAAAGACTTTCATTTGAAAATAATTTATACATTTTTCAAAAAATAACAAAATTAAAAAATCATAAATCATTTATCTAAATAAAATATTCAATCATAGTGGGAATTCATTCCTATACAATCCATTTCATGCTCATCTCATTAGTTAAACCCCTAACAATGAGATTTACAAAATCCTTTAAGTGTATCCAAAACACCTATGTACCCAACTCCCTAGTAAATTGAAGTTCAACATAAAAAGGTTAGATACATATTTTTATGCTCCAAATTTCATTTCTTGACAATATTACTCCTTTCTAAGATTCCAACCTAAAGATTAGATAAAGATGAATTCATCTCCAAGACCAAGAAAACAAAGGCTATTGTTAGGAAAGGACCGAACAAGCTGATACCACTTGTGATGACCCACTAATTCAAATTGTCTTGAGAATACAATGAATCATTACAAGGCCTTAAGTGACATCCCCAAGATTCCAAAGGATTTCAATAAATGCAAAATTGTTTCAAATGCAAGAAGGGGGTGATTTACCCTTTAATAACTAAAACCATTAACCCATAAAACCATAACCAAACAACTCATTATTTGATGCATGAATCAATCAAAGAAAACTAAACCACTTAATTTATATCAAAACCACACCAAGGTTCACTATAGTGGAAGATAAAATAATCATCAATGTAAACTACAGAAAGACAAGTAAACACCCAAATATGACCACAAGACTCCATGCTTCACAAGTTCCATTCTCTAATATCACTAAATAGCCCATGTATCATGAGGTGGCGCTAAATACATGTGATACTTTACGTTTTCCCATGTCCCTGAAGATAGCATTTACAAAATCACCAAAGTACCAAAGAAGGGGTAAGTATAAAACTCAGTAGGATTTCCCTAATGACTTCTCTACTCACTCCACTAGGATAGGAAGGTTAGAAACACACACACACACACAGATATATATATATATATATAAGTTTATATAAAAAAATTCCCAAAATAGTTTATAACTAAATATAAAAAAGTTTCAAAACCATTTATAATCAAATGTAAACAAGTGCCAATTTAAACCTATTTTTTGGAAAGTTATATTTCTAGAAAAACGATCAAACAAGGCTTAAAAACCATTTCTCTATATCATTTTCGCATAATGATTCCGCAGTTCACAACCCACACACCCATGCATGCTTTGTTTGATAGTTCTATAATCATGAGCGGTCACTCGTCCATTTACCTTGTGTCCCACTAACACACATCCTCAATCTAGGGTCATGCACCTTGTACCCCAATGGTACACATACCTTATTCAGGGGTATATCGAACATGAACTCAGTCAACCCATATATGCCAAAACCATTCAAATATACCAATTCAAACAATTTCAATAAAACTGTTATTTTATTGAAAACCATTAAACAAACCAATTCCAATAAACCATTTAATTTAAATAAAAACTTTGTTTTTATTGAAAAAACTTTTATCAAATCCAATTACAACAATTCTAAAAGAATACCCATTTAAAATATTCATTTTAAAATCAACAATCAAATCACTTTATTCAAGGACCCCAATTTTCTAGATTTACACAATTTACCAAACCATCACTAAAGAGGGTTTCCAAGAATTTCTAAAAATCCAATTCAAAATCAATTTAACACAAGATATTAAGTATGAAATAATTATAATCAGTTATACTGAGTGGTTTCAAGAGTGAATCCACCTACCTCAACCATTTTGAAGAAAACCAAAAATGGGTAAAGAACGCTTGCAAAACCGGGTCAATTATCCATGAAACCAACTTAGATCTCTTACCCTAACAGGATCAAGAAAAAATCTCAACTTATTTGGAATCCATAATCTTATATCTAACCACATATGGTGTATATCTATGAAACTGAGAGAAGAAGATATGTAGATCTAAGAAACCGTGGTAAGAATGATGAAGAACGACACTTACCGCAAGAATCGGGCTTGAAAACGCCAAGGGAGGGATCCATATTGACTCCAAATCACTTGGGAGAGGTTATAATACCTTCTATGAAGAATATTTTTGAGTTAGGGCTGAATATGAAAAAAATAAATTCTATAGAGTAAAAAACATGTGATATCCACTTTTTAGGATCTCAATTTAACCCTGCGCACGGTTAGTCCGCACAGTTAGTCAAATTGTGCGCTAAACATGCTTGAGATACTACCTGTGATTAAAAATTTCATGGAATCCTCGCATGTATTCCTTAATAGTGTGCCCAATATGCCTAATCTACTATCCAAAATATGCAACTTTGTACGATTTCTCCTAGGATTCTGCACAGTTTAGACAAATCGTGCACATCCCGTGCACCTTCCCTTTTGCCCCAAAACTCCTTAAAAGTTCCCCAAACACTCCAAACCTTAACCCTTATACTTTTTATAAATAAAAATAATAAATAAATTGTTATATACTAGAAACTGGGGTACTAAAATATAATCTTTTTCCATGATAAGGATAACTATAAAATAGGCCTCCCCATAAAAAAAAACACACCTGAAGTGGCCCAAAAGATTAAATCACAGCTGTTGCTAATAAGAATATTGTGAATCATGCTTCCCTAAGGTCATATCAAGGAAAATGCATGTATTGAGGTCACCTACACCCTATCCTCATCACCAGTTTGAAATTGAGATCATCACGCCAGCCAGCTCCCGTATCCTAAGAGCACCACCGAAGTCACCCCTATCGTTCAGTGCACCAGTCATTTGTACATTGGCACTGGACACCCCAAAACACCACCCTGGATCTGATTCCAACATCCCTAAAGGGTGAGTCTCCCTCCAACTCCGTCTAAGTATAGGCTCCCTTCCACAAACCCACACCGACAACCTCGTCGGTCCCCACACAGAAGTTGTTACCAACACGCACTCGAACTCCATCCCCACCATCAGGCGGGGCTCCCTGCTACCATGGATAGCTGACATCCTCCACCCAGTCCACCATCACCAACCCCAATTGTTGTTGTCAGGGTCCCAAACCGAAACCCGAGATCGCTGAGGGCAAGATCTACTGTGATGACCGCCACAATCCCCCACACGCCATCGCCACCATCGAATGAGGCCCCCATAATCAACAACTAGTGTCTGAAGTCAATATCGGCCAACACTCCTTATTAACCATATAGTTTTTTGATTCCATCCCATCCATCAAGACAATTATCCATCAAAATTTCCACCGCTACACAACACCCTCATCTATAAAGCCTCAAACAGTGGACCGTTTCCACCAAAAACTAACAACATACCTAATTTGTTTTCAGGAATCCACTTCGGATCATCAATTTGATCTCTAAGGAAATCACATCTCCTGATTTCAAAGGATGATCCAATATCTTCTATTTCTTCACTATAAATCACCCCATGAGAATCTATTGTAATACGCTTTAATCCACACACTGTAAACATTTCACAATGTCCAACAATATCATCATTGGAGGAGGTTCTGCATGATATGAGCATCCCTGGACTGCGATTGTCAAAGCAACCACCATAGATTTTAAATATGAATATAATTCTTTATAATCTTATAAATACATTTTTTAAACATTATATGTATATATTTGAATTATTAAAGAATATATATTAATATATCCTATTTATAATAATTATAGACATGCATTTTTGAATTAATGTATATAAGTAAACATCATTTTTGAATATAAATATAATAATTTTACATATATTAATAATATTTTTTATTAAAATATTTTATTCACACTAAGAATAGAGGTGATAAATATGACCTTTATCAGCGCTAAAAAAAGTGTTGATAAAGGATACCCCTTTATCGGTTCTTTTTTAGAAATGGTAAACGTTACCTATATCAGTGCTTTTAGTTAGCACTAATAAAGGTGAGGCTTTTATAAGTGATTTATGCTTAGTGGTGATAAAAGCAGGTGCATACCTTGCCCCAATACCTGATAGTGATTACTCAATTTTTTTTATCTGTAATAGGAGGGATCATATCTCTTTATACAGTCATCCATGAGGCATTTCATTAAATGAAAATGTGTCGAACATATTAATGTATCCATATACATTTATTCTCATAATTCATTGAATCCAATTCAATGAGAGATCAAGCCAATTTATCTTTTCAAAATAGATTTTAACTGATAATAAAAACATTTAGGAAAAATAAATATATATCAAATATATATATATATATATATATATATTTATTATCACATGTATTTAGTACATGATTAAAAATACATGCATCGAATGCATGTATTAAAAATAAAATTATATATATAATATCATATTGTGTGTATATATATATATATATATATATATATATATTTAGTGCATATCCAACACGTATTTTTTGATATCACTACAGCAGATATGGCCTTTAAAAACATGCAAAAATGTCATTCACAATGCTAAAAAGTGCTGATAATTTAAGCACAATTAAAATGGGGTCTCTTTTATCAGTGCTAAAAAAGCATTTATAAATGCCTCTTTTATTATTATTAAAAATAACTGATAAAAGGAGTCTTTTATCAATGCTAAAAAAAGCGCTGATAAAAGGGTCCTTTATCATCGCTTTTTTTAAAGCTAATAAAAGTCCAAAAAAATTAAAAAAAATTAAAAGAAATCTTCAAATTGGAGGGTAGACCAACCCCCTTTTAATAGTTTTTTACCCCCTTTCAACAACGCTAGGAATCCCCCCACCAATCCTTTAATAGTTATAGGAATCCCCCCTGTAATAGGGCTATACATGTTTCACCCACGCACGTGCCCCTGCCTTTGTTGGGTTTCAAACTTGAGACCTCCCCCTTACACCCCCACACCTTTTCCACTCACCTATACTATTTTCTTCTATGTTTTATGATATATATATACATTTATATATGTTTCATTACATTTTGTATCCATAAATATATATATATATATACATATATAAATTTTTTTTTTGTGTGTGCGTGTTTATAAATACATACATGTGTGTGTGTGAGTGTGTGTGCATCTATAAATATAATTATACATGTTTATATTTATTTACATATATTATATATTAACATTTATACACATATATTAGAATATATAGATAAATATATATATGTTTTTCAATATACATACATATATATATATATAAACATTATATATATATATATATTGTGTATGCATATAAATATTCATACATTTGTATTTCAAATAAAATGGATATTAGTTTTTATTTAGATAAGGTTTATATATCGAGAAATATATTTTATATGTAAATATATATATATATTTATTTATAAAATTAAATTTTATATGTGAATATATAAAAATATATAAAAATATGTATATATTGTTATATATTTAATTATAAATAACAGTACATTTTGAAAAATGATAAAATTTCAAATCTATTATATCAATATGAATGTAATGCTTGGGAATAAATACATTCCCCACTGAAAATGGGGAAAAATACCCCCTTCAATGAGGCTGAAATTATATCGTATGTTAAAAAATTTGGATATCCCGATTTAAAACTCAATTTTCTAGGCCTTTATGGGGGTAAAAAAATTTGATATGAGCTTTTTGATCTTGTCACTGGCCCTCCATGGCGTAGATATTATCACAAGATTCTTTTTGATATGTGGTAGAAGATAAACGGATATCTGGATCAAAAGTTATGGTCGTTTGACGGTCAAGTTACGATTTGAACTTATTTTAGATCTTTTATTAGTTTTTTGATTTTTTTTGTCTTAAAATTGTTATTAAATGACTATTAAACGATATTAATTAGTTAATTATAAATTAAAAATATTTCTCAAATTATTTTATGAGCCATTGTAACTAAATATTTTATATATTAAGTGTAAATTCTTATTTACCCTATTTGAAACATATTTCAAAAATATATACTATATTTATATCAATATCAATATATCAATATATCAATATATTAATATATTATTTTTAATTAAACATAATTTTTTAAATACACCCCTTATCAGTGCTAGTAAAAAAAGTGCTAATAAAACCCTTCTTTATTAGCACTATTTAAAAAGCACTGATATAGAGGGTACCTTTATTAGTGCTAAGAAACACTTATAAAAAGGTACTTTTAACAATTATTTTTTAGCACTGTTAAAATAACTTTTATCAGTTCTTTTTATTAGGGATGATAAAGGTACCCCCTATATCAGCCCTTTTTTAATGTTGTTATAGTGTGGTGATGAGTAAAGTTGTTTATGTGGTAGTGTATGACGAAAAGTACAATTTTTTATTGTTAGCACTTATTAATTAATGAAAAATCACCTATGTAGAGGTCATAGTTGAGAAAACAAGCTCGTATTGAGGTGGAAAACATAGAACAATGATCTTAAAGTCATTTTTTATTTATAGGAATCAACTACATGTCAATCTGATACCCAAATTGTTTAGTATGATAAAAAATATCATTTGAACAAAAGTGTCATTTAGAATTTATCGTGGAATATATAACATTACATTTATAATTTGTTTTTATTTTTTATGTACTTTTACTAAAAAAACATTGTTTTTATTACTAGCATACACTTTTGTAAGAGGTTTGGTTGATCATTTGATAAGACCTGCTACATGAGTTTTGTTTTTGTATATTGGTTTTCGATTGTAATTAAGTCTTATAGGAATGTAATTGTGTTGTACTAAAATTCTTTAATGTAATATTTGAATTGAAATTATGTTACAATGTAAATTTAATTTTGTTTCAATGTGATTGTTTTTTTTATTTTCTTATGTTTAATATGGTGCAATGTAATATTTATACTACATTGACGTTGTTTATTTGTAATATTTAGATTGTGTTTTTTATTTTAAGTTGTAACATTTGTTTATTATAATATATTTATTGCCATTGTTTTCTGTAATTTTCTATTGTTTAAATTATTTTTATAAGACGTAGAGGCATTGTATAGCCACTAAAAATTATATGTTCTACATAAGTTTTTATGACATTATCCGTGGGTTTTATCAGTACTGATAAAAGCCTTCAGTGTTGTCATTATTTATCACATCAATGTTTTTTAACGTAAAAAATGCTCAATTTCAGTGTTGATAATGCTATTTTCTCTAGTATATTACATTGGTCTAGATAGGGGGATAAAAAAATGAAAAATCTATCTACTTGCGCATGGGGAGGCTTGAAATGAAGACCTGACTAAAAAACACCACAAGATGCAACCACTAGGCTACACTCGTGGGGTGCACTTTTCTTCGGTAGAGTTAGAGAAAAATATTTATAATAGGTTTTAGAATATTGCTCATACATTAATGAATTCCATGTCTTAGCAAAGAAAATATTCTCTAAGAGTCAAGTAATTATACACCATACAAAATATGAACAAAACCTTAATTCTTTTGCCTAGGAATTTCTCCATTTTTATTTCCTTTTCCTAAATTGTTTTTAATAGTTTTGGTCAACTTTTCCACCTCATTTCCATTCCATGGAATGGACTAACGTCATCTCTAATGCCCTATATAACTGGAATATCAAGTTTACGACAGATGATTCCACGTTCACCGAGGAAAAATGGCCATTGGATTAAAAGGAAATAAAAAAATGTGGTTGTCATAATTTTTAGATAAACCCATTTTGCCCTCTGCTATTGTTACTATCATACAGTTGTAAAACGTCATAAAAAAAATTAAAACATTAAAAAAACATATAAAAACGTATCAAAAAAAATATCGAAAAAATGTGGAATAATAAAATGATATTTAAAATGCAATTAAAATGCTATAAATTACAAAAAAAATAATAACAAATAAAAAAATATAAAAATGTTGATATAAAAAACATAAAATAAGTTGATACAAAACATAAACATATCAAAAAAATATTACACATAAAAAATGTTGATATAAATTACTAATTAAAACATATCAATTTATAAAAAAATAATAACATCGAAAAATATAAATTTCCTATAAATTACTATTTATAAAAACATAATTTTTTTTTCTTAAATAATGTTGTAAATAACTATTAATATTTTCAAGTTAAAAAAATTATGAGAGAAATTTAAAATTTGTTCTTAGAAAATTATAAAAAAAAATTATTACATTTAAAAGTTTTATAAAAATATTGTTTGGAAATAATAAAATTTTCACAAATAAATAGAAACTCATTATTTTATAAATTTATAAGAATTTTTATGTAATAATTTTGTAATGGCATAAAAATAATATATTTTATAGTGGAACTAAGAATAAAAAATACCAATTCGAAGACTAAATCTAAGTAAGGGTAAAATAAAAGTTAAGTAAAGGTAAACTAAAGCTAATTAAGGGTAAAAAAAATTTAAGGGAAAACAAAATTTAATTAAGGGTAAACTAAAGTTATCTACGAGTGAACAAAAGTTAAGCAAGGGTAAAACTAAAGGTAAATAATGGTAAAAGTAAAGGTATGTAAGGGTAAACTTAAGCTAAGTGTTGGTAGAGGTAAAACAAATTTAAGTAAGAGTAAACTAAAGTTATGTAAAGGAAAAAAAAAATTAATTGAGGTTAAAACAAAGGTAATTAATGTTAAAATAAAGCTATGTAAGGGTAAACTAATGGAAGGATAAACTAAAGGTAAGTAAGGGTTAACTAAATGCAAGTGAGGGTAAAACAAAGTTGGGTAAGGGTAGAATAAAGTTAAGTAAGGGTAAGACAAAGATATGTAATGGTAAACTAAAGTTAAGTAAGTGTGAGACAAAGTTAAGTAAGGGTATACATAAGGTTAGTAAGGGTAAAATGAAGTTAAGTAATGGTAACACAAAGTTATTGGTAAACTAAAGTTAAGTAAGGGTAAACTAAAGTTAAATAAGGGTGAAACAAAGTTAAGAAAAGATAAACTAAAGTTAAGGGTAAACAAATGTTAAGAAAGGGGAAAACTAAAGCTAAGTAAGGGAAAACTAAAGTTAAGTAAGGGTAAATTAAAGTCGAGTAAGGGAAAAACAAAGTTAATTAGGTTAAAATAAAGTTAAGTAAGGGTAAACAAATGTGATCTAAATGCTCCAATTATATATGTTATGGAAGTGTCAACTCCTATTGTTGATTTAATAATGGATGAAAATGTTTGATTTCAATACTTACTCAGTGAATATAGAAGTATGAAGAATAAGGATGCTCATATCGCACTCTACAATGCATTAATCGGGCATCTATGATAGTGATATACTGATTTATAAAATTAATTATAATTTAGTATCCATTGTAATTTTCTACATTTTTAATTGAATAACGTTTTAAATATAACAAAATTTTATTTTATTTCATTTTATATTATTAAATAACAAGTAAAAGTTTAATTTAATTTATTCATTAATTATTTACATTGTTAATTTTATTATTGTATGAAACATTATTTTTTAATATATAAATAAATAATTATGATTTGACAATTTTTTTTTAAAAAATCACTTAATTAATCAAATCACACACATGTATAATTATAACTAAAATACATTATATTCATGTATAATGAAAATAAGAAAAAATTTATTATGTTTAAATTGATATTGCTAAATAAAATATCATTTTTAATTTAATTTAATTATTAATCAAAATATAATATAATTTAATTAAATTATTAATTTTATTGAACATCATAATATATAATATTTGTTAATTTTATGAAAAATATTAATTTAATAAAATGTGTTAAAAGATATTTTACCTCCTAGACAAGTGCTTTCAATAGTCAGACATCGCATATAAATTACTAATTAAAACATATCAATTTTTAAAAAAACAACAACATTGAAAAATATAAATTTCTTATAAATTACTATTTTTTAAAAACATTTTAATTTTTTATTTCATAAATAATGTTTTAATAAACTATTAATCATTGCAAGTTTAAAAAATAGTTTTTATGAAATAAATTAAAAATATGTACTTAGAAAAATATAAAAAAACGTTATTATATTAAAAAGTTTTCTAAAATTATTGTTTAAAAATAATAAAATTTTCTCAAATAAAGAGAAACTCATTATTTTATAAATGTATAGATATTTTTATGCTATATTTTTTTAATGGCATAAAAATAATATACTTTATAATGGAACTAAAAATAAAAAATACCAATTAGAAGAAAAATAACATTTTTATTTAAACAAGAAAATGTCAATAATAAATTTCCATTATAAAAAAATAAAAATAAAAAAATAAATGGGGGAAATTTAAATTAAATTTTAATAAATGTAAATATATTAATTAAGATTATATATAATATATATTTAATTTTTTACATAAATTTTATAACAACAACAAAATTTACCATTTAAAAATATATATAATACAATAATAAAATTGTAAATAAATGTATATATTTTAGAAAATTCATAATAAATGCACTTATAAGTTATATTACATATATTGTTTTACAAAATCTGCATAAATAACAATTATAAATCTATTAAGAGTTTCAGTCGAAGTTCCAGTGGAAGTTCCAATGAAAGTTTCTGTGGAAGTTCCAGTAGAAGTTTCAAAACACAACAAAAGTATATATTTATAAAACTAAAAATATATTAATAAAAATTAAATTTTAATAAATATATTTATATAAAATGAAATTATATATAATATATGTAAAATGTTTTATACAACATATATACTAATAACAGTTATAAATCTATTAAGTGGAAGTTCCAATGGAAGTTCCTGTGAAATTTTCAATTGAAGTTCTAATGGATATTCTAAAATACATCAAAAGTATATATTTATAAAACTATAGAATATATTAATAAAAATTAAATTTTAATAAATATATTTATATTAAATGAAATTATATGTAATATATGTAATATATTTTATTCAACATCTATACAAATAACAATTATGAATCTATTAAGAATAAGTTCTAGTGGAAGTTCTAGTAGAAGTTTCAATAGAAGTTTATGTGGAATTTTCAATTGAAGTTCCAATGGATGTTCTATAATACAACAAAAGTATATATTTATAAAACTATAGAATATGTTAATAAAAATTAAATTTTAATAAATATATTTATATTAAATACAATTCTATATAATATATGTAATATATTTTATTCAACATCTATTCTAATAAAAATTATAAATCTATTAAGAGGAAGTTCCAGTAGAAGTTTCAGTGGAAGTTTCAGTGGAAGTTCTAGTGGAAGTTCCAGTAGAGGTTCTAGTGGAATTTCTAATTGAAGTTACAATAGATGTTCCATAATACCACAAAAGTATATATTTATAAAACAATAGAATATATTAATAAAAAATAAATTTTAATAATTATATTTATATTTATATTAAATGAAATTATATATAATATGTTTAATATATTTTATTCAACATCTATACTAATAATAATTATAAATCTATTAATAACAAGTTCTAGTGGAAGTTCTAGTAGAATTTCCAACCAAAGTTCCAATGGATGTTCCACAATACAACAAAAGTATATATTTATAAAACTATAGAATATATTAATAAAAAATAAATTTTAATAAATATATTTATATTAAATGAAATTATTTATAATATATGTAATATATTTTATTCAACATCTATACTACTAGAAATTATAAATCTATTAAAAGAAAGTTTCAGTGGAAGTTCCAGTAGATGTTTCACAATACAATAAAAGTATAAATTTATAAAACCAAAAAATATATTAATAAATATTAAATTTTAATAAATATATTTATAATAAATGAAATGATATAAAATATGTATTATATTTTTATATAATTTTTATAAATATTATATAATTTACCATTTACGAATGCATATTCTATATGAATAAAAATGTAAATAAAATATGCAATTATAACTAAAACTAATTTAATAATAATTGAACTTATTGGTCATATTTAATATATTTTTTAAGAAAATTGTATTAATAAAAATTAAAAATCCATTAAGTAGAAGTTTCAGTAGAAGTTCCAGTGGAAGTTCCAATAGAAGTTTCGATAAAAGTTCTCGTATAAGTTTCTCAACATAATAAAAGTATAGATTTATGAAACCAAAAAATATATTAATAAATATTAAATTTTAATAAATATATTTATAATAAATTAAATGATATAAAATATGTATTATATTTTTTATGTAATTTTTAAAAATATTATATAATTTAATATTTAAGAATGCTTGTTTTAGAAATTTACGCTAATCTTCAATGAAAACTCTTTCACTAAATAACTCATGTAATAAATTTATCATTGAAAATTTGTAATGTGATTTTCATTGAAGTTGTTCAATGAAAATATCTAGGGTAATTTTGTAGAAACGTCCTTATAAAATTGTCATGAACATTTTTAGTTTAAATTTTCTATGAATTTTTATTACTTAAACAATAGTTTTTTAATTTTTCAGAGAAACACGTTTCTCTTAATAAACAATATCTTTTTAAGATGATTAGTAAAATTTTAATAATTTAATTTGTCTAAAGAAAAATTTCTTATATGTTTAAAAAAATTTCATGTATTTTAAAAATATTAAAGAAAATTTATTTGTTTTAATCAAATAATTAAAAAAACAATTTTTTAAAGATAAATTATCGTCTTTTTTAAATGTCATAAAACATTTTTTTACACAAAAATTTCATTTCATTTACAATAATAATTGTATTTAAAATAAAATAAACTCAATATTATTTTACGCATTTAAAAAAATTTGTACGACCTTAATGATATCAAATAAAATCTATTAATTTTCTCCTAAATGATTAAAAAACTATTTTTATCACATATTTTTTTAGTTATTTTTTAAAAACGTAACACGGTTTTTTTAAACAACAAAAATTATTTCAATAAAAAATATGATTGGTTTTAAAATATAATTAACTCATTAATATTTAACTTGTTTTTAAAAAATGCACGCACTTGAAAATATTAACTTAAATATGTTGACTTTATTCAAATAATAAAAAAACTGAAAACACATTATTTGGTCAATTTTTAGAAGTAAGTAATATTTTTTAAAGAGGAAAAATATAATTTCATTTAAAAATATCTTTAGTTTAAAATATATCACAATTCTTATTATTTGTTTAAAATATAATATAATATTATAAATTGAAAATACAGAATCCCATTGATTGGAGAGAGGGAGATCATATGTGCAACGTTTTTTTTACAAGACCAATATATTATTCATTTCATCCCTTACCCGATCGCACCATGTGGAAAAAATACCATCAGTCATCATCTTAGTGTGTTAAGGGATGATCTATTATTTTGTGCGATTGGAGACGATAAAACGCGCCATGGAATAAACAGTAATAAAAAAACTTGAAATTCTAAAAAAACCTGAAAATACAACTGTTTCTAAATTACATCAAATACATATCCTAAGATAAGCAATTTATTATTATTATTAGAAAATTTGATCAAATTTGTTTTTGGAGTCATCATTTTTGTGATTGTTCATCCACACCTCGACCGCCCTTCGGTTGATCCTGATCTCTAGGAAGATCTACTCTGCCATCGATTCATCCTCCCTTTGAATCCTCCACCCCACCCTATCCACAAACCCTGCCATCTTCTCCTTCTACTCCCACGTAAACTTCGTTCTCAACCTCCTCTTCCCCTACTGCATTCCTCTTCCCTAACCGTAATGCTCACCGCCGTCCACTACGCCTCTGTATTCCACTGGATGAATCTCGAGGTGCAGGTGCCTTTTCTGGACCACTTTCTAGTGGAAGTTGTGGTGGAAAAAACAGGCTGAGCACTTCAGAGGCTTCAAAGAGCCGTCGGGCATGAACTTGTCATAGCCATCCATCACCACCGTCCCCAATGCTGTAGCGTGGTTCTTCAGGCACTCTTTGTAGCTCACCAATGCTTCGACGCTGCTGTCACCGAGAACCGACGATGAGGGGGATATTATTCTTCTGAAGTCGGGAGGTAGAGGATTATTACCTCTGTTATAGGTGCCGCCGCAGGAAGGATTCTGTGGGGAGGCAACCATCGTAACCTTCTCCTAGCTTATTGAGTGATTCATTAGAGAGGAAAGTAAAGCGGGCGGTGAATTACAGAAGAATGATAATGGAGATTTCTGCTTGTGGGGATGGGTAGACTTTGTCTTTTTATGTACGATCGGTCATCAAATATTCATTTGTTATTTATTTTTTTTATTTTATGTTTTGATTAAAAAACTGTTTTAATAATAATTAATAATATATATGTACCAAAACTTGGGTCTTAACCATTTTTTTGTAAAAAATATTTAATTAGTAACAATTATTAAAATAATTAATAGTAATTAATAATATTTAAAATGATAATGTCATTAATAATAATTGATAACATAATTAATAATTCAATTAATGATAATTAGTAGTAACACATTATATAATTAATGATAATTAGTCATGACTATTAATTAATGATACAGGAATTACTAATGAAATTAACCATAAAAGGCAAGAGTTGGAAAACCCAAAATCACAACCAAAATAAAATTAATTAATAATGAAATTAACCATAATTAATATTGTAATTAATGAGAATTAATAATAATAAATGATATTGTAATTATTATTAATTACACATTTTTGGTTAAATTATAATAATAATAACATTGGAACTTCCAACCACTATATGTAATTAAATATATTCAATGAATGTTTCCATTCTTTGCAGGGAGGATGACATTTGACCCACTGATGTGTTTGAATGAATTTTTATTTGTGACCGTGCATCACGAAACATGTGGTATGTTGAGCATGCAGTAGGGGGCCTCTGGGCCATGATGAAGAGGCCTTCGAGCCATCAAATCTAGTGCCTTCGGGCCATAAAAATTGTAATGGAGAAACTATGGGGTGGGTCCACCCTTGAAGGGGGTGTGGTATGTTCTTGTTAGTCCAAAGGTGTGTGAGTTGTTTACTTTACTTGTAGCTTCTAAGAGATTAATTAATATTATGATTATATGCCCCCTCATTCAAAACCATGGGTTGGGTGTGCGTTTTCTTAATGAATTTTCACGACACCATGGGTTTGGGTTTTCAAACCCATGGTTTTGGCCATTTTTGACTATTATGTTTCATGGGGTGTAGCCTAGTGGTTTCACCCTTGTAGTGGTGTTAGAAGGTCACAGATTCGAGTATCCTCTGGTGAGTATGTTCACGTGTGTACTTCGTATTTTTCCTTGTAATCCTCATGTAATAAAATTATTATTATTATTATTATTATTATTCTTATTATTATTACTATTATTATTATTATTATTATTATTATTATGAACATAACCCCGACCCCCAATACAATCCTTAGACTTCCCCATGTAGCCCTCCCCCAACCGAAGCCTGGTATGGAACCTTGTATTATTCATTATCTTGTAATTAAAATGGCTAAAACTACATCTCTCCACCTTATCGTGAACGTTGGAAGTGGTTAAATAATCCGGGTGTGAAATTATGACATTGAAGCACAATCCGTGGGAACTGAATACTTGAAGTCAAGGACCGTGCTAGCCCGCAACCTTTTCCACTACACTACCCCTAAAGAGGGCATTATTATTAATTATTAATTACAATAATATAATCAATAATAATTTCATTATTATTATTTATTCTTAACCATTTTATTTATCAATATTAATGAAATTATTAACTGTTGTATTATTATTTAATAGTTATTATTTATTCGATTATTAATTATATTAAAAATAATTATTAATTAAATTATTAATTACCATTATACTTTTATTTATTAGATTATTATTATTAATTATTATTAATTTAATTTTCATTGCTATTAATTATTATTAATTTTTTAATTAATATTAAGTAAATTACTTTTATTTATTAGTTTTAATTATGGTAATTAATATATATACACATAAATATATTAAATGTGGATGAATGAAAAACATTGAATTTTTTTTGAAAGGGTTTTACGGAAAAAAATGTTATTGAAGTGGATCTTAGTATATCAATGTGTCATCCTATTTAACATATTTATTTATTTAAATTAATCAAGGATGGAAATGGGTATACGTTAACTAGGTACTTGATTAAACAGGGTTATGGTAGTGGTTTAATGAGTATATATAAGGTTAGAGTATTGAATTGAAAACTCAATTAATAAAAGGATAGAGTTAGGGTAGTGGTTTTAGGATACTTGAAGTTGATTATTCAAATTATTATTACTTAGTCAATAATAAATTTTAAAGACATTACAATTATAAAAAAATTAATTATTTTGAGTCTGACTCATATTATATTTATTCGTAAATTTTAAATTTGAATTCGTTGATTACATGTTACTAAATAATGTATAATTAAAAAAATATATTTACTTAATTTTTTAATAAGTTTATTCTACTTTTATAAATAAAATTTAATTATTTTCTTTTCCAATTAGGTACTTGGATGGAATGGCCCAAAAGTCTTAGATTTTTATCTTTATTTCTAGATAATCCCCTCTTTAACTGGGTTATGGGAGAAACCTTAAATGATCTTGAGGTCCAAAGGCACAAAGCCTAAACTACATAGTTTGGAGGCCCAGGCTCACAAGAACTTTAAAATATATTGAACCTTGACTACACTTGAAAAAAAAATAGGGTAGGGTTAGGGTGGTGAATTTAAAAAATAAATGGGTTATGGTTTATGTTAGGGTTAGAGTTTTGTAAAAATAATCAAGTTAGGATTCAGATACCCCAAATTGAACGAGTACCCAACCCTTTTCCATCCCTAAAATTAAATGATAAACATGAGTTTTTTAAATTTTTTTATGAAAAAAATTATTTAAATGGGTTTATGGGTATTAATGTGTAGCATTTAAAACATTCATATTTTTAAACTAATAAAATAAATAAATTTATCTATTATTATATTGAGTATCAATTATATTGAAATAATCTTAAAACATCATTTAAAATTACACTAAAATCTATCTTTTATGAAGGTCTTTGAAATCTTTAAAAAATTATTCGAAATTATTATTCAAAATTTTAAGTATCAAATAATAATTTGTTAATAAAAATAATATACTATAAATAACACATGAATATTAATAATAATATAATATTAATATTAATATTTTATTGATAATTAATAAAAATATATTAATGATAAATAATGTCAATAATAATGATGACAATGATGCAATTATTAATAATTAATGGAGAGAGACATGTCCTTCATGAACTATGTAACTATATTCATTGAGTAGTCTTGCTTCACACCCAGTATGGAGGGTGATGGCACCTTGAGTGTGAGGAATTTCAAGGATGGTTTATGACATGCCATCAGGGTGCAGGTAAAAATCTTCAAGTTGGCCACATTCTTGGAGATGGTTAATTAGGCGCTCATAGATGAGGGAAATTTGACAGACTGATCATACTCGAGTTGTGTGACAGCGTCTAGTGATTACAGTGGTGATGCTTTAGATGGTAGGAAGTGAGGTTGAGATGATTCCCATCAGGGAATTCAGGCCAGAGACTTAGTCAAACCACCAAGAAATGGGTCGTCGACGGTGTGCTTTCAGTGTGGGCAGCTGGGTCATGTGAGGACACATTGCGCTTGAGTGCTGAAGGAGTGTCAAGCATTAATACAGGTTGGGAATCTCGAGAGGTTATGTAGGAAGCCTTTTTAAACTTCTAGCAGTTAAGGACCGAGGAAGTATCAAGGTTCTGAGATCAAACCGAGAGTGGTACCAGGTGCTGGTAGTCAAGATTCAGCTACATGCAGAGGTCATGGCATAGACAGCGGGACCCTGTAGTGGGGTCAATGGGTGGTGGTTGGTGCATCACTATAGGGAGGTCAGGCTTCAGAATGTTGGGCTTTAGGCTAGGTGCACTCCATGGAGCTTCCATGGGTCAGATCAGGCTGGAGAGCTAGTTATGGTTAGAGGTATGTCGTGGGCATAGTCACGTTTTTTTTGTTTCATTTTGACATGGCCCTTGTGTTGGCATGTCCTTTTTGTGTTCATGAGGTGCACGAGGTTCACGAGATGTACCAATGGACTAATGAGACACTGGTTAGTAGGTTGATATCAGCTCAAATACATCAATCACACACACACACAAATATATATATATATATATATATATATATATATAGGGTGCATGACACTGGGATCTTCTATGAGAATCATGGGATGAATGACTTGTGAGGCATATTGGCATCTGGGAATTGATGTGTTATGGGACTTGTATGATGTTTGAGGCACCAAGAATGATTTGAGCATCTAATGAGATGTGGGACCTCATAGGTGTCATACACGACATGGACACAAGGCATGCATCTAATGAGATATGGGACATGATGGGTGTCAGGTATGACACTGGGGAAACTGATGAGGTGAAGGAGTGACAATACGTCATGGGAGGAACTTCGAGTCTAGGTATGGTCAATGGAATATCATTTTTATTTGAGTTCTTGGGTCAGAATGTGACTTGGGTTGGTAACTCCTAAGGTGGGGATACCATGAGGGAGTTGGCCTATACCATTTTAGGCTGGGGTAGTCCAGGTAAATTTTAAAGAGATGGGTATGTTTGGTACCATCTCAAATTTATGTTTTATATCTCTGAGATGAGATATATTAAGGTGGGGACATTTTAATGTCTCGGGTTTTTGGAGTGGTTCAAATTCCTCACCCATAGTGAAATTTTTATGTTTAGGTGGTAGAACAAATCTTTTTTCATTTATCAGAATTTAATTTTGATAGTTTTTTTGAACCAAGGCATTGATTTTAGATGTTTATTAATGCTCGACAAGTTTCTTAGGGGTTCAGTTGGGTTTCGAGTTCGTAGAAGGTCAAAAATCCAAGTTTTCAATGTGCGCAGACTAAGGAAAACAGTTTGGAAAAAACGTGCGGCCTCTAAGGAGTAACCATGTGGCCCTCCAGGTCTACAATGAATGATTTTAAAAACTATGCAAGAGGTGGCACACGACCTTGCTTCCCTGTATGCAATTTTTTATAGAGGGTTCTCACATGTTTTGGAAAACCGTGTGCATGAACTATGTGAGCTTGAAGCTTGGGCAGAGGCTACCGCACGGGCTGTGCACAGTTAGCCAAATCGTGCGAGATAACTGGGTGACCCAATTTAAAGTAGAAAATTACCATTTCCGCTACCCTTTTATTTATTTTTTCTTATTTTCTTCTTCTCCCTCGCACGGGATTCCTTCAGGCATCGTGAGAGCTACTTCCTCCTCCTCTAGGGTGTAAGCTAGATTTATCATCTAGACTTTTTTTTCTTGATTTGTCTGTGGTGTTGGATGTGTATCGGTAAGACTCAAACTCATCCTACTTCTTTTTTCCTCTACTCTTGCCTCACAGAGTGCTAAATATGTGCAAGATGATTTAATCTATTTTTAGGTAATTCATCTAAAACATTGATTTCATCCAAATCACCTTGAGTTAGAGGCTAATATCAGATGAGAGAATGTCTACCAACACGATGTAGGTGGTTCTTATCTTTCTTTGTGATTTTGTGAGTGTTTTGGGGGTAAAAATTTGAGTGCACCATTGGTTAGTCCAAGTGACACCCTACTAAATTCATAATTGTTATTTAATTAATTAATTAAACCCATGAGATGTCTATGGGCATGCTCAATCAGGTCTACAATTGCTTTGAGCCTAGTGAGAGGCTTTGGACCTTGGAAATATTTGGTCGGGGTGTCTCTCTTATTAAAATTGAATCTAATTATATATATGTGAATTTCTTATGAGTTCCATTAGAATGTGATGGGCTCGACCCAAAAATTTAGGTGTCATTGGCCATCTATATTGAGGTGATATAATCATCAGGATAGGCATGGATCGTGGCATAATGGGTGATGTTGATCACCGGTTGGGCCACTTGGATGTCAGGATGAGGCGGCAATGTCATTAGGCTATGGGAGAGGCTCGAGTGATTTTGGTTGGTGATGTCCATCATATTGAGTGATGTGGTTTCAGGGGTGCGAGGTGTTGGAATGTTGGGGATTAGGGACATATTTGGTGATTTCTCTCACCCATGTTGGGTAATTCACCGTTTAGAGTTGTGTGCACACATTAGGACTTAGATGATGAGGTGGTATTGACCAATCATGTGGATATTGGCCTCCGTATATTATGGATTAGGATGATGGTTGGAGATTATTTTCAAAGAAATCCATGAGAATGGTGAGGAACCATTGGTTGACATTGTTGAGACTGTCTGTTGGTGGATGAGGCTTATTGAATTTAAGGCCGATGAGTCAGGACTTATTTGGGAGGATGAAAATCACCATTACTTGGAATGTCAGGCTTGAAGTCGACGATATATTTTGAACAGGGGTCTGATGGACCGAGTATTTATTTTTTGGTGTGCCTTTGGGATTTCGGATATTGTTTGGACATGAGGGGTCGGTTGGAACGAGGTGTCAGGTGATTTTGTTAGAAGTGGAACCTGAGGGTTCACCTGGTCTGATTTACATGAGGGGATTCCTTGGTCTTAGGTCAAGGATACTCTCCACTATAGTGTATTAGTGTTGGCCAAAGAAGGTGATCGCTCCCTTGTGGCTGTTGAGCATAAGGGGGCAGGTTATCATTATCTATGTGTGTAGTGCTATTTTATTTTATTATTTAGATACATCTACGTAATCACATATGTATGTTAGGCACAAGTTATTGGTGACCTACTAAGATTTTTTCTCACACCCTACATGGTCCCTTTAGAACACATGTAGATTTAATGGAATTGCATTCAGGTGAATGTTTGGGCTCAAGAGTTGGATCTTAGTGGTTGAGTTAGCATGGGATGGATGGAAAGGGACCATGGAAACTTGCCTCAATTGGAGTTTCTTTTTTAGTTTTTTTATATCAACATGCTATTATATGTATGTACTTTGGTCAATAATTGGAGACCCTTATACTTATTGTCTCTATGACTTGTTTTGATATGAATTATTAGCTACAAATGGTATTATTTATTATGCCATTTTTGTGGGTTATTGATTCCATTGTTGGTTGCTTTTGCTTGTGCTTCCACCATGAGTGGGTTATTGGTCCAGTGTCATTTTTACTTTCTTTCCACTGTTTATATATATATATATATATTATACCATTATTATATCATCATCAGAAGATGTTGTCTCCCCATGATCACTCTTTTTCACCCTCGCTACTAGTCGAAAATCTTTGGCGTACTGGGAGGTGCGCCTAAGGCCAGTGGCATTCAGTCCATAGTAATGTTCTAGTGGCTAAACAAGTTAGGGAACTATATATATATATTTATCATAATATACAAAAAAATATAGATGAGTCACTACCACAAAACCAGGTTTCCACAGTGCCACCCTGTAACTGCACTTTTTTTATCGCTAACAAAGGTACCCCATTTATCAATGCTTTTTTAGCATTGTTAAAGGGTATCCCTTTATCAGCGCTTTTTTTATTAGAAATAATGAATAAGCTTCTTTATCAGTTCTTTTTTTACTAGTATTTTTAAAGGGTATAGTTCAAAAAAATCATTAAAAGTAATATATTAATATATAAATATATAAATATATTTATATTGATATAAATATGATATTTTTTTAATGTGTTTTAGATAAGTATAAATAGACATTTACATTTAATATATAATAAATTTAGTGAAAATGGATTCAAAATATTTTTAAAATATTATTAATTAATAATTTTCTAATTACCATAGAATAATAATCATTTAATAACAATTTTAAGACACAAAATAACACAATGTAATGTTATTTATAATCAAATATATAAAAATATATATGTATTTTTTATATATTCACAAATAAAAATTTAATTTTATAAATAAATAATTAAACATATTTACATATAAAGTATATTTCTCAATATATAATCCTTATAATTTCCATTTTATTTAAAATACTAATATATGTATATTTATATACCTATGTAATGTGTGTCTGTGTATTAGTGTGTGTTTGTATTAACAAACTGATATATATTATCAATATATTCTAACATATGAATATACATACGAATATACATATGAATATATAATATATGTAAATATATGTAGCGTCCCTGTCTTGGGAGCCACCTGAAGGGTGCCCCGAGACGGGTTGACCAAATAACCTCAAGCGAATCTCCCCGAACACCAGAGGCTACCGACTAGCAGTGAGGGATTTTTCATGTCTGTGGGGGAGACTATTCCCTCATAGGTAATAAGAATTATCACAATGGAAGTAAACAGAAATTAATAATAAATAGTGGAATCATATAAATGAATAAACTACAGCAGAAACAATATGAATAATCCAACTGAATAATAATCAAGTTTGGAAGCTCACAAAACAATGTCATGCTATGATATCTATCTAAAATGAAAGCACGGAACACAGAAACCCAAGAATACAATCAAATAAAAATAAAATACACAAAGTGAAACAACTACATCACGAGTAAGGATCAATCCTCTGCCCCAGTCTCAATCCTCAGCAGCAAGAAACAATCAAGCATCAGAAACAACACACTTCCCTTTCTCAATACCTGCAAGCATATAATATAATCGGGTGTCAACGATACCCAAGAAGGGTGTGAGATAAAATACTAGTAGACCAGCACCCACGGTTTATAAACCCTTCCATTTCATGCAGTAATAAAACACAATGTTTCATTATATAATAAGTGCCGATAATTAACGAAGTGCAATAAAATAAATAACTCGGCTCGGGTTCCCAACAACACCCGTCCCTAATCACCTGCTTTGACCTAAGCCAAGATTCTAAAGGAAGTAGCTATAATAAGAAGGATTCACATATGCATATATATATATATATATACAATCCTATAAAATCGAGGTAAAAAAGGAAGAGGTACACCCTAAGCTTATTCTTTAACTTGGGGTCCAGATCACGTGTCAACCAGGTGTACTTCAGCATACCAGAAAAATATTACAATTCTCAAGAGACTCAAAGCAGCATTAAAATAAACCTTTAGTGCATTATTATTAATGTTCAAGTTGAGAGTTTGAGTCTGAGCCTGACCTGAAGGTATCGCTACAGTACATACTTCAAATTATCTAACACCACTAAGCCCATCAAAGGTAATATTCTGAAAGACCAAGTATAGCTCGAGGCATGGCTTTACCAAGAGTCTGTCCCGATATCAAAAAAGGGGTTGAGTATCATTTTAGGATGGCATAGACACATTACCAATGGATCCATCCTCGATGGGCCCTTTTAGAACCGGTATCACTAATAAGTATTCAGAATGCCCGAGGAAGTATTGGTCTAGAAAAGCCTAAGACACCCCCCATGTGTGTGGTAACCAATCAGGATCAGAGAGTCCAAGCATGACCCTTAATACGAGAACCACATTCTCTCCTTAACCTGAATTTAATTAAAATTTCACAGTTGTAGATATGACATAACATGCATATGTAATTATAGCTTTAAATCTAAGCAGCTACATCTGTGCAACACAATGAAGTTAAATAAAATTAAATTCTCGGCTAACAGAATTTATACCGACCACATTGGCAAACCCAAGGGGGTTTCTGACCGTTCTAAAACAATTTAAACCAATTAATTTATGATAAATAAGGCTGTAATAATTAGGCGAAATAATTAAATTTAAAAGATTGGGTCAAATTGAACAAAGTCGATAGGCACCGACGAACGAAGCAACTGTGTTTTTTTATAAATCACAAAGAAAAGGAGGGAAAGGGAGTATACCCCCTACCTTATAGTCATAGATGATCCTATGATCTATGGTAGGCTTTTATTTGACCAAAAACGAAAGAAAACATATGAATTTAGAAAAACCCCAAAATAAGGTAAAATCCTTCCGCAGTGGACTACGCGAAGGATACTCAACGAAACTCTACTATTCTAAATGCACATGATTATCTTTACCTTAAGGTTTATAACACACCTGACTTTAAATAAAACAGACGATGAACAGAGGTGTGATGATATTCTGAAGAAGGGAGAAGGTGGTGTGCCACCTAGGGAGAGGGGGAGAAGCGATGTGAGAGAGGGAGGATAGGAAGAGAGGAAGAAAAAAAAAGAAAATACTGAAAAAGAAGAGAAAAAAATAAGATAAAAATAAAGGAAAAGAAAAATGGAAAATAAAACGAAAAATAAAATAGAATAAAAAGGATGAAAAAATAAAGAAGATAAAAATAATAAAAATGGTAATATCTTACTTTAATTATTTTTACTTTTTCCATTACCCCCTTTCTATTTTATTTATAAATTTCTTTTTATCACTTATTGATTTATTTTAAATTTCCTTTAAATATCTTATTATTTATTTTTAGTCCTTAATTAATTATTTTAATCCTGAACATCATGCTAAAGCACGATATAGAATTTTTTATAAATCACCTGCGGTTATTTAAATTATTTAAATAGATGCCTAGGACCCACAGTGGTTGCTCAGGTGCATGCCCTGGGTTGCTTTAAAGATTTAGATAAAACAATCAAAATGGTCTGCACCTAATTAAAGTGAAGACATTACAACCTACCCTCTTTAAGACAACTCGTCCTCGAGTTTCCCTTCTGAGGGTAGTGGAACGTCATCAGAGAAATGTTTCGGCCATTGTGCACATACATCCATCTCTCTCTCCCATGTCTCGTCCTGAATGCATCCATGTTTCTATAACACCTAGACCAAAGGGACTTACCTATCTCAGAGGACCTTCATTCTACGATCAAAAATAAAGATCAGATACTCCTTAAAGGATTTGTTTTTTTATGCTCGATGTCATCAGGGACAAAAGAATGATACAGGTCTAGATGATATTATCCGAGCTGATATACATGGAAAACGTTGTGCATAGAACAATACCTCTAAGGTAACAGTAACAGATAGACTACTGGCCCAACTATATCCTATATCTAAAATGGCCAGACGTATCTTGGTGATAACTTTATATGTCTCTAGATCTGCATGTGACCCAACGTCAGAGAAACATGCATAAAGACTTGATGTCCCACCTCAAACTCTAGAGGTCTGTGACAATGAACAGTATAAGACTTTTGTCTGGACTGAGCTGTAGTCATACACTTCTGAATCAGCTGAACTTTCTTAGAAGTCTCCTAAATGAGGTAAGGACCCAACAGAGCTACCTCAATTACTTTGATCCAGCATAAAGGTGAACAATATGGTCTACCATAGAGGGCCTTATATAGAGCCATTTGAATTATCTCTTGGAAGATTTTATTATAGGTAATCTCAACAAGAGGTATATGTTTCTCCCAAAAACCTCCAAAATCAAGGATATAGGCCCATAACATATCCTCTAACACTTGTAAAGTTCTCTCAAACTACCCATCGGTCTGAGGGTGATATGCAGTACTCAGAATCACCTGTGAAACCAGTGTCATTTGCAACCCTTTCCAAAACCGTGAAGTAAAACATGCATCTCTTTTCGAGACAATAGAAAGAGGTACTCCATGAAGTCACACTATCTGCCATATATACAGCCTTCCCAACTCATCAATTGTAAAGGTCCCCGGGATAGGTAAGAAGTGCGCAACCTTGGTAAACCTATCAACAATCACCCATACTATATCACTGCTTCAAGGAGATATTGTCAAGCCTATAATGAAATCCATGGTGATGTCATTCCATTTCCATTCAAGAATGGATAGAGACTGTAGGAGTCTTGCAGGTCGCTGGTGCTCTGCCTTTACCTGTTGATAGGTGTAGCACCGAGTGATGAAACCCACTATCTTATTTTTAATACCAGGCCACCAATATTGTCGACACATGTCTCCATACATCTAGGTCAGTCTAGGATGAAATTCCCAAATTAAGGTGTTAGATTCCTTCATAATCTCTTCCCTTATACTCGAAGGTACCCATACATTCCACAATAAAAGAGATTTTTACTACAATAAACAACCCAACTAGGAGGTGGGTTCTCTCCTGTGATGATTTCCCTCAAAAAGAGATCCTAAGGATTAGTCAATTGTTGCCTATAGACTTGCTCTAGAAGAGAGGAAGTTACTGTAAGATCTGCTAGAACTGGTTTCTCGCACTGTTCCTAAACCTCCAAATGCATCTTAGAAAACAAAGCCATCATCTTCCACTCGCTGTTGTATACTTGAACAACTTGTTTTTGTGTCCTTCAGCTTAAAGCATCTTCTACGACATTACCCTTATGAGGGGTATAATCAAGCTCAAAGTCAAACGAATACAAGTATTCGACTCATATGCACTACCTTAAGTTCATGTTTTGTTGAGTGGAGATATATTTTAAGATTTTATGATCTGTGTGAACAAAGAATATTTCACCCAACAAGTAGTGTCTCCAACAGCGTAGAGCATGAACCACTACTTTCAGATCAAGGTCATGCGTAGGATATTTCCACTCATGAGGTCTCAGCTGGCGAGATCTATAAGACACGACTCGATCACCCTGCATCAAAACTGCACCCAGTCCGATTCTTGAAGCATCACAATAAATAGTATAGATTTTACCTGGCTTAGGCAGAATCAGAATCGGAGCTAAGGTTAGTCTTACTTTTAGCTCCTGAAAACAATTTTTACAAGCTTCTGACCAGATGAATTGTACACCTTTCTTAGTTAGGGTCGTAAGAGGCACTACTAAGTGGGAGAAATCCTAGATGAAATGCCAGTAATAGCCAAAGATCCCAAAGAAACTGTGGATGTCGAAGTCATTCTTGGGTTTCTCCCATGAAACTACGGTTCCCACCTTTTCTAGGTCAACTGATACTTCTACTTCAGATATAATATGACCCAAGAAGTGAACTTTATCAATACAGAAGTATCATTTACTAAGATTAGTGTATAGATGGTTCTCTCTCAGTGTACTCAACATGATCTCAAGATGGGTTGCATGGTCGTGTTTGAAACATGAATACACCAAGATTTCTTCTACGAAGACTACCAAAAAGAAATCAAGATACAGGTGAAAACCTGGTTCATCAGATCCATAAAGACTGTCGACGAATTCATGAGGCTGAATGGCATAACTGGATACTTGTACAAGCTATACCTTCTTTGTAATGTTGTACGTGGTATGTCGTATGTTCACACACGCACCTGGTGATATCCTGACCTCAGATCAATCTTGGAGAAAGCAGTTTCTCACCAGAGTTTTTTGAAGAGATCATCTATATGGGGCAATGAATATCAATTCCTTACCTTGAGCTGGTTGAGTCGACTATAATCGACGCATAACCTAAGGGTATCGTGTCCCTTCTTGGTGAAAAGAATAGGTGGACCCCACGATGATGTTCTAGGTTTGATGAAACCCTTAGCCTCGAGGTCATCAAGCTTCTTTTTGAGTTCCTATAGTTTTGTTGGTGTCATCCTATAAGGAGGAATAGACACTGGTACTGCATCTGGAACGAGCTCTATAGTGAAATCCATGTCCCTCATAGGAGGTAATCTAGAGAAATCATCAGGGAATACATCCCTAAAAGATCCACAATTGGAGGGAATTCAACTAACTATGTTCCCTGATCGCTCATGAAGAGACTTTAGAACTGATCTGTCACTCTGCCCAACCCTGCATATTTAGGTCCATCTTGATCTACCTGCATATCCCATTTTACTTTTTGTAGATATGTGTCTCCCTCAGGGGATGTAAAGGACACCCGATGATGGTAGAAATATACTTGAGCATGATAAAGATCAACCCAGTTCATGCCGAGAATGAATTAGATTCCAGACATATCGAGGATATAGAAATTCTAAACAAAACCGTACCCACCTATCTCAAGGGTGAACTCTTGGAACTGGAATATGTCCTTTGTTCTGACTCCTAACGGATTGTCAAGAGACATGACACAGCAAGGGTACTCAATCGGAAAACCAAGACTTTCAAAAACAATAAAAAATAAAAAGGAGTGTGATTCACTGGTATAAAAAGAACCATAACTAAATTAGATCCTACTAGAATAGTACCTCTAACAATAAATGGTCCTCCACTCTGTTCTTCTGGTGTTGATTTCACTGCATACATGAGACCTAAACCATGACCCTAAGATGCGGAAATACTATAAATATGACTTTTATCAGTGCTAAAAATGGCCCTTAACAATGCTAGAAAAGCACTGTTAAAGTCGGCGTAAATAAGGGGGGGGGTCCCCTTTATCATCACTCCAAAAAGCCCTGATAAAGACCCCATTTATAAGTGCTAAAAAATAGCGCTGAAAAAAGGGTCCTTTATCAGCGCTTTGTTTTAGCACTGATAAAAGACCCCTTTATTAGTGCTTTAGTTTTAGCACTGATAAAGGACCCCTTTTATCAGCATTTTTTTAAAAGCACTGATAAAAGGTCAAAAAATTAAAAAAATTAAAAAAATACTGCCAATCGAGGGGGCTTTTATAGCACATGCGTCCCCCCTTTTACAGCGCTTTTCCGCCCCTACAGCACCCCACACACCCCCTCCATCCTTTATCAGTGCTTTCTCCCATATTCCCCCATGTGCGCAAGCCCCTATCTCCACCAGGATTTGAACTCGAGACCTCCCCCCTGCGCGCCTAAGCCCTTACCACTCCTCTATTTTGATTTGTTTTCCATTTCATGATATCTCTATATATATATTTATATATTTATTTATATTTATTTGTATAGTAATATATATTTATATTAATATATATATATATATATATTATAATATATATATATAGTTATATTAATATATATATATATATATTTATATTAATATGTATCTCTATTTATATATATATATAGTTATATTTATTCATATAGTGATATATTTTTATATTAATATATATATATATAGTTATATTAATATATATCTCTATTTATATATATATATATAGTTATATTATTATATATATATTTATAGTGATATTAATATATATATTTATAGTGATATTAATATAAATATTTATAGTAATATTAATATATATTTGTAGTTATATTAATATATATATATAGTTAAATTAATATATATATATAGTTAGTTAGATTAATATAAAGGTATGTAAATATTCATATATTTTTATTTTAATTAAAATAGATATTAGTTATTATTTAGATAAAGCTAATATATTTTATATGTAAATATATTTTATTATTTATATTTATAATTAAATTTTTATGTGTAAATATATAAAAAAATATGTATATATTGTTATATATTTGATTATAAATAGAATTGAATTACAAAAAATGATGAAATTTCAAAGAAATAATATCAATATGAATGTAATACCTTGGAATAAATTCATTCCCCACCAAAAAAATCCAATAATACCCCCTTAAACGATGTTGAAAATCCACAAAATGTAAAAAAATCGGGGTACCCTGACTAAAAACTCAGTTTTGGAGGCCTTATGGGCCTTTTTAGCCTCTTAAAAACATTTAACTGGGTCTACACACTCATAATTATGTAGATATCATCGCAGGCTTAGATTTGATATGTGGTAGAGCTCAAACGGACACCCGGATCAAAAGTTATGGCCGTTTGAAGTTCGAGTTGCGTTTTCAACATATTTTGGATCTTTTTTTAATTTTTGTTATTTTTTAATCTTCAAATTGTTATTAAATGACTATTACTCCATAATAATTATAAAATTATTAATTAAAAATATTTTTTAAATTTTTTATAAGCCATTTTCACAAAATATTATATATATTTAGTATATTAAGTGTAAATGTATATTTATACTAATAAAAAATATATTTAAAAATTATATATTATATTTATATCAATATAAATATATTTATATATTTATATATTAATATATATATATATTTTGAATTCTACCCTTTATCAGCGCTTTTAAAAGCGCTGATAAAGGCCCCCCTTTATCAGCACTACTAAAAAATCACTGATAAAGGTGGTCCCTTTATCAACTCTAAAAAAAGCGCTGATAAAGGGGGTACCTTTATCAGCGCTGATAAAGGGGTGCTTTTATCAGTGCTTTTTTTAGTGCTGATAAAGGCACCCCCCCTTTATGAGTGCTTTTTCGTTAGTGCTGATAAAGGTTGGCACTGGGAAAAACTGTTTTTCTGGTAGTGCGGCCTGGTTGGCCTGAGCAGGTCCACTCTGCTGACACTGAGAATCTAGAACTTGCTTTCCTCGACCACGACCTCCACCATTTCCTCATCCCGATCATCTAGTGGAAAAATAACTTCCAGCCTGATGTGGATTCATAGATCCCATACCTGATGGGGCTGAAGGTGCAGATCCTCTGCCACTGGATGTTGAAGATAAAAAATGGCAGAAACGTTAAAGGTGACCCATCCTGCCGCAAGCTCAGCCCTCCTTTGGGTCTCTCGTGCACTATGGATTCTTGTGAACATCTCTTCCACACTGATGAAAAGTGAAAGAGAAATAAAAATGCATTGTTTGTCTAGGATTTCCCCCATGTTCACTTTTAAAACTGTGTTTCCTACTGCCAAAAGAGTTGTCACCCTGTCTCAGAACTGAACCTCTCTAGCTCATCAGTTTAGCTTCCTTGACATTTTGCTCCGAAATTAGATCCTGTTTTACGATCTCTATGACAATGGTCAAATGGAATACGTTCATCTACAAGCAGATATTATACTCAAGCCCGTCCTCAAAACGTCTCGTAGTATTTTGCACGTCGCCAGTCAGAGATGAGGCAAAATGAAGAAGCTATGTGAAATGAGTAGAATACTCTAACACGGTCATAGAGCCCTAATGAAGATGTAGGAATTCCTATGCATGATCATCTCTCATAGTCTATAGGAAAAAGTGATCGTAGAAAGCCGCTTGGAATTCAGCCCAAACCGTGTCATTGGTCTTCTCAGCCTAAGAAACAATGTCCCACTAGCGCTTGGTGGAGTCACAAAGCATGTAAACTGTGAGTTTGACCCTTTTCTATGGAAGCATCTCGAGGTGGTATAAGATATACCTTATGGATTCTATCCATGACTCTGCAGGATGAGGGATGCCACTCCCTGAAAAGGTGGGAGGGTACTGCTGTAGAAAGTCTCGTGTGAGGTTTTCAATAGATGGGGAATGTCTGGGAATACACTGAACTAACTGCATAAACCTGAGGCAACTATAACGACCCATACTTTACATACATTGTTATTACTTCAGAATTGAAGCACACTTATTACAACATATAACAAAACCAGGAAAGAACCGTATAGGTATAGTGTCTTTAGAAACTGGGAAACATAAACAACTGGTTCATAAAGCATCTACTTTGCCTCCCATTTATTTCATCATATCTAGAGTCCCTTTTGGCATATCCTACTTAATAACCTTCTTCCTGACCTAGGGAAATAAAACGTACAAAAGGGTGAGCTCAAATGCTCAGTAAGGGTAAATAAAAGAAATATCAATCACATCATATACATAAGAATATAACTTTTGGAAATCTTAACCTACAAAAGAGATCATAATTTCATAACATGGGATAAATCATAGTAGTGAAATGTAATCCCAATAATCATAACATAAAACATGAAACTTTGTGGCATACACACATAATCATATATAATCATTTCTTATTAGTCAAGACTCATTGCCAAGACTATCTTAGTGGACAAAGTCCATTTCTGAACCGAGTTCAATCCTCGTTTCGGTCCTGTTTTACTGAACCGGTTTAACCTGCCGTTCCATCCATGTCTATCTCATGAGATATAAAATCTTTACCCAATTCATTGGAGGGAGATATAGGTCCCACCCATCTCATAATGATACCATTCTTATGTGTTCCACAAAATCATAAACCATACATCATAGCATAACCCATGTAATAAAAAATGGGAATCTTAAACATCGTGACATCATAAAACAATTCATATAAGATAAAGGAATTCATAAAAATAATTCCATCACAACATAATCAAATCAATGTAATAATAGTGATAGAAACAGAACCCTTTATTATCTTAGATGGAAAATAATTTTTATAAAACACTTGAACTCCATTCTTGAGGAAAATACCCTTTCTACTTCAAAAACACGTTTCCTTTCTTAACATGTCATACAATTCTAAAATAAAAGAAGTTGATTAAAAATAAACTTGAAAACTTGTAAAGGAAGCTTCTTGGAAATAATGTTTTAAAAATACATTCATGCCGTATAAGTTAAAAAAAACATTCTTCTCGTACTTTTTTCGGAAAAGTCAAAAAGTACCTTGTATGAAAAATGACAAAATATTCCTTTCATATCTTTTACTAAAAACTCACTAAAGGGTAAAATCGGATATAAACTATTGTAGAAGGATATAAATATTACATATTGAGGAAACATGTATGTGGATGATAAAATACACCCTAGTAAATTCCAAAGTATAAACAATCTCGGATAAAAATGAGATTGTGATATTTCCCTTACCTTAGTTCCAATTTGCTTCGTAAGTGTCCAAACCTCCTGTATAATGATTTAAATAATGTTATTGACTTATTCCAGAATCATACTTATTTTTATTATATCATATATGGCCATATTCTTATCTTCTTGTTAGTAATATTTCATTACTACTTGTTATTTGGGTGTTTATTACGTTTTTGTTCTTATGCATGTTTTGTCGAATAAATTCTTATTCTTCTTTTTAGGTTATAGATACCTCATTTACAGAATGTTATTAGTGTAATATATATCATATTCATTCATTCAATTCATTTATATAATCATTATGCAATGAAGATCATGTAGAACGAGTCGCATCACATCGTGGAGACGGTATTCCGTACGTACGCACGAGTGATGATATCGTTCCAATGATCGTGAAATTGTAATGGAGTGTATATATACTATTTGAGAATCAATATCACTTTACAATAATCATATATAGCTATTATTTACACCATTATACCCATCCAAGTAAGGTGGTGGTGGAAAATAGATTACACCACGGCGTGGAGACGGTATTCCGTATGTACGCACGCGTGGTGATTTTGTTTTCCGTAGGATGGATAGATGGTGAAATAGGGTTGTTTCATACTTATAATAACATATAAGTATATTTGTGATACTGATGTTATTACTTCATAATTAAACAACTAAATAAGAAGAAGTGGAAGAAGAAATAAAGTTTAATGAATCGGTAATGGACATTACCTCTTCTTTGAAGCGCCTCTTTGAGAATTCCTCTTAGGGCACTAAAATTGGTATTTAAAAAAGACCAGGACCTCTAGGATGTTTCTAGGGAAGTGTATAATAGAATTTTTCAGGGGTTGGCCGAGCTTTAAGGCTCAAAGTGGTGTGAGGAAAAGAGGGAGGAGGTTCCCTTTTATAAGGGAGGAGAGGGGCACCTTTTGAATAACTAAAAATATTATTTTATTATAAAGTCAAATTCGGTTTTTAATAGCCCCAAATTGATATATTTCGAAGATAAGGTGGTTATGGGTCGAAATACTCTCATAAAATAGAATTTAGACAAGATTATGTGTTTATATTAACCTTATCTTTTAGTTTTAACTCTTAGTTAATTAGATTGACATTTACCATGTCACTTTGTATTTTTATATTATATATTTAATAAACTTACCATATACATCCAAGAGACCACCAAGTGGTCCATTAATGATACACCTATCATGATATAAGTATCTTTTTAGAACCTTATATTTTTAGGAATATAATAACAATTAATAATATAATATTTGTTTTAGAAACTATTTTATCTCAATTTTGACACTATTTAGTAATTGATTTTTGTGAAAATTATAACAGAATGATTAATTCGCAAAAAGTTAATTAAATAAATACTAACATTTCATATTAACCTAGAAAATTAGTGGAATTCATAAAAAGTCTCAAATTACATTTATTTGGGTATTTATAACATCAATTATGTTAATATTTCATTAATAAGATAATCACTGCATCATCTTTGTATCATAAATAAATTACATTATTTAATTTCTAAAAATTAAAAATAAAATACCATTATGTAGGAAATATTTTTATCTTTCTAATGAATATTTATAGTCTAATTTATCTCATGTATAACCCTATATTAAAAATTATTTACTTATTAAACTTTGATTTTAACTATTTTAACCTTTCTTTAAATAAATTAATAATAAATGTCCTAATCTAATCCGAGTGGGCCTAAATGGTCATATTTTATTCCTAAGGTTGTTTTTGGTAGAATTAAACTTATCCAATAGAATTAAGACATGTGTTAGGGTAATAATAATATCATTTTTACTCTTAATTACCCTATTTACTTTTAACCATGGTAAATAAAAGTAAAAAGTTACTATTCACCAAAAATTACTTTCATCTCATTGAACCACACTTTACTTACTAACATCAACTGTGTATCTCAGATTTTTGAAATTCCACTCACAGAAGCGGTGAAATTAAGTTTTATGTAAATTTGCAAATTCTTCTAGGAGGTGGATAAAAGACGGTGAAAAGTTCAAAAAAAATTTTATATATCTAAAATTATTATAAAATTACTCCAATGAATTAAATTGAACTTATATAGGTAGTATGTATCAATTTTGGCCTAAAATAAATTTAAATAAAATAAAAAATTATTTAAATAAAAATTCGGTTTTTAAATAGTAACCCAGTGTTTTCACTATTCATCAAAAAATGAAAGTTTTCAGAAAAATACCAAAATTTCAACCTAGGCTAATTTTGATATTCCGAATCCAAAAATGAAGTTCATTTTGAAAAATAAAATTTATAAACCTTTAAAAAGTGGTTATTACTATTCATAACAGCTAGTTTTAAAAATATTTTAATTGCATATCGTTGTTTAGTGAAACTTGGTATTGCGTACGACACAAGCTATCGAGGAAGGCCACATTTGCGTGTAAAGAAATACAAGCTAGTGTTGTGTGTAGTGAAATATTTCTTTGATGATTTATATAACATAAAAACAAAATATTCCTCATAAAAGTCTCGAGTGTTACATTCTACCCCCCTTAAAATGAATTTCGCCCTCGAAATTCGTCACTTTGTAACAAACAGATGAGGATACCTCTCCCTCATCATATCCTCGAGCTCCCATGTAGCTTCTTCTAATTGGTGGTTCCTCCATAAAACTTTCACCAAGCAAATGGTCTTGTTCCATAGGACTTTTTCGCTACGATCCAGAATCTATATCGGTTGTTCTTCATAAGAAATATCTTGTTCCAGCGGTACAACTTCTGAGCTGAGTACATGTGAGGGATCATGTATGTACTTTCTTAGGAGAGATACATGGAACACATTGTGAACTTGAGAGAGATTCAGTGGAAGCGTCAATCGGTAAGCTACCTTCCCAACACGATCTAGTATTTCGAAAGGACCGATATATCTAGGGCTCAACTTTCCCTTCTTTCCAAATCTCATGACCCTCTTCCAGGGAGATATTAATAAGAACACTTTATCACCCACTTTAAACTCTAAGTCTTTTCTTCAGTTGTCAGCATAAATTTTTTGTCGACTCTGAGCTGCTCTTATGTGTTGTTGAATAGATCTGAAATTTTCTGCCATTTCATCAACAAGATCAGGTCCTAATAGATTTCTTTCCCCAACTTCATCCCAGCAAGTTAGAGTCCTGCATTTCTTTCCATAGATAGCTTTATAAGGATCCATATGAATACTGGAGTGAAAGCTATTATTATAAGAAAATTCCACCAAAGGTAGGTGTTGATCCCAACCACCTTTGAAATCTATAGAGCAAGCTCTCAACATATCTTCTAGAGTTAATTGTTCTCTCAGACTGACCGTCTGTCGGAGGATGATAAGCAGTGCTGAAACTCAACTCTGTATCCAGAGTATGCTGAAGACTTTGCCAGAACTTCGAGGTAAATCTCGGATCCCAATCAGATATAATTGAAAGTGGTACTCCATGAAATCTTACCACTTCTTTTACATATATCCTGGAAAGTTGATCTAGAGATAAATCCTCTCTAATAGCAATGAAGTGTGAAGACTTTGTAAGACAATCAACTATGACCTAGATAACATCATTGCCTTTGGATGTTTTAGGAAGTCCTATAACAAAGTCCATAGTGATGTTTTCCCATTTCCATTCGGGTATGGGTAATGGTTGTAACATCCCCTTAGAATTCTGTCTTTCAGCTTTAACTTGCTGACAAACCAAGCATCGAGAGACATATTCAGCAACATCTCTTTTCATACCATCCCACCAGAAGTACTCTTTCAGGTCCTTATACATCTTTGTGCTTCCAGGATGAATAGAGAATGAAGAACTATGAGCCTCATCCAGCAGCTCCTTCTTTAATTCGGGGATGGGAGGAACACAAACCCGATTCCTGAACTTTATTATCCCATCACAATCAAGGTTGAATTCAGGAACATTTCTCACCTTCTTTTGTAACTCGACATCTTCTTTATGTGCCTCTTTAATCTTCACATGTATATATGGTTGAACATTCATTTGAGAAAGATAATATTTTTTCCCTTACATTATAATTCCAAGATCCATCCTTTGTAAATCCATAAATATTGGATCTTGTGTGATCCTCATCATGGATAAACTAGCATGGTCTTGTCAACTTAATGCATCTTCCACCTTGTTTGCTTTACCAGGGTGGTAATGAATTGAGCAGTCGTAATACTTAATCAGCTCCAACCATCTTCTATGGCACATATTCAACTCCTTTTTTGTGAAAATATACTTTAAACTTTTATGATCAGTATAAATGTCACACCTTTCTCCATAAAGATAATGCCTCCAAATCTTTAATGCAAAGATTACCGCAGCTAACTCCAAATCATGAGTTGGGTAATTTTGCTCATGTATTTTCAACTGTCGTGAGGCATAAGCTATCACCATATCATTTTTCATAAGAACACACCCCAATCCCTTCTTGGATTCATCACTATAGATCACAAACCTTTCTCCACTACAAGGCAGTGTGAGCACAGGTGCACTGGATAACCTTATTTTCAACTCCTTGAAATTCTCTTCACATTCCTCCATCCAAACAAACTTAACTCCTTTCCGAGTCAACTTGGTGAGTGGATTATATAATCGTGAAAAATCTTTCACAAAACGTCGATAATATCCAGCCAAACCAAGAAAAATTCGGATCTCAGTTACTGTTGTTGGTCTCGAACATCTTTAGATAACCTCTATTTTTGATGGATCCACATATATCCCCTCTTTTGAGATTATGTGACCCAAAAATGAAACTTTTTGAAGCCAAAATTCACACTTGGTAAATTTGGCATAAAGCTTCTCCTTTCTCAGGATCTTTAATATAATTCTCAAGTGATCTTCATGTTCTTCCTTACTCTTTGAATAGAAAAGAATATCGTCTATAAAGAATACCACAAACTGATCAAGATAGTCTCTAAAGACTCTATTCATCAGATCCATGAAGATAGAAGGGGAATTAGTAAGACCAAATGGCATCACTATAAATTCATAGTGTCCATACCTTGTATGGAAAGCCATCATTGCTATATCCTCCCATTTGACCCTTAATTGATGATACCCTGAATGAAGATCAATCTTGGAAAAGTATTGAGCTCCGCATAGTTGGTCAAATAAGTCATCAATGCGCGGGAGAGGATATTTGTTCTTGATAGTGATCTTGTTAAGTTCTTGATAATAAATGCAGAGTCTCATTGATCCATCTTTCTTCTTAACAAACAGAACAGGTGCTTCCCAAGGTGATGCACTAGGGCGTATGAATCCCTTATCAAGATTCTCTTGGAGTCGCTTCTTCAATTCATGCAACTCAATTGGGGCCATTCTATAAGGTGTCTTTGAAATAGGCAAAGCAATCGGTACAAGTTCTATTGAAAACTCTACTTCACGATTTGGTGGAAGACCCGGTAATTCCTCTGGAAAAACATCGTCAAACTCCCGTAAAATGGGCATATTCTTAATTGTGAGTTTCCCACCAACCATTTGAGATAAATAACCTTCATTTAGTGGAATCAAGACCCATAAGATGGAAGAAATTTCCATTGGAAAGTTATGTTCATCCTTGCATCGATAGACGATCATAAATTGATCTGGAATATGAAATGTGACTTCCCTTCTTTGGAAATTGATATGAGATCCATATAAAGAAAGCCAATCCATGCCAAGAATCACATCAAATTTCACTATAGGAAGGATCACAATATTTTCAGGAAGAACTTTCCCACAAACTTTAATCAGGGAAGAATTATAAACTTTTGATGCGACTGTTGTGCCATTTAGTGTTGTCACAACTAACTCAACATCTAATTGTTGAGGTAATACGGTGATACCCTTAGAAAATTCTTCAGAAATAAAAGAGTGGGTGGATCCAGAATCAAATAAAACATTTTCTACTTTAGAGTGGATGGTAAGTGTACCTTTCACCACATCGTTTTCGTACTCCACATCGCTGATAGAAATTGCATGTGACTTTCCTTTGTCTTTAGCCTTAAGAGTTTGTTGACGTTGACCATCATCATCAACCCTTGGATTTGGGCATTGATTGGAATAATGCCCCATCTCCTTGCACTTGAAACATTGAAGTGTAGTAGGTTCATTCTGTGTATCCCTTCCTTTTTTTGCATCATTAGACATCTTCTTCCCATCATTGCGGCATTCAAATGCCCGATGACCTTACTTTCCACATTTGAAACATTTACTTGTCCATTTAAGACAACTCCCTCCATGTTTCTTTCCACACTTTGAGCATAAGGGAAAGCTCATCTTCTTTTCAATGTGCTCTTTAGATTTTCCTTTGAATTCCATTTTCCACTTCTTATCAAACCCATATGACTGATGGGTTACTCCAATCTCCATATCAACTTTGAGAGCACATCGAACGATTTCCTTGTAGCTATTGAAGTCCCTTATGGATAACTCCCTTCGAAATCGATCTTACTATCGGGTTGGATAATAATACCAGAAGCATACCTTGCAAGTCTTGTAAAATTTGCTTCATAGGTTCCAACAGATTCATCATCCTTTTTCTTTAGTTCAAGAAACTCCTTCTCCATCTTTTTTCGGAGAATACGAGGGAAGTACTTATTGAAAAATAAGTTCTTGAACTTGTCCCATTCCATGGACTCAATTTCATCCCTTTTCCTTGTATTCTTAATAATATTCCACCATTGATCAGCATCAACTTCCAAACGATACACTGCTAAGATGACTTTATCATGTTCAGAACATTGAAGAACTGAAAATATCTTTTCAGTGGTACTAATCCATTGTTCAGCCACTAATGGATCAGAAGACCCGCTGAATGAAGGTGGATGCTGCCTCATGAAGGATTCAACAAAATGTTGCTCCTTCCTTTGCTCGTTTGGAAGTCCTGCATGATTCATAGCTTGAGAAAGTTGTGTGAGCATGGCTAAAAGATTTTTCATTCCAGCTCCCATAACGTTTGGTTGCTCAGGGGGACAATCATTGCATTGCCCGTCGCATTCCGCATTAACACGGTTCTTTCGGGTTCCATCCATTGACTAAAACCAAGAAGAATAGTGTGAGAAAAACTAATTATAATAGGAAAACCACATAATCAAGAATCAAATTTCACACTTAAGGTCTTATACTAGGTTATTCATGGTCATTTCTAAAACACTAATATTGTGTTCTATGCTTAGACATATCCTTAGGTTTCTTACTAAGGCTTTCACATCCTAGTTTCCAAAGGTTGACTATACCTTCCCTCTGATACCAACTATAATGACCCATACTTTACATACATTGTTATTACTTCAGAATTTAAGCACACTTATTACAACATATAACAAAACCAAGAAAGGACCGTATAGGCATAGTGTCTTTAGAAACTGGGAAACATAAACAACTGGTTCATAAAGCTTCTACTTTGCCTCCCATTTATTTCATCATATCTAGAGTCCCTTTTGGAATATCCTACTTAATAACCTTCTTCCTGACCTGGGGAAATAAAACATACAAAAGGGTGATCTCAAATGCTAAGTAAGGGTAAACAAAAGAAATATCAATCACATCATATACATAAGAACATAACTTTTAGAAATATTAACCTGCAAAAGAGATCATAATTTCATAACATGGGATAAATCATAGTAGTGAAATTTAATCTCAATAATCATAACTTAAAACATGAAACTTTGTGGCATACACACATAATCATAGAGAATCATTTCTTATTAGTCAGGACTCATTTCCAAGACTATCTTAGTGGACAAAGTCCATTTTTGAACCGAGTTCACTCCTCGATTCAGTCCTATTTTACTGAACCGGTTTAACCTACCGTTATAGCCATGTCTATCTCATGAGATATAAAATCTTTACCCAATGCATTGTAGGGATATATAGGTCCCACCCATCTCATAATGATACCATTCTTATGTGTGCCACAAAATCATAAACCATACATCATAGCATAACCCATGTAATAAAAAATGAGAATCTTAAACATCGTGACATCATAAAACAATTCATATAAGATAAAGGAATTCATAAAAATAATTCCATCACAACATAATCAAATCAATGTAATAATAGGGATAGAAATAGAACCCTTTATTTTCTTATATGGAAAATAATTTTTATAAAACAATGGAACTCCATTCTTGAGGAAAATATCCTTTCTACTTCAAAAACACTTTTCCTTTCTTAACATGTCATACAATTCTAAAATAAAAGAATTTTATTAAAAATAAACTTGAAAACTTGTAAAGGAAGCTTCTTGGAAATAATGTTTTAAAAATCTGTTCATGCCGTATAAGTTAAAAAAATATTCTTCTCGTACTTTTTTCAGAAAAGTCAAAAAGTACCTCGTACAAAAAACGACAAAAGATTCCTTTCATATTTTTTACTAAAAACTCACCGAAGGGTAAAATTGGATATAAAAAATTGTATAAGGATATAAATATTACATATTGAGGAATCATGGATGTGGATGATAAAATACACCGCCGTAAATTCCAAAGTATAAACAATCTCGGATAAAAATGAGATTGTGATATTTCCCTTACCTTAGGTCCGATTTGCTTCGTAAGTGTCCGAAACTCCTATATAATGATTTAAATAATGTTATAGACTTATTCCAGAATCTTACTTATTTTTATGATATCATATATGGTCATATTCTTAGCTTCTTATTAGTAATATTTCATAACTACTTGTTATTCGGGTGTTTATTACTTTTTTGTTCTTATGCGTGTTTTGTCGAATAAATTTTTATTCTTCTTTTTAGGTTATAGATACCTCATTTCCAGAATGGTATTAGTGTAATATATATCATATTAATTCATTCAATTCATTTATATAATCATTATGCAATGAAGATCATGTAGAACGAGTCGCATCACATCGTGGAGACGGTATTCCGTACGTACGCACGAGCGATGATATCGTTCCCATGATCGTGAAATTGTAATGGAGTTTATATATAATATTTCAGAATCAATATAACTTTAAAATAATCATATATAGTTATTATTTACACCATTATACCCATCCAAGTAAGGTGATGGTGGAAAATAGATTACACCACAACGTGGAGACGGTATTCCGTACATACGCACGCGCGGTGATTTTGTTTTTCGTAGGATGGATATATGGTGAAATAGGGTTGTTTCATACTTATAATAACATATCAGTATTTTTGTGATACTGATGTTATTAATTCATAATGAAACAAGTAAAGAAGAAGAAGTGGAAGAAGAAATAAAGTTGAATGAATCGGTAACAAACATTACCTCTTCTTTGAAGCGGCTCTTTGAGACTTCCTCTTAGGGAACTAAAATTGGTCTTTAAAAAAGACCAGGACCTCTAGGATGTTTCTAGAGAAGTGGAGAAGAGAATTTGGCAGGGTTTGGACGATCTTGAAGGCTCAAAGTGGTGTGAGGAAAATAGGGAGGAGGTGCCCTTTTATAAGGGAGGAGAGGGGCACCTTTGGAATAACTAAAAATATTATTTTATTATAAAGTCAAATTCGGTTTTTAATAGCTCCAAATTGATATATTTAGAAGATAAGGTGGGTATGGGTCGAAATCCTCTCATAAAATATAATTTATACAAGATTAGGTCATTATATTAACCTTATCTTTTAGTTTTAACTCTTAGTTAATTAGATTGACATTTACGATGTCACTTTGTATTTTTATATTATATATTTAATAAACTTACTATATACATCCAAGATACCCCCAAGTGGTCCATTAACGATACAACTATCATGATATAAGTATCTTGGCCGAACCTTATATTTTTAGGAATATAATAACAATTAATAATATAATATTTTTTTTAAAAACTATTTTATGTCAATTTTGACACTATTTAGTAATTGATTTTTTTTAAAATTATAACAGAATGATTAATTCAAAAAAAGTTACTTAAATCAATACTAACATGTCATATTAACCTATAAAATTAGTTTAATTCAGAAAAAGTCTCAAATTACATTTATTTGGGTATTTATAACATCAATTATGTCAATATTTTATTAATAAGATAATTACTGCATCATCTTTGTATCATAAATAAATTAAATTATCTAATGTCTAAAAATTAAAAATAAAATACCATTATGTAGGAATTCTTTTGAGATTTCTAATTAATATTTATAGTCTAATTTATCTCATGTATAACCCTATATTAAAAATTATTTACTTATTAAACTTTGATTTTAACTATTTTAACCCTTCTTTAAATAAATCGATAATAAATGTCCTAATCTAATCCGAGTGGGCCTAAATGGTCATATTTTATTCCTAAGGTTGTTTTTGGTCGAATTACACTTATCCAATGGAATTAGGACATGTGTTAGGGTAATAATAATATCATTTTTACTCTTAATTACCCTATTTACTTTTAACCATGGTAAATAAAAGTAAAAAGTTACTATTCATCAAAAATTATTTTCATCTCATTGTACCAAATTTTACTTACTGACATCAACAGCATCTCTCGGATTTATGAAATTCCACTCACAGAAGTGGTAAAATTAAGTTTTATGTAAATTTGCAAATTCTCCTAGGAGGTGGGTAAAAGACGGTGAAAAGTTCAATAAAATTTTTATATATGTAAAATTATTATAAAATTACTCCAATGAATTACATTGAACTTATATAGGTATTATGTATCAATTTTGACCTAAAATAAATTTAAATAAAACAAACAATTATTTAAATAAAAATTCGGGTTTTAAATAGTAACACAGTGTTTTCACTATTCATCAAAAATTGAAAGTTTTCAGAAAAATACCAAAATTTCACCCTAGGATAATTTCAATATTCAGAATCCAAAAATGAAGTCCATTTTGAAAACTAAAATTTATAAAATTTCAAAAAGTGGTTATTACTATTCATAACGGCTAGTTTTAATAATATTTTAATAGCATATCGTTGTTTAGTGAAACTCAGTATTGCGTACGACGCAAGCTATCGAGGAAGGCCGTGTTTGCGTGTAAAGCAAGCCAAGCTAGTATTGTGTGTAGTGAAAGATTCCTTTGATGATTTATATAACATAAAAACAAAATATTTCTTATAAAAGTCTCGAGTGTTACACAACTATCCCTGAACTAAGCGTCATGGTCCCTTAGAAGATCGGCAGGAGGTAGTACCACAAGAGGCACTGCAAGAGGTACTACAAATGGTTCAGGACCCACCATCTCTGGAATGTTCTCACTACCACTCTCTAGAGGCATGACATGAAGACATCACGATGACATTGGTCTATAATAGCCTAACACACACCCTCAGAAAAAAAGTAAATAAGATGAGGAAAACATGTAAGGCACAAAAAGAGTTTAGGTATATAGCTTGACTCTAAACACTACATAACAGATAAACCACTTCAAGAGTCGAGTTTTGACATGGAAGAGAAAACTATGAAGGATTACTAAACAAGGTCTACTATCCATTTCCAGGTTAAGTCAGGTTAACATCTAACAGACTATCACAACTTTGTATTTAGAAAACTAGGGTTTCAAAAAATTTACCAATAGGAACAACAACACTCACATGCAAATGGGAAAATGCACAGTAGAAGTAAATTTGGCATGGAAATATGCATGTCATTTTAATCATATAGTTCTTAATATGATGCATGTAATGTATTGCCCTTATATCATCGGGCTGTAATGTTAAAGACCCATTATTTCATCAATACCAATACTAATAACAATGTAAAACAAGTGAGTCACCCAATGGTGAAGTCATATCAACAATAATTGGCATAACCAATAACTACAATCCCAACCCAGGAATTTGGGTTTCCCTTGTACATGGGTTAGCTACGTCCAAGCATAGGGTACATTCCAAATCCCTATATCCTAGTCTCCTATCTAACCCAAATAGTAAGACAAAAGGAAAAATACCCCTCTGATACCACTTTGTAGAATCCCTATCCCAGGAGCCACCTGAAGGGTGCCCCGTGCCAGGTTGGCCACATAACCTCAAGCGTATCTCTCCGAATGCCAGAGGCTGCCAACTAGTAGCGAGGGGCTTTTTCATGTTTGCGTGGGAGATTATGCCCTCATAGGTAATATGTATTATCACGGCGTAAGTAAACAAAAATTAATAATAAATAGCAAAAGCATATAAATGAATAAACTACATCAGAAGCAACATGAATGATCCAACTGAATAAGAATCAAGTGCAGAAGCTCACAAAACAATGTCATGTTATGATGTTTTTCTAAACTAAAAGCATGAAAAACATTAACCCAAAAATACTATCAACTAAAAAGAAAAGACACCAAGTGAAACAACTGCATCACAAGCAAGGCTTGGTCCTCTTCCCCAGTCTCCATCCTAAGCAGCAAGAAACAAACAAGAATCAGAAGCAGCCACTTCCCTTTGTCAATACCTTCAAGCATATAATATACTCAGGTGTCAATGACGCACGAGCAAGGTGTGAGATAAAATCCTAGTAGGTCGGCACCCACGGTGTCTAAACCTTCTTATTTTGTTCAGTAACAAAACACAATGTTTCATTATATAATAAATGCATATATTTAACTGAGTGCAATAAAATAAATAACTCGGCCTGGGTTCCCAAGGACACCCATCTCTAACCACCTGCTTCGGTCTAAGATGAGAGTCTAAAGGAAGTACCTATAAAAAGCAGGATTCACATATGCATATATATAATCCTGGAAAAACAAGGTAAAACAAGGAAGAGGCACACTCCCAAGCTTATGCTTTAACTTGGGGTCTAGATCATGTGTTAACTAGTAGTGCTTCAACATACCAGAAAAATATCACAATTCTCAAGAGACTCAAAGTGGCATTAACATAAACCTTCAGTGAATCATTATTAATGTTCAAGTTGAGAATTGGTGTCTGAGCCCTTCTTGAAGGTATACCTACGATACATCCTTCAAGGAAATCTCCCAAAAGACCAAGTATATCTCGAGGCATGGATTTACCATGAGTCTATCCTGATCTCGCAAAAAGGGGCTGAGTATCATCTGAGGCTGGAGTATCCACATTGCCAATAGATCCATCCTCGATGGGACCTTTTGGAACCGGTATCACTCATAAGTATTTTGAAATCTTGGGGAAGTCTCGGTCTGGAAAAGTCTAAGACACCGCCCCTCGACACGTAGTGGTAACTAGTCAAGAATGGAGAGTCTAAGTGTGGCCCTTAATACAAGAACAACATTCTCTCTCTGCCCTGAATTTAATTAAAATTTCACACTAGTGGATATGACATAGCATGTATATGTAATTGCAGTGTGAAATCTAAGCAGATACACCTGTGCATCACAAGATATTAATTTAATATTGCAGCGTAAAAACTTAACGAGGTTGGATACTATATCAGCATGGGTAGATAAATTAACTTTTTAATATATAAATAATTCAGAACAAATAACTACAAAAAATTCAACAATTCAAGTTTCATAATTATTCTAAAATAATAATTTAATTTAAACACAACAAAAATGGGCTGCGTAACAAATGCAGTTAAATAAATTAAATGTTTGGCTAACAGAATTTATACCGACCATGTCGGCACACCCAAGGGGGTGTCCGACCATGATACAAAAATTTAAACCAATTAATAAATGATAAATAAGGCTGGAATAATTAGATGAAACAATTAAATTGAAAATATTGGTTGAAATTGAACAATGTCGGTAGGCACCGACGAACGACCCAACCATGCATTTTTATAAATCACAATGAAATGGAGGGAAAACGGGTAGACCCCTACCTTATGGTCGCAGATGATCCTATGATCCATAGTAATCTTTGATTTGACCTAAAACAGTAGAAAACAAATGATTTTAGAAAAACCCTAAATAAGGAAAAATCATTCTGCTGCGGACTACGTGAAGGATACTCAACGAAACTCTACGGTTCCAAATGCACGTGATTAGCCTTCAGTACAGAAAAATGGCCTTTTGCGATGGGTTATTTGCAATGGGAATAAATCCCATCACAAATAGTCCATTGAAGAAGTTATTTGTGACGGGACCCCAAGTCCCGTCGCAAAAAGTTAGGCGCGGTTTGTGCGCTAAACCACAGGAAGGGTATTTGCGACGGGGAGGCACCCCCCATCCCAAATACCCGGAGACGATAAAATACTATTTGCGATGAGAAAATTCCCCGTCGCAAATTGTTCATTTGCGGGTCACTATTTGCGACGGGACATGTCGCAAATACCCAACAACGGTAAATATTGATTACGACAGGATGTTGCTCTATCACAAATAGTGTGTCGGCACACCACTCTTTGCGACGGGTCACATCGCAAATACCCTTTTAACTACCGACAGTAATTAATGCGGTCATAGGTATTTGTGACGGTACTCTCGTCACAAATACTACCGTTGCAACAAATCTAACTTATATATACCCCCATCCATTTTTTTCATTCTTCCTCTCATTTCCTACATTCTCTCTCTCTCTAAACTCTAATTTTAGAGGGAAAATTTCTCTGAGTTAATTTTTTTACGAAGATGTTTTTGAAGTCATCTTCACCTATAACAGATCACGTTTAAAGGTTTTTATATTTTATTTTATTTAATATTAATTTTATTTGTTTTATATTAATTTTAATTATTGTTAATTGGATGTAATTAAATTAGATTTCGATTGTTTTGTCATCATTATTTATTTGTAATAATAAATTTATATTATTAGTACTAATTATTAATAATTAGTAGTAATTAGGAATTATTAAAGATAATTTGTAATGAATATAAATTATTAGCGGAAATTAGTAATTAGTAATGGTAATTTGCAGTAATTAATAATAATTAACGCTAATTAGTAATAATTAGTGGTAATTAGTAATAATTTGAAATAAATAGTAATAATTAGTAAAAAAATAGTAATAAATACTAATAAATAGTAATAATTAGTAAAAAATAGTAAAAAATGGTAATAATTAGTAATAAATACTAATAATTAGTAATAATTACTAATAATTTGTAAGAAATACTAATAATTAGTAACAATTAGTAACAATTAGTAATAATTTGTAACAATTAGTAATAAATACTAATAATTAATAATAATTAGTATTAACTAGTAATAAATAGCAATAATTATTAAGAATCAGTAAAAATCAGCAACAATTAGTAACAATTAGAAATAATTATTAACAATTAGTTACAATTAGTAACAATTAGTAACAATTAGTAACAATTAGTAACAATTAGTAATAATTAGAAATAAATAGTAATAAATAGTAATAAATAGTAATAAATAGTAATAAATAGTAATAAATAGTAATAATTAGTAATAATCAGTAATAATTAGTAATAAATAGTAACAAATAGTAATAATTAGTAATAATTAGTAATAATTAGTAATAATTAGTAATAATTAGTAATAATTAGTAATAATTCGTAACAATTTGTAACAATTAGTAATAATTAGTAAACATTAGTAATAATTAGTAATAATTAGTAATAATTAGTAATAATTAGTAATAATTAGTAATAATTAGTAATAAATAGTAATAATTAGTAATAATTAGTAATAAATAGTACTAAATAGTAATAAATAGTAATAAATAGTAATAAATAGTAATAATTAGTAAGAAATAGTAATAATTAGTAAAAAATAGTAATAATTGGTAATAAATAGTAATATTTAGCGATAAATAGTGATAAATAGTGATAAATAGTGATAATTACTGATACTTAGTGATAATTGGTGATATTTAGTGATAGATAGTGATAGATAATTAGGAATAATTTGGAATAATTAGGAATAATTAGGAATAATTAGGAACATTTATGAATAATTAGGAAGAATTAGGAAGAATTAAGAAGAATTAGGAATAATTATGAATAATTAGGAATAATTAGGAATAATTAGGAATAATTAGGAATAATTAGGAAAAAATAGCAATAATTAGAAATACATTAGCAAGAATTAGGAATAAATTAGCAATAATTAGGAATAAATTGTAAGAACATGGCAAAATTTCCAGTTAATTGGCCACACTCCTTTGCTCGATGACTCTTCTCCTTTCAACTCTCACCGACTCAATACATTATAAAAAATGTGCTTCTACATATGCATATCTAATCTCATATGCATGAGATTGGATACTCATTCTGGCACGTGCGTCACAATGCGTGCAAATTTGCAATATTTATATACCTACTAACTACTGTAGAAGTGGCGAGTAGGGTCGAACCACAAAGAGAATGTGAGTAGACACTAGAAATGTCCTTTTGGAGTAATGTTCAGGAAGATGGGATTTAATTGTGTGATTAACAACTAAGTTCTAAAAACTAAATGACTATTTTAATAATGACTATTTAAATTAACTAAAACTATCTAAGTAAACTAAGCTATGAAAGAAACTGGCAGAGATGGAAGTGTCAGAGTCGTGACGTCCATTCAAGTGCATGTAATGTCAATTATTTAATTCCCACATTTGAATATTTATTTATTCAATTATCACTGATTCCAAATATTATCAAAATATTATCTGGTCTAGTTCTTTGATGTTAGACAGTATTCTAATGTTTACACAAATTATCCGTCATTTATTTCTCTGTCCTGATGAATAATTTGTGCGTCATTATAGCACTAAATCACTTGGTGAAATACGACGACCTGTTTCTCACAAAGTCTAAGTATCTACCTGCATCGGGTTCGCTCACATGAGATCGCTTATTTAGTATCACTCACACATGTTTGAAGAAGCGTACACACAAAATATTATTTTTTCAATTAATATATTTAGATATTCAGAATTATCTCACGTGCTTGATCGAATTCTGGATAAATAAATTCTCTAATGAACTCTCATCCGTGATTACTTATTAGGTATCACACGAACAGGCACCAAAGCATGTGTGTAGAGCCCAAATGAAAATTAATTTAAACGCAGATACAATTAATTAAATAAATATCCAAATGAAATTAATTCAAAAGGAAATAAAAAATGATGATAAATTAAAGACATGCAATTACCGTCACTTTCATCATAACTCCGACACAAAAAGAATTAGCCTTCCATCGCGATGACACAAAACATAAAATAATAAATAGAAGATATCACCGTGCTCATTTCATTTTTGTGGTTACCGCGAGATGCCGTCAATTATTGCAAAATAACAATCATCACTCCGATCTATGCAGTCACTGATGCTATACTCAAATGAAACCACCGCGCCACTGAAAATATGATCTGATCTGTGCTCGCTCTCACCGGGCGACGTCAATCTCGAGAAGTCCAAGCAAACTGTCGTGAACGTCGATGATGTGTATGAAACTACACTGCGCTCTTGATGATGGTTTGTCTATGGTTCAATCGAGGAGGTCTGCTCGCTATGGTCGGTGTTCTTATCAATGAAGAGGTCCTTGATGCTTGATGCCTGCTGCATGCTGAAGTGGCCGAGAAGGGAAGGGGGAAGGGGAGTCCGTAGGGTAGAGGAGTGGTGATCGGGTGAGTGAGGGGAGGAAGGGGTGGCGTGGGTGTGTCGTGAATAGGGAGAGGGAGGGGACGACATTTCCAGGGGTGAGGGGGTGAGGCAGAGGGATGATAGGGGATGCCAACGGGTCCAAAAGGTGATGGGGAGGTTGAGGGTCGCAGGTGAGAGATAATGGGGTGGCAGGGGTAGTGGTTAGAGGATCGGGGGTTGTGGTTAGACGGGATGGGGAGGGGGGACGATGGCTGGGAAGGGGGTGAGGAAAAGGAAGAGGGAGGCGGGTTATTAGGGGAATGAGATTGGAGAGAGAAGGGGAGGTTGGTGAGGGAATAAGAGAGGAATGGGTCAAGGGGAGATTGGATTGGAGAGAGAGTGTGGGGTGGGGAGGGGTGACGTGGGTAGGGGTGAGGAGTTAAAAAACCGAAAAATAAAATAAAAAAAGTTATATTCAAATTCAAAAAAATATATTTTCTAAAAGTTAAATAATAATAATAATAATAATAAAATAGTATTAAAATTTAAATATTAATTCACATGTAATTAAATATAATATTACTATTAAATATAATAATAAACTAATAACAAATACTATTTAATTAATTCAATAAAATAATGAAATAAAAAAATACTAAATTACTAATATAAGTATATTAATTAACTAAAAATTATCAAAATATATAAATTACTGTAAAACTACAAAAGTAAACTAAAAATATAAAAAAAGTTTAAACTGATTAATTAAAACTATGTTAGAAAATTATAAAAATACATGTGAAATCCATGTACATAAAATCCCCCAAACTTAAACTTTTGAACTCCTCGGCAAAACAATCAGAATGAAAACACAAGTGGTCGTAGACAAATCAAAACATAAAAATGACAAGTTCAAAATTCTTCACTCTCATTTAATCATAAAATATCATGCTTCATTTAAAAATTCAATGTTCAAGAACAGTTTTACTTTCACTTGCATTCTTTTCAAAACAAGTACGTGCACTCATTTATCATGTGACCTACCTTCCATTACTCTCATTACTCAAAAAATATTTGATCAAAGTTTTTCTCAATTCTTAAATGCATGCATGCTTACCATAGGATTACCATTAATTTCACATCTCCACTAGTGGAAATCAAAATAATGCACCAATCTCAAGGACTTTACATGAGGTTCAAATGTATCTGAGGTTATGGGATGGTGGGTAAAAAAATTGACATCTTTTTGGTAAAAAGGAGGGTTGAATCTTGAAATAAATGAAAGATATATGTTAATACAAATGTCTCCCTCAAACTCTCGCTCCCCACACACTTAAAACATTACTTTTCCCAAAGAATATGATAATTCAATGTTTCACTCTTTTTTTAAGACACATCTCACTCAAATAATATGGTCAGGAAAAACAGTTTAGTGTCAACTTTATAACCCCTTGAAATAAATGTCAAACAATAATCCCAAAGAATGGTACACAAGTAGTGTATACGCTGTAACAACAGAATGAAAGTAGGTCATATAGAAAACTTCTTAGCTCCTGGAGTAATGAATCATCACTTTTATAGGTATCCCTAAAGTTGAGGGTTACCGCGTAATGACCACCAATGTACTCATTGTTGGAACGAAAAGGATTATATATTCCTATATCAGAATATATGTAATGAATGTGGCTACTGGGAAAAATAACTTAGATGATCAGGATGAGATAATTTCAATCCATGTGCATCAAATGACTCACTTCCCCTCAAAAAACCCTCTCTATGAGTAAATCTCTCCCCCACACTTAGATTGAAAATTATCATGAAAAAATTCAAGAAATGGGTAGGGAAGGGTATCAGCTATGGGATCATCCTAAAAGGTTTCTTCATGGATTCTAAGGGCTATACGATAGAGAAAATGTATGGGTGGCTCAGTGGGTCAGCGGGGCTGAATAATCAAACAGATGCCTCGATCATTTTAGTGCAACTTTAAGAATTTCTATTGCTTTGATGGAAAGACATGGAATGTTTTAGAAGAAACAAACATGGTTGAGATTCCCTCAAGAAAAAGAGAAATAAGAGATGATATAAAATGGCTCAGAGTCCTCATGGGTATGGAAATATAATGTTGGAAAACACAGATGAGCATGAGTGCAAATAAGTGTCTCAAAAATATACAAGTTTTTGAAAAAAAATTTCAAAGCATGAAATAACATCAGCAATCATCTAATTCATGAGATCAAGGATCAATGAATTTCAAACAAGAATCGGGTGCTCAAACTACCTTGGGACGCAATTTGTATGCCCCTGACTGTGTTACGACCAAAATGCAGTGGCTTTCCTCTGGGTTCATAAATGACAAGAATGTTAGTTTTTTTCAATTTTTTTTGTTTTTTTCTTAGTTTACATGGTGTTCTTGGAAGAATAAAATATGGAAAAAATAAAATGCTTCCCTATGTAAGTGAAGATAGACATGGAGAGGTTGTTTGTATGTGATGAAGCTCCAGAAATGGTATACCTGTAAAACCCACACATTTACAACACATACTCGCATCATATCAAATAAGTCACACCATAATCAAAAGCATGTGGATGATAAAAATATGTATAATTAATTCAAATGCACTACAGTTCCAGGAGAAAACAGATTGCGGGAATTGCATTCCTATTTTATTTTATTTTTAAAGAAAACTAAATGAAATGAAATTAAATGCAGTGAAAAGAAAATAAAAAAATGATGGGTTTCATCCCACTAAGCACTAAGTTTAATTCATCTTCAGCCAGACGTTGTTGAAACTCCACCAGGATCGAATGGAAATGTAAACCATGCATCTGCTTCTTTTTTAGTAGGAGTGCGGAATCCATTCAATGAAGATGATTTTATCCTGAAAGCTACACAAAATATCAATAGAATATTGTTATAGGAATGGATGTGTGGAATGAAATGAAAATATTACAAATCACAAGGGAATGAATATACCTCTCCTGAAGAAAGACTCATTGAATAATTGAATTTTAGGAAAAGTCTGTCAGCGGAAAGATCAAGAAGATTACCTCTTTGAACATACACAGGTGAAAAAGTGCCTTTAGAAGACTCTTTCAGTGGTCATCTTATACCCATCTCATCCTTGAATGAAATATTAGGGTTCATGATGTATCTCGATTCATTTTCACACCCAACCACTAGCACATGGAAATCTACTGTTTTCCAACTCAATTCATGCTTGATGGTTTGATTGATTATTCCAAGGTCAAAAATATTGTTAGCATATGTGGGTATTTCAAGTGAAGTTTTTTTTAACCTTGATGCATTGAGCAAGTGGGGTGGGATCAATTGGAGAAGATGACTCCATTATGTCAAGAATGACATCTTTTTCAAAATTTTCTTCTATACCACCCTCCTCATATTTCTTTGTTGGTACATGTTTCAACATACACCCAGGATCCTCCAAGCAATCACATTCTTCCATTGTTTCTAGAAAATCATGAGTGTTCTATACCACCAATGCTGATTGATTCTCTTACTCCATAAAAGTTTATAATGTCTCCATTTTAGAAAAAGTTTTGGACTAACTAAGATTTTCAGAAAGAGGTGATTCGATGTCATTTGAAGTGATTTCCTCTTGAGTGTGGAAATCCATTGTTTCTTGGTTCAATTCTGAATCTATCATGGTAAAGAATGGTCCTAGTTAAATGCACTCTTCATCCTCAAAAGGTGTGATTTGATAGACGTTGAATGTGTTTTTTTCACTTTGGGATGACTGGGTTGTGAACTCACAGATGGACATGAAAACACATTTTCAGAGGAACCATTATGTTCAACTGGGTGGAAGACTAAGCTCTCATATTCTTGAAATGTGATTAGATTGGAAGAATTATATTGTGATGGATATTAGTCATCACTTGGATGAAAATAAGGAGGATCAATCTCATTTTTAGAACTGGGACATGAATGTTGTCCAAATGGAACCTCTACTACACTCTCCTCAAAGAGATTGTTATGAATTGGTTCTTCAAGTAGCAGTGAGGCGAAAAGTTGAACAAGTCGAGTCATTTGATTTCTTAAATTTTTCATTTGATTTTCTAAATATTTTGTTGATTTTTCTAAACCTTTTTTTTATTCTGTAAATATTTTGTTGAAGAAAGTAACTTTGTATTTCCTTCATCTTGAAGTTCAAACCTCCGATTTTTCTCAATGATAGCACAATGCAACATGAGCTCAATTATGGAATCATTTGTTTGACATGAATTATCAAGTTCTAATTTTTCAAGAATTCATTGACTTTGAAAATGATCGACAGATGTGTAAGGACTTGTTTCATAGCAAGGAAAAATATTCTCATATGGATCATAGCATGGACTTGAATAAAGATCATTGAAATAAATGGGATTACCTGGATAGCTCATGTGCGGTGAATCATTATACGACATACCTTGTGTTGGGGATGCGTTGGGTGGGTAATGGTTGTAATTGTGTGGTGTGGCCTACATCATTTTGAACTTCTAGGTTTCTTGAAAATCCCTGTAATGAAAAATTCCTAGAGTAGTAAACTGTTTTTTTATTGGTTTAGTTTTTTTACCTAAATAACTCTTTTCAAAGAATATCTAATGCTACTATTCTCTCCAGAAATGGTGCTAGAAATTTGTCACATGCATCGCAGCGTGTGAAAATTTTCAATATTTATTTACCTGTTAACTACTGTAAAAGTGGCGAGTAGGGTTAAACCATAGAGAGAATGTGAGTAGACAGTAGAAATGTCTTTTTGGAGGAATGTTCAGGTAGATGGGATTTAATTGTGTGATTAACAACTAAGTTCTAAAAAATAAATGACTATTTAAATTAACTAAAACTATCTAAGTGAACTAAGCTATGAAAGAAACTGGCAGATATGGAAGTGTCAGAGGCGTGACGTCCGTTCAAGTGCATGCAATGTCAATTATTTAATTCCCATATTTGAATATTTATTTATTCAATTATCACCGATTCCAAATATAATCAAAATACTATCTGGTATCATTATCTGATGTTAGAAATTATTATAATGTTTACACAAATTATCCGTCATTTCTTTCTCTGTCCTGATGAATAATTTGTGTATCATTATATCACTGAATCACTTGGTGAAATACGATGACCCGTTTCTCACAAAGTCGAAGTATCTACCTGCATCGGGTTCGCTCACATGAGATCACTTATTTAGTATCACTCACACAAGTTTGAAGAAGCGTACATAGAAAATATTAATTTTTCAATTAATATATTTATTTATTCAAAATTCTCTTTCACTCTTGATCGAATTTCGGATAAATAAATTCTCTGATGAACTCCTGTTCGTGATTACTTATTAGGTATCACACGAATGGGCACCAAAGCATGTGTGCAGAGCCCAAATGACAATTAATTTAAACGCAGATACATTTAATTAAATAAACATCCAAATAAAATTATTTCAAAAGACAATCGAACATGAGGATAAATTAAATTCATGCAATTACCGTCACTTTCATTACAAATCCGACACAAAAAGAATTAGCCTGCCATCGCGACGACACGACACATAAAATAATAAATAGAAGATATAATCGTGCTGGTGTCGTTGCTGTGGTCACCATGAGATTCCTTCAATGGTCGTAAAATAACAATCATCACTCTACTTTGTGCAGTCACTGACGCCATACTCGAATCAAACCACCTCGGCGCTGAAAATATGATCTGATTTGCGGTCGATCTCACCATGCAACTTCGATATACAGAAGTCCAGGTGAACCATCGTGAACATAGATTATGTGTCTGAACCTCCACTACACATCTGATGATGGTTTTTTGTTGGCTATGACTGAGGAAGGCTGCTCACTGCGGCTAGTGTGCTGATCAGTGAAGAGGTCATCACTGTTTGATGCCTGCTGCACACTGAAGTGGCCGAAAAGGGAAGGGGAAAGGGGAGTTCGTAGGGTAGAGGAGTGGGGTCTGGGTGAGTGAGGGGAGGAAGGGGTGGGGGGGGGGGTCGTGAATAGGGAGATGGAGGGATGATGGGTCTAGGGGTGAGGGGTGAGGCAGAGGGGTGATAGAGGATGCCGGCGGGTCCAAAGGGTGAGGGGGAGGGTGAGGGTCATGGGTAAGGGAGAATGGGGTGATGGGGGTAGTGGGGAGATGATCAGTGTTAGTGGTTAGGCGGGATGGGGAGGGGGGATGATAGCTGGGAAGGGGGTGAGGAAAAGGGAGAGGGAGGCGGGTGATTAGGGGAATGGGATTGGAGAGAGAAGGGGAGGTTGGCGAGGGAATAGGAGTGGAATAGGTCAAAGGGAGATGAGATTGGATAGAGAGTGTGGGGTGGGGAGTGGTGACGTGGGTAGGGTTGAGGAGTTAAAAAAACTGAAAAATAAAATAAAAAAAGTTATATTCAAGTTCAAATTAAAAAAAAATCTATTTTCTAAAAGTTAATTAATAATAATAATAAAATAGTATTAAAATTTAAATATTAATGCACATGTAATTAAATATAATATTACTATTAAATATAATAATAAACTAATAAAAAATACTATTTAATTAATAAAATAATATAATGAAATAAAATAAAACACTAAATTACTAATATAAGTATATAAATTAACTAAAAATTATCAAAATATATAAATTGCTGTAAAACTACAAAAGTAAACTAAAAATATAAAAAATGGTTAAACTAATTAATTAAAACTATGTTAGAAAACTATAAAAATACATGTGAAATCCATGTACATCACATTATTAGGACCATATTTTTCATAATGTTTTTAGGTGGTGACAGTTGGAAGAAGACGATTCATCGATGAAAAGGGGGATCTTTTGTCTGGTGGCTCATTTACTTACATATTTCTCATACTGAAATCACAATGAAGAATCTGGTTAGAGTTACGCTTATGCATTCCTGTATGCACAAGAATGAATTTGTGTAACTCTGAGAATATTCTTCATTGTGATTTCAGTGTGAGAAAGTTGCAAGTAAATGAGTCGTCAGATAAAAGAGTAGCCGCTAATCCACTGAAAATTGTGTCGCCTGTAATTAGTGGTAATTAGTAAGAAGTAGCTGTAATTATTTATCTTCTATTTTTTTATAGTGTTTTTCTTATTTAAAATTATTCAAAAATAGTAATGATTTTATATTTTTGTCGAAAAATATAGAACAAGGAAGTCGACAACGGTCATTATTAGATGATCACACTTGGATAAATCAGCCTAGAAATCCAAACGGTTCTATGTTAAATCCTATATATATTGAGGGTGTTGAAGCTTTATTATCATTTTCATCATCAAAACCATAATTTTTTTCAAAGGTCACAATTAAGTGTCCTTGTAAAAACTGTGCTCTGAGAATGTTTGACACATTTGACAACGTTGGGGGACATCTCTTGCGTTTTGATTTACAACCAGATTATGGTTTTTGGTATCAACACAATGAAAGTAATTCCAGAGAAGATACTAATAATTTGATTTTGGATCCATAATGGTTTGAAAATTTAGTACATGATGTTGCGGGTCGATCTGTTCAACAAATAGAAACTTAGGATGATATTGATTTAACTCCTGAGTTGGTACCATATAAATTTTATGAGTTTTTGAGGTCTGCTGAGAATGCATTATATCCTGGTTGCAAGATAAATAATTTATAAGATGTTGAAAAATATATGGATTTTAAATCATATAATGGAATGCCAAACAATGGTTTTGATCAGATATTTTATTTGATAAAAACATTGTTACTAGAAGAAAATTTGTTGCCTGGAAATTACTATGAGAGAAAGATGCTGGTTTGTAATTAGAGCCTTAGTTATCAAATGATTCAAGCATGTGAAAATGATTTCATCTTATATTCTGGTGAAAATGAGTCATTGAATAGTTTACCCACATGTGGAAAAGCGAGGTATAAAGAAGATCAACTAGGGAATTCTAGATTGATTCCTGTAAAGAAGTTGAGATATTTATCGCTTAAACAAAGGTTGTAGTATTTATTTATGTATTAGAACACAATGACAATGATGTCATGGCAAAAAAAAAAGATTTCAACTAGTAAAATATTGAATCATCCTTATGATGGTGATTTATGGAAACATTTTTACTGAGTTCATCCGTCTTTTTCTTTAGAATCCTGGGACGTGTGATTGGGTCTTTCTACTGACATTTTCTGTCCATTTGGTTCTTATGGTAGTTAGTATTCATGTTGGCCTATCTTTATAACTGTGTAAAATTTACTTCCATGGATGTTGATGAAGGAGAATTATATCTTTTTGACCTTATTAATCTCATTACATCCAAAAAATTATATTTTCATTTATTTGAAACCATTTATTGATGAGTTAATTTCATTGTGGAGTGATGGTGTGAGTACATATGATTTTTCTATTAAACAAAATTTCCTACTAAAAGCTAAATTAATGTGGACAATTAGTGGCTTCCCGACCTATGGAATGTTATTTGGCTAGAGTACACATGGTCTGAAATCATGTCCTTACTGTATGAGAGACAACAAATCGTTTATGCTTGTCAATGAAAAAAAACCTTTCTATTTTGACTGTCATTGCATATTTCTTCCAACTGATCATCCTTTTTAGAGGAAAAAATCTCATTTCAGAAAAGGCACAATTGAAATGGATGAACCTCCAAAAATTATATTAGGTACAGAGTTAAAATCAGTTGTATTTTCATTACCTTCCATCACATTTGGACCAACAATAAACCAACAGAAAATTAATAACTTTGGGATAGAACAGAATTGGATAAAACGAAGAATTTTTTGGGATCTTTTATATTGGTATGTTTTTTTGGTCCGCCATATGTTGGATGTCATGCATATTGAGAAGAACAATTTTGATAATTTATTTCATACAGTTTTGGATACACCAGTTAAGACCAAAGATAATGAAAAGGCACGATTAGATCTTGCCCAAATTTGCAGGTGAACAGAGCTTGAACTGTTTGAAAATGTAAGATTACAGAGGTTAATGAATCCAAAAGCTTATACATTGTCCAAATAGAGACACTTATTATTTGTTCAGTGGATTTCATATTTGAGACTTCTAGATGGCTATGCTTCCAAATTAGGCAGATTTGTTAAGAATGGTCATATTACCAGATTAAAAAGTCATGATTGTCATGTTATAAGGGAAAGAATTATGTCAATTGGATTAAGAGGTTTGTTTAATTATATGATTTTGTATTTTATAACAGACATATCATATTTTTTCGAGACATTTTTGTGGAAAAAATATACTAGGATGCACAAAGAAAACTGAAAGATGTTGATGTAATTATATGTAAACTAGAAAAAATATTCCCATCGACTTTCTTTGAATCAATAAAACATATGATATTACATTTTCTACATGAAGCAAATTGTGGAGGTCCAGTACAGTTTTAATAGACATACCCATTAGAGATATGCATACAGAAATTGAATAAAAAAGTACGTAACAAAGCATTAGTTGAAGGCTCAATTGCTGAAACTTATTTGTAAGAGTAAATTGCTTTTTTTTTTCTACTCTCATTATTTTGAATATGAATATCCCTAAAAATACAACCGCATGGGACAGAATGAGGGAAATTTTGATGATGAAACAGATAACAAATTATGAATTTTTAATCAACCAGAACTTGGCTTTAGTGGAATTCATAAACAATGGATTTCAGATGATGAACATCAGATAGCTCATACATATGTTTTGCTCAACTGTGAAGAAATGTCAGCATTTTTACTATGAGTGCTTCTATCACTTATTCTATAATTTATGTTACATTAAATAAACTTATTTTATTTGTAGGTTATATTATAATCATATCAAGAACCAGTTTCCACAAATTATAGTATATGCTCTTGAATAATGCTGGGGAAAAAAATTTCTCAATGGTTTCAAAAACTGGTAACATAAATTATTGATGGTTTAACATATAATTTAGTTTATTATTTATTATATTTATAATTGTTTTAAAAAAATTCAGGTGTCTCAACATACTGATAAAATTGATAAGTGACAGTGTATATTGAGTAACCCACCATCCAAAATGGTTAAATCTTATAATGAATATGTGGTGAATGGTTTTCAATTTCATACACATGCATATGAGGAATCAAAAAAAAAATGAATGGTGGATTTTACTTGAGAGGATCTCATCATAGAGAAACTGAAGTTTAATTTTAGAGCATGCTGGATGAAATTATTGAACTGTGTTATCTAGGACAAAATTACATAATGATGTTTAAATGTTGGCATTTGGATACTGAGAGAGGCTTGCATGTTCATCCAACTCATGAAATCTTTGATATTAAATATAAAATTATTCTTGTTGTAAATGAACCATTTTTACTAGCTCAACAGGCACATCAAATTTATTACACAATGTACTATGCTATTTCAAGAGACCTGAGTGATTGGTGGATCATAATAAAAATGAAATCTCGAGAAAATCAGTTTACTCAAAGTGAATGTGGTTCCACTGAAGTGTAAGAAATTGAAATTTTTTAAGAGACTACTCAAAATATATCCTTTTCACAAAGAGATGTGAATATCGATGATGACACCCCACAATTAAGGGCCGATGGTGACAATGATGTTAATGATGTTACAAATGAATTTGAAATGGTAAGAGATGATGAAACTGAAACTCATATGAATTTTGATGATACCGAGGAGAAATGTGAAGACAATTAAATTGTTAGATATTAAGATGATGATGAAGGTGAACATTGACATAGTTAAATGCTGATTATAATCATAACTAATATATATCTATATATAATAGTTATTTTCAACTATTGATAACAACAATCATTTTGTGTTTCAGATAGATGATGATCTATTTCTTCAGTTGCAAGAGGGTGACTTACCTTTGGATGAGGAGGATTTGGGATCATCTAACCCTCATCCTACTAGCGGTTGAGGGGGTACGTGGAGGGGGCGCGGTCTTGTGCGACTAATGATTCCTAACCCTATCCCCAGACATCTACATCTTGGCTTCGATTCATGCACACATAGTTATGGTTACCTATGTATTTTAGTTAGATTTCATTAATTTGTTTATATGCTAATTGTTTGATTATTTATTCTTTTTTCATAGTTTTGTGCATGTAGCTATTAGACAAGGGAGCGCTATGTTGTGCAATTATTTTTCTCAGCCATGGATCATATGGGAACAGATTCTCATTGATGTGCAACTCGACATGTTTAATCATTGACTGGTACATAAATAAATAATATTTATTTTGAAATTTATTTAATTAATAACTTGATATTATAAATTATTTGTAGGGTTTATGGTATCTCATCAGTGATAGCATGCGTGATGTTATCTGTGTGACATGATAAGTTTATATGCGTGACTATTTCCGTCTGTTTTTGCACAATTTGAGGACAGCCATAAAGAAAGGAGGAGTGACAGTTTTTGATGAGTCATGTAGAGCCCACTGACCAGAGTACATTTCATCTCACATTTGGTATGGATTATGGTCATACTGGTTGGGTGGTGGATTTTAGAAGAGATCTTCATTGAGCCGGCAGAACCGGGGGAGATAGGAGGTGACACATCGAGCTGGTAGCTATACATTTAGTACGCATAGAGAGAATCTTGTAAGTATCTATTTAAATATTTTATATAACTTTAAATATAAGAAGTTTATTTTATATTCATATAGGCAGTCGAGCATCCCGATATTGCAGAGTACGACGTTTATCAGAGGATATACAATGATCCAGCCACCGGAGAGATTAGTGGTGATCGCTAGCATTGGATTGTGGTCAGTATTTTTTTTTTTCAGTTTTAAAATTAACTACATATAATATTTTCACTATTATAATTTCATATTCGAATTTAATGACTCATATGAGGTCACGAACTCTCAAACACTGGCTGAGAGTCAAGCTGAGACGGTTGATCAAACTAGTGTCCACCATTTCGATGAGGCGACATGGATACAGGTGACCCAGTTTGCCTTTGAGAGGGGCTGAGTAGTTGGTATCGGCTCTCATTTGACTCCTGGGACTTATTATGGTACTACTACGATGTCGACGTCCATCTCAAGAGGAGCTCGTGGAGAGACATCATCTTCTGGATCACAGTAACAGGAGCAGTTGCGAGCTCAAAGTGATTTTATAAAGAGTTTATAGAAGCAGCAGAAAGATATGCGTTAGTAGCAGCAATAGCAGTACGAGGAAGATATGCATCAATGGAAGTAATAGTAGCAGCACCACGAGGAGGATATGCGTCGATGAAAACAGCAACAACATGAGAAGATGTAGTACATGCGTCGTCTGACTTGTAGTTTAGGGATGGAGTTTCCTCCACCATCTCCTCCAGGCCCTCCACCTCCTCGAGAAGACCATACCCCAAGTGATTTTTTTGTTATTGTAAAAACATTTGAGTTCAAGATTTGTTGTAATATGAACTATTTACAGTTTATTTCTTTTATATTGGTGCGAATATTGCATATTTTTTTAATATTTTTCTTCTTATTATTTATTATTAGTATTATATTTTTTAACATTTGTTTAATTTACTACTAATAATAATAATAATAATATTTTATGATTTTTATATATATATTTTTTTGTGAATCTTGAGGTTTTTTATATTTTTTATATTTTTATTATTTTAATAATATTAATACTAATTTTTCATTAATTTTTCATAATTTTATTAAATATATATATATATATATATATTTATTAAGTATTTGTGATGTGACCTTTTGCAACGAGACCCCGTCGCAAATAGTTCATATATATTTTTTAAATAAGTATTTGCGATGGGAAAAAGGGACCGTCACAAATACTTCTTTGTGATGGGCTCATCACAAGTGGTTTTTATATATATAACATATGTAAATGGATAACTATTTATGATGGAAAAACGGGCCCGTCGCAAATACTTTTTGTGACAGGCCCGTCATAACACGGTTTTATATATATATATATATATATAATGTATATAATCGGAGATCTATTTACGATGTCGTTTTCTCCAACGAGCTATTTGCCACAGGACCCTGTCACAAAAGCTCATTTACGACAGGATCCCGTCACAAATACCTCAAATTCTAGTAGTGCTTACCTTAAGGTTTACAGTGCACCTGACAACGAAGAAAACAGACGACGAACAGAAGCGAAGCGGTCTTACGAAGATAGGAGAAGGTGGTGCACCACCTAGGAAGAGGGGGAGGCACGATGTGAGAGAGGGAGGAGAGGAAGAGAGGAGAAAAAAAAGAAAAAAAAGAAAAAAAAAGAGAAAAAAAGAAAAGAAAAACAGAAAATAAAATGAAAAATAAAATAGAATAAAAAGGATGGAAAAAATGAAGAAGATAAAAATAATAAAAATGGTAATCTCCCACTTTAATTATTTTAAATTTTTATGTAATTTTATTTTTATTTTATTTTTAAATTTCTTTTTATCCCTTCTTGCTTTCTTTTAAATTTCCTTTAAATATCTTCTTATTTCTTTTCAATCATTAATTAATTATTTTAATCTCGAACACCATACTAAAGAGCGATATAGCGTTTTTCATAAATCCCCTGTGATTATTTAAATTATTTAAATAGTTGTCCAGGACCCGCAGCGTGGTGTGTAGGCGCGCGCCCTCAGTTTCTTTAAAGATTTAGATAAAAATAATTTAAACACGGTTTGTACCTGATTAAAGTCGGGACGTTACAATATATATAAATATGTATAATTATACTCACAAATACACACTTATATAAAATATATAAAAGTGTATGTATTTTGTATGTTTGTATTTATTTATAAACATAGAAAATAATACATTTTATAAATGTATTTAAAACTAATCTTATAAATATATATTATTATATGAATAAATATATAGAAAAAATATAACTATATATATATATATAAATAAATAGATATAAATATATATTAATATAAGAATAAATATATATATTGATATAACTATATATATAAATCTTTATTAATATACAAATAAATATAAGTATACATATATATAAATAAATAGATATATCATTAAATGGAGAACAAAGCATCCTGGGGGAGTGGTAAAGTGTCCCGGAGCAGAGGAGAGGTCTCGAGTTCGAATCCTAGGGAAGACAGAGGTTTGCGAGTGGGTGTAGGGTGGAGGGATAATGCTGTTAAAGGTGGTGGAGGGGGCTAGGTCAGTGTGGATGGGGGGCTAGCGCTCTTAAAGGGGGTGTTAAGTGATGTTAAAAGGTGGCTCCAATTCAATTTTTTATTTATTTTTTTTGACTTTTATCAGCACTGATAAATGACCCTTTTATCAGTGCTTTTTTTTAGCCCCGATAAATGACCTTTTTTATCAGTGATTTTTTTAACACTGATAAAAGGGGCCTTTATCAACATTTTTTTGAGCGCTAATAAAAGGGACCCCCTCTATCTTCATTTAGATTAACATTACTTTTTTAGCACTGTAAATTCCCTTTTCTGGCGCTTTTAAATGTTATATTTGTAGTAGTGAGTAGTAAAGGTGCAGATCTGTTAGGGGGGGGGGTCTCATATTCAAAACTCATTGAAGGTAGGGGTGCGTGGGCGTGTGATATAATAAGGAGGTAGTGGTGATAAAAGGGACCCTATTTTAACGAGGCTTAGATTATCAATGTTTTTTTAGCGCTAATAAAAGCGATTTGCAGCCCTGTTAAAAGGTGATTTGTGGAAGTGTTATTTGTAATATTTGAATTGTGTTTTTTTTATTTTTAAGACATAATATTTGTATTGTTATTTTTTTTCTTTAATTTTGTATTGTTTAAATTATTTTAATGTTTTAGTGCTGCTAAAAATTAGCACCTCTACATAAGGTGTTAGGATTTTTTCATCATTTAGAACTTCAGCATTTTTTTAACACTAACAATGCACAATTTAACAAACAGTAGAAGGAATTAAATTCATCTCTAGGAGCCCAGTAATTATACACGATGTCTCCTACTGATATTTAATGCACGAAATATGAACAAAACCTGAATGATTTTGCCTAATAATTTCTCCATTTTTATTTCATTTTCCTAATTTTTTTAATAGTTTTGGTAAACTTTTCCACCTTATTTCAATTCCATAGAATAAACAGTAATAAATAACCTGAAATTCTAAAAATTCATGAAAATACAACTGTTTATAAATTACATCAAATACATATCCTAGGATAAGAAATTTATTATTGTTATTAGAAAATTTGATCCAATTTTTTCTTGGAGTCCACGTTTCTGTGATTTTTGATCCACACAGCCAGCACCCTTCGGTTGATCCCAATATCCTGGAAGATCCACTCCGCCACCCAATCATCCTCTCTTTGAATCCTCCACCCCACCATTTCTGAAAACCCTGCCATCTTCTCATTGTTCTCCTACATAAACTTCGTCCTCAACCTCTTCTTCCCCTTCTGCATTCCTCTACCCTCACTGTAATGCTCATCATCGTCCACTGTGCCACCGTATGCCATCAGATGGATCTCTAGGTGTCAGTGCCTTTTTTAGGCCACTTTCCAATGGAAAAAATAGGCCGAGCACTTCAGAGGATCTGGTGAGTTGTCGAGCATGAACTCACCGCAGCCATCCATCGCCACCGTCCCCAATGATGCAACGTGGTTCTTCAGGAACTCTCTATAGCTTGTTGGGAAATACGGTAAAGTGACGAATGCGCAAAAAATTGAAAAGAAAAATCATAGTGTAAATAAAATCTTTACCCCCAAAATAAAATGGATGCATAGCGACCCAAAATTAAATGTGCAGAAAATAAAGTTGACACCGGAAATTTTTACGTGGAAAACCTGAAAGGGAAAAACCACGGGACCTAGTCCAGAAAGAGGGATCCACTAAAATCAAGAGGTACATGGTAGAGACTCCCCAAAAATGGAATTTATCTCAAAAGTAATACTCAAAAATAAAAGTGTAGATCAAATATGGAGAGCAGTAAAGATGATCATCGAAGAAAGGAGATAACCAAATGGGATTTTCTCTTGGTGTTGTTGCTTCTGGTGATGTTGAAATTCCTTGCCTCTGCCTCCTTATATAGGGAAAATAATCAGCGTCAAATAATGTCACCGCGTCAAAAGAGTGTCACTGCATGAATTAATTCATGCGGTCTTGGACCACATTAAAAAAACACCGCATTAAAATTGAAACCGTGTGGGAACCATTTGAGGAGGCGTTATGTGGTGCGCCAACTAGGAAGGCTCCCAACAAACTCCCCCTCCAACTCAAGTGGGGATCACCGCCAACCCTGCAATCTGTCGGCAAGTATTAAATTTTTCTCTGGGTAAACTCTTGGTCAACATGTCTGACCCATTTTCATCAGTGTGGATCTTCTCAAGCTCTAACTATCTTAAATCAAGGATGTTGTGGATCCAATGATATTGAACATAGATATGTTTCGACCTGCCATGAAAACTGGAATTCTTTGACAAACAAATAGCACTCTGACTATCAGAAAATAAAACATACCTGTCCTCATTTAAACTGAGCTCTCGAATAAATTTTTTCATCAACAACAATTCTTTGCATGACTTAGTAGCTGTAATAAACTCTGAATATGTGGTAGATAAAGCAACACATCTCTGCAATCTAGACTGCCAAAATATATCCCCCCCTACAAAAGTGATCAAATATCCTGAAGTATACTTCCTCAAATCGATATCTCCTGCCATATCTGAATCTGTAATGCCACAAAGCATAGGTTCCCATTTTCCAAAACACAATCTCAGATCAGAAGTTCCATGAAGATAACGAAAAATTTACTTCACTGATCTCCAATTTTCTCTACCTGTATTTGATAGAAAATGACTAACCACACCAACTGCATGAGCTATATGAGGTCTAGTACATATCATAGCATACATCAAACAGCCAACGACAGATGAATAAGGTATGTGCTGCATCTCCTCTCTCTCTTCATCAGTAGAAGGTGACTGACTGGTACTGAGCTTAAAATGTAAAGAAAGAGGAGTACTAACCACTTTAGCTCTATCCATAGAAAATCTCTGAAAAACCTTCTCAATGTATCTCTCTTGAGATTACCACAATTTCTTGGCCATCCTGTCTTGGGATATTGTGATGCCAAGAATCTGTCGTGTGGGCCCCAAGTCTTTCATCGTAAAATACTGACAAAGATCCTTTTTAATATATCAATTCTATAAGTATCATGGACAACAATGAGCATATCATCAAAATAAAGCAAAATTATAATAAAATCATCTTTAGTAAATCTCCAAACAAAAACACAATGATCAGAAGATGTATTCCTGAAACCCTGATGATAAATGATAGATTCAAACTTCTTATACCACTACCTATGAGCTTGCTTCAAACCGTACAAACTCTTCTTCAACCTGAAGACGTGATTTTCATTACCTGTTTCAACAAAACCCTCTGGATTCTCCATATAAATATCCTCCTCTAAATCTCCATGGAGGAAATATGTCTTCACATCCATCTGCTCAATCTACAGATCTAAACTAGTATCCAAACCAAGAACAACCCGAATGGAAGACATTTTGACAAAAGGGGAGAAAATCTCATCAAAATCAATACCTTTCTTCTGACAGAATCCTTTGACAACTAACCTTGCCTTGTATAATGGAAGGGAATTGGATTCTTCATTTTTAATTTGATAAATCCTTCGATTTTTCAAATCTCTCTTCCCTATCCGTAACTTCACCAGCTCAAAAGTGTGGTTGTCATGCAATGATGTCATCTCATCATCCATTTCCGCAACCCATCTGTCTTTCTATTCACTCTCCATTGCCTCATCAAACTATTCTAGTTATCCCCCTTCAGCAAGGAGCACATACTCATCAGGTGAATATCGAGTAGAAGTAGTGCGATGCTAAGATGACCTCCGGAGTGGAACTGTGGGTTCATTAATAACCCCTAGAACTGGATCATCAGAAACAAATTGTGCATCGGAAACATCAACTCCAACCTTGTCACCTTGAGCATCATTTTTTATATCAACATGATCATATGAATCAACAATATGAGGTAAATGTGAATCAAAACCTCACTCAAGACTGAAAAAACCATCAAAAGTTGGAGAAGCATATTTTTCTCCCTTACCAATGTCTGCAATAGTCTGATCCTCCTTAAACACTACATTACGGCTTCTGACAATTTTCTTCAAAACAGGATCATAGAACCTATACCCAAACTCATTGTGTCTATAGCCAATAAAAATACACTAGCATGTCTTACCATCCAGCTTGAATCTCTCATCTCTAAGAACATAAACAAAATCCTTGCAACTAAAAACACACAAGTGATCATACCTAATCTCTTTTTCATACCAAAATTTGTCAGGAGTGTCTATCTTCAAAGCAAATGCAGGTGATAAATTGATAATATAAGCAACAGTAAGTAAAGCCTCACCCCAAAAGTTTCCAGGAAACTTTTCTTCTGAAAGTAAACAACGAACTCTTTCCAGCAAATTTTTGTTCAGCCTCTCAACTACACCATTCAGCTGAGGTGTCTTGGGAAGCATCTTCTGATGATGAAAACCTTCCTGCATGCAATACTGATCAAAAGGACCACAATAATCTCCTCCCTTGTCAGTGCAAATACATTTCAATTTCTTTCCTGATTCCCTCTCAGCAGAAACATGTAATTGCTTAAAAACACTAAGCACTTGACTTTTGTAATTCAAAACATAAACCCAGATCTTTCATGAGTAGTCATCAATAAATTTAACAAAATAAAGACTTCCACTAAAGTTCTTAGATTTCAAAGGACCACAAAAGTCAGAATGTACCAATTCAAGTACCTATGACTTCCTGTGTGGAGGATGACTGCTGAAACTCACTCTGCTCCATTTTACTGCCATGAAATGATCACATGTGTCCAATTTGACACACTTCAAATCTAGAAGAAGATTTATCTTGTCCAAACAACCAAGACCTTTCTCACTGATGTGACTGAGCCTCTTATGCCACAACTTGAACGAAAACTGCACTCAACAACGCAAGCAATATCACAAGAAATAGAAGCTCTAGTCTAGTAAAAACCGAATTGATTCTTCCCTCGAGCCACAATGAAGGATACTTTAGAAATCTTCCATTTACAATCACCAAGAGTATTGATAAACCCTTCATCATCAATAATGCTGGTAGAAATAAGATTCAATAGAACATCAGGTGCATGTCGAACATTCTTCCAAATCAGCTTACTTCATGTACTGGTCTCTAAACAAATATTCCTGATGCCTACAATGTCAGAATGACCATCATTTACCATCTTCAAAATCCCAAAATTACATGGGAAATAAGATGTAAAGAACTCCTTCTTCGATGTCATGTGAAAACATGCACCACTATCAACAACCCAACAAGAATCATCAGAAGAAATGTTAATGGAGTCATAAACAATAACAATATCACCCCCTGTAGCAGCGGAGACATGGTCATCTCCATCACCATTTTTATTCTGTGAATTTTCCTTCAATATGTTCTCTCTTTTCAGCTAATAACAAAATTTCTTAATATGACCCTTCTTACCACAATGATGAAATTCGAAATATCTCTACTTTTGTCCGGATTTGCTTCTGCCTCTGCTCTTACCTCGACTGCTCCGCCCCTGGTCCTGGCTTCTCCCCCTGTTATCTATGACTAAAAGCTCTGAAGAAGATTTATCTTGAGTGCGTCTTCTGACCTCTTCATTTAAAATAGCAGACTTTACAAAACTAAATGTCACAACACCATTAGGAGCAGAACCGGTTAGAGTAACATGAAAATTCTCCCATGAATCGGGTAAAGTGTTAAGTAGAAAAAGAGATAAAACCTCATCTTCAAAATTGATACCCATTCCGGAAAACTGATCAAAACACCCTTGATATTAAGTTAAATAATCAGAAATAGACGTACCTTCTCTGTACCTCAAGTTAATCATTTTCTTGAGAAGAAACATTTTGTTGTTTCCCATCTTGGAAGCATAGGTCGTCTCAAGCTTCTCCCACAAAGTTCTGGCGTGAGAGATGTTGACAATGTGGTTCATCATGTTGTCTTCGACCCATTGGTGAATGAAGACATAAACCATCTCATGCTTGAACGCCCATTCTTCTTCTGATATCCTCTCTAGCTTCTGGGTATTAAACACTAGAAGATGCATTTGCTTGATAAAAATCAAATCCTTCATTTTAAGTCACCACATATGGTAGTTGGGACCATTCAGTAAAATCATCTGACTGTAATTGGACTCCATAATAAATATGAAAAAAAGAACCAAACCCTTTGATACCAGATGTTGGGAAAGATGGAAAAGCGATGAACATGCAAACAATTGAAAATCGAACACGCAACAGAAATAAAATCTTTCCCCCAAAAATAAAATGGATGCGCAGTGACCTGAAATTAAATGTGCAAAAAAAAAATTTACACTGGAAATTTTTATGTGGAAAACTTAAATGAGAAAAACCACGGGACCTAGTCTAGAAAGAGGGATCCACTAAAATCAAGAGGTACATGGTAGAGACTCCCCAAAAATGGAAGGGATCTCAAAAGTAATACTCAAGAATAAAAGTGTGGATCAAATATAGAGAGTAGTAAAGATGATCTTCAAAGAAAGGAGATCACCAAATGGGATTTTCTCTCAGCATTGTTGATTCCAGTGATGTTGAAATGCCTTGCCTATACCTCATTATATAGGAAAAAGAATCAGTGTCAAATAATTTCGCCGCATCAAAAGAGTGTCACCGCGTGAATTAATTCACGCAGTCTTGGCCCGCATTAAAAAAACATCACATTAAAAGAGAAACCATGTGGGAACTATTTGAGGAGGAGTTACACGGTGCACCAACCAGGAAGGTGCCCAACATAGCTCAACACTGCTTCACCACTAGAGGAAGGATTCTGCGGGGAGGTTGCCACTGCAACCTTCTCCCAACTTATTGAGTGATTCATTAGAGAGGAAGAGGATCTTGGGATTGAAGGCGAGTAAAGTATAAAAGAATTAGAACGGAGATTTTTTCTAATGGGGATGGGGAGACGCTGTCATTTTATATACAATCGGTCATCGAATATTCATTAGTTATTTATTTTTTAATTTTATGTTTTCATTCAAAAAAATAGATTTTAATAATACAAATATAATTAATGATAATTAATAATATAAATGTTCCGAAACTAGGATCTAGACTCTTTTTTTAGTAATAGATATGTAATTAATAACAATTATTAACATAATTAACATTAATTAATAATAATCAAAATGATAATGTCATTAATAATAATTGATAATATAATTAATAATTCAATTAATGATAATTAGTAATAACTCCCTATGAAATTAATGATTATTAGTCATGACTTTTAATTAATGATACATGAATTACAAATTTAAATAACAATAAGAGGCATGATTTGTGAGTTGGAAAACCCAAAATCACAACCAAAAGAAAATTAATTAATAATGTAATTAATAATAATTAATAATTAAATTCATATTAATTAATAATGAAATTAATGAGAATTAATAATACAATAAATGAGATTGAAATTATTATTAATTACACTTTTTTTATTAAATAATTATAATAATAATAACATTGGAACTTGTGACCACTATATGTAATTAAATAGGTTCAATGAGTGTTTTCATTCTTTGTGGGAAGGGATAAAGTTTAACCAATTGATGTGTTTTAATGCATTTTTATTTGAGACAATGTTGCACGACATAGGTGGTATTTCAATCACCCAACATAGGCCTTTGGACCATAATGAAGAGGATTTCAAGCCATCAAATATGGGGCCTTCAGGTCCTAAAAATTGTAATGGAGCAACTATGGGTGGGTCCACCTTTGGAGGTCGTGTGGTTTGTTCTTGGTGGTCAAAAGGTGTGTGAGTTGTTTACTTTACCTCTAACTTCTAAGACCTTAATAAATATTAGGATTATCCTCCTTGATTCAGAACTATGGGTTTGGGTGTGAGTTTTCTTAATGAATTTTCTTAACACCATGGGTTTGGGTTTTCAAACCCATGGTTTGTGTCGTTTATAATTATTATGTCTCATGGGGTGTAGCCTGTAGTGGTGTCGGGAGGTCACAAATTCGAGTCTCCTCGAGTGTGTGTGCGCGTGTGTGTACTTTGTATTTCCCATTGTAATCCCCATGTAATAAAATTATTATTATTATTATTATTATTATTATTATTATTATTATTACTAATACTACAACAACAACAACTAATATTATCATTACTATTATTACTATTATTATTATGAACAAAACCCCAACCCCTGATACAAGCCTTATACTTCCCTGTGTAGCGCTCCCACAACCGAAGCCTAGTACAGAACCTTGTCTCATTCTTTTTATTGTAATTAAACTACGTAAAACTAAATCTCTCCACCTTGTTGTGAACATTTGAAGTGGTGAAATCATTTAGGCATGAAATTATGGCGTTTAAGCACAATCTGTGGGAACTGAATATTCAAAATCAAGGACTGAGCTAACACCCACCCCTTTCCACTAGACTACCCCTAGAGGGGCCATTATTATTAATTATTAATTAAAATAATATAATTAATAACAATTAAAATATTATTTATTATTATTAACCATTTTTGGGTTTGGTTGTGTTTGTTGACAAAGCCAGATGACCAAAAATGAGAATGGTTGGTGTTTCCAAAGATAGGTTTTTAAGGTGGCTCAGTTTCTTAGTGTTTATCGAAATTTAGGGCCTCAAAATCGGGAGTTTGATGTTGGAAAAATATTTATTCACGGGAGTGAATTGTATGAAGAAATTTGGATAAAATCAGCAAAGGGTGAGAACTGTGGGCCACATACCATGTTCCGAGAACGGTACACGTAGCAGCGAAAGTGGTACGTGAGTGAGGTTCGCGGAACCAAAAATGGTTCGCGGCTAAGAGGCAATGCGGTACATGGATAATATGAAGTCAGTGGAGGAAATTGACCATGTAGGAGCAAAGACGGTACGTGGAGCATGTAGGAAAATGGTTCGCAGATGGGTTGTGGTTCGCAGTGGCTGAAGAATCGGTAAATGGTGGGGGCTGGATCAAAGATTTGGTAAATCTTGATTCTGTGGATTAAGAGGATAGCTTTGCCTATATAAGAATTGATAACCCCACCTATTACTGTGTAGATTTAATTTTATTAGAGAACATATTTTTATCTGGGAATTCGGAAAAGTCCTAAAGTGGTTCACGCTGAAGGTGTTCGTGGGGATTCTTAACCCGCATAAGAAGTTCGATACGCGGAGGAGGAATCTCTAGAATGTGAGGGGGAGAATTCCTCAAGCGGTACATGGAGGGGGAGCTCTGGTGCGTGGAAGAGAATTTTTTCCACAACAGAGAACAATTCAAAGATAGGAGGGGTTTCACAGAGGAGGTTCTTGGAATCGGTATGTGATAGCGGTACGCGATCGCGAAGGCGAAGGCTGTCTATGGACGAAAGAAGGTTCACGGTAGTGGTGAGGGTACATGAAGAAGGTGTCCTGCGTACCAAACCTGGTACTCAGTATGTGGGAGAGGAATGTGGTTCACAGTTTGCTCAAGGAATATTTAAAAGGCTTCAATTAAGTTTGTGAAAGTATTTTCTGGTACCCAACAGTACTCGGGATGGTTTAATTCATCTGCGAGAGAAAAAATAACTTTAATAGAGTATCTACCTATAGTTGAGGATGCATGAATTCATGAAAATGAAGGGACCCACATGTCCATAAACTGTGTTTGGCCTATAAGTCCATAAACTGTGAGTGAATTCCTTCCCAAGAGCAGTGAGGGAAAGAAGAGGAAAACAATGACCCTTTCCACCAGGAGTGATCCAGAGAAAGAGGCATAGGGAGTGACCCTTGGGAATGTAGTGAGAAGACCCTAAAACTTGTAAAGGGAGTGATCCTGGGCATAGAATATCTGTCCTGAACATTGTACTCATTATTGGCCACAAGCCTTAATGAATTTGGTACATCAGCGCATTGTCATTGTATGCTCCTTGGGCATAGCCTAGTGAGGGTGTACTAATAAAAATTATTGTGTCTTGTGCATGATTTTATATCAGTCTGTATATTTCCATAGGAAGAAGAGAGAATTCAGTTTTTTCTAACAACAAAACAAGATCCAAAAGGGAGAAAGTTTTAGTCTACCATACCCTGATTCACCCCCCTATCAGGGTATTCTACTTAGTAAACCTAACAATTGGCATCAGAGGGAAAGGTTAAAATTCAGTGGTTCTCTCTCAGAAGAAGAAACAGAGGTGGTCAATCACAAAGTAATTACGATCTTCGATGGAAATAATTTTTAACTATGGAATAATTGAATTCAACACTACTTCTGATCAGTTGGGATGTATGTCTTCACAGTAGATATGCATGGAATATTAGCTGAAATTAATAGTGATGCTTTATAAAAAGCAGAAATAATGGAATTGGATGTTGATGCTAAAGGGATCAATGCTTTAGGGGGAGACCTATCAAATGAAATCTATATGAAGTTGAGGTCTTGTAAAACATCACATGCAATGTGGGAAAAATTGTTGAACATTTATGATGGTGACACAAAAGTTTGAGAAGCAAAGTTGTAGGTTTTTTGGGACAAGTATGAGGATCTCAGAATAAATCCCAATGAGACTGTTGATACAATCTTTGGCAGGATACATATTATTGTAGAATACATATAGGGTCTTGGAGAAGTCATTGAAGATATGAATATTTTGAAATTTATATTGAGGAAACTTCCACCTTGGTTCAATCCAAAATTTTCAGTGTTGGAAGACAAAGTTCCAAAAGATATGACACTAGATAACCTGCATAGTACCCTTGTTGCATATGAAATGAGAAAAGATGACTACGATGTAATGGAAAAGGGGAAGTCAAAGGAAGTGGAGTTCAAGGCCATGAAGAATATCTCCATTGAAGATATTCTATAGGAAGACAATATGGATGATTTCATGTCATTTCTATCCTCTAATTTTCAAAGAGGAAAAGGAAATTTCAAAGGTAAACATCTATTTGTATGATTTCGATGTGGAAATATTGAGCATTTTGCATCAAAATTTCCTAAGAAGTTTGATGATGAAAATGAATAAAATGATGAAATTTCCCAAAATAAGTATTCATCAAATGAGAAAGGGAGGAAAAGTACTAGTAGAAAGTTCTTCGAAAAGAATAATCTGATTTCAAGAGAAGATGAAAGTTCAAAAGAATCAGAGATAGAAGAGTTGGAAGACTGCATGAATCATATAGTTAAGTAGATGCTTTGGTGGTAGTTTCTAGAAATTATTTAACAAGAGAAGAAAGTGACAATGAAGAAGGATAAATTGAAGGAAGAGTTGATCTACAGGTTGAACTAGAAGCTACCCTTGAAAAGGTAGATATTTTGAGAGTCAAAATGAAGAAAGATAACAAAGTTTTTTTTGATGCCAAACTCTTTATGCAACAACAGGAAGAAGAGAATTATGAGCTAATTGAAGAAATTGAAAAGCTTAGGTCTTCAATGCTAGAAAGATCTGAAAAGGTGGTTGAGTACAAACTCAAAATTGAAGAACAGAAAATTGAAATTGATAGTTTGACTGAAACTAGAAAATATCAAATAAAATGTATCGATCATCTAGAAGAATAGGCCGTTAGTCTTCAACAAACAATTGAAGGTCATGAAAAACTACTAACTCTCGGTTCGACATCAGGAAAGAATATCATACAGGCAACATGTAAGATGATATTTCAGAGGAATGGTCCATAAAAACAAAATAGGATTGATCTAAAATATGAAGTAGTTATGGTTAAAGTCAGACCAAAATAACCCACTCTATGATTGAAGACTGATTTTGGTATGAAGGAGAATCAGAAGATTCAGAGAACCCAATACACAACTTATGGTGCATCATTACCACACAATAATGTACCTTATATAAGATTCTATTGTTTTGGTAAGATGGGACACTCTAAAAATGAATGTTCCATAGCAAAGAGGTACCAAAGGGAACAAGACCAACATAGGTGGTCCTATAGAGTTCAAAATTATAGGTCATCATTTGACAGTCATTGTTTCAGGTGTAAAGGTGTCAGACATTTGGAAATATATTACACATCAACAATGTAGAGGAATGTGCCAAGGCAAACTGAATTTGTTCCTAAGAAGCAGCCAAAAGTATCTTTAAGTGAGATGAAAATTCAAAATCAATTTGCAGCTCTGCAGGTTGAAGCTGACCCATCATATACTGAGGAAGATCAAAATTATCATTCCATGTTGGTTATGAATTCAGAGGCTTGGGTTGAAAAGAAAAGGTCCGAGCAGGCTGTGGTTGCATAAATTTCGTTCAAGGCATCAAATCGCACATTGATATGGATAATTGATAGTGGATTAACTTCCCATATGATGAGAAATAAGAATCTAGTAACTGAAATCAGTTATGATAAATAATGTATTGTAAGATTCAGTAATGATGAGGGATTGAAAATTATTGGTTCAGGAAAAGAAAAGTTTGGAGGAAAAGACATGAGACGACCAGATGTCTTGGTTGTTGAGGGGATTAACCAAAACTTACTTAGTGTTAGTAAATTGTGTAAATCAGGACATGCCATAAGTTTTTCCAAGAAATTATGTATCATCAAGGCAAAATATGGTGTTGTTGTGTTGCAAGGAATGTGTACGAAAGGGAATCTCTACCTCGTGAGTAGAGAAGAAGATATGTGCTTTCTGTCCAAGGATAAAGAATACAAGTTATGGTATAATAATCTTGGGCACATAATACAAGGTTACTTGGAAGATCTGGTAAGATATGCAGCTCGAAATCTCCCTATATTATCATGCGTTCATACTCATATGTGTGATGCATGCCAACAGGGGGAGATCATTCAAAATACATATAAGAAGAAGGGGAAAAGGTCAATGAAACTACTTGAGTTGGTACATATTGATGTGTGTGAGCCAATTTCTCCAAGGACTATTGATGAGATGAGATATTATGTTCTATTCATTGATTAATATAGCAGAACGACATGGGTTTCAATAATCACCCACAAATCTAAAGTGTTCAGTTGCATTACAAGATATCGACAGGAATGTGAAAAGATGCTTGGTCAGAAAATCCGAATGATTGGAATAGATAATGGAACAGAGTTCACAAATAGACAAGTGGAGTATTATCTCGAAAAACATGGGATAAGGCATCAAGTTTCATAATTAAGAACTTCACAATATAATGGAGTAGTTGAGAGAAGAAATCCGATTATCAACAATATGGACAGAACAATGCTCATTGAGAAAGACCTTCCAGAGAAATTTTGGAAAGAAGCAGGGATGACAGTAGTATACACTTCAAATATAGAATTACTTTATCCAAAAGGATAAAATAATTCATATGATTTATGGTATGGAAATAATCCATCATTAAAGTTCTTTTAAATATTCGAAAGTAAATGTTTCATTCTTAATAAGGAGAAAAATAGGAAATTTGAATTCCATGGGGATAAAGGGATATTTCTTGGCCACTCAAAGAAAATAAAAGCATACAAATGCTTCAATAAGTAGTTGGAAAATATATTTGAAAGTCATGATGTGACTATAGTATAAAATTAATAGAATCTTTAATAAATACATGATTAGACTAAAGAAGATAGAGATGAAGAGATGAGTAGATCAAGAGACACTCCAGCTCCATAGATTGAATCAGAATAAGCCTCAGATGACGAGAATAAATCAATTTCTTCCCAAAGACCAAAAATAAAAGATGAAATTGATAGGCAGAACATAATTTGTGACCAGACAGCACCAGTGTAGACAAGAAGGATGAATTCCCCACAGTAAGCATCATACTTATCACAAGTAGAGCCTAAATGATTTGATGAAGCAGTTGGAGATGAGAATTGGGTTCAAGAAATGAATGAATAGCTTGACCAAATTGAGAAGAATCAAACGTGGGAAATTGTTTTGAGATTAGAAGACAAGAATTTCATAAGAAAAAAATGGGTATTTCGAAAAAAAATGAATGATGACAGTGTTGTGATTCGAAACAATGAACGAATTATGTGTAAAGGGTAATCCCAGATAGAGGGTATAGATGTTGATAAAAAAATTTCACCTGTTTCAATGCTGGAGACAATTAGATTATTCTTGGCCATATTTGTGCAATGAAAGTTTAATGTTTTTCATATGGATGTCAAGTTAGAATTTCTGAATGGAGTTCTAGAAGAATAAGTCTACATTGAGCAACCAGATGGTTTTCTCAATCAGGAAGGTGAGACAAATTCTTTTATCTTAAGAAGGCTTTATATGGTTTGAAGAAAGCACCAAGACCATGGTATTAAAGGCTTGATCAGTTTCTAAAGAAGCTCAGTTTCCAGTGTGGTGGGGTTGATTACAATCTATATTTCAACAATGGAAACAATCAAAGGATGATAGTGCAGGTTTTTGTCTATGGCATAATCTTTTGTGGATCAGATGAAGTACAACACAAATAGTTTTCTGAATTCATGAAAATAGAGTTCTAAATGTCAATGATTGGTGAGAACACATTTTTCATTGTCTTACAAGTGACACAAGTAATAAATGGCACTTTTATTTGTCAATATAAATATGCCAATGAGGTTTTGAGAAGATTTGGAATGGATAATTTGAAAGAGATGAAGACTCTGGTTGCTACCAAGTTCAAACTGTCACGAGATGATTAAGGAAAGACAGTTAATATCACGGAAAATAGGAAATTCGTTGGAATTCAGTTGTACCTGACAACAACAAGGCCTGATATCATATTTTCCACATGCCAAGAAGTGAGGTATCAAAGCAATACTAAAGGGAGCCACGTGATTGCAGAAAAAATAATTCTTCGGTATATCAATGGAACAATGGATTTTTGCCTTAATGTATAATGACAAATATCATCTAGAGTTATTGGGATATACAGATGCAGACTGGACTGGTTTAGCATGTGATAAGAAATTAACACCAGGAGGTGCCTTTTATCTTGGAAGGCTGTGTATTTCTTGGATAAGCAAGAAACAAGACTGCATTTCATTAAGCACTGCAAAAGTTGAATACATTACGGCTACTCAATCTTGCATGCAACTATTATAGATGAATAATCAACTTGAAGATATGGGAATTGAAGTAAAATCTCCGATCGGAATCCATTGTGATAATTGAAGTGCTATAAATCTGATAAAAAATCCAGTTCATCACTCAATAACAAAGCACATTGAAATCAAATATCATTTTATCAAGGAGAAGGTGGAGCAAGGGATTGTGAAGTTTGAGTATGTACCTACAGAACAACAAGTTACAAACATTATGATAAAGGCCTTACCCAAAGAAGAATTTAAAATGCATCGACTGGCTCTAAGAGTCCAGTCGACTTCCCTCACTTGAAAAAGTGTGGATGTGGGTCCCCATCTTCCTGAGGTATGGTGTGTCTTTCCCTAATGTACTGATATGTGTTCTTTACCCTATTGAAGACAACCTTGAAGTGCCCTTCGGGTTCATTGAAAAAGGGGGAGAAAGTGTGACTTCTAGGGGAGAAAAGACACGGGGAGAAGATGTTAAGTGGAGCAGCAAGTTAGGGGGAGTTGAAGTTGAGATGAATCTGTTTGGAAGGGATATAATATAGGGGTATCATTAAATCTGGCGATTATATAAGTGATTGATCAAATAATATATATCACGATACCTGAGGATCATGATAAAAGTATAAGAGTGGTGTTGGAATGGTGTCAGAAGGCTTCCAGCACTCAGTAATTGGTATCAGTATGGTATCATTAGTTCGCGATAGAAATGAAGTGATTTTTTGATGAAATATTCATTTACTCTTATTTCTCACACCAATCATTTCTGATGTGGGATTATAGTATGTGTTGATTAAATCTTTGATTGCTATCTTAATCATGTGGAGCGAATGGTGGTTGAAGTTGGAAGGAGTTTTAATGAAGCATCAGAATTTGCAAGCATTATTATAATAAGAGTTTTCAACAAACCCAAAGGGGGATATTGTTGGAAAAAAATCACTCAAGGTGTCCTCTTGGTACGTTTTGGGTGTGGTTGTGTTTTTTGACAAAGCCAGCTGACCAAAAATTAGAATGGTTGGAGTTTTTCGAAGACAGGTTTTTAAGGTGGCATAGTTTTCAAGTGTTTTCTAAATTTTAGGGCCTCAAAATCGGGATTTTTATGTTTGAAAAGGAAGGTTTTCTTCATGGGAGTGAATTGTATGAAGAATGTTAGAGAAAATCGACAAAGGGTGATAACCGCAGGTCATACACCATGTTTTGGGAACGGTAAGTGGAGCGAAGGAAGCGATACGCGGGTGAAATTTGTGGAACCAAAAATAGTTTTCGGTTGAGCGGTGGTGTGGTACGCGGATGGTCTAAATTCGATAGAGGAAATCGACCACGTAGGAGCAAGGATGGTACACTGAGCGTGTAGGAAAATGGTTCGCAGATGGGTTGTGGTTTGTGGTGGATGAAGAATCAGTAAGCGGTGGAGGATTGATTAAAGATTTGGTAAATCTCAATTCAGCGGATTAAGAGAATATCTTTTCCTATATAAGAATCGTTAACCCCACCTATTACTGTAGATATTTAATTTTATTAGAGAATATATTTGGCTCTGGGAATTCGGAAAATTCCGAAAGTAGTTCGCGCTAAAGGTGTTTGTGACGATTCTTAACCCACAAACGAAGTTCGGTATGCTGAGGAGGAATATTTAGTATGCAAGAGGGGGAATTCCGCAAGTGATACACAAAGGGGGAGCTCTGGTATGTGGAAGTGAAGGCAGTCCACAAATAGAGAACAGCTCGCGGATAGGAGGGGTTTCGCAGATGAGGTTCACGGAATTGCTACGCGGTACCGGTACATGATCGCGAAGAAGGAGGTAGTCCGCGGATGAAGGGCAGTTCGTGGTAGCGGTGATGGTACGCGAAGAAGGTGTACTGCATACCAAACCTGGTACTCAGTATGCGAGAGAGGAATATTGTTCTCGGTTTGCTGAAGGAAGCTTGAAAAAGCTTCAATTCAGTTTGTGAAAGCTTTTTCCAGTACCCAACAGTACTCTGGAAGGTTGAATTCATCTGTGGGTAAAAAAGGAACTTCAATAGAGCATCTACCTATAGTTGAGGATGAAGAAATTAATGCAAATGAAGGGACCCACATGTCCATAAACTGTGTTTGACCACCAAGTCCATAAACTATGAGTGGATTCCTTTCCATGAGCAGTGAGCGAAGGAAGAGGAAGACGATGACCCTTTCCACCGGCAGTGAACCAGAAAAAGAGGCACAGGGGGTGACCCATGGGAATGTAGTGAGAAAACCCTAAACCTTGTAAAGGTAGTTATCCTGGGCATTGAAGATCTAGACCGAACATTTTACTCATTATTGGCTAGGAGCCTTAGTGAATTTGGTACATTGGCGCATTGTCGTTGTGTTATCCTTGGACGTAGCCTATTGAGGGTGAACAAAGTAAAAATTGTTGTGTCATGTGCATGATTTCATATCAGTATGTATATTTCCACTAGAGGAAGAGAGAATTGAGTTTTTTCTAACAACAAAACAAGATCCAAAAGGGGAGAAAGTTTTAATCTACCATACCCTGATCACCTCCCAACTTATGGTATTCAACCTAGTTGACCTAACAATATTGTTATTTATTATATTATTATTAATTATTATTAATTTAATTTTCATTACTATTAATTATTATTAATTTTTAATTAATATTAATTACATTACTTTTATTTATTAGTTTTAATTGAGGTAATTAATATATATACACATACATATATTAAATGTGGATGAATGAAAAAAATTGAGATTTTTTCAATGGGTTTTATGGGAAAAAAGTTATTGAATAGGATCTTAGTATCGCAATGCATCATCCCATTTTACATATTTATTTATTTAAATTAAACTGGGATTACAATGGGTACACATTAACTAGGTACCAGACACTATATGACCTGATTAAACAAGGTTATGATAGTGGTTGAACAAGTATTTATAGGGTTAGAGTACTGAATTGAAAACTCAATTAATAAATAAATAGAGTTGGGGTAGTGGTTTTAGGATACTATAAACTCAAAGCTGATTATAAAAATTATTATTATTTAATAAATAATAAATTTTAAAGGCATTAAAATTATAAAAATAATAGTAATTTTGAGTCTGAATCATATTATATTTATAAGTAAATTTTAAATTTTAATTCATTGATTATATGTTATTGAATAAAGTTTAATTAAAAAATATATTTAATTAATTTTTTAATATTTTTATTCTAGTTTTACAAATAAAATTCAAATATTTTCATTTCTAATCAGGTACATGGATGGAATGGCCCGAAGGTCGTAGATTTTTATTTTTATTTGTAGATAATCACCTCTTTAACTAGGTTGTGAGAGAACCCTTAAATGATCCAGAGGCCCAAAGACAAAAATCCTGAACTACATGGTTCGGAGGCCCAGGCTCACAAGCCCTTTACAATATATTGAACCCTAAGTACACTTGAAAAAAACAAATAGGGTAGGGTTAGGGGAGTGAATTTAAAAAATAAATGGGTTATGGTTAATGTTAGGGTTAGAGTTTTGTAAAAATAAACAATTAGGGTTCATACAACCCAAATTCAATGGCTACCCAACCCATTTCCATCCCTAAAATTAAATGATAAACATGAGTTTTTTAAAATGTTTTTATGAAAAAACAAATTATTTAAATGGTTTTATGAGTCTTTATGTGTAGCGTTTAAAGCATTCATATTTTTAAACTAATAAAATATAATCAATTTAACTATAATTATATTTTTTATTAATTATATTAAAATAATATTAAAAATATCATTTAAAATTACACCTAAATCAATCTTTTATAAAGGTCTTTGAAATCTTTAAAAAATTATTTTAAATTCAAGTTCAAAATTTTACATGTCAAATAATAATTTGTTAATAAAATTAATATAATATTAAGAAAACATGAATATTAACAATAATATAACATTAATATCAATATTTTATTGATAATTTATAAAAATATATTAATAATTAATAATGTAAAGGATTATTATGATGACGATGCAATTATTAATAATTAATCCAGGGAGACATGTCCTTCATGGACTATGAAACTACATTCACTGAGTAGTCTTGCTTCACACCCATTATGGTGGGCAATGACACCTTGAGGGTGAGGCATTTTAAGGATAGTTTATGGCATGCCATCAGGGTGCTGGTAAAAATTTTCAAGTTAGCATCATTCTTGGATATGGTGAATCGGACGCTCATACCTGAGGGAAACATGACGGACTGTTTGTGCTTGAGTTTTGTGACAACGTCTATTGATTATAGTGGTGATGCTTAAAATGGTAGGATGAGAGGTTGAGATGAGTCCCATCATCTCATTCAGACAAGAGACTTAGGAAAACCACTGAGAAGTGGTTCTCCGATAGTGTGCTTCTAGTGTGGGTAGCTGGGTTATGTAAGGATGCATTGTGCTTGAGCATCAAAGGAGTGTCAAGCACGGGGAGGGGTTTTGTATCTCGAAATGTTCTGTAGGAATCCTTTTCAATCAGATAGTGGTTAAGTACCTAAAAAGACTCAAGTTTCAGAGATCAGACCGAGAGTCGTACTAGGTGATGGTGGCTGAGATTTAACTGCACACGAAGGTCGTGGCATAGACAGCAAGACCTGGTAGTGGGGTCAGTGGATATTGGCTGGCGCAACACCGTTGAGAGGCCAGGCTTCAGAATGTTGGGCTTCGGGATAGGTGCACACCATGGAGCTTCCAGGGTCAGAGCATGCTAGAGATCCAATTTTGGTTAGAGGTACGTCGTTGTCATAATCATGTTTCTTTTTTATTTAATTTTGGCATGGGCCTTGTGTAGGGATGTCCTTTTTGGGTGCATGAGGTGCGTGAGGTGCATGAGATGTATCAATGGACTAATGAGATGCTGGTTAGTAGGTTGACATCAGCTCAGATACATTACACACACACACACAAATATACATACAGGGTGCATGGAACCAAGATCTTCTATGATCATAATTGGATGCATGGCTTGTGAGGTGCATTGGCATCTAAGAATCGATGAAATGGGGGACTTGTGTGAGGCACCTAGACTGATTTGAGAATCTGATGAGATGTTGGACCTCATAGGTGTCATATGTGATATGAACACAAGGCAGAGACATCTACTGAGATGTGGGACATGATGGGTGTCAGGTATGACATTAGGGAAACTAATGAGTTGGAGGAGTGATGATATGTCACAGGTAGACCTTCGAGTCTAGGTATGGTCAGTGGACTATCAGTTTTATTTGATTTTTGGGGTCGAAATAAAACTTGGGTTGGTAACTCCTAAGGTGGGGAGCCCTTGAGGGAGTTGACCCATCCCCTTTTAAAATCAAGTAGTCTGGGTTAATTTTATAGAGATGGGTATGTTTAGTACCATCTTGTATTTATGTTTTATATCTCAGAGATTAGCTATATTAAGGTGAGGAGAATTTAATGTCCCACATTTTTTGAGTGGGTCAAATTCCTCGCACGTTTTTAATTTTTTATGTTTGGGTGGTAGACCAACTCTTTTATTGTTTATCAGAATTTAATTTTGAGAGTTTCTTTGAAAAAAGGCACTAATTTTAGATGTTTCTTAATGATCGAAAAGTGTATTGGCTGTTTGGTGGGGTTTCAGGTTCATCGAAGGTCAAAAATCCAAGTTTTCAAGGTGCGTAGACTGAGGAACACGGTTTGGGAAAACCGTGCGGCCTCTAAGAAGTAACCATGTGGCCCTCCAGTTCTACTTTGCATGATTTTCCGAACCGTGAAGGTGGTGGAACATGTATTTTCAACCATTTCTGCATTTTTTTACAGAGGTTCACACATGTTTTGGAAAACCGTGCACATGAACCGTGCAATCATGGAGATTGGGCAGGGGCTACCACACGGGCTAAACACAATTAGAGAAACTGTGCGAACTAACCGTGCGGCCCTCTTTAAAGGGGAAAATTACCATCGCTCCATTTTATTTATTTTTTCTCTCTTTTTTCCTCTCCCTCACACGGGCTTCCTTCGAGAACCGTGGGAGCTTTTTCCTCATATTCTAGGGTGTAAGCAAGATTCTTTATCTGGACTTCATTTCTTGATCCGTCTACGGTGTTGGATGCATATCAGTAAGACTCAAACTCATATTGATTCTTTTTTCCTTTTCTCTTGCCTCATGGAGCACTAAAACTGTGCAAGCTAATTTACCCTATTTTTAGTGCATTCATCTAAAATATTTATTTCATCCAAATCATCTCGACTTAGAGGCTAATATCAGATGAATGAACATCTACCAACATAGTGTAGGTGGTTTTTATCTTTCTTTATGATTTTGTGAGTGTTTTGGGGGTGCGACTTTGAGTACACCGTTGGGTAGTCCAAGTGAGACCCTACTAAATTCATGATTGTCATTTAATTAATTAATTGAACCCATGAGATTCCTATGGGCATGCTCAATCAACTCTACAAATTCTTTGAGCCTAGTAAGAGACTTTAGACCTTCTAAATATTTGGTTGGGGTGTATCTTTTAGTAAAATTGAATTGAATTATATATATGTGAGGATGGAGTTGGCCATCATATTGAGAGACAAGGTCACAGGGGCATGAGGTGTTGGAATGGTTTGTCTTAGGGATATATTTAGTGATTTTTGCTCACCCGTGTTGGCCAATGCACTGTTTAGAGTTGTTTTTACACATCAGGACTCAGAGGATGAGGTGGTATTGAACACTCGTGTGTATAGAGGAATCTGTATATTATGTCTTAGGATGATGGTTTGAGATTATTGTCATAGAAAGCTATGAGGATAGTGAGGAACCATCAGTTGATAGTGTTGAGACTATCGGTTGGGGGATGAGGCTTGTCGTACTTGAGGCCGATGGGATAGGACTTATTTAGGATGATGAACATCACTATTCTTTGGAACGTCAGTCTTTGAGTCGACAAGATATTTCAAGAAAGTATTTGAGGGACTAGGTATTGATTATTGGGTGTGCCTTTGGGACGTCAGATATAGTTTTGACATGAGGGGTCGGTTGGCACGAGGTGCCGAGTGATTTTTTTATTGGTGGAACCTGAGGGTTCACCTGGACTGATTTACATCAGGGGATTCCTTGTTATTAGGATAAGGATACTCTCCACTACAGTATATCAGTGTTGGACAAAGCAGGTGATCACTCCCTTGTGGCTGCTGATAATAAGGGGAGTGGGTTTTCATTATTCATGTGTGCAATGGTGTTTTATATTATTATTTAGATACACCTATGTAATCACAGATGTAAGATATGCACAACTTGGTGGTGGACTACTGAGATTTTTTCTCATACCCTATATGGGCCCTTCAAGACACGTGTAGATTTAATAGAATTGCATCCGAGTGAAGGTTTAAGCTCAAGATCCAGATCTTAGTGGTTGAGTTAGCATAGTATGGATGGAAAGGGACCAAGGGTTCTTGTCTCAGCTAGTGTTTCTTTTTGTTTTTTCTTCTGTATCTGCATGCTATTATATGAACACATTGTGGTCGGTCATTGGAGAGCCTCATGCTTACTGTCCGTATAACCTGTTTTGATATGCATGCTTAGCTAAAAATGGTATGTTTTTCTAGTTTATTTATTTTACACTATTCTTGGTTATTGCTTTAATTGTTTATTATTATTGCTTGTGCTTCCGTCGTGAGTGGGTTACTGGTCCAATATCTTTTTCTCTTTATTTCCATTGTTTATATATATATATTAGACCATTATTTTATAATCATCCAAAGATATTGTCTCTCTACTATCACTTTTTTACACCCTCACTGCTAGTCGACAACATTTGGCGTACGGAGAGGCATGCCTATGGTCAGTAACACACGGCCTGTAGCACTGTTTGGGTGCCCAAATAGATCAGAGCACTAAAAAATATATATAAATAAATAGATATATCATAACATACAAAAAAATAATATAGAGGAGTGGTAAAGGTGTAGATCTGCGAGAGGGAGGTCTCAGGTTCAAAACTCGTTGAAGGTAGGGGCGCGCGGGCATGTGAAATTTTAGGTCTTAGCACTGTTGGGGGGGGGGGTTGAGGTGATAAAAGGGACCATATTTTAATGAGGCTTAGATTATCAATGTTTTTTATAACTAATGAAATTAATTTATATCCATTTTAAAAGGGGATTTTTTGTAGTGTTATTTGTAATATTTGAATTGTGTTTTTTATTTTTAAGACATAATATTTGTATTGTCAATTTTTTCTCTAATTTTGTATTGTTTAAATTATTTTAATGTTTTAGATATGCTAAAAATTATCACCTCTAAATAAGGTGTTAGGATTTTATTAATGGGTCTTATCGGTGCTGATAAAATCCAGCGATTTTTTCATTATTTAGCACTTCCTCTTTTTTTTAACACTGAAAATGCATAATTTAACAAATAGTAGAAGGAATTAAATTCATCTCTAAGATCCCAGTAATTATACACCACGTCTCCTGATGATATTTAATGCACAAAATATGAACAAAACATTAATGATTTTTCCAATATTTCAATTCAATGGAATAAACAGTAATAAAAAACATGAAATTATAAAAATGCATAAAAATAAAATTGTCTATAAATCACTTCAAATACATATCCTAGGATAAGAAAGTTATTATTTTTATTAGAAAATTTGATTCAATTTTTTCTTAGAGTCTGCATTTTTGTGATTTTTCATCCACACCACTAGCACCCTTCAGTTGATCCTGATCTCCAGGCAGATATTCTCCACCACCGACTCATCCTCTCTTTGAATCCTCCCCCACACCATATCTGCAAACCCTGAAATTTTCTCCTTCTACTCCCGCATAAACTTCATCTTCAACATCTTCTTCCCCTCCTTCATTCCTCTGTCCTCACCGTAATTCTCACCACCATCCATTGTCACACCGTACGCCATCATATGGATCTTGAGGTGCCAACGCCTTTTCTAGACCACTTTCCAGTGGAACTTGTAGTGTAAAAAATAGGTCGATCACTTCAGAGGCTCCGGTAAGCCACCAGACATGAACTCGTCACAGCCTTCCATCGCCACCGTACCCAATGTTGCAACGTGGTTCTTCAGGCACTCTCAGTAGCTCACCACTGCTTGACTACTGCAATTGCCGATGACCGGTGATGAGGGGACTATTATTCCTCTGACCTTGGGTAGCATAGGATTATTCCCTCCGTCGTAGCCATCATTGAATGAAGGATTATGAGGGGAGGCCGCCGCCAGAACCTTCTACCAACTTATTGAGTGATTCATTATAGAGGAAGAGGATCTTAGGATTGAAGTTGATTTAAGTGGGAGGTTAAGAGAACAGATATTTCTACTTGTGGGTATGGGGAGCCATTGTCATTTTATATATGATCAGTCATAAAATATTCATTTGTTATTGAACTCTTTTTTTTAAAGGCTGAGGGGATTTGAACCCTCTATAGACTATCCAAATCCCTTCATTGTGGTCTCCTCTAACATAAAAAACTCTGTCTACATTGAGACTGCTACAAAATTATTGTGACATCCCAATGAAAGGGTCATCCTCTATTGAATTTTCATTTGACCCTTCAATGGTTTTGGTGGATAATAGAAAAATTGACCAATTTTGATTTGCGGGATCTAGAACATAAAATACATGTACTACCTATAATTCCATTATAAATGGTTCATCTTTGTACCCTTCCCTTCTGAAATCAACTTTCCTAAATCTCAACTCATCTATTTTAATAGAACATCTATTATCAACCCACTTTCATTGAAAATTCAGCACTTGGAAGTTCATATAATCCAACTCCTATATTCATTTGATGATTCCAAAGTATGACATATTTGCATATATTCGATTTCTATCCTTAACACAAAAATCATGAATCAATTCAGCCACAAGTGTAACTCCACTATTCTGCATGGTACTGTCTTCATCATGTTCAGTAGTATAGAATGTATAACCATTAATTACATAAGCATATAAGATAATACATACACACTTGGTCCTCTGGCTAGCCATGAAAGTCATTCTAAAATTGAGTTTGGATTTTCATCTCACACCTTAAATATATGGTCATGAAACCATCCTATAAACTATTGATTATGTGTATTTGATATCCATCTTCATCCGTTAATGAATTTAAATTACTAATAATTTCTTTGTGGGTTTTTACATATGGGTTAACCTCCAAATTGTTATGAAAAATGCAAGGGTGGGCCTACTAACAATCTATAATATTGACTGTGACAACCTCTATTCTAGAAATTCCTTCACCCAAAATCTTCCCAGTGTAATGATATTTTAGTAGACCAATGCTTTCCACACTGGATAGGTATTTGATACAGAATTCAATGGATTCCTCAACAATATATCTCTCTGTAATACAACCCTCTGTTCGACTTTGATTTTTGACATACCCTTTAAAAATCTTCATATACCATTCAATGGGGTACATCCATATATAGTGTATATAACCACATAGTCAAATATCTCTCACCAAGTGAACCATCAAATAAACTATCATATCAAATAATCACTATGGGAAGAACATTTCCAATTCACATAATATGACAAAAGTTTCTCTTTCTATACCCGTCACTTTCTTCAGGTCTATAACTCTACTACATATAGATTTAAAGAATAAAAAGAGCTTTGTTAATATATAACAGACATTGTTGGAAAAAATGCCATGTAAATATATAAAAATTAGATCTTGCATCAAAACGTGGTAGTCATGTGATTTCAAACCTTTTAAATTTAAATCTGTCATTGACACAATGTTCTTGATATTCCATGAATACCCATTTGGAACCCTTATGTCATTCAATAATTTGAAAAACTGATATCTCTCCATCCTAGAAAGAGTGCAAGTTGCTAGAGGAAGAAAATTTTGTTTTTCACCCTTCACTGGCACCAACTCTTCTTGTATTCTAATGTCAACCATGTCCAACCTAGCCTAAATTCCATCCTTTATTTTTTCTGGTCCATTTAGCAATGTGCTGATGACACTGTCACATACATTTTTTTCAACATGCATAACATTAAGAAAGTGTCTCACATAAAGATAATTCTAGTATGGTAATTCAAAAAAAAGATCTCTTCTTCCAATAGGTTTTCATAAGGTTCTTTGAAAATGGTTTACCAAAAGTTGTGTCCAGATTTTTTACTTTCTCAATCATTTGATCACCAGTTAGTGGAGATGGTGTTTTATGTTCTTCTAAACATCCATTGAATGATTTCTTCCAAGATTGATACGTATGTAATCGGGGTATAAATCTATGATGTCCTAGAAACATGGTTTTTGATGAATATTTCAACCTAATTGACTGTGTACCTTGTTCGCAGACGGGACACCCATGACTTCCTTTAATGCTATATCCTGAAAAATTCCCACACGTAGGAAAGTCATTTATCATCCCATACAACATGGCTCTCAACATGAAATCTTAATTTTATAAGAATCAAATAACGTTACACCTAAATCCCACAATAATTTCAAATCCTCGATCAATGGATCCAAATAAACATCAATATCATTACCCAATTGTTTCGGTCCTGATATAAACATAGATAGAATGATGTGTTTTCATTTCATGCATAACCACGATGGAAAGTTATAATTTACAAACATACCGACCATATACCATGAGTGCTATTTTGAAAACCAAAAAGTATTCACTCAATCTATAGATAATGAAAGATGAAGGTTTATCATCTCATTTCCAATATCTGGATACACATGATCGATTCCCTTCCATAGAGGAGAGTCTGTTGGGTGACATAGTTTCTCTTCTTTATTTATTTTGTCTGTGTGCCTTGTCATTTCCCATGTGGTCTCGTCACTTCTATATAGGTTACTAAACCTTAGAATGATTGAGAAGTACCATAAAACTTTCATAGGACCAGATTCATCTTTCTTGTATCGAGAAACACCATACTTTGGGCATTATCTAAGTGAGTTTTTGTTCTTTTGAAACAACATACAATCATTTGGGAATGATTTTATTCATTAAGAGATCATACCCATCATACGTAGCATTTGGTTGGCATCATATGTTCGGATAAAGAGCTCATTATCTTCTGGGAGTATGTCATTCAAGAGAGCAAGTAATTCTGTAAAATTGGCATCACTCCATCCATTACCTGCTTTCAAATTATACATCTTCAGTACAGCTGACAATGCTATATATTTAGTGAAAACACCATATAAAGGCATCTTTGCACAACTCTTTAACTACTTAAACAATTTTGGGCAATCATGAAGTTCATCTTCAACTGTCCTTGTCATTTCCTCAATAGGATCTCTATCATCATTCACATCTGTAATCACATCCTTGATATGGTATTCTTAATTTTCCTCACTTGAAATCATATTAGATGATCCATAAAATGCACTATTATCCTAACCACTAGCTCCATTCACTTTTTCCAAATGTTTATTCCAACATTTATAACTTCGATCTGTTCTGTGATAGATCAATTGTTCTTCCAACTCCACTGGACTAACATGTCTGAAATAACAATAGTATATACATGGAAAAAAGATTTGATAAGGGTTGTATGCATGATATTTTGAAAACTTGATGAACACTTTCACTCTATCTTCATACTCTCTTGTAAAATGATTGGAATTCATCCAGTATTTATTCATATCCATCCTATTTGATTTAGTGATATTGATTTAAAACAAACTAAATAGAAAAAACATTGATATAAAAATTAACCAAGGATAAAAATAGTTATAGACTTTAAGTCTGATTTAAAAACTATTTATAAAATTATAGTTGAAATCCCAATAAAAAACCAACCATTTACACAAATTCCTCTTTAAAATAACACATCCTTTTGAAAATAAACCAATCAATTTCAAACACTCTTTCTCAAAACCCTAATTTCTTTTTTATAAAGCATTTAAGTAAAATTCATTACCCAATAATGTTAATCATTTAAAATGAGTGAAAACCCTCTATATTTTACAAATTTTCATTTAAAACTTCACACACCCCTTGTTAAAATGAAACCGGCACTACATACGCTTTCAAAACATTCACATCCCTTTATAAAATTCAATTAGGTGAATTGAGAAACACTTCACATGTAGCCTAAGTCCATGAAAAGTGTTTAAATCATTTTAATATTATTTAAAACTAAAAAAGGTATGTTGAACACATTTTTTAAACACATTTTTTTAGTTTATTCCAATAACACATCCTGGAAAGAGCCACTATTTCCAAATCTAAGAAATGATTTGGGAAGTTTCTATTATGTCTTCTCAACTATTTGGACCCATAAGAAACCACATGACCATCATGGACTAAAACTGTTCAAATCTTGACTACTGATATATCAAAATATAAGCCATAATCATTTCCCAACTCATTTATGGTTAATATTAGTGTTTTCATCAATCTCCCATTAATATCTTAGAAGGATCACTCATGAATATCTAAATACTCACATCGAGCTACACAACCTAGGTCAGGTCTCGTATAATGACATGCTTATTTCAATGGTATTATCATAGATGGAAATTTGAAGTTAGTAGTTCATCCCTATCTTATATAATTCAAATATCATCTTAGAATCCTCCACCATCTCACATAGAGTCTTATCTACTACCATGCCTTATCCAGACCATCAATGTAGGGAGTATAAGTAGGCTATGGAAACTTAAACGTTGTTACAAAGGGAAGTGATTAAGAACCCACTCCAAACCAATCACCTAATTCCTAATAAAAATCATAACTCATTCTTACTAAAATATCCTGAAAGGAATTTTAAAAGGGAATGGAAACCCAAATAACTCCAACATCAACACTAGTGACCCCCAATAACTCACCACATCCCATCGTCCAATCATGGACCAATATGAGCACCAAGAACAAAAAGTAAGGCACTGAAAAAGGATATATAATAGCATCATACACTCCCTTCCACCAGTTCATATGCAGGGTGCCAGATAAAAATTATTTGTATGATTTCATAAATAATTCTCTTTGAATCCCTTAATAATATAGTTCATAAAGTGATATTTCGAACATAAGGTATAAAATATATTTTCACATGGATTATAAAACAAGTGTAAAAATAGTAAACTTACACATTTTCAAAAAACCACCATTTTTATAATATAAAAACATGAATGACTAAAACTTTGAAATAAAAATATCAAAAAATGGAAAGAGGGCCTTTAAAACCATATAAGACATGTCAAATCACAGTTTATCCCTATTTTAGATCATTTTCTAAAAAACCCTTTTTCATAAATAACCACAATGAAAATCCATTTTCTTAAAACTCATTTAACAAATAACCAATTTTTTATTTTTTAAATAAATTTTTTTAACCATTTAAATCAACCTATTTGAAAGTAAGAAAATACACACTTGAAGTGAAACAATTATCATACATAGGCACTAAGGAAACAAGGAATCATAATCCAAAAAACAACCAAACTATGGTGCCATATAATAAAAAAACTAGGGGAATAAAATCCATCCAAGAAAATAAATCCTCTAAAGTATCCTAAGAATGATGCAACCATCATGTGAAACTTCCTAAGACTCGTGTATTTGGATCCTGAACTGGAGATGAGGAACCTAGGTCGATACTATTTAACTTGTCATATCCAAGTAGTACTATAGAACTTACTAGGATCTATCATGATCAGGGGATCAAAAGAAACCCTGGTCCCTTCCAATACATTCTAGGTACACTAAAACATCTTGGAAACTCACTCAATCTTATTGGGACCTTACACTAGGCAGTGCACTCCGCACTATATATTTCACTTATTTGGATCCCTACCAATCACCTAGGACACCCATGACATTTCAATAGTGGAAGTGAGCAACAAATGAAATAATAGATCATAACATAAATATAATTTCAATAATTTAAAATTTAACCTCACCCCACCTCCTACACCCTCATAAGAAACAACCCCATCCACATCCTTTTATAAGATTCACAATAAGCATAAGAATATAATGAATCCCCCATGGGGTCACAAGCCACAACAGGAATAATAAATGAATGGAGCTCAATAGAGGTTCTTCCATATTTATAAAATAAATTCCTTTAAATTACCAAATAGGATTTTACAAATATGCTCAAGAATCCCATCCATTTTCACCCCATTTGAGAAAAACATTTCAAATTTCATCCAAAAACCATTTATCAAAATGCACTAGAAAGCCCATTTGGAAATCCAACCATTTTATATAAATAAAATTTTCAAATAATAAACCCTTTTATTTTTGAAGGAAATATGTGATAAGAACCCTTTTATTAAGCTTAAATATCCTTTTGAAAACATCTTAATCCACCATGAGAGTTAAGGGTATCAAAACCATTTAAATAGGTTTTTAGGTCAATTCCATTCGTTTTTTAAAACATTACTTTAAAATATTGCATATTCACTTTAAAGAAAAAAAATTATGACCAAACTTTCAAAATATTTAAATTCCATTAAAAAATCCACTCGGGCCTTTTATAAAACACTTGGCATGTGACATAAGTCTATGCCAACTCTTTAAACCGTTTTCAAGCCAATTGAAACCCAACAGTCATAACATAGGATTATAATTTCATAAGAAATCATTTAAAAACATCCAAGAAATTTATAACATGTATTAAAAGGGAGTTCCAAAGAAACACCTACCTCACTCAAGAAAAATCGAAGCTAAAACTTGTTGACATTAAGGGAGAACACATAAATATGTCAAGTGACATACTACTCAACCCCTAACAACAAAAATCTGCATCATTAAAAAAAATTACACAATGCTCTAATGGAATCACACTTCAGATTCATAACCGAGTCACGCAAAATCAAAGTAAAAAATATGAAGTAGAACACCAACCAACATGAAATTCATTTAGTACACAAACAAGGACCAACAATGACCACAATTTTCAGCGAGGCGTTTAGCCCTTACAATTCACAAAAAACCATCAATATCAAACTATAATTACATACAAACAAGTAGAAACAGATGACAAAGAGGATAAAACTCATCGGCAGAGGAGAGGTGCACAACGGAGAAGAGGCGCACGATGGAGGTGCGGCGTGCGGCGAAGGAGAGGCGCATGACGATCTGATTCGTGCACGGCGGATGTGTGGTGCATGGTGGAGGAGAGGTGCACTTTAGTATGATTCACGGTGGAGGAGAGTCACACAGTGGTGGTGTGGTTCATGGTAGAGGAGAGGCAGCAGGGGGAAGAGGAGGAGGAGGGGGAGGAGAAGGAGGCACAATGGCGATGATAAGCTTCTGCAAGAACTTCATGGGTGCAAGGGAGGAGGAGAAAGTTAGGGTTTTTTTTTATAAAACCCGATGAACCTTTTATTAGCTCTAGAAAAAATGTGCTGATAAAGGTATGTTTTATCAGCACTAAAATAAAAAACAGTGATAAAACATGCCTTTATCAGCACATTTTTAGTGCTGATAAAAATTCCCTTTATAAGCGCTTTTTTAGCGTTGATAAACAGATATTTATCAGCACTAAAAAAGTAATGATAAAGATATAATGTTAATAATTTATTTTTATTATTATATATATTTATAATATTATATATATGATATATATTTATTTATTTGTTTATAATTGTAACTATATATATATATTTATAAAATTATAATTTAAATAATTATAAATTTAAAAGAAATATACTTATTATATTTATAATATTAGAAATATATATAATAAATATATTAATTATATATATGTTCATAAGATTATAGATATATATAACTATATATCTTCTAATTTTATAATTATTTATATGAATATATATTTATTTTTAATCATATTATTATAAATGAATATATACTCATTTATTTAAATAATTATTAAATTTTGAAAAATTTTTATTTAGAATATTTTATTATCTTATTAATATATTTATTATAATTTTATAATTATTTAAATATATATATATTTATTTATAATTATAACTAGTAAATAAATATATATTTATTTGTAATTTAAAATTATAACAAATAAATATTTATTTATAGTTGTAAGTATATATATATATATAATTATAAAATTACAAAAAATATATTTATAATTTTATAAATATATAAATAATTATAAAATTATAACAAATATATTTATAATTTTATAAATATATATAATTAATATATTTATTATAATTATTTAATTATTTAAATATATAAGCATTTATTTAGAATTAGATTTATAAATATTTGTATTTACTTATAAATATATATATATAATTATATATTTATAACATTATAAGTAGTATAATAAAAATATTTATTATAATTTTATAATTATTTGCACATATATATATTTATTGATAGTTATAATTATAACTATAAATAAATATTTTTATAAATATTTTTATATAATTATAAATGTATTTATATATATATATATTTATTTATAAAATTATAAAATATATATTTATTTTAATTTTATAATTATTTTAATATATATATAGTTATAATTATAATTAAAAATAAAAATATTTAAATAGTATTTATATATAATTAAAATTTAATAATTATGAATATAATAAATATATTTATTATTTAAATATATTTAATGTAATTTTATAAGTATTTTTTAGAACATAATTGTATATATGGGTAACATGTATTAATCATATATACCTAGTAATAAGATATACATAATAAAAATCGAGCCACATCAATGGACATCATGAATAATAAGGGTTTAATGTATAAATGAACATTCATGATGATACATAACATATATGCACGCATGATCGATCAATATATTTATTGACCAAATTCATTGGAAACACATAAATATTTAATAATTATAATATAAATATATATATTTAAAAAGTATTTATATATATATATATATATTAATTATATATAAAATAAATATAACAAATACAATTAATCTAATAAATCTAATAAATCTAATGAATCTATTAAATCTAAAAAATCAAATAAATCAAATAAATCAAATAAATCTAATAAATATATTAATTATAATGAATATAATAAATATAATAAATCTATTAAATCTAATAAATCTAATAAATATATTCATTATTTAATGAAATTTATTATAATCTTATAATTATATATATATATATAACTATAATCTTAGAAACATTTTTAAGAAAACATTATATATATAAATTTGAATTATTAATAAAAATATTAATTATAAACATGTGTTTTTTTTAATGTATAAAAATAAAATTAATTTTTGAATATAAATATAATAATTTTATATAAATTAATAATATATATTTTTTATAGAGGAAAAATATAATTTCATTTTAGAATATTTTTAGTTTAAAAAATATCACAATTCTTATTATTTGTTTAATAAATAATATAATATTATAAACTTGAAATAGGGAATCTCGTTGATTGGAGAGAGGGAGATCATCAGCCGTAGAATTTTTTTCCACAATACCAATATACATTTCATTTCATCCCCTTACCTGATCGTGCCATGTGGAAAAAATACCACCAATCATCATCTCATCATGTTATGGGATGATCTATTATTTTGTGGGATTGGAGATGATAAAACGTGCCATGGAATAAACAGTAATAAAACAAACCTAAAATTCTAAAAACACCTGAAATTACAACTGTTTATAAATCACATCAAATACATATCCTAGGATAATCAATTTATTATTATTATTAGAAAATTTGATCCAATTTTTTCTTGGAGCCCACGTTTCTGTGATTGTTCATCCACACCGCCAACACCCTCCGGTTGATCCTGATCTCCTGGAAGATCTGCTCCTCCACCCACTCATTCTCCCTTTGAATCCTCCATCCCACCCTATCCGAAAACCCTGCCATCTTCTCATTCTTCTCCCATGTAAACTTTGTCCTCAACCTCTTCTTCCCCTCCTGCATTCATCTGCCCTCACCATAATGCTCACCGCCATCCATTGTGCCTCTATATGCCACCGAATGGATCTTGAGGTGGCGGGGGCTTTTCTGGACCACTTTCTGGTGGAAGTTGCTGTGGAAAAAACATGTCGAGCACTTCAAAGGATCTGGCGAGCCGCCGGGCATAAACTCGCCGCAACCATCCGTCGCCACCGTCCCCAACGCTGTAGCGTGGTTCTTCAGGCACTCTCAGTAGCTCACCAATGCTTCGCTACCGGAGGAAGGATTCTACGGGGAGGCGGCCGCCACAACCTTCTCCCAGCTTATTGATTGATTCATTAGAGAGGAAGAGGATGTTGGGATTGAAAGTGAGTAAAGTACAGAAGAATTAGAATAGAGATTTATGCCTATGGGGATGGGGGGACATTGTCATTTTATATACGATCAGTCATCAAATATTCATTAGTTATTTATTTTTGAATTTTATGTTTTCATTCAAAAAAAATATTTTAATAATACTAATATAATTAATAATAATTAATAATATAAATGTACCAAAACTGGGATCTAGCCCCTTTTTTAGTAATAGATATGTAATTAATAACAATTATTAACAGTAATTAATAATAACCAAAATGATAATGTCATTAATAATAACTGACAATATAATTAATAATTCAATTAATAATAATTAGTAATAACTCTCTATGCAATTAATGATAATTAGTCATGACTATTAATTAATGATACCTGAATTACAAATGTAATTAACCATAAAAGGCATGATTTGTGAGTTGGAAAACCCAAAATCACAACTAAAAGAAAATTAATTAATATTGTAATTAAAAAAATTAATAATGAAATTCATATTAATTAATAATGAAATTAATGAGAATTAGTAATATAATAAATGACATTCAATTATTATTAATTACACTTTTTTATTAAATAATCATAATAATAATAACATTGGAACTTCCGACCACTATATGTAATTAAATAGGTTCAATGATTTTTTTCATTCTTTGTGGGGAGGGATGAAGTTTAACCAATTGATGTGTTTGAATGCATTTCTATTTGTGAAAATGCTACACAACATAGGTGGTATGTCAGGAACGCAACATAGGACTTTGGGCCATGATGAAGGGGCCTTCAAGCCATCAAATATTGGGCCTTCAGGTCATAAAAATTATAATGGAGCAACTATGGGTGGGTCCTCCTTTGGAGGTAGTGTGGTTTGTTCTTGGTGGTCCAAAGGTGTGTGAGTTATTCACTTTACCTGTAACTTCTAAGACCTTAATAAATATTAGGATTATCCTCCTTGATTCGGAACCATGGGTTTGGGTGTGCGTTTTCTTAATGAATTTTCTTGACACCAGGGGTTTGGGTTTTCAAACCCATGGTTTGTGCCGTTTCTAATTATTATGTCTCATGGGGTGTAGCCTGTAGTGGTGTCGGGAGGTCACGGTTTTGAGTCTCCTCGGGTGTGTGTGTGTGTGTGTACTTTGTATTTCCCATTGTAATCCCCATGTAATAATATTATTTTTATTATTACTACTACAACTACTACTATTATTATCATTACTATTATTACTATTATTATTATGAACATAACCCCAATCCCCCAATACAAGCATTATACTTCCCTATGTAGTGCTCCCCCAACCGAAGCCTAGTACATAACCTTGTCTCATTCTTTATATTTTAATTAAACTATGTAAAACTACATCTCTCCACTTTGTTGTGAACGTTTGAAGTGGTGAAATCATCCAGGCGTGAAATTATGTCGTTTAAGCACAATCCGTGAGAACTGAATATTCACACTGAAGGACCGAGCTAGCACCCAACCCTTTCCACTCGACTACCCCTAGATTGGCCATTATTATTAATTATTAATTACAATAATATAATCAATAGAAATTAAATTATTATTTATTATTATTAACCATTTTATTTGTCAATATTGAATACATTATTAATTGTTGTATTATTATTTACAAGTTATGATTAATTTGATAATTAATTATATTAATAATAATTACTAATTAAATTTTCAATTATAATTATATTATTATTTATTACATTATTATTAATAATAATTATTAATTTTATTTTCATTACTATTAATTATTATTAATTTTTAATTAAAATTAATGAAAATAATTTTATTTATTATTTTTAATTGAGGTAATCAATATATAGACACATACATATATTAAATGCAAATGAATGAAAAATATGGAGATTTTTTTCAATGGGATTTAGGGGAAAAAAGTTATTGAAGAGGATCTAAGTATCCCAATGTGTGATCCCATTTTACATATTTATTTATTTAAATTAAACCGGGATGAAAATGTGTACACGCTAACCAGGTACCCGACACTATCCGACCTGATTAAATAGGGTTATGATAGTAGTTGAATGAGTATTTATAGGGTTATAGTACTGAATTGAAAGCTCGATTAATAAATAAATAGAGTTGGGGTAGTGGTTTTAGGATACTATAAACTCAAACCACACTATAAAAATATTATTACTTAATCAATAATAAATTTTAAAGACATTACAATTATAAAAAAAATAAGAATTTTGAGTCCGACTCATATTATATTTATAAGTAAATTTTAAATTTGAATTTGTTGATTATATTTTATTAAAAAAATTATAATTAAAAAATAAATTTAATTAATTTTTTAATATTTTTATTCTAGTTTTATAAATAAAATTTAAATATTTTCATTTCTAATCAGGTATATGGATGTAATGGCCCGAAGGTCCTAGATTTTTATTTTTATATCTAGATAATCCGCTCTTTAACTAGGTTGTGAGAGAACCCTTAAATGATATGGAGGCCCCAAGACACAAATCCTAAACTACATGGTTCAGAGGCCCAGGCTCATAAGCCCTTTACAATATATTGAACATTTACTACACTTGAAAAAAATAAACAGGGTAGGGTTAGTGAAGTGAATTTAAAAAACAAACATGTTATGGTTTATGTTAGGGTTAGAGTTTTGTAAAAATAAACAAGTTAGGATTCATATACACCAAATTCAATAGGTACCCAACCCGTTTATGTTAGGGTTAGAGTTTTGTAAGAATCTAGTGGAATAAGCTTAAAGCCACACACTGCAAACATTTCGCAATGTCCAACAATCTCATCATTTGAGGAGGTTCTGCATGATATGAGCATCCCTATACAGAGATTTTCAAAGCAATCACCATAGATTTTAAATATCAATATAATTCTTTATAATCTTATAAATAATTTTTTTTAAACATTATATGTATATATTTGAATTATTTAAAAAATATATGTTAATATATCCTATTTATAATAATTATAGACATGCATTTTTGAATTAATGTATATAAGTAAACATCATTTTTAATATAAATATAATGATTTTATATATATTAATAATATTTTTTATTAAAATTTTTTATTAGAGTTAAGAATAGAGGTGATAAATATGACCTTTATCAGCGCTAAAAAAATCATTGATAAGGGATACACCTTTATTGGTGTTTTTTTAGCACTGATAAATGTTACCTTTATTAGCACTTTTAGTTAGAACTAATAAAAGTGAGGCATTTATAAGTGATTTCTGCTTAGTGAGGATAAAAGCAGGTGCATCCCTTGCCCCAATATCCGATAGTGATTACTCAAATTTTTTTATCTGTAATAGGAGGGATCATATCTCTTTATACAATCATCCATGTGGCATTTCGTTAAATGAAAATGTGTCGAACATATTAATGTATCCATATACATTTATTCTCATAATTTATTGAATCCAATTCAATGAGAGATCAAGCCAATTCATCTTTTCAAAATATATTTTAACTGATAATAAAAACATTTAGGAAAAATAAATAAATAAATATTTATTTATTATCACATGTATTTAGTAAATGATTAAAAATACATGCATCGAATGCATGTATTAAATATAAACTTATATATATAATATCATCTATTATATATATATATATATATTTAGTGCATATCCAACATGTATTTTTATATATCACTATAGTATATATGGCCTTTAAAAACGTGAAAAAATGTTTCACCCATGCACATGCCCCTGCCTTTGCTGGGTTTCGAACTTGAGACCTCCCCCTTACACCCCCGCACCTTTTCCACTCACCTATACAGTTTTCTTTTATGTTTTATGATATATATATATATACATTAATATATGTTTCATTACATTTTTTATCCATATATATATATATAAATACATATATAAAATATGTTTTGTGTGTGTGTGTTTATAAATACATACATGTGTGTGTGTGTGTGGGTGCATCTATAAATATAATTATACATATTTATATTTATTTACATATATTATATATTAATATTTATACACATATATTAGAATATATAGATAAATATATCTATGTTTTTCAATACACATGCATATATATATATATAATCATTATATATATATATATATATTATATACATATAAATATTCATACATTTGTATTTCAAATAAAATGGATATTAGTTTTTATTTAGATAAAGTTTATATATCGATAAATATATTTTATATGTAAATATATTTATTTATTTATTTATAAAATTAAATTTTATATGTGAATATATAAAAATATGTATATATTGTTATATATTTGATTATAAATAACAGTACATTTTGAAAAATGATAAAATTTCAAATCTATTATATAAATATGAATGTAATGCTTGAGAATAAATACATTCCCCACTGAAAATGGGGGAAAATACCCCCTTAAATGAGGCTGAAATTATATTGAATGTTAAAAAATTTGGATATCCCGATTTAAAACTCAATTTTCTAGGCCTTTATGGGGGTAAAAAATGTGATATGAGATTTTTGAGCTTGTCACTGGCTCTCCATGGCGTAGATCTTGTCACAAGATTTTTTTTGAAATGTGGTAGAATGTAAATGGATATATGGATCAAAAGTTATGTTCATTTGAAGTTCGAGTTACGATTTGAACTTATTTTAGATCTTTTATTAGTTTTTTTATTTTTTTGTCTTAAAATTGTTATTAAATGACCATTACACGATATTAATTAGTTAATTATAAATTAAAAATATTTTTTAAATTATTTTATGAGCCATTGTAACCAAATATTTTATATATTACGTGTAAATGCCTATTTACCCTATTTGAAACATATTTCATAAATATATATTATATTTATATCAATATCAATATATCTATATATTAATATATTATTTTTAATTAAATATATTTTTTTAAATACACCCCTTATCAGTGCTAGTAAAAAAAGCACTAATAAAACCCTCCTTTATTAGCGCTATTAAAAAAAGCATTGATATAGAGGGTACCCTTATCAGTGCTAAGAAACACTGATAAAAAGGTACTTTTATCAGTGCTTTTTGTTAGGGATGATAAATGTACCCCCTTTATCAGCCTTTTTTTAATGCTGTTAAAGTGTGGCGATTGGTAAAGTTGTTTATGTGGTATTGTATGATGAAAAGTATAGTTTTTATTGTTAGCACTTATTAATAAATGAAAAATCACCTATGTAGAGGTTATAACTGAGAAAACAAGCTCGGATTGAGGTGGAAAACTTAGAACAGTGATCTTAAAGTCATTTTTTATCTATAGGAATCAACTACATGTCAATATGATACCCGAATTGTTTAATATGATAAAAAATATCATTTGAACAAAAGTGCCATTTGGAATTTATCGTGGAATATATAACATTAAATTTATAATTTGTTTTTATTTTTTATGTACTTTTACTAAAAAACTGTTTTTATTACTAGCATATACTTTTGTAAGAGGTTTGGTTGATCATTTGATAAGACATGCTACATGAGTTTTGTTTTTGTATATTGGTTGTAATTATTTTCGATTGTAATTAAATCTTACAGGAATGTAATTGTGTTGTTCTAGAATTCTTTAATGTAATATTTGAATTGAAATGATGGTACAATGTAAATTTAATGTTATTGCAATGTAATTGTCTATTATGATTTTTTTTATGTTTAATATGGTGCAATGTAATATTTATACTACATTGACGTTGTTTATTTGTAATATTTGGATTGTGTTTTTTATTTTAAGTTGTAACATTTGTTTGTTATAATATATTTACTACCATTGTTTTCTGTAATTTTCTATTTTTTAAATTATTTTTATAAGACTTATAGGCATTGTATAGACACTACAAATTAGATGTTCTACATAGGTTTTTATGACATTATCCGTGGGTTTTATCAGTACTAATAAAAGCCTTCGGTGTTGTCATTTTTTATCACTTAAATGTTTTTTTAACATACAAAATTCTCAATTTAAATTTTCATAATGCTATTTTCTCTAGTATATTACATCAGTCAAGAGAGGGGGATAAAAAAAATGAAAAAACTATCTAATTGCGCATGGAGAGGCTTGAAATGGAGACCTGAATAAATAACACCACAAGATGCAACCACTAGGCTGCACTCATGGGTTGCTCTTTTCTTCGGTAGAGTTAGAGAAAAATATTTATAATAGGTTTTAGAAGATTTCTCAAACATTAATGAATTAGACGTCTTAGCGAAGAAAATCATCTCTAAGATTCAAGTAATTATACACCATAAAAAATATGAACAAAACATTAATGCTTTTGACTAAGAATTTCTCCATTTTTATTTCCTTTTCCTAAATTGTTTTTAATAGTTTTGGTCAACTTTTCTACCTCATTTCAATTCCATGGAATGGACTAACATCGTCTCTAATGCCCTATATAACTAGAATATCAAGTTTATGACAGATGATTCCACATTCACCGGGGAAAAATGGCCATTAGATTGAAAGGAAATAAAAAAAATGTGGTTGTCAAAATTTTTATATAAACCCTTTTTTACCCTTTGCTATTGTTACTATCATACATTTGTAAAACATCATAAAAAATTAAAACATTAAAAAAACATATCCAAAATGTATCAAAAAAACATATCGAAAAACAAAAACCAGGAATAATAAAATGATATTTAAAATGCTATCAAAATTCTATAAATTACAAAAATATAATAACAAATAAAAAAAATATAAAAATGTGGATATAAAAAACATAAAATAAGTTGATACAAAACATAAACATATCAAAAAAATATTACACATAAAAAATGTTGATATAAATTAATAATTAAAAAATATCAATTTATAAAAAAAATAATAACACTAAAAAATATAAATTTCCTATAAATTAATATTTTTAAAAACACAATTTTTTTTCTTAAAAAATTTTGTAAATAACTATTAATATTTTCAAGTTTAAAAAAAATTATGAGAGAAATTTAAAATTTTTACTTCGAAAATTATAACAAAACATTATTACATTTAAAAGTTTTATAAAAATATTGTTTGGAAATAATAAAATTTTTACAAATAAATAGAAAATCATTATTTTATAAACGTATAAGCATTTTTATGCAATAATTTTCTAATGGAATAAAAATAATATATTTTATAGTGGAACTAAGAATAAAAAATACCAATTTGAAGACTAAATCTAAGTAAGGGTAAAATAAAAGTTAAGTAAATGTAAACTAAAGCTAAATAAGGGTAAAACAAGTTTAAGGGAAAACAAAAGTTAAGTAAGGGTAAACTAAATTTATCTACGAGTGAAACAAAGTTAATCAAGGGTAAAAATAAAGGTAAATAATGGTAGAATTAAAGGTATGTAAGGGTAAACTAAAGCTAAGTAATGGTAAAGGTAAAACAAATTTAAGTAAGAGTAAACTAAAGTTATGTAAAGGAAAAAAAACTTAATTGAGGTTAAAAAAAGGTAATTAAGGGTAAAATAAAGCTATGTAAGGGTAAACTAATGGAAGGGTAAACTAAAGGTAAGTAAGGGTAAAATAAATGAAAGTAAGGGTAAAACAAAGTTGGGTAAGGGTAGACTACAGTTAAGTAATGGTAAGACAAAGTTAAGTAGTGGTAAAATAAAATTAAGTAAGTGTGAAACAAAGTTAAGTAAGGGTATACAGAAGTTTATTAAGGGTAAAATGATGTTAAGTAAGGGTAACACAAAGTTATGGGTAAACTAAAGTTAAGTAAGGGTAAACTAAAGTTAAATAAGGGTGAAACAAAGTTAAGTAAAGATAAACTAAAATTAAGGGTAAACAAATGTTAAGCAAGGGGAAAACTAAAGCTAAGTAAGGGAAAACTAAAGTTAATTAAGGGTAAATTAAAGTAGATTAAGGAAAAAAAGTTAATTAGGGTAAAATAAAGTTAAGTAAGGGTAAAAAATGTGATCTAAATGCTCCAATTATATATGTGATGGAAGTGTCAACTCCTATTGTTGATTTAACGATGGATGAAAATGTTTGATTTCAATACTTACTCAGTTAATATAGAAGTATGAAGAATAAGGATGCTCATATCACACTCTACAATGCATTAATCGAGCATCTGTGATAGTGATATGTTGATTTATAAAATTAATTGTAATTGAGTATCCATTGTAATTTTCGACATTTTTAATTGAATAATGTTTTAAATATAACATAATTTTACTTTATTTTATTTTATATTATTAAATAAAAATTACAAGTTTAATTTAATTTATTCATTAATTATTTACATTGTTAATTTTATTATTGTATTAAACATTATTTTTTAATATATAAAAATAATAATTATGATTTGACTAATGTTTTTAAAAAAATCACTTAATTAATCAAATCACACACACGTATACTTATAACTAAAATAAATTATATTCATGTATAATGAAAATAAGAAAAAAATTATTATGTTTAAATTGATATTGATAAATAAAATATCATATTTAATTTAATTTAATTATTAATAAATATATAATTTAATTTAATTAAAATATTAATTTTTTTGAATATCATAATATATCATATTTGTTGATTTTATGAAAAATATTAATTTAATAAAATGTGTTAAAGGATTGTTTACCTCGTAGACGAGTGCTTTCAACAGTCTGACATCGCATATAAATTACTAATTAAAACATATTAATTTGTAAAAAAACAACATTGAAAAATATAAATTTCCTATAAATTAATATTTTTTGAAAACATTTTAATTTTTTATTTAATAAATAATGTTTTAAGAAACTATTAATCTTTGCAATTTTAAAAAATAGTTTTTTATGAAATAAATTAAAAAAATGTACTTAGAAAAATATGAAAAAACATTATTATATTAACAAAATTTATAAAATTATAGTTTAAAAATAATAAAATTTTCTCAAATAAATAGAAACTCATTATTTTATAAATGTATAGAAATTTTTATGCTATAATTTTTTAATTGAATAAAAATAATATACTCTATAATGGAACTAAAAATAAAAATACCAATTAGAAGAAAAATCACATTTTTATTTAAACAGGAAAATTTCAATGAAGAATTTCCATTATAAAAAACAAAACAAACAACAAATAAATGGGGAAAATGTAAATTAAATTTTAATAAATGTAAATATATTAATTGAGATTATATATAATAGTTATAAATCTATTAAGTGGAAGTTCCAATAGATGTTCCTGTGAAATTTTCAATTGAAGTTCTAATGGATGTTCCACAATACATCAAAAGTATATATTTATAAACCTATAGAATATATTAATAAAAATTAAACTTTAATAAATATATTTATATCAAATGAAATTATATGTAATATATGTAATATATGTAATATATTTTATTCAACATCTATACAAATAACAATTATGAATCTATTAAGAGGAAGTGCTAGTGGAAGTTCTAGTGGAAGTTTCAATAGAAGTTTATGTCGAATTTTCATTTGAAGTTCCAATGGATGTTCTACAATACAAAAAAAGTATATATTTATAAAACTACATAATATGTTAATAAAAATAAAATTTTAATAAATATATTTATATTAAATACAATTCTATATAATATATGTAATATATTTTATTCAATATCTATACTAATTAAAGTTATAAATCTATTAAGAAGAAGTTCTAGTAGAATTTTCAGTTGAAGTTTCAGTGGAAGTTCCGGTGGAAGTTCCAGTAGTGGTTCCAGTGGAATTTCTAATTGAAGTTCCAATAGATGTTCCATAATACCAAAAAAGTATATATTTATAAAACTATAGAATATATTAATAAAAATAAATTTTAATAATTATATTTATATTAAATGAAATTATATATAATATGTTTAATAAATTTTATTCAAAATATATACTAATAACAATTATAAATCTATTAAGAGAAAGTTCTAGTGGAAGTTTCAGTAGAATTTCCAACTAAACTACCAATGGGTGGTCCACAATACAACAAAAGTATATATTTATACAACTATAGAATATATTAATGAAAAATAAATTTTAATAAATATATTTATATTAAATGAAATTATTTATAATATATGTAATATATTTTATTCAACATCTATACTACTAGAAATTATAAATCTATTAAAAGGATGTTTTAGTGGAAGTTCCAGTAAAAGTTTCCCCATAAAATAAAAGTATAAATTTATAAAACCAAAAAATATATTAATAAATATTAAATATTAATAAATATATTTATAATAAATGCAATGATATAAAATATGTATTATCTTTGTTATATAATTTTTATAAATATTATATAATTTACCATTTACGAATGCATATTATATATGAATAAAAATGTAAATAAAATATGAAATTATAACTAAAAATAATTTTATAATAAATGCACTTATAAGTCATATTTAATATATTTTTTTAAAAAATTGTATTAATAAAAATTAAAAATCCATTAAGTGGATGTTTCAGTATAAGTTCCAGTGGAAGTTCCAATAGATGTTCTAATAGAAGTTATGGTATAAGTTTCACAGTACAATAAAAGTATATATTTATGAAACCAAAAAATATATTAATAAACATTAAATTTTAATAAATATATTTATAATAAATTCAATGATATAAATTATGTATTATCTTTGTTATATAATTTTTATGAATATTATATAATTTACCATTTAAGAATGCTTATTTTAGAAATTTACACTAATCTTCAATGAAAACTCTTTCACTAAATAACTCAAGTAATAAATTTATCATTGCAAATTTTTAATGTGATTTTAATTGAAGTTGTTCAATGAAAATCTCTAGGGTAATTTTGCAGAAACCTTCTTCGGGAATTTTCATGATCATTTTTAGTTAAAATTTTCTATCAATTTGTATTACTTAAACAACAGTTTTCTAACCTTTTAGAGAAACATGTTTCTCTTAATAAACAATATCTTTTTAAGATGATTAGTAAAATTTTAATAATTTAATTTGTCTAAAAAAAATTTATTATATGTTTAAAAAAGTGCATGTATTTTAAAAATATTAAAGAAAATTTATTAGTTTTAATCAAATAATTAAAAAAAACTATTTTTAAATATAAATTATCATCTTTTTAAATGTCATAAAACCTTTTTTTACAAAAAAAATTCATTTAATTTACAATAATAATTATATTTAAAATAAAATAAACCCAATAATATTTTACACATTTAAAAAAATTTGTATGACTTTAATGATATCAAATAAAATCTATTAATTTTCTCCTAAATGATTAAAAAACTATTTTTATCACATATTTTTTTAGTTCTTTTTTAAAAACATAACACAGTTTTTTAAACAATATAAATTATTTCAATCACAAATATGATTGGTTTTAAAATATAATAATCTCATTAATATTTAACATGTTTTTAAGAAATCCACGCACTTGAAAATATTAACTTAAATATGTTGACTTTAGTCAAATAATAAAAAACTGAAAACATGTTATTTAGTCAATTTTAAAAAGTACGTAATATTTTATATACTGGAAAAATATAATTTCATTTAAAAATATATTCAGTTTAAAATATATCACAATTCTTATTATTTGTTTAATATATAATATAATATTATAAACTGAAAATACAGAATCTCGTTGATTGGAGAGAGAGAGATCATATGCCACAATGTTTTTTTTGCAAGACCAATATATTATTCATTTCATCCCCTTACCTGATCGCACTGTGTAGAAAAAATACCATCCGTCATCATCTTAGTGTGTTACAGGATGATCCATTATTTTTTGGATTCGAGACGATAAAACACGCCATGGAATAAACAATAATAAAAAAAATTGAAATTCTAAAAATACCTAAAAATCCAACTGTTTCTAAATTACATCAAATACATATCCTAGGATAAGAAATTTATTATTATTTTTAGAAAATTTGATCCAATTTTTTTTTGAAGTCGGTGTTTTTGTGATAGTTCATCCACACCTCGAGCGCCCTCCAGTTGATCCCAATCTCCAGGCTGATTTGCTTCGCCACCGACTCATCCTCCCTTGGAATCCTCCACCCGCTTCCTATCTACAAACCCTGCCATATTCTCCTTCTGCTCCCACGTAAACTTCATTCTCAACCTCTCTTCCCCTCCTGCATTCCTCTGGCCTCACCATAATGCTCATCGTCATCCACTGTGCCTCGATCTCGAGGTGCAGGTGCCTTTTCTAGAACACTTTTCGGTGGAAGTTGTGGTGGAAAAAACAGGTCGAGCACTTTAGAGGCTCTGACGAGCCGCCGGGCATGAACTCGCCCCAGCCATCCATTGCCACCATCCCCAATGCTACAGAGTGGTTCTTCAGGCACTCTCTGTAGCTCACCACTGCTTCGACGTCGCTGCCACCGATGACCGACGATGAGGGGGCTATTATTCCTCTGACGTCGGGTGGAAGATGATTATTCCCTCCATCGTAGGCACCGCCACAGGAAGGATTCTTTGTGGAGGCAGCCACCGCAACCTTCTCCCAGCTTATTGAGTGATTCATTAGAGAGGAAAGTAAAGTGGGCGGTGAATTATAGAAGAATGATAATGGAGATTTCTGCTTGTGGGTATGGGTAGACTTTGTCTTTTTTATATACGACCAGTCATCGAATATTCATTTGTTATTTATTTTTGAATTTTATGTTTTGATTACAAGAAACAGTTTTAATAATAATTAATAATATATATGTACCGAAACTGGGGTCTTAACCATTTTTTTTGTAATAAATATGTAATTATTAACAATTATTAACATAATTAATAGTAATTAATAATATTTAAAATGATAATGTCATTAATAATAATTAATAACATAATTAATAATTCAATTAATGATAATTAGTAGTAACACATTATACAATTAATGATAATTAGTCATGACTATTAATTAACGATACATGAATTTCTAATATAATTAACCATAAAAGGTGGGAGTTGGAAAACCCAAAATCACAACCAAAAGAAAATTAATTAATAATGAAATTAACCATAATTAATAATGTAATTAATGATAATTAATAATAATAAATGATATTTCAATTATTATTAATTACACATTTTTTGTTAAATTATAATAATAATAAAATTGGAACTTCCAACCACTATATGTAATTAAATATGTTCAATGAGTGTTTTCATTCTCTGCGGGGAGGATGACATTTGACCCACTGATGTGTTTGAATGCATTTCTATTTGCGACCGTGCATCACAACACATGTGGTATGTTGAGCACGCAATAGGGGGCCTCTGGGCCATGATGAAGAGGCCTTCAAGCCATCAAATCTAGGGACTTCGGGCCATAAAATTGTAATGGAGAAACTATGGGGTGGGTCCACCCTTAAAGGGGGTGTGGTATGTTTTTTTTGGTACAAAGGAGTGTGAGTTGTTTACTTTACTTGTAGCTTCTAAGAGCTTAATAAATATTATGAATATATGCCCCCTCATTCAAGACTATGGGATGGGTGTGCGTTTTCTTAATGAATTTTCAAGACACCATGGGTTTGGGTTTTCAAACCCATGGTTTTGGCCATTTTTGACTATTATGTCCCATGGGGTGTATCCTAGTTGTTGCACCCTTGTAGTGGTGTTAGAAGGTCACAAATTCGAGTCTCCTCGGGTGAGTACGTGCACGTGTGTACTTTGTATTTCCCCTTATAATCTTCATGTAATAAAATTATTATTATTATTATTATTATTATTATTATTACTATTATTTCTATTATTATTATGAACATAGCCCCAACCCCCAATACAAGCCTTAGACTTCCCCATGTATCCCTCCCTCAACCGAAGCCTGGTATGGAACCTTGTCTTATTCATTGTCTTGTAATTAAACTGGGTAAAACTACATCTCTCCACCTTATCGTGAACATTGGAAGTGGTTAAATAATCTGGGTGTGAAATTATGACATTGAAGCACAATACATGGGAACTGAATACTTGAATTCAAGGACCATGCTAGCCCGCAACCCTTTCCACTACACTTCCCCTAAAGGGGGAATTATTATTAATTATTAATTACAATAATATAATCAATAATAATTGTATTGTTATTTATTATTATTAACCATTTTATTTATCAATATTAATGAAATTATTAATTGTTGTATTATTATTTAGAAGTTATTATTAATTCAATAATTAATTATATTAATAATAATTATTAATTAAATTGTTAATTACCATTAAATTGTTATTTATTATATTATTATCATTAATTATTATTAATTTAATTTTCATCACTATTAATTATTATTAATTTTTAATTTCTATTAATTACATTACTTTTATTTATTAGTTTTAATTATTGTAATTAATATATATACACATACATATATTAAATGTGGATGAATGAAAAACATGGATAATTTTTTGAAAGGGTTTTATGAAAAAAAAGTTATTGAAGTGGATCTTAGTATCTCAATGTGTCATCCCATTTAATGTATGTATTTATTTAAATTAATCAAGGATGGAAATGGGTACATGTTAACTAGGTACTTGACATTATCTGACCTAATTAAACAGTGTTATGGTAGTAGTTGAATAAGTATTTATAAGGTTATAGTACTGAATTGAAAACTCGATTAATAAAAGGATAGAGTTGGGGTAGTGGTTTTAGGATACTATAAACTCGAAGCAGATTATTCAAATTATTATTACATAGTCAATAATAAATTTTAAAGTCATTACAATTATAAAAAAATTAATTATTTTGAGTCCAAATCATATTATATTTATAATTAAATTTTAAATTTGAATTCGTTGATTATATGTTACTAAATAAAGTATAATTAAAAAAATATATTTACTTAATTTTTTTAATATGTTTATTCTAGTTTTATAAATAAAATTTAATTATTTTCTTTTCCAATCAGGTACTTGGATGGAATGGCCTGAAGGTCATAGATTTTTATCTTTATTTCTAGATAATCCCCTCTTTAACTGGGTTGTGCGAGAACCCTTAAATGAATTGAGGCCCAAAGACACAAAGCCTAAATTATATTTTTTAGAGGCCCAAGCTCACAAGCACTTTAAAATATATTGAACCTTGACTACACTTGAAAAAAAATAAATAGGGTAGGGTTAGGGTGGTGAATTTAAAAAATAAATGGGTTATAGTTTATTTTTGGGTTAGAGTTTTTTAAAAATAAACAATTTAGGATTCAGATACCACAAATTCAACGAGTCCCCAACCCTTTTCCATCCCTAAAATTAAATGATAAACGTGAGTTTTTTAAATTGTTTTTATGAAAAAAATTATTTAAATGGGTTTATGAGTCTTAATGTGTTACATTTTAACCATTCATATTTTTAAACTAATAAAATATAATCAATTTATCTCTTATTATATTGAGTATTAATTATATTAAAATAATCTTAAAGACATCGTTTAAAATTACACTAAAATCTATCTTTTATAAAGGTCTTTGAAATCTTTAAAAAAATATTTGAAATTCTTATTCAAAATTTTAAGTATCAAATAATAATTTGTTAATAAAAATAATATACTATTAATAACACATGAATATTAATAACAATATAATATTAATATTAGTATTTTATTGACAATTAATAAAAATATATTAATGAAAAATAATGTCAATAATGATGATGATGATGCAATTATTAATAATTAATGGAGGGAGACTTGTCCTTCATGGAATATTTAACCACAAACATTGAGTAGTCTTGATTCACACTCAGTATGGCGGGTGACGACACCTTGAGGGTGAGGCATTTCAAGGATGGTTTACGACATGCCATCAGGGTGCAGGTAAAAATCTTCAAGTTGGCCTCATTCTTGGAGATGGTGGATTAGGTGCTCATAGCTAAGGGAAACTTGACAGACTGATCATACTCGAGTTGTGTGACAGTGTCTAGTGATTATAGTGGTGATGCTTTAGATTGTAGGAAGTGATATTGAGATGAGTCCCATCAGGGAATTCAGGCCAGAGACTTAGGAAAACTACAAAGAAGTGGGTCGTCGATGATATGATTTTAGTGTGGGAAGATGGGTCATGTGAGGACGCATTGAGCTTGAGTGCTGAAGGAGTGTCAAGCATGAAGATAGGTTGGGAATCACAAAAGGTTATGTAGGAAGCCTTTTAAAACATCTAGCAGTTAAGAACCAAGAAAGTATCAAGGTTCTGAGATCGAATCGAGAGTGGTACCAGGTGCTGGTAGTCAAGATTCAGCTACATGCGGAAGTCTTGGCATAGACAGTGGGACCCTATAGTAGTGTCTATGGGTGGTGGCTGGTTCATCACTAGAGGGGGGTCAGGCTTCATAATGTTGGGCTTTAGGCTAGGTGCACGCCATAGAGCTTCCATGGGCCAGAGTAGGATGGAGAGCCAGTTATGGTTATAGGTATGTCGTGGGCATATTCATGTTGTTTTTGTTTCATTTTGGCCTGGCCCTTGTTTTGGCATGTCCTTTTTGGGTGCATGAGGTTCATGAGGTTCACGAGATATATCAATGGACTAATGAGACACTGGTTAGTAGGTTGACATCAGCTCGAATACGTTAGACACACACACACTAATATATATATATATTTAGGTTGCATGACACCAGGATATTCTATGAGAATCATTGGATGCATGGCTTGTGAGGCGCATTGGAATCTGGGAATTGATGCGCTGTGGAACTTGTTTGAGGTGTGAGGCACCGAGAATGATTTTAGCATCTGATGAGATTTGGGACCTCATAGGTGTCATACACGACATGGACACAAGGCATGCATCTACTGAGATACGAGACATGATGGGTGTCAGGTATGACACTGGGGAAACTGATGAGGTGCAAGAGTGACGATACGTCACGGGAGGACCTTTGAGTCTAGGTATGGTCAATGGTCCATCATTTTTATTTGAGTTTTGGTGTCGGAATGTGACTTGGGTTGGTAACTCCAAAGGTGGGGATCCCATGAGGGAGTTGGACTATGCCATTTTAGACTGGGGTTGTCCAGGTAAATTTTAAAGAGATGGGTATGTTCGGTACCATATCAGATTTATGTTTTATATCTCAAAGATGATCTATATTAAGGTGGGTATATTGTAATGTCTCGGGTTTTTGGAGTGGGTCAAATTCCTCACCCGTATTGAATTTTTTATGTTTAGGTGGTAGACAAAATATTTTCTTGTTTATCAGAATTTAATTTTGATAGTTTCTTTGAACCAAGGCATTGATTTTAGATGTTTCTTAATAATCGACAAGTGTCTTGGGGGTTCAGTTGGGTTTTGAGTTCATAGAAAGTCAAAAACCCACGTTTTCAATGTGTACGGACTAAGGCGAACATTTTGGAAAAAATGTGCGGCCTCAAAGAAGTAACCATGTGCCCCTCCAGGTCTATAGTGAATGATTTTACATACTATGCAGGAGGTGGCACACGGCCTTGCGGCCCTGTATGCAATTTTTTACAGAGGTTTCGCGCATGTTTTGGAAAACCCTGTGCATGAACTGTGTGAGCTTGGAGGTTGGGCAGAGGCTACCGCACGGGCTGTGCACGGTTAGCCAAATCATGTGAGATAACTGTGTGGCCCACTTTAAAGTGGAAAATTACCATTGTCCCCTACCCTTTTATTTATTTTTTCTCCCTTTTTTCTTCTCTCTCGCACGGGCTTCCTTTAGGTGTCCTGGGAGCTCCTTCCTCCACCTCTAGGGTGTAAACTAGATTCTTCATCTAGACTTTGTTTCTTGATCTGTCTGTGGTGTTGGATGCGTATCGGTAAGACTCAAACTCGTCTTGCTTATTTTTTCCTCTGCTCTTGCCTCACAGAGCACTAAATATGTGCAAGACGATTTACCCTATTTTTAGGGCATTCATCTAAAACACTGATTTCATCCAAATCACCTTGAGGTAGAGGAAAAGATCAGATGAGAGAATGGATACCAACACGATGTAGGTGGTTCTTATCTTTCTTTGTGATTTAGTGAGTGTTTTGGGGGTGCAAATTTGAGTGCACCATTGGGTAGTCCAAGTGAGGCCCTACTAAATTCATAATTGTCATTTAATTAATTAATTGAACCCATGAGATGCCTATGGGAATTCTCAATCAATTCTATAATTGCTTTAAGCCTAGTGAGAGGCTTTGGACCTTGGAAATATTTGGTCGAGGTGTCTCTCTTATTAAAATTGAATCGAATTATATGTGTGTGAATTGCTTTTGAGTTCCATGTGAATGTGACAGGATCGACCCAAAAATTTATCTGTCATTGGCTATCTAGATTGAGGTGATATAATCATCAGGATAGGCTTGGATCGAGGCATATTGGGTGATGTTGATCACCGGTTGGGCCACTTGGTTGTCAGGATGAGGTGGAAATACCATTAGGCTATGGGAGAGGCTCGAGTAATTTTGGTTGGCGTTAGACATCATATTGAGCGATGAGGTTTTAGGGGTGTGATGTGTTGGAATGATATGGATTAGGGATATATTTTCTGATTTCTCTCACCCATGTTGGATAATGCATCGTTTAGAGTTGTGTGCACACATTAGGACTCAGATGATGAGGTGGTATGGACCAATCATGTGGATAGATTCCTCTATATATTATGGCTTAGGATGATGGTTGGAGATTATTTTTAAAGAAATCCATGAGAATGGTGAGGAACCATTGGTTGACAGTGTTGATATTCTCTGTTGGGGGATGAGGCTTATCGTATTTGAGGCCGATGAGTTAGGACTTATTCAGGAGGATGAACATCACCATTACTTGGGACATCGGGCTTCAAGTCGACGAGATCTTTCGAACAGGAGTCTGATGGACTGAGTATTGATTATGGGGTGTGCCTTCGGGATGTCGGATATTGTTTGGACATGAGGGGTCAGTTGGCATGAGGTGTCAGGTGATTTTGTTAGAACTGGAACTTGAGGGTTCACCTGGACTGATTTACATGTGGGTATTCCTTGGTATTAGGTCAAGGATACTCTCCACTACAATGTATTATCATTGGCCAAAGAAGGTGATCATTCCCTTGTGGTTGTTGAGCACAAGGGGGAAGGTTATCATTATCCATGTGTGTAGTGCTGTTTTATTTTATTATTTAGATACATATACGTAATCACATATTTATGTTAGGCACAAGTTATTGGTAACATACTGATATTTTTTCTCACACCCTACATGGGCCCTTTAGAACACATGTAGATTTAATGGCATTGCATTCAGGTGAAGGTTCAGTCTCAAGAGTTGGATCTTAGTGGTTGAGTTAGCAGGGGATGGATGGCAAGGGACCATGGGTTCTTGCCTCAATTGGAGTTTCTTTTTTAGTTTTTTTATATCAGCATGCTATTATATGTATGTCCTTTGGTCAATAATTAGAGACCCTTCTACTTATTTTCTCTATGACTTGTTTTGATATGAATGCTTAGCTACAAATGTTATTATTTATTATGCCGTTTTTGTGGGTTATTGCTTCCGTTGTTGGTTGCTTTTGCTTTCGCTTCCACCATGAGTGGGTTACTGGTCCAGTTTCATTTGGTCTTTCTTTCCACTATTTATATTTATATATATATATATTAGACCATTATTATATCATCATCAGAGGATATAGTCTCCCCATGATCACTCTTTTTCACCCTCGCTGCAAGTTGACAATCTTTGGCATACTGGGAGGTGTGCCTAAGGCCGGTGGAATTCGGTCCATAACACTGTTTGAGTGGCTAAAAAGGTTAGAGAACTATATATATATATATATATATATATCATAATAAAAAATAATAATAATATAGATGAGTCACTACCACAAAACCGGGTTTCTGTAGTGCCACCTTGTGACTGCACTTTTTTATCACTAATAAAGGTACCCCATTTATCAGCTCTTTTTTAGCATTGTTAAAGGGTCCCCCTTTATTAGTTCTTTTTTTATTAGCACTAATGAATGAGGTTCTTTATCAGTGTTTTATTACTAGCATTGTTAAAGGGTATAGTTCAAAAAAATCATTAAAAGTAATATATTAATATATACATATATACATATATTTATATTGATATAAATATGATATATTTTTTTAAATGTGTTTTAAATAAATATAAATAGACATTTATATTTAATATATAATAAATTTAGTGAAAATGGATTTAAAATATTTTTAAAATATTATTAATTAATAATTTTCTAATTATCATCGACTAATAATCATTTAATAACAATTTTAAGACACAAAAAAACACAATGTAATGTTATTTATAATAAAATATATAAATATAGATATATTATATTCACACATAAAAATTTAATTTTATAAATAAATAATTAAACATATTTACATATAAATTATATTTCTCAATATATAAGCCTTATAATATCAATTTTATTTAAAATAAAAATATATGTATATTTATATACCTATGTAATGTGTGTGTGTGTATTAGTGTGTGTTTGTATTAACAAACTGATATATATTATCAATATATTCTAACATATGAATATAAATATTAATATACATATGAATATATAATATATGTAAATATATGTAGCGTCCCCGTCTTGGGAGCCACTTGAAGGGTGCCCTGAGACGGGTTGGCCGCATAACCTCAAGCGAATCTCCCCAAACACTAGAGGATGCCGATTAGAACTGAGGGCCTTTTCGTGTATGTGGGGGAGAATATGACCTCATAGGTAATAGGTATTATCACAGTGGAAGTAAACATAAATTAATAATAAATATTGGAATCATATAAATGAATAAACTACAGCGGAAACGATATGAATAATCCAACTTAATAAGAATCAAGTGTGGAAGCTCACAAAACAATGTCATGCTATGATATCTATCTAAACTGAAAGCACAGAAAATAGAAACCCAAGCATACTATCAAATAAAAAGAAAAGACATAAAGTGAAACAACTATATCATGAGTAAGGCTCAGTTCACCACCCTAGTCTCCATCCTAAGCAGCAAGAAACAATCAAGCATCGAAAGCAGCACACTTCCCTTTCTCAATACCTGCAAGCATATAATCTACTTGAGTGTCAACGACACCCGAGCATGGGGTGAGATAAAATACTAGTAGACTAGCACCCACGGTGTCTAAACCTCTCCATTTCGTTCAGTAATAAAAAATAGCATGTCATTATATAATAAGTGCTGATAATTAACTAAGCGCAATAAAATAAATAACTCGGCTCGGGTTCCCAACAACACCCGTCCCTAATCACCTGCTTCAACTTAAGCCGGGATTCTAAAGGAAGTAGCTATAATAAGAAGGATTCACATATTCATATATACATATATATATATATATAATCCTAGAAAATCAAGGTAAAAAAAAGGAAGAGGCACACCCTAAGATTGTTCTTTAACTTGGGGTCTAGATCACGTGTCAACCAGGTATGCTTCAACATACCAGAAAAATATTTCAATTCTCAAGAGACTTAAAGAATCATTAATATAAACCTTCAGTGAATTATTATTAATATTCAAGTTGAGAGTTAGAGTCTGGGCCAGACCCAAAGGTATCACTACAGTACATAATTCAAATTATCTAATACCACCGAGCCCATCAAAGGCAATCTTCTAAATGACCAAGTATAGCTTGAGTCATGGCTTTACCATGAGTCTGTCCCAATATCAAAAAAGGGGTTGAGTATCATTCAAGGCTGGCATAGCCACATTACCAACAAATTCATCCTTGATGGACCCTTTTTGGAACCGGTATCACTAATAAGTATTAAGAAAGCCCAAGTATTGGTCTATCAAAGCCTAAGACACTGCCCCCCCCCCCCCATGCATGGTGGTAACCAGTCAGGATTGGAGAGTCCAAGTATGGCCCTTAATACAGGGACCACATTCTCTCCTTGACTTAAATTTAATTAAAATTTCATAGCAGCATATATGACATAACATGCATATGTAATTGCAACTTGAAATCTAAACTGATACAACTGTGCAACACAATTAAGTTAAATAAATTAAATTCTCGGCTAACGGAATTTATACTGACCATGTCGGCACACCCAAGGGGGTGTCTGACCATGCTAAAACAATTTGAACCAATAATTTATGATAAATAAGGCTGTAATAATTAGGCAAAATAATTAAATTTAAAAGATTGGGTGAAATTGAACAAAGTCGGTAGGCACCAACGAATGACCCAACTGTGTTTTTTTATAAATCACAAATAAATGGAAGGAAAGGGTGTAGACCCCCTAACTTATGGTCATAGATGTTCCTATGATCTTGGTAGGCTTTGATTTGACCTAAAATGGAAGAAAACATATGAATTTAGAAAAACCCCAAAATAAGGTAAAATCCTTCCGTGGAGGATTGCGCGAAGGATGCTCAATGAAACTCTACTATTCTACATGCTCACTATTATATTTAACTTAAGGTTTATAACACACCTGACTTCAAAGAAAACAGATGAGGAACGGAGGCGTGACGAGCTTCCAAAGAAGGGAGAAGGTGGTGTGCCACCTAGGGAGAGGGGGAAAAGCAATGTGAGATAGGGAGGAGAGGAAGTGAGGAGGAAAAAAAAGATAAAAAAAAGATAAAAATAAAGAAAAATAAAAATGCAAATTAAAATTAAAAATAAAATAGAATAAAAAGGATGGAAAAATAAAGAAGATAAAAATAATAAAAATGGTAATATCACACTTTAATTATTTTTACTTTTTCCATAACCCCCTTTCTATTTTATTTCTAAATTTCTTTTTATCCCTTATTGATTTATTTTAAATTTAATTTAAATCTCTTATTATTTCTTTTCAATCCTTAATTAATTATTTTAATCCTGAACATCGTGATAAAGCGTGATATAACATTTTTTATAAAACACATGCGGTTATTTAAATTATTTAAATAGCTGCCCAGGGCCCATAGTGGGTGCTCAGGCGCACGCCCTGGGTTGCTTTAAAGATTTAGATAAAAAAAATAAAAATGGTCCATACCTGATTAAATTCAAGACGTTACAATCTCCCCTCCTTAAGACAACTCATCCTCAAGTTTCCCTTCCAAGGGAACTGGAACGTCATCATAGAAAAGTTTCAGCCATTGTGCACGTATATTCATCTCTCATTCCTAAGTCTCATCCTAAACGCATCCATGTTTCTATAACACCCAGACCAGAGGGAAATTCCTATCTCGGAGGACCTTCATGCTATGGTCGACGATATAGATCAAATGATCTTCAAAGGATGCATTTTCCTCAAGCTCGATGCCGTCAGGGTCAAAAGAATGATACGGGTCTGGATGATATCATCGGAGATGATATACATGGAAAACGTTGTGCATGGAACGGTACCTCTGAAGTAACAGTAACAGATATTATACCAGCCCAAATCTATCCTCTATATAAAATGGCTAGACATATCTTGGTGATAACTTTACCTGTCTCTAGATCTGCTTGTGACCCAACCTCGAAGAAACACACAGAAAGACTCGATGTCCCACCTCGATCTCCAGAGGTCTATGACAACGATCAGTATAAGACTTACATCTAGACTAATCTATAGTCATATGCTTCTGAATCAGCTGAACTTTCTTAGAATTCTCTTGAACGAGGAAAGGACCCAACAGAGCTACCTCAATTGCTTCGATCCAGCATAACGGTGAACAACATGGTCTATCATAGAGGGCCTTATATGGATCCATTTGAATTGTATCCTGGAATCTTTTATTATAGGTAAGATCAACAAGAGGTATATGTTTGTCCAAAGAACATCCAAAATCAAGGATACATGCCCATAACATATCCTCTAACACTCGTATAGTTCTCTCGGACTACCCATCTGTCTGAGGGTGATATGCAGTACTTAGAAGCACCTGTGAATCCAGTACCTTTTGCAACCCTTTCCAGAACCGTGAAGTAAAACATGCATATCTGTCCGAGACAATAGAACGAGGTATGCCATGAAGTCAATCTATCTCCCATATATACAGCCTTCCCAACTCATCAATTGTAAAGGTCCCTTGGATAGGTAAGAATTGTGCAACCTTGGTCAACTAATCAACAATCACCCATACTGTATCACTGCCTCGAGGAGATATTGGAAATATTGTAATGAAATTCATGGAAATGTCATTCCAATTCCATTAAAGAATGGATAGAGACTGTAGGAGTCTAGCAGGTCACTGGTGCCCTGCCTTCACCTGTTGATAGGTGGAGCACCGAGTGATGAAACCCACTATCTTCTTTTTCATACCAGGCCACCAATATTGTCGACACATGTCTCCATACATCTTGGTCAGTCTAGGATGAACTTCCCAAACGAAGGTGTAATATTCCTTCATCATCTCTTCTCGTATACCCAAAGGTATCCATAGAGGCCACAATAAAGGATATTTTTACTACAATCAACAACCCACCCGAGAGGTGGGTTCTCTCCTGTGATGCTTTCCCTCAAAACGATCCCCTAAGGATCAGTCAATTGTTGCCTACAGACTTTCTCTATAAGAGAGGAAGTTACTGTAAGATCTGCTAGAACCGGTTTCCCGCACTATTCCTGAACCTCCAGATGCATCTCAGAAAACAAAGCCATCATCTTCCACTCACTACTGGCTACTTGAACAGCTTGTGTCTGTGTCCTGTGGCTTAAAGCATTTGCCACGAAATTACCCTTATGAAGGGTATAATCAAGCTCAAAGTCAAAAGACTGCAAGTATTCGACCCATATGAACTGCCATAAGTTCATGTCTTGTTGAGTGGAGATATATTTTAAGATTTTATGATCTATGCAAACAAAGAATATTTAACCCAACAAGTAGTGTTTCCAATAGCCTAGAGCGTGAACCACTACTTTCATCTCAAGTTCATGTGTAGGATATTTCCACTCATGAGGTCTCAGCTAGCGAGATCCAAAAGACACGACTCGATCACCCTGCATCAAAACTTTACCCAGTACGATTCTTGAAGCATCACAATAAACAGTATAGCTTTTACCAAGATTTGGAAGAATCAGGATCAGATCTAAGGTTAGTCTTCCTTTTAACTCCTGAAAAGAATTTTTACAAGCTTCTAACCAGATGAACTATACACCTTTCTTAGTCAGGGTCATAAAAGGCACTGCTAAGTGGGAGAAATCCTAGATGAAACACTTGTAATAGCCAAATATCCCCAGGAAACTATGGATGACGAAGTCATTTTTGGGATGCTCCCATGAAACTACCACGCTCACCTTTTTTGGGTCAATTGATACTTCTTCAGATATAATATGGCCCAAGAAGTGAACTTTATCAATCCAGAAGTATCATTCACTAAGATTAGTGTATAGATGGTGCTCTCTCAGTGTACTAAGCACGATCTCAAGATGGGTTGCATGTTCGTGTTTGGAACATGAATACACCAAGATGTCATCTATGAAGACTACCACAAAGAAATCATGATACATGTGAAAACAGGGTTCATCTGATCCATGAAGACTGTCGGCAAATTCGTGAGGCTGAATGGCATAACCAGATACTCATACAAGCTTTACCTACTTTGTAATGTTATACGTGGTATGTTGTATGGTCACACACACACCTAGTGATATCCTAACCTCAAATAAATCTTGGAGAAAACAGTTTCTCCTCAGAGTTTTTTAAAGAGATCATCTATACAGGGAATGGATATCAATTATTTACCGTGAGCTGGTTGAGTTGAATATAATCCATACATAACCTAAGGATACTGTGTGCCTTTTTAGTGAAAAGAATAAGTGAACCCCACGATGATGTTCTAGGTTTGATGAAACCCTTATCCTAGAGGTCATCAAGATGCTTTTTGAGTTCCTATAGTTCTGTTGGTGTCATCCTATAAGGAGGAATAGACACTAGTGCTGTATATGGCATGAGCTCGATAGTGAACTCCATGTACCTCATAGGAGGTAATCTAGAGAAATCATTAGGTAATGCATCCCTGAAGAGATCCACAACTGGAGGGAATTCAACTAATTATGTTCCCTGATCGCTCATGAAGAGACTTTCGAACTGAGATGTCACTCTGCCCAACCCTGCATATTTTGGTCCATATTGATCTGCCTGCATATCCCATTCTACTTTTTGTAGATTTGTGTCTCCCTCAGGGGATGTAAAGGACACCCGAAGATGATAGAAATCCACTTGAGCATGATAAAGATCAATCCATTTCATATCGAGAATGAATTTGATGCAAGACATATATAGGATATAGAAATTCTAAATAAACTGGTACCCACCTATCTCAAGGGTGAACTATTGGAACTGGCATATGTCTTCTGTTCTGACTCCTAACAGAGTGTCAAGAGACATGACGCCGCAAGGGTACTGAATTGGAAAACCAAGACTTTCAAAAATAGCAACAAATAAAAAGGAGTGTGATGCACCGGTATCAAAAAGAAGATAAACTAAAGTATAAGATACTAGAATAGTACCTCTAACAATAAATGGTCATCAACTGTGTTCTTTTGGTGTTGATTGCACTACATACATGAGACCTAAACCATGACCCTATGACGCGACCTGGTTGGCCTGAGCAGGTCCACTCTGCTGACACTGAGAATCTGAAACTTGATTTCCTCGACCACGACTTCCACTATTTCCTCATCCTGATCGGCTAGTGGAAAAGGAACTTTCCACCTGATGTGGATTCATAGATCCCAGACCTGATGTGGGTGAAGGTGTGGATCCTCTGCCACAGGATGCTTATGATAAAAAATGATAGAAATGTTGAAGGTGACCCATCCTGCCGCAATCTCAACACTCATTTGGGTCTCTTGTGCACTGTGGCTTCTTGTGAACCTATCTTACACACTGATGAAAAGTTAAAGAGCTATAAAAATGCATTGTTTGGCTAGGATTTCCCCCACATGCACTTTTAAAACTGTGTTTCCTGCTTCCAAAGGAGTCGTCACCCTGTCTTAAAACTGAACCTCTCTAGCTAACTAGTTTAGCTTCCTTGACATTTCACTCCGAAATTAATTCCTGGTTTATGATCTCCATGAAAATGGTCAAATTGAAGATGTTTATATACGAGTAGATATTATACTCAATCCCATCCTCAAAATGTCTCGCAGTATTTTTCAGGTTTCCAGTCAGAGATGAGGCAAAATGATGAAGCTCTGTGAAATGAGTAGAATACTTTAACACGGTCATAGATCCCCGATGAAGATGTAGGAATTCATATGAACGATCATATCTCATAGTCTATGGGAAAAATTTATCATTGAAAGATGCTTGGAATTCAGCCCAAACCATGTCACTGTTCTTCTCAGCCTGAGAAAAAACATCCCACCAGCGCTTGGTGGAGTCACAAAGCATGTAAACTACGAGTTTGACCCTTCTCTCTGGAAGCGTCTCAAGGTGGTAGAAGATATACCTTATGGGTTTAATCCATGACTCTACAGCATGAGGGTCGCCACTCCCTGAAAAGGTGGGAGGGTGCTGCTATAGAAAGTCTCGTGTGAGGTTTTCCATAGATGGGGAATGTCCGGGAATACTCTAAACTGACTGCATAAACCTGAGGAGACTATCCCTGAAATGAGTGTCAGGGTCCCTTAGAAGATCGGCAGGAGGTAGTACCACATGAGGCACTATAAGAGGTTCCACTAGTGGTTCAGGACCCACCATCTCTGGAATGTTCTCATTGCCACTCTCCAGAGGCACGACATGAAGAAATCGCAATGACATTGGTCTAAAACAGCCAAACACACACCTTCAGAAAAAAATTAAATAAGATGAGGAAAATAGGTAAGGCACAAAAAGAGGTTATATATATAGCTTGCCTCTGAGCACTACATAACAGATACCCCACTTCAAGAGTCGAGTTTCGACATGGAAGAGAAAACTAGGAAGGATTACTAAACAAGGTATACTGTCCATTTCCAGGTTAAGTCAGGTTAACATCTAACAGAATATCACAACTTTATATTTAGCAAACCAACATTTCAAAAAAATTACCACTAGGAACAACAACACACACATGCAAATGGGAAAATGCACTCTAGAAGTAAAATTGGCATGTCAATAAGCATGTCATTTTAATCATATAGTGCCTAAAATGATGCATGTAATGTATTGCCCTTATATCATTGGGCTGCAATGTTAAAAACACATTATTTCAACAATACCAATACTAATAAAAATTTAAAACAAGTGAGTCACCCAATGGTGAAGTCATATCAACAATAACTTTCATAATAAATAACTGAAATCCCAACCCAGGAATTTGGGATTCCCTTGTACATGGGTTAGCTACATCCAAGCACAGGGTACCTTCCAAATCCCTATATCCTAGTCTCCCATCTAACCCAAATAGTAAGAAAAAATGAAAAACACCCTTCTGATACCACTTTGTAGCATCCCTGTACTAGGAGCCACCTGAAGGGTGCCCCGAGCCGGGTTGGCCACAAACCTCAAGCGCATCTCTCCGAATGCTAGAGGCTACCAACTAGTAGCAAGGGCCTTTTTCATGTCTGCAGGGGAGATTATGCCCTCATAGGTAATATGTATTATCACGGCGTAAGTAAACAAAAATTAATAATAAATAGCAGAATCATATAAGTGAATAAACTACAGTAGAAGCAATATGAATAATCCAACTGAATAAGAATCAAATGCAGAATCTCACAAAACAATATCATGCTATGATGTTTGTCTAAAATAAAAGCATGAAAAATAGAAACCCAAGAATACTATCAACTAAAAAGAAAAGACACAAAGTGAAACAACTACATCACAAGCAAGGCTCGGTCCTCTTCCCCAGTCTCCATTCTAAGCAGTAAGAAACAATCAACCATCAGAAGCATCACACTTCCCTTTGTCAATACTTGCAAGCATATAATCTACTCAGGTGTCAACGATGCCCGAGTAGGGTGTGAGGTAAAATCCTAGTAGGCCGGCACCCACGGTGTCTAAACCTTTCCATTTCATGCAGTAATAAAACACAATGTTTCATTATATAATAAATGCATATATTTAACTGAGTGCAATAAAATAAATAACTCATCTCGAGTTCCCAAGGACACCCATCTCTGATCACCTGCTTCGGCCTAAGCCGAGAGTCTGAAGGAAGTATATGTAATAATCAGGATGCACATATGCATATATATAATCCTGGAAAAACAAGGTAAAACAAGGAAGAGGCACACCCCCAAGCTTATGCTTTAACTTGGGGTCTAGATCACGTGTCAACTAATAGTGCTTCGACATACCAGAAAAATATCACAATTCTCAAGAGACTCAAAGCGGCATTAACATAAAACTTCAGTGAAACATTATTAATGTTCATGTTGAGAGTTAGAGTCTGAGCCCTTCCTGAAGGTATAGCTATGATACATCCTTCAAGGTAATCTTCCAAAAGACCAAGTATAGATCGAGGCATGGATTTACCATGAGTCTGTCCCGATCTTGCAAAAAGGGGCCGAGTATCATCTGAGGCTGGAGTAGCCACATTGCCAATAGATCCGTCCTCGATGGGCCCTTTTGGAACCGGTATCACTCATAAGTATTTAGAAATCCTGGGGAAGTCTCGGTCTGGAAAAGCCTAAGACACCGCCCCCCGATGTGTAGTGGTAATCAGTCAGGAATGGAGAGTCCAAGTGTGACCCTTAATACAGAAACAACATTCTCTCTCCGCCCTGAATTTAATTAAAATTTCATAGCAGCACATATGACATAGCATGTATATGTAATTGCAGTGTGAAATCTAAGCAGATACACCCATGAAACGCAAGGTATTAATTTAATATTACAGTGTAAAAACTTAACGAGGCAGGATACTATATTAGCATGGGTAAATAAATTCACTTTTCAATAAATAAATAATTCAGAACAAATAACTACCAAAAATTCAACAATTCAAGTTTCATAATTATTCTAAAATAATAATTTAATTTAAACACAACAAAAATGGGCTGCGCAACACATGCAGTTAAATAAATTAAATGTTTGGCTAACGGAATTTATACCGACCAGGTCGGCACAACCAAGGGGGTGTTCAACCATGCTAAAACATTTTAAACCAATTAATTAATGATAAATAAGGCTGCAATATTTAAGTTAAACAATTAAATTGAAAAGATTGGGTGAAATTGAACAAAGTCGGTAGGCACCAACGAACAACCCAACCGTGCATTTTTATAAATCGCAATGAAATGGACAGAAAATGAGTAAACCCCCTACCTTATGGTCACAGATGATCCTATGATCTGCGTTAATCTTTGATTTTACCTAAAACAGAAGAAAATCAATGATTTTAGAAAAACCATAAATAGCGAAAAATCCTTCTGCGGCGGACTGTGTGAAGGATACTCAACGAAACTCTACAGTTCCAAATGCGCGTGATTAGCCTTCACTACAGAAAAAATGGCCTTTGGAGATGGATTTTTTTCAACGGGAATAAAAACGGTCGCAAATAGTCCATCGAAGAAGTTATTTGCAACGGGACTTGGGGTCCCGTCACAAAAAGTTAGGCACAGTTTGTGCACTGAACCACGGGAAGGGTATTTGTGACGGGGAGGCACCCCCCATCACAAATACCCAGAGACGATAAAATACTATTTGCGATGAGAAAATTCCTCATCGCAAATTGTTCATTTGCAGGTCACTATTTGCAACGGGACACATCGCAAATACCAAACGGCGGTAAATATTATTTGCGACGGGTCTAGTTGCAAATACCCTTTTAACTGTCGACAGTAATTAATGCGGTCAGAGGTATTTGTGACGGGACTCTCGTCACAAATACTACCATCACAACTAATCTAACCTATATAAACCCCCATCTGTTTTTTTATTCTTCCTCTCAATCCCTACTTTCTCTGTCTCTTTAAACTCTAATTTTAGAGGGAAAATTTCTCTGAGTTAATTTTTTTTACGAAGATGTTTTTGAAGTCGTCTTCACCTATAACAGATCAAGTTTAAAGGTTTTTATGTTTTATTTAATTTAATATTAATTTTATTTATTTTATATTAATTTTAATTATTGTTAATTAGATGTAATTAAATTAGATTTAGATTATTTTGTCATCAGTATTTACTTGTAATAATAAATTTATATTATTAGTTCTAATTATTAATAATTAGTAGTAATTAGGAATTATTAAAGATAATTAGTAATGAATATAAATTATTAGAGGTAATTAGTAATTAGTAACGGTAATTTGTAATAATTAATAATAATTAACGCTAATTAGTAATAATTAGCGGTAATTAGTAATAATTTGGAATAAATAGTAATAATTAGTAAAAAATAGTAATAAATACTAATAATTAGTAATAAATACTAATAATTAGTAATAAATACTAATAATTAGTAATAAATACTAATAATTAGTAACAAATACTAATAATTAGTAACAAATAGTAATAATTAGTAACAATTAGTAATAATTTGTAACAATTAGTAATAAATACTAATAATTAATAATAATTAGTATTAACTAGTAATAAATAGTAATAAATAGTAATAAATATTAAGAATTAGGAAAAATTAGTGAAAATTAGTAACAATTAGAAACAATTAGTAACAATTAGTACCAATTAGTAACAATTAGTAACAATTAGTAATAATTAGAAATAAATAGTAATAAATAGTAATAATTAGTAATAAATAGTAATAATTAGTAATAAATAGTAATGAATAGTAATAATTAGTAATAATTAGTAATAAATAGTAACAAATAGTAATAATTAGTAATAATTTGTAATAATTAGTAATAATTAGTAACAATTAGTAATACATTGTAATAATTAGTAACAATTAGTAATAATTAGTAATCATTAGTAATAATTAGTAAAAATTAGTAACAATTAATAATAATTCGTAATAATTTGCAATAATTAGTAATAAATAGTAATAAATTGTAATAAATAGAAATAAATAGTAATAATTATTAATAATTAGTAATAATTAGTAATAACTAGTAATAAATAGTACTAAATAGTAATAAATAGTAATAAATAGTAATAATTAGTAATAATTAGTAATAAATAGTAATAATTAGTAAAAAATTGTAATAATTGGTAATAAATAGTAATAATTAGTAATAATTAGCGATAAATAGTGATAAATAGTGATAAATAGTGATAAATAGTGATAAATATTGATAATTAGTGATAATTAGTGATAATTGGTGATATGTAGTGATAGATAGTGATAGATAATTAGGAATAATTAGGAATAATTAGGAATAATTAGGAATAGTTAGGAATAATTAGGAACACTTATGAATAATTAGGAATAATTAGGAAGAATTAGGAAGAATAAGGAATAATTAGGAATAATTAGGAATAATTAGGAATAATTATGAAAAATAGCAATAATTAAGAATAAATTAGCAACAATTAGAAATAAATTAGCAATAATTAGGAATAAATTGTAATAAATTGTAAGAACATGGAAAAATTTCTAGTGAATTGGAAGCACTCCTTTGCTCGATGACTCTTCTCCTTTCAACTCTCACCGACTCAATACATTATGAAAAATGTGCTTCTACATATTCATATCCAATCTCTAATGCACGAGATTGGATATGCATTCTAGAACACATGTCACAACGCGTGAAAATTTGCAATATTTATTTACCTACTAACTACTGTAGAAGTGGCGAGCAGGGTTGAACCACATAGAGAATGTGAGTAGACACTGGAAATGTCCTTTTGGAGGAATGTTGAAGAAGATGGGAATTAATTGTGTGATTAACAACTAAGTTCTAAAAACTAAATGACTATTTAAATAATGACTATTTAAATTAACTAAAACTATCTAAGTGAACTAAGCTATGAAAGAAACTGGAAGATATGGAAGTGTCAGAGTCGTGATGTCCGTTCAAGTGCATGCAATGTCAATTATTTAATTCCCAAATTTGAATATTTATTTATTCAATTATCACCGATTCGAAATATAATAAAAATATTATCTAGTCTCATTATTTGATGTTAGAAAGTATTCTAATGTTTACACAAATTATCCATCATTTCGTTCTCTGTCCTGATGCATAATTTGCGCGTCATTATAGGACTGAATCACTTGGGGAAATACAATGACCTGTTTCTCACAAAGTCGAAGTATCTACCTGCATCGGGTACGCTCACATGAGATCACTTATTTAGTATCACTCACATAAGTTTGAAGAATCGTACACAAAAAATATTAATTTTTCAATTATTATATTTATTTATTCAGAATTCACTCGCGCGCTTGATCGAATTCTGGATAAATAAATTCTCTCATGAACTCCCGTCCTTGAATAATTATTAGGTATTATACGAACGAGCACCAAAGCATGTGTGCAAAGCCCAAATGACAATTAATTTAAACGCAGATATAATTAATTAAATAAACATCCAAATGAAATTAATTCAAAAGGCAATCAAACATGAGCATAAATTAAAGACATGTAATTACCATCACTTTCGTCACAACTCCTACACAAAAAGAATTAGCCTGCCATCGCGATGACACGACACATAAAATAATAAATAGAAGATATCACCGTGATCTTGTTGTTGTTGTGTTCACCGTGAGACGTTGTAAACGATCGAAAAATAACAATCATAACTCTGCTCTGTGTAGTCACTGACGCCATACTCGAATAAAACCATTGCACTGCTGAAAATATGATCCGATCTGCACTCGCTCTCACAGTGCGATGTAAATCTCCATAAGTCCAAGCGAACCACCGTGAAAATTTATGATGTGTACAAACCTCCACTACGCTCCTGATGATGGTTTGTCTGTGGTTCTGATTGAGGAGGGTTGCTCGCTGTGGCAGGTATTCTGATCAGTGAAGAGGTCGTCGCTGCTTGATGCCTGCTGCATGCTGAAGTGGCCAAGAAGGGAAGGGGAAGGGGAGTCTGTAGGGTATAGGAGTGGGGTCCGGGTGAGTGAGGGTTGGAAGGTGTGGCGAAGGTGTGTTGTGAATAGGGAGAGGGAGGGGACGATGGTTCCAGGGGTGAGGGGGTGAGGCAGAGAGATGATAGGGGATGCCGGTAGGTCCAAAGAGTGAGGGGGAGGGGGAGGGTCACGGGTGAGGGATAATGGGGTGGTGGGGGTAGTGGGGAGAGGATCGGGGGTAGCAGTTAGGCGGGATGGAGAGGGGGGATGGCGACTGGGATGGGGGTGAGGAAAAGGGAGAGGGAGGCGGGTGATTAGGGGAATGGGATTGGAGAGAGAAGGGGAGGTTGGTGAGAGAATATGAGTGGAACAGGTCAAGGGGAGATGGGATTGGAGAGAGTGTGGGTGTGGAGGGGTGATGTGGGTAGGGGCGAGGAGTTAAAAAAAACCAAAAAATAAAATAAAAAAAAGTTATATTCAAATTCAAATTAAAAAAATCTATTTTTTAAAAGTTAATTAATATTAATAATAATAATAAAATAATATTAAAATTTAAATATTAATGCACATGTAATTAAATATAATATTACTATTAAATATAATAATAAATTAATAAAAAATACTATTTAATTAATAAAATAAAATAATGAAATAAAATAAAATACTAAATTACTAATATAAGTATATTAATTAACTAAAACTTATCAAAATATCTAAATTACTATAAAACTAAAAAAGTAAACTAAAAATATAAAAAATGGTTAAACTAATTAATTAAAACTAAGTTAGAAAATTATAAAAATACATGTGAAATCCATGTACATCAAATCCCCCACACTTAAACTTTTTCACTCCTGGGAAACACAATCAGAAAGAAAACACAAGTGGTCGTAGACAAATCAAAACATCAAAATTAAAAGTTCAAAATTATTAAATCTCATTTACTCATAAAATATCATGCTTCATTTAAAACTTCAATGTTCAAGAACAATTTTTCTTTCACTTGCATTCTTTTCAAAACAAGTACGTGCACTCATTTATCATGTGACCTACCTGCCATTACTCTCATTACTCAAAAAATATTTGATCAAAGTTTTTCTCAATTCTCATACACGTGCATGCTTACCATAGGCTTACCATGAATTTCACATCTCCACTAGTGGAAATCAAAATAAAGCACCAATCTCAAGGACTTTACATGAGGTTCAAATGTCTCTAAGGTTGTGGGACGGTGGGTAAAAAATTGACATATTTTTGGTATAAAGGAGGGTTAAATCTTTAAATAAATGCAAGATATATGTCAATCCAAATGTCTCCCTCAAACTCTCACTCCCCCACACTTAAAACATTGATTTTACCAAAGAATATTATAATTCAATGTTTTTCTTTTTTTTGGAGACACAACTCACTCAAATAATATGGTCAGAAAAAACAGTTTAGTGTCAACTTTATAACCCTGTCAAATAAATGTCAGACAATAATCCCAAATAATGGTACATAAATATCATATACACTACAACATCTCAATGAAAATAGGTCATATAGAAAACTTACTAGCTCATGGATTAATGAATCATCACTTTTATAGGTATCCCCAAAGTCGAGGGTTACTGCGTAATGACCACCAATATACTCATTATTGGAACCAAAATGATTCTATATTACTATATCAAAATATATATTATGAATGTGGCTACTGTGAAAAATAAATTAGATGATCAGTATGATATAATGTCAATCCATGTGCGTTGAATGACTCACTGCCCCTCAAAGAACCCTCTCCATGAGTAAATCTCTCCCCCATACTTAGATTGAAAATTATCATGAAAAATTTCAAGAAATGGGTAGGGAATGGTATCAGCTATGGGATCATCATAAAAGGTTTCTTCCTGGATTCTAAGGGCTATATGATGGAGAAAATGTATGGGTGGATCAGTGGGTCAGTGGGGCTGAATAATCAAAAATATTCCTCGATCATTTAAGTGAAACTTTCGGAATTCATATCGCTTTGATAGAAATACATGGAAAGTTCTATAAGAAAAAACATATTTGGGATTCCCTCAAGAAAAATAGAAATAAGAGATGATGTAAAATGTCTCAGAGTCTTCATGAGTATGGAAACATAATGTTGGACAACACAGATGAGCATGAGTGCAAATAAGTGTCTCAAAAATATACAAGTTTTTGAAAAACATTTTCGAATCATGAAATAACATCAGAAATCATAAAAGTCATGAGATCAAGGATCAAAGAATTTCAAACAAGAATCACGTTCTCAAACTGCCTAAGGACACAAGTCGTATGCCCCTGATTATGTTACGACAAAAATTTAGTGGCTTTCATGCGGGTTCATTAATGACAGGAATGTTAGTTTTTTTTTCAAAATTTTCTTGTTTTTTTTTCTTAGTTTATATGATTTTTTTGGAATCATAACATATTCCAAAATAAAACACTTCCCTGTGTAAGTGAAGATAGACGCGAAGAGGCTGTTTATATCTGATGATGCTCCATAAATGGTATACCTGTAAAACCTACACATTGACAACACATAGTCACATCATATAAAAGAATTCACGCTATAATCAAAAGAATGTGCTTGATAAAAATATGTATGATGAATTAAAATCCACTACTGTTCTAGGAGAAAACAGATTGCGGGAATTGCATGGCTTTTTATTTTGTTTTATTTTTAAAGAAAAATAAATGAAATTAAATTAAATGCAGTGAAAAGAAAACAAAAAAATGATGGGTTTCCTCCCATTGAGTGCTATGTTTACTTCGTCTTCAACCAGACATTGTTGAATCTCTACCAGGATCGAACAGAAATGTAAACCATGCATCTGCTTCTTTTCAGTAGGAGTGTGGAATCCATTCATTGAAGATGAGTTTATCCTAAAAGCTGCACAAAATTTCAATGTAATCTTGTTATAAGAATGGATTTGTGGAATTAAATGAAAATATGACAACTCACAAGGGAATGAATATACCTTGCCTGAAGAATGACTCATCTAATAATTGAATTTTTAGAAAATTCCATCAGCGAAAAGATCAAGAAGATTACCTCTTTGAACATACATAGGTGAAAAAGTGCCTTTAAAAGACTCCTTCATTGGTCGTCTTATATCCATCTCATCCTTGAATGAAATATCTGGGTTGATGATATATCCCAATTCATTTTCACACCCAACCACTAGCACATGGAAATATACTGGTTTCCAACTCAATTCATGCTCGATGGTTTGATTGATTGTGCTAAGGTCAAAAATATTATTAGCATATGTGGGTATTTCAAGTGAAGTGTTTTTAACCATGATGCATATAGAAAGTGGGGCATGATCAATTAGAGCAGATGACTCCATTATGTCAAGAATGACATCTTTTTCAAAATTTTCTTCTATACCGCCCTCGTCATATTTTTTTGTTGGTGCATGTTTCAACATAAACTCAGGATCCTCCAAGCAATCCCATTCTTCCATTGTTTCTATAAAATTATGAGTTTTCTATACCACTAATGCTGATTGATTCTTCTACTCTAGAAAAGTTTAATATATCTCCATTTTATAAAAAGTTTTGGACTCACGAATATTTTCAGAAAGAGGTGATTTGATGTCATTTGAAGTGATTTCCTCTTGACTGTGGCAATCCATTGTCTCTTGGTTGAATTATGAATCTTTCATGGTAGATAATGGTCCTAGTTTAATGTACTCTTTATCCTCAAAAGGTGTGATTTGATAGACTTTAAATGTGTTTTTTCACTTTGGGATGACTGGGTTGTGAACTCACTGATGGACATGAAAACACATTTTCAGAGGGACCATTATGTTCAACTGGGTGGAAGACTAAGCTCTCACATTCTTGAAATGTGATGAGATTGGAAGAATTATATTGTGATAGATATGTGTCATCACTTGGATTAAAAGATAGAGGATCAATCTCATTTTTATAATCGGGACATGAATTTTGTCCAAATGGAACCTCTACTACACTTTCCTCAAAGAGATTATTATGAATTGGATCTTCAAGTGGATGTGAGGCGAAATGTTGAACAAGTTGAGTCATTTGATTTCCTAAATTTTTAATTTGATTTTATAAATCTTTCATTGAATTTTATAAACCTTTTATTTGATTCTGTAAATCTTTTGTTGAAGAAAGTAACTTTTGTATTACGTTCATCATGAAGTTAAAACCTTCTATTTGTCTTAGTGATAGAACAATGCAACATGTGCTCAATTTTGGAATCATTTGTTTGACATGAATTATCAAGTTATAAATTTTCAGGAATACATTGACTTTGAAAACTATCGACAGATGTATAAGGACTTGTTTCATAGCATGGCGGAATATTATCATATAGATAATAGCATGGAATTGAATAAATATCATTGAAATAAATGGGATTACCTAGATAGCTCATCTGTGGAGAATCATTATATGTCATACCTTGAGTTGGGGCTATATAGGGCAGGTACTGGTTGTAATAGTGTGGTGCGGACCACGTCATTTTGAACTTCTGGGTGTCTTGAAAATCCTTGCAACGAAAAATTCCCAGAGTAGTAAACTATTTTTTTTTTTGGTTTAGTTTTTTTGACCTAAATCACTCTTTTAAAAGAATATCTAATGATACTATTCTCCCTGGAAACAACGCCAAAAATTTGGAATATGCATCGCAACACGTGAAAATTTGCAATATTTATTTACCTACTAACTACTGTAGAAGTGGCGAGCATGGTCAAACCACAGAGAGAATGTGAGTAGCCACTAGAAATGTCCTTTTGGAGTAATGTTCAGGCGGATGGGCTTTAATTGTGTGATTAAAAACTAAGTTCTAAAAACTAAATGAATGTTTTAATAATAACTATTTAAATTAACTAAAACTATCTAAGCGAATTAAGCTATGAAAGAAACTGGCAGAGATGGAAGTGTCAGAGTCATGACGTCTGTTCAAGTGCATGTAATGTCAATTATTTAATTCCCACATTTGAATATTTAATTATTTAATTATCATCGATTCCAAATATATTCAAAATACTATCTGGTTTCATTCTTTGATGTTATAAAGTATTCTAATGTTTACAAAAATTATCTGTCATTTCATTCTCTGCCCTGACGAATAATTTGCTCGTCATTATAGCACTGAATCACTTGGTGAAATACGACGACCCGTTTCTCACAAAGTAAAAGTATCTACCTGAATCGGTTTCACTCACATGAGATCACTTATTCGGTATCACTCACACAAGTTTAAAGAAGCATACACACAAAATATTAATTTTTCAATTAATATATTCATTTATTCAGAATTCGCTCATGCGCTTGATCGAATTCCGGATAAATAAATTCTCTAATGAACTCTTGTATGTGATTACTTATTAGGTATCACACGAACAGGAACCAAAGCATGTGTGCAGAGCCCAAATGAAAAATAATTTAAATGCAGATACAATTAATTAAATAAAAATCCAAATGAAATTAATTCAAAAGACAATCGAACATGAGGATAAATTAAAGACATGCAATTACCGTCACTTTCTTCACAACTCCGACACAAAAAGAATAAGCATTCCATCACGATGACACGACACATAAAATAATAAATAGAAGATATCACCGTGATGGTGTCATTTTTGTGGCCACCGTGAGATACCGTCAATGATCAGAAAATAAAAATCATCAGTCAGATCTGTGCAGTCACTGACGACATACTCGAATCAAACCACCGTGCCGCTACAATTATGATCTGATCTTCCCTCGCTCTCACTGTGCAACGTCAATCTCCATAAGTCCAAGAGAACCACTGTGAACATCGATGATGTGTCTGAACCTCCATTGCGCTTCTGATGATGGTTTTTCGGTGGTTCTGACCGAGGAGGGCCGCTTGCTGTGGCTGGTGTGCTGATCAGTGAAGAGGTTGTCGCTGCTTGATGTCTGCTTCACGCTGAAGTGGCTGAAAAGGGAAGGGGGTAGGGGAGTCCGTAGGGTATAGGATTGGGGGTCGGGTGAGTGAGGGGAGGAAGGGGTGGCGGGGGTGTGTCGTGAATAGGGAGAGGGAGGGTACGGTGGGTTGAGGGGTGAGGAGGCGAGGTAGAGGGATGATAGGGGATGTTGGCAGGTCCAAAGGGAGAGGGGGAGGGTGAGGGTCATGGGTGAGGGAGAATGGGGCGGTGTGGGTGGTGGGGAGAGGATTAGGGGTAGCAGTTAGGTGGTATGGGGAGGGGGGATGGTGGTTGGGAAGGGGGTGAGGAAAAGGGATAGGGAGGCGGGTGATTAGGGGAATGGGATTGGAGTGAGAAGGGGAGGTTGGCGAGGGAATAGTTGAAGAATGGGTCAAAGGGGGATGGGATGGGAGAGAGAGTGTGGGGTGGGGAGGGGTGACGTGGGTAGGGGTGAAAAGTTAAAAAACTGAAAAAAATTAATATTCAAATTCAAATTAAAAAAAAATTTATTTTCTAAAAGTTAATTAATAATCATGATAATAATAAAATAGTATTAAAATTTAAATATTAATGCAAATGTAATTAAATATAATATTACTATTAAATATAATAATAAACTAATAAAAAATAATATTTAATTGATACAATAAAATAAATAAATAAAATACTAAATTACTAATATAAGTATATAAATTAACTAAAAATTATCAAAATATCTAAATTACTGTAAAACTACAAAAATAAACTAAAATATAAAAAATGGTAAAATTAATTAATTAAAACTATGTTAGAAAATTATAAAAATACATTTGAAATCCATTTACATCACATTCTTAGGACCATATTTTTCATAATGTTTTTAGGCGGTGATAGTTGGAAGAAGATGATTCATCGATGAAAAGGGGGCTCTTTTGTCTGATGGCTCATTTACTTACATCTTTCTCATACTGAAATCAAAATGAAGAATCTGGTTAAAGGTACGATTATGCATTCTTGTATGCACAAGAATGGATATGTGTAACTCTAAGAATATTCTTCATTGTGATTTCAGTGTGAGAATGTTTCAAGTAAATGAGCCGTCAGATAAAAGAGCAGTCATTAATCCACTAGAAACTTTGTCACCTGTAATTAGTGGTAATTAGTAAGAATTAGCTTTAATTATTTATCTTATCTTTTTTTATAGTGTTTTTCTTATTTAAAATTATTCAAAAACAGTAATAATTTTATATTTTGTCGAAAAATAGCTAACAAGGAAGTCGACAATGGTCATTATTAGATGATCATGCTTGGATAAATACTCCTAAAAATCTAAACGGTTTTGGGTTAAATCCTATATATATTTAGGGTGTTAAAGATTTCTTATCATTTGCATCATAAAAACCAGAATTTGTTTCAAAAGGCACAATTAAGTGTCCTTGTAAAAAATGTGCTCTGAGAACGTTTGACACATTTGACAATGTTGGGGGACATCTCTTGTGTTTTGGTTTACAACCAGATTATGTTTTTTGGTATCAACACGGTGAATGAAATTCCAGATAAGATACTAATAATTTGATTTTGGATCCATCATGGTTTTAAAATTTAGTACATGATATTGCAGGTCCATCTGTTCAACAAACAGAAACTCGGGATGATATTGATTTAACTCTCGAGTTGGCACCATGTAATTTTTTTGAGTTTTTGAGGTCTATGAGGATTCTTTATATCCTGGTTGCAAGATAAACAAATTATAAGAGGTTGAAAAATTTATGGATTTTAAATCATATAATGGAATTCCAAACAACTCTTTTGATCAGATATTTTCTATGATTAAAACATTGTTACTAGAAGGAAATTTGTTGCCTAAAAATTACTATGAGAGAAAGATGCTGGTTTGTAATCAGGGCCTTAGTTATCAAATGATTCATGCATGTGAAAATGATTTCATCTTATATTCTGGTGAAAATGATTCATTGAATAGTTTCCCCACATGTGGGAAAGCGAGGTATAAAGAATCTCAACTGGGGAAGTATAGATTGTTTCCTATAAATAAGTTGAGATATTTCCCACTTACACCAAGGTTTTAGCGTTTATTTATGTCTTAGAACACATCGACAATGATTTCATGGAACAAAACAAAGATTTCAACTAGTAAAAGCTTGAATCATCATTCTAATGGTGATTTATGGAAACATTTTGACTGAGTGAATCCATCTTTTTCTTTAGAAGCTCGGAACGTGCAATTGGGTCTTTCTACTGACAGTTTCTGTCCATTTGGTTCTTATGGTAGTTAGTATTCATGTTGTCCTATCTTTATAACTCTGTAAAATTTTCCTCCATGGATGTTGATGAATGAGACTTATATCTTTTTGACCTTATTAATCTCATTACATCCAAAAAATAAAATTGATGTTTTTTTTAAACCATTGATTGATGAGTTAAATTCATTGTGGAGTAATGGTGAGTATATATGATGTTGCGGTGAAACGAAATTTCCTACTAAAAGCTGCATTAATGTGGAAAATTAGTGACTTACTAGCATATGGCATGTTATTTGGTTGGAGTACACATGGACCGAAATCATGTCCTTACTGTATGAGAGACAAAAAATCATTTATGCTTATCAATGAAAAAAAACCTTTCTATTTTGACTGTCATTTCAGATTTCTTCCAATTGATCATCCTTTTCAGAGGAAAAAATATCATTTTAGAAAAGGCACAATTTAAAAGGTTGAACCTCCAAAAATGATCTCAGGTACATAGTTAAAATCAGTTGTATTTTTATTACCTCTCATCACATTTGGACCAACAATAAACCAACATAAAATTAATGACTTTGGGATATAACACAATTGGATAAAATGAATCATTTTTTGGGATCTTTCATATCGGTCTATTTTGTTGGTCCACCACATGTTGGATGTCATGCATATTGAGAAATATTTTGATAATTTATTTCATACAGTTTTTGATACACCAGTTAAGACCAAAGATAATGTAAAGGAATGATTAGATCTTTCCCAAATTTGCAGGTGACCAGAACTTGAACTGTTTGAAAAAGTCAGATTTCAGAGGTTAATGAAGCCAAATGCTTATACATTTTCCAAAGAGAGTCACTTATTATTTGTTCAGTGGATTTCATATTTGAGACTTCCAGATGGCTATGCTTCCAAATTAGGCAGATTTGTTAAGAATGGTCATATTACCAGATTAAAAAGTCATGATTGTCATGTTATAATAAAAATACTTATGTCAATTGGATTAAGAGGTTTGTTTAATTCTATGATTTGGGATATGATAATAGAAATATCATATTTTTTTCGAGACATTTTTGTTGAAAAAATAGACTATGATGCTCAAAGAAAACTGGAATAAGATTTTGTTGTAATTATATGTAAACTAGAAAAAATCTTCTCATCTGTAACACCCAGACCCCAGTTACCCAGAGTCGATGAATTATAACATAACATTGACATGATCACAAAAGATCAAGTCTCGAAAGACCGATTAGTTTAGTATCCTTGGAAACACTAGAAACATTCATAAGTCTTACATTACATCATAAAGTGAAAAACTACAATAATATAGTCTCCATAGTCTACACTCATATCCCCTCAGACTATCCCTGCAGGTCAGTCATAAAATACTTCTTCGCATCCTGGGAAAAATAAAACATAGAAAGGGGTGAGCTCAGATGCTCAGTAAGGATAAAAATATAGTGGAAACTTTCAAAAATAAGCTTAAACATTTAAGGCAGTGTATAACTAAAACAAAATTTTATTTTAAACTTTAACTAAGTGTTTTTCACTATTCATCAAAAATTGAAAGTTTTTAGAAAAATACCAAAAATTCACCCTAGACTAATTTTGATATTCTAAATCCAAAAATGATGTCTGTTTTACCAAATTCAAAACATATAAGTTTCATTTATTAATTTTAAACTAATTCTCATTGTCAAATCCAAAAGGCGTGTTTTTAAGAAATAATAACTATCCAAAGATTGACACCTGTTTATGTCCAATTTCAAAGTGAAATTACTTACAATGACCAGTATTGGATTAAATGGTAAAAATATAATCTATTTATACTTATAAACCAGCCAAATGTATAATTTAACACTATAAATTATTTTGATTAAAAATGTTGTTTTCAGTTAAAATATCGTATTTTTCAATATTCACCCAAATATGAAAGTTATCAGAAAACACCAAAAATTTATTGAAACTAAATTCTTATGTCCTTATTATAAATAATAAGTTTATTTTGTAAAATTGAATATATAAATGTTTCAAATATTGGATTTAAAAAGGGTTCACCATTAAAAGATGGTAAAAGTGCATTTTTTGAAAAATACTTCTTTTATCTGAAAAAAATGAATTAGTTCTTAAATTATGTCTAAGAAACTCATAATATGGATTCTAAAATTATAAGGATTATATAATGTTCAAAATTCAGTTAATACTATTCATAACCGCTTTTGAACGGCTAGTTTGGTAATCTTGTGGTGCGCTTGAACTCGGTGTTGCATGTAGTGAAAGTTATTGAATTACTTTGAAAAAATAACATACTATAAAATCTTGGGGTGTTACATTCTTACCTCCTTCAATAAATTGCATCCTCACAATTTGAAATTGTTCTTAAAAAACAAAATGTTGAAAATAGAAAATACCTTTGTGGGGAAATCCACATCGGAAATTGGGTTAATAAAATTTAGTCTTAATAAGAGGAAAAGTGGAATGAAAAAGTCACCACCAAATTATGATCTCGATTAGGAGAATATTGGTGGAAATTAGAGACACTTAATTTGAGGAAAAATTTAAATATTTATAGGGAGTGATTGAGGACATCAATCACAAATAATTGTAGAATTGTGGACCTCAAAGCCACAAATCTATGATGATTTAAAATACCATCGGTTCAACAAAACATAAGGTATGAAGATAACACATTTTTTTTAGGATGTCTTACCTAAAGTTTAAGAATTTATTTCTTCATAGAATAAGAGAAGAAAAAAATGTATACTTGTCAAGTAGAGTTCTATCCTTTAACTAATTTCTACCACAAACTCATCTTTCACTCTAAAAGATAATAGAAATTAAAAATATATTCTATTTATCCTATTAGTATAGGGTTCCAAAAAAATTAATTTATAATTCATCTACCAAACCCTTTGAAAAAAAACTACATTATTCAATCCAGGACATCACGTTGTTCAGTGGTAGGTGATACACCCTAGTCGCCCTTCAGTTGTGGGTTTAAGTCTCGCAGCCTTGCCGGATGCGACGGGTTGCCACCTGACCTCCAGGTTGTCCTTTTATGGTAATCCAAAAATAATCTCAAACTAGAATTATCCAAAATACTTTTTTCCAAACTCACAGTCCAAAATTTATAAGGAAGGTAAACACAATGAATATCCTTTTGTCAATGTAATAACATGTGAACACCTTCATCATGTATTCTTTTAAAACACTACAACATCCTAAATTACCATAAAACCTTATTGATTACATTCATGATCCCTTATTCATTATAGAATACTGTATATACTCCTTCTATCCAAAAATTTTGTAAACTCATGCAATTATGGAATATAAAAATCATTAATGACTTTCATGGTAGTCAAGAATATCCAATATAATTTATCCAAATCAATCATGTATTATTCCAAAATCACTACCTCGATATCAGAACTATATTATGGTTTATCTTTCTCTCAACCATATATTTTTCAAAAATTTAACCTGCTATTGAGTCACTTTTCTTGGTTCCACACAATATCAAGTCCTTAATAAAATAGTACTACAGTACAATCCTTATATACTTCAAAATTTTTATAACCAGTACATCGTTGATACAACACTCAAATTATATAATTATTTAATAAAAACATAATAACTCTAATCAGACCTCATCACTTGTGGTAGTATCATAACTTGATTATTATCCAATAGCATCATTTGGGGCATACTCTGATGATTTGGACATTGGTTCGCATAGTGTCCCAATTCCTTGTAGGTGAAGCATTGTACATTTGAAAACTTTTTCTTACCCTTACAGTCACGTACTTGGTGTCCTTTTTCTACACACTTATAACTAACTCACACTACCTTCAGGAAAGTTCCAGGGTGTTTCTACCCACAATTATCACATATGGGAAAATTTTTCTTTTCCCTCTTCCCTTTATCCATCTTTCTCCCTTCTATCCTTTTCTTCTCTTGCTTGCCTTCAATGCCATTGGACTCAGATAATTCTTTAATTATATTATTAACACATGATACTATTTCTTCATATGTTGAGAATACATGGGGGACTATTTCCCTTCTAAATGTTGGCTTAATACCGGGAAAGATATGATCCTTCTTACTCTTTGGATCATACGTATTTCTGGAGTTCGCATTCCTTCTACTGTGATCCATTTCTATACAATGGAATACACTAGAATAGTTTATGAATCACAATACATAAATCCAAACTTGTAAAACACTTAACATAAATTGAACATTTTATGGATATAATCCATAATCATCAAAATGTTTTCTTTGAGGAATTATATACTCATAAACCCGTCAAAATGGTTTGTAAATAAAATGAGAATTATCCTAAGTATATCCCATGGGAGTGTCGTAACCAAGAGTGTAGCAAAGCCCGTTGTCGTGCACCAGTTCCCGTTCAATTCTAATACAAAGCGGTGTTTTTGGGTTTTACCCATAGATACATCTGTGCCAGAGCCGCCTCTACCTGCTCGTATCCAGACAGGGATGTATTACTCATAAAACTCACAAAATCTCTACAATAACAATATTCTAGGAAGTTCTTCTATACTAATCCTCAAATTCTATCTTAGGGCTATGTGCTCTAATCATATTTTATCTAAATCTAGCTTCCAAAGTTTGTACTAAACTTCATCTGATACCAACTGTAAAGCCCTAACCCCATTTACCCAGAGTCGGTGCATTATTACATAACATTGGCATGATCACAAAAGATCAAGTCTTGAAAGACCTATTAGTTTAGTATCCTTGGAAACACTAGATACATTCATAAGTCTTACATTACGTCATAAAGTGAAAAACTACAACAACATAGTTTCCATAGTCTACAATCATATCCCCTCAGACTATCCCTACAGGTCAGTCATAAAATACTTCTTCGCATCCTGGGAAAAATAAAACATAGAAAGGGGTGAGCTCAGATTCTCAGTAAGGATAAAAATATAGTGTAAACTTTCAAAAATAATATTAAACATTTAAGGCAATGTATAACTAAAACAAAATCCTTTTAAACTTTAACTTCAGCATAATATGGCAGAAATAAAATGAAATAATGCCATTTACTTATTCACATGGATATTCTACTAGTTGAATAATCACATGAAATGTCAATAACCACTTTCATAATGATGGAATTCATAATTCCAGACTATCATAACCACATAGTCAAGGCCTTATGCCAAGACTACAAATAAGATTTTGTCAAGGCCTTGTGTCAAGACACTAGTTTGTCTCATGAGACCTACCGATGCATCGAGGAGCTATAGCGGGCTCCACCCGTCACTTACTAAGTCCAATGAATTCATCATATTAACAGGTTTAAACATAACATAAACAGTCGTATTAAAACTAGCATACGAAATGTCAATACTTTCTCCATAAACCATGAATGGTATAAAAATAACACATCCATAGTCAAACATATCACAAAACCTTCAATACAATATGTAAGTATTGTATCATAATAAATCAACTTAAAATAAGCTTAAAATCCATCAAAGGATTTTTACATAGATGAAATCAAAACTATTTGAGAGAAATATATCTTATTTTTAATCATTGAAAAGTCACACATTTATAAAGGAAGTAATTTAAAAGGGATTTTTGAATCAAAGTGTTCCATACCACTTTGAAACTTTTGAAAATAAATATCATTTCAAAACATTCATGTCCATATAAATAAATCTTTAAAATCATTTTGAAAACATGGACATTAATTAAAAAGATTTAGAAAGATAAATCTTTAAAACATTTAAAATTCTGATCTTGATAAAGATTACCTTTCATAAATTATTAAAATATTAATTTTTAAATAATTTAAAAGTCACATAATTATAAAATAAAACATTTATGTCCAAAATATTCTTATAATCCTTTAAGGGAAGCTTTGACGATTTTATAACGGTGGAAAATAGCCGTACCTTCCGTATAAGTTAAAAAAAGACATTCTTACCTTAATTCTGTCGAAAAGGTTAAAAAGGACATAGTTTGGAAAATGACGGAAATATTCCTTTATAAACTTCTTATATAAAGTCAAACAAGGGTATAAATGACTTTAACCTATATTCTGTAAAATAGTAAGAATGTTTTGAAATACATTTTTAAGAAACATGGATTTGGATGATAAAGAGGTCCCAGTAGATAATTACATATAAACAACCTCGGATAATGAAGAGATTGTGAAATAAAGCCTTATCTTGTACTTTTACTTGGTCGAGGGCAGTTTAACCTATTTTATAATAGTTAAATCAAAGTTATTAAATTATAAAATAATCATATATATAAATATTATATCATATATGATCTTTTAATATTTCTATGTTAATAATATTTTAGTATTATCGTCGTTTCGGGTGTTCACTTACTCGTTTTATTTTATATGTTTTGTTACATAAGTCGTGTTTTTTATCCATAGGTTGTATCTTATTCATATCTCAAATGATATCAAGTCCTTAAACATTATTTTTAATCATCAAATAAAAATTATTCTTGAATGGATACGATGGGGAATGAATCTTATCGCATTCGTGGAGACGGTAGTCCGTACGTACGCACGAGCGATGATATCATTATTTTTATATTAAAATAATATATAATTGGATGTTATATCATATATACATAATCATTACCATGTTATATTTATTTTTTACATCAATTACACATCATTATCATACTCATCCAAATAATAATGTTTTGAATAATAATTACACCACGATGTGGAGATGGTAAGCCGTACGTACGCACGTATGGTGACATGTCATTAAAAGGATGGATAAAATACTGAATATGGTTGTACCATATTTATAATAATATCACAGTATATAGAAGATACTGGAGTTATTATTTTAGAATATAAATAACAAAGAAAGAAGAAGTTGAAGAAGAAAGGAACTTGAAAGAGGGTGGTGAAAACATTACCTATTCTCTGGGTTCTTCCTTTTGATTTGATCAAAAGGTCTCCATAGGGTAGATTTCTGATAAAAATAAGGCCTCTAGGTTTAAGTGAGGGAAGTTTAGAGAATATTTGGTCAGGGTTTGGACGAGCCAAAAGGCTTTAAAGGTATTAATTTGAGAGAAGGGGGAGTTCCCTTTTATAAGAGGGGTCAGGGGCACCTTTGAAAAAACATAAAATATTATTTTATAATAAATTCATATTCAGTTTATAATGGCTCCAAATTGATTTATTTTGAGTAATATGTGGGTATGGGTCTAAATCCACTCATCCAATAGGTTTTAGACAGGTTCGGGTCACTTTATTAACCTTATCTTTTAGTTTTAACTCTTAGTTAATTAGTTTGACATTTACCATGTCTCTTTGTATTTTTATATTATATGGTTAATAAACTTACTATAAACTTCCAATAGACCAAAAAGTGGTTCATTAATGATACAAATATCATGATATAAGTCCTTTGTCTGAACCTTAGAATCTTAGGAATAGAATATAAATTAATAATATAATATTTGTTTTAAACACTCTTTTATGTCAATTTTGAAACTATTTGGTATTTTGTTTTTGATAAATTCATAAAATCATTATTACTTCGAAAAAAATACATATAACCAATAATAATATGTCATATTAACCTATAAAATTATTTTAATTCATAAAAAGTCTCAAATTTCATTTATTTGGGTATTTATAATATCAATTATCTTAATCTTTCATTAATATGGTAATTAATGCATCATCATTGTGTCATAAATAAAATAAATTATTTAATTTCTAAAAATTATAAATAAAATATCATTATGTAGGGAATCTTTTTATCTTTCTAATTAATATTTATAGTCGAATTTATCTTATGTATAACCCTATATTAACATTTTTTTAGTTATTAAACTTTAATTTTAACTCTTTTAACTTTTCTTTGAATTAAATAATAATAAATGTCCTAATCTAATCCAAGTGGACCTAAATGATAATATTTTATTCCTAAGTTTTTTTTGGTCGATATACACTTTTCCAATAGAATTAGGACATGTGTTAGGGTAATATTAATATCATTTTTACCCTTAATTACCCTATTTACTTTTAACCGTGGTAAATAAAAGTAAAAAGTTATTATTCAGAAAAAATTATTTTTATCTTATTGAACCAAATTTTACTCCTTGATATTAACTGTGTCTCTCATATTTTTGAAATTCCACTCACAGAAGTGGTAAAATTAAGTTTTATGTGAATTTTCAAATTCTCCTAGGAGATGGGTAAAAGACGGTGAAAAGTTCAATAAAATTTTTATATATCTAAAATTATTATAAACTGAATCTAATTAATTACATTGAAATTATATAGGTATTATGTATATATTTTGACCTAAAATAAATTTTAATTAAATAAATAATTATTTAAATAAAAATTCGGTTTTAAACAATAACTTAGTGTTTTTCACTATTCATCAAAAATTGAAAGTTTTCAGAAAAATACCAAAAATTCACCCTAGGATAATTTCGATATTCTGAATCCAAAAATGATGTCTATTTTACCAAATTCAAATAATATAAGTTTCATTTATTAATTTTAAATTAATTCCTGTTGTTAAATCCAAAGGACGTATTTTTAAGAAATAATAACTATCAAAAGATTGACACTTGTTTATGTCCAATTTCAAAGTAAAATTACTTACAATGACCAGAATTGGATTAAATGGTAAAAATATAATATATTTATACTTATAAACCATTAAAATGTATAATTTAACACTAGAAATTATTTTGATTAAAAAAGTTCTTTTCAGTTAAAATATAGTATTTTTAACTATTCACCCAAATTTGAAAGTTATCAGAAAAACACCAAAAAATTATTGAAAATAAATTATTATGTCCTGATAATAAATAATAAGTTTATTTTGTCAAATTTAATATATAAATGTTTCAAATATTGGTTTTAAAAAGGGTTCACCATTAAAAGACGGTAAAAGTGCATTTTTTGAAAAATACTTCTTTTAACTGAAAAAATGAATTAGTTCTTACATTATGTCTAAGAAACTCATAATATGGATTCTAAAATTATAAGGATTTTATAATGTTTAAAATTCAGTTAATACTATTCATAACCACTTTTGAACAGCTAGTTTGGTAATCTTGTGGTGCGCTTGAACTCAGTGTTGCGTGTAGTGCAAGTTATTGAATTACTTTGAAGAAATAACGTACAATGAAATCTTGGGGTGTTACACCATCAGCTTTCTTTAACTCAATGAAAAATCTGATATTACATTTTCCACATAAAGCAAATTGTGGAGATCCAGTATAGTTTCGATAGATGTACCCATTAGAGAGATGCATACATAAATTGAATAAAAAAGTACGTAAAAAAGCATTAGTTGAAGGCTCAATTGCTAAAACTTATTTGTAAGAGTAAATTGATTTTTTTCTGCGCTCATTATTTTGAATATGAATATCCCTAAAAACACAACTGCATGGGACAGAACTATGGGAATTTTGATGATGAAACAGATAACCAATTATCAACTTTTAATCAGCGAGAGCTTGAATTTGGTGGAATTCATGGACAATGGATTTCAGATGATGAACCTCAAAGAGCTCATACATATGTTCTGCTCAATTTTAAAGAAATGTCAGCATTTTTACTATGAGTTTTTCTATCACTTATTCTATAATTTATGTTACATTAAATAAACTTATTTTATTTGTAGGTTATATGATAATCATATCAAGAAACAGTTTCCACAAATTACAGTAGCTGCTCTTGAAGAATGCTGGGGAAAAAGAATTTCTCAATGGTTTCAAAAACTAGTAACATAAATTATTGATGGTTTATCAATTTAGTTTATTATTTATTATATTTATAATTGTTTTAAAAAAATTCAGGTGTCACAACATACTGATAAAATTGATAAGCGACTGTGTATATTGAGTAACCCACCATCCAAAATGGTTAAATCTTATAATGCATATGTGGTGAATGGTTTTTGATTTCATACACGTGCATATGAGGAATAAAAAAATGAATGGTGGAGTTTACTTGAGAGTGTCTCATCATAGAGAAACTGAAGTTGACTTTTAAAGTATGGTGGATGAAATTATTGAACTGTGTTATCTAAGAAAAAATTACATAAGGATATTTAAATGTTGGCGGTTGGATACTGAGAGAGGTTGCATGTTCATCCGACTCATGGAATATTTGATATTAAATATAAAAGTATTCTTTATGTAAATGAATCATTTTTACTAGCTCAACAGGCACATCAAATTTATTACGCAAAGTACTGTTCTATTTCAAGAGACCTGAGTGATTGGTGGATCATAATAAAAATGAAATCTAGAGAAAATCAGTTTACTCAAAGTGAATGTGGTTCTACTAAAGTGCAAGAAATTGAAATTTTTCAAGTGACTACTCAAAATCTATCCTTTTCACAAAGAGACGTGAATATCGATGATAAAACCCCATAATTAAATGTTAACAGTGAAGACGATGTTAATGATGTTACAAATGAATTTGAAATGGTAAGAGATGATGAAACTGAAACTCATATAAATTTTGATGATGCTGAGGAGGAATGTGAAGACATTGAAATTGTTAGATATTAAGATGATAATGAAGTTAAACATTGACACAATTAAATTCTGATTATAATCATAACTAATATATATATATATATATATATAATAGTTATTTTCAACTATTTCTAACAAAAATCATTTTGGGTTTCAGATGGACGATGATATATTTCTTCAGTTTTGGGAGGGTGACTTACCTTTGGATGAGGAGGATTTTGGATCATCTGACCCTCAACCTACTGGTGGTTGAGGGGGTACGTGGAGGAGGCACAGTCTTATGTGACTAATGATTCATGACCCTATCCCCAAGCAACGTATATGTATTGGCTTCGATCCACAGACGCAGAGGTATGGTAACCTGTGTATTTTAGTTAGCTTTCATTAATTTATTTATATACTAATTGTTTGATTATTTATTCTTTTTTTCACAGTTTTGTGCATGTAGTTATTGGACAGGGGAGAGCTATCTTGTGCAATTATTTTTCTCAACCATGTATCACATGGGAACAAATTCTCATTGATGTGCAGCTCAACATGTTCAATCATTGGATGGTACATAAATAAATAATATTTATTTTGAAATTTATTTAATTAATAACTTGATATTATAAATTATTTGTAGGTTTTATGGTATCTCATCGGTGATAGCATGCGTGATGCTATCCATGCGACATGGGAGGTGTCTATGCGTGACTGTTTCCGTCAATTTTTGCACAATTTGAGGATGGCCAAAAAGAAAGAATGAGTGATAGTTTTTGATGAGTCATGTAGAGCCCACTAACCAGAGTAAATTTCATCTCACATTTGGGATGGATTATGGTCATACTGGTTGGGTGGTGGATTTCATAAGAGATCTTCATTAGGCCAGAAAAACCGTGGGAGATAGGAGGTGACACATCGAGCTGGTATCCATACATTTAGTACGCATAGAAAGCATCTTGTGAGTATCTTTTTAAATATTTTATATAACTTTAAATATAAGCAGTTTATTTTATATTCATATAGGCGGTCAAGCAGCCCGATATTGCAGAGTATGATGTTTATCAGAGGATGTACAGTGTGATCCATCCACTAGAGAGATTAGTAGTGATCTCCAGCATCGAATTGTGGTCAGTATTGTTTTTTCTTTTTCAGTTTGAAAATTAACTACGTATAATATTTTTACTATTTTAATTTCAAATTATAATTGAATTATTCATATGAGGTCGTGACCTCTCAGACACTGCTTGAGAGTCAAGCTGAGATGGCTGATCAAACTAGTGTCCACCATTTCGATGAGGCCACATGGATGCAGGTGACCCGGTTTTCCTTTGAGAAGGGCCGAGTAGTTGGTATCAGATCTCATTTGACTCCTGGGACTTATTATGGTACTTCTACGATGTCGGCGTCCAGCTCGAGAGGAGCTCATGGAAAGACATCGTCTTTTGGATCATAGTAACAGGAGCAGCTGCGAGCTCAAAGTGAGCTTATAAAGAGTTTGTAGAAGCAGTAGGAAGAGACGTGTTAGTATTAGCAATAGCAGTACGAGGAGGATATGCATCGATAGAAGTAGCAGAAACAACACCACTAGGAGGAGATGCATCGATGACAGTAGCAACAACATGAGAAGATGGAGTACATGCGATGTCTGACTTGTAGTTTAGGGATGGAGTTTCCTCCACCATCTCCTCTAGGTCCTCCACCTCCTCTAGAAGACTATCCCCCAAGTGATTTTTTTGTTATGTTAAAAACATTTTAATTCAAGATTTTTTGTAATATGAACTATTTACAGTTTCTTTCTTTTATATTGGTACGAATATTGCATAATTTCTTTTTAATTTTTAATTTTTTTTATTATTTATTATTAGTATTATATTTTTTATCATTTTTTTAATTTACTACTAATAATAATATTATTATTTTTATTTTATGATTATTTTATATTTTTTTGTGAATATTGAGATTTTTAATATTTTTTATTTTTTTTATTATTTTAATAATATAAATAATAATTTTTCATTAATTTATCATAATTTTGTTATATATATATATATATATAAATATATATATATATTGAGTATTTGCGATGTGACCTTTTGTAATGAGACCCCATCACAAATAGTTCATATATATTTTTTAAATAATTATTAGCGATGGGAAAAAGGGACCATCACAAATACATCTTTGTGACGGGCTCGTCACAAGTGGTTTTGATATATATAACATATATAAATGGATAACTATTTATGACTGAAAAATAGGCCCGTTGCAAATACTTTTTGTGACGAGCCCATCACAAAACAGTTTTATATATATATATATAATGTATATAATCGAAGAGATATTCGTGATGACGTTTTCTGCAACGGGCTATTTTTCACAAGACTCCGTCACAGAAGCTCATTTGTGATGGGATCCCGTCACAAATAACCCATCTAAAATACCTCAAATTCCAGTAGTGCTTACCTTAAGGTTTACAGCGCACCTGACGGTGAAGAAAACAGATGACAAACGGAAGCGAAGCAATCATCCGAAGATAGGAGAAGGTGGTGTGCCACCTAGGGAGAGGGGGAGGCGTGACTGAGAGGGGGAGGAGAGGAAGAGAGGAGAAAAAAAAGAAAGAAAGAAAAGAAAAAAATAAGAAAAAAAATGGAATAATAAAAGAAAATAAAAAGGGAAAAAATGAAAAATAAAATAGAATAAAAAGGATGGAAAAAAGAATTAAGATAAGAATAATAAAAACGGTAATATCACACTTTAATTATTTTTACTTTTTATGTAATGTTATTTTTATTTTATTTTTAAATTTCTTTTTATGCCTTCTTTCTTCTTTTAAATTTCCTTTAAATATCTTCTTATTTCTTTTCAATCTTTAATTAGATATTTTAATCCTGAACACCATGCTAAAGCGGGATATGGAATTTTTCATAAATCCCCTGTGATAATTTAAATTATTTAAATAGTTGTCCGAGACCCGCAGTGGGGTGTGTAGGCATGCGCCCTGAGTTTCCTTAATGATTTAGATAAAAATAATTTTAAAACGGTTCATGCTTTATTAAAGTCAGTACGTTACAATATATATAAATATGTAAAATTATACTCACAAATACACACCTATATAAAATATATACAAGTGTATGTATTTTGTATGTATGTATTTATTTATAAACATAGAAAATAATATATTTTATAAATGTATTTAAAACTAATCTTATAAATATATATTATTATATGAATAAATATATAGATACAAAAATAGCTACATATATACATAAATAAATAGATATCAATATATATTAATATACGAATAAATATATATATTAATATAACTATATATATATAAATATTTATTAATATACGAATAAATATAAGTATACATATATATAAATAAATAGATATATCGTTAAATAGAGAACAAAGCAACTAGGGGGAGTGGTAAAGTGTCCCGGTGCAGAGGAGAGGTCTCGAGTTTGAATCCTAGGGGAGACAGAGGTGTGCGAGTAGGTGTAGGGTGGAGGGATAGTACTGTTAAAGGTGGTGGTGGGGGCTAGGTCGGTGCAGATGGGGGGACAACACTCTTAAAGGGGGTGTTAAGTGATGTTAAATGGTGGATCCAATTCAATTTTTTGTATTTTTTTTGACTTTTATCAACGCTGATAAATGACACTTTTATTAGTGCTTTTTTTTCGCACTGATAAATGACCTTTTTTATCAGTTCTTTTTTTAGCACTGATAAAAGGGGCCTTTATCAGCGATTTTTTTAGCACTGACAAAAGTGACCCCCTTTATCTTCGTTTAGATTAACAATGCTTTTTTAGCACTGTAAATTACCTTTTATAGTGCTTTTAAATGTTATATTTGCAGTAGTGAGTGGTAAAGGTGCAGATCTATTAAGGGGAGGTTTCAGATTCAAAACTCGTTGAAGGGAGGGGTGCATGGTCGTGTGATATAATAATGGGGGTAGTGGTGATAAAAGGGACCCCATTTTAACGAGGCTTAGATTATAAATGTTTTTCTAGCCTAATAAAAGCGATTTCCAGCCCTGTTAAAAAGGTGATTTGTGGTAGTGTTATTTGTAATATTTGAATTGTGTTTTTTATTTTTAAGACGTAATATTTGTACTATCATTTTTTTCTTTAATTTTGTATTGTTTAAATTATTTTTATGTTTTAGAGCTACTACAAATTAGCACCTCTACATAAGGTGTTAGGATTTTTTCATCATTTAGCACTTCAGTGTTTTTTTAACACTGAAAATACACAATTTAACAAATAGTAGAAGGAATGAAAGTCATCTCTAAGAGCCCAGTAATTATACACGACGTCTCCTACTAATATTTAATGCATGAAATATGAACAAAACCTTAATGATTTTGCCTAATAATTTCTCCATTTTTATTTTATTTTCCTAAATTTTTTTAATAGTTTTGGTAAACTTTTCCACCTTATTTAAATTCTATGGAATAAACAGTAATAAAAAAACCTGAAATTCTAAAAATTCATGAAAATCAATGTTTATAAATCACATCAAATACATATCCTACGATAAGAAATTTATTATTGTTATTAGAATATTTGATCTAATTTTTTCTTGGAGTCCACGTTTCTGTGATTGTTCATCCACACCGCCAACACCCTCCGGTTGATCCCAATCTCCTGGCAGATCTTCTTTGCCACCCACTCATCCTCCCTTTGAATCCTCCACCCCACCATTTCCATAAACCCTGCCATCTTCTCATTCTGCTCCCGCGTAAACCTTGTCCTCAAACTCTTCTTCCCCTCCTGCATTCCTCTTCCCTCACCATAATACTCACCATCATCCACTGCGCCACCTTACTCAATCTGATGTATCTCGAGGTGCTGACGCCTTTTCTGGGGCAATTTCCAGTGGAAAAAACTGGTCGAGCGCTTCAAAGGCTCCATCAAGCCATTGGGCATGAACTTGCCGCAACCATCCATCTCCACCATCCCCAATGCTGCAGTGTGTTTCTTTAGGCACTCTCTGTAGCTTGTTGGGAAAGAATGGAAAGTGGTGAATGCAAAAACAATTGAAAAGAAAATGCACAATGAAAATAAAATCTTTCCCCCCAAAATAAAATGGATGCACAACAACCCGAAATTAAATGTGCAGAAAATAAAGTTTACACCGGAAATTTTTACGTGGAAAACCCGAAAGGGAAAAACCACGAGACCTAGTCCAGAAAGAGGGATCCACTAAAATCAAGAGGTACACGGTAGAGACTCCCCAAAAATGGAAGAGATCTCAAAAGTAATACTCAAGAATAAAACTGTGGATTAAATATGGAGAGCAGTAAAGATGATCATCGAAGAAAGGTGATCACCAAATGGGATTTTCTCTCGGTATTGTTGCTTCTAGTGATATTGAAATGCCTTGCCTCTGCCTCCTTATATATAAAAAAGAATCAACATCAAATAATGTCACCGTTTCAAAAGAGTGTCACCGCATGAATTAATTCACGCGGTCTTGGCCCACATTAAAAAAACACCACATTGAAAGAGAAACTGCGTGGGAACTATTTGGGGAGGCGTTACGTAGTGCGCCAACCAGGAAGGCACCCAACAAACTCCCCCTCTAACTCAAGTGGGGATCATCGCCAACCCTGCAATCTGTCGGCAAGTCTTAAGTTTTACTCTGGGTAAACTCTTGGTCAACATGTCTGACCCATTACCATCAGTGTGGATCTTCTCAAGCTCTAACTGTCTTAAATCAAGGACATTGAGGATCCAATGATATCAAAGATCGATATTTTTCGACCTGCCATGAAAAGTGGAATTCTTTCCCAAAAAAATAGCACTCTGACTATCAGAAAATAAAACATAATTGTCCTGATTTAAACTGAGCTCTCAAATAAAAGTTTTCACCCACAAAAATTCTTTGCATGTCTCAGTAGCTATAATAAACATTGACTCTATGGTGGATAAAGCAAAACATCTCTGCAATCTAGACTTCCAAGATATAGCTCCCCTTTAAAAAGTGATCAAATAGCCTGAAGTAGACTTCATCGAATCGATATCTCTTTCTATATCTGAATCTGTAAAGACACAAAGCATAGGTTCCCCTTTTCCAAAACACAATCTCAGATCAGAAGTACCATGAAGATAACGAAAAATTTACTTCACTGATCTCCAATGCTCTCTACCTGGATTTGATAGAAAACGACTGACCACACCAACTACATAAGATATATCAGGTCTAGTACATACTATTGCATACATCAAATAGCCAACAACATATGAATAAGGTATGTGCTGCATCTCCTATCTCTCTTCATCATTAGAAGGTGACTGACTGGTACTGAGCTTAAAATGTAAAGTAAGAGGAGTACTAACCACTTTAGCTCTATCCATAGAAAATATCTGAAGAACCTTCTCAATCTATCTCTCTTGAAATAACCACAATTTCTTAGACTTCCTGTCATGGGAGATCGTCATGCTAAGAATTCGTTGTGCTGGCCCCAAGTCTTTCATCGCAAAATACTGACAAAGATCCTTCTTTAATTTGTCAATTCTAGAAGTATCATGGCCAACAATGAACATATCATCAACATAAAGAAACAGTATAATAAAATCATCATCAATAAATCTCTGAACAAAAACAAAATGATCAGAAGATGTCTTCTTGAAACCTTGATGAGAAATGAAATATTTAAAATTCTTATACCACTGCCTCGAAGCTTGCTTCAAACCATACAAACTCTTCTTCAACCTACAGATGTGATTTTTTTACCTGTTTCAACAAAAACCTCTGGCTGCTCCATATAAATATCCTACTCTAAATCTACATGGAGGAAAGATGTATTCACATCCATCTACTCAATCTACAGATCTAAACTAGTATCCAAACAAAGAACAACCTGAATGGAAGACATTTTGACAACATGTGATAAAATCTCATCAAAAATCAATACCTTTCTTCTGACAGAAGCCGTTGACAACTAACCTTGCCTTGTATCATGGAACAGAATTGGATTCTTCATTTTTAATCTGATAAATCCACCTATTTTGTAAATCTCTCTTCCCTATCGGTAAATTCACCATCTAAAAATTTTGGTTGTCATGCAATGATGTCATCTCATCATCTTTTGCTGCAACCCATATTTCTTTATGTTCACTCTCCATTACCTCATCAAATGATTCTGGTTCTCCCCCTTTAGCAAAGAGCACATACTCATCAGGTGAATATCGAGTAGAAGTGGTACGATACTGAGATGACCTCCGGAGTGGAACTGTGGGTTCATTAATTACCCCTGGAACCGGATCATCAGAAACAAAAGGTGCATTGAAAACATCAACTCCAACCTGTTCACCTTGAGCATCATTTTGTACATCAACATGATCATCAGAATCAACAATATGAAGTAAATGTGAATCAGAACCTAGCTCAAGACTGAAAAAACCATCATAATTTGGAGAAGCATCTTTTTCTCCCTTATCAATGTCTACAATAGTTGAATCCTCCTTAAACACTACATCACAACTTTTGACAAGTTTCTTTAAAACAGGATCATAGAACCTGTACCCAAACTCATCGTGTCCATATCCAATAAAAATAAACTGGTGTGTCTTACTATCCAGCTTGGATCTCTCATCTCTAGGCACATGAACAAAAGCCTTGCAACAAAAAAAAAACGAAAGTGATCATACCTGATCTCTTTGTCATACCAAAATTTGTCGGGAGTGTCTATCTGCAAAGCATCCATAGGTGATAAATTGATAATATAAGCAACAGTAAGTAAAGCCTCAACCCAAAAGTGTCCAGGTAACTTTGCTTCTTAAAGAAAACAACGAACTCTTTCCAGCAAAGTCTTGTTTATCCACTCATCTACACCATTCATCTGAGGTGTCTTGGGTGGAATCTTATGATTCCAAACACCTTCTTGACTGCAATACTGATCAAAAGGACCATAACACTTTCCTCCATTGTCAGTGCGAATACATTTCAATTTCTTGCCTAATTCCCTCTCAGCAAAAACATAGAATTTCTTAAAGACACTGAGCACCAGACTTTTGTAATTCAAAACATAAACCTAGAGATTTCATGAGTATTCATCAATAAATGTAACAAAATAAAGACTTCCACTAAAGGTCTTAGATTTCAAAGGACCACAAATGTCAGAATGTACCAATTCAAGTACCTGTGACTTCCTGTGTAGAGGATGACTGTTGAAACTCACTCTGATCTATTTTCCAGCCATGCAATGATCACATGTGTCCAATTTTACACTCTTCGAATATGAAAAAATGTTTCTCTTGGACAAAAAACCAAGACCTTTCTTTCTGATGTGACTGAGCCTCTTATGCCACAACTTGGATGAAAACTGCACTCAACAACGCAAACAGTATCACAAGAAATAGAAGCTCTAGTCCATTAAAAACATGATTGCTTCTTCCCTAGATCCACAATCAAAGATCCTTTAGAAATATTCCATTGAAAAACACCAAAAGTACAGATAAATCATTCATCATCAAGAACACTGGTAGAAATGAGATTCAAGCGAACCTTGAGTACATGTCGAACATTATTCAAAATCAGCTTAATTCCTATACTGGTCTTTAAACAGACAGTCCTGATGCCTACAACGTCATCATGACCATCATTTCCCATTTTCAAAATCCAAAAATTACCTGGGATGTAAGATGTAAAGAACTCATTCTTCGATATCATGTGAAAATAGGCACCACTATCAATAACCCAGCCAGAATCTTCAGAAGCAACGTTAATAGAGTCATAAACAATAACAAAATCAACCTCTGTAGCAGCGGCGACATGATCATCTCTATCACCATTTTTCTCTTGTGTATTTTCCTTCAATATGTTCTATCTTTTCATCTAATAACAACATTTCTTAACATTCCCCTTCTTACCACAATGATGAAATTCGAAATCTCTCTACTTCGGTCTGGATTTGCTTCTCCATCTATTTTTACCTTGACTACTCTTCCCCCGGTCCAGGCTTCTCCCCCTGTTCTCTGTGACTAAAATCTCTGAAGAAGATTTCTCCTGAGTGTGTCTCCTGACCTCTTCATTTAAAATAGCAGACTTGACAAAACTAAATGTCCCAGCACCATTAGGTGCAGAACCAGTTAGAGTAACATGTAAATTCTCACATGAATTGGGTAAAGTGTTAAGTAGAAAAAGAGCTAAAACCTCATCTTTAAAATTGATACCCAGACCAAAAAAATGATCAAATCATCCTTGATATTCACTTAAATAATCATAAATAGACGTACCTTTTCCGTACCAAAAGTTCATTATTTTCTTGAGAAGAAACATTTTGTTGTTTCCTGTCTTGGAAGCATAGGTCGTCTCAAGATTCTCCCACAAAGTTCTAGCGTGAAAGATGTTGACAATTTGGTTCATCATGTTGTCTTCGACCCATTGGCTAATAAATCCAAAAACCATCTCATGCTCAAACACCCATTCTTCTTCTGACATCCTCTCTGGATTCTGGGTACTAAACACTGGAGGATGCATTCACTTGATAAAAATTAGATCCTTCATTTTAAGTCGCCACGTATGGTAGTTGGTACCATTCAGCAAAACCATCCAACTGTAATTGGTCTCCATAATAAATATGAAAAAAATAATGAAACCCTCTGATACCAGATGTTGGGAAAGATAGGAAAGAAAAAAACACACAAACAATTAAAAATCGAACATGCAATAGAAATAAAATCTTTCCCCCAAAATAAAATGGATACACAACGACCTGGAATTAAATGTGCAGAAAATAAAGTTGACACCGGAAATTTTTACGTGGAAAACCTGAAAGGGAAAAACCACGGGACCTAATCCAGAAAGAGGGATCCACTAAAATAAAGAGGTATATGGTAGAGACTCCCCAAAAATGGAAGGGATCTCAAAATTAATACTCAAGAATAAAAGTGTGGATCAAATATGGATAGAAGTAAAGATGATCGTCGAAGAAAGACTATCACCAAATGGGATTTTCTTTCAGTTTTGTTGCTACCGGTGATGTTATAATGCCTTGCCTCTGCCTCCTTATATAGGAAAAATAATTAGTGTTAAATAATGTCGTCGCATCAAAAGAGTGTCACCGCGTGAATTAATTCACATGGTCTTGGCCCACATTAAAAAACACCACATTAAAATAGAAACCATGTGGGCACCATTTGAGGAGGCTTTACACGGTGCACCAACCAAGAAGGCGCCCAACATAGCTTACCACTACTTCACTACTGGAGGAAGGATTCTGCGGGGAGGTGGCCGCAGCTACCTTCTCCCAGCTTATTGAGTGATTCATTATAGAGGAATAGGATCTTGGGATTGAAGGTGAGTAAAGTACAGAAGAATTAGAATGGAGATTTCTGCCAATGGGGATGGGGAGACATTGCCATTTTATATACGATCAGTCATCAAATATTCATTAGTTATTTATTTTTGAATTTTATGTTTTCATTCAAAAAAAATATTTTTATAATACTAATATAATTAATAATAATTAATAATATAAATGTTCATAAACTGGGATCTAGACTCTTTTTTTAGTAATAGATATGTAATTAATAACAATTATTAACATAATTAACATTAATTAATAATAATCAAAATGATAATGTCATTAATTATAATTGATAATATAATTAAAAATTCAATTAATGATAATTATTAATAACTCCCTATGCAATTAATGATAATTAGTCATGATTATTAATTAATGATACATGAATTACAAATGTAATTAACCATAAGAGGCATGATTTGTGAGTTGGAAAACCCAAAATCACAACCAAAAGAAAATTAATTAATAATGTAATTAACAATAATTAATAATTAAATTCATATTAATTAATAATGAAATTAATGATAATTAATAATATAATAAATGATATTGCAATTATTATTAATTACACTTTTTTTATTAAATAATTTTAATAATAATAACATTTGAACTTCTGACCACTATATGTAATTAAATAGGTTCAATGAGTGTTTTCATTCTTTGTGAGGAGGGATTATGTTTAACCAATTGATGCATTTGAATGCATTTTTATTTGCTACAATGCTTCACGACACATGTGGTATTTCAAGAACACATCATAGACCTTTGGGCCATGTTGAAGAGGCTTTCAAGCCATCAAATATGGGGCCTTCATGTCATAAAAATTGTAATGGAGAAACTATGGGTGGGTCCACCTTTGGAGGCCATGTGGTTTGTTCTTGGTGGTCCAAAGGTGTGTGAGTTGTTTACTTTACCTTTAACTTCTAAGACATTAATAAATATTTGGATTATCCTTCTTGATTCGGAACCATGGGTTTGGGTGTGTGTTTTCTTAATGAATTTTCTTAACACCATGGGTTTGGGTTTTCAAACCCATGGTTTGTGCCATTTCTATTTATTATGTCTCATGGGGTGTAGCCTGTAGTGGTGTCGTGAGGTCATGAATTTGAGTCTCCTCGGGTGTGTGTGCGCGTGTGTGTACTTTTTATTTCCCATTGTAATCCCCTTGTAATAAAATTATTATTTTTATTATTATTATTATTATTACTAACACTACTACTACAACTATTATTATCATTACTATTATTACTATTATTATTATGAACATAACCCCAACCCCTGATACAAGCCTTATACTTACCTGTGTAGCGCTCCCCCAACTGAAGCCTAGTACAAAACCTTGTATCCTTTTTATTGTAATTAAACTGCATAAAACTACATCTCTTCACGTTTTTGTGAACATTTTAAGTGGTCAAATCAATCAGTCATGAAATTATGGTGTTTAAGCACAATGTGTGGGAACCGAATACTCATACTCAAGAACCGAGCTAACACACACCCCTTTCCACTAGACTACCCATAGAGGGTAAATTATTATTAATTATTAATTAAAATAATATAATAAATAATAATTACAATATTATTTATTATTATTAATCATTTTTGGGTATGGTTGTGTTTTTTGAAAAAGCCAGCTGACCGCAAATGAGAATGGTTGGTGTTTCCAAAGACTGGTTTTTAAGGTGGCGTAGTTTCTCAGTGTTTATTAAATTTAAGGGCCTCAATATCCGGAGTTTGATGTTGGAAAAGGATTTATTAATGGGATTGAATTGTATAAAGAAATTTGGATAAAATCAGCAATGGGTGAGAACTGCGGGCCACATACCATGTTCCGGGAACGGTACACGTTGCAGCGGAAGTGGTACGCGGGTGAGGTTCACGGAACCAAAAATGGTTCGCGGCTTAGAGGCGGTGTGGTACACATATAAGATGAATATGGTGGAGGATATCGACCATGTAGGATCAAAGACAGTAAGCGGAGCACGTAGGAAAATGGTTCACGGATGGGTTTTGGTTCACAGTGGCTGAAGAATCGGTAAGCGGTGGAGGCTAGATTAAAGATTTGGTAAATCTAAATTTAGTGGATTAAGTGGATATATTTTCCTATATAAGAATTACTAACCCCTCCTATTACTGTGGATATTGAATTTTATTATAGAACATATTTTGCTCTGGGAATTTGGAAAAGTCCGAAACTGGTTCACACTGAAGGTGTTTGTGGGGATTCTTAACCCCCATAGGAAGTTCGGTACGTGGAGGAGGAATCTATGGTACGTGAGAGGGATAATTCCTCATGCGTTACGCGGAGGGGGAGCTCTGGTTTGTGGAAGCGAATGTTTTCCCTGAACAAAGAACAATTCATAGACAGGAGGGGTTTCATGGAGGATGTTCGCAGAATCAGTATGTGATAGCGGTACGCGATCGCAAAGGTAGAGGCAGTCTACAGATGAAAGACGGTTCACCGTAGTGGCGACGGTACATAAATAAGGTGTCCTACATACCAAACCTCATACTCAGTACGTGGGATAGGAAGGTGGTTCATAGTTTGCTCAAGGAAGCTTGAAAAAGCTTCAATTAAGTTTGAGAAAGTATTTTCTGGTACCCAGCAGTACTCGGGAAGGTTGAATTCATTTGCGGGTGAAAAAAGAACATTAATAGAGTATCTACCTATAGTTGAGGATGCATGAATTCATGAAAATGAAGGGACCCACATGTCCATAAACTGTGAGTGAATTCCTTCCCAAGAGCAGTGAGGGAAGGAAGAGGAAGACGGTGACCCTTTCCACTGGCAGTGAGCCAGAGAAAAAGGCATAGGGAGTGACCCTTGGGAATGTAGTGAGCAGACCCTAAACCTTGTAAAGGAAGTGAGCCTGGGCATAGAAGATCTGGCCTGAACATTGTACTCATTATTGGCCATGATCCTTAATGAATTTGGTACATCGATGCATTATCGTTCTATGCTCCTTTGACGTAGCCTAGTGAGGGTGTAATAATAAAAATCATTGAGTCTTGTTCATGATTTCATATCAGTATGTATATTGCCATAGGAAGAAGAGAGAATTTAGTTTTGTCTAACAACAAAACAAGATCCAAAAGGGAGAAAGTTTTAGTTGACCATACCCTGATTCACCCCACTCTCTGGGTATTCTACTTAGTGAACCTAACAATTGGTATCATAGGGAAAGTTTTAAAGTCAGTGGTTCTCTCTTAGAAGAAGAAATGGAGGTGTTCAATCATAAATTAATTCCGATATTTGATGGAAATAATTTTTAACTATGGAAGAATCGAATTCAACACTAATTCCAATCAACTGGGATGGATGTCTTCATAGCAGCTATGCATGGAATATTAGCTGACATTAATAGTGGTGCTTTATCGAAATATGAAAGAATGGAATTGGATGTTGATTCTAAAGGGATAAATTCTTTAGGGGGAGACCTATAAAATGAAATCTATATGAAGGTGATGTCTTGTAAAACATCACATGCAATGTGGGAAAATTTGTTGAACATTTATGAGGGTGACATAAAAGTTTGAGAAGCAAAGCTGTAGGTTCTGTGGAACAAGTATGAGGATCTCAGAATGAATCCCAATGAGACTGTTGATGCATTATTTGACAGGATACATATTATTGTAGAATACATACAGGGTCTTGGAGAAGTCATTGAAGATATGAAGATTGTGAAACGTATATTGAGGAAACTTCCACCATGGTTCAATCCAAAAGTTTCACTGTTGGAAGACAAATGTCGAAAAGAGATGACACTAGATAACCTGTAGAGTACCCTTGTAGAATATGAAATGAGAAATGATGATAGCGATGTGATGGAAAAGGGGAAGTCAAAGGAAGTGGCGTTCAAGGCCATGAAGAATCTCTCCATTGAAGATAGTCTATAGGAAGACAATATAGATGATGTCATGTCATTTATATCCTCTAATTTGCAAAGAGGAAAATGAAAATTCAAAGGTAAACATCTATCTTCAGGCTTTCGATGCAGAAATATTGGGAATTTTGCATCAAAATTTCCTAAGAAGTTTGATTATGAAAATGAAGAAAATGATGAAATTTTCCAAAAGAAGTATTCATAAAATGATAAAGGGAGGGAAATTACTAGTAGAAATTTCTTCAAAAAGAAGAATCTGCTTTCAAGAGAGGATGAAAGTTTAGAAGAATATGAGACAGAAGAGTTGGAGGACTGCATAGATCATAAAGTATATGCTTTGGTGGCAGTTGATAGAAATTCTTTAACAAGAGAAGAGAGTGACAATGAAGAAGTATAAATTGAAGGAATAGTTGATCTTCAGGCTGAACTAGAAGCTACCCTTGAAAAGATAGATATTTTTAGAGTCAAAATGAAGAGAGATAACAAAGTTTTTTGTGATTCCAAACTCTTTATGCAACAATAAAGAGAATGGAATTTTGAGCCGAATGAAAAATTTGAAAAGATGAGGTCTTCAATGCCAGAAATCTCTGAAAAGGTGGTTGAGTACAAACTCAAAATTGAAGAACAAAAAATTGAAATTGATAGTTTTACTAAAACTGGAAAACATCAAATCAAATGTATCGAGCATCTAGAAGAATAGGTCGTTAGTCAGCAAAAAACAATTAAAGGTCAGGAGAAACTTCTAACTCTCGGTTTGACATCAGGAAAGAAGATCATACAGGAAATAGGTAAGATGATATTTGATAGGAATGGTCCATCAAAACAAAAGGGGATTGATCTAAAACAAGAAGTAGTTATGGTTCAAGTCAGACCACAATAACCCACTCTAAGATTGAAGACTGATTTTGGTATGAAGCAGAATCAGAATATTTAGATAACCCAATACACAACTTATGGTGCATCATTACCACACAGTAATGTACCTCATATAAGATGTTATTATCATGGTAAGATGGGACACTCTCAAAATGAATTTTCCATAGAAAAGAGGTACCAAATGGAACAAGACCAATATAGGTGGTCCTATAGAGTTCAAAATTACAGCTCATCATTTGGCGATCACTGTTTCAGGTGTAAAGGTCTCAGACATATGGAAAGATATTGCACATTAACAATGTAGAGGAATGTGCCGAGGCAAACTGAATTTTTTTCCTAAGAAGCATCCAAAAGTATCTTCAAGTGAGATGAAAATTAAAAATAAATTTGAAGCTCTGTAGGTTGAAGCTAATCCATCATATACTGAGGAAGATCAAGATTATCATTCCATGTTGGTTATGAATTCAAAGACATGGGTTGAAAATAAAAGTGATGAGCAAGTTGTGGTTGCAAAAATTGCACTCAAGTCATTAGATCGCACATGGATATGGATAATTTATAGTGGATTAACTTCCTATATGACGGGAAATAAGAATCTAGTAACTGGAATCGGTTATGATAAAGAATGTATTGTAATATTCGGTAATGATGAGGGCTTGAAAATTATTGGTTCGGGAAAAGAAAAGTTTGGAGGAAAAGACATGAGATGAGCAGATGTCTTGGTTGTTGAGGGGCTTAGTCACAACATGCTTAGTGTAAGTCAATTACGTGACTCAGGACATGCCATAAGTTTTTCCAAGAAATTGTGTATTGTCAAGGAAAAATATGGTGTTGTTGTGTTGCAAGGAAAGTGTACGAAAGGGAATCTCTACCTTGTGAGTAGAGAAGAAGATATGTGCTTTCTGTCCAAGGATAAAGAATACAAGTTATGGTATAAGAATATTGGGCACATAATCCAAGTTTCCTAGGAAGATCTGGTAAGATATGATGAAGCTTGAAATCTCCCTATATTATCATGTGTTCATAATCATATGTGTGATGCATGCCAACAGGGGAAGATCATTCAAAAGACATATAAGTAGAAGGAGAAAAGGTCAATGAAACTGCTTGAGTTAGTACATATTGATGTGCGTGGGAAAATTTCCCTAAGGAATATTGATGAGATGAGATATTATGTTCTATTCATTTATTACTATAGAATAATGACATGGGTTTCAATAATCACCCACAAATCTGAAGTGTTCAGTTGCATTACAAGATATCGATGGGAATGTGAAAAGATGCTTGGTCAGAAAATCCGGACGATTCGAACAGATAATGGAACAGAGTTCACAAATAGAAAAGTGGAGTATTATCTTGAAAAAAATGGGATAAGGCAACAAGTATCATAAGTAAGAACTCTACAACATAATGGAGTAGTTGAGAGAAGAAATCATATTGTCAACAACATGTCCAGAACAATGCTCATTGAGAAAGGCCTTCCAGAGAAATTTTGTAAAGAAGTAGGGATGACAGCAGTAAACACTTAAAATATAGATTTACTTTATCTAAAATGATAGAATACTCCATATGAGTTATGGTATGGAAGGAATCCTTCATTAAAGTAATTTTTAATATTCGGAAGTAAATGTTTCATTCTTAATAAGAAGAAAAATAGGAAATTTGAATCCCGTGGGGATAGTGGGATATTTCTTGGCCACTCAAAGAAAATCAAAGCATAAAAAATTCTTCAATAAGCAGTTGGGAAAGATATTAGAAATTCATGATGTGACTATAGTAGAAAATGAATAGAATCTTCAGTAAATACATGATTAGATTAAGGAAGATAGAGATAAAGAGATTAGCAGATCAAGAGATGCTCCAGCTCTATAGATTGATTCAGAATAAGACTCAGATGATGAGAATAAATCAGTTTCTTCCAAAATACTAGAAATAAGAGATGAAATTGATAGTCAGAACATAATTGGTGATCAGACAACACCAGTGTAGACAAGAAGGACGATGTCTCCACAACAATCATCATACTTATCACAAGTAGAGCCTAAATGATTTGATAAAGTAGCTGGAGATGAGAATTGGGTCCAGGAAATGAATGAAGAGCTTGACCGAATTGAGAAGAATCAAACATGGGAAATTTTTTTGAGACTAGAAGACAAGAATTTCATAGGAACAAAAAGGGTCTTTCGAAACAAAATGAGTGATGACAGTGTTGTGATTCAAAAAAAAGCACGAATTGTGTGCAAAGGGTAATCCCAGATAGAGGGTATAAAAGTCGATGAAAAAATTTCACCTGCTTCAATGATGGAGATAATTAGATTATTCTTGTCCATATCCGTGCAAAAAAAGTTTAATGTTTTTCATATGGATGTAAAGTTAGAATTTCTAAATGGAGTTGTGGAAGAATAATTCTACATTGAGAAACCAGATGGTTTTCTCGTTCATGAAGATGAGATAGAGTCTGTCGGCTGAAGAATGCTTTATATGGTTTGAAGAAAGAACCAAGAGCATGGTATTAAAGGCTTGATCAGTTTCTAAAGAAGCTCAATTTCCAGTGTGGTGGGGTTAATTACAATATATATTTCAATAATGGAAATAATAAAAGGATGATGGTGCAGGTTTATGTCTATGACATAATCTTTGGTGGATCAGATGAAGTACGATGCAAATAGTTTTCTAAATTCATGAAAAGTGAGTTCTAAATGTCAATGATTGGTGAGAACACATTTTTCCTTGTCTTACAGGTGACACAAGTAGTAAATGGAACTTTTATTTCTCAATCTAAATATGTCAATGAGGTTTTGAGAAGATTTAGAATGGATAATTACAAATAGATGAAGACTCTAGTTGCTACCAAGTTCAAATTGTCACGAGATGATTAAGGCAAGTCATTTAATATCACAGAATATAGGAAAGTCATTGGAATTTTTTTATACCTGACAACAACAAGGCCTGATATCGTATTTTCCAAATGCCAAGCAGTGAGGTATCAAATCAATTTTAAAGGGAGCCACATGATTGCAGAAAAAATAATTCTTCAGTATATCAAGGGAACAATGGATTTTGGATTACTGTATAATGAAAAATATCAGCCAGAGTTATTGGGATATACAGATGCGGGCTGGATTGGTTCAGCAGGTGATTAGAAATTAACATCAGGAGGTGCCTTTTATCTTAGAAGGTTGTGTATTTCTTAGATAAGAAAGAAACAAGACTGAATTTCATTAATCACTACAGAAGTTGAATACATTATGGCTACTCAAGCTTGAATGAATCTATTATGGATGAATCATAAACTTAAAGATATTGTAATTGATGTAAAATCTCTGATCTGAATCTATTGTGATAATTCAAGTGCTATAAATCTGATCAAAAATCCAGTTCATCACTCAATAACAAAGCACATTGAAGTCAAATATTATTTTATCAAGGAGAAGGTGGAGCAAGGGCTAGTGAAGTTTAAGTATGTACCTACAAAACTACAGGTTACAAACATTATGATAAAGGCCTTACCCAAAGAATAATTTAAAAGGCATCGACTGGCTCTGGGAGTCCATTCAACTTCCCTCACTTGAAAAAGTGTGGATGTGGGTCCCCCTCTTCCTAGGGTATGGTGTGGCTTTCCATGATGTACCAATATGTGTTCTTTACCCTGTTGTAGAAAACCTTGAAGTGCCCTTCAGGTTCATTGAAAAAGGGGAAGAAAGTGTGACTTCTAGGGGGAGAAAAAACACGGGGAGAAGATGTTAAGTGGAGCAGCAAGTTAGGGGGAGTTGAAGTTGAGCTGAAGCTATTTGGAAGAGCTATAAGAGATGGGTATCATTAAATTTGGCGATTCTAGAAGTGATTTATCAAGGAATATATATCACGATAGCTAAGGATCGTGATAAAAGCATAAGAGTGGTGTTAGAATGGCGTCAGAAGGCTTCCAGCACTCAGTAATTGGTATCAGTATGGTATCATTAGTTGGCGATAGAAATGAAGTGATTATTTGATGAAATTTTCATTTACTCTTGTTTCTCACACCATTCATTTCTCATGTGGGATTAGTGTATGTTTTGAGTAAATCTTTGATTTCTATCTTAATCATGTGGAGCGAATGGTGGTTGAAGTTGGAAGGAGTTTTAATGAGGTATCAAAATGTGCAAGCATTATTATAAGAAGAGTTTTCAACAAACCCAAAGGGAGAGATTGTTGGAAAAAATCACTCAAGTTGTCCTCTTGGTATGTTTTTAGTGTGGTTGTGTTTGTTGACAAAGCCAGCTGGCCGCAAATGGGAATGTTTTGTGTTTATCGAAGACAGGTTTTTAAGGCAGCACGATTTCCAAGTTTTTTCTAAATTTTAGGGCCTCAAAATCGAGAGTTTGATGTTTGAAAAGAAATTTTTTCTTCATGGGAGTGAATTTTATGAATAATATTGGAGAAAATTGACAAAGGGTGACAACTGTATGTCGTACACCGTGTTTTGGGAACGATACTTGGAGCGAAGGAAGCGGTACGTGGGTGAGGTTTGTTGAACCAAAAACAGTTCAAGGTTGAGCGGCGGTGTGGTATGCGGATGGGCTAAAGCCAACAAAGGAAATCAACCACGTAGGAGCAAGGATGGTACACTGAGCATGTAGGAAAATGGTTCACGGATGGGTTGTGGTTCATGGTGGCTGAAGAATCGATAAGCGGTGAAGGCTGGATTAAAGATTTGGTAAATCTCGATTCAGTGGATTAAGTGAATATCTTTGCTTATGTAAGAATCGCTAACCCCACCTATTACTGTAGATATTGAATTTTATTAGAGAAGATATTTGGCTCTGGGAATTTGGAAAAGTCCGAAAGTGGTTCGCACTAAAGGTGTTTGTGAGGATACTTTACCCGCAAAGGAAGTTCGGTATGCTGAGGAGGAATCTTTAGTACACAAGAGGGAGAATTCCTCAAGTGATACACAGAGGGGGATCTCTGGTACGTGGAAGCAAAGGTAGTTCACAAATAGAGAACAACTCACGAACAGGAGGGGTTTTGCAGATGAGGTTCACGGAATTGGTACGCGGTAGCGGTACATGATCACGAAGGCAGAGGCAGTCTTCGGATGAAGGGCGGTTTGTGGTAGCAGCGACGGTATGCGAATAAGGTGTCCCAAATACCAAAACCATCACTCAGTATACGAGAGAGGAAGGTTGTTCTCATTTTTCTCAAGGAATCTTGAAAAGGCTTCAATTCAGTCTGCAAAAGTATTTTCCAGTACCCAATAGTACTCTGGAAGGTTGAATTCATCTGCGGGTGAAAAAGGAACTTCAATAGAGCATCTACCTACAGTTGAGGATGTATAAATTCATGAAAATGAAGGTACCCACATGTCCATAAACCGTGTTTTATCACCAAGTCCATAAAATATGAGTGGATTACTTTCCAAGAGCAGTGAGCGATGGAAGAGGAAGATGGTGACCCTTTCCACCAGCAGTGAGCCAGAGAAAGAGGCACATGGAGTGACCCATGGGAATGCAGTGAGAAAACCCTAAACCTTGTAAAGGCAGTTATCCTAGACATTGAAGATCAAGCCCGAACATTTTACTCATTATTGTCTAGGAGCCTTAGTGAATTTGGTACATCGGTGCATTGTTGTTGTGTTATCCTTTGAGGTAGCCTAGTGAGGGTGAACCAAGTAAAAATTGTTGTGTCATGTGCATGATTTCATATTAGTATGTATATTTCCATGGGAGGAAGAGAGAATTGAGTTTTTTCTAACAACGAAACAAGATCCAAAAGGGATAAAGTTTTAATCTACCTTACCCCGATCACCCCCCAACTTAGGGTACTCGACCTAGTTGACCTAACAATATTGATATTTATTATATTATTATTATTATTAATTATTATTAATTTAATTTTAATTACTGTTAATTATTATTAATTTTTAATTACTATTAATTGCATTACTTTTATTTATTAGTTTAAATTGAGGTAATTAATATATATACACATACATATATTAAATGTGGATGAATAAAAAACATTGAGATTTTTTCAATGGGTTTTATGGGAAAAAAGTTACTGAAGAGGATCTTATTATCTCAATGCATCATCCCATTTTACATATTTATTTATTTTAATTAAACCGGGATGACAATGGGTACACACAAACCAGGTACCAGACACTATTCGACCTGATTAAACAAGGTTATGATAGTGGTTGAACGAGTATTTATAGGGTTAGAGTACTGAATTGAAAACTCGATTAATAAATAAATAGAGTTGGGGTAGTGGTTTTAGGATACTATAAACTCGAACCTGATTATAAAAATTATTATTACTTAATAAATAAAAAATTTTAAAGACATTATAATCATAAAAAAATAATAATTTTGAGTCCCACTCATATTATATTTATAAGTAAATTTTAAATTTGAATTCATTGATTATATGTTATTGAATAATGTTTAATTAAAAATATATTTAATTAATTTTTTAATATGTCTATTCTAGTTTTACAAATAAAATTTAAATATTTTCATTTCTAATCAAGTACATGGATGGAATGGCCCGAAGGTCGTAGATTTTTATTTTTATTTCTAGATAATCACCTCTTTAACTAGGTTGTGAGAGAACCCTTAAATGATCTGGAGGCCCAAAGACACAAATCCTGAACTACATGGTTCAGAGGCCCAGGCTCACAAGCCCTTTACAATATATTGAACCTTGACTACACTTGAAAAAAAATAAATAGGTTTGGGTTAGGGTAGTGAATTTAAAAAATAAATGGGTTATAGTTTATGTTAGGGTTAGTGTTTTGTAAAAATAAACAATTTAGGATTCATACAACCCAAATTCAATGGGTACCCAACCCATTTCCATCCCTAAAATTAAATGATAAAAATGTGTTTTTTAAAATGTTTTTATAAAAAAATTTATTTAAATGGGTTTATGAGTCTTTATGTGTAGCATTTAAACCATTCATATTTTTAAATTAATAAAATATAATAAATTTAACTATTATTATATTTTTTATTAATTATATTAAAATAATATTAAAAATATCATTTAAAATTAAACCGAAATCAATCTTTTATAAAGGTCTTTAAAATCTTTAAAAAATTATTTTAAATTCGTGTTCAAAATTTTAAGTGTCGAATAATAATTTGTTAATAAAAATAATATAATATTAATAACACATGAATATTAACAATAATATAATATTAATATCAATATTTTATTGATAATTTATAAAAATATATTAATAAATAATAATGTAAAGGATGATGATGATGACGATGCAATTATTAATAATTAATCCATGGAGACATGTCCTTCATGGACTATGAAACTACATTCACTGAGTAGTATTACTTCACAACCATTATGGCAGGCGACGATACCTTGAGGGTGAGGCATTTTAAGGATAGTTTATGGAATGCCATTAGGGTGCTGGTAAAAATCTTCAAGTTAGCATCATTCTTGGATATGGTGAATCGAGTGCTCATACCCGAGAGAAATATGACAGACAGTTTTTACTCAAGTTGTGTGACAACGTCTATTGATTATAGTGGTGATGCTTCAAATGGTCAGAGGAGAGGTTGAGATGAGTCCCATCATCGCATTCAGGTAAGAGACTTAGGAAAACCACTGAGAAGTGGGTCTCCGATAGTGTGATTCTAGTGTGGGTAGCTAGGTTATGTGAGGATGCATTGTACTTGAGCATCGAAAAAGTGTCGAGCATGTGGAGGGGTTTTGCATCTCGAAAGGTTCTGTAGGAATCCTTTTTAAACAGATAGTGGTTAAGGACCAAAAAAGACTCAAGTTTCAAAGATCATACTGAGAGTCGTACCAGGTGATGGTGGCTGAGATTTAGCTGCACACGAAGGTCGTGGCATAGACAACGGGACCTGGCAGTGGGGTCAGTGGATAGTGGCTAGTGCAGCACCGTTGGGAGGCCAGGCTTTAGAAAGTCGGACTTCAGGATAGGTGCATGCCATGGAGCTTTTAGGGTCAGAGCATGCTAGAGATACGGTTATGGTTAGAGGTACGTCGTTGTCATAGTCATGTTTCTTTTTTTTCATTTTGGCATGGCCCTTGTGTAGGGGTGTCCTTTTTGGGTGTGTGATGTGCACGAGCTGCATGAGATGTATCAATGGACTAATGAGTTGCTGGTTAGTAGGTTGAAATCAGCTCAGATACGTTACACACACACACAAATAAACATACAGAGTGCATGGAACCAAGATCTTCTATGAGCATCATTGGATGCATGGCTTGTGAGGTGCATTGGCATCTAAGCATCGATGCAATGGGGGACTTGTTTGAGGTGTGATGCAAAAAGACTGATTTGAGAATCTAATGAGATGTGGGACCTCATAGGTGTCAGATGTGATATGGACACAAGGAAGACACATCTACTGAGATGTGGGACATGATGGATGTCAGGTATGACATTAGGGAAACTAATGAGTTGGAGGAGTGATGATACGTCACAGGTAGACCTTCGAGTATAGGTATGGTCGGTGCACTATCACTTTTATGTGATTTTTGGGGTAGAAATGAAACTTGGGTTGGTAACTCCTAAGTTGGGGTGCCCTTGTGCTAGTTGACCCATTCCCTTTTAGACTCGGGTAGTATGGGTTAATTTTAAAGAGATGGGTATGCTCGGTACTATCTTGCATTTATGTTTTATATCTCATATATTAGCTATATTAAGGTGAGTAGAATTTAATGTCCCAAGTTTTTGGAGTGGGTTTAATTCCTTGCACGTTTTGAATTTTTTAAGTTTGGGTTGTAGACAAACTCTTTTATTGTTTATCAGAATTTAATTTTGAGAGTTTCTTTGAACAAAGGCACTATTTTAAGATGTGTCTTAATGATCGAAATGTTTCTTGGGTTTTGGTTGGGTTTCAGGTTTATCGCAGGTCAAAAATCCAAGTTTTCAATGTGCGTAGACTGAGGCGCACGGTTTGGGAAAACCATGTGGCCTCCAAGGAGTAACCATGTGGCCCTCCAGGTCTACTGTGTATGATTTTCTAAACCGTGAAGGAGGTGGAACAGAGATTTTCAGCCATTTCTATATTTTTTTACAGAGGTTCACGCGTGTTTTAGAAAACCGTGCACATGAACCGTGTGATCTTGGAGATTGGGTAGGGGCTACTGCACGAGCTAAACACAATTAGAGAAACTGTGTGAGCTAACCGTGTAGCCCGCTTTAAAGTGGAAAATCACCATCGCTCCATTTTATTTATTTTTTCCCCCTTTTTTCCTCTCCCTCACATGGGCTTCCTTCAGGCATCATGGGAGATCCTTCCTCCTCCTCTAGGGTACAAGATAGATACTTCATCTAGACTCTATTTCTTGATCTGTCTATGGTGTTGGATTCATATTAGTAAGACTCAAACTCCTATTTCTTCTTTTTTCCTTTTCTCTTGCCTCATTGAGCACTAAAACTGTGCAAGATGATTTACACTATTTTTTGGGCATTAATCTAAAAATTTTATTTCATCCAAATCAGCTTGACTTAGAGGCTAAGATCAGATGAACGAACATCTACCAACACGGTGTAGGTGGTTCTTATCTTTCTTTGTGATTTTTTGAGTGTTTTGGGGGTGCGACTTTGAGTACACCATTGGGAAGTCCAAGTGAGACCCTACTATATTCATTATTGTCATTTAATTAATTAATTGAACCCATGAGATTCATATGGGCATGCTCAATCAACTCTACAAATTCTTTGAGCCTAGTAAGAGGATTTGGACCTTGGAAAGATTTGGTCAGGGTGTATCTTTTATTAAAATTCAATTTAATTATATATATGTGAGGATGGATTTGGCCATAATTTTGAGAGAAAAGTTCATAGGGGAATGAGGTGTTGGAATGGTGTGTCTTAGGGACATATTTGGTGATTTTCGTTCACCCATGTTGGCCAATGCACTGTTTAGAGTTGTGTGCACACATTAGGACTCAGAGGATGGGGGGTATTGAACACTCGTGTGTATAGAGGCATATGTCTATTGTGTCTTAAGATTATGGTTGGAGATTATTGTCATTGAAAACTGTGAGGATAGTGAGGAACCATCAGTTGATAGTGTTGAGACTATCGGTTGGGGGTTGAGGCTTGTCGTACATGAGTTCAATTGGCTAAGACTTATTTAGGATGACGAACATCACCATTCCTTGGAACGTCAGTCTTTGAGTCGAAAGGAGATTTCAAGAAAGGATTTTTGGGGCCAAGTATTGATTATTGGATGTGCCTTTGGGACGTCAGATATAGCTTAGACATGAGGGGTCGGTTGGCACGAGGTGCTGAGTGATTTTGTTATTGGTGGAACCTGAGGGTTCACCAGGAATGATTTACATCAGGGGATACCTTGGTCTTAGGATAAGGATACTCTCCACTATAGTATATCAGCATTGGCCAAAGCAGGTGATCTCTCCCTTGTGGTTGCTGATCATAAGGGTAGTGGGTTTTCATTATGCATGTGTGCAATCATGTTTTATATTATTATTTAGATACAACTATGTAATCACATATGTAAGATATACACAAGTTGGTGGTGGAATACTGAGATTTTTTCTCATACCCTATATGGGCCCTTCAGGACGCGTGTAGATTTCATGGAATTTCATTAAGGTGAAGGTTTAAGCTCAAGTTTAGCATAAGATGGGTGGAAAGGGACCATGGGTGCTTGTCTCAGCTAGTGTTTCTTTTTGTTTTTTCTTCTGTATCAGCATGCTATTATATGTACGCACTGTGGTAAGTCATTGGAGAGCCTTATGATTACTGTATGTATAACCTGTTTTGATATGCATGCTTAGCTACAAATGGTATGTTTGTATGGTTTATTTATTTTATGCTATTCTTGGTTATTTCTTTAATTGTTTCTTACTATTGCTTGTGCTTCCATCGTGAGCGGGTTACTGGTCCAGTGTCTTTTACTCTTTATTTCCATTATATATATATATAGTAGATAATTATTTTAAAATCATCCAATGATATAGTCTCTCCACTATCACTTTTTTACACCCTCACTACTAGTTGACAACCTTTGGCGTACGGAGAGGCGTGCCTATGGTCAGTAACACACGACCTGTAGTACTGTTTGGGTGGCTAAAAAAATCGGGGCACTAAAATATATATATATAAATAAATAGATATATCATAACATACAAAAAAATAGTATAGAGGACTGTTAAAGGTGTAGATCTGTGAGAGGGAGGTCTCGGGTTCAAAACTCATTGATGGCAGGGGCGTGCAGGCATGTGAAATTGTAGGTCCTCACACTATTGGTGGGGTAGAGGTGATAAAAGGGACCATATTTTAATGAGGCTTAGATTATCAATGTTTTTTTAGCACTAATTAAAGTGATTTATAGCCCTTTTAAAAGGGGATTTGTTGTAGTGTTATTTATAATATTTGAATTGTGTTTTTTATTTTTAAGACATAATATTTGTACTGTCAATTTTTTCTATAATTTTGTATTGTTTAAATTATTTTTATGTTTTAGATCTGCTAAAAATTAGCACCTCTACATAAGGAGTTAAGATTTTATCAATGGTTCTTATTGATGCTGATAAAATTCAGTTATTTTTTCATCATTTAGCACTTTAGCATTTTTTTAACACTGAAAATTCACAATTTAACAAATAATAGATGGAATGAAATTAATCTCTAAAAGCCTAGTAATTATACACCACATATCCTACTGATATTTAATGCACAAAATATGAACAAAACATTAATGCTTTTGCCTATATTTCAATTCCATGGAATAAATAGTAATAAAAAAACAAGAAATTCTAAAAATGCATGAAAATGAAATTGTCTATAAATCACTTCAAATACATATCCTAGGATAAGAAATTTATTATTTTTATTAGAAAATTTGATGCAATATTTTCTTGGAGTCCACATTTTTGTTATTGTTCATCTGCACCACCAGAACCCTTTGGTTGATCCTGATCTCTAGGAAGATATGCTCCGCCGCCGACTCATCCTCCCTTTGAATCCTCCCCCACACCATATCTGCAAACCCTAAAATTTTCTCCTTCTACTCCCGCATAAACTTCATCTTCAACTTCTTCTTCCCCTCCTGAATTTCTCTGTCCTCACAGTAATTCTCACCTCCATCCATTTTGCCACCGTACGCCATCAGATGGATCTTGAGGTGCCAACGCCTTTTCTGGACCACTTTCCAGTTTAAGTTGTAGTGGAAAAAATAGTTTGAGCACTTCAGAGGCTTCGGCAAGCCACCAGACATGAACTCGTCACAGCTATCCATCACCACCATACCCAACGCTGCAACATGGTTCTTCAGGCACTCTCAGTAGCTCACCACTACTTTGCTGCTACAGCCACCGGTGATCGGCGATGAGGGGTCTATTATTCCTCCGATGCTCTGTAGTAGAGGATTATTACCTCCGTCATAGTCACCACTAAATAAAGGATTCTGAGGGGAGGCTTCTGCTGGAACCTTCTACCAACTTATTGAGTGATTCATTATAGAGGAAGAGGATCTTAGGATTGAAGTTGATTAATGTGGGAGGTTAAGATAATGGATATTTTTGCTTGTGGATATGGAGAGCCATTTTCATTTTATATACGATCAGTCATAAAATATTCATTTGTTATTGAACTCTTTTTTTAAAGGATGAGGGGATTTGAACCCTCTATAGACTATCCAAATCAATTCATTATGGTCTCTTCTGACATAAAAAACTCTGTCTACATTGGGACTGCTATGAAATTATTGGGACATCCCAATGAAAGGGTCATCCTTTGTTGAATTTTCATTTTACCCTTCAATGGTTTTGGTGGATAACAGAAAAATTGACCAATTTTGATTTGTGGGATCAAGAACATAAAATACACGTACTTCCTGTAATGCCATTATAAATAGTTCTTCTTTGTACCCTTCCATACTGAAAACAACTTTCACGAATCTCAACTCATCTATTTTAATAAAACTCCTATTATCAACCCACTTGCATTAAAAAATAGACACTTGGAAGTTCATATAATCTAACTCCTATATTCATTTGATGATTCTAAATTATGACATATTCGTATATATTTGATTTCTATCCTTAACACCGAAATCATGCATCACTTCATCCACAAGTGTAAATCCACTATTCTGCATGGTACTGTCTTCATCATGTTCAATAGTATAGAATGTATAACCATTAATTACATAAGAAATATAAGATAATACATACACACTTGGTCCTCTGGCTATCCATCAAAGTCATTCTAAAATTGATTTTGGATTTTCATCTCACTCATTAAATATATGGTCCTGAAACCATCCTATAAACTATTGATTATGTGTATTTGATATCCATTTTCATCCCTTGATGAATTTAAATGCCTAAGAATTTATTTGTGGGTTTTGACATATGGGTCAACCTCCAAATTGTTATGAAAAATTCAAAGGTGGGCCTACTCCCAATCTATAATATTGACTGTGACAACCTCTCTTCTAGAAATTCCTTCACCCGCAATCTTCCTAGTGTAACGAGATTTCGATAGACCAATGCTTTCCACACTGGATAGGTATTCGGTACAGAATTCAATGGCTTCCTCAAAAATACATCTCTCTGCAATACAACCCTCTGGTCAACTTTGATTTTTAACATACCCTTTAAAAATATTCATATACCATTCAATGGGGTACATCCATCTATAGTGTATATAACCACATAGTCAAATATCTCTCACCAAGTTAACCATCAAATGAACCATCATATCAAATAATGTCGGTGGGAAGAACATTTCTAATTCACATAATATGACAAAAATTTCTCTTTCCATACCCGCCACTTTCTTCAGGTCTATGACTCTACTACATATAGATTTGAAGAAGAAAAAGAGATTCATTAACATATAACATGCATTATTGGAAAAAATGCAACGTAAATATATAGGAATTAGATCTTGCATAAAAACATGGTAGACATGTGATTTCAAACCCTTTAACTTTAAATATGTCATTGACACGATGTTCTTGATATTCCAAGAATACCCATTTGGAACCCTTATGTCATTCAAGAATTTAAAAAATTAATATCTCTTCTTTCTAGAAAGAGTGTAAGTTTATGGAGGAAGAAAAGTTTGTTTTTCACCCTTCACTGGCACCAACTCTTCTTGTATTACAATGTCAACCATGTCCAACCTAGCCTAAATTCCATCCTTTATTTTTTCTGGGCCATTTAGCATTGTTCTGATGACACTATCACATACATTTTTTTCAACATGCATAACATCAATAAAGTGTCTCACATGCAGGTAATTCTAGTATGGTAATTTAAAAAAAAGATCTCTTCTTCCAACTGGTTTTCATAAGGTTCTTTGAAAATGGTTTACCAAAAGTTGTGTCCAGATCTTTTACTTTATCAAACATTTGATCATCATTTAGTGGAGATGGTGTAGTATGTTCTTTTAAAATTCCATTGAATGATGTCTTCCAAGATCGATACTTATGTCGTGAGTGTATAAATATGTGATGTTCTAGAAACATGGTTTTTGATGAATGTTTCAACCTAATTGACTGTGTACCTTGTTCGTAGACGGGACACCCATGACTTCCTTTAATGTTATATCTTGAAAAATTCCCACAAGCAGGAAAGTCATTTATCATCATGTATAACATGGATATGAACATGAAATATTCATTTCTATAAGCATCAAATAACATAACATCTAAATCCCACAATAATTTCAAATCTGCGATCAATGGATCCAAATAAACATCAATATCATTACCCTGTTGTTTTGGTCCTGATATAAACATAGATATCATGATGTGTTTTCATTTCATGCATAACCACGGTGGCATGTTATAATTTACCAACATACCGACCATGTACCATGAGTGCTATTTTGAAAACCATAAAGGATTCACTTCATCTATAGATAATGAAAGACGAAGGTTTATCAGCTCGTTTCCAATATCCGAATACACATGATTGATTCCCTTCCACAGAGGAGAGTCTGTTGGGTGACATAGTTTCTTGTCTTTATTTATTCTGTCTGTGTGCTATTTCAATTCCCATATGGTCTCCTCACTTCCATATAGGTTCCTAAACCTTAGAATGATTGATAAGTACCATAAAACTTTCATAGGACCAGATTCATCTTTCTTGTATCGAGAAACACCATACTTTGGGAATTATATAAGTGATTTTTGGTTCTTTCAAAACAACATACAATAATTTGGATAGGAGTTTATTCATTCAGAGATCATACCCATCAGACGTAGCATTTGGTTGGCATCGTATGTTCGGATAAAGAGCTCATTATCTTCTGGGAGCATGTCATTCAAGAGAGCAAGTAATTCTATAAAACTGGCATCACTCCATCCATTACCTACTTTCAAATTATACATATTTAGTATGACTGAAAATGATGTATATTTAGTGAAACCACCATACAAAGGCATATTTTCCCAACTCTTTAACTACTCAAACAATTTTGGGCAATCATGAAGTTCATCTTCAACTGTCCTAGTCATTTCCTCAATACGATCTCTTTCATCATTCACATCTATAATCACATCCTTGATATGGTATTCTTCATTTTCCTAACTTGCAATCATATCAGATGATCCATAAAATGCACTATTATCCGAACCACTATCTCCATTCACTTTTTCCCCATGTTTATTCTAACATTTATAACGTCGATATGTTCTGTGATAGATCAATTGTTCTTCCAACTCCACTGGACTAACATGTCTGAAATAACAATAGTATATACATGGAAAAAGGATTTGATAAGGGTCTAATGCATGATATTTTGCAAAAATAATGAACACTTTCACTCCATCTTCATACTCTCTTGCTAAATGATTGGAATTCATCCAGTCTTTATTCATATCCATCCTATTTGATTCAGTGATATTGATTTAAAACAAACTAAATATAAAAAACATTGATATAAAAATTAACCAAGGATAGAAATAGTTATAGACTCTAAGTCTTCTTTAAAAACTATTTATAATATCATAGTTGAAATCCCATTAAAAAACCAACCATTTACACAAATTCCTCTTCAAAATAACACGACCTTTTTAAAATAAACCAATCAATTTCAAACACTCTTTCTCAAAACCATAATTCCTTTTTTATAAATTATTTAAGTAAAATTCCTTACCTAATAATGTTAATCATTTAAAATGAGAGACAAACCTCGATATTTTAAAAATTTTCATTTAAAACTTCATACACCCCTTGTTAAAATGAAATTGTCACTACATACACTTTCAAAACATTCACTTCCCTTTATAAAATTCAATCAGGTAAATTAAGAAACACTTCCCATGCAACCAAAGTCCATGAAAAGTGTTTAAATCATTTTAAAGTTACTTAAAACTAAAAAAAGGTATGTTGAACACATTTTTCAAACACTTTTTTTTGTGTATTCCAATAACACGTCATGGAAAGAACCATTATTTCCAAATCTAATAAATGATTTGTGAAGTTTCTATTATGTTTTCTCAACTGTCCGGACCCATAAGCAACCACATGACCATCATGGACTGAAACTGTTCAAATCTTGACTCCTGATACATCACAATATAAGCCATACTCATTTCCCAGATCATTTATGGTTAAGATTAGTGTTATCATCAATATCCCATTAAGATCTTAGAAGGATCACTCATAAACATCTAAATACTCATATTGAGCTACACAACCTAGGTCAGGTCTCATATAATTCCATGCTTATTTCAATGGTATTATCATAGATGTAAATTTGAAGTTAGTAGTTCATCCCTATCTCATATGATTCAAATATCATCTTAGAATCCTCCACCATCTCACATAGAGTCTTATCTACTACCATGCCTTATCCAAACCAACAATGTAGGGAGTATAACTAGGCTATGTAAACTTAAGTGTTGTTACAAAGCGTAGTGATTAAGAACCCACTCCAAACCAATCACCTAATTCCTAAGAAAAATCATAACTCATTCTTACTAAAATATCCTGAAAGGAAATTTAAAAGTGAATGGAAACCCAAATAACTCCAACATCAACACTAGTGACACCCAGTAACTCACCACATCCCATCGTCCAATCATGGACCAATATGAGCACCAAGAACAAAAAATAGGGCACTGAAAAAGGATATATAAGAGCATCATATACTCCCGTCCACCAGTTCATATGTAGGGTGTGTGCTAAAAATTATTTGTATGATTTCATAAATAATTTTCTTTGAATCCCTTCATAATATAGTTCATAAAGTGCTAGTTTTAACATAAGGTATAAAATATATTTTCACATGAATTATAAAACAAGTGTAAAAATAGTAAACTTACACATTTTCAAACAACCACCCTTTTTATAATATAAAGAAATAACTAAAAATTTGAAATAAAAATATCAAAAAATGTAAAGAGGGCCTTTAAAACCATATAAGACATGTCAAATCATAGTTTATCCCTCTTTTAGATAATTTTCTAAAAAACCCTTTTTCATAAATAACCACAATGAAAATCCATTTTCTTAAAACTAATTTAACAAATAACCAATTTTTTTATTTTTTAAATAAAACTTTTTAACCATTTAAATCAACCTATTTGATAGTAAGAAAATACACACTCAGAGTGAAACAATGATCATAGATAGGCACTAAGGAAATAAGGAATCATAATCCAAAAAACAACCAAACTATGGTGCCATGTAATAAAAAAACTAGGGGAATACAATCCATCCAAGAAAATAAATCCTATAAAGTATCCTAAGAATGATGCAACCATCATGTGAAACTTCCTAGGACTCGTATATTTGGATCCTGAACTGGAGATGAGGAACCTAGGTCGATACTATTTAACTTGTCATATCCAAGTAGTCCTATATAACTCACTAGGCTCTATCATGATTAGGGTATCAAAACAAACCCTTGTCCCTTATAATACATTCTAGGGACACTGAAACATCTTGGAAACTCACTCAATCTAATTGGGTTTTTACACTATGCAGCGCACTCCACACTAGAGATTTCACTTATTTGGATCCCTACCAGTCTCTTAGGAAACCCATGACATTTCAATAGTGGAAGTGAGCAACCAATTAAATAATAGATCATAACATAAATATAATTTCAATAATTTGAAATTTAACCTCACCCCACCTCCTAAACCCTCACAAGAAACAACCCCTTCCACATCCTTTTATAAGATTCACAATAAGCATAAGAATATAAATAATCCCCCATGGGGTCATGAGCCACAACATGAATAATAAATGAATAGAGCTTAATAGAGGGTCTCCCATATTTATAAAATAACTTTCTTTAAATTACCAACTAGTATTTTAGAAATGTGCTCAAGAATCCCATCCATTTTCACCCCATTTGAGAACAACATTTCAAATTTCATCCAAAAACCATTTATCAAAATGCACTAGAAAGCCCATTTGGAAATCCAACCATTTTCTATAAATAAATTTTTCAAATAATAAACCCTTTTATTTTTGAAGGAAATATGTGCTAAGAACCATTTTATTAAGCTTAAATATCCTTTTGAAAACATCTTAATCCACCAAGAGAGTTAAGGGTCTCAAAACCATTTGAATAGGTTGAAGGTCAATTCCATTCGTTTTCAAAACTTGACTTTAATATATCGCATATTCACTTTAAAGAAAAACAATTATGACCAAACTTTAAAAATATTTAAATTCTTTTAAAAAATCCACTCGGGACTTTTACAAAACACTTGGCATGTGACATAAGTCCATGCCAAGTATTTAAACCGTTTTCAAGCCAATTAAAACCCAAAAGTCATAACATACGATTATAATTTCATAAGAAACCATTTAAAAACATCCAAGAAATTTATAACATGTATTATAAGGGAGTTCCAAAGAAACACCTACCTCACTCAAGAAAAATCGAAGCTAAAACTTTTCTATATTAAGGGAGAACACATAAATACGTCAAGTGACATACTACTCAACCCCTAACGACAAAAATCCTAACCATTAAAAATAAATTGCACAATGCTCTAGTGGCATCACACTTCAAATGAATAACTGAGTCACACAAAATCAAAGTAAAAATTATGATGTGGAACACCAACCAACATACAATTCATTTAGTACGCAAACAAGGACCACCAATGACCACAATTTTCAGTGAGGCGTTTAGCCCGTACAATTCACAACAAACCATCAATATAAAACTATAATTACCTACAAACAAGAGGAAACATGTAACACCCGAGACTTTTATGAGAAATATTTTGTTTTTATGTTATATAAATCATCAAAGGAATATTTCACTACACACAACACTAGCTTGGCTTTCTTTACACGCAAACGCGGCCTTCCTCGATAGCTTGCGTCGTACGCAATACCGAGTTTCACTAAACAACGATATGCTATTAAAATATTATTAAAACTAGCCGTTATGAATAGTAATATCCACTTTTTGAAGTTTTATAAATTTTATTTTTCAAAATGGACTTCATTTTGGGATTCGGAATATCGAAATTAGCCTAGGGTGAAATTTTGGTATTTTTCTGAAAACTTTCAATTTTTGATGGATAGTGAAAACACTAGGTTACTATTTAAAAACCGACTTTTTATTTAAATAATTGTTTATTTTATTTAAATTTATTTTAGGTCAAAATTGATACATAATACCTATATAAGTTCAATGTAATTCATTGGAGTAATTTTATAATAATTTTAGATATATAAAAATTTTATTGAACTTTTCACAGTCTTTTACCCACCTCCTAGGAGAATTTGCAAATTTACATAAAACTTAATTTTACAGCTTCTGTGAGTGGAATTTAAAAAATCTGAGAGACACGGTTGATGTCAGTAAGTAAAATGTTGTTCAATGAGATGAAAATAATTTTTGGTGAATAGTAACTTTTTACTTTTATTTACAACGGTTAAAATTAAATAGGGTAATTAAGAGTAAAAATGATATTATTATTACCCTAACACATGTCCTAATTCTATTGGATAAGTTTAATTCGACCAAAAACAACCTTAGGAATAAAATATGAACATTTAGGCCCACTCGGATTAGATTAGGACATTTATTATTAATTTATTTAAAGAAGGGTCAAAATAGTTAAAATCAAAGTTTAATAAGTAAATAATTTTTAATATAGGGTTATACATGAGATAAATTCGACTATAAATATTTATTAGAAATATAAATATATTTCCTACATAATGGTATTTTATTTGTAATTTTTAGACATTAAATAATTTAATTTATTTATGACACAAAGATGATGCATTAATTATCTTATTAATGAAATATTGACATAATTGATGTTATAAATACCCAAATAAATGTAATTTGAGACATTTTATGAATTAAACTAATTTTATAGGTTAATATGACATGTTAGTATTTATTTAATTATCTTTTTTCGAATTAATCATTCTGTTATGATTTTCACAAAAATCAATTACTAAATAGTGTCAAAATTGGCATAAAATAGTTTTTAAAACAAATACTATATTATTAATTGTTATTATATTCCTAAAAATCTAAGGTTCGGCCAATATACTTATATCATGATAGTTTTATCATTAATGGACCACTTGTGGGTCGTTTGGATGTATATGGTAATTTTATTAACTATATAATATAAAAATACAAAGTGACATGGTAAATGTCAATCTAATTAACTAAGAGTTAAAAATAAAAAATAAGGTTAATATAATGACCTAAACATTTCTAAATTCTATTTTATTAGAGGATTTAGACCCATCCCCACCTTAGCTTCGAAATATATCAATTTGGATCTATTAAAAACCGAATTTTACTTTATAATAAAATAATATTTTTAGTTATTCCAAAGGTGCCCCTCTCCTCCCTTATAAAAGGGCACCTCCTCCCTCTTTTACTCACACCACTTTGAGAATTCAACCTAGTCCAACCCCTGAAAAATTATCTTCTCCACTTACCTAGAAACATCCTAGAGGTCTTGGTATTTTTCAAAGACCAATTTTAGTGCCCTAAGAAGAAGTCTCAAAGAGGCGCTTCAAAGAAGAGGTAATGTCCGTTACCGATTCATTCAACTTTATTCATTCTTCCACTTCTTCTCCTTTAGTTGTTTAATTATGAAGTAATAACATAAGTATCACCCATATACTAATATGTTATTATAATTATGAAACAACCCTATTTCACCATCTATCCATCCTACAGAAAACGAAATCACCGCGCGTGCGTACGCACGAAATACCGTCTCCACGCCGTGGTGTAATCTATTTTCCACCACCACCTTACTTGGATGGGTATAATGGTATAAATAATGACTATATATCATTATTTTAAAGTAATATTGATTCTGAAATAGTATATATACACTCCATTACAATTTCACGATCATGGGAACGATATCATCGCTCGTGCGTACATACGGAATACCATCTCTATGATGTGATGGGACTCGTTCTACATGATATTCATTGAATAATGATTATATAAATGAATTGAATGAATTAATATAATATATATTACACTAATACCATTCTATAAATAAGGTATCTATAACATAAAAATAAGAATAAGAATTTATTCGACAAAACACACATAAGAACAAAAAAGTAATAAACACCCGAATAACAAGTAGTAATGAAATATTACTAATAAGAAGCTAATAATATGACCATATATGATATCATAAAAATAATTATGATTCTGGAATAAGTCAATAACATTATTTAAATCATTATACAGGAGGTTCGGACACATACGAAGCAAATCGGACCTAAGGTAAGGTAAAATATCACAATCTCATTTTATCCGAGATTGTTTATACTTTGGTATTTACTGGGGTGTATTTTATCATCCACATCCATGTTTCCTCAATATGTAATATTGTTTCCATCCACCTAAAATTTTTTAAATCCAATTTTACCCTTCGGTGAGTTTTTAGTAAAAGATATGAAAGGAATCTTTTGTCGTTTTTCGTATGAGGTACTTTTTGACTTTTCTGACAAAAGTACGAGAAGAATGTTTTGTTTAACATATACAGCATGAATGGATTTTTAAAACATTATTTCCAAGAAGATTCCTTTACAAGTTTTCAAGTTTATTTTTAATCAACTTCTTTTAGTTTAGAATTGTATGACATGTTAAGAAAGGAAAAGTGTTTTTGAAGTAGAAAGGATATTTTCCTCAAGAATGGAGTTCAAGTGTTTTATCAAAATTATTTTCCATCTATGATAATATAGGGTTCTGTTTCTATCCCTATTATTACATTGATTTGACTATGTTGTGATGGGAATATTTTTATTAATTCCTTTATCTTATATGAATTGTTTTATGATGTCACGATGTTTAAGATTCCCATTTTTTTATTACATGGGTTATGCTATGATGTATGGTTTATGATTTTGTGGCACAAATAAGAATGTTATCATTATAAGATGGGTGGGACCTATATCTCCCTCCAATGCATTGGGTAAAGATTTTATATCTCATGAGATAGACATGGCTGGAACGGCTGGTTAAACCGGTTCAGTGAAACAGGACTGAAACGAGGAGTGAACTCGGTTCAGAAATGGACTCTGTCCACTAAGATAGTCTTGGAAATGAGTCTTGACTAATAAGAAATGATTCTCTATGATTATGTGTGTATGCCACAAAGTTTCATGTTTTAAGTTATGATTATTGGGATTACATTTCACTACTATGATTTATCCCATGTTATGAAATTATGATCTCTTTTGCAGGTTAAGATTTCCAAAAGATATGTTCTTATGTATATGATGTGATTGATATTTCTTTTGTTTACCCTTATTGAGAATTTGAGCTCACCCTTTTGTATGTTTTATTTCCCCAGGTCAGGAAGAAGGTTATTAATTAGGATATGCCAAAAGGGACTCCAGATATGATGAAATAAATGGGAGGAAAAGTAGATGCTTTATGAACCAGTTGTTTATGTTTCTTAGTTTCTAAAGACTCTATACCTATACGATCCTTTCCTGGTTTTGTTGTATGTTGTAATAAGTGTGCTTCAATTCTGAAGTAATAACAATGTATGTAAAGTTTGGGACGTTATAGTTGGTATCAGAGGAAAGGTATAGTCAACCTTTGGAAACTAGGATGTGAAAGCCTTAGTAAGAAACCTAAGGATATGTCTAAGCATAGAACACAATCTTAGTGTTTTAGAAATGGCCATGAATAACCTAGTATAAGACCTTAAGTGTGAAATTTTATTCTTGATTATGTGGTTTTCCTATTATAATTAGTGTTTCTCACACTATTCTTCTTGGTTTTAGTCAATGGCTGGAACCCGAAGGAACCGTGTTAATGCAGAATGCAACAGGAAATGCAGTGATTGTCCCCCTGAGCAACCAAACGTTATGGGAGCTAGAATAAAAAATCTTGTAGCCATGCTCACACAACTTTCTCAAGCTGTGAATCATGCAGGACTTCCAAACAAGCAAAGGAAGGAGCAACATTCTGTTGAATCCTTCATGAGGCAGCGTCCACCTTCATTCAGCGGGTCTTTTGATCCATTAGTGGCTGAACAATGGATCAGTACCACTGAAAAGATATTTTTAGTTCTTCAATGTTCTGAACATGATAAAGTCATCTTAGCAGTGTATCATTTGGAAGGTGATGCTGATCATTGGTGGAGTCTTATTAAGAATAGAAGGAAAAGGGATGAAGTTGAGTCCATGGAATGGGACGAGTTCAAGAACTTATTTTTCAATAAGTACTTCCCTCGTATTCTCCAAACAAAGATGGAGAAAGAGTTTCTTGAACTAAAGCAAAAGGATGACGAATCTATTGGTACCTATGAAGCAAATTTTACAAGACTTGCAAGGTACGCTTCTGGTATTATTATCCAACCCGAGAGTAAGATCGATCGATTCTTTAGTGTCTTAAAACCAAGTCTTTGAAGGGCGTTATCCATAAGGGACTTCAATAGCTACTAGGAAATCGTTCGATGTGCTCTCAAAGTTGAGATGGAGATTGGAGTAACCCATCAGTCATATGGGTTTGATAAGAAGAGGAAAATGGAATTCAAAGGAAAATATAAAGAGCACACTGAAAAGAAGATGAGCTTTCCCTTATGCTCAAAGTGTGGAAAGAAACATGGAGGGAGTTGTATTAAAGGGACAAGTAAGTGTTTCAAATGTGGAAAGGAAGGTCATCGGGCAATTGAATGCCGCAATGATGGGATGAAGATGTCTAATGATGCAAACAAAGAAAGGGATACATAGAATGAACCTACTACACTTCAATGTTTCAAGTGCAAGGAGATGGGGTATTATGCCAATCAATGACCAAATCCAAAGGTTGATGATGATGGTCGACATCAATAAACTCTTAAGGATATAGACAAAGGAAAGTCACATGCAATTTCTATCAGCGATGTGGAGTACGATAATGATGTGGTGAAAGGTACACTTACCATCCAATCTAAAGTGGCAAATGATTTATTTGATTCTGGATCCACCCACTCTTTTATTTCTGAAGATTTTTCTAAGGGTATCACCATATTACCTCAACAATTAGATATTGAGTTATTTGTGACACACCTAATGGCACAACAGTCATATCAAAAGTTTATAATTCTTCCCCGATTGAAGTTTGTGGGAAATTGCTTCCTGCAAATCTTGTGATCCTTCCTATAGTGGAATTTGATGTGATTCTTGGCATGGATTGGATTTCTTTATATGGATCTCATATCAATTGCCAAAGAAGGGAAGTCACATTTCATATTCCAGATCAATCTATGATCGTCTATCGATGCAAGGATGAACATAACCTTCCAGTGGAAATTTCTTCCATCTTATGGGTCTTGATTCCACTAAATGAAGGTTATTTATCTCAAATGGTTGGTGAGAAACTCATGATTAAGAATATTCCCATTGTACGGGAGTTTGACGATGTTTTTTTAGAGGAACTGATGGGTCTTCCACCAAATCGTGAAGTAGAGTTTTCAATAGAACTCGTACTGGGTGCTTTGCCTATTTCAAAGACACCTTATAGAATGGCCCCAATTGAGTTGCAGGAATTGAAGAAGCAACTCCAAGAGAATCTTGATAAGGGATTCATACGCTCTAGTGCGTCACATTTGGGAGCACCTGTTCTGTTTGTTAAGAATAAAGATGGATCAATGAGACTCTGCATTGATTATAGAGAACTTAACAAGATCACTATCAAGAACAAATATCCTCTCCCTCGCATTGATGACTTATTTGACCAACTACGCGGAGCTCAATACTTTTCCCAGATTGATCTTCATTCAGGGTATCATCAATTAAGGGTCAAAAGGGAGGATATACCAAAGACATCTTTCTGTACAAGGTATGGATACTATGAATTTATATTGATGCCATTTGGTCTTACTAATTCCCCTGCTATCTTCATGGATCTGATAAATAGAGTCTTTAGAGACTATCTTGATTAGTTTTTGGTAGTCTTTATAGACAATATTCTTGTTTATTCAAAGAGCAAGGAAGAACATGAAGATCACTTGAGAATTATATTGAAAACCCTGAGAAAGGAGAAGCTTTATTCCAAATTTACCAAGTGTGAATTTTGGCTTCAAAAGGTTTCATTTTTGGGTCACATAATCTCAAAAGAGGGGATATATGTGGATCCAGCAAAAACAGAGGTTATCGAAAGATGGTCGAGACCAACAACAGTAATTGAGATCCGAAGTTTTCTTGGTTTGGTTGGATATTATCGACGTTTTGTGAAATATTTTTCACGATTATCTAATCCACTCACCAAGTTGACTCAGAAAGGAGTTAAGTTTGTTTGGATGGAGGAATGTGAAGAGAATTTCAAGGAGTTGAAAAGAAGGTTATCCAGTGCACCTGTGCTCACAATGCCTTGTAGTGGAGAAAGGTTTGTGATCTACAATGATGCATCCAAGAAGGGATTGGGGTGTGTTTTTATGCAAAATGATATGGTCATAGCTTATGCCTCACGACAGTTGAAAATACATGAGAAAAATTACCCAACTCATGATTTGGAGTTAGCTACGGTAATCTTTGCATTAAAGATTTGGAGGCATTATCTTTATGGAGAAAGGTGTGACATTTATACTAATCATAAAAGTTTAAAGTATATTTTCACACAAAAGGAGTTGAATATGCGCCAAAGAAGATGGTTGGAGCTGATTAAGGATTATGACTGCTCAATTCATTACCACCCTAGGAAAGCAAACAAGGTGACAGATGCATTAAGTCGACAAGACCATGCTAGTTTATCCATGATGAGGATCACAAAAGATCCAATATTTATGGATTTACAAAGGATGGATCTTGGAATTATAATGGAAGGGGAAAAATCTTATCTTTCTCAATTGAATGTTCAACCATCTATACATGTGAAGATTAAAGAGGCACAGAAAGAAGATGTCGAGTTACAAAAGAAGGTGAGAAATGTTCCTGAATTTAACCTTGATTGTGATGGGATAATAAAGTTTAGGAATCGGGTTTGTGTTCCTCCCATCCCCGAATTAAAGAAGGAGCTGCTGGATGAGGCTCATAGTTCTTCATTCTCTATTCATCCTGGAAACACAAAGATGTATAAGGACCTGAAAGAGTACTTCTGGTGGGATGTCATGAAAAGAGATGTTTCTGAATATGTCTCTTGATGCTTGGTTTGTCAGCAAGTTAAAGCTGAGAGACAGAAGTCTAAGGGGATGTTAAAACCATTACCCATACCCGAATGGAAATGGGAAAACATCACTATGGACTTTGTCACAGGACTTCCTAAAACATCCAAAGGCAATAATGCTATCTGGGTCATAGTTGATCGTCTTACAAAGTCTGCACACTTCATTGCTATTAGAGAGGATTTCTCTCTGGATCAGCTTGCAAGGATATATGTAAAAGAAGTGGTAAGATTTCATGGAGTACCAATTTCTATTATATCTGATCGGGATCCAAGATTTACCTTAAAGTTCTGGCGAAGTCTTCAACATACTCTGGATACAGAGTTGAGTTTTAGCACTGCTTATCATCCTCAGACAGACGGTCAGTCTGAGAGAAAAATTCAAACTCTAGAAGATATGTTGAGAGCTTTCTCTATAGATTTCAAAGGTGGTTGGGATCAACACCTACCTTTGGTGGAATTTTCTTATAATAATAGCTTTCACTCCAGTATTCAGATGGCTCCTTATGAAGCTATCTATGGAAAGAAATGTAGGACTCCAGCTTGATGGGATGAAGTTGGGGAAAGAAATCTATTAGGACCTGATCTCATTGATGAAATGGTAGAAAAGGTCAGATCTATTCAACAACACATAAGAGCAGCTCAGAGTCGACAAAAAAGTTATGCCGACAATCGAAGAAAATACTTAGATTTTGAAGTGGGTGATAAAGTGTTCTTATGAATATCTCCCTGGAAGAGGGTCATGAGATTTGGAAAGAAGGGAAAGTTGAGCCCTAGATATATCGGTCCTTTTGAAATACTGGATTGTGTTGGGAAGGTAGCTTACCGATTGGCACTTACACTGAATCTCTCTCAAGTTCACGATGTGTTCCATGTATCTCTCCTGATAAAGTACATACATGATCCCTCACATGTACTCAGCTCAGAAGTTGTACTTCTGGAACAAGATCTTTCTTATGAAGAACAGCCGATAGAGATTTTGGATCGTAGCGAAAAAGTCCTACGGAAAAAGACCACTCGCTTGGTGAAAGTTTTATGGAGGAACCACCAATTAGAAGAAGCTACATGGGAGATCGAGGATATGATGAGGGAGAGGTATCCTCATCTGTTTGTTACAAAGTGACGAATTTTGAGGGCGAAATTCATTTTAAGGGGGGTAGAATGTAACACCCGAGACTTTTATGAGAAATATTTTATTTTTATGTTATATAAATCATCAAAATAATCTTTCACTACACACAACACTAGCTTGGCTTTCTTTACACGCAAATGCGGCCTTCCTCAATAGCTTGCGTCGTACGCAATACCGAGTTTCACTAAACAACAATATCCTATTAAAATATGATTAAAACTAGCCGTTATGAATAGTAATAACCAATTTTTGAAATTTTATAAATTTTATTTTTCAAAATGGACTTCATTTTTGGATTCATAATATCGAAATTAGCCTAGGGTGAAATTTTGATATTTTTCTGAAAACATTCAATTTTTGATGAATAGTGAAAACACTGGGTTACTATTTAAAAACTGACTTTTTATTTAAATAATTGTTTATTTTATTTAAATTTATTTTAGGTCAAAATTGATACATAATACCTATATAAGTTCAATGTAATTCATTGGAGTAATTTTATAATAATTTTAGATATATAAAAATTTTATTGAACTTTTCACCGTCTTTTACCCACCTCCTAGGAGAATTTGCAAATTTACATAAAATTTAATTTTACCGCTTCTGTGAGTGGAATTTCAAAAATCCGAGAGACACGGTTGATTTCAGTAAGTAAAATGTGGTTCAATGAGATGAAAATAATTTTTGGTGAATATTAACTTTTTACTTTTATTTACCACGGTTAAAAGTAAATAGGGTAATTAAGAGTAAAAATGATATTATTATTATCCTAACACATGTCCTAATTCTATTGGATAAGTTTAATTTGACCAAAAACAACATTAGAAATAAAATATGACCATTTAGTCCCACTCGGATTAGATTAGGACATGTATTATTAATTTATTTAAAGAAGGGTTAAAATAGTTAAAATCAAAGTTTAATAAGTAAATAATTTTTAATATAGGGTTATAGATGAGATAAATTCGACTATAAATATTCATTAGAAAGATAAGAATATTTTATACATAATGGTATTTTATTTGTAATTTTTAGACATTTAATAATTTAATTTATTTATGACACAAAGATGATGCAGTAATTATCTTATTAATGAAATATTGACATAATTGATGTTATAAATACCCAAATAAATGTAATTTGAGACATTTTATGAATTACACTAATTTTATAGGTTAATATGACATGTTATTATTGATTTAATTAACTTTTTTTGAATTAATAATTATGTTATAATTTTCATAAAAATCAATTACTAAATAGTGTCAAAATTGACAGAAAATAGTTTTTAAAACAAATATTATATTATTAATTGTTATTATATTCCTAAAAATCTAAGGTTCGGTCAAGATACTTATATCATGATGGGTGTATAATTAATGGACCACTTGGGGGTCTCTTGGATGTATATGATAAGTTTATTAACTATATAATATAAAAATACAAAGTGACATGGTAAATGTCAATCTAATTAACTAAGAGTTAAAACTAAAAGATAAGGTTAATATAATGACCTAAACTTGTATAAATTCTATTGGATGAGATTATTTCGACCCATAACAACCTTATCTTTGATATATATCAATTTGGAGCTATTAAAAACCGAATTTTACTTTATAATAAAATAATATTATAGTTATTCCAAAGGTTCCCCTCTCCTCCCTTATAAAAGGGCACCTCCTCCCTATTTTCCTCACACCAATTTGAGCCTTCAAGCTCGGCCAAACCCTACCAAATTATCTTCTACACTTCCCTAGAAACATTCTAGAGGTCCTGGTATTTTTCAGAGACCAATTTTTTTTCCCTAAGAGGGAGTCTCAAAGAGGCGCTTCAAAGAAGAGGTAATGTCCGTTACCGATTCATTCAACTTTATTTCTTGTTCCACTTCTTCTTATTTAGTTGTTTCATTATTAAGTAATAACATCAGTATAACCCATATAATTATATGTTATTATAAGTATGAAACAACCATATTTCACCATCTATCCATCCTACAGAAAACAAAATCACCGCGCATGCGTACGTACGGAATACCATCTCCACACCATGGTGTAATCTATTTTCCACCACCACCTTAATTGGATGGGTATAATGGTGTAAATAATAACTATATATGATTATTTTAAAGTTATATTGATTCTGAAATAGTATATATACACTCAATTACAATTTCACGATCATGGGAAAGATATCATCGCTCGTGTGTACGTACGGAATACCGTCTCCACGATGTGATGCGACTCATTCTACATGATTTTCATTGCATAATGATTATATAAACGAATTGAATGAATGAATATGATATATATTACACTAATACAATTCTGTAAATTAGGTATCTATAACCTAAAAAGAATAATAATAATTTATTCGACAAAACACGCATAAGAACAAAAAAGTAATAAACACCCGAATAACAAGTAGTAATGAAATATTACTAATAAGAAGATAAGAATATGACCATATATGATATCATAAAAATAACTATGATTTTGTAATAAGTCAATAACATTATTTAAATCATTATACAGGAGTTTTGGACACATACGAAGCAAATCGGACCTAAGGTAAGGTAAAATATCACAATCTTATTTTATCCGAGATTGTTTATACTTTGGTAATTACTGGGGTGTATTTTATCATCCACATCCATGTTTCCTCAATATGTAATATTGTTTCAATTCACCTACAATTGTTTAAATCCAATTTTGCCCTTTGGTGAGTTTTTAGTAAAAGATATGAAAGGAATCTTTTGTCGTTTTTCGTACGAGGTACTTTTTGACTTTTCCGACAAAAGTACGAGAAGAATGTTTTTTTTAACTTATATGGCATGAATGGATTTTTAAAACATCATTTCCAAGAAGCTTCCTTTACAAGTTTTCAAGTTTATTATTAATCAACTTCTTTTATTTTAGAATTGTATTACATGTTAAGAAAGTAAAAGTGTTTTTGAAGTAGAAAGGATATTTTCCTCAAGAATGGAGTTCAAGTGTTTTATCAAAATTATTTTCCATCTAAGATAATATAGGGTTCTGTTTCTATACCTATTATTACATTTATTTGACTATGTTGTGATGGAAATAGTTTTATGAATTCCTTTATCTTATATGAATTGTTTTATGATGTCATGATGTTTAAGATTCCCATTTTTTTATTACATGGGTTATGCTATGATGTATGGTTTATGATTTTGTGGCACACATAAGAATGGTATCATTATAAGATGGGTGGAACCTATATCTCCCTCCAATGCATTGGGTAAAGATTTTATATCTCATGAGATAGACATGGCTGGATTCAGTGAAACAGGACTGAAACGAGGAGTGAACTCGTTTCAGAAATGGACTTTGTCCACTAAGATAGTCTTGGCAATGAGTCTTGACTAATAAGAAATGATTCTCTATGATTATGTGTGTATGCCACAAATTTTCATGTTTTATGTTATGATTATTGGGATTACATTTCAGTACTATGATTTATCCCATGTTATGAAATTATGATCTCTTTTGCAGGTTAAGATTTCCAAAAGATATGTTCTTATGTATATAATGTGATTGATTTTTCTTTTGTTTACCCTTATTGAGCATTTGAGATCACCCTTTTGTATGTTTTATTTCCCTAGGTCAGGAAGAAGGTTATTAAGTAGGATGTTCCAAAAGGGACTCTAGATATGATGAAATAAATGGGAGGCAAAGTAGATGCTTTATGAACCAGTTGTTTATGTTTCCCAGTTTCTAAAGACTTTATACCTATACGGTCCTTTCCTGGTTTTGTTGTATGTTGTAATAAGTGTGCTTCAATTCTGAAGTAATAACAATGTATGTAAATTTTGGGATGTTATAAAACAGATGAAAAGGAGGAGAAAACTCATCGAAAGAGGCGAGGCGCACAACAGAGAAGAGGCGCACGATGGAGGTGCGGCGTGCAGCGGAGGAGAGGCGCATGGCGGTCTAGTTCGTGCACAGTGGAGGTGTGGCGCGCGGTGGAGGGGAGGCACACTGCGGTCTGATTCGCAGCGGAGGAGAGTCGCACAGTGGTGGTGTGGTTCATGGTAGAGGAGAGGCGGTATGGGGGAGGAGGAGGAGGAGGAGCAGGAGGCACGGCGGCGGCGATCAACTTCTGCGAGAACTTGAGGGGTGTGGGGGAGGAGGAGAAAGTTAGGGTTTTTTTTATAAAACCCAGTGAACCTTTTATTAGCTCTAGAAAAAAAGGGGCTGATAAAGGTATGTTTTATCAGCACTAAAATAAAAAACCCTGATAAAACATGCCTTTATCCGCACTTTTTTAGCGCTGATAAAAACTCCTTTTATAAGCGATTTTTTAGCGTCGATAAACATATACCTTTATCACCACTAAAAAAGTACTGATAAAGATGCAATGTTAATAATTTATTGTTATTATTATATATATTTATAATATTATATATATGATAAATATTTATTTATTTATTTATAATTGTACCTATATAATTATATATAATTATGATTTGTATAATTATAAATTTATAAGAAGTATACTTATTATATTTATAATCTTAGAAATATATATGATAAATATATTAATTATATATATGTTCATAAGATTATATATATAACAATATATCTTCTAATTTTATAATTATTTATATGAATATATATTTATTTTTAATCATATAATTATAAATGAATATATACTAATTTATTTAAATAATTATTAAATTCTAACAAATTTATATTTATAATATTTTATTATCTTATTAATATATTTATTATAATCTTAAAATTATTTAAATAAATATATATTTATTTATAATTATAACTAGTAAATAAATATATATTTATTTGTAATTTAAAATTATAACAAATAAATATTTATTTATAGTTGTTAGTATATATATGTATATAATTATAAAATTATAAAAAATATATTTATAATTTTATAAATATATAAATAATTATAAAATTATAAAAAATATATTTATAATTTTATAAATAAATATAATAAATATATTTATTATAATTTTTGAATTATTTAAATATATAAACATTTATTTAGAATTACATTTATAAATATTTGTATTTACTTATAAATATATATATTTAATTATATATTTATAACATTTTAAGTAGTATAATAAAAATATTTATTATAATTTTATAATTATTTGCATATATATATATATATATTTATTTATAGTTATAATTATAATTATAAATAAATATATTTATAAATATTTGTATATAATTATAAATGTATTTATATATATATTTATTTATTTGTAAAATTATAAAATATTTAATTATTGTAATTTTAAAATTATTTAAATATATATATATAGTTATAATTATAATTAAAAATAAACATATTTAAAAAGTATTTATATATAATTAAAATTTAATAATTGTAAATATAATAAATATAATTATTATTTAAATATATTTAATGTAATTTTATAAGTATTTTTTAGAACATAATAGTATATATGGGTAACATGTATTAATCATATATACCTAGTAATAAAATATACATAATAAAAATCGAGCCACATCAATGGAAATCATGAATAATAAGGGTTTAATGTATAAATGAACATTCATGATGATGTATAACATATATGCACACATGATCGATCAATATATTTATTGACCAAATTCATTGGAAACACGTATATATTTAATAATTATAAAATAAATATATATATTTAAAAAGTATTTATATATATATATTAATTATATATAAAATGAATATAATAAATTTAAAAAATACAATTTATCTAATAAATCTAATAAATCTAATGAATCTAATAAATCTAATAAATCGGATAAATCTAATAAATCTAATAAATCTAATAAATCTAATAAATCTAATAAATCTAATAAATATATTAATTATAATGAATATAATGAATATAATCAATCTATTAAATCTAATAATTCTAATAAATATATTCATTATTTAATGAAATTTATTATAATCTTATAATTATATATATAATTATAATTATAATTATAATATTAGAAACATTTTTAAAAAAAAATTATATATATAAATTTGAATTATTAAAAAATATATATTAATTATAAACATGCGTTTTTTCTTTAATGTATACAAATAAAATATATTTTTGAATATTAATATAATAATTTTATATAAATTAATAATATATTTTTTTATAGAGGACAAATATAATTTCATTTAAGAATATTTTCAGTTTAAAAAATATAACAATTCTTATTATTTTTTTAATATATAATATAATATTATAAACCAGAAATAGGGAATCTTTTTGATTAGAGAGAGGGAGATCATCAGTCGTAGCGTTTTTTCCTGCAAGACCAATATACATTTCATTTCATCCCATTACCCAATCGCGCCATGTGGAAAAAATACCACATGGTCATCATCTCAGCATGTTACGGGATGATCTATTATTTTGTGGGATTGGAGATGATAAAACATGCAATGGAATAAACAGTAATGAAAAAACCTAAAATTCTAAAAACACCTGAAAATCCAACTGTTTATAAATCACATCAAATACATATCCTAGGATAATCAATTTATTATTATTATTAGAAAATTTGATCCAATTTTTTCTTGGAGCCCACGTTTCTATGATTGTTCATCCACACCGCCAGCACCCTTCGGTTGATCCCGATCTCCTGGCAGATCTGCTCCGCCACCCACTCATCCTCCCTTTGAATCCTCCACCCCACCCTATTCGCAAACCCAGTCATCTTCTCATTCTGCTCCCGCGTAAACTTAGTCCTCAACCTCTTCTTCCCCTCCTGCATACCTCTACCCTCACTGTAATGCTCACCGCCATCCACTGCACCTCTGTATGCCACCGGATGGATCTTGAGGTGCTGGGGGCTTTTCTGGACCACTTTCCGGTGGAAGTTGCGGTGACAAAAACATGTCGAGCACTTGAGAGGCTCCGGAGAGCCGCCGGGCATGAACTCGCCGCAGCCATCCGTTGCCATCGTCCCCAACGCTGCAGCGTGGTTCTTCAGGCACTCTCGGTAGCTCACCACTGCTTCACCGCCGGAGGAAGGATTCTGCGGGGAGGCGGCCACCGCAACCTTCTCCCAACATATTGATTGATTCATTAGAGAGGAAGAGGATCTCGGGATTGAAGGTGAACAAAGTATAGAAGAAATAGAACGGAGATTTCTACCTATGGGGATGGGGAGACATTGTCATTTTATATACCATCGGTCATCGAATATTCATTAGTTATTAATTTTTGAATTTTATGTTTTCATTCAAAAATAATTTTTTTAATAATACTAATATAATTAATAATAATTAATAATATAAATGTAATGAAACTGGAATCTAGACCTTTTTTAGTAATAGATATGTAATTAATAACAATTATTAACAGTAATTAATAATAATCAAAATGATAATGTCATTAATAATAATTGATAATATAATTAATAATTCAATTAATGATAATTAGTAATAACTCCCTATGCAATTAATGATAATTTGTCATGACTATTAATTAATGATACATGAATTACAAATGTAATTAACCATAAAAGGCATGACTTGTGAGTTGGAAAACCCAAAATCACAACCAAAATAAAATTAATTAATAATGTAATTAACAATAATTAATAATAAAATTCATAATAACGCAATTAATGAGAATTAATATTATAATAAATGATATTGCAATTATTATTAATTACACTTTTTTTATTAAATAATCGTAATAATAATAACATTGGAACTTCTGACCACTATATGTAATTAAATAGGTTCAATGAGTGTTTTCATTCTTTTTGGGGAGGGATGACGTTTAACCAATTGATGTGTTTGAATGCAACTATGGGTGGGTCCTCCTTTGGAGGCCGTGTGGTTTGTTCATGGTGGTCCAAAGGTGTGTGAGTTGTTTACTTTAGATGTAACTTCTATGACCTTAATAAATATTAGGATTATCCTCGATTCGGAACCATGGGTTTGGGTGTGCGTTTTCTTAATGAATTTCCTTTACACCATGGGTTTGGGTTTTCAAACCCATGGTTTGTGCCATTTCTAATTATTATGTATCATGGGGTGTAGCCTGTAGTGGTGTCGGGAGGTCACAGATTCGAGTCTCGGGTGTGTGTGCGCGTGTGTGTACTTTGTATTTCCCATTGTAATCCCCATGTAATAAAATTATTATTATTATTATTACTACTACTACTATTATTATCATTACTATTATTACTATTATTATTACGAACATAACCCCAACCCCCAATACATGCCTTATACTTTGCCGTGTAGTGCTCCCCAACTGAAGACCAGTACAGAACCCTGTATCATTCTTTGTATTTTAATTAAACTGTGTAAAACTACATCTCTCCACTTTGTTATGAACGTTTGAAGTGGTGAAATCATCCAGGCGTGCAACTATGGCGTTTAAGCACAATCTGTGAGAACTGAATACTCAAACTGAAGGACCGAGCTAGCACCCAACCCTTTCCACTAGACTACCCCTAGAGTAGGGGGTCGGGTCGGGCCGGGCCTTCCATACAAAGAGTTGGGCCGCTGACCACTATTTGGGCCGGCCCGGGCCGGCCCGAACAACCCCATGAGGAGGCCCGAGCCCGGCCTCAGACCGGCCCAAACCATCGGGTCGGGCCGGGCTTTTTTGGGTCGGGCCGGGCTTTTTCAAGTCGGGTCGTGGTGGACTTTTATTATTTTCAAAATAATTCTCTCTTAATTATTTTTATTTAAACATTTTTATAACATTTATTTCAAATGTTTCTTTACATTTATTTTTAAATGCATGTTTTTTGTGAAAATGTTTATTTTATTTTTTATTAACATTTTAGAGTGGGTGGATATGTTTTTTGTCTATATATATATATATATATATATTATTTGCAAATTGTAAAAAAAATAATGAGGGGTGCGCAGCTGCCGTGGGTGAGTTTAAAGCCTTATTATTTAAACGTTTTTTTAACATTGATTTAAAACATTTTTTACATTTATTTTTTAACTTATTTATAATTTTTAAGCGTTTGTTAGTATTTTTTATTTAAACATTTTTATTTAAACTGTTTTTTTGACATCTGTTTAATTTTTTTTTACATTTATTTTTAAATGATTAATTTAAAACATTTTTGAATTTTTTTAAACGCATGCTTTTTATAGGTATTTTTTTAAAACATTTAACTTTTTTTGACATTTTAATGTAAAAAGTATTTTTTAAGTGTTTGTTTTAAAAAAATTAATTTAAATGTTTGTTTTAAAAACTTTTTAAACATTTTTATTTAAACCATTTTTTAACACCTGTTTAAAATGTTTTTTTACATTTATTTTTAGACGTTTAATTTCAAAAGTTTTTTTGAACGCATTTTTTACATGTATTTTTTTAAACATTTTACACGTTTTTTGTAAAACCATTTTATAGTAGGTGAATATGTTATTTTTTTCTAAATAGATTTATACATGTCTGTGAATTTATATATATTATGTACAAATTTAAAAAAAAATAATGAGTTATTGGGGGGTGCGCAGTAGTGAGTGGTGAGTTTAAACTGTTGTTATTTAAATGTTTTTTATAATTTATTTAAAACGTTTTTTACATCTATTTTTTTAACTTATTTATAAAATGTATTTTTTAGCATTTGTTTAATTTAAAACATTTTTTAAAATGTTTTTTTAATTTTTTTTGCAGGGCAGGCCCGACCCGGACCTATCTGGACTGAAATTACACCCTTAGCGAGTGCGCAGCAATGAGTGAGTTAATTTTTTTCTAAATAGATTTATATATCTATATATAGTATATATAATATATGAAAGTTTTATCATATTTTAAAAAAAATAATGAGGTTGGGGGTGTGAGAATATCATTTAGTGAGTAGTTATTTTTTGTTAATATATAATAAGTTATATATATATATATATAATATAAGAAAATTGTACAAAAATAATTAGGGGTTTGGGGGTGCGCTGTAGTGGGCGGGTTAATTTTTTTTCTAAATAAATTTGTATATAATATATGGAAGTTGCAACATATTTAAAAAAAATTAATGAGGTTGGAGGACGTGCACGAACATCATTAGGTGAGTGTGTTATTTTTTGTTAATATAAAAGAAGTTATTATATAATATTAAATCATTGACACACACACACATATATTATTAATGGATTTTTAAAAGTCACACTTAATTGATATATATTATTAATACCTTTATATATAATATTAATGGATTTGTTTATATATATATATTCGAGGTGTACGTGAACATCATTGGGTGAGTTAATTTTTTTTTAAATAGATTTATATATGTATAGTATATATAATTTATGCATGTTGCAACATACATAAAAAAATTAATGAAGTTGAGGGACTTGCACGAACATCATTAGGCGAGTGTGTTATTTTTTTATTAATATACAACAAATTATTATATATATATAATATTAATTCATTGATATATATATATATAACTTTGTTTATATATATATATATATTATATTAAATCATATACATATACATATACATACATATATATACCTACATACATACATACATACATACATACATACATATATATATATATATATTATGAATGGATTTTTAAAAACCACACTTAATTGATGTATATTATTAATGGCTTTGTTTATATATATACACTATTATATTAAATCATTTATATATATATATATTATATCATATACATATACATATACATACATATATATATATATTATTAATGGATTTTTAAAAACCATACTTATTTTTTATTAATATACAACAAGTTATTATATATATATAATATTAAATCGTTGATATATATATATTTATTAATAACTTTGTTTATATATATATATATATTATATTAAATCATATACATATACATACATATATATATATATATTATTAAGGGATTTTTAAAAACCACACTTAAATGATATATATTATTAATGGCTTTGTTTATATATATACACACCTTATAATTATATATAATAATAATTATATGTATATATATAATATCATTTTTTGTTAATATATAATGATATATGCACATATAGATAGAAATACACACACACACACACACACAGATATATAGATACATATATAGATAAATATAAATGTATAAAGATACATGTATATATAGATATATAGGTTGATATATATATATATGTATGTATATATACAAATATATAACGAGATATATATATAGATATAGAGATATATATATTTATATATAGATATATGTATATATAGATATATAGATAGAGATATATAGGTATAGAGATATATATACATAGATATATGTATATATAGATAGATATATACATATATATATATATATAGATATAGATATATATAAAAATAGATCTATATATATACATATATCTATATATAAATATAGATATATGTAGATATAGATATATGTATATATAGGTATAAATATATGTAAATATAGATATATGTATATATAGATATATGTATATAGAGATAGATATATACATATGTATATATAGATAGATATATACATATGTATATATAGATATATGTATATAGAGATAGATATATACATATATATAGATATATCTAGATCTACATATATATATATATATATCTACATATATACATAGATCTACATATTTAGATATAAATATATCTATATATATATCGACATGTGATTAATTTACAGGCGCAGTGCCTGGACCAGTTGGTCCAGGAGCAGCCTTGGGAGCTTCCCTACCTGTAGTTCCCCCGTTTTATTTTTTACAGCAGGCGGGCCAGTGGGCCGGGCTTTTTCGGGTCGGCCCGGCCTGGCCCGCGGGCCTGCCTGGAAAGGCCCAGGCCCAACCTGCTGAACCTGTAGCCCGAGCCCGGCCTGGCCCGATGCGGGCTTTGCCGGGCCGGGCCGCTCGGGCTTTCAGGCCGAGCCTGTCGGGCTTTCGGGCCACCAGGCTAAAATTACACGGCCATTATTATTAATTATTAATTACAATAATATAATCAATAGTAATTACATTAATATTTATTATTATGAACCATTTTATTTATCAGTATTGAAGACATTATTAATTGTTGTATTATTATTTACAAGTTAGTATTAATTCGATTATTAATTATATTAATAATAATTATTAATTATATTAATAATAATTATTAATTAAATTTTCAATTATAATTATATTGTTATTTATTACATTATTATTAATAATTATTATTAATTTTATTTTCATTACTATTAATTATTATTAATTTTTAATTACAATTAATGACATTACTTTTATTTATTATTTTTAATTGAGGTAATCAATATATATACACATACATATATTAAATGAGGATGAATGAAAAATGCGTGTATGGAGGCCACCACTCCCTATCCTCGTCACCAGTTAGAAATTGAGGTCGTCACGGCAGCCATCTCCCGTATCACAAGACCACCACCGAAGTCACCCCCGTCATTCGGCGCACCGGTCATTTGTACATTGGCACTGGCCACCCCGAAACACCACCCTGGATCTGATTCCAACATCACTAAACGGTGAGGCTCCCTCCAACCCCGTCTAAGGATAGCCTCCCTTCCACAAACCCACACCCACAACCTCATCGGTCCTCACACAACACGCACTCAATCTCCATCCCCACCATCGGGCGGGGCTCCCTTCTACCATGGATCACCGACATCCTCCCCCCAGTCCGCCATCGCCAACCCCAATTGCTGTTGTAAGGGTCCCAAACCCAAACCTGAGATCACTGAGGGCAAGATCTACTGTGATGACCGCCGCAATCCCCCACATACATATATTAAATGTGGATGAATGAAAAACATGGAGATTTTTTTGAAAGGGTTTTATGAAAAAAACGTTATTGAAGTGGATCTTAGTATCTCAATGTGTCATCCCATTTAACATATTTATTTATTTAAATTAATCGAGGATGGAAATGGGTACACGTTAACTAGGTACTTGACACTATCTGACCCGATTAAACAGGGTTATGGTAGTGTTTGAATGAGTATTTATAAGGTTAGAGTACTGAATTGAAAACTCGATTAATAAAAGGATAGAGTTGGGGTAGTGGTTTTAGGATACTATAAACTCGAAGCTAATTATTCAAATTATTATTACTTAGTCAATAATAAATTGTAAAGACATTAAAATTATAAAAAAAATTAATTATTTTGAGTCCGAGTCATATTATATTTATAAGTAAATTTTAAATTTGAATTCGTTGATTATATGTTACTAAATAAAGTATAATTAAAAAAAATATATTTACTTAATTTTTTAATATTTTTATTCTAGTTTTATAAATAAAATTTAATTATTTACTTTTCCAATTAGGTACTTGGATGGAATGGCCCGAAGGTCATAGATTTTTATCTTTATTTCTAGATAATCCCCTCTTTAACTGGCTTTTGGGAGAACCCATAAATGATCTTGAGGCCCAAAGACACAAAGCCTAAACTACATGGTTCGGAGGCCCAGGCTCACAAGAACTTTAAAATATATTGAACCTTGACTACACTTGAAAAAAATAGGGTAGGGTTAGGGTGGTGAATTTAAAAAATAAATGGGTTATGGTTTATGTTGGGGTTAGAGTTTTGTAAAAATAAATAAGTTAGGATTCAGATACCCCAAATTCAAAGAGTACCCAACCCTTTTCCATCCCTAAAATTAAATGATAAATGTGAGTTTTAAAAAAAATTATGAATTTTTTTTATTTAAATGGGTTTATGAGTCTTAATGTGTAGTATTTAAACAATTCATATTTTTAAACTAATAAAATACAATCAATTTAGATATTATTATATTGAGTATTAATTATATTAAAATAATTTTAAAAACATCGTTTAAAATTACACTAAAATCTATCTTTTATGAAGGTCTTTGAAATATTTAAAAAATTATTTGAAATTATTATTCAAAATTTTAAGTATCAAATAATAATTTGTTAATAAAAATAATATACTATTAATAACACATGAATATTAATAACAATATAATATTAATATTAATATCTTATTGATAATTAATAAAAATATATTAATGATAAATAATGTCAATAATGATGATGACGATGATGCAGTTATTAATAATTAATGGAGGGAGACATGTCCTTCATGGACTATGTAACGACATTCATTGAGTAGTCTTGCTTCACACCCAGTATGATGGGTGATGACACCTTGAGGGTGAGGCATTTCATGGATGGTTTATGACATGCCATCAGAGTGCAGGTAAAAATCTTCAAGTTGGACTCATTCTTGGAGATGGTGAATTAGGCGCTCATAGCAGAGGGAAACTTGTCGGACTGATCATACTCAAGTTGTGTGACACCATCTAGTGATTACAGTGGTGATGCTTTAGATGGTAGGAAGTGAGTTTGAGATGAGTCCCATCAGGGAATTCAGGCCAGAGACTTAGGTAAACCACCAAGAAGTGGGTCGTCGACGGTGTGCTTTTAGCGTGGGCAGCTGGGTCATGTGAGGACGCATTGCGCTTGAGTGCTGAAGGAGTGTCAAGCATGAATACAGGATGGGAATATCAAGAGGTTATGTAGGAAGCCTTTTTAAACTTCTAGTAGTTAAGGACAGAGGAATTATCAAGGTTTTGAGATCGAATCGAGAGTGGTACCAGGTGCTGGTAGGCAAGATTCAGCTACATGCAGAGGTCATGGCATAGACAGCGGGACCCTGCAGTGGGGTCAATGGGTGGTGGCTGGTGAATCACTGTAGGGAGGTCAGGCTTCAGAATGTTGGTCTTTAGGCTAGGTGCACACCATGGAGCTTCCATGGGTCAGAGTAGGTCGGAGAGCCAGTTATGGTTATAGGTATGTCGGGGGCATAGTCATGTTTCTTTTTGTTTCTTTTTGGCATGGACCTTCTGTTGGCATGTAATTTTTGGGTGAATGAGGTGAAGGAGGTTCACAATATGTATCAATGGACTAATGAGACACTGGTTAGTAGGTTGACATCGGGTCAAATATGTTACACACACACACAAATATATATATATATTTAGGATGCATGACACCAGGATCTTCTATGAGCATCGTTGGATGCATGGCTTGTGAGGCGCATTGGCATCTGGGCATTGATACGTTGTGGGACTTGTTTGAGGTGTGAGGCACCAAGAATGATTTGAGCATCTGATGAGATGTCAGACCACATAGGTGTCATACACAACATGGACATAAGGCATGCATCTACTGAGATACGGGACATGATGGGTGTCGGGTATGACACTGGTGAAACTGATGAGGTGCAGGAGTGATGATACATCACGGGAGGACCTTCAAGTCTAGGTATGGTCAATAGACCATCTTTTTTATTTGAGTTTTGGGGTTAGAATGTGACTTGGGTTGGTAACTCCTAAGGTTGGGATCCCATGAGGGAGTTGGCCTATTCCATTTTAGACTAGGGTAGTCCAGGTAAATTTTAAAGAGTTGGGTATGTTTGATACCATCTCATCTTTATGTTTCATATCTCTGAGATGAGCTATATTAAGCTGGGGAGATTGTAATGTCTCGGGTTTTTAGAGTGGGTCAAATTCCTCACCCGTATTGATTTTTTTATGTTTAGGTGGTATACCAAATCTTTTCTTGTTTATTGGAATTTAATTTTGATAGTTTCTTTGAACCAAGGAATTGATTGGAGATGTTTCTTAATGCTCGACAAGTGTCTTGGGGGTTCAGTTGGGTTTCAGGTTTGTAGAAGGTCAAAAACCCAAGTTTTCAATGTGCGCAGACTGAGGCGAACAGTTTGTAAAAAACATGCGGCCTCCAAGGAGTAACCATGTGGCCCTCCAGGTCTACAATGAATGATTTTACAAACTATACAGGAGGTGGCAGACAGCCTTGCAGCCATGTATTTAATTTTTTACAGAGGGTTCGCGCATGTTTTGGAAAACCGTGCGCATGAACTGTGTGAGCTTGGAGCTTGGGAAGAGGCTACCGCACGGGCTGTGCACGGTTAGCCAAATCATGAGAGATAAATGTGTGGCCCACTTTAAAGTGGAAAATTACCATTTCCCCTACCCTTTTATTCCTTTTTCTCCCTTTTTTCTTCTCCCTCGCACGGGCTTCCTTCAGGCATCGTGGGAGCTCCTTCCTCCTCCTATAGGGTGTAAGCTAGATTCCTCATCTAGACTTTGTTTCTTGATCTTTCTGTGGTGTTGGATGCGTATTGGTAAGACTCAAACTCATCTTGCTTCTTTTTTCCTCTACTCTTGCCTCACAGAGCGCTAAATATGTGCAATCCGATTTACCCTATTTTTAGGGAATTCATCTAAAACACAGATTTCATCCAAATCACATTGAGTTAGAGGCTAAGATCGGATGAGCGAATGTCTACCAATACAATGTAGGTGGTGCTTATCTTTCTTTGTGATTTTGTGAGTGTTTTGGGGGTGTGACTTTGAGTGCACCATTGGGTAGTCCAAGTGAGACCCTACTAAATTCATAATTGTCATTTAATTAATTAATTGAACCCATGAGATGCTTACGGGCATGCTCAATCAGGTCTACAATTCCTTTGAGCCTAGTGAGAGGTTTTGGACCTTGGAAATATTTGGTCGGGGTGTCTCTATTATTAAAATTGAATCAAATTATATATATGTGAATTGCTTATGAGTTCCATGGGAGTGTGACGGGCTCGACCCAAAAATGTAGGTGTCATCGGCTATCTAGATTTAGGTGATATAATCATCAAGATAGGCTTGGATCAAGGCATATTGGGTGATGTTGATCACTGGTTGGGCCACTTGGTTGTCAGGATGAGGCGACAATGTCATTAGGCTATGGGAGAGGCTCGAGTGATTTTGGTTGGCGTTGGCCATCATATTGAGCGATGAGTTTTCAGGGGTGCAAGGTGTTGGAATGCTGTGGATTAGGGACATATTTGGCGATTTCTCTCACCCATGTTGTCTAATGCACCTTTTAGAGTTGTGTGAACACATTAGGACTCAGATGATGAGGTGGCATTGACCAATTATGTGGATAGAGGCCTCTGTATATTACGACTTAGGATGATGGTTGGAGATTCTTTTCAAATAAATCCATGAGAATGGTGAGGAACCATTGGTTGATAACGTTGATACTGTTTGTTGGGGGATGAGGCTTGTCATATTTGAGGCCGATGAGTTAGGAATTATTTAGGAGGATGAACATCACCATTCCTTAGTACTTCGAGCTTCAAGTCGACGAGATCTTTCGAAAAAAGGGTCTTATGGACCGAGTATTGATTATTGAGTGTGCCTTTGAGACGTTAGATATTTTTTGGACATGAGGGGTTGGTTGGCACGAGGTGTCAGGTGATTTTGTTAGAAGTGGAACCTGAGGGTTCACCTGGACTGATTTACATGAGGGGATTCCTTGGTCTTAGGTCAAGGATACTCTCCAATACAGTGTATTAACGTTGGCCAAAGAAGGTGATAGCTCCCTTGTGGCTGTTGAGCACAAGGGGGCGGGTTATCATTATCTATGTGTGTAGTGCTATTTTATTTTATTATTTAGATACATCTACGTAATCACATATGTATGTTAGGCACAAGTTGTTGGTAACCTACTGAGATTTTTTCTCACAACCTACATGGGCCCTTTAGAACACATGTATATTTAATGGCATTGCATTCAGGTGAAGGTTCGGGCACAAGAGTTGGATCTTAGTGGTTGAGTTAGCATGGGATTGATGGCAAGGGATCATGGGTTCTTGCCTCAATTAGAGTTTCTTTTTTAGTTTTTTATATCAGCATGCAATTATATGTATGTCCATTGGTCAATCATTGGTGATCCTTCTACTTATTGTCTCTATGACTTGTTTTGATATGAATCCTTAGCTACAAATAGTATTATTTATTATGCCATTTTTGTGTGTTATTGCTTCCATTGTTGGTTGCTTTTGCTTGAACATCCACCATGAGTGGGTTGCTGGTCCAGGGTCGTTTGGTCTTTCTTTCCACTATATATATATATATATATATATATTATACCATTATTATATCATCTTCAGAAGATATAGTCTCCCCATGATCACTCTTTTTCACCCTCGCTACTAGTCGACAATATTTGGCGTACTGGGAGGTGCTCCTAAGGCCAGTGGCATTAGGAAACTATATATATATATATATATATCATAATATACAAAAAAATATAGATGAGTCACTACCACAAAACCGGGTTTCCGCAGCGCCACCCTGTAACTGCACTTTTTTATCGCTAATAAAGGTACCCCATTTATCATCGCTTTTTTAGCATTGTTAAAGGGCCCCCCTTTATAAACAATTTTTTTATTAGCACTAATGAATGAGGTTATTTATCAGTGCTTTTTTTTCTAGCATTGTTAAAGGGTATAATTCAAAAAAATCATTAAAAGTAACATATTAATATATATATATATATATATTGATATAATATGATATTTTTTAATGTGTTTTAGATAAGTATAAATAGACATTTACGTTTAATATATAATAAATTTAGTGAAAATGGATTTAAAATATTTTTAAAATATTATTAATTAATAATTTTCTAATTATCATCGACTAATAATCATTTAATATCAATTTTAAGACACAAAAAAACACAATGTAATGTTATTTATAATCAAATATATAAAAATATATATGTATTTTTTATATATTCACACATAAAAATTTAATTTTATAAATAAAAAATTAAACTTATTTACATATAAAGTATATTTCTCAATATATAAGCCTTACAATATCCATTTTATTTAAAATACAAATATATGTATATTTATATACCTATGTAATGTGTGTGTGTGTGTATTAGAGTGTGTTTGTATTAACAAATTGATATATATTATCAATATATTCTAACATATGAATATACATACGAATATACATTTGAATATATAATATATGTAAATATATGTAGCATCCTCGTCTTGGGATCCACCTGAAGGGTGCCCCGAGACAGGTTTTCCACATAACCTCAAGCGAATCTCCCCGAACGGCAAAGGCTTCTGACTAGCAGTGAGGGCCTTTTTCATGTCAATGGGGGAGACTATTCCCTCATAGGTAATAGGTATTATCACAGTAGAAGTAAACAAAAATTAATATTAAATAGTGGAATCATATAAATGAATAAACTACAGCATAAACAATATGAATAATCCAACTGAATAAGAATCAAGTGAGGAATCTCACAAAACAATGTCATGTTATGATATCTATCCAAAATAAAATCATGGAAAACAAAAAACCAAGCATACTATCAAATAAAAAGAAAAGACACAATGTAAAACAATTACATCATGAGTAAGGCTTAGTCCTCTGTCCCAGTCTCCATCCTAAGCAGTAAGAAAAAATCAAGCATTAGAAGCAGCACGCTTCCCTTTCTCTATACCTGTAAGCATATAATCTACTCAGGTGTCAACGACACCCAAGCACGGTGTGAGATAAAATCCTAGTAGACCAGCACCCCCAGTGTCTACAACTTTCCATTTCATATAGTAATATAACACAGTGTGTCATTATATAATAAGTTTTATTAATTAACTAAGCGTAATAAAATAAATAACTCGACTCGGGTTCCCAACAACACCCGTCCCTAATCACCTGCTTCGACCTAAGCTGGGATTTTAAAGGAAGTAGCTATAATAAGAAGGATGCACATATGCACACACACACACACACACACATATATATATATACACACACATATATATATATACACACACATATATATATATATATATATATATATATATATATAAAATCCTAGAAAAGAAAGGTAAAAAAAGGAAGAGGCACACCCCAAGCTTGTTCTTTAACTTGGGGTCTAGATCACGTATCAACCAGGTGTGCTTCAACATACCAGAAAAATATTACAATTCTCAAGATACTCAAAGCCACATTAACATAAACCTTCAATGCATTATTATTAATGTTCAAGTTGAGAGTTAGAGTCTGAGCTCGACCTAAAGGTATCGCTACAGTACATACTTCAAATTATCTAATACCACCAAGCCCATCAAAGGAAATCTTTTGAAAGAACAAGTATAGCTCGAGGCATGGCTTTACCATGAGTCTGTCCCGATATCGAAAATGGGATTGAGTATCATTTGAGGCTGTCATAGCCACATTACCAATAGATCCATCCTCGATGGGCCCTTTTGGAACCGATATCACTAATAAGTATTCAAAAAGCCCGGGGAAGTATTGGTATAGCAAAGCCTAAGACACCTCCCCCCATGCGTGGTGGTAACCAGTCAAGAATGAAGAGTCTAAGCATAGCCCTTAATACGGGAACCACATTCTCTCCTTGACGTGAATTTAATTAAAATTTCACAGCAGTAAATATGACATAACATTCTTATGTAATTGCAGCTTGAAATCTAAGCAGATACATCTGTGCAACACAATGAAGTTAAATAAATTAAATTCTCAGCTAACAGAATTTATACCGACCATGTCGGAACACCCAAGGGGGTTTCTTACCATGCTAAAACAATTTAAACCAATTGATTTATGATAAATAAGGATATAATAATAAGGAGAAAAAAATTAAATTTATAAGATTGGGTGAAATTGAACAAAGTCGGTAGGCACCGACGAACGACCCAACTGTATTTTTTATAAATCACAAAGAAATAGAGGGAAAGGGAGTATACCACCTAACTTATGGTCATAGATGATCCTATGATCTATGGTAGGCTTTTATCTGACCTAAAATGGAAGAAAACATATGAATTTAGAAAACCCCCAAAAAAAGGTAAAATACTTCTGCGACGGACTGTGTGAAGGATACTCAATGAAACTATACTATTCTAAATGCACACGATTAGCTTTACCTTAAGGTTTATAACACAACTGACTTCAAAGAAAAAAGATGATGAATGGAGGAATGATGATCTTCTGAAGAAGGGAGAAGGTGGTGTGCCACCTAGGGAGAGGGGGAGAAGTGATATGAGAGAGGGAAAAGAGGAAGAGAGGAGGAAAAAAAGAAAGAAAGAAAATAAAGGAAAAGAAAAGAAAAAAATAAGATAAAAATAAAGGAAAATAAAAAGGGAAAAATAAAATAGAATAAAAAGGATGGAAAAATAAAGAAGATAAAAATAATAAAAATGGTAATCTCCCACTTTAATTATTTTTACTTTTTCTATAACCCCTTTCTATTTTATTTCTAAATTTATTTTTATCCCATATTTATTTCTTTTAAATTTCCTTTAAATCTCTTATTATTTCTTTTCAATCCTTAATTAATTGTTTTAATCCTAAAAATCGTGCTAAAGCGTGATATAGCATTTTTTATAAATCACCTTCGGTTATTTAAATTATTTAAATAGCTGCACAAGACCCACAATGGGTGTTCAGGCGCGCGCCCTGGGTTGGTTTAAAGATTTAGATAAAAAAATAAAAATGGTCCGTACCTGATTAAAGTCAAGACATTACAACCTCCCCTCTTTAAGACAACTCGTCCTCGAGTTTCCCTTCCGAGGGTAGTGGAACGTCATCAGAGAAAAGTTTCGGCCATTGTGAACGTACATTCATCTCTCACTCCCAAGTCGTGTCCTGAACGCGTCCATGTTTCTACAACACCCAGACTAGAGGGACATACTTATCTCAGAGGACTTTCATGCTACAGTTGATGATATAGATCATATTCTCCTCAAAGGATGCATTTTACTCAAGATCGATGTCGTCGAGGTCAAAATAATGATACGTGTCTGGATGATATTGTTGGAGCTGATATACATGGAAAACGTTGTGCACTGAACAGTACCTCTGAGGTAACAATAACTGATAGGATACCGGCTCAACTCTATCCTCTATCTAAAATGGCCAGACGTATCTTGGTGATAACTTTACCTGTCTCCAGATCCGCCTGTGACCCAACCTCAGAGAAACACGCAGAAAGACTCGATGTCCCACCTTGAACTCCAGAGGTCTGCGACAATGATCAGTATAAGACTTTTGTCTGGACAGAGCTGTAGTCATATGCTTCTGAATTATATAAACATTATTAGAAGTCTCCTGAAAGAGGTAAGGACCCAACAGAGATACCTCAATTGCTTCGATCCAGCATAAAGGTGAACAACATGGTCTACCATATAGGGACTTATATGGAGCCATTTGAATTGTCTCCTGGAAGATTTTATTATAGTTAAGCTCAACAAGAGGTATATGTTTCTCCCAAGAACCTCCCAAATCAAGGATATAGGCCCGTAACATATCCTCTAACACTCGTACAGTTTTCTCGGACTACCCATCGGTCTAAGGGTGATATGAAGTACTCAAAAACACCTATGAACCTAGTTCCTTTTGCAACCCTTTCTAGAACCATGAAGTAAAACATGAATATCTATCTGATACAATAGAATGAGGTACGCCATTAAGTCACACTATCTCCCATATATACATCCTTTCCAACTCATCAATTGTAAAGGTCCCCTGAATAGGTAAGAAGTGAACAACCTTGGTCAACCTATCAACAATCACCCATACTGTATCACTGCCTCAAAGAGATATTGGCAAGATTGTAATGAAATCCATGGTGATTTCATTCCATTTCCATTCAAGAATGGATAGAGACTGTAGGAGTCTAGTAGGTCATTGGTGCTCTGCCTTTATCTGTTGATAGGTGGAGCATTGATTGATGAAACCCACTATCTTCTTTTTCATACCAGGCCATCAATATTTTTGACACATGTATTCATACATCTTGGTCATTCTAGGATGAACTTTACAAATTAAGGTGTTAGATTCCTTCATCATCTCTTCCCGTATACCCTAAGGTTCCCATACAAGCCACAATAAAGGATATTTTTACTACAATCAACAACCCAACCAGAAGGTGGGTTCTCTCCTATGATTATTTCCCTCAAAACGAGCCCCTAAGTATCAGTCAATTATCGCCTGCAGACTTTCTCTAGATGAGAGGAAGTTACTGTAATATCTTCTAGAACAAGTTTCTCGCAATATTTCTGAACCTCCAGATGCATCTCAAAAAACAAAGCCATCATCTTCCACTCACTGTTGGCTACTTGAATAGCTTGTGTCTGTGTCTTATGGATTAAAGAATATGCCACGACATTACCCTTATGAAAGGTATAATCAAGCTCAAAGTCAATTGATTGCAAGTATTAGACCCATATGCAATGCCTTAAGTTCATGTCTTGTTGAGTGGAGATATATTTTAAGCTTTTATAATCTGTGTAAACAAAGAATATTTCACCCAAAAAGTAGTGTCTCCAACTGCGTAGAGCCTTAACCACTACTTTCAGCTCAAGGTCATGCATAGGATATTTCCACTCGTGAGGTCTCAGCTGGAGAGATCCATAAGACAAAACTCGATCACCCTGCATCAAAACTGAACCCAGTCCGATTCTTGAAGTATCACAATAAACAATATATATTTTACCTGGATTATGCAGAATCAGGACCAGAGCTAAGGTTAGTCTTCCTTTCAACTCCTGAAAAGAATTTTTACAAGTTTCTGACCAGATGAACTGTACACCTTTCTTAGTCAGGGTCGTAAGAGGCACTTCTAAGTGGGAGAAATCCTAGATGAAATGCCTATAATAGCCAAAGATTCCCAAGAAACTATGGATGTCGAAGTCATTCATGGGCTTCTTCCATGAAACTATGGTGCTCACCTTTTCTGGGTCAACTGATACTTCGACTTCAGATATAATATGACCCAAGAAGTGAACTTTATCAATCTAGAAGTAGAATTTACTAAGCTTAGTGTATAGATGATGCTCTCTCAGTGTACTCAGCACAATCTCAAGAAAGGGTTTCATGGTCATGTTTGGAACATGAATACACCAAGATGTCATCTATGAAGACTACCACAAAGAAATCAAGATACAGGTGAAAACCTGGTTCATCAGATCCATGAAGACTGTCGACAAATTCATGAGGCCGAATGGCATAACCGGATACTCGTACAAGATGTACCTACTTTGTAATGTTGTATGTGGTATGTCATATGGTCACACATGCACCTGGTGATATACTGACCTCAGATCAATCTTGGAGAAAACAATTTCTCCCCAGATTTTTTTGAAGAGATCATCTATACGGGGCAATGGATATCAATTCCTTAATATGAGCTGGTTGAGTCGACTATAATCCATGCATAACCTTAGGGTACCGTGTGCCTTCTTGGTGAAAAGAATAGGTGAACCTCACGATGAAGTGCTAGGTTTGATGAAACCCTTAGCCTCAAGGTCATCAAGCTGATTTTTGAGTTCCTATAGTTCTATTAGTGTCATCCTATAAGGACGAATATACACTGGTGCTGCATCTGGCACGATCTCGATAGTGAACTCCACGTCCCTAATAAGAGGTAATCTAGAGAAATCATCAAGTAATACATCCCTGAAAAGATCCACAACTGGAGGGAATTAGACTAACTATGTTCCCTGATCACTCATGAAGAGACTTTCTAACTGAGCTGTCACTCTGCCCAACCCTGCATATTTAGGTCCATATTGATCTGCCTACATATGCCATTCTACTTTTTTGTAGATATGTGTCCCCCTTAGGGGATGTAAAGGACACCCGATGATGATATAAATCCACTTGAGCATGATAAAGATCAAGCTAGTTCATACCGATAATGACTTTGATGCCAGACATATCGAGGATATAAAAAATTCTAAAAAAAATAGTACCCACCTATCTCAAGGGTGAACTCTTGGAATTGGCATATGTCCTCTGTTCTGACTCCTAACTGAGTGTCAAGAGACATGACACAGCAAGGGTACTCAATCGAAAAACCAAAACTTTCAAAAACAACGACAAATAAAAAGGAGTGTGACGCACCAGTATCAAAAAGAACAGAAACTAAAGCAGAGGCTACTAGAATAGTAACTCTAACAATAAATGGTCCTCCACTCTGTTCTTCTAGTGTTGATTGCACTGCATACATGAGACCTAAACCGTGACCCTAAGACACGAACTGGTTGGCCTGAGCAGGTCCACTCTGCTGATGCTGAGAATCTGGAACTTGATTTCCTCGACCACGACCTCCACCATTTCTTCATCTTGATCGGCTAGTGGAAAAATAACTTCCAACATGATGTGGATTCATAGATCCCATACCTGATGGGGGTGAAGGTGCGGATCCTCCGCCACTGGATGCTGAAGATAAAAAATGGCAGAAACGTTGAAGGTGACCCATCCTACCGCAAGCTCAGCACTCCTTTGGGTCTCTCGTGCACTGTGGCTTCTTGTGAACATCTCTTCCACACTGATGAAAAGTGAAAGAGATATCAAAATGCATTGTTTGGCTAGGATTTCCCCCCCGTGCACTTTTAAAACTGTGTTTCCTGCTACCAAAAGAGTCGTCACCCTGTCTCAGAACTAAACCTCTCTAGCTCACCAGTTTAGCTTCCCTGACATTTTGCTCTGAAATTAGATCCTGGTTTACAATCTCTATGGAAATGGTCAAATGGAAGACGTTCATCTATGAGAAGATATTATACTCAAGCCCGTCCTCAAAACTTCTCACAATATTTTTCACGTCTCCAGATAGAGATGAGGCAAAATGATGAAGCTCTGTAAAATGAGAAGAATACTCTATCACGGTCATAGATCCCTGATTAAGATGTAGGAATTCTTATTCACGATCATCTCTCATAGTCTATGGGAAAAAGTGATCATAGAAAGTTGCTTGGAATTCAGCCCAAACCATGTCACTGGTCTTCTCATCCTGAGAAACAATGTCCCACCAGTGCTTGGTGGAGTCACAAAGCATGTAAACTACGAGTTAGACCCTTCGCTCTGGAATCGTCTCGAGGTGGTCAAAGATATAACTTATGGATTTTATCCATGACTCTGTAGGATGAGGGCCACCACTCCCTAAAAAGGTGGGAAGGTGCTACTATAGAAAGTCTCATGTGAGGTTTTCTATAAATGGGGAATGTCCTGGAATACTCTGAACTGACTGCATAAACCTATGGAGACTATCCCTGAACTGAGCGTCAGGGTCCCTTAGAAGATTGTTAGGAGGTAGTACCAAAGGAGGAACTACAAGAGGTACCACTAGTGGTTCAGGACCCACCATCTCTGGAATGTTCTCATTTCCACTCTCCATAGGCACAACATGAAGACATCACGATGACATTGGTCTACAACAACCAAACACACACCTTAAAAAAAAAGAGTAAATAAGATGTGTAAAACAGGTAAGGAACAAAAATAGGTTATGTATATAGCTTTCCATTGAGCACTAAATAACAGATAACCCACTTCAAGAGTCGAGTTTCAACATGGAAGATAAAACTAGGAAGGATTACTAAACAAGGTCTATTGTCCATTTCTAGGTTAAGTTAGGTTAACATCTAACAGACTATCAAAACATTATATTTAGAAAACCAGAATTTCAAATAATTTACCACTAAGAACAACAAAACTCACATGAAAATGGGAAAATTCACACTAGAAGTAAATTTGGCATGGCAATATGCATGTCATTTTAATCATATAGTGCCTAATATGATGCATGTAATGTATTTCCCATATATCATCGGGATGAAATGTTAAAAACCCATTATTTCAACAATACCAATAATAATAACAATTTAAAACAACTGAGCCACCCAATGGTGTAGTCATATCAACAATTACTGGTATAATCAATGACTACAATCCCAACCTAGAAATTTGGGTTTTCGTTGTACATGGGTTAGCTACGTCCAAGCACAGGGTACATTCCAAATCCCTATATCATAGTCTCATATCTAACCTAAATAGTAAGACAAAAGGAAAAATACCCCTCTGATACCACTTTGTAGCATCCCTGTCCCAGGAGCCACCTGAAGGGTGCTCCAAGTCGGGTTGGCCACATAACCTCAAGTGCATCTCTCCGAATGCCAGAGGCTTCCAACTAACAGAAAGGGCCTTTTTCATGTCCACAGGGGAGATTATGCCCTTATAGGTAATATTTATTATCATAGAATAAGTAAAAAACAATTAATAATAAATAGCAGAAGCATAGAAATGAATAAACTACAGCAGAAGCAATATGAATAATCCAACTGAATAACAATCAAGTGTAGAAGCTCACAAAACAATGTCATGCTATGATGTTTGTCTAAACTAAAAGAATGAAAAACAGAATCCCAAGAATACTATCAACTAAAAAGAAAAGACATAAAGTGAAACAACTGCATCACAATCAAGGCTCGGTCCTCTTCCCCAGTCTCCATCCTAAGCAGCAAGAAACAATCAAGCATCAGAATCAACACACTTCCCTTTGTCAACACATGTAAGCATATAATCTAATCAAGTGTCAATGATGCCTGAGCAGGGTGTGAGATAAAATCCCAGTAGGCCGGCACCCACGGTGTATAAACCTTTCCATTTCGTGCAGTAATAAAACACAATGTTTCATTATATAATAAATTCATATATTTAACTGAGCACAATACAATAAATAACTCGAACCAGGTTCCCAAGGACACCCATCTCTAATCACCTGCTTCGGCCTAAGCCGAGAGTCTGGAGGAAGTACCTGTAATAAATAGGATGCACATATGAATATATATAATCCTGAAAAAAGAAGGTAAAAGAAGGAAGAGGCACACCCCAATCTTATGCTTTAACTTGGGGTCTAGATCACGTGTCAACTAGTAGTGCTTTGATACACCAGAAAAATATCCCAATTCTCAAGAGACTCAAAGCAGCATTAACATAAACCTTCAGTGCATCATTATTAATGTTCAAGTTGAGAGTTGGAGTCTGAGCCCTTCCCGAAGGTATAGCTACGATAAATCCTTCAGGGCAATCTTCCGAAAGACCAAGTATAGCTCGATGCATGGATTTACCATGAGTCTGTCCCGATCTCGCAGAAAGGGGCCGAGTATCATCTGAGGCTGGAGTTTCCACATTGCCAACAGATCTGTCCTCGATGGTCCCTTTTGGAACCTATATCACCCATAAGTATTTAGAAATCCTGGGGAAGTCTCGGTCTGGAAAAGCCTAAGACATCGCCCCCTGATGCGTAGTGGTAACTAGTCAGGAATAGAGAGTCCAAGTGTGGCACTTAATACAGGAACAACATTATCTCTCAGCCCTGAATTTAATTAAAATGTCACAGTAGTGGATATGACATAGCATGTATATGTATTGTAGTGTGGAGTCTAAGCAGATACACCTGTGAAACACAAGGTATTAATTTAATATTGCAGCGTAAAAACTTAACGAGGCAGGATACTATATCAGCACGGGTAGATAAATTCACTTTTTAATAAATAAATAATTCCAAACTAATAACTACCAAATATTAAACAATTCAAGTTTTTTAATTATTCTAAAATAATAATTTAATTTAAACACAACAAAAATGGGTTGCGCAACACATGCAGTTAAATAAATTAAATGTTTGGCTAACGGAATTTATACCGACCAGGTCGGCACACCCAAGGGGGTGTCAGACCATGATAAAAAAATTTAAACCATTTAATTAATGATAAATAAGGCTGAAATAATTAGGTGAAACAATTAAATTGATAATATTGGATGAAATTGAACAAAGTCGGTAGGCACTGATAAACGACCCAACCGTGCATTTTTATAAGTCGCAATGAAATGGAGGGAAAACGAGTAGACCCCCTACCTTATGGTCATAGATGATCCTATGATCCTCGGTAATCATTGATTTGACCTAAAATAGAATAAAAAAATGATTTTAGAAAAACCCAAAATAGGGAAAAATCCTTCTGCGGCGGACTGTGTGAAGGATACTCAACGAAACTCTACGGTTCCAAATGCGCGTGATTAGCCTTCATTACGGGAATAATAGCCTTTGGGGATGAGTTATTTGCAATGGGAATAAATCCATTAACAAATAGTCCATCAAAGAAGTTATTTGCGACAGGACTTGGGGTCCCGTCACAAAAAGTTAGGCGCAGTTTGTGCGCCGAACCGCATGAAGGGTATTTGCGACGGGGAGGCACCCCCCATCACAAATACATGGAGACGATAAAATACTATTTGCGATGAGAAAATTCCCCATCGAAAATTGTTCATTTGCGGGTCACTATTTGAGATGGGACACGTTGCAAATACCCAACATCGGTAAATATTGTTGGCGATGGGATGTTGCCCTATCACAAATAGTGTGTCGGCAGACCACTATTTGCGACGGGTCCCGTCGTAAATACTCATTTAACTGTCGACAGTAATTAATGCGATCGGAGGTATTTGTGACGAGACTCTCGTTGCAAATACTACTGTCGCAACTAATCTAACCTATATATACCCCCACCCGTTTTTTCATTCTTCCTGTTAATTCCTACTTTCTCTCTATCTAAACTCTAATTTTAGATGGAAAATTTCTCTGAGTTAATTTTTTTTACAAAGATGTTTTTGGAGTCGTCTTCACCTATAACAGATCAAGTTTAAAGGTTTTTATGCTTTATTTAATTTAATATAAATTTTATTTGATTTATATTAATTTTAATTATTGTTAATTAGATGTAATTAAATTAGATTTAGATTGTTTTTTCATCAATATTTATTTGTAATAATAAATTTATATTATTAGTACTAATTATTAATAATATGTAGTAATTAGGAATTATTAAAGATAATTAGTAATGAGTATAAATTATTAGCAGTAATTAGTAATTAGCAACGGTAATTTGAAGTAATTAATAATAATTAACGCTAATTAGTAATAATTATCGGTAATTAGTAATAATTTGGAATAAATAGTAATAATTAGTAAAAAATAGTAATAAATACTAATAAATAGTAATAATTGGTAAAAAATAGTAATAAATACTAATAATTAGTATTAAATACTAATAATTAGTAATAAATACTAATAATTAGTAACAAAATACTGATAATTAGTAACAATTAGTAATAATTAGTAACAATTAGTAATAATTTGTAACAATTAGTAATAAATACTAACAATTAATAATAATTAGTATTAACTAGTAATAAATAGTAATAAATAGTAATAAATATTAAAAATTAGTAAAAATTAGTAACAATTAGAAACAATTAGAAACAATTAGTAATGATTAGTAACAATTAGTAACAATTAGTAATAATTAGAAATAAATAGTAATAATTAGTAATAATTAGTAATAAATAGTAATAATTAGTAATAATTAGTAATAAATTGTAATAAATAGTAATAATTAGTAATAATCAGTAAAAATTTGTAATAATTAGTAATAATTAGTAATAATTCGTAACAATTAGTAACAATTAGTAATAATTAGTAATAATTAGCAATAATTAGTAATAATTAGTAATAAATAGTAATAATTAGAAATAAATAGTAATAATTAGTAATAAATAGTACTAAATAGTAATAAATAGTAATAAATAGTAATAAATAGTAATAATTAGTAATAATTAGTAATAATTAGTAATAAATAGTACTAAATACTAGTAAATAGTAATAAATAGTAATAAATAGTAATAATTAGTAATAATTAGTAATAAATAGTAATAATTAGTAAAAATAGTAATAATTGGTAATAAATAGTAATAAATAGTAATAATTAGTGATAATTAGTGGTAAATAGTGATAAATAGTGATACATAGTGGTAAATAGTGATAATTAGTGATACTTAGTGATAATTGGTGATATGTAGTGATATATAGTGATAGATAATTAGGAATAATTAGGAATAATGAGGAATAATTAGGAACATTTATGAATAATTAGGAAGAATTATGAAGAATTAGGAAGAATTATGAATAATTTGGAATAATTTGGAATAATTTGGAATAATTTGGAATAATTAGAAAAAAATAGCAATAATTAGGAATAAATTAGCAATAAATTATCAATAATTAGGAATAAATTGTAATAAATAGTAAGAACATGGAAAAATTTCTAGTGAATTGGTTGCACTCCTTTGCTCAATGACTCTTCTCCTTTCAACTCTCACTGACTCAATACATTATGAAAAATGTGCTTCTACATATGCATATCTAATCTCGTATGCACGAGATTGGATACGCATTCTGGAATGCGCGTCGTAACGCATGAAAATTTGCAATATTTATTTACCTACTAACTACTATAGAAGTGGCAAGTAGGGTTGAACCATAGAGAGAATGTGAGTAGACACTAGAAATGTCCTTTTGGAGGAATGTTCAAGAAGATGGGATTTAATTGTGTGATTAACAGCTAAGTTTTAAAAACTAAATGACTATTTTAATAATGAATCTTTAAATTAACTAAAACTATCTAAGTGAACTAAGCTATGAAAGAAACTGGGAGATATGGAAGTTTCAGAGTCCTGACGTCCGTTCAAGTGCATGAAATGTCAATTATTTAATTCCCACATTTGAATATTTATTTATTCAATTATCACCGATTCCAAATATAATCAAAATATTATTTGGTCTCGTTATTTGATGTTAGATAGTATTCTAATGTTTACACAAATTATCTGTCATTTCGTTCTCTATCCTGACGAATAATTTGTGCGTCATTATAGCACTGAATCACTTGGTGAAATACGACGACCTGTTTCTCACAAAGTCGAAGTATCTACCTGCATCGGGTTCGCTCACATGAGATAACTTATTCCGTATCACTCAAACAATTTTGAAGAAGCGTACACACAAAATATTAATTTTTCAATTAATATATTTATTTATTCAGAAATTGGTCACGCGCTTGATCAAATTCTGGATAAATAAATTCTCTAATGAACTCCCGTCTGTGATTACTTATTAGGTATCATATGAATGGGCACCAAAGCATGTGTGCAGAGCCCAAATGAAAATTAATTTAAACTCTGATACAATTAATTAAATAAACATCCAAATGAAATTAATTCAAAAGGAAATCAAACATGAGGATAAATTAAAGACATGCAATTACCGTCACTTTCATCACAACTCCGAAAAAAAAGAATTAGCCTTCCATCACAATGACATGAAACATAAAATAATAAATAGAAGATATCACCATACTCGTGTCATTGTTGTGGCCACCATGAGACGCTATCAATGATCGCAAAATAAAAATCACCACTCCGCTCTATGTAGTCGCTGACGCCATACTCAAATCAAACCACTACGCCGTTGAAAATATGATCTGATCTGCGCTTGCTCTCACCGTGCGACGTAAATCTCCAAAATTCCAAGAGAACCACCATGAACTTTGATGATGTGTACGAACCTCCACTGCTCTCCTAATGATAGTTTGTCTGTGGTTCTGATCGAGGAGGACTGCTCACTGTGGCTGGTGTGCTGATCAGCAAAGTGGTCGTCACTGCTTGATGCCTACTGCACGCTGAAGTGGCTAAAAATGGAAGGGGGAAGGGGAGTTTGTAGGGTAGAGGAGTGGGGGATGAGTGAGTGAGGGGAGGAAGGGGTGGCGGGGGTTTGTTGTGAATAGGGAGAGGGAGGGGACGATGGTTCCAGGGGTGAGTGGGTGAGGCAGAGGGATGATAGGGGATGCCGACAGGTCCAAAGGGTGAGGGGGAGGGTAAGGGTTTAGGGTGAGGGAAAATGGGGTGGCGAGGGTAGTGGGGAGAGGATCAGGGGTAGTGGTTAGGTGGGATGGAGATGGGGGATAGAGTCTGGGAAGGGAGGTGAGAAAAAGGGAGAGGGAGGCGGGTGATTAGTGGAATGGGATTGGAGAGAGAAGGGGAGGTTGGCGAGGGAATAGGAGTGGAACGAGTCAAGGAGAGATGGGATTGGGGATAGAGTGTGGGGTGGGGAGGGGTGATGTGGGTAGGGGTGAGGAGTTAAAAAAACCAAAAAACAAAATAAAAAAAAAGTTATATTCAAATTCAAATTAAAAAAATCTATTTTCTAAAAGTTAATTAATAATAATAATAAAATAGTATTAAAATTTAAATATTAATGCACATGTAATTAAATATAATATTACTATTAAATATAATAATAAACTAATAACAAATACTATTTAATATATACAATAAAATAATAAAATAAAATAAAATACTAATATAAGTATATTAATTAACTAAAAATTATCAAAATATCTAAATTACTGTAAAAATACAAAAGTAAACTAAAAATATAAAAAATGGTTAAACTAATTAATTAAAACTATGTTAGATAATTATAAAAATACATGTGAAATCCATGTACATCAAATCCCCCACACTTAAACTTTTACACTCCTGGGAAAAACAATCAGAAAGAAAACACAAGTGGTCGTAGACAAATCAAAACATCAAAATTACAAGTTCAAAATTCTTGAATCTCATTTACTCCTAAAATATCATGCTTCATTTAAAAATTCAATGTTCAAGAACAATTTTTCTTTCACTTTCATTCTTTTCAAAATAAGTACACTCACTCATTTATCATGTGACCTACCTGCCATTACTCTCATTACTCAAAAAATATTTGATCAAAGTTTTTCTCAATTCTTATACACATGCATGCTTACCATAGGCTTACCATGAATTTCACATCTCCACTAGTGGAAATAAAAATAATGCACCAATCTCAATGACTTTACATGAGGTTCAAATGTCTCTGAGGTTGTGGGAAGGTGGGTAATAACAATTGACATCTTTTTGGTAAAAATGAGGGTTGAATCTTGAAATAAATGAAAGATATATGTCAATACAAATGTCTCCCTCAAAATATCACTCCCCCACACTTAAAACATTTATTTTCCCAAAGAATATGATAATTCAATGTTTCGCTCTTTTTTTAAGACACCACTCACTCAAATAATATGGCCAGGAAAAACAGTTTAGTGTCAACTTTATAACCCCATGAAATAAATTTCAGACAATAATCCCAAATAATGGTACACAAGTAGCATATATGTTGTAACATCTCAATGAAATTTGTTCATATAGAAAATTCTATAGCTCTGGGAGTAATGAATCATCACTTTTATAGGTATCCCCAAATTCGAGGGTTATCATGTAATGACCACCAATGTACTCATTATTGGAACCAAAAGGATTCTATATTCCTATATAAAAATATATGTAATGAATGTGGCTGCTGTGAAAAATAAATTAGATGATCTTAATGAGATAATGTCAATCCATGCGCATCAAATGACTCACTACCCCTCAAAGAACCCTCTCTATGAGTAAATCTCTCCCCCACACTTAGATTGAAAATTATCATGCAAAAATTCAAGAAATGGGTAGGGAAGGGTATCATCTATGGGATCATACTAAAAGGTTTCTTCATGGATTCTAAGGGCTATACGATAGAGAAAATGTATGGGTGGCTCAGTGGGTCAGCAAGGTTGAATAATCAAATAGATTCCTCGATCATTTTAGTGAAACTTTCAGAATTCCTATCACTTTAATGGAAATACATGGCATCTTCTAGAAGAAAAAACATGGCTGAGATTCCCTCAAGAAAAATAGAAATAAGAGATAATGTAAAATGGATCAGAGTCCCCATGAGTATGGAAATATAATGTTGGATAGCACAGATGAGCATGAGTGAAAATAAGTGTCTCAATAATATAAAAGTTTTTGAAAAACATTTTCAAAGCATGAAATAACATCAGTAATCATATAAGTCATGAGTTCAAGGATCAAATAATTTCAAACAAGAATCGGGTGCTCAAATTGCCTAGGGACACAAGTGGTATGCCCCTGACTATGTTACAACAAAAATGAAGTGGTTTTCATGTGGGTTCATTAATGACAGGAATGTTAGTTTTTTTTTTAAAATTTTCTTGTTTTTTTCTTAGTTTACATGGTGTTTTTGGAAGCATAAAATATGGAAAAAATAAAACACTTCCCTATGTAAGTGCAGATAGATGAAGAGAGGCTATTTGTATTCGATGAATCTACAGAAATGGTATACCTGTAAATGCTACACATTGACAACACATAATCGCATCATATCAAAGAAGTCACACCATAATCAAAAGCATGTGGATGATAAAAATATATATGATGAATTCAAATCCACTACAGTTCCAGGAGAAAATAGATTGCAGGAATTTCATACAATTTTATTTTATTTTATTTTTAACAAAAACTAAATGAAATGAAATTAAATGCAGTCAAAAGAAACCAAAAAATGATGAGTTTCCTCCCACTGAGTGCTAAGTTTACTTCATATTCAGACAGACGTTGTTGAAACTCCACCAAGATTGAACGGAAATGTAAACCATGCATCTGCTTCTTTTTTAATAGGAGTGCGGAATCCATTCATTGAAGATGAGTTTATCCTAAAAGCTACAAAAAAACTCAACGGAATCTTTTTATAAGAATGGATGTGTGGAATGAAATGAAAATATTCCAACTCACAGGGGAATGAATATACCTCTCCTGGAGAAAGACTCATCGAATAATTGAATTTTGGGAAAAGTCCGTCAGCAGAAACATCAAGAAGATTACCTCTTTGATCATAAAAAGGTGAAAAAGTGCCTTTAAAAGACTCCTTCAATGGTCATCTAATATCCATCTCTTCCTTGAATGAAATATCTGGGTTGATGATATATCCCAATTCATTTTCACACCCAACCAATAGCACATGGAAATCTACTAGTTTCCATATCAATTTATGCTCGATGGTTTGATTGATTGTGCTAAGGTCAAAAATATTTTTAGCATATGTGGGTATTTCAAATGAAGTGTTTTTAACCTTGATGCATGGAGAAAGTGGGGTGGGATCAATTGGAGCAGATGACTCCATTATGTCAATAATGACATCTTTTTCCAAATTTTCTTCTATACCACCCTCGTCCTATTTCCTTGTTGGTACATGTTTCAACATAAATTCAGTATCCTCCAAGCAATCCCATTCTTCCATTGTTTCTAGAAAATTATGAGTGTTCTCTACCACTAATTCTGATTGATTCTCCAGCTCTAGAAAATTTTCAGATGTCTCCATTTTAGAAAAAGTTCCGGACTCATGAAGATTTTCAGAAAGAGGTGATTCGATGTCATTTGAAGTGATGTCCTCTTGAGTGTGGAAATCCATTTTCTCTTTGTTCAATTCTAAATCTATCATGGTAAAGAATGTTCTTAGTTAAATTTAATCTTCATCCTAAAAAGGTGTTATTTGATAGACATTGAATGTGTTTTTTTTCACTTTGGGATGACTGGGTTGTGAACTCACAGATGGACATGAAAACACATTTTCAAAGGGACCATTATGTTCAACATGGTGGAAGTATAAGCTCTCATATTCTTGAAATGTGATTAGATTGGAAGAATTATATTATGATGGATATGAGTCATCACTTGGATGAAAAGAATGAGGATCAATCTCATTTTTAGAATCAGGACATGAATGTTGTCCAAATGGAACCTATACTTCTCTTTCCTCAAAGAGATTGTTATGAATTGGATCTTCAAGTGGCAGTGAGGCGAAAATTTGAAAAAGTTGAGTCATTTGATTTCCTAAATTTTTCATTTGATTTTCTAAAACTTTTGTTGAATTTTCTAAACCTTTTGTTTGATTATGTAAATCTTTTTTTGAAGAAAGTAACTTTTCATTGCATTCATCTTAAAGTTCAAACCTATGATTTTTCTCAGTGATAGCACAATGAAACATGTGCTCAATTGTGGAATCATTTGTTTGACATGAATGATCAATTTCTAAATTTTCAGAAATTCATTGACTTTGAAAACGATCGAGAGATATATAAGGACTTGTTTCATAGCATGGCGAAATATTCTCATATGGATCATAGAATTGAATTGAATAAAGATCATTGAAATAAATGGGATTACCTAGATAGATCATGTGTGGTGAATCATTATACGTCATACCTTGAGTTGGGGTTGCGTAGGGAGGGTACTGGTTGTAATTGTGTGGTGCGGCCCATGTCATTTTGAACTTCTGGGTGTCTTGAAAATCCCTGCAATGAAAAATTCCTAGGGTAGTAAACCGTTTTTTTGTTGGTTTAGTTTTATTTACCAAAATCACTCTTTTAAAGGAATATCTAATGCAACTATTCTCCTCGGAAACGGTGCTCAAAATTTGGCATGCGCATCACAACGTATGCAAATTTGAAATATTTATTTACCTACTAACTATTGTAGAAGTGGCGAGTAGGGTCAAACCACAGAGAGAATGTGAGTAGAAACTAGAAATGTCCTTTTGGAGGAATGTTCAGGCAGATGGGCTTTAATTGTGTGATTAAAAACTAAGTTCTAAAAAAATAACTATTTAAATAATGAATATTTAAATTAACTAAAACTATCTAAGTGTACTAAGCTTTGAAAGAAACTGGAAGATATGGAACTGTCAGAGTCTTGACGTCCGTTCAAGTGCATGCAATGTCAATTATTTAATTCCCACATTTTAATATTTATTTATTCAATTATCACTGATTCCAAATATAATAAAAATACTATCTGGTCTCATTCAATGATTTTAGAAAGTATTCTAATGTTTACACAAATTATCTGTCATTTCGTTCTCTGTCCTGACGAATAATTTGCGCATCATTATAGCACTAAATCACTTGGTAAAATACAATGACCCATTTCTCAAAAAGTCTATGTATATACCTGCATCGGGTTCGCTCACATGAGATCACTTATTCAGTATCAATCACACAAGTTTGAAGAAGCATACACACAAAATATTAATTTTTCAATTAATATATTTATTTATTCAGAATTCACTCATGCACTTGATCGAATTCCGGATAAATAAATTCTCTGATGAACTCCTGCCCGTGATTACTTATTAGGTATCACACAAACGGGAACCAAAGCATGTGTGCATAGCCCAAATGAAAATTAATTTAAATGCAGATACAATTAATTATATAAACATCCAAATGAAATTAATTCAAAAGACAATCAAACATCAGGATAAATTAAAGACATGAAATTACCGCCATTTTCGTCATAACTCCGACACAAAAAGAATTAGCCTTCCATTGTGACGGCACGACACATAAAATAATAAATAGAAGATATCACCATGATGGTGTCATTATTGTGGACACTGCGAGATTCCATCAACGATCTCAAAATAACAATCATCACTCCACTATGTGTAGTCGCAGATGCCATACTCGAATCAAACCACCGCGCCTCGAAAAATATGATCCGATCTGCATTCGCTCTCACCGAGAAACATCAATCTCAAAAAGTCTAAGTGAATCGCCGTGAATGTCGATGATGTTTCTAAACCTCCACTATGCTCCTGATGATGGTTTTTTGGTGGTTCTGAGCGAGGAGGGCCGCTTTCTATGGCTGGTGTTCTGATCAGCGAAGAGGTTGTCACTGCTTGATGCCTACTACATGCTGAAGTGGCCGAAAATGGAAGGGGGAAGGGGAGTTCGTAGGGTAGAGGTGTGGGGGCCGGGAGAGTGAGGGGAGGAAGGGGTGGTGGGGGTGTTTCGTGAATAGGGAGAAGGAGGGGACAATGGGTCCAGGGGTGAGGGGGTGAGGTAGAGGGATGATAGGGGATGTCGATGGGTCCAAAGTGCGAGGGGGAGGGTGAGGGTCGCTGGTGAGGGAGAATGGGGCGGTGGGGGTAGTGGGGAGAGGATCAGGGGTAGTGGTTAAGCGGGATGGGCAGGGGGGACATCGGCTGGGAAGGGGGGTGAGGAAAAGGGAGAGGGAGGCGGGTGATTAGGGGAATGGGATTGGAGAGAGAAGGGGAGGTTGGTGAGGGAATAGGAGAGGAACGGGTCAAAGGGAGATGGGATTGGAGAGAGAGCGTGGGGTAGGGAGGGGTGACATGGGTAGGGGTGAGGAGTTAAAAAAACTGAAAAATAAAATAAAAAAAAGGATATATTCAAATTCAAATTAAAAAAATCTATTTTTTAAAAGTTAATTAATAATAATAATAATAAAATTGTATTGAAATGTAAATATTAATGCACATGTAATTTAATATAATATTACTATTAAATATAATAATATATTAATAACAAATAATATTTAATTAATAAAAATAAATAATTAAATAAAATAAAATACTAAATTACTAATATAAGTATATAAATTAACTAAAAATTATCAAAATATCTAAATTATTGTAAAACTACAAAAGTAAACTAAAATATATAATAAATGGTTAAACTAATTAATTAAAAATATGTTAGAAAATTATAAAAATACATGTGAAATCCATGTACATCACATTCGTAGGTCCATATTTTTCATAATGTTTTTAGGCGGTGACAGTTAGAAGAAGATGATTCATCGATGAAAAGTGGTATCTTTTGTCTGATGGCTCATTTACTTACATCTTTCTCATACTGAAATCACAATGAATAATCTGGTTAGGGGTACGCTTATGCATTCTCGTATGCACAAGAATGGACATGTGTAACTCTAATAATATTCTTCATTGTGATTTCAGTGTGAGAAAGTTTCAAGTAAATGTGATGTCAGATAAAAGAGAAGTCGTTAATCCACTGGAAATTGTGTCACCTGTAATTAGTGGAAATTAGTAAGATGTAGCTGTAATTATTTATCTTCTCTTTTTTTTATAGTGTTTTTCTTATTTAAAATTATTCAAAAATAGTAATGATTTTATATTTTGTCAAAAAATATCTAACAAGGAAGTCGACAACGGTCATTATTAGATGATCACACTTGGATAAATTATCCTAGAAATCCAAACAGTTCTGGGTTAAATCCTATATATTTTGAGGGTGTTGAAGCTTTATTATCATTTGAATCATCAAAACCAGAATTTTTTTCAAAAGGAACAATTTAGTGTCCTTGTAAAAAATGTTCTCTGAGAACGTTTGACACATTTGACAACATTGGGTGACATCTCCTTTATTTTGGTTTACAACCAGATTATGTTATTTGTTATCAACACGGTGAAAGAAGTTCTAGATAAGATACTAATAATTTGATTTTGGATCCATCGTGGTTTCAAAATTTAGTACATGATGTTGCAGGTCCATCTGTTCAACAAACTGAAACTTAGGATGATATTGATTTAACTCCTGAGTTGGCACCATATAAATTTTATGAGTTTTTGAGGTCTGATGGGGATGCATTATATCCTGGTTGTAAGATAAAAAAATTAGAAGAGGTTGCAAAATTTATGGCTTTTAAATCATATAATGGAATGCCAAACAAATGTTTTGATCAGATATTTTATTTGATTAAAACATTGTTACTAGAAGGAAATTTGTTGCCTGAAAATCACTATCAGAGCAAGATGCTGGTTTGTAATCAGGGCCTTAGTTATCAAATGATTCATGCATGTGAAAATTATTTCATCTTATATTCTGGTGAAAATGAGTCATTGAATAGTTTCCCCACATGTGGAAAAGCGAGGTATAAAGAACCTCAACTGGGGAAGTCTTGATTGATTCCTGTAAATAAGTTGAGATATTTCCCACTTACACCAAGGTTGCAGCATTTATTTATGTCTTAGAACACAGTGAAAATGATTTCATGGCACAAAAAAAAGATTTCAACTGGTAAAAGCTTGAATCATCCTTCTGATGGTGATTTATGTAAACATTTTGACTGAGTGCATCCGTCTTTTTCTTTATAATCCTGGAACGTGCGATTGGGTCTTTCTACTGACGTTTTTTGTCCGTTTGGTTCTTATGGTAGTTAGTATTCATGTTGGCCTATCTTTATAACTCCTTAAATTTTACCTCCATGGATGTTGATGAAGGAGACTTATATCTTTTTGACCTTATTAATCTCATTACATCCAAAAATAATATTGATGTTTATTTGAAACCATTGATTGATGAGTTAAATTAATTGTGGATTAATGGCGTGAGTACATATGATGTTGCTGCGAAACAAAATTTCTTACTAAAAGATGCATTAATGTGGACAATTAGTGACTTCCTGACATATGGAATGTTATTTGGATGGAGTACACATGGTACGAAATCATGTCCTTATTGTATGAGAGACAATAAATCATTTATGCTTGTCAATGAAAAGAAAACCTTTCTATTTTGGCTGTCATTGCAGATTTCTTCTAACTGATCATCCTTTTTAGAGGAAAAAAATCTCATTTCTGAAAAGGCACAATTGAAATGGATAAACCTCCAAAAATGATCTCAGATATAGAGTTAAAATCAGTTGTATTTTCATTACCTCCTATCACATTTGGACCAACAATAAACCAACATAAAATTAATGACTTTGGGATAGAACACAATTGGATAAAACGAAGAATTTTTTGGGATATTTCATATTGGTCTGTTTTGTTGGTCCACCACATGTTGGATGTCATTCATATTGAGAATAAATATTTTGATAATTTATTTCATAGAGTTTTGGATACCCGAGTTAAGACCAAAGATAATGTAAAGGCACAATTAGATCTTACCAAAATTTACAGGTGACCAGAACTTGAACTGTTTGAAAATGTCAGATTACAGAGGTTAATGAAGCCAAAATCTTATACATTGTCCAAAGAGAGTCACTTATTATTTGTTTAGTGGATTTCATATTTGAGACTCCTAGATGTCTATGCTTCCAAATTAGGCAGATTTGTTAAGTATGGTCATATTACCGAATTAAAAAGTCATGATTGTCCTGTTATAATGGAATGACTTATGTCAATTGTATTAAGAGGTTTGTTTAATTCTATGATTTGGGATTTGATAACAGACATATCATATTTTTTTGAGAAATTTTTGTGGAGAAAATAGACTAGGATGCATAATGAAAATTGGAAGAAGGTGTTGTGGTAATTATATGTAAACTAGAAAAAATCTTCCCATTGGATTTCTTTGACTTAATTAAACATCTGATATTACATTTTCCACATGAAGAAAATTTTGGAGGTCTGGTACAATTTCTATAGATGTACTCGTTAGAGTGATGCATACAGAAATTGAATAAAAAATTACATAACAAAGCATTAGTTGAAGGCTCAATTGATGAAACTTATTTGTAAGAGTAAATTGATTTTTTTCTGCTCTCATTATTTTAAATCTGAATATCCCTAAAAACACAACTACATGGGATAGAATGAGGGAAAATTTTGATGATGAAATAGGTAAACAATTATCAATTTTTGATCATCCAGATCTTGGATTTGGTGGAATTCATGAACAATGGATTTCAGATTATGAACATCAGAGTGCTCATACATATGTTCTGCTCAACTATGAAGAAATGTCAGCATTTTTACCTTGAGTGCTTCTATCACTTATTATATAATTTATGTTATATTAAATAAACTTATTTTATTTGTAGGTTATATGATAATCATATTAAGAAATAGTTTTCACAAATTACAGTAGATGCTCTTGAAGAATGCAGGGGAAAAAAATTTCTCAATGGTTTAAAAAACTGGTAACATAAATTATTGATGGTTTAACATATCAATTTAGTTTATTATTTATTATATTGATAATTGTTTTAAAAAAATTCAGGTGTCTCAACATACTGATAAAATTGATAAGCGACTATGTATATTAAGTAACCCACCATCCAAAATGGTTAAATCTTATAATGCATATGTGGTGAATGGTTTTCAATTTCATACACGTGGATATGAGGAATAAAAAATAAATGAATGGTAGAGTTTACTTGAGAGGATCTCATCATAGAGAAACTGAAGTTGACTTTTACAACATGATGGATGAAATTATTCAAGTGTGTTATCTAGGAACAAATTACATAATGATGTTTAAATGTTGGCGGTTGGATACTGAGAGAGGCTTACATGTTCATCCAACTCATGGAATATTAGATATTAAATATAAAAGTATTCTCATGGTAAATGAAATATTTTTACTAGCTCAACAGGTACATCAAATTCATTACGCAAAGTACTGTACTATTTCAAGAGACCCGATTGATTGGTGGATCATAATAAAAATGAAATCTCAAGAAAATAAGTTTACTCAAAGTGAATGTGGTTCCGTTGAAGTGAAATAAGTTGAAATTTTTCAAGAGACTAATCAAAATCTATCCTTTTCACAAAGAGATTTGAATATCGATGATGACACCCCATAATTAAGTGTCAATGGTGATGATGATGTTAATGATGTTAAAAATGAATTTGAAATGGTAAGAGATGATGAAACTGAAACTCATATGAATTTTGATGATGCTAAGGAGGAATGTGATGAGATTGAAATAGTTAGATATTAAGATTATTATGAAGGTGAACATTGACACAATTAAATGCTGATTATAATCATAACTAATATATATTTATATATAATAGTTATTTTCAACTATTGCTAACAAAAATAATTTTGTGTTTCAGATGGACGATGCTTTATTTCTTCAGTTGTAGGAGGGTGACTTACCTTTGGATGAGGAGGATTTGGGATCATCTGACCCTCAGCTTACTGGCAGTTGAGGGGGTACGCGGAGGGGGTGCGGTCTTGCGCGACTAATGATTACTGACCCTATCCCCAAGTGATGTCTACGTCTTGGCTTCAATCCACGCATGTGGAGGTATGGTAACCTGTGTATTTTAGTTAGATTTCATTAATTTATTTATATACTAATTTTTTGATTATTTATTATTTTTTCACAGTTTTGCGCATTAACTATTGGATATGGGAGTGCTATCTTGCACACTTATTTTTCTCAGCCATGGATCACATGAGAACAGATTCTCGTTGATGTGCAGCTCGACATGTTCAATCATTGGCTAGTACATAAATAAATAATATTTATTTTGAAATTTATTTAATTAATAACTTGATATTATAAATTATTTTTAGGGTTTATGGTATCTCATCGGTGATAGCATGTGTGATTCTATCCATGTGACATGAGAGGTGTCTATACGTGACCGTTTCCATCAGTTTTTGCATAATTTGACGACAACCATAAAGAAAGAAGGAGTGATAGTTTTTGATGAGTTGTGTAGAGCCCACTAACCCGAGTACATTTCATCTCACATTTGGGATGGATTATGGTCATACTGGTTGGGTGTTGGATTTCAGAAGAGATCTTCATTGGTCTAGAAGAACCTGGGGAGATAGGAGGTGACACATCAAGTTGGTAGTCGTACATTTAGTACGCATAAATATAATCTTATAAGTATCTTTTTAAATATTTTATATAACTTTAAATATAAGCAGTTTATTTTATATTCATATTGGCAGTCGAGCAACTCGATATTTCGGAGTACGACATTTATCATAGGATGTACAATGATCCAGCCACTAGAGAGATTAGTGGTGATCGCTAGCGTCGTATTGTGGTCAGTATTATTTTTTATTTTTCAGTTTGAAAATTAACAAAATATAATATTTTCACTATTTTAATTTCAAATTCAAACTGAATGAGTCATATAAGGTCAGGACCTCTCAGACACTGGATGAGAGTCAAGTCGAGACAGCTGATCAAACTAGTGTCCACCATTTCGATGAGGCGACATGGATGCAGGTGACCCAGTTTGCCTTTGAGAAGGGGCGATTAGTTGGTATCGACTCTAATTTGACTCCTGGGACTTATTATGGTACTACTATGATGTCAGCGTCCAGCTCGAGAGGAGCTCGTACAGAGACATTGTCTTCTGGCTCATAGTAACAGGAGCAGCTGCGAGCTCAAAGTGAGCTTATAAATAGTTTGTAGAAGCAGCAAGAAGAGATGCATTAGCAGCAACAATAACAGTATGAGGAGGATATGCATTGATGTCAGTAGTAGCAGCAACACCACGAGGAGGATATGCATCGATGACAGCAGCAACAACACGAGCAGATGGAGTACATGCGCCGTCTGACTTGTAGTTTAGGGATGGAGTTTCCTCCACCATCTCCTCCAGGTCCTCCACCTCCTCCAGAAGACTATCCCCCAAGTGAATTTTTTGTTATGTTAAAAACATTTGAATTCAAGATTTGTGGTAATATGAACTATTTACGGTTTCTTTCTTTTATATTGGTGCGAATATTACATATTTTTTTTAATATTATTATTAATATTATTATTTATTATTAGTATTATAGTTTTTAACATTTGTTTAATTAACTAATAATAATAATAATAATAATATTTTATGATTTTTTTATATTTTTTTGTGAATATTGAGATTTTTAATTTTTTTTATTTTATTATTTTAATAATATTAATATTAATATTTCATTAATTTATCATAATTTTATTAAATATATATATATATATATATATTGAGTATTTGTGATGTGACCTTTTTCAACGACACCCCGTCGTAAATAGTTCATATATATTTTTTAAATAAGTATTTGCAATGGGAAAAAGGGACTGTCACAAATACTTCTTTGTGATGGGCTCGTCACAAGTGGTTTTGATATATATAACATATATAAATGGATAACTATTTATGACGGAAAAATGGGCCCGTCACAAATAATTTTTTTGACGGGCCCATCACAACACGGTTATATATATAAATATATAATGTATATAATTGGAGAGCTATTTGCAATGTAATTTTCTACAATGAGCTATTTGCCACGGGACCCCATCATGAAATCTCATTTGCGACGGGATCCCGTCGCAAATATCCCATCACAAATATTTCAAATTCTGGTAGTGCTTACCTTAAGGTTTATAGTGCACTTGACGGCGAAAAAAATGGATGATGAACGGAAGTGAAGCGATCTTCCGAAGATGGGAAAAGGTGGTGCACCACCTAGGGAGAGGGGGAGGCATGACATGAGAGAGGGAGGAGAGGAAGAGAGGAGAAAAAATGAAAGAAAAAAATAAAAAATAAGAAAAAAATAAGAGAAAAATAAAAGAAAAGAAAAATGGAAAATAAAATCAAAAATAAAATAGAATAAAAAGGATGGAGAAAAGAAAGAAGATAAAAATAATAAAAACGGTAATCTCCCACTTTAATTATTTTTACTTTTTATGTAACCTTATTTTTATATTATTTTTAAATTTATTTTTATCCCTTCTTACTTTCTTTTAAATTTCCTTTAAATATCTTCTTATTTATTTTCAATCCTTAATTAATTATTTCAATCCTGAACACCACGCTAAAGCGCGATATAGCATTTTGCATAAATCCCATAAGATTATTTAAATTATTTAAATAGTTGTCCGGGACCCACAACGGGGTGTGTAGGCACGCGCCCTGGGTTTCTTTAAAGATTTAGATAAAAAAAATTAAAAACGGTTCATACCTGATTAAAGTCGGGATGTTACAATATATATAAATATGTATAATTATACTCAAAAATACTAACATATATAAAATATATACAAGTGTATGTATTTTTTATGTATATATTTATTTATAAACACAAAAAATAATATATTTTATAAATTTATTTAAAACTAATCTTATAAATATATATTATTATATGAATAAATATGTAGATAAAAAATATAACTAAATATATACATAAATAAATAGATATAAATATATATTAATATATGAATAAATATATATATTAATATACGAATAAATATATATATTAATATAACTATATATATTTATATAAATATTTATTAATATATGAATAAATATAAGTATACATATATATAAATAAATAGGTATATCATAAAATAGAGAACAAAGCAACCTGGGGGAGTGGTAAGGTGTCCCGACATAGAGGAGAGGTGTCGAGTTCGAACCCTATGGGAGAAAGAGGTGTGCGAGTGGGTGTAGGGTGGAGGGATAACGCTGTTAAAGGTGGTGGTGGGGGCTAGGTCGGTGTAGATGGGGGGATAACACTCTTAAAGGGGGTGTTAGGCAATGTTAAAAGGTGGCTCCAATTCAATTTTTTTATTTTTTTTGACTTTTATCAGCGCTGATAAATGACCCTTTTATCAGTTCTTTTTTTAGCGCTAATAAATGAACTTTTTATCAGTGCTTTTTTTAGTGCTGATAAAAGGGGCATTTATCAGCGTTTTTTTGAGTGCTGATAAAAGGGACCCCCTTTATCTACGTTTATATTAACAACACTTTTTTAGCATTGTAAATTCCCTTTTCTAGCACTTTTAAATGCTATATTTGCAGTAGTGAGTGGTAAAGGTGCAGATCTGTTAGGGGGAGGTTTTAGATAAAAAACTCATTAAAGGTAGGGGTGTGTGGGCGTGTGATATAATAAGGGGGTAGAAGTGATAAAAGGGACCCTATTTTAACGAGGCTTAGATTATCAATGTTTTTCTAGCCCTAATAAAATCAATTTCCAGCCCTGTTAAAAGGTGATTTGTGGTAGTGTTATTTGTAATATTTGAATTGTGTTTTTTATTTTTAAGACATAATATTTGTATTGTCATTTTTTTATTTAATTTTGTATTGTTTAAATTATTTTTATGTTTTAGAGCTGCTACAAATTAGCACCTCTACATAAGGTGTTAGGATTTTTTCATCATTTAGAACTTCAATGTTTTTTTAACACTAAAAATGCACAATTTAACAAACAGTAGAAGGAACGAAATTCATCTGTAAGAGCCCAATAATTTTACACGACGTCTCCTACTGATATTTAATGCATGAAATATGAACAAAAACTTAATGATTTTGCCTAATCATTTCTCCATTTTTATTTCATTTTCCTAAATTGTTTTTAATAGTTTTGGTAAACTTTTCCACCTTATTTCAATTCCATGGAATAAACAGTAATAAAAAAACCTAAGATTCAAAAAATGCATGAAAATACAACTATTTATAAATCACATCAAATACATATCCTAGGATAAGTAATTTATTATTGTTATTAGAAAATTTGATCCAATTTTTTCTTGGAGTCCACATTTCTATGATTGTTCATCCACAATGCCATTACCCTCTGGTTGATCCCAATCTCCTAGAAGATCTACTCCGCCACCCACTCATCCTCTCCTTGAATCCTCCACCCCACCATTTCTGCAAACCCTGCCATCTTCTCATTCTGCTCCCACATAAAATTCATCCTCAACCACTTCTTCCCCTCCTACATTCCTCTTCCCTCACCGTAATACTAACTGCCATCCACTACGCCACCGTATGCCATTGGATGGATCTCGAGGTGCCGATGCATTTTCTAGGCCACTTTCCAGTGAAGAAAACAGTCCGAGCACTTTAGAGACTCTGACAAGCCACCGGGCATGAACTCGCCGTAGCCATCCATCGCCACCATCACCAACGCTGCAGCGTGGTTCTTCAGGAACCTTCTGTAGCTTGTTGGGAAAGATGAGAAATTGACGAATGCACAAACAATTGAAAAGCAAACGTGCAACGAAAATAAAATCTTTCCCCCCAAAATAAAATGGATGTGCAACGACCCGAAATTAAATGTGCAGAAAATAAAGTTGACACCGGAAATTTTTACGTGGAAAACCCGAAAGGGAAAAACCATGGGACCTAGTCCAGAAAGGGGGATCCACTAAAATCAAGAGGTACACGGTAGATACTCCCCAAGAATGGAAGGGATATCAAAAGTAATACTCAAGAATAAAAGTGTGGATCAAATATGGAGAGAAGTAAATATGATAGTCGAAGAAAGGAGATCCCCAAATGGGATTTTCTCTTGGTGTTGTTGCTACCAGTGATGTTGAAATGCCTTTCCTTTTCCTCCTTATATTGGAAAAAGAATCATCGTCAAATAATGTCGCCGCATCAAAAGAGTGTCACTGCGTGAATTAATTCACGCGGTCTTGGCCCACATTAATAAAACACCACATTAAAAGAGAAACCACGTGGGTAATATTTGAGGAGGCATTATGTGGTGCGCCAACCAGGAAGGCGCCCAACAAACTCCCCCTACGACTCAAGTGGGGATCACCACCAACCCTAAAATCTGTTTGCAAGTCTTAAATTTTCCTCTGGGTAAACTCTTGGTCAACATGTCTGACCCGTTGTCATCAGTGTGGATCTTCTCAAGCTCTAACTATCTTAAATCAAGGATGTTGAGAATCCAATGATATCGAACATCGATATGTTTTGAACTCCCATGAAAAGTGGAATTCTTTCCCAAAAAAATAGCACTCTGACTATCAGAAAATAAAACATACCTGTCCGGATTTAAACTAAGCTCTGGAATAAAATTTTTCATCCATAACAATTCTTTTCATTCCTTAGTAGCTGTAATAAACTCTGAATCTGTGGTTGATAAAGCAACGCATCTCTGTAATCTAGACTTCCAAGTACAGCTCCCCCTACAAAAGTGATCAAAAAGCATGAAATAGACTTCCTCAAATCAATATCTCCTGCCATATCTGAATCTGTAAAGCCACAAAGCATAGGTTCCCCTTTTCCAAAACACAATCTCAGATCATAAGTACCACGAAGATAAAGAAAAATTTACTTAACTGCTCTCCAATTCTCTCTACATGGATTTGATATAAAATGACTAACCACACCAACTACATGAGCTATATCAGGTCTAGTATATACCATTTCATACATCAAATAGACAATGGCAGATGAATAAGGTATGTTCTAAATCTCCTCTCTCTCTTCATCAGTAGAAGGTGACTGACTGGTACTGAGCTTAAAATGTAAAGCAAGAGGATTACTAACCATTTTAGCTCTATCCATAGAAAATATCTGAAGAACCTTCTCAATGTATCTCTCTTAAGATAACCACAATTTCTTGGCCTTCCTATCACGGGAGATCATCATGCCAAGAATCTGTCGTGCTGGCCCCAAGTCTTTCATTGCAAAATACTAACAACGATCCTTCTTTAATCTATCAATTCTAGAAGTATCATGGCCAACAATGAGAATATCATCAACATAAAGCAACAATATAATAAAATCATCATCAGTAAATCTCTGAACAAAAACACAATGATCAGGAGATTTCTTCCTGAAACCTTGATGATAAATGACAAATTCAAAATTCTTATACAACTGCCTCGGAGCTTGCTTCAAACTGTACAAACTCTTCTTCAACCTGCAGATGTGATTTTCTTTACCTGTTTCAACAAAACCCTCTGGATGCTCCATATAAATATCCTCCTCAAAATATCCATGGAGGAAAGCTATCTTCACATACATCTGCTCAATCTTCAGATCTAAACTAGTAGCCAATCCAAGAACAACCTGAATGGAAGAAATTTTGAATATAGGTGATAAAATTTCATCAAAATAAATTCCTTTCTTCTGACGTAAGCCTTCTAAAACTAACCTTTCATTGTATCGTGGAAGGGAACTGGATTATTCATTTTTAATCTGATAAATCCACCAAGTTTTCAAAGCTCTCTTCCCTATCGGTAAATTCACCAGCTCAAAAATGTTGTTGTTGTGTAATGATGTCATCTCATCATCCATTGCCGCAACCCATCTGTCTTTATGTTCACTCTCCATTGCCTCATCAAATGATTCTGGTTCCACCCCTTCAGCAAAGAGAACATACTCATCAGGTGAATATTGAGCAGAAGCAGTGTGATGCCGAGATAACCTTTGGAGTGGAACTGCAAGTTCATTAATAACCCCTGGAAAAGGTGAATCAGAAACATCAACTCCAACCTGTTCACCTTGAGCATCATTTTGTACATCAAAATGATAATCAGAATAAAAAATATGAGGTAAATGGGAATCAGAAACTGGCTCAAGACTGACAAAACTATCAGAATTTGGAGAAGCAGCTTTTTCTCCCTTATCAATGTCTGCAATAGTCTGATCCTACTTAAACACTGCATCGCGGCTTCTGAAAATTTTCATCAAAATAGGATCATAGAACCTGTACCCAAACCCATCGTGTCCAAATCCAATAAAAATACACTCGTGTGTCTTACCATCCATCTTGGATCTCTCATCTCTAGGTACATGAACAAAGGCCTTGCAACTAAAAACATGCAAGTGATCGTACCTGATCTCTTTGTCATACCAAAATTTGTTGGGAGTTTCTATCTACAAATCAACTACATGTGATAAATTGATAATATAATCAACAATATGTAAAGCCTCACCCCAAAAGTGCCCAGGAAACTTTGCTTCTGAAATCAAACAATGAACTCTTTCCAGCAAAGTCATGTTCATCCTCTCAGCTACACCATTCAGCTGAGGTGTCTTCTGATGCCGAATACCTTCCTACCTGCAATACTGACCAGAAGGACCACAATACTCTCCTCCATTGTCAGTGTGAATACATTTCAATTTCTTTCCTGATTCCCTCTCAGCAGAAACATGGAATTGCTTAAAAACATTGAGCAACTGACTTTTGGCATTCAAAACATAAACCCAGAGCTTTTGTGAGTAGTCATCAATAAATTTAACAAAATAAAGACTGCCACTAAAGGTCTTAGATTTCAAAGGACCAAAAACGTCAGAATGTACCAATTCAAGTACCTGTGACTTCTTGCGTGGAGGATGACTGCTGAAACTCACTCTGCTCTATTTTCCAGCCATGTAATGATCACATGTGTACAATTTGACACTACTCAAATATATAAGAATATTTATCTTGGACAAACAACCAAGACCTTTCTCACTGATGTGACTGAGCCTCTTATGCCACAACTTGGATGAAAACTGCACTCAACAATGCAAGAAGTATCACAAGAAATAGAAGCTCTAGTCCAGTACAAACCTGATTGCTTCTTTCCTTGAGCCACAATCAAAGAGAATTTAGAAATATTACATTGAAAATCACCAAAAATACTGATAAACCCTTCATCATCAAGAACACTAGTAGAAATGAGATTCAAGCGATCCTTGGGTTCATGTCTAACATTCCTCAAAATCATCTTATTTCATGTACTGGTCTCTAAACAAATAGTCCCGATGCCTACAATGTCAGCATGAACATCATTTCCCATCTTTAAAATCCCAAAATGACCAGAGATGTAAGATATAAAGAACTCATTCTTCGATGTCATGTGAAAATAGGCACCACTGTCAACAACCCAGCAAGAATCATCAGAAGTAATGTTAATGGAGTCATAAACAATAACAAGATCACCCCCTGTAGCAGCGGCAACATGATCATAACCATCACCATTTTTCTTCTGTGGATTTTCCTTCAATATGTTATCTCTTTTTAGCTGATAAACAAATTTCTTAACATGCCCCTTCTTACCACAATGATGACATTCAAAATCTCTCTGCTTTGGTCTGGATTTGCTTCTACCTCTACTCTTACCTCGACTACTCTACCCCCAATCCTAGCTTCTCCCCCTGTTCATTGTGACTAAAGGCTATGAAGAAGATTTATCTTGAGTGCGTCTCCTGACTTATTCATTTAAAATAGCATACTTGACAAAACTAAATGTCCCAACACCATTAGGAGAAGAACCGGTTAGAGTAACATTTAAATTCTCCCATGAATCGGGTAAAGTGTTAATTAGAAAAAGAGCTAAAACCTCATCTTCAAAATTGATACCCATGCCAGACAACTGATCAAAACATCCTTGATATTCACTTAAATAATCAGAAATAGACATACCTTCTCCATACCTCAAGTTCATCATTTTCCTGAGAAGAAACATTTTATTGTTTTCCATCTTGGAAGTGTAGGTCATCTCAAGCTTCTCCCACAATGTTCTGGCATGAGAGATGTTGACAATGTGGTTCATCATGTTGTATTCGAACCATTGGTGAATGAATCCACAAAACATCTCACGATCGAATGCCCATTATTCATCTAACATCCTCTCTTGCTTCTGGGTACTAAACACTGGAAGATGCATTCACTTGATAAAAAGTAGATCCTTCATTTTAAGTCACCACACATGGTAGTTGGTACCATTAAGAAAAATCATCCGACTATAATTGTCCTCTATAATAAATATGAAAAAAATAACCAAACCCTCTGATACCAGATGTTGAGAAATATGGGAAAGTGATGAACACACAAACAATTAAAAATCGAACGCACAGCGGAAATAAAATCTTTCCCCCCAAAATAAAATGGATGCACAGCAACCTGAAATTAAATGTGCAGAAAATAAAATTGACAACAAAATTTTTTACGTGGAAAACCTGAAAGGGAAAAACCATGGGACCTAGTCTAGAAAGAGGGATCCACTAAAATCAAGAGGTACACGGTAGAGACTCCCCAAAAATGTAAGGGATATCAAAAGTAATACTCAAGAATAAAATTGTGGATCAAATATGGAGAGCAGTAAAGATGATCGTCTAAGAAAGGCGATCACCAAATGAGATTTTCTCTCAGTGTTGTTGCTACCTGTGATGTTGAAATGCCTTGCCTCTACTTCCTTATATAGGAAAAAGAATCAGTGTCAAATAATTTCACCACATCAAAAGAGTGTCACCATGTGAATTAATTCACGTGGTCTTGGCCCGCATTAATGAAACACCACATTAAAAGAGAAATCGCATGGGCACCATTTGAGGAGGCATTATGCGGTGCGCCAACCCGGAAGGCGCCCAACATAGCTCACCACTGCTTCACTGCCGGAAGAAGGATTCTATGGGGAGGCTGCCACTGCAACCTTCTACCAGCTTATTAAGTGATTCATTAGAGAAGAAGAGTATCTTGGGATTGAAGGCGAGTAAAGTACAGAAGAATTAGAATGGAGATTTCTGCCAATGGGGATGGGGAGACATTGTCATTTTATATATGATCGGTCATCAAATATTTATTAGTTATTTATTTTTGAATTTTATGTTTTCATTCAAAAAAAATGATTTTTATAATACTAATATAATTAACAATAATTAATAATATAAATGTTCTAAAACTGGGATCTAGACTCTTTTTTTAGTAATAGATATGTAATTAATAATAATTATTAACATAATTAACATTAATTAATAATAATCAAAATGATAATGTCATTAATAATAATTGATAATATAATTAATAATTTAATTAATGATAATTAGTAATAACTCCCTATGTAATTAATGATAATTAGTCATGACTATTAATTAATGATACATGAATTAAAAATGTAGTTAACCATAAGAGGCATGATTTGTGAGTTGGAAAACCCAAAATCACAACCAAAAGAAAATTAATTAATAATGTAATTAAAAATAATTTATAATTAAATTCATATTAATTAATAATGAAATTAATGATATTTAATAATATAATAAATGATATTACAATTATTATTAATTACACTTTTTTATTAAATAATCATAATAATAATAACATTGGAACTTCTGAACACTATATGTAATTAAATATGTTCAATGAGTGTTTTCATTCTTTATGGGGAGGGATGACGTTTAACCAATTAATGTGTTTGAATGAATTTTTATTTGCGACAATGCTACATGAAACATGTGGTATTTTAAGCACACATGATAGGCCTTTGGGCCATGATGAAGAGGCTTTCAAGCCATCAAATATGGGGCCTTCAAGTCATAAAAATTGTAATAGATCAACTATTGGTGGGTCCACCTTTGGAGGCCATGTGGTTTGTTCTTGGTGGTCCAAAGGTGTGTTAGTTGTTTACTTTACCTGTAACTTCAAAGACCTTAATAAATATTAGGATTATCCTCCTTGATTCAGAATCATGGGTTTGGGTGTGCGTTTTCTTAATGAATTTTCATAACACCATGGGTTTGGGTTTTCAAACCCATGGTTTGTTCCATTTTTAATTATTATGTCTCATGGGGTGTAGCCTGTAGTGGTGTCGAGAGGTTAGTAATTCAAATCTCCTTGGGTGTGTATGCGCGTGTGTGTACTTTGTATTTTCCATTGTAATCCCCATGTAATAAAATTATTATTATTATTATTATTATTATTATTACTACTACTACTACTACTACATCTATTATTATCATTACTATTATTACTATTATTATTATGAACATAACCTCAACCCCTGATACAAGCCTTATACTTCCCCGTGTAGCGCTCCCCCAACCGAAGCCTAGTACATAACCTTGTCTCATTATTTATATTGTAATTAAACTATGTAAAACTACATCTCTCCACCTTGTTGTGAACATTTGAAGTGGTGAAATCATTTAGGCATGAAATTATGGCGTTTAAGAACAATCTGTGGGAACCGAATACTCAAACTCAAGGACCGAGTTAATACCCACCCCTTTCCACTAGACTGCCCCTAGAGGGGCCATTATTATTAATTATTAATTACAATAATATAATAAATAATAATTATAATATTATTTATTATTAACCATTTTTGGGTGTGGTTGTGTTTGTTGACAATGCCAGTTGACCGCAAATGAGAATGGTTGGTGTTTCCAAAGACATGTTTTTAAGGTGGCGCAGTTTCTCAGTGTTTATTAATTTTTAGGGACTCAAAATCAGAAGTTTGATGTTGGAAAAGTATTTATTCATGGGAGTGAATTTTATGATTAAAGTTGGAGAAAATTAGCAAAGGGTGAGAACCGTGGGCCGCATAACATGTTTTGGGAACGGTACATGTAGCAGCAAAAGTGGTACACGGGTGAGGTTTGCGGAACCAAAAACAGTTCGTGGATAAGAGGTGGTGCGTTACATGGATAAGCTGATGTCGGTGGAGGAAATTGACCGTCTAGGAGCAAACAAGGTACGTGTAGCACATAGGAAAATGGTTCATGGATGGGTTATGGTTCGCAGTGGCTGAAGAATCGGTAAGCGGTGGAGGCTGGATTAAAGATTTGGTAAATCTTGATTTAGTAGATTAAGAGGATATTTTTACCTGTATAAGAATTGATAACCCCACCTATTACTATGGAGATTTAATTTTATTAGAGAACATATTTTTCTCTGGGAATTCGGCAAAGTCCGAAAGTGGTTCTCGCTGAAGGTGTTTGTGGGGATTCTTAACCCGCATAGGAAGTTCGGTACGTGGATGAGGAATCTCTGGTATGCGAGAGGGAGAATTCCTCAAGCAATACGCGAAGGGGGAGCTCTGGTGCGTGGAAGAGAATGTTGTTCGCGAACAGAGAACAATTCAAAGATAGGAGGGGTTTCGCAGAGGAGGTTCGCGGAATCAGTACGTGATAGCGGTACGCGATCACGAAGGTAGAGGTAGTCTACAAACAAAATACGGTTCATAGTAGTGGTGACGGTACATGAAGAAGGTGTCCCATGTACCAAACCTGGTACTCAGTATGTGGGAGAGGAATTTGGTTCACTGTTTTCTCAAGGAATCTTGAAAAGGCTTTAATTAAGTTTGCGAAAGTATTTTCTGGTACCCAGTAATACTCAGGAAGGTTGAATTCATCTATGGGTGAAAAAATAACTTTAATAGAGTATCTACCTATAGTTGAGGATGCATGAATTCATGAAAATGAAGGGACCCACATGTCCATAAACTTTTTTTGGCCTATAAGTTCAAATATTGTGAGTGAATTCCTTCCCAAGAGCAGTGAGGGAAGGAAGAGGAAGACGATGACCCTTTCCACCGGTAGTGAGCCAAAGAAAGAGGCATAGGGAGTGACCCTTGAGAATGCAGTCAGCAGACCCTAAACCTTGTAAAGGTAGTGAGCCTGGGCATAGAAGATCTATCCTGAACATTGTACTCATTATTGGACATGAGACTTAATGAATATGGTACATCGGTGCATTGTCATTGTATACTCCTTAGACGTAGTCTAGTGAGGGTGTACTAATAAAAATCATTGTGTCCTGTGCATAATTTCATATCAATTTGTATATTTCCATGAGAATTGAGTTTTGTCTAACAACGAAACAAGATCCAAAAGGGAGAAAGTTTTAGTCTACCATACCTTGATTCACCCCCCTCTCAAGGTATTCTACTTAGTGGACCTAACAATTGGTATCAGAGGGAAATGTTGAAAGTCTGTGGTTCTCTCTCAGAAGAAGAAATAGAGGTGGTCAATAATAAATGAATTCCGATCTTCAATGGAAATAATTTTTTACTATGGAAGAATCGAATTCAACACTACTTCTAATCAGTTGGGATGGATGTCTTCACAGCAGCTATGCATGGAATATTAGCTGACATTAATAGTGGTGCTTTATCGAAAGCTGAAAGAATGGTATTGAATATTGATTCTAAAGGGATCAATGCATTAGGGGTAGGCCTATCAAATGAAATCTATAGTAAGGTGATGTCTTGTAAAACAAGACATGCAATGTGGGAAAAATTGTTGAACATTTATGAGGGCGACACAAAAGCTCGAGAAGCAAAGATATAGGTTCTGTGGAACAAGTATGAGGATATCAGAATGAATCCCAATGAGGTTGTTGATGCATTCTTTGAAAGGATATATATTATTGTAGAATACATACATGGTCTTGGAGAAGTCATTGAAGATATGAATATTGTGAAACATATATTGAGGAAACTTCCACCGTGGTTCAATCCAAAAGTTTCAGTGTTGGAAGACGAAGAATAAAAAAAGATGACACTAGATAACCTGCACATTACCCTTATAGCATATGAAATTAGAAAATATGACAATTATGTAATGGAAAAGGGGAAGTCAAAGGAAGTGGTGTTCAAGGCCATAAAGAATCTCTCCATTGAAGATAGTCTATAGGAAGAAAATATGGATGATGTCAGGTCATTTCTATCCTCTAATTTTCAAAGAGGAAAAGGAAAGTTCAAAGGTAAATGTCTATTTTCATGATTTAGATGCGGAAATATTTGGCATTTTGCATCAAAATTTTCTAAGAAGTTTGATGATGAAAATGAAGAAAATGATGAAATTTCCCAAAATAAGTATTCATCAAATGAGAAAAAAAAGGAAAAGTACTAGTAGAAAGTTCTGAAAAAAGAAGAATCTGCTTTCGAGAGAGGATGAAAGTTCAGAAGAATCTAAGATAGAAGAGTTGGAGGACTGCATGGATCATAAAGTAGATACTTTTGTGGCAGTTCCTAGAAAATCTTTAACAAGATAAGAAAGTGACAATGAAGAAGGATAAATTGAATAAAGATTTGATCTTTAGGCTGAACTAGAAGATGACCCTGAAAAGGTATATATTTTGAGAGTCAAAATGAAGAAATATAACAAAGTTGTTTGTGATTCCAAACTCTTTATGCAACAGTAGGAAGAAGATAATTCTGAGATGAATGAAGAAATTAAAAAGTTGAGGTCTTCAATGCCAGAAATCTCTGAAAAGGTGGTTGAGTACAAACTCAAAATTGAAGAACAGAAAATTGAAATTGATAGTTTGACTGAAACTAGAAAAGATCAAATCAAATGTATCTAGCATCTAGAAGAATATGCCGTTAGTCTGCAATAAACAATTAAAGGTCAAGAGAAACTGCTAACTCTCGGTTCGACATTAGAAAAGAAGATCATACAAGAAACAAGTAAGATGATATTTGAGAGGAATGGTCCATCAAATCAAAAGGGGACTGATCTAAAACAGAAAGTAGTTATGGTTCAAGTTAGACCACAAGAAACCACTATAATATTGAAGACTAATTTTGGTATGAAGCAGAATCAGAAGATTTAGAGAACCCAAGACACAACTTATGGTGCATCATTACCACACAGGAATGTACCTCATATAATATGCTATTGTTGTGGTAATATGGGACACTCTCAAAATGAATGTTCCATAGAAAAGAGGAACCAAAGGGAATAAGACCAATATAGGTGGTCCTATAGAGTTCAAAATTACAGGTCATCATTTAACGGTCATTGTTTCTGGTGTAAAGGACTCAGACGTATGGAAATATATTTCACATCAACAATGTAGAGGAATGTGCCGAGGAAAACTGAATTTGTTCCTAAGAAGCAGCCAAAAGTATCTTCAAGTGAGATGAAAATTCAAAATCAATTTTCAGTTATGCAGGTTGAAGATGACCCATCATATACTAAGGAAGATCAAGATTATCATTCCATGTTGGTTATGAATTCAAAGGACTGGGTTGAAAAGAAAAGGGACGAGCAGGATGTGGTTGCAGAAATTGCGTTCAAGGCATCAAATCACACATGGATATAGATAATTGATAGTGGATTAACTTCCCATATGAAGGGAAATAATAATCTAGTAACTGGAATCAGTTATGATAAATAATTTATTGTAAGATTTGGTAATGATGAGGGCTTGAAAATTATTGGTTCAGGAAAAGACAAGTTTAGAGGAAAAGACATGAGACGAGCAGATGTTTTGGTTGTTGAGGGGCTTAGTCACAAATTTCTTAGTGTTAGTCAATTGTGTGACTCAGTACATGCCATAAGTTTTTTCAAGAAATTATGTATCATCAAGGCAAAATATGGTGCTGTTTTGTTGCAAGGAAAGTGTACGAAAGGGAATCTATACCGAATGAGTAGAGAAGAAGATACATTCTTTCTGTATAAGGATAAATAATACAAGTTATGGTATAATAATATTGGGCACATAATCCCAAGGTTCCTTGGAAGATTTGGTAAGATATGATGCAGCTAAAAATCTCCCTATATTATCATGTGTTCATACTCATACGTGTGATGCATGCCAACATGAGAAGATCATTAAAAAGACATATAAGAAAAAGGAGAAAAGGTTAATGAAACTGCTTGAGTTGGTACATATTGATGTGTGTGGGTCAATTTCCGCAAGTACTATTGATGAGATGAGATATTATGTTCTATTAATTGATTACTATAGCAGAACGATATGGGTTTCAATAATCACCCACAAATCGGAATTGTTTAGTTTCATTGCAAGATATCGATGGTAATGTGAAAAGATGCTTGGTCAGAAAATCCGGACGATTCAAACAGATAATGGAACAGAGTTCACAAATAGACAAGTGGAGGATTATCTCGAAAAACATGGGATAAGGCATCAAGTTTCATAAGTAAGAACTCCACAACATAATGGAGTAGTTGAGAGAAGAAATCGGATTGTCAACAACATGACCAGAACAATGCTCATTGAGAAAGACCTTCCAGAGAAATTTTGGAAAGAAGTAGGGATGACAGCAGTATACACTTCAAATATAGTTTTACTTTATCAAAAAGGAGAGAATACTCCATATGAGTTATGGTATGGAAAGAATCCATCATTAAAGTACTTTTTAATATTTGGAATTAAATGTATCATTCTTAATAAGAAGAAAAATAGAAAATTTGAATCCTGTGGGGATAAAGGGATATTTCTTGGCCACTCAAAGAAAATCAAAGCATACAAATGCTTCAATAAGTAGTTGGGAAAAATATTTGAATGTCATTATGTGACTATAGTAGAAAATGAATATAATTTTCAGAAAATACATGATTAGACTGAGGAAGATAGAGATAAAGAGATGAGCAGATCAAGAGATGATCTAGCACCATAGATTGATTCAGAATAAGACTCGGATGATGAGAATAAATTAGTTTCTTCCCAAATACCAGAAAGAAGGGGAAATTGATAGACAGAACATAATTGGTGATCAGACAGTACTAGTGTAGACAAGAAGGATGAATTCTCCACAGAAAGAATCATACTTATCACAAGTAGAGCCTAAATGATTTGATGAAGTAGCTGGAGATGAGAATTGGGTTTAGGAAATGAATTAAGAGCTTAAACAAATTGAGAAGAATCAAACGTGGGAAATTGTTTTGAGACTAGAAGACAATAATTTCATAGGAACAAAATGGGTCTTTCGAAACAAAATGAATGATGACGGTGTTGTGATTCAAAACAAAGCACGAATTGTGTGCAAAGGGTAATCCTAGATAGAGGGTATAGATGTCGATGAAAAATTTTCACCTATTGCAATGTTGGAGACTATTATATTATTATTGGCCAAGGCCATGCAACGAAAGTTTAATGTTTTTCAGATGGATGTCAATTTAGAATTTCTAAATAGAGTTCTCGAAGAATAAGTCAACATTGAGAAACCAGATGGTTTTCTCATTCATGATGAGAGACAGAGTCTGTCGTCTGAAGAAGCATTTTTATGGTTTGAAGAAATCACCAAGAGCCTATTATTAAAGGCATGATCAGTTTCTAAAGAACCTCGGTTTCTAGTGTGGTGGGGTTGATTACAATCTATATTTCAACAATGGAAACAATCAAAGGATGATGGTGCAGGTTTTTGTCTATGACATAATCTTTGGTGGATCAGATGAAGTATAATGCAAAGAGTTTTCTGAATTCATGAAAAGTAAGTTCGAAATGTCAATAATTGGTGAGCACACATTTTTCATTAGCTTACAGCTAACTCAAATAGTAAATGGCACTTTTATTTCTCAATCTAAATATGTCAATGAGGTTTTCAGAAGATTTGGAATGGATAATTCCAAAGAGATGAAGACTCTAGTTGCTACCAAGTTCAAACTGTCACGAGATGATTAAGGAAAGGCAGTTAATATCATGGAATATAGGAAAGTCATTGGAATTCCGTTTTACCTGACAACAACAAGGCCTGATATCATATTTTCCACATGCCCAGAAGTGAGGTATCAAAGCAATCCTAAAGGGAGCCACATGATTGCAGCAAAAATAATTATTTGGTATATCAAGGTAACAATGGATTTTGGCTTAATGTATAATGAAAAATATCAGCCATAGTTATTGGGATATACATATGCGGACTGGACTGGTTCAGTAGGTGACAAGAAATTAACATCAAGAGGTGCCTTTTATCTTGTAAGGTTGTGTATTTCTTGGATAAGCAAGAAACAAGATTACATTTCATTAAGCACCATAGAAGATGAATATATTACGGCTACTCAAGCTTGAATGCAGATATTATGGATGAAGCATCAACTTGAAGATATGGGAATTGAAGTAAAATCTTCGATCGGAATCCATTGTGATAATTCAAGTGCTATAAATCTGATCAAAAATCAAGTTCATCTCTCAATAACAAAGCACATTGAAATAAAATATCATTTTGTCCAGGAGAAGGTGGAGCAAGGGCTTGTGAAGTTTGAGTATGTACCTACAAAACAACTGGTTACAAACATTATGATAAAGGCCTTACCCAAAGAAGAATTTAAAAGGCATCGAATGGCTCTGGGAGTCCAGTCGACTTCCCTCACTTGAAAAAGTGTGGATGTGAGTCCCCCTCTTCCCGAGGTATGGTGTGTCTTTACCTAATGTACTGATATGTGTTATTTAACCTGTTTCAGACAACCTTAAAGTTCCCTTTGGGTTCATTGAAAAAGGGGGAGAAAGTGTGACTTCTATGGGGAGAAAAGACATGGGTAGAAGATGTTAAGTGGAGTAGCAAGTTAGGGGGAGTTGAAGATGAGTTGAAGCTATTTTGAAGAGATATAAGATAGGGGTATCATTAAATCTGGCAATGCTAGAAGTGATTGATCAAATAATATATATCACGATAAATGAGGATCGTGATAAAAGCAGAAGAGTGGTGTTGGAATGGTGTTAAAAGGCTTCCAGAACTCAGCAACTAGTATCAGTATGGTATCATTAGTTGGCGACAGAAATGAAGTGATTATTTGATGAAATTTTCATTTACTCTGGTTTCTCACACAAATCATTGCTCATGTGGGCTTAGAGTATGTTTTGAGTTAATATTTGATTGCTATCTTAATCATGTGAAACAAATGGTGGTTGAAGTTGGAAGGAGTTTTAATGAGGTATCAAAATGTGCAAGCATTATTATAAGAAGAGTTTTCAACAAACCCAAAGGGAGAGATTGTTGGAAAAAAATCACTCAAGGTGTCCTCTCGGTATGTTTTGGGTGTGGTTGTGTTTGTTGACAAAGCCAGCTGACTACAAATGATAATGGTTTGTGTTTTTCGAAGACAGGTTTTTAAGATGGCATAGTTTCCAAGTGTTTTCTAAATTTTAGGGCCACAAAATCGGGAGTTTGATGTTTGAAAAGGAAGGTTTTCTTCATGGGAGTGAATTGTATGAAGAATGTTGGAGAAAATCAACCAAGGGAGAGAACCGCAGGCCGTACACCATGTTTTGGGGATGGTACTTGGAGCGAAGGAAGCGGTACGTGGGTGAGGTTCGGGGAACCAAAAACAGTTCGTGGTTGAGCAGCGGTGTGGTACGAAGATGGGCTAAAGTTGGCAGAGGAAATCGACCATGTAGGAGAAATGATGGTACACTGAGTGTGTCGGAAAATGGTTCACGGATGGGTTGTGGTTCGTGGTGGCTGAAGAATTGGTATGCAGTGGAGGCTGGATTAAAGATTTGGTAAATCTTGATTCAGCGGATTAAGTGAATATCTTTTCCTATATAAGAATCGCTAACCCCACCTATTACTGTGGATATTAAATTTTATTAGAGAACATATTTGGCTTTGGGAATTCGGCAAAGTCCAAAAGTGGTTCATGCTAAAGGTGTTTGTGAGGATTATTAACCCGCAAAGGAAGTTCAGTACGCTGAGGAGGAATCTTTAGTACGCAAAAGGGAGAATTCTGCAAGTGATACATAGAGGGGGAGATCTGATACATGGAAGAGAAGGAAGTCTGCAAATAGAGAATAGCTCACGGACAGGAGGGGTTTCGTAGATGAGGTTCACAGAATTGGTATGCGGTAGTGGTACATGATTGCAAAGGCGGAGGCAGTCTGCAGATGAAGGGTGGTTCGTGGTAGCGGCGACGGTACATGAATAAGGTGTCCCGCATACCAAACCTGTCACTCAATATGCGAGAGAGGAAGGTTGTTCTCGGTTTTCTCAAGGAATCTTGAAAAGGCTTCAATTCAGTTTGCAAAAGTATTTTTCAGTACCCAGTAGTACACTAGAAGGTTGAATTCATCTGCAGGTGAAAAAGGAACATCAATAGAACATCTACCTACGGTTGAGGATGCATAAATTCATGAAAATGAAGGTATCCACATGTCCATAAACCGTGTTTGACCACCAAGTCCATAAACTGTGAGTGAATCCCTTTCCAAGAGCAGTGAGCGAAGGAAGAAGAAGATGGTGACCCTTTCCACCTGTAGTGAGCCAAAGAAAGAGGCATAGGGAGTGACCCATGGGAATGTAGTGAGAAAACCCTAAACCTTGTAAAGGTAGTTATCCTGGGAATTGAAGATCTTACCCGAACATTTTACTCAATATTAGCTAGGAGCCTTAGTGAATTTGGTACATCGGCGCATTGTCGTTGTGTTATCCTTGGACGTAGCCTAGTGAGGGTGAACCAAGTAAAATTTTTTGTGTCATGTGTATGATTTCATATCAGTATGTATATTTCCATGGGATAAAGAGAGAATAGAGTTTTTTCTAACAACAAAACAAGATCCAAAAGGGATAAAGTTTTAATCTACCATACCCTAATCACCCCCCAACTCAGGGTATTCGACCTAGTTGACCTAACAATATTGTTATTTAATATATTATTATTATTATTATTAATTATTATTAATTTAATTTTCATTACTATTAATTATTATTAATTTTTAATTACTATTAACTACAATAATTTTATTTATTAATTTTAATTAAGGTAATTAATATATATACACATACATTTATTAAATGTGGATGAATGAAAAACATTGAGAATTTTTCAATGGGTTTTATGGGAAAAACGTTATTGAAGAGGATCTTAGTATCTCAATGCATCATCCCATTTTACATATTTATTTATTTAAATTAAACCGGGATGACAATGGGTACACACTAACCAGGTACCAGACACTATCTGACCTAATTAAACAAGGTTATGATAGTGGTTGAACGAGTATTTATAGGGTTAGAGTACTGAATTGAAAACTCGATTAATAAATAAATAGGGTTGGGGTAGTGGTTTTAGGATATTATAAACTAGAACCTGATTATAAAAATTATTATTACTTAATAAATAATAAATTTTAAAGACATTACAATTATAAAAAAATAATAATTTTGAGTCTGAATCATATTATATTTATAAGTTTTAAATTTGAATTCATTGATTATATGTTATTGAATAAAGTTTAATTAAAAACTATATTTAATTAATTTTTTAATATTTTTATTCTAGTTTTATAAATAAAATTTAAATATTTTCATTTCTAATTAGGTACGTCGATGGAATGGCCCGAAGGTCGTAGATTTTTATTTTTATTTCTAGATAATCACCTCTTTAACTAGGTTGTGAGAGAACCCTTAAATGATCCGGAGGCCCAAAGACACAAATCCTGAACTACATGGTTCGGAGGCCCAGGCTCACAATCCCTTTACAATATATTGAACCTTGACTACATTTGAAAAAATTAAATAGGGTATGGTTAGAGTAGTGAATTTAAAAAATAAATGGGTTATGTTTTATGTTAGGGTTAGAGTTTTGTAAAAATAAACAAGTTAGGATTCATACAACCCAAATTCAACGGGTACCCAACCCATTTCCATCCCTAAAATTAAATGATAAACATGAGTTTTTTAAAATGTTTTTATTAAAAAAACTAATTATTTAAATGGGTTTATGAGTCTTTATGTGTAGCGTTTAAACCATTCATATTTTTAAACTAATAAAATATAATCAATTTAACTATTATTATATTTTTTATTAATTATATTAAAATAATCTTAAAAATATCATTTAAAATTACACCGAAATAAATCTTTTATAAAGGTCATTGAAATATTTAAAAATTTATTTTAAAATCATGTTCAAAATTTTAAGTGTCAAATAATAATTTGTTAATAAAAATAATATAATATTAATAACACGTGATTATTAACAATAATTTAATATTAATATCAATATTTTATTGATAATTTATAAAAATATATTAATAATTAATATTGTAAAGGATGATGATGATGACGATGCAATTATTAATAATTAATCCAGGGAGTCATGTCCTTCATGGACTATGAAACTACATTCACCGAGTAGTCTTGCTTCACAGCCATTATGGCGGGCGATGACACCTTGAGGGTGACGCATTTTAAGGATAGTTTATGGAATTCCATCAGGGTGCTGGTAAAACTCTTCAAGTTATCATCATTCTTGGATATGGTGAATCGGGTGCTCATACCTGAGGGAAACTTTAAGGACTATTTGTACTCAAGTTGTGTGAAAAAATCTATTGATTATAGTGGTGATGCTTCAAATGTTAGGAGGAGAGGTTGAAATGAGTCCCATCATCACATTCAGGCAATAGACTTATGAAAACCAATGAGTAGTGGGTCTCCGATAGTGTGCTTCTAGTGTGGGTAGCTGGGTTATGTGAGGATGCATTGTGCATGAACATCAAAGGAGTGTCGAGCATGTTGAGAGGTTTTGCATCTCGAAAGGTTCTGTAGGAATCCTTTTCAAACAGATAGTGGTTAAGGACCTAAAAAGATTCAAGTTTCAGAGATCAGACCGAGAGTCGTGCCAGGTGATGGTGGCTGATATTTAGCTGCATGTGAAGGTCATGGCATAGACAATGGGACCTGGTAGTGGGGTCAGTGGCTAGTGGCTAGTGCAGCACCATTGGGAGGCCAAGCTTTAGAAAGTTGGGCTTCAGGATAGGTGCACGCCTTGGAGCTTCCAGGGTCAGAGCATTCTAGAGATCCGGTTATGGTTAGAGGCACATCGTTTTCATAGTCATATTTATTTTTTGTTTCATTTTGGAATGTCCCTTGTGCAGGGATGTCCTTTTTGGGTGAATGAGGTGCACTAGGTGCATGAAATGTATCAATGGACTAATGAGATGTTGGTTAGTAGGTTGACATTATCTCTGATACGTTACACACACACACAAATATACATATAGGGCGCATGGGACCAAGATCTTCTATGAGTTTCATTGGATGCATGGCTTGTGAGGTGCATTGGCATCTAAGCATTGATGCAATGGGGGACTTGTTTGAGGTGTGAGGTACCAAGACTGATTTGAAAATCTGATGAGATGTGGGACCTCATATGTGTCAGATGCGATATGGAAACAAGGAAGACATATCTACTGAGATGTGGGACATGATGGGTGTCAGGTATGACATTATACAAACTAATGAGTTGTAGGAGTGATGATACGTCACAGGTAGACCTTCAAGTCTAGGGATGGTCGGTGGACTGTCCCTTTTATTTGATTTTTGGGGTCAAAATAAAACTTGGGTTGGTAACTCCTAAGGTGGGGATCCCTTGAGGGAGTTGAACCATTTCCTTTTAGACTCAGTTAGTCTGGGTTAATTTTAAAGAGATGGGTATGTTCGGTACCATCTTGTATTTATGTTTTATATCTCATAGATTAGCTATATTAAGGTGAGGAGAATTTAATGTCCCAAGTTTTTGGAGTGGGTCTAATTCCTCACACGTTTTTGAATTTTTTATGTTTGGGTGGTAGACAAACTCTTTTATTGTTTATCAGAATTTAATTTTGAGAGTTTCTTTGAACAAAGGCACTAATTTTAGATGTGTCTTAATGATAAAAAAGTGTCTTTGGGGTTTGGTTGGGTTTTAGCTTCATCAAAGGTCAAAAATAAAAGTTTTTAATGTGTGTAGACTGAGGCACATAGTTTGGGAAAATCGTACAGCCTATGAGGAGTAACCATGTGGCCCTCCAGGTCTACTATGCATGATTTTACAAACCGTGAAGGAGGTGGAACATGGATGTTCATCCGTTTCTTCATTTTTTTACAGAGGTTCACGCGTGTTTTGGAAAACCGTGCATATGAACTGTGTGATCTTGGAGATTGGGTAGGGGCTACCGCACAGGCTAAACACAGTTAGCGAAACCATGTGAGCTAACCGTGCAGCCCACTTTAAAGTGGAAAATTACCATCGCTCCATTTTATTTATTTTCTATCCCTTTTTTCCTCTCCCTCACATGGGCTTCCTTTAGGCATCGTGGGAGATCCTTCCTCCTACTCTAGAGTGTAAGATAGATTCTTCATCTGGACTTCGTTTCTTGATCTGTCTGCAATGTTGGATGCATATCAGTAAGAATCAAACACCAATTGCTTCTTTTTTCCTTTTCTCTTGCCTCATGGAGCACTAAAACTATGCAAGTTTCTTTACCCTATTTTAGGGCATTCATTTAAAATGTTGATTTTATCCAAATCAGCTCGACATAGAGGCTAAGATCAGATGAGCGAACATATACCAACATGGTGTATGTGGTTCTTATCTTTCTTTGTGATTTTGTGAGTGTTTTGGGGGTGTGAATTTGAGTAAACTGTTGGGTAGTCCAAGTGAGACCCTACTAAATTCATGATTGTCATTTAAGTAATTAATTGAACCAATGAGATTCCAATGGGCATGCTCAATCAACTCTACAAATTCTTTAAGCCTAGTAAGAGGCTTTGGACCTTGGAAAGATTTGGTCAGGGTGTATCTTTTATTAAAATTGAATTGAATTATATATATGTGAGGATGGTGTTGGCCATCATATTGAGAGACAAGGTCACATGGGCACGAGGTGTTGGAATGGTGTGTCTTAGGGACATATTTGGTGATTTTCGCTCACTCGTGTTGGCAAATTCAATGTTTAGAGTTGTGTGCACACATTAAGACTCAGAGGATGAGGTGGTATTGAACACTCGTGTGTATAGAGAAATCTATCTATTGTAACTTAGGATGATGGTTGGATATTATTGTCATAGAAAGCTGCGAGGATAGTGAGGAACCATCAATTGATAGTGTTGAGACTGTCGGTTGGGGGATGAGGCTTGTCGTACTTGAGGCCGATGGGCCATGACTTATTTAGGATGAAGAACATCACCATTCCTTGGAACATTAGTCTTTGAGTCGACATGATCTTTCAAGCAAGGATTTGAGGGACCATGTATTGATTATTGGGTGTGCCTTTGAGATGTCAGATATAGTTTGGACATGAGGGGTCGGTTGGCATGAGGTGCCGAGTGATTTTATTATTGGTGGAACATGAGGGTTCACCTGGAATGATTTACATCAGCAGATTCATTGGTATTAGGATAAGGATACTCTCCACTACAGTATATCGGTATTGGCCAAAGTAGGCGATCTCTCCCTTGTGGCTGCTGATCATTAGGGGAGTGGGTTTTCATTATGCATGTGTGCAATGGTGTTTTATATTATTATTTAGATACACCTATGTAATCACAAATGTAAGATATGCACAAGTTGGTGGTGGCCTACTGATATTTTTTCGCATACCCTATATGGGCTCTTCAGGATGTGTGTAGATTTCATGGAATTTCATTCCGGTGAAGGTTTAATCTCAAGAGAATGATCTTAGTGGTTGAGTTAGCATAGGATGGATGGAAAGGGACCATGGGTTCTTGTCTCAGCTAGTGTTTCTTTTTGTTTTTTCTTCTGTATCAGCATGCTATTATATGTACGCACTATGGTCGGTCATTGGAGAGCGTTTTTCTTACTGTTCGTATAACTTGTTTTGATATGAATGCATAACAACAAATGGTATGTTTGTCTGGTTTATTTATTTTATGCTATTCTTGGTTATTTCTTTAATTGTTTCTTACTATTTCTTGTGCTTCTGTCATGAGTGGGTTATTGGTCCAATGTCTTTTGCTCTTTATTTAAATTATATATATATATATATATATATATATATATATATATTAGACCATTATTTTATAATCATACAAAGATATAGTCTCTCCACTATCACTTTTTTACAACCTCACTGCTAGTCGACAACCTTTGGCGTACGGAGAGGCGTGCCTATGGTCAGTAACACATGAACTATAGCACTGTTTGGGTGGTTAAACAGATTGGGGCACAAAAAAAAAATATATAAATAAATAGATATATCATAACTTATAAAACAAAATAATATAGAGGAGTGGTAAAGGTGTAGATATGTGAGAGGGAGGTCTCAGGTTCAAAACTCGTTGAAGGCAGGGGTGCGTGGCTATGTGAAATTGTAGGTCCTAGCACTGTTGGGGGGGGGGGGGGGTTAGAGGTGTTAAAAGGGACCATATTTTAATGAGGCTTAGATTATCAATATTTTTTTAGAACTAGTGAAAGTGATTTACATCCCTTTTAAAAGGGGATTTGTTGTAGTGTTATTTGTAATATTTGAATTGTGTTTTTTATTTTTAAGAAATAATATTTGTACTATCAATTTTTTCTCTAATTTTATATTGTTTAAATTATTTTTATGTTTTATATCTACCAAAAATTAGCACCTCTACATATGGTGTTAGGATTTTATCAATGGGTCTTATCGGTGATGATAAAATCCAGATATTTTTTCATCATTTAGCACTTCAGAATTTTTTTAACACTGAAAATGCACAATTTTTTAAATAGTAGAAGGAATGAAATTAATCTCTAAGAGCCCAGTAATTATACACCATGTCTCCTGCTGATATTTAATACACAAAATATGAACAAAAAATTAATGATTTTTCCAATATTTCAATTCCATGGAATAAACTGTAATAAAAAAACATGAAATTCTAAAAATGCATGAAAATAAAATTTTCTATAAATCACTTCAAATCCATATCCTAGGATAAGAAATTTATTATTTTTATTAGAAAATTTGTTGCAATTTTTTCTTGGAGTCCACGTTTTTGTGATTTTTCATCCACACCATCAACACCCTTTGGTTGATCCAGATCTCTAGGCAGATATGCTCCGCCACTGACTCATCCTCCCTTTGAATCCTCCCCCACTCTATATCTGCAGACCCTGACATTTTCTCCTTCTACTCCTACATAAACATCATCTTCAACCTCTTCTTCACCCCTACATTCCCCTGTCCTCACTGTAATTCTCACCGCCATCCATTGTGTCACTGTATGCCATCAGATGGATCTTGAGGTGCCAACACCTTTTCCAGAGCACTTTCCAGTGGAAGTTGTAGTGGAAAAAATAGGTCGAGCACTTCAAAGGCTCCGACAATCCACCGAGCATGAAATCACCACAGCCATCCATCACCACCGTACCCAACTCTACAACGTGGTTCTTTAGGCACTCTCACAAGCTCACCACTTCTTCACTGCTACATCCACCGACGACCGACGATGAGGGTGCTATTATTCCTCTGAAATTGGGTAGTAGAGGATTATTCCCTCCATCGTAGCTATCACTAAATGAAGGATTATGAGGGGAGGCCACCACCAGAATCTTCTAACAACTTATTTAGTGATTAATTATAAAGGAATAGGATCTTAGGATTGAATCTTATTAAAGTGGGAGGTTAAGAGAACATATATTTTTGCTTATGGGTATGGGGAACTATTGTCATTTTATATATGTTCACTCATCAAATATTCATTTGTTATTAAACACTTTTTTTAAAGTCCAAGGGGATTTAAACCCTCTATAGACTATCCAAATCCCTTCATTGTGGTCTCCTATAACTTAAAAAACTCCGTCTACGTTAGGACTGCTAAGAAATGATTGTGACGTCCCAATGAAAGGGTTATCCTCTGTTGAATTTTCATTTGGCCCTTCAATGGTTTTGGTGGATAACAGAAAAATTGACCAATTTTGATTTGCGGGATCTGGAACATAAAATACATGTACTGCCTGTAATGCCATTATAAATGGTTCATCTTAGTACCCTTCCCTACTAAAATCAACTTTCATGAATCTCAACTCATCTATTTTAATATAACTTCTATTATCAACCCACTTGCATTGAAAAATCAGCACTTGGAAGTTCGTATAATCCAACTCCTATATTCATTTGATGATTCCAAAGTATGACATATTTTCATATATTGAATTTCTATCCTTAACACCGAAATCATGCATCACTTCAGCCATAAGTGTAACTCCACTATTCTACATGGTACGGTCTTCATCATGTTCAATAGTATAGAATGTATAACCATTAATTACATAAGCATTACAAGATAATACATACACACTTGGTCCTCTGGCTAGCCATCAAAGTCATTCTAAAATTGAGTTTGGATTTTCATCTCACTCCTTAAATATATGGTCCTGAAACCATCCTATAAACTATTGATTTTGTGTATTTGATATCCATTTTCATCCCTTGATGAATTTAATTTCCTAAGAACTCCTTTGTGGTTTTCGACATATGAGTCAACCTCCAAATTATTATTAAAAATGCAAAGGTGGGCCTACTCCCAATCTATAATATTGACTGTGACAACCTCTCTTCTAGAAATTCCTTTACTCGGAATCTGCCCAGTGTAACGAGATTTTAGTAGACCAATGATTTCTACACCAGAAAGGTATTCAGTACAGAATTCAATGGCTTCCTCAACAATATATCTCTCCTCAATACAACCCTCTGGTCGACTTTGATTTTTGACATACCCTTTCAAAATCTTCATATACCATTCAATGGGGTACATAAATCTATAGTGTATATAACCATATAGTCAAATATCTCTCACCAAGTGAACCATCAAATGAACCATCATATCCAATAATGTCGGTGGAAAGAAAATTTCCAATTCACATAATATGAAAAAAAATTCTCTTTCCATACCCGTCACTTTCTTTAGGTTTATAACTCTATTACATATAGATTTGAAGAAGAAAAAGAGATTCATTAATGTATAACAGACATTATTGGAAAAAATGCAATGTAAATATATAGGAATTATATCTTGCATCAAAACGTGGTAGTCATGTGATTTAAAACCCTTTAACTATAAATATTTCATTGACATGATGTTCTTGATATTCCATGAATACCCATTTCGAACCCTTATGTCATTCAAGAATTTGAACAACTGATATCTCTCTTTCCTAGAAAGAGTGTAAGTTTCTAGAGGAAGAAAAGTTTGTTTTTCACCCTTCACTGGCACCAACTCTTCTTGTATTCCAATTTCAACCATGTCCAACCTTGCCTAAATTCCATCCTTTATTTTTTCTGGTCCATTTAGCAATGTGCTGATGACACTATCACATACATTTTTTCCAACATGCATAACATCAATAAAGTGTCTCACATACAGATAATTCTAGTATGGTAATTAAAAAAAAGATCTATTCTTCCAACTAGTTTTCATAAGGTTCTTTGAAAATAGTTTACCAAAAGTTGTTTCTAGATCTTTTACTTTCTCAAACATTGGATCATCAGTTAGTGGAGATGGTGTTGTATGTTCTTCTAAACATCCATTGAATGATGTCTTCCAAGATCAATACTTATGTCATCGGGGTATAAATCTATGATGTCCTAGAAACATGTTTTTTGATGAATGTTTCAACCTAATTGAATGTGTACCTTGTTCGTAGACGGGACACCTATGACTTCATTTAATGTTATATCCTGAAAAATTCCCACAAGCAGGAAAGTCATTTATCATCCCGTACAACATGGATCTCAACATGAAATCTTCATTTCTATAAGCATAAAATAACGTAACACCTAAATCTCACAATAATTTCAAATCCCCGATCAATGGAGCCAAATAAAAATCAATATCATTACCCAGATGTTTCAGTCCTGATATAAACATAGATAGCATGATGTGTTTTCATTTCATGCATAACCACGGTGGCAAGTTAGAATTTAACAACATACCAGCCATGTACCATGAGTGATATTTTGAAAACCAAAAAGGATTCACTCCATCTATAGATAATGAAAGACGAAGGTTTGTCAGCTTGTTTTCAATATCCGAATACACATGATCGATTCCCTTCCACAAAGGAGAGTCTGTCAGGTGACATAGTTTCTCATCTTTATTTATTCTGTCTGTGTGCCTTGTCAATTCCCATGCGGTCTCCTCACTTCTATATATGTTCCTAAACCTTAGAATTATTGAGAAGTATGATAAAACATTCATAGGACCATATTCATCTTTCTTGTATCGAGAAACACCATACTTTGGGCATTATCTAAGTGATTTATGGTTCTTTCGAAACAACATAAAATCATTTGGGAAGAAGTTTATTCATTCAGAGATCAAACCCATCAGACGTAGCATTTGGTTAGAGTTGTATGTTCGGATCAAGATCTCATTATCTTCTAGGAGCAAGTCATTGAAGAGAGAAAGTAATTATGTAAAACTGGCATCACTCCATCCATTACCTTCTTTCAAATTATACATCTTCAGTACGGCTGACAATGCTGTATATTTAGTGAAACCACCATACAAAGGCATATTTTCACAACACTTTAACTACTCAAACAATTTTGGGCAATCATGAAGTTCATCTTCAAATGTCCTTGTCATTTCCTCAATACACTACGGCAAAATCATGATTTAGCGATGGTTTTTTTTTCGTTTCGCGGCGGTTTAAACCGCCGCGAAATAGATTGGCGGCGGTTTTGAAAAACCGTCGCGAAATCGTGCGTCGGGAAACTATTCGCGGCGGTTTTTAAAACTGTCGCAGAACGTTTCGCGGCAGTTTTTTATTTATTTATTTTATTTATTTTTTTATTTATTTATTTAGTTATTTTATTTATTTCATATTTATTTTATTTATTTAATTTATTTCGTATTACTTTATTTACTTTATTTATCCATGCATGCACATCCCATGCACATGCCCATGCAATATAAAGAAATACTGCATTTGGTGAGATTTGAACCCCTAACCTCTTGCATATTTTCCAAAGATTTTACCACTCCAGCAAGCTCGTCATGTGGTTAATAAACAGAATTTAATATACTTATATATATTAATTGAAAAAACAAATAATACATAAATAATAGATATAAACTCAATAATAATAAATAATAAATAATGAATAATAAATAATGAATAATAAATAATAAATAATAAATAATAAATAATAAATAATAAATAATAAATAATAAATAATAAATAATAAATAATAAATAATAAATAATAAATAAATATAAATAATAAATAAATATAAATAATAAATAAATATAAATAATAAATAATAAATAATAAATAATAAATAAATATAAATAATAAATAATAAATAAATATAAATAACAAATAATAATTAATTAATAAATATAAATAATAAATAATAAATAATAAATAATAAATAATAAATAATAAATAATAAATAATAAATAATAAATAATAAATAATAAATAATATATAATAAATAATAAATAATAAATAATAAATAATAAATAAATATAAATAATAAATAATAAATAATAAATAATAAATAAATATAAATATAAATAATAAATAATAAATAATAAATAATAAATAATAAATAGTAAATAATAAATAATAAATAAATATAAATAATAATAAATAAATAAATAATAAATATAAATAATTAATAAATATAAATAATTAATAATTAATAAATATAAATAATAAATAATAAATAATAAATAATAAATAATAAATAATAAGTAATAAATAATAAATAATAAATAAATATAAATAATAAATAAGAAATAAATAATAAATAATAAATAATAAATAATAAATAATAAATAATAAATAATAAATAATAAATAATAAATAAATATAAATAATAAATAATAAATCATAAATAAATAATAAATAATAAATAATAAATAATAAATAATAAATAATAAATAATATATAATATATAATAAATAATAAATAATAAATAATAAATAATAAATAATAAGTAATAAATAATAAATAATAAATAAATATAAATAATAAATAATAAATAATAAATAATAAATAATAAATAATAAATAATAAATAAATATAAATAATAAATAAAGATAAATAATAAATAGTAAATAATATATAAATATAAATAATAAATAATAAATAATAAATAAATATAAATAATAAATAAATATAAATATAAATAATAAAAAATAAGTAAATATTAATAATAAATAATAAATAATAAATAAGAAATAATAAATAATAAATAATAAATAATAAATAATAAGTAAATATAAATAATAAATAATAAATAATTAATAAATATAAATAATAAATAATAAATAATAAATAATAAATAATAAATAAATATAAATAATAAATAAATATAAATAATAAATAATAAATAATAAATAATAAATAATAAATAATAAATAATAAATAATAAATAATAAATAATAAATAATAAATAATAAATAATAAATAATAAATAATAAATAATAAATAATAAATAAATAATAAATAATAAATAATAAATAATAAATAAATAATAAATAATAAATAATAAGTAAATATAAATAATAAATAATAAATAAATAATAAATATTAAATAAATAGAAATAATAAATAGTAAATAATAAATAAATATAAATAATAATTAATAATTAATAAATAAATATAAATAATTAATAATAAATAAATATAAATAATAAATAAAATTAAATAAATTTAAATAATAAATAGTAAATAATAAATAATAAATAATAAATAATAAATAGTAAATAATAAATAATAAATAATAAATAATAAATAATAAATAATAAATAATAAATAATAAATAATAAATAATAAATAATGAATAATAAATAAATATAAATAATTAATAATTAATAATTAATAAATATAAATAATAAATAATAAATAATAAATAATAAATAATAAATAATAAATAATAAATAAATATAAACAAATATAAATAATAAATAATAAATAATAAATAATAAATAATAAATAATAAATAATAAATAATAAATATAAATAATAAATATAAATAATAAATAATAAATAAATATAAATAATAAATAATAAATAAATATAAGTAATAATAAATATTAAATAATAAATAATAAATAATAAATATAAAAAATAAAAAATAAATAATAAATAAATATAAATAATAAATATAAATAATAATTAATAAATAATAAATAATAAATAATAAATAATAAATAATAAACAATAATTAATAAATAATAAATAATAAATAACCACTAACAAATATTATTATTTTTATTAATATTTTATTATTAGTACTAATAAATAATAAATAATAAATAATAAATAATAAATAATAAATAATAAATAATAAAAATAAGTAAATATAAATAATAAATAAATAATAAATAATAAATAATAAAGGTAACACATGAAAAAGTATGAAAATACTTGGTAAGGGATGGAAAATCATGAAAACACATGAAAATGGATGGAGAAGCATATGAAGAATGAGACATTAGAAAGAATGAGAACGCATGAGAACGCATGAAAACTCATGACAACTTTAGAATACCCCTTAATAATTCAACAGAATCATCATAATAACCCACAAAAAACCATTGATAAAGATAACAAGTCATGGAAACCCAAATAAACAATAATAAATGGAGCAACCGTTAAAACCCGTCAAAACGGCCATAAAGAGACAAAAACATTAGACTCACATTAACAGAGATAACTTGTGATCCGAGAGTCCGTTTTAGATCCACGACCTGTCAAATCAAAGATCCTGAAATGATATTTGACCCGATAGGTGAAAGAGTCTGAATGGACAGGCAGATTGGAAGTTATGACCATTTAAAAAAAAGCTGACGGGGAACGGGTGCTAGAAACGAGGCATCGAAAAACATAACAAACCTGATACTCACTAAAAAAGACATAACATATGGTCCAGGAGTGCATGTGGGTGTCGTGACCAGTCAAACTGAAGCTCATGGAACGAGCTATGATCCGGCATGTGGAGGTGTCTAAACTGACACGCGGATTGAAAGTTAGGTCCGTTTGAAGACAAGTTCGATGGGACACCGGTGATGGAAATGGTATTTAGGAGGCTTTCGGATGGGTTTTTGTGGTCGAAAAACATGAGAGAAACTTGCTTCTATCAACTTGGAGCGTAGATCTTTTCGTTGGCTTCGATTTGATATGTGGTAGAGCCCAAACAGACACCCGGAGTGAAAGTTTTGGCTGTTTGAAGTTGGAGAACTTTTTTCAACATTTTTATAACACTAATATCTTCTTCACCTTAGATCGTCTTATGGTTTTGATTATATGTGCCTCTAGATATATTAATGAGCTTCGATTTGACTGGTCGTGGTGCTCCAACGGACGCCCGGATCAAAAGTTATGGACGTTTTAGTGATTTTGGGGTTTCTCGTGTTTTTTTATTTTTTCCTTTCATTTCGCGGCAGTTTTACCGAAACCGCCGCTATTTCGCGGCGGTTTTTTAAAAAACCACCGCTAATCCTCGAAAAAAATTTTAAAAAAATTAAAATAATAAAAAAAAATTATGGCATTTCGCGGCGGTTTAAAAACCGCCGCGAAACGGCGACCAGAAACGCATTTAGCGGCGGTTTTTAAAACCGTTGTGAAAAAACTGCCGCTAAACGGCAGTTTTCTTGTAGTGATACGATCTCTGTCATCATTCACATCTGTAATCACATCCTTGATATGGTATTATTCATTTTCCTCACTTGCAATCATATCATATGATCCATAAAATGCACTATTATCCTAACCACTAGCTCCATTAACTTTTACCCCATGTTTATTCCAACATTTATAACTCCGATCTGTTCTATGATAGATAAATTGTTCTTCCAACTTCGCTGGACTAACATGTCTGAAATACCAATAGTATATACATGGAAAAAGTATTTGATAAGGGTCGTATTCATGATATGTTGAAAACTTGATGAAAAATCTCACTCCATCTTCATACTCTCTTGTCAAATGATTGGAATTCATCCAGTCTTTATTCATATCCATCCTATTTGATTCAGTGATATTAATTTAAAAAAAACTAAATAGAAAAAACATTGATATAAAAATTAACCAAGGATAAAAATAGTTATAGACTTTAAGTCTCCTTTAAAAACTATTTATAAAATCATAGTTGAAATCCCATTAAAAAAACCAACCATTTACACAAATTTCTCTTTAAAATAATACGACCTTTTTAAAATAAACCAATCAATTTCAAACACTCTTTCTCAAAATCGTAATTCCTTTTTTATAAATCATTTAAGTAAAACTCATTACCCAATAATGTTAATCATTTAAAATGAGCAAAAACCCTCTATATTTTACAAATTTTCATTTAAAACTTCACACACCCTTTGTTAAAATAAAACTGGCACTACATACACTTTCAAAACATTCACATCCCTTTATAAAATCCAATAAAGTGAATTGAGAAACACTTCACATGAAACCTAAATCCATGAAAAGTGTTTAAATAATTTTAAAGTTATTTAAAACTAAAAAAAGGTATGTTGAACACATTTTTCAAACACTTTTTTAGTGTATTCCAATAACACATCATGGAAATAACCACTATTTCAAAATCTATGAAATGATTTGTGAAGTTTCTATTATGTGTTTTCAACTGTCTAGACCCATAAGAAACCACATGACCATCATGGAATGAAACTGTTCAAATCTTGACTCTTGATACATCACAATATAAGATATACTCATTTCCCAACTCATTTATGGTTAAGATTAGTGTTTTCATCAATCTCCCATTATGATCTTAGAATTATCACTCATGAACATCTAAATACTCATATCGAGCTACACAACCTAGGTAAAGTCTCGTATAATTTCATGTTTATTTCAATGGTATTATCATAGATGGAAATTTTATGTTAGTTGTTCATCCCTATCTCATATAATTCAAATCTCATCTTAGAATCCTCCACCATCTCACATAGAGTCTTATCTACTACTATGCCTTATCCAGACCATCAATGTAGGGTGTATAACTAGGATATGGAAACTTAAGCGTTGTTATAAAGGGTAGTGATTAAGAACCCACTCCAAACCAATCACCTAATTCCTAAGAAAAATCATAACTCATTATTACTAAAATATCCCGAAAAGAAATTTAAAAGGGAATGGAAACCCAAATAACTCCAACATCAACACTAGTGACCCCCTGTAACTCACCAAATCACATTTTCCAATCATGGACCAATATGAGCACCAAGAACAAACAAAATAGGGCATTGAAAAAGGATATATAAGAGAATCATACACTCCCATACACCAGTTCATATGCAGGGTGTGATCTAAAAATTGTTTTTATGATTTCATAAATAATTCTCTTTGAATACCTTCATAATATAGTTCATAAAGTGCTAGTTTGAACATAAGGTATAAAATATATTTTCACTTGAATTATAAAACAAGTGTAAAAATAGTAAACTTACACATTTTCAAATAACCACCCTTTTTATAATATAAAAACACGAATGACTAAAAAGTTGAAATAAAAATATCAAAAAAAGGAAAGAGGGCCTTTAAAACCATATAAGACATGTAAAATCATAATTTACCCCTCTTTAAGATCATTTTATAAAAAAAACCTTTTTCATAAATAACCACAATGAAAATCCATTTTCTTAAAACTCATTTAACAAATAACAAATTTTCTTATTTTTTAAATAAAACTTTTTAACCATTTAAATCAACCTATTTGAAAGTAAAAAAATACACACTCGAAGTGAAACAATTATCATACATAGGCACTAAGGAAACAAGGAATCATAATCCAAAAAACAACCAAAATATGGTTCCATATAATAAAAAAACTAGGGGAATAAAATACATCCAAGAAAATAAATCCTCTAAAGTATACTAAGAATGATGCAACCATCATGTGAAACTTCCTAAGACTTGTGTATTTGGATCCTGAACTAGAGATGAGGTACCTAGGTTGATACTATTTAACTTGTCATATCCAAGTTGTACTATAGAACTCACTAGGCTCTATCATGATCAGGGGATCAAAAGAAACCTGGGTCCCTTTCAATACATTCTAGGGACACTGAAACATCATGGAAAATCACTCAATCTAATTGGGTCCTTACACTAGGCAGCACACTCCACACTAGGGATTTAACTTATTTGGATCCCTACCAGTCTCCTACAACACCCATGACATTTAAATAGTGGAAGTGAGAAACCAATGAAATAATAGATCATAACATAAATATAATTTAAATAATTTTAAATTTAACCTCACCCCACCTCCTACACCCTCACAGAAAACAACCCCTTCCACATCATTTTATAAGCTTCACAATAAGCATAAGAATATAAATAATCCCTCATGGGGCCACGAGCCACAATAGGAATAATAAATGAATGGAGATCAATAGAGGGTCTCTCATATTTATAAAATAACTTCCTTTAAGTTACCAACTAGGATTTTAGAAATGTGCTCAAGAATCCCATCCATTTTCACCCCATTTGAGAGCAACATCTCAAATTTCACCCAAAAACCATTTATCAAAATGAACGAGAAAGACCATTTGGAAATCTAACAATTTTCTATAAATAAATTTTTTAAATAATAAACCCTTTTATTTTTGAAGGAAATATGTGCTAAGAACCCTTTTATTAAGCTTAAATATCCTTTTGAAAATATCTTAATCCACCATGAGAGTTAAGGGTTTCAAAACCATTTAAATAGGATGAAGGTCAATTCCATTTGTCTTTCAAAACATGACATTAAAATATCACATATTAAATTTAAATAAAAAAAATTATGAACAAACTTTCAAAATATTTAAATTCCTTTAAAAAATCCACTCGGGCCTTTTACAAAACCCTTGACATGTGACATAAGTCTATGCCAAGTCTTTAAACTATTTTCAAGCCAATTGAAACCCAACAATCATAACATAGGACTATAATTTCATAATAAATCATTTAAAAACATCCATGAAATTTATAACATGTATTACAAGGGAGTTCCAAAGAAACGCCTACCTTACTCAAGAAAAATCAAAGCTAAAACTTGTCGACATTAAGGGAGAACACATAAATATGTCAAGTGACATACTACTCAACCCCTAACGACAAAAATCCTCATCATTAAAAAGAAATTACACAATGATCTAGTGGCATCACACTTAAAATTCATAACTGAGTCAGACAAAATAAAATTAAAAAAATATGAAGTGGAACACCAACCGACATGCAATTCATTTAGTACGAAAACAAGGACCACCAATGAGCACAATTTTCAGCGAGGCATTTAGCCCGTGAAATTCACAAAAAACCATCAATATCAAAATATAATTACATAAAAACAAGAGGAAATAGATGAAAAAGAGGAGAAAACTCAGCGGTAGAGGAGAGGAGCACAATGGAGAAGAGACACACGATGGAGGTGCGACGTGCAACAGAGGAGGGGAGCATGACGGTCTGGTTTGCACATGACGGAGGTGTTGTGCGCGGTGGAGGAGAGGCGCACTGCAGTCTGATTCATGGCGGATGAGAGTCTCACAGTGGTGGTGTGGTTCACGGTAGAGGATAGGCGGTAGGGGGGAGGAGGAGGAGGAGGAGTAGGAGGCACGACAGCGGCGATCAGTTTCTGCGAGAACTTGAGGGGTGCGAGGGAGGAAGAGAAAGTTAGGGTTTTTTTATAAAAACCGGTGAACCTTTTATGAGCTCTAGAAAAAAGGTGTTGATAAAGGTATGTTTTATCAGCACTAAAATAAAAAACACTGATAAAACATGCCTCTATCAGCACTTTTTTAGTGCTGATAAAAAGTCCTTTTATAAGAGCTTTTTTAACGTTGATAAACATAGACCTTTATCAGCACTAAAAAAGTACAGATTAGGATACAATGTTAGTAATTTATTTTTATTATTATATATTTATAATATTATATATATGATAAATATATATATATTTATTTATAATTGTAACTATATATATATTTATAAAATTATAATTTAAATAATTATAAATTTATAAGAAATATACTTATTATATTTATAATCTTAGAAATATATACAATTAATATATTAATTATATATATGTTCATAAGATTATAGATATATATAACTATATATCTTCTAATTTTATAATTATTTATATGAATATATAATTATTTTTAATCATATAATTATAAATGAATATATACCCATTTATTTAAATAATTATTAAATTATAAAAAATTTATATTTAGAATATTTTATTATCTTATTAATATATTTATTATAATTTTATAATTATTTAAAGAAATATATATTTATTTATAATCATAACTAGTAAATAAATATATATTTATTTGTAATTTAAAATTATAACAAATAAATATTTATTTATAGTTGTAAGTATATATATATATATATAATTATAAAATAAAAAATATATATTTATAATTTTATAAATATATAAATAATTATAAAATTATAAAAAATATATTTATAATTTTATAAATATATATAATTAATATATTTATTATAATTTTTTAATTATTTAAATATATAAACATTTATTTATAATTAAATTTATAAATATTTGTATTTACTTATAAATATATATATTTAATTATATATTTATAACATTATAAGTATTATAATAAAAATATTTATTTTAATTTTATAATTATTTTCATATATATATATATATATATATATATATATATTTATTTATAGTTATAATTATAACTATAAATAAATATTTTTATAAATATTTTTATATAATTATAAATGTATTTATATATATATTTATTTATAAAATTATAAATTATGTATTTATTGTAATTTTATAATTATTTAAATATATATATAGTTATAATTATAATTAAAAATAAACATATTTAAAAATTATTTATATATAATTAAAATTTAATAATTATAAATATAATAAATATATTTATTATTTAAATATATTCAATGTAATTTTAAAAGTATTTTTTAGAACATAATAGTATATATGGGTAACATGTATTAATCATATATACCTAGTAATAAAATATACATAATAAAAACCGTGCTACATCAATGGACATCATGAATAATAAGGGTTTAATGTATAGATGAACATTCATGATGATACATAACATATATGCATGCATGATCGATCAATATATTTATTGACCAAATTCATTGGAAACACATATAAATTTAATAATTATAATATAAATATATATATTTAAAAAGTATTTATATATATATATTAATTATATATAAAATAAATAAAATAAATATAACAAATACAATTAATCTAATAAATCTAATAAATCTAATGAATCTAATGAATCTAATAAATCTAATAAATCTAATAAATCTAATAAATCTAATAAATATATTAATTATAATGAATATAATCAATCTATTAAATCTAATAAATCTAATAAATATATTCATTATTTAATGAAATTTATTATAATCTTATAATTATATATATATATAATTATAATCTTAGAAACATTTAAAAAAAATTATATATATAAATTTGAATTATTAAAAAAAATTAATATAAACATGCGTTTTTTATTTAATGTATACAAATAAAATATATTTTTGAATATAAATATAATAATTTTAAATAAATTAATAATATATATTTTTTATAGAGGACAAATATAATTTCATTTAAGAATATTTTCAGTTTAAAAAGTATCACAATTCTTATTATTTGTTTAGTAAATAATATAATATTATAAACTTGAAATAGGGAATCTTGTTCATTGGAGAGAGCGAGATCATCAGCCGTAGCGTTTTTTTTCTGCAAGACCTATATACATTTCATTTCATCCCCTTACCCGATCGCGCCATGTGAAAAAAATACCACCAGTCATCATCTCAGCATGTTACGAGATGATCTATTATTTTGTGGGATTGGACATGATAAAACGTGCCATGGCATAAACAGTAATAAAAAAACCTGAAATTCTAAAAACACATGAAAATCCATCTGTTTATAAATAACATCAATTACATATCCTAGGATAATCAATTTATTATTATTATTAGAAAATTTGTTCCAATTTTTTCTTGGAGCCCACGTTTCTGTGATTGTTTATCCACACCGCCAGCACCCTCCGGTTGATCCTGATCTCCTGGAAGATCTGCTCCGCCACCCACTCATCCTCCCTTTGAATCCTCCACCCCACCCTATCCACAAACCCTGCCATCTTCTCATTTTGCTCCCGCATAAACTTCATCCTCAACCTCTTCTTACCCTCCTACATTCCTCTGCCCTCACCGTAATGCTCACTGCCATCCACTGCGCCTACGTATGCCACTGGATGGATCTTGAGGTGCTGAGGGCTTTTTTGGACCACTTTCCAGTGGAAGTTGTGGTGGCAAAAACAGGCCGAGCACTTCAGAGGCTCCGGCGAGCCGCCAGGCATGAACTCGCCGTAGCCATCCATCGCCACCGTCCCCAACGCTGCAGCGTGGTTCTTTAGGAACTCTGGGTAGCTCACCACTGCTTCGCTGACGGAGGAAGGATTCTATGGGGAGGCGGCTGCCGCAACCTTCTCCCAACTTATTGAGTGATTCATTAGAGAGGAAGATGATCTTAGGATTGAAGGCGAGTAAAGTACAGATGAATTAGAATGGAGATTTATGCCTATGGGGATGGGGAGACATTGTCATTTTATATATGAACAGTCATCGAATATTCATTAGTTATTTAGTTTTGAATTTTATGAATTCATTCAAAAAAAATATTTTAATAATTCTAATATAATTAATAATAATTAATAATATAAATGTACCGAAACTGGGATATTGAATCTTCTTTTAGTAATATATATGTAATTAATAACAATTATTAACACTAATTAATAATAATCAAAACGATAATGACATTAATAATAATTTATAATATAATTAATAATTCAATTAATGATAATTAGTAATAACTCCCTATGCAATTAATGATAATTAGTCATGACTATTAATTAATGATACATGAATTACAAATGTAATTAACCATAAAAGGCATGATTTGTGATTCAGAAAACCCAAAATCACAACCAAAAGAAAATTAATTAATAATGTAATTAACAATAATTAATAATTAAATTCATATTAATTAATAACATAATTAATGAGAATTAATAATATAATAAATGATATTGCAATTATTATTAATTACACTTTTTTTATTAAATAATCAGAATAATAATAACATTGTAACTTCCAACCACTATATGTAATTAAATAGTTTCAATGAGTGTTTTCATTCTTTGTGGGGAGGGATGACGTTTAACCAATTGATGTGTTTGAATGCATTTTTATTTGCGACAATGCTGTACAACACAGGTGGTATGTCAGGCACGCAGCATAGGCCTTTGGGCCACGATGAAGAGGCTTTCAAGCCATCAAATATGGGGCCTTCAGGTGATAAAAATTGTAATGGAGAAACTATGGGTGGGTCCTCCTTTGGAGGCCGTGTGGTTTGTTCTTGGTGGTCCAAAGGTGTGTGAGTTGTTTACTTTACCTGTAACTTATAATACCTTAATAAATATTAAGATTATCCTCCTTGATTCGGAACCGTGGGTTTGGGTGTGCATTTTCTTAATGATTTTTTTGACACCACGGGTTTGGGTTTTCAAACCCATGGTTTGTGTCGTTTCTAATTATTATGTCTCATGGGGTGTATCCTGTAGTGGTGTCGAGATGTCACAGATTCGAGTCTCCTCGGGTGTGTGTGCACGTGTGTGTACTTTGTATTTCCCATTGTAATCTCCATGTAATAAAATTATTATTATTATTACTACTACTACTACTACTATTATTATCATTACTATTATTACTATTATTATTATGAACATAGCCTCAACCCCCAATACAAGCCTTATACTTCCCCATGTAGTGCTCCCCCAACCGAAGCCTAGTACATAACCTTGTCTCATTCTTTGTATTTTAATTAAACTGTGTAAAACTACATCTCTCCACTTTGTTGTGAACGTTTGAAGTGGTGAAATCATCCAGGCGCAAAATTATGGTGTTTAAGCACAATCCTTGAGAACTGAATACTCAAACTGAAGGACCGAGATAGCACCCAACCCTTTCCACTAGACTACCCCTTGAGGGGCCATTATTATTAATTATTAATTACAATAATATAATCAATAGTAATTACATTATTATTTATTATTATTAACCATTTTATTTATCAATATTGAAGACATTTATAATTGTTGTATTAATATTTACAAGTTATTATTAATTTGATCATTAGTTATATTAATAATAATTACTAGTTAAATTTTCAATTATAATTATATTTTTATTTATTAAATTATTATTATTAATTATTATTAATTTTATTTTCATTACTATTAATTATTTTTAATTTTTAATTACAATTAATGACATTACTTTTTTTATTTTTAATTGAGGTAATCAATATATATACACATACATATATTAAATGCGGATGAATGGAAAATATAGAGATTTTTTTCAATGGGTTTTAGGGGAACAAAGTTATTGAAGAGGATCTTAGTATCTCAATGTGTCATCCCATTTTGCATATTTATTTATTTAAATTAAACAGGGATGATAATGGGTACACGCTAACCAGGTACCCGACACTGTCCGACCTAATTAAACATGGTTATGATAGTAGTTGAACGAGTATTTATAGGGTTAGAGTACTGAATTGAAAACTCGATTAATAAATAAATAGAGTTGGGTTAGTGGTTTTAGGATACTATAAACTCAAACCTCATTATAAAAAAATTATTACTTAATCAATAATAAATTTTAAATACATTACAATTATAAAAAAATATGAATTTTGAGTCTGAATCATATTATATTTATAAGTAAATTTTAAATTTGAATTCATTGATTATATGTTATTAAATAAAGTATAATTCACAAATATATTTACTTAATTTTTTAATATGTTTATTTTAGTTTTATAAATAAAATTTAAATATTTTCATTTCTAATCAGGTATATGGATGTAATGGCCCAAAGTTCATAGATTTTTATTTTTATTTCTAGATAATCCCCCCTTTAACTGGGTTATGAGAGAACCATTAAATGATATGGAGGCCCAAAGACAAAAATATTGAACTACATGGTTCGGAGGCCAAGGCTCACAAGCCCTTTACAATATGTTGAACCTTGACTACACTTGAAAAAAATAAACAGGGCAGGGTTAGCATAGTGAATTTAAAAAATAAACAGGTTATGGTTTATGTTAGGGTTAGAATTTTTTAAAAATAAACAATTTAGGATTCATATACCCTAAATTCAACAGGTTCCCAACCCGTTTCCATCCCTAAAATTAAATGATAAACATGAATTTTTTAAATTGTGTTTGTGCAAAAACAAATTATTTAAATGGGTTTATGAGTCTTTATGTCCAGCCTTTAAACCATTCATATTTTTAAACTAATAAAATATTATCAATTTAGCTATTATTATATCGAGTATTACTTATATTAAAATAATCTTAAAAACATCATTTAAAATTACACAGAAATCTCTCTTTTATAAAGGTCATTGAAATCTTTACAAAATTATTTGAAATTCATGTTCAAAATTTTAAGTGTGGAATAATAATTTGTTAATAAAAATAATATACTATTAATAACATATGAATATTAATAATAATATAATATTAATATTAATAATTTATTGATTAATAATAGAAATATATTAATAATTAATAATGTAAATAATGATGACGATGACGATGCAATTATTAATAAGTAATAATATATTTAATAATTTAATTGATTATATTAATAATGAAATCTTAATAATTTGTCATTGAATTATTAATAACAATGAAATCTTTTCCTTTCTTGTCTTCTCCAACTTTTTATGCTATTTCTTTTTAATAAATTTGGGGTCATGGATTTGGTCTCCAAATCCATAATCGAGACTTTTTAGTAATAACAATGCAATTAATAATTTTGATTAATAACTAAATATGAAATTAATAACAATTAATACTATAATAAATAACCGTATTAATTATAGTTAATAGTAAAACATTAATGGAATTAATATTATATAATAATATTTAATGATAATAAATAAAAATAATTCAATTAATAATAATTAGTAATAATTTATAATGCAATTAATAATAATTAATAATATAATTACACAATAATTAATAATATAATTGGTAATTGATAGTGCAATAGTTAATAATTATTTATTAACACTTAAATTATTATTAATATTTATTATTTAACATTAATTAAAAAATTAATTATTTTTAATTACATTATTAATCTATTAATAATTATTAAAATATTATTTATTATAAATCATATTAGTTATTATTGGTAATTACATTATTAATTGTTAACTAGTATTAATTAATTAATATTAATTACATATGCCATGGGGTGCACTACCACAAATCACGCCATATATAGCGTCGACTTTTATGAGTGCTAAACATAAAGCATTTATCAGTGAAAGGTAAAAGTGCTGATAAATGTGGATCTTTATCAGCACTATTCTTAGTGCTGATAAAAACTTTTAATAGAAAATATTATTAACATATATAAAATTATCATATTTATATTAAAAAAATAATGTTTATTTATATATATTAATTAAGAAATGCATGTATATAATTAATATAAATATAATATATTAATAAATAATTTTTAATAATTCAAAAATATATATATATAAAATATTTTAGAAAAATATTTATGTAATTATAAATAAAGAAATATATATTTAAATAATTATAAATTTATAATAAATATATTTAAATAGAAATTATATTTATTATATTTATAATTACATATATTCATATGTTAATAAATATATATAATTATACAAATATAAATAATTATATAAGTATATTTATAAATATATACAAATATTTATGGGCCACTTTTTCTTGAGCCTAAGGACTATGTAATTAGTCTCCCTCTACACAAATAGAAAGAAGTATTTGATTTCATAATAAAAAGAGGCTTTACCCCCAACATTTTCTTAAAAAATAAAAAATATAATATATAAATATGGTTTATGTAACTTCTAATAAAAAATGAATCTTATTTTCATGATTTTATATATAAAAAATAATCAAATTTTTATTAGTCAAAATGATTAATAGTTTATTTATATACATTATTTACAAAATATGTATATAATAAGAATACATATAATATATGAATATTTTATTTAAACAATTATATAATATATAAATGAATATATTTATTTGGATATTATATAATTTAAAATATATGTACATGTATAACTGCATGTATGTATGTGTATGTGTGTATATATTTGTCTATATGTATATGTGTGTAGATATGTATGTGTATATATGTTTGTCTCCAATCCACGTAAATGTTACGAATTCAATTTTTAATATTCTTATAATTTATTTAATTTACATTATTCATTTATTATTATATATTCATTAATAATATTAAAAATATATTTATGTTATGAAACATTATTAAATGAATGTCATAACTATGATAATAATGGTTATGACTCATCATTACCCAATGAAACCCTTCATATTCCCAACTTATCAAAGCACTTTATTCAAGGACCCCAATTTTCTAGATTTCCACAATTTACCAAACCATCACTAAAGAGGGTTTCCAAGAATTTATAAAAAGACAATTCACAATCAACTTAACACAAGATATTCAGTTCGAAATCATTCTAATCAGTTATACTGAGTGGTGTCGAGAGTGAATCCACCTACATCAACCGTTTTGAAGAAAACCAAAAAAGGGTAAAGAACGCTCGCGAAATCAGGTCAATTCTCCATGATACCACCTTAGATCTCTTCCCCTAACAGGATCAAGACCAGATATCAACTTATTTGGAATCCATCATCTTAGATCTAGCCACAGCAGGTGTATATATATGAAATTGAGAGATGAGGATATGTAGATCTAAGAAACCGTGGTAAGAACGATGAAGAACGATAGTTACAAAAAGAATTGGGCTTGAAACGCCAAGGGATGGCTCCATATTGACTCCAATTCACTTGGGAGAGGTTATACTACCTTCCATGAAGTATATTTCCGATTTAGGGCTGCATATGAGCAAAAATGAATCCTATAGAGTAATAAACATGTGATATCCACCTTTTAGGATCTCACTCTAACCCTATGCACGGTTGGTCCACACAGTTAGTCAAACTGTGTGCTAACCATGGATTAGATAATACATGTGATTAACACTTTCATGGACTCACATGGATTCCTTAACAGTGTGCCCACCATGCCTAATCTACTTTCCAAAATCTGCAACTCTGTACGATTTCTCCTAGGATTCTGCACAGTTTAGACCAACCGTGCACATCCCGTGCACCTTACCTTTATACCCAAAACTCCTAAAAAGTTCCCCAAACACTCCAAAACTTCACCCTTATACTCTTTATATATAAAAATAATAAATAAATTGTTACATACTAGAAACCGGGGTACTAAAATATAATCCTTTTCAGTGATAAGGATAACCATCAAATAGGCCTCCCCATAAAAAACAACACACCTGATGTGGCCCAAAATATTGAATCACAGCTGCTACTGACAAGAATATCGTGAATCATGCTGCCCTAAGGCCATCTCAAAGAAAATTCATGTATCGAGGCCACCACTCCCTATCCTCGTCACCAGTTTGGAATTGAGTTCATCACGCCAGCCAGCTCCCGTATCCCAAGACCACCACCGAAGTCACCCCCATCATTTGGCGCACTGGTCATTTGTGCATTGGCACTGGCCACCCCGAAACACCACCCTGAATCTGATTCCAACATCACTAAAGGTTGAGGATCCCTCCAACCCCGTCTAAGGATAGTCACCCTTCCACAAACTCACACCGATGACCTCGTCGGCCCCCACATATAAGTCGTTACCAACACGCACTCGAACTCTATCCCCACCATCAGGCGGGGCTCCCTGCTACCATGGATTGCCAACATCCTCCCCCCACTAATACAAATATGACTTATAATAGTGCTAAAATCTTCCTTTAGTAGCACTAAAAAAGCACTGTTAGTCTCGGCGAAGATAAAGGGGGGTCCCCTTTATCATCACTAAAAATAGCGCTCATAAAGGGGGGCCTTTATCGACACTAAAAAACATGCTGATAAAGGTGATCCTTTATCAGTTCTATTTTTAGTGCCGATAAATGTATAATATATCAGTTCTAAAAATAGAACAGATAAACACTACCTTTATCAGCGCTATTTTGAGCGCTGATAAACACTACCTTTATCAGCGCTATTTTGAGCACTGATATATTATCTATTAATCAGCGCTTAACTAGTGATGATAAAGGCCAAAGTTCCTATGCAAAACTAGAACATGCACAGAACCTACACACATATGAAAACACCTAAACACATCACAAACAACACCCACAGACAAAGCACATAATAACAAAAATGCAACATACATTTACTTGAAATCATGAATACAAAACAACACACTACTATTTACATTTCCAAAAATGTTTAATTTGGTTACAATTACAATTATCCAACAAACAGTTAAAAAACTTGACGTTTCATCCTTTTTTCATCCATGATCCACTCTAAAAAATTGTTGTCCATGGTGGCAGTTTCCGAACAAAGCATTCGAACTCAGGAAAAATATTTCACCTATATAAGAAAACAAATATTATGTTAGTAATACAAAAATGAAATAAATTAAACATTAATATGAAATAATACATTAATAAAATGTCAATTGTTACCTGTTACACCATTTATTTTCATTAGTTCATAGGTCTAGGAGAGATGACTATAGAGAGAGAGTTCCTTACCCATTGTTATGTGATGACCTTGGTAGGTAAATATTTGTGGGATGGTTTGTGGACTGTGGGAATTTCATGAGGATTTCAGGATATGATGATACATAAGGGACCCAAGAACATTCCCAAGATATATGCACTCATGTTAGTCTATATAAGAAATGAAAAAAACTCATGAAATGGTCTTGATACATTTGAATATATTGTACACACTCCAAGGGTTTTGTTGATGATACCTAATAGACTGCCATGGATTTGAAGTTTGGATGTTTTAGGCTCCTACCAAGTTATATCTATTGGTTCTTATAATGGGGGGGCCAATGTTTTACCTTCTATGTTCTATAGTAAAGGGTGTGGGAATGACTAGTTCTTATAATACCTGATGTTATCCATTGGGGGCTATGGAAAGCGTAGGTCTATAGAGAACATGTTGGAATAATCATTTTTTTCTCATTTTAAAAGACAAATTATGGGTTTCCGGTACCCAAAACAAGGTTCAAGGCAAGGCCAGAAAAAAAGACTTGTACCTCCACAACCAACACTAGCAATATAGCCACAAACAAAAGAAAAAAGCACCACACTGCAGATCATAGTACCCAAAATCGTCTCCACATCCCATACCCGATTCATCTTCTCTAGTGGCCGATTCCCAAACAGAAGCCGGTCCATGCCACCTCCCAAAATCACCAACATCCCAACTCCTCAACTGATCTAGAGGCAGTTGGGTTCCACAACACTTTTTGACCAAGCTATCTTTTTTAAAGGCAAGAATCATCCCATTATCCCGCTTAAAAGCTGATCTAGTTCATGCTGGGCGCGGGAGATAGGAGTAGTCTTTCCTAGTTCTTCTTCTTAGAGTCAATGACTAGGTTCCTTCACACTCGACCATCCTCTTTTCCCCCCTTGTACTATATCGTTGTACAAATGAATATCCGGTCCATTCATATTTTCTTTATCGCCCCCATCCTGCTCCTTCCCTTTACCGAGAAAATCCTCTAAGGCACAACCATTTTTTCCCACTATTACTCCTCCTTCTTTGGTTCAAAGTATTAACCTCAATCTGAACAAGATATCCAACCCCATCAGTAGAATTATTCACAGCCCGAGAGACTTCCTCTTGACCCAGACATCCACCAATGTGCTCCTGCATGGATACCCCAGCACCCCCACCCCCACCTTCTGAATTAAGACATAAACCAGAATCAAAACTGACATTGGAGAGGCCTTCAAACGTGTTGCTTAACAGGATAAAAGGTCTGGCCTATATATCCATACCTCTAGCCCCCTGTCTCAGGTTGAACTAGAGGCACCTCTCCCTCATTGTGTTCCTCGAAGTGATCCCCTTCAGCAACCAGTACCGACCCTTCCAAGGCATTCACCCTGCCAAAAAGCGCCACAGTTCCCTGGCCATCCTTGACCAACTCTCTACTGACCTCCTCCTTTTGATCAGCCACCACTATAGGTTGATCCTCCCTGCCACTTACTTCTAGTCTTTCTTCCTATAGAATAGGTACCGCCCTCGCACCAACCTCAAACTCCTTACTTAGAACATCTCCTTATCCTCAAACAGAGCCAAGATCAGCCACAACCTTCATTCCACAGTCCTCAACTAGTTGTTGTTCCACCACCGGGAGGTGAGGCTCCTTACCCACACCTTCATTCCCCGTTTTCTCTTATCCTAGACCCGCCCCTGCACCAGCCACTAAAACCCTTCCCGAAGCACCTCCTACCCTTCAGTTAGACACCTGGGCATCTGAACAACGAGCCTTCTAGGGCCCTCCCTTATTGCAAACCACCACTAAAAGACCCAAGCGGTGACGAACTGAATAATAATCCATCCAGTCCTCATAAACCACCTACTTTTTTCACCTATACTCTTCTCCAATTGTAATCCATAAGTGGTCAAAACGTATCTGGGAAGTATCCAATTCCACACAAACCCGGGTATTAACCGAGTGACACACAAATTCTGTTTGAGAATCAGAACATAAATACCTTCCTACGAGATTACCTAGCATGCGAATAACAACCGGATTCTAAAAATGAAGTGGAATACCCCACACATCTTCACCTCCAATGGTAAGAGAGTAACAAAATCCAATATATGGATACAAATAATATATATATATATATATATATATATACTTAGTTTGAATAATCCCAAATGAGATGGTAAGGGTAGTGTTGTTAAAGGCGCATGCCTTAGGGTGCCTTGGCGAGAGGCGAGGTGAGGAGCAGCTGGAGCGCCTCATCACAGGTGGGTCCAGAAGACCTCACAGAGGCACACTAAAGGCATGTGCCTCACACGCCATCTTAGGAGGCGCTAAGGCACAAGGTGCTGTAATGGAACACCCCTAGAAAAAATAGACCTCCTTTCTAAAAATCAGCAGTGGCGAGGGTGGAAATCATGGCTACAAATATAGAGGATAGGGGCAGCAAAGATCGGGGGGCGATGAAATCCAAAATGGTGGCGGGGATTGAGACAGGATGATGAAAATCAGGCGTGGGTGCGGTCGATCAGTGAAAACCGTGGTGCACCATGAGAAATCGGGGTAAGTTAAATTAAATAGAAAATTTAATATATTAATAAAAAACATAACATACTATAAAAAAATCACTTACTGGCACCTCACTACCATTACATTTGATTGAATGTATTAATTTGTATTTTTTTTATTGAATTTAACTTTTTTAAAATTGAAAATATTGTTTAAAACTGTAGATAATTAATTATTCATGCGTGCACCTAATTTGTGCCTCACGTCGTGCCTTGCACCGCATCCCCAAGAGGCCTTTGCGCCTTATTGTGCTAGGCACCTTTGAAAGCAATGGGTAAGGGGATATCCATCTTACAACTCATTCAAGGAAGAAGAGCAGCCAACAGTTCCAAAAGTCTCTCAACGATACCCATTATCTCATGCATCTACCTTGAAATAATTGTGCAAGTCAAACAACAACTCATGTACTCAAATACAAGTTCAAACAAACGAGATACAGAACATTGAAATTTCTTAAAAATTAACCAAGGGGTACACGACGTGTGAGAGGAACCAAACGGTGTCTGGTACCATTCCACCTATGGACCATGTCAACGGGGCTACATGGACCCAATTACATATAGCAGTATATGTTGTACATGTGGAATAAATGGCGTGTCCAAACTAACTGTGACTAGGTCGTGTGCTGCTAGTCATGTGCTGCTGGTCATGTCCATGTACTTTGGTATGCAGTCGTGTACTTCCTCATGGGATCCCATCAATGTGATTCATCAAATGTGTTGGAATACTGAGGAAGGGGTACACGATGTGTTGGAGAACTACATAAAACTCCATAATTATGATTTCCTAAAACCCTATCCACCACACACACTGGGCTACACACCGTGTGTTCATCCTTGTACACAATGTGTAGTCGTGTTTTCTCCATATTCTTAAATACTATCTCTGCATGTTGAATCTGATCCCTCTACTTTAATTTCAGTAATATTTATATTTAGGCCCGATATCTAATTGAAAATGGTGGATATAGTCCATATTTGTTGTTTCCATCCATCGTATGTTGGAAAATATATTTTGTTGATCCTTGGTGGTTTCGTTGTTCACCCCATACGTAGTGCACACCATCATGCCTTAATTCAATATTGATTTGTTCAAAGATAAATAATATGAATCCAAGTATAGAAAACATTGAGTAATAAATTAAGATTTCAATACATCGGAGCATTCTCAATCCACAATTGGTACATATCCATAGAAGGGATCGATCTGCTCAAACTATTTAATCAACAAGGGTGTAAACATAAAATTTAAGATTCCTACTTGGATATTGGATCATTTTTCATCAAAAATATTTCTATCTAATGATTGAAGGAAGTCATTGTGTTCATTGTATCTCTATATTCTCTAATATGTCATTTCTTCATCATCCAAGGTTATTAACCAAAGAAGGTTGGAGGATAATCAATGATCATATATGGATAACATAAGTAGTAGGAATTCACCTTCATCCCATTTGTGTACAATCTTCCATCAGGTATGCTGCCCATTCATTTCTAAACACATCTATATCATCTTTTGAATATGAGTTTTTGTGACAGTCATGGTAGTACTGAAAAAATATAAATACACAAAGGATTAATAAATATTTTAAATGAACTCGTAATTATTTTCGAAAATACCTCCTCATGGATGCTAGTTTGTTGATGAAATATGATCTCTTTCATAAATTTACAAACATAAAGACCATAGTCTTTTCCGTTTGTTTGTTTTGGACACTACAGAAACATCAACAACAATAAGTAATTTGTTTTGATATTTGTTTGGATAGTGCAATGTTATTATATATACCAGGATACTTTTCCAGTCATAGATCTTGTAGGTGTTCTTATCCTTAGGCCCTGGATTCATTCCATGCATTAAACGATATTGATGCACCACCCTATCATAACAGAATCCTCATTAAAAATGACATAAATTATATAACTAGATGTTTAGTTTTAAAATATTGCATCTAGTATATTACAAATTAACAAACACCATCATGCATGGTCTGTTTATTGGATATCCATGCATTGAATCCAGAAAATAAATCTTTGGAGTATTCAAATTGACTGTAATCAGCATCCAGTGCACCCTAAAAATACAAAATGGAATAAGTAAAGAAAGAAATGATAACATAGTTGATATGATTAAATTCTCAAGTTTTACCCCTGCATCGTTGGTATTAAAAAGAGTCGGTCATCCGTAATTTTTTTTCAAACGATTTGAGTAGGGATGACATTATTGCGCCTCTTTATCTGATTCTATTTCGTCTTTTGAAGAGGTGGTGTGAGGACTAACGAGTCCAAATTTTTGTTCATGGGGAAATCCATTCAATTTTTTTCATATATATGCCTGCAACAAATATAAAATGTATTTAGTCATAATTATCAGAGTATATCAGCTTTTGTAAAATCAAATCATGAAAACATACCTCAGGTATAAATTTACAATTGAGGCGCCTAGCCATTCATACTTGAGGAGTTCATTTACATTTTCAGCACTAATGAAATATGATGTTTCCTCTCCATACATATTTTTTTTCAAAATCAACTATGTGAGTATTTCTGTCTTTTAACTTTGTATCCACATGAGCCTACAATGATATTAACTGTGGATATAGAAGGGGTGGGGTGAAGGTGCTCTCAGTGGACCGTTTCAATCAGTTAGTTGACCCTTGAGATAGTTTTGAGATGATATTTCATTTCACCCCCTTCTCTTTGTCGTTATGTAATAACATTCATCAATTCAGAACTTTTTTCATTAAATGTTAAAGGTCCATCTTGAAAAATAAATTTGAAATGGATACCTTTTTGTCGACATATTTTTTAAAAGAATTGTCGGCCATGTGATGAATGTTCCAACAGCTTGTTCAACCGTATGAATGTCATCATCGTCATTTGGAATAGGTAGCTTGGTACACGACTCATTAGCTACGTTAATTGACACTCTGATATGATCCTTTGGAAGCTGTCTGTTGTGTAGCATGTCGTTCTGCGTATTGAACACCGTAGCCCTCGCTACATGGCGATATGTGGGAGTTGATAGATATAAATCATAGTCATTTTAACCATGTAGAATATTAGTACAGAAAATGTATTAGTGTCTATGTGAATCAAATTTCACAGAAAAAATTATTAAAACATTCATTACCTCAGCTAAGTCAGGTTTTTTAGGAAAATGTCTTGCCTCAAAGCTGGTGGGGGTTGGGTGGGATCGTCACACATGGGTTGTTGTTGAGTTGTTTCTTCTCTTTGTTGCTCCCCCATCAATTTTGATATCATCTCTTTATGGTATGATAATTATTCTTGAAATATAGCTAATTGTTCTTACAGCTTATCCATTTTTTCATTTTGATCCTCCATTTGTTTTAGTTTTTGAAAATATGTTTAGGGTGTCACCCCAAAACCCGCACCTCTGACGCGATCATACTGTTATGGCTGCTTCAAGGCTACTAAAAGTATGTATGCATTTGGTGTGGCTGTTGTTGATTCTTGTGACTATGTCAGATAGAAAATATAGAAAAATAAGTAGTTATTGAAATGTAATAGCTATTTAAAGCAAATCAAATTTATATTATGTCATACTTACACATGTTTCCCACACTTTTTGTGTGTTTTCATCTATCAGTATCTCCTCTTTATTTACACGAGCCTCCTTCCATATCACATGGCATGGGATGGATATAGATTTCGATTTTGATTCATTAATCTGCATATAAATAGAGAAACATGGTTATGGTGTTATTTTATGTCACATACAAGTAGTACGGTAGATTTAAAAGACGTACCAATTTTTTCTCAAGTGAAGCATACCCCATCCTTGATTTACGGTAAGGGTATGCTGGTTCTGTTGTGATTTTTTCATTTTCACCACTCAGTTTCTATTTTATAAATAAAAAACTATCAATCAAAGTGATGAATACAATCAAACCTCAAACAATGTATTACCCCACACAATGTACCTAAATATTCTGCTCCCCATGACAGTTTCTAAATGCATCCCACGCTCCTTGGGATATCAAGTGTGCATAAATAGGAGGTGGGTGTTTCTTGATTTTCCCTTCTGCATCTTTAAGATTATATTTCATTAAAATTATGTAGAATCTCTATGAATCCTTCCTATAACTCTTAATACATATTCTTTGTGCGAGGAATCTACTGTAAATGCAATCTGAAATGGATGATGAAGAGTAATTCAATGTTTTGGTATTTTATTTTATTTTAATAAATTAAAAAAATTATATCACAATTTTTCCGTAATCTCTTCCCACATTAGTGTCTTCATCCCGGTAACAACATGGTTCCATGACTGTACATCAATCGGCACACATTGCCGAGTGACGATTCCAATGTAGCTACTAAATATGGCTCTGTTGGAGTTAACATGTTGGACTCGCTTATTCCATCCCACCTCAAATTTGATGCCTTTTTCTTTTGCCTTAAGAATTTTGCCTAACACTGTCAAACTACAACGCTCTTGTCTTTTTTTCTCTTTCAGGGTTTCATTTACTACCATTTCCTTAGAAATATCATCAATATGTTCCCCCAGAGTGCTAGCATTGGAACTGGGACCGGCAGCAACAGGTTGAGAAACCTGTTGTACCTTAGCACTGGGACCAGCAACAATAGGTTGAGAAACCTGTTGTTGCTCTGCACTGGGACCACCAGTATCTGGTTGAGAAACCTGTTGTTGCTCTGCAGTGGGACTACTAAAAGCTGGTTGAGAAACCTATTGTTGCTCTGCACTGGGACCACCAGCTGCTGGTTGAGAGACCTTTTGTGCCTCGGGATCGGGCGCATCAGCAGGTGCAGATGTCATTATCTACAGAAGTGGTTTAATATTTAATTTAGATTACATAAAAACAATAGAAAATAGATAATAACATAACATAACACAATGTATATTACAAGAAAAAAACAACCTGATTATTGTACTCTCTTTTTTTGTTAAAGGTTGAAGAGATTTGACTCCTCTATCGACTATGTAAATCCCTTCATTGTGGTCGCCTCTGACATAAAAAATTCCATCTACATTGGGACCACTACGAAATGATTGTGAAGTCCCTATAAAAGGGTCAACCTCCATTGAACTTTCATCTGAACCTTCAGCTGTTTTGGTAGATAACATAATAATTGACTAATTTTGGTTTTCAGGGTCTGGAACATAAAATACTTGTACTGCCTATGATGCCATTATAAATGGTTCATCTTTCTCCCCTTCCTTACTAAAATAAACTTTCATGAATCCTAATTCATCTATTTTAACATCACTCCTGTAATCAACCCACTTGCATTAAAAAATAGGCACTTGGAATTTCATATAATCCAACTCCCATATTCGTTTGATGATGCCAAAGTATGACATATTCTCATAAATTGGAATTTTGTACTTAACACTGGAAACATGCATTGCCTCACCCACAAGTGTAACCCCACTATTCTGCATGTTACTATCTTCATAATGTTCATTTTTATAGAATGTATAACCATTAACTGGATAAGCATTGTAAGATAATACATACACACTTGCTCCTCCAACTAGCCATCGAAGTTTTTCTGAAATTGAGTCTGAATTTTCATCTAACTTCTTAAAAATATGGTCCCAAAACTATCCTATAAACTATCAATTATGTGTATCTGATATCCATTTTTCATCCCTAGAAGGATTCAAACACCTAAGAATCTCTTTGTGGGTTTGAACATATGGGTCAACGTCGAAAGTGTTATGAAAAACGTAAAGGTGGTCCTGCTCCCGATCTATAATATTTATTGTGACAACCTCTCTTCTAGAAAATCCTTCACCCTCAAGCCACTTAGTGTGATGAGATTTTGGTTGTCCAACAATTTCCACACCAAACAGGTATTCGGTACAAAATTGAACGGCTTCCTCAACAATATATTGCTCCGCAACACAACCCTCTGGCCGACTTTGGTTTTTGACAAACCCTTTCAAAATCTTCATATACTGTTCAATGGGGTAAATCCATTTATAATGTACAGGACCACATAGTAGAGTCTCTCTCACCAAATGAACCATCAAATGAACCATCATATTGAAAAATGTCAATGAGAAGAATATTTCCAATCCACAAAATATGACTGCAATTTCTCTTTCTATAGTTGGAAATTTCGTCAAGTCTATAACTTTGTTGCATAGAACTTTGAAGAAGAAACAAAGCTTCATTAATGTACGGTGGAAATTATTGGAAAAAATGCAATGTAAAGCTATAGGAATTAGATCTTTCATCAAAACATGGCAGTCATGTGATTTTAGACCCTTTAATTTTAAATCGCTCATTGATACAATGTTCTTGTTATTTGATAAATACCCCTCTAGAACCTTTATGTCATTCATGAAGTTTCAAAATTGATATCTCTCCTGCCTGGAAAAAGTGTAAGCAGTAGGAGGAAGAAATGTTCGTTTTTCACCCTTCACTGGTGCCAAATCTTCTCGTATTTCCATCTCAACCATGTACAATCTAGCTTTAATTCCATCCGTTGTTTTGCTATGTGAATTTAGCAACGTGCCGATGACACTATCACATACATTTTTTTCAACATGCATAACATCAAGAAAATTTCTGACATACAGACAATTCCTGTATGGTAATTAAAAAAAACTGATCTCTTTTTCCAACCAGTTTTCATAAGGTTTTTCAAAAATGGCTTACCAAAGGTAGTGTCCAAATCTTTTAATTTCTCAAACAATTGATCACCTGTTAGTGGAGACAGTGTTGTATGTTCTTTTGAACTTCCGTCTAATGATGTCGTCCAAGATCGGTACTTATGTTGTTGGGGTAGAAATCAACGATGACCTAGAAACACGGTTTTCGATGAATGTTTCAACCTAATTGACAGTGTAACTTGTCCACAAATGGGACACCCTTGAGTTCCTTTTAATGATATATCCTGAAAAATTTCCATAAGTAGAAAAGTCATTTATCATCCCGTATAAAATGGATTTCAAAGTAAAATATTAATTTTTGTAAGCATCATACAACATAACACCTGAATCCCATAATATTTTCAAATCCTCGATCAATGGGGCCAAATAAACATCAATATCATTACCCGGTTTGTTTTGGTCCTGATATAAGCATAAATAACATGATTTATTTTCATTTCATGCATAACCACGGTGGTAAGTTATAGTTTACCAACATAACTGACCATGTACTCTGACTACTTCTTTGAAAACCAAAAGGATTCACCCCATCTGTAGATAACGCCAGACAAAGGTTTCTCAGCTCATTCCCAAATTCAGGATACTCGTGATCAATTCTCTTCAACTGAGGAGAATTTTTCAGGTGATGTAGTTTCCCATCTTTAATTCTTGTATCTGCATGCCATGTCAATTGTCCTATAGTCTCCTCACTTCCATATAGGCACCTAAACCTTGGAATGATTGGAAAGTACCATACAACTTTCATAGGACTAGAATCATCTTTCTTGTATCAAGAAGCACCACACTTTAGGCATTCTTTAAGTGATTTGTGGTCCTTTCAAAACAATATACAGTCATTCGAGTAGGCATGTATTCTTTCAGAGATCATACCCATCGATCGTAGCATTCATTTGGAATCGTATGCTTGACTTGGGAGTTCATTATCTTCTAGGAGCATGTCATTCATGAGAGCAAGTAGTTCCGTAAAACTGGCGTCACTCCACTCATTGCCTGCTTTCAAAATTATACAGCTTCAATACGGCTAACAATGCTGTATATTTAGTGAAACCATCATACAATGGTGTTTTTTCACAACTCTTTAACTTCTCAAACAATTTTGGGAAATCACGAAGTTCATCTTCAAATGTCCTTGTCATTTCCTCAATACGATCTTCATCATCATTCACATCTATAATCACACCCTCCATATGATCGTCTTCACTATTCACGCTTGTAATCATATCAGATGATCTATAAAATACCATGTTACTTAAGCCACTACCTATATTCATTTTTCCCCTTGTTTATTCCAAAATGTATAACTTCGATCTATTCTGTGACAGATCAGGTGTTCTTCCAACTCCTTTGGACTAATTTGTCTTGAATAACACATCGTAAACACAGGCAAAGGATTTGAGAAGGGTCACATGCGTGATCTTCTGCAAACTTGATAAACTCTTTCACGCCATCTTCATACTCTTTTGTCAACCGATTGACATTCATCCATTCTTTATTCATATTCATCATCTTTATGGGTTCGATCTCGAACTTGCCTAATATTATGTTTTAATTAATCAAGTAGAATTGTTTGGGTTTTATAAAAATAAATCATGGTACAAATGACTCTAAACTCATGTGAAATCCATATACATGGTGTGTCCAGTAGGGTGAACATTGTGTATGGATAATATACCTGATTGAATCTGACATATATCAAATTAATTCCAAGTTAGTCTTACAAATACTGAATGATGCCTTTAAAAATACATGACATATATAACAACTTGAGAAAAAGGCGTGTACTTTAGATACATACTGAGTCACCTCAAAAGCTATGCATCACATTTTTGGGGAATACATGGTGTGTAGTCCTTACATAACCACTAGGGCTATATAGTCTATACGCATCAAATTTCTATGGTGTAACATCCCAGTTCCGGAAGCCACCCAGAGGCGCCCCATACCCAGTTGGTCACATGGCCTCAAGTGAATTTCCCCAAACGCCAGAGGCTGCCGACTAGTAGCAAGGGCCTTGGGTGTGATAGTGGGGAAACTATGCCCTCATTAGCAGAGTACATAGTAGAAGAAAAATAAACATGCCATAGTGGAAGCAGTAATAACCAACAATATAATAGCAGAAGACTAAATAAACAACTGGAGCACATATGTATATATGAAATGATTCATGATACATAACTAGGAAAGTAGCCAAACAAGTCACAATGCTAGAAAACACTACAGTACCAAAACAAGTACAAAAGGAAAGTAAACAGCTCCTTAGCATCGCAAGCCAAAGCTTGGTCCCGTGCTCTCCTGCTCCAAGCAATCAAGTTCCAGAAGTCGAAGGGAACTTACCCTTGTCTATAACTGCAACAACATAGTCTTCTTGGGCCCAAAAACATGGTCGAAACAGGGTGTGAGATGAAATCCCAGTAGGCATTCACCCGAAGATATGTACCTAATAGTTAGTGAGTATATGGCAGGTAAAAGTACAATAAGCAGTAAACAACAACCAGCAACAGCAAGCAGTAGGCAGTAAACAGTAAGCAGTAAAATAGGATGATACATAACAATAATCAATCCACAACCAATCAACAGTAGTGAACAAATAGCTAATAAGCCGGAACCCTCTGGGAAGTACTCGCAGCCATCCCCTGTAGTACTATCCAAGAAGTACCACAACCCTCTGGGTAGTTCACTCAGCCTAACCCCTATGGATTGGTCATATGAATTTATGAGACTCTCTGGGGAAGCTCACTCGGTCAATTCCCCTCATAGTCTAGGGAAGTCAGGGACTCTCTTGAGGAAGATCATGCGGTCTAACCCTCTCATCCCCAAGGTCTAGAGACTCTCTGAGGAAGCTCACTCGGTCAATTCCTCCTCTAGCCTGGAAAGGTTCTTAAGAGATTCAAACAAGGTAAGACTCTCTGAGGAAGCTCACTCAGTCTACCCTCATGTAGTATATAAAATCCAAGACTCTTTGGGAGATCACTCGGTCCATCCCCTCTGTAGTCTATAATATCTAAGACTCTCTGGGAAGCTCACTTGGTCTATCACTTATAGTCTATAGCACCAGGTTCTCTCAGCCCCGTGCCAATCAGTGCATAATAATGCTATAAGGATAAAGTAAAACTATAGAGCTATTTGGATAACCAAAGTACACCTATAGAGCTACTTATCTAAATAGTCTACAAGGCAATAAGCATGTCATGTGTTTCACTTCAACCTATAACCGCAAGGCATGGAAACATGTGTAACAACCAAAGGCAAACGAGACCCAAAGATTGTAAACAGAATAAGGCAAGAGAAAAATACATCCAAGAACAATAAATTGTCCTCTATCATGGTCATATTACCTCTGCACAAGCATACATGCAAGGAAGAAAAACAATAAGGGCAAAAAGGTAAACACACAATACCCTGTTCATGGGTATCAGTGGAAATTCACACATAAAACTCAGAGACTTTGAACGGTAAGGCACAAACCACCTACCTCGATCCTAGGAGATCGATATACTTGAACCACGGTGACTGATTATCCCTTGAATGTCATATATCTAAGAAAAAACACAAAAAGTTCAACCTTAGATAACTTGAGAAGGAGGAAGAATTGGAAAACAAGACTCAAGCAGAAGGAAGAACTCACCGTTGCGCTTCCAACTCAATTGACAGAGCTCGAATCAGAGAATTGATGGAGGCTCGGGAATTCGGAGAATTTTTGCGGCCATATTACATCTCTCGATCAAACCAGACCTAGAATAAGACGTTTATCGTGATTAGGCGTGACCCCAGTCTGTTTAGTGAAAAAAAGAAAAGTACACGACATGTATTTTTAAAGTACACGGCGTGTAGTGGGTTTTTATGTACTCCACCAAAATCACCCTCCACGTCACCCCTACACACCGTGTGTGTGTTCTGGAAATGGCCAGCACATGGTTTCGAGCAGGAAAGGAGTACACAATGTGTACTCAGAAAGTACACGGCATGTACATCAAAAATTTCCAGAAACTCCATTTTTCTTAAAAACTCCAGAAAAAAGAAAAGTGTACCTGAAACAAAGATCCGAGTTCTTATATATGGTATCTATACATAGTGTGAGTGAAGTAAAACACATGTCATATAGTTCTACCATTATTTCATGGCATGTATATGGTTTCATGCTGAAGTATATGTCTTGGAGATACATTGCGTGTGACCTAGGTTCACATGACATGTAACATTTAAAATGAAACTTATTCCAAGTTTGAGTCAGAAGATTAGTCATGTGGTGTAAATTTTGGAGATAAATGTTATGTGGCATTAAAATCTATATGAAATCCATGTATGGTGAAGCATGTTCCATTTAACAAGACTACATACCATGCATTTTAAAGTGTCTCATAGAGTCCTATAGAAGTGGTTTTCTAGGATTTAGTAGAATTGCACTAGTAACAAAGTGGTGGTGCTATTGAAATGGGTAAAGTTTAGATTGATATTCAATGGTGTAAGAACTATAACATGGAAAAAAATGGCATATCAATCATGCCAAAAACTTCAACACCATACAAAAACACAATCATTATCACAATCAGAACACCATACAAACCAAACAATCACAATTTTAGATTTTACAAAGCATCCCTTATTCAATTTTGTTTGTTAATTCAGGGGTTATCACAGAAGTTTTATCATCCTGGGGTGTTCATTCATAAGTCGAGTATAAGTAAATTACCAATTTTTATATTCCAATGTTCAACAAGAACCAACCAACATTCAATTCATTTAGTGCGCAAACAAGGAACACCAACAACCACGATTTTCAGCGGGGCGTTTAGCTTGTACATTTCACATTATAACCATCAATATAAAATAGTAATAACATACGAACAAGAGGAAACCAATGAGTAACAGGAGAAAACTCACCGTGAAGGTGTCGTTAAGAACACGACAGAGGTGCATTCGTGGCAGAGGAGAGGCGCACAATATAGGAGATTTCCAACTGTAAAGAAAACATAAAATAGGGGAAACCCATGAGAATAAAATAATCTAAAACTGAGTACACCATTTACCACATCCCAAAAACCCCAAGAACCCACTAAAACTGAAATCAACCCACACCATGGTTAAAAACACCTTAAGATAACAATAAATTATAGAACCCACCTTCGATAGAACGAGTTCAAAAAACTTTTAAAATATAAAAGATGAACATACAATGGGTAATCCTTGACCAATAGGTCCTCCTTATTAGGTATAATCCCCATGTTTATTCTAGATAGTATATCCCAAATTAGTAAGTCCTGATCAATCCTCTATTATCACACCTTTCACAACATTCCCTATCCTAATGATGGTCATTATTAAGAACACCACAATCCCACCCTGATGGTGGTTGTTATCCTTAGATGATGGAATTTTCCAACCAAATTGTCTGGAATAATTAGATAACACATCACCCTTGCATGTAATTCTCCCACCTCATCCTATATCTGATGGATTTTTGACCCATTCATGTTCTACAGGTAATTTAATAGCATAAAAAATATACACTATATAAAGGAATAATATGGAATATCAAGAATAGTTCACAAGGGGATATAAACTAACCATTAGATCATATATACATAACGATTTTCAAGATCTACTCACACTCTTGCAAGAAATAACATCATGAAATGGAATCAAGCGTAAACCATTAATCATGGAAACATCATATACAAGGACTTATTTATTAATGAACTTCCTACCATAATCTCGACATTAAAATCAATTTTCATCAGGTGTTTTGTATCCTAAAACATTTTCACACACCAACTAGAATAATATATATCTCTAATAACTTCTAGAACCAATTCCATATAAATAAATGGTTTTAGATAAAGGAACATGGAAGAAAAATCCAAATAGTAGAAAAAAAATTTACCTGGAAATGAATATCAATAATGGTAGAATCCATGATTATTTGAATTAAGAAGAAACTATCACTCTTGGATAGTGATAAGAGGAGAATTCACCAAGAGAAAACCTATGAGACATCATAAAACTCCACTGATCTCCAATAAGATTGTTGCTACACCAACACTATAATGACCTTTCTATATGACATAAGGCATCATAATCTAAGACATAATAACTATATTCCATGACCAAATAAGAAAAAATTAAGGAAATTTCTCCAAATAAGAAGAATCACCAAAAAAATTCACTAAATTAACAAAATTTGGAATCACCAAAGAAAAAGGATGATAGGATACCTTTTATCGATGGTGGAGGAAGCGGCGGTGGCAGAGGTAGTGGAGGTGGTAGAGGTAGCGGTGGTCGCGGCAGTGGGGGTGGAGGTAGTGGCGGCGGTGGAGGAGGAGGAGGACGAGGAGGAGGAGGAAAAGGAGGAGGAGGACGAGGAGGAGGAGAGGTTGCAGTGGACGAGGGGACTGGTTCAGCTTCTAAGAAAACTTGACCACGTGCGACCGAGGAGGTCCTATTAGGGTTATTAAATAAAAACTGCTGGAACCTTTATCAGCACTCGTTAAAAGCACTGATAAAGGTATGTTTTATCAGACCTAAAATAAAAGCGCTGATAAAACATTAATTTATCAGCGCTTTTTTAGAACTGATAAAGATCTCCCTTTATCAGCACTTTTAGATAGCGCTGATAAAGGAATACCCCTTTATCAGCGCTTTCTATTTTGCGCTGATAAAGGTCAGCACTTCCCTTGACCTGTTTTGTGGTAGTGCGACAAGACGATGTTGCTAAGGAGAAAAACTGGCACATGATACTCTGAAAATGCAATGTAGAGATGAAGATCAAGGGGTTTTGCCTTAAGATACGAGAGCTAGGGTAAGAGAAGAGATCTGTGTGTTGAGATCTAGATATAAATCTCCATAGAAAGCGCCTAAGAAGGGGTGATTAAACCCCCTGGGAGCAGCGATTCCCCCAAACAGATTGCCCCAATCAAGGGCTACCACGAACCCATAGAATTAAACCAAAAGTTGAACCATAATGAATGAATTGAACAACATGGAACAGGATGGAAAACAAACATCACAAAGTCAGTGAAAATATCAACGATGGAGAAAAACTTAAACATAAATTAAAAAATATCCCGCGTATAAATAACAATGAATATCCAACGAAAAAAAAAGAAATAAAATCATGGTGAAAAAAATATATTTAAAAGGCATATTTTAATATGAAAAAACTGTGAAATTAAAATACACATTTCATAAATCTTTACCTTTTTCAATTAATTTTTTTGATGTTCTGGAACCTAACCTATCAATTGAATCAGACAGTCATGTTAAAGAACTTAACAAAAACAAAAGAGACCATAACCAGTTCTAGTCAAACCATACACTACTTATGCTCAACATGTGTATCAATGCGATACAAAATTTCCCTCATCAATTCAATAAAAGCCTCTACTTAAAAATTCATATAATTAAACAACTCCAAACATAAACAGAATACATACTTTCACTTAATTGAGCCAATATTTGAGATGAAGTCATCAAGGAAGTCTTATAATTCTAAATAGTACTTGCACACAAGCAGTAAACATAGCGGTAACAATTCTCAAAGAATAACATCAAAACAAAGTTATGGACATAAACTCGACAATTTATATGAAAAAATTAGTAGCAAAGAAAACATCTCATGCAAAAGAAAGAAAATAAGAAACACAAAACATAGAGAAAGAAAATCACCCAATCTACCTAGATCTACGACAGACCTAGATAACTCTCCACTTAAGGAGAAGAAACTTTCTAGAACCATGGAACTAGGGAAACCACCTCTTAACATACACCAATGTATAACCCATACAAACCTAGTCCTAAATAACAACTCGTAACCATGATAAAATAATCCCATCAAGTAAGGGCAGCCCGCTACCGACCTAGGAAAAAAACATCATAGTCTAGCCCACCCATTACATTAAGCACCTTATTGCTAGGTACCAATAAAATATTGATAAAGAGATACCAGAAACACCCCCATCATGAATTCTGGGGATCATCCAGACACCTCCCATGAAATGCTTCTCTTAACCACTGCCCAACACTTTATTGTCCTCACCCCAGGTTACCTCCCAAGAATCCCAACAAACCTAGGACACAAAGAAAGAAACAAACCCATAGTTGAGCCTATAAATCTACCCCCTAAAGAACACTAGACACACTACAAAATGACAACATCATCGAATCTAGGCTCAACTACACCATATTGATCCCCATCACCCCTTAAACCATTCCTTTTAGGACAATCCCTTTTAAAGTGACACGATTTCCTACATTGATAGCACTTGAGTGTCCTAAACTGACCAACACCTTTCTTTTAACCCTTATCACTACTCTTCCATTGTCCCTTATCATTTGTTCTACACATAGCATTAATCCCCTATCCCTATAATCCTAACCCATTCTTAGTCTAAAATAATTTGAAATATGGGAGGACATAACCTCTTCTAGGGTCAATGAGTCCCTACCATACATCATAATCTCTAGAAAATGACTATAATTATTGTGAATGTAAATTAAGAGGATCATTTACTGATCCGATTCATTAACTAATACTTTCATATTGGAAAGATCTAGCATGATTTTATTAAACTCTTCAAGATGAGATTTAATAGAACTACCAGATTTCATCTTAAAAATAAACATGTGATGTTTTTTATATAGTCTACCAACTAATGATGCAGTCATATAAAACTTCGTTTATATCTACCAAATGCCTCTAGTAGTGGACTTGAAATAAACTTCTCTAAGGACCTTATCTCTCAGGGAAAGAAAAAGGGAGTTATGAGCCTTAACAAACACATCAAGGGGAACCTCTTGGTATTATATAATAGTCTGACCAGTTTTATTAACAATCATAATGGGTTTATTTGGACCATATAAGGCATAAATTAAGCCTTGTTAAACGAGAAAGAATCTCATTTTAATTCTCCACAGATTGAAATCATTATCCTCATCGAATTTCTGAATTTTTTTATCATATTTTAGTCATGTTTATCTAGATGAGTGGATGTTGAGTGGTTGGGGACAATGTTAGGAATACACCCCTAAGATCCGACCAATATCACTGGGCATACATGTATAACGGGATGAAGAAATCATAAATATTTAATGAGTACAATGATTTTTATTAACAAATAGAAATCAATTTAAATAGGAATAATTAAATAGAGATACATATAAAGATAAAATGAAAGAAAACCCAAATTAATAAACTGTAGACAAGACACAATAATTTTACCATAGTGTAAACTGAATATAATATGGCTGTAAATAGTGGTAGTAAGGAAAATTGCATAAAACTCAAAGAACCAAAAGTGGTTTAATACAAAAGGAAAATCAAGAAACATAGTAGCCAGGTTGGCTCTGATTGTATCAAGGGAAGCAATATAGAAACAATAAAACAACCAACGAGGAGCAAAAAAATACTGGTGTGGTGCGCTAATGAACCAAGAACTAAAAACAAAGAAAAGCAGTGCAGAAAAAATAAAATGAACATATTATTTAACATGATTTATTCCCTTTGGGGACCTAATGCACGACAATAACACCACCCACAATCATGATTTTTATTAATTTCGAAATAAAATGAAGGGAACAACAAATTGTAGAGGAAAACCAGAAAAAATAGATACAAAATGCTTAGAGTGTTAGAGTACAAAGAATGATTTAGTGGTCCTGTTCTCTTCGATTTGGACTGGAAGAACGAGGTTAGTCTAGAATAAGAGATGATGTATTCCTTATCTGGTTTGGACAACCTTCAATAGGGACCAATGCCGCACGTTTTCCTCCATTGAAGGGAATTTTTCTCCAACAAAAGATCAGCAAGATGATGTTTCAACGGAGAACCATAGGCATAAGCTACTCTAATGATGAAATGAGTAGAAGATGATCAAAGGGGTTCACCTCAAGATTCAAGAGCCAAGTTAGGAGAAGATAACTGTGTGTTGAGATCCAGAAATCAATCCCCATAGAAAGCATCAAAGCATGGGCGATTAAACCCCCTACGAGTGGTGGTTCCACCAAACAGATTGCCCCAATCAAGGTATTCCACAATACCATAGAATCAAACCGAAAGATGAACCATAATGAACAACTTAAAGATCATGGCGCATGATGGATGTTTAATATCACAATGTTAGTGAAAACATCAATGGTGGAAGAAACATAAACAAAAATTAGGAAATATCCAGTTTATAAACAACAAAGAATATCCAACGCATAAAAGGAATAAAATCATGGTGAAAAAATATCTTAAAAGGAATATTTGAATATGAAAAAAACCATGAAATTAAAATACTCAATTTCAAAATATATATATTTATATATATAGATATATAGAAGAAAGAAATACCAAATGACACTGGACTAGAAACCCACTCATGGCGGAAGAATAAGAAAAAGCAAGCAACAATAGAATAAACAACCAAAAACAATGGTAGAATAAATTATCATGAAAAACATACCATTTGTAGCTAAGCATGAATATAATAACAATTCATACAAAAAATAAGTATAAGGGTCTCCAATGACCGACCGGAGGATATACATATAATAGCATGTTGATACAAAAGAAAAATAAAAAAACACCAATTGAGGCAAGAACCCATGGTCTATTTCCATCCATCCCATACTAACTCAACCATTAAAATTTTCCTCTTGATCCCAAACCTTCACCTAAATACAATGACATGAAATCTACACGCGTCCCGAAGGGCCCGTGTAGGGTGTGATAAAAAATCTCAGTAGGCCACCAACAACTTATGCCTAACTTACATATATGATTATTCAAGTGTATCTAAATAATAAAATTAAACAACACTGCACACATGCTTAATAATAACCTACTCCCCTTGTTCTCAATAGACAAAATGGAGTGATCACCTTCTTTGGCCAACACTAGTATACTGTAGTGGAGAGTATCCTTAGCCTAATACCAAGGCATCCCCTGATGAAAATTAGTCTTGGTGAACCCTTAGGTTCCACCTCTAACAAAATCACCTGACACCTCATGCCAACCAGCCCCTCATGTCTAAACAATATACGACGTCCCGAAGGTACACCCAATAATCAATACCCGATCCCTCAGACCCTTGCCCAAAATCTCCCAATAACTCAAAGCCCAACATCCCAAGGAACGATGATGTTCATCCTTCAAAATAAGTCCTACCCATCGACCTCAAGTAAGAAAAGCCTCAACCCCCAACCGATAATCGCAACATTGTCAACCGATGGTTCCTCACCATCATCGTGGCTTTCTATGACAAGCATCTCCAACCATAATCCTAAGACAAAAGAAACAGAGGCCACTATCTACACGAGTGGTCAATACCACCTCATCATCTGAGTCTTAATGTGTACACACAACTCTAAATGGTGCATTGGATACCACGAGTGGGAAATAATCACCAAATATGTCCCTAAGCCACCTCGTTCCACTACTTCATGCTCCTATGACCTCATCGCTCAATATGATGGCCAACACCATCCAAAATCACTTGATCCTCACCCATAGACTAATTATATTGTTTCCTTATCCTGAAAACCTAAAGGCCCAACCAGTGATCAGCATCACCCAATATGCCTTGATCCAATCCTATCATGACAATTATAGCACCTCAATCTAGATGTCCAATACCACCTAAATCCTCAGGCTGAGTCCATCATGTTCCCATGGAACTGATAATAAATTCACAAATATATAATTCAATTCAATTTAAATAAATGATTCACCCCGACCAAATATTTCCAAGGTCCAAATCCTCTCACTAGGCTTAAAGAATTTATATACTTGATTGAGCATACCCCAAAGAATCTCATGGGTTCAATTAACTAATTAAATGTCAATCGTGAATTTAGTATGGTCTCACTCAGGCTACCCAACGGTGCACTCAAAGTATCACCCCAAAAACACTCTTTAAATCACAAACAAAGAGAATAACCACCTACATCAGGTTGGTAGACGTTCTATCATCCGATATTATCCTCTAACTCATGATTATTTGGATAAAATAATTGTTTTAGATGAACACCCTAAAAATAGGATAAATTAGCTTGCACAAATTTAGCCCTCCATGAGGGAGGAGTAGAAGAAAAATAAGCAAGAGGAGTTGGAGTCTTACCAATACACATAAAACACCATAGATGAATTGAGAAACGAAGTCCAGATGAGGAATCTAGCTTACATACTAAAGGAGGAGGAAGGATATAGCAAAATGCCTAAAGGAAGTCTATGTGAGGGAGAAGAAAAAATGGAGAAAAAAGAAATTAAAGGGGATGGGGAAATGGTAATTTTCTACTTTAAAGTGGACGACATGGTTAGCTTGCATGGTTTGGCTCGCCGTCCACAACCCGTGCGGTAGCCCCTGCCCAAGATCCATGCTCATACGGTTCATGCACATGGTTTTCCAAAACATGTGAAAACCCTCGGTCAAAAATTTCAGACATGGATGCATGGTCATATTCCACCTTATGTATGGTTTGGAAAACTGTGCACAGTTGACCAAGAGGGCCACATGGTTACTCCTTAGAGGTTGCACGGTTTCCCCAAACTATGCGCCTCAGTCTGTGCACATTGAAATATTATGTTTTTGAATTTCGACGAACTAGAAACCCAAACAAACCCCTGAGACACTCACTGAGCATTAAGAATCATATAAAATCAATTCCTTGGGTCAAATAAACTCTCAGAATTAAATTTCGACAAACAAGAAATGAGTTAGTCTATAAAACAAACATCAAAAATTCAAAATAGGTGAGGAATTTGACCCACTCCAAAAAACAAGGACATTACAATCTCCCCACCTTAATATATCTCATCTCAGAGATATAAAACATAAATATGAGATGGTATTTAACATACCCTTCTATTTAAAATTAACCTGGACTACCCTAGTATAAAAGGTCATAGGTCAGCTCCCTCAAGGGATCCCCACCTAAGGAGTTATGTACCCAAGTCTCATTCCAACCACAAAACTAAAATAAAACTGATGGTCCACTGACCATCCCAGACTTAAAGTTCCTCCCATGATGTATCGTCACTCCTACACCTCATCAGGTTCCCTAGTGTCATACCCAACACCAATCATATCCCAAATCTTAGTAGATGCCCGCATTGTGGATATGTCACATATGATACCTATGAGGTCCCACATCTCATCTGATGCTCAAATCAATATTGGTTCCTCCCACCTCAAACAAGTCCCACATCGTATCGATTCCTAGATGCCAATGAACCTCACAATCCATGCATCCAACAATTCTCATAGAAAATCCTGGTGCCATGACCCCCCATTTATATATATTTTTTGTGTGTGTAACATATCTGAATTGATGTAAACCTACTAACCAACATCTCATTAGTCCATTGACACATCTCGTGCACCTCGTACACCTCCTTCACCCAAAAAGGACATGCCTACACAAGGGCCATGTAACAACCCAAACTTTCATTAAATGTTTCATTATGTAAAATGTTTCTATAAAATGTGAAATTCATTGGTTTTATGTTTTTGGATTTTAAAATACTGTTAGGAATTGTGACCATTTCTAATATAGCTGTTGAATAGTGATCACATGATTAGTATAAATATAGGGCTTTAACAAATCCAATTTACTCAGACAAAGGAAGCGATGGCCTCATCCATTAGACTTTCCCCATATGAAGACCATTTGTCAGAGCTCAGAAAGGAGGTTGCATCTTTGGGGTTTGATCTTGACAAATCCCAATCCAAGCTTGAATACATTAAGCTCAAGTAGAACTTCCTACGAGAAAAGTGAAAGTTTATAGAGATTACCACACGAGCGATGTTATCTGAGCCACCCCAAGAGTCTGTCACCATCACGCACCTTACCCTAAGGTCTTATGCGGGTGTTTTAAAGGGTTATGTAACAAGACCATAGCACTATTAATATGTTCATTATTTTTGTATATAATAATTAATATACATTCATTTTATTATTGTTACTTTGTAAATAGTTTTTAAAGAGAAAATAATATTTTTATTTAATACTTAACTAAGAAATCTATTTTGATGAATTAATGAATTATTTAATTAAATAATATTTTAATAAAATATTATTATTAAATTATTTTTATTAAATATAAATCATCATATAATTTTATGAATTCAATTGTAATTTTTATTAAGGTTAGAAAGATGTTTTTTGTCAAAACCCATGAATTTTTGATAAATGTCAGTTTTTAATTTAAAAGTAAAAATTCACATATTTAGAAAATTATTTAGATAAAATGAATAATATTTTTGGAACCAGGCCATCAAAATTATACAATGGTTAATTTTTCATAATTTTCTGAGACAGTCGAATTATTGGGGTAAAAATTAAATACCATTTAATTATATAATATGTTTTATGACATCCTAATGACACAATAGTGATGTAATAAAATACTATAAACATTATTTTCATCTAATATATGTTTTACCATTAAAATAATATAATTTTAGATTTGTTTTACTAATTTTATGATGCCTTAGGGAACCCTCCATGACTTATAAAACAATTTATCTTTTTAAATTGTTTTCCTTGAGAGTGTGACTCACCTCCACATAAGCAAAACTATTATTTTAAGAAGTTAGGCCATTGGCCTTAGAAAATATTGTTTTCCACTCCCCTTTGGAAAAACCATGGGCAAAAACCATAGACTGGTTTGTGTTATTGATTAGTTTAATGTGAGGTGCCCCAAACCTAAATAATAAATAATTTCCTCTCATTTCCTATATAAACCCACCCAATCTCCCAATTCATATTCAATAAAAGCCTTTGGAGTTCATTCAAACTCTACCCACATCTCTCTAGAATCCTCTCAAGGTTACCCAAGCTCCCAAGAAGCCTCTCTCAATCCTCTCCCAAGCCTTTGGAAGCACACTTCCAAGTAAGGGATTCTCACTTTTCTTATTCATGTACAAGTTTCCTTATATTGTTATGCCTTTTTATTTTCAATTACAAGTGTTGGAGTATGATTTATAACCCCCCATACTACCCTATTCATGTTTGATTAATTAGAGATCTATTTTATATCTCATTAATGCCTCCCATGTACACCCGTTACTATGCCGAAATTCCATAAGGAATTTTTCTCTCTTCAATTACATTCAATAAATTCTTTTCTGATATGAATATAAATTCCGTTACTTATGTTGGGACATGTATCTATATGAACCCATTAATGTTCATTTCATGTAAATATGATGAGGCACCCCTCTATCTCTCTTCAACCATTTTTATGAATTCTTATGCCACGTCGTTACGCTGCTGAAATTGCACCGAAATTTTCCAAGCCAATGTCAGTATATAGTGAATACCATGACCATTTCTCTATCAAGGGTATTCAAATTTATGCACATTTACTTATTGATTATAAATATTTATGTATGTATTCCACATCCCTTTATCATGGAATAAATTATGATGAATGCTTCCATGTTGTATGATCCATGTGGCACACTTATGCATGAAATGAAATGTTTTAGAGGGGTGCACCCTAATAGCCCTCAAATGCATTAGGTAAAGTATAGTATCATGATATGTCATGTGCAATGTGTGTTGACTCATGATAATTCAAGTTCAATGATGGTGTTGGGCAAAAATCCCTCAAGGTAGCATTACAGCATTTTTGGGTTGATTGTTTTTGTTGACAAAGCAGGTTTCCATGGAGAATTGTCGAGTTCCCGAGAAGTTGTTGACATTCCATGTTGACAAAGAACTTTGACAAAGGAAAGGACGATCTGCAGGCGGTACAAAAGAGCAGTACAAGGTGGCGCCGTTTTCCAGTGTTTGCCAATTTTTTGGGCCTGAAAATCGCCAATGGAAAATGGAGTGATATGTTGTTGGCAAAGGTTGAGGAGAGAGAAATGAAGAAGGTGTGCGGAAAAATCAAGCGTGGCGCGCAAAACTAGAGGGTTGCGCGAAATCTTGAAGTGTGGCGCGCAAAACAGCGGGTTGCGCGAAATGGTATTTCGCGCAAAAGATGTTTCAAGGCCGAAAGCTTGAAAATCGGTAAAGGCATGGGGCGCGCGAAATTTTGGAGGCGTGCGCGGAAAATTGAAGTGGCGCGCGAAATAGCGGATGAAGTATTTAGCGCAAGAGGTGTTACGAGGTCCGAAGCTCGTAAAATGGCAAAGGCATGAGGTGTGCGAAATTATGGAGCAGTGCGCGGAAAATGGTTGTGCGCGGAAGATTTGTATTTCGCGATCAACGCGGATTACGCGCTCAAGGAGGGTTTTTCGCGCGGGGTCGATTTTGCCTATAAATATGAAGTGACCCTCCTCCATTCAGGAGAGTTCAAGACATAGAAAATACCCGAGCTCTGGTGCGCGAAATTGAAGTTTGAAAGGGTGTTGCGCGTAAACTTAAAGTTTGCGCGTAAAGTCAGATTGCGCGAAAAGCAAAGGCTGCGCAGAAAGTTTGAGTTGGCGCGTAAAAGGAAGGTTGCACGAAAAGTGGATTTCGCGCAAAGGCAGTGAATTGCGCGCAAGGCAGTTTCCAGGCTGCGCGTAAAATTTGAAGGTTGCGCGAAAAAGGAATTTCGCGCAAAGCATAGAAATTGCGCGCAAGGCACCGTAAGGGTTGCGCGTAAAACTTGAGGTTGCCCGGTACATCCGGTGCAAAGTGAGATTCATCTGCGGGTGAAAGTTGGACTTCAATAGAGCATCTACATACAGAGAAAGATGCATTCCTTCATGGAAATGAAGAGACCTACAGGTCTATAAACTGTGATTGGATTCCCTTCCAAGAGCAGTGAGCTTAGGAAGAGGAAGAAGGTGATCCTCTCCACCGGCAGTGAGCCAGAGAGAGAGAAACAGGGAGTGACCCTTGGGAAAGCAGTGAGCTGACCCTAAACATTGTAAAGGCAGTGAGCCTGGGCATAGAAGTGATCTAGCCCGAACATTGTAAACCACAGCTAGTGAAGTTAGTGGATCTTGGTACGAACCGGCAACTTGTCGGCGTATGCTCCTTGGACGTAGCCCTTAGTGGTGAACCAAGTAAAAATCGCTGTGTCTGCCTGGTCGCTTCTCTGCATTGCACTCAAAGCATTATCATCAGATAAACTTGAAAAGAACTGAGCATAGTATACACACAAGAGCAAACAAAGTGACCCTTGTAACAAAGAGGTCAAGATCCAGTGGGGCAGGAAGTATTTTGAAAAGAATATCCATACCCTGATTCACCCCCCCTCTCAGGGTACATAGGCCCCTATTGGCCCTAACAATTGGTATCAGAGGCAGGTTGCTTTTATCAGATTTGTTTGCTTCAACTTTGTGTAGTCGATCTGTGTTGTTGAAGATATTGTTTGCGCTTATCTCGGTCTACCATGGGAAAAAGAAAATCTTCAAAGAAGAATCAGAAGTCAGGTGGTATCCCTCAGTGTGGAAGTGTTTTTGGAAAAAGTGTGATTCAAATAAAAGAATCAAATAGCTTACTGAAAGAATCATGTAGTGAACAGAAAAATGATTTGGATAAATCATACAACAAAAATACTTACTCATTCAAAGATGTTGATGGAATGAGTGAAGAACCTGACTTTCCAAGTGACGTTGGAACCACTGACGATGAAGAAGAAGAAATTGAAGGAAGAATTGATATGCGAGCTGAGTTGGAGGCTGCTCTGGAAGAGATAGATGTTTGGAGGGCCAAAACCAAGAAAGCTAACAAAATTGTTCGCGATGCCAAACTCTATATGCAGCAGCAGGAAGAAGAGAAATCTGAGCTGATGGAAGAAATTCAGAATCTTAATTTATCAACATCAGAGAACTCAGAATCCGTTAGTAAGTATAAGCTGAAGGTTGAAGAACAGAAAAGAGAGATCGATGGCCTGAACAAAAAGGTGAAAGTAGTCCATGGGACTAAAGAATTGGATCAGAAATCCACTGAAGAAATTAATTCTAAAGGCATACAGATCAATGCTCTGGAAACTGAGGTCAACAAGCTAAGAGGCTTAAATCAAAGGCTTATCGATATAGTTACTGACCTAACAAAGAAGAATGATTCTCAAGGTGAGGTATTACAGAAGCTGGCTAAAATGAAAGGAAAACAAAAGGCTGATGATTATGAAGAGAATCAAAAGTCAGATGAAGTACAGAATCTGAAAGCTAGAAATGATGATCTAGCAGCACAGTTGTCTGAAGAAGTTCAGAACAATCGAAGCCTTCAACAAGAGAATGAATCTGTCTCTAAATCTGTTTCTGAGGAAAAATTAAAAGTAGTGAAGAAAAGTGCAATGGTGGAAAAGCTCACACAGGAACTAGAAGATGAGGTGAGTAATGGGAAGCTTCTCAAGAAAGAACTGGATGTCCAACTTGAATCAAGGGAGACGAAGATTAAAAAGTTGGAAGAGGATCTAGAATTAGTAAAGAAGGATGTGGAAAAATCTAATGCTAAAGGAATGCCAAAAATGAAGGATGCCTTACACTTGTTATTTGATCATCCTTCGACAAGTGATGATAAAATGAAGAATAGGTATGCTATTTCTGAAGAGAAACAACAGAATATTTTCTCAGCTCAAAGACCAGCAAGTTTCGGAAAAGCTGGTATCGGATTTGATGAATCCCCTCCCGTGCAAGATAGAAAGAGAGCTATGAACAGTTCTAGATGGGAAAGAAATCCTATAGGTGCTGGAGATAGGCCTAAAAGGACAGATACAAAAAGCAGTGATGACATGTGCTATTTTTGTGGGATTCATGGCCACACATCAAGCTTCTGTTCAGAGGCTCTGGAATACATCTCAGGGTGTGAAAATAGAGACATTACTAAATCTGAGAATAAGAAGAAGCATCATGAGAAATCAGAGAGAGGAGTCTCTCAGAGGAAAGCATATGTTAGATGCTATTACTGCGGAAGAATGGGACACACAATGAGTATGTGTCAGGAAGCTCAGGAGCCCAATATCAAAAGAAGAAATAAAGGGGCATCAACATCTCAGCAGAGAGATGATGAAATGAGGTATGTCTTTGAGGGAAAATGTTTTATATGTTCTCACTATGGGCACATGGCGAGACATTGCAGTAAGAAGAAAGCAGGAAAGGGAAAGGAACAAGAAAAGAGATCTCCACCACAAGAAGTGTACAAGAAAGAAGCATGTACTGGGAGACAAAGTGGTAAGGAGAAGAATAGGCTTAAAGCCTCAGGGAAATCACATGGAGCTGAACGAAAGTTGTATCAGTCACCTCCTCTAGCGTGCTCACAACAACTCTCAAGGAGAGAATGTGAACAAACCTGGAAGATTAAGGGGAGATCAACTCCAGTTGTGATAAAGAAGAATGAACGTTCAATGGAGGACCCACCACCAATGCAAAATAGGGTGGCGACTCATAAATCTGATAAAAGGCAGATAAGCAAAGAATGCATTGCAAAATTCGCCCCGCAACGAGAAGTGGAAGAAAAAGGCAGATCCCTGCAATGGACAAAGAAGACGGGGAAGATGACAAGAAAGGAGATTCCTGCACCGAGAAACAATCAAGGGAAATGGAATTTCAGTAGAACATCAAAGACCAAAATGTGTACCAGTTGGTCTAAACCTCAGAATGTGAGAAAAGAATGCCTAGTCATATGGCCAGAACAGTTGAAGTTGGCTAGGCAGCTAGAAGAAGCAAGGAAAGAGTGTGATACTCTTCAAGAAAGAATCAAATGGTTGACCCATCAGGATCAACCACAATCCTCATCTTGAGGAATTTGGAAGACTCCCCTCTCCCTATGTATATAAATGCTATTAACTGATGATTCTTGTGTTTCAGGTTTTAGGGAGATACAATCCAAGGGGAAGTGGCATCTAAGGATGCGAAGTGGAGAAATGATATGCTCTAGAGTTTCAATTGATTCAAATCAGATACTAGAGTTGAAGAAGAAGGAGAGCAACAGAGCACAATAGGAAGTGATTGTGTTATTAACTTTATCTCTTGTTTCCTACACCGAGTTTCAACTCCGTAGGCTTAGAGATTTTGTTAGTGGCTCAAATCTGATTGGAAGATGAGAACGAATGATGTAGGAGGAAAATACGTGTTATGGGTCTAAACTGTTGGGCCTAACCCCAGGAAGTGTTGCATAACATAGGGGGAGCATTCAACAACAAAATCAGATGCCAGATCCATCAAGGAAATAATTGGATGACCCAGCTCAAGAGTTGTCTATTGAGAGAAGACATACTATGAGAGTAGAAGCAGTGATCAAGCATTTCATGCTTATTTATTTTGATCTAACATTGTGGTATCAGCTGAATGTTTTTCAGGATACCAAGAAGTTGCGAAAAGTAGCTGAAAGAAATGAAGCCACTGAAAAATGAGTCAGTGAACAATTTCCTGACGAAAGTGTTGAGGAAGAAAGCAACACAGGGGGAGAAGAAGTGGCTGAGGGTGACTCAGAATAAGATACTGATGATGAGTACAAGGATGTAAAATCCTTATCTGCACAAAATACAAAGAATCGAGCTGAAATTGACAGGCATACTATCATCAGTGATCAGTGAGATCCAGTTCAGACAAAGAGAATGAAATCACTACAGCAGACATCATTACTATCTCAGGTTGAGTCAAAATGCTTTGCTGATGCAGCTGAAGATGAAAACTGGGATCATGCCATGAATGAAGAGATAGGTCAGAATTGAGAAGAATCAGACCTGGGAAATTGTTTCGAGGCCAGATGATAAAAACGTCATCAGGACAAAATGGGTCTATTTAGACAAGATAAACGAAGATGGCACAATGATTCGAAACAAAGCACGACTGGTGTGCAAAGCATACACCCCAAGAGAATGGTACTGAAGGCTATATCAGTATTTGAAGAAGATTGGTTTTCAGTGTGGGGGATTTGATTACAATCTTTATTTCAACAACAATAGTAATCAAAGGATGGTGATGCTGGTCAAGGAAGAAGACATAATATTTGGAAGATCAGATGAAGCATAGTTACACAAGGCAGGAATAGAACATTCATTTCTGAATCTGAGTATGCCAAGGATGCTTTGGAATGATTTGGAATGGAAAATTCCAAGGAGATGAAGACTCCGGTTTCTACCCGGATGAAATCATCAAAAGATGACAGTGGCAGGGCAGTTAATATCACAGAATACATACAAATCATTGGAAGTCTGTTGTACTTAACCGCAACAAGGCCTGATATTGTTTTCGCCACATGCCAAGTAGTGAGATATCAGAGTAATCCCAAGGAAAGTCACATGCTTGCAGTGAAAAGAATACTTCGGTATATCAAGGGCACAGTGGACTTCGGCTTGACATACAATGACAAATCTCATACAGAGTTATTGGGATATACTGATGCAGACTGGGCCGGTTCAGCGGATGATAGGAAACCAACGTCAGGTGGTGCTTTTTACATAATGGATTGTGTATTTCTTGGCTTAGCAAGAAGCAAGATTGCATTTCATTAAGCACCGCAGAAGCTGAGTATATTGCGGCCACTCAAGCATGCACACAGTTATTGTGGATGAAGCAGCAGCTTGAAGATATGGGAGTTGAAGTGAAGTCTCCGATCGGAATCCAGTGCGATAACTCAAGTGCTATAAATCTCAGCAAAAATCCCGTCCGTCACTCTAGGACAAAGCACATTGAGATAAAGTATCATTTTATCAAGGAGAAAGTTGAGCAGGGGATCGTGAAATTGGAGTATGTGCCTACAGAACTACAGGTTGCAGACATTCTGACAAAGGCCTTACCCAAGGAAGCTTTTGAAAGGCATCGACTGGCTCTGGGAGTTCAGTCAATTCCCCACACTTGAAATAGAGTGGATGTGGGCCTCCCCCCCTCTCCCCGAGGTATGGTGTGTTTTTCCCTAATGTGCTGATATGTGTTCTCTACTATGTTACAGACTACAAAGGCGTGACCTTTGGGTTCGTTGACAAAGGGGGAGAAAAGTGCTTGAAAAGTGCTTGACAAAGGGGGAGAAAAGTGTTAGTTCAAGAGAGAAAATAGTGCGGAGATTTGATAAATCATAATTGATACGGGGAGAAGCTGACAGGTGGAGCAGCCAGAAAGGGGGAGCAATGAGAAAGGGGGAGAGTGTTTTAAATCTGACGATGCTAGACGTGATCGATCAAATCATAGAAATCACGACAGCTGAGGATCGTGATAAAAGCATAACAGTGGTGTTGGAATGGTGTGAGACAGTGTCCAGCTATCAACAATTGGTATCAACTTAAGAATTCACCAATTGGTATCAGTGTGGTTCAACAACTGGTTTTATTTTAAGAATTGGTGTCAGGGTGGAATCGACAATTAGGGTCTGACATGAAGTGATTCATTGATGAACTTTTCATACTACTCTTGTTTCTCACGCCGAGCATTGCTCATGTGGGCTTAGAGTACATGTTAAGTGAATCCTTGAACGCTATCATAATCGCAAGAGGCAAATAGTGGTAGCAGCTGGAAGAAGACTCAGTGAGGTATCAAAGTGCAGAAAATATTTCTGAGCAGAGTTGTGAAGAGTTGTCAACAAACCCAAAGGGGGAGATTGTTGGGCAAAAATCCCTCAAGGTAGCATTACAGCATTTTTGGGTTGATTGTGTTTGTTGACAAAGCAGGTTTCCATGGAGAATTGTTGAGTTCCCGAGAAGTTGTTGACATTCCATGTTGACAAAGAACTTTGACAAAGGAAAGGACGATCTGGAGGCGGTACAAAAGAGCAGTACAAGGTGGCGCCGTTTTCCAGTGTTTGCCAATTTTTTGGGCCTGAAAATCGCCAATGGAAAATGGAGTGATATGTTGTTGGCAAAGGTTGAGGAGAGAGAAATGAAGAAGGTGTGCGGAAAAATCAAGCGTGGCGCGCAAAACTAGAGGGTTGCGCGAAATCTTGAAGTGTGGCGCGCAAAACAGCGGGTTGCGCGAAATGGTATTTCGCGCAAAAGATGTTTCAAGGCCGAAAGCTTGAAAATCAGTAAAGGCATGGGGCGCGCGAAATTTTGGAGGCGTGCGCGGAAAATTGAAGTGGCGCGCGAAATAGCGGATGAAGTATTTCGCGCAAGAGGTGTTACGAGGTCCGAAGCTCGTAAAATGGCAAAGGCATGAGGTGCGCGAAATTATGGAGCAGTGCGCGGAAAATGGTTGTGCGCGGAAGATTTGTATTTCGCGATCAACGCGGATTACGCGCTCAAGGAGGGTTTTTCGCGCGGGGTCGATTTTGCCTATAAATATGAAGTGACCCTCCTCCATTCAGGAGAGTTCAAGACATAGAAAATACCCGAGCTCTGGTGCGCGAAATTGAAGTTTGAAAGGGTGTTGCGCGTAAACTTAAAGTTTGCGCGTAAAGTCAGATTGCGCGAAAAGCAAAGGCTGCGCAGAAAGTTTGAGTTGGCGCGTAAAAGGAAGGTTGCACGAAAAGTGGATTTCGCGCAAAGGCAGTGAATTGCGCGCAAGGCAGTTTCCAGGCTGCGCGTAAAATTTGAAGGTTGCGCGAAAAAGGAATTTCGCGCAAAGCATAGAAATTGCGCGCAAGGCACCGTAAGGGTTGCGCGTAAAACTTGAGGTTGCCCGGTACATCCGGTGCAAAGTGAGATTCATCTGCGGGTGAAAGTTGGACTTCAATAGAGCATCTACATACAGAGAAAGATGCATTCCTTCATGGAAATGAAGAGACCTACAGGTCTATAAACTGTGATTGGATTCCCTTCCAAGAGCAGTGAGCTTAGGAAGAGGAAGAAGGTGATCCTCTCCACCGGCAGTGAGCCAGAGAGAGAGAAACAGGGAGTGACCCTTGGGAAAGCAGTGAGCTGACCCTAAACATTGTAAAGGCAGTGAGCCTGGGCATAGAAGTGATCTAGCCCGAACATTGTAAACCACAGCTAGTGAAGTTAGTGGATCTTGGTACGAACCGGCAACTTGTCGGCGTATGCTCCTTGGACGTAGCCCTTAGTGGTGAACCAAGTAAAAATCGCTGTGTCTGCCTGGTCGCTTCTCTGCATTGCACTCAAAGCATTATCATCAGATAAACTTGAAAAGAACTGAGCATAGTATACACACAAGAGCAAACAAAGTGACCCTTGTAACAAAGAGGTCAAGATCCAGTGGGGCAGGAAGTATTTTGAAAAGAATATCCATACCCTGATTCACCCCCCCTCTCAGGGTACATAGGCCCCTATTGGCCCTAACAGATGGTTTACTTATGATTCATGTGCAATGAGTGTTTACTCATGCTCCATGTGCAATGAGCCTTGGCTCATGCTAATTCCATGTTAAGTGTTGTTGCCACATCTCCATGTTATGATTATCATGATTTATCATGCCTTTATGTTATTTTTTCTCTTGTGATCAATTGATATTTCTATTGCCTAACATGTATTTTTTTCCTCATGTTATTCCATGTTTATTCCATTACTGGTCTTTATAGCTCACCCTTTTCTTATTCATGTCCTCAGGTTATCCCATGCAATGGTAAGTATGAGGGAATGTAATGGTAATGTAAAAGAATTTTTCAATAAAGATGTTGTGTGTTTTATGTTTTAATTATTATGTAATGTTCCTAATGTAAGGACCCAGTTGGAGTAATGAACCACTGAGGGGGAGGGGGTGAATCAATGGTACCCCTTTCTCTTCTTTTAAGTTCCCTTAAAATGAGAACATCCTTTGTCTCCTGTTAAAGATATAATTCCCTGCTGAGAAACAAACAAGCACACATCCTAAGGAGCACAACAATTTACAAGGTTCACTATTCAATAAGAATAGATAAATCCTTGGTATGGTTGGAAACAATCCAACACCATACAATCCACTAAGAAAACAATCCTTGAATTACAATGAGTAGGATATACCATTATACTCATGAAGCACTGTGAAACAATCACTCCAGTAAGTGTGGACCCTCTTAGCACAATAGGGAAAAGTCTCTTTTATTGTAACAACTTATGTTACCTGCACTTCCTTTCAAATACACAAGTGTAAGCAAGTTCATCAAAAATCTTCAAATCCTTACCCAGAAGAAAGGAAATGACTTCTTAGACTTGCGATAGATCAATTATAGTCCGAACTACCCATTCTAAATCACCACTTTGAATTCTTCAGTTTGAAATTTATTCTTTACTCTGATTCTTCAATCCGAGTCTTCCTCAGTCTGAGAAACTCAATATCGTGACATCCAGTACGGATTCCCCATTCTGAATCTCCACTCCGAATTCTTCACTCCTAATTTTATTCTTCACTCCGATTCTTCAATCTGAGTCTTCCTCAGTTTCAGACACTCAATACGGTGATAGCAAGTACTAATTCCCCATTCCAAATCTCCACTCTGAATTCTTCACTCGGAATTTTATTCTTCACTCCGATTCTTCAATCCGAGTCTTCCTTAGTCTGAGAAACTCAATACGGTGATAGCCAGTACGGATTCCTCATTCCTAATCCCCACTCCAAATTCTTCACTCCGAAATTTCTTCTTTACTCCAAATTTTCTCAATCCAAGAAACTCAATACACTGTTGACCAATATCAAATTCTCGTTTCAATTGAGACCACAATGAAACTCTGTTGGTCAAACACTTCTTTATCTCTCAATATTATCAGAGCTTCTCTCACTACTTAATCATCACACTTTTACTTTTTACTCTAATATCCTTTTATAGGTGCTCCAAAGTGTGCTTAGGATGGAAACCAAAATATTTTCCCACTCACTTAAATTCACCCAAATCTTAATTTCTTCTGAAATCTCGGAGTAATTAAGACTTTTTCAACGCTTCTAAAATCTTCTCAAATCTTCTTCCACTTCTCTTGATTTAGAACTTTGGCCTTTTCCAGATCCGACTTTGTTACACAAGTTTCTCAGTATCACATTCTCCGATCCACTCATCTGTCTTCTCGGCATCATATTCTCAGATTCACTCATCTGTCTTCTTGGCATCACTTTATCAGATTCACTCATCTGTCTTCTCAGCATCATATTCTTGGATCCACCCTTCTTGATTCTTCGACATCACTTTCTCAGATCTATCCTTCTTGAGTCTTTGTCATCTCTTTCTCGGATCCATCCTTCTTGATTCTTCGGCATCAATTCAATTCCTGATAAGACTCTTCGCCGCTTCTTTGGCATGACACCATTTCAATTCTCGGTATGACTCTTCATCACTTCTCATTATGGCTTTTCATTGCTTCTTCAGTATGAAAAATCCTTCATTCTCGGTATGACTCCTCTTTATTCATTGATATCGAGGATTTTGAATTCTCAGTATGACTCCTCTGGATCTCGGTATGCCTTCACCAGCTCTCGATACGATATTCTGGTTCTCGGTACGACTTCTGGTTCTCGGTGCGACTTCACCGATTCTCGGTACGACTTCTCCGATCAACCTTTTCTTGCATCGTGAGTACTTGCATATACTCACAAATTTAGAGTAACAAAACAGAAAAGCATCGTCACAATGAGTGCCTTCACATCTCCTATCAGCCAACTTTCGAGAATTTTCAATTTCCCGGTTCTGAACCTCTCAATTTCAAGAATCCGAATTCCAGACTACGAATTCTTCGAACACCAGGTTCTAAATGTTCAATATTCTCGGTTCTGAATCTTTAAACTTCTAGCTTCCAAATTCTTAGAAATTCAAGGTGTCTTTCCTTTATGGAAACTTCCTCAAGATCAAAAAAATACAATCCATGCAAACCATCTCTTCCTTCATCTTGGTCCTAACAATCTCCCCCTTTGGATTTTGTTGTCAACCAAGTTTTCATAAATCACCAAACTTGGAAACCTGAAGAAATGGATTACTTATCAATAATTATAAGCCTACATGTGCTAACTCATTGTAGGAAACAAGAATCATTGACAGCAAAACCATGTTGTCCATAGGTAGTGAAAATGACATCTTTAGCTTCATACTTCTTGTAAACAACTTCTTGTTCTTTCCTACAACCACTCCAACAAATAGTTAGAATAGTTTACATACACAAACAATGCTGATTTCAAAACTTACCCACAACTCTCTCTTTGAACAATAAGTTTATGATACAAAAAACTTCTCCCCCTTGACAAAACAATCCAAATGTAAGAAGAGAGGGGGGATGGTACAACATACCTTAGCCTTGAAGAGAAAGAGGTTGGACACCCATGTTCGACCTCAATCTTGAGAATGATTCCTTTGGTAGAGGTTTTGTGAAAATATCAGAAACTTGTTCAGTAGATTAAACATATTCAATTTTAAGTTCATTATTTTCCACATGCTCTTTGATGAAATGATATTTGATGTCAATATGATTTGAACAAGAATGTTGGACTGGATTCTTGGTAAGATTAATTGTGCTTTGATTATCACAGCCCAAGAGCAAGGGAAACTTCACTTCAACTAACAAATCTTCCATCTGTGTCTTCATCCAGATAAGTTGAGTAGCGGCCATGGTGGCAACAATATATTCAGCTTCAGCCATACTAAGTGTCACAGAATTTTTCTTCTTTGAGTGCCAGCCAACACAACTTTTTCCTATAAAGAACACTCCACCAGATGTGGATCATCTATCATCAACATTTCCTACCCAATCTGCATCTGAATATCCAAACAAATAAATGTTATTTGATCCACTATACTTGATCTTGAATTCTGCTGTGCCTTTTATGTATCTGAGAATTCTTTTTCTAGCAATAAGATGTGATTCTTTAGGATCACTCTAGAATCTTGCACATAAGGTAACATAAAAAACAATATCTGGTCTTGATGTAGTCAGGTATAACAAACTTCCAATCAGCTTTCGATATTCTTTCTGATTAATTTTCTTTTCCTTCATCATCTTTACTTAGCTTCATCCCCACTGAGATAGGAGTTGATACAGGTTTTGAGTTTTCCATCCCAAACTTCTTATGAAGTTCCTTAGCATAATTTTATTTGGAGAGAAAAATGAATTCTTTCTGTTGCAAAATTTGTAACCCAGGAAAGTATCTCATTTCACCCAACATGGACATCTCAAAGGTATTCTTTATTTCTTTATCAAACCTTTCACAGCTTCTTTCATCATTCCCAGCAAAAATAATGTCGTCAGCATACACAATCACAATGAGAGAAATATCTTGGCTTTCCTTTATGTATAGATTGCTGTCAACTCTTCCTTTCTTGAAGTTCATCTCCTTTAAGCAAGTGTCCAGTTTGTAATACCATGCTCTTGGAGCTTGCTTTATCCCATACAATGCTTTCTTTAACCTACACACATAAATTTCATTCTTCCCAATGACAAAGCCACATGGTTGCTCAATATAAACTTATTCTTTGAGATCACCATTAAGAAATGTGGATTTAACATACATTTGAAAGATTTTTTATCCTCGTTGTGCAGAAATAGCAAAAAATATTCAGATAGTTTCTAATCTAGCTATTGGAGAAAATGTTTCTTCAAAGTCAATTCCTTAAATCTGAGAGTAGCTTTTGCAAACCAATATTTCTTTATTTCTAATAACTTCACCTTCTTCATTCAACTTGTTCTAGAAGACCCATTTGGTGCCAATAATGTTCTTATTTTCAAGTTTGGGTACGAGTTCCCACGTGTCATTCTTTTCAATCTGATCCAATTCTTCATTCATGGCTTGAACCCATTCCGGATGCTCAAAGGCTTCTTTAACATCATTTGGTTCCACTTTGGAATACAAGGAAGTATGTGATATAGAATTACTTGTTATTCTTGTTTGAACCATGTGACGTTGATCACCAATACTATTCTGAGCTTGAACTTGTTTCATCATCCTTGGATAAGTTTTTCGTTTTCCTTCCTCATCACTTGATATGGCTGAATCCGATTCTTCATCTTGATTAGTATTACAATTCATTGCATCATTATTAGAATCGTCAACTTCATCTTCCATATATTCCTTGTCTGTTTAGACATACTTATCTTTCCCCAAATTTTCAATGAATTTTATATCAACCGTATCCAACATTATTCCTGTTTCTTTGTTAAAGCATCTATAACCTCTTCCTTCTAGATCATAACCAAGAAAAATTCGGTCTTCTCCTTTCTGCCCGAATTTTCCACTACTTCCACCTTTCTTCTTTATGATGCATGGGATCCCAAAAACTTTAGAATGATTTATACTTGGATTAATTCCATAGAAAAGTTCATATGGAGTCTTATTTGATTGGGTCCTATAGAAACCTCGAATTTGAATATAAATAGTTGTACTTATAGCTTGCCTCCAAAAGTAATGAGTAAGGCCATGTTCAAGTAACATGGTTCTTCCAATTTCCACCAAGCTTCTGTTCTTTCTTTCAACAACCCCATTTTTTTGAGGTGTATATGGAGAACTATATTCATGATGAATCCCATGATTCTAAATATAGTCTTCAAATTCTTCACTTCTATACTCACCACCATTATCTGTTCTCAATTTTTTTACAGAGTACTCACATTCTTTCTCAGCTTTCCTTATGAAGCTTTTAAACATTTTCAGGGCATCTGACTTGTTCTTCATAAACATAACACATGTAATGTGAGTAAAATCATCAATGAAGGTGATGAAGTACTTGTCTCTATTTTTTGATTGTTTTCTCATCGACCCACATATATCAGAATGTATTAGTTTATGGGTTTTTTTGAACAAATGTCAACCTTCTGATGCACAATAGTTGTAATCTTTCCTTTCTGTCAGGTAGTGGAACACTAATCTCATCTTCTTGGAAAATATGGAATATCTCAAACATTTTCCCTTTGAGATAACTTGCTCATATTTCTCTGACACATGTGTCCAAGTCTTATGTGCCATAACTGATTTTCTTCCACTATTCTCATGTAACAAGAGTTTTGTGAATTTTCAACTTGAAACAGATTTCCTTTGGTTTGTTGGCCTCTTGTAACAATCTACCCATATTCTTCACTTTTCACAATAAATCCATATTTTTTTAAGATAACTTTGTTACCCTCATCACACAATTGTGATACACTCAGCAAGTTGTCCTTCAGCCCATCAACACACAAAGTTTTCTTGGACTTTAATTTTTCCTTCACAATGATGGATGATCCAACACCTTTGATTTTTAAAGATTAATCATTGCCAAATGTCACTGTGCCTTCTTTAATCTTCTTCATATTCTTTAGAAACTTCAAGTCTCCTCTCATATTTGAAGAACACCCAATATCAAGTATCCAAGGTCATTCTTCCTTTGTAACTTTTAGAGCAGTTTCAACAACAAGAGATTTTTCTTCTTTCACTTCTTTCTTCACCTTCGGCTTCTGAGAATTAAGAACTTTTTATTGAGATGGTAACAACACAAGACATACTTTTTCAAGGTGTCCAGGTTGTTCACACCTTTCACAAATGGTATCCAGAGGCTAGAACCTATTTTCTATGTTGAATTCATTCTTCTCAACTTTCTTCAATAAAACCTTCTCACTCTTCTTCCTTTGAGGAGATTGACTCCCCCTCAATCTCATAACTTGTGGGGTGGTGGTAATAATGTTGATTGAACCAATGCATATTCGTTGTATGCCCAAATCCACCACAATACAAACAGTACCCATAAAAGGAGTACCTTCCTCTAAAGATTTTGTTCTGATACTTCTTTGTTGCTCTTTCTTCAGCCCCACCAACCATTATTTTGTTAGTAAGATTGCTTTGATGGAATTCTACCTTCTCTAATTTTGCTTGTTTTCACTAGTGTTAGACTTAGGTTTCCTTAAAACATCAGAGTTCCCAGTAACGCTGGTCTTGTCCACATAAGTAACTTTCTTAGCTTTTGTCTTCACAACAACCACTTTATTCTTCTGTTGAATTTTCTCAGAATGTGCTTGTTGAGATCCTTCACCAACATCAGTAGTTGAGTATTGAAAACAAATGTTTTTTGATTCAACTTCTGAGAGATTCTTTTTAACGAGTTCTAATTCTTATTCTTTTACCTTCAGCTTAACTCTCATGTGCTCATTTTGATTTATATCATATTCCAGAGACTTATTCATGTCTTCAAGATCTTTCTCAAGTTCTTCTTTATCATTGTATTGATTGGATGCTAAGAAAAATTCATCTTCCAACTTTTTTTAAGCTTATACAGCCTTCTGATCTTCCTTAAACATTCCTTCAATTATTCTTTTAGATGCATCTCAAGATGAGTTTCTTCTTCTTTTGAGCTGCTGCTTCTGAAATCTTCATCATTCACTGTTGCAATGAAAGTATTTTCCACACCATTCTTAACTTATTTTTCAAATTCAGCATCACTTTCTTCATCTTCTTCATTTACGGATAGAAATATTTTTCTCTTTTATTTAAATAACATCTTTTCTTTCTCCGACTTTCCTTTTCCACCCTGCTTCTTCTATAACATTATTGGTTTTCTTTCTTCTTCATCACTGTCTTCCTCTTTCCCCCTTCGAGGAAAGTTATCCACAAAGTGGCCAATGCCTGCACATTCAAAGCACTTCAAGGTAAGTTTTCCCTTGTATTTCCCTATGCATCTTTTAACATTTTTTGAAAAAAGGATAAAATATCATTAAGATTTTTACATACCTCTCTTTCAGAGTCAGAGTCACAACCATCTTCTTCAATCAAGATCTTCTTAGAATTTTCCTTCTTCATGGATTTGAAAGATAATTCTCTGTCAACCTTTATATTGGTCTTCATAGCCTTTTCCCTTCTCATATCATAAGTAATGAGAGTGCTATGCAAATCATCAAGAGATAGAGTCTCTGAATCTCTGCATTCTAATGAAGATACCTTCATATTGAATTTATCAGGAAGAATCCTCAAGATCTTTTCCACCACAGTAGAGTCTTTCAGCTCTTCACCAAGACATATGATAGTACTAACAATATCATTTACCCTGGTGAAGAAATATCCAACAGATTTATGCTCTCCCATCTTCATGTCTTCATACTTCAATCTCCATATTTGAAGTTTTTACTTCTGGACTTTTGTATTGCCTTCGTACATGTTTTTCAGTTTGTCCCCTATACCTTTGGCTGTGGACACTACTTTTACTCTCAAGAATTCACTTTCAGAAAGTGAAGACAATATAGCATTATTGGCTCTTCCATCATTCTCAAGAAACTTCTTATCAATGGGTGTAAGTGAAACATTGTCTTTAATGGGGGGAAACCTAACTGTTGCAGCTTCAAGAACTTCATAACTAATAGACATGAGATATGGTAGCATTCTATCCTTCCATATGTGATAGTTCTTCCCATCGAATACCGAAATTCCTTTATTGTTCACACAATCCAGATTCTCCATCAGCAAGGATGACAAAGGAAACCCCCACTGATACCACTTATAAGGACCCAGTTGGAGTAATTAACCACTAATAGGGAAGGGGGTGAATCAGTGGTAGCCCTTTCTCTTATTTTAAGTTCCCTTAAAATGGGAACAACCTTTGTCTCCTATTAAAGATATACTTCCCTGTTGAGAAACAAACAAGCACACATCCAAAGGAACACAATAATTTACAAGGTTCACTATTCAATAAGAATAACTACGTCCTTTGTATGGTTGGAAACAATCCAGAACCATACAATCCACTAAGAAAACAATCCTTGAATTACAACAAGTAGGATATACCCTTACACTCATGAAGCACTGTGAAACAATCACTCCAGTGCATGTGCACCATCTTAGCACAATAGGGAAAAGTCTCTTTTCTTGTAACAACTTATGTTACCTGCACTTCCATTCAAATACAAAAGAGTAAGCAAGTTCAGCACAAATCTTCACTTCCTTACCTAGAAGAAAGGAAAGGACTTCTTGGACTTTTGATAGATCAATTACAGTCCGAACTTCCCATTCTGAATCTCCACTCCAAATTCTTCACTCTAAAATTTCTTCTTCACTCTGATTCTTCAATCCGAGTCTTCCTCAGTCTAAGAAACTCAATACGGTGACATCCAGTACTGATTCCTCATTCTGAATCTCTACTCCGAATTCTTCACTCTGAATTTTCTTCTTCAATCCAAGTCATCCTCAGTCTAAGAAACTCAATATGGTGACAGCCAGTACTGATTCCCCATTCCGAATATCCACTCTGAATTCTTCACTCCGAATTTTCTTATTCACTCCAATTCTTCAATCCGAGTCTTCCTCAGTCTGAGAAACTCAATATGGTGATATCTAGTACTAATTCCCCATTCTGAATCTCCACTCTGAATTCTTCACTCCGAAATTTCTTTTTCACTCTGATTCTTAAATCCGAGTCTTCCTCAGTCTGAGAAACTCAATACGGTGACAACCAATACTGATTCCCCATTCCAAATCTCCACTCCGAATTCTTCCCTCCGAAATTTCTTCTTCACTCCAAATTTTCTCAATCCGAGAAACTCAATACACTATCAACCAGTATCAAATTCTCATTTCAATTGATACTGCAATGAAACTCTGTCGGTCAAACACTTCTTTCTCTCTATAGATTATCAGAGCTTCTCTCATTACTTAATCATCACACTTTTACTCTGTACTCTAATCTCCTTTTATAGGTGCTCAAAAGTGTGCTTAGGAGGGAAACAAAAATATTTTCCCGCTCACTTAAATTCACCGAATCTTAATTTCTCCTGAAATCTTGGAGTAATTAATACTTTGTCAATGCTTCTAGAATCTTCTCGAATATTCTTCCACTTATCTTGATTTAGAACTTCGGCCTTTTCCGGATACAACTTTGTTAGAAAAGTTTCTTGGTATCACATTCTCAGATCCACTCATCTATCTTCTCAACATCATATTCTCAGATTCACTCATCTGTCTTCTCGGCATCACTTTCTCGGATTCACTCATATGTCTTCTCGGCATCATATTCTCAGATCCACCCTTCTTGATTCTTCGTCATCACTTTCTCGAATCCATCCTTCTTGAGTCTTCGGTATCACTTTCTCAGATCCATCCTTCTTGATTCTTCGACATCACTTCAATTCTCGGCAAGACTCTTCACCACTTCTTTGGCATGACACCATTTCAATTCTCGGTATGACTCTTAATCACTTCTCGGTATGGATTTTCATTACTTCCTCGGTATGAAAAATTCATCATTCTTGGTATGAATCCTCTTTATTCATTGATACCAAAGATTTTTAATTCTCGGTATTACTCCTATGGATCTATGTAATATCCCAAGGTTTTCTAAAAATAAATTGAAAATGCTTGAAATTTTGTTTAAGGTATATATTTATAAGTATCCTTTAAACATAATTTTATTTCTTCTATGTTTTTAATTTCAAGAAACTATCATCTACAATTGTGTTCAGTATGTTATTTCGAGTCTGATGGAACAAACTTGTTTTTTTTTGTGAATAGTAACATGCCCTTATGAATAGTAATATGAATAGTAATATGAATAGTAATATGACCTCATGAATAGTAAATAATATTATTATTTTATTTTCCCATGGAAATAGGATAATGGGATCTTAATTAATTTTCCAATGTCACATAAAACTAATTGCACTTCAATTTTGTTATTTTTCGAATTAACTGTGACCTTATTTTAAAATTAAATTAATAATATTTAGAAAATTATTTTTGAAAAATGGAGTTCATTTTTGAATTCTACACGTCGAAAAATGGTTGGGGTAAATTTTTGGTATTTTTCTGAAACTCTTGAATTTTCGGTGAATAGTGAAATACGGTAAAATACCGTATAATCAATTTATCAGTAAAAATGCACTATTTATGACATCATAAGTGATGCAAGGACACTTGCTTCGAAATCACATGATATTTTCACTAATTAAGGCCACTTGATTTGAGATTATTCATAGTCTTGATAAAAATATTATAATAATAATTAAAATAATCTAAAATACCTCCCCTCCTCCACTATAAATACCACCCTCACTCCCCTCTTCCTCCCACACCTCTCAAGCCTTGAGCATTGTCTAATTTCTGCCAAATTCCCTCCTCAATCTTCTTCCCCACGTCCTAGAGCTGCTGGTCTCACCAAAAGACCAAAGTCAAAGCCCTTAAGAAGGATCTCAAGGAGAAGAGATCAAGAGGTAAACATCCTCTTTCATTTTCATTCTTTCCATCCATTTTATGTTATTCTCTTCCTTTCCCTTTGTCTTTTGTTGGGATATTTCATTAAATATTTTCCCTTAATGTCCAAATTTTGTATGATTGATGAGATATTCCATTCTTCTCATCAATCTTGTTTTTATGAAATTTTTAGAGGCGCCGTTAGGCTGCCGAATTTTTTGTAAGAAATTTCTCATGTTTTCTTTATTTCATGATTCCTTCCACTTCTTTCTTCACCCCCTCTTATCCAAGAGGCATGAAATCTACAGAATCATGTATATTCTGGATGTTTTCATGTTTATGGAAAATTACAAATCATTATTCCTCTCCTCTTTCACTTATTTAAAGAATCAAAAAACATTGTCCATTTGTGTCGAATTACCGATATCGTGGATGATGTATTTTCAATTTCCATTAATTATTTCAAGTCTGGTCATGAAACCATTTATATGGTTGAACCAGGTTATAATATAAGTTTTATGAATCATATAAGGTTCTATAATTCTTTTGTACTCATGATTCAAACTTATAAGACTAAATGAAATTGTAATTATCAAAGAACCACTTAAATTATCTAAACGAACATAATTAATGTTTTAACTTATAAATCATCATCATATAAGGCACCAAAGTGATGAATGGTATAATTTATGGTACTGGAGTTATGTAACTAATACTCCATTCCAATTCTGGAGTTTCACTTCCAATCAACAAGAACGATTCATCATGAACCGATCGTGAAAATCACAAAAGACCTCACCCAAAATAATGCAAGGAACAAAATACTAACAAATAAGGGGTGAAATGAGGTTATGAAATGACCATATAAGATGTTATAAACATGAACACGTTTCTTTAAAATCCTATTAACACTCCTTTAACCATTATACAAGAGGTTCAAACAATTTTGAAGTAGGACAAGCCCAAGGTAAGGGAATTCTTAACCCGATTTCCATTCTTTGGGTTAACCTTCTACTTTATAATTTATGTGCTATTTAAATTGTTTGTGTGATGGGTTCTGTTTATATTATATTTAATTATGTGTATTTACAGAGTATATACATATTCCATCCACTCAATTAAGTATCACTTCAAGTATATGATGTTTATAAGGGACTTTTCTTCTAAAATCCTCTTTTAAAATTCTGTTTTATAAGATTCAAAGGCAATGTTTTTATGCTATTATTTATGTTGAATGATTATGTTTTGGCTATTGGGCATTGTTTATGATGAAGGGTGGGACCTATATTTCCCTCCAATGCATTGGGTATGAGTAAGTTGGAGGTCGGCCGTATGGTTACTCCAAGTGTAACTGTGATGGTTACACAAAGTAAGGTAGCCGTGAGGGTTACAAATTTTAAGGTAGCCAAGATGGTTACAAGATTATGTAAGTAATGCCCCAATATACCTTTATGATTATAATTATGTTTGTATGGATCTTGTTTAAATCTCATGTTACACAAAGTAAGATTTTATGGGTGTAAATCATGTATTTTAAAAATGTTTTCATATGTCTTGTGTATTCATGGACTAATGAGATTTTTCCTTCTTTTTCATACCTTACTGAGCTTTTGTGCTCATCCCAAGTTTTTAAATGATTTTTCACAGGTTAATGGATGAATAATACAAGGAAGGAAGACATGTTAAATGTTGAAGAATTGTCAAGGAGTCTTGTTTTATGTTTTAATGTTTTATATTCTGAGGAAAATGGAAACTGAATTTATGGTATCCACTATGTAACAATGTGTAATGTTATGAATATTTTGTCTTAATTCTCTAAAGCTCTAAACTTGAAAAGATCCTCAATGTAAAATGAAGTGTTTTCTTGAATAAATTCAAGATTATGTATGAAATAAGTGCGGGTCCTTACAATCTAGGTATGGCTTCACCAGTTCTCGGTACGATATTATGGTTCTCGGTACGACTTCTGGTTCTTGGTGTGACTTCACCGATTCTCGATATGACTTCTCCGATCAACTTTTTCTTGCATCGTGAGTAATTTAATATACTCACAAATTTAGAGTAACAAAATAGCAAAGCATCCTCACAATGAGTGCCTTCACATCTTCTATCATCCAGCTTTCGAGAATTTGAAATTTCCTGATTTCGAACTTCTCAATTTCCAGACTCCGAATTCCAAACTCCAAATTCTTCTAATACCAGGTTCCGAATGTTCAATATTCTTGGTTCCGAATCTTCAAACTTCCATCTACCGAATTCATAGAAATTCAAGGTTTCTTTCATTTATGAAAACTTCCTCAAGATCAACAAAAGACAATTCATGCAAAACATCTCTTCCTTCAGCTTGGTCCTAACACCTAATCCTCAAAGACACTAGACCTCTCAATATTCTATGTTGTATAAAGTGAATATTTTATGTAATAAATCAGGTTTAAGTGTGTAATAAAGACCATGGTTATCATTGTTTGTATCATAGGACATGTTTAGTTAATTTTTGGATTAGGATTAGAAAAACCTAGTAAATACATAGAGATAAGACTAAGTATAATAAAAACATCCCTAAGTTTTGGTGAGTATTGAGTAAGTGGTCTATCAAGAAAATATATCCATGTCTCGATACGAGCAGGTAGAGGTGGCTCTGGAACAGATGTATCATAGTGGTAAAACCCAAAAACACTTCTTTGAGATAGACTCAAACAGGAACTGGAGCATGAAAACGGACCTTTCTGCACTCTTGGTTACGACACTCCCAGGGGATATGCTTTGGTAAAATCAAAATCTTAGTATGAACCAATATTAAGGGACTAAAAAAATTCCCTAAGAATATATGTTAGAAATTAGATCATGGATAACATAGACTGAATCCAATAGATTCATAAGTTAAGGAAATAAAATATATTTATAAGTCATCTATTTTGTCCTTGGATTACCCTTTATTCATTACCCCTAACATTACTTTTATTCCAGCCAATGGATGGTAATAGGAGGACTCTAGCTAACAACCGATGTGAAGATCAATGCGATGATTGTTCTAATGAGATGCCCAATCTGATGGGAGAAGGGATCGCAAAATTTGTCACGATACTCTCTTAGTTAACTCAATCATTTACTAGAAACATGGGTCAAGAGTAACATTAAAACCCCCTAAGAATGAAAAAGTCTCTATAGATATATTCATGAGACAAAGGCCTCATACTTTTACTCGATCATCTGATCCCTTAGTCACCGAACAATGGATCAAATCCATTGAAAAGAAATTCTCCATCCTTCAATGTTCTAAACCAGAGAATGTTTTTCTGGATTTTTATCGTATAGAGGGTGAAGCCGATCAATTGTGGAAATTGATAAAAAATACGAAGCCTGAGGAGGAGACCGAGGCATTGGAATGGAAGGATTTCTAGAAAAATTATTTTGATAAATATTTTCCAAACACCCTCTAGCTTAATATGGAAAGGGACATTCTTTCCCTCAAGAAAAAAGACGATGAATCAGTCAGATAATACGAGAAAAAATTCACAAGGATTTCATGATATACTTCTGGCTTTGTCGTTGCCCCTGAATGCAAGGTTGACTGCTTCTTTGGTGGGCTGAAACCTAGCCTACAGAAAGTGATAGCGATTCATGACTTTGACAGCTAAGAAGAAATTTTCTGATGTGCCCTCAAGGTTGAAATGGAAATTGGATAATCTTAAGGGTATCATGGGGATAAGAAGTGTAAGGTGGACTTCAATTCTAGCGGTCCTATGGATAAATCCAACAGTGCTAAGAATATCCAGCACCCCACTTGCCAAAGGTTCAGAAACAAGCACCTCGAAAATTGATTGAAGGGGATGAGGAAATGCTTTAGGTGTGGAAGAGAAGGGCACTTGTCTATTAACTATCGGCAAGAAAAACCCACAGTGGAAATAGAGGAGAGTAACACTTCATTCAAACCTCAACACATTGTTCATTACTACAACTACAAAGAACCAGGGCGTCTTTCAAATCAGTTCCCTATGCCAAGGGTTTTCGGAGGAAACTAAAAACCTCCAAGGCAGCAAGGGAGTGCTTTTTACATCACTACTGCCAAAGTAAACCCCAACAATGAAGTGGTGACAAGTACACTATTTATTCATTCAATAATAACAAACATACTTTTTTCTTCTGGTTCTACGCATTCTTTTATATCCAGAAAGTTTAGTAGAACAATACCAGCACCACTACAAATCATGGAAGTGAAGATGTCAGTGAGTACGAAAAATGGGGTAATCATTTCATCCCAGGAATATAACTCCTCCCCTATTATAATATATTGATTGAACTTATTGGAAAAACTCATCATACTCCCTCTTGTGGAATTTTATGCAATTATTGGCATCGATTTACTTCCCTTATATAGAGCCGACATAAATTGCTGTTAGTGGGAAATCACTCTCTATATGGAGAATCGACCCCCGATTCTATACAAGTGCAAGGAGGATGTTTAATCTTCTTTAGCTCCATCATCTCAAGTGTGGATATTACTATCCAATGATCACGCATACCTGGATCAGATAATTGAGTCTAAAAAGGCAACCATCCTTGAAGACATGCCTTTTGTGAGGGATTTCACAGAAGTGTTTTTCGAGGAATTTCCTGGTCTTCCTCCTAGAAGAGATGTTACATTTTCAATTGATCTTATACCTGGAAAGTTTCTAATATCCAAGACTCCGTAAAAAATGGTTGTTGTGAAGCTTGAGGAGCTGAAGAAACAACTACTGAAGAATTTGGATAAAGGATTTATATGCCCAAGTGCATCACCATTGGGTGCACCAGTCCTTTTCATCAATAATAATGATGGGTCAATGCACCTTTTCTTTGATTATCAAGACCTTAAAAAATCACGATAAAGAACAAGTATCTTATCCCACGAATTGAAGACTTGTTCGATCAGCTGCGTGGATCACAATACTTCTCTAAGGTGGATTTGCGGTCAGGATATTATCAAGTAAGGGTGAAGAAGAAAGTTATCCCTAAGACTGCTTTTCGTACAAGGTACAAGCACTATGAATTTATAGCAATGCCTTTCAGACCCACTAATGCTCCAGAAATATTCATGGACTTGATGAATAGAGTCTTTAGAGATTACCTTGAAAAATATGTGGTAGTCTTTATAGATGATATTCTAATATACTCGAAAACCAAGGAGGATCATAAAGAGAATCTAAGAACTATACTAGAGACCTTGGAAAAGGAGAATCTATATGAAAAGTACAACAAGTATGAGTTCTGGTTGAAGGAGGTCTCATTATTAGTCTATATCATCACAACCAATGACATATCTATAGATCCCTCAAAGACAACTGTAATAGAGGGATGGTCGAGGCCAGCATCGGTAACAGATATCCGTAGCTTCTTGGGGTTAGTTGGATATTATCGATGATTTGTGAGAAATTTATCACGATTTTCCAACCCTATTACCAAGATAACTCATAAGGGAGTAAAGTTTTCTTAGAGTGATGAATGCGAAGAAAGCTTCAAAGAGTTGAAAAGGAGGCTTATCACTGTGCCTATTCTCACTTTACCAAAAAGTGGAGAAATTTTTGTGGTATTTAGTGATTCTTCGAAGAAGGGACTAGAAAGTGTGTTGATGGAAAATGAAAATGTCATTGCCTATGCTTCAAGGAAATTGAATGTTCATGAGCAGAACTATATGACACATGAACTCGAGTTGGCTGTAGTGATCTTCAATTTAAAAATTTGGCAGTATTATCTTTTTGGTGAGAAGTGTGAAATATATATGAACCACAAAAGCCTCAAGTATATATTCACATAGAAAGAGTTGAATATGAGCCAATGAAAATGGTTAGATCTGATCAAAGACTATGACTTCTCAATCCATTACCACACTGGGAAGGCGAACAAGGTGGTAGATGCTCTAAGTAGAAAGGACCCAGTGATTCTGTCATTAATGATAATTGAGAAGGATCCAATCTTCTTAGATTTGATGAAGATGGACATGTGAATCATAAATAAGGTAACATCATCAATACTTTCACAAATTATTTAATAACCATCTCTTTTGGAAAGGTTAAAGGATGCTCAAAAGGATGATGTGAGAATTCAGAAGAAAGTGGAAGCTATCAAAAAAGTGAAATTCTTAGATTTCAATGTTAATGAAGAAGGAATTTTGAGATTTGGGAAAAGAGTATGTGTTCCATCAAGTTTTGAGCTGAAGAAGGAACTTTTGGATGATGCACAAAGTTAAAATTTCTCTATTCACCTAGGAAACACAAAGATGCATCGAGATATATGAGAGAATTATTGGTGGGATAATATAAAAAATGAGGTCATTGAATATAAATCAATGTTCCTGGGGTGTTAGAAAGTCCTGGAAGATCCGCTCCACCACCCACTCATCCTCCCTTTGAATCATCCACCCCACCCTATCCGCAAACCCTCAATCTTCTCATTCTTCTCCCACGTAAACTTCATCCTCAACCTCTTCTTACCCTCCTACATTCCTCTCCCCTTAGTGTAATGCTCACCGCTGTCCGCTACTCCTTCTTATGCCACCGGATGGATGTTGAGGTGTCAGGGGCTTTTATGGACCACTTTCTGGTGGAAGTTGTGGTGGAAAAAAATAGGCCGAACACTTTAGAGGCTCCGACGAGCCACTTTGCATGAAATCACCGCATCTATCCATCACCACCATCCCCAACGCTGCAATGTGGTTCTTTAGTCACCCTCGGTAGCTCACCACTACTTCGCCCCTGGAGGAAGGATTTTGCGGGGAGGCGGCTGACGCAACCTTCTACCTACTTATTGAGGGATTCATTAGAGAGGAAAAAGGATCTTGGGATTGAAGGTGATTAAAGTACATATAAATTAGAATGGAGATTTCTACCTATGGGGATGGAGAGACATTGTCCTTTCATATACGATCAGTCATCAGATATTCATTAGTTATTTATTTTTGAATTTTATGTTTTCATTCAAAAAAATATTTTAATAATACTAATATAATTAATAATAATTAATAATATAAATGTACCGAAACTGGGATCTAGACCCTTTTTTAGTAATAGATATGTAATTAATAAAAATTATTAATAGTAATTAATAATAATCAAAATGATAATGTCATTAATAATAATTGAAAATATAATTAATAATTCAATTAATGATAATTAGTAATAACTCCCTATACAATTAATGATAATTATTCATGACTATTAATTAATGATACATGAATTACAAATGTAATTAACCATAAAAGGCATGACTTGTGAGTTGGAAAACCCAAAATAACAACCAAAAGAAAATTAATTAATAATTTAATTAACAATAATTAATAATGAAATTCATATTAATTAATAACGCAATTAATGAGAATTAATCATATAATAAATTATATTACAATTATTATTAATTACACTTTTTTATTAAATAATCGTAATAATAATAACATTGGAACTTCTGACCACTATATGTAATTAAATAGGCTCAATGAGTGTTTTCATTATTTGTGGGGAGGGATGACGTTTAACAAATTAATGTTTTTGAATGCATTTTTATTTGCAACAATGCTGCACAACACGGGTGGTATATCAGGCACGCAGGATAGGCATTTGGGCCATGATGAAGAGGCTTTCAAGCCATCAAATATGGGGCCTTCAGGTCATAAAAATTATAATGGAGCAACTATGGGTGGGTCATCCTTTGGAGGCCATGTGGTTTGTTCTTGGTGGTCCAAAGGTGTGTGAGTTATTTACTTTAACTGTAACTTCTAAGACCTTAATAAATATTAGGATTATCCTCCTTGATTCGGAACCATGGGTTTGGGTGTGTGTTTTCTTAATGATTTTTTTGACCCCATGGGTTTGGGTTTTCAAACCCATGGTTTGTGCCATTTCTAATTATTATGTCTCATGGGGTGTAGCCTATAGTGGTGTCGGGTGGTCACAAATTCGTGTCTCCTTAGGTGTGTGTGCGTGTGTGTGTACTTTGTATTTCCCATTGTAATCCCCATGTAATAAAATTATTATTATTATTATTATTACAACTACTACTATTATTATCATTACTATTATTACAATTATTATTATAAACATAACCCCAACCCCAAATACAAGCCTTATACTTCCCCGTGTAGTGCTCCCCCAACAGAAGCCTAGTACAAAACCTTGTCTCATTCTTTGTATATTAATTAAACTGTGTAAAACTACATCTCTCCACTTTTTTGTGAACGTTTGAAGTGGTGAAATAATCTTGGCATAAAATTATGGTGTTTAAGCACAATCTGTGAGAACTGAATACTCAAACTGAAGGACCGAGCTAGCACCCAACCCTTTCCACTAGACTACCCCTCGAGGGGCCATTATTATTAATTATTACTTACAATAATATAATCAATAGTAATTACATTATTATTTATTATTATTAACCATTTTATTTATCAATATTGAAGACATTATTAATTGTTGTATTATTATTTACAAGTTATTATTAATTCGATTATTAATTATATTAATAATAATTACTAATTAAATTTCCAGTTATAAAATATATTGTTATTTATTACATTATTATTTATAATTATTATTAATTTTATTTACATTACTATTAATTATTATTAATTTTTTATTACAATTAATGACATTAATTTTATTTATTATTTTTAATTGAGGTAATCAATATATACACACATACATATATTAAATGCGGATGAATGAAAAATATGGAGATTTTTTTCAATAGGTTTTCGGGGAACAAAGTTATTGAAGGGGATCTCAGTATCTCAATGTGTCATCCCATTTTAAATATTTATTTATTTAAATTAAATAGGGATGACAATGGGTACACACTAACTAGGTACCCGACACTATCTGACCTGATTAAACAGGGTTATGATAGTAGTTGAATTGGTATTTATAGGGTTAGAGTATTGAATTGAAAACTTGATTAATAAATAAATAGATTTGGGGTAGTGGTTTTAGGATACTATAAACTCAAACCTCATTATAAAAAATATTATTACTTAATCAATAATATATTTTAAAGACATTACAATTATAAAAAAAATAAGAATTTTGAGTCCGGCTCATATTATATTTATAAGTAAATTTTAAATTTGAATTCGTTGATTATATGTTATTAAATAAAGTATAATTAAAAAAATTATTTACATAATTTTTTTAATATGTTTATTCTAGTTTTATAAATAAAATTTAAATATTTTCATTTCTAATCAGGTATATGGATGTAATGGCCCGAAGGTCATAGATTTTTATTTTTATTTCTAGATAATCCCCTCTTTAACTCAGTTGTGAGAGAAACCTAAAATGATATAGAGGTCCAAAGACACAAATCCGGAACTACATGGTTCAGAGGCCCAGGCTCACATGCCCTTTACAATATATTGAACCTTGACTACACTTGGAAAAAAATAAACAAGGTAGGGTTAGCGTAGTGAATTTAAAAAATAAATGGGTTATGGTTTATGTCAGGGTTAGAGTTTTGTAAAAATAAACAACTTAGGATTCATATACCCCAAATTCAATAGGTACCCAACCCATTTCCATCCCTAAAATTAAATGACAAACATGAGTTTTTTAAATTGTGTTTGTGCAAAAACAAATTATTTAAATGGGTTTATGAGTCTTTATGTCCATCCTTTAAACCATTCATATTTTTAAACTAATAAAATATTATCAATTTAGCTATTATTATATTGAGTATTACTTATATTAAAATAATATTAAAATCATCGTTTAAAATTACACTGAAATCTCTCTTTTATAAAGGTATTTGAAATCTTTATAAAATTATTTGAAATTCATGTTCAAAATTTTAAGTGTGGAATAATAATTTGTTAATAAAAATAATATACTATTAATAATACATGAATATTAATAATAATATAATATTAATATTAATACTTTATTGATTAATAATAGAAATATATTAATAATTAATAATATAAATAATGATGATGACGAGAATGCAATTATTAATAATTAATAATATATTTAATAATTTAATTGATTATATTAGTAATGGCATCTTAATAATTTGCCGTTTAATTATTAAAAACAATGCAATCTTTTCCTTTCTTGTCTTATTCATCTTTTTATGCTATTTTTTTAATAAATTTGGGGTCAAGGATTTGGTATCCAAATCCATGATTGAGACTTTTTAGTAATAACAATGAAATTAATAATTTTGATTAACAACTAAATATGCAATTAATAATAATTAATACTATAATAAATAAATTTATTAATTATAGTTAATAGTAAAAAATTAATGGAATTAATATTAGGTAATAATAGTTAATAATAATAAATAAAAATAATGGAATTAATAATAATTAGTAATAATTAATAATGCAATTAATAATAAATAATAACATAATAATACAATAATTAATAATATAATTGGTAATTAAGAGTGCAATAATTAATAATTATTTATTAACACTTACATTATTATTAATATTTATCATTTAACATTAATTAAAAAATTACTTTTTTAAATTACATTTTTAATCAATTAATAATTAATAAAAGATTATTTTTATAGATCATGTTATTTTTTATTGGTAATTACATTATTAATTGCTAACTAGTATTAATTAATAATTATTAATTACATAGGCCATGGGGTGCACTACCACAAATCACGCCATTTCTAGTGTCGACTTTTATGAGTACTAAATATAAAGCGTTGATAAAAGGGTGACCTTTATCAGTGTAAGGTAAAAGCGCTGATAAATGTGGATCTTTATGAGCACTATTCTTAGTGCTGATAAAATCTTCTAATAGAAAATATTATTAACATATATAAAATTATCATATTTATATTCAAAAAATAATGTTTATTTATATACATTATTTAACAAATGCATGCATATAATTAATATAAATATGATGTATTAATATATATTTTTTAATAATTCAAATATATATATATATATATAATATTTTAAAAAAAGATTTATGTAATTATAAATAAATAAATATATATTTAAATAAATATAAATTGATAATAAATATATTTAAATAATAATTATATTTATTATATTTATAATTACATATATTCATATATTAATAAATATATATAATTATACAATTATAAATAATTATATAAGTATATTTATAAATATATACAAATATTTATGGGCCACTTTGTCTTGAGCCTAGAGACTATGTAATTAGTCTCCTTCTACACAAATAGAAAGAAGTCTTTGATTTCATAATAAAAAGAGGCTTCACCCCCAACATTTTTTTAAAAAATAAAAAATATAATATATAAATATGATTTATGTAACTTCTACTAAAAAATGATTCTTATATTCATGATTTTATATATAAAAAATTATCAAATTTGTTTTAGTGAAAATGATTAATATTTTATTTATATACATTAATTAAAAAATGTGTATATAATAAAAATAAAAAAAATATATTAATATTTTATTTAAACAATTATATAATATATAAATGAATATATTTATTTAGATATATATTCATTTGTATATTATATAATTTAAAATATATGTACATGTATAAATGCATGTATGTATGTGTATGTGTATATATATTTGTGTGTATGTATATGTGTGTAGATATGTATGTGTATATATGTATGTATCCAATCCACGTAAATGTTATGAATTCAATTTTTAATATTTTTATAATTTAATTAATTTACTTTATTCATTTATTATTATATATTAATTAATAATGTTAAAAATATATTTATGTTATGAAACATTATTAAATGAATGTCATAACTATGATAATAATGGTTATGACTCATCATTACCCAATGCAACCCTTCATATGCCCAACTTATCAAAGCACTTTATTCAAGGACCCCAATTTTCTAGATTTCCACAATTTACCAAACCATCACTAAAGAGGGTTTCCAAGAATTTATAAAAATCCAATTCACAATCAACTTAAAACAAGATATTCAGTTTCAAATAATTCTAATCAGTTATACTGAGTGTTGTCAAGAGTGAATCCACCTACCTCAACCCTTTTGAAGAAAACCGAAAACAGGTAAAGAACGCTCGTGAAATCGGGTCAATTCTCCATGAAACCACCGTATATCTCTTCCCCTAATAGGATCAAGACCAAATATCAACTTATTTGGAATCCATAATCCTATATCTAACCAAATCAGGTGTATATCTTTGAAACTGAGAGAAGAGGATATGTAGATCTAAGAAACTGTGGTAAGAACGATGAAGAACGATAGTTACCACAAGAATTGGGCATGAGATGCCAAGGGGGGATCTATATTGACACCAAATCATTTGGTAGAGGTTATACTACCTTCCATGAAGAAGATTTTGGAGTTAGGACTACACATGAGGAAAACAGAATCCTAAAGAGTAAAAAACATATGATATCCACCTTTTAGGATCTCACTCCAACCCTACGCACGGTTAGTCCACATAGTTAGTCAAACTGTGCTCTAACCATGCATTAGATACTACCAGTGATTAACACTTGCATGGAATCCTCACATGGCTTCCTTAATAGTGTGATCACCATACCTAATCTACTATCCAAAATATGTAACTCTGTAGGATTTCTCCTAGGATTCTGCACAGTTTTGACAAACCGTGCACATCCCGTGCACCTTCCCTTTAACCCCAAAACTCCTTAAAAGTTCCCCAAACACTCCAAACCTTCAACCTTATACTTTTTGTACATAAAAATAATATATAAATTGTTACATACTAGAAACCGGGGTACTAAAATATAATCCTTGTCCACGATAAGGATATCCATCAAATAGGCCTCCCCATAAAAAAACAACACACCTGAAGTGGCCCAAAAGATTAAATCATAGCTGTTACTGACAAGAATATCATGAATCATGATGCCCTAAGGCCATCTCAAGGAAAATGCATGTATTGAGGCACACTGGTCATTTGTGCATTGGAACTGGCCACCCCGAAACACCACCGTGGATCTGATTCTAACATCACTAAAGGGTGAGGCTCCCTCCAACCCTATCAAAGGATAGGCACCCTTCCACAAACCCACAGAGAAGTCATTACCAACACGCACTCAAACTCCATCCCCACCATCAGATGATGCTCCCTGCTTCCATGGATCCCCAGCATCCTCTCCCCAGTCCACCATCGCCAACCCCAATTTCTGTTGTCAGGGTCCCAAACCCAAACCCAAACATGAGATCACTGAGGGAAATATCTACTGTGATGACCACCGCAATCCCCCACATGCCATCCCCACCATCGAGCGGGGCCCCTATAATCAACATCCATCGTCTGAAGTCAATATCGGCCAACAATCTTTATTATCCCCATAGTTTTTCGCTTCTATCCCAACCATCAAGACAAGTATCCATCAAAAGTCCCACCACTGCACAACACCCCCATCTATGAAGCCTCAAATAGTGGACCTTTGCCACCAGAAACTAACAACATACCTTATTTGTTTTCGGGAATCCACTCCAGATCATCAATTTGATCTCTAAGGCGATCACATATCCTGATTTCAAAGGATGATCCAATATCTTCCATTTCTTCACTGTAAATCACCCCATGAGAATATAGTAGAATACGCTTAAAGCCACACACTACAAACATTTTGCAATGTCCAACTATCTCATCATTAGAGGAGGTTTTGCATGATATGAGCATCCCTGGACTACGATTATCAAAGAAATCACCATAGATTTTAAATATGAATATAACTCTTTATAATCTTATAAATACTTTTTTTAAACATTATATGTATATATTTTAATTATTAAAAAATATATATTAATATATCCTATTTATAATAATTATAGACATGTATTTTTGAATTACTGTATATAAGTAAACATCATTTTTGAATATAAATATAATAATTTTACATATATTAATAATATTTTTTATTAAAATATTATATTAGAACTAATAATAGGGGAGATAAATATGACCTCTATCAATGCTAAAAAATCGTTGATAAGGGATACCCCTTTATCAATGTTTTTTAGCGCTGATAAATGTTACCTTTATCAGCACTTTTAGTTAGCACTAATAAAGGTGAGGCTTTTATAAGTGCTTTCTGCTTAGTGATGATTAAAGTAGGTGCATCCCATTCCCCAATTTCTGATAGTGATTACTCAAATTTTTTTATCTGTAACAGGAGGGATCATATCTCTTTATACAGTCCTCTATGAGGCATTTCATTAAATGAAAATGTGTTGACCATATTAATATATCCATATACATTTATTCTCATAATTCATTGAATCCAATTCAATGAGAGATCAAGACAATTCATCTGTTCAAAATAGATTTTAACTGATAATAAAAACATTCAGGAAAAATAAATATATATCAAATATATATATATATATATATATATATATATATTTATTATCACATGTATTTAGTACATGATTAAAAATACATGCATCGAAAGCATGTATTAAATATAAACTTATATATATAATATCATAAAATCTATGTATATATATATATATTTAGTTCATATCCAACACGTATTGTTCGATATCACTACAACAGATATGGCCTTTAAAAGCAGGTAGAAAGGTCATTTGCAACACTAAAAAGTGCTGATAATTGAAGCGCAATTACAATAGGGCATCTTTTATCAATGCTAAAAAAATATTTGATAAAGGCCTCTTTTATTAGTATTAAAAAATCACTGATAAAAGGAGTCTTTTATCAATGCTAAAAAAGTGCTAATAAAAGGGTCATTTATCAGCGCTTTTTTAAGAGCTAATAAAATTAAAAAAAAATTAAAAAAATATGAAAATTGGAGGGTGGACCGAACTCCTTTTAAAAGTGTTTTACCCCCCTTTAAACAATTCTAGGAATCCCCCCCCCCCACCCCTTTAACAGTGCTAGGAATCCCCCCACCCTATAACAGGGCTAGACATGTTTTACCCAGGCACGTGCCTCTGCCTTTGCTGGGTTTCGAACCTAAGACCTCCCCCTTACACCCCCGCACCTTTTCCACTCACCTATATAGTTTTATTCTATGTTTTATGATATATCTATATATTTATATATGTTTCATTACATTTTTTATCCATATATATATATATATTTAAATACATATATAAAATATGTTTTGTGTGTGTGCGTGTTTATAAATACATACATGCGCGTGTGTGTGTGTGTGTTTGTGTGTGCATCTATAAATATAATTATACACGTTTATATTTATTTACATATATTATATATTAATATTTATACACATATATTACAATATGTAGATAAATATATATATGTTTTTCAATACACATACAAATATATATATATAAATTATATATAAATTATATATGCATATAAATATTCATACATTTGTATTTCAAAAAAAATGGATATTAGTTTTTTTTTAGATAAGGTTTATATATTGAGAAATATATTTTATATGTAAATATATATTTATTTATTTATAAAATTAAATTTTATGTGTGAATATATAAAAATATTTATATATTGTTATATATTTGATTATAAATAATAGTACATTTTGAAAAATGATAAATTTTAAAATCTATTATATCAATATGAATGTAATGCTTGGGAATAAATTCATTACCCACAAAAAATGGGAAAAAAATACCCACTTAAACTAGGATGAAATTATATAGAATGTTAAAAAATTTGGATATCCCGATTTAAAACTCAATTTTCTAGGCCTTTATGGGGGTAAATAAATGTGATATGAGATTTTTGAGCTTGTCATTGGCCTTCTATGGTGTAGATCTTGTCATAAGATTCTTTTTGATATGTGGTAGAGTCTAAACGGATATGTGGATCAAAAGTTATGGTCGTTTGAAGTTTGAGTTATGATTTAAACTTATTTTAGATCTTTTATTAGTTTTTTGATTTTTTGTCTCAAAATTATTATTAAATGACTATTACATGATATTAATTAGTTAATTATAAATTAGAAATATTTTTTAAATTATTTTATGATCCATTTTAACTAAATATTTTATATATTAAGTGTAAATGCCTATTTAACCTATTTGAAACATATTTCAAAAATATATATTATATTTATATCAATATCTATATATCTATATATTAATATATTATTTTTAATTAAATATTTTTTTAAATACACCCCTTATTAGTGCTAGTAAAAAAAGTGCTAATAAAACCCTCCTTTATTAGCGCTATTAAAAAAGCGTTGATATAGAGGGTGCCTTAATTAGTGCTACGAAACACTGATAAAAAGTTACTTTTAACAGTGCTTTCTTAGCACTATAAAAAAACTTTTATCAGTGCTTTTTGTTAGGGATGATAAAGGTACCCCCTTTATTAGCCCTTTTTTAATGCTGTTAAAGTGTGGTGATGAGTAATGTTGTTTATGTGGTAGTGTATGATTAAAAGTATAATTTTTTATTGTTAAAACTTATTAATAAATGAAAAATCACCTATGTAAGGTCATAAATGAGAAAACAAGCTCGGATTGAGGTGGAAAACTTAGAACAATGATCTTCAAGTCATTTTTTATCTATAAGAATCAACTACATGTCAATCTGATACCCAAATTGTTTAGTATGATAAAAAATATCATTTGAACAAAAGTGTCATTTGGAATTTATTATGGAATATATAACATTAAATTTATATTTTTTTATTTTTTATGTACTTTTATTAAAAAAACATTGTTTTTATTACTAGCATACACTTTTTTAAGAGGTTTGGTTGGTCATTTGAGAAGACCTACTATGTGAGTTTTGTTTTTGTATACTGGTTGTAATTATTTTCGATTGTAATTAAATCTTACAGGAATGTAATTGTGTTGTACTAAAATTCTTTAATATAATATTTTAATTGAAACGATGGTACAATGTAAATTTAATGTTGTTGCAATGTAATTGTTTTTTATGATTTGTTTTTTTTATGTTTAATATGGTGCAATGTAATATTTATACTACATTGACATTGTTTATTTGTAATATTTGGATTGTGTTTTTTATTTTAAGTTGTAACATTTGTTTATTATAATATATTTACTTCCATTGTTTTCTGTAAATTTCTATTGTTTAAATTATTTTTATAGGACTTAGAGGCATTATATACCCACTACAAATTAGATGTTCTACATAAGTTTTTATGACATTATCTGTGGGTTTTATCAGTACTGATAAAAGCCTTTGGTGTTGTCATTGTTTATCAATTCAATTTTTTTAACGTAAAAAATGCTCAATTTCAGTGTTGATAATGCTCTTTTCTCTCGTATATTACATCAGTTAAGAGAGGGGGATAAAAAAAAATGAAAAACCTATCTAATTGTGCATGGGGATGCTTAAAATGGAAACCTGACTAAATAACACCACAAGATGAAACCACTAGGTTGCGCTCATGGGGTGCTCTTTTCTTCGGTAGAGTTAGAGAAAAATATTTATAATAGGTTTTAGAAGATTTCTCAAACATTAATGTATTCCATGTCTTAGTGAAGAAAATCATCTATAAGAGTCAAGTAATTATACACCACACAAAATATGAACAAAACCTTAATGCTTTTTCCTAAGAGTGTTTCCATTTTTATTTCCTTTTCCTAAATTGTTTTTAATAGTTTTGGTCAACTTTTCCACATCATTTCAATTCCATGTAATGGACTAACATCGTCTCTAATTCCCTATATAACTGGAATATCAAGTTTACGACAGATGATTCCATGTTCAATAGGGAAAAATGTCCATTGGATTGAAAGAAAATAAAAAAAAATGTGGTTGCCATAATTATTATATAAACCCATTTTTACCCTCTACTATTGTTACTATCATAAAGATATAAAACATCATAAAAAAATTAAAAAATTAAAAAAACATATAAAAAATGTATCAAAGAAACATATTGAAAAACAAAAATGAGGAATAATAAAATGATATTTAAAATGCTATCAAAATACTATAAATTACAAAAAAATAATAACAAATAAAAAAATATAAAAATGTTGATATAAAAAAACATAAAATAAGTTGATACAAAACATAAACATATCAAAAAAATATTACACATAAAAAACGTTGGTATAAATTACTAATTAAAATATATCAATTTATAAAAAAATAACAACATTGAAAAATATAAATTTCCTAGAAATTACTATTTTTAAAAACATAATTTTTTTAATTTCTTAAATAATGTTGTAAATAACTATTAATCTTTTCAGGTATATAAAATATTTTTTATGAGAGAAATTTAAAATTTGTACTTAGAAAATTATAACAAAACATTATTACATTTAAAAGTTTTATAAAAATATTGTTTGGAAATAATAAAATTTTCAAAAATAAAGAGAAACTCATCATTTTATAAATGTACGAGCATTTTTATGAAATAATTTTTTAATAGCATAAAAATAATATATTTTATTGTATAACTAAGAATAAAAAATATTAATTTGAAGATTAAATCAAAGTAATAGTAAAATAAACGTTAATTAAAGGTAAACTAAAGCTATGTAAGGGTAAAACAAATTGAAGGGAAAACAAAAGTTAAGTAAGGGTAAAATTAAGTTATCTATGGGTGAAACAAAGTTAAACAAGGGTAAAACTAAAGGTAAATAATGGTATAAGTAAAGGTATGTAAGGGTAAACTAAATCTAAGTAACGGTAAAGGTAAAACAAAGTTATGTAAGAGTAAACTAAAGTTATGTAAAGGAAAAAAACTTAATTGACGTTAAAACAAAGGTAATTGAGGGTAAAATAAATCTATGTAAGGGTAAACTAATGGAAAGGGTAAACTAAAGGTAAGTAAGGGTAAACTAAATGCAATTAAGGGTAAAACAAATTTGGGTAAGGATAGACTAATGTTAAGTAAGGGTAAGAAAAAGTTAAGTAATGGTAAACTAAAGGTAAGTAAGCATGAAACAAAGTTAAGTAAGGGTATACAGAAGTTTAGAAAGGGTAAAATGAAGTTAAGTAAGGGTAACACAAAGTTATGGGTAAACTAAAGTTAAGTAAGGGTAAACTAAAGTTAAATAAGGGTGAAACAAATTTAAGTAAAGAAAAACTAAAGTTAAGGGTAAACAAATGTGAACTAAGGGGAAAACTAAAGCTTAGTAAGGGAAAAATAAATTTAAGTAAGGGTAAATTAAAGTCAAGTAAGGGAAAAACAAAGTTAATTAGGGTACACTAAAGTTAAGTAAGGGTAAAAAATGTGATCTAAATGCTCCAATTATATATGTGACGGAAGTGTCAACTCCTATTGTTGATTTAACGATGGATGAAAATGTTTGATTTCAATACTTACTCAGTCAATATTGAAGTATGAAGAATAAAGATGCTTATATCGCAATCTACATTTCATTAATAGATCATCTATAATAGTGATATACTGATTTATAAAATGAATTGTAATTGAGTATCCATTGTAATTTTCTTCATTTTTAATTGAATAACGTTTTAGATATAACATAATTTAATTTAATTTAATTTTATATTATTAAATAACGAGTACAAGTTTAATTTAATTTATTCATTAATTATTTACATTGGTAATTTTATTATTGTATTAAACATTATTTTTTAATATATAAATAAATAATTAGGATTTGACTATTTTTTTTAAAAAATTGCTTAATTAATTAAATCACACACATCTATAATTATAACTAAAATACATTATATTCATGTATAATAAAAATAAGAAAAAAATTATTATGTTTAAATTGATATTGCTAAATAAAATATCATATTTAATTTAATTTAATTATTAATCAATATATAATTTAATTTAATTTAATTATTAATTTTATTGAATATCATAATATATCATATTTGTTATTTTTATGAAAAATATTAATTTAATAAAATGTGTTGAAGGACCATTTACCTACTAGACGAGTGCCTTCAATAGTCTGACAACGTATATAAATTACTAAATAAAACATATAAATTTATAAAAAAACAACAACATTGAAAAATATAAATTTCTTATAAATTAATATTTTTTAAAAACATTTTAATTTTTTTATTTCATAAATAATGTTGTAAGAAACTATTAGTATTTTCAAGTTCAAAAAATAGTTTTTATGAAATAAATTAGAAATATTTACTTTTAAAAATATAAGAAAATATTATTACATTAAAAAGTTTTCTAAAATTATTGTTTGAAAATAATAAATTTTCTCAAATAAAGAGAAACTCATTATTTATAAATGTATAGACATTTTTATGTGATAGTTTTTTAATGGCATAAAAATAATATACTTTATAATGGAACTAAAAATAAAAATTACCAATTAGAAGAAAAATCACATTTTTATTTAAACAGGAAAATGTTAATGAATAATTTCCATTATAAAAAACAAAACAAATAAAAAATAAATGGGGAACATTTAAATTAAATTTTAATAAATGTAAATATATTAATTTTGATTATATACAATATGTATTTAATTTTTTACATAAATTTTATAAAAACAACAAAATATACCATTTAAAAATATATAAATACAAGAATAAAAATGTAAATAAATGTATATATTTTGGAAAATTCATAATAAATGCACTTATAAGTAATATTACATATATTTTTTTACAAAATCTATATAAATAAAAATTATAAATCTATTAAGAGTTTCAGTCGAAGTTCCAGTGGAAGTTCCAATGAAAGTATCAGTAGATGTTCCAGTAGAAGTTGCAAAATACAAAAAAGTATATATTTATAAAACTAAAAATATATTAATAAAAATTAAATTTTAATAAATATATTTATATAAAATGAAATTATATATAATACATGTAAGATGTTTTATACAAAATCTATATGAATAACAGTTATAAATCTATTAAGCGGAAGTTCCAATGGAAGTTCTAATGGAAGTTCCAATAGAAGTTCCAATGGAAGTTCCTGTGGAATTTTCAATTGAAGTTATAATGGATGTTTCACAATACATCAAAAGTATATATTTATAAAACTATATAATATATTAATAAAAATTAAATTTTAATAAATATATTTATATTAAATGAAATTATATGTAATGTATGTAATATATGTAACATATTTCATTCAACATCTATACAAATAATAATTATGAATCTATTAAGAGGAAGTTCTAGTAGAAGTTCTAGTAGAAGTTTCAATAAATGTTTCTGTGGAATTTTCAATTGAAGTTCCAATAGATGTTCTACAATAAAACAAAAGTATATATTTATAAAACTATAGAATATGTTAATAAAAATTAAATTTTAATAAATATATTTATATTAAATACAATTATATATAATATATGTAATATATTTTATTCAATGTCTATACTAATAAAAATTATAAATGTATTAAGAGGAAGTTCCAGTGGAAGTTCCAGTTCCAGTAGAGCTTCCAGTGGAATTTCTAATTGAAATTCCGATAAATGTTCCATAATACCACAAAAGTATATATTTATAAAACTATAGAATATATTAATAAAAATTAAATTTTAATAAATATATTTATATTAAATGAAATTATATATAGTATGTGTAATATATTTTATTCAACATCTTTACTAATAACAATTATAAATCTATTAAGAGTAAGTTCTTATAGAAGTTCCAGTAGAATTTCTAACTTAAGTTCCAATGGATGTTCCACAATACAAAAAAAGTATATATTTATAAAACTATAGAATATATTAATAAAAATTAAATTTTAATAAATATATTTATATTAAATGAAATTATTTGTAATATATATAATATATTTTATTCAACATCTATACTAATAGCAATTATAAATCTATTAAAAGGAAGTTTCAATGGAAGTTTCAGTAGAAGTTTCAAAATACAATAAAAGTATAAATTTATAAAACCAAAAAATAAATAAATAAATATTAAATTTTAATAAATATATTTATAATAAATGAAATGATATAAAATATGTATTATCTTTGTTATATAATTTTTATAAATATTATATAATTTACCATTTATGAATGCATATTATATATGAATAAATATGTAAATAAAATATGAAATTATAATTAAAACTAATTTAATAATAAATGAACTTATAAGTCATATTTAATATATTTTTTTAAAAAATTGTATTAATAAAAATTAAAAATTCATTAAGTGGAACTTCCAGTGGAAGTTTTAGTGAAAGTTCCAGTAGAAGTTCCAATGGAAGTTCCAGTATAAGTTTCACTATACAATAAAAGTATATATTTATGAAACCAAAAAATATATTAATAAACATTAAATTTTAATAAATATATTTATAATAAATAAAATGATATAAAATAAGTATTATCTTTGTTATATAATTTTTATAAATATTATATAATTTACCATTTAAGAATTCATATTTTAGAAATTTACACTAATATTCAATGAAAACTCTTTCACTAAATAAATCAAGTAATAAATTTATCATTGAAGTTATTCAATGAAAATATCAAGGGTAATTTTTCCGAAACATCCTTCTAGGATTGTCATGAACATTTTTAGTTAAAATTTTCTATGGAGTTTTATTACTTAAACAATAGTTTTTTAACCTTTCAGAGAAACATGTTTGTCTTAAAAAACAATATCTTTTTAAGATGATTAGTAAAATTTTAATAATTTAATTTGTCTAAAAATCAAATATTTATTATACGTTTTAAAAAATTACATGACTTCAAAAATATTAAAGAAAATTTATTAGTTTTAATCAAATAATTAAAAAAACTATTTTTTAAAGATAAGTTATTGGATTTTTAAAATGTCATAAAACCTTTTTTACACAAAAATTTCATTTCATTTACAATAATAATTGTATTTACAATAAAATAAACTCAATAATATTTTACACATTTAAAAAAATTGTATGACTTTAATGATATCAAATAAAATCTATTAATTTTCTTCTAAATGATTATACAACTATTTTTATCACATATTTTTTTAGTTCTTTTTTAAAAATGTAACATGATTTTTTAAACAAAAAATTCTTTCAATCACAAATATTATTGGTTTTAATATATAATTAACTCATTAATATTTAACATGTTTTTAAAAAATAAAGTCACTTGAAAATATTAACTTAAATATGTTAACTTTTTTCAAATAATAAAAAAAACTGAAAACACGTTATTTGGTCAATTTTATAGAGGACATATATAATTTCATTTAAAAATATCTTCAGTTTAAAATATATCATAATTCTTATTATTTGTTTAATATATAATATAATATTATAAAATAAAAATACGGAATCCTGTTGATTGGAGAGAGGGAGATCATATGCCGCAACGTTTTTTTTAATGACGAATATACTATTCATTTCATCCCCTTACCTGATTGCACCATGTGGAAAAAAATTCCATCAGTCGTCATCTTAGTGTGTTAAGGGATGATCCATTATTTTGTGGGATTAGAGATGAAAAAATGCTCCATGGAATAAACAGTAATAAAAAAAAACATGAAATTCTAAAAATACCTGAAAATCCAACTATTTCTAAATTACATCAAATACATATCCTAGGATAAGCAATTTATTATTATTATTAGAAAATTTGATACAATTTTTTTTGGAGTCGGTGTTTTTGTGATTGTTCATACACACCTCGAGCGACCTCCGGTTGATCCTGATCTCCTGGCAGATCTGCTCCACCACTGACTCATCCTCCCTTTGAATCCTCCACCCCACCATATCTGCAATCCCTACCATCTTCTCCTTCTGTTCCCATGTAAACTTCGTCCTCAACCTCTTCTTCCCCTCCTGTATTCCTCTTACCTCACCGTAATGCTCACCGCTATCCACTACACCTCCGTATGCCACCGGATGGATCTCGAGGTGCAGGTGACTTTTTAGACCACTTTCTAATGGAAGTTGTGGTGAAAAAAATAGGCCGAGCACTTCAGAGGCTCTGACGAGCCGCCGGGAATGAACTCGTCGCATCCATCTGTCACCACCGTCCCCAATGCTGCAGCGTTGTTTTTCAGGAACTCTCTGTAGCTCACCACTGCTTTGACACTGCTGCGGCTGGTGACCGGAAATGAGGGGGCTATTATTCCTCCAATGTCGGGCGACAGAGTATTATTCCCTAGGTCGTAGATGCCGCCGCAGGAAGGATTCTGCGGGGAGGCGGCCGCCGCAACCTTCTCCCAACTTATTGAGTGATTCATTAGTGAGGAAAGTAAAGTGGGCGGTTAATTACAGAAGAATAAGAACTGAGATTTTTGCTTGTGGGGATGGGTAGACATTATCTTTTTATATATGATCAGTCATCGAATATTCATTTGTTATTTATTTTTTAATTTCTTGTTTTGATTAAAAAAACTGTTTTAATAATAATTAATAATATAAATGTGGGGAAACTGGGGTCTAAACCATTTTTTTGTAATAAATATGAAATTAGTAACAATTATTAACATAATTAATAGTAATTAATAATATTTAAAATGATAATATCATTAATAATAATTGATAAAATAATTAATAATTCAATTAATGATAATTAGTAATAACGCATTATACAATTAATGATAATTATTCATGACTATTAATTAATGATACATGAACTACTAATGTAATTAACAATAAAATGAATGATTTGGGAGTTGGAAAACCCAAAAGCACAACCAAAATAAAATTAATTAATAATTAAATTAACCATAATTAATAATTTAATTAATGAGAATTAATAAGAGAAAATGATATTGCAATTATTATTAATTACACATTTTTTGTTAAATTATAATAATAATAACATTAGAACTTCCAACCACTATATATAATTAAATATGTTCAAAGAGAGTTTTTATTCTTTGCGGGGAGGGATGAAGTCTGACCCACTGATGTGTTTGAATTCATTTTTATTTACGACGGTGTAGCACAACACATGTAGTATGTTGAGCACGCAGCAGGGGGCCTCTGGGCTATGAGAAAGAGGCCATCGATCCATCAAATATAAGGCCTCTGGGCCATAAAAATTGTAATGGAGTAACTATAGGGTGGGTTCACCCTTGAAGGAGGTGTGGTATGTTCTTGTTGGTCCAAAGGTGTGTGATTTGTTTACTTTACTTGTAGCTTCTAAGATCTTAATAAATATTATGATTATATTCCCCCTCATTCAAAACCATGGGATGGGTGTGCGTTTTCTTAATGAATTTTTAAGACACCATGGGTTTGGGTTTTCAAACCCATGGTTTTGGAAATTTTTGACTATTATGTCTCATGGGGTGTAGCCTATTGGTTGCACCCATGTAGTTGTGTTAGAAGGTCGCAGATTCAAGTCTCCTCAGGTGAGTACGCACGCGTGTGTACTTTGTATTTCCCCTTGTAATTCTCATGTAATAAAATTATTATTATTATTATTATTATTATTATTATTACTACTACTACTACCACTACTACTATTATTTCTATTATTATTATGAACATAACCCCAATCCCCAATACAAGCCTTAGACTTCCCCATGTAGCCCTCCCCCAATCGAAGAAGCCTCGTATGGAACATTGTCTTATTCATTGTCTTGTAATTAAACTGGGTAAAACTACATCTCTCCACCTTATCGTGAACATTGGAAGTGGTTACATAATCCGAGTGAGAAATTATGACATTGAAGCACAATCCGTGGGAACTGAATACTTGAACTCAAGGACCGTGCTAGCCTGCAACCCTTTCCACTACCCTACCCCTAAAGGGAGCATTATTATTAATTATTAATTACAATAATATAATCAATAATAATTGAATTGTTATTTATTATTATTAACCATTTTATTTATCAATGTTAATGACATTATTAATTATTGTATTATTATTTATTAGTTATTATTAATTCGATTATTAATTATATTAATAATTATTATTAATTAAATTGTTAATTACCATTATATTGTTATTTATTAGATAATTATTATTAATTTAATTTTCATTGCTATTAATTATTATTAATTTTTAATTACTATTAATTAAATTACTTTTATTTATTAGTTTTAATTGTGGTAATTAATATATATACACATACATATATTAAATGTGGATGAATGAAAAACATGGAGATTTTTTTGAAAGGGTTTTACGAAAAAAAAAGTTATTGAAGTGGATCTTAGTATCTCAATGTGTCATCCCATTTAACATATTTATTTATTTAAATTAATCAAGGATGGAAATGGGTACACGTTAACTAGGTACTTGATACTATTTGAACCTACTAAACAGGGTTATGGTAGTAGTTGAATGAGTATTTATAAGGTTAGAGTACTGAATTGAAGACTCGATTAACAAAAGGATAGAGTTGGGGTAGTGGTTTTAGGACACTATAAACTCGAAGCAGATTATTCAAATTATTATTACTCAGTCAATAATAAATTTTTAATTCATTACAATTATAAAAAAAGTAATTATTTTGAGTCCGAATCATATTATATTTATAAGTAAATTTTAAATTTGAATTCATTGATTATATGTTACTAAATAAAGTATAATTAAAAAAATAATATTTACTTAATTTGTTAATATTTTTATTCTAGTTTTAGAAATAAAATTTAAATATTTTATTTTCTAATCAGGTACTTGGATGGAATGGCCCGAAGGTTGTAGATTTTTATCTTTATTTCTAGATAATCCCATCATTAACTGGGTTGTGGGAGAAACCTTAATTTATCTTGAGGCCCAAAGACACAAAGCCTAAACTACATGGTTCGAAGGCCCAGGCTCACAAGAACTTTAAAATATATTGAACCCTGTCAACACTTGAAAAAAAAATAAACAGGGTAGGGTTAGGGTGGTGAATTTAAAAAAATAAATGGGTTATGGTTTATGTTAGGGTTAAAGTTTTGTAAAAATAAACAAGTTAGGATTAAAATACCCCAAATTCAATGGGCACCCAACCCTTTTCCATCCCTAAAATTAAATGATAAACGTGAGATTTTTAAATTGTTTTTATGATTTTTTTTTATTAAAATGGGTTTATGAGTCTTAATTTGTCGAATTTAAACCATTCATATTTTTAAACTAATAAAATATAATCTATTTATCTATTATTATAATTAGTATTAATTATATTAAAATAATCTTAATAGCATCGTTTAAAATTACACTTAAATCTATCTTTTATAAAGGTCTTTGAAATCATTAAAAAATTATTTGAAATTCTTATTCAAAATTTTTAAGTATCAAATAATAATTTTTTAATAAAAATAATATAATATTAATAACACATGAATATTAATAATAAAATAATATTTTTATTTTTATTTTTATTGATAATTAATAAAAATATATTAATGATAAATAATTTCAATAATGATGATGATGATGATGAAATTATTAATAATTAATAGAGGGAGACATGTCCTTCATGGACTATGTAACTACATTCATTGAGTAGTCGTGCTTCACACCCAGTATGGTGGGCGATGACACCTTGAGGGTGAGGCATTTCAAGGATGGTTTATGACATGCCATCAGGGTGTAGGTAAAAATCTTCAAGTTGGCCTCATTCTTGGAGATGGTGAATTATGCTCTTATAGCTGAGGGAAACTTGATGGACTGATCATACTCGAGTTGTGTGACAGTGTCTAGTGATTACAGTGGTGATGCTTTAGATGGTAGTAAGTTAGGTTGAGATGAGTCCCATCAGGGAATTCAAGCCAGAGACTTAGGCAAACCACCAAGAAGTGGGTCGTCGATGGTGTGCTTTTAGTGTGGGCAGTCGGGTCATGTGAGGATACATTACGCGTGAGCACTGAAGGAGTGTCAAACATGTAGAAAAGTTGGGAATCCAGATAGGTTAGGTAGGAATCCTTTTTAAACTTCTAGTGATTAAGGACCGAGGAAGTATCAAGGTTTTGATATTGAACTGAGAGCGGTACTAGGTGCTGGTAGTCAAGATTTAGCTACATGGAGAGGTCGTGGCATAGACAGCGGGACCCTATAGTGGGGTCAATGGTTTGTGGATGGTGTATCACAGTAGGGAGGTCAAGGTTCAGAAATTTGGGCTTTAGGATAGGTTCATGCCATGGAGATTACATGGGTCAGAGCAGGATGGAGATCCAGTTATAGTTAGAGGTATGTCGTGGGCATAGTCGTGTTTCTTTTTGTTTCATTTTAGCATGGCCTCTGTGTAAGCATATCCTTTTTGGGTGCATGAGGTTCATGAGGTTTAGGAGATGTATCAATGGACTAATGAGACACTGGTTATTATGTTGACATCAGCTCGAATACATTACACACACACACACAAATATATATAGGGTGCATGACACCAGGATCTTCTATGAGCATTTTTGGATGCATGGCTTGTGAGGAACATTGGCAACTGGGCATTGATGCGCTATGGGACTTGTTTGAGGTGTGAGGCACCAAGAATTATTTGAGCATCTTATGAGATGTGGGACCTCATAGGTTTCATACGTGACATGGGAAAGGCATGCATCTGCTGAGATACAGGACATGATGGGTGTCGGGTATGACACTGGAGAAACTGATGAGGTGCAAGAGTGATGATACATCATGGGAGGACCTTCTAATATAGGTGTGGTAAATGGACCATCATTTTTATTTGAGTTTTGGGGTCGGAATGAGACTTGGGTTGGTAACTCTTAAGGTGGAGATCCCATGAGGGAGTTGGCCTATGCCACTTTAGACTAGGGTAGTCTAGGTAAATTTTAAAGAGATGGGTATGTTTAGTACCATCTCAAATTTATGTTTTATATCTCCAAGATGAGCTATATTAAGGTGGGGAGATTGTAATGTCCCAAGTTTTTTGAGTGGTTCAAATTCCTCACCCGTATTGAATTTTTTATGTTTAGGCGGTAGACCAACTCTTTTCTTGTTTATTGGAATTTAATTTTGATTGTTTCTTTGAACCAAGTCATTGATTTTAGATATTTTTTAATTATCAACAAGTTTCTTGAGGATTCAGTTGGGTTTCGGGTTCATAGAAGGTCAAAAACCCAAGTTTTCAATGTGTGCAGACTGAGGCGAATAGTTTGGAAAAATGTGCTATAGCATCCCGCCTTTTTATCACATAAACTTTCATTACATTTTACAAAACCGAGGATATTTACAGTTTAGTGTCTTGGAAAACAGGAACTTTAAACATGAAAACATAAAAGATTATTCTTAAGCACTTGAAAGGCTTCTCCACATGTTCATCCTAGGTTCATTACTGCATCTCATAACCTAGGGACATACATCAAAAGAAAGGGTGAGCAGAAGGCCCAGTAATGGAAACAAGAGAAACATTTTACATGTGAACTTGAGATACTTCAATAAGGTCATGAATAGAACATTAAAGAATGAGAAAGAAATCATGAGGCATATCATAATAAAAATAACATTTTTCATAAATTGAAGATGTGGCTGCAAAATTTAATATATACAATCATGAACATATCACCAAGGTCCATCCACAAGATGTCATTTGAAAATTACCAAGGTTATTCACCAAGATATCGTGAAAATTGTAATCTCTAGTGGTTACATCATTACCCAATGAATTGGAGCGCTATCAGGGCTCACTATTAATTTGTCTTTATTATTATGTGAGACACATATAACATCCTCAAACATTTCATAAATAACCCATATAGCATAAAATAAATGGGTTTCATTTCATAATCATAACGTTTTAAAAACTGCTTTAAAGACATGATATTTACGTCACTTTAAACCCACGGAAGGGGAGAGCGGGTCTCATGTATGTAAATTCAAGAATTTAAAATAGAACATTTTTATATATATGTGAATACCCATATAGAAGGTAGAGCTTTGAGTATTCACATAATAAAATAAAATATCTTTAGAAAAAAAAGAGAGACATTTTGAGACGAAAATTCTGCAGCATAACGGCTATGTTACAAGGTTTTTAGAAAACATTGAAAAGAGAGGGGACATGGGTCAAACATTCATAAATGAAACATAAAACAGTAGGGGGATAGAATATAAGGGATTTAAGAATATGTTAATGAAATTTTAAAATATACCATATGAAATGAAGAACATGAAAGGAAGACAAAAATAAGATTTCTCTTATGAAAATTCAGCAGCCTAATAGCGTTACATAAACTTCAACCAAAAATGAATTGATGAGATCAAATAGGGTCTCTCATCATATGAAGATAAAATATTAGTATGATATATATAGATATAATAACCAAACATAATAAAAAGGAACTTGAAATACTTGACATGGAATTAGAACTTTGAAAAGGGAGAAAGGTGCAAGGACCACTTAAAAATTCAGCAGCCTAACGACGCCACTTAGACTTCAAAATAATTAATTGAAGAGATCAAATGGGGTCTCTCATCATATGGTCATAAAAGATCAGTATGATAGATATAGATATAATACCCCAACATAACAAAAAGTAACTTGAAATAATTGACATGAAAGTAGAACTTCAAAACGAGAAGGGTGAAGAACCACTTAAAAATTCGGCAGCCTAACGACGCCACTTAAAACTTCAAAATACTGAATTGAAGAGATAGAATGGAGCCTCTCATCATATGATCATAAAAATCAGTATAATAAATTTAGAGATCATACCCCAACATAATAAAAAGGAACTTGAAATAATTTACATGAAAATAGATCTTGAAAAATGAGAAGGGAGAAAGAATCCGTTACAAAAAGTTCGGCAGCCTAACGGCGCCACTTAAAACTTCATAAAACGAAATAATGAGAGTAAGAGGGGATATCTAATTATGTGAACATGAAAAGGGAAGTAATAGGAGTATAAAATAACACCCTTTAACATAAGAACATGGAGCATAAAAGAAATTACTTAAAAGAGATTTCTTGAAAAGAAAGAGAGAGATCGGATCCCTTACCTTAAAACGTAACTCTTAAAACTCAAAGGTTGGGACCTTGAGGGCTTGGGGGAACCTTGGGAGGACTCATTAGGAGGTAAGGAGACCAGAAATTTGTTGATGATGTTTTTGGAGTCGAAAAGATGAGAGGAGGGCTTGGTATTTATAGGGAAAGTGAGGGGACAAGGCATTAATGGCCAAGGGACACCTCAAAAGTGGTTTTCTCAAAAGCATGGGCCCTCCCATGGTACTTCCCATAGAGTTAGGCCACATGGGGACCCCCACAAAATAATTCATCCTCTTTAGTCGACCATCCCTTAAAATATCTCATGACATCATCATGACACAGTTATGATGTCATTAAACATACCGAAACCCTAAAACTGTATTTTTACTATTCACTGAAAATTCAACTTTCTCAGAAAAATCCCAAAATTTAAAATTAACCAAATATCAATGCTCTGATTTCAAAAATGAACTCTATTTTATAAAAATAGTTTTCTAAATATTTTTAATTCATTTTTTAAATAAACACACTATTCACTAAAAATTCATTTTTTTCAGAAAAATCCCCAAAAATTACCTTAATATAATATCGATGCTCTGAGTTCAAAAATGAAATCCATTTTATAAAAATAATTTTCTAAATATTTTTAATTTAATTTTTAATTAAAAAAAACATTATTCACCTGAAAAAAACTAATACTTGAATAATAATTTATGAAACTGTTATTTACTCATTTTATTGAATCTCATTACTTAATCTAGGTGTCTAAATTATATTAAATCTTTCTTTGAGTGAAATTACGAATCCATTTGGTCACATTACTAATCCTAAGTGTAAAATTACTATTCATAATTTACTATTCATCAAAAATCAAGTTGATATTATTAGACTCAAAATTTTGTACTGAACATAATTGTAGAAGACCATTTTTAGAAAATCATTACACATTTTTATTTATTTAAGGTTTACACAAAAAATTTTAAAATATCCTTTCTCTAAAATTCATCAAAAATATACATACTATATTTATCCAGACATTTGAAAATTCATAAACTTCATCATATGAAGAAATCCCAATTTTTACTTAAAACAAAGGATTACACAAGGCAGTTACGATCTCCTTACATAGACCCTTATCACACCAGCATAGGACCTAAGTGTAAGGTGTGCTAAGGTGAGAGAATCCGAGGGAGGATCTTCCAACATCGCACGAGTAGTAATTTCTATCAGTTTGAACTTCTCGCGAAGGAGATCCCGTTCTAGCTTCACATGATGAAGTTTAGCTTGGGTTTGGTCGAGAGCAAAGCCCAGTGGTGCTACCTCCTTCCCAAGTTATGTTAAATGGGCTTCGATTGGTCCAAGACTACTGGGTGAGGCCATCAAATCTTCTTTCTATATTAATTAACCAAGATTGCTTGTATTTAGAGACAATAATCAAAACGTTTAGTTTCCAGCAGTCATATTGACCAATGGTCAAATAACAGTCAAAACCCAAGAGTCTCATTTTAATTATACTCATGTTATCAAATGAAACATTTTTGTTGAGTATAAAAATAAAATAAAATAACACATAAAATTAGGAAATAATATTTATTCAAAATTTCGTGTCATTACAATCTTCCCCCCTTAAGAAATTGTGTCCTTGAAATTTTTAAAATTGGGTTTTGAAATTTCATTGAATGTCCTACATCGGAAAAGGAGTCAGTAAAACTATTACTTTAAAATAAATAAAGGGAAGTACAAAGGTCACCCGAGTTAACCCACACTAGGATTCCATGTAGGAAAACATGGACATGGAGGAGAAAAAAAAGGGTCATGTTCTGAGGGAGAGTGATAGAGAACATGATTAGGAGAAAGTTAACCATAAGAAAATCCCAAACTTATGATGTGTGTAAACGGTATTTGATTACCTAGTAAGAAACGTAAACCAACAACATTTTTGTTTTACGTTTCTTTTCATAATTTTGAGGAATTCATTTACTACATAGAACAAAAACATACGAAAATATACCTACCTTCATGTAGACTTTCATCCTTTAATAAGTTTTTACCCAAAAATAATCTTTTCTCCAAACGATGAGCATTCAAAAACACTTGTTCTCATCAAAACACAAGAATCATCTTCTAGAGAATCACATAATCAAGAAAATATTAACCATCTATTTCATCTATCTTTAAACATTATCCTAAAAATAGAAAGGGTAAGGTAAAACAACTCTTCAAAAAGAAATAATCCCATAGGAATGGAAACTACTTTTAAATCTTCAAAGTTCCATGGTACTACCCAGAGTTCATCATAGACCATTCCGTAAATAACTGTCCTTAAAATTCCTCAAAATAAACCAAACTAAGATTGAAACCCAAATACAAGAAGGATTTGATAACATAGTCTTCCAAGGTAAACTTTATCATTCATCTCCAAACAACATCAACCACTCCTAACATCTTATAAAAAAAGTAACTAACCTAAACATATTTACCCCAAGATAGGTTAATCATTTCCATAAGTAACCTAAATTACTATACGTCCGCCTTAAATTCATCGATTCTTCAAAATATAAGTCAACCTTACTCTTCAATGAAAATACCATAGTAATCTATTTAACTCAATCATATAGGGTCCCCAAAATAGTGAACGTCTTCCAAAATAATAATCATCTTTTAATCCCCTAATCATCTCTATCATATTAATACGAAAATCATCGAATTTCCTATCACATTGGTTGTTGGGACATGTTCTTCTATTTCCCACCATTAACTAAGAAGAGAAAGCATAATTAGGGGCTTAAGTACATAGCCAATAATCATGAAAAGGAACTGAAAGCATATAAGGATAACTTGTAGAAGAAAAGTATACCCTAACTTGTGATCCCCTAGGTTCCCATCTAGGTTATCCATGATCATATATTCTTATGTGAATCATTATTTTATTTTATCTTTGTTCCTTTAACAATGGTTTATACTAAGCTTATGAATTTACCAAAGCATATCCACCGGCAGTGTCGTAACCAAGAGTGCAGTAATGCCCATTGTCGTGTACCAGTTCTCGTTCGAGTCTAGCTCAAAGCGGTGTTTTTGGGTTTTACCCCTATGTACATCTATGCCAGAGCCACCTCTACCTACTCATATCCAGACAGGGATGTATTTGCTTGGCAACCACTTACTCAATACTTACCAAAATACCAGGAAGATTTCCTATATTTAAACTTTTCTATAGGGTTCTTCCTATAGTTTTCATATCCTAATTTCCACAAATAACAAAACCATCCTTGTATACCAACTATAGCATCCTGCCTTTTTATCACATAAACTTTCATTACATTTTACAAAACCGAGGATCTTTACGGTTTAGTGTCTTGGAAACCAGGAACTTTAAACATGAAAACATAAAAGATTCTTCTTAAAAACTTGAAAGGCTTATCCTCATGTTCATCCTAGGTTCATTATTGCATCTCATAACCTAGGGACATACATCAAAAGAAAGGGTGAGAAGAAGGCCTAGTAAGGGAAACAAGAGAAACATTTTACATGTGAACTTGAGATACATCAATAAGGTCATGAAAAGAACATTAAGGCATGAGAAAGAAATCATGAGGCATATCATAATAAAAATAACATTTTTTATAACTTGAAGATGTGGCTACAAAATTTAATATAGACAATCATGAACATATCACCAAGGTCCATCCCCAAGGTTTCATTTGAAAATTACCAAGGTTATTCACCAAGATATCGTGAAAATTGTAATCTCTAGTGGTTACATCATTAACCAATGCATTGGAGCGCTATCAGGGTGCACCCTTAATTTACCTTTATTATCATGTGATACAAATATATCATCCTCAAACATTTCATAAATAACCCATATAGCATAAAATAAATGGGTTTCATTTCATAATCATAACGTTTTAAAGACTGCTTTAAAGACATGATATTTACGTCACTTTAAACCCACGGAAGGGGAGAGTGGGTCTCATGTATGTAAATTCCAGAATTTAAAATAGAAAATTTTGATATATATGTGAATAACCATATAGAAGGTAGAGCTTTGAGTATTCACATAATAAAATAAAATATCTTTAGAAAAAAAAGAGAGACATTTTGAGACGAAAATTCTGCAGCAAAACGGCTATGTTACAAGGTTTTTAGAAAACATTGAAAAGAGAGGGGACATGGGTCAAACATTAATAAATGACCCATAAAAAAGTAGAGGGACAAAATATAAGGGATTTAAGAACATGGTAATGAAATTTGAAAATATACCATATGAAATGAAGAACATGAAAGGAAGACAAAAATAAGATTTCTCTTATGAAAATTCGGCAGCCTAACAGCGTTACATAAACTTCAACCATAAATGAATTGATGAGATAAAATAGGATCTCTCATAATATGAAGATAAAATATTAGTATGATAGATATAGAGATCATACCCCAACATAATAAAAATGAACTTGAAATACTTAACATGGAATTAGAACTTTGAAAAGGGAGAAAGGTGTAAGGACCACTTAAAAATTCAGCAGCCTAACGACGCCACTTAAACTTCAAAATAATGAATTGAAGAGATAAAATGGGGTCTCTCATAATACGGTAATAGAAGATCAGTATGATAGATATAGAGATCATACCCCAACATAACAAAAAGGAACTTGAAAGAATTGACATGAAAGTAGAACTTCAAAATGAGAAGGGTGAAGAACCACTTAGAAATTCGGCAGCATAACGACGCCACTTAAAACTTCAAAAGACTGAATTGAAGAGATCAAATGGGGTATCTAATCATATGATCATAAAAGATCAGTATGATAAATGTAGAGATCATACCACAAAATAATAAAAAAGCACTTGAAATACTTTACATGAAAATAGATCTTGAAAAATGAGAAGGGAGAAAGAATCTGTTACAAAAAGTTCGGCAGCCTAACGGCGCCACTTAAAACTTCATAAAACGAAATAATGAGAGTAAGAGGGGATCTCTCATTCTGTGAACATGAAAAGAGAAGTAGTAGGAGTATAAAATAACACCCTTTAACATAAGAACATGGAGCATAAAAGAAATTACATAAAAGAGATTTCTTGAAAAGAAAGAGAGAGATCAGATCCCTTACCTTAAAACGTAACTCTTAAAACTCAAAGGTCGGGACCTTGAGGGATTGGGGGCACCTTGGGAGAACTCCTTGGGACGTAAGGAGACCAGAACTTCGTTGATGATGTTTTTGGAGTCGAAAAGATGAGAGGAGGGCTTGGTATTTATAGGGAAAGTGAGGGGACAAGGCATTAATGGCCAAGGGAGACCTCAAAAGTGGTTTTCTCAAAAGCATGGGCCCTCCCATGGTACTTCCCATAGAGTTAGGCCACATGGGTACCCCCAAAAAATAATTCATCCTCTTTAGTCTAACATCCCTTAAAATATCTCATGACATCATCATGACACAGTTATGATGTCATTAAACATACCGAAACCCTAAAACTGTATTTTTACTATTCACTGAAAATTCAACTTTCTCAGAAAAATCCCAAAATTTCACATTAACCAAATATCAATGCTCTGATTTCAAAAATGAACTCTATTTTATAAAAATAGTTTTCTAAATATTTTTAATTCATTTTTTAAATAAACACACTATTCACCGAAAATTCATTTTTTTCAGAAAAATCCCCAAAAATTACCTTAACATAATATCGATGCTCTGAGTTCAAAAATGAAATCCATTTTATAAAAATAATTTTCTAAATATTTTTAATTTAATTTGTAATTAAAAAAACACTATTCACCCGAAAAAACTAATACTTGAATAATAATTTATGAAACTGTTATTTACCCATTTTATTGAATCTCATTACTTAATCTAGGTGTCTAAATTATATTAAAACTTTCTTTGAGTGAAATTACTAATCCATTTGGTCACATTACTAATCCTAAGCATAAAATCACTATTCATAATTTACTATTCATCAAAAATCAAGTTGATCTTATTAGACTCGAAATTTTGTACTGAACATAATTGTATAATACCATTTTTAAAAAATAATTACACATTTTTATTTATTTAAGGTTTACATAAACATTTTTAAAATATCCTTTCTCTAAAATTCATCAAAAATTTGCATACTATATTTATCCAGACATTTGAAAATTCATAAACTTCATCATAAGAAGAAATCCCAATTTTTATTTAAAACAAAGGATTACACAGGGCAGTTACGGTCTCCTTACATATCCCCTTATCACACCCGCATATGACCTAAGTGTAAGGTGTGCTAAGGTGAGAGAATATGAGGGAGGCTCGGCCAACATCGCACAAGTAGTAATTTCTATCAGTTTGAACTTCTCGTGAAGGCGACCCCGTTCTAGCTTCACACGATGAAGTTCAGCTTGGGTTTGGTCCAGAGAAAAGCCCAGTGGTGCTACCTCCTTCCCAAGTTCTGTTAGATGGGCTTCGATTGGTCCAAGACTACTTGGTGAGGCCATCAAATCTTCTTTCTATATTAATTAACCAAGATTGCTTGTATTTAGAGAAAATAATCAAAACGTTTAGTTTCCAGCGGTTATATTGACCAATGGTCAAATAACAGTCAAAACCCAATAGTCTCATTTTAATTATACTCATGTTATCAAATGAAACATTTTTGTTGAGTATAAAAATAAAATAAAATAACACATAAAATTAGGAAACAAGATTTATTCAAAATTTTGGGTCCTTACATGTCCGGCCTCCAAGGAGTAACCATGTGGCCCTTCGGGTCTACAGTGAATGATTTTCCAAACTGTGAAGGAGGTGTCACGCGGCCTTGTGGCCATGTATGCAATTTTTTATAGAGGGTTCGTGCATGTTTTGGAAAACCGTGCACATGAACTGTGTGATCTTGGAGCTTGGGCAGAGGCTACCGCATGGGCTGCGCACGGTTAGCCAAATTTTGCGAGATAACCGTGCGACCCACTTTAAAGTATAAAATTACCATTTCCCCTACCCTTTTATTTATTTTTTCTCCCTTTTTTCTTCTCCCTTGCACGAGCTTCCTTCAGGCATCATGGGAGATCCTTCCTCCTCCTCTAGGGTGTAATTTAGACTCCTCATCCAGACTTCGTTTCTTGATCTGTCTATGGTGTTGGATGCATATCAATAAGGCTCAAACTCATCTTGCTTATTTTTCCCTCTACTCTTGCCTCAAAGAGCGCTAAATATGTGCAAGATGATTGACCCTATTTTTATGGAATTCATCTAAAACACTGATTTCATCCAAATCACCTTGAGTTAGAGGCTAAGATCAGATGAGAGAATGTCTACCAACACTGTGTAGGTGGTGCTTATCTTTCATTGTGATTTTGTGAGTGTTTTGGGGGTGAAACTTTGAGTGCACCATTGGGTAGTCCAAGTGAGATCCTACTAAATTCACGATTGTCATTTAATTAATTAATTGAACCCATGAGATGCCTATGGTCATGGTTAATCAAGTCTACAATTTCTTTGAGCCTAGTGAGAGGCTTTGGACCTTGGAAAGATTTGGTTGGTGTGTCTCATTTATTAAAATTGAATCTAATTATATATATGTGAATTGCTTATGAGTTCCATGAGAATGTGAGGGGATCAACCCAAAAATTTAGGTGTCATTGACCATCTATATTGAAGTGATATAATCAATATGATAGGCTTGGATCGAGGCATATTGGGTGATGTTGATCACCAGTTGGGCCACTTGGTTGTCAGGATGAGGTGGAAATTTCATTAGGCTATAGGAGAGGCTTGAGTGATTTTTGTTGGCATTGGAAATCATATTGAGCGATGAGGTTTAAGGGGTGTGAGGTGTTGGAATTCAGTAGATTAGGGACATATTTTGTGATTGTCTCTCACCCATGTTGGCTAATGCACCATTTAGAGTTGTGTGCACACATTAGGACTCAGATGATGAGGTGATATTGACCAATCATGTGGATAGAGACCTCTGTATATTAAGGAATAGGATGATGGTTGGAGATTCTTTTCATTGAAATCCATGATAATAGTGAGAAACCATTGGTTGACAGTGTTGAGACTGTCTGTTAGGGGATGAGGCTTGTCATATTTGAGGCTGATGAGTGAGGACTTATTTAGGAGGATGACCATCACTATTACTTGGGATGTCGGGCTTCAAGTCGATGAGATCTTTCGAATTGGGGACTGATGGACCGAGTATTGAATATTGGGTGTGCCTTTGGGATGTCAGATATTGTTTGGACATGAGGGGTTGGTTGGTATGAGGTGTCAGGTGATTTTGTTAGAAGTGGAACTTGAGGGTTCACTTTGACTGATTCACATGAGGGGATTCCTTGGTCTTAGGTTAAGGATACTCTCCACTATAGTGTATTAGCGTTGGCCAAAGCAGGTGATCACTCCCTTGTGGTTTTTGAGCACAAGGGGGTGGGTTATCATTATCCATGTGTGCAGTGCTATTTTATTTTATTATTTAGATGCATCTACATAATCACATATGTATGTTAGGCACAAGTTATTGGTGACCTACTGAGATTTTTTATCACACCCTACATGGGCCCTTTAATATACATGTAGATTTAATGGCATTGAATTCAAATGAAGGTTTGATCTCGAGAGTTGGATCTTAGTGGTTGAGTTAGCATGGGATGGATGGAAAGGGACCATGTGTTCTTGCCTCAATTGGAGTTTATTTTTTAGTTTTTTTATATCATCATGCTATTATATATATATCCTTTGGTCAGTCATTGGATACCCTTCTACTTATTGTCTCTACGACTTGTTTTGATATGAATGCTTAGCTACAAATGGTATTATTTATTATGCTATTTTTGTGGGTTACTGCTTCCGTTGTTGGTTGCTTTTACTTGCGCTTCCACCATGATTGGGTTACTGGTCCAGTGCCATTTGGTCTTTCTTTCCACTGTTTATATATATATGTTAGACCATTATTATATCATCATCAGAGGATATATTCTCCCCAAGATCACTCTTGTTCACCCTCGTTGCTAGTCGACAATCGTTGGCATACTGGGAGGTGCGCCTAAGGCTAGTGGAATTCGGTCCATAGCACTATTCAAGTGTCTAAACAGGTTAGGGAACTATATATATATATATATATCATAATATAAAAAACCAATATAGAGGAGTCACTACCACAAAACCAGGTTTCTGCAGTGCCACCCTTTAACTGCACTTTTTTTATCGCTAATAAAGGTACCCCATTTATCAGCACTGTTTTTAACATTGTTAAAGGGTCCCCCTTTATCAGTGCTTTTTTTATTAGCGCTGATGAATGAGGTTATTTATCAGTGATTTTTTTACTAGTGTTGTTAAAGTGTATAGTTCAAAAAAATCATTAAAAGTAATATATTAATATATAAATATATAAATATATTTATATTGATATAAATATATAAATATATTTAAATTTATATAAATTTGATATATATATTTTTTATGTGTTTTAGATAAGTATAAATAGACATTTACATTTAATATATAATAAATTTAGTGAAAATTACTATAAAATAGTTTTAAAATATTATTAATTAATATTTTTCTAATTATCATCAACTAATAATAATTTAATAACAATTTTAAGACATGAAAAACACAATGTAATGTTATTTATATTCAAATATATAACAATATATATGTATTTTTTATATATTCACACATAAAAATTTAATTTTATAAATAAATAATTAAAGATATTTACATATAAAGTATATTTCTCAATATATAAGCCGTATAATATCCATTTTATTTATAATACAAATATATGTATATTTATATACCAATGTAATGTGTGTGTGTGTGTATTAGTGTGTGTTTGTATTAAAAAGCTGATATATATTATCAATATATTCTAACATATGAATATACATATGAATATATAATATATTTAAATATATGTAGCGTCCCCATCTTAGGAGCCACCTGAAGGGTGCCGTGAGATGGGTTGGCCACATAACCTCAAGTGAATCTCCCCGAACACCAGAGGTTGTCGACTAGCAGTGAAGTCCTTTTTCGTGTCAGTGGGGGAGACTATTCCCTCATAGGTAATAGGTATTATCACAGCAGAAGTAAACAAAAATTAATAATAAATAGTGGAATCATATAAATGAATAAACTACAACAAAAGCAATATGAATAATCCAACTGAATAATAATCAAGTGTGGAAGCTCACAATGCTATGTCATGCTATGATATCTATCTAAACTGAAAACACGAAAAAGAAAAACCCAATCATACTATCAAATAAAAAGAAAATAAAGAAAGTGAAACAAATGAATCACAAGTAAGGCTTAGTCCTATGACCCAGTCTCCATCCTAAGCAGCAAGAAACAATCAAGCATCGGAAGCAACATGCTTCCCTTTCTCAATACCTACAAGCATATAATCTACTCAGGTGTCAACGATGCCTGAGCAGAGTGTGAGATAAAATCCCAGTATACCAGCACCCACGATGTCTAAACCCTTAAATTTCGTGCATTAATAAAACACAATGTGTTATTATATAATAAGTGTTGATAATTAACTAAGCGCAATAAAATAAATTACTCGGCTCGGGTTCCCAACAACACTTGTCCCTAATCACCTGCTTCGAACTAATCCCGGATTTTAAAGAAATTAGCTATAATAAGAAGGATGCACATATGTATATATATATATATATATATAATCCTAGAAAATCAAGGTAAAAAAAGGAAGAGGCACACCCCAAGACTGTTCTTTAACTTGGGGTCTAGATCACATGGCAACCAGGTGTGCTTCAACATACCAGAAAAATATTACAATTCTCAAGAGACTCAAAGAATAATTAACATAAAACTTTAGTGCATTATTATTAATGATCAAGTTGAAAGTTGGAGTCTGAGACCGACCCAAAGGTATCGCTACAGTACGTACTTTGAATTATCTAATACCTCTAAGCCCATCAAAGGAAATATTTTGAATGACCGAGTATAGCTCGAGGCATGGCTTTACCATGAGTCTATCCTGATATCAAAAAAAGGGGTTGAGTATCATTCGAGACTGGCGTAGCCATATTACCAATGGATCCATCCTCGATGGGCCCTTTTGGAACCGGTATCACTAATAAGTATTTAGAAGGCCCTGGGAAATCTTGGTATATAAAAGCCTAAGACACCGCCCCCCGATGTGTGGTGGTAACCAGTCAGGAACGGAGAGTCCAAGAATAACCCTTAATACAAGAACCACATTATCTCCTTTCCCTAAATTTAATTAAAATTTCATAGAAGAAGATGTGAAATAACATGCATATGTAATTGCAGCTTTAAATCTAAGTAGATACACTTGTGCAACATAATGAAGTTAAATAAATTAAATTCTCAGCTAACAGAATTTATATCGACAACATAGGCACACCCAAGGGGGTGTCTGAACATTCTACAACAATTTAAACAAACTAATTTATTATAAATAAGGCTGTAATAATTATGCAAAATAATCAAATTTAAAATATTGGGTGAAATTGAACAAAGTCGGTAGGCACCGATGAACGAACCAACTGTGGTTTTTTCATAAATCACAAATAAACAGAGGTAAAGGGAGTAGAACCTTACCTTATGGTCATAGATGATCCTATGATCTATGGTAGGCTTCGACTTGACCTAAAACAAAAGAAAACAGATGAATTTAGAGAAACCCCAAAATAAGGTAAAATCCTTCCATGATGGACTGCGTGAAGGATACTTAATGAAACTATATGATTCTAAATGAAAATTATTTGTTTTACCTTAAGGTTTATATCACACCTAACTTCAAAGAAAACAGATGACGAATGGAGATGTGGCGATCTTCTGAAGAAGGGAGAAGGTGGTGTGCCACCTAGGAAGAGGGGGATAAGTGATATGAGAGAGGGAGGAGAGGAAGAGTGGAGGAAAAAAAGAAACAAATAAAAGAAAGAAAAAGAAAAGAAAAAAATAAGATTAAAATAAAGGAAAAAGAAAAAGGGAAAATAAAATGAAAAATAAAATAGTATAAAAAGGATGGAAAAATAAAGAAGATAAAAATAATAAAAATTGTAATCTCCCAATTTAATTATTTTTACTTTTTCCATAACCCCCTTTCTATTTTATTTCTAAATTTATTTTTATCCCTTATTGATTTATTTTAAATTTCCTTTAAATGTACTCTTATTTCCTTTCAATCCTTAATTAATTATTTTAATCTTGAACATCATGCTAAAGCGCGATATAGCATTTTTCATAAATCACCTACGGTTATTTAAACTATTTAAATACCTACCCAGGAACCACAGTGGGTGATCAGGCGCGTGCCCTGAGTTTCTTTAAAGATTTAGATAAAAAAATAAAAATGGTTTGTACCTAATTAAAGTTGACAAGTTACAAACTCCCCTCCTTAAGGCAAATCATCCTAGAGTTTCCCTTCCGAGGGTAGTGGAACGTCATTAGAGAAAAGTTCTGGCCACTGTGCACATACATCCGTCTCTCGCTCCCAAGTATTATTCTGAATGTATCCATGTTTCTAAAACACCTAGACCAGAGGGACTTACCTATCTTGGAGGAAATTTGTGCTAATGTTTATGATACAGATCAGATGCTCATCAAAGGATGCATCTGCCTCAAGCTCGATGTCGTTAGGGTCAAAAGAATGAGACGAGTCTAGATGATATTATCAGAGTTGATATACATGGAAAACATCATGCATGGAATGGTACCTCTGAGGTAACAGTAACAGATAGGCTACTGTCCCAACTCTATCCTCTATCTCAAATGGCCAGACATATCTTGGTTATAACATTCCCTTTCTCCAGATCCACCCATGACCCAAACTCGGAGAAACACAAAGAAAGACTCGATGTCCCACCTCGAACTCCAGAGGTCTGTGACAACGATTAGTACGAGACTTCTGTATGTACTAAGCAGTAGTCATACACTTCTGAATCAACTGAACTTTCTTAGAAGTCTCCTGAACGAGGTAAGGACCTAACAGATCTCCGTCAATTGCATTGATCCAGCATAAAGGTGAACAACATGGTCTACCATAGAGGGCCTTATACAGAGCCATTTAAATAGTCTCCTGGAAGCTTTTATTATAGGTAAGCTCAACAAGAGGTATATGTTTCTTCCAAGAACCGCCAAAATCAAGGATATAGGCCCGTAACATATCCTCTAACACTCGTATATTTCTCTAGGACTACCCATCGGTCTAAGGGTGATATACAGTACTCAGAAGCACGTGTGAACCCAGTGCCTTTTTCAACCCTTTCTAGAACTGTGAAGTAAAACTTGCATCTCTGTCCTAGAAAATAGAACGAGGTACACCATGAAGTTGCACTATCTCTTGTATATACATCCTACCCAGGTCATAAATTGTAAAGGTCGCCTAGATAGGTAAGAAGTGTGCAACCTTGGTCAACCTATCAACAATCACGCATACTGTATCACTGCCTCGAGGAGATATTGGCAAGCCTATAATGAAATCCATGGTGATTTTATTCCATTTCCATTCAAGAATGGATAGAGACTGTAGGAGTCTAGCAGGTCCCTGGTGCTCTGACTTCACCTGTTGAGAGGTGGAGCACCTAGTGATGAAACCCCTTATCTTCTTTTTCATACTAGGCCACCAATACTATCGACACATGTCTCCGTACATCTTGGTCAGTCTAGGATGAACTTCCCAAACGATGGTATTAGATCCCTTCATCATCTCTTCCCATATACCTGAAGGTACCCATACAAGCCACAATAAAGGAGATTTTTACTGCAATCAACAACTCAACAAGGATGTGGGTTCTCTCTAGTGATTCTTTTCCTCAAAACAAGCCCCTCAGGATCATCCAACTGTCACCTTTTGACTTGCTCTATAAGAGAGGAAGTTACTGTATGATCTTCGAGAACTGGTTGCCCACACTGTTCCTGAACCTAAAGATGCATCTTAGAAAACAAAGCCATCCTCAGACACTCACTGCTGGATACTTGAACGGTTTGTGTCTATGTCATGTGGCTTAAAATATCCTCCATGACATTACCCTTATGAGGGGTATAATCAAGCTCAAAGTCAAACAAATTCAAGTATTCAACCCATATGCGCTGCCTTAAGTTCATGTCTTGTTGAGTGGAGATATATTTTAAGATTTTATGATCTCCGTAAAAAAATAATCTTTCACCCAACAAGTTGTGTCTCCAAAAAAGTAGAGAATAAACCACTACTTCTAACTCAAGGTCATTTATAGGATATTTCCGCTCATGAGGTCTCATCTGGGGGGAGCCATAAGACACGACTCGATCACTCTGCATCAAAACTACACCCAGTCCGATTCTTGAAGCATCACAATAAATAGTATAGAATTTAACTGGCTTATGCATAATCAAGATCAGATATAAGGTTATTCTTCCTTTCAACTCCTAAAAATAATTTTTACAAGCTTCTGACCAGATGAATTGTACACCTTTCTTAGTCAGGGTCGTTAGAGGCACTGCTAAGGGGGAGAAATCCTAGATGAAATTTCTATAATAGCTAGGAATCACCAAGAAATTGTGGATTTTGAAGTCATTCTTGGGATTCTCCCATGAAACTACGACGCTCACCTTTTTTGGGTCAACTGATACTCCAACTTCAGATATAATATGACCCAATAAGTGAACTTTATCAATCCAGAAGTAGCATTTTCTGAGCTTAGCGTATAGCTAGTACTCTCTCAGTATACTCAGAATGATATCAAGATGGGTTTCATGGTCATGTTTGGAACAATAATACACCAAGATGTCGTCTACAAATACTACCAAAAAGGAATCAAGATACAGGTGAAAACCTGGTTCATTAGATCCATGAAGACTGTCGGCGAATTCGTGAGGCCGAATGGCATAACCAGATACTCATACAAGTTGTACCTGCTTTGGAATGTTGTATTTGGTATGTCAGATGGTCACACATGGACCTGGTGATATCCTGATCTCAAATCAATCTTCTAGAAAACAGTTTCTCCCAAGAGTTTGTTGAAGAGATCATCTATACGAGGAAATGGATATCAATTCCTTACCGTGAGTTACTTGAGTCGAATATAACCCACGCATAACCTAAGGGTACCATATTCCTTATTGGTAAAAAGGATAGGTGAAATCCACAATGATGTTCTAGTTTTGATGAAACCCTTAGCCTTGAGGTCTTCAAGCTGGTTTTTGAGTTACTATAGTTCTGTTGGTGCCATACTATAAGGAAGAATAGACACTGGTGCTGCATCTGGCATGATCTTGATAGCGAACTCCATTTCCCTCATAGGAGGTAAGCTAGAGAAATAGTCCGGGAAGACATCCCTAAAAAGATCCACAACTGAAGTAAATTCTACTAACTATGTTCCTTGATCGCTCATGAAGAGACTTTCAAACTGAGCTGTCACTCTGCCCAACCCTGCATATTTAGGACCATCTTTATTTGCCTGCATATCCCATTCTACTTTTTGTAGATATGTGTCTCCCTCAGGGGATGTAAGGGACACCCGACGATGATAGAAATCCACTTGAGTATGATAAAGAGCAAGCCAGTTCATACCGAGAATGACTTCGATGCCAGACATATCGAGGATATAGAAATTCTAAACAAAAAATTACCCACCTATCTCAAGGATGAACTCTTGGAACTGGCATATGTCCTATGTTATGACTCCTAATGGAGTGTCAAGAGACTTGACACCTCAAGGGTACTCCATCGGAAAACCAAGACTTTCAAAAACAACAACAGATAAAAATGAGTGTGATGCGATGATATCAAAAAGAACAGAAACTAATGTAGAGGTTACTAGAATAGTACCTCTAACAATAAATGGTCATGCACTTTGTTCCTCTAGTGTTGATTTCACTTCATACACGAGACCTAAACCACGGCCCCGAGACGTGGCCTGGTTGGCCTGAGCAGGTCCACTCTGCTGATGTTGAGAATCTAGAACTTGATTTCCTCGACCATGGCCTCCACCATTTCCGTAGAATAATCATCCAGTGGAAAAAGAACATCCAGCCTGATGTGGATTCATAGATCTCATACCTGATGGGGGTGAAGGTACAGATCCTCTGCCACTAGATTCTAAAGATAAAAAATGGGAGAAACGTTGAAGGTGACACATCCTGCAACAAGATCATCACTCCTTTGGGTCTCTCATGCACTATGGCTTCTTGTGACCATCTCTGCCACACTGATGAAAAGTGAAAGATCTATCAAAATTCATTTTTTGGCTAGGATTTCCCCCACATGCACTTTTAAAACTGTGTTTCCTACTGCCAAAAGAGTCGTCATCCTGTCTCAGAACTGAACCTCTCTAGCTCACCTGTTTAGCTTCCCTGACATTTCGCTCTAAAATTAGATCCTGGTTTATGATCTCTACGACAATGGTAAAATGGAATATGTTCACCTACGAGCATATATTATACTCAAGTCCATACTCAAACTGTCTCGCAGTATTTTGCACGTCGTCAGTCAGAGATGGGGAAAAATGCTGAAGCTCTTTTAAATGAGTAGAATACTATAACACAGTCATAGAGACCTTCTGAAGATGTAGGAATTCCTATACATGATCATCTCTCATATTCTGTGGGAAAAAGTTACCATAGACAGCTGCTTGGAATTCATCTCAAACCATATCACTGGTCTTCTCAGCCTGAGAAACAACATCCCACCAGCGCTTGGTGGAGTCACAAAGCATGTAAACTGCAAGTTTGACCCTTCGCACTGGAAGCGTCTCGAGGTGGTCAACGATAGACCTTATGGATTCTATCCATGACCCTGTAGGATGAAGGCCACCACTCTCTGAAAAGGTGGGAGGGTGCTGCTGCAGAATGTCTCGTGTGAGGTCTGCCATAGATGGGGAATGTCTAAGACTACTTTGAAGTGACTACATAAACCTGAGGAGAATATCCCTAAACTGAGTGTCAGGGTCCATCAGAAGATCGGTATGAGGTAGTACCATGGGAGGCACTACAAGAGGTATCACTAGTGGTTTAGGACCCACCATCTCTGGAATGTTCGCATTGCCACTTTCCAGAGGCACGACACAAAGACATCGCGATGACATTGGTCTACAACAACCAAACACACACCTATAGAAAAAAATTAAATTAGATGAGGAAAAAAGGTTAGGCACAAAAATTGGTTAGGTATATAGCTTTCCTCTGAGCACTACATAATTGATAACTCACTTCAAGAGTCGAGTTTCGACATGGAAGAGAAAACTAGGAAGGATTACTAAACAAGGTCTACTATCCATTTCTAGGTTAAGTCAGGTTAACATCTAACAGACTATCACAACTTTATATTTAGAAAACCAGCATTTCCAAAAATTTACCACTAGGATAAAAAAACTCATGTGAAAATTGGAAAATGCACGTTTGAGGTAAATTTGGCATGGCAATATGAATGTCATTTTAATCATATAGTGCCTAATATGATGCATGTAATGTAGTGACTTTATATCATCAGGCCGCAATGTTAAAAACCCATTATTTCAACAATACCAATACTAATAACAATGTAAAACAAGTGAGTCACCCAATGGTGAGGTCATATCAACAATAACTGGCATAATCAATGACTGCAATCCCAACCCAGGAATTTGGGTTTCCCTTGTACACGGGTTGGCTATGTCCAAGCAGAGGGTACATTCCAAATCCCTATATCCTAGTCTCCTATCTAACCCAAAAAGTAAGACAAAAAGAAAAATAACCCTTTGATACCACTTTGTAGCATCCCTATCCCAAAAGCTACCTGAAGGGTGCCCCGATCCGGGTTGGCCACATAACCTCAAGGGCATCTCTCTGAACGCCAGAGGCTGCCAACTAGTAGCAAGAGCCTTTTCATGTCCGCAGGCGAGATTATGCCCTCATAGGTAATATTTATTATCACGGAGTAAGTAAACAACAATTAATAATAAATAGCAGAAGCATATAAATGAATAAACTGCAGCAAAAGAAATATGAATAATCCAACTGAATAAGAATCAAGTGCAGAAGCTCACAAAACAATGTCATGATATGATGTTTGTCTAAACTAAAATCATGAAAAATAGAAACCCAAGAATACTATCAACTAAAAAGAAATGACACAAAATGAAACAACTATATCACAAGCATGGCTCAGTCCTCTTCTCCAGTCTTTATCGTAAGTAGTAAGAAACAGTCAAGCATCAGAAGTAGCACACATCCCTTTGTCAATATCTACAAGCATATAATCTACTCAGGTGTCTACAATGCTCAAGTAGGGTGTGAGATAAAATCCCAATAGGCTGGCACCCACGGTGTCTAAACCTTTCCATTTCATGCAGTAAGAAAACACGGTGTTTCATTATATAATAAATACATATAATTAACTGAGCGTAATAAAATAAATAACTCGGTCGGGGTTCCCAAAAACACCCATCTCTAATCACCTGCTTCGGCCTAAGCCAAGAGTCTGAAGGAAGTACCTGTAATAACCAAGATGCACATATGCATATGTATAATCCTAGAAAATCAAGTTAAAACAAGGAAGAGGCACACCCCCATGCTTGTGCTTTAACTTGGGGTCTAGATCACGTGTCTACCAGTAGTGCTTCGACATACCAGAAAAATATCACAATTCTCAAAAGAGTCAAATCGGAATTAACATAAACCTTCATTGCCTCATTTTTAATGTTCATGTTGAGAGTTGGAGTCTGAGCCCTTCCCAAAGGTTTAGCTACGATAATCCTTCAAGGCAATCTTCTGAAAGACCAATTATAGCTTGAGGTATAGATTTACCATGAGTCTATCCCGATCTCACAAAAAGGGGTCGAGTATCATCTGAAGCTGGTGTAGCCACATTGCCAACAGATTTGTCCTCGATGGGCCCTTTTGGAATCAGTATCACTCATAAGTATTTAGAAATCTTGGGGAAGTCTCGGTCAGGCAAAGCCTAAGACACCACCCCCTAACGCATAGTGGTAACCAGTTAGGAATGGAGATTCCAAGTGTGGCCCTTAATATGGTAAAAAAAATTCTCTCTCCACCCCAAATTTAATTAAAATTTTACAATAGCGGATATGACATAGCATGTATATGTAATTGCAGCGTGAAATCTAAGAAGATACACCCATGAAACAAAAGGTATTAATTTAATATTACAGCGTAAAAAATTAATGAGGCAGGATACTATATCAGCACATGTAGATAAATTTACTTTTTAATAAATAAATAATTCAAAACAAATAACTACAAAAAATTCAATAATTCAAGTTTCATAATTATTCTAAAATAATAATTTAATTTAAACACAACAAAAATGGGTTGCGCAACACATGCAGTTAAATAAATTAAATTCTTGGCTAACAGAATTTATACCGACGACGTCGGCACACCCAAGGGGGTGTCCGACCATGCTACAACAATTTAAACCAATTAATTTATGATAAATAAGGCTGAAATAATTAGGTGAAACAATGAAATTGAAAGGATTGGGTGAAATTGAACAAAGTTGGTAGGCACCGACGAACGACTCAACCATGCATTTTTATAAATCGCAACGAAACAGAGGGAAAACGAGTAGACCCCCTACCTTATCGTTGTAGATGATCCTATGATCCGCGATAGGCTTTGATTTGACCAAAAACAGAAGAAAACGAATGATTTTAGAAAAACCCTAAATAGGGAAAAATCCTTCTGCGACGGACTGCATGAAGGATACTCAACAAAACTATATGGTTCCAAATGCACGTGATTAGACTTCACTATGGAAAAAATGGGCTTTTTCGATGGCTTATTTACAATGAGAATAAATCTCATCACAAATAGTCCATCAAATAAGTTATTTGCGATGGGACTTGGGGTCCCGTTGCAAAAAGTTAGGTGCGGTTTGCGCGGCAAATCGCAGGAAGGGTATTTGCAACGGGGAGGCACCCACCGTCACAAATACTCAGAGACGATAAAATATTATTTGCGATGGGAAAATTCCCCATTGCAAATTGTTCATCTGTGGGTCACTATTTTCAATGGGACCCATCGCAAATACACAGCGATGGTAAATATTTTTTCTGATGGGATGTTGCCCCATCACAAATAGTGTGTTGGCAGGCCACTATTTGCGATGGGTCCCATCTCAAATACCCTTTTAACTGCCAACATAAATTAATGTGGTCAGAGGTATTTGTGATAGGACTCTCGTCGCAAGTAATACTGTTGCAACTAATCTAACCTACATATACCTCCATCCGTTTTTTCATTCTTCCTCTCAATTCCTACTTTCTCTCTTTCTCTAAACTCTAATTTTAGGGTTAAATTTTTTCTGAGTTAATTTTTTTTACGAAGATGTTTTTGAAGACGTCTTCACCTATAAGAGATCAAGTTTAAAGGTTTTTATGTTTTATTTAATTTAATATTAATTTTATTTGTTTTATATTAATTTTAATTATTGTTAATTAGATGTAAGTAAATTAGATTTAGATTGTTTTGTCATCAGTATTTATTTGTAATAATAAATTTATATTATTAATACTAATTATTAATAATTAGTAGTAATTAGGAATTATTAAAGATAATTAGCAATGAATATAAATTATTAGCAGTATTTAGAAATTAGTAACGATAATTTGCAGTAATTAATAATAATTAATGCTAATTAGTAATAATTAGCGGTAATTAGTAATATTTTGGAATAAAATCTAATAATTAGTAAAAAATAGTAATAAATACTAATAAATAGTAATAATTGGTAAAAAATAGTAATAAATACTAATAATTAGTAATAAATACTAATAATTAGTAATAAATATTAATAATTAGTAACAAATACTATTAATTAGTAACAATTAGTAATAATTACTAATAATTAGTAATAATTTGTAATAATAAGTAATAAATACTAATAATTAGTATTAACTAGTAATAAATAATAATAGATAGTAATAAATATTAAGAATTAGTAAAAATTAGTAAAAATTAGTAACAATTAGAAACAATTAGTAACAATTAGTAACAATTAGTAACAATCAGTAACAATTAGTAATAATTAGTAATAAATAGTAGTAATTAATAATTATTAGTAATATATAGTATTAATTAGTAATAATTAGTAATAAATAGTAACAAATAGTAATAAATAGTAATAATTAGTAATAATTAGTAATAATTAGTAATAATTCATAATAATTAGTAATAATTATTAATAATTAGTAATAATTAGTAATACTTAGTAATAATTAGTAATAATTAGTAATAAATTGTAATAAATAGTAATAAATAGTAATAAATAGTAATAAATAATAATAAATATTAATAAATAGTAATTATTAGTAATAATTAGTAATAATTAGTAATAAATAGTAATAAATAGTAATAAATAGTAATAAATAGTAATAAATAGTAATTATTAGTTAAAAATAGCAATAATCGGTAATGTATAGTAATAAATAGTCATAATTAGCAATAAATAGTGATAAATAGTGATAAATAGTGATAAATAGTGATAATGAGTGATAATTAATGATACTTAGTGACAATTAGTGATATATAATGACAAATAGTGATAGATAATTAGGAATAATTAGGAATAATTAGGAATTATTAGGAACAATTATGAATAATTAGGAGTACTTATGAAGAATTAAGAATAATTAGGAATAATTTGGAATAATTTGGAATAATTTGGAATAATTAGGAATAATTAAGAAAAAATTAGAAAAATTAGAAATAAATTAGCAATAATTAGGAATAAATTAGCAATAATTAGGAATAAATTAGCAATAATTAGAAATAAATTATAATAAATTTTATGAACTTGGCACGATTTCCAGTGAATTAGCTGAAATCCTTTTGCTCGATTACTATTATCCTTTCAACTCTCACCGACACAATACATTATGCAAAATGTGATTCTATATATGCATATCCAATCTGGTATGCACAAGATTGGATACACATTCATAGGACCATATTTCTCATAATTTTTTTAGGCGGTGACAGTTGGAAGAAGATGATTCGTCGATGAAAAAGGGGCTCTTTTGTATGATGGCTCATTTACTTACATCTTTCTCATATTGAAATCATAATGAAGAATCTAGTTAGAGGTATGCTTATGCATTCTCGTATGCACAAAAAAGGATATGTGTAAATCTAAGAATGTTCTTCATTGTAATTTTAGTGTGATAAAGTTGCAAGTAAATGATCCTCCAGATAACAGAGCAACCGTTAATCCACTGGAAATTGTGTCACCTGTAATTAGTGGTAATTAGTAAGAAGTGGATGTAATTATTTATCTTCTCTTTTTTATAGTGTTTTTTTATTTAAAATTATTCAAAAACAGTAATGATTTTTTATTTTTTCGAAAAATAGGAATAAGGAAGTAGACAACAGTCATTATTAGATGATCGTTCTTAGATAAATCAGCCCAAAAATCCAAATGGTTCTGGGTTGAATCCTGTATATATTGAGGGTTTTGAAGCTTTTTTATCATTTACATCATCAAAACTAGAATTTATTTCAAAAGGTACAATAAAGTGTCCTTGTAAAAAATGTGCTCTGAGAATGTTTGTCACATTTGACAATGTTGGGGGACGTCTCTTGCGTTTTGGTTTACAACTATATTATGTTTTTTGGTATCAACATGGTGAAAGAAGTTCCAGAGAAGATACTAATAATTTGATTTCGGATCCATCATGGTTTCAAAATTTAGTACATGATGTTGCAGGTCTATCTGTTCAAAAAACTGAAACTTAGGATGACATTGATTTAACTCCTGAGTTGGAACCATATAAATTTTATGAGTTTTTGAGGTCTTTTGAGGATGCATTATATCCTGGTCTTAATATAAACAAATTAGAGGAGGTTGTAAAATTTATGACTTTTAAATCCTATAATGGAATACTAAACAGCTGTTTTGATCAGATATTTTATTTGATTAAAACATTGTTACTAGAAGGAAATTTTTTTTCCAGCAAATTCCTATAAGAGAAAGAGGCTAGTTTGTAATCAGGGTCTTAGTTATCAAATGATTCATGCATGTGCAAATGATTTCATCTTATATTATGGTGAAAATGAGTCATTGAATAGTTTCCCCACATGTAGAAAAACAAGGTATAAAGAAGCTCGACTGGGGAAGTCTAGATTGATTCTTGTAAAGAAGTTGAGATATTTCCCGCTTACACCAAGGTTGCAATATTTATTTATGTCTTAGAACACAATGACAATGATGTCATGGCACAAAAAAAATATTTCAACTGGTAAAAGCTTGAATCATCCTTCTGATGGTGATTTATAGAAACATTTTGATCTAGTGAATCCTTCTTTTTTTTAGAAGCCCGAAACGTGCGATTAGGTCTTTATACTGACGGTTTCTGTGCATTTAGTTCTTATGGTAGTTAGTATTCATATTGGCCTGTCTTTATAAATCTGTAAAATTTACCTCCATGGATGTTGATGAAGGATCCTTATATCTTTTTGACCTTATTAATCCCATTACATCTAAAAAATAATAGTGATGTTTATTTGAAACCATTGATTGATGAATTAAATTCATTACAGAGTAATGGTGTGAGTACATATTATGTTGCTCTGAAACAAAATTTCCTACTAAAAGATGAATTAATGTGGACAATTAGTGAATCCCCAACATATGGCACATTATTTTTCTAGAGTACACATGGTCTTAAATCATGTACTTACTATATGATAGACAAAAAAGCATTTATGCTTGTCAATGAAAAAAAAGCTTTCTATTTTGACTAATATTGCCTATTTCTTCCAACTGATCATCCTTTTCATAGGAACACATCTCATTTTAGAAAATGCACAATTGAAATAGATGAACCTCCAAAAATGATCTTAGGTACAGAGTTTAAATCAGTTGTATTTTCATTACCTCCCATCACATTTGGACCAACAATAATCCAACAGAAAATTCATGACTTTGGGAAAGAACACAATTGGATAAAACAAATCATTTTTTGGGATCTTTCATATTGGTCTGTTTTGTTGGTCCACCACATGTTGGATGTTAGGCATATTGAGAAGAACTACTTTGATAATTTATTTCATACAGTTTTGGATACACTAGTTAAGACCAAAGATAATGTAAAGTCGTAATTAGATCTTGCCCAAATTTGCAGGAGACCAGAACTTAAACTGTTTGAAAATGTCAGATCACATAGGTTAATGAAGCAAAAAGTAGCTTATACATTGTCCAAAGAGAGTCACTTATTATTTGTTCAGTGGATTGCATATTTGAGACTTCCAGATGGTTATGCTTCCAATTTGGGAGGATTTGTTAAGAATGGTCATATTACCGGATTAAAAAGTAATGATTTTTATGTTATAATGGAAATACTTATGTTGATTGGATTAAGAGGTTTGTTTAATTATATGATTTGAAATTCGATAACAGACATATCATATTTTTTTCGAGACATTTTTGTGGAAAAAATAGACTAGGATGCACAAATAAAACTAGAAGAAGATGTTGCTGTAATTATATGTAAACTAGAAAAAATAGTCTCAATGAATTTCTTTGACTCAATGAAACATATGATATTAAATTTTCACATGAGTTAAATTGTGTAGGTCTGGTACAGTTTCGATAGATGTACCCATTAGAGAGATGCATGAAAAAATTGAATAAAAAAGTACATAACAAAGTATCAGTTGAAGGCTTAATTGTTGAAACTTATTTGTAAGAAGAAATTGAGTTTTTTATGATCTCATTATTTTGAATCTGAATATCCCTAAAAACACAACCAAATGAGATAGAATGAGGGAAATTTTGATGATGAAACAAAAAAAATTATCAATTTTTAACCAGCCAGAGCTTGGCTTTGTTGGAGTTTATGAAAAATGGATTTCAGATGATGAATATCATGGAGATCATACATATGTTCTTCTCAATTGTGAAGAAATGTCAACATTTTTACTGTGAGTGCTTCTATCACTTATCCTATAATTTATGTTACATTAAGTAAAATTATTTTATTTGAAGGTTATATGATAATCATATCAAAAAACTGTTTCCATAAATTACAGGAGTTGCTCTTGAAGAATGTCGGGGGAAAAAGTTTCTCAATGGTTTCAAAAACCAGTAATATAAATTATTGATGATTTATCATATCAATTCAGTTTATTATTTATTATATTGATAATTGTTTTGAAAAATTTCAGGTGTCTCAACATACTGATAAAATTGATAAGCGACTATGTATATTGAGTAACCTACCATCCAAAATAGTTAAATCTTATAATGCATATGTGGTGAACAGTTTTCGATTTCATACACATTCATATGAGGAATAAAAAAACAATGAACAGTGGAGTTTACTTGAGAGGATCTCATCATAGAGAAACCGAAGTTGACTTTTATGGCATACTAGATGAAATTATTGAACTGTGTTATCTAAGACAAAATTAAATAACGATGTTTAAATGTCGGCGGTTGGATACTGAGAGAGGATTTCATGTTCATATGACTCATGGAATCTTCGATATTAAATATAAAAGTCTTCTTTCCATAAATGAAACATTTTTAACAGCTCAACAATCACATCAAATTTATTACGCAATGTACTGTGATACTTCAAGAGACCTGAGTGATTGGTGGATAATAATAAAAATGAAATCTCAAGAAAATCAATTTACTCAAAGTGAATGTGGTTCCTCTGAAGTGCAAGAATTTGAAATTTCTCAAGATAATACTGAAAATCTATCCTTTCATAAAGATAAATGAATATCGATGATGAAACCCCACAATTAAGGGTTGACAGTGACAATGATGTTAATGATGTTACAAATGAATTTGAAATGGTAATAGATAATGAAATTGAAACTTGTATGAATTTTGATGATGCTGAGGAGGAATGTGAAGACACTGAAATCGTTAGATATCAAGATGATTATGAAGGTGAACATTGACACATTTAAATGTTGATTATAATCATAACTAATATATATTTATATATAATAGTGATTTTCAACTATTACTAATAACAATCATTTTGTGTTTTAGATGGACGATGATATATTTATTCAGTTGTAGGAGGTTGACTTCCCTTTGGATGAGGAGGATTTTGGATCATCTGACCCTTATCCTACTGGCGGTTCAGGGGGTACGCGGAGGGGGCACGATCTTGCATGATTGATGATTCCTGACCCTATCCCCAAGCGATGTCTACATCTTGGCTTCGATCCACGCATGTGGAGGTATGGTAACCTGTGTATTTTAGTTAGCTTTCATTAATTTATTTATATTCTAATTGTTTGATTATTTATTCTTTTTTTATAGTTTTGCGCATGTAGCTATTGGAAAGGGTAGCACTATCCTGAGCAATTATTTTTCTCAACCACGGATCACATGAGAATAGATTCTCATTGATGTGAAGCTTGATATGTTCAATCATTGGCTGGTACATAAATAAATATTATTTATTTTGAAATTTATTTCATTAATAACATGATATTATAAATTATTTTTAGGGTTTATGGTATCCCATCGATGATATCATGCATGACGCTATCCATTCAACATGAAAGGTGTCTATGCATGGCCGTTTTCGTAAGTTTTTGCACAATTTGAGGATGGCCATAAAGAAAGCAGGAGTGATAGTATTTGATGAGTCATGTAGAGGCCACCAACCAGTGTATATTTCATCTCACATTTAGGATGGATTATGGTCATACTAGTTGGGTGGTGGATTTCAGAAGAGATCTTCATTGGTCCAGAAGAACCGGGGGAGACAGGAGGTGACACATCGAGATAGTAACCATACATTTAGTACTCATAGAAAGAATCTTGTAAGTATCTTTTTAAATATATTATATAACTTTAAATATAAGTATTTTATTTTATATTCATATAGGCAGTCAAACATCCCAATACTATGGAGTACGACATTTATCGGAGGATGTACAATGATCTAGCCACTGGAGAGATTAGCGGTCATCGCCAACGTCAGATTGTGGTTAGTATTATTTTTTCTTTTTCAGTTTGAAAATTAACTACATATAATAATTTTACTATTTTAATTTCAAATTCAAATTGAATGAGTCATATGAGGTCGTGACCTATCAGACACTGGCTGAGAGTCAAGCCGAGATGGCTGATCAAACTAATGTCCACCATTTCGATGAGTGGACATTGATACAGGCGACCTGATTTTCCTTTGAGAAGGGCCGAGTAGTTGGTATCAGCTCTCATTTGACTCTTGGGACTTATTGTGGTACTACTACGATGTCGGCATCCAGCTCGAGAGGTGCTCGTGGAGAGACATCATCTTTTGGCTCACAGTAACCGGAGCAGCTGCGAGCTCAAAGTGAGCTTATAGAGAGTTTGTAGAAGTAGCAAGAAGAGATGTGTTAGTAGCAGCAGCAGCAGCAACACGAGGAGGAGATGCATCGATGACAGCAGCAACAACATGAGCAGATGGAGTACATGCGCCATCAGACTTGTAGTTTAGGGATGGAGTTTCTTCCACCATCTCCTCCAGATCCTCCACCTCCTCCAGAAGACTATCCCTCAAGTGATTTTTTTTATTATGTTAAAAACATTTGAATTCAATATTTTTTGTAATATAAACTATTTATGGTTTCTGTCTTTTATATTGGTGCTAATATTGCATAATTTTTATTTTTTTTTCTATTTTTAATATTTTATTATTTTTATTATTTATTATTAGTATTATATTTTTTAACATTTGTTTAATTTACTAATAATAATAATAACAATATTATTTTATGATTTTTTATAATTTTTTGTGAATATTGAGATTTTTAATATTTTTTATTTTTTTATTATTTTAATAAGATTAATATTAATTTTTCATTAATTTATCATAATTTTATTAAATATATATATATATATATTTTATTCAGTATTTGAGATGTGAATTTTTACAACAAGACCCCACCACAAATAGTTTATATATTTTTTTTAAATAAGTATTTGCGACGGGAAAAAGGAATCATCACAAATAAATCATTGTGACGAGCTCGTCACAAGAAGTTTTGATATATATAACATATATAAATGGATAACTATCTACGATGGAAAAACAGGCCTACCACAAATACTTTTTGTGACAGGACCGTCACAACAGGTTTATATATATATATATAATGTATATAATCAGAGAGCTATTTGCGATGTTATTTTCTACAATGGGCTATTTGCCACAGGTCCCTATCACAAAATCTCATTTACGATGGGATCCCATCGCAAATAGCCTGTCACAAATACCTAAAATTCTAGTATTGCTTACCTTAAGGTTTACAGTGCACCTGACAGCGATGAAAACGGACGACGAATGGAAGTGCGATGATCTTCAGAAGATGGGTGAAGGTGGTGCACCACCTAGGGAGAGGGGGAGGCGTGATGTGAGAGAGGGAGGAGAGGAAGAGAGGGGAAAAAAGAAAGAAAATAAGGAAAAAAAAGAAAAGAAAAGAAAAAATAAGAGAAAAATAAAAGAAAAGAAAAAGGGAACAGAAAATGAAAAATAAAATAGAATAAAAAGGATGGAAAAATAAAGAAGATAAAAATATTAAAAATTGTAATCTCCCACTTTAATTATTTTTACTTTTTATGTAACCTTCTTTTTATTTTATTTCTAAATTTCTTTTTATCCCTTCTTTCTTTCTTTTAAATTTCCTTTAAATATCTTCTTATTTCTTTTTAATCCTTAATTAATTATTTTAATCCCAAACACCATGCTAAAGCGTGATATAACTTTTTTCATAAATCCGATGTGGTTATTTAAATTATTTAAATAGTTGTCTGAGACCCACAGTGGGGTGCGTAGGTGTGCGCCCTGAGTTTCTTTAAAGATTTTGATAAAAAATTTAAAGCGGTCCGTACCTGATTAAAGTCAAGATGTTACAATATATATAAATATGTATAATTATACTCACAAATACACACACATATATAAAATATATACAAGTGTATGTATTTTGTATGTATATATTTATTTATAAACATAGAAAAAAATGTATTTTAAAAATGTATTTAAAACTAATCTTATAAATATATATTATTATATGAATAAATATATAGTTAAAAAAATATAACTAAATATATACATAAATATATAGATATAAATATATATTAATATATGAATGAATATATATATTAATATAACTAAATACATATATATATCATTATTAATATAAAAATAAAAATAAGTATATATATATAAAAATAAATAGATTTATCATTAAATGGAGAACAAAGCAACTTGGGGGAGTGGTAAAGTGTCCTGGCGCGCAGAGGAGAGGTCTCGAGTTCGAATCCTAGGGGAGATAGAGGAGTTCGAGTGGGTGTAGGGTGGAGGGATAGTGTCGTTAAAGTGGTTGGCAGGGGCTAGTTCGGTGAAGATCTCTCTTAAATGGGGTGTCAAGCGATGTTAAAATGTGGCTCCGATTCAAATTTTTTTTTACTTTTATCAGCACTGATAAATGACCATTTTATCAGTGCTTTTTTAGTGCTGATAAATGACCTTTTTTATTAGTTTTTTTTAGCATTGATAAAATGGGATTTTATCAGTGTTTTTTTGAGCATTGATAAAAGGGACCCCTTTATCTTCGTTAAGATTAACAATGTTTTTTAGCACTGTAAAATCCTTTTTCTAGTGATTTTAAATGTTATATTTATATTAGTGAGTGCTAAAGATACAGATCTATTAGGGGGGAGGTCTCAGATTCAAAACTTGTTGAAGGTAGGGGTATATGGGCGTGTGATATAATAATGGGGTAGTGGTGATTAAAGGGACCCTATTTTAACAAGGCTTAGATTATCAATGTTTTTGTAGCGCTATTAAAAGCGATTTCCAACCCTGTTAAAAGGTGATTTGTGGTAGTGTTATTTGTAATATTTGAATTGTGTTTTTTATTTTTAAGACGTAATATTTGTACTTTCATTTTTTTCTTTAATTTTTATTATTTAAATTATTTTTATGTTTTAGAGCTACTACAAATTAGCACCTCTACATAAGGTGTTAGGATTTTTTCATCATTTAGCACTTCAATGTTTTTTTAACACTGACAATGCACAATTTAACAAACAGTAGAAGGAATGAAATTCATCTCCAAGAGCCTAATAATTATACACGACGTCTCTTACTGATATTTAATTCACAAAATATGAACAAAACCTTAATGATTTTTACTAAGAATTTCTCCATTTTTTATTTCTTTTCCAAATTTTTTTTAATAGCTTTGGTAAAATTTTACACCTTATTTCAATTACATGGAATAAATAGTAATAAAAAACCTGAAATTCTAAAAATTCATGAAAATATAACTATTTATAAATCACATCAAATACATATCCTAGGATACTCAATTTTTTTTTGTTATTAGAAAATTTTATTTAATTTTTTCTTGGAGTCCACATTTCTGTGATTGTTCATCCACACCGCCAGCACCCTCCAGTTGATCTCAATCTCCTGAAAGATCTGCTCCGCCACCCACTCATCCTCCCATTGAATCCTCCACCCCAGCCTATCCGCAAACCCTAACATCTTCTCATTATACTCCCACATAAAATTTTTCCTCAGCCTCTTCTTCCCCTCCCGCATTCCTCTTCCCTCACCGTAATGATCACCACTGTCCAATGCACCTACATATTCTACCAGATGGATATTGAGGGGCCATGGGTTTTTCTAGACAACTTTCTGATGGATGTTGCGGTGGAAAAAATAGGACGAGCACTTCAGAGGCTTTGGCGAGCCGCCGAGCATGAACTCGCTACAGCCATCCGTCGCCACTGTCCCCAACGCTGCAGTGTGGTTCTTCAGGTACACTCTGTAGCTCACCACTGCTTCACTGTCGGATAAAGGATTCTATGGGGAGGCGGCCACCACAACCTTATGCCAGCTTATTGAGTGATTCATTAGAGAGGTATAGGATCTTGGGATTGAAGGCGAGTGAACTACTGAATAATTAGAACGAAGATTTCTGCCTATGGGGATGGGGAGACATTGTCATTTTATATACGATTGGTCATCCAATATTTATTAGTTATTTATTTTTGAATTTTATGTTTTCATTCAATTTTTTTTACAATACCAATATAATTAATAATAATTAATAATATAAATGTACCGAAACTGGGATCTTGACCCTTTTTTTGTAGTAGATATGTAATTAATAACAATTATTTACATAATTAACATTAATTAATAATAATCAAAATGATAATGTCATTAATATTAATTGATAATATAATTAATAATTCAATTAATGATAATTAATAATAACTCCCTATGCAATTAATGATAATTAGTCATGACTATTAATTAATGATACATGAATTTAAAATGTAATTAACCATAAAAGGCATTATTTGTGAGTTGGAAAACCCAAAATCACAACCAAAAGACAATTAATTAATAATTTAATTAACAATAATTAATAATGAAATTAATATTAATTAATAATTCAGTTAATGAGAATTAATAATATAATAAATGATATTGCAATTATTATTAATTGCACTTTTTCATTAAATAATAGTAATAATAATAATGTTGGAACTTATGAACACTATATGTAATTAAATATGTTCAATGAGTGTTTTCATTCTTTCTGGGGAGGGACGACATTTAACCCACTGATGTTTTGGAATGAATTTTTATTTTCGATAGTGTTGCACGACACAGTTGGTATGTCAAGCATGAAGAATAGGCCTTTGGGCCATGATGAAGAGGCTTTAGAGCCATCAAATATGGGGCCTTCAAGTCATAAAAATTGTAATGGAGCAACTATGGGGTGGGTCCACCTTTAGAGGGCGTGTAGTTTGTTCTTAGTGGTCCAAAGGTGTGTGAGTTGTTTACTTTACCTGTAACTTCTAAGACCTTAATAAATATTTTGACTATCCTTGATTGAGAACCATGGGTTTGGGTGTGCATTTTCTTAATGAATTTTCTTGACACCACGGGTTTGGGTTTTCAAACCCATGGTTTTTCTGTTTCAAATTATTAGGTCTCATGGGGTGTAGCTTGTAGTGGTGTCGGGAGGTCATAGATTCGAGTCTCCTTAGGTGTGTGCACGCGTGTGTATACTTGGTATTTCCCATTGTAATCCTCATGTAATAAAATTATTATTATTACTACTACTACTACTACTATTATTATTATTATTATCATTACTATCATTACTATTATTATTATAAACATAACCCCAATCCCTGATACAAGACTTATACTTCCCCGTGTAGCGCTCCACCAACCGAAGCCTAGTACAAAAACTTGTCTCATTCATTGTATTGTAATTAAACTACGTAAAAACACATCTCTCCACCTTGTTGTGAACATTTGAAGTGGTGAAATCATTCTGGAATGAAATTATGGCGTTTAAGCACAATCTGTGGGAACCGAATACTTAAACTGAAGGACCGATCTAACACCCAACACTTTACACTAGAATACCCCTAAAGGGGCCATTATTATTATTTATTGATTACAACAATATAATAAATAATAATTACAATATTATTTATTATTATTAACCATTTTTGGGTGTGGTTGTGTTTGTTGAAAAAGCCGGCTGACCGCAAATGAGAATGGTTGGTGTTTCTAATGTCAAGTTTTTAAGGTGGCATAGTTTCTCTTTGTTTGTAAAATTTTAGGGCCTCAAAATAAAGAGTTTGATTTTGGAAAAGGACTTATTCATGGGAGTGAATTTTATGAAGAATTTTGGAGAAAATCGAAAAATGGAGAGAACCGCGGGCCGCATACCATGTTCCAGGAACGGTACACATAGCTGTGGAAGTAGTACATGAGTGAGGGTTGCATAACCAAAAACAGTTCGCGGCTGAGCGGCTGTGCGGTACATGGATAAGCTGAAGTCGGTGGAGGAAATCGACTGCGTAGGAGCAAAGAAGGTATGCAGAGCACATAGGAAAATGGTTCATGGATGGGTTCTGGTTCACAGTGGCTGAAGAATCGGTAAGCGGTAGAGGCTGGATTAAATATTTGGTAAATCTCTTTTTAGCGGATTAAGTGGATATATTTTCCTATATAAGAATCTCTAACCCCACCTATTACTGCGGAGATTGAATTTTATTAGAGAAAATATTTTTCTCCGGGAATTAGGAAAAGTCCGAAAGTGGTTTGCGCTGAAGGTGTTTGTGGGGATTCTTAACCCGCAAAGGAGGTTTGGTAAGTGGAGGAGGAATCTTCGGTATGCGAGAGGGAGAATTACTTAAGCGGTACATGGAGGGGGAGCTCTGGTGTGAGGAAGCAAATGCAGTCCATGAACAGAGAAAATTTCACAGATAGGAGGGGTTTCACAGAGGAGGTTTGCGGAATTGGTACGTGATAGCGGTATGCGATCGTGAAGATGGAGGCAGTCCATGGACGAAGGGCGGTTCACGGTAGCAGAGACAGCACACAAATAAGGTTTCCCTCATACCAAACCCAGTACTTAGTATGAGGGAGAGGAATTTGGTTCAAATCCTGCTCAAGGAAGCTTGAAAAGGATTCAATTATGTTCGTGAAAGTATTTTCCAGTAACCAGCAGTACTCAGGAAGGTTGAATTCATCTATGGGTGAAAAAGGAACTTTAATAGAGCATCTACCTACAGTTGAGGATGCATGAATTAATGCAAATGAAGGGACCCACATGTCCATAAACTGTGTTTGGCCTATAAGTCCATAAACTGTGAGTGAATTTCTTTCCAAGAGCAGTGAGGGAAGGAAGAGGAAGACAATGAAACTTGCCACCGGCAGTGAGCCAGAGAAAGAGGCATAGGGAGTGACCATTGGGAATGCATTGAGCATACCCTAAAACTTATAAAGGCAATGAGCTTGGGCATAGAATATCTGGCCCGAACATTGTACTTATTATTGGCCATGAGCCTTAATGAATTTGGTACATCGGCGCATTGTCGTTGTATGCTCCTTGGATATAGCCTAGTGAGGGTGAACTAATAAAAATCATTGTGTCATGTGCATGATTTCTTATCAGTCTGTATATTTCCATAGGAAGAAGAGAGAATTGAGTTTTTTCTAACAACACAACCAGATCCAAAATGGAGAAAGTTTTAGTATACCATACCCTGATTCACCCCCCTCTCATGGTATTCTACTTAGTGGACCTAAAAATTGGTATCAGAGGGAAAGTTTGAAAGTCAGTGGTTCTCTCTCAGAAGAATAAATGGAGGTGGTCAATGATAAAGGAATTCCGATCTTTGATGGAAATAATTTTTAACTATGGAAGAATTGAATGCAACACGACTTCTGATCAGTTGGGATGGGTGTCTTCACAACAGCTATGCATGGAATATTATCTGACATTAATATTGGTTCTTTATTGAAATTTGAAAGAATGGAATTGGATGTTGATTCTAAAGGGATCAATGCTTTAGGGGGGGACCTATCAAATGAAATCTATAGGAAGGTGATGTATTATAAAACATCAGATGCAATGTGGGAAAAATTGTTGAATATTTATGAGGGCGACACAAAAGTTCGAGAAGCAAAGCTTTAGGTTCTGTGGAACAAGTATGAGGATCTCAGAATGAATCCCAATGAGACCGTTGATCCATTCTTTGATAGGATAAATATTGTTGTAGAAGACATGCAGGGTCTTGGAGAAGTCATTGAAGATATGAAGATTGTGAAATGTATATTGAGGAAACTTCCACCGCTGTTTAATCCAAAAGTTTCTGTGTTGGAAGACAAATATTTGAAAGAGATGACACTAGATAACCTACACAGTACCCTTGTAGCATATGAAATGAGAAACGATGACAATGATGTAATGGAAAAGGGGAAGTCAAAGGAAGTGTCATTTAAGTCCATTAAGAATCTCTCTGTTGAAGATAGTCTATAGGAAGACAATATGGATGACTTCATGTCATTTCAATCCTCTAATTTTCAAAAAGGAAAAGTAAAGTTCAAAGGTAAAATTATATTTGCATGCTTTCAATGTGAAAAGATTGGGAATTTTGCATCAAAATTTCCTAATAAGTTTGATGATGAAAATGATGAAATTTCACAAAAGAAGTATTCATCAAATGAGAAAGGGAGGAAAAGTACTAGTAGGAAGTTCTTCAAAAAGAATAATATGCTTTCAAGATAGGATGAAAGTTCAAAAGTATCTGAGATAGAAGAGTTGGAGGACTACATGGATCATAAAGTAGATGCTTTGGTGCAAGTTGCTAGAAATTATTTAATAAGAGAAGAAATTGACAATTAAGAAGGATAAATTGAAGGAAGAGTTGAGCTTCAAGCTGAACTAGAAACTGCCCTTGAAAAGGTAGATATTTTGGGAGTCAAAATGAAGAAAGATAACAAAGTTGTTTGTGATGCCAAACTCTTTATGCAACAGTAGGAAGAATAGAATTCTGAGATGAATGAATAAATTGAAAAGATGAGTTCTTCAATGCCAGAAAGCTCAAAAAATGTGGTTGAGTACAAACTCAAAATTGAAGAACATAAAATTGAAATTGATAGTTTGACTAAAACTGGAAAATATCAAATCAAACGTATCGAGCATCTAGAATAATAGGTTGTTAGTCTAAAAAAACAATTAAAGATCAGGAGAAACTGCTAACTCTCGGTTCTACATCAGGAAAGAAGATCATACAGGCGATAGGTAAGATGATATTTGAGAGGAATGGTCCATCAGAACAAAAGGGGATTGATCTAAAATAGGAAGCAGTTATGGTTCAAGTCAGAACCCAAGAACCCACTCTAATATTGAATACTGATTTGGGTATGAAGCAGAATAAGAAGATTCAAAGAACCCAAGGAACAAATTATGATGCATCATTACCACACATGAATGTACCTCATATAATATGCTATTGTTGTGGCAATATGGGACAATCTTGAAATGAATGTTCCATAGAAAAGAGGTACCAAAGGGAATAAGACCAACATAGGTGGTCCCATAGAGTTCAAAATTAAAGGTCATCATTTTATGGTCATTGTTTCATGTGTAAAGGTCTCAGATATATGGAAAGATATTTCACATCAAAAATATAGAGGAATGTGCCAAGTAAAACTGAATTTGTTCCTAAGAAGCATCCAAAAGTATCTTCAAGTGAGATGAAAATTCAAAATCAATTTGCAGCTCTGCAGGTTGAAGCTGACCCATCATATACTAAGGAAGATCATGATAATAATTCCATGTCGGTTATGAATTCAAATGATTTGGTCTAAAAGAAAAGGTCCAAGCAGGCTGTGGTTGCAGAAATTGCGTTCAAGGCATCAGATCACACATGGATATGAATAATTGATAGTGGATGTACTTCCCATATGACGGGAAATAAGAATCTAGTAATTGGAATCAGTTATGATAAAGAATGTATTGTGAGATTCGGTAATGATGAGGGCTTGAAAATTATTGGTTCAAGAAAAGACAAGTTTGCAGGAAAAGACATGAGAGGATAAGATGTCTTGGTTGTTGAGGGGCTTAGTCACAACTTGCTTAGTGTTAGTCAATTGTGTGACTCAGGACATGCCATAAGTTTTTCCAAGAAATTATGTATCATCAAGGAAAAAGATGGTGCTGTTGTGTTGCAAGGAAAGCGTATGAAAGGGTGTCTCTACCTCATAAGTGAAGAAGAAGATATGTTCTTTCTATCCAAGGATGAAGAATACAAGTTATGGTATAAGAATCTTGGGCACATAATCCAAGGTTCCTTGGAAGATCTGGTAAGATATGATGCAGATCAAAATCTCCCTATATTATCATGTGTTCATACTCATATGTGTGATGCATGCCAACAAGGGAAGATCATTCAAAAGACATATAAGCAGAAGGAGAAAAGGTCAATGAAACCACTTGAGTTAGTACATATTGATGTGTGTGGGACAATTTCCCCAAGGTCTATTGATGAGATGTGGTATTATGTTCTATTAATTGATTACTATAGTAGAACCACATGGGTTTCAATAATCACCCAAAAATCTGAAGTGTTCAGTTTCATTACAAGATATCGACGGGAATGTGAAAAGATGATTGGTCAAAAAATCCAGACGATTCGAACAGATAATGGAACATAGTTCACAAGTAGACAAGTGGATGATTATCTCGAAAAACATGGGATAAGGCATCATGTTTCATAAGTAATAACTCCACAACATAATGGATTAGTTGAGAGAAGAAATCTGATTGTCAACAACATGTCCAGAACAATGCTCATTGAGAAAGACCTTACAGAGAAGTTTTGGAAAGAAGTGGTGATGACAACAAATATAGACTTCAAATATAGATTTAATTTTTACAAAAGGAGAGAATACTCCATATGGGTTATGGTATGGAAAAAAGCCATCATTAAAGTAATTTTGAATATTTGGAAGTAAATGTTACATTATTAATAAGGAGAAACATAGGAAATTTGAATCCCATGGGGATGAGGAGATATTTCTTGGCTACTCCAAGAAAATAAAAAATACAAATGCTTCAATAAGTGTCTGGAAAAGATAATTGAAAGTCATAATGTGACTATAGTATAAAATGAATATAATCTTTAGCAAATACATTATTAGACTGAGGAGGATAGAGATGAAGAGATGAGGATATCAGAAGACGCTCAAACTCCATAGATTGATTCAGAATAAGACTCAGATGATGAGAATAAATCAATTTCTTCCCAAATACTAGAAATAAGAGATGAAATTGATAGGCATAACATAACTGGTGACCAGACAACACTAGTGCAAACAAGAAGGATTAATCCTCCACAGAAAGCATCATACTTATCACAAGTAGAGCCCAAATGATTTGATGAAGTAGCTAGAGATGAGAATTGGTTTTAGTAAATGAATGAAGATATTGACTAAATTGAGAATAATCAAACATGGGAATTTGTTTCGAGACCAGAATACAAGAATTTTATAGGAACAAAATGGGTATTTCGAAACAAAATGAATGAAGACGGTTTTGTGATTCGAAAAAAAGCATGAATTTTGTGAAAAGGGTAATAACAGATAGAGGGTATAGATGTTGATGAAACATTTGAACCTATTGCAATGTTGAAGACAATTAGATTATTCTTGGTCATAGCCGTGCAAAAAAAAAATTAATGTTTTTTAGAGGGATGTCAAGTTAGAATTTCTGAATGGATTTCTGGAAGAAAAAGTCTACATTGAGCAACCAGATGGTTTTCTCATTCATGAAGATGAGACAGAGTCCGTTGGCTGAAAAAGGCTTTACATGGTTTGAAGGAAGCAGCAAGATCATGGTATTGATGGCTTGATCAGTTTCTAAATAATCTTAGATTCCATCGTGGTGGGGTTTATTAAAATCTATATTTCAAAAATGGAAACAATCAAAGGATTATGGAGTAGGTTTATGTCTATGACATAATATTTGGTGGATTGGATGAAGTAAAATAAAAACAGTTTTATAAATTCATGAAAAGCAAGTTCAAAATGTCAATGATTGGTGAGGTCACATTTTTCCTTGGCTTACATGTGACACAAGTATTAAATGGCACTTTTATTTCTCAATCTAAATATGTCAATGAGGTTTTGAGAAGATTTGGAAAGGATAATTCCAAAGAGATGAAGACTATGGTTGCTACCAAGTTCAAACTATCACAAGATAATGAAGAAAAGGCAGTTAATATCATGAAATATAGGAATGTCATTGGAAGTCAGTTGTACCTGACAACAACAAGGCCTGATATCATATTTTCCACATTTCAAGCAGTGAGGTATCAAAGCAATATTAAAGAGAGCCACATGATTACAGCAAAAATAATTCTTTGGTATATCAAGGGAATAATGGATTTTGGCTTAATGTATAATGAAAAATATCAACTAGAGTTATTGGGATATACAGATGTGGACTGGGCTGGTTCAATAGATGATAGGAAATCAACATCAGGAGGTGCCTTTTATCTTGGAAGGTTGTGTATTTCTTGGATAAGAAAGAAACAAGACTGCATTTCATTAAGCACCATAGAAGGTGAATACATTTCAGCAACTCAAGATTGCATGAAACTATTATGGATGAGAAAACAACTTGAAGATATGGGAATTGAAGTGAAATCTCCGATTATAATCCATTGTGACAATTCAAGTGCTATAAATCTGATAAAAAATCTAGTTCATCACTCAAGAACAAAGCATATTGAAATTAAATATCATTTTATCAAGGAGAGGGTGGATCAAGGACTTGTGAAGTTTGAGTATGTACCTACAGAACAACATGTTACATATATTATGATAAAGGCCTTACCCAAAGAAGAATTTTAAAGGCACAGACTGGATCTAGGAGTCTAGTTGACTTCCCTCACTTGAAAAAGTGTGGATGTGGGTCCCCCTCTCCCCGAGGTATGCTGTGTCTTTCCCTAATGTACTGACATGTGTTCTTTACCCTGTTGCAGACAACCTTGAAGTGCCCTTCAGGTTCATTGAAAAAGGGGGAGGAAGTGTGACTTCTAGGGGGATAAAAGACATAGGGAGAAGATGTTAAGTGGAGTAGCAAGTTAGGGGGAGTTGAAGCTGAGCTGAAGCTATTTGGAAGATCTATAAGATAGGGGTAGCATTATATTTGGTGATGCTATAAGTGATTGATCAAAGAATATATATCACTATAGGTGAGGATTGTGATAAAAGAAGAAGAGTGGTATTGGAATGATTTCAGAAGGCTTCCAGCACTCATCAATTGGTATCAGTATGGTATCATTAGTTGGAAACAGAAATAAAGTGATTCTTTGATGAAATTTTCATTTAATCTTGTTTCTCACCCCAATCATTGCTCATGTTGTCTTAGAGTATGTGTTGACTAAATCTTTGATTGCTATCTTAATCATGTAGAGCGAATGGTGGTTGAAGTTGGAAGGATATTTAATGAGGTATCAAAATGTAAAAGCATTATTATAAGAAGAGTTTTCAACAAGCCCAAAGGGGGAGATTGTTGGAAAAAAATCACTCATGGTGTCCTCTCAGTATGTTTTGGGTGTGTTTGTGTTTGTTGACAAAGCCGGCTGACCGAAAATGGGAATGGTTGGTGTTTGACGAAGATAGGTTTTTAAGGTGGCATAGTTTCCAAGTGGTTTCCAAATTTTAGGGCCTCAAAATCAGGATTTTGATGTTGGAAAAAGAAATATTTCTTAATGGGAGTGAATTTTATGAAGAATGTTGGATAAAATCGACAAAGGGTGGGAACCATAGGCCACATACCATGTTTTGGGAATGGTAAGTGGAGTGGATGAAGCAGTACGTGGGTGAGGTTCATGGAACCAGAAACGGTTTTCGGTTGAGTGGCGGTGTGGTACGCGGATGGGATAAAGTCGGAGAAGGAAATCAACCACGTAGAAGCAAGGACGGTATATAGAGCGTGTAGGAAAATGGTTCATGGATGGTTTGTGGTTCGTGGTGGCTGAAGAATCGGTAAGCTGTGGAGGATGGATTAAAGATTCGGTAAATCTCGATTCAGTGGATTAAGTGAATATATTTGACTATATATGAATTTCTAACCCCGCCTATTATTGTGGAGATTCAATTTTATTCCAGAACATATTTCACTATGGGAATTCGGCAAAGTTTGAAAGTGGTTCCCGCTAAAGGTGTTTGTGAGGATTCTTAACCTGCAAAGGATGTTCGGTATGTGGAGGAGGAATCTTTAGTACACAAGAGGTATAATTATATAAGTGATGCATAGAGGGGGAGCTTCGGTATGTGGAAGCAACGATAGTCTGCAAATAGAGAACAACTCGTGGATAGGAGGGGTTTCACAAATGAGGTACACAGAATTGGTATGCGATAGCGGTACACAATCACGAAGGCGGAGGCAGTCCGCGGACGAAGGGCTGTTCGCGGTAGTGGAGACGGTACGTGAAGAAGGTGTCCCACGTACCAAATTTGGCACTCAGTATGTGAGAGAGGAAGGTCATTCTTGGTTTTCTCAAGGAAGCTTGAAAAAGCTTCAATTCAGTTTGCGAAAGTATTTTTTGGTACCCAGAAGTACTTGGGAAGGTTGAATTAATATGCGGGTGAAAAATGAACTTCAATAGAGCATCTACTTATAGTTGTGGATGTAGAAATTCATGCAAATGAAGGGACCCACATATCCATAAACTGTGTTTGACCACCAAGTCTATAAACTGTGAGTGGATTCCTTTCCAAGAGCAGTGAGCGAAGGAAGAGGAAGACAGTGACCCTTTCCACTGGCAGTGAGCCAGAGAAAGAGGCATAGGGAGTGACCCATGGTAATGTAGTGATCAAACCTTAAACCTTGTAAAGGAAGTTATCCTGGCCATAGAAGATCTAGCCCAAATATTTTACTCACTATTGGCTAGGAGCCTTAGTGAGTTTGGTACATCGGCACATTGTCATTGTATGCTCCTTGGACGTAGCCTTGTGATGGTGAACCATGTAAAAATCATCGTGTCATGTGCATGATTTCATATCAGTCTGTATATTACCATGAGAGGAAGAGAGAATTCAGTTTTTGTTAACAACAAAAAAATCCAAAAGGGGGAAAGTTTTAATCTACCATACCCCGATTCACCCCCCAACTCAGGGTATTCAACCTAGTGGACCTAACAATATTGTTATTTATTATATTATTACTATTAATTGTTATTAATTTAATTTTCATTACTATTAATTATTATTAATTTTTAATTAATATTAATTAAATTACTTTTATTTATTAGTTTTAATTGAGGTAATTAATATATATACACATACATATATTAAATGTGGATGAATGAAAAACATTGAGATTTTTTTTCAATGGGTTTTATGGGAAAAAAGTTATTGAAGCGGATCTTAGTATCTCATTGCGTCATCCCATTTTACATATTTATTTATTAAAATTAAACTGGGATGACAATGAGTACACACTAATCAAGTAACAGACACTATCCGACCTGATTAAACAAGGTTATGATTGTGGTTGAACGAGTATTTATAGGGTTAGAGTACTGAATTGAAAACTCGATTAATAAATAAATAGAGTTGGGGTAGTGGTTTTAGGATACTATAATCTTGAACCAGATTATAAAAATTATTATTAATTAATCAATAATGAATTTTAAAGACATTACAATTATAAAAAAATAATAAATTTGAGTCTGAATTATATTATATTTATAACTCAATTTTAAATTTTAATTCATTGATTATATGTTATTGAATAAAGTTTAATTAAAAAATATATTTACTTAATTTTTTAATATTTTTATTCTAGTTTTACAAATAAAATTTAATATTTTCATTTCTAATCAGGTACATGGATGGAATGGATCGAAGGTTCTAGATTTTTATTTTTATTTCAAGATAATCCCTTATTGAACTAGGTTGTGAGATAACCCTTAAATGATCTGAAGGCCCAAAGACACAAATCCTGAACTACATGGTTCAGAGGCCCAGGCTCACAATCCCTTTACAATATATTGAACATTTACTACACTTGAAAAAAATAAATAGTGTAGAGTTAGGGTAGTGAATTTAAAAAATAAATGGGTTATGGTTTATGTTAGAGTTAGAGTTTTGTAAAAATAAACAAGTTAGGATTCATACACCCCAAATTCAATGGGTACCCATCCCATTTCCACCCCTAATATTAAATGATAAATATGAGTTTTTTAAAATGTTTTTATGAAAAAACAAATTATTTAAATGGGTTTATGAGTCTTTATGTGCAGAATTTAAACCATTCATATTTTTAAACTAATAAAATATAATAAATTTAACTATTATTATATTGTGTATTAATTATATTAAAATAATTTTAAAAATATCACTTAAAATTATACAGAAATCAATCTTTTATAAAGGTCTTTGAAATATTTAAAAAATTATTTGAAATTCATCTTCAAAATTTTAAGTGTCGAATAATAATTTGTTAATAAAAATAATATAATATTAATACCAAATGAATATTAACAATAATATAATATTAATATTAATATTTTATTGATAATTTATAAAAACAAATTATTAATTAATAATATAAAGGATGATGATGATGACGATGAAATTATTAGTAATTAATTCAGGGAGACATGTCCTTCATGGACTATGAAACTACATTCACTGAGTAGTCTTGCTTCACACCCATTATGGTGGGCGACGAAACCTTGAGGGTGAGGCATTTTAAGTATGGTTTATGGCATGCCATTAGGGTGCTGGTAAAAATCATCAAGTTAGCATCATTCTTGGATATGGTGAATTGGGCGCTCATAACTGAGGGAAACTTGACGAACTATTTGTACTCGAGTTGTGTGACAACGTCTATTGATTATAGTGTTGATGATTCCGATGGTTGGAGGAGAGGTTGAGACAAGTCCCATCATCGCATTCAGGAAAGAGACTTAGGAAAACCACTGAGAAGTGGGTCGCCGACGATGTGCTTCTAGTGTGGGTAGCTAGGTCATGTGAGGATGCATTGTGCTTCAGAATTGAAGGAGTGCCGAGTATGTGGATGGGTTTTTCAACTTGAAAGGTTCTGTAGGATTCCTTTTCAAAAATATAGTGGTTAAAGACCTAAAATGACTCAAGTTTTAGATATTGAACCAAGAGTCGTACTAGGTGATGGTGGTTGAGATTTACCTGCACGCGAAGGTTGTGGCATAGACAGCAGGACCTGGCAGTGGGTTCAGTGGCTAGTGGCTGGTGCAGCACCATTGGGAGGTCGGGTTTCAAAAATTCAGGCTTCAAGATAGGTGCATGACATGGAGCTTTCAGGGTCAGAGCATTCTCGAGATCTAGTTATGGTTAGAGGTACGTCGTTGGCATAGTCATGTTTCTTTTTTGTTTCATTTTGGCATGGCCCTTGTGTAGGGATGTCCTTTTTGGGTTCATGAGGTGAATGAGGTGCACGAGATGTATAAATGGACTAATGAGGTGCTAGTTAGTAGGTTGACATCACCTCAGATATGTTTCACACACACACAAATATAAAAACATGGTTCATGGAACCAAGATCTTCTATGATCATTGTTGGATGAATGGATTGTGAGGTGCATTGTCATATAAGCATCGATGCAATGGGGGATTTATTTTATGTCACACCCATCCTTTTTATATTTTTTTTAGAATTAGATAGTTTGCGTCGAGGCTCGACTTAATATTTCTGAGATCTTATTTAGAAACGAATGTTTCACCCTTGGTTGTGTCAAGCGCACCGCGGTCGAAGCCGCACGACCTCGCCTGGGTCACCACGCGACCTTGACCAACTCGTCACACGTCATTCCCAAAGGTCAACTAATGAAATAAGATGAATTAAGAAGGGTTTTAATAATAATGATAATATTAATGTCACTTTAGAATATTGTTATTTTCTTGGATAATAATTTAATTGAGAATATTATTTTTATTAATAGCATTTTATTAAGTTGATAATTTTATAGTTTATTATTTAGGTTATTTGGTATGTTATTAAGTTATTAATAATAATAATAATAATATTATTATTATTATTATAATTATTATTATTATTTTTATAAGTGTTTTGGGTTTTGCGTCACCAGACGCACGGGTAGGGTGCGGTTTTGAGACTGCGCGGTCTTCCCGGCTTTAAAAATGATTAATAATGGGATGATGAAATAATAATGAATAATTAAATAGAAATAAAATTAAAATAAGAAGTTTAATAAACTTTAAGAAATTGTTTTAATGATAATAATAAGACTATTATTTGATAATAATAATAATAGTATTATTAATGGAGTTAAGGAAATAAAATTTACTAAATTTTTATTAATTTCATGATAATAATTATTATAGTTAATATTATGTAATGTTATTAACTTTATTATTATTTTTATTTAACTTATTTTATTTATTTATTTTATTTCTTTATTTTTTTTCTCTATCTATTGACAATTGAGGTTGTGCTACCCCCCTGGATTCCTTTCCCGTCACGCCGCACTCCCCATACCCCCTGGTCTGTCACCCCCTTCCCCCTTCTCATGATCACGACACACCACCCTTACTCACTCTCCGACACCCCTCCACCCTCACGCTCACTCTTCGTTTCCCTCCCGGCCTACCCCTTCACATTGTGGCTCGCTTCTTCCCCCTTACCCTGCGTCGCCCCTCCCCTTCGGCTCCCATCCGGCGTCACCCTCACCAGCCTCTACATCGGTCGCCACCATCCTTGTCGGATTACATGGCCCGACTCACGTCCCCCTCCCGACTGGATGCAGGCACCACCACTGATCTCCCAAGAAACGGCTGCACCGGACAGCCCACACCCACCCTCTTGTCCAACTAAAAGCACGACCCCCCCTGGAACCCCGACCTCACAACCAGCACCCATCCTCCCTCAAGCTCACCCTTTGGCGCCCCTCCAGTTGCCTTCTACTGCCTCCCATCTCAGACCCATCACACCCCTGGAACCCTGTCCAACCACTATCCCGACCTCTCCTATTGGCGCAACCTACGACGTGTTGCCTCCCACACGAGCAGCCCCCTCTCTAGTTGGTTCTTCTCTTTTTTTCCTCCTAAGTTCTTGGACATTTAGCAAGTTTGAGGTATATTTTATTGGCTGATTTTTTTTTAATCCTAGTTTTTTTTGGATTCTTTTTTAGGGTCTGATTTGGTTTCCCTGTGGTGAAAATTGGTTGTAGTTGGAGTTTCACACCCAATTTTGGAAGTTTTGACATCGAGGTAGGTGGTTCCACGTTTAATAATTATTTGATAAATAAATTTTCAAGTTTAATTTTTTTAGAACATCATTTAGTTAATTTTTGTATTGCGTAATTGGTTTTCTTTGATGTTTGATGTGCATTGAACTGTTTAGTAGCATGTCTAATTTATGTGTGTTGTTTCCACTTAAAACTCATACTTAGTTAGATGTTGGTGATTTCTAAATTGTGCGAGTAGCTTTTTAATCCGTGCAAGTGGTGTGAATGATATTTTTGACATGGTGTCATGTGTGTCTGGTGGTCAGGAAGGTTTTGTGTGGGTTTAGTGGTTAACTTCAAGCGATTTCTTCTAATGTGTTTTATAAGTTTTTGTTATTGTCTTGTTAAATTATGTGGTTTATGAAAATTTGTTTTTCATATGGTGTTAGGTTTTCCATCAAACTATTTGTGTGTTGAAGGTCACACTTTAAAATTTTATTTTAGTGAGTGTGATGTGTGAATGCGTTTGAATTTAAAAATGGTTACTTTAGTTTTTGAAAATCCACGTGACACCCTTTTAATATTTATCTATATTTTTTTATGGTTTAATTAATTTTGAAAATGGTTAGAAACGTGTTTTTAAAATGTCTTGGTGTGCGCCTTATTTCAAAATAGTGTTTACTTGTGTAAGTGGTGGTTCGTTTAGTGATGAGTGTCTTTTGAATTGTGAAGATGGTTTAATTGAGTATGTAACCTATGCAGATTATGTTTTGAAAAGATTTTGGTATGCATATGGTTTTAAAAGTGGGTTTGGGTGTGAAAATTGTGATTTTTCATGTATAAGTACCTTGTTTGGCTTTTATACATTAGTGTGACATGTGACATGAACTTGAAACTTGTTTAAGAACAAACCGGGAAGCCCGGGTAGCTAGGTGGGTGGACTGGACTAGTGGGCTAGTGTTCTGGAGGTTACTTGATCCGGTTTCACTGGCAGGACTGATGATTGCAACACTAACTAAACTTATGCTTTTCGGAGGGTTGTGCCCTTCTATGTCACGTTTTCTAAGGGTCGTGGTATTCTAAGCCACGTTTTCTGAGTTTCGTGGCCTTCTAATCCACGTTTCACCGAGATACGAAGATCTAGGGGCCCAATCTAGCTAACACCCATGAGGTCTCTCCCATATTTGGTGCTCATTGGTTACTTTATGATCATTAGTGTGACAAATTGGTTATTTTAAAAAGTGAGTGTGTGTGTTTTAATTTAAGTTGTTCCACTTGAAACCATCTTCTTTCATTCTATTTTCTTTTAAACTGTACAAGAATTTAATTCTTTTCTTTAATTAAAATTACAAATGTATTTGTCATTTAATAATTATGTGTAGATACTTTTTATTGGGTGACTTCCTACTAGGATATTGTCTCACACCCTATATACACCATTGGGTGTATGTAGACCTTGTTCTCTGTGTATTCCAGGTTGGGGCATCATGCTCAGCAATGGTGGTTTGGTTCGTTGATCATCATCTCGTGCAGGTTGGTGTTGTGGCATGTGGATGGTGCACCTCTCTTTCCGCTTGGAGGTTTGAGTTAGAGTTTTAGTTTCTTTTGTTGTCGTTTATTTTTGGATGTTGGTTCTAGTTTTAATCCTTTAAATTTGATTTTAGTTCGGTTTTATGTTTTCTGTTTTGGTTTATTTATCTTATCAGTTGTTTTGTGTTGACTATTTCGGGTAAATCGTTCCCATGTGTTAGTTTTGTTACCCATGCACTTGTGCCAGCCTGTGAGGATCAGTAACTCCCTTCGGGCCATGTTGCGGACCGGGTCGGGTGCCGAGTCGGATGGCTTCCTGGCTTGGTTCATGACAAAATGGTATCAGAGGAAGTTTTCTCTCTTGGGTCGTGTTCTTTTGAGATAGGGTCAGAGTAGACCAAAGTTAAGGTTGTCAGAACTTGACGTTCTAGCTACGAGCAAGGTGCATGGCCAGCACACCTCGTGACGGGACTCGAGTTACCAAAGTTGTGTTTTATACGAGTCGTTGGTCCTTGTGATTAATATTGTTTAGGGGAAATGAAAAAGTTGTATGGTTAGGGGTCCTAGTGATCTCACAGGGTCTGGAAAGCCATGTGGAGACGGGGACGCTATCCTAGAATACCCTCAGTGGCGGTGGCATGACTAGCATATGGCCGCCAACCATATGTTCTAGTCACCCACTGACACTAGTTTTCTCTTGAATCATTCCCCATTTCTTATTTTTGTATTCATGGAAATATGGTTTTTAAGTAAAAATGATTTGGTCTTGGGAAGTGTTTTGAAATGAAGCACTTTAAAAAAAATGATGTGTGAGATTTAAAAAGTGTGGGTTGAATGTTTTGGTTTTGAAAAAAAAAAGGAAAGGTCTAGTTTTAATCCTTGGTGTTCTCCTGGACAACCACATGCATGAGTGTATATGGAAATAGAAATGGTCAATGATAGAAGAGAATGAATTCCTGGATGGATATGAGGTGGGTGCCGGTGTGTCACGGGAACATGCATGTGTGCGGCCCATGGGACACAATAAGTGTCTGTGCAAACCACTATCTTTTCTTAATTTCAAAAAATTTTGTTAAATGGGAATTCAATGTTCTAATGATCGGGGATTGTGTAGTGTGCCCTTGTGTTTTGGAAATGTCAGATGTGAGACATTTTGAGCCGAGGAAACTTTCTAAATGAAATCTGTCCTGAGTTTGAATTATTATTTGTAAGTTGGTATGTTTTCATGTAGTTAGTGAATTATTTTGAAAGTTATTCAGGAAGCCTTTGTAGTGGTTCCCCCCCCACATGTTTAGTGTGAACTTGTGGTATGTATTAACCACTATACCAGTTTTGTTGGGTCCATGGTTTTCATTCTCAACTAGTGTACGCCCCCATAAAGCATTAACATGCGATTGAAGTGCGGCTACGGGTAATTTTCCATTGGCTGACCCTCCAGTTGATAAAGCAATCACTCTCCCTTTTGAGTGATAGTGATAAGTGTATTAATTTTTTTCAGATAAGTGGATCCTCTCGTAGTGGGATGGCAGGCGCGATGGAAATTTATAAGAGCTTTGGTCTCTTTGAGTTGTCTTAGTTGTCAGGTATGAAGTTTGACATCGTTGCGTCTAAAGGTTCCCCTGGAAATGGTGAAAGGAATTCCAGTGGGGAAGGGTGAAGGCGGTTCAGAATTTTCAGTGTTGACCAATTTCTTGAAGGACTTTGTAGTACTTTTATTGGCCATAAGGGTCATTTTTGGTGACGTCTTGTAGTGTGAGTCTCTTTGAAGAGCATGGGTGTATTTCGCAGGATCCTTCGAGAATCCATGTTTTCATAGGAGCATATACTCTCGGGGAGTTCTAATTTTTCTGATCCAAGGTGAGTGTTTGTCACGTGTCTTCCTTTCATAAGTCTATTTATTAAGGTGAATTAGTTATGCATGTGCATCATCTAAACCAATGTTTTGGTGGGTGTGTCGTGATGGAGTAGTTGGATGTCGTGGTGTGTTGTGTTTGATGGTGTGTGTCGACTGCAGTGTGGTTGCATGTGAAAAAAAGGAGAAGCTTTGTTCGGGAGTCTTCAATGCCTGACTGTGAGGTAGAAGATGTTTCAAACATCAGGGATCCAGCCATAGGCCTCAGAGTGAAGCTGGCGCGTGGTCAGGAACCCTGAGAGTGTATGGGACCCCGACTTTATTTCTGTCAGCGATGTTGAAGGTAAAAGCAGTTTAAATTGTCTTATGTGGTTGTTCTGTTTCGATGACCCATCTGAGTGTGTGAGGTTTCCCGTGTCTATGAGGAGGTGTGGTTGACTCGTTACTTTAAGGTCCTGGGGGTTGCGTCCCAACGGATGAAATCACCCTTAGTGGTCCTTATGGGGTCTGTTAGGAAAATTAGCCTCAGAATTGGAATAGTGCTCGTCTAGGGATGTAAAGATGTTGGTTTGTCTTGGGTCACAGTTTTGAAACCCCAGTAGTTGGGCCCCACCCTCCCTGCCCCTTGTGGTGGGGTGTTTGGTCACCATTAGGAAATTTTCAAAGTTCTGTATCTTCTGTTAGTTTTAATGGTGGGGAGACCCACGTTGGGTCTCGCAAAAATTTCTCTGGAATGAATCGGTGTTGGAATTTTCTTTATTGGCGGGGAGTCCACTTGAACCTTTCCATTTCGGTCTTCCAGCCTCGCCTTGGTCATTGGTAGGTTCTTAATGGTGGGGATCCCCTCGGGCTTCTCCATGTTGACCTTTTGGTTCTGTTTCTAAAGATGACTTGGTGATAAGTGATAAGAGTGTTCCTTGGAAGTTGTTTGATCTTGTTTGTTCATTATATACAAATGGGGTGGTTTTCATTTAATAGTGCTTGAGATGTTTCAGCTTGTGAAGTTGGTTTCCATGGGTGCGATAGTTATTTTCCTTGATCAGTCAACTGGAGGCGTTTTAGATCTTTGGGGTGGGTGACACATATCAGAAAGTCTTTTTACGAGTTTCTTAAAGTTGTCTTTGAGTAACTCTCTCTGAGCATGATACTTTTGTCTCTCTTCACTTGATGTTTGTGGGGACCCCCTTTGAACCTTAAGGGTGTGTGGTTTTCTATTTTGGGATGTGGTTCTAGTTGTGGCTTTCCGGGGACGGAAATATTTATGGTGGGGAGAATTGTCACACCCATCCTTTTTATATTATATTATATTATATTATTATTATTATTATTATTATTATTATTATTATTATTATTATTTTGGAATCAGATAGTTTGGGTCGAGGCCCGACTTAAAATTTCTGAGATCTTATTTAGAAACGAATGTTTCACCCTTGGTTGCCTCCAGCGCACCGCAGTCGAAGCCACGCGGCCTCGCCTGGGTCGCTGTGAAACCTCACCCAACTCGCCGCACATCATGCCCGAAGGTCAACTAATTAAATAAGACAAATTAAGAAGGGTTTTAATAATAATGATAATTTTAATGTCACTTGAGAATATTATTATTTTCTTGGATAATAATTTAATTGAGAATATTATTTTTATTAACATCATTTTATTAAGTTGATTAGTGTATAGTTTATTATTTAGGTTATTAGGTATGTTATTATGTTATTATTATAATTATTATTATTATTATTATTATTATTATTATTATTATTATTGTGAGTGTTTTGGGTTTTGCGTCACCGGACACATGGGTAGGGTGTGGTTTTGAGACCGCACGGTCTGCCCAGATTTAAAAATGATTAATAATGCGATGATGAAATAATAATGAATAATGAAACAAAAATAAAATGAAAATAAGAAGTTTAATAATCTTTAAGAATTTTTTTAATGATAATAATAAGACTGCTATTTTAGAATAATAATAATAGTATTATTAATAGATTTAAGGATATAAAATTTGCTAAATTTTTATTAATTTTTTGATTATAATTATTATAGTAAATATTATGTAATGTTATTAACTTTATTATTATTATTATTATTATTTTAATTAGTTTATTTATTTATTTTATTTCTTTGTTTTTTTCTCTATCTCTTTACAATTAGGGTTGCACTACCCCCTGGTTTCCCTTACCGTCACGCCGCACTCCCCATACCCCCTAGTCCATCGCCCCCTCCCCCCTTCTCATGATCATAGTGCACTGCCCCTAATCACTCTCTAGCACCCCTCTGCCCTCACGCTCACCCTCCATTGCCCTCCCAACTAGCCTTGTCACCTCATACCCCGCTTCTTCTCCCATAACTTGCATCGCCCCTCCTCTTCGGCTCCCATCTAGCGTCGGCCTCACCAGACTCCACATCAGCCATCGCCATCCTCGCCTGCTTCCTCAACCCAGATCGTGCCCCCCCTCCCGACCAGCTGCACACACCACCGCTAATATCCTGAGCAACTACTGCACCGGACAGCCTGCACCCTCCCTCTCAGCCAACTAGAAGCGCGACCCCCCTGGAACCCCGACCTCCTGACCAACGCCCCTATACCCTAGAGCTCACCCTCTAGAACCCCTCCACCCGCCTTCTACTGCCTCCCAGCTCAGACCTGTCGTACCCCTGGAACCCAGTCCGACCGCTGCCCCTACCTCTCCTATTGGCACAACCTCTGTCGCATTGCCTCCCACACCAGCAGCCCCCTCTCTAGTTAGTTCTTCTCTTTTTTCATCTTGAGTTCTTGGCCACTCAGCAAGTGTGAGTTATCTTTAATTGGTTGATTTTTTTAATCCTAGTTTTGTTCGGATTATTGTTTAGGGTCTGATTTGGTTTCCCTGTGGTGTGAATAAGTTGAAATTAGAGTTTCACACCCAAGTTTGGAAGTTTTGACATCGAGGTAGGTGGTTCAATGTTTAATCATTATTTTATAAATAAATTTAAATGTTTAATTTGTTTATAACATCATTTAGTTAATTTTCTTAGTGAAGAATTGGTTTTCTTTGATGTTTGATGTGCATTGAACTGTTTAGTAGCATGTCTAATTTATGTGTGTTGTTTTCGCTTAAAACTCATACTTAGTTAGATGTTAGTGATTTATAAATTGTGCGAGTAGATTTTTAATCTATGAAAGTGGTGTGAATGATATTTTTCACATGTTGTCATGTGCATCTGGTGTTCAGGAAGGTTTTGTGTGGGTTTAGTGGTTAACTCCATGCAATTTCTTCTATAGTGTTTTATAAGATTTTATTTTTGGCATAATAAATTATGTGGTTTATGAAAAATTGTTTTTCATATGGTGTTAGGTTTTCCATCAAACTATTTGTGTCGTTCAGGTAACAAATTAAAATTTTATTTGAGTACATGTGATATGTGAATGCATTTGAATTTACAAATGGTTACTTTAGTTTGTGCAAATCAACATGACACCCTTTTACTATTTCTCTATAATTTTTTATGGTTTACTAAATTTTGAAAATGGTGAAAAAGGAGTTTTCAAAATGTTTTGGTGTGCACCTTATTTTAAAATGGTGTTTACTTGTGTATGTGGTGGTTCATTTAGTGATGAGTGTCTTTTGAATTTTGCAGTTGGTTTAATTGAGTATGTAACCTATGCAGATTATGCTTTGAAAAGATTTAGGTGTGCGTATGGTTTTAAAAGTGGGTTTGGGTGTGAAAATTTTTATTTTTCATGTTTAGGTACCCTATTTGTCTTTTATGCATTTGTGTGACATGTGACATGAACTTGAAACTTGTTTGAGCAAAAACCGGGAAGCCCGGGTAGCTAGGTGGGTGGACTAGACTAGTGGGATACTGTTCCGAATGTGACTCGACCCAGTTTCACTGGCTGGATTGAAGATTGCAACAATAACTAAACTTATGATTTTCTAAGGGTCGTGGCCTTCTAAGTGACATTTTCTGAGGGTCATTGTCTTCTAATCCACGTTTTCGGAGGGTTTTGGCCTTCTAATCCACGTTTCACCGAGACACGAAGATCTAGAGGCCCAATCTAGATAACACCCTTGAGGCCTCTCCCATATTTGGTGCTCATTTGTAACTTTATGCTCATCAATGTGACACATTGGTTATGTTAAGAGCGAGTGTGTGTGTTTGAATTTAAGTTGTTCCACTTGAAATTGTCTTCTTTAATTCCGTTTTCTTTTAAACTGTGCAAGCATTTACTTCTTTGATTTAATTAAAATTGAAAATGTATTTTTCATTTAACAATTATGTGTGGAACCTTTTTATTGGGCGACGTCCTACTAGGCTCTTGTCTCACACCCTACATACACCTTTGGGTGTATGTAGACCTTGTTCTCTGTGTATTCCAGGTTGGGGAATCGCGCTCAGCAATGGTGGTTTTGGTCGTTGATGGTCTTCTCATGCAGGTTGGTGTTGTGGAGTGTGGATGCTTCACCACTCTTGTCACTTGGAGATTTGAGTAAGAGTTAGAGTTTTAGTTTATTTTGTTATCATTTATTTTTAGATGTTGGTTCTAGTTGTAAACCTTTAAATTTGATTTCATTTTGGTTGTCTGTTTTCAGTTTTGGTTTATTTATCTTATCAGTTGTTTTGTGTTTACTATATCAGGTAAATCATTCCCATGTGTTAGTTTTGATACCCAGGCACTTGTGCCAGCCTGTGGGGATCGGGAACGCCCTTCGGGCCATATCGCGAACCGGGTTGGGTGTTGGGTCATATGGCGACCTGGCTTGGTTCGTGACATTTGAGGTATGAGGCACCAAGATTGATTTGAGCATCTTATGAGATGTGAGACCTCATAGGTGTTAGATGAGACATGGACACAAGGCAGACACGTCTACTGAGATGTGAGACCTGATGGGTGTTGGGTATGACATTAGGGAAACTAATGAGGTAGAGGAGTGATGATACATCACAGGTATACCTTCGAGTCTAGGGATTGTTGGTGGACTATCAGTTTTATTTTATTTTTTGGGTCAAATGAAACTTGGGTTGGTAACTCATAAGGTGGGGATCCCATGAGGTAGTTGACCCATTCCCTTTTAGACTCGGGTAGTCCAGGTTAATTTTAAAGATATGGGTATCTTAGGTACCATCTTGTATTTATGTTTTATATGTTAGAGATGAGATATATTAAGGTGAGGAGAATTTAATGTCCCAAGTTTTTGGAGTGGGTCGAATTCCTCGCATGTTTTGAATTTTTTAAGTTTGGGTGGTAGAACAACTATTTTATTGTTTATCAAAATTTAATTTTGAGAGTTTCTTTGAACAAAGGAACTAATTTTATTTGTGTCTTAATGATCTAAAAGTTTCTTGGGGGTTTGGTTGGGTTTCAGGTTCATCTAAGGTCAAAAATCCATGTTTTCAATGTGCGTAGACTGAGGCGTACGGTTTGAGAAAACCGTGCGGCCTCCAAAGAGTAACCATGTGGCCCTCCAGGTCTACTGTGCATGATTTTAAAAACCATTAAGGAGGTGGAACATGGCTGTTCAACCATGTTTGCAATTTTTTTTACAGATATTCATGCATGTTTTGGAAAACCATGCACATGAACCATGTGAGATTAGAGATTGGGTAGGGGCTATCACACGGGCTAAACACAGTTAGAGAAACTATGAGAACTAATCGTGTGGCCCTCTTTAAAGCGGAAAATTACCATCCCTCCATTTTATTTCTTTTTTCTCCCTTTTTTCATCTCCTTCACATGGGCTTCCTTCATGCATCGTGGGAGCTCCTTCCTTATCCTCTATGGTGTAAGCTAGATTCCTCATATAGACTTCGTTTCTTGATCCGCCTGCGTTGTTGGATGCATATTAGTAATACTCAAACTACTATTACCTCTTTTTTTCTTTTCTATTGCCCCATGGAGCGCTAAAACTGTGTATGATGATTTACCCTATTTTTAGGGTGTTCATCTAAAATGTTGATTTCATCCAAATCAGCTCAACTTAGAGGCAAAGATCGGATGAGAAAACATCTACCAAAATGATGTAGGTGGTTCTTATCTTTCATTGTGATTTTGTGAGTGTTTTGGGGGTGAGACTTTTAGTACACTGTTGGGTAGTATAAGTGAGACCCTAATAAATTCATGATTGTCATTTAATTAATTTATTGAACCCATGAGATGCCTATGGGTATGCTCAATCAACTCTACAAATGCTTTGAGCCTAGTAAGAGGCTTTGTACCTTGGAAAGATTTGGTTGGCGTGTATCTTTTATTAAAATTGAATTGAATTATATATATGTGAATTTCTTATGAGTTCCATGGAAACATGACGGGCTTGGACCAAGGATTTATGTGCCATTGGTCATTTTTATTGAACCGATATAATCATCAGGATAGGCTTGGTTAGAGGTATATTGGGTGATGTTGATCACCGGTTGGGCCACTTGGTTGTCAGGATGAGGAGAAAATGTCGTTAGGATATGGGAAAGTCTAAAGTTATTTTGGATGGCGTTGGCCATCATATTGAGAGACAATTTCACAAGGGAATTAGGTGTTGTAATGGTGGGTCTTAAGGAAATATTTGGTGATTTTTGCTCACTCGTGTTGGCCAATGCACTATTTAGAGTTGTGTGCACACATTAGGACTTAAAGGATGAGGTGGTATTGACCACTTGTGTGTATAGAGGCATCTTTCTATTGTGTCTTAGGATGATGGATGGATATGCTTGTCATAGAAAGCTGTGAGGATAGTGAAGAACCATCAGTTGATAGTGTTGTGACTGTTAGTTGGGGGCGTAGGCTTGTCGTACTTGAGGCCGATGGGCCATGACTTATTTAGGATGATGAACATCACCATTCCTTGGAATGTTAGTCTTTGAGACGATAAGATATTTCAAGCAAGGATTTGAGGGACTAGGTATTGATTATTGGGTGTTCCTTTGGGACGTCAGATATAGTTTGGACATGAGGGGTTGGTTGGCACGAGGTGCCGAGTGATTTAGTTATAGGTGGAACTTGAGGGTTCACCTGGAATTATTTACATTAGGGGATGCCTTGGTCTTAGGATAAGTATACTCTCCACTATAGTATATTAGAATTGCCCAAAGCAGGTGATCTCTCCCTTGTGGTTTCTGATCATAAGGGGAGTGGCTTTTCATTATGCATGTGTGCAATGGTGTTTTATATTATTATTTAGATACTTATATGTAATCACAGATGTAAGATATTCACATGTTGGTGGTGTCCTACTGAGATTTTTTCTCATGCCCCATTAGGACCTTCAGGACGCTTGTAGATTTCATGGAATTGCATTCAGGTGAAGGTTTAAGCTCAAGAGCCGGATCTTAGTGGTTGAGTTAGCATATAATGGATGGAAAGGGACCATGGGTTCTTGTCTCATATAGTGTTTCTTTTTGTTTTTTCTTCCATATCAACATGATATTATATGTACGCACTGTGGTCAATCATTGGAGACCTTCTGCTTACTGTCTGTATAACCTGTTTTGATATGCATGCTTAGCTACAAATGGTATGTTTGTCTGGTTTATTTATTTTACGCTATTCTTGGTTGTTACTTTAATTGTTGCTTACTATTTCTTGTGATTCCGTCATGAGTGGGTTACTAGTCCAGTGTCATTTGATCTGTATTTCCATTATATATATATATATATATTATAACATTATTTTATAATCATCCAATGATATAGTCCCTCCACTATCACTTTTTTACACCCTCACTGCTGGTCGACAAACTTTGGCGTACGGAGAGGCATGCCTAAGGTCAGTGACACATGACATGTAGCACTGTTTGTGTTACTAAATAGGTCAGGGAACTAAAACATATATATAAATAAATAGATATACCATAATATACAAAAAAAAATAGTATAGAGTAGTGGTAAAGGTGTAGATCTGTGAGAGGGAGGTCTCAGGTTCCAAAAACTCGTTGAAGGCAGGGGCGCATGGGCATGTGAAATTGTAGGTCCTAGCACTGTTGGGGGGGGGGGGGGGGGTTAGACGTGATAAAAGGGACCATATTTTAATGAGGCTTAGATTATCAATGTTTTTCTAGCACTAATGAAAGCGATTTCTAGCCCTATTAAAAGGGGATTTGTGGTTGTGTTATTTGTAATATTTGTATATTGTTTTTTATTTTTAAGACATAATATTTGTACTATCAATTTTTTCTCTAAATTTTTATTTTTTAAATTATTTTTATGTTTTAGAGCTACTACAAATTAGCATCTCTACATAAGGTGTTAGGATTTTATCAATGGGTCTTATCAGCACTGATAAAATCTAGCGATTTTTTCATCATTTAGCACTTCAACATTTTTTTTAACACTAAATATGCACAATTCAACAAATAGTAGAAGGTATGAAATTCATCTCTAAGAGCCTAGTAATTATACACAACATCTCCTACTGATATTTAATGCACAAAATATGAACAAAACATTAATGCTTTTGCCTATATTTCAATTCCATGGAATAAATAGTAATAAAAAACATAAAATTCTATAAATGCATGAAAATCAAATTGTTTATAAATCACTTCAAATACATATCCTATGATAAAAAAATTATTATTTTTATTAGAAAATTTGATGCAATTTTTTCTTGGATTCCACATTTTTGTGATTGTTCATCCACACCACCAGCACCCTCCGGTTGATCCTGATATTCAGGAAGATATGTTCCGCCACCGACTCATCCTCCCTTTGAATCCTCCACCCCACCATATCTTCAAACCCTAACATTTTCTTCTTATACTCCCACATAAGATTTATCTTCAACCTCTTCTTCCCCTCCTGCATTCCTCTGTCCTCACTGTAATTCTCACCGCCATCCATTGTGCCACCGTACGCCATCATATGGATCATGATGTGCCAACACATTTTCCGAATGACTTTACAGTGGAAGTTATAGTGGAAAAAATAGTTCGAGCACTTCAGAGGCTCCGTCAAGCCACTAGACATGAACTCATCACATCCATCCATCACCACCGTACCCAATGTTGCAATGTGATTCTTCAGGCACTCTCAGTATCTCACCACTGCTTTTATGCTACAGCCGCTAAAAACCGATTATAAGAGGATATTATTCCTCTGATGTTGGGTGGAAGAGGATTATTCCCTTCATCATAGCCATCGATGAATAAAGGATTCTGAGGGGAGGCCGCCACTTCAACCTTATACTAACTTATTGAGTGATTCATTATAGAGGATTATGATATTAGGATTGAAGGTGATTAAAGTGGGAGGTTAAGAGAATATATATTTATTCTTGTGGGTATAGGGAGACCTTGTCATTTTATATACGACCAGTCATCAAATATTTATTTTTTATTGAACTCATTTTTTTAAAGGCTAAGGGTATTTGAACCCTCTATAGACTATCCAAATCCCTTCAGTGTTGTCTCCTCTAACATAAAAAACTCTGTCTACATTGGGACTGCTATGAAATTATTGTGACTTCCCAATGAAAGGGTCAACCTCTATTGAATTTTCATTTGACCCTTCAAGGGTTTTGGTGGATAACAGAAAAATTGACCAATTTTGATTTGCGGGATCTGGAACATGAAATACATGTACTGCATGTGATGCCATTATAAATGGTTCATCTTTGTACCCTTCCCTACTGAAATCAACTTTCACGAATCTCAACTCAAATATTTTAATAGAACTCCTATTATCAACCCACTTTCATTGAAAAATCAGCACTTGGAAGTTCATATAATCCAACTCCTATATTTATTTAATGATTCCAAAGTATGACATATTCTCATATATTGGATTTCTATCCTTAACGCTGAAATCCTGCATCTATTTAGCCACAAGTGTAACTCCATTTTCTTGCTTGGTACTATCATCATCATGTTCAATAGTATAGAATGTATAACTATTAATTACATAAGCATTATAAGATAATACATTCACACTTGGTCCTCCGACTAGCAATCGAAATCATTTTAAAATTGAGTTCGTATTTTTATCTCACTCTTTAAATATATGGTCCTAAAACCATCCTATAAACTATTGATTACATTTATTTGATATCCATTTTCATCCCTTTATGAATTTAAATGCCTAAGAATTTCATTGTGGGTTTCAACATATGGGTCAACCTCCAAATTGTTATGAAAAATGCAAAGGTGGGTTACTCCCGATCTATAATATTGAATTTGACAACCTCTCTTCTAGAAATTCCTTCGCCCGCAATTGGCCCAGTATAATGGGATTTTCGGTAGACCAATGCTTTCTACCCCAAATAGGTATTCGGTACAGAATTTAATGGATTCCTCAACAATATATCTCTCCACAATACAACCCTCTGGTCGACTTTTATTTTTGATATACCCTTTCAAAATATTCATATACTCTTCAATGGGGTACATCCATCTATAATGTACATGACCACATAGTCAAATATCTCTCACCAAGTGAACTATAAAATGAACCGTCATATCAAATAATTTCTGTGGGAAGAACACCTCCAATTCACATAATATGACAAAAATTTCTCTTTCCATACCCGTCACTTTCTTCGGGTCTATAACTCTGCTACATATAGATTTGAAGAAGAAAAAGAGCTTTGTTAACGTATAACAGACATTATTGGAAAAAATTCAACGTAAATATATAATAATTAGATCTTTCATCAAAACAAGGTAGTCATGTGATTTCAAACCCTTTAACTTTAAATATGTCATTGAAATGATGTTCTTGATATTCCATGAATACCCCTTTGGAACCCTTATGTGATTCAAGAATTTGAAAAACTGTTATCTCTCCTTTTTGAAAAGTGTGTAAGTTTCTAGAGGAAGAAAAGTTTGTTTTTCACCCTTCACTGGCACCAACACTTCTTGTAATCCAATGTCAACCATGTCAACCTAGCCTAAATTCCATACTTTATTTTTCCTGGTCCATTTATCAATGTGTTGATGAAACTATCACATACATTTCTTTCAACATTCATAACATCAAGAAAGTGTCTCACATACAAATAATTCCATTATGGTAATTCAAAAAAAAGATATCTTCTTCCAAATGGTTTTCATAAGGTTATTTGAAAATGGTTTACCAAAAGTTGTGTCCACATCTTTTACTTTCTCAAACATTTGATCACCAGTTAGAGGATATGGTGTTGTATGTTCTTCTAAACTTCTATTTAATGATGTCTTCTAAGATTGATACTTATGTGGTTGGGGTATAAATATGTGATGTCTTGGAAACATGGTTTTTTATTATTTTTTCAACCTAATTGATTGTGTACCTTGTTTACAGACGGGACACCCATGACTTCCTTTAATGCTATATCTTGAAAAATTCCCACAAGAAGGAAAGTCATTTATCATCCTGTACAACATGGATCTTAACATGAAATCTTCATTTCTATAAGCATCAAATAACGTAACACCTAAATCCCACAATAATTTCAAATCCTCGATCAACAGAGCCAAATAAACATCAATATCATTACCCAGTTGTTTTGATCTTGATATAAACATAGATAGCATAATGTGTTTTAATTTCATGCATAAACACGGTGGAAATATATAATTTACCAATATACCGACCATGTACCATGAGTTCTATTTTGAAAACCAAGAGGATTAACTCCATCTATATATAATGAAAGATGAAGGTTTATCAGCTCATTTCCAATATCTGGATACACATGATCGATTCCCTTCCACAAAGGAGAGTATGTCGAGTGACGTAGTTTTCCATCTTTATTTATTCTGTTTGTGTGCCTTATCAATTTATATATAGTCTCTTTAGTTCCATATAGGTTCCTAAACATTATAATTATTGGGAAGTACCATACAACTTTCATAGGACCAGATTCATCTTTCTTGTATCGAGAAACACCATACTTTGGGCATTGTCTAAGTGATTTTTGGTCCTTCTAAAATAACATAAAATCATTTGGGAAAGAGTTTATTCAGTTAGAGATCATACCCATTGAATGTAGCATTTGGTTGGTTTAGTATGTTTGGATCGAGAGCTCATTATCTTTTGGGAGCATGTCATTCAAGAGAGCAAGTAATTCTGTTAAACTGGCTTCACTCCATCTGTTGCCTATTATCAAATTATACATCTTCAGTACGGCTTCCAATGCTGTATATTTAGTGAAACCACCATACAAAGGCATATTTTCACAACTCTTTAACTACTCAACCAATTTTGGGCAATCATGTAGTTCAGCTTCAACTGTCCTTGTCATTTCCTCAATACGACCCCTGTCATCATTCACATCTGTAATCACATCCTTGATATGGTCTTATTCATTTTCCTCACTTGTAATCATATCAGATGATCCATAAAATTCACTATTATCCCAACCACTAGCTATATTAACTTTTTTCCCATGTTTATTCCAACATTTATAACTTCGATCTGTTCCGTGATAGATCAATTGTTCTTACAACTCCACTGTACTAACATGTCTAAAATAAGAATAATATATACATAGAAAAAATGATTTGATAAGGGTTTTATGCATGATATTTTGAAAACATGATGAACACTTTCACTCCATATTCATACTCTCTTCTCAAATTATTGGCATTCATCCTGTCTTTATTCATATCCATCCTATTTGATTCAGTGAAATTGATTTAAAACAAAATAAATGGACAAAACATTGATATAAAAATTAACCAAGGATAAAAATAGTTATAAACTTTAAGTACCCTTTAAAAACTATTTATAAAATCATAGTTTAAATCCCATTAAAAAACCAAACATTTACACAAAGTCCACTTTAAAATAACATGACCTTTTTAAAATAAACCAATAAATTTCAAACACTCTTTCTCAAAAACCTAATTCCTTTTTTATAAATCATTTAAGGAAAATTAATTACCCAATAATGTTAATAATTTAAAATGAGTGAAAATCCTCTATATTTTACAAATTTTCTTTTAAAACATAACACACCCCTTGTTAAAATGAAACCGGCACTACATATGCTTTCAAAACATTCACATCCCTTTATAAAATCTAATTAGGTGAGTTGAGAAACACTTTACATGAATCCTAAGTCCATGCAAAGTGATCAAATCATTTTAAAGTTATTTAAAACTAAAAAAAGGTATGTGAAACACATTTTTCAAACACCTTTTTTAGAGTACTCCAATAACACGTCATGGAATGAACCATTATTTCCAAATATAGAAAATGATTTGTGAAGATTGTATTATGTGTTATCAAATATCTAGACCCATAAGAAACCACATGACCATCATGGACTGAAACTGTTCAAATCCTGACTCCTGATACATCAAAATATAATCCATACTCATTTCCCAGCTCATTTATGGTTAAGATTAAGGTTTTCATCAATCTCCAATTAAGATCTTATAAGGATCACTCATGAACACCTAAATACTCATCTCAAGCTACACAACCTCGACCAGGTCTTGTATAATGCCATGCTAATTTCAATGGGATTATCATATATGAAAACTTGAAGTTAGTAGTTCACCCCTATCTCATATAATTCAAATATCATCTTAGAATACTCCACCATCTCACAAAGAGAATTATCTACTACCATGCCTTAGCCAGACAATCAATGTAGGGAGTATAACTAGGCTATGGAAAAATAAGCATTGTTACAAAGGGCGGTGATTAAGAACTCACTCCAAACCAATCACCTAATTCCTAAGAAAAATCATAACTTGTGTTTACTAAAATATCCTGAAAGGAAATTTAAAAGGGAATGAAAACCCAAAAAACACCAACATCAACACTAGTGACCCCTAGTAACTCACCACATCCCGTCCTCCAATCATGGACCAATATGAGCACCATGAACAAAAAAAATAGGGCACTGAAAAATGACATATAATGGCATCATACACTCTCTTCCACCAGTTCATTTGTAGGGTGTGAGCTAGAAATTATTTATATGATTTCATAAATAATTCTCTTTGAATCACTTCATAATATAGTTCATAAAGTGCTAGTTTTAACATTAGGTATAAAATATATTTTCACATGAATTATAAAACAAATGTAAAAACAATAAACTTACACATTTTCAAACAACCGCCATATTTATAATATAAAAACATGGATGACTAAAAATTTGAAATAAAAATATTAAAAAATGGAAAGAGGGCCTTTAAAACCATATAAGACATGTCAAATCACAGTTTATCCCTCTTTTAAATCATTTTCTAAAAAAACCCTTTCTCATAAATAACCACAACGAAAATCCATTTTCTTAAAACTCATTTAACAAATAAACAAATTTTTTATTTTTTAAATAAAATTTTTAACCATTTAAATCAACCTATTTGAATGTAAGAAAATACACACTCAAAGTGAAACAATGATAATACATAGGCACTAAGGAAACAAGGAATCATAATCCAAAAAACAACCAAACTATAGTGCCATATAATAAAAATCTAGGGGAATACAATCCATCCAAGAAAATAAATCCTCTAAAGTATCCTGAGAATGATGCAACGATCATGTCAAACTTCCTAAGACTCATGTATTTTGATCCTGAACTGGAGATGAGGAACCTAGGTCGATACTATTTAACTTGTCATATCCAAGTAGTCCTATAGAACTCACTAGGCTCTATCATGATCAGGGGATCAAAAGAAACCCTGGTCCCTTCCAATACATTATAGGGACATTGAAACATCTCAGAAACTCACTCAATCTAATAAGGTCCTTACACTAGGCTGCACATTCCACACTAGGGATTTCACTAATTTGGATCCCTAGCAGTCTCCTAGGACACCCATGACATTTCAATAGTTGAAGTGAGAAACCAATGAAATAATAGATCATAACATAAATATAATTTCAATAATTTGAAATTTAACCTCACCTCACCTCCTACACCCTCACAAGAAACAACCCCTTCCACATCCTTTTATAAGCTTCACAATAAGGATAAGAATATAAAGAATCCCCCATGGGGTCACGAGCCACAAAAAGAATAATAAATTAATGGACCTCAATAGAGGGTCTCCTATATTTATAAAATAACTTTTTTTAAATTACCAACTAGGATTTTAGAAATGTTCTCAAGAATCTCATCCATTTTCACCCCATTTGAGAACAACATTTCAAAATTCATACAAAAACCATTTATCAAAATGCACTAGAAAGTCCATTTGGAAATCCAACAATTTTCTATAAATAAAATTTTCAAATAATAAACCCTTTTATTTTTGAAAGAAATATGTTCTAATAACCCTTTTATTAAGCTTAAATATCCTTTTGAAAACATTTTAATACACCATGAGAGTTAAGGGTCTCAAAACCATTTAAATAGGTTTAAGGTCAATTCCATTCTCTTTTCAAAACATGACTTTAAAATATGGAATATTCACTTTAAATAAAAAAAAAATATGACCAAACATTCAAAATATTTAAATTCCTATAAAAAATCCACTCAGGCCTTTTACAAAACACTTGGCATGTGACATAAGTCTATGCCAAGTCTTTAAACCGTTTTCAAGCCAGTTGAAACCCAATAATCATAACATAGGATTATAATTTCATAAGAAATAATTTAAAAACATCCAATAAATTTATAACATGTATTATAAGGGAGTTCCAAAGAAACACCTACCTCACTCAAGAAAAATCGAAGCTAAAACTTGTCGACATTAAGGGAGAACACATAAATTTGTCAAGTGACATACTACTCAACCCCTAACGACAAAAATACTCATCATTAAAAAGAAATTACACAATTATCTAGTGGAATCACACTTCAAATTCATAACTGAGTCACATAAAATCAAAGTAAAAAATATGAATCAGAACACCAACCAATATGCAATTCATTTAGTACGCAAACAAGGACCCCCAACGACCACAATTTTCAGTGAGGCATTTAGCCCATAAAATTCACAACAAACCATAAATATCGAACTATAATTACATACAAACAAGAAAAAACAAATGGAAAAGAGGAGAAAACTCATCGGCAGAGGAGAGGCACACAACAGAGAAGAGGCGCACGATGGAGGCACGACATGCGGCGGAAGAGAGGCACATGATGGTCTGGTTTGCGCACGACGAAGGTGTGGCACACAATGGAGGAGAGGCGCACTGCGGTCTGATTCGTGGAGGAGGAGAGTCACATAGTGTTGGTGTGGTTCACGATAGAGGAGTGGCGGCAGGGGGTGGGGAGGGGAAGGAGGAGGAGTAGGAGGCATGACGGCGACGATCATATTCTGCGAGAACTTGAGGGGTGTGAGGGAGTGGGAGAAAGTTATGGGTTTTTTATAAAACCCGGTGAACCTTTTATTAGCTCTAGAAAAAAAGTGCTGATAAAGGTATGTTTTATTAGAGCTAAAATAAAAAACACTGATAAAACATGCCTTTATCCACATTTTTTAGTGCTGATAAAGACTCCTTTTATAAGCGCTTTTTTAGCATTGTTAAACATAGACCTTTATCAGCACTAAAAAAGTATTGATAAAGATACAATGTTAATAATTTATTATTATTATTATATATATTTATAATATTATATATATGATAAAAATTTATTTATTTATTTATAATTGTAACTATATATATATATATATATTTATATTTATAAAATTATAATTTAAATAATTATAAATTTATAAGAAATATACTTATTATATTTATAATCTTATAAATATATATAATAAATATATTAATTATTTATATATTTATAAGATTATAGATATATATAACTATATATCTTCTAATTTTATAATTATTTATATGAATATATATATTTTTTAATCATATAATTACAAATGAATATATACTCATTTTTTAAAATAATTATTAAATTATAAAAAAAACTATATTTAGAATATTTTATTATCTTATTAATATATTTATTATAATTTTATAATTATTTAAATAAATAAATATTTATTTATAATTATAACTAGTAAATAAATATATATTTATTTGTAATTTAAAATTATAACAAATAAATATTTATTTATAGTTGTATGTATATATATATAATTATAAAATTATAAAAAATATATTTATAATTTTATAAATATATAAATAATTATAAAATAATAACAAATTTATTTATAATTTTATAAATATATATAATTAATATATTTGTTATAATTTTTAAATTATTTAAATATATAAACATTTATTTAGAATTATATTTATAAATATTTGTATTTATTTATAAATATATATATATTTAATTATATATTTATAACATTATATGTAGTATAAAAAAACATTTATTATAATTTTATAATTATTTTCATATATATATATATATTTATATATTTATAGTTATAATTATAACTATAAATAAATATATTTATAAATATTTGTATATAATTATAAATGTATATATATATATTTATTCATAAAATAATAAAATATGCATTTATTATAATTTTATAATTATTTAAATATATATAGCTATAATTATAATTAAAACTAAACATATTTAAAAAGTATTTATATATAAATAAAATTAAATAATTATAAATATAATAAATATATTTATTATTTAAATATATTTAATGTAATTTTATAAGTATTTTTTAGAACATAATATTATATATGGGTAACATGTATTAATCATATATACCTAGTAATAAAACATACATAATAAAAACTGAGCCACATCAATGGACATCATGAACAATAATGGTTTAATGTATTAATGAACATTCATGATGATACATAACATACTAAATTCATTGGAAACACATATATATATTTAATAATTATAATATAAATATATATATTTAAAAAGTATATATATATATATATATATTAATTATATATAAAATAAATATAATAAATATAACAAATATAATTAATCTAATAAATCTAATAAATCTAATGAATTTAATAAATTTAATAAATTTAATAAATCTATAAATCTAATAAATCTAATAAATCTAATCAATATATTAATTATAATGAATATAATCAATATAATCAATCTAATAAATCTAATAAATATATTCGTTATTTAATGAAATTTATTATAATCTTATAATTATATATATATATAATTATAATTATAATCTTAGAAACATTTTTAAAAACATTATATATATAAATTTGAATTATTAAAAAATATATATTAATTAAAAACATGCGTTTTTTATTTAATGTATACCAATAAAATTTATTTTTGAATATAAATATATTAATTTTATATAAATTAATAATATATTTTTTATAGAGGAAAAATATAATTTCATTTAAGAATATTTTTCAGTTTAAAAAATATCACAATTCTTATTATTTGTTTAATATATAATATAATATTATAAACTAGAAATAGGGAATCTCATTGATTAGAGAGAGGGAGATCATCAACAGTAGCGTTTTTTTCCGCAAGACCAATATACATTTCATTTCATCCCCTTACCCAATCGGGGCATGTGGAAAAAATACCACCAGTCATCATCTCATTGTGTTATGGGGTGATCTATTATTTTGTGGGGACAAAGTTGATAAAACGCGCCATGGAATAAACAGTAATAAAAAACCTGAAATTCTAAATATACCAGAAAATCCAACTGTTTATAAATCACATAAAATACATATACTAGGATAATCAATTTATTATTATTATTAGAAAATTTGATCTAATTTTTTCTTGGAGCCCATGTTTCTATGATTGTTCATCCACACCGCCAGCACCCTCTGGTTGATCCTGATCTCCAGGAAGATCTGCTCTGCCGCCGACTCATCCTCCCTTTGAATCCTCCACCCCACCATTTCCACAAACCCTACCATCTTCTCATTTTGCTCCCGTGTAAACATCGTCCTCAACCTCTTCTTCCCCTCCTGCATTCTTCTTCCCTCACCGTAATTCTCACCACCATCCACTAAGCCTTTGTGTGCCACCGGATGGATCTCGAGGTGCAGGTGCCTTTTTTGGTCCACTTTCTGGTGAAAGTTGTGGTGGCAAAAACAGGCCGAGAACTTCATATGCTCTGGCGAGCCACCGGGCACGAACTCACCACAGCCATCCGTCGCCACCGTACCCAACGTTGTAGCGTGGTTCTTCAGGCACTCTTGATAGCTCACAACTGCTTTGCTACCAGAGGAAGGATTCTGTGGGGAGGTGGCCGCCACAGCCTTCTCCCAGCTTATTGAGTGATTCATTAGAGAGGAATAGGAACTTGGGATTGAAGGCGAGTAAAGTATAGAAGAATTATAATGGATATTTCTTCCTATGGGGATGGGGAGACATTGTCATTTTATATACGACCGGTCATCGAATATTCATTAGTTATTTATTTTTGAATTTTATGTTTTCATTAAAAAAATATTTTAATAATACTAATATAATTAATAATAATTAATAATATAAATGTACCGAAACTGGGATCTATACCCTTTTTTAGTAATAGATATGTAATTAATAACAATTATTAACATAATTAACATTAATGAATAATAATTAAAATGATAATGTCATTAATAATAATTGATAATATAATTAATAATTCAATTAATGATAATTAGTAATAACCCCCTATGCAATTAATGATAATTAGTCATGACTATTAATTAATAATACATGAATTACAAATGTAATTAACCATAAAAGGCATGATTTGTGAGTTGGAAAACCCAAAATCACCACCAAAATAAAATTAATTAATCATGTAATTAAAAATAATTAATAATGAAATTCATATTAATTAATAATTCAATTAATGAGAATTAATAATATAATAAATGATATTTCAATTATTATTAATTACACTTTTTTTATTAAATAATCATAATAATAATAACATTGGAACTTTCAACCACTATATGTAATTAAATAGGTTCAATGAGTGTTTTCATTCTTTGTGTGGGGGGATGACGTTTAACCAATTGATGCGTTTGAATGCATTTTTATTTGAAACACTACTGCACGACATAGGTGGTATGTCAAGCACGCATAATAGGCCTTTGGGCCATGATGAAGAGGCTTTCAAGCCATCAAATATGGGGCCTTCAGGTCATAAAAATTGTAATAGAACAACTATGGGTGGCTTCTCTTTTGGACGATGTGTGGTTAGTTCTTGGTGGTCCAAATGTGTGTGAGTTGTTTACGTTAACTGTAACTTCTAAGACATTAATAAATATTAGGACTATCCTCCTTGATTTGGAACCATGGGTTTGGGTGTGCTTTTTATTAATGAATTTTCTTGACACCATGGGTTTGGGTTTTCAAACCCATGGTTTGCGCCATTTCTAATTATTATGTCTCATGGGGTGTAGCCTGTATTGGTGTTGGGAGGTCACAGATTCGAGTCTCCTCAATTGTGTGTGCGTGCGTGTGTACTTTGTATTTCCCATTGTAATCCTCATGTAATTAAATTATTATTATTATTATTATTACTATTACTACTATTATTATCATTACTATTATTACTATTATCATTATAAACATAACCCCAACCCCCGATACAAGCCTTATACTTCCCCGTATAGTGCTCCCCCAACCGAAGTCTAGTACAGAACCCTATCTCATTCTTTGTATTTTAATTAAACTGTGTAAAACTACGTCCCTCCACCTTGTTGTGAATGTTTGATGTGGTGAAATCATCTAGGCACAAAATTATGGCGTTTAAGCACAATCCGTTGGAACTGAATACTCAAACTGAAGGATCAAGCTAGCACCCAACCCTTTCCACTAGACTACCCCTAGAGGGGCCATTATTATTAATTATTAATTACAATAATATAATAAATAGTAATTACATTATTATTTATTGTTATTAACCATTTTATTTATCAATATTGAAGACATTATTATTATTTTTTATTATTTACAAGTTATTATTAATTCGATTATTAATTATATTAATAATAATAATTAATTTTAATTTTAATTTTAATTATATTGTTATTTATTACATTGTTATTAATAATTATTACTAATTTTATTTTCATTACTATTAATTATTATTAATTTTTAATCACAATTAATTACATTACATTTACTTATTAGTTTTAATTGATGTAATCAATATATATACACATACATATATTAAATGTGGATGGATTAAAAATATGGATATTTTTTTCAATAGGTTTTAGATGGAAAAAGTTATTGAAGAGGATCTTAGTATCTCAATGCGTCAACCCATTTTACATATTTATTTATTTAAATTAAATAGGTATGATAATGGGTACAAGCTAACCAAGTACCCGACACTATCCGACCTGATTAAACAGGGTTTTGATAGAAGTTGAATGAGTATTTATAGGGTTAGAGTACTGAATTGAAAACTAGATTAGTATATAAATAGAGAAGGGGTAGTGGTTTTAGGATACTATAAACTCGAACCTCATTATAAAAATTATTATTACTTAATCAATAATAACTTTTAATGACATTAAAATTATAAAAAAAATAAGAATTTTGAGTCCAACTTATATTATATTTTAAAGTAAATTTTAAATTTGAATTTTTTGATTATATCTTATTAAATAAAGTATAATTAAAAAATATATTTACTTAATTTTTAAATATTTTTATTCTATTTTTATAAATAAAATTTAAATATTTTCATTTGTAATCAGGTATATGGATGTAATGGCCTGAAAGTCATAGATTTTTATTTTTATTTCTTGATAATCCCCTCTTTAACTAGGTTGTGAGAGAACCCTTAAATGACATGGAGGCCCAAAGACACAAATCCTGAACTACATGGTTTGGAGGCCCACGCCCACAAACCCTTTACAATATATTGAACCTTGACTACACTTGAAAAAAATAAACAGGGTAGGGTTAGGGTAGTGAATTTAAAAAATAAACGGGTTATGGTTTATGTTAGGGTTAGATTTTTGTAAAAATAAACAAGTTAGGATTCATGTACCCTAAATTCAACAGGTATCCGACCCGTTTCAATCCCTAATATTAAATGAGAAACATGAGTTTTTTAAATTGTGTTTATGAAAAAACAATTTATTTAAATGGGTTTATGAGTCTTTATGTGTAGCATTTAAACCATTCATATTTTAAAACTAATAAAATGTTAACAATTTAGCTATTATTATATTGAGTATTACTTGTATTAAAATAATCTTAAAAACATCGTTTAAAATTACACTAAAATCTCTCTTTTATAAAGGTCTTTGAAATCTTTAAAAACATATTTGAAATTCACATTCAAAATTTTAAGTGTGGAATAATAATTTTTTAATAAAAATAATATAATATTAATAACACATGAATATTATTAATAATATAATATTAATATTAATACTTTATTTATTAATAATAAAAATATATTAATAATTAATAATATAAATAATGATGACGATGACGACATAATTATTAATAATTAATAATATATTTAATAATTTAATTGATTATATTAGCAATGACATCTTAATAATTTTACATTTAATTACTAATAACAATGAAATCTTTGCCTTTCTTGTCTTCTCCATCTTTTTATGTTATTTATTTTTAATAAATTTGGGGTCATGGATTTGGTCTCCAAATCCATGATCGAGACTTTTTAGTAATAACAATGCAATTAATAATTTTGATTAACAACTAAATATGCAATTAATAATATTTAATACTATAATAAAAAACGTTATTAATTACTGTTAATAGTAAAAAATTAATGGAATTAAAATTATGTTATAATAGTTAATGATAATAAATAAAATTAATGAAATTAATAATAATTAGTAATAATTAATAATGAAATTAATAATAAATAATAATATAATAATACAATAATTAATAATATAATTGGTAATTAATAGTGCAATAATTAATAATTATTTATTAACACATACATTATTATTAATATTTATTATTTAACATTAATTAAAAAATTAATTATTTTTAATTAAATTATTAATCAATTAATAATTATTAAAAGATTATTTATTATAAATCATGTTATTTATTATAGGTAATTACATTATTAATTGTTAACTAGTATTAATTAATAATTATTAATTACATAGGCTATGGGGTGCACTACCACAAATCACACCATATCTAGCGTCAACTTTTACGAGTGTTAAACATAAAGCGTTGATAAAAGGGTGACCTTTATCATTGCAAGGTAAAAGCACTGATAAATGTGGATCTTTATCAGCACTATTCTTAGTGCTGATAAAAACATTTAATAGACAATATTATTAACACATATAAAATTATCATATTTAAATTCAAAAAATAATGTTTATTTATATACAATAATTAACAAATGCACGTATATAATTAATATAAATATGATATATTAATATATAATTTTTAATAATTCAAATATATATATATATAATTTTTTAAAAAAAGATTTTTGTAATTAAAAATTAAGAAATATATATTTAAATAATTATAAATTCATAATAAATATATTTAAATAAAAATTATATTTATTATATTTATAATGACATATATTCATATATTAATAAATGAATATATTTATTTGGATATATATTTATATTGATATTATATAATTTAAAATATATGTACATGTATAACTGCATGTATGTATGTGTATGTGTGTATATAATTGTGTGTATGTATATGTGTGTAGATATGTATGTGTAGATATGTATGTCTCAAATCCATGTAAATGGAACGAATTCAATTTTTAATATTTTAATAATTTATTTAATTTATTTTATTCATTTATTATTATATATTCATTAATAATGTTAAAAATATATTTACATTATGAAACATTATTAAATGAATGTCATGACTATGATAATAATGATCATGACTCATCATTACCCAATGCAACCCTTAATATGCCCAACTTTTCATATGCCAATGTTTGGTATTCATTGTACAATATAAATACATTGAAATGTTAACGGAAGACGATGATTTTCAGGCTATACATGGTGTTCTTTTATCTACTTATTGCCTGTATTATATTTTTATTTCTATATTTTTCGTCACTGCCATATGAAAATTCGACGCTTGTTTCGTCAACAATGAGCTTCACCTATGATCGGTCTTACATTTCATATTTCAAAATTCTTCATGGTTTCAAAAAACTTTCAATCGATTTCACAACATGTTATCAGCACGATCATCTTCTTCGAATTTCACATTGTGATGATGCTAATGTTATCTCTATCGTCAATGTAAGATGATTCATACATGAAAAGGGTGAGTATTATTTTCTATATTATACATATTCCCCCCTTGATAAATTTGAAAATAATATATGATTTTATTGATCTTTTTTTGTGAGAAAAATAATGAACTCTCGAAGTTCTATAATGACTTATAGATGAAAAAATTTACTCCATTCCCTAAAGGTAATGTTTTTTATTAATAACAGACATGGAAAATGTCGAGACAAATCTTATTCATCAAATAAAAAAACAGTGCAACTTGAAGTGGTTGAATAATGAACATCACGTACTTACTGTATGTCGAGATGAAGTTTTCTAATCACTAATGAACATCACATACCCATCATACGTCAAGCCAAAGATCTCTAATCATGCCATGAACCATGGAATGTCATATTAGTTTTCCCCATTAAGGTGTCAGGTTTTGATTATGTTGTATGAAGTCTCATGATAGAGATGATATTTATTTTGAATATTTTTTAAATATCAAATTCTTTTATTTCTTTTCTTTTTCATTTTATTTCTTATATAATGTTTGAGAGAAATTAAATATTCATGAAATATAAATATTCATGAAATATATATATATATATATATATATATATATATACATATATCTATCCTCTGAAGTGGAATAAATTGATGAAATTGATGAATTGAATATTCATGTTATTGTCTTGAAGACACTATAAAACTCGAAAAAATAATCTTAATCTATTCCCTGAAGTGAATGAGAATATTTATTGAAAATGATTTATTTCATTCCATAGAGTGAATGAATATATATATTATTTTATTTTAAATAAAGTTCTAAGTGAATATGATGTTTTACGAATGATCATTGTGTTGTATTTGTTTAAAAAAAATAATATAATCTTGTGAAGTGGTTTGATGAAAATAAATATTTACATATAACAATTAATTTTCATAATATTTTTAAAATAATGAATCCCTGAAGGATGAGATAATTTTTTTCCTTTGACATTATATTTTAAGGACATCATTTTTTATCAATTATTGTTCCTACATCCAATATTAAGGGAAAAAATCACGATGGGAGAAATTAGTATTTGCGACGGGGTCCCGTCGCAAATGAGTCATTTCAGAAAATTGCGTCGCAAATAGTTTCACTAAGTTTTTTAAAAAACTAATTTGCGATGGGCCCTTCACAAATACTATTAGCGATGGGCCCATCACAAATACTATTTGTGATGAGAAAATATACCCATCGTAAAAAACGTAAAAAAATAAAAAATAATAATATTAATAAAACTAAAAAAATATTATTTAGAAATACTATTTGCAACGAGAAAATATACCTGTCGCAAAAAACATAAAAACATAAATAAAAAATTAATATTAATAAAATTAAAATAATAATATTTATAAAATAATAAAATTTTTAATATTAATAAAATTAAAAAAAATATTTATAAAATAAAATAAATAAAATAAAAATAATACTAATAATAAGAAAATAATATTAGTAAAATAATAAAAATAATATTTATATAATAAAAATAATAAAATAATATTAATATACTTATAATAATATTATAAATATTAATAAAAATGAATAATAATAAAAAAATATTATAAAAAATTATAAATTAATAAAAACCTCAATATTCAGAAAAATATAATAATAATAATAACAATAATAATAAAATTTAATAAAATGATAAATAAATAAATAAATAATAAAGTAATAACATATTAAAAAATAAAATAAATAGTAAAATAATAAAAAAAAACACAATATTCCCAACAGTATAAGAAACTCACTAAACCATGAGTGAGACATTTCATGTACTTCATCATCTGCTGGTGTTACTGCTCTAGTAATCAACACATCTTCTTCTCCTATTATTGATAATTATTCCTAATTATTACTATTTATTGTTATTTATTACTATTTATTACTAATTATTATTATTTATTGCTAATTATTAGTAATTATTGCTAATTATTACTATTTATTCTTAATTATTACTATTTATTATTATTTATTACTAATTATTACCATTTATTTGTATTTATTACAAATTATTACAAATTATTAGTATTTATTACTAATTATTAGTATTTATTATAAATTATTAGTGTTTATTACTAATTATTACATTCATTACTATTTTTTACTTTCATTATTAATCATTACTAATCATTAGTAATCATTACTAAGTATTACCATTTGTTGCTAATTATTGCTATTTAATGCTAACTATTAGTAATTATATCTAATTATTACTATTTATTCCTAATTATTAAGATTTATTCATATTTATTACTTATTATTTCTAATTATTACTTATTATTATTAATTATTAAAAATTATTTCTAATTATTACTATTTATTGCTACTTATTACTATTTGTTGCTAATTATTTGTAATTATTACTAATTATTATTAATAATTACTAATTATTACGAATTATTCCTAACTATAACTAAATATCACTAAATTTTACTAATTATTACTAATTATTACTAATTATTAATAATTTTTACTATTTATTACTAATTATTACTAATTATTACAAATTATTACAAATTATTACTAATTATTAGTAATTATTACTAATTATTAGTATTTATTACTAATTATTAGTGTTTATTACTATTTTAACCAAATTTTCAGTATTTATTGCTAATTACTACTAATTCTTAGTGTTTATTACTATTTATTCCTAATTATTAGAATTTATTGCTAATTATTAGTATTTATTGCTAATTATTAGTATTTATTACTAATTATTAGTATTTATTCCTAAGTATTACTATTTATTACTAATTATAATTATTTACTACTAATTATTACTATTTATTGCAAATTATTACAATTTATTGCTAATTATTACAATTTATTACTAATTATTACTAATTATTTCTAATTATTAGTAATTATTACTAATTATTACTAATTATTTATAATTATTACTAATTTTAACTAGTTATTGCTAATTATTACTAATTATTACTAATTTTTAATATTTTTACTAATTATTAGTAATTATTACTATTTATTAGTAATTATTTCTATTTATTAGTAATTATTACTAATTATTAGTAATTATTACTATTTATTAGTAATTATTAATAATTATTACTAATTATTACTAATTATTACTAATTATTAGTATTTATTACTAATTATTAATATTTATTACTATTTTTTCCTAATTATTTCTAATTTTTCCTAATTATCACCAATTAATGCTAATTATTACTAATTAGCGTTAATTGCTATGAATTATTGCTAATAACCGCTACTAGTTACGAATTACCGCTAATTATTTATATTCATTACTAATTATCGTTAATAATTCATAATTACCACTAATTATTAATAATTAGCGCTAAAAATTTCAATTTATTACTACAAATAAATACTGATAACATAAAAATCTAAATCTAATTCATTTACAACTAATTGACAATAATTAAAATTAATATACAAAAAGAAATAAACATTAAATTAAATAAAACATAAATACCTTTAAACTTGATCTCTTGTACGTGTAGACGACTTCAAAATCTATTCGTAAAAAAAAATTTAGATCAGAGAAATTTTAACTCTAAAATTAGAGTTTAGAGAGACAGAGAAAGTAGGAATAGAGAGGAAAAAGAAAAAAACGGATGAGGGGTATATATAAGTTAGATTATTTGCGATGAGACTCGTCGCAAATACCTTCAGCCACATTAATTACTATCAGCGGTTAAAGGAATATTTGCTACGAGACTCGTCGCAAATAGTGACATACCGACACACTATTTGCAATAGGGGCATATCCCGCCGTAAATAGTATTTACCGCTGCCGGTTATTTGCGGCGGGGAGGCACCCCTCGTTGCAAATAGTATTTACCGCCGCTAGGTATTTGTGACGGGGAGGCACCCCCATTGCAAATACCCTTCCCGCGGTTTGGCGCGCAAATTGCGCCAAACCTTTTGCGACAGGATCCATTTTCCCGTTGTAAATAATTAGTTATTTGCAAGGGGTTGATGTCCTCGTCACAAAAGGTCATTTTTTCCATAGTGAATTAATTTTCATCGCGTGCTTATTAATTATCAATATCATCTCATGTAATTCATTTGATTTTATCACCTGAAGTGGATGTTATAATTATTATAGTTCATAAAAAACATGATTTAATTACATAGTTTTTATAATCCAATATATTTTATGAAAATGATTTTACCACCTGAAGTGGTTAAAACAATGATCATTATAATCTATAAAATTAGTGTTTTATGCAAGATGATCATTATTGATAAATAATGAGTTATCATTCATAGATCATTAAATTAAATGAATGAATCCATTCCTCAATGTGAATGTAATTACATTATCTCATTCCTTGAAGAGAATGAAATTATTCATGATAAATTTGATATGATTTGTGGTACTAATACTTATTATTTGAGAGTGAAATTTGATCAAATGACTTCTCTTTCATTTGATAAAGAGAATGTTGTTATTCTATGAATTATAATTTTGGATGGTGATGATGTGTGTGTTTTGAATCCATAAGATTCTTTAGTATTGGTTCTCCCTACCACATTCACCACCTTTAAAAGATGCGGGGGCTCTGCTACCAAGTATATGTATTTTAAAATAATATTTGGACCTGAAGTTCCAAAATTTACAATAATCCACTTGGTGATGGGCCTAAACCATTATGATTATATCATGAATTCATCAACTACCATAAGTGGAAATTATAATAACAAATATGTGTATACACAATGAAAGATCCCGATGATCTTTTATATGTCAACCTTGAAGAAAAATATTTATAAATATTATTTTGATTAAATGATTCAAGATAACTCATATATGATTTAGTATATGCTCATGTATGTACATTTACTGATAGATAAAATTAATTAACGACTCTAGAAGAATAAATATATTCCTATATGGTAGTAAAATTTATTAATTCTCTGTTATATATAAATTCTTGATCAGATATATCAATGTAATTCTTGAAAATGAATATCATATGAAGATATTGGATAAAATAGGTACCTCGATATGTAATAAGAATTCATAAAAAGTGATTATAAATAATTTTTTATGTACAAGCGAATCAATAATGGTAAACCATAAGTTTTTTGATCATGGAAGATTAAATATATGATATGATGGTTTAGTCCATCTAGGATCAATTATAATGAAAGACATTGATTCAAGTACACATGAGCATCAATTTATTGATAACATATTAGTCATCCATCATGGGAAGAATGATGATTTTATTTAATGGATTCATGTCTACTAAATTATCAGTGAATTCATTCTCATTATGTTATTATGAATTCCCCATGTATAATAATTTACAATGAGGTAACCATTTTTGAAGTAAATTATTTACATCTTTAGCAGCTATTATTGGAAACGAATTTACCATATATTTATGAAGAACATATTATAATGTATATATCGGCATTCCCACCTACCATGTGATCCATTTAAAAACTATATGAACGAGGCATCCACTAAATGATCCTGTGTGTTATTTACTGCTGTTGAGTATACATTACATGCTATGAATGTTGATTAAAATAAATATTGAGCATCACATACTATATACAAAATGGTCCTACATAACCATTGACAAAATGTTCACAATACATACATGAATGTAAAGTATTAAAAACCAATAGTCTTAGTATACACACCCAAATTTTGGTAGAACTGATTATATAAAATCTTTGTTAACCATGATTAGAAATCAATAAATATATTTTCCCTCAAAGAAGAAAATGAATATATTGAAAACATTATATATTATTATATATTTTCCCTAAAGTGACACTGGTACTGAAAAAATTATGAGATCTCATTCAATGTTGTTGATAATATATTTGAATTTTCAAATACTTTCAAAACTAACTGATGATAATAGATTTTGATATATGTTAAAATCCCAATAATTGACCAAAATTACTAACAAAACTCATGATATGTTCAACATATAATGTTTTGGACAGTTTATCTAAAATACCAAGACTATTGAATATTGATGATATTATTATATTAAATATTATTCTTTTTATATTTGGATATTTTTATATGAATCCAAGATGGGTTTGAAATTCCCAAATCCTATTAAAAATTATGAATGTTTCAACCAATATGATTAATTATGGGGTGAACTGAATAAGATGTATTTCATGTATCAATATTAAGTTAAAGAAGAATATAAATTGAATTAATCATCCAATGGTTTGTATGTATCATTCCATTTATTTTATTATTTAGAAATTTTGGAAAAAAAATTAAACTCTTGAAGAGTTTTCTGAAATCAAAGACTTATTTTATTAGGAAATTACATAGAATGTCCTTGTATTTTGGATTAATCATCCCAAAGATGAAATATTAAATTTTGGAAAGATTTTACCCTTAATAAATAATTGAATCTCTTACTTCCAAGAGTGATATATTTTATACATGAGGGGTTGATGAAGAACATACTTATCCCAGAATGATTAAATATAAATGGACATTTTATTTATCCCTGAAGTATATACATGAACATGTGCATAGGTAAATTGTAAATAATAATAAATCATATTCCACCTCAAGTTAATTTTCTTCCCTATTCATTGAAATATAAAGGGTATAAATTATTATTATTAAAAAATTCAAAAACAATTATTTTGATTATGAATTGATCACAGACATTTTATAATGTAATAGTGACGACCATTATGAGAGGCTGGTGTAATTGTTGTACATATTTTCCTGTAGTCAAGTTTCTCCCATTGAGTTTTCTTGATAATATTTTTAATGAGGCAACACTCTAGGGACTTGATGTTATTGTACTCTTTTTCCCCTATCAAGGGGTTTTCTCCGGAATGGTTTTTCCTTGATGAGGTTTTTAATAAGGTAATCATGAATCATAACATATATCCAAGGGAATGTTATTTATTATTATAGATATCTATAATTAATGGATTTTTTTCTTTCCCCATAAGTTACAATTTTCAATGACACCATTAAATATTACCTATAGTCTCTCTCCCATGTCTTGAAAAGCTAATAATATTAATTGATGTACTAAAGACACAATTAAATGATATAATCATGGGTAGTTAGGAACATTGCACTATTTTTCCCATTATCATGTTTTCCCCATTGGGTTTTCCTAGTAAGTTTTTTAATGAGGAAACATGACATGGAATTCAATTACATTAGCTTCACTTATTTTTTCCACAAGGTTTTTTTAAGTGAAGATTATATGATATTCCATGAAATATTGATATCCAAGGGTAATTTCTATGGAACATTATTTAATGAACTCCATAATTATGATAATAATGGTCATGACTCCTCATTACCCAATCCAACCCTTCGCGAGCCCAACTTTTCATATACAAAATTTTGTTATTCATTGTACAATATAAATACATGAAAATTTTAATGAAAGATGATGGTTTTTAGGTTCTACATTGTCTTCTTTTATCCAATTATTGTTTTTCTTATATTTTTATTTATATTTGTCTTCGTCATCAGTATACAAAAATTCAACGCTCGTTTCGTCAATGATGTCCTTCGCTTGAAATCAGTCTTACATTTACAGTTTCAAAATTATTCATGGTTTCAATCAACATTCGATCAATTTCACAACAATTTAATCATTTTGTAATATTTATTTATACATATATTTATTTATTATACATGTTATATTTTCAATATGTTTTTTATTTATATGAATAATATTTATTTGTTTTTGTTTATTATGTTTTAAAATTTGAAAAATGTTTTAAATTTATATAATTAATCTATTTAAATTAATTTTTAATAATTTTTTAAGTTAAGTATTTAATTATAAAATTATAAATATATATAATTTAAAAAAAATTATTTAAGAAATTATAAATAAATAGTTAAATATAAAATGATTATAAAATTATAATAAATATATTTAAATAATAAACATATTTATTATATTTATAATTATATATTAATAAATATATATATTTATATAAATGTATTTATAATTATTTATAAATACCTTTTAAATATATCTGTACCAAGACAACGTGGACCGTGGGTTGTAGCCCATGGTCATAAAAATTTATTTAAAAATATAGTAAACATAGTACAAGGGAAAAGGAACTTGAAACACAGTGACATACCACTTCCATAGATAAAAAAGTAGGAAACTACCCCATGGAAAAAAACAATTCATCTATTGGTAAAACCAATGTCCCAACCTGTTGGATGAAAACTCCTCCTCTAGGTTTTGGGCTTTATACATGTCATGTCATCATCATCATGAGGATCAATGTTGTTATCTGTTTGGATGTGATCATCAAGTGGGTGAGGATCCTATTATTTAGGAAGATATGAACCTTCAAATAAAACCTTTTAATTTCTTGATAATTTTTGTTCAATTCTATGTGAATTACCAAATTATTCAAGGAAAACCTCATTGCCTTGAGATATATTTAGAAATTAAATCATGTTAATATTTTCCTCAATGGATGAATGGTCCTCTAATTTATTTTGTACCTGGGTTAATGAAGACACATTGGAAGAAGAAATTTCATGGCCCTTATCATCTGAGGGATCCAAAATCCTCATACCTACAAAATTTTCACATGTAGAAAGAACTAAATCTTTCTTAGAATCTCTAGGTTAACACCTATGATAATCAAAATCATATATAAAAGAATATTTCCTGATAAAATAACCAAAAACCTAATCAATAGATCTCTTGCTACCAATAGGAAGACATAGAGTAACCAGCTAATCAAGGTCTAGATCCTCCCTTACGGTACCTTTAGATCTAGCCAACACACCAGAGCCTCTAGATTTGGATATTCCATATTTTTTAGAAGAAGATTCACCCTTCTTCCATTCTATGGATCAACTCTTCTTCTTCAAGCGAGAAAGAGCTTATCCATGAGATGATTTCTTGTCTTTTATATTGAGATATTTTATAAAAAGGTTATCAAACATATCCAATGAATCAAGACCATCATCATCATCTAAGGAACATTGATTATCCTATCCCATCTCCCATTTATCTTGCACAACATTAGGTGCATAGGCCTAGTGATGCACCTCCTTACTTTCCTTGCCTACGACATTACCTTCAATATGCTCAGCTACTTTGTTCACACTAATTCCAAGGTTTATCTCTCCAATGGATGGGTTGGCACCCTATTTGAAGTACCTGCATCTGGAATCTTGAATTTTTATTGCTCAACTACATGTCATAACTTATTAAAGTTAACACAATGAAATCCTTTCTAACATTTTTTTACTAGAGTTCCCAATATTACAACATTTTTACAAAAATCTAGCAATTTTTCAATTGCAATATGCAGCACGAAATGGTATTCATCATCCACAACTACAACTGTATCAATGAGAATCATACTCATTTGAATTTCAACAAGAATTAAAGAAATTTTCACAAACCTTTCACATTTAGTTTACTTATCGAATTTTATTGGGACCCCAACAGTAGAGGAAATGTACCACAATATTTGAGGATGCCACAGGTATCGACTGGGAACAAAGACCGAAATCCCCACCTAATTAGTCGAATTTCCAACAGTAGCTGGGTTGAAACTGGGATCCCAGTCCTCAATTCATAGGAATCCAATTTTGAGAGGGAAAAACCCCATTCCGCAAGATCACACCTTCAGATCTGATGAGGGAAAAATAATGTGGAAGAAAACCTTACATAGAGATGTAATAACCCATCCATCAATACCCAAAAATTAAATAAGTTGGGTGCACAGGTCCTTGAGATTCCACAGATTGATCCCCTATTGAACCACCATCTATGCGATGATTGGGTGTTTTCTCTCGGTAATCCATTGTGAGACAATTTAGTGATTTTCTTCGATAAAAGCCAGAAATCCATTTTTTGTAATCCTCTTTGATATCGAAGACCCAAATCAACCATCATTGAAGAATTAGGTTGAGGAGCTGTGACCTTTATTTAGTTACTCATGAGCTGATGTTAGATCACCCTCCACCATAATATTCTCTTCACCAAAGACATTTTTTAGACTGCATGATCCATTTCCATTACTATCGAGGGTTATCTTTCCAAAATAGACCAGAATTGAGGGTGAGTGGACCAACACCTCCTTATATATAAATATTTTTTAAATATATATATATATATTTAATTATAATTATAAATAATTAAATATATATATATTTAAATAATTATAAAATTGTAAAAAATATATTTAAATAATAAATATAGTTATTATATTTTTAATTATATATGTTTATATATTGATATAAATATACTCAAAAAGGCTTGAGTGTGAATTGGAAAAACCAACCCACACCCACAAAATTTATTATAAAAAACATAAAGTGTATAATAAAGGAAATAAAAATAAATCAAGGACAACAGATCATGGAATATTACAAAAAAAAGAAAGATATCAATTCCTTTCACACCCTTTAGAAGCCATGTTTTTGGGATTTTAACCACTACCCTTTGTATGGAGACCTCTCCGACATATTTTAGTCTGAGTAGGAGAGAGCTCATCATCTAATGATCAGTTAGAGGAATCTTCAGGAATAATTCGCCTATTGTATTTCCAATATAAATCCTAGACATCCAAGTCTAGATTCAATAAAAAATATTCAATATTTTTTAAAATAAACTTTTGAACAAGGAGACAATCATTATATCCAAAAACATCTGGCTCCATATTGACGAAGGTATCTTTAAGTTGTAGATCAAACCATTTCCTCCTTAAGGCCCAGGTGAAACCATTCAATAGCATATTCTTCTAGAAGTGTTTTCTAATTTTTCCCATTGTGACTTCACATTCCAAAATAGATTCCTTTCCAAATATATCATAATAATTTTTCATGAGATCAAAAAATTGAAATGGAAAAGGCATTTCCATGACTGGAGGGGTATTTACCGGAGAGTCCACCCGAATGAGAACATAACTAGTAGATTGAACAACCACAACCATCTTATCATATTGTCCACAGGTGTCTCCATCCTTTCCTATACAGGATAGATATATGTTGGATTTACAATGGGTAACCAGCTGATATCCTTCATCATCAAATAGAACATTTTTTTCATTTATTTATAGCACTCTCCTTCCAAATTTCCTTATCCACTACATCCCGCATAGGTACATTTTCTAAATGATGAACATATACAGGTTCCACAATATCGTAATCATTAATGGGTTCCTTCCACGAATGATTAGTAGTAGTATGTACTTGAGAAATAAGGCCAACACCTTTGGGGACCTCATTGAGGTTACCATCACTAACCTTGTTGACACCATATACCACATCAACAAAGGAAGAAGCAAGTCGATGCGCACCAGTTAAAGGATCAAGTCAACTTCCTTTCATCAGCCTGTAAGTCCTTACTGACATAGGAGAATCTCTTCATAAACCATCTTTCCCTGCCTTCCCATCCATGGGTTTGGCTTCATCAAGAACAAATAATATATGTTTTAAATTTTCAGCATGATGACTATATTTTTTTTACAGTTATCACATCTCAACCCTCTATGAAACCATTATTTAATATGCCTAATATAGAATCAATTAGAATAGAATTTAGGAACATACTCATATTCAATCTCAATCTCAAATTTAAAGTTCCCAACAACCAAATAAATAGTTTCAACTAACATTGAATTAAGATCAAATTCAACCAAGATCCTAGCATAATGACAATACCTAACCAATTCAGTTTCCTTATCAAACTTAATTAGTGTACCTATAGCCAAAGGAACACCCCATAGAATAATTTCATGCCAAAAAATCTAGTTTATTCCCCTCACCCAAATCCAAGAATGAAAAATAGATTTATTTTCCAGATCATATCAAACAAGGGGTCCCAATACTGAAATCTAAGGACCCCTAGCGTGAGATTAACATACCCGCTGCTCCACATCTTTATCTTGATCTCTTTTTAATTGAAAGTAATGTGGAAAAATCCCAAGATTATTGACACAATATGCTAATTATGAAAACACCAAACCTAAACCAATCGATTTATAAGATATTCCATCTTCTATGGTTCTCTATTAACCTGTGGAGTGATCCATGAAATAATCGAATTTTGGAAAGCCTCTATATTCTCCTAAAAAATCGTAGGGATAACTTTGAAAAAGGGAAAAATTACATTTTTTAAGATATACCTATTTATAGTAGAATCTGAATGGGATCAAGAAAATAATCTCTCAGTGGAAGTATTCACATCTCAAGACGCGAACACCACCTTTAGGTCATTGTGAATCTAGGGATCCACATGCATTAAAGAGGGATTAACCAACTTCGGATATCAATCCCCACAAGAGGAGTGAAACCTCACTGTGCATAATCCAGAACTGACCACAACCAATTTCAAAGGATTAGAAAGAACCTCCAACAGAAAAGAAATAGGATCGTGTGCTACCAACCCACCATCAACCATCCATGAATGAGCTTCATTTTAAAAGAATAATAACAACCCATAATCATCTCTTCTAGATATAAACTCTCGAGCTCACTGTTTGGGTTGAATATTGGGCCACTGCGAGTCCCTGATCAATTCATTATTGGGTAATAAGGTATAGGTTGGTACCACAACATGCTTATCCTGAGCTGGACCCACCATATTCACACCACAAGCCCCAAGATAAATTCGAGTATTGTAGGACTTTAACTTGGGCCAGTTCCATTTCTAGGGAGTGGTCACCTTACACACACACACACATACACTCACATGCTTTCAATCCCGATGGGTAGTTCATATCCCCCAAGAGATAACCCACTCATTGATAGACCTAAGATGCTTATAATTATGCCCCAAAAGACCCATAATAACAGTCCACAATCATCAACTATGTTGCATTTTCCCTACATCCAATCTGTTTCCTGTGCGTTGCTAGCCGCATGAGCCTCCCTTATAAGTCAATGATATAAAAAACCATTGTATCATCGGATTCCGTGTCAGTGACACATAAAATAACTAGACCACCACCCCCCTTTGTCGATCAAGGGTTCAATAGTCTCATTCACCCTAGATACACATTCACTATGGGCCACCATGCCTCTTTATAGGAGGACCATCAACATCCACCTCACCACTATATGGCTAGAATCAGTCATTGTTGCCCCACATATCACTGCCAACTACCTCGATGGAGGTCATCCCGCACCGCCACACTTCATCCTGACTATTACCATCATCTTCCTCTATGAAGTATTCCTGCACATGAATGCATCCACACTCCAAATATCATCCAGTCCACATACCACTGCTTCCCATCCAATATAGCAGAAGGCATCTAAAAATCCCCTTGAAAGGGGCCATCAAGGGTTGTGCACGAGACCCCTCAAAGAAGTGGGGTTGTGTTCAGGTGATGATCATCACTTGATATAGGCAGTATGATGTAGGCATGAAACTACATTGAGTCTTCGGTCCATTTAGCAGGCCTTTGGTCCTTGTAATGGGCTTTCAAGACCACTGGGCCTTTGGGCCATGTATTGAATAAATAAGGCTTGATGGGTGGGCTATCCCTTGGGGGGTTATGGATTGCCTTTTTGGATTGTGTGTGTGGTGTGTGTGTTTAATGTAATTTTATAACCAATCACCTAATATATATATAAATATTAAATATATTTATCATGTTTATTATATAAATATATTTATAATTACATTTAAATATTTCAATATATATTTATTTTAAAATATATATATTTATATTGATTTCTAATTATATGCATTTATATTTTTTAATTATATTAATTATATAAATTTAATTTAATTTATTATATTTTTTATATTATTAAATTTAGATTTTTATCATAGCTAAAAATGGGTTGATAACACATATCTTTATTAGCACTATAATTTTAGCACCGATAAAGAATCATTTTATCATTACTAAAAAACATTGATAAAGAGTCATTTTATAAGTGCCTACTATTTTAACACTAATAAAACTACTCTTGATCAATGTTTTTTGAAAGTTCTAATAAAATCTTTACCCTTTCTTATAAAAAGAACTCTAATAGAGTCTCCTCTCTCGCACCATTCAAGCTATTGCAGAACTCAATTGCAACTGTCACTCTCACTCTTCATTGACTATCTCAATGAATCAATCCTTTCCAAATCTAAGGAATGTGTCGATTTATTTTTTATCACTTGAAGATTCACTGCTCACTACTTGACACCACCCTACTTCCATCACAATATAAGAACACTGTCATTTCCTCAATAATACATGCTTAACACTAAAAAAACAACAATATTTTTTGGTCGTCATAATATGTATGAGGATTCTCTATTGTAGTCCCTTATTCATTACTCTTCTATAGTTCAAAATTGTTCACTTCTCTAGATTTGTTCCTTGAATCAATTGGTTTTCACTTGGATGTTGTTCATCTCCAACCATTTTTTCTTTGATCTTGTGTTTCCTAATAGCCATTTCTAAATCCGGATAAAAATCATTAACTTAATTAATTATTCCCACTATAGATTACTTATGTTAACTTGGAACTGGGAACAAGTAATAATAAACCCATGAATAGAATAAATAAATGGAATAAAATACAAAACAATGTGAAAATGGCATAATTATTCTTGGAATTCTACATAACCATCCCTGGAAATGGTGCCATAAATTTGATATCCCTTAAAGGGTGTCATTATTTCAAAAATGGTAGTAAAATTATGAAATTTATAAAAGACTCAAACTAACTACTATTTAGTGAATGTATAACATGGTAATCTAGAGTGTCAAACCTCTAGAGATGGGTTTAAATAAATCATTAGAAATTAATTAATTTATTAAAAGAGATAATTTTTTTTGAAAAATCAAATTTAGATGATGTCCCATGTTTTTTAGTTTGCATGTTTTTCATACGAGTGAATTAAATAATTTAAGCTGTTATCAATGTTTGTTATCGTATTTTGGTCTAAGAGATTCCTTGGTCTTCATATTATTTATCTCTAAATTGATAATTCCATATTCATTTGATCAACTACTTTCAATGATTAATGAATTAGTTATATTAATTCTTTATTTAAACATAATTACTTTCCAGCAATGTGGACAAGTCGATTGAGATCACTAATTATCCATGGATTTTTTATCATATTTTTATTGTTTCTAAAATATCTTTTTTTTAAGTTAGGTCGAAGGATCTTTTTTATTGAAATAAAGACCTATTTTTTTTTGGGTAGAGGAGGCCGATTACATGTCCCATAGGACTAGTGGGAATTAAATCCCATTACATAGCCATAAAAGACCATATTTTTTTGCCAAAAGGCCCTTTGGTGAATAGTATTTCTATAATACTCGGTCTGCTATAGTACCTACTACAGTACTGCTGCCGCTACAATTCCTTCTTCAGTACCTACCACTTCTATAATGTCACCAATGCTGTAGTTCCACCACTGCCACAATTTTTCTATAACAACTAGCACACAATGGGGTTTTAACCCACGTCCTTGATGTAGTATTATGGGGTGCTTACCACTAAGCTAAACCCCAACTAAAATTGTTTCCAAAATATCTTAATTATAGAATGATCCTACTATTTAGGTGACACATGATTTTAAAAGTTTGAATGCTTAATTCAAAATTGAAAGTGTTTTGTTTTAAAAATAGTGACTGAGTTTTCTATGGTAGTTTGAAAACGAATTCGGTGTTTTATTTTCAAAAAAAATGTTTATTTAATGGGTAATTTTTTTTGTTAAAAAGTGATTTTAAATAAATGGTAACATTATTTTTAGTGGAAAAAATCTTTTTTAAAAACTAATAAAAAGTGTCCCAATGATTTATTAGGACAATATTCATCAGTTTTTATAATGTAAATGTGATTTAAGAAAAAATGATTGGTTTTAGAGTTAATAAATTGGATTTATTTGATGTTTCAGAATGGGGATGATATATTGGATTTCAATGATGATCTCAATAAAGGAACTTTTAAATTTTTCATTTTCTTTAAAATGGAGTTTTATGATTTGAAATTAGAGTGAATAGGTTAAAATGGTTTAAAAGGGGGGATTTTTAATTGTTTGGATCTTTTGAATTAATAATTATTTTGAATTAATATTTTTAATTAATATTTATTCTAAATTAATAATTTTTAATTAATAAAAATTTTGAATTAATAATTATTATATAAATATTTTTTGGATAAATATATCTATATTTATTTATAATAGATATATATTTATTTAAAAATCAAATATACAATTTAAAATTATAATAATTTTTTACTTGGAATAATCGAGTATTGGGAAATTATTTTTTTAATAGGGGTTATTTTTGTCATATTTATAAAACATTTATTTTCTTTTTATTTTAAAAATTATCACCAAAAAAGATGTAAAGAAATTAAAATATTTTATTTTCTTCTACTAAATTTCATATCGAAACAAAATTAAGAGAAATTAAAATTAAAATTGTTTCTTCATTCAATTTTTTTAAATTTAAAAATTTGTATTAATATTTTTTGACTTATTTTAAATTTCATCTAATTTTTTTATATTAAAATTATAATGATATATTATAATAATGCTTTGTGATCACTTGTGATCCATTTCTCCCCCTCAAATGCCTTTTTTTTTGTTTTTAATTTTCCCAAATGGTTTGAATAGCATGAGCGTAAGCGATCTTATTTGTCCTTAATATTACCATTTCCTTTCAAGTGTCCCTACTACTACCATGGATTAAAACCACAATGTCTTTTTAATACATGTCATATTAACTTTTAAATACATCATAGATACATATAATATCTCCTTAAACATAATCTATATTGATAATAACACCTTGTAAAGGGTATTTAACTAACTCTACCCAACCCATTGGATATCCATCATTACCCCACTCCAGAAACCATGGACTCATAAGAATCTAAGTGCTACTGAAATTCAACCCCCATACCAAAATCCTTTTTAATTTTCCTGGAGTAATTTAATTCTTACTTGAATATTAGAATTGCAATGGTTATCTAGACATGAATTCATGTAACACCATCCAGCTAAGCCTTCTCACAACCACACTAACCAAGGAGACCCTTGTAGGAATCGAACTGCTACTTCTACTTTTTTTAAATTTAGATAGAAAAATAATTAATGTTTTCTAGTGTTTCACAAACTCCACATCTTGGGGACATTTAGATTTTAGGAGACAACTTTCATCCTCATTAGCTTCATCTCCTGAACAATTATTATTGAATTTTGTTTCCTGAGACTCATCCCCCATCTCTTCATGACATGAACCTCTGTTTCTTGAACTACTCCAAGAAGTAGTCATCCCATACTAGGTACTAGTGATCATTATAGATGTATTCAAAGGATAAATCCTACCACCAGTGGAGTAATTCTTTTCTTAAATTCAATTACCCATTTCATTCAAAGCATGATGAAATTATTTAAAACATTAAAATGTTGGGTTCCCCTTATTTTAACAGCCCCTTTTCATGTTTTTTTAAATATTAATATTACCAAATCAAATAGGATTCATATGAATAAAAAATGGATGGATTCCAATCATATGACAAAAAGTGTTTGAATATGGGGTGAAAGAGTTCATTATGTTTGTAAGTGATCATGCATATGACCTTTCTCAAAAACTTTGTTCATGTTTATACTATTATTATTCAAGACTAATTAGTCCATAGGAGTTGGAAGAACACTTAATCTATCACAAAATAGATCAAAGTTATAAATTTTGGTATAAATATAGGGAAAAAGTGAATGTAACTTTTGACTGGGATAACACTACATTTTATGGATCATCTGATATGATTAAAAGTGAAAACAATGAAGAATAATATATTGAGGATTTCATTATAGGTGTTAATGATAATGAAGATCATATTGAGGAAGAGAAATTTAATGTTGATGATGAACCTCATATTGTCCAAAATTGTTTGAGAAGTTTAAGTGTTTTGAAAATACACTATTCTATTCCAGTTGTACTAAAGATACATCATTTTTAGCCATACTAAAGATGTATAATTTAAAATTTGGAAAAGGAAGGAGGGATTCTAGTTTTACTAAACTACTTTCTTAGTTAAATCATATGATCCCAGAAGATAATGAGTTTCTTATCCAAAAATATGTCAATAAAATAATGCTATGTGTAATGGGTATGATCTCTAAAAGAATTCATGCCTATCCAAATGACTACATACTGTTTCAGAAGGACCAAAAATCACTCAAAGAATGACCAAAGTGTGGTTCTTCTTGATACAATAAATATAAATCAGGTTCTATAAAAGTTGTATGGAACATTCCAATAATTCCAAGGTTTAGTAACTCATATGTAAGTGAGGAGACTATATGTAAATTTACGTGGCACATCGATAAAAGAAATAAATATAGAAAACTTCATCACCTGGAAGTATCTTCTCATTGGAAGAGAATTGATCATGAGTATGTGGAATTTGGAAATGAGTCCCAAAACCTTCATTTTGCACTACCTACAAATGGAGTAAATCCTTTTGGTTTTAAAATCAGCACTCACAATAAATGGTGGATTATGTTGGTAAATTATAACATGACATCATTTTTATGCGTGAAATAAAAATATATTATGTTATCTCTTTTTATATCAGGACCAAAAAAAAAACAGGTAATGGTATTGATATTCATTTAGCTCCATTGATTGAATATATGAAATTTTCACGGGATTCAGGTTTTACGTTGGATGATTCTTATAGAAATGAATATTTCATTTTGAGAGACATATTGTATGGGATGATAAATGAAATTCATGTTTATGTAAATTTTTTAGTATATAGAATTAAATTAAATCAAGTGTGTACCATTTGTGAACAAGGTACATAGTAAATTAGGTTGAAAATTTTATTAAAGATTTTGTTTCTAGGAAGTCAAAGATTTATACACTAGTGGCATAAGTACTGATCTTGGATGAAACCATTCGATGATAGTTAAGAAGAATGTACAACACCATATCTACTAATAAGCGATAAAATATTTGAGAAATTAAAAGATATGAAAACTTCTTTTGGTAAACCTTTTTTTGAAAAACCATACGAAAACCAGTTGGAAAAAGCGATCATTTTTTTGAATTACGAGACTAGAATTGTTTGTAAGTCATGAATTATCTAGATGTCATGAATGTTGAAAAAAAAATGGATTTGATAGTGTCATTAAAAAATTTCTAAATTCACATAGAAAAACAAATGATGAAATTAAGGATATTTTGGACATGATTGATGTGAAAATACAGGAAGAGTTGGTGCCATTGAAGGCTGAAAAATAGAATTTTCTTCCTCCAACTTCCTACACTCTTTCCAAGTAGGAGATATATTAATTTTAAAATTTATTTAATAATATAAAGGTTCTATAGGGGTATTCATCGAATATCATGAATATCATTTCAATGAATAATTTTAATTTAAAGGGTATGAAATCCCATGACTGTCATGTTTGATACAAGATCTAATGCCTACAGATTTAGGTTGCATTTTGAAAAATAATGTCTGTCATACATTAACCAAATTGATATTATATTATATGAATTGTAAATGTTCTTTCTATTAGAATTATTTGATATGATGGTTTAATTTATGGTTCATTTGGTAAGAGATATTTTATTATGAGGTCCTGTACATTATAGATTGATATACTCCATTGAACGATATCTGAATATTTTAATAGGGGATTTAAAAAATTAAATTCATCCATAAGATTGTATTATAGAGTGATATATTATTGAGGAAGTTTTTTAATTCTATACCAACTACCCGTCTGATGTGGAAATCATTGGTCTACTGAAATATCGTTACATTGGGAGGTTTGTTGGTGAAGGAATTTATAGAATAAATTTTGTCACAATCACTATTACAAATCAAAATCATGACCACCTTTACATTTTTCAAAATAGTTTAGAGGTTTACCCCTATATTGAAACCCACAAAGAAATTATTAGGCATTTAAATCCATCAAGGGATGAAATATAGATATCAAATACACATAATTAGTAGTTTAAAAGATGATTTTCACACTATATTTTTACGAAGTCATCTGAAAATCTAGATTCAATTTCATAACGACTTTGATGGATAGTCAGAGGACCAAGTGTGCATGTATTATTTTATAAGGGTTATGTAATTAATGATTTTAAATTCTATAAAAAATTAACATGATGAATTCAGTACCATGAAAAATAGTGGGGTTCAAATTATGGCTGAAATGATGCATGTATCTAGTACCAAGGATAGAAATATAATTTATGATACTATGTCATACTTGGGAATCAACAAAAAAATATGGGAGTTGGAGTATACAATATTCAAAGTGATGATTTTTCAATGCAAGTGGGTTGATAATATGATTTCTATTAAAAAATATGAATTTATATTTTTGAAATAGGAAGGGTATAAATATAAACTATTTATAATGGTATCATTGGTAATAAAAGTATTTTATATTCCAAATCTCTAAACCAAAAGTGGTCAATTGTGATGCTATTGACCAAAACCACTGAAGGGTTATATGAAAATTCAACTAAGGATGACCCTTTCATTAGGACATAATAATTATTTCATAATGGTACTAATGTAAACATGGTATTTTATGTTATAAGATACCACAATGAAAGCATTTAGATACTCTGTAAAGGGGAAAATTCCATTAAACTTTAAAAAATATTTCTCAATAATTAGGTTATATTTTTTTTGTAATATACATTGTGTTTCCACATTATTATTTATTTACATATAAATTTATGTAATGTAAATTAAATGTTCAACAACTTATGTATATAATGACTTCTCCATGTGTCGATGATCCCAATATGGAGGAACAATAGGTTCCTCAACCTGATGGTGCTCCTAATGTAGAGGAATAACAACCTTCTACACATGTCGATGATACCAATCTAGATGAACAATATATTGATGATTTTAAACCCATGTAAATGGTAGAAGTTAAACAATGATGACCTAGAAAAAACATGAGCACCGTAGACTGATGGTGTTATAAATTTTTTTTAAGGTAATAAGAGAAGGCAAAAAAAATTGAGGGTGGGTGGATTTCACACAACTAGGATTTTAACCCCAAAAAGTCCATGTTTAGTAGTTTCATTTGGATCACCACATTCCAGAATGTACTGATTTTTTATATATTCATAGAAGAATGATGTGCCCACACTTAAGAAACTAATTTGTTAAAAGTTTAGGGTAACATTATGATATAGTTTCTTTATTTTACTAAAAAACAAAATAATAAAACATTAACTTACTCTTCATTATACCTTAAAGAGTGGATTCATAGCAGATGAATCCCAAATTAAATTTGTATTAATGCTTGATGGAAAGTCTCATAGAGGATTTCAAACAATTATTATGAAGTTTTATATCAAAGAATTTTAAGGGAAAATAAACCCTCACCAACAACAGATGTATGCATACCAGATAATCTAAGAAACGAGGGATGCATTTATCAGTCATCATGAGGAGACATATTTTCAGGTACATTGCGACTAATAATATGTTATTTAAAAATACATATATTAATAAAATTGTTTAAAAAATTTTATTTTATGAAATAAAAATTGAGTGCTAAAAATAAGCAATGGGCATAAAAACCAACGAACCCCTACCATAAAGTAATGACGGGGTACATTTCACTTGAAAAAAGTAAGTACATATTTGAAATATACTATAATAATTTTATATAACATGAAACAACATAATTATGTTCCTCGGTTTATATACAGATTGATGAATCTAAATCCAAAAACACATACATCCCACATCATGTGCTATGGGCAGAGGAATATATAAATAAATAAGGGATACTAATAGATGAAAACACACAAAAATTGTGCGAATCATGTGTAAGTATGGAATAATATATATTTTTCTTTTAATTGATATAATAAAAAAATGATAACTTATTTTCCAATATTTTTTTTATGTATGAATAAGAATCATCATCAGATGCACCGAATGAACAACTACTATTAGTGGCCTTGTAGCATCCAGAACAGTATGGCCACATTAGAGGTGTGGGTTTTGGGGTGACACCCAAAAAATATTTTAAAAAAATAAATAAATAGGAAGATAAAAATAAGAAAATTGAATAGTTTTAGGATTGATTAGATGCTATTGAATAAAATTTTAATTGGCAGTTAGAGTTGCTTGAAAATTTTATGGGAAGGAATCAAATAGAAGAAAAAACATAAGAAAAACCATTATGTGATGATCCCCCACACCCACCATCTTTGAGGTGATCCATTACATTCAAAGTGATGTCTTAGATGAGGTAATAAATATTCACATATATTTTTTTGTGAAATGTGAATTAGGAATACACTGATACCTTTATTATACTAATATTCCATAGGGAAAAATGATTGTGATTTATATCTATCAACACCCACCCATCACCCTGTTTTGAGGACTACTATGTTTAATATCCAATAAGATATTAAATAAAATACATCCAATGTGTCATGTGAGAGTTGGGATTAATATAGCTCATGAGACGAGCACCGAACTACCTATTCCACTTGATGATGTATATATTCATATACTCAAAAACGATATTGTAACATTCATAGAATGGCCATTAGATCTTGTAAAAAAACATACTGAAATAGAGAAATTCATTTCAAATTTATTTTTCTTTAAAATAATTAAAAAATTAATGAAAAAGGTTTGAACCAATGAATTTTATTAAAAAAGGAAAAAGGGAATGGGTGAAAAGAAAATTAAAATCAAAATTATCTAAAGGATCAACCAGCCAATAAAAAATATCTTTATAATTTAACTTTAACCCAGCCATTCAATTCCTGCATTTACTAACATTAAAGGTTCATACAAATACAAGTATACAAAGTGGTAGTAATTTCAAAGATGATTTTGAAGGAAAAAATATTTGGAGAGTCCATTATATACTATAATTCTCTTGATAATGTAAATGAAATACTTAAGTATTAATGGCTAGGAGTCTCAGTTGTAAATATATACATGAGCTATGCTTTCCTGATTTTTTTCCAATATCTGATTTACTATGGTAATTATGGATAAATAAAATTCATATTTTTTAGGCATATATATAAATACTATTTTAAGAGAAAACCCAATGACTATAAATTTGGAATCATTAGTCCTCACATCACTTCTACACAAGAACCCTCATTAGATTCAAATCAAATTGATGTAATAGTGGAAAAACTGGCTGCAGTGTTTGAACAAAAAATTACAGATGACATTATCTTATTATTACTAATGATGCAAGGGTAAAACTCTAAAATTTAATCATATGAAATATATTTTCATTAATTTGATTAATTATTCCCTTTTTATGAATCATTGATTACATATTGTAGTCAATTTGGATACTCTAAATATTTATTTTCTGGATTCACTACATGGATACCCAATAAACACATGTGATGACATCTGTAAATTTGTAATACACTACTTGAAGTGTTTTAGAACTAAAATTCAAGTTATAAATATTATATTATGTTTTAATGATAATTCTATTATGATAAGAAATTGTTTAAATATTGTTAAAATCATGGAATGAAAATAGTCCATGAGCACAAAGAGAATATCAAGTTCTATAAGTGGATAATTATTATGCTATATGTTATAATATTTCACTATCTAAACATATATCAAAACAAATTACTTATTTTTTTCAATGTTTCTATAGTGTCTAAAAAAATAAATAGATAATATTGTGGTTATTATGTTTTAAAAAGTTATGAAATATATCATATACCATCAATAAACTAGCATCCCTAAAGTGGCATTTTTTATGATAATTACAATTTCATTTAAAATATTCATTAATCATTTATGTATTTATATTTTTATAGTACTAACAAGACTGTATAAAGTCCTCATATTAATAATAAGAAATATATTTTTTTATAAATTAATTGGAATCATACTTTGTGTCATAATATACACATATATCATGAAGATGTGACTTTCTACTACTTATTTAGCTGATTTTATCATAATTCCATCTATTTTTTAGTTAATTTTCTTATCATTTTTAACTAATACTTATTTTGTTAATTTTCACAGAGATAATGATGAAATTAATTAATCAAAAAGTATAACTCACTCATTTAATATGATCATGAAACCAATAAGAATGATGCACTCATGATGATATAGTTATATTTTTATTCTCTAATACATTCAATATTACAGGTAGAACACTAATACATTTTAATTTCTTTAAAAATAACAAGTACTGTAATCAATTTGGTCAATTAAAGCAATTAGATCACTAATAACAAATAATGTCATGATAATTTTATCATGAAACATGTATAAGTGGTCTCACCCACTTATAATGCATCCCAAGTTGTCAACAAGTAGTACTAACTTCTGATATTCAGGGATGTCCCTCAATTTTACCCAACAACCTATGATTTCCTATAGAAATATACACCTATCCATTGATATATAATTAATATTCTAATTTACTCTTATATTATAATTAATGAATCTTACGTTTCATATCAATACGATGCACAATGTGATTAGTTTGACTCCAATTGTGTCTTTTTATTTAAAATTGACATTAATTTTAGTAAAATGGACAAGTGAAATACTCAAAATCGAGTAAAATCTTTCAGATTATTTTTATACACTAGAATAATGATCAATAAGTCATTTTTTATGTCTATTAATTATCTACACCTCAATCTGATAAAAATTGTTCCTAGTATGACTCAAAGTGGTCGTTATCAGTCTAAAATAGACATTTTAGTTCAAAACATGTGTCACTCACTGATAACTAAGAAAACATGCTCATATATTCATAATAATTTAAGAAAATTATTCATAAGTCATTTTTTATTTAAAGTATTCCTTATCAAGTCAAACTGATGCACGATGTGACTGGTATGACTCAAAGTGAGTGTTTTCAGTTTAAAATGACATTTTAGTGAAAAAGACAAGTGACATACTCAAAACTAAGAAAAACATTCATATTGTTTTGATAATTTAGTATAATTATTCATAATTCATTTTGATGTGTAGGAATCATCCCCACCTTAATATAATGAAAATTTTTCCCTATACGACTCAAAATGCCTTTATTAGTTTAAAATTGACATTTTAGTTCAAAACATGTGTCACTCACTAAAAACTAAGAAAACACACTCTGATTATTTTGATAATTTATTAAAATTATTCATAAGTCATTTTTTATGTGTAGGAATCAATATAATGTCAAATCGACACATGATGTGATTAGTATGACTCAAAGTGTTTGCTATCATTTTAAAATCAACATTTTTGTTCAAAACATGTGTTACTGAAAACCGTGAAAAAATTCTATGATTGTGTTGATAGTTTAGGAAAAAAACTCATAAGTCATTTTTATGTCTAGAAATCATTCTCATGTGAAACCAACACATGATGTGACTGGAATGACTCAAATTACATGTTTTCAGTTTAAAATGACATTTTTGTAAAAAACTCTATTGGCATACTCAAAAACAAGAAAACACATTCAAATTTTTTATACTTTAGGAAAATTACCCATAAGTAATTTCATATGATCAGTAATCTTTTAAACCTCAATAAGAGATATGATGTGCCCAATATGACTCAAAGTGTTCGTTATTATTTTAAAATTGACATTTTAGTTCCAAACACAAGTCACTCACTCAAAACCAAGAAAAGACCCTAATTTCCTATAATTTAGGAAAATTATTCATAAGTCATTTTTGGTGTGTAGGAATTATTCTTACATCAAACTGACACATTTTGTGACTAGTATGACTCAAAGTGTGCATTTTTTTGTTTAAAAAGAACATTTTTGTAAAAAATAGAAGTAACATACTTAAAAATAAGATTTTTTTTATTGTTTTATACATTATAAATACAATCCAAAAGTCATTTTTAACATATAAGAATCATTAACACCTCAATATTATGCACAATGTAACCAGTATAAATCTAATTTTTGTTATTTAAAATTGACATTTTAGTTTAAAACACAAGTGACATACTCAAAACCACGAAAAAATATTCAGATTGTTTTTATAATTTTTGAAAATTATCTATAAGTCATTTTTGATTTATAAGAACCAGAATCACCTCAATCCAATATATGGTGTGACTGGTATAACTCAAAGTGTCCATTATCATTTTAAAATTTACATTTTATTTCAGAACATGTGTCACTCATTGAAAATTGAGAAAACTTTCTTCGAGTATCTTGATATTTTGTGAAAAGGATACATAATTAATTTTTAAGATTTATGAATCAGTATCACAAAAATCAGACACATGATGTGAATGATATGACTCAAAGTTCATTTTTTTATTTTAAAATGACATTTTAGTAAAAAACACAAGTGACATACTCAAAACTGAGAAAATGAATTTGGATTATTTTCATACTTTAGGAAAGTGTTCCATAATTTATTTATAATGTGTAAGAATAACCCATACCTTAATTTGATACTTGTTGTGACTGATATGACTCAAAGTTCTTATTTTTATTTTAAATTTACATTTTAGTAAAAAAGACAAGTGAGATACTCAAAACCAATGAAACAAATTCTGATTATTTTGAAACTTTAGTAAAAAAATTAAAAAGTAATTGTTGACTTGTATGAATCATCCTCACCTCAATCCAATACACATTGTGACTGATATGACTCAAATTGTCTATTATCAATCTAAAATTGACATTTTAGTTCAAAACATTTGTCACTCATTGAAAACTAAGAAAAAACACTTAGATTGTCTTGATACTTTAGAAGAATGATTCAAATGTCATTTTTAATGTGTAAGAATTAGTCTCACATCAAACTAACACATGATGTGACCGGTATGAATCAAAGTGCATGTTTTTAGTTAGAAATGATATTTTAGTAATAAATATAAGTGATATACTCAAAACCATGAAAAAATATTCAGATTTTCTTGATACTTTAGGACAAAGATCCATAATTCATTTTTGATGTGTAGGGATCATCCCCATCTCAATTTGACTCTCGATGTGTCCATTATGACTATAAGTGTGTCCTTTTATTTAAAATTAACATTTTATTCATGTATTGTTTCAAATTATATTTAATTTATTTATTTATAGTATTACAAACATAATAATTTTTTCTTATATAGGTGGATTATTTTTCTCATGTTGGGGTGATTTTTTTGGAAACTGATACCATGAGCGTGATTTTTTGTGAGGGGGTTAGGTGCCAAAGAAAATGAAACATTATTGTTTTAAAATTCTAGTGATATTACTTGATATTGTAATTATAAAAAAAATTGTTTTAAATTTCTATAATATAGTGATTTTATGGAATTATGATTTAATTTTTATTTTAATTAAATTATTATGAAATTTCCATAGACATGAAGTAGCTTTAGTATGCTATAATTCAAAAAACACATTGCAGTAGAAGGGCATTTATTAGCAATAAAAAGTGCTGATAAAGGGGTCCCCCTTTTAATGATTATTTGGAAAATAGTTCTTTTTAATGTCGTTAAATCCCATTTTTCATGTTGTTAAAGGGATGATCTATGATAATGGTGATTAACCGGTGTAACTCAAACATGGGTGGCAGTGGAAATGCTGGAGGGTGGGATGGTGTTTCCTTGAGTCCAATGTGGTTAAGTGGATTGAAAATTGATAGGCGGATGGATGGGAAAGATGGAAACATAACTCTAGGTTAAATTGATTAAAAATATGGTCTCTTTTGGTGATTTATCATCTGTCTCTTAGATTCCATCGAATTTTATTATATTCAAATCGTTGCTATAAAACATGATTTTAATAGCATTGAAAATTGTTTTTTTATGATATTTAGAGAATGAAATAAAATACACTTTCCCCTTTATTGAATAAAATAAATAAATTAAAAGGGGGACCAAAAGGGTTCATATAAGCACACTTCCCAGTTCCATCAAAAGGAATCAAATAATAAACATAATAGTCATAATACATCAGTTGATTTCTAAAATAAAATTCATCATGTGAATGACAACTATAACATGTGTCTTTGTGATCTAGAAATCATAACTCTATGAAAATGAGAATAGTATTTTATCTTTCAAGTCTTCTAGGTGAAAATATTTGAAAGCCTTTATTTTCAACCTCATATGATCTTGAATTTTGTAAATAAAAGGATGAACCAGTTATACTTATTTTTGAACAAAAATCCATATTGATAAGAATAACATCACACTTGAGAAACTACAATTTATTTAGGATGAACTAATCCTGGGTGATGGACTGCCATCATCAATGTCTACCCAACTTGCTTAAATATTATTTAGCTCCAAGATTAAATGGAAATACCCTATTCACCTGCTACTAGTCCTCCTGGTCATGCATCCAATACTTGATCATTTATATAATTTTATTTTGTACATCCATCAAGTGAAAAAAATGATACGGAACCTCCCTTGGGATATCTTGTATGAGACACTCTTGATTTTCTCCCTTGTCCAGCAGTAACTACATCTAGATTATAAGGGGTACTAATCAAATTAATTTAAAAATTCATTAACCTCCCAATCAATATGAATATTACCTAAGACCAAGATTGATATTAAATATTCATGTTGTGATAGCACCCTTGACCTCCCCAACCATGAGGACGTCACCCCCTCCTCTAACTTTTTACAAGTTGCCACGTATTTGTATGATTAGTAGAATCACCCTCTATGGAGAAATTAATTGTGAAACTAGGATTTCATAATGTTTTCAATTTTAAATATAAATTGTTTATTATTTTTACAATTTGAATTGATTTATATGAATTAAAAATTATAGAATTTTATTTTTCTCAAATGTTTTATGATGGTTTTGAATTTCTACTTGGGCTTCTTCTATGTTGGGCTGTTGATTCCCATATAGAGCTATTCTTTGGGCCTCTATGTGTGGACTATTATTCTTTGGAATTTCTATCATGAAAATACTTTCTATATTGTTTAGTGGACATTGATCATTGATGATTCTTATTTTATCTTTGTCTTCCATTTGTTCCGGGCACTCGAGTGTGCCATTTGGTGTTCTATTCAGTATGGACGCATAGTCTTTTTTGGTTGGTTGGTGTTTTTCAAGGGATAAATGGAATATAGGGAAATTGATCTTCCCATTCACCAATTCTCTTCAATTGATTCATTAATTATGAATTACATTTGTGTTTCTCTAGTCCAACAGTGTAAAACCCTAGCATTAGCGATTGTCCCCACTTCAGTGGTGAAACTTGTTCTTTCCATCTTCCAAGCATACACTACTAGTGTACCACTTATTGTGGAGATCCAATGATGGTGTTATTTAATATATAAGATTTTTGGATGAGTACTTTAGTGAAGATAAATTCATAATAGGTTAGATCCATTATCAGTTTGAGAACATGATTTGTAACAGCTTATGAAAAGAAACTTGAAGAGAACTGGGCTACTGAACCCATGAATCTATTATTGTAAATATTTCTACCCTACTTATCATTTTTTTAGATTCAGTTCTTCAAATATTTCTTCACTATATTCAATTTCACTTAACATATATGTTGTAATAATTCTATTCTTTTAATCATTAATAAAACACATGTGTCATGTGGTAATCATGTCATGCAAGTAGGTCCCAAAGGGATTGAAGAACTTAAATCCTTGTGTTATTTACTTATTTCTTAAATTATTTCATCTTTTAGGTTTAGTTTTTTTTACATTTGACTTATGTAATCAAAAGTACCAATTTTTTTGATATGTTTCAAGTGTTCTTCCTACTTCCCGTGCACCATAAACCCTCAAAAAGTTGTTTTAAATCCATATTGGTTCTCTCTTTTTAGTTGAATATCTTTCTTTCTTTCTGATTGCGTTTCTGTATTATTTTCCACACTTTAACCTCATCTCAATTCACCTATTTTCTCTTATGATTATGATTAAAGACAATGTAACCTTTATAGTTCCTTAAAATTTTATATCTGGTTTGATAAACATGTTTACCCGATGAAATCAGCTAGTTATTGGGGGTGTATGCTTAACGTTTTCTGAAAAAACTCGGTATCAAATCATTTGGGTAAACATGTCTACAAATAGGTATGAAATTGAGAAATTTGATGATGAAAATGACTTTAATTTATGGGTAATTAATATGAGATCCTTTATAGTACAGTAAGGATTAATTAATCCCCTATACTAGCCTAAGAAACCTATTATAACTATATTTGAAACTAGATATAATTCCACTGAATATCAATATGTATCCCTTGATTTTTTAGTTAAGGCACTTAGTTCACCGCTTCTTTCTTTAGGAGATAAAGATATTAGGGAAGTTTCCTTTGAAACTACTATTGCCGGTATATGTCTTAAACTAGAGTAATTATACATGAATTTTTTTTGGTATGTGGGATTTATAAGAAACACCAAATGTTTAATTTTAAAATGAAACATGGTAGTTCCATTAAATCCCATTTAGATGAATTTAACAAATTCATGTTAGATCTACCCAAAATATATGAAACTTCTGATGATGAAGATATAGATATGATCCTTATAATTTATTTATAAAATTCCTACAACACTTTAGTCAAAAAAATGATATATGGTCATGACTCTTTAACCCTTGAATAGTTTAAGTCCACCCTTCTCTCTAAATAATTACATTGAAAACCTAGAATAAAAGGCATGGTAGAGAGTTTTCTTACTAGGTATAGACTATAATCTAAGGGTAAAAAGAATGATTTTAATAAGGATAAATTGAAAAAAGAATAAGAAGCACAAACCTAGGTCTAATTCTAGGGAAAGAAAAACTATTTTCTTTCATTGTGGTAAACTCAAACACACTAAGCCCAAGTGTATGAATATTAAATAAGAAATTGAGTCTAAACATCCCTCTAAATAGTCCCTTATTGTTGATTCTGGTTATGACATAGTCTAATTGTTGAATGTTTCTATCTATTCCCTCAACCATGAGTGGGGCCTTGACTCAGGATACTCATTCCACATGTTTCCTTTAAGATAGTCATTCCTAGAATTTGTAGAAAGATTGGAAGGAGATGTCATGTTAGGGAATAATAAGTGGTGTAAAGTAGAGGTAATGGTTTATGTTTTGATAGAACTTGATGAACAATCTACCATCACTTTTCTTGATGTTATGTGGGTTCCAAACCTCCATAGAAACCTAATTTCTATAGGGATTCTAGAGAAAAAGGGGTTCAATTTTATGTCTAAATCTGGCTATCTAAAAATTTCCAAAGGCTATAGAACTATCATAAATGGTTATCTCATTAATGGTATGTATGTTTTGAATAGAAAACTCATTAAAGACAGTTGGGAAGTGTTTATACCACTAATATTGATAATACTCTATTATAGTATAGGATATCGGGGCATGTAAGCTCCAAGGGTCTAGAAGAACTCAACAAGAAAGGGTTTTTTATTAGAATTACAACTAGAAACCTTCCATTTGGTTAAGATTGTGTGATGGGTAAGGATAAGAGAGTCACCTTTAATAGGTCTAAATTTAAAGATGATTACCCCTTAGAATATATACATTTTGACATATAGAGACTAGTTAAGACTACCTTTCTTAGTATAGGTTCATATTTTGTCACCATTATAGATGAATTATGTAATGTCCTAGAAATTCCGTATAATATTTTTAATTATATGGAACTATTTCAAGACCGTGAAATCTGATGGCACATGATTCTGAGGCCCGGAGTGCCCGGAATGGTCTGTCAAAGTTTTATTAAACTTTAAATAGTGTGCGTAAGCAGTTTTCTAGAAAAAGTGGAATAACTCTTAAGCGGTTACTCGGATCAGAAATTTGAGGGCACCATTGCATTGAATATAGAGGGTTTACCCTAGGCACGACTTAATTTCTGTTTGTGCGGGACTCTTGTGAGAAAACCCAAAAATGGCATAACAATAAATAAAATAATTAAATAAATTATTTTATTTTTCAAATGCTTATAAATCACAAACGGTAGATCATATTAAAAATCCAAGACCACTGCTGAACTCATGAGGGCATGCTTTATTTTATAAGATACCAAATTTGGCCAGCACGGGCCACCAGTGAAAGTTAGTTTTTGCCCGTAAATAAAATAATTAAGTGACAATTATTTTATTGTAAAATATATAACTTTTAAATGGTGGCTCAGATTGGAAATATGAGAGTACCATTGGGTTTTTTGGGGCATGTTTTACTTGGGAAGAGCCGAACCTTGACCGACGCGGGTCGAGGGTGTCTATTAATAATTTTCCAAAAAAAATTCGGGTACGTTCAGTAAAAGTGCAAGCGAAATTTTGTACCATTTGAACCAGTGCTCAGAAATGAAATCTAAGGGCACCGTTGAACTCATAGTGAAGAAATTCACTTAAGGATACCTTCACCTCAACTGAAGTTAGTCGAGGTTGAAAGTTAACTTTTCACATATTCGTGAAATAATAAAATAAAATAAAATGGTGTAACATTTTAATTTTTTTTTCTTTTGAAACTTCCATGTAGATGTTTCACAGGTGGGGACCACTGAACTAAAACCTCCCATGAGAGATTATAATGGTCGAGACCACCCTAACTAACCCCCCATAAGAGGTTATGATGGTGGGGACCACCCAAGGCTTGAAACCTCTTGAACTCCCCTGATAAGTGTGAGAAACCTCTTGGACTCCCTCCAACCTTAATTGTGCCAACCCAACAAATAATTATTATTCCAACCTATGTAATTAATTATCCTTATTTGAAATTATGACAACATATTCTATAATGTTAGCTAATTCATTTTTGGTGGAATTGGAGGAAACTCTTGGAAAAAGGGAGAAACTTATAGCCTTGGGAGAAAGCACGCCAACGAAGAATGCCAACAAAGAATGCCATCGAAGAACGTTCTTCGGAAATCAAGGAAGAGGATGATGTACGAGCCCATCATCGAAGCGTGGTTTCAGAAGAAACAATCGCTGGCACCCCCCTTCATCTTCTTCGACTTCTTTCTCGCGACCTCCCTTGACAAATCAAACGAGGTTGGGGGTTATTATTGAATTCTTGAATTCTCTCGATTAATTTCCCCGTTCTTGGAAAGCATGGCGAATGCGGATCAACCAAGACGAGTTGATCCATGATTCATATAAAATTGTATAGTTTGTCTTCATAACTCTTGATTTTTCCATCGAGTCGCTTGCTACCACTCTAACGTGGAGTGTGTGAGCCAAACAAACATGGCCCGACCCCTCCATCGTTCTGCTTCTTTGGTGTGTTCTTCACAATGGACGAAGGCGACTAAGGCAATGCCACCGCCACCCGCGACCTTCGCGCCCTGCGGAGCTCTGACGCCCGCGGCCTTGCATCACTGCCCCATGGCCCGCTGCACTACCACCGCTGCCCCACTTCAGCCCCACCTCGGCCCCATCGCGCCGCCCGCGGCCCCCCCATGCCACCCCGCTGCACCGCCGACGCCGTCTGGGCTGAGCCGCCACTCGAGCCGCCACTACCATATAGGCCAAACCGTCACCATCCAAACTGTCACCACTGTTCGGGCCAAGCCACCGCCCGAACCACCGCCTGAGCCGCCGCCGCCTTCTGAGCCACTACTAGCGTCCGGGCCAAGCCACCCCCCAAACCGCTGCCACCCTTCCAGCCAAACGGCCCCCACCGAGCCGCTCCACAGCCTCGCTCCCTCACGGCACCCTCCATGACCCTCTCCATTCTCACAACCACACACAACCCTCCGCGACCCCTCACAGCCTGCTGGGCCAGACCCAGCGAGTCGGGCTAGACCTAATGGGTTAGGCTTGGTCAGTCCAAACCAGGTCAGACCGGACCTAGGCCCACTATGTCCCATTTACGCTCTTTTGGCCATAACTTTGGAACCAGACATCCGTTTGACGAATCGTTAGTGGATGTGGGTACCTTGGAGCAAGATGGTCCCTTTATGTTTACCCCATTGGAGATTTGAATTAAGTTGGGATACGATCAGGTTGGATTGATTATGAATCCAACCGGCCCCCCAGGACTAAAAGACTAATAACTCACAGACCGGGCTTCCGATTGACGCACCATCTCTTGCATTGAGACCCATATGACATGGCAGTCCTTTGAGATACTTCTTGGGGGGACATATTAGCAGCTGGAGAATCAAACAGTGGATTAGGGAGCAGACTCTCTTGGAGGCGAGGAATCCTAGTACGAAAACCCAGTAGCTGGCTGAGATGAGAAGAGTGCTCCTAGATATCTTGTGTAGGTCATCTCCTAGATATCCTAAGCGGGTCAGCTCCTAGCGATCCTGTTTGGGTCAGATCCGAGTGATCCTCTATGGGTCAGCTCTAGCGATCCTGTGTGGGTCAGCTCCTTGCGATCCTGTGTGGGTCAGCTCCAGCGATCCTGTGTGGGTCAGCTCCAGTGATCTTGTGTGGGTCAGCTTCTAGTGATCCTGTGTGGGTCAGCTCCTAGCGATCGTGTGTGGGTCTGCTCCAATGATCCTATGTGGGTCAGCTCCTAGCGATCTTGTATGGGTCAGCTCATATTGATCTTGTGTGGGTCAGCTCCAGTGATCTTGTGTGGGTCGTCTCCTAGCAATTCTTTGTAGGTTAGCAGTAGGGCCTCTTAACGAAGTAGGATGATTTAGTAGTTACATCTCATCATCTTTACTACCGTACAAAAAGATATACCTAGTGTGAGCTAAGTTTGTACCTGTGTGGTAATTTTCTTCATGGTAATAACTTGGTGGTATTCATCTGTGTGGCATACCTATGTGGTACTTGTCTTTGTGGTTTTCCTTCATTTGTGGAATAGTTGAGCTTTGGGATTTTTGGTTAGACCTTGTGTTTCATCATGATTGAGATGGGTATATTTGTTAACTTAGGTATATGAATGGGCATATACCTAAGTAGGGTTGATAGTTGACTTCATGCTTTGAGGTTTGTCCTATGTGGATTTTGTGAGACCATTAGGGTCTCAGGTTCCCTAATGAGTATCATTATACTCACCCCTGCATGGGCTATGCCCGCACCTTGTTTTGTTGGATACAGAAGACAGACAGTGCTGATCGAGGTTGAGAGTACTAGGACTGGACGGTGCTCGGAGGTGGGTCATACGGTGTGTCAGTATGCAGAGGATACGGGTGGACGTGGAGTGCTATGGAGGCAATTTGTACCTACCTTTTAGTCAGGAAGCCGGAGGATGACTCGGTAGCTGCATTTCTTGTACATCATTTGTACTTATACTATTACTGTGGGGCTTGTATTTCGGCCCCTTTTTACTTTCAACACGCTTTTTCTATATAGTTGATTTGCATTCGTATCTTGTTGTGTGCCTGGTTGTGTGTGTTTATCGGTTATAAAGGAAATGTATTCCCAGATTTAGGTAATATTCCTTTAGTTCTAGTCAGAAACCCCTGGTCTATGGAAGGCGGACTTGGGGTTAGTCACGACATGGGCCCCGAGGGACGAGTCATGACAAATTGGTATCAGAGAGAGGTTCTACCGTAGAACATTGCACTTTGATATTTTTAACGCCAATAGTGTTAAGTGCAGTGAGTGTGGTTATCAGTTTAGGAAATCCAGTGTTGGTGCGGCGACCGACACATCCATACACCAGGACCCTGACTTCTGATTTCTGACTCAGTGCACAAAAACACTGATTGTGTGTGTGTTTTAAAATTTTTTCTTGTGTCTTCTTAAGTCAAATAACTAGTTATAACTAAATTACCATGGAACACAGTTTTCTTATCAGGTTGTTGTTGCATAGACAACCATCTAGGATTCCTGAGAGTCTACATGATGATGGCCCAATGAGCGACGAGGCTCCGGTGTAGGGCCCTCTTACTATGTTGGCGCCTTTGGGTGGTGTACCTGCAGCACCACCACCTGTTGGGCAGAAAATACCACCAGCTGCACTAGAAGATGTTGCACGTATACTGAGTGTGTTGCACAAGTTCTAGTAGTAGAGGACTTAGAGGTTTTGAGGCGTGACAGATTCCTACACAGCTGAGGGATGGCTGGAGGCAATTGCAAGAATTTTTCGCCTGGTTGAGACACCAGTAGAGCATATGGTGATCTTAGCTACTAGTATTTTTTAGCGAGTGACCATGAGGATGGTCCACATAGTGATGAGTCTTAGGTACGTAGACCATTACCCGAGATAGTACCTTCGGGTAGCGTGCCAGCTATATCACTACCCATTGGTCAACAGCTACAACTGGTGGTACTGGTAAAGGGCACATATAGGTTTGTTCCTTAAACGAGTTTCAGCATCAGATACCCCTCAGGATCCGAGGCGATCCTGACTCACAGGTGGCTGAGGACTGGCTTGAGGAGCTGTTTGAGAGTTCTCTAGAGCTTCTACAACTTTGGTAGGATGACATGGCTAGATGAGTATTCATCGAGGCATACCGACCTTTCATAGTACTTGATTAATACGATACGATTAGTGATTCAGGGCTTGTACTTCTGAGCGAGGTGTGTTTAAGGACATCTAAGCCAGTACTATTCCTCTATGCATTCCTACTTATGTTAGGGTGATAGAGAAAACCTTTGTGGTTAAATGTTCATTGGCTGAGTGGATACAGCCAGTGAATGTTAATAGTGGGAAAGCAGAAAACTGGCACCAGTCTTAGAGACTTGGGCATGTAAGATGTTTCGGTAAGAGGATGTGAGAGGGACAAATGAATCTACATGGCATCATACATGGAAGAAGATCTAAGAGAGCAGCATGAGGTGGTGTACATTTCGACATGTCACAACCACCCCTTTTTGTGGACCCCACCAGGCTCAGGGAGCTGGAGGACATGGGAAAAGGGTTGCTTCATGTTGTCAAGTAGTGCTACCAAAGGGCTCTAGGAATGATTCTAGGTATAATCTATGTCTACGACAAGCTGTTGTATCAATAGACATTGGTACCAATCATTCCTTCCTTCCAAGAATCTTGTCCAAGACCTAGAGTTTCCAGATAAACCATTGACTTGTACCACACATCTAGAGATAACTTTGGGAGGAGACTCAATAATCTCACTTACAATGATGGTGTGATCTGACCCTTGAGGCGAGAGTTTCGGTTGGAACCACTTGGTGGCAGCGTCGAGGCCTTACGAAGTTATTTTGGGTATGGATTGGACATCCACAGTTCATTCCCAAATTGACTATATTAAGAAAAAAGGATTTAGTTTACCTAAAACTTTGGAATGGGGTTTTCCTTGTTCGGTGAAAAAGGAAACCCGGGCAGCATGGAATAAACTCATGCATAGAAGTTTTTAGTTTTTAGTTCCAGAAAAGAGTGGCAGAGCATGGGGAAATTTTTTCAAAAGATGTTTCCATGAATACCTCCCTGAAGGGAGAGGGACGTTTGCTTTGGCTAGGTACTATTGAAGATTGGTACCCGAATTCTCCAGGGTAGCGACACCTTTATCAGTATTGATGAAGAAGGGGAAACCTTTTGTTTGGTTGGAGAGATTCCATCATAGTTTTTAGGAGCTGAGGTAGAGGATGACTAGTGCACCCATCTTGAGGCTACTAGAGGAGGGAATAGGGTACGTAGTCTACTTTAACGCATCAGGGACTGGGCTCGGATGTGTCCTGATGTAGGAGTGAGTAGTGATCACATATGGTTCTCGACAACTGAGACAACACGAGATGAACTATGCTACCCATGACCTGAAATTAGTAGAAGTGGTCTTCACCTTGAATATTTGGTGACATTACTTGATGGGCGAGCATTTTACAGTCTACTCATATCACAAAAGTCTCAGGTATATCTTCTCTCAGAAGGACCTGAACCTAAGACAACGACATTGTCTTGAGTTCCTCCAGGACTATAACATCGAGATAGTCTATACTCCTGGGAAGGGGAACGTTGTAGCAGATGCACTCATCAAAAGATATGGTATACAACTACTAGGTGAGGCGATGAAGTAACTTGACACATTGTAAATATAATTTGTGGAACGGGATGGAGCAGCTTTTCTTCAGTCTCTTACAATCACTCCCCCAATTCATCAGTGAGTCAGGGAGGCACAACGTGGGGATGCTGACTGCGAGAATCGAAATGCTCAGATATCCACAGTATAGGCACCAGATGGATTTTCTGAAGGTGGGGAGAATGTATTTCTCTTCAGAGGATGTACCGTGGTACCCGTGTCTCTTTGAGAGGAATTGTTGATGGAGTCTCATACATCTCCTATGAAGGTACACCCTGGTGTGGTGAAAATGTATCAGGACCTTCAGCAACAACACTGGTGGCTAGAGATGAAGAAACCAGTGGAAGATTTTGTATCACGATGCCTCATTTGTTAGCAAGTGAAAAATGCTCAGAGCCGGTAGAGATCTTCTGCCGACAGGAGGAGGGAGACCATGTCCTCCTATGGGTCTCACCTTGATGAGGTTTGTAGAGTTTTGGCCAAGGGGGAAAGTTATCACTGAGGTTTGTTGGTATTTTTCTAATCCTTCGGAGGATAGGATAGTTAGAATACCGCTTGGCTCTTCCACCACAGTTGGAGAGGGTACGCGATGTCTTCCACGTATCCCAACTGAGGGGATACATGCACAACCCATATCACATCATCAACCACGTCGAGCTGGACTTAGAAACTGGGGCGTCATATAAAAATGTTCCAATGGAGATTGAGGATCAAAAATATTGGGTCGTTTGTGTACGGTTGATACCTCTGGTGCACGTAAACTAGTAGCACGAGATCCTCCAGGAGAGCACATGGGAGTGGGAGGCTCAGATTCGTGCTCAGTACCCTCTTTTGGTTGTTTTGACTTTGTTTTGAATTTTGAGGATGCAAATACCTAAGGTGGGGAGGATTTAATGTCCAAGAAATTCTGTATAATTTTTTTTAATTATATGAAATTATTTTGAGACCAAGAAATTTGACGGTGCATGATTCCAAGTCCCGGAGTGCCAAGAATGGTCTATCGAAGTTTTATTAAACTTTAAATAGCACTCGTAAACAGTTTTCTGGAAAAAGTCAAATAACTCTTAATCGGTTACTCAGATTAGAAATCCGAGGTCCCAGTTGCGTTCAAGATGGCAGGTTTACCCAAGGCGCAACTTAAGTTCAGTTGGCGTGGGCCTCATGTGAGAAAACAAAAAAATGGCCTAATTATAAATAAAATAATTAAATAAATTATTTTATTTTTAAAATTCTTATAACTCACAAATGGTAGCTCGGATTGAAAATATGAGACCACCGCTAAACTCACGAGGGCATTCTTTATTTAAGTAGATAATAACTTTGGCTGGCGTGGGCCACCAGTGAAAGTTAGTTTTTTTTCGTAAATAAAAATAATTAAGTGAAAATTATTTTATTGTAAAATCCATAATATTTATATGGTAACTCGAATTGGAAATCCGAGATTACCGTTGGGTTCGTTGGGGAGTGTCTCACTTGGTCATAGCCTAACCTTGACCGGTTCAGGTTGAGGGTGTCTGTTAATAATTTTCCAAACTTTTTTTTGTGTACATTCAGTAAACGCGCAAGCGGCATTTTGTAACTTTTGACCCGATTCTTGGAACTGAAATCCGAGGGCACCGTTGAACTCGTAGCGCCGATATTCACTAAAGGAGACATTCACCTCGACCAAAGTAGGTTGGGGGTAGAATTTAGCTTTTCACATATTCGTGAAATAATAAAATAAAATAAAATGGTCTGACATTTTATTTTTATTTTCTTTTGAATCTCCCATGAGGATGTTTCACAGGTGGGGACCACTAAACTAAAACCTCCCATGAGAGGTTATGGTGGTGGGGACCACTCGAACTAACCTCCCATGAGAGGATATGATGGTGGGGACCACCCGGGGCTTGAAACCTTTTGAATTCCCCTCATAAGTGTGAGAAATCTCTTCGACTCCCTCCAACCTTAATTGTACCAACCCAACAAATAGTTAATTATGCCAACATATGTAATTAATTATACCAATTTAAAATTATAGCAACATATTCTATAATGTTGAAAAAAATCATTTTTGGTGGAATAGGGGGAAACTATTGTTAGAAGGGAGAAACATAGAGCCTTGGGAGAAAGCACGCCAATGAAGAATGCCAACGAAGAACACCATCGAAGAACATTCTTCAAAAATCAAGGAAGAGGATGACATACGGGCCCATCATCGAAGCATGGTTTCAAAAGCAACGATTGTTGGCACCCCCTCCTTCTTCTTTGAATTCTTTCTCGTGACCTCCGTCGATGAATCAAACGAGGTAGGGGGTTATTATTGAATTCTTGAATTCTCTCAATTAATTTACTCGTTCATTGAAAGCATGGCGAACATGGATCAACCAAAATGAGTTGATCCACGATTCATATTAAATTGTAGAGTATATCTTCATGACCCTTGATTTTTCTATTGAGCCGCTTGCTTCCGCTCTAACGCGGAGGGTGAGGGACAAACAAACATGGCCTGACCCCACCGTCATTCTGCTTCTTTGATGTGTTCTTCACAATGGACGAAGGTGATGAAGGCGACAAAGGCAATGGCCCCTCCGCCTGCGGCCTCTGCACCTCATGGCACTCAGCCAGTCGCGACCTTGATGCCCCACAATGTGGCCCACTGCTTCCCCGCCCTGCTACCACCTTGGCCCCGCTGCACTCCCTCGGCCCCGCTGCACCACCGGTGGCCCCGCCGCGCTGCCTTGGCCCCGCCGCACCACCCGTGACCCCACCACCATCGTCCGAGCTGCCGCTAATATTCGGGCCGAGCTGCCACCTCTGTTTGGGCCGAGCAGCCACCCAAGATGCCGCCACAATCAGTGCTTCCGCCACCACTTGAGCCACCGCCACCATCCGGGCCGAACCGCCGCTGTCCAAGCCGTCTCCATCTTATAGGCCAAACCGCCGCCGTCCAAGTTGTCGCCGCGGTCCAAGCCACTGCCATCGTCCGAGATAATGTCGCCATCTGGGCCGAGCTATCGTCGTAGTCCGAGACGAGCCACTGCCGCCTTTTGGCCACCGCCACCATTCGGGCCAAGCCACCCCCCAAACCGTCGCCTCCCTTCCAGTTGAACCTGCTCGGCCGAGCTGCTCCGCAACCTCACGCCATCGCGACACCCTCTACGGCCCTCCGCGGCCCCACGACCACCCGCGACCCTCTATGGCCCCTCGCGGCCTGCCGAGCCAGACTCAACGGGCCGGGCCGGACCCAGTGGGTTAGGTCGGGTCGACCAGAATCGGGTCAGCCCAGGCCCGGTCAGGCTAGGTCGGTCCAACCGTGTCAGACCAGACCCGGGCCCACTACGACCCATTAACACTCTTTTGGCCATAACTTTGGCACCGTATGTCCGTTTGATGAACCGTCAATGTCACTAGGTACCTTGGAGCGAGATAGTACTTTTATGTACACCCCACTAGAGATTTGGATTACGTTGGTATACAGTCATATTGGATCGAGCATGAATCCAACCGGGCCCTCGAGACTAAATGGATAATAACTCACATACCTGGTGTTTGATTGATGCACCGTCTATTGCGTTGAGACCCCTCTTACATGGTGGTCCTTTGAGATACTTCTTGGTGGGAGATCATGGTAGTAGAAGAATAGACCAATGGATTGGGGAGCAGACTCTCCCATAGACGAGCAATCCTAGTGGGGAAACCCAATAGCTGGATGTGACGAGAAGAGTGCTCCTAGCTATCCTGTGCAGGTCAGCTCCTAGCTATCATGTGCGAGTCTGCTCTTAGCTGTCCTATGTGGGTGAGCTCCTAGCGATTCCGTGCGGGTCAACTCCTAGAGATCTTTTGTGGGTCAGCTCCAGCGATCCTATGTGGGTTAGCTCCGGCAATCCTGTGTGGGTTAGCTCCTAGAGATCCTGTGTGGGTCAGCTCCTAGTGATCCTGTTTGGGTCAGCTCCAGCGATCCTGTGTGGGTCATCTCCTAGGGATCCTGTGTGGGTCAGCTCCTAGCGATCCTGTATGGGTCAGCTTTAGCGATCTTGTGTGGGTCATCTTCAACGATCCGATGTGGGTCAGCTCGTAGCGATTATGTGCAGGTTAGAAGAAGAGCCACTTAATATAGTAGGATGATTTAGTAGTTATATCTATTCATCTCTACTACTGTACCAAAAGATATACCTGGTGTGAGCTGAGTTCGTACATGTGTGGTACTTTTCTTCATGGTAATACCGTGGTAGTATTCTTCTGTGTGGCATACCTATGTGGTACTTTCCATTTTGGCTTTTCTTCTTTTGTGGAATAGTTGAGATTTGTGATTTTGGGTTAGACCCTATGTTTCCTAATGATTGAGATGGGTATACTTGTTAACTTAGGTATATGTATGGGCATATACCTAAGTAGGGTTGAGAGTTGACTTCATGATTTGAGGTTTATTGATAGAGAAAATATTTTCAATTAATTTATACTAAATATCATTGTTTTAAACCCACAAAAGTGTTCCTCTAAGAATAATTGTTTCATTTTTAGGATATTTGTGTTATTTTGAGCTGAATAGTAAAAATGGGCAATTTTGGATTTTTAACAGTTTTAAATTATTTATGTAGTTTTGCCATAAAATTATCTAAAATATTTCAAATTTAAAAATTATTCTTTTTACAGATTCTACACATCCAGGGCTTCATTTACTAATTTTAGACTAAAATCTGAATTGGTCATATGGAATCTCAAAAGAATCTCACAAGTGGGTGCATGAAAACTGTTCACAGTTCTGCTGATTTTTGGTGTGGGGTCCATAACGCATTCATGTTGGGCCCATATGTTGTAAAATTTGGTGGTGAGATGCAAAAGGAGTTTTTGGTCATCTTTAATGAAGGAATTGCCGCGTGAATTTTCCATTTAAGGGGTCATTAAATCACCCTAATCCGGAGATTTTTGATTTGGAGAGTCTGACTGGACAGAATAAATTATCAGAGTAATACGGTCATAAATCTCGGAATACATGTCCAAATCTGCTGATATATTTAGGGGACACGCCCAAGATAATTATGAACAATATTCAAGAAGGGTGAAATGCGTGAATATGTCATTTTATTGGGCTACAACGCGTCAACATTCGGGGGAAAAATTTTGGATATAAAAGGAGGAGAGCTCCACCCTCTCAAATCAACTCATTCTCCATCCCATTCCTTCTGGGACACCAAGGAGGAGAACTTTTAGGTTTATCTTTTATTTCTTTTTTAATTTTCATAGTTTTGGAATGCATTCTTCTTCCCCATTCATGTCTATTACCCTTACCATGGTTGGGTAAACATTTGGAGTGATTGGGGAAGGGTTGGTTTTCTATGTTATAATGCTTGAGTTCTTTAACGTTATTGAATGAAAATTATTTCTTATTCAAAGTTGTTTTCAATTTAATATAGCGGATTTTATTATCAAGTGCGATCGTTCTTGAATATTAATTCCATTATTGATTTTTTTTCTTGGTAAAATAATCATAATCTCCCTCCACTGATTTCTGGTTTATATACGATGGAATAGACCAGGGATTAATGGTGAAGTACTCGACGATTGTCAGTACGTGTAAAAGGTGTAGTGAATGTTCTTGATTGTTTGGGATAAACAAAACACAATCGAGTATTTCCCATTTCAATTAAGGATATTCAATACAATAATCTTACACATGGAAGGAGATTTGACCAAACCAAGATCTTGGTAAGGTTTTCTCCCACCATAATAATTTCACCTAGGAAGTGAGAGGAAATGATTGTGGAAACTCACTTTAATCAACAAAGAATAAGAGGATTGAATTAAATTGAACAAGTATAGCATTACAATTAAGAATCTGACTCTGACCTAATCACCCTTTTTTAATATCATTGTTTTTCAATCATTTCAATTTCAAATTTCTTTCCAAAAAAACAACATTTTTATCATTGTTTAAAAGTGACAAACTGATTTTATGTGCACTCCTCTTTAGGATACTTCCTAGGGTTAATAACTAGACTACACTTAGGAAATTGAAAAATTGTTTTTCCACACCCTACGATAGGCATGTTTCATTTATCCTTTCTATATTTTGTGAGAACTTGAGGGTATCAAGGTCCCTACTGAGTATCATTATACTCACCCCTTCAAGGTCAATGCATGCACATCGTTTTGTTAGATGCGGACAAAGAACAACGTTAATCGAGGTTGAGAGTACCAGGATTGGACGGTGCTCAGAGGTGGACCATACGGCATTTCGGTACATAGTGGATATGGGTGGACGTGGAGTGCTGTGGAGGCGATCTGTATCTACCCTTTAGGCAGGACCCAGAGGACGACCAAGTAGCTGCCTTTCTTGTACTTCAGTTGCACCTGTACTATTACTGTTGGGCTTGTATTTCAGCCCCGTTTTACTTTCAGCATTATTGTTTCTATATAGTTGACTTGCATTCGTATCTTGTTGCATTCTTGGTTTCATGTTTTTATAGGTTATAAAGGCAATGTCTTCCAAGATTTAGGGAATACACCTTTGGTGCTAGTCACTAGCCCCTGGGCTATGGAAGGCGGGCTTGGGGTTAGTCACGACATGGGCCTCGGTGGATGGGTCGTGACAAATTCTCATGTAAGGTGTGGATTTATATTCTAAAAAATAAATCCGATATTTTTTCGACCTTTAAAAATTGGAAAATTATATTTGAAAATTTGGTTGGGAAAATTATTAAAAAACGAGAATATATAATTTCTTAGGGCACTTATCCACTGAATATATTTAGTTCTGTCAATATGAGTGTATTTTGAGACATTAAAATATTATAGAAAACCATTTATATAATTTATTTTCTAAAATAATGAAGATAAACATTTTATAGAGGTTTTGAATAATTATTACATGCTTAGGTATCCCTATATCATTTTTGATAGAGGCTACCACTACAACATTTCACCTCAAAAATAGGAATCCTTCCTTTTCCAATCAATTCAAAACCCTAAGATAACTTTGGAATGGTAATCCATACTCTTATTGTTACTTAATATTGTTCTGCTAAACTTCTTATGCTCATTTAAAAACCAATAATCTTGAGCCTCAATCTATTAAATGTATCTTTGTGGGACATCCCAAGGGTGTAAAAGGTTGTAAACTTTGGGTTTATAAACCCAGTTACCAAAAAAGAATCATTAGTTTGGATATGGTGTTCCATGAGTCATGTTATCTCAAGTCTAAATCTATCACCCCTGACAAAAATGGTTCAACCATGGATGAGGCTGAAGAAATTGAGCTTCCAGCCCAGTTTGAGTCTACTGTCCAACCTTCTTCACCTTCCCCTAAAGCCTTGACCCGAACTGATTCTATTTCTAATTATATCTTAGATTCATAATATGATCCTCTTTCAAATAGTATATAATATCAATTAACCCAATATAGATTTAGTAGGGTTACTAGACCACCTACCTGGTTTATACAATATGATATGACCGCTTATTACTTTCATATTTCCCAGGATCTTGTCAACGATGATACTCAAACCTTTAAGCAAGAACCTAATGAAAAAGACTCAAAATAGTGGGTCTTTTCCATGGATGAAGAAATGCATTCCTTAAAAAAATCAAAGTAGGTCTCTTATAGATAGACCAACCAATACTAAAGTAATTTGGTGAAAGTTTTTTTATAAAAGGAAATAAGATAAAACTGATGTAAATAAAATAAAATTTAAAGAAATATTAGTTTCTAAAGGATTCCTTCCAAGAGAAGGAATATACTATTCTGAATTTTTTCCCATTTTTTAATAATTCTTCAAAAAGGCCGCTACTTACTTTTGATGCATATAGTGACCTATAGATTGAAAAAAATTATATAGATAATTTCTTACTTCATAGTGATTCAAATGAGAAACTTTACGTGAAGCATCCTAATGGTTACTATAGATAATTAAAATCTAACCAAGTTTTCCCTTTAAATAAATCATTATATGGTTTAAAACAAGCCTCAAGGAAACAGTATGGAAAATTTGATTATTTTTTTATTAATAACCATTTCTATAGAATCCAATATGATTATTTTTTATATTTCAAGTCAATTAAAAATAACATGATTTACCTGATATTTTATGTTAATGATATTCTCATAATTTTCAAAAACATGAGTCTCATTATTTCTATCAATTTTCAATTAAAAGGAATGTTTGAAATAAAGGATTAAATGTATCAAAGTAAATTCTTCGTGTTCAAATAATTAGGGATAGTCCAAAAAAATTGTATAATTTTCACGACATGATTATGTTTTAATGATTCTGAAAAGATACCCATTTGAATCTCTAAAATCTATTGGTGTACCTTTGGGTCAACAATTTAAATTTTCATCAACCCAAGGAACTAATGATTCTGACGATGTTCAATTTATATCTATGATCTTCTATGTTAATATAGCTAGAAGCATCATGTATAGAATGATATTCACTAGGTGTGACATTTCATTTTAAATCAAAACCCTTAGAAGACTTATAACCACTCCAGGGAAGCCACATTGGCATTCCTTGAAATGGATAATTTGGTATTTTTCTATTAGTTCTAATTTATCTTTGGGTTGTGGTAAAAATGTATGCACTACATAATAAATAGTTGGATATGTAGATGATGACTATATAAGGGATATTGATACTTGAAAATCATTGACTAGTTATGTTTTCACTTCTTTTGGAGGTCATACTTTTTAGAAATGTAACATGAAATCTATGATTACCCATTAAACCACAAAATAAGAATGAGTAGCCTTGACCAAGATTGTTAGGGAGGCCTTATGGATCAATTTTTTTTCTAGTGAACTTAACCTTTATAATTATACTGCAAATGTTTATAGTAATAGTCAATCCATATTAAATTTATCAAAGAATTTAGTATGCCATGGTAAATCTATGAAAACATACATTATACTAAATTTTATTAGAGATATTATAGAATCTAGAAAAATGTGTGTCAAAAATATACAAACTAACACTAGTGGAAATACGGGCTTTAACGTCGTCGTAATAACGTCGGTTTTTTAAAAACCGATGCGAATAGTATGTGTGGGGAATTTTTGGCGTCGGTTTTACAAAAAACCGACGCCAAAAATAATTATGCGTTGATATTGCGCGTCGGTTTTGAAGAAAACCGACGCGGAAAATATTAGTATACCTATTATCCGCGTCGGTTTTCCTAAGAACCGACGCGAATAATATTAGTATACATATTTTCCGCGTCGGTTTTCCTGAGAACCGACGCGGAAAATAAATTTTTAAAATGTTTCGGCATCGGTTTTCATGAAAACCGACGCCGAAACTCATAATTCCGCGTCGGTTATTTTAAAAACCGACGTAGAAAATAATTAAAAAAAGTTTTCGGTGTCGGTTTTTTTAAAACCGACGCCGAAACTAATAAAAAAAATATATTCCGCGTCGGTTTTCCTGGGAACCGACGCAGGAAATAAATTTTTAAAAATGTTTCGGCGTCGGTTTTCATGAAAACCGACACCGAAAATTTTAAAACAACATTTTGGCGTCGGTTTTTCTTAAAACCGATGCGAAAAGTCTTTTAAAAATATTCACGCTCAGAAACCCTCATTTTGTTCGTTCGTCGAAATCGAGTTCCGCTGTGGCGCTTCGGACTCCCGACGACCTTCGAACTTGATTTGCGATCTTGGACGGCCATTATTGAAGGTTTTTTGTCATCTACACGATTTTGGGTATGTGTTCTTCCTATTTATCTCTTGTTTCATATCCCATTGTTTATTTCTTTATCAATAACCCTATTTTGCGTGATTTTGATTATTGGTTAGATTTTAGTTGTAATTTATCATTATTTTTTGTTTGTATTATCATTGTTGGTGTAGATTTGATATTGTTTGTTTTTGGAAGTAATTATACCGGTCACAGTTTGGATTTAACATCTCCATTCGGGTTGAACTTCAAATTTTTTGTTTGTATTATCATTATTCCTTTTTAAAATGATCTTTCATTACATTATGAAGTACTATATTTTTAATTCCATTTCCATTTTAATAAATTCTTCTTCAAAAAAATAATTTTATTGTGTTAAATGAATTCACTCACATTTTTGCATGTAGTTTGTTGTAATTTCATTCCTTCTTGAGATTTACCATGCCAAATTCCTCAATTATTTTTGGTTCTCATCATTTAACTAAGACATGAATAATTACCACTATCTATTATGTTAAAAAAATTTGAATAATTATTTTCATGCCATTATATAATAAATAATTTTTCTTGCAATGTCCATAATACGACTAGAATCATAATGTATTGTAATTATTTCTTCGTAGATAATAATATAATCATTATCCCTCTATTAATGTTCAAAAATACCTTTCCACTTTCATATGTGGGGTTAGATTCATGCATTTTTAATAAATGTCCTCTTAAACTAATCTCATTCCATTGATTATATTTATTCATCTTTCTCTCCCTCTAAATAATAGTCATGAAATGATTTACTTCCCCCTCTAAGTCATAGGCTGCAAATAAAACATTCTCATGATCTAATCTTTCATGGATGGATAATATATTTCTCTTCATGTTGATCCATTCCTTGACATGTTTTGCTGCAATAGACCCATGGATGGGGGTGTAAGTTGTCACCTACAATATGCAATGGAATTTTTATCCCTCCATAATGAATTTATATGTTCATAGTTCCCTATTATAAAACTCATGGATTGATGGAGTTGAGTTATCATAGTCACCAAAAATTGTATCATGTCTCTTAATACACATTGTCTTAAATAAGGATAGTTATTGCACTATTTTTCACATTAATTTTTCCATGATTCATTCATGTTACATCAAATGAATAAAAAAATAAATATAGTGTGATCAATAGTAGTCATAGTGAGAAATCATATTATCTTGTATGTCATTCATATAATATTTATATCATGAAACTTTATTTTCAAAAAATGAAACCTTTGATTTAACCATTTTGTCCTTGTATTTCAATATAACACACATGTATATAATATTAAAATTAACTGTTTACTGTATTTGTAAACGTGTTTCATATATGATGTCTTTTATCTGATTATCAATAGTTTTTATGGAATATGTTTTTGTTTACAATTTATCTGATAGATATTTAAATGTTTTTATGTTTTAATATATTCATCAATTATATTTTGATATCAGGTATTAATGGATCATAATTGGATTTATCTACGAAGAACTACTAGTGAATATGATAGAGGAGTTGACAATTTTTTGGAATTTGCTAAATGGCATAATCAAAATATTGATTTGATTTTCTGTCCATGTGTGAAGTGTGTAAATATGAGAAAGTTAAACTTCATAGAAATCAAAGATCATCTCATTTGTTATGGTTTTAGCCTTAATTATACACGTTGGATCTTGCATGGTGAAAGAACTGAAAATTCAACATCCAATGTTGATGACGATATTCATAATGAGGCAGAGGATCGTATTGAAGAATTAATTCATGATTTAGGTGTTGAAACCATCGAAAAAACACCAACTGTTGAACGATTGTATGGAGATTCTGAGAAACCATTATTCCCAGGTTGTAGTAAATATACAGTGTTATCAGCAGTTTTGAGATTAGTTAACTTAAAAGAAAAAAATGGGTGGAGTGATAAAAGTTTCTCCAGTTTACTTGAGCTTTTAAAAGAGCTTCTTCCAGAAGGTAATGGGCTTCCAGATTCCAATTATGAGGCGAAGAAAATATTATGCCCAATGGGATTGGGGTATGAAAAGATACATGCTTTCCCCAATGATTGTGTACTGTATAGGAAAGAAAATGAACATTTATCAAGTTGTCCTACATGTGGAACATCGCGCTATAAGATGGATGAGAAAGTCAACTCAGATTCATTTTCAGGTGATGTCATGTAACGTTATGAAAAATCAATTTTTTTACTTTCCAATGATATCATCCAATATTTTTTTCAAACAATTCTGATAATTCAATTCTGATTTATTTTTAGGTACCAAAATCAAAACTCCATCTAAAGAATTTTGGTACCTTCCAATTATTCCTCGTTTGAAGCGTCTATTTGCAAATTCAAATGATGCAAAAAGGTTAAGATGGCATTCAGATGAGCGCATTTCTGATGGTAACTTACATCACCCTGCCGATTCACCACAGTGGAAGAGTTTTGATAAAAAATTTCATGATTTTGGAAGTGAAGTTAGAAATCTCAGAATGGGATTGTGTACTGATGGAATGAATCCATATCGGAGCCTCAGTAGCCAACATAGTTCATGGCCTGTTTTGCTGGTACTTTACAACTTGTCCCCACATCTATGTATGAAGAAAAAATATGTTATGATGAGCTTGATGATTTCTGGACCAAAACAACCGGGAAATGATATTGATGTGTATCTTACACCATTGATTGAGGATTTAAAACTGCTATGGGAGAAAGGTGTTACAGTTTTCGATGCATACAAGAAAGAGTATTTTCTTTTGTGTGCTATGATAATGTTCACTATAAACGAATTTCCTGCGTATGGAAACTTATCTGGATATAGTGTTAAGGGACATAAAGCATGTCCCATTTGTGAAGAACAAACTTCATATTATCAATTGCAGAATGGAAGAAAGACAGTGTACATGGGACATCGAAGATTTTTGCGAATTGATCATCCTTATCGTAGATTGAGAAAAGCATTTAACGGTTTACAAGAATACAACCTCCCCCCTCAACCATTGTCAGCTGAAGAATATTATGACAGAGTGAAAGATATTGATTCAACATTTGGAAAGAGAAAAAGTTCTGGTTTACAAAAACATATCTGGAAGAAGCAGTCTATTTTTTTCGAACTACCTTATTGGAGATTTTTAGAGATAAAACATAACATTGATGTTATGCATGTTGAGAAAAACATATGTGATAGTTTGATTGGAACTTTGTTAGACATAAAAGGAAAGACAAAAGATGGATTACATGCTAGATTGGACTTGATATTAATGCGAATACGTTTGGAGTTAGCTCCCGCTGTGAAAGGAAAAAGAACATATTTACCTCCGGCTTGTCACACATTAAGCAAGATTGAAAAGATGAATTTTTTTCAGTGTCTTCATGGTATTAAAGTACCCAGTGGTTTTTCTTAAAATGTGAATAATTTTGTGTCATTGAAGGATTGTAAATTAATAGGTATGAAATCACATGATTGCCATGTGTTAATGCAACAAATTCTACCAGTAGTAGTGCGTGGTATATTACCGAAAGATGTCAGGAAGAAAATCATCAGGTTATGTAATTTCTTTAAATCCATTTGTAGCAAAGTCGTTGATCCAAATTTGTTAGATTTGTTGGAGAATGAAGCAACTCTTATTCTTTGTCAACTAGAAATGTATTTCCCACCCACATTTTTTGATATAATGGTTCATCTATTGGTTCATTTGGTGCGTGAGATAAGAATGTGTGGGCCTGTTTATTTAAGATGGATGTATCCTTTTGAAAGATATATGAAAATTTTGAAAGGATATGTTAAAAATCCTTATCGACCAGAGGCCTCTATTGTTCAAAAATATGTATCAGAAGAGGTGATTGAGTTCTGTACTGATTATTTGAATGAGGTGGAGCATATTGGTCTCCCTCTATCTCGACATATGACAGTTGACAGAGAAGGTAGAGGGGTTCGAGGCTTAAAGGTAAAGTTCATTCCACGTGATGAAGTGATGCAAGCACATTTATACATTTTGAACAACACAGATGAGGTTCAACCATATATATCCTCACATATTGCTGAATTAATGTTACGATATCAGAAAAGAAATGAAAAGTGGTTGATGATTGAGCATAAGAAGACATTTGTTTCATGGTTTAAAGAGAAAGTCACCTCAGATATATCTGTATCAGAAACATTGAAGTGGTTATCAGGGGGACCATCTTTTAATGTGATCACTTGGTCTGGTTTTGATATCAATGGCTACACATTTTACACAAAAAACCTGGATGACAAGAGTACCGTTCAGAATAGTGGTGTGATGGTATTCGCTGAAGCAGTGCATTTTTCGAGTGCCAAAGATAAAAACCCAATTTCTGCATCAACATCATATTTTGGAGTTATTGAAGACATATGGGAAATTGATTATATTAAATTTCGAGTCACTATTTTTAAGTGCAATTGGGTTGATAGTAATAGTGGCGTGAAACATGATGAATATGGGTTTAAACTGGTTGATTTGAAAATATTTAATCACAATGAGGAACCATTTATCTTGGCGACACATGCAAAACAAGTATTTTATGTCATTGATCCGTCGAATGATCAGTGGTCAGTTGTTTTGCAAGGGAAAAGATATCATTTGGTTGATGATGATGATTCTGATGATGCTAGTGATTTACATGAGCCTTATTCATCTATTATGCAATTTTCAGATGATTACAATGAATATAAGACAGACATAGTGCATGCAGTACGTACCGATCATGATGAAGGGACGTGGGAAAACACTAAATTAGTCTCCTAATTTTTCTGGTAAATATTTATATTTTGTGTCTATTTTTAAAACTTACAAATGCATGCCTCTATTTTTACATATTTATTTTTCATTTCCTTGTTTCTAATTATTCAGTTTTCTAATGATATGCAGGTACCCAAAATTTCATTACACTTTCTAGTAGAAATGTCAAATACAGATAGAGAGGAGCAGTTACCGAGGTATATCTATTTTGACATATTATTAAATATTCAGTAATATACATATTTAATGAAATAAAACTGTTAATTTATTAAAAAAAATTGCAGGACTACTGATGCGTCCTCGGCGGAGGAGACTTCTCCAGTTACTACTGAAAAATCAAGTTCTCTAGTTGGTAAATGTGGTATTACACGTTTACCAAAACTATCACTCGCTCGTGATGATAACAAATTACACATCCGTTTTGATGATAATAATAATGCAGTTGGCCCAAATGCAGTTCAGTTTGTCAGTTATATAGCGATGCAGAGCCGTTGCAGGATTAGTATTTTATATCCTGATTGGAAGTCAGTGGACAGGACGGCGAAGAAACAGCTTTGGGAGGCCGTGACGGTAAAATATCTTTATTTATTTATTTTATCTCATTTTTTTAATATTATATAGTTTAAATGACATATTTAATTTTTTCAATTACAGATGACATTCAATTTTGAGGAAACCAAAGAAATTAAGAAAAGACAACTCTCTTTAGCGGCGGTTCGATGGAGAGATTTTAAAAACAAACTGACGAAAGATTATGTTTTTGGAAAGAGAAGGTTTGAAAGCCCATGTCTTAAGTATCCATATATAGATGAAGAAACATGGAAGCGATTTGTTGACAGTCGTCAGGAAGAGAAATTTCAGGTATTGTAATTGTTTTATATTTTAAAATTTATGCTTTATTTTCCTTATTACTTATGTGTTTATTTTTATGTAACAGGCCTCCAGAAGATCTCATCAGGAGATCCAGTTGAAAAACGTATACCCTCATACTTTATCACGTGGAGGATACTCGTATTTGGAGTAGAAAATTATTGAAGAAAAATTTGAATCATTAAGAGCTCGATCAAGTAGTGGTTCAGAAGAGGTCCAGTATGGTCCTCCATCTCCTCCCACTCGCCATGAGAAATGGAAACGAGCAAGAAGAAGAAAAAATGAACAATATCTTACAGACGAAGCTCATCAAGTGGCTGATAGAATTGTAAGTAAATATTAATTCTTTGTTAACAATTTTCCTTTTTTATAATTTATAAACACTAATATAAATTTTTTATTTTTCATTTCAGGATGAACTTCAGGAGAAAGAGACACAGGGCTCTTTTATCCCCGAGGGTAGGATGGATATCCTAGCCACTGCTTTGGGAAAGACTGAACACCCCGGCCGTGTTAGAGGATGTCAGGCGGGTGTTAGTATTCGGAAGGTTTTTGGTAAGAGTAAGCAACTAAGAGACCCGGAAATCGAATCCTTAAAAGAAGAGCTGCAGGATATGAAACGGTCTATGGGTGATCAAATTCAAGCAGCAGTACAGAAGGCTTTGTTAGAACACTTGGCAAGACAGTCACAGTCTGCTCATCCTTCCGAGGTATATTATTTACTGTTAACAATTTTTCTTTTCTATAAATTATAAACACTGATATAACTTTTTCATTTTTCAACATTCTCAGCCTACTCACTCAGACTATCATGCCTCATATGCTTACCCAACACCGTCTGGGCAGCCTTCCGAGGTATATTATTTAATGTCATCAATTTTTCTATTTTATAAATTATAAACACTGATATAAAATTTTCATTTTTCAACATTCTCAGCCAACTCACCCGGACTACCCTGCCTCATCTAGTTACCCTGCCCCGTCTGCGCAACCATTTGAGGTATATTTTTTTATTTAATTTTTAATCAATTTTTCTATGTTATAAATTTTAAACACTAATATACCCTTTTCATTTTTCTGACTTCTCAGCCTGCTCACCCTGACTACCCTGCCCCACCTGCTAACTTTGAGCCTCCACCTCCTCCATCGGATCGAACCTTATATTGTGAGTTGTTTGCGGGAGATCCTCATGTACATATTGTTGCGTTAGGACAAGTGTATTTTTTGGGGGACTCGGTACATCATCAGCCTATGTAGATGGGTCAGGTTAGAGTATCAGTACTTGTTATTATAGATCCTACTGCTCTACTACCATTTCCTACTGCGGAGATCACCAGTGTTGGGGAATGTATGGGCCATTTTTTACTTTGGCCAACTGCACTTCTTTGTTATATTTCACATGAGGTATGAGTTTTTTTAACTAGTAATTAGAAATGAGTCCAAATTACTTATAATGTTTTCTGACATTTAACTTATATAGGAATATCTGAAAGCAAAAGAAACTGTACAAATGCAGCAAAATGTTCAGAAACAGTCGGCTGTAGATACTTCTGATATTTCTTCTGGGTTGAAAAGATTATCTCAGTGCTCTTCTTCCTTGAATTTTATCTATGAGTTTCGGATGACGTCCGATATATGTGGAAGAAATTATAAATTGAGAATATTGAAAGAAGATATCATGAATTTAGTTAATTTTGAAGAGATCGGGCTGAATGTGGTGCAGTTGTTTTCCATGTAAATAAATTGACGTTTGAATTGCTATTTCTTTAATAAAATATTGTTATGTCATTGACTAACTATATTTTCTTTTTAAATTAGGTATCTATACAGGATTCTTTTACAAAATGAAACTACAAGCATTTATAGCTTTATAGATCCAGAGTACATTTCCTTGGAAGTCAAACATGTGAAAAATGATGAAAGAGTTCAATATATATCCGAGAGATTATCACAAACAGAGATTCAGTGCTGGTTTTTGCCATTTCTTGATAAGTAAGAATATCAACATAATTTTGAACTCATGATCATTATAATGTCATTAATTATGAACTTTTTGTATTATAGGGGCCATTGGATGTTAGGTGTATTTTGCCCAAATGAATGCACCTTATATTGGTTTTGCTCTTTATTAGGAAAAGTGCGTAAACCGTTTTCCAACTTATTAAACAGGTAAGTTGTTTTTTTATTTTTAGAAGTTTGTTATGTTTAATTTTAATTGTTTACACAAGTTTTATTACTTCTTATATAAAAAAATGCAGTTCATGGAAACATTTTACAAATGAAAAGAAACCAACGAAAATCAAATATGTGGAAGTACATGTAATTAGTTTTTATATTTTTGTTATATATTGGGTTTCATTATTAGTTAAATGTTTTATAACTGCAGTGTCATCGTCAAAATGGAAATGTTGAATGTGGTTATTATATTCTACGATTTATGTACGAGATAATCACAACTGGGGAAACTACTGATTTTCATAAGGTTAGTTGTATTAACTTTTTTATATATTTTCATCCACTTTCTTCTATTTATTAATTTCAAATCATTCAATATTATTGTAGGTATTCAATGATTCACAGTCATATTCTCAATCTGATATGATTCATATTCAATCTACTTTTGCGGACTATTTGTTAAGTCTGATTAAGATTTGAGGTATGTATACTAATATTTATAAATAATAATATATATGGGTTTAAAAAACTAACTCTTATGATATATTAGGTGTTTGAACCTACTAATAATCAAATGAATGCTTCAACAATAACAAACAATGAGCATGTCATATATTTCAGGTACGTGTATTTTAATTCTGCTTTACTGAGTTTTCTCAAGTGCCTCTGCAAAAACTGTTTTATTGAATCTACTAATAATCAAATGAATCCTTCAACAATAACCAACAATAAGCATGTCGTATATTTCAGGTACGTGTATTTTAATTCAGAATTAGTTATTATATTTATTTTCATTATTATTTCTTAAAATCATTTTTCTGTACAGTGACAGATCTGTAGGGTGGTACTTGGATCATGAACATAGAGATTCGTATAGCGAAATAACATTCACAAACACTAAAAATTGTCTCCCTTGAATGCACAACAATATCTTCTAGGCCTTTTTTATTTTTTATGCAAATAAATATCGAAAAATGATTGCCGAGAAGCATATCACATAATACCTGAAACAGCGCTTAGTGGGTTTGCACAAAGATAAAATAGAAGGCGTCAATTTTTAAGGTATGTTTCTTTATGTCTCTTCAATCTGCATTTGATTTCAATTTTCTAACCTATTTTTTGCACTCAAACTTATTTCTCTGTTATTCCATAACTTAAACAAATAACAATAGTGAATGGGTAATGCACGTCTATACAGAGCAAATATAAAAACCTGAGGTTGGGGGTGGTGGGGATCCTATGGTGAAAAGACACCCCCAACATCTTCAGTGGGGGAGGTGAGGAAGAGGTTGCATCGGCTGAGTGTTCCTGGAATTTTGATCAGGAGTCGTAACATTTCATTTTGGTAATTTACTTTGTGAAAAAATGAATGATTCAAATAAATTACACATTTTTATTTAATGTTTATTCATTGCACTAATATCTTGGATTGATTTTTTCACGCACATCTCCTTAGTTTCATTACTGTTTTGACAGGATTGGTGCTATCTATAGGAGGAAACTTACAATGATTGATACTGAGTATGGTTAGATTAAGAAAATGCACCATGTAGGTACGTGTATTTTAATTCTGCTTTACTTTGAGTTTTCTCAAGTACTTCTGTTAAAGCTGTTTAATTGTTTTTGTATACTTCGTTATTTTTTTTCAGGGTTCTGATTTGTTTGGAGGAGAAAATATATGTATTTTATTTAAAAAAAAAATTTACGACGTCGGTTATTTTAAAAACCGACGCCGAATATTTTTAAAAAAAAATTATTTTCGGCGTCGGTTTTTTTAAAAACCGATGCCGAAAGTTTGATATTGCGTCGGTTTTTCAAAAAACCGATGCCGAAAATCCTGTTTAAATTGGTTTTCCTCATCGGTTTTTAGAAAAACCGACGCCGAAAACCTAGTCGACTATATTTTCCGCGTCGGTTTTTTAATGAACCGACGTGGAAAATAATGTCTAAATGTAGCTTCGGCGTCGGTTTTATAAAAAACCGACGCCGAAGCTCATAAGAGAATTATTTTTTGCGTCGGTTTCTATGAACCAACGCGAAAACTGTATTTTTAACGTCGCCTATAAAGACGTCGGTTTATAAACGACGTTAAAAATTAAAAAAAACCGACGCGAAAAAGTGTTTTTGCACTAGTGTAATGATAACCTCGTTAATAGTTTTACTAAATCTGTGTATTTACTAAATTAAAATATTTCGTATATAGAATGAATTTAGTTTCAATTCTATAACCTTGGGTGCAAGAACATTTACAATTTTAATTTAACATGGTAGAGATTTATGAAATTAGGATTTCATACTGTTTTCAATTTGAAATGTGTATTGTCTACTATTCTTCCAATTTTAATTGATTTACATGAATGGGAAATTATGAAATTTATTATATTTTTCTCAAATGTTTTATACTGGTTTTGAAATGCTACCCGAGCTTCTTTTGTACTAGTATACTGATTCCGAATGAGGTTATATTACTTGGGAATATATACAAGGCCTATGATTCATTGGTGTTTCCATAATGGAAATCCTTACTGATTTTTTACTAGATATTGATCACTATTACTACCTACTGAATCTATGCCATCCATTTATCCCGGGTGATTGAGTACATCATTTGATTTTCTATTCGGGATGGATTCATCATCTTCATTGTATTTTTGGTGTTTTCTAGGTAAATATGGTGTTAGGTGGAATTTATCACCCCATGTGCCTAGAATCTTCATTTGATTCATTCGTTCTTCTTTCCCTTGGTTTTTCTCAAGTTGCACTAGTGGAAAAACCTAGCATCAATGATTCTTCCCTCCTCAATGGTGAAAATATATTCCTTCCATATTCTTAGCATACACTACTAGTGCACTGCTTCTGGTGGAGGTCCAAAAACAAATTCCTTAGATCTATAAGATTTCTAAATGAGTACTCAAGTGAAGTTCGATACAGAATAGATTAGCACTATTACCAGCATGAGCACAAGAATTGCAGTAGCTTACAACAATAAGATTAAGGAGAACAAGACTTCTAGACTCATACGTCTGATGTTGTAAGTATTTCAACCCTATTTCACACATTTATAGATTTTTTTTCTTTAAATATTTATTTAATATATTCATTTTAAATAATATTTTATGTTGTAATCTTATTCTTATTTTGAGTATTAATAAAACCCATGCGTTGGGTGGTGTTCTCTCCGTGCATGTAATCCCCAAAGGCATCGAAGCATGTAAATCCTTGTGTTATTTACTTAATTATTAAATTATTGCATCTTGTATGATAAATTTATATTACATTAATTTTCTATAATCAAAATTACCAATTCAGTTCTTAGGGTTTTGTGTTTTGCCTACTGCCAATGCACCTTACCCCCTCACATCAGCAATATTTGAAAAAACGACCTTCAAATTAGAATTCACAACACTTTTAATTCCATAACTAATAAATTTTACATAATATGAAGTCCTTTAAAGGTGAGAAAAAGTATTCTGAAATTATATAGGGTCAAAGGAGTTATAAATAGAATCCAAACTTTTCATTTTACCATCAGAAGGTGGAGGTGAATGTGAGTTCAGAGAGTCCTTCTCCTTGGAACTACCTAACTCGAAAGCTATATATTTGTTGGATTATAGAACAATAATAGATACAAGATAGTTCGAATGGTATGATACATCCTACCAATTAGTGGGATAATAATATTGAGTAAGATTCTTACCACTAGAAGACACAACATCAACACTATCACAGGATTCAATGAGAGTGTCCAACCTATTTCCTAATACAGGACCAAAAACATCAAGACCAAACATTGAAGAGGAATCCTTACTCTTAAGGGAACTGGGTTCTTTCTCCACTACCCCTAAACTTGAAATGATCCTTTCCAAATCTTATAGGGAAATAAATGGTCTTCCATGAGTAAAAACACAAGCTAAGGGCACTCCAAACTCAATCACATCCACCTAATCCTGATCCAATGGACGAATTCTAACATGATGAGAAACAATAGAGGGAGATAATTTATTGTACTATAGATTAGAAAAATCCATTCTTGTTTTCCCATTTCAGCCTTTAGATGATAACAACTTATGATCCTACTATAATTCATGATCCAATTATGCTTGTATATAAAGTTTACTATCAAACTATTCATCATTTATTTCATTATCCACTCCCTCACCCAGCTCCAATTCCTTTAAAAAATAAATACTAAATGGTAAACCCTATTTATATATAAATACTAGAAGATAACCCAACATGCACCTGATCCAAAGAAATAAGAACCAAGTCTCATATTGTATTTTTAACTATCTCTGTATTTTGGATAGTTTCAGCAACCTAAATTTTGATTCTTGCATCCATTAGCATCTTGAGATGATTCAGCACCAACCCAAAAAGAGTTCTGAGATATTTCATCTAATGCATGTACTCCCATTATAGTTATAATAGAGGGTAAACATCCATCACCATAATGTTCAACATCACAAATAAGTGGTTTAATTTTATTATTACCTTTGTCTTTATCAATACTAATATTCTTATTTCATCATCTGATAGAGAGACCGTTCAAATTTCAAAATTCACAAGACATGGCTCTAAAATAGTCGTCATCATTATACCTGATAATATTACAGCCAGATAAGAACACTGGTATTCTAGAATACTTAATTATAAGTTAAATATCATTATTATACATAGAAATTACAACATGATCAATTAAGAATCCACAAAGATCAATCTCAAAAATATTGTGCACAAAATTCCCATATCTAGATCACTCAATTTCTTTATCATATTTAATTGGTATCCCAATTGAGGGTAGAACATCCCAAAAAATTTTGGGGTAATAATATATCCAATTAAAACCAAACACCCTAATCCAAATTCACTTTTAGGTATTCCTAAATTCAAAAGGGTTAAAATGATATCCATGTTCATGAATATGAAAGGTATCTGTCTTAAGAAATAACAATCCAAATCCCCAATCTCTGCGCTTAAAATAATCATATTAAAACACATTTGGAAGAAATTTTGACCTAAGGTAGTCATATTATAATAATAAAAACCCCAAGTGTTTCTCAAATTCCTGAAAATATATCCCAAAATCAAACCTTCATAACCAAATGACATAAAAATCTTCACCACAATTGAATGTTTTCATAGATTGAGCCTCTCCATAATTGCTCTCTGATTATCCATGACATGTGTGACACTTCCCTTAGAAATATTTCAATAAAAAATCCTTAATAGTATGGAATTCCCATCACTCAACTAATTTTTTGATCTTATTGTTCCCCAAATTTACTCCCAAGCCTTCATCAAAGTCATTTCTTATTTTCATGCAACAAAGAGTTCTCTATGCCCAAAAAGAAAATCATCAACCTTTATTGTTTTAATATTGGCTAAAAGATTATGATTTTTTAGTTCTAATAAAGTCCAATCACTTATATTAGCATAAAAGATTCTGATTAAAGGGGTTTTTATCATTTTTTTAGTGAGGATAAATATTCTCTTTATCAGCATGTTTTTAGCATTGATGAAAGCATCCTTCTTCAGTGTTAATTTCGATAATTGTTTAAAAATAAAATAAAAATTAAATTTATTTTTTCTATAAATGACACCTCCACCTATCCAACCTCGCACCTTCATATCACCTTTTCCCCCATACACCACGAGCTTAAAATTCCAAATTAATTGAAAACCCTATGAGATTTGAACCCCAAGCTTGGTATTTGTGATGGAGCACACTTAACGCTTTTTGTGTTGTTATTGTTATTATTTTATAATGAAATATTTATATATTTTTTATATGTTATATATATTATATTAAAAAATATTTTTTGAAAAATGTATATATATAAATATATAAATATATAATTTTATATACACATGTGTTAATATAGTTTTTTTGAAAAATGTATGTATATATTTAAATATATCTATGTGTTTGTGTGTATATGTGATAAAAAACCTAATTTGAATTGGTACATACTATGGGGAATCAACACCCACACCCCCATTTCGGATTAGTGGCTGACTTTAAACTGAATCCATTGTTTGGATCCCTTTAATTTCATCATTAACACCATATTTTTTTTTGTTTCATCTCACCATAATATTTTTGAGATGGATCAAATATGATTCTAGTTACAAACAAAATTAATATTTATATTAATATATACATATATATACATATATATATATTAGATATATTGGATTACAAACTGGAAACATCATACACACCCTAACACCCTAGTGGTTCAAGCCTCATCTCTCTTCATAAGGAATGATAAACACCCAATGAACCTATTTTATTACATATTAATTGGTTTGAAGGCCCAAAAACATCATGGACCAAACAATTAGATAAAAGTTTCCGGAAGACCCTTTGGTGGAGATGACCTAAAGGCCTAAAAGGGAAACCTGCATCATGCCATGACTCCAGTATTCTTCCATGTTTCCCCACTTTCATCAATAATCACATTGTATCTATAGTCTAGAAGTATCCCCCCACCAAGAAGTTAAGGCACCCATTCATCCCACATTGAGAGTCTATTTGGGAAGAGGTTCTGTTGATAGGTATCAAAACAACTATTTATCTTTCGAGCTACCCACTTGATAATGCCTACATAGTACCCCACTACACTGCCTATAAAGTTATATTACACAAACTAAATGGATCCACTTGAAAAATCACCACATAGTAGGTAACCCCTCCACCCTATATTAGAAATTCAGGTGGGTAAAGGGTCGATTGATAGGAACAAATACACCCATCTCTATTTGGAGCAACCTATCTAGGAATTCTTAAATGTTTCCATATTGTTCCATCTTCCTATAACACCATGTTGTCCATATGGTCTCTACCATATTGCTTGCACCTGTTCATGCGTGTAATGTAACCCATTGTTTTTTTCCATAAATGGTATGATTAATCACTCTTAATGGGGAATACTGGGATTTGAACCCTAATCTAATGCAAAACAATAGGGTGACTTTAGAACTCAGGTATGATCCCAAATTTATACTTCAATCAATATATGTTTATTTATATATTTATATATATATCAATAATTATTTAAAATATTATGTATTTTTAAACACATATGTATATGTATATTTAGAGACATTTTTATAGTGTATTTGTATTATTTATTTAAATATTTATATATATTTATATAATCATTTAGATTTTTTTTATAATATATTATATTTATATATACATTTTTATAATGTTTTTAAATACATTATTAAATATTTTTATGGCTTAATATAAATTTAATAATTTATTGTTAAATAAATTATGAAAATAAAATTGATAATATTTTTTATTATATTATAATTTATATTTTTAAATTTAAATTTTATATGTAAAAATATTTTATTATATTTATATATACAATACATTTAAATATTTTATAATATATATATATATAATTATGAAAAATCCAAAATTTTCATTATTTTTACATGGTAATTTAATGATTTAATCTCTATAATTTTATCATTTTATTAGCAGTTATCACATATTATATTTATAGGTATATTTTGGATTTTATTTAAAAAATGGTTTAATTATAATGTTTTTAAAGGTTTTTATTCATTTTTTGGAATATTTAGAAACATTTACATTAAATCTGCCTTACAATTAATTTTTAGTTAAAATCCAATGGGATGAAAGCATAAGATTCATTCCGTTTCAGGTAAGGGTTAGTTTGAATCTTAACCTAAGAATTCGACAAAGTATATAATCATGTAAGAGTAATTTTTGGGAAATTTAAGAGTCATTCTAACTCATTTTCCAAGGAATTTAAAAAGAATAGATTTTGTAAGAGTCGTTATACTCTACATAATACACATTTTTTCCAGTGTGTAGGAATCATAACAAGCACCCCTAGAGAGAATAAGAGTCATATAATTTATGAAACTTTAGTTGATCTCAACAACATAAGAGTGATTTTAGGCTTATAAATGGTCATACCCATTTTAAAACATGATGATTGAAGCTTTGCAGTAGGGAAATACAGTTATTTCATGATTAATTATTTAGCCAAAAATAGATGAAATGAGTTATAGTGAATCATGTCATGAAGAACTCAATTTCATTGTGAGGGGAGATATTCAAGATAAAACAGAGAAACTTTTAAGAAAAAATGAACAATAAAGTTTACCTCACCACTAATAAGAAGAAAAGAAGAAGTAGTCGTAGCGTGAATATTGTTATTGCGACATGACAGAATTAAATTCATTGTTTTATAGTGGAATCCATCTTAGTAATTTTGTTTATTTAAAGATATTTCTATATCTTTATTGACCACAAACATTTATTCAAAATAAAAATATGTAAACAAGATTGAAAGGGATATTTGAAGGGTAGACCAGAGATCATAGAAGATTCAAAGAATAAAGCTAAAGAAAAATATGGATTTTTTCCCATATGAGAAAATAAAACTTCTCAATCCATGAAAACATGGAATTAATTCTAATTAATACTAGAATCCCCTTCATCATATTTAAATAATCATCCCCCCTATCTAGAGAGAGTGATACTTTTATGGATTTACAACACTGATTTCAACCTTTTGACTTATTTTTTGTTTTTCCTCACTATTTTCAATAGTAATTCATTATATATTCCATTTAAATAAAAAGTGTTATATATTCCCTTATCTATATTATATTTTTTAGTTCTACCATCATTTTGATCTTTAATATTCATGATGGAGAATCACTAACCTAAGGAATCTCTCAAGGGATGAATCCAGTGTTGAAACTCGGGTTCCTACTTATTCATGTTAAATAATATCTGATATAGTTAAGGTTGTTATATGGATAATTTTCAGTGATGAAAGGTGTAATTATACCCAAGTTTAAGTTATCTAAGGATAAATTTTCCTTCCATAATCATTAGGCCATATGATGGATCCATGATGGTATAGTGCAAAATGGGTGTGATCACATACCATAAAGTTGATTTATAGGGTTCTATTGATTTAGAAGACCTATATATTACTGGATAAGGATGAGGTGGATGTGTAATATACTTTTCAATTGTTAGGTTCACTATATATTCATAATCGGAAAGGAGAGGATGACCATGACTATGGTGAAGTGTGATCATTAAGTAGATATGAAAGTAAGAATTTGATTGTGAAGGTTCAATGAGGGTGATTATCTCAGGAGAATTTCCTTTATTACTAACCTCATTCTATTAGAATATTTAATTTAATGGTTATTTTCTATTTTTCATTCCATTTTCAACCCCCCAATTTTTTCAATTTTTACTTAAAATACAAAAAATTAAAAATATAAAAAAATATAATAAGTGTTTGGAATAGTACTGATTGATTGGTTCTAAAAGGATCATAAAGAGAAAAAATCCTTTTCATCCACTATAATATACTAGTAAAATAATATTTCTTTTTAAACACCTTGTGATGGGTGTGTCAAAAACATGGTGTTGTTACTAGGGAGACAAGTTAATTTATCACTAGTTATTCCTTCCACATTTTTAATTAGGTTTTCATTATTTTATTAAGAAAACATTTAAAATAATATGTACACGATTCATTCCAATTCATATTATCATGGATATGATAACTACTCTTAGGTTTAACAACAGTAAGAAGTTCATGATTCAAGTAAATCTTAGTTGCAAAAGCTCAGGGAAGATACATAGGAGCTGAGAATCCATGTTGGAATTGGTTCCCTAAAACCAAATTTTATACACTTTATGATTAACTATATTCATTTTTTTGAATATTAATAAATTTTTTATAAATTAATTATTTTTATTCTATGTGACATCGAATATGATAATGTATTAAGAGGAACTTTCTCACTGAAAGGTCCTAAAAGTTATCTGCTGTGATGAGATCCTATAGGTGCTATAATAATATTACTAAATATATTTTATATTTTCAAATGATATCATTTCACATGATGAAAATTATACAAGATATCAGTGGAAGATACTCATGGGACTTTGAGAAACTTTCTCATTGTGTACACCCTTAGTAATTTCTAGTGTAGTAGATTATGAGAACATAACCCGCTAGTGGGAAATCCACATTTATATGTGTAATTGGATGTTCCTATTTGGGGATATGTATATTGATCCTTAAAATTTAATATTATTATAAATGGATATCATTAGTCATGTTATTTTATGTATTTATGGAAACTATGATGATATATGTTTGCGAAGAAGTAAAATATATTGGGTGAGTCATGAGTGATAATACATTAGTGAATAACGTGATAAAGGATTTTCCCCTTCTATTCCTTTACATAACTTAATATCTTAGTCCCTTTGATATAAATATAATAACATTAATAAATATATCACCCTAACGTCCTATGGGAATGTTTAACTATATAAAGTCAAATAAAGAGACATCGAGCACATAGGTTGATTACACCAGCATGAAACCTAATTTATTAGAGATATTGTGATAAAAGTATTATATTACACAGTGAGTTTAGGTATGAAATTTTATGTAATTATGAAATTAACTTCTTTATCTACGGGTGAATTAGTGTGTTTTAAGATTTAAATGTTGGACTTTTGGTGGTTTCTCCAAATGCCACTGAGAAAGAGGACTGGAGGGTCACAAACTAAGTGTATCCAGAATCTGAGTTAAATAATATTGGAATTTAATAAGTTAGAATAAATATTATTCTCTATTTATGGTTTATTAATTATTCGACATTGGTTGATCACCTTGATTTAATAAATATTTATTTATAATAATAAATATGTGAATTAAAAAATAATAAATATTTATTCTCAAGATTTAAGGAATATAATATTTATTATATTTATCATTAAATAATGTCGCAATATTTATTTATTAAATAAATAATAAGTAGTAAAGGATAGATAAATATTGAGGAGGGTTATGAAAAATTTATAATGGTCCAATTTGAAATGATATATTAAATATAATTTAAATAAATATTAATTTATTTATTTAAAAAATGATATTTATTTATCCAGGGGTGTCACACATGTTAAGTAAATAACATTATTATTTATATTATTCTTATAAATAGAGTTTTCTGAGGAATAAGGATTTGGATAAGGGCCTATTTGGAATTAAAAACCCTAGACTATCTCTATAAAAACTAGATAATATCACATTCTAGGTTTATCCACTTTTTGTGAACAACAAACCTAGAGAGCATTATCTCAATCCCTAGAGAGAATCCTCTCAATAAAGCATTCAACAATAGAGAAATAATCCTCCTCCAACCTCTCATGACTTTGAGAGATCATTAATAATTCTTAATCTGTGAAGATAATCTTTTTACGATCAATGATGAATGATACAAGTTATTAGAATCAACTATTCTATCACCCAACTTTTTTATGACAATGTTATGAGATTTTGGAGTATGTGTGGATCACTGCTAGAGGGATTATACCCCTGGATCCTATTATAAAATGATGGTATGATGAGGGTAATCAACTAAATCATCAACAAAGACATAATTAAAATAAAAGTTAGTTCTAAATCTATCTATAAAAAATTATAAATTATATGTGATGATCCTACCTTCTAATTTTGTTGTTATCATGTCAATTGATATTTGATTTAATTCCATTGGTCATGATTTTATTCATCATGTAAATCTAATATTATTCATTTATTATGGTAAAAAGTAGAGTTGGATATGATTAATATAACTTCCATTGGGCGTGGAACCCACAAACCCAATGAAACAGATAATTTAATGTCCACTTGCATCAAATGAACAATAACCAAAAAAATAATAAAAACAACTAGTTGTGGATTAAGTATCCCCTCTAACATTTCAATTTGAAGAACCAAAGGAGGATGAGAAGGAAGAAATATAATATCTACTAACTATATTTTATCAACTATTTCTATAGTATATTTATAATGAACACATTCATAATGATACACATATGGGAGATCAATAAGTTTTAGATGAATTTTGGAAATATTTTATAAGTAGAAACATGACAAGAGATCCTATGATCTTTGAATAAGAATAATTAACTCCACTATATCTATATCTATAATTAGAATAAGACACCATTTATTTATTGTAATTTTAAAATTTGATAGATCATGTTGACTACTTACCTCCACCCATGATAACTCAACTCCAATAGGTACTTTCCATTGAAAAAGAAATGATAGTAAAATTAATACAAAGGAATAATATTTTATTGAACACATTTTAATCAAATTTTATTGAATCTGAATTGAATATTACCTATCAATATTTTTAAATTTAAAATTTATCCAATGTTGGCATTTACTTTGATGATAAAGAATAAGAATATTCACTTGATGAGGAACACAGGAAGCTACTGAAATAAGTAAATTAATAGTTCCTAGTGGGTTTTCTTGAAGAAAACATATTACAAGATGACCATATTAAGGGGGATAATTTTAATATTGATTAAAATTGTTTAAATTTTATTCAAATATAATTGTTCAATAACTTTTTCATTAATTAATTTTTTGGTACAACACACGTAGAGTGGGCCCTCGATGATGAAGAAGCGACTATATAAGTAACAAGAGAAGTTGAAGAGGTCCCATAATTTTTCTTACCCCCCTTTAATGTTGTGACTTATAGTTAAGAGGATGGATCAAATATACACTATCCATAGAATCCTCTATAAATACTGTGAGGGGATGAAAACCAAAAGAAACAATATATAGTGGTTTATGTAAAGGAAAACCCATCCACCTTCTAATTTCAGATAAATGCTGGTGTTTCTTTTCAAGGTTTATCCAAAACCCAATACCCACTTGGGGGTCTAAAATAATATTATGTTTTCTTTCCATTTAAGCTTATTTTTAATTATTTTACTTTTAATAAAAGTCATATGTTTTTTTTTATTTTACTTATATTTATTTAGTGGGAACTATCCAAGAGAATAACTCAAAACTTCCAATACCAATAAATCAATTTATATCATTCCATCTCTTTTGTTTTTAATTCTTCTTGATATGAAATAAGGTGAAGTCATAAATAATTGTGGGGAGATGTAAACTTTTTTATATATGTATTTTAAATGTTTTGTCTTTTTTAATTTTTTAAATTATTCTTTGGATACCTTTGTCTTCACTAAATTATTTTGGAAAATTCATACCATCTTGGTATTTTTTAGAATTTATTGATTTGAATTTTCAAGGATTTAAATTTTTACTAAATGTATTTTGTTTCTTAATTTATATTCTATTAATTTAATAAGTTTGGTCAAATGTGAAACTCAAGTGCACTAGTACTATCCGAAATGATTATCATGACCAACTTGAGAGATTTATGATACTTTTTCACATCTTTATTCTATTTATTTTTTGAGAGAATCAAGGAATTTTATGAGATCCAAAACATGTTTCTTTTATATTTTTAAAATATTTTGGAGTTCATGAATTTGTCTCAAATATGATTGAGTCATTGTTTTGGTTAAAATCAATTTATAAAATTTAAAATCCTATTTGAGCATACCTTGTACATTAATCTTTATTAGCCCATAGTAGTTATGAATAACCTTGTTAGGAAGCCACATTAAAAGGAATAAATCACTCTATATAATTTTATATTAGTTAAATGCATGAATATAGTTAAAATTAAGTGTGTGGGGGAGCTAGATATATTGTGTGTTGTAATTTGGAATCTAGATGGGTGATACAATCTGTTTAGGGAACTTTTATAAAAGAGAATATATCATCAAGGATTGAGATAAAGGAAAGAATATCTCTCAAATATAAGAAATATATTTCACCACTTTTTAAATAAAAATATTCCTCTATTAATTAAATATAAAAAACTATACAAATTTATCATACTAGAATAAAAAAACCATTACAATAGAGGGGATAGAAAAAAAGAGAAAAATGAGAAATTTTCTACTGAAATGATGTAGTTTGAACTACACAAGAGAAAATCATAGGTTTTTTCAGGTTAAATTTTGAAAATTTAAGTGAGGATAACAATATTCTTGAGGAAAAATGGTTTATCACGCATAATAATTCACATTATATGTAACGACCCGAAATTTTGAATAAATCTTGTTTCCTAATTTTATGTGTTATTTTATTTTGTTTTTATACTCAACAAAACTGTTTCATTTGATAACATGGGTATAATTAAAATGAGACCGTTGGGTTTTGACTGTTATACAACCATTGGTTAATATGACTACTGGAAACTAAACGTTTTGATTATTGTCTCTAAATACAAGTAATCTTGGTTAATAATTATAGAAAGAAGATTTGATGTCCTCACCCAGTAGTCTTGGACCGATCGAAGCCTATCTAACAGAACTTGGGAAGGAGGTAGCACCACTGGGATTTGCTCTGGACCAAACCCAAGCCGAACTTCATTGTGTGAAGCTAGAACGGGAGCGCCTTCGCGAGAAGTTCAAACAGATAGAAATTACTACTCGTGCGATGTTGGCCGAGCCTCCTTCGGATTCTCTCACCTTATCACACCTTACACTTAGGTCCTATGCTGGTGTGATAAGGGGCTATGTAAGGAGATCGTAGCTGCCTTGTCTAATCCTTGGTTTTAAATAAAAATTGGCATTTCTTCTTATGATGAAGTTTATGAATTTTCAAATGTCTGGATAAATATAGTATGAATATTATTGATGAATTTTAGAGAAAGGATATTTTAAAAATGTTTATGTAAACCTTAAAAAAATAAAAATGTGTAATGATTTTAAAAAAATGGTCTTCTAAAATTATGTTCAGTACGAAATTTCGAGTGTAATAAGATCAACTTGATTTTTGATGAATAGTAAATTATGAATAGTGATTTTATGCTTAGGATTAGTAATGTGACCAAATGGATTAGTAATTTCACTCAAATAAAGTTTTAATATAATTTAGACACCTAGATTAAGTAATGAGATTCTATAAAATGGGTAAATAACAGTTTCATAAATTATTATTCAAGTATTAGTTTTTTCAGGTGAATAGTTTTTTTTAATTAAAAATTAAATTAGAAATATTTAGAAAATTATTTTTATAAAATGGATTTCATTTTTTAACTCAGGGCATCGATATTATGTTAAGGTAATTTTTGGGGATTTTTCTGAAAAAAATGAATTTTTGGTGAATAGTGTATTTATTTAAAAAATGAATTAATAATATTTAGAAAATTATTTTTATAAAATGGAGTTAATTTTTAAAATCAAAGCATTGATATTTGGTTAATGTGAAATTTTGGGATTTTTCTGAGAAAGTTGAATTTTCATTGAATAGTAAAAATACAGTTTTAGGGTTTCGGTATGTTTAATGACATCATAACTGTGTCATGATGATGTCATGAGATATTTTAAGGGATGTTCGACTAAAGAGGATGAATTATTGTGTGGGGGTCCCCATGTGTCCTAACTTCATGGGAAGTACCATGGGAGGGCCGATGCTTTTGAGAAAACCACTTTTGAGGTGTCCCTTGGCCATTAATGTCTTGTCCCCTCACTTTCCCTATAAATATGCACCCTTTCCTCCTTTAGTTTTCACTAGAAACTCTCCCCCAACGAATTTATGGTCTACTTACCTCCCAAGGAGTCCTCCCAAGGGTCCCCCAAGCCCTCAATGTCCCAACCTTTGAGTTTTAAGAGTTACGTTTTAAGGTAAAGGATCCGACCCCCTCTCTTTCTTTTCAAGTGATATCTTTTATGTCATTTCTTTTATTCTCCATGTTCTTATGTTGGAGGATGGTATTTTATATTCATTATACTATACTTTTTAGGTTAATATGATGAGAGACCCCCTCTTACTCTCATCATTTCATTTTATGAAAGTTTAAGTGGCGCCGTTAGGCTGCCGAATTTTTTGTAACGGATTCTTTCACCCTTCTCATTTTCGAGTTCTATTTTCTTGTCAATTCTTTCATGTTCTTTTTTATTATGTTGGAGTATGATCTCTATATCTATCATTATGATCTTTTATGATCATATGATGAGAGACTCCATTTGATCTCTTCAATTCAGTATTTTGAAGTTTTAAGTGGCGCCGTTAGGCTGCCGAATTTTTAAGGGATTCTTTCACCCTTCTCATTTTCAAGATCTATTTTCATGTCAAGTCTTTCAAGTTCCTTTTTATTATGTTGGGGTATGATCTCTATATCTATCATAATGAACCCTTATGTTCATATGATGAGAGACCCTATTTTGATCTTGTCAATTCATTTTTGGTTGAAGTTTAAGTGACGCCGTCAGGCTGCCAAATTTTTAAGGGATTTGTTCGCCTTTCTCATTTTTCAAAGATCTACTTTCATGTCAAGTATTTCAAGTTCCTTTTGTATTATTTTGGGGTATGATCTCTATATCTATCATACTGATCTTTTATTTTCATATGATGAGATACCCTATTTGATCTCATCAATTCATTTTTGTTGAAGTTTAAGTGACGTCGTTGGGCTGCCGAATTTTCATAAGAGAAATCTTATTTTTTTCTTCCTTTCATGTTCTTCATTTCATATGGTATATTTTAAAATATAATTTACATGTTCTTAAATCCCTTATATTCTGTCCCTCTACTGTTTTATGGGTCATTTATGAATGTTTGACCCATGTCCCCTCTCTTTAAAGCATTTTCTAAGACCCTGTAACGTAGCCGTTGTGCTGCAGAATTTTCGTCTCAAAATGCCTCTCTCTTTTTCTCAAAATTATTTTATGTTATTAAGTGAATACTCAAAGATCTTATTTATACAGGGGTATTCACATATATACCAAAATGTTTTATTTTAAATTCTAGGAATTACATACATGATACTCGCTTTCCCTTTCTGTGGGTTTAATGTGATGTAAAGATCATGTCTTTAAAGAAGTTTTTAAAATGTTATGATTATGAAATGAAACCCATTTCTTTTATGCTATATGGCTTGTTTATGAAATGATTTATGATGATATATGTGGCTCACATGATAATAAAGGAAAATTTAAGGGTGCACCCTGATAGCGCTCCAATGCATTGGGTAATGATGTAGCCACTAGAGATTACAATTTTCACGATATCTAGTTGAATAACCTTGGTAATTTTTAAATGACACCTTGGGGATGGAACTCGGTGATATGTTCATGATTGTCTATGTTAAATTATGTATCCACATCTTAAAGTTATGAAAAATTTTATTTTTATTATGATATGCCACATGATTTCTTTCTCATTCCTTAAAGTTCTTTTTCATGACATAGTTGATGTATCTCAAGTTCACATGTTAAATGTTTCCCTTGTTTCCCTTACTGGGCCTTCTGCTCACCCTTTCATTTGATGTATGTCCCCAGGTTATGAGATGCAGTAATGAAACTAGGATGAACATGAGGATATTACTTTTAAGTGTTTAAGAATAATGTTTTTTTGTTTCATGTATTAAGTTCCTGGTTTCCAAGACACTAAACCTTAAAGATCCTCAGTTTTGTATAATGTAGTGAAAGTTTAAGTGACAAAAAAGGCGGGATGCTACAGTTGGTATCAAAGGATGGTTTAGTTATTTGTTGAAATTAGGATATGAAAACTTTAAGAAGAAGCCTTTAAAAACGTTTATATATAGGAAATCTTCCTGGTATTTTGTTGAGTATTGAGTAAGGGGTTGCCAAGAAAATACATCCCTGTCTGGATACGAGCAGGTAGAGGTGGCTCTGGCACAGATGTACATAGGGGTAAAACTCGAAAACACCGCTTTGAGCTAGACTCGAACGGGAACTGGTACACGACAACGGGCCTTGCTACAATCTTGGTTACGACACTCCCGAGGGATATGCTTTGGTAAATTCATAAGCTTATTATGAACCATTATTAAAGGAAATAAGATAAAATAAAATAAATATTCACATAAGGATATATGATCGTGGATAACCTAGTTTGAAATCTAGGGGATCACAAGTTAGGGTATACTTTTCTTCTACAAGTTATCCTTATATGATTTAAGTTCCTTTTCATGATTATTGGCTAAGTGTTTAAGCCCCTAATTATACTTTCTTTTCTTAGTTAATGGTGGGAAATGGAAGAACATGTCCCAAAAACAAATGTGATAGAAAATGTGATGATTGCTGTATTAATATGACAGAGATGATTAGAAGATTAAAAGATGATTATTATTTTGGAAGACGTTCACTATTTTGGGGACCCTATATGATCAAGGTAAATAGATTACTACGGTATTTTCATTGAGGAGTAAGGTTGACTTATATTTCGAAGAATCGATGAATTTAAGGTGGACTTATAGTAATTTAGGTTACTTATGGAAATGATTAACGTATCTTGGGGTAAATATGTTTAGGTTAGTTACTTTTGTTATAATATGTTAGGAGTGGTTGATGTTGTTTGGAGATGAATGATAAAGTTTACCTTGGAAGACTATGTTATCAAATCCTTCTTGTATTTGGGTTTCAATCTTAGTTTGGTTTATTTTGTGGATTTTTAAGGATAGTTATTTACGGAATGGTCTATGATGAACTCTGGGTAGTACCATGGAAATTTGAAGATTTAAAAGTAGTTTCCATTCTTATAGAATTATTTATTTTTGAAGAGTTGTTTTACCTTGCCCTTTCTATTTTTTGGATAATGTTTAAAGATAGATGAAATAGATGGTTAATCTTTTGTGGATTATGTGATTCTCTAGAAGTTTATTCTTGTGTTTTGATGAGACCAAGTGTTTTTGAATGCTCATCATTTGGCGAAAAGATTATTTTTGCGTAGAAACTTATTAAAGGATGAAACTCTACATGAAGGTAGGTATATTTTCTTATGTTATGTTCTATGTAGTAAATGAATTCCTCAAAATTATGAAAAGAAACATAAAACAAAAATATTGTTGGTTTACGTTTCCTGCTAGGTAATCAAAGACCGTTTACACACATCATAAGTTTGGGATTTTCTTATGGTTAACTTTCTCCTAATCATGTTCTCTATCACTCTCCCTCAGAACATGACCCTTTGCTTTCTCCTCCATGTCCATGTTTTCCTACATGGAATCCTAGTGTGGGTTAACTCAGGTGACATTTGTAATTCCCTTTCTTTCTTTTAAAGTAATAGTTTTACTGACTCCTTTTACGATGTGGGACTTTCAATGAAATTTCAAAACCCAATTTTAAAAATTGCAAGGATGAAATTTCTTAAGGGGGGAAGATTGTAATGACCCGAAATTTGGAATAAATCTTGTTTCCTAATTTTATGTGTTATTTTATTTTATTTTTATACTCAACAAAAATGTTTCATTTGATAACATGGGTATAATTAAAATGAGACCGTTGGGTTTTGACTGTTATATGACCATTGGTCAATATGACTGCTGGAAACTAAACGTTTTGATTATTGTCACTAAATACAAGTAATCATGGTTAATTATTATAGAAAGAAGATTTGATGTCCTCACCAAGTAGTCTTGGACCGATCGAAGCCCATCTAACAGAACTGGGGAAGGAGGTAGCAACAATGGGCTTTGCTCTGGACCAAACCCAAGCCGAACTTCATTGTGTGAAGCTAGAACGGGAGCGCCTTCACGAGAAGTTCAAACTGATAGAAATTACTACTCGTGCGATGTTGGTCGAGCCTCCCTCAGATTCTCTCACCTTAGCACACCTTACACTTAGGTCCTATGCTAGTGTGATAAGGGGCTATGTAAGGAGACCGTAGCTGCCTTGTCTAGTCCTTGGTTTTAAATAAAAATTGGTATTTCTTCTTATGATGAAGTTTATGAATTTTCAAATGTCCGGATAAATATAGTATGAATATTATTGATGAATTTTAGAGAAAGAATATTTTAAAAATGTTTATGTAAACCTTAAAAAAATAAAAATGTGTAATGATTTTCAAAAAACGGTCTTCTACAATTATGTTCAGTACGAAATTTTGAGTCTAATAAGATCAACTTGATTTTTTTGAATAGTAAATTATGAATAGTGATTTTATGCTTAGGATTAGTAATGTGACCAAATGGATTAGTAATTTCACTCAAAGAAAGTTTTAATATAATTTAGACACCTAGATTAAGTAATGAGATTCAATAAAATGGGTAAATAACAGTTTCATAAATTATTATTCAAGTATTAGTTTTTTCTGGTGAATAGTTTTTTTTAATTAAAAATTAAATTAAAAATATATAGAAAATTATTTTTATAAAATGGATTTCATTTTTGAACTCAGAGCATCGATATTATGTTAAGGTAATTTTTGGGGATTTTTCTGAAAAAAATGAATTTTCGGTGAATAGTGTATTTATTTAAAAAATGAATTAATAATATTTAGAAAATTATTTTTATAAAATGGAGTTCATTTTTGAAATCAGAGCATTGATATTTGGTTAATGTAAAATTTTGGGATTTTTCTGAGAAAGTTGAATTTTCAGTGAATAGTAAAAATACAGTTTTAGGGTTTCAGTATGTTTAATGACATCATAACTGTGTCATGATGATGTCATGAGATATTTTAAGGGATGTTCGACTAAAGAGGATTAATTATTGTGTGGGGGTCCCCATGTGGCCTAACTCCATGGGAAGTACCATGGGAGGGCCCATGCTTTTGAAAAAAGCACTTTTGAGGTGTCCCTTGGCCATTAATGCCTTGTCCCCTCACTTTCCCTATAAATAACCACCCTTTCCTCCTTTATTTTTCACTCCCAACTCTCCCCCAACGAATTTATGGTCTCCTTACCTCCCAAGGAGTCCTCCAAAGGTGCCCCCAAGCCCTCAAGGACCCAACCTTTGAGTTTTAAGAGTTACATTTTAAGGTAAGGGATCTGACCCCCTCTCTTTCTTTTCAAGTGATATATTTTATGTCATTTATTTTATGCTCCATGTTATTATGTTGGAGGATGGTATTTTATATTAATTATACTGTACTTTTTATGTTCATATGATTAGAGACCCCCTCTTACTCTCATCATTTCATTTTATGAAAGTTTAAGTGGTGCTGTTAGGCTGCCGAAATTTTTGTAACAGATTCTTTCACCCTTCCCATTTTCAAGTTCTATTTTCTTGTCAAGTCTTTCATGTTCCTTTTTATTATGTTGGGTTATGATCTCTATATCTATAATTCTGATCTTTTATGATCATATGATGAGAGACCCCATTTGATCTCTTCAATTCAGTATTTTGAAGTTTTAAGTGGCGCCGTTAGGCTGCCGAATTTTTAAGGGATTCTTTCACCCTTCTCGTTTTCAAGATCTATTTTCATGTCAAGTCTTTCAAATTCCTTTTTATTATGTTGGGATATGATCTCTATATCTATCATACTGAACCCTTATTTTCATATGATGATAGACCCTATTTTGATCTTGTCAATTCATTTTTGGTTGAAGTTTAAGTGACGCCGTTAGGCTGCCGAATTTTTTAAGGGATTCGTTCGCCTTTCTCATTTTTCAAAGATCTACTTTCATGTCAAGTATTTCAAGTTCCTTTTGTATTATGTTGGGGTATGATATCTATATATATCATACGGATCTTTTATGTTCATATTATGAGATATCTTATTTTATCTCGTCAATTCATTTTTGTTGAAGTTTAAGTGACGGCGTTGGGCTGCCGAATTTTCATAAGAGAAATCTTATTTTTGTCTTCCTTTCATATTCTTCATTTCATATGGTATATTTTCAAATATCATTAACATGTTCTTAAATAACTTATATTCTGCCCCTCTAATGTTTTATGGGTCATTTATGAATGTTTTACCCATGTCCCCTCTCTTTTCGGCGTTTTCTAAGACCCTCTAACGTAGCCATTGTGCTGTAGAATTTTCGTCTCAAAATGCCTCTCTCTTTTTCTAAAAATTATTTCATGTTATTAAGTGAATACTCAAAGCTATTATTTATATAGGGGTATTCACATATATACAAAAATGTTTTATTTTAAATTCTGGGATTTACATACATGATACCCACTTTCCCTTTCCGTTGGTTTAAAGTGATGTAAAGATCATGTCTTTAAAGCAGTTTTTAAAACGTTATGATTATGAAATGAAACCCATTTATTTTATGCTATATGGGTTGATTATGAAATGATTTATGATGATATATGTGGCTCACATGATAATAAAGGCAAATTTAAGGGTGTGCCCTGATAGAGATCCAATGCATTGGGTAATGATGTAACCACTAGAGATTACAATTTTCATGATATCTTGGTGAATAACCTTGGTAATTTTCAAATGACACCTTGGGGATAGACCATGGTGATATGTTTAGGATTGTCTATGTTAAATGATGTAGCCACATCTTAAAGTTATGAAAAATGTTATTTTTATTATGATATGCCACATGATTTCTTTCTCATGCCTTAAAGTTCTTTTTCATGACATAGTTGATGTATCTCAAGTTCACATGTTAAATGTTTCCCTTGTTTCCCTTACTAGGCCTTCTGCTCACCCTTTCATTTGATGTATGTCCCCAGGTTATGAGATGCAGTAATGAAACTAGGATGAACATGAGGATAATCCTTTCAAGTGTTTAAGAAGAATGTTTTTTTGTTTCATGTATTAATTTCCTGGTTTCCAAGACACTAAACCTTAAAGATCCTCAGTTTTGTATAATGTAGTGAAAGTTTATATGACAAAAAAGGCGAGATGATACATTAGATCTAAAACATCCTCATTCCACCTTTAAGTTCTTTTAAAATCCTTATCTCACTAACCCTTGATCCAAAAAAACCCTTTAAAAGGCCTCTTTATTGACACATATGGTTAAATCATTGAAGTGGATATACTATGAAGATATAAAGTATATGGAGATCATACATGCTCTTAACAATGAAAAAAGATACATTTTCAAATACCTTGAGTGAGAAAGAAATATATTTTTTGTAATGTAGGTACAACATAAAAATGGGGACTAATAAGATACCAAATGAATTTTTATGATAAAATTTGGAGTTAGTGAATTTGAAATACATATAATAGGCATGATTTTTTCTTGGATGTGATAATTGAGAATTCATACCAAATTTATCTTTAGAGGTCATACATGACATTAGTATTAGATGATTTCCCAGGAGTACAATGTTTATCCATGGGGGAATTTATAGATCCAAAATCTTCATTATTTTTAATTTTTATTTCAATGATTTAATACCCACCATTTAATAATTTTATGGATAATTATTACATATTTATTTTTAAAAGTTATTTTGTATTTTATTATGAAAATGAATTAATTCTTGAGTTTTTAAATGGTTTTATTAATTTTTGGAAAAATTTATGAGAACATACACATTTAATCTATATTTTTATTAGTTTTCAAGTAAAGTACATATGTATGATTCATGAAATCATTATATAGGATTCATTTTTTAATCATTTATGGTGAAATTTTACAATGGGGTGTAAGCATAAGAGTCGTTTTGAATCACGTACGAGTCATTTTGACTCCTATATGAGTCATTCTTACTATTCAACCAAGAATTTGAAAAAGTTAAGAATCACGTAGGAGTAATTTAATGGAAATTTAAGAGTCATTTTAACTCCTTGACTAAGGAATTAAAAAATGATATATTTTTTTAAGAGTCATTATACTCTCTATAAGGGTCATTTTTTCTAGTGTGTAAGTGTCATTCCAAGAATCATTAGAGAATATAAGAGTGATATAATTTTTTAAAATTTTACTGATATCTAAATGTAAGAGTAATTCTTTAACTTTTTAAGGGTTATAATCTTTTCAAAATATGAATACAAATTCTTTTTCCCATGAAAATATAGTCTCACCATGATTGATTCTCTAGAAAAACCTATATGAAATGTGTTATAAAGAACCAATCTATGAAGAGATCATTTCTACCATGAGGGAATATGATCAAGATAAAATAAATTAACTCATAATAAACACATCAAAAGGAATTTTACCATGGCATAAAGAAGAAGAAAATAACAAGTAGCCTTTACATGAATATTTTCATTGTGGTGTGATAGGACTAAAATACTTTTTTCATAATGGAATCCATAATAATAATTTTTTCCATTGAAATTTATTTCCATGCATTATATGACCATGAAAATTTATTCAAATGAAAAATATGGAAAAAATATATCAGGAGATATTTCAAGGGTAGTCCAAATATCATGGAATATTTTAAGATTAAAGGTGGAGAAAAAATGGAAGTTTCTGCCTACGTGAAAAAACCCTACAACTTGTAATGACCCAAAAATTTTACCAATGGAGTTTCCCTTCTTATGACTATATCATGTAGTATAAATCACATACATCACTTAGTAAAACTGAAAAACATTATTCTCATAAATTATAAATTAAACAGTAGTTATAAAATAAACCAATAAGAATGAAAAATATTAGAGTGGGGTAATAAATAGAATATTAGAGTATAAAATAAAATAATTTGGATATTCTTGATCCCCAAGAATGAATGTAGTCTTCAACAAATCTATAGAAACAAAAAATAAATTAATAATAGAGTATTAATTTTGAATCAGAAAGTATATATAAACATGATATAAAATAAAATTGAATGAATAATGAATCTAATAATAGGTATTTATAGGAATTAGGGAACCCATATGATCATTATAAATCAAACCATTGGAATAGTAATTTGACTGTTGGAATAGTAACCTAACCATTGGAATAGTAATCTGACCATTAGGAATAGTAATATGAATGTTAGAATAAAAAAATAACCTATGGAAATTTAAAATAATATTTAGGTATCTTATAAAATGAAATTATGATATATTTATATCATATTGTAAGTAAATGAATGTTTTGAAAAGTGATAAATTAAGTGTTGTTTTTTGTAAAACGTAATTTTTTTATTTTCAATTTTATGATGAATATAAAAATTTAAAATAAAATTTATTTTCATAATATGGATTCATAAATTAATATTATGTTTTATTGTAATTATAATATAATTTTATGTGACCATAAGTAAATTTTCAAAGGGTCATAAAATCAATTATAATATTAATATAAATATTTTTCAAATAAATGGGGATTTTATTTAAAAATTAAATTTATCATATTTAGAAAATTAATTAAATAAAATGGATTTAATTTTTTAAATATATACATTGAAAAATGTTATGGTATAATTTTTGGGATTTCTCTAAAATAGTTAAATTTTGGGCGAATAGTGAAATATGTTAATTTACGGTATTTAACATTATAAGAGAAATACATGAAGTTTTGTGTCATGGATGATGTAATAACCCATTAGTAAGATATCATATGTTCCATTTAATATATATTCATAATTATAAATACTATTTCTAGTATTGTTCTAAATTAATAAACTAATGAATTTAATAATCAAAAACACCCTTCTCCTCCCCTTATAAATACCACCCCTCACCACCCATTCTCCTCAAACATTATATGCATTGAATCTTTCCAGATATATAACTAAAACTATCCTACCAACTATTACCAGATAATAGTGATACTAGTATCACAAAAACACCAATTCCAAGTTCTTTAAGGGGTCCTTTATAGGGGAGATATTCAAGAGGTAACATTATCAAACTACCTCTTTTAATTTACTTTATTCTTATATACTTTCTTAGACTCTTTCATACATCTTAGAATAAAAATTCAGTTATAATATATATATTTTAATTTTATATTTATAATGGTAAATCTTTTATCCAACCCTTTTCTCATATCCTTTTATTCAAATAAAAACAAAACCATTGTCCATATTATGTCGGTTAATTACCTTTATGGATGGTGAGTTTTTTCCACTAATTCCATAATGGTAGGATTAAAATAATTTATAATTTCCTAAAATAAAATAATTATGTATTATATATGTATTTTCACTTTCATTAAATATAACATGTCTATAACTTTAACTAAAATGAAACTAGTTTGAGTTGATCGGAATAATCGCCAAAATAAACTAACCATTAATCGTTAACATTTTATTAAATGAATCATCCACATGTTAGAAAAAAATGATATACAAGACCATTTAAAATTATGGAAGTGTATGAATAAAATTTAATTTTACTTATATATTTTTATTTCCATTTGATAATAACTTCCATAATTATACACTAGTGAACTGACCACGAAACAATGAAACGAATGCTCCCAAAACAATGAAATTGAACTTCATAACTCATCGAAATGGACATAATTGAACTTAATAAAATTATAATAAATAAAATATATATATATATATATATAATATGTTATTAATTAATTAATTAATTAATCTAATTTTATTATCCATTACATTAAGTACAAGTGCATAATGCGTTCAGACATAATGTAAGGGATCTCTCCAAACCTACATATTTCCTTTGGGTAACGATCTATCACTCTTTAACTCAATTTATCTCTTAATTATTATTATATAATTATTAAATATTATGAATATACATTCCAAATATATGTATCTATCTCGATTAATATTTATTTTATGGGGTAAATACATGTTTTATAAGGTCCCTTTCTCAATTCCTCTTGATAAGAATACCTGATTAAAGGGAACTTCTCTGTTTCATAACTAGTTTCAAGTAAAACCCATAAATTTTTTTAAGCCACAAATATTTGTTTAAATAACCCATTTTTTCATGAAAAACATTTTATCTCATTTTTGGTTTAATGGATATATATATTCCTTTATTCTCTTTAGAGTCTATTCATTATTTCCCTAAAACTATGCTTAAGTGGAAAATTTCTAAAGTTACCTAACCACACTTTTTATTTTTTTCACTATAGTTTGAATTCATTATTCATGAAATGTTATTATATTTCCTTTATGAAGGTCCCATACTTATTTAAATCCCTTTTTTAATGAATACCATTATGATACTCCCTTTGGTTATTCCTTATGGCATGATTATAATACCTATTTCTTTTAATGGGTAACCCTTATATTTATTCCTTATGTTTGATTTATTTATTTGGAGAAAAAAATTAGGTACATGTTATGATAGGTGAACCCATATAGCTATCTAATTCTTTGTGTAATTATTTAGTCTCATGAGACGTTATGTATGGGATTAGGGAGTAAACCTAATCTAATATGAGACTCTGTCTACCTTGTGATATTGTCTTGGTATTTATCCTTTACTCATGTTTATATCAGGATATATGTTTCCACCAAATTAATATATTTTCATGATCATATAATTTCATGTTATATATTTTATGCCTCTATTTTTATTCATGATCCAGACCTTTTATGTTATCATGTTGTGCCTTTTGACTCATGTGTTATGCTTCTTTTCCATGATTATTCCTATACTTGTATTTTTACCTCATCCCTTTTGTCTATGTATTTCCCAGGCTATCCTCTATAATTGTTGGAGATAAAAATAAAGTTTTTATCTCATTATGGAGATGAATAAATACATGTTTTATTCCAGTTTCATGTTTTCTAATTATGTACATTATCTTCCAATGACACTAGTATTTTCGATACTTGGTTTTTATTTGATGAATAATTATGATTAAAATATTTTAATAATATATACAAAAGGATTGGGTTTCTATAGTTAGTATTAGAGAAAAATATAGTTATTTTTGGGGTTTCATAATAGAAGAATTTAGTAAGAGACCTAGGGATAATTCTATCACCATGGAAAACCTAGATTGAAACCTAGGGAATCATAAGTTATGATATACTTTTCATTTATAATTTTATCCTTCTATTTTCATAGTTTCATTTTTATATGTTCATTAACTAATTATCCAAGACCACCCTAATTTTTTTAGTTAATAGATGGAAATAGGAGAACCCATGCTAATAACCAATTTGATAAGAAATGTGATGATTTCCCTAATGAGTTTACAAACCTGATGGGAACGGGAGTTCAAAACTTCATGAAAGTACTATCTCAACTGGATAAAGTTATGAATAATAAATTGAATCAAGTTCAAATACATCCTTCTCCTAATAAATATCAAGTTATAGTATAATGATTTATATGAAAAATTCCTCCCACCTTTAGTGGATCTTTTAATCCCCTCATCATGGAATAATGAATTAATTAAATTGATAAGATATTATATATCCTCTAGTCCTTACCAATCCTGGATTCTATTTCATTATAAGAAATAATATCTATCTCAAATGATTGATACAATGGAGAGGATAATGCTTGATGACATACCCATTGTGAGGGACTACACTAATGTGTTAATTGAATAATTTATCGATCTTAATTTTAACTAATAGGTTGATTTCTCAATTTAAATTGTACCTGTATCTCTTCCCATATCAAATAATCATTATGGGATAGCCACCATTGAGTTGGATGAACTTAAGAAGCAGTTATAAGTGAATCTGGATAAGGGTTTTATTTTCTGGAGTGCTTTACTATGGGGTGTACCATTCCTCTTCATCAAAAAGATGGATGGATCAATGTGACTAAACATTTATTATCATGATTTAAAAAAAATTATGATAAAGAAAAATTATGACATGATATAGATAGATGACTTGTTTGATCAACTACATGGAGAAAGTATTTTTCTAAGGTGGAAATTCGGTTGAAATATCACTAATTAAAGGTTAAGAAAGAGGATATTCCCAATAATTCCTTTCGAATGAGGTATGAATAAAATGAGTTTATAGTGATTCCCTTCAGACTCAATAATTATCCATCAATTTTTACGGACTTAATGAACAATGTATTTAGATATTAACTTAATAAATTTATGTTAGTCTCTATAGATGATATTACGATATGCTCCAAGAGAAAGAAGGAGCATGAGGTGCATTTTAACACTGTGATAAATAATTTGTGATAGGGGAAAATATATTCAAGGTATAATAAATTTGAGTTATATATTTTGGAATTATCTTTCTTGGGGATTGTTTTCACAAAAAGAATGGATATTTTTAGACCCTTATAAGACAAATTCAATTGAGAAGTGGCCCTAACCTGCATCTGTAATGGATATATGTAGTTTCCTTTGTATAGAAAGGTATTATTGATGATTTTTGAGAAACTTATCATGACTTTTAAACCCACTAACCAAGATTACATAGAAGGGATTAAAGGTTGTATAGAATAGTGAATGTGAAGATTGCTTTAAATAATTGAAAAAGAGTATTATCACTAAACTAGTATTTAAACTACCCAAAAATAGGGAAATATTTGTGATATATATTGATGATAAAAGAATGTATTAAAATATATACTGATGAAAAATGATGAAGTGATTAAATACGCCTCAATAAATATAAAATTATAGGAGAAAAACAATCCAATGTATGATCTGGAGTTTGTGACTGTGATCTTCACATTGAAAATCCGGTAGAATTACCTCTATGGGAAGAAGTGTGATATATACACTGATCATAAGAGCATAAAATATATATTTAAAAAGAATGATATTAATATATTCCAGTGAATATGGTTACATATCACAAAATATAATTATTTATCAATCCACTATCATCCCATTAAAGAAAATAAAGTAGAATATTCTACGAGTAGGGAGGATCCTATAACTTTATCAAAGTTGATAATTGTGAAGGATCCAATATTATTATACTTAAAAATGGTGAAAATTGGAAACATAAAGAAATTATCACCATTATTCCTTTATCAAATGATTTCAAAACCATCCATTTTAGATAATATAAAGTATTCTCAAAGAGATGATGTGGAAATTTTGAAGAAGGTGGAAGCTAACAAAAATGAAAAATCCTTGAAGTTACAAATTGATGAGGGAGGATTCATAATATTTGGGTCATGATCATGTGTACCAAAATATCCTAAGATAGAGAGGTAGATTTTGAATGACGCACATAGATCTACCTTCTACATCCACCCTGGGAGCACAAAGTTGCACTGAGATATCTAAGAGCACCATTGGTGGGACAATATGAAGAAGGAGATCACTGAATATACATCAAAGGGACTAGTATGTGAGAAAGTGAATAATGAAAGGAAATAATATAAGGGGATGATGCGAACAATACCCACAAATACATAGAAATGAAAAAACATCACCATTGACCTTGTTATTGGACTTATGAAGACATACAGAGGAAATAATTCTATATGGGTGTAAGTGGATTGTCTTGTAAAGAATGACCATTTTATTTCAATTCAAGAGGTCTTATCATTCAATCAACTTGTATGGATATACATAAGAAAAGTGGTGAGGCTGTATAAAGTACCATTATTGATTGTATCTAATTGAGATCCAATATTTACCTCCAGGTTCTGGAAAAGCCACCAACATGCCCTAAACATTGAGCCAAACTTCAGCATAACTTATCACCCCTAGACTGATGTCCATGATTAGAAGACCATTTATACATTGGAAGATATGTTGAGATAATTCTCAATGGATGTCAAAGAAGGATGGGACATACATCTTAATTTGGTCTAATTATCTTACAATAATAGTTTCCACTCAAGTATCCAAATGGATCCATATGAAGTCCTTTATAGGAAAAGATACATAACAAATTCATTATGTGAAGAAGTTGGTGAACATAATATTCTATGACCTAAAATAGTATAGGAAATGGTATAAAGGTGAATACAATTCAATAGAACATTAGGGCTGCCCAATATTAACAGAAGATCTATGTAGACAATCGTTGGTGGGACCTGATGTTTGAGGTTGGAGATAAGGTATTCCTCTATATATCTCCATGGAATATAGTTATGAGATTTGGAAATTAGGGAAAGATAAGTCCTAGGTACATCGTCCCCCTTTAGATTCTTCATCACATCGGAGTTGTGGCCAATCAACTAGCACTTCCACAAACCATGTCTCAATTACAAGCTGTATTCCACATTTCCATTTGAAGAAGTACATACCAAATACCTCACATTTACTGAATTCATAGGTGGTATGGATGTAAAATTAAATATCTTATAAGGAGCATCTGGTAAAGATTTTGGATAATAGATATAATGTTTTATGAAACAAGACAGCTCACCTAGTAAAAGTACTACGATGGAAACATAAATATGAAGAGATGACATGGGACCTAAAGGAAGTGATGAAGGAGAAGTACCCTCTCCAATTTCCACCAAAGAATTAAAATGAAATTTATAGGGTGAAATTTCATTGGTGGGAAGCATGTAATGGACCCAAATTTTATCAATGGAATTTCCCTTCTTATAACTATATCATGTAGTATAAATACCATACATCACATAGAGAAACAAAAAACATTATTATCATAAATTAATAATGATAAATTAGTTATAAAATAAACTATTAAGAATTTAAAATGTTATATAGGGACAATAAATAGAAAATAAGATAATAAGAATAGGATAATTTAGATATGCTCGATCCACCAGAATGGCCGCATTCACGAACAAAGATGTAAAAACAAAACATAATGTTAATAATATAATATTCTTTTTGAATATAAATATATATGTAAGCTTGAGATAAAATATAATTGAATGATTAATTATTGGAATTATATAGTTTTATAGGAATTATGGAACCGATATGACTATTATAAATCTAATTGTTGGAATAGTAATCTGACTATTGGAATAGTAACCTGGCAGTTGGAATAGTAATATAACCGTTAGTAATAATAAATTGACTCTTAGAATAGTAATCCTACCTATGGAAATGCAAAATAATCTTTAGGTATCTTATAAAATGAAAATATTATATATTTATATTGTGGTGCAAGTAAATAAATGTTTTAAATATGATAAATTAAGTGTTGTTATTTTTGTAAAACATAGCTATCTTATTCGATATTTTATAATGAATATAATGATTTAAAAGAAAAATTATTTTAATAAAATGGATTCATAAATTAATATTATGTTTTATTTTAATTATAATATAATTTTACGATACCATAAGTAAATTTTCGAACGATTATAAAATCGATTATAATATTAAAATTAGTATCTTTTTAATAAATGGGGATTTTATTTAAAAATTAAATTTATAAAATTTATAGAAATATTTTAATAAAATGTATTTTTTTTAAATATGAACATGAAAAAATGGTTAAGGTTAAATTTTGGAATTTTTCTAAAATAATTGAATTTTGGGTGAATAGTGAAATATAATAATTTATGGTATTTAACATTATAAGCCAAATAAATTAATTTTTGAATCATGGAATATTTAATATCCCATTATTTAAAAATAAAAAACACCATTTAAATTTTACAATCATAAGAATCAATGCTAATGACATTCTTGATCTAAATTAAAAAAACTAATGAATATAATAAAAAAACCCTTTACTCACCTAATAAATACCGCCCCTCACAAATCCTTATAATCAAACCGTATAAGCCATTAATATTTCAAAATCTCTACCAAAACCTCTCCTCCCCACTCTCCAAACATCCAAGTTCTTCTGGTCTCTCCAAAAGACCAATTCCAAGTTCCTTAAGGGGTCCTTCAAGGAGGTGGTATTTAAGAGGTAACATTCTCAAACTACTTATTTTAATTTCTTTTATTCTAATACCTTATCCACACATCCTTTATCCATAATAGCATAAAAATTATAGTAACATTTATATAATATAATTTTATTACTAATTTAATATCTTATATCCACCCCTTTTCCCATCTTCTCTTATTCAAATAAAAACAAAACCATTGTCCATATTATATCAGCTAATCACCTTTGTGGATGATGAATTTTCATTTTATACTAATGAATTTTTGGACAGTTTAAATTAATTTATAATTGTTTAAAATTAACTAATTATGTATATTATATTTATTATCACTTTCTTGAAAGAGAATATGGACATAAAAATAAATTAAAGAAAACAAGTTTGAGTGGTTGGAAAAATTGTCAAAATAAACTAACCATTTACCATTAACGTTTTAATAAATAAATCATAAATTCTCTGAAAAAAATGATATATGGAGAATTTAAACTTATATAATTTCATTAATACCATTTAATTCCACTTATTGAGTTTTATTTCCATTTTACAAGAACTTCCATAATTACACAAAAGTGAACTGACCCTGAAGCCATGAAATAGATTCTCCTAGAACAACAAAATTGAACTTTATAACTCATATAAATGGAAATAAATGATCTTAATAAAATTATAATAAAAATAAAATATATATTTAATAGGTTATGAATTTACTAATTAATGAATCAAATTTTATTATCCAAACATTTAGTGCAAGTGCAGAACACATTTGGACATAAGGTAAGGTATCTCTCTAAACATCCATATTTACTTTGGGTAAAACTTTATCTCTATTTGCCTCAATTTATCTCTTAATTATTCTTATATACTTATCATATATTAATTATATATGTTCCAAACATATATATCTATCTCAATTCATCTTTATTTTATGGTTAAATACATTTTTTAAAAAGTTACCTTCTCAATTCCTCTCGATAAGAAAACCTGGTTAAAGAGAACTTCTCTATATCTTACCCATTTTCAAGTACACTCTATAAAATGTTTAAATCCACCAATATTTTCTAAAATCAATAATTTTAACATGAAAACCAATTTATTTCATTTCTGGTTTAATTGAAATACTTATGCCTTCACCCTTTTTAAAGTCTCTTCATTTTCCCCTAAAACTATGCTTAAATTACAAATTTTCAAAGTTACCTAACCACTTTTATTAATATTTTCACTACAATTAGAATTCATTATTCATTATATATTATTATATTTCCTTTATGAATATCCAATAATGATTTAAATCCATTATTTCATGGATACTATTATGATAAACCCTTTGGTTATTCTTTATGACATTATTATGAAACCCATTTCTTTCTATGAATAACCCTTATGTTTGATTTTTTATGTTGAAAACATATGCATAAATATGTTATTATAGTTTTGAATAGATAGAACTGCAATAAATTAGGTAATTTTTTAGTCTCATGATACATTATGTATGATATTAGAGAGTAAACCTAATCTATTATAGGAATACTTTCACCCAGTGATATCACCGTGGCAGTTAGACTTGACTGGTGTTTAGGTCATGATATATGTTACTAGCACATTACTATATCTACATGATCAAATGATTCCATGTTATATATTTTATGCCTTTATATGTTTATTCATGCTCTATTTCTTTTATGTTATCATGTTTTTCATTCTGAATCATGTGTTATGCTTATTTTCCATTCTTATTTCCTTGTTAGGCTTTATAGCTCATCCATTTTGTCTATGTATTCCCTAGGTTATTATCTAAAGTTAGAGAAGATTAAAGGGATTTAGGAGACCATTATATAGATTAATAAAAAGATGTTTTATTCTAGTTTCATGTTTTCTAATTATGTATCTAGTGTTCTAGTGACAGTATAATTTTTGAACCTTTTTTTGTATTTGATGGATAATTATTATTAAAACAATATAATAATATGTGTAGAAGGATTGGGTCACTATAATACTCAAGCCATTAAAATGTGTAATTCATTCCCATTCATATTCAAAGTCCCTATTGAATATTTAAATAATCACCCCATTATATTATGAGGGAATGAGAATTTTAGGAATTTTAAACCTAGACTTTAGCCATTCAGCTTAGTTTTAGTTTTTCCTACTTATTTTTTTTATTATAATCAATTATACATTCCATTTTAAATAAAAAATAATTCTCTATTACTTTATCTCTATTATATTATTTAACTCTTCCTTCAATGTGATCTCCAATATTAATAATGGTAAATAACTAACCAGAGGAGTCTCTTATGAGATGAATCCATTTTTAAACCTGAGTCCCCATGAGTTCATGTTAAATTGTCTCTTATCTTGTTATGGTTATTCCAAGGATAATCAGTAATTATGGAAGTTGACCATATCCTCTCTTTGTGGTTATCTAAGTTTTAACATATTATTTTAGATTAATTTCCTTCACTACTATAATAATTAGAGAATTTTATGGAGCCTTAATTATTTAGTGATAAATGTGTGTGATTGTATAATAGGAAGGTGAGTTAGAGGCTTCTCTCAATTGAGGATCCCTCTAGCTTGTTAAGCAAGGAAGGGGTGGATGTACAGTGTACTTGGAGATTATTAGGTACACTATATATTCACAACCAAGGAAGGAGAGGATGACCATTAATATTATGGAGTGTGAGAATTAATTATATATGAAACTAACATTGAGATAATGAATATTCACTCAGGATGATTCTCTTGGGAACATTTATTTTCTCATTAACCTAGTTTTTTATGTATATTGTATTGTAAATTTATTTTCTATTTTTTTATTCCATTTTAAAACCCTAATTTTTTCATTGTTTTATTTAAATATAAAAATAATAATAATAATAAGTGATTGGAATATTAGTGATTTATTGACTCTAAATGGTTTCTTAAGAGAGAAGACTCTGGTCAGCGACTTTGATGCACTAGAAAAATAATATTTATTTTGAAACACCTTGAAAAAAATGTGTCAAATTACAATGATATATATATATATATATGTTTGTGTTTTTGTATGTATGTATATTATAAATTATATAATATGAAATTAGATATACAAATTTAAATATAAAATATACTTAATGCATGTCTATATTTATTTATATAATTCATATTATTGTATTTTATAATATATATGTAATTATAATTATGTATTATATTATAAATAAATATAAATGAATATATAATATATTATTTATATGAATATATATATATATATTATATAAATAATATTTAAGAATATATAAATATGTATATATAAATTATATTATGCATGTGATGGGTTTAGGGGGATCATCTTATGATCTTTGTTAGTAGAAACAACCCATGAATTATCATGATCTCTATTCAATGAAAAAATGTGCATGGTAAAATGAAGAAAAGAGAACCTAAAAAGTGAATGTAGTATCTTAAATACTCTATATTTTATGTATTACATTTTAAGAGGATCACTTAAGTATTAAATGTAATCATTTTTCCTCTGAAGGTGGTACACTGACAATTGAATCCCCGATCATATTGTGATGATTCTTGAACATTGAAGAGGTGTTAGTTCCATCAATATGTGATGATTGATGTTATGGAAATAAGATATATTTGATGTTATTTCATTCTATGTGTAGTATCTATTGAAGGGAACACTTCCCTTATATAATCCACCCCTAAATATCTTCATTTAATGAAGAGTGTCAAACATATTGATTGTATCTAGTGCCATATCATAGAACTCATATATCATAGCCCATTGGGGTGTTATTTATTGAACACTTCAATGAATGTGTTCCATGACAAAAATGAACCATATCATGGATCATAAACTAGAGAAATCATTTGGGGGGTGGTATCTAGATGCATGCACTCACATCCCTTGAATATCATAAGGCTAATTATAAGCTATAATATAATCATAAAAGGATCATCCCATGATCTTTATTATATAACCAATAAATATACATGAACTGAATCATATGAATGTCATTGAAAATTATATGGGTTATATCATTAAATATGATATAAAACCTTTTACTGCATTCTGAAAAATCTCCCACTTTCACTAAAATCCCAAAAGCACTTTATGTAAAACCACATAACTCTTTGTAAATCTATCCAAAAATATTTTGTATATGGTTTATAAAACTCTCTTTATTTTAGAAAAAAACACTTTCTTAAATTTAATCCTTATCCAAAGGCTAAATTGTATGACTATGTAGGATTTATTATCGTTTGAAAAAAATATGAAATCTCTATTTCATAAATGTAAACAGAGTAGAGTCTAGAAAATCATCAATGACACTCAAACTACCATGAGGTTTGATGTGATATCCATCAAACAATCTCAAATATAATATGAATATTTCCAAAAAATGATGCTTCATATACACCATATGAATTCCTATATAATCTATTTTCCCATGACATTGAGTAACCACTAGATAAAGAAACAATGTCAGTCTGGTATATACCATCTCATACATTCTTGATTCTCTAAAAATATTGATTTGTTTAATGAATACATCACATGTATTTCGTCCAGAATATAAGCACATCAAATTCCCCTCATCCATGTGTTCAAACACTTATTATGTGACTCAAAAAATCATGACCATGAATTTACATAGTCTAATTCAATCAAAGGAAAAATACCAACTTGGTTGAGCTCCAACTGACGACATGATCTACAACATACCTAGACACCCCCTAATTAGATAAACCATAATGGATTTTATAATAAAGGTATTAATGTATGGAGGTTTAGATTCTAGTTATCTCTCCAGTTTTATATAAAAATGATAGATAATATGAATACACCCCTAATTATAATGATGAATGCATCAAATTCCGTGGGATATACTTGGTTGGTTAATACAAATAATAAGTCTCCACTTATTATCACATAAGTAAACTACTCATGATAATCATAACATATCATAAAAACTGACAATACTCCATGCTGATCATGTACTAGTGATAACTCAAAGTCATACTTTTAGGGGATATTATCATTCCACTATTCTAGCAAAGTAAATTGCAATACACATGAATGAATAATAAATTGAAATTTAATTTAATTATAAAATAATGATACATTATTCAAATGTTACATCAATATATTATGTATTGTATACTAAGAGACTCTACAAGACTCTCATGTTTTCGATGTGATAATGGTGTCACCAATGGATCTGCTATATTTTCTTATGTATCCATATAACACATACTAACACTAACCCTATAAATGATCTCCCATATGATATGGTATTTTAAAAGAATTTTTTTATTCCTTGAGTGATACTAGGGTTCCCTGTCCTAATAAATTAATCCATTATTGTCTTAGTAAATATTGATTTCACCCTTGATTTTAGGTCCACCTCAAGTTTAGAAATGAAATTATAGATCCAAATAGATTCATTTATAATATCTAATATAATGATCTACTATACCTTCTTTTTTAAATTTTACATGGTGGAATGTTTGTATCTATTCCAACTGATATCTCCACCATTCAGAAAAAACATTAAACCACATTGAGATTTGATATGATCTCTATCAGATTATAAAATTTCATCTATGAAACCCTTTACATAGAGCTCATCCTATCCTCCAAATACCAAGACCATATCATTAGTCATTTTCATGTGGTTATGGATGTTCTTCACATCAATCTAATTAATCTCACTAGGACTGAATAGGAATATTTATTTAATGATAAGAGTATAGGTAATAAAATGTTTAGTATGGAATATAAAACAAATGATAGAACCTATTACAGACACATAGGGAATTATATCCATCCTTTAAAATTCCTTATAAGGATATTTAATCTTCCCAAGATTTGTGTCATGTAACATTGGTAAAGATTCTATTTTTGAGTTCTCTATGCTAAACCTCATTTTCAATTTACAAATATATGTGTCTTTAATAGGTCCAATAAAATTCTTAGATCTATATATATATATATATATTTATACATAGTATGTTGGTGTTTTCACTCATGTCTTTCATAGAGAAGAATTTACCCAACCATATCTTCACAATGTGAATAGTTATTATGTCATTTTTGATAAAAAGTATGTCATCTACATGAAATGTCAGAAACACCACCATAATCCAACTAATATTATTATATAAATAAGAATAATCCATGTTTTTTATAAAACAAAAATATTTGATTGCATCATAAAACAAGATATTTCAACTCTAAGAATCTCGCTTCATTCCATAAATGGACTCTTATAACTTTCAAACCTTAGTAGAATCATATGGAACTTCAAAACCTTTAGGCTATATCATTTTCACATCATCAACTACATTATAGTTAAGGAAATTAGTTTTTGACTCCATTTTTTATACCCCATAATCAAAGTGAGCTGTTGTAAATGTAATATTCAAATTGACTTTATCTTTGCTAAATTTGAAAAGGTTTCTTTATAGTCATTACCATGATTTTTTTGTAACAGTTTACCACTAGGAATGTATGTAAACACTTATCCATAAATATTAGTCTTCTTTTATAAAATCTACTTTCACCCTATAGGTATCAACCCTATAGGTTCTTCTACTAATTTTCAAATTTGTTTAGTTTACATAGATTTCATCTTAGATTCCATAGATTTTAACCATTTCTTAGAATCCAAACTCTCTATGTACTTCTGATATATGGTAGGTTCATCTCCTAGGAACATTACCTCATAATAATTAGCTTGAAAACATTATATATCTTTATATTTTGAGGAATATAACTATACCTTTGCTATCATTGTGTAACTTTTTTCGATTATTTTTCCACAACACTTTTTGGAATTAGTTCAACCTAAAAATCAGGAACACTTCTTATTTTTTGTTTTTGAACTTCCTCAAGTTAAAATTTGCTCGCATTAACTACTTGAATAAAATATTATTTCTCAAATAATATACCATTTTGGTCTACAAGAAATTTTTTCTCAATAGATATGTAGAAATAATATCACTTATTTTCCTTAGAATAATCAGAAAATAAGCATTTGTTTGACTTAGGGTCAATCTTATATGAATCCAATATTTATAAAAATTATTTACAGCCCTGAATATTTATAAATGACATGTTTAGATGTTTCTTAGTCCATATAACCTTTGGTGTATTTATGTGTGATTTATATGAAACATGGTTAAGTTGAAATATAGTAGTATCTATAGAATATCCCCAAAATTAATTAAGAAGGTCACACTAATCTATAACTTGAATTCATTTGAATTATTATTTATTTGATAATTCACTTTTTAACTAGGTTGATAAGAAACACTTACATGGATTGGAGGCCAGGATTACATGGCCCCAAGGTCGAGATACAAGGAGGAATTTTTATATTTTTCATCGACCAAATTGCACTGAAATAATGCCTCCCAATCACATCTTCAATTTCTACACCTAACTCACCACCTGATGATGTGGTCGGATTGTCCTTCATTGTGAGTCGAAGGCTTGTACCCAACTATTGTATGTAATTTAATTATCATTATGTAAATAGTTTGATATACTCATGTGTATTTTCTTACCATAATAATGTTGGTACTTCTACATCCAATATTTATATGGTAATTTACTTAGATTAAGTGTAATATAAATGGTTATAATAGTTTTTAAGTATAATGAGAACCCTAAGATACTATGATAGTAATATTAAATATATTTCATATGCTCTATGTATATCATACCAATGTGACATATATGATGTGAAACAATTAGTTTATGGGGGTTTATAAGCATCAAGACTTTTTCCCATGAAGTTGAAACTTGGTGATCTCAAGTATATTAGATCATGAGGACTGACCCACCAATAGGAACCCCACATGTTTTGGATTACATTGTTTATTAATATATATGAACATGTGTATTGGTCTCTCTACTTTTGATCATTATCAATATATTCCATTTGATCAAAAACTTTGATGCAAGTCAAAAACCATGAATTTGAAGTCATGGTGAGGTAGATTGTGTTGGGTGTGTCATTGGTGGCATGATATTGGTTGAATGATCCAGATAGAATTTTTATCTTCAAGTTGAGGAAGAGATATATTGTGTCCCTAGGTTGACCAGTATGGTAGTACATTTATTAAATTTAGGACCATGGCATTTGGATGTAAGTCTATCTAGTAAGGTCAACGAATAAATAAAGTAATAAAGGATGATGATATGGAGTGTGCATCTTAATTTATGAGACATCATCAGAAAAAAATATTCTATTACACAGAGTGTGTTCATAGGAGGTAATCATAGATGTGACATTACTTATCTCCTTAAATTTAATTATTGGTTTCTATACTCTCCTCTTATTCTATGAATAGACATCCATACTTTAAATATAACGGCCTAATGAGTAAGAAATTAAGTGAATCCATAAGTTCCACCCATTGATATGAATGTGATTTTATGATGAAGTGTGCCCCATTTGTGGGGGATGGTGAACGTATCTATGAGTTATTTCTCAAATAAAACAATTCAATTGTATTATTAAAGTTTAGAATAATAATTATGGAATTTATGTCTCAAGTTATTAAAAATTTGTCTTATCATAAAAGAGAAAATGAGAATATATAATTTTTATAATGAAAATAACACATTCAAGGTTTATTAAATTATTTGGTGTAATGACCCAAACTCCTGTAACCTAGAGTTAGTGTCTACTTTATCCCATTAGAACTAGATACAAGAGATCACATCCCAAAGGACCAAATAGTTTAGCAGTTTGGTAAACTAGATAACTACATTAAATTCACATTAAATTTTAAAATATAAAATATAAAAAGTGTTTTGTTTAAGAACACCATTATTCCCCTTCTCATATCTCTATATATCAATCATAAAAAATATCTTGGTATCCAGGGGAAATAAAATATAAGAAAGGGCTGAGCTCAGATTCCCAATAAGGGTATGAGTACAGTTGAATATACTATGAATAAATAATAATAATCAATATGAAAAGGTAAAATAATTAAAACTCATGTCTTGTATAAAATAAACCGATCATAATATAATAGGGATAAATGATGATCAAATAAATACATATAAATAATCACATTAGCTTGAAACTTATCCATGTATATTCTAGATAATAAAATAATCACATAGACATCACTAAATAATCTCATAATAAAGGAATTCATAATTCCAGACATCATAAACATACTATAAATACCATTCACAACATAGTTTTAAGCTATGGGTAAAAACCCATTTATTTTGGTCAACTGATTTTTCTCATGAGACCTATTGATGCATCGAGAGGGTATATATTACTGGGCCCCACCTGTATCTTAATAAGTCAAATTCATTCCACATATGAAATGGGTGAATCAAATTCAACATAAACATTTTTATTTAAAAAATAACATACAAAATGTTAATACTTTCCCCAATCAAATAAACATGATCATAAACCATCCAGATTAATGTGGTGAATGGTAATAAAATATCACATCCTCAGTCAAAGTGATCATAGAACATCCAAATAAAGAATAAGTATGATATAAATAAAACATAGCTATAGTGTATCATAAGTAGAATAAGGGTTGTTTATGTTTATGAATAAAAATTACAAAAAATTCCGTTAAAACATTATTGAGGAAAATAAAATTTCCACTTTGAAAATCACCTTTTTAACATTATAAATTGACAAAAAAATTTGAAAATAATTTTATTTGAAAATAAAATTTTAAATTTATAATGTAATATTAAAAAATTGAGTGGTCATGATAGTGAGAAATTCTTTTCATGTTGTAAAATTTAAAACAAATATTCCTTTCATATTTGTAGAGAAAGACAAAAGATTCTTATTTCAAAAATGACATGAAGATTCCTTTCAAAAAAATTATAAAAATTAAAAAATGGGTAAAAATTTATTTAATATATCATTTTGATAATGTTAAAAATATTTCTAAAAACATTTTTAGAAAAAATTGATTTTTAAGGAAATAATTTTTGACTGAAAAGAGAAATCATACTTCTTTTTCATAAAAACATTTTCTTAATCATTTTAAGTAACAAAGAGAGGAAAATGGTACTATTACATGAAATTTTTATGAATAAATATAGTAGGTAAAAATATATTGGGTTTATGATATAAATACCAAATAATTCCCCCAAATGAGACTTAAACATAAATAACCCAGAATATTGATGAGACTCTGAAATATACCCTTACCACTTTGGTTCTTTTGAATCATAACCCCCATGAAAGAAATAATTTAAAATTAAACTTTAAACACCATGAAATTAAATATATTGATGATATTAAATATCAAATGGTCATTATATAAATTAAAAATAAATAAATAAGTGTTGAATATGACATATGTCTCATGAAAGTAAAAGTGAGAGAAGAAACCTTTACCACTTATTTGACTTCCTTTGTATGTGTCTGGAACTTGTGTATAATAAATATAGGTTTATTATACATATATAAAATAAAAATAATAAAATATATTATTCTATATATTATTTACTTATAGTCCTTTTCACCTTCTTAATAACAATTCTTTGTTTTAATCGCTAGTTCAAGTGATAAATGCTTTGTTTTTCATATATGTTTTGGTTCAGTAATTTTAGTCCTATAAATTTAAAAAAAAAATCAATAAAATAAAAAATTATAACCATTATTTAAATATTATATATATTTATTATATATTTATTTAAATTAATCTATAAAATGTAGAGATATAAAATTGATTACACCGTTTATGGAGACAGTAGGTCATACACACTCATGAACGTTGTTTCCATTTTTCTCGATGGTTGGAAAAAACAAGATGGTACTTAATATATCAAAATTTATAGAGTCATTATTATTTATTATATATAACATATATTAATTAAATTTATACTTATTACCTTCCATGTAAAGAGTTAGTGAAAAATGAGTCACATTGCTTAACGACGTGGTAATCCTCTTTACACACGAGCGACATTATCATATCCCCCAAGGAATAGAAAGTAAGAAGGTATATGTGATATCATAATTACATAGGTATAATTATTTTTAAAATATTTTGTATATAAATTCAATATATCCATATTTCCATCCATGTAAAATGGAAATTTTAAAAACACATCAGATCGGTTTGTGAGGTGGTAGTACACCGTACAAACGAGCAACGTTTTTATTTTCCAAAGGGTTGTATATTAAGAAGTTTTATGTGATATTATAATTTTATTAGTATATTTATGTCATAAATATAATATAAATATGTTAAATAAATCATTATATCCAACTGTGAGAGGTGGTAAAGGATACAAAATTATATCGGTTCGCGAGGTGGCAGTCCATCGCACCCACGATCGATGGTTTCGTTTCTCATTTTATAAAACAGGAGAAAAATATAGGTTGCTAAATTAATTTAATAACATATAAATATTTGGTAGATATTTTTTTATTATATTATCATATTTTAAGAATATTTTAATGAGAATGATGATGAAATAAAATAAAAATGATCATTTAATAACGTTACCTCTTCTTCAGAAAACTTCTTTAGGTTTGCACCAAATACCTTTATAGGTTTTATTTATGAAAAAAGGCCACTAGGATATAGTAATACTATTAAGTAATGGATTTGGGTAGTTTTTATATAAACCAAATTGTTTTGGATGTGTGAATAGAAGAAAAGAGTGGGTGACCATATATAAGTGGGGGCAAGGATACACATTGAATTTTTGAAGTGTAAAGTGTACCCATGTTTTTCACATGACACAAGGATCCAAAATGGGTCTCTGTCAAACCATAGAGGTTATAAAGTTTAAATATGTCCATCAAATGGTTTTTGGATAAGTTTATGGTCAGTTTTACCCATATCTTCTTAGTTTAACCCCCCGATAAACCCATTTTCACATTAACTAAGGTAATTAATTTTTATCATTTTTTACTATTAATTTTGAAAAAAATTAAGTTGAAATTATTATATAATATAAATTATTATTATTAAAATTATTAAATCAATTTTTCCAAATTTCATTCATATAATTGACAGAAACAAATTTAAAATTAAGCCTATAAACATGACGAAAAAATAGGTTTTCTAAAGAAAGAATTTAAAAAGATTAAAAAGTTTCTATATAATAATTAAATATAAAATTTAGTACAATGAACTAAATCAGTTAAATTGTAGTATAATATAACTAATTTTACTTTAAATCTATTTTAATATATAATTTAACTTTTTAAATAATTTAAATGAAAAGGTAGTATTCAATAAATATTAGTATTTTTAACTATTCATCAAAAAATTATTAAAAATCAATCCAAAGATAGTTTTCATATATATATTTAAAAAATAAAGTTTATTTTCTAAAAAAAATCATTTTTTTTAAAATTAATTTTCAATTATGTGTGAAAAATGCAAGTAAACCACATTTTAAGAAAACAATAGTTTTTTTATAAAACATTTATTTTTCTCTCATATGGTTCTTAATTTATTTTTAATCAATAGATAACCATTAAATTTATTTTATACATGTTTAAACCATATAATTTTTCATAATTTATTTTTTTTGTATTCACACCTACCAACTTAACAGGTTGGTTATATTGGACATGTTTAAATTATAATATTTTAATAGGGTATCATGTTTTTTTAAACCCAATGTTCAATTCATTGAAAGATATCAAAGAGATTTAATTTATTTAAAAATAAATATATCATAAATTCTTAGTGTTTTAAATTATTTTCTAATATTGGTGTTGTGTTTCATATATTCTATCGAAAGTGATGTTCCTCTTTTAAAATCCTTGAAATTCATATTATACCCCATTTAAATAAATTGTTCCCTCCCAATTTAATCATGATCTTGGTAATCAAGGGTTTGAAATTTGAAAATACTATTCTTGAAATCCCACATTATGATATGGTTTAATAAAATATTCTCTTCATAAGAGGGAAATATAAGTATGAAGGTAATCTAGAATAATCACATAATTAGGTTCACAAATGGGAGAACAGTGGTGGGAAGTGGAGATATGGACAATGAATAAAATAGTGAATAATCATGAAGATTGATTGATATCATTGATAAAGAGAAAGTGAATCATCACAAAACCATAAATCTGTGATGAGTCTTGAGACCATTTGATTCAGGTGATATAAAGGTCACATTAAAACATTTTTTTCAATATCCTTTTCCAAGAGTTGATGGTTCCTTGTACCATCTAGGATAAGAACATAAAGAAATATTATTACTTGGAAATATTAAGCATTAATCATTTATATCCCAATATAATATTTTGTTGAAATTATGAGTATTCAAGATGAATTTTTCATTCCTGAAGAAAAAAATTAACTTTTAATATATCATAATATTGATAAAAGAAAAACAAGATATTCAACCTATCTTTACTAAAACCAAAATGATTATAAAAATTTATCAAATTTAATACATTAATCTCTAAAAACAAAATAGTAACTTCCGAAATTCAACTTAATCCATTTCATAAATGGTTAACCTTAAGACTCCTCAAAATTTTTTCTAAATAAATTCAAAGCTAAGAAATCTAGAAGGAAGGTCACTAAATTTATAAAATCATCTTAACATTAGATTCAAAAAACAACTTAAAGTATCTATTAATCTCACAATATAAATTCATGATTAATTTGATCACTATAAAACCCTAATGAAAACATGTATGCTTAAAAAAACTTATCCCCTTCTAAAATATGATATTGCTCCACATATTCTATATTTCCAAAAAATGTAATAAACTCCATTAAATATGAAATAAATAACTAACCAATTGAAATGTTACTAATACTATCCCAAAAAAATATATTTATCATTATTATATCAATATAGGAATATACTAAGTGTTATCTCCCCTCAATCATGTGTTTTCCAAAAAAATTAACATTCCACATAATCACTTTTCTTGGTACCAATAAACACAAGATTTCAAATCCTAAAATAAATAATAATGTAGTATAATAATTATATGTTTCATGATTACTATATGATAATATCATCAAAAAATTAATTCTAAAAAATATTTATTGATTCCAAATATAAAATATTATATCAATCTACTTTGGTTGTATCAATAACATAAGATTGACCTCTATCCCTTATCTTTTTATGGGGTATATTGACTTTATTATTGGGTTTTTTTTTGCATATTTCCCCATATCATTATATTTGAAACATTGAACATTAGAATCTTCTTTCTTTCCCTTAAAATCATTATCAAGATGGCCTTTCTCTCAACACTTATAGAAAGCTCCCATTCCATTCAAGGATGTACTATGGTGTTTATTTCCAAAACTATTACATGTGTGTAAATCTCTCTTTCCATTATTCCCTTTATCCATATTTTTCTATTATTTTTTCTTATTCTCCTGATTAATTTTGAATCCATAATAATTGGATAATTATTTCTCTATCTTGATAGTACATGATTCTATGTCCTCGTATAATGAGAAATTTTGGGAGAAAAGTTCCCTTTGAATAATTTACCTTAATCCCATCAAATAAATAGTCAATATTACTCATTGTATTATGTACATAGTACTTATCATACATTACTAACCTTGTAAAGTTGGATTCATACTTAATTTTTTTTCATCTTCATTTTTTCTTAGACACAAGAATTATCTCTCCATATCCATGTTGGGACCAATTTGTGTATAAGGTTGTATTTGTTGTCCATAGTTTTATATGAAGATAAAAATGAAGGAGATCAATAAGAACTCCAACGAAATGGAGAAATGGTGTGGTATCATCCATCTGAGGATGGCCATGCATTTCACATTGTATCTAAATCAGATGATGATTTTTTTATTTTTATTTCAAAAATATCATAATTCAAGAGAAATTATTATGTAAGACTTATAAAGGAAAGGGGGAGTAAAGGTGATTCCATTATTATACAGTTTTGATTGAATGTAAAGATGGTGGTGGAAGAAAGGGAAGTTATAGTAGTTTCTATGGAAACTCTGATGATGCTAAAGCTGATATATTGAAGGATATATATCATGATAGTGGAGTTTGTGATGGAAGAATAAGAGTTTTTGAAGAATAAAAATCACATAAAGGAATCATTAAGGTTATGTTCAAAGTATATATTGAAGGTGGAAAAGGCATGGAGTGGGTGGAAAATTGGGCAAAGTGTATAAAAGATGGGGTTGTGCGAAAGATTGGTTCTGCGCGCAATATGAAAGGATGATTAAATTTTTTCACACAATTGGTGTTTTGCGATCAGAACATAGAAAAATGGAAAAGGCATGAAGCATGTGAAAAACTCAATAAAGTTCATGAAATTTGATATTTCGTGAAAGAGTTTTTATGCACATGAATAGAGTTTTACGCACGGATTAGTGTTTTTCATTCAGGGTCCAAAATGCCTATAAATACAAGGTGAACCCTCTAATTTAAAGACTCTAAACACTTAGAAAAATCCTGATCTATGATGTGGAGAAAAATTAAATAATATAGTGGTGAATGAAAATAAGAAGTGTTTCACAAAAAGAGAAAGTGTTGTACGAAAATGAGAAGTTCTGCGCGCAAATAATTTTTTGCACCAAAAGGTGTTTTTACACACAAGGTTTGAATTTTACGTGTAAGACATATAGAAGGGTGAGAAAAACATTTTGGGGTCCCATAGGCCATTGAAAGGTGCTTATCACTCTTGAAGCTGCTTTGCAAAGAAGGAAGTACATTGAAGCATTAAGTTTTATGAAGAGAAGTGGTATTGCACACACACGACTGGTGTTTAACACCCTTGTTGTGCTTTGTGAATAGAAGAAGAACAATACATGCAACTAAACTCATATATGCATAGGAAGAAAGAAGTATACTGATACACTTACGTGTTAGTATTGGGAATTAATGGAAGAGAAGAAGAACAAGAACAGAGTGTTCCCAACTGAAGACTATGAATTCTTCAAGACAGTACAATTATGACGATGCTTTGTTGATATGATTTTCATTGCTTAAAAATCACATAGGATTTTGTGATTCTGGCCAAGTATAGAAGAAGGAGATTTATTGCATTCAATTATTTCACTAAAGGAGAATATTGAATACAAAATAGCATCAATTCAGGACTCTAATGAAAGTAGTGTCTCGTGCTGGACTGAGATGAAGAATTCAATGAATTTTTTTAAAGAGACCTTCATGACTATAAACTGAGTGGGACTTCACCCAAGGTAGTGAGCTAGGGGAAGTAAATGGGAGTTACCCGAGGGAAGCAGTGAGATATCCCTGAACATGTAGGCAGTGAGTCTGGGACAGAGTGACTATGCTCGAACCTTTGTAATACACAATTGGTGAAGAATAGTTGAATTAGGTATGAATGAAAACCTGTAGGTGTATTCTCCTTGGACGTATCCCTTACTGGTGAACCAAGTAAAAAGTGTTGTGCTGAACTTCTGCATGTGAATGCTTTAATTAATTCACATATCCATCATACAGGTTTAAACAAGTTCATTCTAACACAGGAACAAGATCAAATAATGTAGAGAAAAATTTGACACCCTGATTCACCCCCCTCTTAGGGTGGTCTAGGGTCATTCAATCCTTTTGTTTCTCATGATAAAAATAATTTTCTAATAAGTGTAACTTAAAATAATTTCATTCCATGTTTATTATTTCCTCTTAATCCATAGTGTTTTGAATCAATGACCACCATTTATATACATCTCATGAGATATTTTAAAATAGCATTAAAACCTTTTCCCCATCATTAATACCAAGAGTGAGAAATATATTCTCTAAGGAACTTGTCCATTTATTCTCTACAAATGGATTAGTATTTCCATTGAATGATGGAGGATTTTGATGAATAAAGTGATCTAAAATTGTTAAAACACATGGTGGATTAGTATAATACTCCATATAAGGATGTTTATTGCTCATAACCTGAGTTAAATGACCCAATATGGTTGTAATTTGATCAGTTCCATCTATATATCTAACTTTATCATCATTATCTTTTATAAGAGGGAAATACCTACATGGAGTATGTGCATTGATACGGTTCTCATTACTTACACAAGGTGTGATTTATAAAAAATTAAATACACTATATTATATGAAACAAATTATGAAACATAATGTATAATCCCAAAACTTGTGAATTACTTAACATAAATTGAATTTATGAACAATTATTCTCAGAATCATAATCATGGTTTCTTTGATAATATTTTTAATCATAAAAATATTTTCAATTATTTCATAATGGTTTGTAAATAAAATGTGAATTAACTAAAGTATATCCATTGGGAGTGTAAAAATAGGTGCATAGTATGGCCCATTTGGTGTACTAGGTAATAGTCGATTCAATCCCAAAACACTTTTTTGGAGTTACTACCCCAAGGTACATATCTTCTAGAACCATTTCCACTTATATTATCTATATTGGTATGTATTGTTGGAAAACCACATAATCTATACCTTACCAAAACTTTTGGATGTAATCATATACTTACACTTATCCTTAAAGTAATTCATAGGGTTATATAACCTAATATATGTTTTAATAAATATAGTTCCCATGTTTCTACTAAACCTGGATATGATACCTACTACATTGACCCTAACTCTAGTAACACAGAGCCGATGTATATTTTATCACATCAATACTAGTTATAAGAAATTACATCCCAAAGGACTGAATAATTTAGTAGTCTTGCTAAACTAGATACATAACTGAAATTCACATTACATTTTATAACATTAAATACACAAAGTATTTTATTTTAGAATGACATTATTCCCCTTATCATATCCCTACATGTCAATAATAAAACAATTCCTGGTATCCAGGGGAAAATAAAACATAATAAATGGATGAGATTCTAAGTAAGGGTATGAATAAAATGGAATATATCATGAATAAATAAGAATAATCAATATGACAAGGTAAATAACTGAAAAAAAGTCATTTAAATAATAACTTGATCATAATACGGTAGGAATAAATTATGAATAAATAAATCTATATAAACAATCACATGATTTTGAAACTTGTCCATGGATATTCTAACTAATATAATAATCACATGTACATCAAAAACTAATCTCATAATGAGGTAATACATAATTCCAAACATCATAAACATACTTTCAAGATCTTTCACAAGATAGTTTAAAACTATAGGTAAAAACCCATTTAATTTGGCCAAATAATTTATTACATGAGACCTATCGATGCATCGAGTGGCTATTTATAACTAGCCCTCACCTATCACTTAATAATTCCAATGCATACCTTATATGAAAGGGGGTGAAACATAATAAGCAAAAACATTTTTATTAGAAAACTAACATACCAAATGTTAATACTCACCCCAATCAAATAAACATAATCATAAACAATCTAGTGTAATATGGTGAATGGTAATAAAATTGAAAATCCTTTGTCAAATTGATCATAAACCATCCAAATAAATAAAAATTATGATATCAATATAACATATACCCAGTGGATCATAAGTATAATAAGGGTTATATATGTTGATGAATAGAAATTCAATAAAAATACCATAAAAATATTCTTGAGGAAAATAACTGTTCTAATTTGAAAATAACATTTTTAAAACTTAAAGATCATAAGAATTTTTTAAAACAATTTTATTTGAAAATTACCTTTTAAAAATATAAATTAATCTTTAAAAAATTTACAAGTCATGATAGAAATAAATTTTTTTCATGTTATACACATTAAATTAAATATTCCTCTCACATATTCAGTAAAATCTTAAGGGGCCTTGTTTAGAAAATGAAATGAAGATTACTTTCATTTTTTTAAATTCAAAAATGGGTAAAATTTTCTTTAACAAATAATTTTTATAATGTTAAAAAACTTTTTGAAAACATTTTTAGAAAACATGGATTTGGAAGGAAAACATTTTCAACCGAAAAGAGAAACAATTTATCCTTTTATTAAAAATAATTTATCAATAATTTTAAGTACCAAAGAGTGTAAAATGGTAAAATTACTTGAAAAGTTAATTAATAAACATATTATATGAAAATAAATTTTTTTATGATATAAATACCAAATAATTTCCCCATGGGATACTTAAAAAAACAATCTCGAATACTGATGAGATTGTGAAATAAACCCTTTCCGCATTGGTAACTTTTGAATCATAACCCCCATGAATGAAATAAATTAAAATAAAACCTTAAATACAATTAATATAAATATATTAATGATATAACATATCAAATGGTTAGTATATACACCATATGAAATAAATAAGTGGTGAATATGTCATATGTCTCACCAAAGTAAAAGTGAGATGAGAAACCCTTACAACTAATTAAACTTCCTTTGTATGTGTCTGAAAATCCTATATATTAAATATAGGCTTATGGTAAATCTATTAAATAACCATAAAACACACACACACACAAATATATATATATATATAATATTATATGATTTAATTATAGTCTTTTATCACCCATTTATTTACAATTCTTTGTTAAAATCACTATTTCAGGTAATAATTGCTTCATTTTTCATGTATGTTTTGGTTCAGTAATTTCGTTTTTCTTACTTTAATAATGATTGAATAACTTAAATAATGTTAAACATGATATAAATATACTATATATTAATTATATTTTTTTATATTATTCATTAAAATTTAGAGAAAGAAAATGGATTACACCTTTCATGGAGACGGCAGGACATACATATGCATGAACATTGTTTCCATTTTTATCGAAGGATGGAATAAAATGAAGGTAAATAATATATAAATTTTTTAAAAGTAATTATTTTTTATTATATATCACATATTTTAATTAAAAGTTTCCTTATTACCTTCCATGTAAAGTATTAGTGAAAAATGGGTTACCTCACTCTGTGAGACAGTAGTCTGCCGTACAAATGAGTGACACTATCATATCCCCCAAAGAATGGAAAGTAAGATGGTATATGTGATATAATAACTATAGAGGATAAATTATGTAGAAAATATGATATATATTCATTTAATATTTCTGTATTACCTACTAAGTAAAATGTAATTGGAAAAAACACATCACATTGGTTTGTGACGTGATAGTCTACATTACACACAAGCGATGTTATTGTTTTCTAACATGTTGGAAGGTAAGAAGGTTAATGTTCTAATGTAATTACATAATTATAGTAATGTAAAAAATATCATATAATTTTTTTAATTATATAATTATATTCAACCTTGATAGGTGGTGATGGGAACCGAATTGCATCAGTTCGTGTGGTGATAGTCCGCCACACACATGACTGACAGTTCTGTTTCCCATTTGATAGAAGAGGATATGGATATAGGTTATGAAATTAACATAATAAAATATTAGTATATGGGAGATATTTATTATTATATTATAATAGTTGGAGTATATATTAAGGAGTTGGATTACGAAATAAACTAAAATCACACGTTTAAGGACATTACCTCTTCTTCAAAAAAATTCTTTAGGTTGGAAAAAAGACTTCATAGGTTGAAATTTAGATCAAAAAAAATGAAACTAAGATGTTTTTAGGAAATTAAGTAATGTATTTGGGTAGGTATTAGGTGAATAAAATACTTTTTTAAGTGTGAATAATAGAGGAGAGGGGTGACCTTTTATAAGTGGGGGAGAGAACACACATGAAATTTTTGAAAAGAATATAGAGTACCCACATTTTTTACATGGAAAAAGGATCAAAAATGGGTGATTATAAAAACCTAAAGGTTATAAGATCTAAATATAGACAGCCAATAATATTACAGGAAGTTTTAGGTCATTTTAACCATTATCTGCATAGTTTAACCACTAGTAAACCTATTTTCACCATAACCACAATAGTTAATTTTTATAATTATTACTATTATTTTATTACATAAATTAATATGAAATTATTATATAATATAAATTTTACTAATTTCAAATATTGAATCCATTTTTATAAATTAAATTCATAAAAATGGAATAATTTAATTTAAAATTAATACCACAAATGTGTCGAAAAAATTGTTTTTCCAAAGAAAAACATTAAAAAGTTTTAAAAGTTTTCATTTAAAAATTCAATATAAAATTTAATAAAATGACCTAAATTATTTTAATTTTAATATAATTTAACTAATTTTACTTTAAAAACAATTTAAAATATAATCCAACTTTGTAAATAATTTTAAAAAAATGTTGTTTTCAATAAAAATCGGTATTTTTTACCATTCATGAAACATTTAATATTTTCAAAAAATTATAAAAAATTCACCCAAATATAATTTGGAAATATAGATTTTAAAAAAGAAGATAATTTTTTCAAATAAATTTTCCCAATGTGGTAAAACTTAATTTTAAATTCTGTGTGTAAAGCATGACTAAAATGACTTTCAAAAAAAATATAGTATTTTTGAAAAAATTATTTTCATTTGAAATGGTTCTAATCTTACTTATAATAAATAGATAAACATTGAGTTTACTTTAAACATATGTAAACCATATAATTTCCATAATTTAGTTAGTCTTATTTATACACTCAAAGATAATGATTAGGTTATAATGGTCATGTTTAAATAATATTTTAAGAGAGTATCATGTTTCATTTAAACCTAGAATTGTGTGCATCATAAGATATCCAAGAGATTTATTTTTTAAAAAAAATATATCATAAAATCGCATGGTTTTACATTGTCTTTTAATATTGGTTTTGCGTGCCATATATGCAATCGAACATGATGTTCCTCTTTTAAAATCTCTAGGTGTTACATTTAGGGAGTTTATAAGCTGTTTTAATGGTTCAAATTTTATCATGTACCATATTAATGTGTTATAAAAGGGTGATAAAATATTACTGATGTTTATGATGAGTTTAATTAAGTCATTAGTGTGAAAAAGGATATAAAATGAGGTTTATAACTTTCCAAGGAACAAAGTTAAATTTTGGAAAGTATAAACTAAGTATAGAGGATAATTATAACATCTTGAATAATATACTACACCATTTCAATGAATAGTATAGATCTCCCCTATTATCCTTTACGTTTTAGAGTGGGAATCCAAAGGATGAAAAAATATCAGTTTTGTAAGAGCCCGGTTTTTGCTGCGAAAGACTTTGGAATATTCTTGATGTTATTCTAGAGCAGCACCTTTAGACGGCGTGCGATTCTGATCCCCGATGTGGTCGGGATTATGTTTTTAGTGCATTCACACTAGGAACACCAAATAATAGGATAACTCCTAAATAGATTTTCAGATCAGAGATCTGAGTGCACGGATGGGTCCGGAATGGGGTGCTTACCCTAGGAACGACATAAAGCATGTCAGCGTGGGATGTTTGGACCCCTCGCCCACTACCAGAACGTTAAATGGATAAATTAATTAATTTTTTTATTCGTTTAATTATTTAACTCAAGTATCTCTTAAACGGTGGCTCGGATTCGACAATTGAGGGCACCCTTGAGTTTGGAACATGTCGTTTACCCTAGGAGGGGTGTAAGTTTTGCGGGCGTGGGCCATCAGTGAAAAATGGCCCCAGGGGCATTTTCGTAATTTGGAGACCTCGGGCGTTGAGTTTAATTACTTTTGAATGGGGCCTCAGATTAAAATTCTGAGACCTTCGTTGTGATCAAGAGGTGGTGTTTACCCTAAGGGAGGTTTAATCTTGACCCTGCCAAGAGTTTCGGGTGCAAGTCTTTTGGGGGATTTAGATTAATTAAAATTATAATTGATTTTCTTTTTTTAAAAAACATTCTCTCCTCCCCTATCCTCTTCCTCCCCCTGGAGAAACCACCCCTCACTGTAACCTCCTCTCATCCTCCTCCTCCTCCCTCCTAACCAAGGTGGAAGCGGCAACGGCGGAGTGCTGATCGACGAAGAAGCTCCGGGCTACACCCCAGCAGGTAGGCATCATTTTGTTTCATTTTAAACTTCCACACCCTCTTTGAAATTATTTTTTTGCGTCGAATTGCTGATTGATCTTCGAGAGAATCCCATATCTGTATAGCCCTTGTTTTGAGCTTCGCAACGCATGTTTCGGGTTAAATTTTTGAGTCTCGAGCCGTCCGCGGGTGTTCGGAAAAATTTGGGGTGTGTTGGGTGTTTCCGGCGGTCAGAGGTCACGGCGGAACAGGCTAAGGTAGTCGGAGGTTGCGGCAGCACGGGCTGAGGCGTCCGCGGCTTTCGGCGGGGCATCGTGTGGTGGATCTCCCGGTGGAAGGAGGCGGTGGCCTCGGCTGGTCGAGGTCAGAGGCGGAAGCGGGGGAGCCTGGGCGGCAGCAGCCTGGGCGGCAGCAGCCTGGGCGATAGGGCTGTGGTGAGGCACGGAATTTGCACTATGTTAGGCGAGGCGCCGGCGCCATCCGGGTGCGGTCGGCGGAGGAGGACCCCGAGGTCGTTCTTCGGGGTGTGCGGCGTGGACAAGGACCCGTATACCGCGGGTCCTGCCACGGCGTCAAAGAAGACCGGCCGCACAACCGGTCGGTTGAGGAGACCGAACCCACTCGGGATTGGCAGTTTGAAGCGGGCCACAGCCAGTGGGCCACGACGGGTTGGACCGGACCCACGGCCGGGCCGCGGGCCGACTATCTAGACTGGGCCGGCCGCTCTGGACCGGCCCATTTTGGGCCCCCTTGCGTTCGGCGGCCGTAACTCCTAAACGGCGCGTCCGTTTGACGCGTCGTCTGCTTCTGGGGGACCATATGGATGTGGAGGCCCTATTAAAGTAAGTTTAGGGGGTTTTCGGTTGCGTGCCCGAGGACGGGTGACCTGAGGGGATTTAATTTAATAATATTAAATTTATTATTAATGTTGCGACGGACGTGGCTCTGCATCCGGACGTCCGTTTGAAGCGCCGTCAGAGTCGCAATGGCCCCGGAGCTGAGGCGACCCTCCCAAAGTTGGTTTGGAGCCCCTGCGGTTTGGTTTCGTTGCTCGGTGGCATGAAACGCTTTATACGGATGATTAATTAATTATTTGATTAATTAATTAATTGTTGCATCGAGCCTAACTCCCGCTTGGGATGTCCGATTGACGCGCCCTCAGCGGAAGTGTGATCCCAGTCCTCATGCGGACATTTTGAGGAGCTTTCCAAAGCGTTCAGGTTGGAGATGAGGTGTAGGCCCCATGGGGCCTAGTTCACACGTTTTATGGTGAAACACCACTTTTTCACCCGACATGCGTTTGGGGTGTATGAGTACTCATTTATGAGTGTTTTTCCAAGGGGATTGCAATGGTGCAATTCGCCCGCTTAAATTTGGGCCTGAGGTGTGGGTCCCCACGGGGTTCCGTTTGCGTATAAGGTGGGGAGTTGCAGCTTCTGCATTCAGAATTAGTTTTAGGTGATTTCAACGGCGTTGTGACCCTGGCATCGAGGCAAAATTGACCGGGGTGGTTTCAGGCGTCGAATCTGGAGTTGAGGTGTGGACCCCACAGGCTGTCTCTTGAGTTATGTACAGCGTTTTCGGGCCTTTTTCACCAGACGTCTGTTTGGGGCGTTTGAGTAGTCGTTTCCGTGTGTTTTTCCAAGAGCACCGTGATTGGACAGTTCACCCGATGAGTATTGGAGTCAGGGTGCTAGTCCCACATGAGTTGGTTATGGTGAATAGTACTTTTTCACCGGTTGACCGTTTCCGGTGAGTAATTAGTCTATATCGCATATTTTTCCATGAGTATTACAACTGTGTAATCTGTTCTGGCGAACAGAGCCTCTTACGTGATCTTATTAAATGTGGAAATGTGAAGGTTCCCTGTGGAAGTTCTTCTACAGTGTTTGTAGCGAACCCTTGGCATGTGATCGCGTTCACTCCTTGGAGAGTTAGGTAGATGTTTAAAGAGATGTGGTTGGCTATGCCTCAGCTGTTGAGGTGGAAGGTTGGAGTTTTTACGTTACTCCTCCGCGTTGACGTTGGGTGCCGTGTGCACGATAGCCTTTGGGTTGGAACGTGGTATACTCTGGGAGTATACGGGAATGATTGGAGGTATATGTGGTTGTTTGTACCTTAGAACGTTTGTGCGTTCGTTTGGGGTTGACTTGGGGCCACATGTTGTGTGGGCCCCATGTACGTGTCGTAATCTGCTTTACGTACCTTTGACCTCTCACGACATAGAGGGACCCTCTGTTATCAATGGTTTAGACCAGTAGGGTTGAGTGGTTTCCCCTGGTTTTGTTTTATAGTTGGGTGGTTGCACGATACCCACTCTGAGTTCTGTTGGCATGTGTTGTACCATCTAGTGGAGATGGCCAGAGCAGTTCCGGGCATACCCTCCAGCGGGGTTGGGCAGTGGGTTGCTCATCGACTTCTTCGGGTTTACCCTCCAGGAGAGACTGGGTAGTGGGTTTCTCACTGACTTCTAGGGTTTACCCTCCATCAGAGACTGGTCTGTGGGTCACCCAACAGTATTAGGTTCTACCCTCCAGTGGAGACTGGGTAGTGGGTCTCCCGACGACCTCTTAGTGTCTACCCTCCAGCAGGGCTGGGAAGTGGGTCGCCCATCGTCTAGTTCCAGGTCTACCCTCCAGCAAGGCTGGGCAGTGGGTCGCATGTTGACTTATTCCAGGTCTACCCTCCAGTGGGGCTGGGCAGTGGGTCGCCTAATAATTTATTAGGGTTTACCCTCCAGCAGGGCTGGGCAGTGGGTCCCCCGATATTTGGTTAGGGTTTACGCTCCAGTAGGGCTGGGCAGTGGGTCACCCATTGACATTCCAGACTCAGTCCTTTCCACTAGGCTAGTCTGTGGCTTTCCTCCATGATTACCGGAGCGGGACCCTTGGTTGTACGAGTCAGTGATGGAACAACCTTGACTTTGAGGAGACCTCTCGACTGCGGGGCAGTGACGAGGTGTGGTTTGACATAACCCGGAACTCTCAAGTACGAGGGGTGCTTTCCCCACCGAGACGCGTCCTTGTGACGCGACCTAAAACCCTACAGGTGAATCAGTGCCGCCCAAAGTGGATAGTGTCGAGGTGCTGTGATTTGAGCCCCTTGACTTGTATTTTGGGGCAAACATCCGGGATGATGGGCTCTAATGGTGTCTACTTATGGTACTGTTGGCAACTCACTTTCTTAGGCTGATCCACCAGATGGAGATCCTTTTACGACCATGTTTGGGCTTCTTGTTGAGCATAAGGATATGTATATACCTTGTTCCAGTACCCACTTCTTGGGTTTGGTTACTCTCCATCCAGAAGAGGCGAAGATGAGCAGGGTATGCCATGTGCTTTCTGTGTCTAGATTCATGTGGTTGGATGAGTCTACTCTCCTGCTATAGGTAGCGAAGACTCAGTGGGAAGTTCATCTTCTCACTGTTTCCAACTCGTTGTGTCTGGAAGATTCTACCTTCATTCCTCTTGTTGGGTTGAGATGGCCTCATTATTGTACTCTTTAATACATTCTCTATTGTACTCCTTTTCTTTTCCTGTTTGATCTACTGCTCACCCTTCGGTACCTCCTTTTGTTGCTTCCTCGAGCCTTCAGGGTATCCTACTGAGTATTTTTTATACTCATCCCTGCTTGGGCTTTGCCCGCACTTGGTGTGCCCTTGCAGACGACGGACAGGTTGGTCGTGACTTCAGTGGAGCTTAGGATTTTAGGAGCATGGACCGCGTGCGGTGGTCGGAGTCAGGTTCCAGGTGGGGGGCCCTTCCAGTTGTTTACTTTTTTTCACCTATTTCTGGGTAGTGGCACTTTTCTGGTTGGGCGTGTGTTTTTCCCCTTTTTTCCAGTTTACTTTAATCACTTTATTTGTACTGATTAAAGGTCGATGCACTTTTGGTGGTTTATTTATAGCAGTTGGTGCTTTGCTTTTTTTTACTCTGCACTTTTTCATTGAGTGTGTTGTGTGTGTGTAAAGGTACTCAGGCAAAGGCCTCCCCAAGTTTTTGTGCCTTCGGTGCTGGTTTCCGACCTCTGGCCTATGGAGGTGGGCTTGGGGTAGTTACGGCTCGAGATCAGGTAGGTTCAGGTTGTGAAACAGTGGTATCAGAGGTGGTTCGTTCCTTGAGACATTGTTCGGATGTCCCTAAAAAGGAATTGGTTGGGATTTAGGGAAATAGTGTTAACGTGTCTCGAGAGTGTCTCTCAGGCCATGGAGTCTAGTGATGGTGCAGCGGCTGACGTAACCATTCACCAGGACCCTGATAACCCACTTTTCGACTCGTCATGCCTGGAAACTTGTTTCAGGGAATATTGGTTTGTGCATCACATAGTATTGAGTCTTTGACTGTCCTTCTTGAGTCAGCTCCCCATCATTGTTATTGGTATATACATATATGCTCATCTTACCGCGTCACTCCTTGATAATATTCAGGATGTCTCCGCGAAGACAGCCAGCCAAGATACCAGCTTTGGTGCGTAACGACGACCCTGTGAGCTACGAGGCCTCAGTCCAGGACCCATCATGTGAGCCCCTTTCTCTGGGTGGGCCGGTAGCAGCACCCCCACCTGTTGAGCAGCAAAAAGATTCAGTAGAGCAGACTGAGTTTAAGCGCAGGCTGAGCGCGCTCCGTGAGTTCCAGGGGTAGAGACCACTGAGGTTCAGTGGTGAGCCAGACCCTCAGGCAGGAGAGGTTTGGCTAGAGACAGTGGTTCGACTTTTCAGGCTTGTGCAGACGCCGACAGATCAGAGAGTGGCTTTGGTAGCAAACCTTTTTTGTGGAGCAGCTTGGCATTGGTGGATTCTGATGACTCAGTTTCTTGATGAGTCGTCACTTTCTTGGGGTGACTTTTAGTTGTTGTACCATGAGGAGTTTTTCCCCTCCTTCTTGCGCTCCGTTCGGATTCAGAAGCTCCTGCAGTTTCAGCAGGAAGGGATGACGGTGGCCGAGTACACGACTAGTTTCGGAGACTGTGCACACTTTTACTCAAACTTGGTCCACGATGGAAACTTCCGAGCGTGGAAGTTTGAGCAGGGTCTATGCTGAGAGATCTGTGCTGTCATAGTTCCCTTGTGCATTTCCACATATGTCGGGGTTCTAGAGCAGGCACTGGTGACAGAGATCTTCCTGTCACGTTCTAGAGTTGCTGGCGGCGGCAGGCACGTTGGAGCTGAGACGTCTGCAGTAGCTAGCGGGTGTCGGCAAGCAGAACCTCGACGTATGTGGCTTTCCAATAACCAGACTCAGGGGCATGGTCATACACAATAGTGGCACTGGAGGGCACCAGTGCAGCCCGAATAGAGTCGGTGCTATGCTTGCGATGGGCGAGGTCACATGGCACGGGACTGCCCGACCAGGCATGCGGAGAGCTTCGAGCAGGCAGCAGGTGCACGACCATGACGGAGGCAGTGCCATGATTGGAGTAGTACCCAGAGAGGTGGTTCTAGCAGAGGAGCGGGAGGAGTTGGAAGTGGAGGACAACCTTACAAGATCTTCCCATCACCACTAGGTGGTCCACATCAGGCTCTGGGAACTGACAGTTGGGACCACGAACATCCGTGATCCTTGAATATCTATGATCCTCTAGAGCATGAGGTGATAAGAGGTACGCTCTATGGCTCTTCTACTTTTTGCAATAGAATTTTTAGGCTATGTGTGTGAAATTCTTTCCTCCCTACTCCTTGTTTGAGTTGTTACCAGGGTGGCGCAGGGCGTCGGTGTAACCCTGTGTTGGTAAGGTAAAAAGGCGTATGACCTTTTCTTTGGTCGATGGTGTTGACTCCTTCTCTTCTGAGCTTGTAAGAGGGTCTTGGTTGTGGGACATTGACTGAGAAACCTTGCATGACTAGATATCCTTGTGTGTTTCACCATATGGATATTCTAAAGGAGGGAATCACCGAGCTTTGTCCCAGGTCCGAATGGTGATTCCAGTCTTGGCATGAAATGTAGGGGTTTGGTCTGGGAGGTGAGCTACCCCCGAGAGCCTTCGGGCCGTTTGAGACCGTGCAAAGGGATGGCGAGGTTCCCTACTGCCTTTCCCTAACCCCAAAGTCTGGAGTGGGTGCACGACATCTCCCACGTGACTCACCTGAGGAGAAGTTTATGTGATTATATGCATGTCATCTTCAAGGGAAGACCTTGCATGAACAGATCAAATCCTTTGGTCTGTGTATGGTAGTGCGAGACTATGCAAGAGTTCTTCTGGGTACGGAAGTGCCAGGTGTGGGCTTAGTACCCTGAGTTGTTCCCTGGTTTTGCTTTTCAGGGACAAAAACCTTGAAAGAGTGAATTATGTAAGAGCCCAGTTTTTGTGGTGAAAGACTTTGTAATATTCTTGATGTCATTACAGAGCAGCGCCTTCAGACAGCATGCGATTCCGAGCCCCGATGTGACCGGGATTAAGTTTTCAGTGTGTTCACACTAGGAACTCCAAGTAATGGGATAACTCCTAAAAGGAGTTTTGGATCAGAGATATGAGTGCACAGATGGGTCCGTAATGGGGTTTTTACCCTAGGAATGACATAAAGTATGTCAGCGCGGGACGTTTGGACCCCTCTCCTGCTACCGGAACATTAAACGGATAAATTAATTAACTGTTTTATTCGTTTAATGGTTTAACTCAAGTATCTCTTAAACGGTGGCTTGGATTGGAAAACTGAGGGCATCATTGAGTCTGGAACATGCCGTTTACCCTAGGAGGGGTGTAAGTTTTGTGGGTGCGGGCCGTCAGTGAAAAATGACCCTAGGGGCATTTTCGTAATTTGGCGGCCTCGGGCATTGAGTTTAATAACTTTTGAATGGGGCCTCAGATTAACATTCTGAGACCTTCGTTGTTCTCAGGAGGTGGTTTTTACCCTAAGGGAGGTTTAATCTTGACCCCACCAAGAGTTTCGGGTGCAGGACTTTTGGGGGTTTTAGATTAATTAAAATTATAATTGATTTTATTTATTTAAAAACATTCTCTCCTCCCCCATCCTCTTCCTCCCCCTGGAGAAACCCCCCCTCACCATAACCTATGATCATCCTCCTCCTCCTCCCTCCCAACCAAGGTGGAAGCGGCAACGACAGAGTGCAGATCGACGACGAAGCACTGGGCTACGCCTCAGCAGGTATGCATCATTTTGTTTCGTTTTAAACTTCCACACCCTCTTTGAAATGATTTTTTTTGCGTCGAATTGCCGATTGATCTTCGAGAGAATCCCATATCTGCAAAGCCCTTGTTCTGAGATTCGCAACGCATGTTTCGGTTTAAATTTTGGAGTCCCAAGCCGTCCGCAGGTGTTCAGTGAAATTTGGGGTGTGTTGGGTGATTCCGGTGGTCGGAGGTCGCGGCTGCGCGGGCTAAGGAGGTCAGAGGTCACGGCGGCGCGATCTAAGGAGGTCGGAGGTCACGGTGGTGCGGGCTGAGGCGTCCGCGGATTTCGGTGGGACATCGTGTGGCGGAGCGCCTGGCGGAAGGAGGCGACGACCTCGGCAGGTCGAGGTCGGTGGCGGACCGCGGGGGAGCCGGGGCGGCAGCAGCCTGGGCGGCAATGGCCTGGGCGGCAGGGCCATGGTGAGGGGTGGCCTTTGTGTTGCGGGAGGCGAGGCGCCGGCGCCGTCTGGGCATGGTTGGCGGAGGCGGACCCTGAGGTTGTGCCTCGGGGTGTACGGCGTGGACAAGGACCTTCATACCGCGGGTCCTGCCGCGGCGTCAAAGAAGACCAGCCGCACAACCGGTCGGTTGAGGAGACCGGACCCACTCGGGTCCGGTGGTTTGAAGCGGGCCACAACCAGTGGGCCGCGGTGGGTTAGACCAGACCCGCGGCCAGGCCACGGGCCGGCCGGTCTAGACCGGCCCATTTTGGGCCCCCATTGCATTCAGCAGTCGTAACTCCTAAACGGCACACTCGTTTGACGCGCCGTCTACGGCTGGGGGACCGTATCGACGTGGCGGCCCAATTAAAGTAAGTTTAGGTGTTTTTTAGTTGTGCGCCCGAGGATGGGTGACCTGAGGGGATTTAATTTAATAATATTAAATTTATTATTAATGTTGTGACGGACGTGGCTCTGCATCCGGACGTCCGTTTGAAGCGCCGTTAGAGGCACAGTGGCCCCGGAGCCCAGCCGACCCTCCCAAAGTTGGTTCGGAGCCGCTACGGTTTGGTTTTGTTGCTCGGTGGCATGAAATGCTTTATAAGAATGATTAATTAATTATTTGATTAATTAATTAATTGCTCCATGGGACCTAACTCTCTCTTGGTATGTCCGATTGATGCGCCCTCGGCGGCAGCGTGATCCGAGTCCTCGTGCGGAATTTTTGAGGAGCTTTTCGAAGCGTTCGGGTTGGAGACTAGGTGCGGGCCCCCACAGGGCCTAGTTCGCACATTTTACTGTGAAACGCCACATTTTCACCCGACATCCATTTGGGGTGTTTCAGTACTCTTTTCTAAGTGTTTTTCTGAGTGGATTGCAATGGTGCAATTCGCCCGCTTAAATTCAAGCTCGAGGTGTGGGCCCCATGGGGTCTTGTTTGCGTATAACGCGGGGAGTTGCAGCTTCTGCATTCGGATTTTGTTTTAGGTGACATCAACAGCGTTGTGACCCTGGCATTGAGTCAAAATTGAACGGGGTGGTTTCAGGCATTGAAGCTGGAGTTGAGGCATGGACCCCACGGACCGTCTCTTGAGCTATGTGCAGCGTTTTTGCGCCTTTTTCACCAGACTTCCGTTTGGGGTGTTCGAGTAGTCGTTTCCACGTGTTTTTTTCGAGAGCATCGTGATGGCGCAGTTCTCCTGACGAGTATCGGAGTTGGGGTGCGAACCCCACATGGGTTGGTTACGGTGAATAGTACCTTTTTCACTGGTTGACTGTTTCGGGTGAGTATGTAGTCTATCTCGCATGTTTTTCCACGAGTATTACAACGGTGTAATCTGTTCTAGCGAGCGGAGCCTCTTACACAATATTATAAAATGTGGAAATGTGAAGGTGCCCTGTGGCGGTTCATCTACCATGTTTGTAGCGGACCCTTGGTGTGTGATCGCGTTCACTCCTGGGAGAGTGAGGTTGGTGTTTAAAGAGAAGTGGTTGGCTGTGCCTCAGCCGTTGAGGTGGTAGGTTGGAGTTGTTACATTATGCCTTCGTGTTGACATTGGGTTCCATGTGCACGATATCCTTTGGGCGGGAACGTGGTATACTCTAGGAGTATACGGGAATGCTTGGAGGTACATGTGGTTGTTTGTACCTTAGAACATTTGCGCGTTCGGTTGGGGTTGACATGGGGCCACATGTTGTGTGGGCACCATGTGCGTGTCGTGTTCTACTTTACGTACCTTTGATTTCTCGCGACATAGAGGGTCCCTCTGTTCTTGATGGTTTAGACCAGCAGGGCTGAGTGGTTTCCCCTGGTTTTGTTCTGGATTTGGGTGGTTGTGTGATACCCACTCTGTGTTCTGTTGGCCTGTGTTGTACCATTCAGTGGAGATGGACAGAGCTGTTCCTGGTTTACCCTCTAGCGGGGCTGGGCAGTGGGATGCTCACCGAATGCTTCGGGTTTACCCACCAGTAGAGACTAGGCAGTGGGTTTCTCACTAACTTCTAGGGTTTACCCTCCAGTAGAGACTGGGAAGTGGGTCACCCAACACTCTTAGGGTATACCCTTCAGCAGAGACTGGGCAGTGGGTCACCCGAAGACCTCTTAGGTTCTACCCTCCAGTAGGGCTGGGTAGTGGGTCGCCCGTCGTCTAGTTCCAGGTCTACCCTCCAGCAAGGCTGGGTAGTGGGTTGCCTATCAACTTATTCTAGGTCTACCCTCCAATGGGGCTAGGTAGTGGGTCTCCTGATGATGTATTAGGGTTTACCCTTCAGTAGGGTTGGGCAGTGGGTCGCCCGATATCTGGTTAGGGTTTACCCTCCAGTAGGGATGGGTAGTGGGTCACCCGTTAACATTCCAGACTCAGTCCTTTCCACTGGGATAGTATGTGTCTTTCCTCAGTGATTACCAGAGTGGGACACTTGGTTGTACAGTTCAGTGATGGAAAGATCTTGATTTTGAGGAGACATCTCGACTTTGGGGTAGTAACGAAGTGTGGTTTGACTTAACCCAGAACTCTCAAGTATGAGGGGCGCTTTCCCCACCGAGACGTGTCCTTGTGACGCGACTTAAAACCATGTGGGCGAGTCAGTGCCACCCAAAGAGGATAGTGTCGAGGTGCGTTGATTTGAGCCCCTTGACTTGTAGTTCGGGGCAGACGTGCAGGATGCTGGGCATCAATGTTGTTTACTTCTGGGACTGTTGGTGACTCACTTTCTTGGGTTGAGCTACCGGATGGAGATCCCCTTATGAACTTGTTTGAGCTTCTTGTTGAGCCAAAGGATATGTATATACCTTATTCCAGTACCCACTTCTTGGGTGTGGTTACTCTCCTTCTAGGATAGGTGAAGACGCGTGGGGTATTCCACGTGCTTTCCGTGTCTAGCTTCTCGTGGTTGGACGAGTCTACCCTCCTGCTATAGGTAGCAAAGACTCGTCAGGAAGTTCATCTTCTCACCGTGTCCATCTCCTTTTGTCTGGATGAGTCTACCTTCTTTCCTCTTGTTGGGTTGAGCTGGACTCTTTACTGTACTCTTTACTGTATTCTCTATTGTACTCCTTTGCTTTTCCTATTCGATCTACTGCTCACCCTTCGGTACCTCCTTTTTTTCTCCCTCAAGCCTTCAGGCTATCCTACTGAGTATTTTTTTATACTCACCCCTGCTTGGGATTTTCCTGCACTTGGTGTGCCCTTGCAGACGACAGATAGGTTGGTCGTGACTTCAGTAGAGCTTAAGAGTTCAGGAGCATGGACCGCGTGCGGTGGTCGGAGTCGGGTTCCAGGTGGGGGACCCTTCCAGCTGTTTACTTTTTGTTCACTTTTTTCTGGGTTGTGTCACTTTTCTGGTTGGGCACGTGTTTTCCCCTTTTCTTTCCAGTTTAATTTCAACACTTTCTTTGTACTGATTAGAGGTCGATGCACTTTTGGGGATTTATTTATAGTAGTTGGTGCTTTTATTTTTCTTTTACTCTGCACTTTTTCATTGAGTGTGTTGCGTGTGTGTGTACAGGTACTCAGGAAATAGCCTCCCCGAGTTATTGTGCCTTCGGCACTAGTCACCAGCCCCTAGCCTATGGAGGCGGGATTGGGGTAGTTGCGGCTCGATCCCAGGTAGGGTCGGGTTGTGACAAGTTTCATCCTGCTTCTTTGGAAGATTTTACATTATCCGCGCTTTCAAAGGGATATCTTAAATCACTTCTATTTAGAATGATAACACATTATAATTAAATATCAAATATCCAGGAGCTATGTAACATGTGAGAATGATCTAGAAGGTTCTTATCCTGGCACCTTTTATCGATGACACACTGACAATGAGAGAATCAAATTGGTTATTTCAATCAAATTGAGAACTATTTATAGTTTCATTAAATTTTTTTATTCAATATTAAATTGAATTTTGCTTTATTATTAAGAAATATGGGAATGTGATTTTATGGATTTAGTGTTTTAACATGAATCCAAAACCATAATTTTAAATTACATATTTTTCAAACTTTTTTTATGACCTAAGTTCCTTCAATTGGTATCATAAGAAACATGAAATTATTTTAGTAAAAAACATCAAATTTTTAATTAAATTTATTAAATATTTGTCAAGATGGATTTGTAAGGTCCCAACTCAAATGATGGAATATCGACCTAAGTTTGTATGGATAAGATATGGCTGATTAATGATTGATGGGTTTAAAATAAAATTTGATAAAAACTAAAAGTATAATTTTCTTCCCCTTTTATGGTTACTAGTGTGATAAATTTCTAGATGAGGTGTGTTGTGGGCAATTTTTTATTGGGAATAGATATTGGTAACTGTCAGGGATAGTCCAATTAGATTAATTGTGCATGTTTGGTTTATTATTTATCTAATTTAATTATTGTTATTATGTTTTAAAAATTAAAAATTATTTTTATTTCAATGATATGTGTATCATCCCTCCCTATTTAAAATCTATAAGGTCCCACATGTCCACATTTGAGTAATAAAATGTAATTATGCACCCTAAGTCTCCCTCACATGTGTGTGAGTATACATTATAAGGATAAAAGGAGTTTGTGGTGATGTAGTTCGAGTTGAGAGCTAGTGTAAACCAAATGAGTGAAGTGCACATGATTTGTGAGTATTTTAATTTGATTCAGGAATTAACATAATGAATTACCTTACGGTCTCAATTAATCCATTATTCGCTCAATGGATTAATCTATAGTTAACGACTGATGATCACATCATTATTTATGTATTTTATCATATGCATGGTTTATTATTCTATGGATGTGCATTTTTTAAATGTAATAACATTTTATAATAATAAAAAAACATTCAATAGTGAATTTTAAATTTCTATGTAACACTTTGGAATATTCCTAGAAATATTTTCAGAGTCATGCGCATAGTCGGCACACAATTCTAGGACCCATAGAGCCTCAGTGACATGATGTTAAAAATATTAAAAATATTCTATTACGCATGCACATGGTTTTCATAAATAAGGAAATATCTATTGAGTGGTGTTTTGGATGAGAAATTCCATACCAACATTAAATCCAAAATGTGGGTTTTACCCCAGGTGTAACATTATCCTTGTCTGCAGAAGACACTTAGATAAAGTGAAGTCTTGGGAAGATTAAATGAATTAAATGAATTAAGTAAATTAAATTAATTAAATGAATTTATTAACTTAATTTTTATTATTTTAAAAACCTGAAACAAAACCTCAATATAAACCCATTTATGGTTAATTCCATTGGATGAGACACATTACCCTATAAGAAATGAGAGGATGGAGCTCTAGTGGAAAGTGTATTGGTGGATGGTGGTGAGATTGTGGATAAACAACTGAAGTACCATGAGCATCATAACCATTTATGGAGTTCTTGGATCTCACCAATGACAACTATACAATTTTTTTAGCGATCAATCCAAAAATGAGGTTTTATGTTGCTTTGTAGATTTTATACCCATTTCTTATCCCATGTTGAATGTGATTCAATCCTTATAACTATATTGATTTTTTGATTGATGGTTGATTTTTGGGAATTGATTTATCTTCCTATGATTAGGAATCAAAGATATTTTGTTGTTTATTAGTTCTTCATCAATTTTTTTAATGGAAAGGAATTAAGGCCAACCCAATAAATGGTTGAGGTACATTCCTCTTATTATCTTTTGTGATTTTCCCCCACCGTTCATCATGTGTTCATCACCATATTTCCATTTGGTCATAATTTAGATAATTAACTAGTGTATGATCATTGAAAAAATGATCTTTAGCGTAATATATTTTCACTATAGGTTTGGGATTGGGTTCAATGCCATCATCAAAGTTCACAATGATGGTAAATGATCGGGTTTGAATTTAGAGATTCCCGGTTCATAGTTTTCAGCATTGAGATAATGTGGAATGGTGGAGGTGTTTCCAAATCAGATTTGGTGGCCTAAATATGGTCTTTAGGGAAAAAATATATTAGAATATCCTAGATCCCCATTTATTGGTAGTTCTAGTGGCAGAATTTATGGTAGTGGGGGTTTAGGTGAGACACATAGAACAATCTAGATTTTATATGAAAATCATGTCTACACAACATCTAGTTTAGGAACACACATCATGTAGTCCCCTCTATTTAGAAACTAGGTTTTTAGTGTGGAGATAAATATTACATGTTTTGTTGTGGGACCAGACACCATGTAACACTTAGCTGACCATCTTGGTGTGTATATGAAGTACACGTCTAGTAATACATGCAATGATACATGCCATGTGTGTCTTGTCACATACCATGTACACCTTGATATATATCTTGGAGTGTATAGAGAGTAAACACTTAGGATCCCATGTGGACCTATATAATATGTATGGAATGTAACACACCATGTACTTTGGAAGGTATAAAATCCTGGGAAAATGATACATACTGAGTTTTGGGCTAGCCCTTACTTTCTATGCGACGTTCAGTACACCCCATGTACTTTAGTTAAGTACTCAGGCACTCTTTGAGTGCATAAGAGTGGGTTATATTATATGGTATTGAGAAAATAACATGTTGAGTTCTGGCCAAACTCTATATGCCATGTAAACCTAATGAACACACCGTGTATCTGAAATATTAAATTCCATGTGAGTCATAAAGACACGAGTAGTTCTTGAATTAGAGAGACACGTCATTTACCCTCTTGGACACACCTTCTACTCCTTTTAGGGAAATTTTTAGCCCTTGATATTACAAATTTCATATATCCTTCTTTAGGACTTGTATTTGGGCCTACAAGTAGCCTATCTTGAGCATTTTCCATGTATAACATGATGGTGGGATTCGTTTTGGCATCAGATATATGATTCAAGGTTCTAGGATCATGAATCTTCTTTAAGTGATTCATGGACAATGTTAGTGATTTTGTTTTTTCACCAGAGATATGCTAGGCTCAGAGACCCCTTATCACATGAGGGAGTGGGTCTCTCATACTCTTTATGCATAAAGGGTTGATAACCCCCATAATACATTCTTAATGGTTCCCCAATATATGTAAAGGAATCATAACGGTGTTATTAGGGTTGGTAACCCCCTATTGTAACATGGTCTAGGTTTCCCAAACTCTTGACACATATTGGGTTTGAAACCTCCCTTAATATATAGGGAGTGGGTCCTCTATCTACAAAGTGGAACTGTAACACCCCGAGATTTTATGAAAAATATTCTTTTTAATTTCATTAATGTCTTGTGTTGTACGCTACACCAAAAGGAGCTTGCACAACACGCATCCTTGACTTGCCTTGAATTACACGCAATCACAACCTTCCTCGATAGCGTGTGTAGTACGCAATACTGAGTTTCACGAAACAACGATATGCTATTAAAATATTATTAAAACTAGCCGTTATGAATAGTAATAACCACTTTTTAAATTTTAAAAATTTTAGCTCTCAAAATGGACTTCATTTTTGGATTCGGAGTATCGAATTTAGCCTAAGGTGAAATTTTGGTACTTTTCGGATAACTTTCATATTCTGATGAATAGTGAAAATTACTAAATTATAATTAAAAACAACTTTTTTAATCGAAATAATTAATAGTGATAAATTATTAATTTGAGTGGTTTTAAAGTATATTTAGAATATATTTTTACAATTTAATACAATGTTGGTCATTGGATGTAATTTCACATTTAAACCAGACATAATCAAGTGTCAATCTTTTGATAGATATCGTTTCTTAAAAACACGCTATTTGTTTTAACAGCGGGATTTAATTATAAAATTAATTAATAAAACTTCTATGTTATGAATTTGGTAAAATAGACATCATTTTTGAATTCGGAGTATGAAATATAGCTTAGGATGAAATTTTGGCATTGTTCTGAAAAACATCAATTTTTGATGAATAGTGAAACTACTAAGTGGTAGGTTAAAAACTGAATTTTGCATAAAAATTAATTTTACCGCTTCTGTGAATGGAATTTCGAAAATCTGACAGACACGGTTGATATCAGTAAGTAAAATGTGGTTCAATGATATAAAAATAATTTTTTGGTAAATAGTAACTTTTTACTTTTTTTACCGCGGTTAATAGTAAATAGGGTAACTAAGGGTAAATATGATATTACTATTACCCTAACACATGTCCTAATTCTATTGGATAAGTGTAATTCGACCAAAAACAAAATTATGAATATAATATGACCATTTAGGTCCACTTGGATTAGATTATGACATTTAATATTATTTTATTTAATGAATAGTTAAAATAGTTAAAATCAAAGTTTAATAACTAAAACATTTTTAATATGGGTTTATACATAAGATAAATTCGATTATAAATATTCATTAGAAAGATAAAAAGATTTCCTACATAATGATATTTTATTTATAATTTTTAGACTTTAAATTAATTAATTTATTTATGACACAACGATGATGCAGTAATTACCCTTTTAAGGAAATGTTAACATAATTGATGTTATAAATGCCCAAATAAATGTAATTTGAGACTTTTTATGAATTCCACTAATTTTCTAGGTTACTATGATATATTAGTGTTGATTTAATCAACGTGGTTCGAACATATAATTCTGTTATGACTTTCACAAAAATCATATATCAAATAGTGTCAAAATTGACACAAAATAGTTTTTAAATCAAATATTATATTATTAATTGTTATTTTATTCATAAAAATCTAAGGTTCGGCCAAATTACTTAGATAAGGATATATATATTAATAATAAACAATTTGGGGTTCGTTTGGCATGTTATAGTAAGTGTATTAACCATATAGTGTAAGAAAACAAAAAGACACGGTAAAAGTTAAATTATTTAACTTAAAGTTAAATCTAATTGTTAAGGTTAAAATAATAACCTAAACTTGTCTAAATCCTATTGGTTGATAGGATTTCGACCCATCCCCACTTTAGCTTCTAAATAAGACCCTTTGGAACCATTATAAACCGATTGTGACTTTAATATAAAATAATATTTTGAGATATTCCTAAGGTGCCCCTCTCCTCCCTTATAAAAGGGCACCTCTTCCCTCTCTTCCTCACACAACTTTGAGCCTTCAAGCTCGGCCAACCCCTGCCAAAATCCCTTCTCCACTTCCCTAGTATCATCCTAGAGGTCCTGGTCTTCTTCAAAGACCATCCTTAGTTCTTTAAGTGGAGGCTAAGAAAAGGCGCGTCAAAAAGAGGTAATATCCATTACCGATCTTTTTCAATTTCTTTCTTCTTCAACTTATTCTTATTTAGTTGTTTCATGATAAAGTAATAACATCAGTATTTCTTATATACTTATATGTTATTATAAATATGAAACAACTCTAATTAACCTTCTATCCATCCTACGGAAAAAGGAAATCACCGCGCGTGCGTACGTACGGAATACCGTCTCCACGCCGTGGTGTAATCTATTTTCCACCACCACCTTAATTGGATGGGTATAAAGGTGTAATTAGTAACTATATATGATTATTATAAAGTGATATTGATACTGAAATAGTATACATACACTTCAACACAATTCCACGACCATGGGAACGATATCATCGCTCGTGCGTACGTACGGACTACCGTCTCCACGACGCGATGAGATTCATTATCAATGATTAACCATTCATGAATGATTATAAAATATATATAATAAGTACTAATGAAATATATGACCGAATAATGATACTGGAATTATTTATATTTATATGTATGTCATCTACTTAATTCCATTCAATTCAATAAGGAAACGAAAACAGCGTTAATGCGTACGTACGGACTACCGTCTCCATGAACGGTGTATTTCTTTCCATTTACTGATTTATTATATATGTATATTCTGAATATATATATAAATCATGTTTTATATTCTGGAATTAAGTAATCATTATCTAAGTAATCATATGAATAATTTCAAGTTAAAAACACGAACGACAAATGAGACGATTTTACCCAAAACGCTACATTAACATGAATTTACAAAAGAACGGGTAATATAAAGTCATAAGTGGACCATATATGATATAAAAACAATGAATATTATTCTATAATAAGTCAATAACATTATTTAAACCATTATACAGGAGCTTTGGACACGTACAAAGCAAATCGGACCTATGGTAAGGGAAATATCACAATCTCATTTTTATCCGAGATTGTTTATACTTTAGTATTTACTGGGGTGTATTTTATCATCCACATCCATGTTTCCTGAATATGTAATATTATTTCCATCCACCTAAAATTTTTTAAATCCAATTTTACCCTTCGGTGAGTTTTTAGTAAAGAATATGAAAGGAATCTTTTGTCGTTTTTCGTACGAGGTACTTTTTGACTTTTGCGACAAAAGTACGAAGAATGTTATTTTTAACTTATACGGAAAGAATGGATTTTTAAAACATTATTTCCAAGAATCTTCCTTTATAGGTTTTCAAGTTTATTTTTAATCAACTTCTTTTAGTTTATAATTGTATGACATGTTAAGAAAAGAAAAGTGTTTTTTGAAGAAGAAAGGATATTTTCCTCAAGAATGGAGTTCAAGTGTTTTATCAAAATTATTTTTCCATCAAAGATAATAAAGGGTTTTGTTTTTATCCCTATTATTAAATTGATTTGATTATGTTGTGATGGAATTATTTTTATGAATTCCTTTATCTTATATGAATTGTTTTATGATGTCATGATGTTTAAGATTCCCATTTTTATTACATGGGTTATGAAATGATGTATGGTTTATGATTTTGTGGCACACATAAGAATGGTATCATTATGAGATGGGTGGGACCTATATCTCCCTCCAATTCATTGGGTAAAGATTACATATCTCATGAGATAAACATGGCTGGAATGGTAGGTTATACCGGTTCAGTGAAACAGGACTGAAACGAGGGTGACTCGATTCAGAAAGGGACTTTGTCCACTAAGATAGTCTTGGAAATGAGTCATGACTAACAAGAAATGATTTTCCATGATTATGTATTCATGCCACAAAGTTTCAAGTTTCATGTTATGATTATGGGGATCTCATTTTCACTTCTATGATTTATTCCATGTTAAGATATTATGATCTCTTTTGAAGGTTATGATTTTCAAAAATATATGATATGATTTTTATTTCCTTTATTTGCCCTTGATGAGCATTTGAGCTCACCCTTTTATGTTTTCTTTTCCCCAGGATATAAAGAAAGGTTTTAGGTATAAAAAAAAGGAAGATCTTTATGGGATATGTTGAAGATCTTTCACCAGGATTAGAAGATTATATTCCCAGTTTCCAAAGACACTAAACTATTACGGTCCTTGTGTGTGTGTTTTTTTATGAACTAAGTATTCCGCAAATGTAATGTAATGTCAATGTACGTCAAGTTTCAGGTCTCTACAGTTGGTATCAAAGGAAAGGTTTAGTCAACCTTTGGAAACTAGGATGCGAAAACGTTAGTGAGATCCCTAGAGATATTTCTAAGGTATGTCTAGGGATGTCCCTAAGGTTAAGTATACATATAGGTTATAGTACTAGAATTACACTAACGATCATAGAATTAAACCTAAGATGTTAGATATTGAAGGTACTCCCCCTTTATTATGTTGTTTTCCCTAGCATGATTTTTTCCTCTCACACTATTCTTTTTGGGTTTTAGATGATGGCTGGAACCCGAAGGAACCGTGTTGATCAATGCAATGGACAATGCAATGATTGTCCTCCTGAAAAAATAAATTTTATGGGAGATGGAGTGCAAAATCATATTGCTATACTTACACAAGCTATGAATCATTCTGGACTTCCAAATGAGCAGAGAAGGGAACAATATTCTATTGAGTCCTTGATGAGGCAACGTCCACCTTCTTTCAGTGGGACTTCCGATCCACTTGTTGCTGAACAATGGATCAGTACCACTGAAAAGATATTTTCAGTTCTTCAATGTTCGGAACATGATAAAGTCATCTTAGCAGTATATCGTTTCGAAGGTGAAGCTGATCAATGGTGGAATCTTATCAAGAATACAGGGCCAAGAGATGAAATTGAGTCCATGGAATGGGACGAGTTCAAGAACTTGTTTTTCAGTAAGTACTTCCCTCGTATTCTTTGAACAAAGATGGAGAAGGAGTTTCTTGAACTAAAGCAAAAGGATGATGAATCTGTTGGTATATACGAAGCGAATTTTACAAGACTTGCAAGGTATGCATCTGGCATTATCATCCAACCTGAAAGTAAAGTTGATCGATTTTTCAGTGGCTTAAAACCAAGTCTTCGAAGGGCATTAGCTATAAGAGACTTCAGTAGCTATGAAGAAATTGTGTGTTGTGCTCTCAAGGTAGAAATGGAAGTTGGTATTACTTATCCATCTCGTAATTTTGACAAGAAACAAAAGATGGAGTTCAAGGAGAAATCTCAGAATAATGGTGAAAAGAAGATGAATGTTTCCTTATGCACAAAGTGTGGAATGAAGCATGGTGGAGATTGTCTTAAAGGGACTAGAAAATGTTTTAAGTGTGGAAAAGAAGGTCATCGAGCAGCTGAGTGTCGAGGTAATGGAAAAAGGGTATCTAATGATGTGAATAAAGCAAACACTGCAGAGAACGCACCACCAACACTTCAATGCTTCAAGTGCAAGGAAATGGGGCATTATGCTAATAAATGCCCTAATCCAAGGGTTAGTGATGATCAACATGAGCAACCACTTAAGGAAAAGGACAAAGGGAAGTCGCATGCGATCACTATTGGCGATTTTGAATATGACAACGATGTGGTGGAATGATTAAGTGTTTATGTAATGGGATTCCAAAATAATGTTGTATCATGGAGTATTGGAATATTTATGTATTGGTCTAATGTGGTATTCAAAGTGATTGAGATATTTTTGGAAATAAGATGATATGTGCATAATGAAGGGAAAATGAGAAAACAAAATGTTTAACGGTATTCATAAGCTCATGATTGATATAAGGACTAAGTGATATCATGGTTTGAGTATATAGAATTTTGAGGATTTTGGTATGTGGAAAGTGTTAACTTTTAACTGCATTCATGTTTTCACTAAGGTATTCAAGAGAATACACGATTAAGGACTTTGAATGTTTGGAATGTGACCAACAAAACATATCTTATGATATATGGGGATCGACGTTGGTGTTAAATCTCTGGTAATCGTTTTCACTATGTTATGAGAGTGGACTGCAGTATTATGGATAAGCCTAAAGATTGGAATGGATTATGTTGGACATAAGTTAGTATTGTTTAAGGATAGAAGTTTTTTTCGATATTATTGATGGGATGTCATAGAAATATAGTTTTAGAAAAAGGACAACCTGCAGAACGGGCGACAGCCCATCGCATCGGACAAGGCTGTGGGAATCGAACCCACAACCGAAGTGCGACTGGCCTTTATCGCCTACCACTGGCCTACAGGAAGTCCATGTTTAGTAGAAACTAGTTTTATTTTATTAAGCGGTATGATATATGAAGTATAAGTCCATTTTAGGAACCATATATGATTAATCTCACTATAGAATGACTTATGTGTCTTTAATAACTTTTTCTAACCTTTTGTTTGAGACAGATGGAATGACCCGTCATTCTATCACATGATCTGCTAACACTTCACGAATAACAAATTCAACTTCATTTATTTAAGAGATGAAGTGGAAATTGTTCAAGGCATGAACAACAGTGAGATTGTACCAAAATAAAGTAAGTATTTATTCTAATTCAAATTCTTCAACTTTAGGGAAATGATCTTGAAAACCAAAAATGTTGTCCTAGTGCTCTTATATCTGATTAATCAGATGGTACCTTAGATCATCACAAATTTATGGATTTGTAATTGTTGTCTTTTCCATAGCCATGTTCTCTACCACTCTCCATCAGAACATGATGGTTAGATTTTTCTTCCATTTCCATATTTTCACCTATGTGGAAACCCAGTGATTAGTTTATTTGGGTAACCGTTACGTTTCATACTTTTGTTTTTAAAGATTGGTTTTGGTATTCCTTTTTACGATGTGGGTTTCTATTAAAGAAACTTTCGAGTAGTAAACCATTTATAACCCCGATGAATTTTGAGGGCGAAATTCATTTTAAGGGGGGTAGAATGTAACACCCCGAGATTTTATGAAAAATATTCTTTTTAATTTCATTAATGTCTTGTGTTGTACGCTACACCAAAAGGAGCTTGCACAACACGCATCCTTGACTTGCCTTGCATTACACGCAATCGCAACCTTCCTCGATAGCGTGTGTAGTACGCAATACTGAGTTTCACGAAACAACGATATGCAATTAAAATATTATTAAAACTAGCCGTTATGAATAGTAATAACCACCTCTTAAATTTTAGAAATTTTATCTCTCAAAATGGACTTCATTTTTGGATTCGGAGTATCGAATTTAGCCTAAGGTGAAATTTTGGTACTTTTCGGATAACTTTCATATTATGATGAATAGTGAAAATTACTAAATTATAATTAAAAACAACTTTTTTAATCGAAATAATTAATAGTGATAAATTATTAATTTGAGTGGTTTTAAAGTATATTTAGAATATATTTTTACAATTTAATACAATGTTGGTCATTGGATGTAATTTCACATTTAAACCAGACATAATCAAGTGTCAGTCTTTTGATAGATATTGTTTCTTAAAAACACACTATTTGTTTTAACAGCGGGATTTAATTATAAAATTAATTAATGCAACTTCTATGTTATGAATTTGGTAAAATAGACTTCATTTTTGAATTCGGAATATGAAATATAGCTTAGGATAAAATTTTGGCATTGTTCTGAAAAACATCAATTTTTTATGAATAGTGAAACTAGTAAGTGGTAGGTTAAAAACTGAATTTTGCATAAAACTTAATTTTACCGCTTTTGTGAATGGAATTTCGAAAATCCGACAGACACGGTTGATATCAGTAAGTAAAATGTGGTTTAATGAGATAAAAATAATTTTTTGGTGAATAGTAACTTTTTACTTTTTTTACCGCGGTTAATAGTAAATAGGGTATCTAAGGGTAAATATGATATTACTATTACCCTAACACATGTCCTAATTCTATTGGATAAGTGTAATTCGACCAAAAACAACCTTATGAATATAATATTACCATTTAGGTCCACTTGGATTAGATTATGACATTTAATATTATTTTATTTAATGAATAGTTAAAATAGTTAAAATCAAAGTTTAATAACTAAAACATTTTTAATATGGGTTTATACATAAGATAAATTCGATTATAATTATTCATTAGAAAGATAAAAATATTTCCTACATAATGATATTTTATTTATAATTTTTAGACTTTAAATAAATTAATTTATTTATGACACAACGATGATTCAGTAATTACCCTTTTAAGGAAATGTTAACATAATTGATGTTATAAATGCCCAAATAAATGTAATTTGAGACTTTTTATGAATTACACTAATTTTCTAGGTTACTATGATATATTAGTGTTGATTTAATCAACTTGGTTTGAACATATAATTCTGTTATGACTTTCACAAAAATCATATATCAAATAGTGCCAAAATTGACACAAAATAGTTTTTAAATCAAATATTATATTATTAATTGTTATTTTATTCCTAAAAATCTAAGGTTCGACCAAATGACTTAGATAAGGATATATATATTAATAATAAACAATTTGGGGTTCGTTTGGCATGTTATAGTAAGTGTATTAACCATATAGTGTAAGAAAACAAAAAGACACGGTAAAAGTTAAATTATTTAACTTAAAGTTAAATCTAATTGATAAGGTTACAATAATAACCTAAACTTTTCTAAATCCTATTTTTTGATAGGATTTAGACCCATACCCACTTTAGTTTCGAAATAAGACCCTTTGGAACCATTATAAACCGATTTTTACTTTAATATAAAATAATATTTTGAGATATTCCTAAGGTGCCCCTCTCCTCCCTTATAAAAGGGCACCTCCTCCCTCTCTTCCTCACACAACTTTGAGCCTTCAAGCTCATCCAAACCCTGCCAAAATCCCTTCTCCACTTCCCTAGTATCATCTTAGAGGTCCTGGTCTTCTTCAAAGACCATCCTTATTTCTTTAAGTGGAGGTTAAGAAAAGGCGCGTCAAAAAGAGGTAATATCCATTACCGATCTTTTTCAATTTCTTTCTTCTTCAACTTCTTCTTATTTAGTTGTTTCATGATAAATTAATAACATCAGTATTTCTTATATACTGATATGTTATTATTAATATGAAAGAACTCTAATTAACCTTCTATCCATCCTACGGAAAAAGGAAATCACCGCGCGTGCGTACGTACGGAATACCGTCTCCACGCCGTGGTGTAATCTATTTTCCGCCACCACCTTAATTGGATGGGTATAAAGGTGTAATGAGTAACTATATATGATTATTATAAAGTGATATTGATACTGAAATAGTATACATACACTTCAACACAATTCCACGACCATGGTAACGATATCATCGCTCGTGCGTACGTATGGACTACCGTCTCCACGACGCGATGAGATTCATTCTCAATGATTAACCATTCATGAATGATTATAAAGTATATATAATAAGTACTAATGAAATATATGACCTAATATTGATACTGTAATTATTTATATTTATATGTATGTCATCTACTTAATTCCATTCAATTCAATAAGGAAACGAAAACAGCGTTCATGCGTACGTACGGACTACCGTCTCCATGAACGGTGTATTTCTTTCCATTTACTGATTTATTATATATGTATATTCTGAATATATAAATAAATCATTTTTTATATTCTGTAATTAAGTAATCATGATCTAAGTAATCATATGAATAATTACAAGTTAAAAACACGAACGACAAATGAGACGATTTTACCCAAAACGCTACATTAACATGAATTTACAAAAGAACGGGTAATATAAAGTCATAAGTGGACCATATACGATATAATAACAATGAATATGATTCTAGAATAAGTCAATGACATTATTTAAACCATTATACAGGAGCTTCGGACACGTACAAAGCAAATCGGACCTAAGGTAAGGGAAATATCACAATCTCATTTTTATCTGAGATTGTTTATACTTTAGTATTTACTGGGGTGTATTTTATCATCCACATCCATGTTTCCGGAATATGTAATATTATTTCCATCCACCTAAAAAATTTTAAATCCAATTTTACCCTTCGGTGAGTTTTTAGTAAAGAATATGAAAGGAATCTTCTGTTGTTTTTCATACGAGGTATTTTTTGACTTTTGCGACAAAAGTACGAAGAATGTTTTTTTTAACTTATACGGCAAGAATGGATTTTTAAAACATTATTTCCAAAAATCTTCCTTTATAAGTTTTCATGTTTATTTTTAATCAAATTCTTTTAGTTTATAATTGTATGACATGTTAAGAAAAGAAAAGTGTTTTTTGAAGAAGAAAGGATATTTTCCTCAAGAATGGAGTTCAAGTGTTTTATCAAAATTATTTTTCCATCAAAGATAATAAAGGGTTCTGTTTTTATCCCTATTATTAAATTGATTTGATTATGTTGTGATGGAATTATTTTTATGAATTCCTTTATCTTATATGAATTGTTTTATGATGTCATGATGTTTAAGATTCCCATTTTTATTACATGGGTTATGCAATGATGTATGGTTTATGATTTTGTGGCACACATAAGAATGGTATCATTATGAGATGGGTGGGACCTATATCTCCCTCCAATGCATTGGGTAAAGATTTCATATCTCATGAGATAGACATGGCTGGAATGGTAGGTTATACCGGTTCAGTGAAACAGGACTGAAACGAGGGTGACTCGATTCAGAAAGGGACTTTGTCCACTAAGATAGTCTTGGCAATGAGTCATGACTAACAAGAAATGATTTTCCATGATTATGTGTGAATGCCACAAAGTTTCAAGTTTCATGTTATGATTATGGGGATCTCATTTTCACTTCTATGATTTATTCCATGTTAAGATATTATGATCTCTTTTGCAGGTTATGATTTTCAAAAAGATATGATATGATTTTTATTTCCTTTATTTGCCCTTGCTGAGCATTTGAGCTCACCCTTTTATGTTTTCTTTTCCCCAAGATATAAAGAAAGGTTTTAGGTATAAAAAAGGAAGATCTTTATGGGAGATGTTGAAGATCTTTCACCAGGATTAGAAGATTATATTCCGAGTTTCCAAAGACACTAAACTATTACGGTCCTTGTGTGTGTGTTTTTTTTATGAACTAAGTATTCCTCAAATGTAATGTAATGTCAATGTACGTCAAGTTTCGGGTCTCTACAGTTGGTATCACAGGAAAGGTTTAGTCAACCTTTGGAAACTAGGATGCGAAAAAGTTAGTGAGATCCCTAGAGATATTTCTAAGGTATGTCTAGGGATGTCCCTATGGTTAAGTATACATATAGGTTATAGTACTAGAATTACGCTAACGATCATAGAATTAAACCTAAGATGTTAGATATTGAAGGTACTCCCCCTTTATTATGTTGTTTTCCCTAGCATGATTTTTTCCTCTCACACTATTCTTTTTGGGTTTTAGACGATGGCTGGAACCCGAAGGAACCGTGTTGATCAATGCAATGGACAATGCAATGATTGTCCTCCTGAACAAACAAATGTTATGGGAGATGGAGTGCAAAATCTTATTGATATACTTACACAAGCTATGAATCATTCTGGACTTCCAAATGAGAAGAGAAGGGAACAATATTCTATTGAGTCCTTCATGATGCAACGTCCACCTTCTTTTAGTGGGACTTCCGATCCACTTGTTGCTGAACAATGGATCAGTACCACTGAAAAGATATTTTCAGTTCTTCAATGTTCTGAACATGATAATGTCATCTTAGCAGTATATCCTTTGGAAGGTGAAGCTGATCAATGGTGGAATCTTATCAAGAATAAGAGGCCAAGAGATGAAATTGAGTCCATGGAATGGGATGGGTTCAAGAACTTGTTTTTCAGTAAGTACTTCCCTCGTATTCTTCAAACAAAGATGGAGAAGGAGTTTCTTGAACTAAAGCAAAAGGATGATGAATCTGTTGGTATATACGAAGCGAATTTTACAAGACTTTCAAGGTATGCATCTGGCATTATCATCCAACCTGAAAGTAAAGTTGATCGATTTTTCAGTGGCTTAAAACCAAGTCTTCGAAGGGCATTAGCTATAAGAGACTTCAATAGCTATGAAGAAATTGTGCGTTGTGCTCTCAAGGTAGAAATGGAAGTTTGTATTACTTATCTATCTCGTAATTTTGACAAGAAACGAAAGATGGAGTTCAAGGAGAAATCTCAGAATAATGGTGAAAAGAAGATGAATGTTTCCTTATGCACAAAGTGTGGAAAGAAGCATGGTGGAGATTGTCTTAAAGGGACTAGAAAATTTTTTAAGTGTGGAAAAGAAGGTCATCGAGCAGCTGAGTGTCGAGGTAATGGAAAAAGGGTTTCTAATGATGTGAATAAATAAAACACTGCAGAGAACGCACCACCAACACTTCAATGCTTCAAGTGCAAGGAAATGGGGCATTATGCTAATAAATGCCCTAATCCAAGGGTTAGTGATGATCAACATGAGCAACCACTTAAGGAAAAGGACAATGGGAAGTCACATGCAATCACTATTGGTGATTTTGAATATAACAACGATGTGGTGGAATGATTAAGTGTTTATGTAATGGGATTCCAAAATAATGTTATATCATGGAGTATTGGAATATTTATGTATTGGTCTAATGTGGTATTCAAAGTGATTGAGATATTTTTGGAAATAAGATGATATGCGCATAATGAAGGGAAAACGAGAAAACAAAATGTTTAACGGTATTCATAAGCTCATGATTGATATAAGGACTAAGTGATATCATGGTTTGAGTATATAGAATTTTGAGGATTTTGGTATGTGGAAAGTGTTAACTTTTAACTGCATTCATGTTTTCACTAAGGTATTCAAGAGAATACACGATTAAGGACTTTGAATGTTTGGAATGTGACCAACAAAACATATCTTATGATATATGGGGATCGACGATGGTGTTAAATCTCTGGTAATTGTTTTCACTATGTTATGAGAGTGGACTGCAGTATTATGGATAAGCCTAAAGATTGGAATGGATTATGTTGGACATAAGTTAGTATTGTTTAAGGATAGAAGTTTTTTTCGATATTATTGATGGGATGTTATAGTAATATAGTTTTAGAAAAAGGACAACCTGCAGAACGGGCGACAGCCCATCGCATCGGACAAGGCTGTGGGAATCGAACCCACAACTGAAGTGCGACTGGCCTTTATCGCCTACCACTGGCCTACAGGAAGTCCCGGTTTAGTAGAAACTAGTTTTATTTTATTAAGCGGTATGATATATTAAGTATAAGTCCATTTTAGGAACCATATATGATTAATCTCACTATAGAATGACTTATGTATCTTTAATAACTTTTTCTAACCTTTTGTTTGAGACAGATGGAATGACCCGTCATTCTATCACATGATCTGCTAACACTTCACAAATAACAAATTTTACTTCATTTATTTAAGAGATGAAGTGTAAATTGTTCAAGGCACGAACAACAGTGAGATTGTACCAAAATAAAGTAAGTATTTATTCTAATTCAAATTCTTCAACTTTAGGGAAATGATCTTGAAAACCAAAAATGTTGTCCTAGTGCTCTTATATATGATTAATCAGATGGTACCTTAGATCGTCACAAATTTATGGATTTGTAATTGTTGGGTTTTCCATAGCCATGTTCTCTACCACTCTCCATCAGAACATGATGGTTAGATTTTTCTTCCATATCCATATTTTCACCTATGTGGAAACCCAGTGATTAGTTTATTTGGGTAACCGTTACGTTTCATACTTTTGTTTTTAAAGATTGGTTTTGGTATTCCTTTTTACGATGTGGGTTTCTATTAAAGAAACTTTCGAGTAGTAAACCATTTATAACCCCGACGAATTTTGAGGGAGAAATTCATTTTAAGGGGGGTAGAATGTAACACCCCGAGATTTTATGAAAAATATTTTTTTTAATTTCATTAATGTCTTGTGTTGTACGTTACACCAAAAGGAGCTTGCACAACACGCATCCTTGACTTTCCTTCCATTACACGCAATCGCAACCTTCCTCGATAGCGTGTGTAGTACGCAATACTGAGTTTCACGAAACAACGATATGCTATTAAAATATTATTAAAACTAGCCGTTATGAATAGTAATAACCACTTTTTAAATTTTAGAAATTTTATCTCTCAAAATGGACTTCATTTTTGGATTCGGAGTATCGAATTTAGCCTAAGTTGAAATTTTGGTACTTTTCAGATAACTTTCATATTATGATGAATAGTGAAAATTACTAAATTATAATTAAAAACAACTTTTTTAATCGAAATAATTAATAGTGATAAATTATTAATTTGAGTGGTTTTAAAGTATATTTAAAATATATTTTTACAATTTAATACAATGTTGGTCATTGGATGTAATTTCACATTTAAACCAGACATAATCAAGTGTCAATCTTTTGATAGATATTGTTTCTTAAAAACACGCTATTTGTTTTAACAGCGGGATTTAATTATAAAATTAATTAATGCAACTTCTATGTTATGAATTTGGTAAAATAGACTTCATTTTTGAATTCGGAATATGAAATATAGCTTAGGATGAAATTTTGGCATTGTTCTGAAAAACATCAATTTTTGTTGAATAGTGAAACTACTAAGTGGTAGGTTAAAAACTGAATTTTGCATAAAACTTAATTTTACCGCTTCTGTGAATGGAATTTCGAAAATCCGACAGACACGGTTGATATCAGTAAGTAAAATGTGGTTCAATGAGATAAAAATAATTTTTTGGTGAATAGTAACTTTTTACTTTTTTTACCGCGGTTAATAGTAAATAGGGTAACTAAGGGTAAATATGATATTACTATTACCCTAACACATGTCCTAATTCTATTGTATAAGTGTAATTCGACCAAAAACAACCTTATGAATATAATATGACCATTTAGGTCCACTTGGATTAGATTATGACATTTAATATTATTTTATTTAATGAATAGTTAAAATAGTTAAAATCAAAGTTTAATAACTAAAACATTTTTAATATGGGTTTATACATAAGATAAATTCGATTATTAATATTCATTAGAAATATAAAAAGATTTCCTACATAATGATATTTTATTTATAATTTTTAGACTTTAAAGAAATTAATTTATTTATGACACAACGATGATGCAGTAATTACCCTTTTAAGGAAATGTTAACATAATTGATGTTATAAATGCCCAAATAACTGTAATTTGAGACTTTTTATGAATTCCACTAATTCTATAGGTTACTATGATATATTAGTGTTGATTTAATCAACTTTTTTCGAACATATAATTCTGTTATGACTTTCACAAAAATCATATATCAAATAGTGTCAAAATTGACACAAAATAGTTTTTAAATCAAATATTATATTATTAATTGTTATTTTATTCCTAAAAATCTAAGGTTCGGCCAAATGACTTAGATAAGGATATATATATTAATAATAAACAATTTGGGGTTCTTTTGGCATGTTATAGTAAGTTTATTATCCATATAGTGTAAGAAAACAAAAAGACACGGTAAAAGTTAAATTATTTAACTTAAAGTTAAATCTAATTGATAAGGTTAAAATAATAACCTAAACTTGTCTAAATCCTATTGGTTGATAGAATTTAGACCCATAACCACTTTAGCTTCGAAATAAGACCCTTTGGAACCATTATAAACCGATTTTGACTTTAATATAAAATAATATTTTGAGATATTCCTAAGGTGCCCCTCTCCTCCCTTATAAAAGGGCACCTCCTCCCTCTCTTCCTCACACAACTTTGAGCCTTCAATCTCGGCCAACCCCTGCAAAAATCCCTTCTCCACTTCCCTAGTATCATCCTAGAGGTCCTGGTCTTCTTCAAAGACCATCCTTAGTTCTTTAAGTGTAGGTTAAGAAAAGGCGCGTCAAAAAGAGGTAATATCCATTACCGATCTTTTTCAATTTCTTTCTTCTTCAACTTATTCTTATTTAGTTGTTTCATGATAAAGTAATAACATCAGTATTTCTTATATACTGATATGTCATTATAAATATGAAACAACTCTAATTAACCTTCTATCCATCCTACGGAAAAAGGAAATCACCGCGCGTGCGTACGTACGGAATACCGTCTCCACGCCGTGGTGTAATCTATTTTCCTCCACCACCTTAATTGGATGGGTATAAAGGTGTAATGAGTAACTATATATGATTATTATAAAGTTATATTGATACTGAAATAGTATACATACACTTCAACACAATTCCACGACCATGGGAATGATATCATCGCTCGTGCGTACGTACGGACTACCGTCTCCACGACACGATGAGATTCATTCTCAATGATTAACCATTCATGAATGATTATAAAGTATATATAATAAGTACTAATGAAATATATGACCTAATAATGATACTGGAATTATTTATATTTATATGTATTTCATCTACTTAATTCCATTCAATTCAATAAGGAAACGAAAACAGCGTTCATGCGTACGTACGGACTACCATCTCCATGAACGGTGTATTTCTTTCCATTTACTGATTTATTATATATGTATATTCTGAATATATATATAAATCATTTTTTATATTCTGGAATTAAGTAATCATGATCTAAGTAATCATATGAATAATTACAAGTTAAAAACACGAACGACAAATGAGACGATTTTACCCAAAACGCTGCATTAACATGAATTTACAAAAGAACGGGTAATATAAAGTCATAAGTGGACCATATATGATATAATAACAATGAATATGATTCTAGAATAAGTCAATAACATTATTTAAACCATTATACAGGATCTTTGGACACGTACAAAGCAAATCGGACCTAAGGTAAGGGAAATATCACAATCTCATTTTTATCCGAGATTGTTTATACTTTAGTAGTTACTGGGGTGTATTTTATCATCCACATCCATTTTTCCTGAATATGTAATATTATTTCCATCCACCTACAAATATTTAAATCCAATTTTACCCTTCGGTGAGTTTTTAGTAAAGAATATGAAAGGAATCTTTTGTCGTTTTTCGTACGAGGTACTTTTTGACTTTTGCGACAAAAGTACGAAGAATGTTTTTTTTAACTTATACGGCAAGAATGGATTTTTAAAACATTATTTCCAAGAATCTTCCTTTATAAGTTTTAAAGTTTATTTTTAATCAACTTCTTTTAGTTTATAATTGTATGACATGTTAAGAAAAGAAAAGTGTTTTTTGAAGAAGAAAGGATATTTTCCTCAAGAATGGAGTTCAAGTGTTTTATCAAAATTATTTTTCCATCAAAGATAATAAAGGGTTCTGTTTTTATCCCTATTATTAAATTGATTTGATTATGTTGTGATGGAATTATTTTTATGAATTCCTTTATCTTATATGAATTGTTTTATGATGTCATGATGTTTAAGATTCCCATTTTTTTACATGGGTTATGCAATGATGTATGGTTTATGATTTTGTGGCACACATAAGAATGGTATCATTATGAGATGGGTGGGACCTATATCTCCCTCAAATTCATTGGGTAAAGATTTCATATCTCATGAGATAGACATGGCTGGAATGGTAGGTTATACCGGTTCAGTGAAACAGGACTAAAACGAGGGTGACTCGATTCAGAAAGGGACTTTATCCACTAAGATAGTCTTGGCAATGAGTCATGACTAACAAGAAATGATTTTCCATGATTATGTGTGCATGCCACAAAGTTTCAAGTTTCATGTTATGATTATGGGGATCTCATTTTCACTTCTATGATTTATTCCATGTTAAGATATTATGATCTCTTTTGCAGGTTATGATTTTCAAAAAGATATGATATGATTTTTATTTCCTTTATTTGCCCTTGCTGAGCATTTGAGCTCACCCTTTTATGTTTTATTTCCCCCAGGATATAAAAAAAGGTTTTAGGTATAAAAAAAGGAATATCTTTATGGGAGATGTTGATGATCTTTCACCAGGATTAGAAGATTATATTCCGAGTTTCCAAAGACACTAAACTATTACGGTCCTTGTGTGTGTGTTTTTTTTATGAACTAAGTATTCCTCAAATGTAATGTAATGTCAATGTATGTCAAGTTTCGGGTCTCTACAGGAACCCCGTTCTTTAATCTTGGGTGAGAAGTGGGTCCTCCACAAGAGTTGGATCTCCCTCACTTCTGGAGAATAGTAGCAGGGAGAGGGCCCCTCCACTCAAGTTTTTAGGAGGTTATATGAGATTCATGGCTATGAGGTAAATCCCCCTCGACTATCGAGAGAATTGGTGAGGTGTAGGCCATCCACATGGGTATTGGATAGGTTGATATTGGTGTTGGACATTAGACATGGACCTTTGGTTCTGTAGGTTGAATCATCTCTACTAACTGGGTTGTGAAGATATATATCCCCTTTCTTTATCACATGGTTTTCTTGGTGAGAATATTTGTGTTATTGTTATGGTTGTTGTCTTATATTGTGATTGACATTACTTTCTGGTAATGACATATTTATTCTTTATATATTCTTTTTTTTTGTAATTTTTGGGTGTCATATGATGTATGTTTATACTCACCATAACATGGGCTATTCCCACACATGTAATGTCTTATGAAAATGATAAGCCTTTTAATTGGATTCCTATGTGAACTAGGAATATGTAGATATTATTTGGAGCTTAGTTATTCTAGAAGGACCTCTGATGGATCCAATATCTTTTTTTGGGTAGCTTCACCCATGTTTTTATTAATTTAGGTTCTTTTCATGTTTTGGTGGGCTTGTATTTGGTTTTGGAGTGAGTATGTTGTTCCAACATATCTCAATTTTTATTTGTTTTGATGATTCAAAAAATCCCAACTATTATTCTAATAAGTTTATATTAAGTGTTTTAGATTGAATTTGTTAAAAATAATTTATCTTACATTATGTGATTATCTTACCATGAGTAAAGTATTCAATGTTCAATAATGTATTTTATCTTAAGATATTTGAATAGTATCTTCAGTTTTGTTCAAACAATAATGTATTGGATGTTTATCGTATTGTGTAATTATGTATCTTATGAATAGAATGGTTTAGTCACTCAATCAAAATGATTTAATTAGAATGAAAATATGAGAATACATTATCTTTTTAAAAGTATATTCATAAAATATTATCTTAAGAAATCTATAAGATGTTTAAGAATCTAAGCATTACATCAAAATAACATCTTTATCTTACACTGAATAATTTTCTTACACTTAGTTTAGTTTAGAGGCATGTTTTATCCTACAAATTCTCTCATAAAGTAATCTTATGTTAAACAGTGCATCCAGTTTAATATATTATGAAGTGTTATCCATTTATCATGATTACCTTGATAATAATTTGACAAGTCATTTCGTGCTTTAAAATAACATCAGAAAAGGATTATAAATTTAATGAAAAAGCGATCAGGATAGTATGTCTCTTTTTTCAGAATGGAAAGATCCGTATAATGAGAATATTTTTGACATCACTACAAAAAAAGAAATTTCTATATTTGTATGGATTGTATGCATATCCTCTATAGTCTGTCTTATCAATTTAATTTCTCAGATCACTTTATTTTTAGGATTATGTCATTCTTATGTTCAAAATGAGATATAAAAGGAATATGTAGCCTCTTCATTTATAAGACGATACATGAAGACACATATAAAGACACACACATTTATACAAATACTCTGAATACATGTACATAGGTCAAACATAAAATTTCATGTTGTGATTATCCTTTCTATTGGTTACACCGAAGATCATCCTAAGATATAACTTGAAGACTTTCATATTCTTTGGAATAATATTTGACTTCGGTCAGTTGCTGTTTGAAAATCTGTGATACAACTGTATCTTCAAAAGATTGTTTATTTATCATGTTTACACTCAGTGTAAGAGTGTGTGTTGAGACTATGTATAGGTCTTGTAAAGGTAGAGCCTTTTTGAAATCTCTTGAACATTTATATTAAGTGATAAATACTTTTACTCAATTGGGATACCCCTATAAAAAGGACGTTATAGTGAAAATTACCAAACTCATGGAGTATATTGTTGGAAGAGTAGACTAGGGGATTTCTATTCCCCAAAAAATATAAATATATTACTTTTGATCTCATTTCTTTAAGTTTTAATTTCCACTATATAATTTTATTAAGAATTTTTTTAATAATTATACCTGAAGATGGAGGTTTTCTATAAAGAAAATTTTTAGGCACTCAATTCACCCCCTCTTGAGTATTCAACTAGCCATTATATGGGAAACAATTTGGTATCAAATATTGGGAATTTTGAGTTCATAGTTGTCAAATTTTTAATTCCTAATATCTATATTCAAATTTTTTCCATGGATGATAAGCTTTTAGGTACGTTAATGTTTATATCTCCATACACTAATGGTGAAAATTATGGTTGCTGGAAATTTCACATGATCATTTATCTGAAAAATATTTTCTTGAAAGTTTATATCAAAGAAGTTAATCTCTATGAAGTTATTAATATAGAACCTAAAACATGGGATTCTACAAATAAAGAAAATTATTATTTGAACTTTAAAGCTATACGTGCTATAATTTTATGGTTAGGACTAGATGAGTTCAATATAGTTTCTTAATGTTAGATAGCGCATGGAATGTGGACCACTATAGCGATTTCATATAAAGGTAATGACATTGTGAATACTCTTAGATCTGATAAAAATAATCTTATGTTTAAAACATTAAAAATTTATAAAGGAGATAGAATTACTCATTTGAATGGAAGGCTCAATGATATTGTGAAAAACATTGCTACTCTAGGAATTCCTTTCACTGACCCTAAACCAACATTAAAATTAATCAGAGTATTACCGCTAAAGTGGAGTGGAATCTCAGCTATTATAAAAAAAATATACAGAATTCAATAACATAACGATAAAATATCTCATTGGAAATCTCATGATGTATGAATATGAAATTTAAAATGGGGTAGAAGAACAAAAGATGATCAAGAAGGAAAATAATGCCTTAAGGGTTTTTACTTATAAATAATACAGTAAGAATAAAAGTTCACAAATCTATAAATCATATTAAGAAGAAGATAACTTAAGAAATTTTGGATCCAATGATGAGATTTCTCAGATTTATCAAAAATTCAAAAAATTATATAATATGAGAATAGGTTTTAGAAAGCCTTTAAACAAGTACATGAATAATGGTGACAATTATAAAGAGTTGATATGAAATGATTGTAAGAAGTTAAGACATATCAAGCTTGGCTATACAACAATTAAACATGATAAGAATAATGAAAATAAATACTTTAGGAAGGTTGGTTATATAAAATCTATGAAAGTAATGAAGGTTCTCTAGAGTGCTTATAAAGATTCTAGTGAATGAACGTCATCAGAATCAAAAACTAAGGCTATTAGTCAGAAGGCCAATATATGCTTTATGGCACAGCCGGAAGAGGTATATTCTTATTACACTTTTGAGCATGAGAATGAGTCAGAAAATGAAAAATGATCATATTAAGATTTAAATGAATATTTTACAATATTGGAAACTTGGTATGAAATCTTCAAAAAGAAGAACAAGGACCACATAAATTTTTATAATAATATTGTTAATGAATAGGAGGAACGAAATGAATAGATATTAGAATTAAAGAATAAATTAGAAATATCTACTATCTCAAATATTGAATGAGCTAAAATAATATTGAAACTATAGAATGAATTTCAAAACATTAAGAATGATTTAAGTGTCTTTACTAAAGGAGAATCCCATCTCAATAAACTTATTGGAAAAAATCAACTTAAGAAGAAATTTTTTGAAATAGGTAGTCAAGGGGAAAATCACAAATCATAAAAAAACTATTTTCCCCTAGTTAAAAGAATAAAAAACCTTCAAAAGTTATATGTTTTCATTATGGTGGAGTAGGAAATTGTGATAGAACATGTTATTTGAGAAAACCTCAATTATCTGGAATCAAGAAGGATTTTCTTACAAAATATTTTTCAAAAAAAGTACCAAGGTTCTCTGGAGATAAAAAATATATAGATACCTAATTTTCTTATAGATGACATTTCTCGACCCAAAAGAGTTTGGGTACCAAAAAATTTTATTGGACTTATCATTGTAGGGAATAAACTAAATGAACAATAATGAAAAATTATTTATGGAATGTTATTGTTCAAGACATATGACTGGTGATTTCTCAAAATTTCACTCACTATTTAAAATTGATGGAGGCTATGTCATATTTTGTGATAGAATAAAAGGAAAAATAGTTGGTATTGGGTCTGTTGTAAATCCTCAGTCTAGTCTCATAAACAAATTTCTTTACGTTGAAGGAATTAAGAACAACCTAATAAGTATCTCTAAACATTATGATGATGGTTATTCAGTTTATTTTTCTAACAATTCCTGTTTAGTTTTCAAATATAAATTTTAGAAGTTTAAAGCACATAGAACAGACAATGTTTACACATTAAATCTAAATTATTTCTGTAAATAAAATGTAAATTGTTTAAGTGATAAAATAGATGAATCATGGATTTGGAATATAAGTCTTGGACATTGTTATGTTCATTACTTGAAAAATATATTCAAGAAACATTTGATTTATGAATTTATTAACCTTAAATTAGATAAAAATAAGCTATGTGATTCATGTAAAATGGGAAAGAAACATAAGTTATATTTTAAAGGAATTAAAGAGGTTGATACATCTAGAAATATTGAGATTATCCATATGAATCTATTTGTACCAACTAGAACTATATTTCATGCTTTTAAATCATTCATTTAAGTGTTAATTGATGATTTTTTGAGATTTAAATGGTTTTGTTTTTTTAAATTTAAGAGTGAAGTGTGCTCTATTTTTATTAATTTCTGTAAGATTTTGAATAAAAAGAAATATTTCAAAATCATGTATTTAATAAGTGATCATGGAGTTGAATTGGAGAATGATGAATTTAATTCTTATTGTGCTAATAAAAGAATTAAACATACATTCTCTTCCTTAGGAAACCTCAAAAATGGTGTTGTTGAAAGAAGGAATAAGAATTTTCAAGAAATTTCGAAGTCTATGTTATGTGAATATAACATGCCCAATCACTTATGGGATGAGGCTATTAACATAGAATGTTATGTCATTAATAGAGTTATAATATGAACTATTATAAATAAAACACCCTATGAGTTATGGAATAATATAAAATCAAAGACAAGATACTTAATAGTGCTTGAATGTAAGGTTTATATATTGAACACCAAGGATAATATTGCAAGTTTGATCAAATGTATGATGAATGAATATTCATAGGTTACTCTACTACTTCCAAATCATATATAGTTTTCACCAAATTTCAATGATTATTGAAGAATCAATGCATGTGAATTTTGATTAAAGTGATCATTTTGATCACCAAAAGGTTAAAACTAATGATCAAGGTGATTATCTTAAGGATATGAGACCTAAACCCCTCTTTAAAAACAACAAGGGTGATGATTTGGAACTTGATTACTTTGAACCAAATGTAGTAAGGGTTTATACTAGTGAACTATACTATGTGTTTCCTAAAATATATAGAAACATTAAAGAACATCCTATTTAAATAGATGTAAGAAGATTAGATGGAGTAAGAACTAAAAGAAACATAGGAAATATAGTATAATTCTCTACCTTTTTTCCCAACTAGAAACTAAATCTATATAAGAAGCTTTATCAGATTAAAGTTGGTGCTTAGCTATGAAAGAAGAATTAAATCAATTTAAAAGAAAAAAAATATTGGGAATTAGTTAAAAGTCCCTCTTACTATCCTGTAATGGGAGAAAAATGGGTTTTTAGAAACAAGAAATATGATCATGGTGTAAAAACTAAAACAAAATATTGATTAGTTTCCAAAGGATATAATCAAGAAGAGGGAATAGATTATAAAGAAACCTTTTCCCAAGTATCTATGTTAGAAGCTATTAGAATCCTTTTATCATATGCATCTTATATGATTTTTAAATTATATCAGATGGATGTAAAATATGATTTTATAAATTTATTTTTAATGGATAAAGTTTATATAAAACAAACTCCAAGTTTTGAATATCCTCACATTCAAAATTCTGTTTTTAAACTTACCAATGTTGTATGTGGAATTAAAAAATCTTCAAGGGCATGGTATGAAAGATCAAGTTCCTTTCTTTTATCAACTGTTTTTATACTAGGAATGAAATACTAAACATTATTCAAGAAAAATTCATCCTCAGATATTTTATTTGTACAAATATATGTATATGATGTTATTTTTTTATCAAAAAATAAAAAAATGTGCAATAATTTTTCAAAACATATGCATAAATAATTTTAAATGAGTATGATGGGTGAGTTAAACTATTTTCAAGGATTTAAAGTATATCAAGAAGATTTTGGAAATGTATTACAAAAAATAAAATACACAGTTTATTTACTTAAGATGTTTGGAATTGAAAACAGTAAGACTTACTCAACTCTAAGGAGCTCCAAAATTAACCATGATTCAGATAAAACTGGAAATCTGGTTAACAAAAAGTTTTATAGAGGAATCAATGGAAGTTTGTTACATTATACTGAAATTAGGTCATACATTATGTTTTTAGTATGTATTTATACAAAATTTAAATCCAATATAAAATAATCTCATTTAAATGATTCTAAAATTATATTAAGATATTTAAAAGGAACCATGTAATTTTATCTTCTTTGTATGAAAAATCGTGACATTAATTTAACTTCATATTCATATGATGATTTTTTTTGAATGTATAATAGATAGAAAAACCACCTCAGAAAACTTCCATTTTCTTGGTAAACCCATATTTTCATGTTTGAGAAAGAAACATCACTCTATATCATTATAAATTACTGAAGATGAATATATTTTATTAGGAAGTTGGTGTGCACAAGTAATGTAGATGAATCACGCCTTAATAGATTTTGGATTTAATTTTAATTGTCTTCTAATTAAATATGATAACATAAGTGCTATCAAAATTTCAAATAATCTGATAAACCATTCAAGAATAAATCATATTGATTTAAGACATCATTTATTAATATATCATGAACAAAATATTTATCTCTTTGGATTTTTTTTCAAAAAAAAACCCAATTTGGAATCATTTTCACTAAACCATTTCCTGATGACAGATTTGATTTCATTACATGAGAATTAGTTTTACTTTATTTTATTTAATTTAATATTATTTTGAATATAGTATGTTTTTCATATTCGAATAAAGTATGTTATTTATCTTATTTTAGTTTTTGTTTTGTGCTAATGTTTTTGAGTATTAGTCATATCAAATAATTAATGTCACCTAGTTTTAGTAATAATTACTCTTCACATCACTACACAACCCCCAATTTCAAAAAAAAAAGAAGTGTGTATCAACTCTACGCACAATATAATTTGAAAACCTTTCAAACCTATTTCTCTCTACCCAAACCTTCATAATCCCAACCTTCCAACATTACAGTCCCTTCTTAAATTTAGAAAACTCAGAGAACCAAAGGTGCATATTCACAAAAAATGAAGAGACAAAGGATCTCAGGAAATGTTTTGAACAAATGAGCTATTTATTTTTATTGGATGGACAATAAAAATATGTTACTAAATAAGGTCATTAACTGTTAAGGATGGGAATATGTATTTGATGAAATGTGAAACTTTTTTGTATTCAAAAAGTAAGTTTGTGAGTTTTTGAATCTGTGGTTTTTCACTTTGGTGATGATGAATACCGGGTTACCTCAACAGTAAACTAGAATAATCTCTATAACCACTTTATAGTTATCACAAGATATTAAAAGTCCTTATGAAGGATACACGTTTTTTAGTACCTCTTTATCTATAGTTGATGGAGTCACTCAACAAGAGATAATGAAGTTACTATTTGGAATAGAATAAATTTAAAATAAACCAGCCAAGTAATTAGAGCCTGAAATAAAAGTACTTATGATGTTCATACAGTCTAGAATAGCGTAAAGAAATGAGGAGTTTGAGAAAATTATTTTCCAAGACATTTCTTTTATTTATTTGTTCATGATTGAAAAACCAGTTAATTTGGAACGATATATTTTGTGATACATGTGACACATTTAGAACAAGTAATTAAATTTCTATCCTCTAGGAAGAATTTTAACCCTCATTTTTTATAATTCTAGAGTTTTCATGGATCAAAATAATGCATTACCTTTTCACGATTTGACAACATTAAGTGCTAGTGTTTTGATAAAAAGTTGATTGTGTTGGAATTTATTATTATACAAGTTAGTGTTTTTTACCTTAGAATATCATGTGGAACTCGCGTTTACACAAGGGGAGTCATTATGCTTGTAATAAATACAAGTGATAATAGAAGGATCACCTTAGAGTACTAAGACAAGAGAAAGTATAGATGATGATGAAGAGACTCTTGCTGCAAGGTGTAGAAGAGTCAGAGTTGTTGTAGAATTTAGAGACTAAACTTCTTGTAAGAAGAGTTGACCCCATATTCCTGCTTCTATTCTAATTCAATTAAATAAATAATGGATAACCTATCTTATCACCTGTGTATTTTCTATTGGTAAAGAAAGGACGATTTTGATAACACCCAGAACAACTCCTCTGACTGTTGAATCTCAATATGAAGAATTATAAAAGTTGGATTCTATATGGATAACTATATTTGAATCCAAAGAATCAAATAATATTGAAGAAGTACCCCATGCTAAATATATACAACCAATTGGTAGTGACATCATGGAAGTCCACCAGGATAGACATTCTCCTATTCATGAAGAAGGTATGAATTCTAAAATTTCAAATGTTTGGAGAAGTTTTTCTAAAAAAGAGTGTCTTTCCAAGTTTTCATTAGAAATAGATTATTTTAAGACTCAATTAGATGAATCTAGAAAGGATATTAAAGATCTTCAAGAAAATTTCATCTCTAAGGAAGAAGTGGTTCAATTAAAGCTACTAGTGAAAATGAGTTTAGAGAGATGGTCTTTGTAATCTATTGGAGGAATCACAAATCAAAGTGATATTTTGTCAAAATTGGAGAATGTTTCTCAGGTGATAGACACCTTAACCTACTCTATTTATCAGATGCGGTGTGATCTTCTCTCAAAATAATTCATTCAAGAACCTCAAAATTACTTACTTATTAATGTAAGAAGAATTCAAGAAGTTTTGCAGGAATCCCTTGCCTTGATTTATCAATAAAACAAGATATTTCCTTTATGTTGATAGAAAAAATGCCTAAAGATCAGAATCAATCTTCTGAATTAAAAAAGTATGTAAGATTTATCATAACTGGATTGAAAAATATGGTCAGTTCTGTAGCCAATAATTTTGATGTTATATAAAAAAAGGTCAATGATCTACATCAGATAGTGGTAAGAAATTTAAATCAAGAATCATATGATGAAGATGATGATGAAAAATATGATGCTTTTTTTAGAATGAAAAGAAACTCAAATATCTGCCAAATTTTAGGAAGTTGTTTCTAGCAGTCAACCAGAAAATATTTCAGATCATCAGTTTGAATAGTTAAGGAAGTTGGTGGTTGGAATTGAAAATAAAGGGGATATTCAAAATTTCATAGGAAATTTTTCTCAGAGAGTTTGGAATGGTTTTAGGACCATATTAGACTACTGAGAAAACGATATGGTGAAAAGGATAGATTCTTGTGCTAATTACCTTTTTCTGATGCATGTGAGATGTCTTTGAGGACCTCCTATAATTGATTGATATAGATCTGCCTTACAGATACTAAGAGATATTTTTGACATAGCTAATGAGTAAGTAAGGTAAAACCTCAAGTTTGAACAACAAGTTTCTTTACCCTCACCTGAACCACCCTCTAAACCATTATTTGTGCCTATAGATCACTACAGGAACAACCATTTTTTACGACACGAATAAATCCCGTCGTAAATAGTCCGTCGAAGAGGTTATTTGCGACGGGGCAATCAACCCATCGCAAATAACCAATTATTTGTGATGGGAATAGGCGCCCCGTCGCAAAAAACTTATGCGCAGATTGGCGCGGATTGGCGTGGTTTTTGCGCCAAACCACATGAAATGGTATTTGCGATGGGTAGGTACTGCCCGTCTCAAATACCGAGAGACGATAAGAACTAGTTGTGATGGGGGATCCCCCGTCACAACTAGTTCGACCCCTGGAGGGTATTTGCGATGGGTCTCGTTGCAAATAACCGGTGGTGGTAAAAACCTATTTGTGACGAGATGTTGTCCCATCACAAATAGTGTGTCGGCATGTTTCTTTTTTTGCGACGGGGCTTGTCGCAAATAACCTTTTAACCACTGACCGTAATTAATGTGGCCAATGATATTTTTGATGGGTCCCGTCACAAAAAAATACTATTTGCGACGGTAATCCCATCACAAATAATCTCGTCACAACTAATCTAAACTATATATACCTCCATCAGTTTTTTCTTCCCTCCCCCTAAATTCATTCTTCCGCTGCTCCTCTAAACTCTAATTTTCGGGTGAATATTTTTGAGAGTTAGTTTTTTTTACGAACAAGTTGTGAATCTGTCTACAATCATAAGAGATCAACCTTAAAAGTATTTATGTTTTATTTAATTTAGTATCTATTTCATTTCTTTATATTAATTTTAATTATTGTTGATTAGTTGTAATTAAGTTAGATTTAAATTGTTTTGTCATCAGTATTTTTTTTGTAATAATAAAATTAAATTACGAGTACTCATTCTTAGCAATTAGTAATAATTAATAATTATTAACGATAATTAGTAATGTATATAAATAATTAGCGATAATTAGTAATTAGTAGCTGTATTTTGCAGTAATTAATAGTAATTAACACGAATTAGTAATAATTAGAAATAAACAGTAATAATTAGAAAAAAATAGAAATAAATATTTACAATTAGTAATAAATAGTATTAATTAGTAATAATTAGTAATAAATACTAATAAATACTAATAAATACTAATAAATAGTAATAAATACTGATAAATAGTAAAAAATAATAATAAATAGTAATAAATACTAATAAATAGTAATAAATACTAATAAATAGTAATAAATACTAATAAATAGTAATAAATACTAATAAATAGTAATAAATAATATTAATTAGTAATAAATACTAATTAATAGTAATAAATAGTAATAAATAGTAATAAATAGCAATAAATAGTAATAAATAGTTATAAATAGTAATGAATAGTAATAATTAGTAATAAATACTAATAATTAGTAATAAATAGTAATAAATAGTAATAAATAGTAATAAATAGTAATAAATAGTAATAAATACTAATAATTAGTAATAAATAGTAATAAATAGTAATAAATAGTAATAAATAGAAATAAATAGTATTAAATAGTAATAAATAGCTATAAATAGTAATAAATAGTAATAAATAGTAATAAATACTTATAAATACTAATAAATACTAATAATTAGTAATAATAAGTAATAATAAGTAATAAATACTAATAAATATTAATAATTGGTAATAAATACTAATAATTAGTAATAAATAGTAATAAATAATAATAAATACTAATAAATAGTAATAATTAAAAATAAATACTAATAAATAGTAATACATACTAATAAATACTAATAAATAGTAATAAATACTAATAAATAGTAATTAACAGTAATTAAGAGTAATAATTATTAATAAATAGTAATAAATAGTAATAAATAGTAATAAATACTAATAAATACTAATAAATAGTAATAAATAGTAATTAATGTTAATTAATAGTAATAAATAGTAAGAAATAGTAATAATTAGTAATAATTAGTAATAAATAGTAATAAATAGTAATAATTAGTAAAAATTATTAATAAATAATAATAAATAGTAATAAATAGTAATAAATAGTAATAAATAGTAATAAATAGAAATAATTTGTAATAATTAGGATTAATTAGTAATAATTAGTAATAATTATTAGTAAATAGGAATAATTAGTAATAAATAGAAATAATTAGGAATAAATAGGTATAATTAGTAATAATTAGGAATAATTAGCAATAATTAGGAATAGTTAGCAATAATTCGGAATAATTATCAATAATTAGGAATAATTAGCAATAATTAGCAATAAATAGCAATTATTAGGAATAATTAGCAATAAATAGAAATTATTAGGAATAAATTGCAATAAATAGCAATAATTAGCAATAATTAGAAATAATTAAGATTAATTATCAATAATTGCAATTAATTAGGATTAATTAGGATTAATTATCAATAATTAGGATTAATTATCAATAATTAGGATTAATTGGGATTAATTAGGATTTATTAGAATTAATTAGAATTAATTAGGATTGATTAGGATTAATTAGGAATAATTAGGAATAATTAGGAATAATTAGGAATAATTAGGATAAATTAGGATTAATTTGGATTAATTCGTAATAATTAGGAATAATTAAGATTAATTATTATTAATTATGAATAATTAGAAATAATTAGGAATAATTAAAAATAATTAGGAATAATTCAGAACAATTAGGAACAATTAGGAATAATTAAGAATAATTAGGATAAATTATGAATAATTTGGAATAATTTGGAATAATTAGAAATAATTTGTAATTATTCGTTATAATTTGTAATAATTCGTAATAATTTGTAAAAATTCTTAATAATTCGTAATAATTCATAATTATTTGTAATTATTCATAATAATTCGTAATAATTGGTAATAATTGGTAATAATTGGTCATAATTGGTAATAATTGGTAATAATTGGTAATAATTCGTAATAATTCGTAATAATTTGTAATAATTCGTAATAATTCGTAATAATTAGTAATAATTAGTAATAATTAGTAATAATTAGTAATAATTAGTAATAATTAGTAATAATTAGTAATAAAATAAATTGTAATAAATTTTAATAACTTGGAACAATTTCTAATGGATTGGCAGCACTCCTTTTGCTTGATGACTCTTCTCCTTTCAACTCTCATCGACTCAAAACATTATGAAAAGTATGCTTATACATATGCATATCCAATATTGTATGCTCTAGTTTTAATATGCATTCGTGGGACCAAAGTTTTCATAATGTCTTTAGGAGGTGATAGTTGCAAGAAGATGATTCATCAACAAAAGGGGGCTCTTTTGTCTGACGACACATTTACTTTCTTCTTTCTAACATTAAACTCACAATGAAGAATTTGCTCAGAGGTACGCTTATACATTATTGTATGTATGAGAATGAATATGTGTACCTCTGATAATATTATTTATTGTGATTTTAGTGTGAGAAAGTTTAAAGTAAATGAGTCATCGAACAAAAGAGTAGCCATCAGTCCACTGGAAATTGTGTCACCCATAATTAATGGTAATTATTAAGAAGTAGTTGTAATTATTTATCTTCTTTTTATCAGATAGTGTTTTTCTAATTTCATATTATTCAAAATTAGTAATGATTTTATATTTTGTAGAAAAATATGGAACAAGTAAGTCGAAAACAGTCATTATTAGATGTTCTCACTTTGATAAATGAGTACAGAAATCCAAATGGTTCTCGTTTAAATCATGTATATGTTGAGGATTTTGAAGCTTTCTTATCAATTGCATAATCAAAACCAGAATTTGTTTTAGAAGTCATAATTAAGTTTCCTTGTAAAATATGTGCTCTGAGAACATTTAACACATTTGACAAGGTTGGGGGATATCTCTAGCGGTTTGGTTTTCAACAAAATTTTGTTTTTTAGTATCAACATGGTGCACATAGTTCCAGAGAATATACTAATAACTTGATTCTGGATCCACCATGGTTTCAAAGTTTAGTACATGATTTTTTCGGTCTATCAATTCAACAAACTGAAACTCAGGATGATATTGATTTAACTCCTGAGTTGGCACCATCAAAATTTTATGAATTGTTGAGGTTTGATGAGCATGCATTATATCGTGGTTTCAAGATAAGAAAATTAGATGTGATTAAAAAATTTATGGCTATTAAATCAGATAATACAATTTCAAACAACTGTTTTGATCAGATATTTTCTCTGGTTAAAACACTATTACCTGACGGAAGTGCGTTTGCAACTAATTAATTTGAGATCAAGAGGCTGGTTCATAATCTGGGCTTTAGTTATCAGAAGATTCATGCATGTGAAAATGATTGCATCTTATATTCTAGTCAAAATGAGTCGTCAGATAGTTTTCCCACATATGGACAATCGAGGTATAAAGAATCTCAACCAAGGAAGTCTAGATCGATTCTTATAAAACAATTGAGATATTTCCCCCTTACACCCAGGTTGCATCATTTATTTATGTCTTAGAACACTGCGTCAATGATGTCATGGAACAAAACCAAGATTTCAAATGATAAAAGCATGAATCATCCATCTGATGGTGATTCATGGATACATTTTGACAGACAACATTCTTCTTTTACTTTATAAGCCTGAAACGTGCGATTGGGTCTTTCTATTGACAGTCTCTATATTTTTGGTTCTTATGGTAGTCAGTATTGATGTTGGTCTGTCTTTATAACTCCGTACAATTTACCTCCATGGATGTTGATGAATGATCCCTATATATTTTTGACCTTATTAATCCTAGGACATCCAAAAAATACTATTGATGTTTATTTGAAACCATTTATTGATGAGTTAAATTCATTTTAGAGTAATGGTGTTAGTACATATGATATTATTGTGAAAAAAAATTCATATTAAAAGCTACATTGATTTGGGTGATTAGTGACTTCACAACATATGGCATGTTATTTGTAAGGAGTACACATGGTCCGAAATCATATCCTTACTGTATGAAATACAAAAAATCCTTTATGATATGGGCCTACGGGTCATGTAATGGGCATGGTATACTTCTGGGCCTTCGGGTCATGTATTTTGGGCCATGTCGGGCCTTGTGCCTTGGGCCTACGGGTCATATACGGGTTCCCCTTCAACCCTTAAAAGGGGTATTATCTATAATAAAATAAAAATAAGGCTTTCGGGCCATTCGGGATTTATGATAGTCAATGAAAAAAACTTACTATTTTGACTGTTATCCCCTATTTCTTCCAACCGATCATCTGTTTCGAAGGAAAAATTCTCATTTTAGAAAAGGCACAATTGAAAGGGATGAACCTCCAAAAATGATCTCAGTTATAGAGTTAAAATCTGTTGTGTTTTCATTACCTCCAATCACATTTGTAAAAACAGTAAACCAACAGAAAATTAATGACTTTGGAAAAGAACCTAATTGAATAAAACAGATCATTTTTTGAGATATTCCATATTATTCTAATTTTTTGGTCCACCACATGTTAGATGTCATGCATACTGAGAAGAACTCTTTTGATAATTTATTTCATACAGTTTTGGATACACCAGGTAAGACCAAAGTAATGTAAAGGAATGATTAAATCTTGCCCAAATTGTTAGATGGCCAGAACTTGAACTATTTAAAAATGTCAGATCACAGAGGTTAATGAAGTCAAAAGTATATTATGCACTTTTCAAAGAGAGTCTCTTATTATTTTGTCAGTGGATTACAGATTTGAGACATTCATATGGCTATGCTTCCAATTTGGTAAGATGTGTTAAGAATGGTCATATTACCGGATTAAAAAGTCATGATTTTCATGTTATAATGGAAAGAATTATGCTGATAGTATTCAAGGGTTTGTTGAATTATATGATTTGGGATTCTATAATAGACATATAATATTTTTTTGAGACATTTGTGTGGTGACAACCAACTATGATGCACTAAGTAAACTGGATGAATATGTTGTTGTCATTATATGTAAACAGAAAAAAAATCTTCCCGCTGAATTACTTTGACTCAATGGAACATCTTATATTACATTTTCTACATGAAGCTAAATTTGGAGGTCTGGTACAGTTTTGATGGATATACCCATTTGAGAGAAGCATGTAGAAATTGAAGAAAAAAGTACGTAACAAATCATCAGTTGAATGTTTAATTGATGAATCTTATTTACAAGAGGAAATTAAATTTTTATGCCCTCGTTATTTTGAATTTTAATGTATCTCAAAACAAAACTACATGGGAAAGAACAATGGGAATGTTTATGATGAAATGGACAATAAATTATCTATTTTTAATCATCCAGAGCTTGGATTCGGTGGAGTTCATGAATGATGGATTTCAGATGATGAACATCACATAGATCATACATATGTTCTACTCAACTGTGAAGAAATGAAATCATTTATATTGTGAGTGATTCTATCACCTATTCTATAATTTATGTTACAGTAATTAAACTTATTTTATTTTTAGGTTATATGATAATCATATTAAGAAAAAACTTCCACAAATTACATCAGCTACTCTCGAAGAACACTGACAAAAATAAATTCTCAATGGTTTAAAAAACTAGTAACAAAAATTATTGAAGGTTTGACATATAAATTCAGTTTATTATTTATTATATTGTTAATTTTTAAAAAAAAATCAGGTGTCTCAACATGCTGAAAAAATTGATAAGTAACTTTGTATATTGAGTAACCCACCATCCAAAATGATTAAATATTATAATGCATATGTGGTGAATGGTTTTTGATTTCATACACGTGCATATGAGGAATCAAAAAAGACAATGAACAATGGAGTGTTCTTGAGAGGATAACATCCTAAAGAAACTAAAGATGACTTTTACGGCATGCTAGATGAAATTGTTGAACTATGTTATCTGGGAAAAAACTACATAACAATGTTTAAATGTCATTGGTTAGATGCTGAGATAGGATTGTGTGTTTATCCAATTCATGGAATCATCGATATTAAATATAAAAGTATTCTTGCATTAAATGAACCATTTTTACTGGATCAATAAGCACATCAAATATATTATGTAAAGTACTATGCTACTTTAAGAGACCTGAGTGATTGGTATAGCATAATAAAAATGAAATCTCAGGAAAATAAGTTTATTCAAACTGAATGTGGTTCCGATGAAGTACAAGGAATTGAAAATTTTCAAGAGACTACTCAAAATCCATCTTTTTCACAAATAGATAGGAATATGGATGATGATACCTCACAATTAAGGGTCGATGGTGATGATGATGTTAATGATGTTACAAATTAATTTGAAGTGGAAAGAGATGATAAAAGTAAAACTCAAATGGATATTAATGACGCCGATGATGAATATGATTACATTGACATTGTTAGATATGAAGATGATGATGAAGGTGAACATTGACACAATTAAATGCTGGTTATAATCATAACTAATATATATCTTTATGTAATAGTTATTTTCAACTATCTTCTAGAAACAATCATTTTGTGTTTCAGATAGACACTGATCTATTTTGTGATTTGGTGGAGGTTGAGCTACCATTGGATGAGGATGATTTGGGATCATCTGACCCTTAACCTACTGGCGGTTCAAGGGGTACTCAGAGGGGGCTCGGTCTTGCGCAACTGATAATTATTAACCTAATCCCAGAGTGATGTCCACGTCTTGGTTTCGATCCATGCACACAGATGTATGGTAACCTGTGTATTTTAGTTAGATTTAATTAATTAATTTATATACTAATTGTTTGATTATTTTTTTTCTTTTTTTAGAGTTTTTCACATGTAGATGTTGGACAGGGGAGAACTATCTTGTGCAATTATATTTCTCAGCCATGGATCAAATGGGAACAGATTCCCGTTGATGTGAAACTTGGAATTTTCAATCATTGGATGGTACGTAAATATATAATATTTATTTAGAAATTTATTTCATTAATAACTTGATGTTATAAATTATTTGTAGGTTTTATGGTATCCCATCGATGATAGCATGTATGGTGATATCCACGAGGCATGTGAGGTGTCTATGCGGGAGCGTTTCCATTATTTTTTTGCTCAATTTGAGAAGGAAATCCATTAAGAATGAAGAAGTGACAGTATTTGATGAGTCATGTAGATCCCACTAACCAAAGTACATTTCATCTCATGTTTGAGATGGATTATGTTCACACTAGTTGAGTGATGGATTTCAGAGGAGATCTTCATTGGGCTGGCAGAACCGGGGGAGACAGGAGGTGACACATTGAGTTGGTAGCTATACATTCAGTACGTATAGATAGCATCGGGTAATTATCTTTTTTAAATATTTTTTATAACATTAAATATAAATAATTTATTTTATATTCATATAAGCATTAGAGTTTCCTGATATTATAGAGTATGAAATTTATCATAGGATGTAAAGTTATTCAACCACTAGAGAGATTAGAGGTGATCGCCAGTGTCAGATTGTGGTCAGTATTATTTCTTTTTCAGTTTAAAAATTAACTGCATATAATATTTTCAGTATTTTAATTTCAAAGTGATACTAAAGAAGTCAAATGAGGTCGCGACCTCTCAAACATGGGCTGAGGGTCAGGCCGAGATGGCTGATCAGACTAGTGCCCACCATTTCGATGAGGCGACATGGATGCAGGCGACCCAGTATGCCTTCGAGAAGGGACAAGTAGTTGGTATCAGCTCTCATTTGACTCCTGGGACTTATTATGGTACCGCTGCGATGTCAGCGTCCAGCCTGAGAGGTGCTCGTGGAGAGGCATCATCTTCTGGGTCACAGTATTAGGAGCAGTTGCGAGCTCATACTGAGCTTATAAAGAGTTTATAGAAGCAGTAGGAAGAGATGTTTCAGCACCACGAGGAGGACATGCGTTGATGGCAGCAGCAGAAAAACGAGTAGATAGAGTACATGTTTCATATGACTCATAGTTTAGGGATGGATTTTCTTCCACCATCACCTCCAGCTCCCCCAGCTCCTCCAGAAGACTATCCCGCCAGTGATTTTTTGGTTCTGTTAAAAACAATAGAATTGAACATTTGTTGTAATATGAACTATTTATAGTTTTTGTATTTTATATTGGTGCGAATATAATATAATTTATTTATTTTTATTTTATTTATTATTTTAATATTTTTTATTTATTATTAGTATTATATTTTTAATGTTTTTTTATTTTACTAATAATAATAATAATAATATTTTATGACTATTTTATATTTTTTTGTGAATATTGAGAATTTTAATATTTTTTATTTTAATAATATTAATATTATATTTTCATTAATCATAATTTTATTATTTTTTTATTTTATTAATTATTTTTAAATATTGAGAGTTTTAATATTTTTTTTTATTTTTTTATAATATTAATATTATTTTTTCATTAATTATAATTATATTATTATTTTTTATTTTATTAAGTATTTTCGACGGGGCCTTTTGCGATGGGTTATCGTCACAAATAGATTATATATATATATATATATTTTAAACTTATTTGCAATGGGCCCATTGCAATAGGTTTATAACAGAATGATATTTGCGATGGGCCGTCGTCCCGTCACATATAATTTTTGCGATGGGCCTGTTGCAATAGGTTCTTGTATATATAATGTATTTAATCGAAGATCTATTTGCAATAGGACCGCTTCCCATTGTAGTATTTTTTGCGATGGGCCCATCACAAAAAATACTATTTGCGACCTTATTTTCTGTGACAAACAATTTGCGACGGGACCCCGTTGCTAAAGAGTTTTTGCGACGGGACCCCATTGCTAAAGAGTTTTTGCGACGGGATCTCGTCGTAAATAACTAGTTGCAAATAGCCGAAATTCCAGTAGTGGATAAATATTATTTTGTGAGAGCTCAATGAAATTCTCACAAATTTAATTCCACACCAATAAGGATTGCTCAAAGAGATCGAGTAGGTCTTGGACCATCTCTGCAGACAGTGGGTGATGTTTCTGGGGGGAAAACTGGTGACCCTTTTTGAAAATCATCTTTACCCTCTGTTCAACCATTATCATTCAATAAACCACCACCTAAAAATATTTTCAAGATCTGCAGTTGATACACCTTCAGTTTGTGAAGTTAGTCACAGAGTGGGTGGGAATTTTTAAAAAACATTAAAAGTATGCCTCATTTAATGGAATTTTAAAAAACATTTGAATCATTCAATTTTTATAGAATCTTTAAATCATTTTAATCAATTTCATGTTAAAATTTCATTACCTTAATGATTTAAATTCTTGAATTCCATTAATTATCTTTTTAAAATGTTTAATTTTTATATTCTACTGCATTTTAGTAGTCATTAAATATTCTTATTTTATTTCCAATCTATACTATTTTAAATGTTTATCATTGTGATCACTATTGGAAAGAAGGATATACCCATAGTTTTAAAAAAACCGCAGGTATAGAGTTGACCTATACCCACAATTTTTGGAGAACCGTGGGTATAAGTTTTTAAAAAATAAAATTTGTGAGAAGGACCTATACCCACCATCCAATCCATATTTTTTATATTTTCTCATGAAACTTTTAAGGGGTAAGTGTGAACCAAAAACAACACATCAAGAAAATTATAGCATAAAAAATTCAAAATTAAAAAACAATCCCAACCTGATCCAGTACCGCTATTACCGACACTCAAATATCCACAACATTCAAATTTCAAAAATCATCACCTATCCTGAAACACAACTGCCTCGAGATACCCATCACGACAATCGTCCGGCAGCTGGAATAAACCTCACCAGACATCAACATCCATCCATCACTTCATTATCACTGACACCTCTATATGTGTCATCATCAACACTCACTGCCGTCGTTACAACTTTCCAGCGTCGTCCAAAGGATCATACCAGAAAGCTTGAGAACCGCCCGCCGGAGACCATCCACCACGTCGCCGAAGCCGCTGACAAGCTGAAAACAAATGAACTGTTGTCGCTTCTCCCTCGTCATCATCATCGACGATGACTGCATAATCACACCAGAAATGAAAAACACCAAACCAGATACACGAAACACCAGCATCACTGAGCGAGCATAAAACCAACACTCGAAAAATAACACAAATCATCTTCAAAGATAGCTTCGAAGAAGAAACACTAATCAGATTAAACAAACCATGAATCTTCATTGCAAGATAATACTGAATCAGGTCGTGCCGAGAACCCCGAAGGCCATCACACCACACATCCCAAAACCATGTAGATACCACCACGCCAGATCCGACTGGGAGAGGTGCCGAGGAGCGCGAGGTCAGAGCAGGGATTTGATCAATTGAGGGTTCCAAACACCGCCACTATCGATGAAGCAGAAAACCTAGAATAAGACCAAACAAATTGAACTGATTTCAGTAGTGCCTAGAAACCCGTCGACTGCCTAACCACATAACCCAAAGCTACTTCAATACCACCACACCGGCTCCGACTCGAAGAGGAATAGAGGATCTTGAGGCCAGATCAATGTTAGGGCGACCTAGGGCTTCCATGGCACCCAAAAATCGATAGGAAGACCGATAAATCCATGAGAGGTAAATCGCAGAGAGAGCACCTAAGGGGAGAAGGAGACCCATAGAAAAAACAATCGCAAAGAAGAAGAGGAGAACAAGAAAGAAGTGGAATAAAAATGGAAAGGGGGAACACTGACGAATCCAGGGAAGAGGGGGAGAGCCAACGCCATGGAGGAGGGCCTCGGAAACCCTAAGGGAAAAGGGGAGCCATGTGACGAGAGGAGCGCCCGACGAATGGGGTGCCATCAAAGAAACTATACCCACGGTTCTTGAAAAACCATGGGTATAGGTCAACCCAATACCCACCTTTTTTTGGAGAACCATGGGTAAAGGTTTTTTTGGGGAAATTCTTTTTTGCAGAAAGGACATATACCCACAGTTCTCTAAAAACTGTGGGTATAAGTCACCCCTATCCCCACAATTTTTTTAAACCATGGAAATAGGTTTCATTTGGAAAATAAATCATAGGAAGAACCTTTACCCATGGTTTTTGTTGTATTATTTAATGACATTCTAAGGTCGTTCGACTGGTTTTGACAACCCAACACGCCCTTTTAGAGTACGCTAAACTTTTAAAAACAACATATTCAGTCGTATTGCACACACCGCACATCCGATTGATGTGTCGTCTCCACTTGCATGTCACGAATACTATTCCTATTGTTTTTGTGTGATTTCAAGTCATTCTGAGGACGTTTACTATGAATTAGACTGTTACACGTCGTTTTGGTGTTTTATGACTCTGGAAATGAGTTTTCGGTCACCTCGGTCAAACAACACCTCTTATTGACGTTCCATCTGCCCAACCATTTTACAATTTAGACCACAGTTGTTTTTGTAAGATTTCATGGAATTATGAGGTCGTTAGGCTGGTTTTGACCACCCAACACGCCCTTTTAGAGCGCGTCGAACTATTAACAACAACATATTTGGTCATATTGAGCACATCGCACATCTGATTGACATGATGTCTCCTTCTACATGTCACAAATAGTATTCATATTGTTTTCGTGTGATTTCAAGTCATTATGAGCATGTTTTTTTTGAATTCTACTGTTACACGTCGTTTTGGCATTTTATGACTCCGAAAATTCTTTTCTGGTCACCGCGGTCAAAGGATACCTCTGATTGACATTCCATATACCCAAAAATTTCAAAATCCACACCATGGTTGTTGTCGTATGATTTCATTGAATTACGAGGTCGTTCGGCTGGTTTTGACCACCCAACGCGCCCTTTTAGAGCGCGCCGAACATTTAAAAACAACATATTCGGTTGTACCACGCACACTGCACATCCAATTGATGTGTAGTGTCCTTCTACATGTCACGAATAGTATCCCTCTTCTTTTCTTGTGATTTCAAGTCATTCTGATCACATTTGAAGTTAATTTGACCGTTACACGTCATTTTGGCGCTTTATGACTCTGAAAATGCGTTTCTAGTCACTGCGGTCAAACGACACTTCTAATTGACATTTTGTCTACCCGGACATTTTACAATTCACACCACGGTTGTTTTCTTATGATTTCATGGCATTACGAGGTCGTTCGGATGGTTTTGACCACCCAAAGACCCCTTTTAGAGCGCGTCAAGCTGTTCAAAACAACATATTTGATCGTATCGCGCACACCGCACGTCCGATTGACGTGTAGTCTTCTCCTACATGTCACGAATAAAATTTCTATTGATTTTGTGTGATTTTAAGTTATTCTAAGAAAATTTTCCTTGAATTATACCATTACACATCGTTTTTGCATTTTATGACACCGGAAATGCATTTCAAGTCACCACGGTCAAACGACACCTCTGATTGATGTACCATCTACCCAACCATTTAAAAATTCAAATAATGGTTGTTTTTGTATGATTTCATGGCATTCTGAGGTCATTAGACTGGTTTTGACCACCCAACAATCCCTTTTAGAGAGCGTCGAACTATTAAAAACAACATATTTGGTCGTACCGCGCACACTGCACATCTGATTGATGTGTCATCTGCTCCTACAGGTCATTAATATTATTCCTATTTTTTCTTGTGATTTCAAGTCATTCTGAGGACGTTATTTATGAATTCAACCTTTACGTGTTGTTTTGGCATTTTATGACTGCAAAAATGTGTTTCTGATCACCGCAGTCAAACGGCACCTCTGATTGACATTCCATCTACCCAATCATTTTACAATTTACACCACGGTTGTTTTAGTATGATTTAATAGCATTCAGAGGTCGTTCGGCTGGTTTTGACCACCCAAAACGCCCTTTTAGAGTGCACCGAACTGTTCAAAACAACATATTTGGTCGTACCGCACACACCGCATGACCAATTGACATGTCATATTCTTCTAAATTTCACGAATAGTATTCCTATTTTTTTCATGTGATTTTAAGTCATTATGAGGATGTTTACTGTGAATTCGACCATTACACGTCGTTTTGGTGTTTTATGACTCCGGAAATGCATTTTTGGTCACCACGGTCAAACGACACCTCTGATTGATGTTCCATATATCCGAACATTTCATAATTTACACCACAGTTGTTTTCATACGATTTAATGGCATTCTAAGGTCGTTTGGATAGTTTTGACCACCCAATGTGCCCTTTTAGAGCGCGCCGAACTGTTAAAAACTAAATATTCAGTCGTACCGCACACACCGCATGTTTGATTGATGGGTCGTCTCCTCCTATATATCACGAATACTATTCCTATTATTTTCGTGTGATTTTAGGTCATTCTGAGGACGTTTTCTATGAATTTGACTATTCCATGCCGTTTTGCTGTTTTATGACTCTAGAAATGCGTTTTCGGTCACTGCGGTCAAACAAATCCTCTGATAGACATTCCGTCAGCCCGAAAAATTCACAATTCACACCACGGTTGTTGTAGTATGATTTCATGGAATTCTGAGGTCATTTGGATGGTTTTGACCACCCAACGAGCCCTTTAAGAGCACACTGAACTGTTCAAAACAACATATTCGTTCATACCATGCACACCGCACATCTGATTGATGTTCCCTCTCTTCCTACATTTCATGAATAGTAATCCTATTGTTTTAGTGTGATATTAAGTCATTATGAGCACGTTTTCTCTGAATTTTACCGTTACATGTCGTTTTGGTATTTTATGACTCCAGAAATGCATTTTCGGTCACCACGGTCAAACGACACCTCTGATTGACATGACTTCTGGCCGAACATTTCACAATTCACACCATAGTTTTTTTGTATGATTTTATGGAATTAAGAGGTTTTGACCACCCAACACGCCCTTTTAGGGTGCACCAAACTATTCAAAACAATATATTCGATCGTACCGCGCACACCACACATCCAATTTATGTGTAGTCTCCTCTTAAATGTCACGAATAATATTATTATTCATGTGATTTCAAGTCATTCTGTGCATGTTTGATCTAAATTTGACCGTTAAACGTCATTTTGGCGTGTTTGAAAAGCGTAAGTGGGGTGATCAAAACTGTCCGAATGACATCGGAATGCCATGAAATCAGACGACAACAAAGGGCGGGTGAATTGTGAAATGGTCGGGCAGACAACACATCAATCAGAGGTGTTGTTTGACCATGGTGACCAGAAATGCACGCCGCATGTCGTAAATGGCCAAAACATGCGTTTAAAGGTCAAATGCATACCGAATGACATCAACATGACTTGAAAACATAGGAAAACACCCTAATTATTATTCTTCAAGTGTACAAGGAGACGACACATCATTCGACTACATGGTTTGCACGGCACGTCTGAATATGCGTTTTTTAGGTGTTTTCCATGCTTTAAATGTGTGCGTGGGGGGGTGTCGATTGGTGGTGGGGCTATCCGGTGTGGGGGGGGGGGGGCTGTCTAAGGTTGGGGGGTTGTCCAGGGTGGGGGGGGCGATCTGGTTGTGGGGGGGGCATAACGACTAATTGGCCAATTGGCTAATTGGCCTAACAACGTAACGATCAATTATCCTAATAGACTAAAGGTCAATTTTCTTAATGACCCAATGTCAAATTGTCCCATTTACCAATTCACCTAATTCTCTAATGCCTTAATGGAATAGTGGCCTAACAAAAAATTGGAATAATGTCCAATTGTCTAGTTGTACAATTAGAATAATGGCATAATGTCCATTTGGCCAACATCCAATTGGACAATTGGCCAACTGGCCAATTTCCCTAATGGCCTAACAACCTAATTAACTAATGATCAATTGTCCTAATGAATTCCGGGGTGGGTGGGGGGGGGGGGGGGCTGCCCGGGGTGTGGGGGAGGCTGTTCGGGGTTGGACAGGGGCCTACAAATAGTGAACCTGAGCTCAGTCACCAAAAACAAGTTCCATGGTTTCTATTAGGAATCACATGGGTTTTTCAAAACTATTCATAGAACATGCAATTGAAAACATTAAAGAATAAAATGAACTAAGAATATCCAAATCATTAATCAGTTTCATGGTTACTTCTCAATTCGTGCACACAAACATTGCATAAGGCCAAAACACACATGATACCCCCAAATATCAAAAAAAATATCACTAAGAACCTAACCTAAACATCAATAACAACCCCACTAATAAAAAAAGAAACACACCTCAGGAATATGATACGTCATGCATGGTCATGATTGTTACCTCCATCCGGTGGGCCAAGGGCCTAAAATAAATAAAAATTATATATAGTTTCATAACAAAAATTATAGAAATTAAATAAATAAATATAGTATAAACCTGCGTCGTATGATCCCCTGCACCATCACCTGGACACACATATTCCTAAAGTGATCTAACCTCAGCGATCAATTGTGCATTTACCTCCTCGGGAGCGAGCAATCGTGCCTCAAAATCTGACAACTATAGTTTCATCTGTGCAACAGTAGGACCGACAACCGCAATGTGTGATACTAAAAAATGAGGAATCCCTGTTCCATAGGTCAAACTATATAAATGTCCATCCCGACTAATAATGTGATGGACGATCTCATCCCTTCGCATGGGAAGCTGTCGTTGGTCCTCTCGTAGCTGTTCTAAGTCAGCATCAAATTGAGCCTATGAAATATTTAAATATATATACATATACATGTTAATATACAGATTTATGTAAGTATTGGTACTAATTAAAAGCACTTACTATCATTGCTAAAGCCTCTGGATCATTTCAATCACGAGTCCTCATCCACACCGACATTTTATCAGTCAGTGCACCTTACTCCCGTAACTGTATATGAATAGAATATAAACAAAAAACCATATTAATTAATAAATTAAGAAATGAATAATAAATACCTCATGTCGGATCTGAGACACATGACGAGTCCCAAGCCTGTGACGTGGTCCCTACAACGCTCGATTCTCAGAATGGCGTGATGACACCTCCTACATTCAATTAATTCAAATTTTAAACAAATCACACATTCCTGAATATATATATACCAAAAAAATATACAAACTGAACCACCCTCAGTAGACCAATATGAAACTAAGTTAGGCCACTAAGCCGGGAGGACACCTATCGGGACTCTTTCCAGAATGTCTGGGGCACCCAAATTTGGTACCCGTGGTCCCTCTTGACTTTGCCTTTATAATATTTCTACATCTTACGACATTTTCTCATACACACGAGCTGAAACCCATCGGGACATACTTTCAAATTTTTATATTAATGAAAAAATCATATAGCAACTCGGGATTTGGCCTTGTCAAACTTTGGAATATTTCTTTGAATAATTCAAGAGCTGGGTGCGAAGACGACGTGCGATTCTGAGGCCTGGTGTGCCCGGAATTAATTTTATAAAAATATTGAGCATTTTTTATACTATGCACATGGAGGGGTGTGATATCTCCTAAAAGGTAGCTTAGAACAAAAATATGAGGGAACGGTTGCATTCGGAACGTGTCGTTTACCCTAGGTGGGGTGTAAACTTTGTGGGCACGGGCCAGCAGTGGAAAGCGCCACAAGGGGCATTTTCGTAAATAAATTGAAAAGTTTATTTACGAGCATCAGCTCATATGACTTCTGAAAGGAGTCTCGGATCACAAATACGAGTCTTCCTTTGCATTCAGAACGACACGTTTACCCAAGGGGAAACCTAAATTCCTCCGTGCCGGGAGGTCTGGTCGGGGGTGTTCTTTTAAATGAAGGTTTTAAATAAAAAAAGAAAATAAATCAATCACCCCCCCCCCCAGTTCCTCCTACATGTAGCGGAATGGAACCCCCTCCCTCTTATGTTTCGTCGCCAAATCGAGCCAGAATCATCTGTCTTCTGCGCCGATCGTCAGCGGATCGAGCTTTAGGGCGTCACCGGCATCGTCCAGTACCCGAAGCTTCGGCATTTCGCCCGCAATGTAGGCAGATTAAGTTTGAATCCCATGATCCTGTTTATGCTGCATTTTTCTTTGATTTTTCATTGTAGAAGTGAATATCTGGGTTTGAGGGTCGCGTAGAAGTGTCTAGATCGAAAAATGGACCACCGGGGTGCCCCCGGTGGTCCGCGGAAGGGGCACCGACGCGGCTCCGGCGCGACGGCGGTGGAGGCGGCAGATCCGCGATGGGGCGCGACGGCCAGCTGCCCAGGGCGGCAGCGTGTTGGACCGGCCGCTGGAGCGCAGCGGCGCGGGGCACCGCGCGGCAGAGGGTAGCTGGCCAGGGCGGGCCGGTCCAGGCCGGCCGGTTCTGGCTGGTCCGACCCCTATTTAACACACGGGGGTTTTTAAACCCCCGTTTCTTGCAATCTGGGAGTCAGATTTACATGCCGTCTATGGAGACGCGACCCTGGCGACGAGGAAAACCCTTTGGAGTGGGTTTGAGAATTTTAAGTTTCGGAATCATGGCCCAGGAGCTTGAAACGTCGAATAAAATAATAATATTTTTATTATTATTCGACTTCGGGCCGTCGCAACTTCAACCCGAGTGTTCGATTGACATGCTGTCAGGGGCGTTGAGACCCTGATGGTACGACAGACATTTCTTGATGTTTTCCAGGTGTTGAGACCGAGTTTGGGGTGTGGGCCCCATGAGGTCGGGTTTTGGCGTTTGCGGAGAAATGCAACTTTTGCACCAGGATCCCAATTTTGGCAGATGAATAGTCGATCATGTGTGTTTTTATGAGGGGATCGCAATGGTGCGATCCATTCGATGAGTTTCGGGATCATGGTGTGAGCCCCACCTGAGATGAATTTAGTGAATAGTGCCTTTTTTACCGGGTGTCGGTTTCGGACGAACGAGTAGTGGATATCGTGTGTTTTTTCGAGGGGATCACCATGGTATGATCCGCTTGATGGGTTTCAAGATCGTTGTGTGGGCCCCATAGGTACTGGCTATGGTGAATAGTGTATTTTTCACCGGTCATCTGTTTCGGGCGGGTAAACAGCCTATCCTGCATGTTTTTCCGCATGGATCGCGATGGTAGCCTTGGTATTAGCCTTGGAGGTGTGTAGTGTGGTGTTGTTGTGGGTCACTCGGGTTAGCGACGTTTGGACCAGCAGTGGTTGAGGGTACTCCCTTTGTTCATTCCTATGAGGGTTTCCATGGTATCATGACCTTCATATAGGTTTGTGATCCTTTCTATGGGATGTTTAATCTGTTAGAGTTGTGGCATCCCTCATGTGGTCCCGAAGCGGGATCCTCTAGCATCGTTACCCTAGATTAGGTTCTTGGTATTGTTGTGACTGCTTATCCACGGGCGGCAATCCCCTATCTAGCTGGTTAGCCCCGTAGGGTTGTGTCATCATTGAGATTTTGATCCCCTATGCGGTGGGCTGTACTTAGTAGGGTTGTGGAATTTTCAGGAATACGATCCCCTACTCAGCATGAGGATTATAGTAGGGTTGTAGTATCATTGGTTATGTGATCCCCTACTCAGCGTGTGGTTTATATAGGGTTGCGGCACTGTCGGTTCGATCTCCTACATCGCGAGTTATACCAGATAGGGTTCCAGTATCATCGTGACCAAATTTATATGGGATATGATCCTCTATCCGAGTGACGTGTTCCTGTTGAGCAGTAGATCGGGTTGTGGTATCCCCTAGCGGATCTTGGGTGTGATCCCCTATCTGTGAGTTCAACGAATGCCGGATCGGGTTATGGTATCCCCCAGCGGACCCTGGGAGTGATCCCCTATCTATGAGATCTTTGTATACTTGTGTGGGTTCTGGTATCCCCTAATAGAACCTAGGAGCGATCCCTTATTCGAGGAGTTTGGTGTTTATGTTCTTTCAATGAGGTTTTCTCAGTGACATTCCCCGTTAAGCGTGATCTATTGGGTGAGTGTATGAGATGTTTGTGTGGACCCGATGTAGTGTATCTCTCAGATGAGTGTCATTTGGGATGATAGTGACCGTGGAGTGTGCTCTCCTAGTTTGAGCTGTTTCTAGTGATGAGGTCAGTACCTCACGTGGCTTGGTGCGAGAGCTGAGTATATCTGGATTGTCTGAGCTGATATTACTAGTTGTGTTTAGCTGAGGATGTTCATGAGATGAAGTTTCTCTCTCGTCTGGGTTCCCTCTGGCTGGGATGAGCAGGTTGTTGCCTTTCAGTTTCTCTTTTTTTTTTGGTTTTTTGGGTGCCTACTGAGTATGTTTATACTCACCCCTGCAGGAGCTTTGCCCACACATGTTTGTGTCTTGTGCAGACCACAGGCCTTTCGACAGAGTCCCCGGGGGACACGGAGCAGGTGGAGCTGAGTGAGCGAGACTGACCGGGGTGTTTACCGGTGTGGTGCCGAGGGAGCTTTTCGGTGGGTGTTTGTGGCAGCGTTCCTCTTCTTCAGAGCAGGTTGGATGCACCTTGTAGTTTTCTTTTGGTGGGCCCTGTTTTTTCTTTTTTGTACTGTTGTTGCACTATGGTTGGGATATTTGTATGCATGTATTCTACTTTTTAGTTTTACTTATCTCTGCATTATTTCATGGAGATGTTTGTGGGTGCATGTTTATAGTTACTTTAGGCTAATGCGTCCCACATGTGTGATAGCCTACTCAGTGTTAGACGCCATCCCTTGGCCTATTAGAGGCGGGCTTGGGGTATGGCGGATCGAGCCCCGTTGGGTCGGGTCGTGACAGAGTGGTATTATAGGAGGTTCCACCTTTGGGATCTCAGAGCGTAGCTGGTCTAGCTGTGAGTTTGGTTTGGGTTGCATCGTGGTAGTGTTATGATGTTTCGAGTTCAGATTTCAGGCAAGGGACTCCAGTGTTGGTACGAAGGCCGACGTATCCATTGAATATGACTCTAATAACCTTCTTTTAGACTCGGTATGGTCGTACACTAGTTGCAGGGGAGAAACGGTACATGAATCATATAGGACTTGGTTTTGGGTTTTTCCTTGTCCTTCTTGTGTCAGCTCTCTAGATATATGCTTTGATTGTGGTGTATCTTGAATGTATTTCAGGATGCCTCCATGATGACAGCTAGCGAGAGTTCCGTAGTAGGATTGTGGTGATGTTTCACCCCTTCAAGAGGCTTTGGACCATGGCATAGGTTCTGAGGCTGGACCTCCAGGTTGTCCGCTAGTTGAGCCACCACCTTTCGAGCAGCTGGTTGTGTCGGCAGTGCATGATGAGGTTGCGCGCAGGCTGAGTGCGCTGCACAAGTTCCAGAGGTAGAAAACTTTGAGGTTCCTGGGTGATCCAAACCCCCAGGAAGATGATGACTGGCTCGAAGCAGTCACCCGAGTTTTCTGCCTTGTGAGGACACCTCCAGATTAGATGGTGGTCCTATCGGAGATCCTTCTGCATGGTTCGGCCAGGAAATGGTGGAGTTTGGTGACGTAGTTCCACGACGAGGAGATACTCACGTGGGCATAGTTTGAGTGGCTCTTCAGGGAAGAGTTCTATATTGTGACACTGAGGTCAGTGCAGATTCAACAGCTTCTGCAGCTTCGGCAGGAGGGCATGACTGTGTCGGAGTACTCAACGAGGTTTACGGACAAGTCACGCTACTCCCTAGATATGGTTCGAGACCCATTCTTTAGGGCTCGGACCTTTGAGCAGGGCTTACGCAGGGACATCTGAGAAGGTGTGGTTTCTTTATGTCTGCCCGCCTATGCTGGAGTGTTGGAGCGAGCTTTGGTGGTGGAGAATTTCTGGCTGATAAGAAAACACACCTGCTCGGATGTCCCTGTTAGTACTGGGAACGCGCGAGTAGAGACATCAACATCTAGTAGCTGACGACAGACTCAGGGGACTGGGCGTGGCTGATGTTTCTGGAGGCGACCCCAGGAAGGAGGATCTTAGGCTCAGGACTCACAGGGCTCACAGGCTAGTTTTGGTCAGCCGTAGGGGAGGCAGTGTTATGCTTGCGATAGATGAGGAAATATTGCTAGATATTGTCCGACCCGTCGTGCTGTTGAGAGGGAGCCGGTCGATAGACCGCCTTGACAGAGGTAGCATCTCGAGCAAGGAGGTCCTCGGGGAGAAGGATGTGGAAATGGAGCTAGTACAATAGCAGGAGGTGGTTGGCGGTATCAGTTACCACCACCCCCACCCCTTGGTGGTGCGAGTCAAGCTCAGGGAGTTGGGGGACGAGGGCACAGATAGCTGCATGCCCTAGAGGTTGTTGACCCAGAGGCTCCGCAGATGGATAGAGGTATGCCTTATGTCCTTTTTACTTACTAAAGTTGTTTGATAGACACTGTTTAGTTGTATGCTTTCCTTTATGTTTCTTTCTTGAGTTTTGTTCAGGGTGTTGGTAAGACCCTGTGCGGGTGTTGTTAGACATGCTTTGAATACGTGAGGAAGATGGATCCTCTCCCCCCCCAAGACGCATTTTTGTGATGCGGTTAAAACTGCATGGGAGAGTAAGTGCCACCCAAATCAGATAGTGTTGAGGTGTGGTGGATGAGTCCCTTTGATTGATGCATTTGGTCAGGGGTGTTTTTTGGTGAACTCGCTGGTGTGGAAGACCCAGTTGAGAGTCCAGTCGCATTCCTTGAGCTTAGGGATTTTTGGGCATTAAAATTTCTAGGGGAGGGGAGGATGTAGTGACTCTAGTTTTGGCCCTATTAGACCTTGAAATATTTATATGAATAATTCCAGAGCTAGGCGTGAAAATGACGTACGATTCTGAGGCACGGTGTGCTCGGAATTAATTTTATAAAAATATTAAGTATTTTTTATACTATGAACATGGTGGGGGTGTGATATCTCCTAAACGGTAGCTCAGAATGGGAATCTGAGGGCATGGTTGCATCTGAACTTTTCGTTTACCCTAGGCAGGGTGTAAACTTTTTGGGTGCGGACCTGCGGTGGAAAGCATCACCAGGGGTGTTTTCATAAATAAATTGAAATTTTTATTTACGAGCTTCGACTCAAATAACTTATGAATGGGGTCTCAGACCAAAAATATGAGTCTGCCGTTGCGTTCATAACGGCGCATTTACCCTAGGGTCGACCTAAATTTCTCCGTGCTGGGAGGTCTGGTCGGGGGTGTTCTTTTAAATGATGGTTTTAAATAAAAAATAAAATAAATCAATCACCCCCCAATTCCTCCTATGCGCAGTAGAACGACGCGCCCTCCCTCATCTGTTTCGTCACCAAATCGAGCCAGAATTGTCCGTTTTATACGTCGATCATCAGTGGATCGAGCTTCAGGGTGTCGCTGGTGTTGTTCTGCACCCGAAGCTTCGACGTTTCACCAGCGAGGTAGGCGGTTTGAGTTTTAATCCACTGATTTTGTTTATGCTGCGTTTTTCATAGATTTCTCATCGTAGTAGTGAAGATCGGGTCCTGAGGGTTGGGTAGACGCCTCCGGATCAAAAAACAGACCACCGGGGTGCCTCCGGCGGTCTATAGAAGGTTCATCGGCGCAGGGCGCCGCGCGGCGGAGGGCCGCCGGCCTGGGCGGGACAACGGCGGCCGGCCTGTCTGGCCCTTTTTTAACACATGGGGGTTTTTAAACCACTGTTTCTTGTAATCCGAGAGTTGGATTCGTATGCCATCTATGACGACGTGACCCTAGCGAAGAGGAAAACCCTTCGGAGTGGGTTCAAGAATTTTAAGGTTCAGGATCGTTGCCCGGGATCTTGAAACGTCGAATAAAATAATAATATTTTATTATTATTCGACTTCGGGTTGTCGTAACATCTACCCGGAGAATCTGATTGACATGCCGTTAGTGGAATTGAGATTCCAATGGTATGACGGACTTTTCTTGACAGTTTTTGGGTGTTGGGACCGAGTTTGGGGTGCGGGCCCCACGAGGCCGGGTTTTGGCCTTTGCGGAGAAATGCAACTTTCGCACCAGGAGTCGGATTTTGGCGGATGAATAGTCAATCCTGTGTGTTTTTCTGATAGGATCGCAATGGTGCAATCTGTTCGATGAGTTTCAGGATTGTGGTGTGGGCCCCACCCGAGCTAGCTTCGGTGAATAGTTCCTTTTTCATTGGGTGTCTGTTTCGGATGAACGAGTAGTGGATCTTGTGTGTTTTTCCGAGGGGATCATCATGGTATGATCCGCTTGATGAGATTAAGGATCGTTTTGTGGGCCCCACATGTACTGGCTACGGTGAATAGTGCATTTTTCACCGGTCGTCCGTTTCGGGCGAGTGAACAGCCTATCCTGCGTGTTTTTCCGCGTGGATCGCGATGGTGGCCTCGGTATCAGCCTTGGAGGTGCGTAGTGTGGCATTGTTGAGGGACACTCCGGTTAGCAATGTTTAGACTAGCAGTGGTTGAGGGTACTCCCTTGGTTCATTCCTACGAGGGTTTGCACGGTATCATTACTTTTTTATAGGTTTGTGATCCTCTCGATGGGATGTTTAATATGTTAGAGTTATGTAATCCCTCTGGTGGGCCCGAAGTGGGATCCTCTAGCATCGTTACCCGAGATTGGGTTCTTGGTATCACTGTGACCACTTATCCACAGGCGGCGATCCCTTATCTAGCAGGTTAGCCCCGTAGGGTTGTGGCATCTTCAGGATTTTGATCCCCTATGCGATGGGCCGTACTTAGTAGGGTTGTGGCATCATCAGGAATATGATCCCCTACTCAGCATGAGGATTATAGTAGAGTTTTGGTATCGTTGGTTATGAGGTCCCCTACTTAGCGCGTGGTTTCTATAGGGTTACGACATCATCAGTTCGATCCCCTACATTGCGAGTTTTACCATATAGGGTTACGGTATCATTATGACCACATTTATATGAGAGATGATCCTCTATCTGAGTGACGTGTTCCTGTTGAGCACTAGATCGGGTTGTGGTATCCCCCACCATATCCTAGGTGTGATCCCATATCTGTGAGTTCAACGAATGCCAGATCGGGTTATGGTATCCCCTAGTGGAACCTGGGAGTGATCTCCTATCTGTGAGATCTTTGTAAACTTGTGTGGGTTCTGGTATCCCCTAGCGAACCTTAGTATTGATCTCTTATTCGAGGAGTTTGGTGTTTATGTTCTTTCAGCGAGGTTTCCTCAGTGACGGTCCCCGATATGCGTGATCTCTCGGGTGAGCATCTGAGATGTTTGTGTGGACCCGATGGAGTGTATCTCTCAGACGAGTGTCATCTGGGATGATAGTGACTGTGAAGTGTGCTCTCCTGGTTCTGAACTATTTTTGATGACGAGGTCAGTACCTCATGTGGCTTGGTGCGTGAGCTGAGTATATCTGGATTGTCTGAGCTGAGCTGACTAGTTGTGTTTAGCCGAGGATGGTCATGAGATGGAGTTTCTCTCTCATCTGGGTTCCCTCTAGATGGGATGAGTGGACTATTGCCTTTCAGTTGCTCTCTTTTGTTTTGAGTTTTTTGGTGTTCCTACTGAGTATGTTTATACTCACCCCTGCATGGGCTTCTCCCGCACATGTTTGTGTCTTGTGCAGACCACAGGACTTTCGATGGAGTCCCAGGAGGACCCAAAGTAGGCGAAGCTGAGTGAGAGAGATTGACTGGGGTGTTTACCGGTGCAGTGTCGAGGGATATTTTTGGCGGGTGTTTTTGGTAGCATTCCCCTTCTTCAGAGCAGGTTGGACGCGCCTTGTAGTTTTCTTTTAGTTGGACCTGTTTTTCCGTTTTTGTACTATTGTTTCACTCTGTTTGAGATAGTTGTATGCATGCATTCTACTTTTCAGTTTTACTTATCTCTGCACTGTTTTAGGGAGATGTTTGTGGGTGTGTGTGTACAGGTACTTTAGGATAATGCCTCCCATGTGTGTGATAGCCTACTCGGAGCAAGATGCCAGCCCCTGGCCTATTGGAGGCGGGCTGGGGGTGTCACGGCTCAAGCCCCGTTGGGTCGGGTCGTGAAAAATCACATATGTTAGTATTGACTATACATAAGGAAGAAATTAAAATTGTCTTTTTACCTGAACCTCCCTCCAAAGATGATCTAATCTGTCCTGAGGGATAGAAGCCCAGTCACGTGTGGTCAATGGAAATCGATGTGGGTCACGTATGATATGACCCAACTGACGAATAAATTTAGGGGCATTCAATCCCATAGGATGAAATAGGCCATCAAAGGAAACATCAGACGTCGTGTTGGAATTACATGATAAAATGCCACGACCAGGGCCTCTCTTGCGAGAGAAAGAAGCAGTCGAGTCTGATCCTATTGAAAACAATTTTATATATTATTTGATAGATGTTATATATATATATATATATATATGTTTATCAATTACATAAAAAATAGACACCATGACATTCAAAAATACCTCGACCCTAAGACGTAGATGGCTCATATGGTTGATGTGGATCTACTGCCTCTTCCCCTAACATGCCTGCAGTCATAGAAAACATTAGTAAGGGGACTATACAATGTGTCCAAAAGATAAATTAAATTGTTTTTTAAAAATAAAAATTGTACAGTAGTTAGTCAAACAAAAAGGGATTGAATAATTAGTTGTGAATGGACTTTAGAAAATCAGAAGGATAACAAAACAGATATACAAATTATGTATAAAACTAATCAATGAATATCCAAATTTCAGATTGAATTAATAAAAATTCAAGCAGCAGATGAACCAAATGAAGAATACCTCAATGGGAAGAAACACCGACAATAACATGAAGATACTAAAAGAGAAATCACCCTAAATATTTATAAATAAATAAAATTCCAAAAGTGAGGATTAAAACTTACAAGGATTTATAAAATGATTAGATAATTTATGATATCCTAGGACATTCAATACTGAATAGCGGGAAAACAATTATACCTTTCATTAAGCATGAAAATAGACCGTTTCTCCTTTAATGACCATTCTGAACAAATAATTATCATCTTCACGTTGAACTAAGATATGTTGATCAAGCTATTGGGAAACAAATAGAACAATCTTAGGTTCATCTTGTTCAAATAAAAACACTCCTCGCCGGGAGATTTTTACAACAACTTGCCAACTTGGATTCGAAGGCAAAGTAATGAAGAATAATTTTTCTACTTGTGATGTCAAAATGAAAGGTTCATTATCAACTCATTAATTTATATATAACATATAGTTAAAATTCACCAATGAAAACTAATATTGATCAACTTTACACCCACGCACTGGATCAATCCAATTACACTTCAAAAATATGTACTTCAACCCATGTGTGTATAAAAATTCAATGATTTCTATCAATTGACCATAGTAATAACCAGAATCGATGAATGGACAAACAATTCCACTGTTTTTTGTTTCTCTTTTTTCATCAACATCTTTAATGTGAAATCGAATACCATTATCATCTATAGCTTTGTAACGAAGAGATGTAATAGATGGACCCTCAGCCAGTTGGATAAATTATTCAGTTAGTGTGGGGTCCCCTAACTCTCTCAGCTTATGAACCTACATAATTCATAGAATTCAATAATGATTTATGAATAAATAAATTAGTATAATACTCCACTCATATTGAAAATAAATTTATATGTACATAATCCTTGAAACAATCATGAAATGGCCCATAATGAGATTGTTGAATTTGATACTCGGTTGCACGATACATCTCTTCTTTCATCTCATTAATGTGTTTCTTGTAAATGAAAAGGAGATGTTTAAATGATCAACTTATGCAAACAGAACATGTAAAAGTTAACCAATAAAAGTGATAAGACACTTACTACATTAATGGTGCAACAGATGGAGTATTGAATAAGATTTATCAATGCGCTTGTATCCACTCGATGTTGTCTATATCAAATATGGTTCCTTCTCCAACTGGACCATCATGAATCTGAGAGGGAATATATAATTTTATTTCAACATCCGTAAGATATTCTGAACAAAAAGTAGTATACTCATCCATCAAATAACCATTGGTAATTTATGCCTCTGGATGAGCTCTGTTGCAGACAAATCATTTCAATGTACTCAAATACCGTATAATTGGATACCTCCACCTGCATTGCACTGGACCAACAGACATTAATTCATTAGTTAGGTGCACTGTCATGTGGACCATAACATCAAAAAATGAGGGGGAAATAGTTTCTCAAAGTGACAAAGTGTAAGTACAATTCAGTCCTGCAGACTTTTTAAATCACTCATTCGTTGATTTCTTAAAAAAAGATGTCTAAAAAAATTACTCATCTCAATCAGCGGATGAACAACATTGGGGTATAAACAATCACAAATTGTGATTAGAATCAACTGCTGAAGTAGTATGTTATTTTCATGACTTTTTAACCCTTGAAATGTCCTTCTCGCCAGATTCACACACTTTGAGATATTATAATATTAACTATCATGCACCTTAAGAATCTTTAAAATGGAAAGAAATGTCTCTTTCTCCTTTTTAGTCATCGTATATTGTGCAGTAGGCATATATGCCTTGTTTCCCTCAGCTAACTATAAATGGTACTATTTCCTTAAACCCATATCTTCCAAATCATGTTGTGCATTAACTTGGTCCATTGATTTTACAATGACACCTAAAATGGTCCAAAATATGTTATCACAAACATTTTTTTCAATGGGCATGACATCAAAATTTTGCCTTATCATGTTAGTTTTCCAATACTGAAGACTATAAAAAATACTTTTCTTTTTCCAATTGTAACTACACTGCCTACCCGCATCACCAATATTACATAGTGGATGAGCCACCAAATCTTGAATTTCATATACCGTGCAGATGTTTTCTTCCTCAATTTGAGATAATATTTCAACTCCTGTCATGATCTTTGGTGTTGGTCTGAACTCTTTAGAACCATCAAATTCCACTCTGTCCTTCCTAGACCTGTTCTGAGGGGGAAGAAAACGTCTGTGAACCAGGTATGCCCATTTTTTGGAATGTTTAAGCAATACAAATTTTTTAATTTTATTACAACATGGGCAAGAAAATTCCCCTTTCGTACTCCGGCCTGATAAATTTTCATAAGCCAGCAAGTCATTGATTTTCCACAATAAAGCATCTTGTAGTTTTAACATTTCATTCATTTCATATTCATAAGTCATCACACCATCGCCACAAAAATCATTCAACTAATTAATCAATGGATAAAGGTAAACATAAATATTATCCCCTAGGCATCTAGGTCTATAAATAAGAGTGGGAAGTAATATATATTTTTGCTTCATACAAAGCCATAGAGGAAGATTATACGGAACCAACACCATGGGACATGTGCTATGAGTTACACCAACCATAGTCTTGAATGGATTGAAACCATCTACTGCCAACCCCAACTAGACATTACGAACATCTTTAGCAATGTCGGGATGTATCTTGTCAAAATCATTCCATGCATGACAGTCAGCTGGGTGGGTTAACATATCTCTTTCACGAATGATTTCTGCATGCCATCTCATTAAATTGGAATGTTTAGATGACATAAAAGATCTTTTCAACCTTGGTATAAGGGGAGATTAATGCATTTTCTTTACGACAATTAGTTTCCCCAGTATCGCAATCTGACTTTGATGAGTCTGATTTCCCATGTTCTCTTTCCACCTAGAAGCACCACAAACCGTAAAAATATCCAAATGGGAATTTTCCTTTCTAAACAACATACAGTTGTTTGCACATGAATCTATGGTCTCATATGAAAAACCTAAGTTATTTTTTAACTTATGATCATGGTAATATGACTCGAGAATCTTAGTGTCAATAGGAAGATCCTTTTTCAATAAGACCAACATCACGTCGAATAATTTTTCTGACCACTGAATCAAAGTCTTCAAGTGCAACAACTCCACGATAAACGACAATTATTGTAAGTAAATCCATGATATAATTATGTTATTGCATCATCAAGTGCTTCATAAAATATCCTCGAATCATGATCTCCACCAGAGTGAAGATTTATCTCATCGGTCTCAAGATTCTGGATGTCAATGCCTTCAGGATCCAACCCACGTGCCATTTCAGTAAGCATTTCATGCATTGGATCATTCATCCTTGCATCAACATCCATCTGAATTGCATCTGTATTTTGACAATGAACATATTCTTCTCCATGACCAGTCCAACTCTTATAATTTCTTAGAAATCCATTAAAGAATAGGTTCTCTCTCATTGTATCTCATTTTAATTGATATCTTTTAGCATATTTTCTACATGGAAAACTAATATAGTCACATTCAAATCCTCTGTTTAAGTCAATAAACTGCATAATTCCATTGAAATATTCTCTAGACGTTCGATTTGAATGATCAATCCAACTATTATCCATAATAATATCTGTATAAAAAACATTTACACAAAACTTATTACATTCATTTTTCATATCAAATATATTTAAAATAAATACTAACCAATTGATTGTAGACCATTGATAAAATAATCAAATTATATCTCTAAATAATAAACAAGAGAATTGATAATGGAATGTAAGTGAAAGCCCATGTCATACCTGATTGCACTACAAACCTGGAAGGGAGGAGAGCCGAAGGCGGTGCTGCAGGGGAGAGGAGAGGCAGTGGAGGGGAGCCGGAGCTAGAGACGATGCGGCGAGGGAGGGGATGGGCAGAGGCAATGATGTAAAGATGGAGGAGAGGGGGTGGTGAGGTGGTGATAGTGCAACGAGGGTGGAACGACGAGGGAGGGGATAGAGGATATCAGGGACCTGGAGTGGATGGACAGTAGTGGTGAGTGGATGAGCAGTGGTTGTGCGGGGGGGGGGGGGGGAGGGGACTGGTTGACGATAGTGCAATGAGGGAGGGGGACGAAGAGGGAGGGGATGGGGGATGGCGAAGAGCCAGAGTGGAGGGCAGTGAGGGGATAAGGGATGGGTAGTGAAGGGGTATAGGGCGGAGGGCCGATGGCCGATGGCCGAGGGGGCGGAGGGCCGAGGGGGCGGAGGGCAGAGGCTGGAGGGCGGAGGGTAGAGGGTGGAGGGAGGAGGGTGGAGGGCAGAAGGGGCGAAGGGGGCAGAGGGCGGAGGGTGGAGGCTGAAGGGTGGAGGGGCCGAAGGGTGGAGGGGGCAGTGGGTGGAGGGCGGAGGGTGGAGGGCGGTGAGAGGATGAGTGGCGAGGGGTGGAGGGCGGTAAGGGGACACGCGGTGAGGGAGGAGGGTGGAGGGTGACGGGGGACATGAGACATCGATCAAAGGGAGGGGATGTAGGGTAGGGATTCACGAGGGGAGGGGGTGGAGGGCATCGAAGAATTTTTTTTAAAAGCCTAGCGACCACCAAAGGCGGTCGCTATAGGCCACTAATAGCGACTACAAAAGGACATCACCTGTGTCAGGGGGCTTCAAAGCCCATTTCTCTAGTAGTGTTATAGGTGAAAATTCTAGTAGTGGATCAACATGTTTTAGTATCTATTTTCCCTTTCTATGATAAATTATCCATTGTTGAAATTTTTTAATACCGAATTCTATTCATAATTAGCACCATTAAAAGTTTACTATTGTTCATATTAAATATTAATTGTATTACCTACTCTAATTAATTTTTATATCCCAAAATGGAAATATGAAATATGAAAATACAGAAAAATTAAGTTTTAATGTTTTTTTCAAACTAGGGGAGAATAAAAAAATAAAAAAAATAAAGTTTATTTCTTATAAAAATAAAATGATTTTGAAAGGGAAAGTTTCTTTAAAATAGAAAAACAAAATGAAACATCTATATTAACAAAAGTTTTATCTTACAAGGAAATTTTTGATAGATAAAATCTTATTGTATAAATTTTTTCCATCTCTTGGGTTTTATGATCTTAAAAAATGGAGAGGTAGTTGGGTAGAGTATATTGTTCTAATATATCTTAGTTATTAGGTGTTTTGATGATTCAAAAAATCATTAGTTTTATTCCAAAAAAGTTTAATTGAAGTGTTTCAGATTGTATTTATCAAAAATAATTTATCTTACACTAAGTGTTTATCTTATGATGAGTAAAGTATTCAATCTTCGAAAAAGTATTTTATCTTACGATATTTGAAGAGTATGTTTAGCTATCTCATAATCAGAAAGCATTGAAAGTATATCTTATTGCATTGTTCTTTATCTTATGAAGAGAATAACCGAGTCACTCAACCCAAATGCTTTAGTTATAATGAAAATATGAGAATACATTATCTTAGGTGAAGGATATTTGTAAAATATTATATTACAAAATCCAAAATAATTTGAAGAAGATAAGTGTTGCATTACAATAAAATATTTATCTTATGTTGAAGAATTATATTATTCTCAGTTTTGTTCAAATAATGGTTTCATCCTATAAAGTCTCTTAGAAAGTTATCTTATGATGAATAGTGCTTCCAATTGAATATCTTATGAAGTGTAATCCATATGTCATGATTACCTTGATAATATTTTAAAGCATATCAGTAAATTATTATCCATTTAAGGAAAAATTGATATAGGAAATATGTCTCCTTAATATGAATGGAATGATCTATAGAACAAGAATATTTCAAACATCACTGCTAGAAAAGAAATTTATATATTTGTAAGGATTGGATGCATATCCTTTATTTCATTTCACATAAATATCACTACATGGATCACTTGACCATTAAGATTATATCATGATTAAGTTTATAATGACATATAAAAGGAATAGTTAGCCTCTACAAGTATAAGTGATGATAGATAGACATATATAAAGACACACACATTCATACGAGTACTCTAAATACTTGTACATAGATCAAACATAAACATTCATGTTGTGATTACCCATTTTATTAGTTTCACAAAATATCATATCAAGATATATGTTGAAGACTATCATATTATCAAGAGGAATCATAGGCTACTTTCAGTTGTTGCTCACAACTGTGTGCTGCAACTGTGTCTTCAAATATTTATTTATTATGTCTTATTTACACTCTGTGTAAGAGTGTATGTTGAGACCATGGATAGGTTTTCTAAAGTGCGAGTGTGGTTGAAATATCTCATAACTTTTTTTAATTAAAATATGCTTGTACTCAGTTGGAAGCCCACGATAAAGGGGATGTTATAATGAAAGTCACCAAACTCATGGAGTAGAGTGTTGGTAGAGTGGAATAGGGGATTTATGTTCCCTGAACCACTATAAATATTCTATGTTTGATGTATTTTCTTTATGTTTTTTTATCCACAATGTATTTTTATTAAGTAAAAGGATTTGAATGATTATACCTGAGTAAGTAGGTTTTCTATAAAGAAATTTTATCACCCCCCATATATTGTCTTTGACCATGGTATGTCTTGATAACTCTCAAAATTTCTCCACAATGATAGCTAGCTAGGATTTCAAGGTATTGTTATGAAGAATAATAGTTGAGTGATGAGGCCTCAGTTTAAGGACCCATTCATGGGGTGTTTACTCTAAGAGGGAATATATTAGTGCTACCACATGTTGTGCAGTGAATAGATCCACCCCCAGTGGGACAAATAGTTGATTGAAAACATGTTAACATATTGGTAGATCCAAAAGGTTAGGGTGATGATACACATCGGTTTATCACATTATTAAATTTCCATTAATATGGACAGCTGATGTTTCACGGTGAGCCAGACCCTCAGGTAGCCAATGATTTGTTTGAGGTTGTGGTATCAGTTTTCTAGTGGTTAGATCCTGACCGATCTGATTGATGTGTTGGTAATGGTCTTATTTATGGAGAAATATATGGATATAGTGGTACTAGAAGAAAAAACACCAATTTTGAGTATTCAACATGTGTTTTAGGGATAGAGATCACCTAGGTTTTATGGTGAGTATACCCCCTTATCAAGTAGTAGAAGAATAGCTTGATCCTTTTGTATGAGTTTCCTAATTTTTTAGGAACCCTATTGATGGTGGTTCTGTTAGTGATAATTCTCCATGTAATTAGTGTATCCCTATTATGGTGAACTTTGATTTGGATTAAAACATGAAAGAAAGAGGGACATCCCCTCTACTAAGACACATTATTGTGACATGATTTAAAATTATGTAGGTGAGACAGTGACACCCAAAAATGGATAGTGTAATGGTGTAGTGGTTGATTTCATTAAAATTTTATGTTTGTGGTTTTTTTGATGTTCTAAGTTGTTATCACATTCCCCAATTATAGGGAAAACGTGGAAAAAGGTAAGTATAACTTCATATGGTATGTTCTTATGACCAAAAGCCTATAGGTATGTTGCGAGCTATGACCTATGTTCTCTCTATCCCAGTTTCATATTTAGTACATAGAAAAATAATTTTCCAAAAATTAATCCCTTATTCAAGGACTTATGGTTCCAGTGGATCCCTTTTTTTCTTGACCCTTATGCTTAAAGGATTATACAGAACAGGATCAGTGATCACACACTTCTTGTACTAGTGTGACCTAGCTATAAGAGGAGATAGAGTCTCACGTAGATCCCTTCCATAGTAGTTAATGAGGTCCTCTGATATATTTCTCAATGGGGACTAGTTTCGTACTATCTATACCTTGATTGAAAATTACCAGTGGGGGTTTTAGTGTACCCTAGTTGGTGGTATGTAATTTAACTTCTTGGGTGAAAATGAATCCTAGTAAGCATAGGATGACATAATATACAAGAGGATACATACAATTTTACTAGTTGTATATTATGGTCCATGGAATAGTGGATAATATGAGTTTTTAGTTACTAGGTTGTTAGAAGAGTATAAAGATGTATTTCTTAGGGATGTGTAAGGTTTACCTCCAATTTAATTTTTTTCTTCTACATATACTTATACCCAGGGACGACCTGATATCCATGCTAGCATATCATTTGACCATGAGTAGATGCGAGAGATAATGGTGTGGTTGGATAAATATGAAGAGTGTAATATTTTTTGGACCTAGTGTGTATTATAGTATGCCCTATATTTTTATCCTTGGAATATGATGAGATATTGAGGTTAGGTATGGAATCATTTAATCTGAACAAGGTTAATGTTAGGCTAGAGTTTCCACCACAAAGAATCAATGAATTCTTCCACCCAGTGGTTAAGGGAAATTTGGTTCTCAAAGTTTGACCTTATAAAAGGTTATCCCCAGCTCTAGTTTCAAGATGAATATGTAATGAAGGTGGATTTCTAAAGTCGATACAGTTTCTTTGAGTTCATGGTGATACCTTTCATCTTGGTGGATTCCCCATTAGTGTTTATAAGACTTATGAACTGGGTCCTTCAAATCATTCTTGTATATTTTCATGGTAGTATTCTTTGATGACATCCTTGTGTACTTGGAATCTTAAGTGGAGAAAACGAGACACTCATGGATGGTTTTGGATATACAGGAAGAGTAACATCTTTACGGGAAGCTCTTGATGTATCAATTATAGATTAAGGTGATCCAATTCATGGGATATGTTTATTTAGACATGGGAGTGATAGTTGACCCAGTAAAGGTTGAGGAAATGATATCTTTAGATCCACCTAATAGTGTAGTCGTGGAAGTGGATACCCATAGTGAGGTTTTATATATTCTATTGTCAGGTGTGGTGACAGAGTAGTTGACCTCTTTATAGTTATCCCATAAGGAAGATGATGGTAAAGCATAACTTCATTTGGTGGTTGTTACCCCTCTAATTCTTCAGTGATTATGGGAGGTCCAACTTTGGGATATTGATTACAAGATCTTGAATGTCCATATATCAACTAGACATGTTCTTGATGGATTTTATGAAGGTTAGGATCACTTCATTCTTGTTCGAGGATGGATGATGACACCATCCATGCTATGAGAAAATGTTATGAGGAGTTTTTTTTCCCATTATACTATATCTAGAAGAGGTGAAAAAGTACAAGGATATTTTGGAATTAGTTGGGAAGAAAAGGAAGTTATAGAATGTTTTTGAGTTTAACAAACTATGTATCACCCATTAGTAGGTGAATACCGACACAAATTAGGGGAGAGTTTGGGATGACTATTAATGTCGGATGTAGTACGTAATCATGGAGTTCCCTTGATGATAATTTCATATCATGATTTTTACTTCACATAATGATTATGAATATGATGCACGGGGAATTTGGGACTTAGTGTTAGTTGTGAATAGTGTTTCTACCCTAGATAGATGGCCAGGTGAGTGGAACAATTAGGTTTTAGAGAACACGATTTTAGAAAACATGTTAGTTATAGTCATAGTTGGGCGGATCATCTACCATCGACAGAGATTGTGTGTCAAAGCTGTTACTACTCCACCATTTGTGTAGCACCATTTGAGGCCATGCATGGGAGACCCAATAGGTCACCACTATATTTGTTGGAGCTAGTGAGAAACAACTCTTGTGGTCCAAGTGTTGGTAGTAGCGATGGTAATGAAGGTTCATTTCATCTAGGGGCAGATGAGGACATATTAGATTCATGGGGATTCCATTTCATACACATGAAAAATACTATAGGAGTGGTATGATTAGATAATGTGTTCAATGAGATAATTTTTTTTCAAGAATTGTGTATATTTGGCCGAGGTGGTAGGATATATTTTCATTTCATGGAACCCTTTTTCTAGTAACTATATTGGGATAGTGAGGTGGAATTCTTCTTGACCCTACTATCACAGTTAAACCAGGTTCTTGGATTTTTCTATGTGTCATAACTAAGGGGATATGTTCATAACATATTGAATGATATCAACCATGATGAGATGTACCTTGAGGGTGGTGTTACATTTTCATGGTGATCAATAACATTTAAGAACTAGTGTTATAAGAACCTTCATGGGAAAGTGTTCCCCTGGGCGTGTGTTGGTTGTAACCCAAGAACCTCCAAGAGAGATCATTGGAGGAGGAGATCCAGATGCGAGCTTAGTATATTCACTTATCTAAGTAGGTTTTCACTTTTCAAGAGAAAATAATTAAAGTTGGGTAGAATTTAGACTCTAAAATTTCTATGTAACACTTTGGAATATTCCTAGGAATATTTTCGTAGTAAGATACATAAGATGCATGGAATTATAAGGATCTAAGAGCCATTATGTTGTGATATTGAAAATATTAAATATATTATATCATGCACTAATACGTTTTTAAGAAATAATTGAATAAATCATGAATGGTGTTCCAGATGGGAAACAAAGACCACCATTAAATATAAAATGCATGTTTTAACCTAGGTGCAACATAATCCTTATCAGCATTGGGTAATCTAATATAATGCAGTCATGGGTGTACTAAATGAATTAAATTAATTTATTAATTAAAATTTTTATTGTTTTATAAACCCTAAATGATTCCACAACATAAAAATAGTTATGGGAAATTTCTAAGAGTCCACTACATAACCCTAGAGGGAATGAGAGGATGGATCTCTGAGAGCCAATGTGTTAGTAGATGTCTATGAGATCATGGATCAACAATTGGAGTACCATGAGGATATTCACCATAAGTGGAGTTATTTGATCTCACCAATGAAAATGATATAGAAATATTATTCATTAGTGATTGATCCAATCCTGAGGTAATATTTTTTTTGGATTTTATCCTCATTTGTTTTTCTTATATATAACATGAGTCAATCCTTCTCACTAGATCGATTCATGGATCAGTGGTCTATTTTAGGGTATTTATTCATCTTCCTACAATTGTGAAATTATAAATTTTATTGTTTATTAGTTCTTTATTTATTGATATAAAGATAATGAATCAAGGCCAAGCCAAACAATGATTAAGGTTAGTTCCTCTTAAACTGTTTTGTGGATTTACACCACCATTCATCATGAATTTATCATAAAAATTCCATTTGGCTGATTGTTTGACAATACCCAGTGGACGATCATTTCACAAATTATATTTTTCACAATAGTCTGTTATTGAAAATTTTAGATTGGGTTTGATGGCATGATCATGGTGTATGATGAAGATAGATGATAGGGTTTGGATTTTGAGATTCCCGATTCACATTTCTTAACATTTGGATAAAAATTTATGATAAAGCAATTTCTTGATTATATTTCATGGATAGAATCTGATCACTGATGAAAACTAGGCTCCTCCGATCCTAGATTCTCGTTTATCGGCATGTCTAGAGGCAGAATAGATAAAAACATGGTGGCATGGGAGATACACATAGAACAGTCTGGATATTCTATGAAAATCCCAACTACATAGTGTTTAGATTAGGAACACCTATTGTGTAGTCCCATATACATTGTAGTTAGGGTTTCAATGTGGAGATAAATATTACACATTTTGTGGTGGTACCACACACCTTGTAACCCTTAGCCGACAACTCATTTTGTATAGGTATCATACACCTAGGAAACCATGTAGTGATACACACCATGAGTTTATAGTCACATTCCATATACAAATTGGTTGGAAACTTAACATTTATAGAGAGTAAACACTGAGGAGCCCATGTAGCCCCACATACTGTGTACCATGGGGCATATGTCATATAATTTTGAAGGTACACAGGAATGGGCTGACAATACACACTAAATACCGAACCAACCCATATATTCCATGTGACATGGAGTAAACATATTTTACTTCTGTCAAGTACTTGAGAAAGCCCTAAGTACATGGTCATGGGATATATTACACGATCTTAAGTAGACAACACACTGAGTGTCAGCTAACCTACACATATTGTGTACCCTCAATGGACACACCGTGTATTTGGAGGAAGACATGCAAAGTGGTTCATTGAGAGATGGGTATTTCCAATCTCAAAGATACATGTTGGGTACCCTTTAAGAAACATATTGTACTCCTTTTAGGGAATGTTGGATTCATTGATCTTCCACCCTGCATATCTTCTTATTTGGGGCTTGGATTTGGGCTTGCGAGTAGCCTCACTTGAGCAGTTTTCCACGTAGAATGTGATGATGTCCTTCATTTTAAAATTATAGATAAAATATGAGGTTTTATGAGTTTTATTATTATTTCAATGATGCTTGGACATTGGAAGTGATTGTGTGTGACCATTAGAGAGATTCTAAGGCTGACAAACCTCATGTCACACCAGGGTGTGAGCACCCCATACTCTTCTTATAGGTATGGTTTGTAACCCACATAAAAAATTGGGTGTGGGTCCTATATCTATGGAATGGGATAATAATAGTGTTACTAGAGTTGGAAACCCCCTATAGTGCAATACCCCATCCCCAGATTCTTAGATTCAGGGTATTATTTTAATACATTGGCTTGATTACAAGGAATCAAATCTCGAAGGACAAATCGGTTTAGTAGTCTTTGAAAATATATTCCTACATGAACCTTTCAGTATAATTTAAAATATAATATAAAAGATAGTCCATTATTTGAGAGTTCCATTATTATCATAGATTAACCCTGCATATCAATCATAAAAAACTTCTTGGAATCCTATAAAAATAAAACATATGAAAAGGGTGAGTTCAGATGCTCAGTAAGGTCAAACAATATAACAAAATATTTCATAAATAAGCATAAACTTTTGAGGCAAGGTATAAAAATAAAATAAATTCCTTTTAAACACAATCCTTAGAATAATATGGCAAGAATAAATCAAATAATACCATTTTAACATTCACACGATATTCTACTATTCGAATAATCACGTGAAATATCAATAACTAATCTCATAATGAGGAAATACATAATTTTGGAAATTTGAAACATACCATAGAGGCTTAATGAAAATAATATAATATTATCAAGGCTTTATTCCAATAATATAATACTTTTATGTATTCAGGCCAAGAATCTAATAAACAAGAAAGGACTCAACAAAAACCATATCTAGTTTTTTTCATGAAACCTACTGATGCATTAAGGGGATATAGAGGGCCCTTCCCATCACTTACTAAGTAAAATGCATTCCTCATATAAAAAGGGTGAAATATAACATAATGATTAATATTAAAAATTGTATATTAAATGTTAATACTTAAACCATAAACCATGAATGGTATCAAAATAGAACTTCCACAATAAAACATATCGTAAAACCTATAATACAATATGGAAGATTGTATCATACTAAATCAACCTCAATTAAGTATAAAATCAAACAAATGATCTTGACATAGATGAAAATAATATAATAAAATCATTAAAATTATTTGAGATAAATGTCTCTTTCTCTACTTTGAAATCATTTAAAAGACACAAAATTATAAAAGAAAACATTTATTTTGAAAATAAAATTTTAATATTACAAAGGAATATTCAAAATTTTAAGGCATCATAATTTTGGAAAATAGCTACTCGAACCGTATAAGTTAAAATCATTCTTTCCTTAATTTGTTGAAAATGTCATTTAGTACTTCATTTGAAAAAAGACCAAAAGATTCATTTCAAAACATTTTATAAAAATTAAAACATGGGTAAAAAGGAATTTAGACAATAGTTTATAATATTTTAAAATAAATTTTAAGAATCATGGACATGGATGATAAAGATGTCTCAGTAGATACTTTTGTATAAACAACCTCAGATAATAATGGAATTACGAAATTAACCCTTACCTTGAACTTTCCTTTAGTCTAGGGTGAATTAAACTCTTTTAAAATGGTTAAATCATGTTATTAAATTATACCAGTAACATATCTATATTTATGATTTCATATATGATCCTGTTATATAATTTTGTTAATAATATTTTAGTATTACGATTGTTTTGGGTGTTAACTGTATCATTTTCATATGCATGTTTTGTTGAGTAAGTCATGTTTTTTATGAATAAGATGTATATTATTCATATACATAATGATATAAAATTCATAATTAATATTTTTAATCATCATATAAATTTTATAATCATTTTTAACGATTAAAATGGAGAATGAATCTCACAACATCATGGTGATAGTAGACCGTATGTACTCACGAGTGGCAATATAATTCCATTGATGGTTAAATGATATAGAATTGGATGATATATTAATTATCAATAATCATAATAATGTTATATTAATTATTTATATCCATTATATTCATCATTAAACCCATCCAAATAAATTAGTGTTGAATAAGAAATTACACCACAACGTGGAGACAATATGCCGTATGTATGCACGCATGAGGATATTATTATTCGTATGATGGATAAAATAAGGAATATGATTGTAAAATGATTATAGTAATATATAAGTATATATATGATACTATATTTATTACTTTGGTTTGTAAAAAATATATAAATAGGAAGTAGACGAAGAAAATAACTTTGAAAGAGGTGATAAAATAATTACCTCTTTTTTGGGTATCTTTTTTTTGATTTGCACAAAAGGACTCCTTAAGATGGATTTATACCCAAATTATGGAATCTAGGATTTATTGAGGTAGTTTTAATAGTAAATGGTCAGATTTTTTATATGAAAAATTGCTTTAGATGTGTGAGTTAAAGAGAAAGAGAAGTTCCCTTTTATAAGAGAGGGGAGGGGCACATTAGGAAACTCTTAAAATATTAAATTAATAAAAATTAAATTTCAATTAAAAATGGATCCAAAGTAAGTTTATTCTAAGATAAAATGTTTATGGGTCTAAATATCATCAAAAAGTTAATTTTAGACATGTTTAGGTCTTAAATTTAACCTTATCTTTTGGATTTAATCCATATTTAAATAATTTAAATTTTATTGTGACAACTTGTCTTTTTACACAATAGGGTTAATATATTTATTATAAAATGAAAAAATAACACTAATTAGATCATTAATGATATATTTAACACTATTAAATTTATTTTACCAATAATAATATTTTTATTAATTTTATAACATTTAATAAAATATTATTTATTTTAAAGTATTATTTTTGTCAATTTTGATACTATTTATTATTTTAATTTTTAAAATTATCAAACCAATATGATAAATTCAAAACCATACTTTTAATATGTCCCTAAAATATCTTTTTTTTCTATAAAATTTATTTATGTCATTAATCAAGTCAAATTATATTTATTTTAATATTTTTAATATCATTTATTTGATATTTTTATTGATAAAATAATTCATCTTCTCTATTGTGTCATCATTAATAAAAATTATTTAATCAATAAAAATTATTTATAAATTTCTATGAGGTAGGTAATTATTTTATATTTCTAGATAATATTTTTAATTGATGTTATATAATAGATATCTCTACACTAAAATTATTACACTTATAAGAAATGAGAGTGTGACATTTTGCCACATTCAATACCTTTAATAATATTCTTATCATATTCATCGAAAAAGGTCCATTAAATGGTTATATTTAAAAAAATAGGTGATCAGGGTTTTATTTTGTCATTAAATATTATTTTTACAAGTGTTAGATTAATTATATAATATTATTTTTACCTTTTATTACCAAATTTACCCTTAACTGCGATAATATAAAATTACTAAAGTTACTATTCATAATATCCAAAAAAATAAAATCAACCTATTGACATAATTTGAAAAAAAGGATTCCAAATATGGAATCAATTTTTCAAAATTCATAACACATCAGTTTTAGTAATTAAATTTAAATTAATCCCTCTTGACAAAATGAAAAGACGAGTTTTTCAAAAGTAAAAACCATCAAAAGATTGACATGTATTTATATATAATTTTAATATGAAAATAATTACAATAAAATAAATTATATTAAACCATTAAAAAATAATCTAATTTTATCTTAAGACCAATTAAAATTATAATTTAACAATATAAATAAAATAGATGAAAAACAGTTTTGAATTATAATGCAGTATTTTTATCTGTTCATTAAAATATGAACGTTATCAGAAAAACATTAAAAATTTGTCCAAACTAAATTTTTATGTACCAATTATAAACAAAAAGTTTATTTTGTCAAATTTATTATATAAAAGTGTCCAATATTGGATTTTAAAAGGGTTCTCCTTTAAAAGGTGGTAGAACTTTATTTATTTGAAAAATACTTCATTTTTTAGAAAAATTGAATTTGTTCTTATATCATGTCTAAGAAACACATAAGATAAATATTATGATTATATGGAATATATAAAATTCAAAATTTGGTTAATACTATTCATAACCACTATTTATAAGGCTAGTTTAATTGATCATGGTGCGCTCAAACTCGGTATTGCGTGCAACACAAGCTATTGAATTAATGAAGTATACCATGGAATATTGGGGTGTTAAATTATTCCCTCATTCAATAAAATGTTTCCTCAAAATTTGAAGTTGGGATAAAAAATTAGGGGTTCAAATTCTCAATATATCTTTATTAAAATCCCACATTATAAAATAATTAATGATACCTCCAATTTAAAATAAATACATGGAATTATGAAGGTCATTAGAGATAACACATAAAAGGGTTACATTTAAGAAAACATGGAAATGAAAGAAAAATATAACCATCAGGTTTTATGGGGAGTTATAGGGAACACGATGAAGAAAGAGTTAACAATCACAAAGCTAGAAATCAGTGATGATCTAACGGACTATTTGATTCATCAGATAAAGTTCTAGGATAGAATTTTTGGTTTCAAGATTCTTTCCCTAGAGTTGAAGAATTTATTTACATTATATACTAAGAACAAAAGGAATAATACTCAATTGACATGTATATTTTCATCCTTTAACTAATTCCTACCACAAACTCATCTTTCCCTTTAAAATATAATAAAACTCAAAAATATTCTATTTATCTTTATTGTATAAGGTTCAAAAAATGAACTTGTACCATTTAAATAAAGGAAACTATGTTATACTAACCAGGAATTCTTGTAGGCTAGTGGTATTTGATAAAGCCTTGTCATACTTTGGTTGTGGGTTTGATTCTCACAGCCTTGTTTGACTTGACAGGTTGTCACACGACCTATAAGTTGTCCTTTTTATAAAACTATTTTATTATAAAATTCTATAAATAAACTTTGTGTTTTTATAATTAAAGAAATGTTTTATTCTCAAACAATAATATTAAAATTTCAACTTACTCCTTTCCAACCTTAATACTTGACCAAAATACTTCCATTAAAATTCACTATCCAAAAAGGTCTCTAATTGTTCAAAATCAATCTTAACATATGATTCCCAAAACAAAATAATGTAGCCCTTATTTCCACATAACAAATATTTGATCATCTTTAAATATTTAATGAAAACTCTTGTGTTTAAAAATCAATAAAGAAGAATTAATCTAGTATAACGCTTCTATATCACATTATTCTTATAACAAGAATATAATAACATAATTATTGAATCCAAAAACATAAATACATTAATTACTCCATTTCAACTATAATAAATATATAAGCTTGAACTTGATCCATTTTATTTTTCTGAGATATATTTCCTTAATGATTGGGGCTTTCATTTTTATAATTCCCCATATCATTACAGTGGAAACATTAAACATTGGTAAATTATTTCTTTTCCTTGCAATCGTGAGAATGGTGTACTTTTTCTCCACAATTGAAACAAACTACTTTTCCTTTTAAGCTGGCACTAGGGTATTTGCTTCCATAATTTTCACATGTGGGAAAATCATTATTTCCCTTATTCCCATTATCTGCCTCTTGCTCTACTGTTCTCTTATTCTATTGCTTTCCTATAAAGTCATAAGACATAGAAAATTCTTTCTCTATCTTGATATCACATGAGACTATAAATTCTTATGATGGGAAAGTTTGGGTGATCGATGCCTATCAGAGAAGTGGATTTAACCCATAAAAGAAATGATCAATCTTACTCCTCGGGTTACATATGTAGTATGAAACATGCCTTGATATCCTTGTGAAGTTAACTTCATACTTTACAACATTATCATCATCCTTCTTCCTTAGAGTTAGAAATTGTCTCTCTATATTGGCTCGTTGTTCATGAAAAAATTATTTTTATATGAAAAGTTATTTAAACTCCCTTCATTCCATATTTTATACTTTTTAATACTCCTTTTTGTTATGAATTAATGACCAACATAGATCCATATCTCTTGAGGGATTGTAAAATTCCATGAAAACTTCTTCCATTTCATTAATCTCCAAAGAAAGAAATATTTTCTCCAATGAACTTATCCATTTCTCAGCTACAAAAGGAGTTGAAGTCCCATTTAATGTTAGAGGTTGTTTTCTCATGAAGAAGTCTAACATTGTTCCTCCACGTTGTCGATCCGCGTGTCCCTACAGGTAAGGTTATTATTCATAACCTGATTCAGATATCCTAGTATGGTTATAAGATGTTCAGCAGCAGTTGTATCACCAGATCCACTGTCATTATCTTTCTTAGGATGGAAATATCTACATGGATTATGTGTGTTGATACAGTTTCCATTCCTTCCACTAGGCGCTATTTCTAAACAATGACATACACTAGATTAGGTTATGAATCATAATGCATAATTCTAAACTAGTAAAATACTTAACATAAATTGAAAACTTTTTTCATATCAAATCTTATAATCATAGAAATTATTTCTTTGGGGACAAATTTACTAATAAATCCTTCATAATGGTTTGTAAATGAAATATGGATTATCTTAAGAATATCCCCCAGGAGTATAAAACTAGGTGCGCAGTAAGTCCCATTTTCATCTACCAGGTTACCCTGAGTCAATCTCGGAACACCTTGTTAGAGTTATTACTCTGAGGTATATCTATGATAGAAACACTTCCACTTTTATTATCTAGACAATGATTTATTTTCTAGATATACCCACATAATCTCTACATTAATAAAATTTTAGGATATTCTTATATATTTATCCTCAAAGTCTATATTAGGGGTATTGTTCCCTAATCAAGGTTTTTATAAATCGAATTTCTAATATTTGTACTAAAATTACTCTCATACCAAATGTAACGCCTCAACCCCAGATGCCCAGAGCCAGTGCATTATTTTAATACATTGTAATGATTACAAGGAATCAAATCCTGAAGGACCAATTAGTTTAGTAGTCTTGTAAAATATATTACTTACATGAACCATTCATTATAATTCAAAACATAATATGCAACATAGTCCATTCTTTGAGAATGCCATTATAATATTAACTTAAACCTGAATATCAATCATAAAACAATTCTTGCCATCATGGGAATATGAAACATACGAAATGGGTGAGCTCAGAAGCTCGGTAAGGTTAAAAAATACGACATAAGCTTTTATAAAGAGTTATCCAACCCTCTTGAGCCCTTCTTACTAATTCATCCTCTCTTGTGAGTTATTCAAGGTTGGGGGTTTTTCACCTTCTTGTAGATATACACTAATATAAGATGACTCAAGGTTCGTCATTCAATTATATCAATTTTATAACATTTAGGTAGGTGGTTTGTGCCTTTCATTGTTTGTATTTGGATTATTTATGCTAAAAGTGCCACATGCCCATGTTTTGGGTATTGATTGATTTTGAATTTAAACCTGTTATTACCTTATATGGTTTGATTGATTTATAAATGGTTCCTGCTTATACATAAGGATATATTCCTTGTCTAAGGGACCCATAATGGGTGTGTTTCCCTTGTTTGATTGTTTATGACTATTTGGTCAAGGTTTCCTTTGAGGCGTAACTTTTTTTCCATGCCTTTTTTGATTAGGATGAACTTGATTATATGATATGCATTCTATTTTTCCAATGTACTATAAGAGCCTTGGACCAGGAAGACTGAGGGGACTTCTAGATTATTTACATAGGACAACGAGAGTCTTGGTGTAGATGACTGACTCGAGGGGATTAGACTGTGAGAGCTTTTCCAGAGGGTCGTTATTTAATTAATTGATTATATGTTGGAAAAAAGGGTTTAGAACATGAGATATTTCCCAGAGGCTCATTATTTAATGAATTGATTCTATGATTATACCAAAGGAGTTAAACTATGAGATCTTCCCCAGAGGGTATTTTGTGAATTATTGAATGATTGTGACGAGTCTGCCAATCCAAAATAGAAGAATGGATTCAGTCTTACTTGATTGTGTATATGGTCTTCTAAGAAATATGTTTTGTTACTTTACATAGGTAATACATATCTTAGGATAGATAATAGGGTTACATGATTCAATGGATGAATAATAATTGTTAAATAAATGTAATTTAAAACTATACGATTGTTTACTTTTGAGTACTTCCTAGTATATTTCTTCACTTTTTCATATTACCCTATATATATATTCACTAACAGATAGGCACAAAACATTTGGTGGTTGCCTAGTGGGATTCTTATCACACCCTATTCATGTCATTATTTTGGACCAAAGAAGATTATATGATTGTAGGTATAGATAAGGGCAAGTACCCTTCTTCCTCAGGTACTTGATTGTTGTTGGATCTGGAGAGCATGGGACCAAGATGAGGCTTGCGATGATGTTGGAGTTTTCTTGATATTTACTTGTATTGGATTGTATTGTATTTCTAAATTTATGACCTTTTTTGGATGAATTCTTAGGCACATATGACATGCAACATTTATATACATATATGATCTAGTTGTTTTATTACTATCTGTAAAGACCCGTAAATTTCAAGGAATTTTTTTTCTTAATTTTCTTTGGAATTTTACAAGAATGTAGTTTCTAACGGCACCTGATTCCGAGGCTCGGGGTGCCCAGAATCATTTTCCGAAGTTTGTCTCGGGTAATTTCACTGAACGAATGAGCGGGTTTTTCTAACTTTTGAACCGGTGCTCGGAATCAAATTCTAAGGGCACCGATGGAATCGCAGCACCGGTACTTGCTTAGAAACACCTCTTCCAGAGTTGCATTTGCTCGGGTGTGGTTTTTAATTTTTGGGTTTTAAGTTAAGAAATAAAATAAAGTGGTGCGACAACTTTATTTTTATTTCACTTAATCCACTTAAAATCCACTTAAAGCCACTTAAGCTAAGTTAAAGCAGATAAGGTTCAATTCAAAATATCCCACCCTCTTGGTAAGATATTTGTGAGGTGGGCCCGCACGAGCCCCACCGTTTCTTTTCCGCTAAGTAACGCATCCGCGAAAACCCATTTTAAATAAAGTCAACTGGAGCGTTTTCTTAAACAATTAAACGCTCCTATTAATTGGGCGGTTTTATTCATTGAATTAATTCTATGAATTAATGGGTCGTTACTTAACTTATCTTTTTTTCGTTTGTTGGCATGTTAATAAAATAAGACCAACATTCTTCTTCTTGTGTGTTGTTCGTTGAGAGGTTTTGACAGAACCTTAAGATCTTCCTCCCCCTTCACGAAGAACGCAAAGAACACGAAGAACGTGAAGAACGCGAAGAACGCGAAGAACACCGGCCTTCGACGAAGGGCGACGAAGAACGCCGAGACCTCGGAGATCAACGACGCGATGCCAAGTACCGTGACGCCGACGATTCTTCTCCCACAGCGTTATTCTGTGACGTTCCTTCATCCGCGACAAATCTTCGATCTTCCGTTGAGGTGAGAGATTGCAGACCTTTTTTTATTCTTTGTGGTTTATAGCAACAACAAGGATTTAATTGTTATAATTAAATCTGTATATTCTTGATCCTCGGAGTTCGTCGACGCAACGCCGTATACCGCGACGATGCGACGCCCTTCCGCGACGCGACGATCCTCTTCTTCCGCGACGATCAATTCCGCGAAGAACGCACGCTCGACGATGATGGCGAGGTAGGGGTTTGATTCTTAAAAATATTTGTGATTTATACCCACGACGGTTGTTGAACTTTTGTTGTGTAAATTCTTTAAAACCACTAACACGGTGGGTGCGGACTAACGAACAAGTCCGAACCCACCGCACTTATTCATTCTTGGTGCACGAAACGGCGGACGATGACAAACGGGGCTGCAATGGCGATTTGAGGGCCTGAAAGTGAAGAATGGGACCCGGGAGGAGCCATGGTGCAGACGGATATGAAAACGGACCACCGGAGCAACCCCAGTGGCCCGCGGAATCCATCGGCGGCGCGGGTCGCCGGCGGCCAGCCAGACCCGCAACCACGTGGGTCTGGCGACTCACAGGACGCGGAAAAGCTGCGTCCGTTGATCCAGTGCGGCCCACGCGGGCCGCAACGCTTCATCCCACGGGGGCAGCGCCTATAGGTCCTGTGTGGGCCCGATCCTGTGTGTGTCTTTGCGGGGGTTAGTTACCTATCGATCCTTTGTGGGTCAGATCCTTTGTGGGTCATTGCGGGGGTTAGTACCTATCGATCCTTTGTGGGTCTGATGACTTAGATGGATCAGTGATCATCTCTATTGTCATTTGAAGAAGTATACCTGTGTGAGCTGAATCCTGTTTTACTTTCCTGTGTGGATTGTGTTGTGCTATCCTGTGTGGATTTACGTTTACCTTCCTTTGTGGATTGTGTTTTGCTATCCTGTGTGGATTTACGTTTTGCTTTCCTGTGTGTACTGGGTTGTACTTGAGCTCGGATGTTGGAGCCGAGCGAGAATTGATGACTTAGGTATATGTATGGGCATATACCTAAGCCGTGTCAGATGTTACTTCGTGATTGTATCTTTCCATTGTGGTTTATCCTTTGTGGATTCTGGGAGACCTTTGAGGGTCTCGGGGTCCCTACTGAGTAGATTATACTCACCCCTGCACGGGCTATGCCCGCACTACGTTGTGTTGGTTGCAGAAGATGGACAACGCTGATCGTGGTGGAGGCTTGCGGAGCAGGACGGTACCTGGAGGTGGACCACTGGGCGGGACGTACTCGGAGCGGTCGGCTGGACCCGAGGAGCAGTGGAGGCTTTCTGTACCCACCCTTCAGGTGGGACTTCCAGAGGACGGCTCGACACTGCGGCCTTTTCTTTCAGTTGCTGTTTTTCCCCTTTCAGTTGTACTTTATAGTTGGGCTTGTATTTCCGCCCCCCTTTACTTTTCCACACTTACTGTTGTACCAGCTTTTACTTAGTGTTTACTTCTTCCGCTTGCTTACTCTGTGGTTCTTGTTTACTTTACAAAGTCAATGCCTTCCCTTTTTACCGGGATTTACGCCTTGGTGCTAGTCGCTAGCCCCTGGCCTATGGAAGGAGGGCTTAGGGTAGTCACGGCACGGGCCCCGAGGACGGGTCGTGACACTATCACTCTTCTACTGTTTACTATTGTTGTCTGGTATTACTGCTTATGCTATTGTTTTATTCTTAATTATTGTATGTATACTATTAAAATGAGGGAATAGTTACCCCATTATAAGATATTATGTCCATTTAATGTGTCAACGAGGATGTTCGGCCCTTCTAGGGGGTGATTATGGAAATCCTACATCGAAGGAGGAGGAGCATGAACCACCCCTTTATAAGGTGGTGTGGATACCTCTCCCATCATGAGGCCTTTTCCTTGGAGATTCCTGATGGCCAGATCCCAGGGAATGAAAAAACTTGCATGATAGGCCCAAAGTGGACAATATCATGATCATGGGATGGATTGGGAGAAACTTTTGAGGCAAGGTATGAAAATTAAATACAAGCCTTTTAAACACAATCCTAAACATAATATTGATAGAATGAATAAAATAATTCCATTTAAATATTCACATGGATATTATAATAGTTCAATAATCCCATGTAATATCAATAACTAATATCATAATGAGGAAATGCATAATTCTGGACATTTAAAACATACCACCGAGGTATCATTCCAAGGATATAATATTCTCAAGGCTTCATGCTAAGAATCTATTACTTTAAGGCTTCATTCCAAGAATCTAATTAATGGTTAAGGCCTTGGTCAAAACCATATCTATTTTGTTTCATGAAACCTACCGATGTATCGAGGGGATATAACAGGCCCCACTCATCCCTTAATATGTCCAATGCATTTCTCATATGAAAAGGGTGAAACATAATATACAAATTTATATTAAAACTAATATATAAAATGTTAAAAGTTTAACCATAAACCAATAATGGTATCAAAATATCACATCCACAGTCAAACATATCACAAAAACTTTCAATAAAATGTTTAATATTGTATCATACTAAATTATCCTCAATTGAGCATAAAATCTAATGAATAATTTTGACATAGATATAAATAATCTAACAAAATCATTAAAATTCTTTGAGAGAGATATCCCTTTTTTACTTTTAAATCATTTGAAATCCACAAAATTATAAAGGAAAATTTTCATTTGAAAATAACATTATAATATTATAATGGAATATTTAAAATTTTAATTCGTCAAAACAGTGGAAAATAACTACACACGCCGTAAAAGTTAAAAAATCATTCTTTCCTTAATTTTCCGAAAAGGTCATAAAGTACCTCGTTTGGAAAATGATGGAAATATTTATTTCAATTTTTTTTATAAAAATTCAAAAAATGGGTAAAAATTACTTTAAAAAATAGTTGATAATATTTTCAAATACATTTTAAGAAACATGGACATGGATGATAAAGATGTCCTAGTAGATACTTACATATAAACAACCTCAGATAATAATGAGATTGTGAAATTAACCCTTACCTTATACTTTCCTTTTGTCATGGGTGCATTAACCTCATATATAATGGTTAAATAATGTTATTAAATTATACCATGACCATATCTATATTTATGATATCATATATGATCCTATTATGTCATTTTGTTCATAATATTTTAGTATTACCATTGTTTTGGGTGTTAACTGCATCATTTTCCTATACATGTTTTATTGTGTAAGTCAGGTTGGTTATGAATATGATGTATTTTATTGATATTAAAAATGATATAAAATTCATATTATTATTTCTTAATCATTATATAAATTTTATAATCATTTTTTAATTGTTAACATAGAGAATTAATCTCACAACATCGTGGAGACGGTAGTCCATACGTACGCATGAGCGACATTATCATTCCCTTGATGGTTAAATGGTATTGAATTGGGTGCTATATTAATTAAAAAGAAAAATCATAATTTTATATAAATTATTTATATCCATTATATTCATCATTATACCCATCCAAATAAATTAGTGCTGAATAACAAATTCCACCACGATGTGGAGACGATAAGCCGTACGTACACACACATGGTGATATTGTTATTTGTATGATAGATAAAATGTAGAATATAGTTGTACCATGATTATAATAACATAAAAATATGTGTATTATAATGGATTAATTACTTTGGTATGGAAACAATATATAAATAGGAAGTATACAAATAAAAGAGCTTTAAAAGAGGTGATAAAACAAGTACCTCTTTTTTGGGTATCTCATTTTTATTTACACAAAAGGACTCCTTAGGACAGCTTTCTGCCCAAATTATGGTCTATAGGATGTATTTAAGAAATTTTGGAGAGAAAATGGGAAGGTTTTGGACTAGAAAAATGGATTTAGAGGTGTGAATTTAAGAGAAGGAAAAGTTACCATTTATAAAATATTTAATACTATTAATGTTATTTCTTCAATACTTATATTTTTATGAATTTTATAACATTTAATAAAATATTATTTATTTTAAAGTATCATTTATGTAAATTTTGATATTATTTATTATTTTCATTTTTAAAAATATCAGAAGAAAATGATAACTTCTAACCAATTCTTAAAATATGTCACTAAAATGTCTTTTTTATCTGTAAAATTCATGTATTTCATTAATTAAGTCATATTATATTTATTTTAATATTTTTAATATCATTTATTTGAAATTTTATTTAATAATATAATTTTTCTTCACTGTGTCATCATTAATGGTAATTATTTAAAATATAAAAATTATAAATAGATTTATATGAGGTATTTAATTATTTTATATTTCTAGATACTATTTATAATTGATTTTATCTCATAGATATCTGTATATTAAAATTATTATTCTTATTAGAAATGAGAGTGTGACATTTTGTCACATTCATTAATTTTAATGATATTTATGTCATATTCATGGAAAAGGGGAAGTTAAATGAATAAATTTAGAAAAATATGTCATAAGGGTCTAATTTATTCATCAAATAGGTTTTTTATAGGTGTTAGGGTAATTTTATAACATTATTTTTACCTTTTTTTATCCTATTTACCCTTAACTGTGGTAATATTTTTTTACTAAAGTTACTATTCATAATATCCAATAAAATAAATTTAAAATATTAACATAATTTAGAACCAATGATTAAAAATATGGAATCCATTTTTCAAAATTCAAATTAAAGTAGTTTCATTAATTAAATTAAAATTAATCCCCGTTGACAAAACGATAAGATGAGTTTTTCAAAAGTAAAAACTATCAAAAGATTAACATGTGTTTATATCTAATTTTAATTTGAAAATAATCCCAATGACCTAAATTATATTAAATGATAAACACATAATATAATTATACTTTAAAACCAATTAAAATTATAATCTAATAATATAAATAAATTAGATGAAAAATCAGTTTTGAATTAAGATGCAATATTTTTCACTATTCATTAAAATATGAAAGTATAAAAAAAACACCAAAAATATTTAAAAACTAAATTTTAATGTCCCAATTATAAATAATCAGTATATTTTCTAAAATATAATATATAAAAGTGTCAAATATTGGATTTAAAAAGGGTTCTCAATTAAAAGGTTGTAAAACTATATTTTTTTGAAAAATACATATTTTAGTCGAAAGATTAAATTTGTTCTTATATATTGTCTAAGAAAGACATAAGATGAGTGTTAAAATTATATGAAATATATAAAATTAAAATTTTGTTTAATACTATTCATAAACACTATTTAAATGGATACTTTAATAGACCATGGTGTTCTCGAACTCGGTATTGCGTGCAACACAAGCTATTGAATTAAAGAAGCGTACCATGGAATCTCAGGGTGTTACATGTAGCACTAGGGTGTGGGTCAACCATAATATTTAAAACCGAAGGGTTGGAATCACCTTTACTACACAGGGTATGATTCCTCTATCAAAATAATGGAACCCCAATCCCTGACTTTCAGAAGGGAGTGGCTCCTCCACTGGAGTTGCATCTCCCTCAGATGTGGAGCGCAGTAGTGAGGAGTGGGACCCTACACTAAAATTATCATGAGGTTATTTAAGATACATGTATAGGATATATATCCCCCTCAACTTTTGAGATAATTTGTAGGGTATGGACTATACATATAGTTTTTGGTGAGGTTGTGAATGGTTCTAGACATTGAAAATGGAGCTTTGGTGCTATAGGCCAACTCATCATTCTTAGCTGGGCTTTAGAGATAAAGATACCCTTTATCTCTTACTTGGGTTTCTTATTGAGTATATCTAGGTTATTTTTATGGTTAATATATTGCATTCTAATTCCAATTCTTTGGCAGTGACTATATGACTATTCTATCTTGATGTTTTTTGTTTAGTGATTTTAGGTTGTCCTATTGAGTATGTTTATACTCACCAATAAATAGACTCTGGATGAACATGGAATGTCTTATATAGATGAAAAACATTTTAATTTGAGTCTTATTTCAACTAGGAGAAGATGTAGATTAGTTGGGGATTAGTTATTTTAGATAGACCTCATATGGATATAAGAGTTTCTTTTGGGAAGTTTCACTACACCTTAATTGTAACACCCCAAGATTTCATAGTGTGTTATTTCTTCAAAATAATTCAATAACTTGCACTACACGCAACACCGATTTCAAGCGCACCATGACTTACCAAACAAGCCGTTCAAAAAAGGTTATGAATAGTATTAACTAAATTTTAAACTTTATATAATCCTTATAATTTTAGAATCCAAATTATGAGTTTCTTAGACATAATGTAAGAACAAATTCATCTTCAGTATTGTAGTTTTACCAACTTTTAATAGTAAACCCTTCTTAAATAAAATATTTTAAACTTTTTGACTACATGGGGACATCAAAAAATTTAAAATAAAACATCCCAAGCTTCCACGGTACGCTTTCCTTTGAATAAAACAGTAGCGTGTGTTGTACGCAACTTCGAGTTTTAACACACACCACAACCGATCAAACTAGCCGTTATGAATAGTAATACTTAATTTTTTGAAATTATATATATTTTATATTTCAAAATGGACTTCATTTTTGGATTCGGAATATCAAATTTAGCCTAAGGTGAAATTTTGGTACTTTTCGGATAACTTTCATATTTTGATGAATAGTAAAAATTACTAAATTTTAATTAAAAACAACTTTTTTAATCAAAATAATTAATAGTGATAAATTATGAATTTGAGTGGTTTTAAAGTATATTTAGAATATATTTTTACCATTTAATAAAATTTTGGTCATTGGACATAATTTTACAATTAAACCGAACATAAACAAGTGTCAATCTTTTGATAGTTATTATCTCTTAAAAACACGCTTTTTGTTTTGACAGCGGGAATTAATTTTAAATTAATTTCTGCCACTTCTGTGTTTTGAATTTAGAAAAATGGATTCCATATTTGTAATCAGGATGTTCAAATTATGTAAATAGGTAACTTTTATTTTTAGACATTTTGAATAATTACTGTGGTAAATATTTTATTTACCATGGTTAAGGGTAAATCCGGTAAATAAGGGTTAAAAAATAATATTATAATAATACTAAATTACCCTAAAACGTGTCTTAACCCTATTGGTTGATACATGGTCGACCATGGGCATCTTTGGGTCAATTTTGGGACCCCATTGATCCACTTGTAAGTGATAATGACACTTTATATTAATAAAGTTAAAATAAAAATAAAAATGGCATAAGCTTACATCTTTTAGAAGAACAATTTTTACATAGGGTTATACATGTTGGATTTTCGATTATAAATATTCATTAGAAATCTAAAAAGATTTCCTACATAATGATATTTTATTTATAATTTTTAGACATCAAATAATTTAAATTATTAATGACACAATAATGATGCAATGTTTACCTCATTAATAAATCATTTAAATAAATAAGATTATAATGATTAAAATATTATCTAAAACCTGTCCAATTCTTATTGGTTGATGTTATTTAGAATATGAGTCATCTTATATTCGACCTCAATGATTTTTGGACCATTATAAACCGAATATAATTATATTATAAAGTAATACTTTCACTCTTTCCTAAAGAGCCCCTCCTCTCCCTTATAAAAGGAGACCACTTCTACTCATTCCTCACACCTCTCAAGCCACTTGGCTCGTCCAAACTCTGCCCAACTAAGCTCCCCAAATCCCTCTCCTCCTCCTTGAAGCTTCCCCTTAGTCAGAAATCATTTCAAGAAGTCCTTTGGTTCCAACCAAAGTGAGTTACCTAAATTAAAGGTAACAATTTCTCTTAAAGTATTTTCATTTATTTTGCTTCTCCAACCCCCAAAATCTTTTTATTTCCCTTCTTTTGTAACAACAACAGTGTCCTCAATATACTAGGATGTTGTTATAAGAAGTATTCAAACTACACATTCACACAACTCCATCTAATGGATGATGAACATAATGTTTCTGTGGATGGCAAACTAACGCCTCACGAAACGATGATTGTTCAAATACATCTTACCGCCTCTCATGGTGGCCATTAGGATGGAACTGTAATTAAATATGATATTAATGATATATATTTTATATATAAGCTTCTGTAATTCCATTTTATTTCATACCATTATTCGTTTCATGTTGTATATACATACGATAATTTCATTTGAGGAAGTGCGGACTACCGCCCCCTTAAAATGATATGACTCGTTCATACCACACATGGAACGTATAAAGGATGGTGTTAATGAACTTAAGTAACATATATAAAATATTATATTATACTGTAATAGTAATATACCTAAGTATCATTTGGATTCAATTCTTTTAAAATAAAAATTAAATGGAAGTTGCGTTCGTGCGTACGTACGGACTACCGTCTCCACGAACGCGATGAGATTCATCCTCCATCGTATCCATTCAAGTATAATTATCATTTTATGATTTAAAAATGATGTTTAGGGACTTGATACCATTCTGGATTTGAATAATATACAACCTATCCTTTACAAACATGTCTTACATAACAAAACATACAAAAGAAAACAAGTAAGTTAACACCCGAAACAATGATAATACTAAGATATTATTATCAAATCAATATTAAAAGATCATATATGATATCATATTAATATATATGATTCTTGTATAATTTAATAACAATTATTTCACCATTATACAGGAGGTTAACCTACCCCAACCAAGGAAAAGTACAAGGTAAGGGATTTTCTTATCTCACTTTCAATTCCGTGAGATTTCCATTGTTCACCACTTAATTATTGCATGTGGTGTATGTGTACTAACCATGATTGTATTCATTGTGTAATATACTTTAATTTATGGGTATTTACATCATCATGGTATGATACTTCTTTCATGGGTGTATGTTTCGTAAGTTACCTAATCGATAAGGGAATTTGAGATTTCAATTTCCACTCATTTGGCTTTACACATATTTCATTGATTATATTACTCCAAGATTATGTGTGGAATCGCTATTCATTTGATTATGTCTTAATTTCCACTCCCCTTTCTGTGGATATACTTTTGATACACATAATCACTCCATTGGTAAATTCTCAAGTGATCGGTATGAACTTGATAAGAGTAATTTTAACTCAATCTCCATTTGTTGAGTTAAATATCCAATTCGTTGGTGTTGTTTCTACAAGAATATGTGTGAATATCCTTTGATTGTTTTACACTGAATATTCAATCATATTTAGTGTATTTATATTTTTCACACATAATTATGTCGTTGATTTATCCTTAACCTAAGGATACGGCCTTTATGAGAGATTTCATCTCAATTTACATTCAACTGAGACTTCTTTGTTGATATACACCAAATCACTTTTATGTGGTGTATATAATGTACTTTGACATAGTATATCATGAATCCCTTTATTCTCATGATATTACAAAGTTTTTATTACCTCAATTATTTGTATTCAAGTGTCTCTCTTTTGGTTAGAACCTCTAACCAAAATACCATTTTAAAATGTTTTAAAGACTTATTCTTCTATATCCTGCTCATTAATGTCCATGTTTTAAAAATGGTTTTAAGGATTTATTTATATGGACATTAAAGTTTTAAAATTAAAACTACTTTTAAAAGTTTCAAAGTGGTATGGGACACTTTGATTCAAAAATCTATTTTTAAATGTCTTCTTGACAAATAGTGTGACTTTTAAATGTTTCAAGAAAAGGGGGATATTTCTCTCAAAAAGTTTTGATGATTATTTTCATCTATGTCAACATCCTTCATTATTCTTGATTATGGTTAATGTGATACAATAAAGTCTTCCATATTGTATCAAATGAGTTATGTTTGACCATGGATGTGCTATTTTTATACCATTCATGGTTTGTGGTAGAAGTATTGACATTTCGTATGCTATTTTTAATACGAATGTTTATGTTATGTTTAAACCTGTTCATATGAGGAATGCATTGGACTTAATAAGTGACGGGTGGAGCCCGCTATAGCTCCTCGATGCATCGGTAGGTCTCATGAGACAAACTAGTGTCTTGGCACAAGGCCTTGACAAAATATTATTTGTAGTCTTGGCACGAGGCCTTGGCTATGTGGTTATGATAGTCTGGCATTATGCATTCCATCATTATGAAAGTGGTTATTGATATTGCATGTGATCATTCGACTAGTAGAATATCCATGTGAGTAAGTAAATGGCATTATTTCATTTTACCTTTTCCATTTTATGCTGAAGTTCAAGTTTAAAAGGCTTTTGTTTTAGTTATAAATTGCCTTAAGTGTTTATGCTTATTTATGAAAGCTTCTGCTATAATGTTCTCCTTACTGAGCATCCGAGATCACCCCTTTCAATGTTTTATTTTTTTTTCAGGATTATGAAGAAGTAATTTATGAATGACCTGCAGGGATAGTATAAGGGGATATGAAGACAAGATGTTTTTTTTATGATATAATGTAAAAATTTATGGATGTATCTAGTTATTCCAAGGCTACTAAACTAATCGGTCTTTCGAGACTTGATCTTTCTCATGATCATGCCAATGTTACGAAGTAATGCACCGACTCTGGGTAGCTGGGGTCGGGGCGTTACAGTTGGTATCAGAGGAAGTTTAGTACAAACCTTGGTAGCTAGATTTAGATAAACTCTGATTAGAGCACGTAGACCTAAGATGAACTTTGAGGATTAGTATAAAAGAACTTCCTAGAATTTTGGTATTGTAGAGATTTTGTGAGTTTTTCGAGCAATACATCCCTGTCTGGATACGAGCAGGTAGAGGCGGCTCTGGCACAGATGTACCTAGGGGTAAAACCCGAAAACACCGCTTTGAGCTAGACTCGAACGGGAACTGGTGCACGACAACGGGCCTTGCTGCACTCTTGGTTACGACACTCCCGGGGGATATGCTTAGGATAATTTACATTTTCTTTACAAACCGATTTAAGTAATATATACATAAGATGAGAGTAAATGACCTTGGTTAATCCTAATATGTTTCAAATTGATAATATGGTGACATTTTAATCTCTAAATGATTTTACGACTACTATTACTCACACAATGCTTTCTGGTTTTAGTCAATGGCTGGATTCCAAGGAAGTCATAGTGACTTTGAGAATGATGTACAAGTTGGGAACAGTGGTGGCAATGAGCAACAAAATGGAATGTTGATAGGCGTAAAAGATATCGTCTTTATGCCAAATCAGTTTTCCAAAAATATGATCAAAAACATATATATTAACCAACTCCCAGACTCAACAAGGAAGAGAAAGGTGATAAATGATAAGATCTCCAGCAATGGAGACCATGGAGAAAAGAAACCTCAATTTTCATCATGCAGGAATTGTGGAAAGAGACACCCAGGAAAGTGTCTCAATGGGACAACGAAATGTTTTACGTGCGGGAAGGAAGGACATAAAGTGAAGAATTGCCGAAGAAAAATGAAGAGTACTATGGAAGAAGATAAAAATGGTCCCAAGAGTCCATTTACAGTCATTTGCCGTAAATGTAGGGGACCTGGCCATTACCCGAGTGAATGTCCTATTCTATAGGATATTTTCTTGGTCAAAGAAGAAGCTATGTGGAAATAAATGGTTGGAGAAAAATTATCACTACTTGTTGATGGGTTTACATTGGAATAATTTTCTCTTGTATTTGTAACCCCGCAGTTTGCCATGTGAGAATGATATTTGAGGAAGAATTGTCTCTTCTCTTGTGGATATAGGTATAAATAACCATTTGGTTTTATATGATCATTGGGGTTTGAGAAAATGATAAGTTATTATAATTTGGGATGAAAATGCAAAGTATGATATAACATTTGTGGTTAAATTATGTTATTTTTAGGAATTTATCTCATTTTGGTAATATTATAAAATATAGTTTTGAAAAAGGACAACACGTAGACCGTGTGACAACCCGTCGCGTCGGACAAAGATGTGGGAATCGAACCCACAACCAAAGTGCGATTGGGATTTATCGCCTACCACTGGACTACGTGAAGTCCCTGGTTAGTATGACTATTTTTTTGTTAAATGATTTTATTGATCAATAATAAGATGATTTGGGTTCTTATGTCTTATCAAATGAATACCCTTGGTATAGGAAAATGATTTGGTGATTAAGTGATAAATGTTATTTTGGAAGATGTTCATTTTGTTAGGAACACTATATGCCCAAGGAAAATAGAATACAATGAGGTTTCATTTGTAGAGTAATGGTGGATTTTTATCTACATTTTTATTGTTGATTTATAGTGATTTGGGTTATTTATGGAAATGATTAACCTATAACAGAGAATATGTGATGATGTTGATTACATTTAAGTATGTGACTTTAAGAGTATTTGATGTAATTTGGAGATACAATGTAACATGGGAGACTACATAATCAAATTCTTCTATGTTTTGGGTTTCAATATTAGTTTGGATTATATTAAAGGATTTTAAGGACAATTGGTTATTGAATGGTATCTATTTAACTTTGGGGTATTGTTGGTTTAATTTTAGAAATTAAGATTAGTGCATATTTATCTCAATGAATATCCTTTTGGGGGATCATTAGATCATTCACTAACCATTTTGGTTTTGATTAATCTTCAAAGACAATGTAAATATATGGTTTATCCTGCATGGATCATGTGATTCTATAGAAGTTTATTCTAGCTCTCCCAGTGTGACCAAGTCTTCTTGAATACTCATCGTTTAAAAAAAATTGAGTTAGTGGTGGAAATTTATTAAAGAATGAAAATCTACTTAAAATTTAAGTATATCTCATAATGTTCTTAGTCAATATCATAAATGAATTCCTCTTCCTTATGTAATGTAACTTTAAAAAAAATGTTGTCCTAGATGGTACCTTAAATCATCACTAATTTATGGCTTTGGGATTGTTGGCCTATTCATAGCCATGTTCTCTACCACTCTCCATCAGATAATTGATGGTTAGATTTCTCCTCCATATCCATATTTTCCTACATGGAACCCTAGTATGTGTTATTTTCGGTAATCTTCATACTTTCCACTCTTTAGTTTAAATAGAGGCCTCATTAATTCATTTTTCGATGTGGGATTTCAACTAGGATATTTTGAAACGTCAAAAATGTGTTATCCTAATACCCTATGTTTTGTTGAACCGATGGTATTTCAATTCATCATAGATTAATGAATTTAAGGAACTCAATTTTATACTTGTTTGTGATTGATGACCTCAATCACTACCTATAAATATTTACGTTTTTCCTCCGATTATATGTCTCCAATTTCCACCAATGTTCTCCTAATCGAGATCATAATTTGGTGGTGACCCTTTGATTTCTCTTTTCCTCATATTAAGACTAAATTTTAGTAAACCAATTTCCGATGTGGGTTTTCCCAAAAATATATTTTCTATTTTCAACCTTTTATTTTCGAAGAACATTTTCAAATTGCGAGGACGCAATTTATTGAAGGAGGGGAGAATGTAACACCCCAAGATTTCATAGTGTGTTATTTCTTCAAAATAATTCAATAACTTGCACTACACGCAACACCGAGTTCAAGCGCACCATGACTTACCAAACAAGCCGTTCAAAAAAGGTTATGAATAGTATTAACTAAATTTTAAACTTTATATAATCCTTATAATTTTAGAATCCATATTATGAGTTTCTTAGACATAATGTAAGAACAAATTCATCTTCAGTATTGTAGTTTTACCAACTTTTAATAGTAAACCCTTTTTAAATAAAATATTTTAAACTTTTTGACTACATGGGGACATCAAAAAATTTAAAATAAAACATCCCAAGCTTCCACGGTACGCTTTCCTTTGAATAAAACAGTAGCGTGTGTTGTACGCAACTTCGAGTTTTAACACACACCACAACCGATCAAACTAGCCGTTATGAATAGTAATACTTAATTTTTTGAAATTATATATATTTTATATTTCAAAATGGACTTCATTTTTGGATTTGGAATATCAAATTTAGCCTAAGGTGAAATTTTGGTACTTTTCGGATAACTTTCATATTTTGATGAATAGTAAAAATTACTAAATTTTAATTAAAAACAACTTTTTTAATCAAAATAATTAATAGTGATAAATTATGAATTTGAGTAGTTTTAAAGTATATTTAGAATATATTTTTACCATTTAATATAATTTTGGTCATTGGACATAATTTTACAATTAAACCGAACATAAACAAGTGTCAATCTTTTGATAGTTATTATCTCTTAAAAACACGCTTTTTGTTTTGACAGCGGGAATTAATTTTAAATTAATTTCTGCCACTTCTGTGTTTTGAATTTAGAAAAATGTATTCCATATTTGGAATCAGGATGTTCAAATTATGTAAATAGGTAACTTTTATTTTTAGACATTTTGAATAATTACTGTGGTAAATATTTTATTTACCATGGTTAAGGGTAAATCCGGTAAATAAGGGTTAAAAAATAATATTATAATAATACTAAATTACCCTAAAACGTGTCTTAACCCTATTGGTTGATACATGGTCGACCATGGGCATCTTTGGGTCAATTTTGGGACCCCATTGATCCACTTGTAAGTGATAATGACACTTTATATTAATAAAGTTAAAATAAAAATAAAAATGGCATAAGCTTACATCTTTTAGAAGAACAATTTTTACATAGGGTTATACATGTTGGATTTTAGATTATAAATATTCATTAGAAAGATAAAAAGATTTCCTACATAATGATATTTTATTTATAATTTTTAGACATCAAATAATTTAAATTATTAATGACACAATAATGATGCAATGTTTACCTCATTAATAAATCATTTAAATAAATAAGATTATAATGATTAAAATATTATCTAAAACCTGTCCAATTCTTATTGGTTGATGTTATTTAGAATATGAGTCATCTTATCTTCGACCTCAATGATTTTTGGACCATTATAAACCGAATATAATTATATTATAAAGTAATACTTTCACTCTTTCCTAAAGAGCCCCTCCTCTCCCTTATAAAAGGAGACCACTTCTACTCATTCCTCACACCTCTCAAGCCACTTGGCTCGTCCAAACTCTGCCCAACTAAGCTCCCCAAATCCCTCTCCTCCTCCTTGAAGCTTCCCCTTAGTCAGAAATCATTTCAAGAAGTCCTTTGGTTCCAACCAAAGTGAGTTACCTAAATTAAAGGTAACAATTTCTCTTAAAGTATTTTCATTTATTTTGCTTCTCCAACCCCCAAAATCTTTTTATTTCCCTTCTTTTGTAACAACAAAAGTATCCTCAATATACTAGGATGTTGTTATAAGAAGGATTCAAACTACACATTCACACAACTCCATCTAATGGATGATGAACATAATGTTTCTGTGGATGGCAAACTAACGCCTCACGAAACGATGATTGTTCAAATACATCTTACCGCCTCTCATGGTGGCCATTAGGATGGAACTGTAATTAAATATGATATTAATGATATATATTTTATATATAAGCTTCTGTAATTCCATTTTATTTCATACCATTATTCGTTTCATGTTGTATATACATACGATAATTTCATTTGAGGAAGTGCGGACTACCGCCCCCTTAAAATGATATGACTCGTTCATACCACACATGGAACGTATAAAGGATGGTGTTAATGAACTTAAGTAACATATATAAAATATTATATTATACTGTAATAGTAATATACCTAAGTATCATTTGGATTCAATTCTTTTAAAATAAAAATTAAATGGAAGTTGCGTTCGTGCGTACGTACGGACTACCGTCTCCACGAACGCGATGAGATTCATCCTCCATCGTATCCATTCAAGTATAATTATCATTTTATGATTTAAAAATGATGTTTAGGGACTTGATACCATTCTGGATTTGAATAATATACAACCTATCCTTTACAAACATGTCTTACGTAACAAAACATACAAAATAAAACAAGTAAGTTAACACCCGAAACAACGATAATACTAAGATATTATTATCAAATCAATATTAAAAGATCATATATGATATCATATTAATATATATGATTCTTGTATAATTTAATAACAATTATTTCACCATTATACAGGAGGTTAACCTACCCCAACCAAGGAAAAGTACAAGGTAAGGGATTTTCTTATCTCACTTTCAATTCCGTGAGATTTCCATTGTTCACCACTTAATTATTGCATGTGGTGTATGTGTACTGACCATGATTGTATTAATTGTGTAATATACTTTAATTTATGGGTATTTACATCATCATGGTATGATACTTCTTTCATGGGTGTATGTTTCGTAAGTTACCTAATCGATAAGGGAATTTGAGATTTCAATTTCCACTCATTTGGCTTTACACATATTTCATTGATTATATTACTCCAAGATTATGTGTGGAATCGCTATTCATTTGATTATGTCTTAATTTCCACTCCCATTTCTGTGGGTATACTTTTGATACACATAATCACTCCATTGGTAAATTCTCAAGTGATCGGTATGAACTTGATAAGAGTAATTTTAACTCAATCTCCATTTGTTGAGTTAAATATCCAATTTGTTGGTGTTGTTTCTACAAGAATATGTGTGAATATCCTTTGATTGTTTTACACTGAATATTCAATCATATTTAGTGTATTTATATTTTTCACACATAATTATGTCGTTGATTTATCCTTAACCTAAGGATACGGCCTTTATGAGAGATTTCATCTCAATTTACATTCAACTGAGACTTCTTTGTTGATATACACCAAATCACTTTTATGTGGTGTATATAATGTACTTTGACATAGTATATCATGAATCCCTTTATTCTCATGATATTACAAAGTTTTTATTACCTCAATTATTTGTATTCAAGTGTCTCTCTTTTGGTTAGAACCTCTAACCAAAATACCATTTTAAAATGTTTTAAAGACTTATTCTTCTATATCCTGCTCATTAATGTCCATGTTTTAAAAATGGTTTTAAGGATTTATTTATATGGACATTAAAGTTTTAAAATTAAAACTCCTTTTAAAAGTTTCAAAGTGGTATGGGACACTTTGATTCAAAAATCTATTTTTAAATGTCTTCTTGACAAATAGTGTGACTTTTAAATGTTTCAAGAAAAGGGGGATATTTCTCTCAAAAAGTTTTGATGATTATTTTCATCTATGTCAACATCCTTCATTATTCTTGATTATGGTTAATGTGATACAATAAAGTCTTCCATATTGTATCAAATGAGTTATGTTTGACCATGGATGTGCTATTTTTATACCATTCATGGTTTGTGGTAGAAGTATTGACATTTCGTATGCTATTTTTAATACGAATGTTTATGTTATGTTTAAACCTGTTCATATGAGGAATGCATTGGACTTAATAAGTGACGGGTGGAGCCCGCTATAGCTCCTCGATGCATCGGTAGGTCTCATGAGACAAACTAGCGTCTTGGCACAAGGCCTTGACAAAATATTATTTGTAGTCTTGGCACGAGGCCTTGGCTATGTGGTTATGATAGTCTGGCATTATGCATTCCATCATTATGAAAGTGGTTATTGATATTGCATGTGATCATTCGACTAGTATAATATCCATGTGAGTAAGTAAATGGCATTATTTCATTTTACCTTTTCCATTTTATGCTGAAGTTCAAGTTTAAAAGGCTTTTGTTTTAGTTATAAATTGCCTTAAGTGTTTATGCTTATTTATGAAAGCTTCTGCTATAATGTTATCCTTACTGAGCATCCGAGCTCACCCCTTTCAATGTTTTATTTTTTTTTCCAGGATTATGAAGAAGTAATTTATGAATGACCTGCAGGGATAGTATAAGGGGATATGAAGACAAGATGTTTTTTTTATGATATAATGTAAAAATTTATGGATGTATCTAGTTATTCCAAGGCTACTAAACTAATCGGTCTTTCGAGACTTGATCTTTCTCATGATCATGCCAATGTTACGAAGTAATGCACCGACTCTGGGTAGCTGGGGTCGGGGGTGTTACATTAATAAATAATTAGTGATGGTTTAAGAAAACACCGCTAATTTTTTTTTTAAAATCCTAGACACTTCTTCCTCCCCCCAAAACCCGACCCCCCATCCCCCAATCCTATAAAACTCTATCACCCTCATGAGACCGAGACCCCACCCCATCGCCGACACCCTTCTCCCTATCACTGCTAGCTAGATCTTCATCACTGTCTCCCCCACCCCACGAATACAAGACCCCTCCCACTCTTCCACCAAAACTAAAAAAACAAGGTCCCCACACATCAGACACCTTCTCCTCCTCATCATTGGGAGCCTACTCTATCAACATCCCCTTCACTCCCCCTCATGTTGGCCCCCTTCTCCTCCACATGTTTATTTGAGAAGTTTATCTATCCCTACTTTATATTGCTCGTATACAATGTTATTATTAGGGTTTTGTGGTGAATTATTGAGTGATCACTGATATGAGTGTTTATTCCACATTATGTTTATGTTTTATTTTTTTTCAATATTCCTGGAATATTAATTTAACCATACACATGGATGGATAAAACCATTTTGATGTTTGGGGTTGGGAAAGAAGAAACTTTTTATGCTTAATTTTTTTTATCAATAGAAAATATTTTTTTTGTTATTTTATTTCAGTTTTTGTGTTGTTATATTTAATTTAAAGTGATTTTTTAGTTGATATTTTACTCTTACTGGGGTGGGTGATAATATTTTTTCACCCCCACTTCATCTTGCTCATATAAAATGAAATGATTTGGGTTTTTTGGTGAAGTATTAAGCGACAAATGATATGAGTGTTGATCCCACATTGTGTTTTAATTGTATTTTTTTAATAAACTTGAGATATCAATGTTTATTGAATAAAATAAAAAATCAATAATATCTTCCTGGAAGTGAGTTAAATATCCCAAGATAGTTGAAATGAATTGATATCCCAAGAAAGTTTTGTTTTATGCTAAGGTTTGTATATGGTCAGAATAAACATCTTGGAATATCTTTTTAAAGTAAAGAATAAATGAAATTATGAAGGTTGAAAGTTGGGAGTTTATTATTTGGAGCTCCTAAGTCAATTAGTTAACTAATAAAATATTTAGATATGAGTATATGTTCTAGTATCTCAATGTTTCTATAATAATAATGATGTATAAAATGACCCTGGTTGAATCCTAAACCATGTGTATAATTAAAATAACTTATATAATCCAGTAATTCATAATGATAAAAGAATTTTAAGACCTTATTTGGAATGACAAGCTATGATGAAACATTTAGGAGTTATATAGAACAAGTAGATGATTATTTAAAAAATATTGACAATGAATGTGGACTAAAAGGGGAATTGACAATGAAATGATTTTATTAACTTTATACTAATGATTTGAACTTCCCATAATCACAACTATAGATAGATATTGTTATGATTTTTATTATTATGTAATAATAAAGTTCAATAATGTATTATGAGAATATGTGTAAAATATATGTTCAGGAACTATGATACATTATGATGATACACATTATGATATTCGTTACCTTATTCAATACTTTATGATGGTATAATAATATTTTTTTGGTTCTTTGAGTCTTACCATAAATGACCACAACGTTCAAAATATTAATATATTTTAATTCAACATGATTCTGATACCATTTTTAGAAATCTAAGGGTGTTTTAAACACTATTTATCACAAAAAATATATATATATTTTATTTGTGGATCGACTAAAATGTAAACAGAAAAAGCATAGAGAAAATTTACATTGGGAATATTATAATATTCATTATCTAAAACCAGACTTCAGTCTTCTTTTCAATCATAATAAGTGATGAGATCTTTGCAAACATGTGGGACAAGATTGTAAAGAAGACATTTTTCCTTTTTAGTCATGTTTCTTGGTGATCCATTCCTAAGAGTCCTATTTATAGGCCTCCAAGTCATTACACATCCTACATTCATAATACTCCCATCTTTCCATTTATTGGTCTATAAACACTCACCTCTATAAATTGTGTTTGTGGGATATTATGGTAGAATTTATGAATCAGAGAAATTAACTATCTATATTAATGATTGAATCAAAATCTAACAAAATCAGGTTATTTATTATTGTAACTATAAGTTACGATAGTGAAATATGAAATAATGAAGGTTTAATCTATTATAGGCATTTGTTAAGACCACACTTAGTAATAATGATTGTACAAGAAAATTTTTCAGTCTTGTTTTTTATGTCACATCTATAACATTATCAGTATTTTTTTTATGTCACATATGTTAGGTGGTTTTAAAACCAATATAGTTTGTTTGAGATTTAAAGTATGTAAATAAGGAAAAATAGAATGTGATATACATAAATAAAATCTCTTAGATCACCACTAGCAATACTATCCATGATTGATTTCTTTTTTTTTACTTTGAAGTTTTTATTACTTATAAGAATCTTCTTATAACTACTTGGGTTCTGTTTTTTTCACTCCCATTATCAATTTTCCTACCTATTAATACTTATATATTTTAATTTTTTTAATAAAATTTAGGTAAATCGTGATATGGATAAAATTTGGATCACATTATCGAGGAAAACACCCCAATATGATAAGGGTTTGGAGGAGTTTTTAGATTTTACAATTTCCAATAGATTCATTGATGGGAGAATAAGATGTCCATGTCCTAAATGTAAATTTATAATATGGATGAAGAGAGATGAAGTTCATGAGAACTTGAAATTAAAGAAATTCCCTACTCAATATTTATGATGGATTTGGCATGGAGAATCAAATGTTATAGAAAGTTTGATCACTGATGTCAATCGACATAATGAGATCCCAAATTCCTTGAAAATGGAAATTGAAATGAAGAACCTTATAAATGATGCATTCAACATTTAAAGTCACTAATATCAACATCAAAACATATCATAACAACCAGTTTAGGGTGATACAAATAAAAACTTCACAAGTGATGTTTTTGGGATTATAGGACATCCTGATCAAGATTGTAACAAATAATTGGATCCTCCTCTTTATTGTATGGAGACTAATGTAAGATAAAACATCTTTGAGCAGACAAATACGTTTCATTGTTTAGTTGACAATGGAAATAAAGAGTTGTTTAGTAGATGTTTGAAATATTCAAAACATTCTTTTCTGCTGATGTTGTAACATATCAAAGGCCTATGTGGAATTACAAATAAGGCAATTTCCCTGATATTGGAATTGTTTCATGATACATTTCCTGAAGAATGGATCCCTTTTTATTTTTATGATATGAAAAAAGATGTTAACAAGCTTGGTATGTATTATACAAAAATACAAGCATGTCCCAATGATTTTATGATTTATTAGGGAGAGGATTCAAGCAGACATGATTGACAAAAAATTTCTTCATCTAGATGGTAGTAAATGGGTTATTTTGGAAGTCTAAATAAATGAAATATCATGAAGAAGAAGAAAAGGAACACACCTGAAAAGGTTTTGAATTACATTCCTTTAAAGCCTCTATTTCGAAGATTATTCATATCACCAAAAACCACCCAACAATTGAAGTGAAATTTTGTAGATAATAACAATGATGGGTTAATGAGACATCCAAAAGATTCACAATAATGGAAGAAATTTGATTCATTACATCCATATTTCTCATCTGATCCTAGGAATGTTCTATTGGGATTGGATTATAATTGATTCAACCCATTTGGGAATTTGAGCACCAATTATAGCATTTGGCCGGTTGTTTTGATCTCTAATAATATGAATTTTTATATGTGTATGTATCAAACATATTTTATCATTTAGATGATTATTCTTGGAAAAAAATTCATGTAAATGATATTTATGTATACATAAAACCTTTAATTGAATAATTACAGGAGTTCTTGAGCAACTGTGTTGAGACATATGATGCATATTCTAGAAGAATGTTCAAAATTCAAGATACTCTGATGTGGAACATTCACGAATTCCCTAGAATTTGGAAAAAAGGTGGTAGAAACACTTAAATAGGTTGGTATTTTCCTCTTTTTAACTTTTATTTTGAGCCAGAATGACTACCTGACAATAGAAAATGCTGCTTCTTGTGTCATCGAAGATTTATCGATGCATCTCATATATTTCGGTTGAATAACTCAAAATTCAATGGTTCTATTGATAGTAGACCACCTAAAAAGTTTTTAATAGGTTCTAAAATATTTCCACAACTTGGAAATGTTGAAATAGAATTTTGGAAGGTTTATCATTTGAATAAGAGCGGGAAATGAGTTCTAAGTGAATCTTCAAGTGAAATTCGAACGCAACAATAGAAGAAAAAAAGTTTATTGTTCAAACTCCCATATTGTTAATTTAATTTATTGTGGAATAATATTAATGTGAAGTATAATAAGAAGAATTTTTGTTATAATTTGATCTTTATATTGCTTAATGAGCATGGAAAATCGAAGGATTTTCTCAATTCTTGGAAGGACATTGAAGTAATGAACATAAAGCGTGATCTCTGGATAGATGAGAATGGAAAGTATGCTTTGACTAGTTTTGAAATGAAAAATAGGGATAAAGATACATTTATTAAAATTTTAAAATAGTTGATGGTACTTGATGGGTATTCAAGTAACATATCAAGGTGTGTTGACTTAAATCATCACATGTTACATTGATTGAAAAGGCATGATCCACATATTTTTTATACTATTTACTACCAATGGAGTTGAATACATTATTACTAGAAAAGGTTACTACTCTTGTACTCCAATTTTTTACATTCTTTAGAAAACCATGAGAGATAAATATATAACCATTTGAGCTTGAAAACATTTAGTAGATATTTTTATTGACACTTTTTGAAATAGTGATGATATTTCCTCCATTTTTTTATTATCATGATGCATTTAACTGTTAATTTGGTTAAGGAAGATAAATTAGGAGGTCCCATACATTATCTATGAATGTATCTAATTGAGAGTTACTCTATTTATATAGTTTTCATTTAATTAAGAAATTATTGGCACATCATTAAATTCACAATTATGTTTATTTTTTTCACAGATATCATGGGCATTTGAAATCGTACATGAAAAATAAATCTCAAGCTGAAGGCTATATTTTTTAAGGATATATGGAAGAGGAGTGTATTACCTTTTTTTATAGATACATTAATGATATTGAGACAATATTAAATCAATTTGGATATGTTTATGACACATCAACTCAATCTCAACTACATGGTAAATCCGAAATATTTACTACTATTGGCCGATCAGTTAGGAGGAGCTCAATTGTTACACTGACAGAAACAAAATTATCACAAGCACATAGATATGTGATTATTAATAGTGAAATTTTAGATCCATTTATTGAAGAGTTTAGGATACAAACAAAGAGACGAATGAGCAACCAATCACGAAATAAGTAAGGTATAACAAAAGCTCTTTATAAATATCTTGTAGAATGGTTTGGATGACGTGTATGTTAAAAAATATTGTAATTAATATTGATATTAGGTTGAAACATATATTTTATAAATATAATAATGTATATTACTTTTTTTGGATCATAAATACTGATACTCAAGTTGATTTGTAAGAATATTTTAAGTTTTATTCTTGAGGTGCTATAAAACAGGCGAGAAAGTTTGATGCTTACAATGTGAATGGATTTAAATTTCATACAGTCAATCGGGAAGAGGGTTTTAAAACATAGAATAGTGGTATATTTACATTTTATAAAGTGGGATACTATAGAATGTTTATTGATGTTATCAAATTAACATCCATGGGAATATTTGAGTTTTTTTTATTCAAATGAAATTGGTTCGATTTTATTATGGGTGTTAAAAGTGATTCCTTGTAATTTACTTATGTGAACTTATATTTCTTGATGTATTTTGGTAACTATGATTAAATGATACATATATGTTATATTTTAAATAAAATATGGTATATTATGTGAATGTCGTTGCAAATGAAGGATGGAGTGTAGTTGATCATGTAAAACAAAGAGACTTGTATGATATGGGTGATGAAGTGAAAGATTTGACCACTGATATTGAATCCCATAAAAAATAAGAAGTGAACTTATTTTTACATCATGATATTGAATATATTAGTATTTCATGGGTGGATGAAGTAGATGAACTAATAATAGAGTAGGAAAACATCATTATTGAAGGAGAAACTGATTGTATGTGTAGTCATCCATTCATTTATCAACCACTTATTTCATTTGTGCAGTTATTCATTATCATAGTTATGTATATTTTTTTTGTCAGTACTGTGCATCTGTTATCATTTATATTTTTTTGGCATTAATTTTTTGAAATATATATTATAAAGTTAATTTTATTTGATTAAATGATAGGAATACCAAGAAGGAAGTGTTATATTGATACCATTTGACCATCAACTGATGTTCCATTGACCATACCTATTGATGATGATTAGTTTGTCTCCCTCCCTATAGAATATAAAACACCATCTTATTTCCTCCTACACCATCTCTCACACCCTTCATCAGCATCCCATCAGTAGCTCAATAGACTCCTCCCCATTCAGAAGCCTCAAAATCGAAGAAACATGAACCTCTTGGTTCTTCATGGGGATATTAGAGGGTGACTGTTATAGGTATAAATTTTAATAAGAATAAAAATACGAAAAGTTAATATATCTCGAATTTAAAATAACTAAATATATTTGTCCCATTTTACATCTATGGGGTCCATAGAGATGACTCCATGGGATTATTTGGACAGATTCTAAGCGAGTTGGTGGAAAATCCAGTTACCCTTATGATTACGTATGATGATTGGAGGCATATTCCATTATCTTGGAAAATAATGTTTTTTATTAATAGATAAAGGTAATTTTAAAACATTATATTTTTATTGAATGTAATTATATTATTAAATTCTAATATTTTCAAAATGAATCTATTTATAGAATGCATTGGTTGATTTATATCAAAAGACGACCAGATCTATCCCTCGGTGATCTTTCATCGATGAATTGTGGTGAGCAGGTAAATCACACAAATTCAAAATCATTATTTCAAAAAATGTTATTGTTTTTTATGTTTAATTATAAATATACAACACTGTTTAATTTAAAATATAATTTTCTTACAGGTTCCAGTAGTAGGAAGTAGAGATGGAGATGGAGATGGAGATAAAGATGGAGATGGAGATGGAGAGGGTGATGAGAAGAGTTTATCTGGTAGTGATTAGTGGTATTTTTATTGTCTTGGAATAATATGGAATGAGAGGGTTTGTGGATGTACAATTTTTGACATAGATTTGAAACCAATTATGGTTTGGTGTAAATTAATATAATTGTTTTTTCATTCTATATTTGTTATATATGTTTTATTTTGTGTGATTATGATAGGAATTTTTTTGTGCTATTTAAAGGTAATACACTTGGATTGAATTTGTTTTTTTCTAGGCTAGTTCTGGGGATTAAAAATATTTATATGGAATTTTTTTAAATAAACATTTAGTTTTGGTTTAAACCTCTACTAATATAGAATTTTTTTTCATAGCGGTTAAAACGACCACTATAAGATAATGTTTTTTTACAGTAGTTTCAATCATTTTAGTAGAAGATTTTAGGGGGAAATTATTGGAATTCAGTGGTGGTTTTAATCACCATGAAATCATAATTATTGTTTTCCTAGAAGACCACCTCTAAAATGAAAATAATCACCACTAAATATCTGTTCTATGATTCTTACCATAAACAACCGCCTATTGGATGCCGACACCAGATTTAGTGGTTGTTTTTTAAAAATGTCACTGAACCATGTAGTGGTGGTTTAAACTACCGAAAAATACAAAAAAAATGATTCTTCTAATCAAGAATATTATTGTAGTTTTTCACTCATTTTTTCATTATATTGGGTTATTTTTTCAATTTTAGTGGGATTGTATTTGAACCTTTTATTTTTTACTAATTGTTATACTATTAAGTGGAATAGATGTAATGTATGCATTTATTGTAGGAATTGATTACCTTTCCTCATTATATAGGTGTATTTAGATGCATTCATGTGTATAGTTACTATAGGATAAGGCCTCCCATGAGTGTGATATTCCTACTTTGTGGTAGTTGCTGGACCATGCCCTATTGGAAGTGATCTTGGGGTGCCCTTTTCAGCTTACCATTATCGAAGAGGTCCCCAATGGGTTTGGTCATGACACATTCATAAATAAAATGAATATGTGTGGTGAATATAAAATATTTAAATCATGGTTATGCTTTGAGTACAATCAAATAGAACAAGAATGTTAAATAGAAAATGATTTCAGTCATTGAGATAAATTTTCAAATCCCTCAAAGACAATATAAATTAACTAAATGCCTTCTATTGCTTGAATTTTGACATAATAGATTGATTGAGGTGCTCATTAACCATATTTAAGGGATACTCATACTACCAAGGATTTATTATGAGAGTGGTGGGTCGATGTAACAAATTGTTTTAGTAATGAAGTATCCATGGCCATCCTTTTTCATATTTGGGGGTAAAAAATGAACAATTAAAGGTAATAATTTTAATTAGAAGTGATTCCACTCAATATATTAAGGATCCATGAATTAATGAATTTGGTCAACAAAAAAACTATCATAGGCTCTAATAATAGTTGTAATTCCATAGCTTAATCTATGAAAAGATGTTTATAGATCCTTTCCAATATAATACTCAAGTGACTGAGTATTCTAAACCTAGTTGTTAAGGGATGCTAGGATTTGATATAACAGTGGGATAAATTTTAAAATTAATAATTTTAAAATTTTATTTTATAATCTAGATAAATTAATAGTATGATAAAGTTGATTGGTTGTAGTTAAAATGGACACCATCACCACCAATAAAATTTCAACACATTGAATATTGGATAAAGAAAATATCAGGAATGGAAATATTTTCCATGAGTGCTACAAGCATTTGAACATAGTAATATGACAATAGAGTAAGCTTTATGTGATGGAATCCCCACTTTCTAGTCATCCCCCTCAAGGAGAAAGAAATGAAAATAAAGATAAATACAAGAATAATGTGGATGATGTACTAAATGTCCAATGTGTCATGATTTCATCTATGACTAGTGAGGTATAGAAAATTCATGAGGATAGAGATTCCTATAAGATGTTATCTCACCTCAAAGAGTTATACTAGGACATATCTCAACAAGAAAGATATGAGATATATAGTTCACTGTATAGGTTCATGCTAGAATAATGGAATCAGGAAGTCCCTCTTATACTCAAGATTATTTGGTACATTGATAAAATAAAACCCCTTAGGTTCAAATTGAACAAAAAATTAGTAACCAATCTCATTATTTCCTATTTAATGCCTAAGTTATCAACTTTCAATTTTAAGTTTAATATGAATAAGTAAACCCAAGATTTATTATATTTAGTTCACCATGATGGTATGGATATTAAGAATTCCAATATTTAATACTAATAGTGAAATAGAGAAGGAAAGATACGGATAAGGTTCCAAAGGCTAAGTCTAAGTAAATGTCATTGATAAACAAAACCTCTAAGAAGATAAAGATACAAAGGGGGAGAAATTAATAAGAGGTAGTTTTCTTTTCATGCCGAAATAAACTAGATTGAAATAATAATTTCAAATTTGGAAAGAAGATCCAAGGTGATACTTCTATTTTAGGTATATTTGTTTTTTTAATTTGGGGTTGTAGGATTTTTTTTTGAAATGATGGACCTCTTTTTTTGGGTATGGGAAACCCATTACATGGTTGATATACTTAGTGGGAATTAAATCCCATTACATGGTCCTAAAGGACTATATTTTTTTACCAAATTCCCTTCGGTAAATAGTATATCTATAGTACCAGTGCTGCTATAGTACCTACTATAGTAATACCGCCGCTACAGTTTCTGATATAGTGCCCACCACTTATATAGTGTCTTCAGTTCTACATTTCTGCTATAGTGGTTCCCCAATAACCTGCAACCAATGAGTGTTGAACCCCCCAACCTTAATGTAGCATCATAGGATGCATACCACTAATCCAAAACTCAAATAAAAGGTATATTTTTCATTTAATTTAATCCTTATATAACTACAAGTTGGGTTTTGGATATTGCATGTGGATCAAAAATTTTTATTCAAATATAGAAACCAAGTAAATTCAATACAATTGAAAATGGTAAAGTTAATCTCTAAGAAAAAATTGGTGTGAGACTAGAGGTATTATTAATGGGATATTATCATCTTAATTTTCATAGAGAATGGTTATTGTAGTAAATAATTGTTATTGTGTACCATATATTACTAGAAACATAATATCAATATTGATTTTAGGCACTATGGGATTTTATTTCATGTTTGGAAATAAATGTTGTCTTATGAATAAGGAAAATATATTTTATGTTAAGAAACATCTTAATAATGGATTGTATATATATGAACTATATATTCTAGTTTTGGAAATCAATGAAAAATCTAGTGAGAATATATCATATCCTACACACCTATGGAACTTTAGACTATGTCATATAAATGGAAATCATTTAGGAAACCAACATCAAGTTGGGTATTTAGACTATATTGAGTTAAAACCCTTGAATGCATAAAAAATTTGTTTACATGCTAAAATAAAAAAAACCACCTTTTAGTGGTAAAAGATAAAGAGGCAAAGAAATACTAGAGTTGGTTCATACTGATGTATGTGGTCCGTTTCAAGTAGAGGTAAGGGGTGGTTTCTCTTACTTCATTACTTTTACCAATGATTATAGTAGATATGGATATATATATTATTGATTAATAATTTAGATTCCTTTAGACTGTTTAAGGAGTATTAGAATGAATTTGAGAATTATCTTGGTAAAAAGACTAAGAAGCTCCACTCAGACCCTGATGGGGAATTTCTAATCCAACCATTCTTTAATCACTTAATAGAGAGTGGGAGAGTCTTTTAGCTCAGTCCTACTTATATAACTTAGTGGAATGGTGTTACTGAAAGGGATAATCATTCCTTTATTTACATGATAATATCAATGATGAGTCATATAAATCTAACATTATACATTTGGGGATATGCATTGTAAACTATAGAATATACACTAAACCGAGTACCAACTAAGAATTATCCCTAAAAATTCTTTCAACGAATGTGCCTCACGAGCCCTCATCTTTTCAAAAGTTTTTTCCCGTTACCTCCTCGTCGGCTGGTCCGTCGTCTACTTCTCCGGCACCTTCGATCTTCGATCTCAGGACAGTACTGCCGGCAATTGGGCACTCGTCCCTGCTTCCGTCTTCCTCTCAGAGCTTCCCCTCCTCCAAAGAGGTGCTCTGTGGATCTTCCTTTCATCAGGCGTGTTCCCCGGCGCTCTGATCGGTTTCTCCGATGGTTTGTCGGGAGGGTTACTCTGCCTCATTGGAGGTTTCTTCTTCGGATTTCTTAAAGGCTTCGGAGGATCTAAAGTGGACTCTCATGGCTCACTTTGGGTCATCTATCCCACCCCTTGCGTCCTTCAGGCGGTTCATGGAGTCCTGGGGGCTTCAATCGCTGGATCACATCTCTATCCTCCAGCGCCAATCCTTTTGCCTCAATTTTGGGTCGCAAGCGGACTTCATCCTGGCCTGGTTCAAGGCTCCTCACTGTTGGGGTTGGTGGTATTTCAGTCTGGAAAAATGGTCCATGGAGGCTCACAGGGGCAAGGAGTGTCCCCAAGTAGTTGTGTGGATCTGCATGCCGGATCTCCCTCTTCCTTTCCAGTCTGATGCTTTCCTCAAAGGCATTGGTGACTCACTTGGGGTGTTCCTCTGCTCAGACGACCATACTATCAGGGGAGAAGCAGTTGTGGTGGCCAAAATCTGCGTTGAGCTCGATCTTTCACAACCCATCCTGGAGAAGCTGACTATGAAGGTGCAGGGTTATTTTGAATGGACTCAGGAGATCTCTTACCTGGTGTTTCCTGGGTACTTCTTAGCTTGCCTTCTTCAGGGGCACTCTTTACAGATCTGCAGGAAACGTCCCTTGGCGTCTCGTCATTGCACCCATCTTGGGTCGCCTGAGCCTATTCCCACGGTGGCCAAGGATTCTTCTTCATGTGTCTCTTACGAGATGCATGAGAAGGGTCCCTTTCATGAAGAAAATGGTTTGATCTCCTCTTCCTATGGATATTTATTTTTGTTTTCAGATCATCGAGCTATTTTTTCCTTCCTACCTCGAGTCTAGTGTAGAAGCTCTATTATGGTCTCTTTGTTTCCTGCTAGTTTTCTACATGTGCTTTTGGCTTCTAACTGGATGTGGGAAGGTAGTATTATTGATCATTTTATTAGACCGTCTAGATGGATTCAGGTTCTCTCTATCTCTGTTCCCCTGCTTTCAGAACTTCATGCTTTTCCATGCATGCATGCGGAACCATGTCCTGGTGATTTGGTGCAGGATCAAGCTGTGGGGGGGGTAGTTTTCAGGATATTTTTTCGTGACTTCCGGATGCTGGGGAGGTGATTCCTCCAGTCTCAGTGCCCGAACCCCTACCAAATGCTGTCAAAGCCAGAGTCTCACTTTCTTCTCCTTGATTGCATCAGCCTCCCTCTGCATTGCCAGACCAGAGTCCAGGCATGTGTACCATGTTTGGCCAGAAGCTGAAACAGCAACAAGACCAGTTCCCCCCATCTTCTCCTCTCTACAAGGGCCTTTTGTCTGAGTCCAAATCTATACATTCTCTTATCAATTTTTAATGTCCTCTTTTGGAACTCTCAGGGTCTACGGGCCCGAGCCAAATTCGATTTTCTTTCCATTGAAATCTCCAGCAACTCGGTGTACTTGTTAGCAATCCTTGATTCCAAGTTGGCTTCAAAAAAAAATCCAGGAGTATGCTCTTCACTTCAAAACCCACGGCTACATGCACGTGAATCCTCCAAACTCTCAAATTTGGATTTTATGTAAGGATCATATCAAAGTCGAGTTGCTTAGTGCATCAGACCAATACCTGTGTACAAAGGACTCCTTTAGTTCCCATGAGGTCTCTTTTTCTTTCATCTACGCCAAGTGAAGCACCATGGATAGATAATAACATTGGTGGTACTTGTAGGATATCATCTATGATAACATTCCATGGGTCATCAGGGGCGATTTTAACATTATGGCTAACCCGGGGGAATAGCAGGGTGGTGCGTTCCCCAAGAGTGAAAATCAGTCCTTTGTTTTGTTTATTGCTAGAAGCGGCCTCCTAGATGTGGGCTTCGAAGGTGATCATTTCACTTGGTGTAATAACCAATGGGGGGGAAGGCGCACCTGGTGACACCTTGATAGGTGCTTGCTTAATGAAGCAGCCATTTCCATTTTCTCCATCACTAAAGTTTCTCACCTGGTATGATGGCTCTTGGATCATTCCCCACTGCTCCTCAGTATGGGGTCCAGATCCTTACGGAAAGATCAACCCCAATTCTCGAAGACATGGGCCGAGGACTCTGGTTTCTTCAACCTGGTCCATGACATTTGGTCACTCTCTTACTCAGGGAACCCGTGGATCTCCATCTTTAAGAAACTCAAGCGACATAAGACTCATCTTGGTAGCTAGAGGAGATCCATCTCTGGCCACGATCGGGATCTCCATAGGCTTAGTGGGGAGGTGGAGTGCATGGAGACCTGCCTTGAACAGGGATGGGATGAAGCTCTGTTTAGTGAGCTTAGATCCATGAAATATCCCTTATCCGAGATCCTCATGAGGTAGGAGCGGTTGACTAGAGAGAGTGCCATGGTTCGCTGGCTTCACGGAGGTGATAGAAACACAATTTTTTTTCATACTTGTATCAAAGAAAGAAGAAGAGGTCACCGTCCTAATATTCTCAGAGGGGATGGTTCCTTCTCCAATGATCAGGATGATATAGGAGGAATGCTTCATGATAATCTCAAAGAGATTCTGGCTATCCCTAACTCTAAATTCCATGCAGGCTATCCAAGTGTGCCAGTGGAGTTTTTTGAGGATATCCCTGCCTGTGTTTCCCGGGAAAATGATGAGAACTTGAGAAGAATTCTTGATGATGAGGAGGTGCGTGAGGAGGTCTGGTCATTCAACCAGGATAGCGTTCCAAGGACAGATGACTTTCCAGGTTCCTTCTATAGGCTGGAATGGGACATTGTTAAAGGGGACGTGATTCATGCACTGCAAGACTATTTTAGGGGATAGAACCTGCCGCGTGTTTCGTTTGCTGCTAAGAAGGTCTTCCTCCCAAAATTTGGAAATCCCCAATCCATAAATCCGTATCGGGAAATCATCAAGTGTAACTTCCCTTATAAGGTTCTCACTAGTATCAGCAACAGGAGGATGGCAATGTACTTGGACTCTTGGTTGGCCCTGAAGAAACATGGTTTTATCAAAGGTCGATTCATTCAGGGGAAATTGGCCTCACACATGAAATGACCAGTGAAATAAACCACAATATATTTGGTGGTAACTTGATTGTGAATTTGGAAATGAGAAAGGCCTTAGAACGGATGTAATAGAGCTTTTTTCTCAAGGTTTTTTCCATCATGGGTTTCTCTCACAAGACTAGAGATCTTTTGTTCCGCTGCTTCAGTTCGGCTTGGATCTCATCCTCGTTCATGGGGAAACAGTTTGGATTCTTCAAGGCCTGACATAGCCTCAGAAAAGGTGACCCCCTTTCCACCACCATTTTCATCATCTCTCAAATTTCATTTAGTCACTCTGTCAATTGGGGTATCCATGTTGGCAAGGTCACCCCTACAAGAACTGCTATAATTCCTTGAGTATTTTGCACCTGATGTTTGCTGATGAATCCATCTTGTTCTGAAATGGTAGTAGGAGATCGGTGAAGGGATTATACAACATTATTGAGGAGTACTTTCAATGTAGTGGATAGAAGGTGAACATGGAGAAAATCATGTATTACACTACCAAGAAGATCTTTGGGTGGAGGGAATTTAATCTTGATGCCAGTCTGAACATGAAGAGGGGTAAATTTCCCATGGAGTATCTTGGAGCTCCAATAATTCTATACTCTCCTAGATTCCATAATTTTGATAGTCTTTCCAACAAGATCCTGGGTCGTATCTTCAACTTGATGAACAAACTTCTTTCCTTTGGCATCCATATTGCGCTTATGAATCGTGTTCTTGTTTCCATCCCCATGCATGTGCTCTCCACCCTGAAGGTTCCTAAATCCGTTATTTTCAATCTGGAAAGAATCACGGTATCCTTTTTTGGGATGGGAAAATGGAGGGTCATTTCCAATGGATTTCAGGGAACGCATGTCAAGATCTATCCAGAAAGGCGGCATCAACTTGAGGAGTGTTCACAACACAATACAGGTGCTTCATGCCATGTTCGTGTGGGATTCCTTGGTTGGCCATTCTTTATGGGGAAGGTCCATGCATGGTAGTTATGTCTGTGACTTGAATTTGAAGAGGCATCACCCCTCCACACTTTGGAATTTGGTTCACCCTCACATAGATCTGTTGCGTTGCCACTCGAAGTGGATCATGGGTAGAGGTGATTTAAACTTCTGGATCCATGATTGGGGTGACGGCTGGCTGTGGTTCCCAGGCTGCCCTGCTCCTTTAATTTCTTTCCAAGAGGCATCTCGTTACCCTCTTTTTCTCTAGGCAGTTCTGAATGAAAGCCAACATTAATCCTTAAATAACATCATGACCAGTGAGGAGCTAGATGACCTGATCTTCTCTACCTCTCCTTCAGGCTCATTTTCTATTAAGGACTTCTGGTGGCTGAGATCGGCTCCAACTAGGGGTGATAAATTGGGGGAGATGTTGTGGTGTAAGGAGGGGCCATCAAAGATAATTTTTTTGCATTGGAGGGTGCGTCACAATGCCTTGCCCACTGACGACAGTATTCAATGCCTCAGAATTAGCCTTTCCTCACGGTGTTGGTGCTGCAACCATCCTCAAATTTAATTTGTCAGTCATCTTTTTCTGGGCAGTGACTGGGCATGAAAACTATGGCATTTTTCTGGTCTCCCTTCTAGTGAACAACATGAAAATGTTGTGCTAAAAAACACTCTCTCCTCTTGGCTCATGGGTTCGGGGGTGCAAGGGTCGGAGAGGCTTGGACGTGTGCTGATTATTCTGGCAGGGTGTTGGACAATATGGAAGGCAAGGAATGATGCTCGTCACTACAACTTTCCATGCATTCTCACCAACACTGTTTTCAAGATGAGGAACACCCTCCTAGACTTGGTTAGACTGTGTAAGGGTTGCACAAATGCACCTTCAATCAGGAGGTTTAAGACAGCTCTAGTCATTTCCAACCAGGTGAGCACGCAGGGGCAGGGGCATTGGGTGCACTGTCTTCCTCCAAGCGAAGGTTTGAAACTCAACATGGATGGATCTCTTCTTAATGGAATGATATGAGGAGGAGGGGTTGTTCGGGACCGTAGGGGTTCCATCATTGCTGCATTCTCAGCCTGCTTTGGCGAGGGTGACGTTCTTCAGGCGAAAACAATGGCCATGATCACCGGGCCTGAATTATGTGAACAAAGGCGCATCAGCCAGGAACAGGTGGAGACAGACTCCCTTACCCTTTATAATGTTCTTTTAAGGAAGTTCAAGGGCCTATGGAATATAAATTATTGTATCAGAAAATGCAACATTTTCTTGGGTGCAAGCACCGAAATTTCCCACACGTGGCGGGAGGGGAACATGGTGGCGTACTTTTTAGCCTATAAGGCTCCTTCGGATCAAGGAACTACCTAATTCTTGAGCCTGGGTTCCTTTCCCCTTGAGGGGGTCCATTTCATTGTTAATGATGATCTCAGTATCCATTACTTTCAGCCCTGTGACTCTTCTTTTGTCTGGCCTTTCGGTCTCTTAATAATCAATAAAAATGTTTATTTTCAGGTCAGGAGTACCAACTATTGCAGTAGATGAGATTCCATTTGAGTTTTGGTATAGAAAGACATCATGTATATCAAAAATATTTTTCAATACTATGCCTAATGAAAAACTAGTATCTCAGAGAAAAAAATTCATGTTTATAGGTTTTCTAAGGAAACTAAAAGATATTACATATATACCCTTTATATTGAAAATAAAGTGTGGAAATACATGATATATTTCTAGAATAAGAACATATCTTCAATAAAAATAGTGAGAGAAAGATTAAATTTAGTGAATTTAATTCATTATATGTACAATATTTGGTATAGGAATAATTTATAACAGTGAAAATGGTAGATAAAGAAGTTCTGAGACATAATAACCACATAGGTCTACTAGAATGATTATAGAACCCAAGAGATATAGTTTTATTATCACTAAGTTAGGTGACATATTACCCTTAGATAATGATAAAATTAAAATATTCAAGTAAGAAGTAGATGAAGGTGATGATACTAAATGTAAAGATTCCATGTATTTTGAAATGGAATCCATGTACCAAAATCAATTTTAGATTTTTGTTGAGCCACCAGCTGATGAAAAACCTATTGGTTTAAATGTCTAATCAAGAAAAAGATAGACATAGATATAAAAGTAAGCATATATAAGAGATTATTGGTTACAAAAGGTTTTGGGAAATTTCAAGGCATTGGATATGATGAAACATTCTCACCAGTCACAATGCCAAAATCTATCAAAATATTACCTGTAAAATTAACTTTCCCTGATTATGAAATATGGAAAATGGGAATCAAAACTGATTTTTAAAATGGAAAGTTGGTTAAATGCATCTATATGACGTAACATAAGGATTTTATTATGTCAAAGAGTGCCAATAAATTATATAAGATACAAAGATACGTATATGGGTCAAGGTAGGTATCACAGTTATGGAATATTTATTTTGATGATTCCATAGGAGAAATTGGTTTTATTAAGAATGACATCAACCCATGTGTTTATAACAAGGTTAATATGAATGCCATTGTTTTCCTAGTATTGTATGATGATGAAATATTAATCATGGGAAATGAATGAAATGTATTATATTTAGTGAATGCGTGGTTAAATTAATACTTCTCTATGAATTAATTAGGTGAAGTGTAACGACCCTATTTTTTATAAATAAAATTTCACTTATGAATTAATTAAATTTATTACTACAAAATATGGATATAGAAAACACATGAAATTATTTTATTTTATTATAACCAATTGGATTTAAAATACCATTAATTATCATTACCATTGATAATATATTCATTTAATAATTATCACATGATTACTATACATATAGGGTTTTAACAAATACAATTGACATAAGAAAAGGAAGTGATGGCCCCAACCAATAGGGTCATACCCTATGAAGACCATTTATTAGAGATTCCAAGGGAGATAGAATCACTGGAATTTCCCTCAACCAATCCCATGATGAGATCAAACAACTTAATCATGTGTGAAATTACTTAAGGGATAAGTTCAAGTTCATTGAGATCATGACCCAAACTGTGAACGCTGAAGAACCCCATGAAAATATAACCATTGCATACCTTACTCTTAGGGATTTTCCTTGTGTATTAAATGGATATGTATCAAGACCCTAGAAATATGAATGTATATATTATTTTTTATAGAATAATTAATATAATTTCATTGTATTATTTTTTAATTTATAAATGATTTTTATTTTTATATAATAAAACAAAAAAGATATTTTTTGGGGTAATATTCAAATTAAATAAAGGAATTTATTTTGATGAATTAATGAATTTTTAAAATAAATAATATTTTATATATTATTATTTTTAAATAATTTTTATTAAATATGAATTATTAAATAATTTTTTGAAGTCAAATGTAATTTTTATAAGGGTTAAAAAAATACTATTGTCAATAAACCCATCATTCATTAAAAAAATTTAATTTTTTTAAAAGTGAAAATTCACATATTTATAATATTATTTATATTAAAATAATATTATAATTTTAATAATAACATTGAAATTATCCAATGGTTAATTTTTCATAATTTTCTAAGATAGTCGAATTTTCGGGTAAAAATTAAAAACTGTATAAATATACTTTGGGTATTATAACATCATAATGACCCAAATGTGTTGTAATAAATACTATAAAAGGTATCTAAGAAAAAATATATTTTTTACCTTTAAAATAATGATATTTTATGTTTATTTGAATAATTTTATAATGTCCTTATGGATTCTACAAAACCATTAATATATTTTATGGTTTTAAAACCAGTTATTTTAGAGTATGATTCACCTCCACATAATAAAGGGAATTATTTTACTAAGTTTTTACCTGGTCAGATAAAATAATTAAAACCACTCCCACTTGGAAGAAAATATGGGAAAAACCAGGGGAAGGTTTTTGGTTTTGGTTAGTTTATTATACAGAGTCCAAAACATAAGTTTGAGAAATAATAAAGAAATCCCCACTCATTTCCTATATAAAAACACGCAATATCCCATTTATATTCAATAAAAATCCTTGGTTAATGTTATTAATCTTTCCAAAACTCTCTCTATTCCTCCCATGGAACAACCAATCTCTTAAAAAGTCTTTTCCAAGCATTTGGAGTCACACACTTAGGTAAGGAATCTTTTCCTTTCTCCTCTTTATTAAAATATCTTCATTATTTATGTATTGTTTATTAATTTAATTATAATTGGATATGTTATTCCATATCCCCCTTAAATTAAAATTTATGTCTAAATGGTGAGATACCCGTTTCTCTCACATGACCCCATTTTATAAATTTTTAAGTGACGTCGTTATGCTGCTGAAATATTACATCGATTTTCCATACCAAAAAAATTGTAGTGAATACCATACCCATTTCCTATCAAAGGTATTAACCTTTATAAACATATAAAAATTTTAATTATTACTTGTATTTATTCCACACTCATTGATTTTGGAATAAAATATCATGATTAATGAATCCATGTATATGATCTATATGGCACACTTAAGAATGAGAATGAAATGAAAGTGACTTGTGCGCCAGGAATTATATAGCACTTCATTGAATTGAGTATTTTTTAGTTTCATGAAACATAATTTTGGGATAGGGAGTGAACTTTATTCCTTTATGGTAATTTTTACATCATTATGTCTTGATGTTATCCTTGACCTATGTTTATGATGCAGTGTTTTAAGTTGTTGCCACATTTCCCATGTTATGATTATGATGTTATATCATGTATCATTGTTCATGTTTATGATTCATACTTATTTTATTCCCCATTTATATGACTATAGTCTAACATGTATCACCTTATTCCATGTTTATTCCCTTACTGGGATTTATATCTCACCCCTTTCTTATGTATGTCCCTAGATTATCCCATGTAGTTTTAGTGTGAGCATATTAAGGAAGTTTTCAATAATGATGATGTTTTTATTATTTTAAATTGTTATTTAATGTACCCAATTCTTAACAATACTAGAATTATTGATCCTAAAAGTTTTATTAAGTGTAATATTATGAAATAAATCATGATTTAAATTTTAATAAAGAGTATGGCTGTAAAAGTTGGTATCAAAGGAAAAGTTTAGTTATTTTTGGGATTATGATTAGAAAAATATAGAGAAATACTTAGGTATTAAACTAAATATAATAAAACATTACTATATTTTGTTAAGTATATATTAATTGTATTATTAATATAATACATCCCTATCTGTATACTATAAGTGGACATGGTTCTGGTACATATGTACCTAGGGGTGACAACTCTGACAAGGTGTTCCAGGCCCGACTCAGTGTAACCTGGTACACGAAAATGGCTCTTACTCTATACCTTTTTTGATACTCTAAGGGGATATTATTTGATAAATTTATAAGTTCAATATAAAAAATCATTAAAAGAATGAAATAATTACCATAAAAAATTTGTTAGAAAATAGATCATGCATAACATATATTGAATCTCAGAAATTCATAAGTTATGAAAAAAATTTAAGTTATAAGTTATCCATTTAATTTCATTAAATTATAATTTTCTTCTTTAATCATTTAAGAATACACATCCCCAATTTTCCTTTTATTATAACTAATGGCCATAAGTAGTAGGAATCTCATAAATAATCAATATTAACGACCATGTGATGAATTCCCCAATGAGATGCCCAAACTAATGGGAGTAGGAATCAGAAACATCATGATGATACTATCCTAGTTGAATCTGGTTTCAAATTGAAACCTAGACTAGGAGGATCATCCAAATCAACCTAATATATAAAAATTACCAATTGAGTCTTTTATGTGACGAAGGCCTCCAACATTAAATGGATCATCTGATCCCCTAATCATAGAACAATGGATCAAATCTATTGAAAAGATATTATCCATCCTTTAATGTTATGAATAAGAGAAGGTTCTATTGGTTATTTATCATATAAAGGGGTAATTTGATCATTGGTGGACATTGTAAAAAAATAAGAAGCCTAAGGAAGAGATCAAAGCGATGAGGTGGAAGGAATTATAAAACATATATATTTTTGAAATATTTTCCTTTCACTCTCCAACTTAAAATGGAAATGGATTTCCTTTACCTCATGAAAATAGATGAAAAATATATCAGGGATTATGAGTAATATTTCACAAGACTGGCATAATATGCCTTCAACATTTTCATTAATCCCAAATGAATGTTTGACTACTTCTTTGGTGGGCTAAAACCTAGTCTACAAAAATCTCTAGCGATCTGAGACTTTAAAATCTATGAGAAATTATTTAATGTGCCATCAAATTTGAAATAGACATCAATGAATCTCAATTGTATCATGGGGATAAAAAGAGGATAGTGGAGTTTAATTCTAGAGATCTAATGGAAAAACTAACAGTTCCAAGAAATTTCAAAATCCCACTTGTAAAATGTTTAGAAAGAAGAACCTATAAATTTCCTAAGGGGGATGAGGAAATGCACTAGGTGTGGGAATGAAGGGTACCTAATTAGTGATTACTGATAGAAGAAACCCACTAATGTGATGGATTAAAGTAATTATCTATCCAAACCTTAGTGAATTGTTCATTTCTTCAACTATAAGGAACCATGGAACTTTGAAAATCAATTCCCTAAGCCAAGGGTTTTTAGAGTCAACCAAAAAACCCGAAGGAAAAAACAGAGAGATTTTTCCATCACAACTATTGAGGTGGATCCCAATAACGATGTGGAAGTAGGAATTCTAGTTATTCATTCAAGAACAATGAACAAAATTTTTTATTCTGGTTCTATGCATTCCTTCATATCCTAAAATTTTAGTATAACTATTCAAACACCACCATAAAGCATGGAAGTGTATTTATTAGTGAAAACATAAAATGAGGCAATTATTCATCCCAAATATATAACTCTTCCCCTATCAAAATTTGTGGTATGAACTTCCCATTGAACCTTTTCATACTTCCTTTAGTGGGATTTGATTCATTTATAGGTATGTATTGGATTTATTTATATAAATCCAACATAAATTGTTGCGAGAAGGAAATCACTCAATATATTGTGAATCAAACCCCAATTCTGTACAAGGATGAATATTCGTTAGCACCAAAATCAGAAGTGTGGATATTAATTCACTATGATAAATTTTATCAATATAAAACGATTGATTCAAATGAAAGAACCATCCTTAAAGACATTTCTATTTTTAGGGAATCTGCTGATGTGTTTTCTAAGGAGTTTCTTGGTCTTCCTCCTAGACGAGAAGTTGGATTTTCAATAAAGATTATACATGAGGCATTATCATTATCCATGAATTAGTATAGAATTTCTATTATAGAACATGAGGAGATGAAGGAATAACTACATGATAATTTTGATAAAGGGTTTATATGCCTAACTTCTTCACCATGGGGTTCAATATTACTCTTTTTCAAGAAGAAGGATGAGTTAATGTGCCTTTTAATTGATTATTGTGAGCTCAATAAGATCAAAATAAAGAACAAGTATATTCTGCCATAGATTAGTGAATTTTTTGATCAGCTATATGGAGAATAATACTTCTCCATGGTGGATCTGTGGTTTGTATATTACCATGTTAGGGTGAATGAGGATATCCACAAGACTTCATTTTGTACAAGGTACAATAAATTTGAGTTCATAGTAATTCCATTAATACTCCCTAATTATATATAAATATTCATAGACATGATGAATAGAGTATTTAGAGATTACCTTAACAAATTTTTGGTAATATTTATAGATGATATTCTTATATTCTCTAAAACCAAGGAGTATAATGAGGAGTATCTAAGAATTTATCTAAAGTCCTTGTGAAAAGAGAATCATTATACTAAGTACAACAAATGTGAGTTCTTGTTGGAGGAATTATCTTTCTTGGGGAATATCATTACAAGAAATGGGATATCCGTGAACCCTTTAGAGACATATGAAATTAATGGACGGTTGAGGAAAACATATATGAATTTCATCCATAATTTCCATGGATTAGATAGGTATTATCATTGATTTGTGAAAATATTATCATGATTTTCAAACCCTTTAACCTTGATAATTTATAAGGGAGTCAAGTTTTCTGAGAATGATGAATGCGAATAGAGCTTCAAGGTGTTGAAAAGGAGGCTTATCACTAAACCTGTACTCACACTACCCATAAGTGGAGAAATTTTCATAGTATTCAACAATTATTTGAGGAAGGGTTTGGGTTGTATGTTAATGTAGAATGAAAATTTCATAGGCTATGTATCAAGGAATTTGAAATTTCATGAACATAACTACCCAATGCATGATCTGGACTTAGATGCAGTGATCTTTGATTTGAGAATATTACAGAATTATATATTTGGGGAGAAGTGTGAAATATATATTGATCACAAAATCCTGAAGTATATATTCACATATAAATAATTGAATATGTGCCAACAAAAATGGACTGAGATGATCATGGACTATGACTACCCAATTCACTACCATCCTGGTAAAGTGAATAAAGTGGAAGATGATCTAAGTAAAAGGTTCTAGAAATTATACTATTGATGATAATTAAGTGGGATATGATATTCTTATATTTATAAAAGATTGATATGAGAATCATAAAGGAAGGAACATCATAAATTCTTTCACAAATGATTTCTCAACCATATCTTTTAGAAAAGATAAACTATAATCAGAAAAATGATGTGGGAATTTTGAAGAAATTGGAAAATATAAATAAAAGGAAATCATTGGAGTTCAATGTTAATGAAGATGGATTTGTGATATTTGGGTCAATACTATGTGTACCACCAAATCCCGAGTTAAGGAAGGAGCTATTGGATGATGTACATAGATCAACCTTCTCTATCCACCTAGGAATCACAAAGATGTATCTAGATCTTCGATAGCAGTATTGGTGGGGCAATATAAAGAAGTATATCATAGCATATGCATCATGATTTCTTGAATTTAATTAAGTGAAGGAGGAAAGGAAAAAATCTAAGTGGATGATGAAACCATTACCCCATTACCCATACCTACATTGAAATGGGAAAACATCACCATGGAATTTGTCACCGGACTTCCAAAGTAATCTAGAAGAAACGATTCTATCTGGGTTATGGTGGATCATCTTACAAATACTACACACTTCATTACAATTCCAGGGGATTTCTCCTCAGATCAACTTTTATAGATATACATCAAAGAGGTTCTAAGGTCGCACAGAGTACCACTATCAATTGTATCTGATCGAGATCCTATATTTACCTACAAGTTTTGGAAAAGTCTTCAAATTATCTAAAGAATAATCAGAACTTTAGAAGGACCTATCATCCTCAAACTGATGGCCAATCTGAGAAGACTATTCCATCACTGGAAGACATGTTGTGAGCATTTCCTATGGACTTAAAAGTAGGATGGGACCAACATCTTCCTCTAGTCAAGTTCTCTTACAATAATTGTTTCTAATCAAGCATCGAAATGGAACCCTATACATCCCTTTATGGGAATAGGTACATAAAACCTACATATTGGGATGAATTTAGGGAATACAAACGTTTTGGTATTGAAATGGTCGAGGAAATGGTGGAAAAGGTTAATAATATTCAGGAACACATCAAGGCAGCTCAAAGTCGATAGAAGAGCTATGATGTCAATTGTTGGTGAAACCTAGAGTTTTTTTAGAGATACAGAATTAATATTAATATATATATGTAATAAAGTGATGATATTTGGGAATAATTGAAAACTACGTCCAAGATACATCATCCCCTTTGAGATTATTGATAGCATTAAAGTGTTGGCCTACCGACTTGCACTCCTGCCTAACTTATCTCAGGGACATGATGTATTCCCTGTATCCCTATTGAGAAAGTATATACCTAACCCCTCACATGTACTCAATCTAGAGGTGGTACCATTTTATAATGATCTCTTAAATTAAGATCATCCATTGAGTATCTTTAATCATAGAGAAAAAGTTAATTGGAACAAAACAATACACTTGGTCAAAGTGCTATGGAGAAACCAAAAGTTTGAAGAAGACAGGTGGAAAATAAAAGAAGTAATGACATAGAGTTACCCCCATCCATTTCAATGTGGGAAATGGAAATTTAAAGGAAAAAAAATCTAAAGGGGGAAGATATTAACGAACCGAACTATTATAAATAAATTTTCCCTTGTGATTTAACTAAATGTATTATTATGAAATATGAATATAGAAAACACATGATTTTTTTTATTTTATTATATCCAATTAGATTTAAAAATATGTTAATTATAATTATTATTGATAATATTTCTTTTGAATAATTATCACATGATTTTTATAAATATAAGGTTTTAAAAAATATCCAATTGACATAAAAAAATAAAGTGATAGCCATAATTGGTAAGATAATTCCCTACGAAGCCCATTTATCAGAGCTTATGAGGGAGATAAAATCATTGGGATTTTCCCTTAACAAATCCCAAGATGATATCCAATAACTTAAGCATGAGCCAAACCATTTATGGGAGAAGTTCAAGCTCTTCGAGATCACAACCCAAACCATGTTTGCTGAGCCACCACATAAAAATCTCATTATCGCGTACCTTACTCTTAGGGATTTTTTCGTTGTATTAAAAGGATATGTATCAATTCAATAGAAATATTATTATGTACATTATTTTTTATGTAATAATTAATATATTTTTATCCTATTATCGTCACTTTAAAAATTAGTTTTATTTTGATTCAATAAAACACAAATGGTGTTTTTGGGTAATAATCAAATTAAATCAAGGAATTTTTTTTAATGAATTAATATATTTTTGAAATAAACTATATTTTTATAAAATATTATGGTTATATAATTTTTATTAAATATTATTTTTCATATAGTTTTCGATGAATTCAAATGTAAATTTTTTAAGGGTTAAAAAACTATTATTTAAAAAAAAACTAGCATTTCTTAATAAATGTCAATTTTATTTTAAAAGTGTAAATTAAAATATTTATAAAATTATTTAGAAAAAATTAATGTTATTTTTGGAATCAGAACATCGAAATTATCTAAGGGTTAATTTTTCATACTTTTCTAAGTCAATCGAATTTTCAGGTAAAAATTAAATACCGTATAAATATACTCTATGTATTATGAAATCATAATACACCAAAAGTAATGTAATAAATACTATAAAATTTATAAAATAACAAATCTATATTTTATATTTAAAATAATTATATTTTTGGTTTATTTCATTAATTTTATAAAGCTTTTATGAATCCTCCAAAACTGTTAATATTTTTTAATATTTTAAAATAATTTCTTTAAGAGTATGACTCACATCCACATATTGTAGGGTATTTCTTTATTAATTTCGTCCTTTGGAATTATAAAATAATGGAAACCACTCCCATTTTTTAGATACCATGGGAAAAACCCTTTGGAAGGTTTGTGGTTTTGGTTATTTTATCATATAGATTCCAAAACCTATTTTTGAGAAATAATAAAGCAATATCCACTAATTTTCTATACAAAACCACCCAATATCCCATTTATCTTCACTAAAAATCCTTGTATAACGTCTTTAATATTCCCTCTACTCTCTAAAGTCCACCCAAGGAACCCCAAATCTCTCTAGAATCCCCTCGTAAGCATTTGGAGTCACACACTCAAGTAAGGGATCTTTTCCTTTCTCCTCTATATTCAAGTATGTTATTTACTTTATATCTTGTATCATAATTTCCTTATGATGGGATATGTTATTCCATACCCCCTTACTATCAAAATTATTTACAAATGGTGATAGACCCCTTTCTCTCTTATAAACCCATTTTATGAATTTTTAAGTGACACCGTTATGCTGTTGAAATTTCACCATGATTTTCCATACTAAAACAATTGTGTAGTGAACAAGATAACCATTTACTATCAAGGGTATTTGTATTTATACAATTATAACTCTTTGAATTGGGACTTATGGTAATTTATTACACACTCCTTGATCATGGAATAAAATATGATGATGAAAAAATCCATGTTTTATTATCTATATTGCACACTTGATCATGCGGATGAAATGAAATTGGAAAGTTCACATGAAATTATATAGATCTCAAATGCACTAGGTTGTGTTTAGTTTCATTAAATTTCATGCTCGGATAGAAAGTGAAACTGATTGTTTAGGGTCGTTTTTCTATCATTATGTCTTGGTAGTTATCCTTGACCTAGGTTTATGACACCATGTTTTAATTTGTTTTTATATTTCTCATGATATGATTATCATGATATATCATATATCATTGTTCTTGTTTATGATTCCTACTCTTTATAATGTCCATTGATATGCCTATTGTCTAACATGTATCACCTTATTACATTTTTGTTTCCGTACTAGACTTTATACCACACCTCTTTCTTATGTATGTCCCCAGGTTATCAGATGTAATTTTAAGTGCGATAATGTTAAGGAAGTTTTCAATAAAGATAATTTTTTCCTATTTTAAATTGTTATATAATATACCTAATTACCAAATACACTAGACTTATTGATCTTATGGGTTGTATTAAGTGTAATATTATGTATTAAATCACAAGTTAATGTTTAATAAAGATGAGGGTTGTTATATTAAATACCCTACATTCTTGGGATAAAGATCAATCGAGATAGATATCAAATCCTTTTTGAGATAAGTCAAATTAAATATATTGAAAACGTACCTGAAAGGTACAATATGGAACAATCCAAGATAGTATTTTTTCTAGTGACATGTGGAATTAATCTCTCCATGAAAATGTGTCTATATAAACATTAATATATTGAAATAATAATTATAATACCTTATGCTTAAGTAGTGGGATCAATCATGTATTCCATGCAATATACTGAGTTTGATGTTTTTTTCTTTATGTATGGTTGGAAGATATCAAAGAAATCTAGTAGATATACATTGGGAAGTTGTAAAAACTACCCTAAAGTACTTGATATGTTAAAAATATATATTAGTAGTATATAGAGGATATGTGAAGCAATTCATGAGGGGATACACTAATTCTAGATTCCAAATTGATCATGATGATATGAAATTGTATTCAAGCTATACATTTTTTCCTAAATGGTGGTGTAGTGATATGGAGAAGATCAGAACAGTCAATAATCACCAATTATATAACATAATATGAGTATATTACAGCTATCAATTTAGCTAAATAATACATTTGGATAAAAATATTTGTTAATAATATTGGTTTTGTACCATCTAGTGTTGACCTTATTATAGTTTCTTATGATAATACTGCAATAGTGGCACTTTATAAGGAACCCAGGTTTTACCAAAGGATGAATCATATAATACAAAAGTTTCATATTTTAATGGATTTAAATTATATAGGTTAAGTAATATCTTAAAAATTATCCACATCAGATAATGTTGAATACCCCATGACTACAACAACATCTCAATAGAAGAAAAATTCCTATGTGAGAGATAGCAGGTTGAAAGTTGCTAGCAGTTGGCTGTAGTGTAATTTATAGTGTTGTGAGTGGGTTCCCTAGACCCAAATCCCGTATAAACATTGATTACCCTTATATGTATATAATTTAATATATACATGTGCCTTTTATTACCATAATTTTGTTAATACCTTTTTCATCCACCATTTACATAGTAATGTCCTTAGATTACGTGCCGTATCAAATGGTTATAGTAGTTACAAACTATAATGAGAACCCTGAGATACTATGGAATTAATATTCAATATATTTCATATGATTTAGATAAATAATAATAATGAGACACAGATTATTTCATACCATTAGGTTTTGGGAGTTCATAAGTATTATGAATTATTCTCATAAAGTATTCACTTGGTGATCTCTAGTAAATGACATCATGAGGACTAATCTTCTAATAGGAACACAAAAATGTTTTGGGAGTCATTAGATGTTATTATCTACAAAAATATTATTGGTCTATTTAATTGAGATTGTTATCAACATATTACATTTGAACATATAATCTTATGCATATAAAAAACAATGACATTTAATTCTTGGTGATGTAGCTTCTGTTGGGTGTGTCATTGGTGGTATGACATTGGTAGATTGATTAAGATGTAATTTTTCACTTCCAAGTTGAAGAAGAGATATCTTATGGGCCCAGGTTGAACAGGATAATATTACCTTTATTAAATCCATGGACTTGGTTCTTGATGTTAAGTCCATATAGTAAGTTCAATGGATAAATAAAAAAATAAAGGATGATTACACAAAGTTCAAATCCTTATTTATGAGATACTATGACAAAATATTATATTACATAGAGTGTGTTCATAGGGGGTAGTCATATATATGGAATTCCTTATCTATTTAGAAAATATTATGGGTTTATATACTCTTATCTTTGTTTTTTTAGTAGGTCTCATCGCTATCGAGATAAGGGCCTAGAGGGCCATACACTATGTGTATCCATAAGTTTCACCAATTAAGATGAATAAGAGTTTAGGATGAAGTGGTACCCATGTGTAGGGGCCTATGAACATATGAGTGTGAATTATAATAAGTAAAATAATCCATTTATATCATCAAAATTTAGAATAATAATTATTGAATTTATTTCTCAAGGAATTTACAATTTTTTTATCACAAAAGTGAATATGAGAATATAATTTTTTTTGAACAAACATAACACATTTGAGGCTAATTAAATTATTTAGGTCATTTACAAGATGATATAATGGTTATAATTTTATCATTTAATATGTTAAATTTTTATAAGTGGTTGTTAAAATATTCATGACATTTATTATAAGTTTAACTAAGTGATAAATGGGAAAAGGGTCAAAAATAATGGTTATAACTTTCCAGGGATTTAAGTGAAATTTTGGAAATTTTAAACTAAGTATAAAAACTCATTTTATACACTTGAATGGTATACTAAACTATTTCAATGAATTTATTTTCTCTCCCACCTTTTCATTCAATTTTTTGAGTGAGAAAATGATAGAAGAAAAAAGTTCAGATCGATCACGTTTCCTTGATCGAGTCCAAATTCCTCATGGGATTGAAGGGGCATCATAAGGTACTTTGATTTATTATTATATCACCTGGTAATATAATATAAATTATCCACTAGTCTTGTTTCATTCGTGGATGATCTATAATATTCCTATATTAGTTCCTCTAAGCCACAACATGTCAAAAATGAGAGAATAAAATCAGTGATTTCTACTAAACAAGGTACCATTTACGGTTTTGTTCGATTTTATTATTCATTATTAAATTGAATGATCATTGAGAAATATGAGAAATGAGTTTTTTATTGATTCAATGTTTTTTAACTTTAATTCAAACCAAAAATTTTTAAATTATGTATTTTTCATGCTTCAACTATGCCATGGGGTTCTTCATCCTTACCCCGCATTGATATATGTAGGACCTAAACCTAGTGGAATTTCCACCATGTCCCTCCCTATCCACATATGGTTTTTCACACTTGGCAATTTCTACCATTTTGATCCAACATTTAGAGGCTACTCAAATATATTCAAACAATGCTAATTGGATGTCTTGGAGGCCTAATATATGGTCTGAGATCCCAATTCGGGTAAATAGTATTATTTTTACATTACATCTCTATAGTATCTTATATGGTTCCCACAATGATACATTGATAGAATACTATTATAATGTTTTTATGTTCTATAAGGATTTGATTTTGGAATAATTATGCAATCTCTAAAATTATCAGTGAATTATAGGCCCAAGTATTCACCTCCACGATTCGATTATATATTTTTAACACCTATTACTAGATGAATTTTTTAATTGATTTTAAAAATCTGAAAATTTATAAAAGGTTTCATACATATGTCTCCTCAAAAAACCATAACCATGCTGACTAAATTTGTTGGTAAAATTATTGAAACACATAAAACCCATATTTATTAAGTAATCGTTGGTACACATATATCACTATGTATGAGATCCAATGATCCACTAGAACTTTCAAATTTTCCATTAAAAACTTCTGTATTCATTTTTCAAAATAAGAAAGATTTACATGTATCAAATGATTTGTAATCATCTAGTTCTAATAATCATCTCTATAGAACTTTGGATTTCTTTCTCATTTATATATCTAAGGTAAAAATTTAAAAGGTGGGTGGGATTAGAATCAAACCCAACCTTCTTATCTTTAATTAAATATTTATATAATTATCCATATCTATAATGTATAAACCATTTACCATTTTATCAATTATATATAAAATTTCATTAATATATATAGAACAACTCTTTATTTTACCAGTGAATCAAAATCCCTTATTATCAAATAAATATATAGAAATTAAATTGATATTCATTATGGGAACATAATAATGGTTATCCAATTATATAATTAATCCACTAGGTAAAGTCAAATCATATGTGAAAACCTCCAATGTATTAACTCAGTTTCTATTTCTAATATTAAGATCCACTTAACCTTTTTTAAATTCGCTAATGTATTGAATTTTGTGTTTATTATCACAAACATGTGATGAAAATCAAATATCTAATAACCATGATTCAGAGTTGGTAAAATTTAATTCTACAACATTCACATCTAGGTGCTTATATGCATCTCTATGAGAATAATTTTAAATCTTCTATACTAATATAAAACTATCTTATCAGTCATAGTTATAAGTGATTGGAATATTATTATCATGATGTAATCCATAATTTTAAAAAATATTTATTGGTGATTATCATGTTTTATACCATTTCATTAAGGAATTTTAATGAATTAACTCATACTAAAAATGATTATCCCATACATAATAACTATTTAGTGATCACTTATCCAGATTTCACTATGTAATGAGTTACATTTGGACTTTATCTCATCACTTAGTTATTTAGCTTGGGAATCATCTCAATCATATCATATATGACTCTTGGATAGTTGAATGGATAACTATGATTCAAATATATTATTTTGATAAACTTAACTCTATTTACCTGGTAATATAATCTTATTAGGATCTCTTGGCTAGTGTATCCTAGCGAAAATTCCATGAACAGGTGCCTAATCCTATTAGGATCACCCATCACTTTCTTTCCATGCATAATATAATCCATGGGAACCTTAATTTGGAATTAAAAACACTAAAACCTATCATGGTGTGTAGAAAAAACAATTATTCCTTATGTTAAATGTAGTAGTTGTGGAAACCCTAGGTTGTATCTAGATATGATTGATAAGAAATAATTGTCACTTAAGTAAAAAAATGTATTTTTTTGGAAATTATTGGTTTTTAAGAATCATGTAAGAAATGGAATAGAAGATTGAAATTATTTGATAATTAAAGTGATAGGTTCAAGGTTGAATTTCCATTTTTAGTGCTAATATATTTTTTTATAAAAGGCTACTTTTCTTCTTATTAATTGAGAAATGAAAGATTCCTCAATTTATTTATCAATCACCATTAGTTAAAAGTTATTATGGAGACTTATATAATTGTGATAACTATTTGGAAAACCCCCCTCTTTTGGTATGTGATATGTTAGTAAGATACCCCTAAACTATCAAGGAAATACCTAATTGGGTGTTGGTGCTCCTAGAAAATTCATAAGTAACTAAATTCCTCTACACTTATTCTAATATTTTCTAGACACACACCACCTAATTCATCATGTTCCTTAAAGAAAAACTTCACAAAGTGGAGGGAGGTTTAAAATTATTAACCTTGAAAATAAATAATATGAAATTTGAAAACCTTAATCACAATTGTATTAAAATTATTGAATAGAAATTGAAAACCAAAATCAATCAAAAAATGAGAGTTTTATTCATTAACTATGGGACATGATCGTTACAATGGATCTTCTCTCCTTCCCAAATCATTTAATTTTTACCCCTCCATTCAATGGGTAACACAGATTAATGAGGAGGGAAAATACTTTACTAAACAAATAAAGTGGTGAAATAAAATAGAAAAATAAAACAATAGTAGAATATTGTCCATGATAATTCCATGATATAAGTATATATAACTTCCTATATCTTTGTCCCTTGTTCCCTTTGTAAAACTATAACTTCATTCTCCTTTATCTTAGTCAATCCTCCAATATTTTTTATTATTTTTTATGTTTGGAGAATTTCCTTTATTCTTGTATCTTTAAAATCCATCACAGTTTAGTATTCCTAAAAATCCATAGCTTTTTCCTTTGACCTTGATTTAAATAATTTTATTTTTACGCTTTATCTGTCATCCAATGAAAAAATGCATGAATGTTGATGTGGAATCATAAATAATTAGATTGAATCTTTTAACTAATCATGATTTTTAATTCATGAGGTTCACAGTAGCCACTTTATCAAAATTTACCTCCTTATGAAAATTCTCAGTATTTCAAAAATTAAAATATCCTACACGCTACCAAATTCTCTTACGTGTAGGATAATTCTCTTATGTAATAATGCAATGTCATATAGGTTACCAAAATGTCCTATGCATGTGAGATTCTTTTCTTTTAAATATTTTATATTTCTTAAATATAATACGACCTCCTAAAATTTCACACACACATAGAACATGTTCTATGAATATAAATTTTTTCCATTGGTAGTTTATCCAACTCATAAGTTTTTCAGGCTCAAAATATCTTATGTGTAATTGAATTTACCTTTGTGGAACCAAAATATCATATGGGTTAAAAAATCACTACATACATGATGCTTACCTTTAATAATTTTTCAACTACTTATATTTCCAATGAATATATGAATTATCATATGGGATCACATATATCTCTTATGAAGGTGTCGTATGAAAATTTCCTTAGCCATTTTCCTAACTCCAACACAATATTTCAAGAATAAGTTAAAAATTATTGAAATTAATTTTAAACCTTCAAAATCACATATGAACATCCTCTATTAAAATAAAATCATCCGAATTTAAGTGTAGGTTTTATGATAAAAATTCCAATGATGAAATAAACAATCAAATATCAGGTTTTAATCCATTTAATAATTAAATTATAGATTATTTATTAAATTGATAAATGTGATTTTTATAAAATAATTAATTGAAATTATGGGATTAAAATCATGACTATCGAGGTGAAATATATGAAAATATTTGATATGTAAATTTAATTATAGTTCATTCTTGGGATCCTAGACAAGCGACCTTTAGAAATACTACCCAAGAAAAATTCAAACACTATCTAATGTGAGTACCCTTTTTAAAACCATTGTCCTTAAGTTATCATTCCCATTTATTTCTATTTATTATTTTTTATTTATTACGTACATTCAAATAATTTCCACTTATTTTATATTCTCATTAAAAATTATAGCTAACCTTTAGAAAATATTTCACACAACACTATGTTAGTAATCTTAATAAATGTTTTCATCATTCCAAATCCTGAAAGGGTCACTATAGGCTTTATATTTTATTTATATCCTCCCAAAGAGTCACCTATTTATGCATATCAAAAACAAATTAGGTTTTTTTATGAGGCTTTATGATTGGTTATTTATAAAGAGAATATTATAAAGTAGATTAAGAGTTTTAGATCTGTATTGAAACATAATGCTTGATTTTTAGAATCCTTAAAAATGGAACCATTAAATGATTTCTCTTACACTGATAGATCTCCCCTCCCTTAAAATCTTTAAGGAATTACCATACCTTTTTAATTTCAATAGTGGTAAGCACTCCCTTTATCTATTTCCTTTATAAAGTTAGTTTGATTCTTCTATTTTTTTACTTTAGTTCGACTCTTGTATTTAGAGATGAAATTTGGGTTTTATTCAAGTAGTCATGTGACCTATATTACCATATATTAGGTATTATCTTTCTTACTTATGGTGTTTTATATAGCCTAACTTATGTAGTTTAAAAAATTATTCAAATAGATCCTTCATATAGATTTTATCTGTAGTTATCCTCCAAAATCCCCCCAACTTGTTTGTCAGTCTACGTTAGAGAACTTTCTTCCTTAATGATACATCCCCTCCTTATTTCCCCTTTATATATATAAGGACCCAACCTTAAACAATACATAATATTGAGTGAAGTCATGAATTCACATTGAGTATCTTTTCTGGTTTAGATTTTTATATAATTAGGCCATAACTATTACATTACATCTCAAAAAAATTACAAAGTAGACACTTATACTCAGTTTCCATTTTTTTCATAAAATAAAAACTTATAAAAAATAGTCATGTATAGTTCCATGTTTTATATAGCATGACTTTTCCTTGATCCCAACATTGACCCTATTCATCTTTAAGTCCTCTGAAAAACATTTCAAAACCTGGGATGAGCATAAAAAGTTTTGTAAGGGTTATAAAATAAATAAATAAAACATTATTCTGTAAATACATACCAAGAATAAGTTAATACCTCATGAAATAATTGTATTTATTAATAAAACATAGAAAACATAAATATTAAAGGTAACTTGAGGCAACCATATCATACTTACATTGTAGCTATCACAGGTACGTAGGGAGTTACATTTGGAATAACCATCACCGTATATTACCTAAATCTCTTAGGAGAAACATTCATGTTTACCTCCATCATGTTAACCAATGAATTGGATAGCTATCTCGGGCTCACTCACCCTAGTTTTATCATGGAACCACCCGTATGCGTAAATAATGCCCAAGAACCATAACATATTCATAACACATAAAACAAAAAAAATGGAAAGATAAAATTTCCACATTTCAATCATAATATATAATTACAAAATATTGAAATAATAAATCCTTTCTCAAAACCATTTTCAATAACAAAATACATAAAAATATTACATGTTATTTATTTTCATTTTAAAAACACTATGGCTTGTTAAGGAAGCCAAAGAAAAAATAATACTCGTGGCGGAGGAAAAGGTCGTTGTCACCGCTTACGTTGAAAAAAATATTCATTTTTTTATTATTTAGTAAAAAACTTCATAGAAAAATATTACATTTGAATTAAATAAAAATTCAAATGTGTTTTTATAGCCTATAAAATAAATTCGTGTACTAAAACAAAATACGCCTCAATGAAAGGATAAAGAGACTAAATCCCTTACAAAAAAGGTATGCTTAGATTAAGGATAAACAAATGACATAATTATTTTTGAAATATATACATACATCCAATATAAGTGGATATTAAGTGTAGAAAAATCATAGGTTATTCACACATATTCATGTTATTACATAATCAAGAAGTAGAAGTTTGACCCAAAGAATTGAAATTGGGTAAATAAGTTCCCTTACAGAAATCCAACAACATAACGACATCACTTCAAAATTCATAAAATGAGTTGATAAGATTTTAAAGGGTATCTCATCACTTGAAAAAAAAAATTACATCAATATGGATATATAAGAACATATCTCAACATAATAAGATGTAAATTAAAATACATAACTAAAAATATGTATTTTAAAATGAATTGGGTGAAAGGTTCCCTTACCGATTTGGTATCTTACGAAACATACAACCCATAAAAGAAGGATCATAAAATGAAGATGTAAATTCCCATAAATTAAATTATATTATACAAATAATATAGTCATGGTCATTAAATACACCACACAAAAGAAAATAGTTGCAAATATAGCAGGAATCTCACGGGAATAGATAGTGAGATGAAAACCCCTTACTACGTTGTAATCAATCGACTCATATGAAAAAAAGTTAATAACCACCAAATGAATCATATAATACCATGAATATAAATATAATCATGATAATATATATAAAATGGTAGTACACAAAACACCACATGTAATAAATAAGTGGCGAACAATGGAAATCTCACAGAATTAAAAGTGAGATAAGAAACCTCTTACCTCTTTTTCGACGTGACCCATTCATTCTTTAATCACCTGAATAATAAACTAAAGTTAATTTATACTTGTTTAAGAACAATTTTAAAGTTTATTATTCCTTTTATATCACTTATTACCATTTTATAAGCATTATTCAATCATTTAAGTTAATAATGGTCGTTTTGTCGATATTTGGTACTTGAGTCAAAAATGGACTTCTTATAATTACAAGTTGTTCATGTGGTCAAAATTTAATTATATAAAAAATTATATTCATGATATAGATATCATATATATCATATATATCATGTATATACATGTATTTATAATATTACATAACATTTGGTGGTAAGAAATGAAATGCACCGTTCATGGAGACGGTAAGTCGTACATACGCATGCACACTACTTTCATTTCTATTTCATATTTAATGGAATGAAAACATAATGATACATAGGTATATTATAATTTAAATATAATATCATATATATAATATCATTATCTCTATCCTTTATACATTTCAAGTATGGCATGAACGAGTCATATCACTTTGAGGGGGTGGTTGTCCGCACTTCCTCAAATGAAATTATCACGTTTACCCATAATGGAAACCATAGAGGTATGCTATAAATGAAAAATAAAAAAGCATAAAGAGAACATAAACATAATATATATCATATATAAATACATTTCCATCATAATGGTGACCATAATAGGTGTTAGGATAATATTGAACAATCATCGTTTTGTGAGCTGTTAGTTTTCTGTCCACAAAAACAGTATGTTCTTTACCCATTAGATGGAGGTGTGTGTAATTATAGTTCTAATTATTATAATAAAAGAAACCTAGTATATTTACGATACTTGTTTTGTTATAAAATAAAGTAATAAAAATATTTTAGGGGTTTTGGGAGGTAAAATAAAAAAATAACTTTAAGATAAGACGTTACCTTTAAATCGAGTAACTCCCTTTGGTTTGAACCAATAGGGTTTCTTGAAGTGCCTTCTGCCTAAGGTAAGGATTCTAAGATGAAGAGAATGATCCTGAGAGATTATTTGGGCAGATTTTGTAGGATCCAAGGGGCTTGAGATGTGTGAGTAATTGGTTGGAGGTGAGGGATTTTTATAAGGGGGAGGAGGGGCTCTTTAGGAAAGTGTGAAAATATTATTTAATTATATAATGATTTTCAGTTTCTAAATGTCCAAACATTATTAAAGTAGAAGATAAGACAACTCATGGTCAAAATAAAATAATCCAATAATAATTTGATAGGTTTTGGATAATATTTTAATCTTTATAATCTTATTTATTTAAATCATTTATTAATGAGGTAAACACTGCATCATTATTGTGTCATAAATAATTTAATTTATTTGATGTCTAAAAATTATTAAAAATAAAATAATGTTGGAAAAAAATTTATATTACTAATGAATATTTATATTCAATTATATAAATTATATAACCCCACATTAAATTTTGTTTAGCAAAATAATACATGTTTATGATATTTTTATTTTTACTTTAAATAAAAAGTTATTAATATCATTATCTTACCCAAGTAGCTTTAAAAGGAAAAATGAAACACCCAAGGATTGTCTTGGTCGGCCATTACTCATCCAATAAGTTTACTACAAGTTTTAAGGTAATTTTATATTATTATAATATTGTTTTTACCTTGAATTGCAATATTTACCTTTAACCGCGGTAAATAAAAGTCAAAAGTTACTATTCACCAAAAAATATTCTCATTTTATTGAACAAAATTTTACTTACTAATAACAAACATGTATGTTGAATTTTCAAAATTAAATTCACAGAAGTGGTAAAATTTAATTTAAATGAAAAAGTCAGCTTTTTAACTACTACTAAGTGTTTTCAATATTCATCCCAAATTGATGGTTTTCATAAAAATACCAAAAATTTAGCCTAAGATATATTTGATATTATGAATTCAAAAACAATGTATATTTTACCCAATTAAATACATAAAAGTTTCATTAATTAATTTAAAATTAATTCCCGTTTTCAAAACAAAAATCTTGTTTTTAAAAAATAATAACAATCAAAAGATTGATAGTTGATTATGTCCAATTTCTAAGTAAAATTAATTCCAATGAACAACATTGGATTAAATGGTAAAAATATAATCTAATTAAACTTTAAAAATACTTATAATGATAATATATCCATATAAATAAATTATACTAAAAGGCATTTTTGAATTAAAATACAGTATTTTTCACTTTTCATTAAAAATGAATTTTATCAGAAAAATACGAAAAATTTACCGCTTCTAAAGAATAATTTTATTTTTTCAAATATAAAATATAAAACTAACCAAAATTATATTTAAATAGGGTTCTCCATCAAAAGGCAGTAAATTAGCCTTTTAATGAATATTAGAGTATTTATGCTTAAAATTAGATTAATTCACATTTTAAGCCTCTAATTTTTTTTTGGATAAATGTAAAACCATTTAACAAACATGTATAATCATATTGTAGTAATTTATGTTCATTCCTACTATTAAAACCTCTAGGTATTGACTTCCATTTAAAATAATAATATTATATTGTTATTATTTTTAGTATGACTCAGCTTTATGTGAAATATAAAATTTTAAAGAAATCCATTGTTGTGTATTGGGTACGCCAACAAAATAGTAACCCCTTTAAAGTAAAATTAATATTTAATTCACAAAATTTTAGAAATATGAAAATATCATATCCTTTATTTACCCGAGACGTTACATCCTTCCCCCCTTTTAGAAATTGCGTCCTTGCAATTTTAAAATTGGGCTTGGAAACTTCATTAAAAGCCTCACATCAAAAAAAGAGTCAATAAAATGATCACTTTAAAAGAAATAAAGAGAATTACAAAGGTGACCCACGATAACACATACTAGGATTCCATGAAAACTTGGATATGGAAGAGAAATTAACTCTTATAGATTAATAAAGAGTGATAGATAACTTGATCATGGAAAGTTAACCACCGTAATACCATAAATTTTGTGACTGGGTAAAAGTCTGATGATAAAAGAGAGCTTTTAACATTTTTTAGTCAAGATACTCTTCATAGAGTTGAATAATTTTATTAATAAAAAGACTAAGATTGTAAGGAAATATAATTACGTGTCATATAGAGTGTCATCCTTTAATAAACTTATACCACAAACTCAGATTTTCTCCAAATGGTAAGTATTCAAGATGACTTGGTCACACTTGAAGTGCTAGAATCAACTTTTATAGTATCACATAATCTTCAAAAGATGAACTATATATTTCCCCATTATTTTGACATCAACTAAAACCAAAATTGGTTAGTACAAGATCATATAATCCCCAAAAGGACAATACTTTATAAAAAGAAATACTACTCTTAATATTCAAAACTCAACAAAAACAACCCAAAGTTCAAGAAAGAACATTCAATATACAATTGTCTTTAAAATTATTCAAAATAATCCAAACTAATATTGAAACCCAAAACTTAGAAGGATTTAATCACATAGTCTTCCATAGTAAATCTTAACATTTATCTACAAAAATATCAACTACTCTTAAAGTCTCAAACTGAAGAGTAATTAACCAAATCACAAATTCTCTATGATAGGGTAATCATTTCCATAAATAACCTAAATCTCTATAATAACCCAATAAATACATATATTTTTCCAAAATAAAATTCCACCATTACTCCTCAATTCAAATCCCAAAGTATCCTATTTTCCATATGCATATAGTGTTTCCCCAAAATAGAGTAAATATTCTAAAATAAGCTTTATCACTGAATCACCAAATAATTTTCCTACATTAAGGATTTCCATTTTACAAAACTGAAGTTCCTAAAATTAACTTATTCTTGATCCCTAAAATCATTTAACTAAAAAAAATAAGTCATACTAACTAGGTACTTCAGGTAGGATAGTGGTAGGAGATGTGCCCTTGTCTCCCTTCAGTTGTGGGTTCGATTCCTATGGACTTTGCGAACGTGACGGGTTGTCACCCATCTTATGGATTGTCCTTTTTATAAAACTCAAAAATATCCCTAACATGTTTTAACATCAACAATTTTATTATAACTTTCATTTTCATCCCAATACATTAATACCACAACATCTTATATATTTGTTTCATCTCCATATGATAAAATAAAACTATTCCTAATAAAAAGAACATTATTTCTTGATCATAGTGTCCATATGGTTTCATCATCATCTTGTTCACATAGGTAGAAGGTCCATGCATTGCAACAAGGATTTTGAGATCCTAAAAAATCATTTTCTTCCTTCACCCAAATACACCTTGTACAATATGGGTCATATTGGTGTTTGCAGAAAAATAGTTACATAAAATAATCGTGTATGACATATAATTTTAAAAATATGATAAAAAATTATTTTAATAAAACAGTCGGTCTGAGTTTGAGTTGAAACCTTCAATCAATGGTCTTTTTAAAATACCATAAGTATGTTCTGAGAGACTATATTGTAAAAGGAAATATAAATATGTTGCGCAGGGGTCTCCTCCTTCACCATATTTTTCAAAATCATATTAGGCTTCAAAATCTTGTGATAAGGTAAAATATTTGAAAATGACTTGATTATATTTAACTTTCATGAAAATATGAGAATCTTGAAAAAATAGGATTTGATTAAATAAAACCCAAGATCCATGATGATATCGAGGTATAATGGAGTTTTTTATATCTCAAACAACTGCTTTCAAGTGAGATGTATACTTGAAAAGGGTTCACAATCATCTGAACTTGACTTTGCAATAATTATTGAAAGCATGTCATTAAGAATATATAAGAATGTAATTTGAGATCCTTCTCCTTCCATTTGTAACAGGCATTCATTAATCTAAAAAAGTTATAACACAAGGAATTGACTAAAATAATAGACATAGGGAATAACCATGTGTTTAACAAAAACACATAATCCTTAAAGATGTCTAAACTGACCTCTGATACTAACTATAAGGACCCAACCTTAAACAATACATAATCTTTAGTGAAGTCAAGAATTTACATTGGGTATCATTTCAGGTTTATAGTTTTAGAGAATTAGGCCATAACTATTACATTACATATCAAAAAAATTACAAATTAGACACTTCTACTCAGTTTCCATTTTTCTTCATAAAATAAAAAATCTTAAAAAAAGAGTCATGTCTAGTTTCATGTTTTAGATAGCATGACTTTTCCTTGATCCCAACCTTGACCATATTCATCCTTAAGTCCTGTAAAATACATTTAAAAACCTAGGATAAACATAAAAAGCTTAGTATGGGTTATAAAATAAATAAATAAAACATTATTCCATCAGTACATACCAAGAATAAGCTCATACCTCATGAAAACATCATATTTATGAATAACACATAGAAAACATAAATCATAAAGGTAACTTGTGGAATCCATATCATACTTACATTGTAGCTATCATATTTACATAGGGAGTTACATTTGGAATAACCATCATATTATATTCCCTAAATATCTTATGAGAAACATTCGCGTCTACCTTCGCCACGTTACCCAATGTATTGGAGAGCTATCTCGGGCTCACCCACCCCAGTTTTATCACAGAACCACCCATATGTGTAAACAATGCCTAGGAACCATAACATATTCATAACACATAAAACAAACATAAAGGAAAGATAACATTTCCAAATTTGAATCACAATATATCATTCAAAAATATTGAAATAATAAATCCCTTCTCAAAACCATTTTCAATACCAAAATACGTAAAAATAGTATATGGTATTTATTTTCCTTTTAAAAACATTACGACTTGTTAAGGAATCCAAAGATTAAATAATACTCACGGTGGTGGAAAAGGTTGTTTTCACTTCTTACGTTAAAAGAAATATTCCTTTTTTCTTTTTTAGTAAAACTCTTTGTAGAAAATGATTCCCTTTGAATGAAATGAAAATTCAAAGGTGTTTATACAATGTATAAAAGAAAGTCGTGTATTAAAAAAATATGCATCAATGAAAGGAGATTGAGACGAAGTCCCTTACAAAGATGTTATCCTTAGATTAAGGATAAATAAATGACATGATTATGTGTGAAATATATAAATGAATCCAATATAAGTGGATATTAAGTGTATAAAATCATATTTTATTCACACATATTCATAGTATGACATAATCAAGAAGTAGAAGTTTGACCCAAAGAATAGAAATTGGGTAAAGAAGTTCCCTTACAGAAATCTGATAGCCTAATGACGTCACATTAAAATTTAGAAAATGAGTTGATGAAATAGAAAAGGGTATCTCATCACTTTTAAATAAAATTTACATCAATAAGTATATAGAAGAACATATCCCAACACAAAAAGATGTAAATTAAAAGACATAACAAAAACGATGTCTTTTAAAAAGAATAGGGTGAAAGGTTCCCTTGCCGATTTGGTAACTTATGAAACATAAAACCCATGAAATAAGGATCATAAAATGAATATTTAAATACCCATAAATTAAATTATATTAAACAATTAATATATTCATGGTCAGTACATACACCACATAAAAGGAAATAGTGGCAAATATAGCATGAGTCTCACATGAATAAAAAGTGAAATGAAAACTTCTTACTATGTTGTAATCAATCAACTCATATGAAAAAAAGTTAATAAACAGAAAAATAATCATAGAATAGGATGAATATAAATATAGTCATGATAATATATATCAAATGGCAGTACACAATACACCACATGCAATAAATAAGTGGCGAACAATGGAAATATCATGGAATTAGAAGTGAGATAAGAAACCCCTTACCTCTTGTTCGACTTGACCCGTTCGTTATTTAATATCCTGAATAATAAACTAAAGTTAACTTATACATGTTTAAGAACCTTTTTCAAGTTTATTATTCCTTTTATATCTCTTAATACCACTTTATAAACATTATGCAATAATTTAAGTTAATAATGGTCGTTTTGTCGATATTTGGTACTTAAGTCAAAAATGGACTTATTATAATTACAAGTTGTTCATGTGGTAAAAATTTCATTATATCTAGAATGATATTAATTATTTATATATCATATATATCCAGTATATACATGTATTAATAGTAGTACATAACATTTGGACGTAAAAATGAAATGCACCGTTCATGGAGACGGTAAGCTGTAAGTACGCATGAACGTTACTTTCATTTCTATTTCATATTTAATGGAATGAAAACATAATGATACATAGGTATATTATAATTATAGTATAATATCATATATATAATCTTAGTAACTCCATACTTTATACATTCTAGGTATGGAATGAATGATTCATATCACTTTGAGGGGGCGGTAGTCTGCACTTTCTCAAATGAAATTATCGCATTTACCCATAATGGAAACCATAACGGTATGCTGTAAATGAAAAATAAAAAAGAATAAAGAGAACATAAACATAATATATATCATATATAAATACAGTTCTATCATAATTACCACCATAATAGGTAGTAGGATAAGATTGAACAATCATCATTTCATGAGGCGTTAGTTTTCCGTCCACAGAAACAAAATTTTATTTACCCATTAGATGGATGTGTGTGTAAGTGTAATCTGATTACTTCTCATACCAACAACCTAGTATATTGAGGATACCATTGTTTTTATAAAATAAGGTAATAAAAATAGTTTAGTGGGTTAGATAAATAAAATAAAACAAAATAACTTTAAGAGAAGAAGTTACATTTAAATACGGTAACTTCCTTTGGTTTGATCCAAAATGGTTTCTTGAAGTGACTTATGCCTAAGGTAAGGATTCAAGGATGAAAATAGATATCTTTAGAGCATATTTGGGCATAGTTTGGACTTTCCAAGGGGCTTTAGAGGTGTGAGTAATGGGTTAGAGTTGAGGGATTTTTATAAGTTGGAAGAGGGGCTCTTTAGGAAAATGTGAAAATATTATTTTATTATGTAATGATTTTCAGTTTACAAATGTCAAAAATTTATTAAATTAAAATATTAGATGACTCATGGTATTAATAAAACCATCCAATAAAAATTGGATAGGTTTTGGATATTATTTTAATCTTTATAATCTTATTTATTTAAATCATTTATTAATGAGGTAAACACTGCATCATTACTGTGTTATAAATAATTTAATTTATTTGATGTCTCAAAATTATAAAAAAATAACTTAATGTTGTAAATATTTTTAGATTACTAATGCATATTTTTATTCAAATTTATCGATTATATAACCCCACATTAAAATTGTTTTAGCAAAACAATTCATGTTTATGATATTTTTCTTTTTACTTTAAATAAAAAAGTTATTAATATCATTATCTTATTTAAGTGCCTTTAAAAGGCCTAAAGTCTCACACAAGGATTGTATTGGTCTCACATTCTTCATCCAATAAGTTTAGGAAAAGTTTTAAGGTAATTTTATATTATTATAATATTGTTTTTATCTTGAATTACCATATTTACCTTTAACCGCAGTAAATAAAAGTCAAAAGTTACTATTCACCAAAAAAATTCATCTTATTGAACCAAATTTTACTTACTTATAACAACCATATACATTCTATTTTTGAAATTCATTTTACAAAAGTGGTAAAATTTCACTTAAATGAAAAATTTAGCTTTTTAACTACTACTCACTATTTTCACTATTCATAAAAAATTGAAGGTTTTTAGAAAAATAAAAAAAAAATATACCTTATCTATATTTGATATTGAGAATTAAAAAAAAAGATGTATATTTTACCCAATTCAATACATAGAAGTTTCATTAATTAATTTAAAATTAATTCCCATTTTCAAAACAACAAGTGTGTTTTTAAGAAATAATAACTATCAAAAGATTGATAGTTAGTTATGTACAATTTTAAGGTGAAATTGCATCCAATGACCAAAATTAGATTAAATGGTAAAAATATAATCTAATTACACTTTAAAACCATTTAAAATGATAATATATCCATATAAATAAATTATATTAAAAGTCAGTTTTGAATTAAAATACAGTATTTTTAACCATTCATTAAAAAAAAGAATTTTTTCAGAAAAATACCAAAAATTTACCAATTCTAAAGAAGAATTTTATTTTTTCTAATAGAACATATAAATTTGACCAAAAATATATTTAAATATGGTTCTCCATCCAAAGGTGGTAAATCAATATTTTAATAAATATTAGAGTATTTATGCTTAAAATTAGATTAATTCACTTTTTAAGCCTCTACCTTTTATTGGATAAATGTAAAAACATTTAACAAAAATGTATAATCATATTGTAGTTAGTTATATTAATTCCTTCCATTAAAATGACTAGGTGTTAACTATCATTTAAAATAATAATATAATATTATTATTATTTTTAGTATGACTCTACTTTTCGTGGAACGTAAGATTTCAAAGAAACCCATTGTAGTGTATCGGGTATTCCATCAAACATAGAAACCCCTTTAAAGTAAAATTAATATTTAATTCTCAAATATTTATAAATATAAAAATATCATATCCTTTATTTTCCTAGGATTTTACAATATAATTGTTTCATCATGTTTTTATATATGGTTCTAACCATTATGTTTTGGAACTCTTGTACATATTTGAGTTTTTAGAGAGAAATAAAGGTTTTTTACTTTAAATAGTTGTGGACTTACCTTCCCATCCTTGAATGATATTTAACCCATTTTTTCATTATTACCAGCTGTATTTTCCTTAAAAAAATAGCATCAAAAAATTTTATCAGTTCCTCTCTTAAATTAAAATATATTCTAAAAAATTGCTTATTTTAGATCAATTTCTTGTCTATTATCTGGAATGATAGAGGCATTGGATCCTTGATGAAAATTATATTTATTTCCCATGAGTTATATAATAATAATATCTCCTTATTCTCTATTCTCAAACCCAATCATGACTCATATATGATTTTTGTGTTTTTTACTAAGGCCCATTGTTATAATTGTATGCACACGAGTCACATCGATAAGAATATATGGATCTTATGGAAGACCCATTTACTTATGGATCTCATCAATTAATCTTCTCTTTACCCCATGGTTAAGGTTTAACACATGTATCAAACTTTGTTCTTATCTTTAGTTTATACCAAATGTGATATTTTTAAAAGGGAATAACTTTGGTCCAACCATGTTTCCTTTGATCTTGTTTCCCTTTCATGGGTCATCACATGGGGGTGGATTTAATTCCATTACAAATGAATCTGATAAGGGTGGGGTCCCACGAAAAAATGCATAATTTACAAGATTTCATAGTGAGTAACTATCTCATGGATCTCAAATACTCTAAAAACAACATCTCCTAGTGTAACAATAAGAAATTAAATTGGAATATATGGAGTTGGTTGATTACATTCCCTAGTAATCTACAAGTAATGTATTATTTTCCAAACACATGTGTCACTCACATGTTGATGCATCTCTGATTACAATATCCACTACAGGTCTAGCTACATGATGTGAGTACCTACAACTATAAATTCTTGTTTTCCATTTTGTATAGGTGTGATCATGATTTTTTGGATAAGGTATGGAAATATTGTTTATCTACAATACAGTCCAATTATTTGGTCACATTTAAAAAAAATATTAGGATACTTTTGGATGATCTTGCATCCTAGAAAAATGGTAGGATAGATATGCATCACAACCCAGTGGGGATCAAAATAGAAATAAATAGATTGGATTCACTAAAAAAACATGTATTAGGGGATGTTTATTAGTGGTAGTTCTAATAATCCCTGATAAAAAAATCATATTACATATAATTAATAATATAGTGATGCTTTAATATAATTTCCACTATAATGTTTTTATTTTAAAATTGAGGGATGATTTTTTTTACCACTAATAAATCTTTTAAGAAAACCTAAATTTGACCACTCCCCAACCTGATCCCATCAGTCCTGACCCCACTGATCCCCTTTCCTTGATACACCTTCTCCCTGACAACGATTCCCCTACCTTGTCCCCCACCCCTCTAATCACTGCAACCTAGACCCCCCTGCTCCTCGATGATGACCCCTATTGCTCCTCAATGGTAACCCCCAATAGATTCCCCTCTTTCCATTTTCCTAGTGACTATGACCCTCATTGGTGTCAAAAACCCTAACCTTAATCTACCCATGAACCCATCTTTATCCCACCTCTATCTCAATCGGATCCCCCTGCCCATTTCCATCAGGAAGTCAGATTTCACTGGCCTCATCTCCCTAACCTCAATATTGTTTCATTGAAGGTATGATGCTTGTTAGATTTTTATAAGGGTTTTAATTAAATTATATAAAGTTATGTGTAATTGATATTGGTTTTTAGGTATTTTTCTTGAGATTATATTGGGGTTATATTTCAAACCTTCCATCGGTAGCTGGTCACAGTTGCTGAGAGTGGATGCACCTCAATTTTCTTTAAGTTGATTAATACTATTTTTTAATTTTGAATAATTAATTACAAATTATTATAATTGTTGGTCAGAGTATATCACCCAATATGGGGGGTGAATTGAGTATATATAAAAATTTCTATTAAAATTGGTTCATTAAAATAATATCTTCCAATTAAAATATATTCAAAGTCAGTTTTTACGGAATTTATTAAAGTCCTGAATGATCAATTAATTTCTCATAAGATTGATTAGTTTTCATCCTTACCTATCTAAAGATTATTAAAACTTTTGAAACTAATTTACTGATTCAAAATATATATAAACAATTTCTAAACTAACTATCAAATTCCAATTTATCTTATTGTGAAATTAATTAAACACATATCATATTAAATCAAAAGAAAAACTGCACAGAAGATAAAAACAAGAGGTTCAGTCCCTAGTAGAGACTTAGTCCTCTCCACTTGGTGATCACCTGCCACCAAAAATCTTATATTAATAAACTTCTGACCCAAAACCTAGATCAGGGTTCACAATAGCACACATGGATGTCTAGGTCACACTTGACCTCTACCACAGTTATTTTTGGGAAAACTAACAAATTTATCACACATTATCTCTTCCACTATTCTAAGTGGGGTACAAGAGTAAAAAAGAAATTGAGTGTGGGGATATTTTAGTATCCTCTAGTTATGCTCAGTAGACGGTGTGTGTGAAACCAATAGAAGCAAACACTACTCAAAAATTAAAACCAGATCACTATATAGTTATAGAAGAAGAATATAGTTTAGATATCTCTGTGTGTTGTGCAATAAAGATCTGGACTCAATGGATGTAGTGAAAATGATATTTTATTCCTATTCTAGAAGTTGGCTTCAGAACAGAGTATCGCAGCCTCTGTACTCTAGATTCCTAGAGTGAAAATATTTAGATCAACGATTTTAGGATGTTCTGAGAGCTTCAGCACATTGTTTCTTGTAATATTAAACCTCTTGTGTACTCAAGATTCGAGTTATTCTATTTTAAAAGATTCACACATTCACAAAATATTTCTTTCTATGAGTTCTTCTTATTTTAAGGTTGAGCTTGTAATCCTTTTACACTTCAAGGACTAGTAGGCAAGAAGATATACCCATGTGAATGTACCTTGTACTGTCTATAGATAGTCATACAGAAAACATTAAATAATTTCAGAAACATTAATTTTTATAAATATGACCATTAAAAATAAATTTGAATTAATAAATTTGAAGCAATTATTTATGAATATTAGTGAGTCATAAGTATCAGTCTGTCATCATCGTTCTATCATCGGTCTATCATCAGTTTCTCAGCATCGGCGAGTTATCACTGGTGAGTCGATCATCGACATGTGATCCATCAGTGTGTCATCCATCGGTGTGTCATCCATTAGTGTGTCATCCATCAGTGTGTCATCCATCAGTGTGTTGAACATTGGTGTGTGGAACATCAGTGTGTTGAACATCGGTGTGCCGTACATCAGTGTCTGGAACATTGGTGTGTCATACATCGGTGTTTCGAACATCGGTGTGTTGAACATCAGTGCCAGGGACTCTGAGAAACTTATGAATTATCTTTCTTACACAGAACAATACTAGATTAAGTTACATTCAAAAATACATGAAAATATACACTTTTAAACATATTGAAGAATAAATATAGTTTATTTAAAATATATATTGTATTGTATGACATAATTGATTTCCTTAGATATTTTAAATTGAAAGAATTTGTAGAATTTGTAGATTGACATTATTTGTGATTATGAAAACTACTATAGCATAAAGGGTCCAAAAATATCCCCCATTTTTATAATCACAAATTATAGAATACTTGTAAATTTATGAAATAATAATAACCTATCTCAGCATACTTCACTGAATGTGATTATTCAATATAACTAAATCATTCCCTTGTGTGTGTTTTTAAAACAATGCTCTTCCTCAATTAATGGATCAAAGAAAATATATGTATATAGATTATGTTGAGTACAATCCATGTGTCCTATGACAGAGTTGCTCTCCCTGAAATTAATAATGTATGCCTTTTCTCTCCCTTTTTGGATTAGCAAAAAAATAAAAGGAGAAATAAAGAAGAGAAATAGTATAAAGAAAATGAGAGACAGAAAGAATACAAAAAAATATTTCCATTAAGAGGAAAAAGAGTATAGTCAACAAAAGAAAGAGACATATCCCTATCAAATACAAAATCCACCACTAAGTGTTTGGATTCTGAGGGGATTTTCCTTTATTTAAAGGATAAAGAGGAGGAGGAGGAGTTTTGGGAGTGGCAGAGGGAAGAGGTGGTCTGAAGATAAAACCAGGCAAGGAAACACTATTAGGGACACTTGCTGTAAGGATAGGTTTTCTTTCTGGTAACACATGACTATGAGATTTCTCTACAATGATCTGTCAAATCTGGGAAAGAGCCTAAGAGATAGTCATTAGAGTATGAGCCTAAGAGGTAGTTCCAATGGAAGCAGTAGGAGGAACCACAATTTCTTCAGCTTGAACATGTAGATACGACTTGAGGAGATTGATAAAGTCATTAATGATTTCACCACCATATTACAAGGCCTTCTCAAAGTCATCCTTATTTTCCACGAATTTATCCAGAAGAGGGGTAAACTCTTTTAATTTAGGCACTTTCTTATTTAAGGCTTCTGTTACTGGAGGAATTATGAGATTTTTTGCTAAAAACTTGATGTTATTGATGATATCATGATTGATATAGATCTTAGTAAATTACTTATCCACTTTCTCTCTAATCTCTTTCTGAGAATAAGAGGCTTCATTTGTGCACTTTCTTACCATATTGTACTCAAGTTCTATATTTATAGGTACCTATTCAATATTTTATTCATTTGAAACACTCTGAAGATTATGAAGTTCCTCTCTGATCACATCCTTGAGAGATTCCAAATCAGCAACATCACTTTTCACACCTCTAGACCTACATGGACCAGTAATCATTTTTCCAAGCTCCTCTTTCAACATCTTCAGATCTACACTAAGTATATGAGTCACCAAGTTCCTAATAACATTTAGTACACCACTAAAGGAAGTCTTCAAATTAGAGGTTAGATAATTTAACACATTTCTCATCTTCCTTTCTTCTTCTCTCAACAAGTTATTATGTATAATGATGGTTTCAGTTGTGGTAATAAGATTTTTTTGAATATCCTGGATCACCATCCTTATAATATTTACTGTATATGAATTCGAAATACCTATTGAATTGGAGGCTTCACTTCTAGATACAACTGAGGACCTCATTGACTCACAGAGATAATTTTTTGAAAAGCTCAAAATCACCCTTAGTGACATAGTCACTAGGTAATATCTGTGCTACTCGCTCATCTTCTAGTGGTTCAACTGGTGGAAAAGGTGCAAGAGGTTCTTCTTTAGCTCGGGCTTGTAGAGTAGGAGGAAGAGGAACTCTATCCTCATCAGAGTCATATTCCAACCCAATTAGAATGTATCTTGGAACATTATTCCACTCTCGAGTGCAGGTCTAGTCTCTTAGCTCAACAGTTTCAATCCTGACTCTTCTTCCATGAGGCTCAGGCACACCTTCATCTTCATCTACTTCTTCATCCCGTCCTCTAGCCACAATAACATTTCTGGGCACAAGTACCAACTGAACTTGTAGTTCTGCATGTGCTCCAGCCACTTCAACTTCTCCAAGAAATTCCTCAATCTGAGCTCCCTAATCCTCAGCCTCTTCCTCATGGCCACTTAACATTAGTTCATTCAACTCTTGAACAATTTCCTAATTTTCAGCATTTAGATAAGGAGATCTTTCCTCATGACCAGCATCTACATGATCAACATCCTCTGGTTCAATAGGATCAGCACCATCAGTAGCTCCATGTACAGATTCCTCACCGGATCTATCAACTAATTGTTGTTCCACTTTTAAATAATCACTAAAATTATCATCATTTCCCTCATCATCATCGTCATCATCATTGTTATTAAACTCCACATATGATTTTCTTACATATCCTTCAACTCTAGTAACCTCAGTCTCTTCCTCATCCTCATCACCTAACAAAGGTTCTCTTGAGGGTAAATCCAAAGGTGGACTAGTAGGTCCATAAGACATATCATTGGGGATTTCAAAAATATCAGGTTCACTGCTGTCATCAAAAGGAGATCCTTCTTCCCTTGGAAATTGATCCTCACCTTCCTAATCAGAGTAAATAGGTTTCTATCCTGGTTTGAGGCATGAATCAACTTGATCCTTTGGTCTGGTAGGATGGTCAATCGGATTGAAATCCTCATACATCCTTTCCTCATCTCCTACCCAACATTTTTTCTATGGGTTCCATAATATCTTCATTCTCTTTTAAATATCTTTTTGAAGGCAAAAAACCACTACCTGCACTTATCACTTCATCTCCATATTCCACACATCCCATCTTCTTTAACATGGAAGAGATCATCCTGGGATAGTAAAAACATGTTTCCTTCTTGTATGGATTTATCATATCAGAAATATTCACCATTAAGTACCTAAAAATATTCACCTTTATCCCATTTTTTAACAGATAGATCATGAATACATTTTGATACATCACAGTAGAGAAATCTCCCTTCCTTGGGCAGATTTGATGTTGTATAAACAAAAAAATTAACCATTCCTCTCCATCGAAATCATTGGAAGTGGTCCTTATAGATTCTATACATCTAGTTAGATCCTTCAGATTATATTCATTTGAAAAAAACTCAGATAAAGGTGGAATATTACACCGATAATCAGCATAGACACCTTCATGAGGCATCTCTAAGCACTTACCCCATTCCTTAGATAGAAAACATATTTCATTTCCCTTCACCACTAACTTTTTCCTTGCTTCCTCTACTCCATCAAGGTATATATTCAAATGTAGATAAAACTCATGTACTAGTTGAGGATAATAAGGACTTTAATTTTTTGAGAACCATCTCAACCAACCTTGAGATTCCAGTACTCTCAACAAAAATGACTTGCTTGACAGAAGCCACTTAGCAGACACTTCTTTCTCGGCTGTAACCACTCAGATTTCCAAACGTTGTTTCACATTCTGACTGGACTCACCCTTATGATGCTTAGCTGATGAAGATTTTCTTGGTTCATCAATTGCATGCTTCTTTCTTTCCATTTATGAAGATTCAGATTTCAAAGGGGTTTAAAGGTCTAGGGTCGAGAGATAGAGTGACAAAGGGTTGAAGGTTTTATGGTAGTGGGAAGGTGAAAGGTCGGGATGGATTGAACTTATTATATCATTTAGGGATTGTAAATCTTAAAGCATAAAATTTAGATGTGTAAAAATGAACAAAAAACAAAATCATTTTATTTAAAATAGACAAATTTACAAAGGAGTACTTAAATACATTGGTGTCATAGAATCGGTTTCACATGATTGTTTTCAAGTGATCGATTTCAAGAGATCTATTTTATGGATCAGTTTTAAGGATATGTTTCAAGGATTAGTTTCAAGGATCAGTTTTAAGAATTAGTTTCATGGATTGGTTTCAAGGATCAGTTTTAAGGATCAGTTTCAAGGAATAGTTTCAATGATCAGTTTCAAGGATCGGTTTCAAGGATCAGTTTCAAGTATTGGTTTCAAGGATCAATTTTTAGAACTTTAGAGATTTATCATTCCTATTTCATGTCTGATGTATGTCATTCTCTCAGTTTTTTAAGGGTTTAGTGAATATATCAGCAAGATGATGCTCAGTTCTAATAAACTCTAGAGTTATATCACCTTTTTGATAATGCTCTCTTAAAACGTGATGTCTTACATCAATATGATTTGTTCTTGAATGAGAAATTGGATTCTTAGAAATGTTAATAGCACTTGTGTTGTCACAGCTTATGGGGATATGTCTGAATTGAAATCCATATTCCAATAAAGTGTGTTTCATCCACATAATTTGTGCACAATAACTACTAGCAACAATGTATTTTGATTCAGTAGTTGATAATGCAACTAAATTTTGCTTTTTACTGCACCATGATATTAGAGACATTCCCAAAAATTGACATGTTCAATAGGTACTCTTTCTATCTAACTTACATCCACCAATGTCAATATCTTAATATCTAACTAAATCAAAAGGTTTGCCTTTAGGATATAACTATCCTAAATTAGTTGTATACTTGATGTATCTGAAAATTATTTTAACAACATTTAAATATGAGTATTTTGGGTTTTCTTGAAATCTTGCACACATACTCACACTAAACATAATATCTTGCATACTAGAAGTTAAGTACAAAAAACTCCCAATCATTCATCTGTAAGAAGTTTGATCAACTAATTTTCCATTTTCATCAAGATCTAACTTACATGTAGAACTCATAGGGGTTTCACTACTCTTAATTCTATCAAAGTCATATCATTTCAAAAGGTCTCTAGTGTACTTACTTTGATTTATAATAACACCATCTTTTCTTTGAAATATTTTAAATCCAAGAAAATATTTAAGTTCACCCATCAAAGTCAATTCAAACTCGGTTTGCATTATTTTTGAAAAATCATTACATAAATAATATTTAGAAGATACAAAGATAATATCATATACATATATTTGAGCTATTAAAAATTCTTTTGAAATTGTTTTTACAAACAAAGTAGGATCTGCAACTCCATTTGTAAATCCTCTAGAAATAAGAAAATTACTCAACCTTTCATACCAAGCTCTTGGAGATTGTTTAAAACCTAAGGGTGTAATTTTGGTCAGGCCGGGCTGACCCGACAAAAAATCTGGATGTTGACCACTATTTGGGCTAGGCCGAGATGGCCCAAACAACCTCATGAGGTGGCCCGATCCTGGCCTCGAGCCGGGCCAAATCATCGGGTCAGGCCGGGCTTTTTCGGGTCGGGCAGGGATTTTTCAAGTCGGGCCATGGTGGGATTTTATTATTTTCAAAATAATTGTTTTAAAGCTTTTCTTAAATTTTTTTACATTTATTTAAATAAAATTTTATATTTATTTTCAAATGCATGTTTTTTAGATGTATTTTTTAAAATGTTTAATATGTTTTTTGTAAAAACATTTATTTTTTTAACATTTTACAGGGTATGGATATGTTATTTTTTTGTCTAAATAGATTTATATATGTGAATCTATATATATTATGTTAAAATTTTAAAAAAAATAATGATTGGTTGGGAGATGCACAATAGTCGGTGAGTTTATTACATTGTTATTTAAACATTTTTGTAACTTATTTATAATTTTTTAAGCCTTTGTTAATTTTTTTATTTAAACTTTTTTATTAAACCGTTTTTAACATATATTTAAAAAATTATTTTTACATTTATCTTTAAATGATTAATTTAAAATGTTTTTGTAATTTTATTTAAACGCATAATTTTTACAATATTTTTTTAAAACATTTATTTTTTTAATTTTAATATATATTTTTTCTATGTGTTTGTTTAAAAAAATTAATTTAAATGTTTGTTTTAATACTTTTTTAAACATTTTGATTTAAGCCGTTTTTTAACATTTGTTTAAAATAATTTTTACATTTATTATTAGACATTTAATTTAATTTTTTTTTTCAATGTGTGTTTTTTACATGTATTTTGTTTAATCATGTTTTATGTAAAAACATTTTTTATTAACATTTTACAGTGGGTGGATATGTTATTTTTTTCAAAATAGATTTTTATATATGTGTAAATTTATATATATTGTTTGCAAATTGAAAAAAAATAATAATAAGGAATTGGAGGATGCACAATAGTGAATGGGTTTAAAATATTGTTATTTAAATGTTTTTTTTTCATTTATTTAAAACGTTTTTTACATTTACTTTTTTAACATGTTTATGAAAAGTATTTTTAAGAATTTGTTTAATTTAAAACATTTTTGTAAACATTTTTTATTTTTTTTAAACACATGTTTTTATATGTATTTTTATTAAGCATTGAACATTTTTTGTAAGAACATTTATTTTCTATTTTATTAACATTATATAGTGGTAGGATATGTTATTTGTCTTCTAAAAAAATTTATATATGTGAATCTATATATATTTTTTGAAAATAAATAATGAGAGTTTGGGGGTGTGCAGCAGTGGGTGATTTAATTTTTTTTCTAAATAGATTTATATATGTATATATAGTATATATAATATATGCTAGTTTTATCGTATTTAAAAAAAATTAATGAGGTTGGGGGTGTGTGAACAAAATTAGGTGAGTAGATATTTATTTGTTAATATATATATATATATATATGAGAAAATTGTAAAAAAATAATTAGGGGTTGGGAGGTGCATCGCCGTGGGTGGGTTAATTTTTTTCTAAATAGATTTATATATAATATAAACAAGTTGAAACAAAATTATAATAATAAATGAGGTGGGGGTGCGCACCAACATCATTAAACAAGTATATAATTTTTTTATTAATATACAAAAATTTATTATATATACAATATTAAATAATTGATATATATATATTCTTTATAGTTTTGTTTATATATATATTATATTAAATCATTTATATATATATAATTAATGTATTTTTTAAAAACCACACTTAATTGATATATATATTATTAATGGATTTGTTTATATATATATATATTGTATCATATCATTGAAATATATATATTATTAATAGACTTATATATATACACATATATATAATATGAAAGTTTCATCATATTTAAAAAAATTAATGAGGTTGGGGGGTGTGTACGAACATCATTGGGCCAATGTGTTATTTTTTTGTTAATATATAATATGTTATTAAATATATATAATGTTAAATGATTGATATATATAATATGAGAAAATTGTAAAAATAATAATTATGGGTTGGGGGGTGTGCCGAAGTGGGTAGGTTAATTTTTTTTTCTAAATAGATTTATATACGTATAGTATGTATAATATATTCAAGCTGCAACATACTTAAAAAATTAATGAGGTTGTGTGACCTGCACGAACATCATTAAGTGAGTGTGTTATTTTTTTTAATTAATATACATCAAGTTATTATATATGTAATATTAAATCATTGATATATATATATATATTAATAGCTTTGTTTGTATATATATATTATATTAATTCATTTATATATATATATATATATATGTATATTATTAATGGATTTTTAAAATCCACATTTAATTGATATATACTATTAATGGATTTTTTTATATATATACATATATAATTATATATTGTTACACACACACATTATAATTATATATAACAATAGTTATATGTATATATATTCTTTTTTATTAATATACAATGATATATATACATATATCTTTGATATATATATATATACACAGTCTGGTGATAATATAATAGGCGCAGTGACTGGGCCAGTTGGTCCAGGCGCAGCCTTGGAAGCCTGAGGTAGGGAGGTCAAATCTCACTACCAGTAGCTTCCCATTGTATTTTTTTTTACAGTAGGATGGGCTTCATACGGGCCAGCGGGACATGCTTCTTATGGGCTAGTGGGCCTGGCTTTTTCAGGCCAGCCCGTGGGCCTTCTTGGACAGGTCTAGACCCGACCTGATGAACCTACAGCTCGAGCCCAGCCTGGCCCGACCTGGGCATTTCCGAGCTGGGCTGCTTGGGCTTTCGGGTCGGGCCGCTCGGGCTTTCAGACCACTGGGCCAAAATTACACCCCTATTCAAATCGTATAAATTTGTAGAGAATTTTAACACTTTATTTGGAAAATGTGGATTTTTAAAACCTAGGGGTTGTTTAAAAAAACATCCTCAATTACATAAACATTTAAGAATGCACTTTTGACACCCATTTGGTATAGTTTAAAATCCATGTGTGCTGCATAGGCAAGTAAGATTCTAATTGCTTCAAGTCTAGTTACTGGTGCAAAGGTATCTTCACAATCAATTCCCTCTTATTGATTATATCATTGTGCAACCAATCTATATTTGTTTCTAACTATATTTCCAGCCCCATCTACTTTATTTATAAACAACCATTTGGTTCCTATGGCCAAAGTATCCTTCTGTCTATCTACAAGTTTCCAAAATTTATTTCTTTCAAACTGATTAAGTTATTCTTGCATGGACATTACCCAAAATTCATCATTTATTGCATCATTGATATTTTTAGGTTCATTTTGTGACAAGAAAGTTTGATGTTCAACCTGGTTTCTCAAGGAAGCTCTCGTTTGTGTTCCTCTATCTAAATCTCCAACAACAGCATCTAAGGGATGATTTGTAAGGGTCCTAGTTGGTTTATAAAAGGTAGGACTTGTTATTTCAGGTTGGTCAAGTTGATCTGGTTCATTATGGTTAGGATCTAGAGAATTTCTAGAACTATAAGTTTTCATAGATTCCTTCACATGATGATTTGAGTGTTTATCATAAATGTCCATATTGGACATATCCTCTTCAATATTTTCTAGTTAATTCTTGGGCTCATGTGGATCTGTTTCATCAAACTTGATATGTAAAGATACCTCCACACATTTGGTTTTCTTATTAAATAATTTACATGATTTGGTTGATGTAGAATATCCAAGAAATATTCCTTCATCACTTTTGGAGGCAAATTTATTTAAATTCTCTTTAGTGTTCATAATATAAACTTTACATCCAAACAATTTAAAAAAACTTAATTTTGGTTTCCAATTATTCCGCAACTCATAAAGAGTTTTCATAATGATGGGTCTGATTAAGACTCTTTTTATTATGTAATTAGTTGTATTAACATATTCAGCCCAAAAATAAATGGGTAGGTCATATTAATTAAGCATAGTACGGGAAATTTCCTATAGGGTTATATTTATTCTTTCTTCCACACCATTTTTTTTGAGGTGTCCTAAGATCAGAGGAATTATGATTGCAGCCATTTTGTGAGGAAAAAGCTTAAAAATATGGATTCTCAAACTTGCGGCCATGATCTCTTCTTAATGATTTAATCGTAAGTCCACTTAGATTTTCTACAGTCCTAGCATACTTGGTAAAGTGAGAACATGCTTCAATATTGTGAGCTAAGAAAAAGGTCCAAGTGTACCTAGAGAAGTCATCTACATGAACATAAAATAGTTCTTACTGTTAAGACTTGAAACACTAGATGGTCCAAAAAAATCCATATAAACCAACTCAATAGGTTGAGAAATAGTTACTTCCTTATTTTGTTTAAAAGTGATTTTATGTTGCTTTACTTTTTGACAAGGATTACACAACTTATTGTTTTGAAACTCTAATTTGGGTAGGTCTTTAACTAATAATTTTCTAGTTACCTTTTTAAGAGAGTGTATGTTGCAATGTCCTAGTATTCTATGACTAAGCCAAGACTCTCTGTGAAAGGAATTTAGACAAGAGACATTCTATGAGGCTAGTGTGTCTAGATTTATAGCATATACATTTTCATTTCTAAAAGCAGTAAATACTAAGTTATTATTTGCATAAAAAACATGGCATGAATTAATTTTGAATTTAACATTAACTCCATCATCACTCAATTGAGATATGCTAAGTAGGTTATATTTTAATCCATCAACATACAATACTTTTGAAATTTAAATAGAGATAGGGTTACCAATCTAGCCTAGATCGGTGATATATTTTTTATCATTGTCACCAAATGTGACATGTCCTCCATCAATCATGATAAGACTTTTAAATCTATAACCCCTTTTCATATGTCTTGAACATCCACTATCCAATTACCAAAACTTTTTATAGGAGCTCTTTAGACAGTTTACCTACAAAATAGTTCATCCAAAAAACGACTTTGGTACCCATATTTGTATGGTTCCACATACATTAGTGATATAAGTTCTAGGAACCCACAACTGTCTTATGGGATTACTATATGAAGAATATAGAGTTTTTGAAAAAAAATATATTTGGTCCTGAAGAATTAGATGCAGTAAAAGAATTCTTGGAACTAGAACTTGCAACAAAATTTTGGTTTCTGAAAAAAGTAGGAAATTTTCCATATTTGGTTAGAAAATGTGATTTGGATAAATTCTTTGGACCTGGTTGATATCCTATCCCAGAAGTATACTTAGGAGCAATTTTTCCCCAAGAATTTGAGTAAGAGTATTTTTACCATTGGTAAAATTTTCTAAGTCTATCATTAATTTCTCATTAGAAATTCTTAACTCATTATTCACCTTGAGTAGTTGAGAATTTTTCTCTTTTTTAGTTGTAAGTTTAGATTTAATAGTCATAGTAAGGGCATGTTGTTTCTTCAATGATTTATACTTATCTTTTAACTAATTACATGTTTCTTCAGCATGTTTTAATATTCGAATAATTCCTCATTTTTCATATTCTTAGACTCACTTTTATAATAATAAGAATTATGTATAGGGGAGTCTATGTTTACCTCAGTTGTGTTTGTTATAAAACACATATTAGCCATATCATCTTTCTCATTTTGAGAGGAATCTGATTCACTTGAGTTGTCCTAAGAGGAACTCCAGGTGGCCTTCATTGTTTTCTTATACTTTATATCCTTATTATCATACTTTTTATTGTATTTAATCTTCGTACAGTCATCCTTGACACATCCCTTCCTTTTACATTCATATCATATTATCTCTTCTCACTTATCATTTCTTTTCTAATCCTTTTTCTAATTGGCCTTGTTATCATACTTTCCTTTGTAATTGGGTTTTTTGAGAAACTTATTTTACCTATAAAATTTCTTGAATTTTCTAGAAAGTTGGGACACTTATTCATCACTTTACGAAGCTAATTCTTCCTAGATGGTGCTTTCAATAGCAGCTTGAACTTTCTCCTTGTGTTTACTTTGAGATGCAGTTGCCTTGAAAGATACAGAATTTATTTTGTGTTCATCCTCTTATTTATTTACCTTGAATTCCTCTTATTACATCATTAATTTTACAATCAAATCCTTCAATGGAATCTTATCAATGTTGTACGATTCCCAAATAGACACACAAGTCCCACACCATCTTTCTGGTAATCATCGTAGAATCCTTATAATCAGCTCTTTGGCCGTTACTTCTCTTCCTAAAGAAATCATGGTGTTCAATATTTCATTGAACCTGAGATACATATCAGAGATAGACTCATCAATCATCATTCTAAAGTTTTCATATTCTATAGTATAAGTATTTAATCTCATTTATTTAACATTATATGTTCCCTCATGTGAAACAAAAAGAGTGTCCCAAATCTCATGTGCAGTTTTACAAGAAGAAATATTGTTAAACTCTTCATCACCTAGTGCACAGTACAAAGCATTAATTTATTTACAATTATTTTTATAGGTGGTCTTGGTAGGTTTATCCCAAGTGTTTATAGCAGTTTTAGGAATTTCCTATTTACATTCAATAGTAGTCCTGATTTCAAATCCCATTCTTTTTAGATGTATTTTCATTGTAATCTTACACTAAGCATAGTTAGTTACATTAAATAAAGGTGGTGTATTGGTAGCATCCCCTTCTAATCTATAATCTATGATACATATTGTAAAATAATTTCAAAGAGATAAAAATTTATAAATAATAGAAATTGTGAGATCTTTGAACAACAACTATTATTACAGTTGACAGAATTTGAAAACTGACAATTTTAATCCCTCTGATACCAAATGTTGGTCGGAGTAGATCAATCAAGAGGGGGGGGGGTTCAATTGAGTATCTATAATTTTTTTTTGTTAAAATTGATTATTTAAATTAATATCCTCCAATTGAAATATAATCCAAGTCAGTTTGTAGGGAATTTATAAAAGTCTTGAATGTTTAATTTATTTCTCAGAAGATTGATTAGTTCTCATCTTTACCAATCTAAAGATTAGTAAATATTTTGAAACTAATTTACTGATTCAAAATAGATATAAACACATTCTAAACTAACCAAAAAAGTTCAATTTATCTTAATATGAAATTAATTAAACACATATCAGATTAAAACAAAAGACAAACTACACAACAGATAAAAAAAGAGGTTCATTCTCAAGATGAGACTTAGTCCTATCCACTTGGTGATCACCTACCACCAAGTAGTGCATATTAATAAACTTTTTATCCACACCCCGGATCAGGTTTCACAAAAACACATAGGTTTTTCCAGGTCACACTTGACCTCTACCATAGTTATTCATGGGAAAATAAAAATATATATCACACATGATCTCTTCCACTATTCTACGTGGGGTATAAGAGAAAAAAATAGATTGAGTGTGAGTATATTTTAGTATCCTCTAGTTATGATCAAGAGATATTGTGTGAAAAAAATAGATGCACACACTTCTTAAAAAGAAAAAACAAGATCACAAAAGAGTTATAGAAGAAAAAATGTGTTTATAAATCTCTGTGTGTTGTGAAGTAAAGCTTTGGACTCAATGGATGTAGTGAAAATGATATTTGAATCCTCTTCTAGAAGTTGTATTCAGAATAGAGTATCACAACCTCTGTACTCTATCTTCTAGGAGTGAAAATATCCAGCTCTTCAATGTTAGGATGTTCTGAGAGCTTCAATACACTGTTGCATGTAATATTAAACTTCGTGTGTACTCAAGCTTCGAGTTATTCTATTTTCAATGTTTTTCACATTCGCATAATCTGACTTTCTCTGATGTCCTCATAATTTATGGATGAGCTTGTAATCCTTTTATACTTCATGGTCTGGTAGGCATGAAGATCTCCCCACGTGCATGTACCACGTACAGTCTACATATATTCCTATAAACGACATTAAATAATATCAGAAACTTAAATTTGTCTAAATATGGTCGTTAGAAATAAATTTGATTTAATAAATTTGAAACAATTATTTATGACTATCGGTGAGTCATAAGTATCAGTCTGTCATCATCAGTGTTTCATCGGTCTATCATCAGTTTGTCAGCATCAGTGATTTGTCACCGGTGATTCGATCATTAGTGTGTCATCTATCGGTGTGTCATCCATATGTGTTCCGTCCATAGGTGTGTCATCCATCAGTGTGTTGTCAATTAGTGTGACAAACATTGGTGTGTTGAACATAGGTGTGTCAAAAATAGATGTGTCTTATATCGGTGTGTCAAACATCGATGTGTCGAACATCGATGTGTTGTACCTTGGTGTGTCGAACATCGGTGTGTCAAACATCGGTGCGAGGGACTCTGTGAAACTTATGAAGTGTTTTTCTTACACAGAACACTAGTAGGTTAAGTGAAATACAAAAATAAATGTAAATATACACTTGGGAACATATTGAAGCATAAATATTTTTTATTTAAAATATATTGTATTGTATGACATAATTCATTTACTTAGAGATATTAAACTGCATGAAATAGTAGAATTTGTAGATTGACATTTTTTGTGATTATGAAAACTATTGTAGCATATAGTGTCCATAAATAATTATTTATTTCCTTCACATGGAATGATATAGGTTCCTAGTTTTTTTTGGTATGTAGTGTAAGACTTTATGTTTTTTAATTTTGATCAAGATGTTGGAAAATATTTTGGTTTTGTTTTTCTTCCCCATTTAATAATCATTTAAATGTTTTGAAAATGATAATTTTCAAATTTAGGTCCACATTAAGAGACATTGTGAGTTAGATTGTGGATAATTTTGGTTTTAGATGTTTTGTAGAGGGGTTTTCATTTGAAAAATTTTCATTTAGTCTGTAGTTTAAGAAAACAAGTCACATGTAATTAAATAATGATTAGTGGTAGTGAATGTAGATATAATTTTTGGTATTATTATTTCACTAGAGTGTTAGGGGACTAGTGTATGATCCATTCAGAGTGTTTACTTATCTTTATCCATTGATATACAATAAAAAATTCTAGATGAGTGTGGTTAATAGACTTGTAAATATTTTTTAAAAAATAAAAGTATTATAGTAAACATCACATATATTTTATATAAAATGACGAAATTAATTTAGAAAAAAACAACATAGAAATCAAAAGATAGGGAAGTGGGAGATATAAACAATGAGAACACAATTTTTATATAATTTTGATTCATTATGAACCTATTTGAACTATTTTGGGAGAATAAATACCTACTAAGTTAAACCATGATTATGAAGGAAGTAACAAACCATTAAAAAAGACTACATTTATATGATAAAATGAATTAAAAAATAATTATAGACATGAATTTTCAAATGAAAATCAAATAAAAAAATAATTGTTCATTTTTAGTACAGGTATATCCATAATAAAATATGATTTTGTGGGGAAAAGTATAAAAAAACCACTAAGTGAAAATAGATTAATTAAAAAAAATACAATAATGAATATAAAAAAATTGGATTAAGAACAGGGGAATTTCAGAAGAATGGAAAATAGATCATGTCTTCAAAAATAATAACTTATTGATGAAAAATAATGATAAAAATAGAATCACCAGTTGTGATTTCATATGAATATCCTTTCAGTATCCTAAAGATTAAGTAGTGAATATCTCTTGTATATTTTATATTTCTCCCGTATATTATTTTTAAATGAAACTCCATTGATCATTCCACGATCTCCCTCAATTATTCATTTCATGGAAGCTTACTAAAGATCATTTTAACTATCAATAGCTAAGAAATGTGAACCTACAAAAATATTTCTACTCTATTATCTTTTTTAAAATGATACCATGAAGTTAATATATTAAATAAAAAATACTCTTAATCCCGAGTACAAATCATACAACTAAATACAATCTACATAGATTCAAATTATATGAATAATTATATTTATGATACTCTCCTCAAGTTGAGTACAATTTCTGAAATCAATTATGAAAATGTTATAAAACAGCAATTTCATGCAATTCTATGACACATATGGAAACACAAGAACCAAATATCATAGTGCCAAGTTATTTTTTGAGATATAACAAATATTTATTTTCATAATTATCAAATAAAGATATATCTTTAGAGACAATCATGTTTATATAATATTAAATAAAATTTTATAATATGAAAATAGGAAAATTTATAGATTATTTAATATAAGAATTTGTTTTCATGTGTTATTATTGACTGATAATAGTGTGCTCGACATCATGATAACCTCTATCCTTAGATCAATGAACTTATTCCATGACATATGTCCATGTTATAGAGATTGGTAATATTTATTCATTTATGTTGTACTTTTCATGTTGGATTGAATCATTTTTATATTGAATTTGTTTTATGTCAAATTAGGACCCTACTCTGGTCAATGATGAAGTTTAGTGATGTTTAATTTTTATTATACTTGTTTGATTAAACAATTATATATTTAAATATGAATTTACCATGATAATCATGACAATCCAATACCTATGGATAAAATATGGATTAATTTACCTTCAAACACAACTTGGCATGCCAAGGGTTTGGAAGAATTTTTATTTCATTCAATTTAAAATTGATTATTGGATAGTAGAATAAAATGTATGTGCCCTGATTTCAAATTCAATTGATGGTTAAATAGAAATAAATTATATGAGAATATTTTATTAACAAAGTTTCATTCTCAATATTTATGTTGGATTTGAAATAGTGAATCGAATGTTATGGAAATTCAAAAAAAAATATAATCCTATCAATGAAATAGAAAGTGACCCGCCAGAAGAGAATTCCGTTCAAAATTTGATAATTGATGTATTTGGATTTGTATTAAAAAAAATTCAAGGTTTTAATAGATCAATAGAACCTTCATTTTATCTTAAATAGGTTTATGTTGCTTATAATTTCAGTGACCAAAAAATGAGTTTCATGAATTATTTAAATATTGAAAATAATGAATATATATGAAGGCTATGCCAACTATTCAAAGTTGTATTTTCTATTTCAGTTGTATCATACCAAGTGTCTCTATGGAATTATTGACAATGAAATTTCCTTGATTTTAGAGTTGCTTCATAATAAATTTAGTGAAGCTAAGATCCCTACTTCATTCCTTGAGATAAAGAAAATCATCAAAAAACATGTTCTCAATTATAAAAAGATACATTCATTCCCTAATTATTTCATGCTTTACTCAGGAGAAGGTCCCAATAATGAATAATTCAAAATATTTCATACAATCATATTAAATTAAATAACCAACAATGAGTGTAAAAATAAATTCAACCCAAGGAAGAAACAAAATAAGAAAACTCTTATAGAGTTATTCTGCTATTTTCCCCTGAAACAAAGATTAAGAAGGAAATTAATTTCATCTAAGAATACATACGATATAAAGTAGAATGATCAGGATATTAATGATTATGGTTTCACGAGGCATCCAAAAGATTCAAAATCATAGAAGGTGTTTGATTTATTATATCTAGGGTTTTCTTTGGATCCTCATAATGTATGTTTGGGATTGAATTATAATGGTTTTAACCCTTTCGGTACTTTAAATACTAATTATAAAATTTGGCTTGCTATTTTGATCCCCTATAATCCCCCTCAATATATGTGTATGATGAATACTTATTTCATTATTTTTATGATTATTCCGAGAAATAAAATTCTTGGAAATGAAATTGATTTATACTTTCATCCTCTAATCAAAGAATTTCCATAATTATGGGATGCAAGCATAGAAACATATAATTGTTAAATGAGAAAACTATTCAAAATGCATAATGCTTTAATATGGAAAATTGAAGACATTCTTGGAATAGAAAACTCATCTGGTTGAAACACTCATACTAGATTTCATTTTTAATTTGTATTCTCGATTTTGAACCTCAATGATTACGTCATAGTAGAAAATTGGGTTTTATGTGTCATCTTTTATTTATTGATGCTTCTCATTAATTCAGGTTTAATAATACATAATTCAATGGCGAAATAGATTTGAGAAATCCACCAAAGTTATTATTTGGTTCATAAATATTGATACAATTAATGAATTTTACTATAGAATTTATAAAATCAAGTAATTTTAAAAAATTTGGGAAAAGAGTATGAAGTATAGTATCTAAAGCTTCAAGAACACAATAGTGGATGAAAATTAATACATTATTAAAACTCCCTTATTGGGAGTTTAATTAGATATGTCATAATATTTATATAATGATTTTTGAGAATAAAATCTATGAAAATGATTTTTTTACATTACTTAATTAGAAGGTTAAATATAAAGCTCACATTAGTGCTCATAGGGATCTATAATCAATGAATACAAAGCATGGTTTGTTGGAAAATTAGAATATAAAGTATCCATCAACAGTTTTTATAATGAAAAATCATGAGAAGATGCATTCCTTTGATCTTTAAAGAATGTAAAAGTGACATATGGATATTCAACTAAAATTTCAAGGTGAATTGAATTAAAACATTATAAGTTAAATTGATTAAAAAGATATAACTCACATATTCCGATGGATCAGTTTGTCATGACCCGTTCCCCAGGGCCCAGCCGTGACTACCCCAAGCCTACCTTCCATAGGCCAGGGGCTGAAGACTAGCACCAGAAAGGTGTATCCCTATAACAGGAAGGCATTAACTTTAAACCTATACAAACACACCGACTATAATGCAACAAGATGCAACCACATAGTGAACTACTATAGTAAAAGAGTGATGAAAGTAAAAGGGGTGAGAATATAAGCCCAACTATAAAGTAAAATTTCAATTGGAAAAGGAAAAACAGCTCCTAGAATGTCCACTGAGGATCCTACCTGAAGGGTAGGTATAGCTCATGATCAGTAGTCCTACATAACACCACATCAAACGGTCCACCTATGATCACCTTCTATTCCTGGCTCCATTAGCCTCGATCAAGGATGTCCACCATCTTCACAAGACACAACAAGGTGCGGTCGAAGCCCGTATAGGGGTGAGTATAAAAATACTCAATAGGGACCCCGAGACCCTCTAAGGTATCTCAGAGTTCTAGAAAGGAAAACCACAAAGCATGATCTCAATAAAAAACACAAAGAAATAGACACTGTCCAAATAGATTCTCAGCTCAATTAGAGTCTCAGCTTAACCCAGGTTTTCAGTGAAGTATAGAAGTACATATGCTTAGTTGCAAAGCTAGATCATCTTATTATATCAAGAGGCACTACTACTGACCATACAGAGTCTAACCCACATAAGATCGATAGGTACAAATTCCTGCAATTACCCACACAAGATTTGACCCACATAGTATTGGTATGTGCGGACCCACACAATATCTTTGAGCGCTAAGCCACACAGGATCTGACCCACATAGGATCGGTATGCACTAGACCACATAAGATCACTTAACACTGAACCACACATGATATGACCCATACATGATCAGTTCTAACACACAAAGGATTTCTGGGTACTAACCTCTGTATCATCTCTCTCCAACCTTCACCTCACTACCAGCCACTGGATTCCTTGCACTCAGTGTATTCAAGTTCTGTATTGTCTTCCCATCAAGATATCTGTCATACCTCAACCAAAACTACACTCCAAAAATTAGTAAACCAAAGTACCTCAGTGTTGTAAGGTTTCCAATGTGATAGATGGTGCATCAATCGGACTTCCAGTATTTGAGTTATAAGAGTTTTAGCTCTGGGGGCGCGGTTGGATTCAGGTTCGATCCAACCCGACAATACTCCAAATATCTCCAAAAATCAAGTATAGTATACCAAAAGGATCTTCTCGATCCAATGATCCCGATGCCATAGATGGTTCATCAAATAGACATCTGGTTCTCAAGATATGTGCCTTTAAGGGTTTCTGGGCCTGGGTCCGGTCCGACTTGATCGGACCGACTGAGCCCGACTCAGTATGGGCTGGGCTGTGGCGGGCTTGGCCCGATGGGTTGAGGTCCTGCCCATCCTGCCAGGGGGCGGCCTTCAAAGGGGGGCCTGTAATGGAGGCCCATAAAAGGGTGAGCCGCGGTGGGCGGCCTGACCACTTGAGGCGCGGCCCCCAAAAGGGAGGCCCTCGAAGGGGCGGCCTGCAAGGGGGTGACCCGACCGCGTAGGGTGCGATCTACAAGGGGCAACCCGAGTTTTGTCTGACCGAGCTGGCAAGGGAGGAAATGTTCCACTCGGTATCCCAAACGGCCTGGAGGCCATTCGATTTTGCGAAAAGGTGGTGCTACATGGGTCCCGCCCATTCGTCGCGGAACCCATGCGGTGGGTTCCTCATCTTCCGCGGCTTTGGACCCAACCCTCTATTTTTCGGAGGTGTGATGGTCACACAACCTTCCCGTCCATGGTCGGCCGATGTGTCGACCACCTCCTCTGATCGCAGCGGCTGACGTTCTGCGACCCCCTTTGATCACTGGCATAACATGAAGACCCGCCACACCTTCTCTATGGCTGGCCAGTGCTAGCCATTCTGATGACTGACGTGGTTTTGTGTCATGGAATCTTATTGTAGCATGTGTTGGCACACTACCTCCTTCGTAGTCGATCGGTGTCATCGCGTTGGTGGTATTCCACTGAGAATGCAAGGGTGTAGCAAAATAGTGGAGGCTCCAATCCGGGTTCGTTAGGCATGTTCCCTCTACGTTAGGTCGTAAAATGTGGGAGGATAAAGGTTTCAATAAATTCACTTGAATTTAAAACAATAATCAAAACCCGTACCTCGTAAAAACCATTGGAGAACATCTGCACTTGATGGTGGGTCAGTGTTCTTCGTTCCCGCAACAGGCTTCCAACGACGCCACTTTCACGTCATCCTTCGGTTTGGGGTTTCAGTGTTGCTTTCTACCGATCACTAGAAACCACTTCGTTCTCCAAGGGTTTCGCATCTCGGCTCTCCTTCATCACTTCATTGCTTGGAGAATCTATGCTGATACCCCTCCCCAAACTCCATATATATAGGAGAGGGGGAGGGTAATTAATGACATGGGGAACTAATGGGGGCTCATTAATTAGGAACCGTCCAAATTTTCCAACGACGTTGTTACTTAAGATTGATGGGTTAATCCATTTATTATATTGACACATCTCTGACCCCACACTATACATGTCTATTGAAGGATATGAATCAAAATAAAATAATAAAATTATTTTATTCTATTTATTTGAAAAGTAAAAAAACTTAATTTTTTCTCCAGACCTACTGCAGTCAAAGTAAAGTCTCCCTTAACCGAATCCCAGCACTACATATTCAATGGTGCCCTCAGATTTTTAATCCAAGAAATGATTCAAAAGTTAAAAAATGCCACATGTTCATTTACTGAACATACCGTTAAAAAAGTTTATAAATTCATGTTGGGCACACAGGGTCTCAGAATTATGCTCCATAAATTTTCACAGACTCTTAATAATTCCATATAATAAAAAAATTACATGAAAAATATGGGTCTTTACATTCTTTATAGCATGGAAATTTTCATCCCCAAGATCCACAACATAGAATAAGGAAAAAAATAGGGGTACTAAGCATGAATCTGAGCCACATGCTCCCATGTGATCTCCTGGAGGTTCCCGTGCATCCAGTGTACGTGCACTAGAGGTATCGACCACCCATAAGAAACCCGCTCTTGTCAATCCTAAATCTCCACCATAACCTCTGTAAACGTCGCCCCATCATTGAATTCCAATCACCTTAGTAGATGATGTGAGATGGGTCGTGCACATATCTTCTCAATTGGGATATGTGGAAGACGTCGTGCACCCTCTCCAACTACGGTGGAAGAGCCAAGTGGTACGCCACCTCACTTATCCTTCGAAGTATCAGAAAAGGACCGATAAACCTCGGTGATAATTTGTCGCCTCGGACAAATCTCCATAGTCCCCTTCGAGGAGAGACTCACAAGAATACGTGGTCCCCCTCTTAGAACTCCAATGGTCTCTATCTCCTATTAGCATATGACTTCTTCCTGCTCTGTGCAACCTTCATCTACTCTTGGATGATCTACACCTTCTCAGTTGTAGCCCATACCAACTATGTACCCATACGTGCTGACTCCCTTGGGTATGTCCAGGATAGTGGTGATCTGCAAGGTCGACCGTATAGGGTCTCCAAAGGTGTCGTACCTATGGTGGAGTGATAAATTTTATTTTATGCGAAGTCCACCAAGGGAAAGTGATCCTCCCAACTATAGCCAAAATCTAGGACGCGTCCATGATGTATGTCCTCTAGTGTCTGTATGGTCCACTTTGTTTGACCATCCGTCTGAGGATGAAAGACAGTTCTCAAATGTAGCTGAGTCCTGAAGGCCTCCTACAATCCCTTCCAAAACTGGGATGTGAAACATGCGTCATGGTCAGAGACGATCATCGATGGCACCCCATGAAGCCGTACAATCTCCTATACATGGAGGCATCCCAAGACCTCTTCTAATCCCTGTACTCAGATAGGTAGGAAGTGGGATGACATGGTGAGCCGATCTATGATCACCCAGATGGAATCATGTCCCTTGTATGTACGTGGAAGCCTTATCACAAACTCTATGGAGATATCATCCCACTTCAACTCCGACACCTCCAGTGGATGAGGTAATCCTGCTAGAACTTGATGCCCGACCTTCACTTGCTGACAAGTGAGGCATCTAGAAAAAAACTCTGCCACTTCTTTCTTCATACTTGGACACCAGTGCTGACGTTGGAGGTTTTGGGACATCTTGGCCACACCAGTATGTACCTACAGAGGGGACGTGTGGAACTCCCTCAACATATCCTTCTCATGGTACGTCCTTTGAAGAACATGACGTGCTCCCCACCTTCAAAAAATCCATCAGGTGCATGTCCTAAGGATATCTGAACATGTCATGCCTCGCAGTCAAAGTCCCTATGCTACGCCTCCCTAACTCACTAAAGAAAATGGGAAGTGACAGTCATACACTGGAGGTAAGCTGCTCCATCTCTATCCATGAAGGATATCTACATCACAGTTAGCTGCTCTATCACCTCACTCAACAACTACGGACCAGACTACCTCCTGAGTGTATTTGCCACCATGTTACCCTTCCCAAGAGTATATACTATCTCAAAGTCATAGTCTCAAAAGAACTCTAGCCATCGTCATTATCTCAGTTTCAGGTCATTCTGTGAGAAGATATACCTAAGACTCTTGTGATTAGAGTAGACTATGAAATGTTTTCCCATCAAGTAATGTCTCCACATCATCAAGGAGAAGACCACTATGGCTTACCCCATGTCATGGGTAGAATAGTTATGCTTAAGTAGTCTCAGCTGTCGTGATCCATAGAAGATCACTGCTCACTCCTGCATCAGGACACACCCTAGTCTGGTCCCTGATGCATCGCAGTAGACTATGTACCCAATTCCCTCTTCTGGTAGCCTCAATATGGGGGCACCCATCGGTCTCTACCTCATCTCCTGAAAATTCTACTTGCATCTTTGTGTCCATATTAAGGGCTTCCCCTTCTTTTTCAAAGATGAAAAGGGTTCCAAAACTCTATAAAAGTCAGGCATGAATCTCTGGTAGTATCCAGCGAACCCCAAGAAACTTGGCACATCGGTCACACTCTTGGGTGGATCCCAAGAAAGTACGGCCTATATCTTTGCTAGATACACTACAAATCCAACCTCTGAGATAACGTGTCATTGAAATTGGGCCTCTCATATCTAGAACTGGCACTTTGAGAGCTTACCATAAATATGGTGATCTCAGAGTGTATCTAGAGCTATCTGTAGATGATAGGCATTCTCTACCTCCGTCGCTGAGTATATCAAGATCTCATCGATGAACACCACCACAAAGAGATCGAGGTATGGTTGAAAGATACTATTCATGAGTCCCATAATTTTTTTTGGGGAATTGGTCATGCAGAATGGAATAACCATGAACTCATAGTGGCCATACCGATATCTGAAGGCCATCTTCTGTACATCTTCATCTCATACCCTGAATTGATGATAGCCTGATCTGAGGTCTATCTTCGAAAACCAATAATCCCCCTTCATCTAATCGAAGATGTCATCAATCCTCAGAAGTGGATACTTGTTCTTCATGGTTACCTGGTTGAGGTGTCGATAGTCTACAGTGAGTATCAAACTCCCATCTGCCTTCTTGGAAAACAAATTCAAGGCTACCCATGGAGAAACACTGGGCCTTTGGAACCCCCTTCTCTGCAAGTCCTCCAACGGTACATGTATATCATGAATCTCCATGATAGCCATATGATATGATGATGTAGATATCGGTGTCGTCCCAGGGTATAGGTCAATGAAAAATTCTAAATCTCTTCATTGTGGTAGTCCTCGAACATCATCAAGAAAGACATCAGCATACTAGTCCACCACTACAAGATAGCTTGGACTCTCAACATCAACTTCTCTATGGGTAAGGCTATCTAACTGGTGTGAGATTGGCTACAACCTCCTCTGGGTAATTCCACCAGGTGCATCAAAGGTTCCCTTCTCACCGGTGAACGAAAACCTGGTCCCATCCACGCAGACACACTGCACTTTGCGCCTAATATAGTCAATATGGGTATGGACTATGGATAACCAGTCCGTACCCAAGATAACATTGTAAGGCCTCGACGCCGCTACTAGAAGATACCAATCGAAGCTATATCTTCCTAGAGTAAGCTCACACTGCCATAACTACTGTGTAATCATTGAATCCTCTCCCATAGGAGTCTTTAGCTGTAAGGATCAAGCCAACGACTCCACCGGAATCTCCGAGCTTCGAATGAGGGATGTGACATTAAAAGAGTGATTGTAACATATGTCTACAAGTAAAAAAGATAGGGATCATTATATATAGATTGTACCTCTAATAAACTTTGGAGTGTTGTGGTTGTAGGCCACAACTTCCTGGAGCTGAGATCGTCTCTGTCCACCTGCTCCTTGTGGTCGGGGTGGACCACCTAGTAGTGGTGGTGATAGAACCTAGAATCACCACCCACCGCCTGCTGCACGACTAGTTCCTCTGCCACATCTACCACCCTACAGACCTCCTCACTTGAATATCTACCTCTGCCTCGGCGGTCGCTCGACCATATGTTGGTCATCTGTATGACGGTTTGGGAATTTGCAAGCCATGTGACCCTACCCTCCACATGTGTAGCACTGCTTGTCCCTCGTTTGACCTCTTCTGCCTTGCGGGCCCTCCACCTCCGAACCTACATCCCGATGTCGTCCACTAGAAGGTCTGGTCCTCTTGGACCTCTGTGTCATCTGCCTACCACCAGCCACATATGAATCTACTATGTGTTTCCCAATGGTGGGTCTCGCTGTTGGTTCCTACTCATCTAGGAAGATCTCTACCAAAAGCGCTTGCTCTAGCACCCTAGCCTATGTCAGAATGCTGAGAGATATCATCAGTATTCTGATCTCCTGTCAGAGACCCTGTTTAAAGGTTTGGTCCCTAAAGAAAGGGTATCGTACCATGTCAGTGGAGTAGCAGGAGAGATGAGTGAACCTCACTGAGTACTGGGACATAGTCATGTTTTCCTACTATAGGTGCATCAGCTCTTGTATACGTACAGAGCATAAGGTCGATGGGATAGACTCTACCCTAAAAAGGCTCTAGAAGCCCACCCAGATGAGGGTTACCTCATCGTGTAACTAGAGTATCATGCTCCACCATCTCCCTGTTGTGACCTAAAAAAGACTAGCTTTAAGGATCCCCACAAGGTCAGTCGGTGTCCCAACTAAGCAGAAAACTCTGACTATAACCTCCAGCTAGTCCTCTGCCGCCTGCGGGTCCATCTCACCTCGGAACCTCAAAGGCCTCTGCCGTTGAAACTTGTGCAACGTGATCAGTTGGCGTACACCCTCTACTAGTGGGGATGGTGGAAATGTCTTCCCAATGGGTAGTGGTGCTACTAGTACACCACTTGAAGGTGCTAACACAATAAGAGGGCCCTACACTGAGGCCACATCACATGGTGTGGCTTCATCACGTACTCTCTTGGGAATATTGACTGGCTATCTACGTGGTGTCATCCTGAAAGAAAATAGAAGCGCCATGGTCAAAAAAAGTTATACCTAGTGAGTTGACTCAAAGAAGTCACAAGGAAAACTCTTCAAAAGCACACGTAATCCGTGTTTCCATGTACTGAGTTAGAAATCAGAATTTAGGGTCCTGGTGTATGTATATATCGGTCGTCGCACAAACACTAGATTACCCAAACCGAAAACCACAATCATAACACTTAACACTATTGAAACATAGAAAAGATTAGATTCCTAGTTTTTCAGTAGAATCGACTCCTCTAATACAACTTTTTCATGACTCGTCCCCTGGGGCCCATGCCGTGACTGCCCCAAGCCCACCTTCCATAGGCCAGGGGCTGGAGACTAGCACTGGAAAGGTGTTTCCCCATAATGGGAAGGCATTAACCTTAAACCTCTACAAAAACACAGACTAAAACACAATAAGATGAAACCACGTAGTGAACTACTATAGTAAAAGAGTGCTGAAAGGAAAAGGGGCCGAAATACAAGCCCAACTAGAAAGTACAAGTACAACTGATAATGGAAAAATAGATCCTAGAATGTCCACCAAGGATCCTACCTAAAGGGTAGGTAAAACTCATGATCAGTAGTCCTGTATCACGTCATGTAAAATAGTCCATGTCTTAGCACTATCCAGTCCTAGCTCCCTCAGCCTTGATCAACGCTATCCTTAATCTGCACAAGACACAACAAGGTACGAGCGAAGCACATACAGGGGTGAGCATAAAAATAGTCATTAGTGACCCCGAGACCCCCAAAGGTCTCTCAGAGTTTCACAAAGGAAAACCGAAAAACATGATCTCAATCAAAAATCACAAAGCAATAGACACAGCTCAAATAGAGTCTCAACTCAATTAGAGTCTCACCTCAAATAACGTTTCAGCTCAACCCAAGTTTTCAGTGAAGTATAGAAGTGAATATGATTTGCTGCAGAGCTAGATAATCATATTCTATAAAAAGGAACATCTGTGGACTATACAGAGTTAGACCCACAAATTATCGATAGGTACTAACCCCCGCAACGATCCACACAGGATTCGACCCACCCAGAGTCGATAGGTACTAAACTCTGCAATGACCCACACAAGATCTGACCCACATAGGATCGGTATGCGCTGACTGAAACAGGATTGACGAGTGCTGACCCACATAGAATCGGTGCTGAACCACACATAATCACTCAGTACTAACCTCCGTATGATCTGTCTCTACCCTCTACCTCACTGCCAACCACTGGATTCCTCGCACCCTATGCACTCGAGTTCCATAGTATCTGCCTATCGAGATATTGGTTGTACCTAGAACACCACTAATATCCACAAAGGAGTAACCCAAAGGACCATCATATCTTAAGGGTTCCAACACGACAGACGGTGCATCAATCGGACACCTGGTCTGTGAGTTATGTGCATTTTAGCTCCGGGGGCCTAGTTGGATTCGGGTTCGATCCAACCTGGTTGTACTCCAACTATCTTGAAAACTCATGTAGAGTATGCCTAAGGGAACATTTCGATCCAAGGATCCCAACTCCACAGAAATTTTATCAAACAGACGTCTGGTTATCAAGATATGACCCTTTAAATATTTCTGGGCTCGGTGGGGCCCTGGTCCGGTCCAACCTAGTGTGAACCGGTCTAGGCTGGGCCGAGGTCCAGCCCGACCCGCAAGGGGGGCAGCCCAACTCGCAAAGGGAGGAACACAAAAGGGCGGCCTGACTGCTTGAGGTGTGGCCTGAAAAAGGGCGTCCCGTGAAGGATCGACCCGTAAGGGGGTGGCCCAACCATGTAGGGCGCATCCTACAACGGGCGGCCCGTTCACTATCTACCCAAACTGTCATGAGGGGAAATGTTCTCCCCGATATCCCGAACAGCCTGAAGGTTGTTCAGTTTTGAGAACCAGGGGCACCACGTGGGCATCACCCCACTGCCGTAGAACCCACACGATGGGTTCCTCCTCCACCGTGGCTTCAAACGCAGCCATCTGTTCACCGGCGGCGCACTAGTCGCACCACCTTTCCGCTCCCTGGCGGTGCACTAGTCACACCACCTCCCCATTTTCGGTTGGCTGTTGTCTCGAACACCTCCTACGATCATCGCGACTGACGAACTGTGGCCCCATTTGCTCACTGGCGGCGCACGACGCCATGCCAAACCTCCCCTGCGACCACCCTGTGTCGGCCGTTCCAATGACCACCACAGCTTTATGCAAGAACCTCCTCTTGTAGTGTGCATCAGCACACTCCATCCTTTATAGTTGGTCGGTTTCGCCATGCTGGTGGTATTCCACAGAGAACACAAAGGTGTAACAAAGTAGCAGAGGGTCCAGGCCGGGTTCGTTTGTCCCACGCCCTCCGCGTTAGCTCGTAACATGTGGGAGGATAAAGGGTTAAATAAATTAACTTGAATTTAAAACAAGAATCAAAACCCATACCTCATAAAAATTGTTAGATAATGTTCACGCTTGAAGGTGGGTTGGTGTTCTTCATCCCTGCAACAAGATTCCAATGATTCCTCTTGCATGTTGTCCTTCAGTTTGGGGTTTTGGTGTCGCTTGTCACCGCTCGCCAGAACCGGCTCCGTCCTCCATGGGTTTGGCATCTTGGCACTCCTTCAACACTTCGTTGCTTGGATAAGTTGTGCCGATACCCCTCTTGAAACACCATATATATAGAATAGGGGAAGGGTAAGTAACTACATGGGGAATTAATGTGGGCTCATTAATTAGGAACCTTCCTAATTCCCCAACGAAATCGTTACAATATTGATAGGTCATTCCATTTATTGGCTTGAAACATCACTAGCCCCACACACCGTTTGTCCATTAGAGGATAAAAAATAAAAATAAAATAATTATATTATTTTATTCTATTTCTTTTAAAAGAAAAAAAACTTAACTTTTCTTCTAGACCTATTGTGGTAATAGTAAAGTCTCCCTTAATCGAATCCCAGTGATGCGGATTCAGCGGTGCCCTCGTATTTTTAATCCAAGCAACGATTAAAAAGTTAGAAAATGCCAGCCGCGCGTTTACTGAATGTGCCTTTAAAAAAGTTCGGAAATTCATTTCGAGAGCACCGGCCTCCGAATCACGCACTGTAAATCTTAGCAGACTTGTAATAATTCTATATAATTAAAAAAATTACATGGAAAATCTAGGTCTTTACATTGTTTTTTTCATCTCCATTTCATAATACATTACTCAAAAAAGTAACTACTATTCTAGTTGAGTTGCATACTTTTTTTAGAGAGATTTGTGAGAAAAATATACATCCAACTGATCTTGATAAACATCAATAAATAATTTTTTTGAAACTTTTTCATTTGGATATGTTATTTCCACCTTCATTCTTTATAGTCATGATTTATTTGACTGTTCATTTGGTTGAAGAAGCTAAGGTGGACCAGTACTCTATCGATGGATTTATCCAATTGATAGGTACACTGAATTTTTTTTTATTTTTATTGGTGAATTAAATTTTATCAAAAAATTTAATAAAATGTTTAAATATTTTTCATAATACTTCATCTAGTACTTAGGTAATTTGAAATCATATATGAGGAATAAAAAACAACCAAAAGGATCTATTACTAAAGGTTATGTAGAAGAATATTTCTTGGCCTTCTATTCTGTGTATTTGGATGGGATCAAGACTAGATTCAATCATGTTGGATGTGATAACAATATCTCCATGAATTATAGTGTTGAAAAATAGTCAATAGTATTACCAACTATTGGACGACCAATTATAAAGGGGTCAAATTTTGCAGTAACTAACTTAGAGTTACTACAAGCACATAGATATGTTCTAATCAATAGTCTTATTATAGATCCATTTATAAAATTATTTTGATTGAAAACAAAGAGAAGACTAAGGGTTTAAGATCGAAATGATCCATAATTAACAAAATCTATTAATAAGGATATTTTCAAATGGTTTTCCCATGATGTAAGTATATACTTATATTCAGATTATTTTCAAGTAGTTATTTTCTTAATGTTAAAATTTACTTCTTATATCTTATTTTCTATATAATTAATGTTGATAATAGAGATAGAATATAAAATTATTTTACATTTTTGGATTGAGGTAATCTAATCTAGGACAGGATATTCGATGCCTAAAATATTCATGGCTTTAGGTTTCATACAATTTATCATGGAGAATAATTGAAAAATCAAAATAGGGTATTATTAACACTTGCAGAGGTGAGATACTATGGAAATTTGATTTATATAATAAAATTAAACTATCATGGTCAATGTTTAATTATAATATTAAAATAAAAATGTTTCAACCTTAATTGGGGTATAATGAATGATTCATTACATTTTACTTATATCAACATCTCTCAGATTATCCATACTAGTGATCATGTAGATCATGATCCATTTATCTTAGATACACAATAGAAGATGTTTTATTATATAGATGATGAAATATATGAAGGTTGGAGTTTTTATACACATAAAGCAGAGATACTTGTATGATATGGGAGATGAAGATCAATTGGTACTTTCTAATAGTGAAAATCATCAACCACAAAACATTGAATATTTTTTTCGTATAAATATTAAAATAAGATAACCTACAAGAGAGGGTGAAAATGAAGTACTTGTCTCAATGGATTTTAATAAAAATAAATGTAGTGAATATGAATAAAATTTAATGTATAAATTTATAATAAAAGTAAATTAAAATTTATCATTTATAAGTGCTTCAAACAAATATAAATTATTCCAAATTTTTCTTTATTTATAAAAATATATTAATTAATTTTTTTATATATTTAATATATTCTAAATTTTTTTAATTACATTAATTTTGAGAACAAAAAAATTGAGATCCTAGATGATCACATCTCAAAACACACCACCACTACCATTAGATTTAGTGTATTGGAGTGATTCTATTATACCAGAGACTTATAGTGAGCCAATAGTTTCCCCTAGTGTTATTTGTATCTCACCATCCAATTTACCTTTGGTGATAGATTTGTTGGTCATCCCTCTATCTAGGGGATATTGGTGAGTCACTACCACTAGTAAGTATGTAATTGTACAAAAAACCTATATATTTTATTAATTGTTTAATTAATTTTTCAAAAAGATAAGGATAAAAGCATAGGATATATAAATTTGAATATAGAAGATGTATGGCACCAGAAAAAATTTAAGTTTATTTTTCTTTTTGATGAGTTTGGGGTGCCAAATGGTGATACTACAGGAATCTATAGATAGATTCTTTGGGAGCATTATTATGAGATGGTGAGTTTTCCTATTGATTATAAAGATTGGAGGCATATTCCTAAATCATGGAAAAATTAATTGTTTGATAACTAATTAAACATAATATTAATTTAATATCCATTTATAACACATTTAAAATACATGAACAAAATTAATAATATAATTATAAATTGTTATGTTTTTTATAGATTTTTTTTCATTTTGATGCCCCTGAATTTGTTTCACACCCATGGAATCTAAAAAAATTGTACAAGAAATAGAGAAATTTTAAATAGTGACTACGGTATAAATTTAATGTCACATCTTTGAACTCATAACAAATATATGAGAAAGTTCCTAAATGCGTTTATCACGAGCAATAGAAGACGTATATTGACATTAATAGTTATATATATATTAAGGTAATTTTATATTTTATAGTATCCTAATAACATAAACACAAAAAAATTATAAATATTATTAATGTTTTTATTTTTTAGGAATTATCTAAAAAAATATAGTGAATCGCGAGAAATAACTCATTTCTCATTTCGCTGGGTCTCATAGTTTTTTTGAGAAAAAGAAAAATCTTTGTTTTATTTTATCAACTACTATTTATATTATTTTGTTGTAAGTCAATGTTTTTTCTTAATATTATATATATTTATAAAGTCTAATAAATTAGGTCACTCTATTGGAAAGACTGATATGTGGCTTAATGTTCATAAGAAACGTGACGATAATTTTTGTGAAAGAACCTACAAGAGATATTGGAGTAATTAATTTTCATTATTATTTATTTTTATTTAATGACTATAATTTTTTAATGGAAAATAAATTAGAACAACAAACATGCCTTAAACCAAATTAAATGGGGCTAGCTACATGGATCAAACGGTGAAAATTAGCTATATTGGTTCCATTTGATCCATATAGTGGACCCATTTAATTGGGATTAATGTGTTTTTGCTGTTATAATTTATCTTTCATAATTATTTTTTTAAAGTAATGAAATTACATTATATACTAATGAAATTTTAATGAATTAGATAATATTATGAAGTTAAGATAATTTAAAAATTCATTGTTAGTATTATTGTATTAAGAGGCTAAAATTCAAGAATATGAGGAAGAGATCCATTCTCAATCATAAATGGTATCCAAGAAAAATGCAGTTGAAATCCTTTTAGGGAAGGATCATCTCAGGAATATTCAGTGTATGGGTTTTGGTCTTACACAATCAGTTTTCTTTGGTAGGGAATCATCATCATTTACTACTACACATAGTGCGGGTTCGAGCAGTTCCATTGATCCAGAATAAAAACAAGAAATTTTATGGTTTAAAGAATATGTAAAATAATATGACTATTATAAGAAAAAAATGATCAATAGAGGTTGAAAATGAAAAATTTTATAGTGCTTATATTTGAGAGGATGATGGGAATGATCCTTGTGGATATTTCTAGCCTTATAGTTCATCCTTCATAGGTAAATTATAAACTCTATAAATCATTCAAACATTTATAAAGAACATATACAACTTCCATGAATAAAACTAAAATGATAGTTTTATATTGAAAACACACAATTTGAGTCATACCGACCAGATCGTAGGTTAAATTGATGTTCGGTTGATTCCTATGTGTCAAAAATGAATAATGGATCATTATACTAATGTTAAAAAACAATACAAGTCTATTTTATTAGTTTTGGACATGTGACATGAATTTTAAAGTAAAATGAAACTTATATTGAAAGCACATACTTTGAGTCATACTGCCCACTTCATTTATCCAATTGACATGTGGTTTATTCCTTCACATCACAAATGAATTTTGGATCATTTTTATAAAGCCTAAATATAATTTGAGGTCTTTTTATTATATTTGAAAATGTGATAAACATTTTCAACTAAAATGAAACTTTTATATTAAAAACAAACACTTTGAGTCATACTGACTACATCATGTGTAGGACTGACACACCATAAATTCCTACAAGTGAGAAATGAATTATCAAAAATTTTTCTAAATTTTGAAAATAATACGAGCTCATTTGATCGGTTTTGGATATGTGAAATGAGTTTTAAAGTAAACACATTTGTAAGGGGGTAAAAAATTTGTAAAAAACATTATATCTATATGAAATAAGAGGAAAATAATGGTAGATTGATTGTTAAATGTTGTAATTAACAGCATGTCATTCCAAGTTATGGTTTTCTTGAGATTCCCCTAAATTAATTTTCGCTGTTTTAAAACACTAAAATGTGCATGTACTTTTCAAAAACATATAAAATGACCCCATATTGACATGAAATCATGATAAAACCATTGATGAATTATTTTTGATGTGTACATATAGACAACACATCCATCTGACATGCATTTTTTTGAACGATTCAACAAGCAGTTTCTAAAGATACCAAAGTTTTTAAAACATGTGTTATGGAGTAAAAAATATAAAAATGATGTAATATGGATATAAGATTATAGTATAATGACCATATATTTACTTTTTAAATATATAAATTGACAACCCATCATTCTATGTTATTGTTTTCCTAGGATAACCATAAACGTGTTTTTAGTGTTTTAAAACACTAATGTGTGTATGTAACAGTCCCAAAAATAGAAAATGAAATCCTATTGAGGTGAAATCATAGGAAAAACATTGTTGGATTATTTTTTGACTTGTAATCATAGAAAATACTACCATTTTATGTGCAGTGTTCTTTGAATGAATCGATAATAAATTTTTAAAGAAATAAAAGTATTTAAAAACATGCGTTATGGGATCAAAAATACAAAAACGACATCAAATTGATGTGAAATCATATTAACATAACTATATATTTATTTTTGAAATATTGGAATTGAAAAAAATTTATTCTAAGTTATGGTTTTCTCAGGATGCCTCTAAACACATTTTTTGTTTTTTAAAACACAAAAATGTGGATGTAACAATAAAAACTATAGAAAAAACTTTTTATTGATGTTAAATCATGGGGACATCACAGTTGAATTATTTGGGACAAGGAAACATAAAAAAACATCCATATGATGTGCGATGTGCTTTAAATGATATGGTAATAAATTTTGAAAGATATCAATTATTAAAAATGTGTATGACAGGGTAAGAAATATAAAACAATGTTGGATGGCTATGAAATTATAGGAAAATGACCATAAATTTATTTTTGGAATTTATTAACTGATGACACATCATTCTGATTTATGGTTTTCAGAAGATACCCATAAACATATTTTCAGTTTTTTAAAACACCAAAACATGCATGCTATAGATAAAAAAAATAACCTAATATTGATGTGAAATTATGGGATAACCACTAGGGAACTAATTTTGAAATATAATAAATTATTCCAAATCAAAGTATTTAATTTTTTTATTAAGTAAATTTCAAGAAAAATGCACATCAATTTAAAAATTCATTTGATTGTTATATATTTATTCCTTTTCATCTCCAAGTGTTTAATCATATCTTAAATATATAATTTTAGGTTTTCAAAGTGTGTTTCATGATATATTATTTATTTTATATTAAAATGTATTCTATTTTATTAACAAAATAGAAAATTTTACGTGTAACATTATGAATATATCCTATGTCTATTCTCTTTCATATTTATTAAATGTTTAAGTTTTTATTGTAGGTGATAGATGCCGACTATAGGCAGGATCATGACTATTTTGATCCATTACAGTCTTCAGAAGTTAGTAATGGGGGTACCTAGTTTCTGTGGGTTGTTTAAATATTATTAATTATTCTACTATAATTCTAATTTACTATGTTCAATTATAATTTCTATGTTTTTTTCAGTAAATGAATTGATGTGGTTGTTTCCAATTGATAACATGATGTGAAACATAAGTTGTGAGATGGATGTATATTGGCCATGAGTTTCTATTGTTGGTGGAAATATTATATATATATATATATATATATATATATTCATTTATGACTAAGGTTAATAGTTGACTAAGGTTTTTAGTTTACTGAAGTTATGGTGTATAGGTTATATTTATTTTATTATGGATGTATTATGCTTAATTTATGATGAGTTTATTGTGTATTTATGTTTTAGTTTATTGTATGTCATATATTTTATATTTATATTTTTTTGTTAAATATTTTTTTTAAAAATAATTTTTTTACAAATATACGTAGTGGAAGTTTATGATAATCACCACTAAATATATTTTTAGGAATTTATTTTTTGGTGATTATCATTAATCATCCCTAAAAAACCGTTTCTAATAAAGGTCACAATGGTTATGTTCATTTTATTTATTTTATTTTTAGTTGATTTTTTAAAAAACAACCTCTAAATGAAATAAAAACTACCATAAATTCTTTAAAAACAACACATATAAAAACCAATACTAAAAAAATAAAAACCTCATCTAAATTATTGACAAATATGAAATAAGAATTAGTTTTCATACCTTCCACTAAACTATGTAGAGTTGGTTTAAACTGAAATCATTTACAAAAACCCACTTCTATTACCTCCATTTTTATAGTGATTTTATCCTATGTAATTAGAGTAATGTGGATGTATTTTTTCAACTTATTGATAATATAAAAATCTTATAAAATAATATATTTTATATTGATAGGAATTTAAGGGAAAATATCAAGCCCTTTTACTGAGAGAGGAGGAACATAACATCGCGTTTGTTCACACTTGTACCAAAGAAAAGGAGATTTAGGGTTACTTTTAATATGTATCTTAAAGATGGACCATTTATTACTAATACTAATGAAGATGTTCACATCACTATTTTACACTATAAATCTTTATTATCAGGACTAAGGGGAGGTGTAGGTGAGGGTCACCCTAGGGAAGAGGCTGTGGAGACATTCTCCAACAATATTTTGAGTAGAATTGATGATCTTAGAAATGTAAGTATTAAAAGAATCCCTGAAGAGGTGGAAGTTAAACAAGCGGTAAATGTGCTCAACATTTATTGTGCTCCTAGAACGGATGTATTTTTAGGATATTTATTTTTTGTTGCATGGGACATAATTAAAAAGGACTTTATTGATGTTGTGAAATATTTCTTCACAGTAAGGTCTCTTCCTAGATTTACAGGTATATTAATATTGTTTTAATTACCAAGGTTAGATGACCATAATCCTTTAATAAATAATAGCTTATCAATATATTCACTTTAATAAAAAAATTGATAGCCACTTTCCTTAACAACATATGTTCTCTAGTGCTTCCTAGTCTTATTACAAGTGAGCAGTATGGGTTTGTGAGGGGAAGGTCTATGCACGTAGCCATTTCTCTTTCACATGAAATTTTTGGAGACCTTAATAGGAAAGTGTCTAGTACCAATATCATGATTAATATTATTATGGATAATTCATATGAAAAGATTGTCTTAAACTATATCAAAAAGATCATAATGTGATATGGATCCCCATATTGGGTGTGTGGCCTTTTCTTTCAATATTATTCTTACATTTAGTTCTTGGTATTTCTCATGGGGAAAATTTTAGATTATTCAAATTAGTGAGGGTCCTTCACAATGGTGGTCCAATATAACCTAGCCTCTTTATATTATCCTAAGAAATTATTAGTAGTAATCTGAATAAAGGAATTTATAATTGATATATCTACCCTTCAAAAGAAAAATATAGTTTTCATGGCATCTCTATCTTAATTTTTTCAAATGATTTGATAATTTTAATGATTTGAAGGTATATCTATACAGAGGTTTTCAACCATGTCCTATATGATTATAAAAAATAGATAGAACAGCTTATTAATGAAAATAAAATTAAGGTTTTCATTTATAACTAATTTACTCTTGCTTGAGAAAAAATAATTGAGTAATGGATTGGTATTTGAAGATGATCCTTCCATATATAGTACCTGGTGTCACCCCTATCTAAAATTATTATAAAATTTCATAACTTTGATAGACTAGTCAGTAATATCACTACACATGTCACAAAATAGAAGTGTGAATTTATATCCTATAGTGGACGGATTGTAACAACCCAGTCTTTATGGACATATAAATTACATCACTCTAACAGAATACTTAAAACATTACACAATCAAATTCCCAAAAACCATATTAGTTTAGGCCTTATGAAACATGGAAACATAAATAGTGGTACATAAGCGAGTTACATTATATCTCAATAGTTTCTTCATGACTACTACCATTTTTATACATACTATAATTAATACACATCTTCATAACATTGGAAATGAAACATAAAAATGGGTGAGCTAATATGATCAGTAAGGTTAAACAAGGGATACATGTAAGGATAAACATGAGTATAGGGGTATGAGAATGTGATCATAACATTAAAAGATCATACCCTATATATCAATGATCATAAAAATGAATCATGGCATAAATATTGGAAATTCATATGTAATGAATCATAAATAAATATAGAACAAAAGACCTGAAATCATAACATAAGAATAAGAAATGGAATTGTGGCATACACAAACATGTGATATCATTCCCTATAAGTCAAAATGCATTGCTATAACTTATTAAGGCACTATAAGAGAATTGAACCTACTAGGTGGGACACAACACCATCCCTAGTCGCAGTTCTTTCCTTGTATGGGAGCAAGTTTCCCCATCTTACCATATTGAACTGGGTTTCACCATCTTCCCATTGTTATAAGGATTCTCCATCTTCAATATTAATGATGAAACCACCTACTGGGTGGGACACACCACCGTCCACAGTTTCAGTCATTTATTCATAATGGATTGGGTTTCCCCATCATCCCATAGAAGATCACCCACCCACTTGATTACCACAATTATCTCATGAGATATAAATCTTTACCCAATTAATTATAGGGGGATATAAGTCACACCCATATTAAAATAAAATCATTCATACATGTGCCATAAGATAATAAATCATTCATCATATCACGACCCATAAAAAGGGATGGGTTTTAAAAAATCCTATAATAATCCCATGAAATTAAATTTGTGTCATAAACATGTAATCATATCACAACCTTATTAAAAAGGCAGGTTTCATAATCATTTCATCAAAATATAACCCGTGAAAAGAAATAGGTTTCAAAAGCATATAATCTATGGAAGACAAACAAGTGTCATAAGTATCATTCCATCAAAACATAATCCATTGAATAAATAATATGAATGGAACAATTATATCATTTCCTAGAAGGGAAAGAGTAACACAAAAATATGTTATTTTATATAGAAACTTATTTGGAATTATATTTTGAAAACATTTCTAAAGGAAAATGTCATTTATTCTTTGAAAAGAATTTTTAAAATATAAAACATTTTGAAAACAATTATGTTTTAAAATGAATTGAAATTTTTTTAAATAAGGATTTAAATATTTTTGAAGACCTTTTCCCTCGAAAACTTATAAAATAATCTTGAAAACGTTTTGAAAACCATTTCTTTGAAAACACTTGGAAAATTATTAAAGAAAACTTGAAATGGTTTTGAAAATAATTTTTTTTGAAAAATTATAAAATAATATTGAAATATTTTTGAAAACAATTTCATTGAAAATACTTTGAAAACTTATAAATAAATCTTGAAAAAATTTAAAATACTTTTTCAAACAGTTTTTTTGAAAGCCATTTTCTTCAAAAATATATTTGAAAACTTTTAATAGAAGCATTAATATCCACAATAATTTTGAAAACCATTTTCATTGAAAACAACTTTAAAAAACTATGAATATACAGAATATAAGAAATAATCCTTAAAAATAAACTTGTAAAATTTTAATGTAAACTTAAAGTAAATGATGATCATGACAACGAGTATTTTTGTACATGCCAAACATTCCTTTTTTTACATTAAAAGTTCATAAAATTGTCTTGATAGGAAATAAACAAGAAGATTTATTTTAAAATAATTTTTTAAAAGGTAAACCATGTATATAAATTTCCTTTAACATCATAGTATAAAAGTAAACTATTTTTAGAAACATTTTTAGAAATGATTGTTTTGAAATAACACAGTTTTTTCGATCGAATGGGGAAATAAAGCTAGATTTTCATAAAATCATTTTCATATTTATATTAAGTATCAAAGAGCGGTAAAGTGGTACCAATAAATGGATATAACATGAATATATAGAGTTTTGTAAATTTTATGAGGGTTCTTGAGATGTGGATCATAATATTTCATCAATGGAACCATAATCATAAACAATCTCAATAAATGATTAGATTGTAGTAATAATCTGTTACCATTTTGGTAAATTTATTTCATGATGGAAAGAATAACATTACACAAACCTTAAAATATCATGAAAATAAATTTATTCATGATATATCATGCCAAAATTTAGTATATACACCTCATATAAAAATATAGGTGCTTGACATGGCATGTGTCTCAAAGAAGGAAAATTAAGACAATATTAATTTACTAAATTTGTAATTTTTGAAACATAAACCACATGAAATAAATATCATCCAATGGATATGTAAATAGATATAAATTTAAGTACAAGAATACTATAATACATAAATTTTAAGTATATACCACACACAAATTAAATTAGTGGTGATTAATGAATTTATCTCACAGAAATAAAAAATGAGATGAAATCCCCTTACCTTGTGTCTTGACTCTCATTGCACTCATTGAAAAATCCTTTATAATAAATGTAAATTTATTGTAAACATTTTAAAAAAAATATTATTATATATAAGAACATATATGGTTTTATTATGAATTTATATTACCCATTTGTTAACAATTTCATGTTATGGTTAGACTTCAGGTAATATTCGCTTTATTTTTCACATGTGTCCTAATTTGTTATATATTTGGTCCTTATACTTATATCATGATTTATATAATGTAAAAAATGATATAAATATAATTAATATTTATTATATATTCATTATAATAATATATAGAATATAGATGTGTGAAATTAAATACACCATTCATGGATACGGTAGGTCGTACAAACACATGAACACTGCTTCCGTTTTATTAACGTATAGAAAGAATGAAAGTAAAGTAAATATATGTATATAATTTAATTAAATTAAAATTATTATTTTACATATATCATATATTTTCAATAAAAATATCCTTAATACGTTCCATGTAGTGTGTGAATGGGTCACATTTCTTTGAGGGCGCGGTAGTCCACACTTCCTCAAATGAAATTATTGTAATTACAGAAGATGTAAAGAACACGAATATGTTCAAAATAAAAATTATAGAGGAATAAGTACATTATAAATCTAATATATATCATATATAAAAATATTTTTCATCAGAATGACCACCATGAATGCAGTAATGGAAAAATTAACAATCATCATTTTGTGAGACGGTAGTTCTCCGTACACACAAACAATATGTTTGTTATAAATTAGATGAAATTATGTGTAATTATATGTATAAAACATCGCATAAAAACATACTAGTATATTTATTATAATTATTTTGTTATAAAATCTTGAAATAATTATATTTTAGATAGTGTATAATGAAAATAAATAAAAGGAGTTTGAGGGAGGATGTTACCTCTTAATTGGGTAACTCCTTTTGGTTTGCGCCAAAGGGATTACCTGGAAATATTTATGCACAAAATTATGCTTCAAGAGGTAATTGAGGGTTTTTTGGAAGTGTATTGGGTATATTTTTTCTGAAGCTAAGTGGTTTTATTGGTGTGAGTAAGTGGTAAATGGGTTGGACTTTTATAGGGAAGGGAAAGGAAACACTTTGCATTTTTAAAAACAAGTTAGGTGTACCCATGTTTTTACCAAAAAAAGTCATAAAAAACAAAAAACCTCAATAATGTAAGGTTTATGATAAATATATGGATATAAAATGGGTGTTGGATAAGTGGTTATGTCATTTGGGACCTTAAATTTAAGTATTATTCCATTGTTGTGATTAATTTTATCATAATAACTATAATTAATTTTAACTACATTCCCTAATATTTTTAGTAAAAGACTATGTTGATCTTATTAGACAATATAAATTTTTATTATTCTAAATACGTAATCTATTTTTCAAAATAAAAAACCTAGAATTTGAAAAAATTTATTTAAAATTAATCTCGTAGACAGGATGCCAATGAGAGTTTTAAAAGTAAAAACATCCAAAAGTTTGGTTAGTTTTTATACCTAATTTCAAAGTGAAATTTATTATAATGAAATAAATTGGATTAATTTATAAAATTATCATCCAATAAAACTTTTAAACTAATATAAAATATAATTTAACCTTATAAATAAAATAGATGAAAAAGTAGTTTTGAATTAAAATTCATTATTTTTCACTTATTCATTAAAGAAATGTAACTTCAGAGAGAAATACCAAAAATTCACCATAAAATAATTTTTTTTTAATTAAAATATAAAGTTTATTTTGACATATAATATTTATAAAAGTTCCAAAAATTTTATTTAAAATAGGGTATATATCATGAGGCAGTAAAAGTTCTTTTTAAAAAATGTAGTTTTTTATGTGTAAAATTGGGTTTGTTCTTATCCTATGCCCATAAAATGTATTGTATGAACATAAAAAATATTTGGTTAAATAGAAAATATATATATTATATTAATATAACAAAATAATTATGATTAATTTAATTTTTTATGATAAAACAACTTTGTGAGGATAAAAATAATAATATTTTCCTTTATATTCAATTGGTTTTCATATTAATTTTTAATTAATTAGTAATCAATGAATTAATTTTATATTAGTGTAAATTGTATAATTTTCATAAGTTAGATATAATTTTTCATAACTCTTAATTTAATGGAATGGTTATATATTATTATATTAAATTATAATATTTTTAATAACATATTATTGTTTGGTAAAACTATGTTTTGTGTGTTAAGTAATCCATCAAGGAATGTAAGTATTGCATGAAACGTAAGATGACCATAGTGTTCCATGTAGGTAAATATTTCACTTATGTTGTGTGTAGTGTATGATTAACTTGGTAAGGTGTATAATTGAATCCAAACATAGTTATTTAATATATATAAAATTATTTTTAATGTTGCATGAAATGAAAAATACTAAAAATATTAAATTAATTTGAAAACAAATTGCACAAAATATTAGGCTGTTAAATTCTACCCCCTTAAAATGAATTTATCTCTTGAAATTATTTTGGATTATAAATGGTTTAATACTTGAAATTCCCTTCCATGGAAACCCATAATGTAAAAATGAATACTAAAGCTTCCTTAAAATAGGAAAGTTGTAAACCTAGCGGTTACCCAAAGTAACATATAACTATGCTTACACATATGAATAAATTGATGGGAAGTGAAGAACATGGACATGGAAGAAAAATAAAACTATCATGTTCTGATAGATAGTGATAGAAAACATGTTTATGATAAATTTAACAATCATAAAGCCACAAATCAATGATAATCTAAGGGGTCATTTGATTCATCAAAAACAAAGGTACTTGTATAAAATTTTTGGTTTCAAGATATTTTCTCCTAAAGTTTATTAATTTTCATGAAAATATATACTTTCATGATTTTATGAAAACCTCACCCTTTTTTGTTCCTTGATCTACTTTACATAATTCTCTAAAAATGAAGGTGAATTTTTCATTACTAAAGTTCTAAAAAATCATGAGATCCATGATATTCTATACCATTTGTTATTAGTTATCATTAATAAAAGGTTCTTATAAAAGGTTATAAAATATGCATAAATCCTCATGTGGTGAGATAATGATTTAATTTCACAAACTTTATCAAAATTGTAGCTTAATATTTCCATAAATGGTTAACCTTATAACCATTCTTAAATGTGAAAATACAAAACATTATAATTAAAGTCATGAAATTGGATTAACATTGAGCCCACATATATCACAAAGTATCTATTGTTTGTCATATTCTAATCACGTGAATACCTTCATCAAGTATTCTCTTGAAATAGAGTAATGATGTGAATTATAGTAAATCCTTATCGAAAACATGAATGTTTACTTATTTATAATTATATTGGATCAATTAATAAAATCAAAAAATGTTGTATACTTTATAAATGATATCATAACACACCTTTAATATGTCATTCATTGTCTCTTCATCATCAGTAAAAAACCCTTTACTTGCACCACCTTGTTGATTCTCTTACCGAGCCTTCTATATAAGAAATTTATTTGTATAATCACCATAATTTCCAAATTTAAACTAATAATGAATTGGTAATACCTTAGAGAGGCCAACATTATCATGCATTTCATTAACCGAAATTTTATTTTATCTTTATAGTTACTTTATTTGTGTCCTTATTTTCCACAGTCAAAAAACCTGCTTGTTCCTCTAATAGATTCACTTAGGTGATTATTTCCACATTATTGACACAAAGGAAAATAAATCTTCATTCCTCCATGGTCTCCATTATCTGAACTCTTAGATTACTACTTCCTTCTATTCTTTGGTGAGTCTTAGTGTTGGTTAAGGTACATGTTGTTGATTATGTTCCTTGAAAATTGATTAGGCATGACCACAACATCCTTCATTCCAGTTATTATCCAATTCGGCTACTCATAAACATATTTTCAATTATATTCAATATTAATCTTTTTCCTTATGGTTCCCTCCAATAACTAAAACTATGAAGAATTGAGTAACAAATAATTTTCATAGTGAATAATCACATAATCATGAAAACAACTTACATGATGTGTAAATTATGACACCGTTGTTTAATTATTACCCCTCATGTTTATCCTAGGGTATCCATAGTGATCTTCTATTAAAATTCTTCATAATGGTTTGTGAATAGTTTTTAAATTTTCTAATCATTTCTCCCTAGAGTGTCAAAGTAGGCGTACAACAAGGCATGTTGTCGTGTACCCGATTACCCAAAGTCAAGCCTAAGAAATCTTGTTCAAGCTGTCACCCCTAAGTACTTATATTATAGATCCACATACACTTTTAGTATTCAGATAGGGATATATTTATAGGAAACCACTCACTCTATTATTTTCCAAAATTCATTAACATTTTCCTAAATGTTAAATCATCCTTATACTTATCCTTAGTGATATCCTCATACATATCATTATAAATTTACCTACGTATATCAATAATGGTTTCTCATCCTAGTTTCAGAAGACTGACTAAACCTTTTCTCTAATAAAAACTATAAAACCCCTATTCTTTATGTGCATAGACATTGCATCACTTTTTCGGAATACTTAAAACATTACAAAAAAAATTCCCAAGTCTTAATTTGTTTAGTTCCTTTGGAAACATAGAAACATAAATATTTGTACACAAGCGAGCTATATTATATCCCACTATGTTATTCATTAATATAATCCTTCTTAGAACCACCATACTTAATATATATGTTCATAAACTAGGAATGGAAACATAAAATGGGGTGATCTCAGATGCTCGTTAAGGGTAAAAAGGGAAACATGTAAGCGTAAACATGAGTATAAGAGTATGAGAATGCGATCATAACATTAGAAGACCATACCCTTCATATAAAAGTTCATAAACATGAATCATGGAATAAATCTTGGTAGTTCATAAGGAATGAATCATAAGGAAATAAATAAAATAATCCATGAAATCCTAACTTAGTAATGAGACAATGAATCGTGGAATACCCAAACATGTGATATAATTACCTATAAGTCAACAAACATTTCTTAAACTTATAAAGGCAGTTAATGAGAACTACACCAACTTGGTGGGACACACCACCATTCCCAATCACATTCCTTTCCTTTTAAGGTATAATGCTTCCCCATATTCTCATAGTGGATTAGGTTTCCATATCTTTCTATAGTGGATCAAGTTTTCCCATCTTCCATCTTCATGATGACTATGCCTACGAGGTGGGACACGCCACCATCCACAGTTGCAATCCTTTCATTGTAAGGGGTTGGGTTTCCCCATCTTCACATACTTGATCAAGACCATCCACTTTATTCCCATCATTATATAATGAGATATAAATCTTTACCCAATTCATTAGAGAGAGACATAGGTCCCACCTATCTCATAATAAAATCTTTCATACATCTGCCACTAGAAAAGAAAACATTCATCATATCATGACCCATAAAAATATATGGGTTTTATAAACATCCTATAATTATCCCATGAAATGAAATGGGTTTAATAAAAATGTAACCATATCTTAATCGTAGAAAAAATAGACAGATTACATAATCATTTTATCAAATTATAACTCGTGAAAAGAAGCGATTTTCAAAATCATATAACATGTGGAAGAGAAACAGGTGTCATAAGCATCATTCTCTAAAAAACCATTCATGAAATAGTATAAATGGAACCATTAGAGAATTTCGCATAAGGGAAAGAGTAACATGAATGGATTTTGTCTTAGATATAACATAACTTGGAAATCAATTTTGAAAACATTTCTTGAGGAAAATATCTTTTATTCTTTGAAAAATATTTTTAAAACATAAGAACTTTAGAAATAAATTTTCTTTTAAAATGAATTTAAAAGTTATAAACAATTATTTAAGTCATTTTTAAAACCTTTTCCCTTGAAAATTTATAAAATATACTTGAATTTGTTAGGAAAACAATTACTTTTAAAACACTTTGAGAACTTATAAAGAAAACATAAAAACGTTTTGAAAATCATTTTCCATGAAAACTTATAAAAGAAGCATGATAATGTTTTGAAAACCATTTCTTTGAAATTATTTTTGAAAAATTTTAAAGAAATATTTAAAAAAATTAAAATAACTATTTAAACAAAAACCATTTTTTAAAACATTTTTCTTTAAAAAAATATTTGAAAACATTTAAAGGAAGCATTAATATCCATAACAAATTGAAAAAACTTTTTCATTGAAAACCACTTTAAAAAAAATAATGTACATAATATAAAAAAATTCCTTAAAAATATACTTTTAAATGTATAATGGAATATTCAATGAAATGATGGTTATGATGACAGGTGTGTCGTACATGCCGAACATTCCTTTTTTACCTTAAAAATTTAGAAAATAGTCTTGATCATAAAAAAAATAATATTCCTTATAAAAGCGTGTTTTGAAATTTAAAAAAGTTAAAAACGTCATTTACCATTATATGATAAAATTAAAACATTTTTGAAAAAATTTTTATAAATTATTATTTTTAAAGAACATAGATTTCCGATACAATCGAGAAATAAAGCCGGATTTTCATAAAATCATTTGGTTAATTATCGTAAGTACTAAAGAGTAAAAAAATGGTACCATTACATCGATATAACAATAATATATTGAGGGTAATAAAATTCATGTGTGTTTTTGAGAAATGGATCATAATATTTCATCAATTGAAGAATAATCACAAACTATATCGATAAATGATGAGATTGTTTTAAAAAATTGTTACTATTTTTGTAACTTTAATACATGCCAGGAAGAATAAAATTACATGAATCTTAAAATATCAAGAAAATAAATTGATTCATTATATAACATGTTAAAAGGTAGTATATAAACCTCCTATAAAAATATAGTTGCTTGACATGGAATGTATCTCAATGAAGGAAAATTGAGACAAAGTTAATTTACTGATTTGGTAAATTTCGAAACATACCCCCATGAAATAAATATCATAAAATAGATATTTAAATACCCATAAATTTAATTTTAATAATAATATGATACATCCCTGGGATGTATACACACCACACAAATTAAAGGAGTTGGATTATGGTAAGTATCACACAGAAATAATAAGTGAGATGAAATCCCCTAACACTATGTATTGACTCTCATCGTTCTCATTCAAAACTCCTATTTAATAAATATAACTTTATTATAAATATTTTAAAGAACCATATTATTATATCTAATACCATATATGGTTTTTTTATGACTTTATATTACCTTCTTGTTAACCATTTCATGTTAAGGTTACACTTCGGGTAATATTCAGTTTGTTTTCCACTTATATCCTAACTTGTTATATCTCCGATCCTTATGCTTATATAAATATTTATATAATTTAAATAATGTTATAAATATCATTAATTTTACATATATTTTTATCATAATAATCTATATAATATATATGCATTATATGGAATACACTATTCATGGAGATGGTAGTCATATATACACATGAACACTTCTTCCATTTTATTGATGTATTGAAAGAATGAAAGTAAATGGAACATATAAATATAATTAAATTAGAATTATTATGTAATATATATCTTTTATTTTCAATAAACATATCCTTAATACATTCCATGTAGTGTGTTAATGAATCATATGGCTTTGAGTGGGCGGTAGTTCACATTTCCTCAAACAGAATTATCATAATTACAGAAGATTGAAAGCATAAGGGTATGTTGTAAATAAAATTAAAAAATAATTAATACATTATAAATGTCATTTATATAATATATAAATATATTTTCCATAATAATTTCCACCATGAGAGGCTATAAAATAAAAATTAACAATCATTATTTGTGAGGCGATAGATTTCCATACATGTAAACCATATGTTCGTTGCCCATTAGATGGAATAATGTGTATGTGTAGTTATAAAACATATAATAAAAAAATAAAATTATATTGAGTGTAAATGTTTCATTATACGATCATGTAATAAGAAGGTTTTAGGGAGTGGGGAGTGTAAATAAAAGAAAGGAGCTTGAGGGAGGGTGTTACCTCTTAATCGGGTTACTCATTTTGGTTTGCAACAAAAGAATTCCTTGGAATTATTTATTCCAAAAATTAGACATCAAGTAGTAAGTTATGGTTTTATGGAGGTTTATTGGGAAGATATTGGCAGATCATAAGTGGTTTTAGATTTTTGAGGAAGTGGGATAGGTGGTGGGATTTTATATGGAAGGGAAAGAGCACACTTGGCATTTTTGAAAAAAAGTTAAGTGTACCCAATTTTTTACATAAAAAAGTCATAAAACCAATATAAATCAATAATGGAAGGTTTATTGATGAAATAAATCCATCCAATGTGTGTTGGAAAATTGGTTAGGTCATTTAGGTCCATATATTTATGGTTTATTCCACTATTAATCTTAATTTTACCTTAATAACTCCAATAAATTTTGACTACATTCACTAATATTTTTGGTCAAAAACTAAGTTGAAATTATTAGAAATTATAAATTATTTTTATTCCAAATATGGAATCCATTTTTACAAATTAAAAACACATAAGTGTCAGAAATTATTCTAAAATTAATCTCATAGATAGGATGACAATGCGGGTTCTGAAAGTAAATATGTCCAAAAGTTTGCTAAGTTTTTATATGCAATTTCAAAGTGATATTGATTCTAATAACATAAATTGAATTAATTGATAAAAATTATTATATAATAAAACTTTTAAACAAATATTAAATATAATTTAACCTTATAAAAAATTATATGAAAAAGAAATTTTGAATTAAAATTCAATATTTTTCACTTATTCATTAATAAAATGTAAGACCATAGAAAAATTACAAAAAATCACCCTAACCTATTCTTTATGTTCATATATAAAATTTTAATTTTATTTGTTAATATAAAATTTCTAAAAGATCCAAAATTTTTATTTCAAATAGGTTTTCCATTAAAAGGCAATAAGAGTGATTTTAATAAAATATTGTATTTTATGCGTAAAATTGGGTTTTTTATCATATGCCTATGAAATATATTGTATGAACATAAAAAATATTTTTTTGAATATAATATATATATATATGTATATATATATTACATTAATATAACTTATTAATAGTAAATAATTTAATTTATTAGGATAAAAAACATTGTAAGCATATAAATAATAATATTTTTCTTTATATTCAATCGGTTTTCATATTTATTTTTAATTAATTAGTAATCAATGAATTCATTTTATATTTGTTTAAACCATATATTCTCATGATTTAGATAATAATTTTCAAAACTAATCATTTAATGGATTGGTAATATCTTATTATATTAAATAATAATATTTATAATAATACATTATTATTCTGTAAACCTCGGTCTTTCATGTTAAGCATGCCATCAAGGAAAGTCAGTGTAGCCTGTAATTTAAGCTAACGTCAGTGTTCTATGTAGAGAAATATAACCCTTATGTTGCATGTAGTATTCTATTAACATTGTATTTATTATAACAAAATCTATACATAGTTCTTTAATATATATATATATATATATATATATTTTCAGTGATATGTGAAATAAAAAATATCAAAAATACTGAATTAATTTGAAAAAAAATATATTTCACAAAATATCATGGAGTTACTAGGCTAACCCTAGTTAATTACATGTTTTCATCTATCACTTTGAAATTTATTTCATTTATCAAGTTTTTATTATTTTCATATAGAATATAGAAGGTTTTATGGATATATTTATTTGGGATACTCATCATGAAGGATAAGTAACTGTTCTTAGTGGAAAAAACCCATCGAGGTGGCAGGATTAATATAAGAATTTTGGATATTACCATGAAATCCATGTAAGAAAATCTAATATGGGATGTCTTAGATGGGAATACCCTATGGGGTACATTAGTTAAAATTAAATATGGATGTCAAATACACATTCTAGATAAGGATTATCATTAGACTACTCCTCTCTAGAATGGTTGGTATAAAACTCTATGCATCTTGGAAGATAACTCTCATTGGATGGTAAGGCATGAAGGAATTGGATTCTAGATTGATAATTTTTCAGGACCCTTCTATTTTTATCCAGATGTATAGTTCCTAACATTTATTTCCATATATTCATAATCCACACGTCTTTCACTAATTTTGTGATCAATAATGAACCAATAATATTTTTCTCTAGCATCCAGTTGGTGGAAAAGTAAGACCAGTAAAATTTTAATCCTTCAATATTGAAAAACTTTAGAACTTTAGATTTTTAAAAGCTTTATTATCAACGAAAAAACATGGATAACTAGTTGGAAAACCTTTGGTGTAAGTTTATACGAGATAAGTATAATTTATTTATATAACAGATTTGTTATCATGCTCTACCTATAGACTTTAAAGTGTAAATAATGGATTCTATTCTAAAATCAATATGTATATTTTCTTTTCAGGTAATGTGGAAATGAAGCAACACATGTTTCTAGAGGGGGAATGGGTCGGTTTTTGTTTTGAGTAATTATTTTCCGTCGCTTTCAAAATCATGCATTCAAATCGGGGACAAAACTCAGAATGAATATAGATTTATGTGGTTTGGTTGTGGTGACCTACATCTAAGGGTAAGGGAGAAGATAGTATTTTTTTGCAAGTATTATTATTTTAAATTGGGAATACATAAATTAAAAATTTTCATATTTACCCACACATAATACCTCATAATTATAGAGTACAGTTGGATAATAAATCAAATTTGCTGCTAAAATTTTCTTCTGGGTGGCACTGAACTCCAAATATAGTCTTCTAGCAGTTCCATCCCCATTTTAAAGTCATTAATAGAGGCTGACCATCTATGGCGGTCTCCCACCATTTGGGATAGTGATATTTTTTCATCAACCTTCAAAAATCTCCACCTTGATGAAAAAAATCACCATGTTGCGACTTAAAAAATTACTCTTATTGTTTCTACCTTCCAAATTCCCATAGGCATATCAATTTAGAGTAATATTGATCTAGTAAAAACAATGTTTGAACTTGATATTTAGATATTTTTGTAAACATGTCATATAGGTTATCTAATTTCATGATATTCTAGAGCGAGGTCCATTTCTATTTAATAATATTACAGGTGAAATGAAACTGAACATCAATATGAAGGGTCCAAATATGATGGACCTGGTTCTTTGAAATAAAAAATAAACTCTATAACACAAAATACATCGAATTTCTGTTGTATGATCCCTAAGTATCTGATCAGCCCATGTAACCAAATTTTTTCCTTGAAATATTCTATCATTGCTCTATAATATACCTTTTCATTAGAAAAGTACATTGTTGAATGTAGAGTAAATTTCAATCTTACTGGTATTAATTACTTATTGAAAACATAACTAATAGTATATCATCTCTTTTCCATGTACCCTACATAATCTAAATCAACATATCTGAGAATAAATCTCATAGAATTTTTATCTCTTGTAAAATTAAATCCAACATCTACATTACCTTTAATATATTGTAGAATCAATATAAATTCTTTCCAATGACCTTTTCCTTGGTCATTCATGCTCTGAATTATGATAATCAGAGCATGTGAAATATCAAATTGGGTACACACCATCGAATACATCAAGGATTTAACTGCACTTTCATATGGAAGAAGATTCATCTATTTCTTTTCCTCACATGTCTTCTATATAAAATGATGAATTATGTTTGAAATGCAGTGATAATGGGGTGTTTCCTAGTTTATATTTATCATCAATTACAAACTTTAATAGAAATTTATTTAGACAATCCATCTGGTTGAGGGTTACAACACCCTTTTCTTCGTAACCTATGATCTCCATTCCAATAATATTCTTGGAATCTCCATGATCCTTCATCTCAAACTATGATCTAATCTAAGATTTCAACCTATCAATCTCTACCTCACTTTTACATGCAATTAAAATATCATAAACATATGAAATCATGTAGATAAATGTATCATAATGAATTTTCATGAAATAAACACAATGATGAAACTGAATTTCAATATATTTATATTTCAACATAAAAGTTTCAAACCATTTGTACCACTATCCCAATGACTACTTATTTCCATATAATGAATTTATAAATTCAAAAAACCAATTGTCATGTCCTAGTACATGAAACCCATATAGTTGTGTCATATATATCTCTTCATATAATGATTCATGAAGAAATATTTTCTTGTTGTAAATTTGAGATAAATTTATATCAAAATATGATATCAATTCCAAAAAAAATTAGGATATATGCATACTTAACAAATAGAGAAAATACCTCATTTTAATATATACCTTCCTTATGTTCATAACCCATAATAAAAATTCTATCATATTAACCATTACAATTCTTTCCTCTATCATCTTCCTTCTTCATAAAAACCCATTTTCTACCAATTTATTTTTTGCAATTTGGAGGATGAACATGATCCCATGTCTACTTCTGATGTGGCGTACTAATTTCTTCTTCCATATTAGACATCAATTGATTTATTCTTTTCTATGAAAAACATATTTATAGCTACCTAGAACATCACATTCAATTATAGAAAGATCATATCTAACCATATATTCATAAATAGAAGGTCTTTGTATGGTTCTTCGTTTTCTATTAGTGGTGATATTCTCATCATAACGAGTATCCTTCAATAGTGGTGCTTATTCCTTACTCATAATATCCTTATGATCATTGTACATTGTCTCATATAGCTCCTCATCATTCAATGGGGGAAATTTCTATACATCAATCACAATTGTATTTGAGTCATCCATCTCCACTATAGAATCATTTGACTTTACCATCACTGACTCATCAAATTTGACATCATGAATCTAAACGATCTTCTTCGCTTTTGTATCCCATAGTAGTAAAGCCTTCACACCATCACTAAATCTAAAAAATATATATTTATTTACTCTCAAATCCAATGTCATGTTTTTCACATGAAAAATCTGAAGTAAAACCAAATATATTAAGTTTTTCATAATTAGAAACATTCTCACAAGAAAAACCTCTATCAGAAATTTACCATCAATCGTGCAAGTATGAAATCAGTTCATGTTGTGTGTCTCAGACATCAATACTTAAGATGAAAATTATTTTATTAAATCAAACTAAGATAAAATAAACCCTATATTTTAAACTATTTTATGGTTCATCCATTATGCTACACCATTATTTCGTGGAATTCTAGGAACTATAAAGTGTCTTACAATACCTTCATCCTGAAAAACTTTTTTGAACAGATTTGATGTGTATTATCAGCTATTATAGGATCTCAGTCTCTTGATTTTCCTTAATTTATAATTCTCAATCATATTTTACACTTAAGTAATATATTCAACCCTTCATCCTTATTCTTCATGGAATACAACCAAACATATCATGGGTAATCATTAATAAATGTGACAATATAATGATTACATCCCAATGAATCATTTTTCGATAGTACCCAAGAAACTATATGGATGAATTCATGTGCTCCATTCATTTTATGGGTTATAGTGATAAAACTAACTCTAATCTACTTACACATTACAAAATGCTTTCAAAAGTATAATTTTCCCATCTCAATACCTTTCAAAACTCTTTTCCTTACTAACCTCTATAAATATTTTTCTCTGGTATGTCCATGTTTGATGTGATATAATATATAAGTATCTATATCACTCTTATATGATATCTCCATTCCACTTTTAACAGTCTCAAAATTTTAAAAATAAAAAATACCTTTTCAAGTACCTCTTATCGTAAGGAATACACTATAGATAACTTTTATGACTCAATCTTCAATGGTTATATGGTAACCAAGATTATCCAAGACTCTAAGAGATATGAGGTTATTTTATAATTCTTGTACACATCTTACATATGTAATTCATAAATTTATACAATTATTCATCCTCAACCATATTGTTATAATACCTCTAATGTGTAAAGGGTGGTTATTACCCACAAGTGCCACACCTTCATATGAAATCATAAAGTTTGAAAACCAATCTTGATTCTTGCACATATGAAATGAACAAAAAGAATTAATAATACAACCTTAAAATTGGTTTTACATTTACAAAATATGGTAATTATAATCTTTAACATCCTCTATTTTTTGTAAAACATTAATTTTTGGATTTTCAATTTTTGGACGACCCTTTTTCCAGTGTCCTTTAGATGAAAGTAGGCACACTCATCTTTTGCAGACCTATGGTAGGTGGAAATTCTCTTCAATTTAAATCCTAGTTTTAGAAAAATCATAAAAAAGAGTTCATAATTTAAAAAATATAGAGTTACAATGAATTTTTTAGAGTTAAATTTTTTAAATCTATTATTTGAACAATTCAATCCAACCACAAATGGGGAACTAATTGTTATTCAATTTTTTTCTTATTTTAAAAAATGTGTCACGATTAAAAAAGATATTTCTTTTTTTAAGATAATTATCCATGCCACCATTTCAAAACATGGGGAAAATTATAATATCCCCTCTTTTGGCATTCATGAAAACCCGCACATCACACTCTCTCCCTCTATTTTTTCACACACACCACACCTAAAATCATTTTTTCCAGTTCTTCCTCATGATTAACTAGATCTGGTTGAACTATAATATTAATCAAAAAACTATATACTCCATTAAGAATAAAATAGAGAATAAAACTCAAGAAGGGTGTGATCAACCATGAGGAGTGTTCACACAATAATTTTCGGTTGCAATCATTCATGACTTTAGAATGTCTAATTTTTAAATAGTAGAATTAAGAGGATGCTTGAACATAAGTGTTTTTGATGGGTTGTAACAGTGAAAATAATGGTAGTTTTATTTCATATGAAGGTTTTTATTCTTTCCCTAGGTAATCGAACATCCTATTGATACCAATTTTGTTTTGTAGAAGCATTTACCCTTTCTCTCAAAATCAATTACTCAAAGCCGGGGGAAAAATGGAAGGAACACAGATTTATGTGGTTTGGTTGGTGTGACCTAGATATATAGGGAAGGTAGAAGATAATATTGATATCAAATATAAATATACAAAATAAAAATTCCAATATTTACCCATATATTGGAAATCATAATTATAGAGTAAATAATGGGAAATAAAATTAAATTAGACGCTCCAATTTTCTTCTTGGTGACACCAAACTTTAGTTGTAGTCTTCAGGTGGTGCTAACCTAATTTTCAGGTCATTAATAATATCTATTCATCTATAGAAGTCACCCACCATTTTGTATGGTGGTATTTTTCATCAACCTTAAAAACTTTTATCGAGATTTCAATGGGTGTGTCATCGAGAATCATCTACAGCTTGAAGCCTTTGGTTTGTTTCTTGTTTATAGTTTTTAAATTCGAAGAAGTTGTCTAGAGAACCCCAATTTCATAGAATACATATGGTTGTTTTATGTTGGATTTTATGGGATACTTACAACACATACTAGCACCATGGGAGTAACTTTTCACAAGCTATACTTAATGTCAAGGTGATGTCATTGGTTTTTGAGAAGTGTTTTTTGATCAAAGGTAGTGGTGCATCTCTGAACCTATGTATGATTCTTCCAAAATAGTCCATGGATTTTTATGGTGACCATGGGAGGACTCAAGTATATTTGGTCCATTTGATCCCCTATGAACATGGCTGAAACATAATATTGATGGTTCTTTTTCAATTGGATAAATGAGGGGATGTGGTTTTATTTATAATCTATGTGGCTTAGTTGTGTTTTATTTCAACACTCACTATGTTTATTGTAATTTTCTTATATAGAAGGCTCCATCCTTACACACCAGTCTTTATTTGAGTAATATTTACATTATGACCTTTCACATATTGGACACAAACTCTACTATAGTGGAAAAATTCTTGGTTGAGAACAAGCCTCCTCATTGGTTTATTAGCTATTATATTAGGGAATGTAGAAAATTTATTGAGAATATTTTGATAATTTCAATACTTAGTGTAAGGGAAACATGGAGGTTGATAGTATAAGTTATACAAAGGAACCACTTTTATTGTTTTCTAAAATTGGATCCTTTCCTCTTGTTTTTAATGATTTTTTTCTTGGAGATTATCTTTTCATTTAATATTATAGGCCTTCTTGAGACTGTTTTTTGTCTATAAACTTTAAAAAAATCATTAAATTTCGAGGATAGGTGGATACATAACATGGTAATTCTTGGTTTATAAGGTCTATAAGGTTCAAATTTAAAGGTACATAAAAAATAAATGTTAATTAGAAAGTGGTATTTACAATCAAAATAATAACTCAATCATTTATATAAATAATTCCTTGAATAATACTTTATTTTTGACTAGATTAATCAGTAAATTATAGTATTTCAAACATTTAATGATTATATTAAGGAAAAGGAAATAGTAAATAAGATGTAAAATTTGTTTTAGAATCTTCTTAGGTAAGTGATTAAAAATTTAAGATAATATATCATGGAATGTGATTAAAAAATTTGGGGTCCTTGCATGAATTTTTCTCACTTCTAGTTTAAAAACAAGTATATTTAAACATTCATATATAGTGGGTAAATGGGTAAAAGAATTTCATCAATATTATAATAGATTAAATATTTTTATGTAAATTAAAATTATTCTCAAAAGGTTTCAGAATCACATTAAAAATTTAAAAGAAACACACCCAAAATTTAAAAAATGCCAAATTTTTTGAAAAACAAGAACTGAAAATCCTAAAACTAAAATGTCACACCCCCACACATAAATTATATAGTGTCATAAAGGTATTAAAATAAATTTATAATCTAAATAATATTTTAAATTTAATTACATAAAAAAATATCAAGAAGATGCAAAACCTAATGGTTTATAGTGATAAATAGGTTGGAGGAGTGTGATCTCCTCCACTAGTTCTTGAGTTAATTTTCTAGGGAATTTATTTAACACATGTATATTAATAGTTAACGAGTTTTTGTTTCCATGTTTAGTTATTTTCACAAAAATAAAGGGATATACATTAGTGACTAGAAATTTTCTTTCCCAAATGGAATAATGTTTACCTAGAATAATATTGAGTATTGAGTTATAAAACAGAACTTGGGACCCTAGATGAAAATATATTTTTTTCATTAACTTATCAAGTTCCACTATTTTCTATTATTTTTAAATTATTTAGTTCTCAAAATATTATCTCCTTATTTATTCATACTCTTTCCATTGCAATTTCCTCTCTTTTCTAGACTTTTCTAGGTCCATATTCACCTATCTCACTTCCTAGTATTATTTTTGTTCTAAATCCATTGATAGGTGACATATATTTACTTAAAACAACCTATATGGACTCATTACTTTGAGGGTTTTGTTTTCAGGTTTTCCTATAATATAATAATGTTTCTTCCATCCTTTGGTTCTAATATTTTTATTTTGGTTTAATAATTTTCTATAAAATTCCATTTATTTACCTATTGGACACTTTGGATTTACATTTTTTCCTATGGATAATAGGGTGTCATATTTTATGATGAACTCTATATTTACTTGTAAAATACTTCATAAACCTATTGAAAAAGTGGGTCACTTGATCATTAATGATTTATCTTAGTACTCCAAATCTATAAAAATATTAGTCTTGAAAAAATAAAACATGAAATTTGCACCATCAATTTTGGTGTCTTTGGCTTCATCCAATTTTGATACATAATACAAAGAAATAATGATATACAAGTTACTGAATTACATGAGAAAATGTCTTATAAAATATATTTTCAAACACTATAAAATTTCACAAAAATTCATTGGTTTTTGGGGAATTTCTTGTATCTTTGAAATGTTTCTAGTGAATTGACATTTTTTACAATTTTTTACAAAATTCATGAGAATATTTTAATAAATAGGGATAATTAATCATGTATTATAACACATTCCTAGATGTAATTTTAGGTCAAAATATTCATCTAGAATCTAGTGTTTGAAAAAGTCAAAAATAGATTGAATTTCACTTAGAGGAAAATAGCTCTTCATCACTTGATCATTATAATGTTTACACATGTATTCATCTTCCAAAATATAAAATTTTGACTCATATTTGGGTCTTTAATTTTTTTGAGGAATTAATTGAGAAGGTTCCTAGGAAGTTACCAAATAGTTATTCATGTTATAATACTAGCTCACTTCTTCATTAACCAAGTATAGATTCTCTTCCCGAATGTGGTCATTCACTAGTTCATAGTCTATAATTTCAACTTCAGTAGTGTCAAGAAGCCTGCTTAGGTGTTCGTCCACATATTTCCCAGTTCCTTTATTTCCATTGATTTCAAAATTGAATTCTTGAAGTAGAAACAGCCATATAACTTGATACAACTTTTCTTCATACTTATTACTTAGGTACATTGTGGATTTATAATCAAAATTTAAGGTAACTTTAGTTAAAATAAAATAATATCTAAATTTATCCCAAGAAAAGAAAAATGATATAAATTATATTTATGTGGTTATGTAGTTAAGTTGAAAAATATGCAAGGGTTTGGAAGAATAATTAATGAATTGTGGTTTTCCCTAAATATTTTTGGATATAATTTCTCCAATATCTTCATTAAAAGAATTAGAAAGTAGCTCAAAAGGTTTCTTCCAGTTTTGTTGTTGTATCATTTTTTATGTGATTAATATTTTATTTAAATCCTCAAAAGACTCACTATATTCAACAATAAAATAAAAATTTTATTATTTCAAAAATATTTTGTAAACAGGAAGATAAATCTTACTAAATTCTTTAATAATATGTCTATATAAACCTACATTTACTATGAAATATCTAACATGATTCACACAAGTTGGTTAAGTAAATAAATTTATTGCTTCAGTTTTTGATTTATCCACCTCAATTACTTTTTGTGAAAAGATATTCCCAAGAACTATTCCTATTTATACCCTAAGTGAAACTTTTAAAAGTTCAAAAAAGTTCTTTTTCAATGAAGGTTTTTTTTAAAATCCAGATTTTTCAATAATTGATTAAATGTGTCTCTAAAAATAGTAAAATTGATTAAAAACCTCTTGGAAGTCTTCAATGTGATCAGAAAATATACTTACCATCAACCTCTAAAATGAAACTAAGGAACTATAAAATAAAAATGGAATTAATTTTCAAGTAAATTTTCCAAAGGGATATATAATGGTAGTCTTCTCCAGATCCTCTAGAGCAATGGGAACATGGAAGTAGCTTGAAAATCATCTAGAAAACAATAGTGAGTTCTAATATCTAATCTCTCTAACATCTATTCAATAAAGGGGATGAAGAAAATGTTCCTTCCAAGTGTCCTAATTTTACTTCTTATAGTCTATACACACTCTCCACCCATTCTGAAATCTAATTGGTATCAATTTAATATATTCATTCTTCACTATGGTCATGCCTATTCTCTTAGGAACTATGTGTTTGAAAAAATCCCTTTGGCGGTCTGTGTGGATTGTGTTTATTATAAATTTTCATGTAATATAGTTTTAATAAAATTAAATATTTCTAAAGAATAAATTTTTCCATAATACATACACTTCCCCGCAATTATTGAGGTTACACCAAAGGATGAGTTTGATTGGAGTTGCAAACCATAGTTAGACACTACACCACAGGATCAGTAGATTGATATGAATCTATTATTCCAAAAAACCTCAGGTTACACCATAATTATGGTGTGTCAATAGAACTCAGAATATGAAATTAATATAATGACCACCTGACTATTGATTCAGATAAGGTTCAACCAGTTTATAATAGGTTCTTCATCTAAGGGTAGATCTCATGTAAAGGTAAACCCATATTGATGTAAGGGTGATTTGAGAACCACATAAGGGTTAATTTTATTTGCTTATCCTATGTAAGGGTAGTTTCTAAATAACTTAAGGGTAGATATAATATTGTGTGAGGGACCATATAACTTGTGTATAGGTTATCCCATCATATATAAGGGTTACCTATATCATGTAATGGTAATATAGTTTATTGGTAAATGGAATTTCAAGTATCATTACGTTGTAAATAATTAACATCACCATAGTCATGTTGAAGAGGAGTCATCCACACCATATAGAGTACTTCTGATATGGAAGGTGCGATTTATGAAGTAAATATTTTTTATGACTTCTATTTGTATAGGTTTCCATTCCATATCAAATGGATCACAGCATTGAATGTCCAGTATTTGAAGGATTTTGAGGAGATCATGTCTTGATCATGGGATAGTAGTTAAGAAGTTAATAGGAGATAGATTTTTGGATTTAGTTAATAGAATTACACACCATATAAATATATTCAATGATTCATGTTTTTATTTATCTCTCATTCCATTCCATAGTATAACACGCTATGTTGTTTTAACACCATGGAGTATGATGATTATGTCATAAAAGTAAAGATCATGTTGTATTCAAGCTATTAAATACAACTAAAAAATTTTATAAGAGAGTTATATATTGGGGTTTAATGGATTTTTTATGACTTAAATGAACCTTAATCTCCAAATTCAAGAGTAACATCCCAAGTATTAAGAAAGACACACTATGTTCAAAATCATACATGATACGCTATATTGAGTTTAAATGAACAACTAAATATTATTACTTAAATGTTACCATTATAACCTTGCCATTGGAATGGTGAGAATGAAAAATATTAACTAAATTATGAGAATATGGTTTACACATTTTTATATAATGATTCATTGGTTAAAAAATTCAAAATTAAATTTAATAAAAACCAATTGAATATAAAGGACGTGTTTTTCTGAAAAAACTATATAAATGTAAAATAAGTGAATTTATAAAATAATAAATTCACTCTTGTTGGATTTAATTAATTATTTATTTATTTAATATATACAATTAAATTTTTAAAATTCATCTTATATGTTTTATAGATATTATATAAGATCAAATTAAATTTTACAGATAAAAGGATTATTTTTATAAAAATATATTTTTACCACCTTTTGATGGATAAACATTTTTAAATCTAGTTTTTGTCACTTTAAAATTTTATATTTGAAAAAAAAATATTATTTTGAATAAAGACATAAAATTTTAGTTTGGTTTAATTTTTGGAATTATTTTGAATAAATCCATATTTTAATGAATAGTTAAAAATACTACATTTTAATTCAAAACTACCTTTGTGTCTAATTTTTTTATATTGTTATATTGTTATTTTAATTGGTTTTAAAGTTTAATTTGATATATTTGTTATCATTTAAAGTAATTTTGATCATTGGAGGTAATTTCACCTTGAAAGTGGATACAAACACATGTCAATATTTTAATGTTTTTTACTTAAAAAAACTTGTTTCCTCATTTTGACAATAGGAATTAATTTTAAATTAATTACTAAAACAAATGTTTTTTGAATTTGAAAAAATTTATTCCATATTTGGAATAATAATTTCTAAATTATGTAAATATTTCCTATTTATTTTTTGACATAATGAAAAGTTACATTAGTAATTATTTTTATTTACCACAGTTAAAGGGTAAATCAAGTAAATAAGGGTAAATATAAAATTATTATAATAAAAAACAATTCCAAAATGTGTACTAATCCTATTTTATGATATATGGCTGACCAATACAACCCTTGGGATGAAAATTTTACCATTGGAAGGTAATTAGATGTGATTATTACACTTATATATTTTAATTTATAGTAAAGGAAAATATGTTATAAACATAAAACTTCCTTATAAAACAAATTTAATATAGATTTATATAAGTTTTTTATTCTAACATAAATATTAATTATAACTGTAAAAATATTTCCTACATCATGGTATTTTATTTATAATTTTTAGAAACTAAATAATTAAATTTCATTATGACACAATGATGATGAAGTGATTTATTTATTAATGATTAAATCAAAAAAATGATATTATAAATATTAAGATAAATATTATATGACATAATTTATGTCATAAAAGTTTTTCATAAGTTAATATGACATGTTATAATACTATTAAAATCTTTTTTTTGAATTTATATCTTTTTTTTTATTTTATTTAAATTAAATAACTTGAATAGTGTATAAATTGACATAATTGTTGTTTTATAAAAATATTAATTTATTAAATTATTTAAAAATACAAAAAATATTTTAAAATCAAAACGTGTCTATGATGAGTACTAAAATTTCATTAAGTTTATAATTATGGGAGATTTACCACATATAAGTCTAATTAATATCCTATTAATAATTAAAATGTTGTTACCACAATTAAAATTAAAACAGAATAATTAAGAGCAAACTGAAAAGATAATGTTAAAAATAAAATCAAAACATGTATAAAAATTATTGTATGAGAGGATTTATAACTATCCTCATCTTATATTGAAAATATCTGAAGTTAGATCTTTTTAATTAAATAATTAATTTATATTAATTTATTATTTTAATACTTTTTAGTGGTGCCCCTCCCCTCACCTATAAAAAGGTACCCTATCTTCTCTAATAATCACACATCAGGAACACTTTTGTTTAGAAATTCCCTACCCTAAAATCTTACTATATTACCTTACCACATCCTATTGGCCTACCTTATGTCAGAAAACTTCCCAAGGAATCCTTTTGGTATAAACCAAAGGAAGTTTCCTGATTAAGAGGTAACACCTTCTCTCACGATTTTCGTTTTATTTCTATTCTCCACTCCTAAACATTTATTATTATATTATTACATAAGAAACAGTATCCAAAATATTTTATTATTTTTTTATTTTATGTTTTTGATCAACAATTTCATACACCTCCATTTAATGGGTAATGAACATACTCTTTATCAGTACGACGAACTACTGCCACATGAAACGATGATTGTTCAATTTTCTCCTACCCCCTCTCATGATGGAAATTATAATGGAAAATATTTTACATATGATATATATTATATATATTTTTTCTATATTCTTCTATAATTTTTATTTATAACATAGCTTTATTATTTCCATGTTCTGTAAATACAATAATTTCTTTTGGGGAAGTGTGGACTACCACCCCCTCAAAGCAATATGACTCGTTCCAGCTATACATGGAATGTATAAAGGATGATTTTTTTAAATATATTAGACATATATGAAATTAATATAATATAGGTATTATAATATAAATTTATATAATTTAATTATTATTCTTTTAATAGGACAAAGAAATGAATGTAGCATTCATGCGTACGTACGACCTACCCTCTCCATCAACAATGCATTTTGTTTCGTAACTCCAAATATTATGTATTTTTCTAAAAAAAATATATACTATATATTTATGATATTTAAATCATGAATAATATTTTTGAGATGATTAAATTTTGACCACATGGACAATTTATATCAAAATAAGTTCATTTTCTACTCAAGTACTGAATATTGAAAAAATATATGATATGAACAAAAATAATTATATAATTTTTATAACATGGTAAAAAGTGACATAAAAGGAATAATAAAATTGAAAAGGGTTATTATGAAAGTATAAATTAACCTAAGTTTATTATTCAGGAAAATAAATAATGTATGAGACAAGTTAAACTCAAGGTAAGGGAAATATTAATTCAATTTCCATTCATTGAGTTAAATATCCATGTCATTGGTTTTGTTTTTAAAAGAATATGTGTGAATGACCTCTGATTTTTCACACTGAATATCCACTTATATTAGGTGTATTTATATTTTTCACACATATTTATGCAATTGATTTATCCTTAATCGAATGATATGATCTTTGTAAGGGATTTATTCTCAATCTCCTTTCATTGAGGCATATCTTGATGTTATGCACCTTTATTATACTATAATGTTTATATAAAACTTATTTGACACTTTATATCATGAAATAGTATTTTATAATGATACTAAATTTTTTTAATGTTATTCCTTATTTATTTTTATTCATGTGTTTTTCATATTGCAAGGGACTCTTTAACTAAAACATCATTTTGAATATTCAAACAATTTATTCTTCTAAAACCTTCTATTTAATGTACATGTTTTCAAAATGGTTTTTATGAACTTATTTATAATCACATTAATGTTTTAAAATGTTAATTTCTTTAAATAGTTTCAAAGTGGTATGGGACACTTTGATTCAAAATTCTATTTATTAAATGTTTTAAACAGTTTTTAAAAATGGATTGAATATTTTAATATCTTGAAATGATATCTTGTGATTCAAAATGAAATTTTATGAGTGAAATATGAATAATTGAAATATATTTTGGGTTATGATTATATAATAGAACTTTGATATTTTATGGGTGGTTATGTGACAAACCAAAGATGGGTAGTTATGTTATAAACCAAAGACGAGTGGATCCCTGATAAATCAAGGATGAGTGGTTATGTTATAACCTCCAATGCATTGGGTGTGGATCCCAGTCGTATGATTATTCTATTTAATGATATGTGTGTAAGTTGACCATATGGTTATTCCATTTAATTATGTTTATGTCTCATGTAACTTTTATATGATTTATTTTGATTTCTATGGGTTTATGGAAATATTTTTTGTTTCAAAAAGGGTAAGCAATGATATTATATTCGGTGAAGAGTATTTACAACTTCATAAAGGTGAAAAGTAATAATTTATGATAATGTATTCACAATTTACATGTTCTTCCAATACTAACAATTTTTCATCCCTTGTGTATCCATTACTGAGATTTTTATGACCACCCCACGTTTTTGAAAATTTTTCCATAGTTTATAAGTATGGGTAAGATAAATGAAGAAATCAAGATGAATGTTATGAAGATTTTATAAAGAAAAAGGAAATCATGTTTTATTTTAAAGGGTTTACTTGGTGAATAAAATGTATAGTGATTAGAAGTGTATACTTTGTAATATTTTGGTTGTCATGTATGAGTTGTGTCCTAATTATCTAAATATCTAAACATAAAAATATCTTCAATGAAAAATAAGGTCAAATTATTAACTAAACTCAAGATTGTGTAATGTTTAAGGCTGGGGCATTATAGTTGGTATAAGAGGATGGTTTAGGAAAATTTAAATATTAGTATATTTTCTTAAGAGTATTGATATCATCACAGGTTTATAATTTTAAGTTTTATAAAAAGTTAAATGTTTTAGAAACCCCTTTTTTGGATTTATGATCTGAAATATTATGTTGACTTATGGTATTTTTGGAGAAACATATTTTTGAGGTGGTTATGGGGGTTTTTTGGAATGAAAAATGAATCGTATGAAATAACCTTTGAGGTTTGAAACATGATAGGGTAATTATTAAGGTCTTTATAATATTTTTGGAATATTATAAGAATTATATTTCTTTAGAAAAAGCATAAACCCCCAAATGGGGGACAAACCATCATATCCGACAAGGCAGTAAGAATCAAACCCACAATAGAAGGGTGACAAGGGAGCATTTCCTACCACTGGCCTACATGAAGTCCCTAGTTAGTAAGAATTTTTCTTTTTAGTTAAACTAGCTTATAGAATTAAATGATGTTGATTTTGGGAACTTATGTTTTATCAAATAGATATCCTTGGTATTGGAAAATGATATTGGGATTGAGTAATACATATTATAATAGAATAAATTTTATATTTTTGGAACCCTATATGCCTAAGGAAAATAGAATACGATTCTATTTATTTTATGTCATAATGGTTTAATTTTATCGAGTACTTAAGGTGATTTTTGTTATTTATGGAAGTGATTAACCTATATTATAGAGAATGTGATTAGGTTACTAATTTTTGGTATGGGAAATTAAGGGTGTTTGATTTTATTTGGATATAAATGTTAAAATTATCTTAGAACACTATGTTATCAAATCCTTCTATTTTTTGGGTTTCAATCTTAGTTTGGATTAGATTGAGTAATTTTATGGAAAATTATTTATCAAATGTTCTTTGTTGAAATTTGGATATTACTTTTGAATTTTGGATCTTAAAAGTTTTTTTATTCATAGAATGTTTTATTATTTTTGGGGAATAATCTGATTTAATCCTAATTTTTTTTGTTTTGGTTAATATTTCATGACATCATGAATAGATAGTCAATATTTTGTGGATTCTGTGATTTTCTAGAAGTCCATTCTAGTGATTTATGTGTGACCTAGTCATCTTGAATACTCATCATTTGGAAACAAGACGAGTTTGTGGTAGAAATTTATTAAAGGATGAAACTCTACTTGAAAATTAATTATGCTTCCTTATGTTCTTAGACAAGCTACTAAATAAATTTCTCATCTTTATGAAAAGAATATTAAAACCAAAATGTTTTCCCTTTTCTTTTCATACTGCAAAATCAAATACTGTTTAACCCATCACAATTTCATGGTTTTATGATTGTTAACTTTTTCCTGATAATGTTTTATATCACTCTTCATTAGAATTGGACACTTACTTTTACTCCAATATCCATGTTTTCCTATATGGAATCCTAGTATGGGTTATCTCAGATTACCTTTATACTTTTCTTTCTTTCTTTTAAAGTAGTAGTTTTATTAACCATTTTTTATGTGGGATTACAATAATGGTATTTTGAAAAGTAATACCCTATATATTAACCCCAAATTAAAATTTTGGGGACACAATTTATTAAATAGGGGAGGATATAACATCCCTAGTTTTAAGAAATAATCAATATGTTCAATAGCGTACATGATATGCTACATCTAGCTTAAACGAACAACTAAATTTTATTATTTAAATGTTACCATTCTAACATAGCCATTGAAATGGTGGGAATGAATAGTATTAACTAAATTATTAATATATTGTTTACACATGTTTATATAATGATTCATTTTTTACCAAATAAAATAGAAAATTAAATAAAAACCAATTGAATATAAATGATGTGTTTTTTTGAAAAAACTATTTAAATGTAAAATAAGTGAATTTATAAATTAATAAAATCACTATTATTGGATTTTATTAATGAAATATATATATAATCAATTAAATTAAAATTTTAAAATTCATCTTATATGTTTTATATACATTTTATAAGAATAAATTAAATTTTACGGATAAAAGGAGTATTTTTCTAAAAATATAGTTTTACCATCTTTTGTTGGAGAAATTTTTTTTAAATATTTTTATCACCTTAAAATGTTTTATTTTAGAAAATAAACTTTTTTTTGAATAATGACATAAAATTTTACTTTTTTGATTAAATCGATATTTTAATGAATAGTAAAAATTATGGAATTTTAATTCAACACTACCTTTTCATATAATTGTTTTATAGTTAGATTATAATTTTAATTAGTTTAAAGCTTAACTAGATAAATTTATTTATTATTTAAGATAATTCTGGTTATTTTGGGTTATTTCACATTGAAATTTGATTCAAACACATGTCACTTGTTTGATGGTTTTTACTTTAAAAAACACATTTTTACATTTTAATAACATGAATTAATTTTAAATTAAGTACTAAAACTTTTATGTTTTGAATTTGGAAAAATTGATTCCATATTTGGAATCAGAATGTCCAAATTATGTAATTATGTCCCTTTTATTTTTGGTTATGATGAATTGTAACTTTAGTAATTATTTTTATTTACAGCGGTTAGAGGGTAAATCTGGTAAATAAGGGTAAAAATAATATTATAATAATATAAAACTACCAGAAAATATGTACTAATACTATTGGATGATATATTCCTGACCAATAAAACCCTTGGGATGAAATTTTTACCTCTTTCACCCACTTGGGTATGATCATGACACTTATATATTTTAATTTAAAGTAAAGGAAAATATGTTATAAACATAAAACTTCTTATTAAAAAAACTTTAATATGGGTTTATATAAGTGATATATTCAATTAAAAATAGTCATTATAAATATAAAAATATTTCTTATATCATGGTATTCTATTTATAAATTTTATACATTAAATATTTAAATTTAATTATTACACAATATTGATGCAGTGATTTCTTTATTAATGAAGGAATCAAATAAATGATATTATAAATATTAAAATAAATATTATATGACATAATTTATATCATACAATATTTTTTTAAGTGAATATGACATTTTATAAGACTATTAAATACTTTTTTTCTAAGTTATCTCTATGTTTGGATTTTATTTAAATTCAATAAAACGAATAGTGTAAAATTTGACATAATTGATGTTTTATAAAAATATAAATTTAATAAATTATTTAAAAATACTAAAAAACATTTAAAATAAAAAAAATATTTTGAGTTCTAAAAGTTCATTAAGTTCCCAATTATGGTAAATTAACCCCATATAAGTAAAATTAATATCCTCTTAATAATTAAAATGTTCTTACCACAATCAAAATTAAAAGAGAATAATTAAGAATAAACCAAAAAGATATAGTTTAAAATAAAATCAACACATTCCTAATAATTATTATATTATAGGATTTAGACCTATCCTCATATTATCTTAGACATATCTCAAGTTGGATCCTTTTTAAATAAAAACTAAATTATATTAATTTAATATTTTAATACTTTCCAAGGGTTCCCCTCCCATCTTCTATAAAAAGGTACCATATCTTTTCTAATACTCAAACTTCAAGAACCCTTTTGTTAGGCCAATCCCAATGATTTTTTTTCTATAATCCCTTACCTTATTATATGGGACTCCATTAGGGCATAAATCCTTCCAAGGAATCCTTTTAATATAAATCGAAGAAAGTTACCCGATTAAGAGGTAACACCTTCTCCCTTGTTTTTTAGTTTCATTTCCATTATACACTCTCTAATATTTTATTATTATATTATTAAATAAAAAAAGTATCCTAAAAATACAAGGATTTTTTTTCTATCTACACTTACACACACCTCTATTTAATGGGTAACGAACATATTGTTTCTGTGTACAACAAACTACTGCCTCACGTAATTATGATTGTTCGATTTTCCCCTACCAAATATAATTGTGGAAATTATAATGGAAAATATTTTACATATGATATTATATATATATATATATATCATCTCTATACATCTTTAATTTTTATGTAGAACATACCTTTATTCGTTGCATGTTGTGTAAATATGATAATTTCATTTGAGGAAGTGTGGACTACCTACCCCTCAAAGCGATATGACACATTCTCGATATACATGAAATATATAAAGGATTTTTTTATTTAAAATTCAAGACATATATGAAATTGACATAATAAATCTATTATAAAATAAATCTATATCAGTTAATTATTATTCTTCTAATATGAAAAAGAAATGAAAGTAGCGTTCATACGTACGTACAACCTACCGTCTCCATGAATGGTGAATTTCATTTTTTATCTACAATTGTTATGGATTATTATAAATACATATATAATGTATATATGTGATATTTAAACCATGAATAATATTATTTAAATGATGTAATTTTTACAACAAGGACAATTTATATCAAAATAAGTTCATTTTCTACTCAAGTATCGAATATTGACAAAACATCCGATATGAACTTAAATAATTGTATAATTTTTATAACATGGTAATAAGTGATATAAAATGAATAATAAAATTTAATAAGGTTATAAAAAATAATAAATTAACTTATGTTTATTATTCATGAAATTAATGAATGTACGAGACAATTCGGACTCAAGGTAAGGGAAATCTAAGCTCAAATTTCATCCATTGAGTTAAATATCCATGTCATTGAATTGGTTTTTCCAATAATACGTGTGAATTAACACTGATTTTCTTACACTAAATATACACCTATATTGGGTTTATTTATATTTTTCAACATGTTTATGTCATTCATTTATCCTTAATCTAATTATACGATCTTTTGTAAGGGATTTTGTCTCAATCATCATTCATTGAGGCATATCTTGATGGTATATGCCTTTATTATTCTATAAGGTGTATATAAAACCTTTTTGACACTTTATATCATGAAATAGTATTTTATCATGATATTTAATGTTTTTTAATGTTGTTCCTTAATTATTTTTATTCATTTGTTTTTCATGTGGTGAGGGACTCTTTAACAAAAGCATCGTTTTTAACATTTTAACGATTTATTCTTGTAAAAACTTCTATTTTGTGTCCATGTTTTCAAAATGGTTTTTAAAAACTTATTTATATATACATTAATGTTTTAAAATGTTAATTTTTTAAAAAAAATTCAAAGTGGTATGGGAAACTTTGATTCAAAAGTATCATTATTAAATGTTTTAAATTTTTTTAGAAATTGATTATATACTTCAATATCTTGAAATGACATATGGTGATTATAAAGAAATTTTATGAGTTAAATGTTGATAAATGAAATATTTTATTAGTTATGATTATATAATGGTACTTATACATTTGATGGGTGGTTACATGATAAACCAAATACGAGTGGTTACGTGAAAAACCAACAACGTGTGGTTCTGTGATAAACCAATGATTGGTGGTTACGTTATAACCTCCAATGAATTGGGTGTGGAAGTTGGTCATATAGTTATTCAATTTATTGATATTTGTGGAAGTAGACCGTATGGTTATTCCATTTAGTTATCTTTATGTGCTAAGTTTCAATTACATGATATATGTTTCTTTATATGGGTTTATGTTAATGTTTTGGTTAAAAAAGGGTAAGCAATGAGCTTATATTCAGTGAAGAGTATTTAAAACTCTATAAAGGTAAAAATTATTACTTTATGATAAATTATTCGTGGTTTACATGTTTCTTAAAGTCTAACATTTTACCTTCCTTGTGTTTCCCTTGTTAAGATTTTTATTCTCACCCCATGTTTTTGAAATTCATTCCAAAGGGTATAGGGATGTTTAAGAAGAAGGAAATCAAGATGAATGTTACGCTGATTTTATCAAGAAAAAAGAATTCATGTTTTATTGTAACAGCCCGAGATTTTATGAAAAAAATATTCTTTTTAATTTTATTAATGTCTTATGTTGTACGCTACTCCAAAAGGAGCTTGAACAACACACATCCTTGACTAGCCTTGCATTACACGCAATCGCAACCTTCCTCGATAGCGTGTGTAGTACGTAATACTGAGTTTCACGAAACAATGATATGCTATTAAAATATTATTAAAACTAGCCGTTATGAATAGTAATAACCACTTTTTAAATTTTATAAATTTTAGCTCTCAAAATGGACTTCATTTTTGGATTCGGAGTATCGAATTTAGCCTAAGGTGAAATTTTGGTACTTTTCGGATAACTTTCATATTCTGATGAATAGTGAAAATTACTACATTATAATTAAAAACAACTTTTTTTAATCGAAATAATTAATAGTGATAAAACATTAATTTGAGTGGTTTTAAAATATATTTAGAATATATTTTTACAATTTAATACAATGTTGGTCATTGGATGTAATTTCACATTTAAACCAGACATAAACAAGTGTCAATCTTTTGATAGATATTGTTTCTTAAAAACACGCTATTTGTTTTAACAGCAGGATTTAATTATAAAATTAATTAATGCAACATCTATGTTATGAATATGGTAAAATAGACTTCATTTTTGAATTTGGAATATGAAATATAGCTTAGGATGAAATTTTGGCATTGTTCTGAAAAACATCAATTTTTGATGAATAGTGAAACTACTAAGTGGTAGGTTAAAAACTGAATTTTGCATAAAACTTAATTTTACCACTTCTGTGAATGGAATTTCGAAAATCCGAGAGACACGGTTAATATCAAGGACTAAAATGTGGTTTAATGAGATGAAAATAATTTTTTGGTGAATAGTAACTTTTTACTTTTTTTTACCGCGGTTAATAGTAAATAGGGTAACTAAGGGTAAATATGATATTACTATTACCCTAACACATGTCCTAATTCTATTGGACAAGTGTATTTCGACCAAAAACAAACTTAGGAATAAAATATGACCATTTAGGCCCACTTGGATTAGATTAGGACATTTATTATTAATTTATTTAAAGAAAGGTTAAAATAGTTAAAATCAAAGTTTAATAAGTAAATAATTTTTAATATGGGGTTATACATAAGATAAATTCGACTGTAAATATTCATTAGAAAGCTAAGAAGATTTCCTACATGATGGTATTTTATTTGTAATTTTTAGACATAAAATAATTTAATTTATTTATGACACAACGATGATGCAGTAATTATCTTATTAATGAAATATTGACATAATTGATGTTATAAACACCAAAATAAATGTAATTTGAAATTTGTTATGAATTAAACTAATTTTCTAGGTTACTATGATATATTAATGTTGATTTAATCAACTTGGTTCTAACATTTAATTCTTTTATGACTTTCAAAAAAATCATATATCAAATAGTGTCAAAATTGACAGAAAATAGTTTTTAAATAAAATATTATATTATTAATTGTTATTGTATTCCTAAAAATCTAAGGTTCGGCCAAATGACTTATATAAGGATATATATATTAATAATAAACAATTTGGGGTTCTTTTGGCATGTTATAGTAAGTTTATTAACCATATAGTGAAAGAAAACAAAAAGACATGGTAAAAGTTAAATTATTTAACTTAGAGTTAAATCTAATTGATAAGGTTAAAATAATATCCTAAACTTGTCTAAATTCTATTGGTTGATAGCATTTCGACCCATCCCCACTTTAGCTTCGAAATAAGACCCTTTGGAACCATTATAAACCGATTTTGACTTTAATATAAAATAATATTTTGAGATATTCCTAAGGTGCCCCTCTCCTCCCTTATAAAAGGACACCTCCTCCCCCTTCCTCCTCACACCAATTTGAGCACTCAAGCTCGGCCACCCCCTGCCAAAATCTCTTTTCCACTTCCCTAGAAACATCCTAGAGGTTCTGGTCTTCCTCAAAGACCAATTCTAGTGCCCTAAGAGGAGGTCTCAAAGAGGCGCTTCAAAGAAGAGGTAATTACCGTTACCAATTATTTTATCTTTATTTCTTCTTCCACTTCTTCTTAGGTTGTTTCATTATGAAGTAATAACATCAGTATCACTCATATACTGATATGTTATTATAAGTATGAAACAACCCTATTTCACTATCTATCCATCCTACAGAAAAATAAATCACCGCGCATGCGTACGTACGGAATACCGTCTCCACGCCGTGGTGTAATCTATTTTCCACCACCACCTTACATGGATGGGTATAATGGTGTAAAGAATAACTATACATAGTTATTACAACATCATATTGATTCTGATATATTGTATAATCCACTTCAATTCAGTTCAATATTTATGGAAATGATATCATCGCTCGTGCGTACGTACGGACTACCGTCTCCACGACGCGATGAGATTCATTCTCCATGTTAACCATTTAAGAATGATTATAATGTATATATAAGAAATAATAATGAAATATATGAAATTATAAAGCTACTGGATTTATGTATATATAAATATGTATGTCATCTACTTACTTCCATTTCAAGACAATAAGGAAAGTAAAACAGCGTTCATGCGTACGTACGGACTACCGTCTCCATGAACGGTGTTTTTCATTTTATTTATCTATCTATTATATATATATATATACTGAATATATATGATATATAAATCATATTTTATATTCTGGAAGTAAGTAAATCATGATATAAGTAATAATGATGTCAAGAACAACAAGTCAAAACACCTAAGATAAATGAAACGATTTTACCCAAAACGCTTCTTTAACATGGAATTTACAAAAGAACGGGTAATATAATGTTATAAGTGAACCATATATGATATCATAACAATGAATATGATTCTGGAATAAGTCAATAACATGATTTAAATCATTATACAGGAGGTTTGGACACTTACAAAGCAAGTCGGACCTAAGGTAAGGGAAATATCACAATCTCACTTTTATCCGAGATTGTTTTTACTTTGGTAATTACTGGGGTGTATTTTATCATCCACATACATGTTCCTTCAATATGTAATATTATTTCCATCCTTCTACAATAGTTTATATCCAATTTTACCCTTCGGTAAGTTTTTAGTAAAAGATATTAAAGGAATCTTTTGTCGTTTTTCATACGAGGTACTTTTTGACTTTTCCGACAAAAGTACGAAGAATGTTTTTTTTAACTTAAACGGCACGAACGGATTTTTACGGTTTTATAAAGCCTTATTTTTATGAAGCTTCCTCAAAAAGATTTCATGACTATTTTTAATAAAATCTCTTTCTTTTAAAATTCCATGATGTTTTGTGAAAAGAAATTGATTTTGAAGAAGAAAGGATATTTTCCTCAAGAATTCATTTCAAGTGTTTTATCAAAATTATTTTCCATATAAGATAATAAAGGGTTCTGTTTCTATCCATATTTTTACATTGATTTGACTATTTTGTGATGGAATTATGTTTATGAATTCCTTTATCTTATATGAATGGTTTTATGATGTCATGTTGTTTAAGAATCCCATTTTTGTTACATGGGTTATGAAATGATGTGTGATTTATGATTTTGTGGCACACATAAGAATGGTATCATTATGAGATGGGTGGGACCTATATCTCCCTCCAATGCATTGGGTAAAGATTTTATATCTCATGAGATAGACATGGCTGAAATGGTAGGTTATACTGGTTCAGTGAAACAGGACTGAAACGAGGGTTACTCGATTCAGAAAGGGACTTTGTCCACTAAGATAGTCTTGGCAATTAGTCTTGACTAACAAGAAATAATTCTCTATGATTATGTGTGTATGCCACAAAGTTTCATGTTTTAAGTTATGATTTCATTTCACTACTATGATTTATCCCATGTTATGAAATTATGCTCTCTTTTGCAGGTTAAGATTTCCAAAAGTTATGTTCTTTTGAATATGATGTGATTGATTTTTATTTTGTATACCCTTACTGAGAATTTGAGCTCACCCTTTTATGTTTTCTTTTCCCCAGGATATAAAGAAAGGTTTTAGGTAAAAAAAAAGGGAAGATCTTTATGGGAGATATTGAAGATCTTTCACCACGATTAGAAGATTACATTCCGAGTTTCCAAAGACACTAAACTATTACGATCCTTGTGTGTGTGTTTTTGTTATGTACTAAGTATTCCGCAAAAGTAATGTAATGTCCATGTACGTCAGGCTTCGGGTCTCTACAGTTGGTATCAGAGGAAAGGTTTAGTTAACCTTTGGAAACTAGGATGCGAAAACGTTAGTGAGATCCCTAGAGATATTTCTAAGGTATGTCTAGGGATGTCCCTAGGGATAAGTATACGTATAGGTTATTGTAATAGAATTACGCTAACGATCATAGAATTAAACCTAAGATGTTGGATATTGAAGGTACTCCCCCTTTATTATGTTGTTTTCCCTAGCATGATTTTTACCTCTCACACTATTCTTTTCTGGGTTTTAGAAAATGGCTGGAAACAAGATGATTCACGATAATGGAGGATATGATGGACAATGGAATGATATTCTTCATAATGAAATGGGATTTGGAAGTGTTTGCATCATTATTATGCCGAATCAGCAATCTCATAATATGATCAATAAAGTAAAATTTGGTAAGTTTCCTGACTCGTCTAATAAGAGAAAGATGGAGTTTCATGATGATCATAGAGGAAAGAAAGTTCAATTTTCCCTATGTAAATCATGTGGGAAGAGGCATCAAGGAGAATGTTTCAAAGGAACTGGAAGATGCTTTGGGTGTGGAAAAGAAGGACACAAAGCAAGTAAGTGCAAAGGAAAAGGTTCAATTAACACCATAGATGAGGATAATGGTATTGCTACGACATCAACAATGGTTAAATGTTTTAAATGTGGAATGTATGGGCATTATGCAAACAAATGCCCTAAGGGAAAGACTCATGAAGAGAATCAGTATGGTCATATGGGTAGTATTTATGTGGATGATAATGAAGAGACTACAAATGATATGTGAGATGAAAGAATTTTTGAAGCTCGGTCAATGGTTTGAGAATGTAGTGGAATGATTACATGTTTATCATGTGTAATTTTGGAATAAAGAGACATCTATGGATTGTTACACTGTTGTCTTTCCTTGTGTTTTGAAAGTGTATGATTAATGTTACCAGTATCCATGAAAGGTTATTCAGATATTTTTGGAATTTAGATGATATGCGCATAATGAAGGGATAAGGAGAAAATTAAATGTTTGATAGTATTCATGAGCTCATGATTGATATAAGGACTAAGTGATATCATGGTTTGAGTATATAGAATTTTGAGGATTTCGGTATGTGAAAAGTGTTAACTTTTAACTGCATTCAAGTTTTCACTAAGGTTCAATGGGTATTCAAGAGAGTACAAGATTAAGGCCTTTGAATGTTTGGAATGTGACCAACAAGATATATCTTATGATATATGGGGATCAACGATGGTATTAAATCTCTGGTAATCATTTTCACTATGTTATGAGAATGGACTGCAGTATTATGGATAAGCCTAAATATTGGAATGGATTATGTTGGACATAAGTTAGTATTGTTTAAGGATAGAAGTTTTTTCTATATTATTGATGGGATGTTATAGTATTATAGTTTTAGAAAAAGGACAACCTGCAGGACGGGCGACAGCCCATCGCTTCGGACAAGGCTGTGGGAATCGAACCCACAACCGAAGTGCGACTGGCCTTTATCGCCTACCACTGACCTACAGGAAGTCCTTGTTTAGTAGAAACTAGTTTTATTATATTAAGCAGTATGATATATGAAGTATAAGTCCATTTTAGGAACCATATATGATTAATCTCACTATAGATCGACTTATGCATATAATTTTTGCTAACCTTTTGTTTGAGACAGATGGAATGACCCGTCGTTCTATCACATAATCTGCTAACACTTCACGAATAACAAATTCAACATCATTTATTTAAGAGATGAAGTGGAAATTGTTCAAGACACGAACAACAGTGAGATTGTACCAAAATAAATTAAGTATTTATTCTAATTCAAATTTTCAACTTTAGGGAAATGATCTTGAAAACCAAAAATGTTGTCCTAGTGATCTTATACCTAATGAATCAGATAGAACCTTATATCATCACAAATCTATGGATTTGTGATTACTAGCTTTTCCATAGCCATGTTCTCTACCACTCTCCATCAGAACATGATGGTTATATTTCTCTTCCATATCCATATTTTTACCTATGTGGAAACCCAACGATTAGTTTATTTGGGTAATCGTTACATTTCATACTTTAGTTTTTAAAGCCAAGTTTCGGTATTCCTTTTTACGATGTGGGATTCTATTAAAGAAACTTTAGAATAGTAAACCATTTATAACCCCGACGAATTTTGAGGGCGAAATTCATTTTAAGGGGGGTAGAATGTAACAGCCCGAGATTTTATGAAAAAAATATTCTTTTTAATTTTATTAATGTCTTGTGTTGTACGCTACTCCAAAAGGAGCTTGAACAACACACATCCTTGACTAGCCTTGCATTACACGCAATCGCAACCTTCCTCGATAGCGTGTGTAGTACGTAATACTGAGTTTCACGAAACAATGATATGCTATTAAAATATTATTAAAACTAGCCGTTATGAATAGTAATAACCACTTTTTAAATTTTATAAATTTTAGCTCTCAAAATGGACTTCATTTTTGGATTCGGAGTATCGAATTTAGCCTAAGGTGAAATTTTGGTACTTTTCGGATAACTTTCATATTCTGATGAATAGTGAAAATTACTACATTATAATTAAAAACAACTTTTTTTAATTGAAATAATTAATAGTGATAAAACATTAATTTGAGTGGTTTTAAAATATATTTAGAATATATTTTTACAATTTAATACAATGTTGGTCATTGGATGTAATTTCACATTTAAACCAGACATAAACAAGTGTCAATCTTTTGATAGATATTGTTTCTTAAAAACACGCTATTTGTTTTAACAGCGGGATTTAATTATAAAATTAATTAATGCAACATCTATGTTATGAATATGGTAAAATAGACTTCATTTTTGAATTCGGAATATGAAATATAGCTTAGGATGAAATTTTGGCATTGTTCTGAAAAACATCAATTTTTGATGAATAGTGAAACTACTAAGTGGTAGGTTAAAAATTGAATTTTGCATAAAACTTAATTTTACCACTTCTGTGAATGGAATTTCGAAAATCCGAGAGACACGGTTAATATCAAGGACTAAAATGTGGTTCAATGAGATGAAAATAATTTTTTGGTGAATAGTAACTTTTTACTTTTTTTACCGCGGTTAATAGTAAATAGGGTAACTAAGGGTAAATATGATATTACTATTACCCTAACACATGTCCTAATTCTATTGGACAAGTGTATTTCGACCAAAAACAAACTTAGGAATAAAATATGACCATTTAGGCCCACTTGGATTAGATTAGGACATTTATTATTAATTTATTTAAAGAAAGGTTAAAATAGTTAAAATCAAAGTTTAATAAGTAAATCATTTTTAATATGGGGTTATACATAAGATAAATTCGATTGTAAATATTCATTAGAAATCTAAGAAGATTTCCTACATGATGGTATTTTATTTGTAATTTTTAGACATAAAATAATTTAATTTATTTATGACACAACGATGATGCAGTAATTATCTTATTAATGAAATATTGACATAATTGATGTTATAAACACCAAAATAAATGTAATTTGAAATTTTTTATGAATTCCACTAATTTTCTAGGTTACTATGATATATTAATGTTGATTTAATCAACTTGGTTTGAACATTTAATTCTGTTATGACTTTCACAAAAATCATATATCAAATAGTGTCAAAATTGACACAAAATAGTTTTTAAATAAAATATTATATTATTAATTGTTATTGTATTCCTAAAAATATAAGGTTCGGCCAAATGACTTAGATAAGGATATATATATTAATAATAAACAATTTGGGGTTCATTTGGCATGTTATAGTAAGTTTATTAACCATATAGTGAAAGAAAACAAAAAGACATGGTAAAAGTTAAATTATTTAACTTAGAGTTAAATCTAATTGATAAGGTTAAAATAATATCCTAAACATGTCTAAATTCTATTGGTTGATAGGATTTAGACCCATCCCTACTTTAGCTTCGAAATAAGACCCTTTGTAACCATTATAAACCGATTGTTACTTTAATATAAAATAATATTTTGAGATATTCCTAAGGTGCCCCTCTCCTCCCTTATAAAAGGACACCTCCTCCCCCTTCCTCCTCACACCAATTTGAGCACTCAAGCTCGGACAACCCCTGCCAAAATCTCTTCTCCACTTCCCTAGCAACATCCTAGAGGTTCTGGTCTTCCTCAAAGACCAATTCTAGTGCCCTAAGAGGAGGTCTCAAAGAGGCGCTTCAAAGAAGAGGTAATTACCGTTACCAATTCTTTTATCTTTATTTCTTTTTCCACTTCTTCTTAGGTTGTTTCATTATGAAGTAATAACATCAGTATCACTCATATAATGATATGTTATTATAAGTATGAAACAACCCTATTTCACTATCTATCCATCCTACGGAAAAAGAAATCACCGCGCGTGCGTACGTACGGAATACCGTCTCCACGCCGTGGTGTAATCTATTTTCCACCACCACCTTACATGGATGGGTATAATGGTGTAAAGAATAACTATACATAGTTATTAAAACATCATATTGATTCTGATATATTGTATAATCCACTTCAATTCAGTTCAATATTTATGGAAATGATATCATCGCTCGTGCGTACGTACGGACTACCGTCTCCACGACGCGATGAGATTCATTCTCCATGTTAACCATTTAAGAATGATTATAATGTATATATAAGAAATAATAATGAAATATATGACATTATAAAGCTACTGGATTTATGTATATATACATATGTATGTCATCTACTTACTTCCATTTCAAGACAATAAGGAAAGTAAAACAGCGTTCATGCGTACGTACGGACTACCGTCTCCATGAACGGTGTTTTTCATTTTATTTATCTATCTATTATATATATATATATACTGAATATATATGATATATAAATCATATTTTATATTCTGGAAGTAAGTAAATCATGATATAAGTAATAATGATGTCAAGAAAAACAAGTCAAAACACCTAAGATAAATGAAACGATTTTACCCAAAACGCTTCTTTAACATGGAATTTACAAAAGAACGGGTAATATAATGTTATAAGTGAACCATATATGATATCATAACAATGAATATGATTCTGGAATAAGTCAATAACATGATTTAAATCATTATACAGGTGGTTTGGACACTTACAAAGCAAGTCGGACCTAAGGTAAGGGAAATATCACAATCTCACTTTTATCCGAGATTGTTTTTACTTTCGTAATTACTGGGGTGTATTTTATCATCCACATCCATGTTCCTTCAATATGTAATATTATTTCCATCCTTATACAATAGTTTATATCCAATTTTACCCTTCGGTAAGTTTTTAGTAAAAGAGATTAAAGGAATCTTTTGTCGTTTTTCATACGAGGTACTTTTTGACTTTTCCGACAAAAGTACGAAGAATGTTTTTTTTAACTTAAACGGCACGAACGGATTTTTACGGTTTTATAAAGCCTTATTTTTATGAAGCTTCCTCAAAAAGATTTCATGACTATTTTTAATAAAATCTCTTTCTTTTAAAATTCCATGATGTTTTGTGAAAAGAAATTGATTTTGAAGAAGAAAGGATATTTTCCTCAAGAATTCATTTCAAGTGTTTTATCAAAATTATTTTCCATATAAGATAATAAAGGGTTCTGTTTCTATCCATATTTTTACATTGATTTGACTATTTTGTGATGGAATTATGTTTATGAATTCCTTTATCTTATATGAATGGTTTTATGATGTCATGTTGTTTAAGAATCCCATTTTTGTTACATGGGTTATGAAATGATGTATGATTTATGATTTTGTGGCACACATAAGAATGGTATCATTATGAGATGGGTGGGACCTATATCTCCCTCCAATGCATTGGGTAAAGATTTTATATCTCATGAGATAAACATGGCTGAAATGGTAGGTTATACCGGTTCAGTGAAACAGGACTGAAACGAGGGTTACTCGATTCAGAAAGGGACTTTGTCCACTAAGATAGTCTTGGAAATTAGTCTTGACTAACAAGAAATTATTCTCTATGATTATGTGTGTATGCCACAAAGTTTCATGTTTTAAGTTATGATTTCATTTCACTACTATGATTTATCCCATGTTATGAAATTATGCTCTCTTTTGCAGGTTAAGATTTCCAAAAGTTATGTTCTTTTGAATATGATGTGATTGGTTTTTATTTTGTATACCCTTACTGAGCATTTGAGCTCACCCTTTTATGTTTTCTTTTCCCCAGGATATAAAGAAAGGTTTTAGGTAAAAAAAAAGGGAAGATATTTATAGGAGATATTGAAGATCTTTCACCACGATTAGAAGATTACATTCCGAGTTTCCAAAGACACTAAACTATTACGATCCTTGTGTGTGTGTGTTTTTGTTATGTACTAAGTATTCCGCAAAAGTAATGTAATGTCCATGTACGTCAGGCTTCGGGTCTCTACATTTATATTAAAGGGTTTACTTTGGTGAATAAAATAGATAGCGAGTATAATTTTATACTTTGTAATAATTAGGTTGTTATGTATGATTTGTGGCCTAATTCTCTAAATCTCTAAACATGAAAAGATCTCCAATGAGGAATAAGGTCAAATTATTAACTTAAATCAAGATTATGTAATGTTTAAGGATGTGGCCTTATATTAAGTGCATATAAAATATGGATAAATCTTATAAGGATAGAGGAAAAACATTTTATCCTAACCCTTAAATCAAAATAAGATGGTTGAATTCTCTAAAACTACACACCACAGTTTGAGAAAACAAAGTGTGATAAAATTGAGATACACACAAGAGTGAAGAAAAAATTACGGTTAATGGAATTATTGGAATCCAACTAAGGTGAAATGTTAGAGAAGGAATACATTATTGGATATATATATATATAACCAAAAACTCATTAATTTTGTATATAATTGGAACACCATTTCATGTGTTTTTTCCCATAATATATTTAAGGGAGAAGATGATTATCATAGAACGATCAATGTGAACCTATCTATGGAAAAGATAAGAAAGTTTTTTGAATGTTTTTAAAATTTTAAATATAAAGTATTAGTGTAATCGATCCATTTTTTTATCACATATTATATAGTGCTCTTAGTGTATCAGATGCATAGGCATATTTCCCTGAATTATCCTAGAATTATAACATTTGAGTTTAGAAAATAAAAATGCATGTGTTCTATTATCACTTTGATCACTATAAATATTTTGTTATATAAATAAGCAGGTTTTACTATTATTTAGAGAATAAGATCATGACCAATGAAAGGTAAAGTTATAAAATTGGAATAACATGATTCCCCCCCACTCAGGGTACAATCCTTGTTGGGGACCTATAAATGGAAACAAATATGAGGTTTTCAGGTGACATATTATTTCTCTTAAAATCATGGAAACAATAGTAGTTATTAATCATAAAATATTACCTATTTTATAAGGAAATAATTTCTCATTGTGAAAGAATATAATGAAACAGTATTTCCGGTCTTTGGGAATATATGTTTACATTTTAGTCGCTCATGGTATCATAGTGAACCTGGAAAGTTGGGGTTTATTAGAAAGAGACCATAAGGAAATGGATATAGATACTATTGTAATAAATGCCTTATAGGGATATTTTGACAACCCTATGTATTCAAATGTAATTTCTTGAAAATACTCTCATGAAATTTGGGATTTGTTTTAATATTAATGAAGGTGATTCAAATATTTTAATGGAAAATTTTCAAGTGTTGTGGAATAAATATGAATAATTGGGGATGAGCTCGTCAAAAATAGTTGATGAGTTATTTTATTATATAAATGCTATTTTTTAATCTATGATTGGTCTTAGAAAAAACATTATTGATATAAAATATATTAAAATAATCTTGAGGTGACTACCTCTATGTTTGAATGTGAAGGTATCTGTGCTTGGAGACAAAGATCTAAAGGAAGTAAATCTAAACAACTTACATTGTACTGCTTCTATATATGAATTGGGGAATAAATATAATGAATCTTCATCAAAGGATAGATAAAATGACACATATTTTAAATTAATGATGAATATTTCTATAAAAGAAGATTCTGAAGAAGAATATGCAAAAAAATGATTTCATTCCTTTCCTTTAACCTTAAGATGGTAAAAGATAAATTTTAAAGGAAATATTCCACTTACTTGATTTAGGTATGGTAAATTTGGATGCATTATATAACTATTTTATAAGAAATATTAGAAAAATGATAAATATGATTCTCTTACCAAGAAATCATCAAAGTATGTAAAGGAAAAAAGTCTCACAATGCATGTTCTTCTAAAGGAGGAGTTTCTTTTCACTAGAATATGAAATTATAGCGGCAACCAAAAAAGAAGAGGTCAATGATTGTAATGTAATCAATGAAGATTATTTATTAGATGTTATCGATATTCCAAATGATGATTATAATTATAATAAAAATAATTAATTTAAGTGGAGTCAATATTTAAGAACACTAAGTATCCTTTGAAGATATTGATATATATAGGGAAAACATCAATAAGGAAAATGAATTTGTTCCTGAATTTATCATTTATATGAAATAATATGAGGAATAAAATTATAAAATTAAAGTATATATTGAAATTATTTAATCTATAAATCCTTTAAACCTGAATAAAGTTTTCAATATAAGGATATAAATTTAATAACAAGACAATATAATTGATGGGATTTCTAATTATATGAATTATAGAGATAAAAAAATTGAATAAATCAAAGAAAAATTCAGGATTTTGTGATGAAATTATAAGGATTGGGAAATAATTTTCACTCCCAAAATGAAAACAAAAAGTTCAATCACATTTTCTACAATGAAGGTTGATGGTGTTTCTATTAAAGAGTATGCTCTTATCCCACAATTAAAGTACTTCAAGAAAAGAAATATATATTATGGATAATGATTATACAGAAAATACTATAATGATTTATATTGAACTGAAAACATAAACACCTTGAAGAAAAGTGAAGTTTCAAGGTTCTTACAAGAATATTATTTTTATGGTGAAGGTTGAAAAAATAAACAAAAAATTAAGCATTATTACTGTTGAAATTTATGAGAAATTTTATATGTATGTTCTATTGAAAATATATTTATTATAGTATAACAACATAAAAAAAATCATGTAGTACTTCAATGTTGTCCTAATATTTTAATGGTTATTTCTTTTGGGGTGAAGGCTGTGGAAAAAAGGAATACAATTTTCCATCAAGGGTAAAAAATAAGGTACCTTAGGGGATTTATAGAATTGGAATATATTAGATGTAATTGACCTAAAACATGATAAAAACTCGCTTAAAAATTTAGTTCTAGAAATTGAGGAAGAAACCATAGAGATGGGGGTGCAATAATCTTTTCCCTTATAAAGAGATGTTAACTAGTTGTCCTAGGTGAATAAAAGAATGCATGAGAAGGGAAAAAATCAAAACTAATTTTAGTGAAATAGATAGGTATTACTTTTGGGTTTTGGATAGTATATATACTTATAAAATGATCAAAAATTGAGATCTCATCATTGATATCAAATATAATAAAAATTGATTGGTTTTTATTTGGTAATAGAGATGGAATAAAAACTTTCGGCTCTATAAAATCCTAGGTTAGTGGAAAATATCTCAGAAAACATAAATTCTATTGGTTTGAATCATGTTGTGGATAATTTATTTTTATTTTATATTCATCATAGAATAAGTAAAAAAATTTCTATAACAAGAAAATCAGAAAAATTATTGTAAGTAATGATATCTCTGTAACTAAAAAAGAGAGGGCTTTTTTTATAAACAATAAGATTTCATACAGAAACAATATAGTATTTTAGTAAGAATGTGATGAAAATGTTTTTTATTAGGGTAATAACATGGGGATATAGTTAACTAAGATGATATCTCTAATGATGAGGAAAACAAAATGTGAACAATTATTACAAGAAAAAGTTACAAAAGGGTAGAAATCACTAAAAATAACATTTTTTGTCACTGAAAAATCAAGTTTAAATGATAATGATAAAGTGTATTAGGAAACTTATTTTTTATATAAATAAGAACATAAATAATTTTAATAAGTTTTCAAGTATAAAACTTGGGTTTATACGATGCATGAGTATATTGCCTAAATTGAGAAGAATAAGACTTTTGAAATTTTCCCGAGGTTAGATAAAAAATGTTAACGAAACTGAGTGGGTTTTCGAAAACAAACTCAATGAATATAGTAATGTGGAAAGGAAAATCCCATATCTAGTGTTAAAGGGTTATTCTAAAATTAAATTCACCGATGTTGATGAGACTTTTTCATGATTGGATTGAATTGAAACTATTTGATTATTTTTTCTATGGACATGTAAAAGAGATTCAATGTGTATCAAATGGATTTGAAAATGGAATAATTGAATGGAGTTATAGAAAAAGTAATTTATATTAAAAAATTAGATTAATTTATCATTGATGAAGATTAATTGAAGGTGATTCAGTTAAAGAAGTATTTTTATGGACAAAAACACGCACCAAGAGCATAGAATTAAAGAATTGAACAAAATTTGAAGAAAGTTGATTTTGAAAGATTAGGGGATGATTGTAACCTCTAAATAAAGAAATAGAAAGATAAATAGATATTTGAACTTATATATGTTGATGAAATAATCTTTGGAGGCTTGGAGGACTACCAATGTGAACAGTTTTCAAAACTAATGAGGTGTGAATTAGTGATGTCTCTAATTGACGAATTTTCATTTTTATTGGCTTGTAGTTTATTCAATGTGATAACGGGATGTTTATTTCCCAAAATAAATATTCCGAGTAGGGTCAAAAAAAGTTTCAAAAGGATGATTTTAAACTAATTTCTACTCTGGTGAAGGTAGACAAAAAATATCAAAAGATATTAAAGGCTCAAAGGTTTATGTGACTCTTTAAAAGAAAATTACTAGTATTTTACTCTTATTGATAGGAATTCAACCAGATTCTATGTTTTCCACATGTCAAGATACCCATTATCAATGTTTTCCAAAATAAATTCACATTGAGGTTGTGAGAATTATTCTTTGATACATCGAACAAATAGTGAATTTTGGGCTTTTTATTATAGTAACTCACAACAAAAAATCATAGTATTTACTTACACCATTTGGGAAATTTTTTTGGATGACCAAAATTGTACTTATGGAGGTTTTTTCTATCTTTAAATATCTTACATTTTGTAGAAAATTAAATAAAAACAAGACTTCATATCATTGATCACTATAGAGTCAGAGTATATCATGGAAAATCAAGCTTCTACCCAGTTGACATGGATGTGACCACAAGTTGAAAGCATTGGAATTAGTGTGTTATCTTCTATTCCAATTACATGTGAAAAATAAAGATCTATAAATATTCACAAAAATATCATTCAACACCCATGTGAAAAGAACATTGATATGAAATTCTATTACTTAATGGTGAACGTTGAACAACATATTGGGAAATTGGACTGTATGCCTAATAAGAATCAAGTGGAATACATGATGACCAAGATTATACACAAGGTGATTTTTTAATAAAATTGGTTATATCTTAGAGTCCAAATAAATCCATATATCTAGATTTTGTGGAGAAAAAACTACCAAACCATCATAAGAATTTATTTTTTAAACAAGGTATGATTTCTATCATCAATTCATTTATTTTATTTTTAACTATATTTTTTTAGCCTTCAATAAATTTCACTTTGGGTTTGTTGACCTAGGGGTAGAAATTAATCATGTTGTTTTGTGGAGAAAGTTTTGTATTCTCTATTTGTGTTTTCCTTATTGAGAAAGTGGGGTAACTAGTCAAGGGGAGAAGCATTACTCATAGGGGAGTGTTTGATTTAGAATTTGGGAGATTATTTTAGAAGATAATATTCAAATCATTATGTTATATATGGTTTTATCATGTGGATTATTTCATATAACTCTTATTTATCACAGTGAGTTAGTGTCACACAAGTATACGGTTTGTAGTTAATGAATCGTTGATGTACTCTTAAATAGAAATAACATTAAAAAGTGGTTAGAATAAAAAATTTGTTCAAGTGATATCTTATTTTTTATTCTGTAATTTTACATGTGAAGAAGATTCATGTTTTTTTGGAATTCTTAACAAACCCTATAGAGAATATTGTTAGAGAAAAAACCTTTGGTGGTCTGTATGGATTATATTTGTTAATAAATTTCATGAAAAATATGTTTTAATATGGTTGAATATTGTAAGAGAATAACTATGTTTTGAATAAAAATATATGTAGTAATTATTAAGGTTACGTCGTAGGATGAGTATGGATGGAGTTTCATGCTGCAGCTAGAAACCACATCACATATCATCAAATTAAGATGATTCTATTACACCAAAAAACCTTATTTTACAATATAGTGAAGGTTGGTTAATAGAATGAAGAAAATGAAGTTCACATAAGGGTCTCCCTACTCTTGATTCATGTAAAACTCATATTGTTTATATAGGGGTCTTCATATAAGGTTAGGGCTCATGTAAATGTAAAAAATACTTCACATAAGGGTTATTTGAGTTTTGTGTAAGTGTCACTTGATGTCACCTAGATTTCATATGGGCAATTTTTAGATCATGCAAAGGTATATCCTAACTCATGTGAGGGATAATCCGACCTGTATAAAGGTCATCTAATTCCATGTAAGGGTAAGCCAAATCACGTAAGGGTAATATAATCATTATTTGACTATAATTTTGTGGATGATTAAATCATAAAAAATTGACTATATCATAGTCCTGTTGAAGAGGATATGACCACATCATATAAAGTCTCTATGATGTGTAAGGTGTGATTTAGTCGGAGAATATTTTTTAATGATTACATGTGTAAAAGTGTCCATGCCATATAAAATGGATCACACCACATGCAATTTAGTGTTTTAAAAAGATTGAGGAGATCATACTAGGATCATGGGAGAGAAATAAGAATGTTATGTGGAGTGAGATTAATGTATCTGTTCAATAGGAGGCCATGTCATAGGAAGGTATTCCATGAAACAAGTGTTGATTGAGATGTCATTATAAACCATAGTAGAATGTGTTATACCAAAGTAAAACCATGTATGAGTATTAATACACCATATAAACAAATATCATGTCATGGTCAAGTAGTTACATACAACTTGGAAATTTGACCACAGAGTTATGGCTTGGGATTTGAGTGATTCTATGTGAATTAAATAACCATTAATCACTAAATATATGTTTTAATGGCACATTGAACAAGATTATTAGGATAGAGGAAAAATATTTTATCCCAATACATGGATAAAAACAAAGTTGGTTGAATTATCTAAAATTGCTACACCATTTTAAGAAAAAATAGTGAGAAAAGATTGAGATACACACAAGAGTGTAAAACTAAAGAATTATAATGGAATTCCATGTATCCTAGAATGATTAAAGTGTTATATAAAGAATATTTTTAATATATCTATTCTTCTAGAAACTCATTATCTATGTGTAGAATTGGAAAACCATTTCATGGGTGTTTTCTCATCCAAAAATTATGGTAGAAAATGATTATTAAGAAAGGGACAGTGAGATTCTATCTATAGATAATAAGAGTGAGTTATTTGAACATGTTGTGGATATTGAATCCAATGGATCAGTGCAATATATATATTTTGTAATAAAAAATTAAGTATTTTTCTGAGAGTATTATGTGTATTGGAACATTTACACACCTACTTCTTATATTATCCTGTTTGGGTGAACCAAGTAAAATATCTTGTGTTCTCTTATTTCTTTGATCTCTCTATATATTTTATGAGGGAATGAAGTAGGTATTAATCATATAAAGAGAAAAATATCATTACCATGGAAGTTTGATGTTTTAAATTGAAATACCATGATTCAACCCCCTCTCAGGGTATAATCCTTTTTAGGGACAAAAACTATGTGAATTGGTCTAGCCCATTGTGAGTCTGAAATATGGTAGATTATTTAATGTTTCAGAAAAAAAATTATTTCCATTTTCACTAACTCTGTCATGATGGGAATCAAACTTATTTTGGGATACCTAACAAGTATAGAATTTGTTCAAGTATGATTTTTTGTAGGTAAATTCTTTGGATTAATGCATTGAATATCCCCTAAAATCCTTATTATTTCTTGGAAATTCCTCCTCAAAAGTTTAATAAGATTATGTTATTGGGTTGGGGATAGTTTATTAATAATGACCACATGTATATTTTCTTCATACATAAAATAAACATATTTTAAATTATTGGTTAGTTTTTTTAATTATATTTTTAGGGTTTTTTATAAAGAATAAATGAAATTTGCATTCTTTACTTCCATATAATGTGTTCATTAGACACAAGAGGACATATAAGCTTCCTCATTATTAAATAAATAATCAAATTCATCAAAGGATTTATAATTAACCTCTTCTTGTATATTTTCTATATTCTTGAATATCCTTCTCCTCAATATAATTTTGAATCATTAAATGTTTTCCTAGAGATAAAAAATTATTAAACATACCTTGGTTTTCACTATGTTCAATATCTTTAATATTGGAAAGTAAAAGAAGCAAATTATCATCTTAAGGGTTACACAAGGAGTTAAAAAATATTCAAGTGTACTATGTTTTCTAAAAAATAAATGGTGATTGTTCCATTATGTGCATTGATGATTATCTTGGTTTTCAAAAAAAATGGTCTAATTAGAATTATTGGTGAGTAGGTTGGTACTCTATCTTTCTATAGGATGATCTTATATAATTTTTTTCGGAAAATCAAGCCTAAAATCTAATTAAAATATATTAATAAACTCTTGATAGAAATAAAAGGGATCTATTTGAAAGGTGTACCACTACTCTTATGGGATTTAGTTGTTCCATCTTCAAGCATGAAAATAAAAAGTTAGGTATGAAATCTATATTATCACATAAATCACATAAACCATAATAAAAAACATGGAACTAATATTAAAAGGGATAAAAATGTCCCTAGATATTGACATTTTTTTGGATGTTGGGTTGTAGTCAAATCTGAGACACTTTTCCCCAAATTTACTTTCTCATTCCCTTGAAGAATCAAATTTTTGGTGTAAATATCATTGAGGAACTATGAATAGTTTGTGATTTTGTTTCAGTATTCCAAAAGAGGAATATTGATATCCACTATTTGGAATGTTTCTAGAATTTTCCATTTAATTTATTCCTCTTTAATCATATTAAATTGGATTATACATGATATAAGTGTAAGTGGAATGTATTTTAGTGACTTTGATGCCTCTAATGGGGTGAATTCGGTATTTTATTATTCATTCTATACTTCTACACATTTTCTTTTTTTTTCTATTATTCTTTTATCTCTTATTCTTATAACTATTATTCAGATATCTCTACAGACTATTTACCTTATTTATTATCATGTTCTAGTTGATTTAGTTTAGGTTCAAGTGTGTATAGGGATTAAAGTTCTTTTCTACTTCTTCCAGTTTTCATAATCTCATTTCCATTAGGATTAGAGACTAATTGTGAAAGAAAGTTTCTTGGATTATTGTATATAATCTCCATAAGATATATTATATGGTTTATTAACTCCCCCCATTCATTCCCAAGATTCTCTATTTAAGTATCTTATTGCTACTGTATAAGAGGTTTTATTGTAGTTGTGTAATGATATAATGATTTATTTTGCTAGAAAGGGGGTGACTGGAAGGCTGGTTCCACAACTACAAAAATACCATATCTTCACACTTCTATTTCAATGCCATATTATTATAGTGAAAACAGGTTTTCTTAAATGGTTGTAATTATTGAACTTGGAAATGAAGTTCCCCATATTCCCCTAATTCCCACCTGATTCGTTCTCTCATGTGATCAACCAAACCTAACATATGTAAATAAGCCCTCCCCCCCCCCCACACTTCCTCTCTTTGTGTGACCGACCAACTCGATGAACTCAAAAAATTTCTCAACCCATGCCTCTCCTATTCTACTGACCGACTAACCCCCACTCCTCATTTGATGTTTTTTCTCACTTGCCATCTTAGAATGATCAACCAAACTGCTGTATTTGTAAATCAAATTTCCCAATGCACTAAAAAGCAGACCTCATGATGCCTCCACTTTTCTAAATGCTATTAAAAATTAAAACCACATGATTTATTCGAATTTCTCTACCAGGAATAACAATTATTTCACTATAATCCCAAATTTGCAGTGCTCTGTCCATAAATAAACTTATTTCTTAATCATTTTTTATATTGGATATAAAATATTAGTTTTCATATTTTAATGATCAATATTTTGTATTTGAATATTTTTTGTGTGTCATTTTTTTGAAATTTTTGATATTGTATTCATTTTGATATTTATGGTCAGTTATTTAAAAAATTAATGTGTTTGTAGATAATGTGTTTTTTATAATGTGTTTTATTTATGAATTCATATAATGGTCTAGATGAATTAAAAAATGGGGGGTAATCTACCATAATTGGTGGATAAATAATTGTGTCACTCCCTCCAATAGTTATATAATTAAAAAATAGAGGAGGTATATATATAATGTTTGACAAAATTGACTCTATTATAAGGAATCCTTTAGAATTTAAAATGTTTAATAAATGTATCAGTTTCAATGTAAACTTACAATAATTATTTATATATGGAAAGTTACTTAAATTAAAGAAATTCAATAAAAATGAATATTTTTTTGTTAAATGTGTGTTTTCCAAAAATAGAATTTTTAATATAAGAGACTTATATATATAATAATTAACATTAACATTGTGTTTTAATTAATTTTTGTACCATATATTGGTCTCTATTTTGGTTACGATATGTATTAATGTACCATGATAAATACCATGAATAATCTTTACCTATATTATATTAGTGAACACTAGTTACATTCCATGTGATTATTAAAGATTTGTTTGTTTATTTATTAATGAAACAAGGATTATTATCTAATCAATGATCAATGCATGGGAAGTCATCCCAATATACTATATTATGGTGGATTAACCCCCATTTTTTTATTTGAGAATATATTATCCACTTTATAGGAAGTTTTTTTTCATTCTAGTGTGTTTTATTTGTGAAGGTTTTATTAACATTGTTTTGAAAGTAAGGATTTTTTTGAAGATTTTGTTTCGATAATTTTTAAAAGGAAAATATTCGTGTACTTGGTTTGAATTTCATTTGTTACATGTTTGGGATGAATGAATTATTTTTAATAGGGTAATTTTATTATTTTATTTTAATAAGTCTTTTTACATAAAGGAAAATATAATTTTGATGGTATTGGTAAAACCCATGAGACTGATTCCATTTATATGAGATTATTTAAAAGGGTTCTTGAAGAAAAAGAGATTAGTTGTTTCATGAAACTAGTTGAAAATATTTAGGTTTTTATAAATATTATTATAAATTTTAATGAATTATTGTTATTTTAATTCTATAATGCAAAGAATGACAATAATTTTATCTATTATATAACAAATGTTTGATACTTTTTAATTCATTAATAATTATGATAATAAATTAATTAGTATATATAGTACATATCTTAATCATGGATGATTTTTAATTTTGTTATTCAAAATAAAAAAAAATTACTAACATTTTTTTATTCAGATTATAATGGATAGAAGTTGTATGTCCAATTTTGATCAAATAATCTATCACATCTGGACCGAGATTCTACTAAACCAATTCCATGAGCTAGTTCACCACATGACCTTAGGCATAACTCCTCATATTATAGAGGTTTCCAAATAGAATCAGGGGTCTAAGGTGACACCATGAGGAGACTATACCCCCATATTAGAGTGAAAAATCATAAATATTTAACCCAGCATAATACACATCAAAGTACTTATAAATAATAAAAAAACTGAAACATAAGCATGTAGTAAAAGATGAAATACTGTAAAGTCCCGAAAAACAATTCCATACATACAAAAATGATCTCCCACTGGTCTGATCATGAATAAAAAATAAAATACTGAAAAATAAATAAATCGGTTATAATTTCAAATTTGAGACATGACATATATAAGGTCTCCAGATCCTTGTAGAGATAAATTGGCAAAATCATCATACATCATAAGAGGAACTACTCAATCATGAAACCCTATGCCACCTACCTATTTGTTGGGCATTCGTGATCAACCCAATAGCAGACATGAGGTCTAAATGCACACAAATGTTAAAATATAGGGGGCAGGAATAAATTTTAGCAAGACACCCTAAATAATGAACCTATAACCTGCAACCATAAGTTATTTTTCATGAAATATGTTCATCCTATCTGAAAAAAACTAAAATAAATACAAATAAAACCACCATCAATCCTTAGGTCCATGAATTTGATCAAATATACCTACTTCAGAAATATCCAGGGTGTCATCGATCTTGTCTCGAGGACCATGAATCCCAAATAATATATAGGATCTATATAGATGGTGGCCCCAAATAATTATCTCAAACTCGATGACCTTTTTATGGTTTTCCTACTATCAAGGTTCCTAATCAAAGGCATCCCCTTCCCTTTCCTCACAAGTCCATTCATTGTCTCATTCTTGGTACATATAAAAATCATTCCTATGAATATACCATGATTGAGTCTAACCAATACCTAGAGAATATCTCTAATATATAACCCATTTATCAAAACAAAAGTGTTAGAGAATCAATCCAAAATTTGAATATGCATCAACATCAGTGTTGCCTATAGAATCAGTCTAGCTCCAGTCGAAAGACTAGAAGACTCAGTACAACATTTGATTTCATATGTTCGATGATATCTACCAATTACCAAAGCCTCAATACATCATGACAAACATATATAGGGATTTCCATGTCCATTATTTTCAACTATATCAAAAATAAATGGTGTATGGAACCTCGATCATGCACCCAAAACATGAACAAAACTATTAGTACCGATACAAAGCCTCATGCCTAACATTATATCCCATGGGATTATATCATCATGTTAAACCCAATGAATCATGAATTTGGAGCATCACATCAGACATCCAGAACCATACAAGTGAAGCATCATGTCCAACTCTATCAACCTCAGATGTAGAGCATCATATCTAACATCCAAAACTATAAAAGTGGATAATTATTTCCAACTCTCCCAATGATGGAAACCAACATCTTATCAAAATATCACCATGGGTGTAAAATAAGTCTCAACATATACCAACAAGGTAAACATATCAAGGGATGGTTGGACACCCATGATTATCATCAACATCTTAGCCCCTTCGGCTCATACATCAATTTGGATCCTTGGGGTCACCTTTAACCATTACTACCCAAACACATGTACCCACTTAGGCCCAGTCTATCATTCAGGTACCCACTTGGTGCTTTGGGTTAACACATAAATAAAGGCATCCATCATGGGAACCTCAAAACTAGTACACAAGTGATGACATCCTTCTTTATATCCTTTGGGTAAAAATTAAACTGTTGGGCCAATGCCTGTCTCTTGAGGTAACATATCCCACAACTAAATATCTATCATCTGAAAACCTCACAGTCCTAAAACAGAGTAAACCTCACAAGTTATATGTCCTCATGCCCAAATCAATTTCAAACCACCTTAGGTTGACCTATACCCTGATCATGTTCATCACCTCAAGTTGAAAACCAATACTGATAACTAGGGATAGTCCCATTAAAACACCAATAGAAGTCTCTAGAAAAACCACTCTATGTCCTCAAAATCATTCTCGTGACCCTATCTTGGGTCTCATCCCATATACCACTCTCAAGAGACAACCAAATTCAATTATTGGAAGAAAACATTCAATCCTAACATATCACCCCAAGCCACATCATTAGTAGTCCTAAAACACTCCAAGGGTTGCACCATCAAGTCCTATGTTAAAAAAATTGAAAATGGTCTCCACTTGTGACTAATTTTGACTCCATGGTAAAAAATCACTATAACCATAAAAAGGGTAAAAAAGGTGTAGTACACGACATATACTTTGAACACACGACATGAACTCCAAAATATATATTATTCCCATGTACATCAATATGTAATGGAACACATGGTGATTTTCCATGTAATACTACATTACTAGGGAATACATGGGGTCTATTTTTGTACTACTACATGGCCTTGGAATACATGGGGTTGGGTTGTGTACTATTACATGATTATTAATTCCTTACTTGTGGTGTCTAACTAGGTACCTGACCACATGTCCATGTCTCACTACAAGGTTTGTACTCCAATTAAATGAGTTTTACTTAAAAATAGATCATATTCCCCCAAAGGGGAAAACATATGGTGTGTGTTCCTCAAAACACATGCCGTGTTGTAAGGATTCACTAATAGTCATAAATGGTATTTAAAACTTTAAAATAACAAATATATGGATATCATGGATTAAAACTCAAAAAATTTCCTACCTCATTGTGAAATTGTTGATGCTTCATGTCTAAATATCCTCCCAAAATATAGTGTACCTTGTTCTGGTCTCTATCACCATCATGGATAATGTATGGTGGAACCTCCTTCCCCTTTCCTCTCATTACATCCATCATGTGTAAGTGATGAAACCTCCCCTCCTCATTCCATGTCTAGAAATATAAAATGGGGGGGGGGGTTGTGGATGTTTTAATTAATTAAATTCCAACTAAAAATTCATGTCTCAAGTCTCAAAACCTGAAGTGGGTTTACACCTTGCCTAGAAAAACACACACATTGCAAACTCAATCAAGAAGTCAGAATCTCAATCTGATGATCTATTTAAATGATATCACCACATGAACCTACATAAATAATTTAATATTTAATTAATTAAATATTCAATATTCTTTGAAAAATTATAATAAATTATAAATCCACCAAACTCTTATCCTAGGGTAACCATCCTATTATGGGACCAATGAAACGGTTAGAAAAATTATCTGAGATCATATTCTAGTGGAAAATGATTTTTTACCCCTCATGATCACCTCAAAGAAAAAAATTAAAATTATTCCATGAAATTAAAAATCTAGAAAAATATGGGTCTTTACGACCTCCCCACCATAAAACTTATTGTCTTATAGAATCCCCAATGGTATTCCAAGAACACATATTGACCCACCTAAATCATCAGTTCATACTTAACTCATTTAAATATACTCTAGGATTACAACTCAGTTCTTCTATAATGCTCTAAATATAAGGTGTATAACCCTTCAATGATTAATCCACTTCTTTCCACAATTATAAAACTACCAAGATAGTGCTTGACCACATATTTCTGTCTTGATACATCTCAATGTCATCCAAAAATCATCATCAAGCTCATAGTTCTCCCCACCATAAAACTCAACCTATAATGGCCTATTATAATATGAGACACTTCCCACCATCATAGTCATCTACCAAAACACATCCTTAGTAGTCAACCGAACCACTCGATGTGGTTCTCATTTCATCCTCGACCCTACCCACACAAGGGTCACGTCACTATGACTGATATGATACCCACACATTAGGATTATCCTTGTTGTCTCCTCACAACCAAACACCTACTCCAATTCCCAGGTTTCAATCACTATTGAACCTCAAAACTAGACATGGACATCTCTCTCACTATAGAAACAAAAAAACATAAACTATCACCCATTCTTAGCTTCTGAGAATAGAACTTATGACATTTCATGACATCTGGTCTATTATGAGGAACTCACTCAGAAAATGATGATAGTGAACTTCCCACCACAAGGATTAACAGACACCACTCTCTATGTGTAACCTCCCGTGATTCACTTTATCATACTAGAAGTAAAATTAATTTATCTTGGAGTATAGCTAATTATCTCTCTCATTTTAGTCAAGATGTTGTCAATATATTATGTATGATCATCTCTAAACATATAATAAACTAACATTTCATTGATGAATGCAAACAAAAACTTATCAATTATAGAACATCATGATTCTCTCTTGAGAGCCTCAAACCACCAGGACCACAAGGCGATCATAACACCCCCATCAGCTCTCAACATACTCTCAGCTACCTACTCAACTCAAAAATAAAGGGTGTACACTTTTATAGATCCCATTACACATGTCAAAGGACCCAACCCATCACCAATTCTTGCATATCCAAGATTATATTAACTCTTAACCATTACACACTCTTATTTTACCCAACCATAGAAATTTTTTCTAATTATAACAAGTAACATATGAAAAAAAACTCATCTCACAATCCCTATCTATTAGCCATTATTCTCCCACATACTAGTCTCATCCTGTGCAAAGAACCCTTGGGGATTCCCCAAAACCAGAGTCAAATCACTGATCCAAAAGTTACACTAAGTTCATTTATGCTCTCACCACATTCTCTAATATGTATCTAGTGCTAACCAGGTTAAGAACCTATTTGGTCCTTCCCTTAGAAACCACATTTTCAATTATAAGTATGAATGCTCCATGTTCTCTTTATCTCAGGGAAACCATAAATCTCTATCTATCTCATACTGTAATCATACTGGGTCTACCCCACCAGTAGGATCACCAACCAATGAAAAATTTTACACATGGAACCAAATACCCTAAAGTACATCATATTCTCTTGGTCAAGCTCATAACCATTTGGGACATCCCACCTTCATAATGGTTACCCCCTCTTGAAACCAACCACGCTAATAAAACAATAGCACACACGTGCTCCCTATAAAAGGGAGTATGATGTTTTTAAACACTTCAACATGATTCAGCCTTCCTGCACCATTTCCAAAATTTTAAAACATACATCTTTACCTCACACACCCAAATACATGCCAAAATTTGATGACCCCTCTCACTAGTCTCCCTAAAGAGTTAAATGACATGAACTCCCTAAATTGGAGTTATGTCAAGATGGTCACTAGGCTCTCCCACCAAGCTCCAATAGTCAACTATCCCATAAAGTCATTAGTCCCAATCACCTAGGTAAATACCCACTCATAAAAGGAGAAAAAATCATGGGGTGTCAAACATGCTACCTTACCATCATCACACAATATCATTATCTGAAAATACCCATCTCTTGGGTCTTTCATAAGAAAGACACCACATGAGAAATTAACTAACCACAAACACAGAAACTATATTCTTCAAGCATCTACACCTCAAGATACTCCTTGGATGACCAATCCCAACAACTGAACTAAAAAAACAACCTAAAATGGGTCTAATTATTATACAAATATTTTAAGACAACCCACCATGTTCACTCCACCATTTGTGCATAAGGACTGCATCAACACCCTCATTATTGAGAATCTCACCATAGATCCACATAACCCAACATCAGAATGATATCCATAAACAAGACAAACCAGATATGTAGAATTACACCATGTACTTATATGGGAAAACACCATATGAGAATTTATTGACACTTTTAAAAAATTAATCCTCTATCGCTAGGAAAATCAAACACTATAAGGCCTATAAAAAGTGAATCATACATTCCTACCATGATGATTTAGACACATGTTGCCTTTATAGGACAAGTGACACAAATAATTCGTAGTCCTATATCTAATAGGCCAAGGGCTATAAATCCATCATAATTCAAAACATCTAGACCACATTCATGTTGCGCAAGGATAAAATCATATAAAACCATAACATTGAATACCAAGAACATCAATCCTAACCCTGGGTAACCTAGTAATTCCTACCAAAATAGGTTTTCTTAATGAACTCACTAGATATCCATCCCAGGATATATCACATACCTACGTATCTAGATTATCAAATCCTAATTAGTAAAATAGGGAGGTAACTCCTCTGATACAACTTTGTGACATCCTAACCCAAATTCCACTAAACTGGTACCCCGATCTGGTTCACCGTTTGACCCTAGGTTCCCCTCCTCATATTCTAGTGGATTCTAACTAGTATTAGGGGTCTAAGGTGATACCATGAGAATTATATACCCCCATATAAAAGTGAAAACCCATAAATAATTAACCAATAATTATACTAAATAGAGGGAAAGAAAAGAATGAAAAAACTAGAATGGATCCATGTTGTAATAATATGAAATAATATAATGGCCCACACATCCATGGAATACAAACAACACTAATCACCCACTAAAATGGTCACATATACAAAATAAATAATAGAAACATAAACACATCAGTATCTACTACTGACTTTTAGATGTACCACATACTCGGTTAGCAAACCCTATTAAGTTACACCATACCAATCATCATACTACACATGATCATCTATGCTCAATCATGAAACCTTAGGACACCATCCTGTACATTATGAATACATTATCTACCTGAAAGAAAACATGTGGTCTATACGCAGAGTGAGGTGCATGTACAGAATGTGAGAAATAAATATTTGTATATCACCCCAAAGTTTGAACTTATAAACTACTTCTATAATTATATGCTAATGAAATATACCCATCCTAGTAAAACCACAATTGAAATAAATACAAATAAAACAAAAAACGACCCTTTTATTTGTGACTTTGATTCACTATACCTATTTTGAACAACCTGAGGTCATCTCAGATCATGTCTCAATAATCATGTAACCCAAGTAACCTTTAGGTTCTTCATTGATGGTATCACCAACTAATCCAATCAACCATAGAAACCTTTCCCATGGTAGTCTTACCATCCAAGTTCTCAATCAAAGGCATCCTCTACCATGTACTCATGACTCCATTCATTATCTCATTCTTTCAACCTAGATTCATTAGTCCTAGGAACATATACCATGCTCTTTTACAACTAGTAACTAGGTAATTAGTTATAAATATAACCCATTTATCAAAAAAAGTTTTATAGCATCAATCCAGCATCTGACTATGCATCGACATCGGTGGCTCCCAGAGCATCAGTCTGGAACCATCCCAAAGATGAGGGACATAAGTCCCACATCTTATTATTTATGGTATTCCATCATTTCCCTTATTGGGAGCCTTATTCTATAATCTTAACAAACAATAGGGATATTTGTTTCCACCATTCTCAACTATATAAAAAATCAAACATGCATAGACCCTTGATATGGAACCCAAACCATGAACAAAACTATTAGTATTGATACATAGCATCATGTCCAACATCATATCCCATGGGCTTAGAGAATCATGCCCAACCTTCTAAATCATGGATGGGGAGTGTCACCTTATACATATATAACAACACAGGGGGATTATCATGTCCAACACTATCAACCTCATACATTGAGCGTTATGTATGACATCTGAGAAAAACATTTGGATAATTATATTCAACTCTCTCAATAATGGAAACACATATCTTATAACAATAACATCATGGGTGTAAAATAAGTATCAACATAAACCAATTATTGAAAACATATCAAGGTATGGTCAAACGCCAATGACTGTCATTAATATCTCATAACTATTGCCTCATACATTGGTTTGAGTCCCAAGAAGTTGCCTAAAACCATTAGTACATATAAACATGTACCATTTTAGGTCCAGTCTATCAATCATGCACCCAATGGGACCTCTATCTAAACACATAAACAAATTTATACCTCTTGGGATCCACAAAACTGGTTGAAAAGAATAGGCATCCTTATTTGGATCCTATAGGTAAAAACGAAACTCTTTATCGGTGTAACACATCTCAAAACCCAATCTACATCATCTCAAGGCCTCACATTCCTAAAATATGGTAAATATTAAAATTGATATGAAATCAAGTCTAACACCTTTTAAAACTACCCTAGGTTAGCCCATTCACCAAACTTGTCCATAACATCAATTCATAAACAAATCATGATAACCAGGGATATTTCCATTCCAAAACCAACATAGGTCTTTAAAAAACCCATGGTACATCCACTATTCATTCTCATAAAACTAAATTGGGTCTCATCTCATTTCTCAATATTATAAGATAGTTGAATTCAATAATATTAGTAAAACTCTAGACCATGGCTTATTCACCCAAAACCAACTCTAATAATTCCTCAAAATTCTCCAAGGGTTTCTCATCATGTTCTATCTGAAAAAATACTCACTATGGACTCCTACTATGTCCAATTATGACTTTGATGCCTAAAATCACAAAAACCCCTCAAAATAGTGATAAAGGGGTAGTACATTGCATTTACATTGAGTACACAGTGTGTAATCCAAAATCTTCCTTCAGCCCGTGTACATTGACATGACCTGGAAGATGCGGGGTTTAGCGATTTACTACTACATAGATGGGGTATAAATGGGTTCTATATATGAACTACTACATGACCATGGCATACATGGTGTCTGGTTGTGTACTATTACATGACCATGTCCCCCTTACATGAGGTGTTTTCCCATGTACTTGAAATCATTCCCATGTCCCACTACATGACATGAACTCTAGGTACACGGAGTATAATTTAAAAAATTTCATCTTCCCAAAATGGGAAGAACATATTGCATGTATTCCTCAAGCCAAAAGCCTTGTAGTCAAGATTTCCAAACGATAAAACTTTATAAACCCCTCAAAACCCCTGTTTCCCCCTAATTTAAGGTAGATCAACACGAAGGGGTTATTTAGTAGAAATAAAAGGACTTTAAATCCTTAAAACAAAACATATATGGGGATTAGGTATTGAAACTAAAAAATGGCCTACCAAATGGTGAAAAATCCAATGCTCTGAGTCCAAATTCACTTCTTGGATGTGATGAATATCGAGAAAAATTTATTTGAAATGATACAAAAATACTTTTAAATGTAAAGGAAAAATAAAATATGATTTTTTCTTACATCATGATTTAATGGATTGGGATATAAAACCAAGACTTTATAATTAGTTATTTTTTTAGAATTTTTGGAAAGACACTTTTTCTTATTTTTTGATGATAAATTTAGAGAAAAAAGAAATTACTTTGAGTCTTGTAATGTTTCATGGTTCTACATATTTATTCAATAAATATTTCAAAAGGGGTGAATAAACAAAGATGTGAAACAAAAATCCCTTACATCTCATGACTACTGTGTCGGGTTGTATAAGGTGATTCCCATTTTTATTTGGTATTTATTTTCATATAATATTTGTTTCAATATGATTTTATTATGTAGCTTTAATTAATTATTTTGTGATAAAATACTAAAAAAATATTCACCAATCATTCTTGGTTACATGGAAATTTTTTCCCTCCAACATTTGTAACATGTATATTGCGTATGACTGTGCATCTTCCAACAAAATCCCTTATTGGAGTCTTTTTTCAAGTTTCTGGATGTATCCAATAGAAATAATGGTCTTTACATTGAAATATTATGTGAGAAATATGATTCATCTTGAATTACCTATTGTGAAATTTTATTTATAATTATAATGCATGGATTTTTGTTCAATGTACATTGATAATTTCACTATGAGATCTAATCAGCTAATGAGAACTAAATATGAGTAATATGATCCAATAGTGGATATCTAGATCATATAGGTTGTGTAAATTGAATAGGTATGAGTGGGAAATGGATCATTATATAATATTATTCAATTATAGAATGGTTAATGATTACATAAAGTAAGTAAAATTATAAATATTTATTTTATTGTGTACTTTTTTATAGATTTTGACATCTTAAAATTGCCATTTTTGTAGAGAACATAGTGAAATTATAAAAAGAACACACAATTATTTTTCTATTAAGTGGTTAAATAAATTATAAAGTAAATAATTTCTTACTTGGTTTAAGTCAAAGGTAAAATATTTACTATTTTTATATTTCCAAATCATTGGTACTTGTTTAATATTCGATGTTGATATATTTTAGGATCAAATTTTACCAATAGAATATGTATCAGCAGAAATAATGGAATTTTCATTTGGTCTGAACAATGTGTGACATGATTGTAAAGAAATTGTTTTCAATGTATTAAAATTCATTATAAATACTTGTGTAATAAAAATTGAAATAGGGCACGATAACGTTATGAAAATTGTAAAAATGTGTTGTAATGCTAGTGCATTATATAGATAACCCAAATAAGAAAATATTTCATATTATGGAGTTGTTGAGAGAATTTTTTTGTTATATTACTATACACATGGTCATGTCACCAAGATTTAATATAAGTGGTCTGATTAAATAACATGAAAAGTCATGTATATTGATAATTTTGGATTTATAGTGATTGATATAAAATTTCAACTTCATAGAGATGAGCCTAATATTCTTATATGATAATATAGAAATGTGTTTCAGGTAAATGGGCCTTTAAAACAACAATTTAGTGTTTTTAATGATATTATTTCAACACATATTTTGATGAAGTAATGTATGATAGTTAGGTTTTTTATGAAACTATTGATATTTACTCAAATATTTCATTTGATGACACAAATGATTCAATTGTTAGAATGGATTTTAAACCAAACATTTTAATAGATCATGCATATCATTGACATGTTTGGAAGCATTTAGTTTATAATATTATTACATGATATATGTTATTGAAACTTTTATACATAGTGAATAATTAATATTTTTAAGTATATTATAATAATTTTCTAGTTTCATAATGTTTTTATGTTTTTATACATGGTTGAAAAGTATTCTAATTCCTAAAGTATCTATTAGACGAGATTTATTATAGTGTCACACTTACAAAATTTATTTTAATAGTTTCAATTATTTGGTCCTTTATTCTTGAAAATTTTTAATATTGAGAAAATGAATATAATCATTGATAAAAATAGATCAAATCAAAGGGTGAGGAAATAGTATTTACTAGTAAAAAGAATTATTTTTGAATTGTTCAATATTTTCACATGCCTTCCAAATCCAAAAAATGTTTGTTGAATATGAAATTTCATGTAATAAATGGAAATATAATATCATGTTGTTTTAATGGAAAACTAATAATAGAATACCTATAGACAACTGAATTTTTCATTGATGGAATCATTGAATTTACAGATCTATAAAGTGAGTAATATAAGCATTCAAAAAATATAAAATTGATAAAACTAAATAAATTTTAAATGAATCATTTGAAATTTACATAGTAGATGAAAATAGTTAATGAAATAATAACTAAAAATAATTATTCATCTCAATTTTTAATTTAAATTAGTAACTTATGTTATTATATAATGATTTATTTTTTTGAGTAAAAAATTAACGAAAATAAGCTTAATTTAAGGGGAAATGGTTTATAAAATAATATTTTGTTCTTATAATTTTTATAATTATTTAATGATTTTTATATTTTTAAGAATTTTAAATCACTCTTGGATTTTTCATGCTATTTTTCTTATAAATATGTTCATAGAAAAGAGAAGTGAAAAATAATAATAGATTTAGAGAATAAGGGATGGAAAATATGATTTTTCATATGAGTTCCTTTTTATTTATTGACTGTGATTAAAAATTTTAAAAAACATATTCAATATTAATTGGTATAATTGATGTTTAAACATACATTCCTCGATGATAGGTTTGGAAGTCCAAAGTATAGAACTACACATACATGCATTTCCCCTACTTCTCGAGTTCCCTCATAGCCCATGGATCTATAGTAATCAATACATTTTCCTCCCAATATGACTTCTACTTATATTCCTTACCCATATATGATATGTCTTCTTTTTTATCCATTTTCCTTTTACTTCTGTGTGTGGTAATACCACTCCTTTCATACCTCATACTTTTCCCTTTATCTTCTTTCATCTATATAGGGTACTTATCTACTATTTATTCCTACGGTATACCCATACCCTTCTACCAAAATTTAACATCCATAGTCTACTACACATGAAACCCCTCAAATTTCTACCCCAATATAGTGTATAAGATACATTGATAACGAACAATGCTTATAGTAAATGTTTAAAACATAATGATGTCAACATTTTTTTATTAAATTTCAGTTTTATATATGTACTTAATACTCATTTACCACATTAGGGTCATATTCTAGTAAAATAAATGATCATAAAAAATGTATGCGATGTGGAAGAGACACACAAAAATCATAGTTTATTATAATAAAGATATGAAAATAATTTGAAAAAATGGTAAAACAATTTGATGTTTCATGGGAATAATCAGAAAACATAGCAATATTATTCTATTTTAAGAAATATAGTGGTAAAAATTTGGAAAGGAAATAAAATACAAGGATTGGAATGAATATGGGTAATATATTTTTTTGAAATTAATTTGAAATTTTTTTTATAAAGTATTATTGAAATTATTTTTAATATGTGAATTAAATTTTAATTCCTTGATGTCCTGTAAGTAATGGCATCTCAGTTATTAGAACTAAGGGATATGTGGTGGGATTACAAGCCTGAATTGTACATCATTTGAAAATATATAATAGGTACTAATCTTAAAAATATACTAGCCTCAAATGAATATCTACTTACATAATATAAATACCTAATTACACAGTGGAGGATTTTTACTTCTAAGGTAATTTACCAAATTATAAATTTAATTTATTTTTTTTCTATCGGGATTCATTAAATATTTATAAAATATAAGATGTTGTTTGTATTGAAAATATCATTTTCTTATAACCAATCATAGGTATTTTAATGTTTTTATATAATAAAAAATTATAGGATCTTCTTTACCAGAATTGATTTAAATCAATGAAAAAATACATTTATGTAGTGTTATTTGATAGAAAAATACCTGTATGTTGTGTTAATAAATTGTTAGATGTGGTAATACACAAAAAATAAATAAATTATAAGTTGTATTTATTAAACAATTTTTCTCCTAAGACATTAATTATTCAATATAACTTCATTCTCTTGTCTTTAAATCTTTAATTTTGTATTAATATGTAGAGACTATTCTATTATAGGATGTACCATAATAATAACTGTGGTTTTGTAAATTGATAAGTTATTCGATTGATAAAAAGATATGTATATTTCTATTTAACAGGTTATTTCTTATTACATCCAAAAAATAATGTCTTAATTAGGCTCAAATTTATATTCCTTGACGATTTTCACAAAAAATCAAGAACGTGGTCAAATTAATATAAAAATCTTTCTTTTATAGAGATATCTATATCCTGAATTCCATCTTGATACTCTTGTATCAAATTTAAAAAATCTGATATATCCCCATTCCATTTACAAAAATTTATATGATAATTTTTAGTGATAATAAACCTTGAATTCAAAATAATAGAATTATAAGATTCCCTTTGGGTAGGCCACATAAAAAAGTTTTTCATAATAAATTCCCATTTTCAATCATGTTAAACCCCAATAATTAGAATTTTCTTTGAGAAATAATTATCATAATATAAACTAGGATTTCAAGAAAACATTAAAATGATTTAATCTTTTGATTACCATACCCCTTTACCTTATAGGTTTAAAATAATTGTACTATTTGACTATGATAAGCCTCTTTTATAAGGAGTTTCTAGTCTATAAATTATTCTAGATAGAAAATTTATTCCTCTCAATTAGAATAAATTTTTATTTATATATCATCAAGAAGAATAATATTTTAGAGACATTAAAAAAATTCCTACACATAAATTTAAAAATACTTTCCCTTTTAGGATGAATGTTATTGGTTAACTCTAACTTTAATATTTGAGAAGAAGTTTTCCTTTGGATTTACCCAAAATATGGGCACTATAAGTGTAAGAAAATATGGTTTCCTTGATTATGAAGAGGTATAAAAATATGATAATTTCATTATGGATAGGACCCCTTTAAAATATAAATATGGTATTGATATCATCAATATCAATTAAGGGTCATGGGGAAATCATACCACTTACATCTTGAATGGGATTGATATTCCCTTTATCTTACTTCTTCTAAATGACTATACTATTTTAGTCCTCCATAATATAAAAAGGGAGATAAGATAAATGAAAACCTTATCGTACCCTTCTTTATCATGAAAAGAATCCCTCAACATATCTGTTAACCAACCTATAAAACCTAACATATTAAAAGAAATATTTAATTTTCTAAATTAATACATCATTGAATACAAACTTTTCTAATACATGGAATCAAAAAATATAAATCTTTAAAATTTTATCCTCTTAAATTAATTTCAAATAGAGATATGAGTGTATATTCTATGGGATAAAATCAAAATTATAGTATGAAAGATTCACCCAGATAGGTTAATTGGTATCATAAAATTGGTAAATTCTGCACACACTATGATGCATGTGTGATACATTACCAAAGAGATAAAATTATAGTAAAAACTATAAATTTAATATTAAAACTATATATGAAATTAGTTTCAACAAATCAAGAATAATTTAAACAACATATTTAAAAAATGTTAAATAGTATATTGATTTGATCCCCCTATATTAAACATTAAAGTACAGTAGATGTGACTCAACATACTTTAAAAAATTAAAACAACAAAAAATATGTTCTTATGTTGTGTAAAAATACAAACTGTATACTCATATATATAAAATATCCTTTATTTAAAAAATAACATTTTATTTATTGAAAAAACCCAAATAAAATATATCATGACACATGATACTCAAAATAACATCTCATTTATTAAAATCAAACCAAACAGAATGGGTACTGAACAAAAAAGAACAAATTTAATTTTATTGAACTGAATTGAAATGTGTAAATGGTACCTAGATAGAATTCACTTATTCTCTCTTATTTTTAAAATATATTTCTTATATATTTTAATTCAATGTTCACTGATGGTATAAAAATAGATTTTACTTGTTCTTTTTTCCATTGGTTGGTGCTATCTTTTTTAGTTGATTGGAATGTAAAAAGTAAATTTCATAGTATATTAGAATTAATTAGTTTGTTTGTTAATTGAATTTAAATTTAGTTCTTATGGGTGTTTTTTTATAAAATTCCAAAAACATAGCTATTTGAGGTATGTCTTGAACTCATTGAATTATTAAGTTGAAATGGTGTTGTTTTATCCATTGTGACATGTTAAAATGATAGTATATTTTTTTACCAATAAGATTCATCTTAAAGGAACAGATAAAATTAAGATTGATATGAAATATATTCATAACTTGGTGTAAAATTCAATGCAACATCATGAACTACCAAAAGTAATATATCATATAACATTGAATATATATTTATTTTTTCATTTATTTATTATGAATTTTCATATTGAAATAGTCATTGAATATTTATAGACATTCTCATTGATAAACATAATTGTTTAATAGTAGAAAAAAGTGATATGGAAGCACTTTGAATTGGGAAACATAGGATAAAATTGTAATATTGTGTTTAAATTTTTAGTTTATTTACATTTTATAATTTATATTCATGTTATATATTATTTATCTTTTTAATTATCTACTTAAATGGTAACAACCTTTTATATTATCCACTATAATATCTAGTAAATAAGTAACCAAACATATTTAAACCAAAAAATTATTTACATCAGGCGCTGGATGACGAGTATGGTGGAAGAGTTCATTCTAAACCTAGAACTAAAATCATATCATATAGATAATGGTCTTAAAGTATTTAATTCATTATAAACAGAGCAAGTATGGTTACCCATGAATAGTTAAATGTTACCTTTGAGACATAAAAATAATTTTTTTACAAGAGTCTGAAAAGAATAAAAAATAATGAAAAATTACCAATTGTTTAATGTGATATCAACTATATTATATTCACTTATGAAAGGGGTTGTAGTGGTATTAGTTGGTTGTTTATTAAGTCTAATATCAATTTATGAGGATAGAGGTGATTATGATGCTACTAATAATGATGATAGAAGATAAGATGATGATAATGATTAGTATATCAGTGGATATAATGGTGGTGTTGGTTTAAAACATGTTAATTTGGATGGTAACATTGTAGATATCGATGCTCACAATGATGTTGCTTATGAGGATTCAAATGATAATATTGTTGATCACCATTACTAATAGTATATGTATTGAAATATATATATATTTTAATTTTTTATTGAATATAAAAATAAAATTTCATATTTGTGATGTTGTGTTAGTTTTTTATTTGGTTTATTTGTTTTCTCTTTATATTTTGGTGTAAATTAATGTATAAATAAATTGTATATTTCATTCTGGTGAATATAGTTTCTATTATAAGTTTAGATATTTCTATATTTTTAACTATGGATGTAGAAACATGTTTTCATGGTTATAAATGAGGCTATATAATAATAATTCCCTAATTTTTAATATAGTTTAAATATTATACTACAAAATTTTAAATTGTGGCTATTGAAATTATTGAACCTCAATGGAAGTAATATCCATAGACAAGGAACTCGTGGATACAATATATAGTCGGGGTTTTTATGCCATGTTACACTATTTTAGACCATGGTCATAGGCTCCTTTTCATGTTTTGTTCATAATTAGGTTTCGTGTATGTTTATTAAAAGAGAGGGGTTTGTTATTAGTCCTACTTGAATGGTGGTTTTTGTTGGTATTGGTTTTAAAATGGTGGCCTAGTCTAATTATACTAATTTACAAATCCATATAAGACTTGGGAGTTGTCTCTCCATTATTTATTTTTATGGATATTTTATTGGTTTAAATGATGCTAAAAAACATTCCATTCTCTATAGTTCAGCACAATGTTCAATAAAATTGATTGGGGGTGAACATAGACCACATACCTTGGATGGTGTTTGTTGGTCACTTGTTTTCTTTAAAGACGCTTTTCTCAAAAAAAGTTAAACTCTTCAAGTATTTATTCAAGTATTGGGGATGAGTTATAAGTTCTCATACCATGGATACATTTTATTCTTGTACCACTTATGCCAAATTGTTGTGAGTTTTTGGAAATTATTTCAATGAGTTCCATGGCATATGTTTTCGATTTTTCTATGAGATCACCTCTAGATGAGGCATCTGAAACGTTTATATCATTTTCTAGTAGTCCATGATTTAAGAAGACTAAAAAGTTATTCTTCTATATATCATGATGTGGGAAACTAACACGTATATTCTTAAACCTCTTCCATCAGTCATAGAGAGTTTCTATAGATAATTTACTAATAGAATAGATCTCATTCCTCATTTTTGTTATCTTATAGTTGGGGAAAAATATTTGAAAGACGTTTCTTTATATACCATCCTAATAACGGATCTCTCCTGGTTGTAAGTTTTACAGCCATTCCACTACTAAATCTTCAAGTAAAAAAGGGTAATTCACTAAACTCCACTTGTTCTTTATGTACTCTTGATTTCAAGGTAGAGAACATCAATGGGAATTATTTGGTGTCTTTATTTAGGACTTCAAATATAAGACCATAAAAATTTATCAATAGTTATATTAGATAATTTTTTAATTCAAAATCATTCTATAGAGTATTCATGTAAATATGATAATTTTATTAGTGAATTGTGCAGAAAAAAGGTCTATAAGGTCTTGATTCAGGTTGGATGTCATGATAGAAATATAAAAGTGAACACTTGAAGTTACACTTGATTCTATCAAGGTAACTTTCTCAATTATTGAGTTTAAATTTTAATTCCCATGTACGGTTAGCAAAGATCATTTTATTTCCCAAGAAAGGTGCCTACTTTTGACACAAAAACATATCATGTAGTGTGGAAATATAATTTATTTCATAGGTTAAGTATATTAGTAGTGGAAAACCTATATTATCTTTAGAGTGTTTTGATAAAAAAAATTGTTGTCAATTATGTAAAAGGGGGTTTGTTTCGAAATTTTTGGGTTTTGAAAATAATTTAAGCATTGGAATAAGATATTTAAATAAATATAAGAATAATTTTTTTGGTTAGTGGTTGGATTTACTATTAAAATTCTATTTTAGTGTTTAGATTTGTTTTTCTTTACTTGTTAATAATTTATAACTGAAATATTCCTCAATTCATTCATCAACCACACTTGGTTTATCGTAATTATAGAGAAAAATTTAGTAATTATTACTGCATGGTTATCCTCACTTCAATTTTATGAGAAAAGTTAGTAAACCACTATTAAAATACCAATACAATACCCAATAAGATGTGAGTGCACTTTGAAAATTCATAAGTAACCCTATTCTTCTATATACATGCTAAAAATTACTAAACACTCACCACCAAATTCTATATATTCCTTTGAGTCAAGATTCACTAGGTGGATTGAGGTAAAATTTTATCAACCTAATAATTAAAACATTTACAAGTTAAAAATGTTAAAAAAAATTATATTCAAAGTATTAAACATAAATTTAAAACAAAAAACAATCAACTAAAGAGGGTTTTATTCATTAAGTGTGGGACTCATGTATAATAATGGATCTCTTTACCTTCTCTGGTCACTCAAGTTTTACCCTTCCATTTTAATTATAACAAAGATAAAGTGAGAGGGATAATACATTAAAAAACTAAAAAAGTAGTAAAATAAAACAAAAACAAAAAATAGTAGAAGTAGGTTCTCCTTAATAAGTCCATGAGCCAAGTTTATAGAATTTCCTCTAGTTTCAGCCTCCAATTCTATGTGAAGAGTCGTAAAATCCATCTACTTATGCTTCATAAAAAATCTAATATTTTTCTTCTTTGAATTCCTTGAATGTTTCCTTTCTTATTATATCTCTATATCTCCATCATGATTTGGTCTTTGTTAAAATATATAGATTCCTTCCTTATTTCATGATCAAAATGATTTTCATTTTATGCTCCATGTGACTTCGTCTAAATGGTTTCAATAAAATTGATGTTAAAATACAAATAATTAGCATGAATATTATGACTAATAATTTTTTTTAATTAGAAAGGTTTGTAACAACCACTTTTTCAAAAAAATTCTCCTTCTGAAAATTTTCAGTATTTCAAAAAGTAAAATATCTTACACATGGATAAAATATCTTTTGTGTAGGATAATTCTCCTATAAATTTTTAAAATTTCATACTGATAATAAAAATAATTTATGTGTATGAATATTTCCTTTTATAGTTTTTGGATTTCTTAAATATAATACCTTCTCTTTAAATTTCATACGCACAACCAAAATTTCCTATGTATATAACTTTTTTTCACTATATCACCCAACTCAAATGCTTTCCAAGATCAGAATATCCTATGTGTAACTGAAGACACAAAAATATAATTTGGTTAGATAAAGGGTCTTATGTGTATGATTCTTATTTTGAAAATTTTAAACCATAAAAATTTTCTATGCATAGATTAATTATCATATGGTCTCAAAAATATTTATTACATAGGCCTCATAAGACAATTTCCCTTGGAATTTTCCTACATCCAACATAATGTTTTCAAAATAAAATAGAACTTTTTGAAATCAATTACAAGCCTTCAAAATCAACTATGAACATATTTTAAAAATAGAAAATCCTCCAATTTTATGTGTATTATTTATTATAAAAATTATAATAATGAAATAAACAATAAAAATTTAGTTTTTAATCCATTTAATAATTAAATTCTAGATTATACCTAAAACTGATAAATGTGATATTTACACAAGAATTAATCAAAATGGTAAGATTAAAATCATGAATATCAAAGTGAAATATGTGAAAATATTGGATCTATAAATGACCTTTATAATTGTATGATTTAGGTCTTGATAAGTTCCACTTTAGATAGAATCTCACACTTACTATTTGAGGGGTTTTATTTTAAACATATCACCAGTTTAATATAATTCACATGCATAATAAACCCATTGCATATTAGGAAATTATTATTATTTAATTTTTTATTCATTTATTATGCATGATTCTAATAATTTATTCTTTGTAATCTCTATTCCATCCAAATAATTAATATGTTCATGCCATATTAATGTGTTATACTTGACACACCCTGTAATGTCCCATACCCTCCTACTCCATTACTTTTATAATTTTCTAGTGTTTGGGATGCCCTGGACCCCATCAGTAAGTTTGAATCCATAGGGCGGTATACCGGTGGCGTCATGTCACTATGGTGTCACCCATCGGTGACACTGATTGGTGCCAGAGGTGATTTCGGGTTTTCTTTTCCCAGTTTTCCCGTAACTTCACTTTTTAGTCTTTTAACCTTTTAAAATTGGTTTAAAGCCGTTTTTAGCCCTATAAACGATGTTTTAAAACCCTTAAGTGTGGGCCGACCCTCAACGGACCCATTTTTCTATATTTAAATGAAATATTTTAATGAACAGATGTTATAGATACCTCTCGAATGAGAATTATTTAATGACAATTAATTCCATCTTGTGTAACCACCCAACCGCATGGTGAAACCATGATCCTCCTTTAAATTCGATCAAGATTTTGATATCCCATAACTCTAAGATATATCCTTTTTATCGTACGAGAATTCTTTCTTCTTTGGGGCTGGTCTGTTTTCCTTCTTCTCCTTGGTGCGTTTGGAGTCCCCCTTCCTGGGACAAATGGTGCACCTATTCTGGAGCCCTTCCTACCCACTCTCAGAGCCCCCATAGTCCATCCTTTTAAAGTTGTGCATCCCAACTATTGGTGCGAGTAGAAAAACATTGATCATTGATCATCCTAGTTGGTTTCTTCCTTCATCTCTATTTACTATGTATCATGTGGGGTGAGTATGATAATGTTCCTACAGGGATGGATGAAACCAAAACATAATGAAAATAATTAACAGTTTTTAAAGAATTAAGGGTTATGTTTGATGATTTCACAGTACTCGTTTACCCTTTCTATATGTTTTGAATTTAATGGGCTTATGTCCACTGAAAATTGTGGTCGTTGGTCTTGTGCACTAATGATCCTCTCTTTTATAGATATTTATGTGATTTAATGGATTTAACATGGAAGCTTGTTAATCATGTAAACTCAGTTGATTGAATGGATGAACAAAGAACATGAATCCTTGTGTGGTCACCCCAGTTAACCAAAATTAAGGACATAACTAAATGAATGGTGTGTTTAAAATCTGAAAACTTCCTTGCTATGTTTTGGTGATGTGGGTGGTTGATTCTGCTTGATGCTTGTGGGGTGATGAGGATTGGGATGGGATCACCTGTTGTGGTATGGTTGTTGGTTTTTTGATCTATGGCCATGTGGGGATGTATGTTGGAGCTTATTTTTGTTTCAATACTTTGAGGGATCTCACAGATCCCTTTAGTTGTTTTGACTTTACAAGAGAACCAGGTGGGAATGCTTAAATTGTTGCTTGGTTGTTTTTCGTTGGCTTATGGATATTCCTATTAGTTTCATAGTAGTGAAGAATTACTTAAATGGAATCACTTAAATATGAAAACAAGAATGGGAATTGTTTTCTAGGGTGAGTTGTGACTTGGCTATGGGTGTTGTTCTTTTTAAATGAATAGTAACAAGGGTGTTTGGGTATAGGCTGGTTTTGGAACCCCTAGGTTTGGATGAGTGCTTATTTACCTATATGTATAATTTATTTCTTATGTTTCTTATTCCCCCCCCTCATGTTGAGAACTTAGTGCCGAACACCCCCATTTCACGAGGGGGGTGTTTTTTCCAACACACCTATGAGTGGCTGGTTGTTAGCTCCTTTTCTGATCCCTTTCCCGAGTAGCCCAAGTCTCTTCAGGTAGGTTGTGATGGCTTGAGGTCCATTATATATCATGATTCTTTAGTCAGGGTACGTTGTAGTGGTTGGCCTAGGTGTGTGTGGGAAGGTTGTTTCCCAAACGTCTTTGGGATGAGGCCTACGTGTCTTTAGGTGTGGAAAAAGTTGTTATGTTCTAGGTGTCTACAGGCGTGGTTATGGGTGGTTGTGGCCCAGGTGTTTGCGGGCGAGATATGTGGTTGTGGTAGCCCAGGTGTGTGCATGTGGGGTATGGAAGTGGTACTGCAGTGGAAATGGTGGGGAAGGTCTGATGCATGGGATGTCTTCAATAACCAGTGGGAAAGTGGTTCAGGGTACCCAAACATCGATGTGTTATCACTATTACATTACTTGACTTACATTATTTTGGGAGTTATCCTTGGTGAGATTTGGGTGGATTGTTTCCCTATTAGGTTCTTGGTTATATCATTTTCTCACGGGGCATTATAATCCCCCCCCCCTTGTGCATGAGATCTTTTGGTCTTCCCTATTGAGTATACCTGTGTACACACCCTATGTATATAAAGATGCTTTCATGTTTCCAAGAGGACTTCGAGCACCATGCGAGACCATACTAGTTCAGACGTTGGGATAGTTGCTTTTGATGTTTCTCTTTTCTTTGGTATTTACCTTTGGTTTTTTCTTGTATTGTAGCACTTATTATTGAACATTCTTATGGGAAGGGATTGTTTAGACTTTACTTTTACATCTAGTTTTGGTGTTGTTTGGGACTTGCTATCTTATATCCCAATCCTACTAAATGAAAAGGGTAATGACTTCCATTTTTCATGTGATTATATAACCTTGATGCTAGTCTCCACTCTGGGACCTATTGAAGGCGGGTCATGGGGGTCATTATCTTTCCTTCAACTTGAAGAAAGAAGTGTCTGGCAATCTGTTGTCCCTTCCCTTATCTTGGTGAAGGAAGGTCTTGACAGAATGGTATCAGAGGAAGTGTTTGAGAGATAGTATGGAGCTCAGGGTTAGGCATAGTGATAATTGCATGGGATGGTAGGGAAACAATGTTAGGAAATTTTGGTGCCGGACATAGGCCAGGGAAGACTAGCTAGGATGCGGGATTTTAGGGTCCCTGTGATCTGATGCAAGGACTCAGGACCTACCAAATGACCAAGTGACGCTATACTGATTATAGGGTAGATACCCTAGGAAAGGTACATGCATCATAATGAATTGTGTTATTGTGTGTTATGGGTGTTCTGGGAATTTCCAATAAATAAAAAGTTTAAGAAAAATTTAAAAGAAATCATCTACACTACATGGGCTTAGGCATTCATTGTTTACCTTACAGCTATGGAACTTGGACGATGACCATGATTAGTGAGGGTGATCGAGGACCCGGAGGTTTTTTTGGCTTATTGGAAGAGGGATGAATGAGAAGAGGAGGATGATCTGTGGTAGAGGAATCTATGTGCCTTTCAACGGTAGACCCTCAGAAAGTATGATGGCAGCTTCTTAGACATAGAGACAGAGAGATGGATCAAGGAACTGGTGATATCGTTCATCTTGATTCAGGCTCCGACAAAGGACTGGGTTCCTCTGGATGTAAGTGATATGAGGGTTGAAGCGTGTCAGTGATGGAAACTCTACCTTGGGGAGAAGAGGGAGGCTGAGATCTCGTGGACTGACTTTGAGAGGGAGTTCCAAGCAGAATTCCTCTCTTCCATGATGAAGGCTGAGAATAGGTAGGAGATACTCTCCCTTCAATAGGTGAGTATGTCATTGAGATATTTGGGGATCAAGTTCAAGGATCTACTTCTCTTTTCTCTAGACCTCTTCTCGGATGAGGAGTCTTGGGTGAGACATTTTGAGGAATAAATCCGACCTTCTCTTCTATATGTTGTTACTACCTTCACCCTACCGATGTAAATGGATGCCTAGAAGAAGGATTAAGTGGTATAGATGATGAAAACACTGGGGGGGTGTGCCGTGAGAGGGGAGCCAGTTGGGCTTGTCAAAGGGGAAAGCTTTCAGCAGGAGGCCTCTAGCATCAGGACCTTCTAGGTTTCGGCTAGTGGGGAGTAAGCCCCTGCAGTTCCAGTTTCTATTTTCTGGTCCTCGCCCTTTCCTTTTAGGCCCAAGAATATTATGCCTCATCTGTGTCAGCCTTGGGAATATTTGGAATCAGTGCCTGGATAGTGTTCGATATAGTGGGGGTGTGTCGGTTCAGCGCCCACCTCAGCAGCAGCAGTTTATAGACAAGACCTTTCAGCAGCAGCAACAGGGACAACAAGCTCCCTCTCATCTGAGTGTAGACATTGTAGAAGGTGGCTAAACTCATGACACTCCTTAAGGACCTCAACGAGGGAATGGTTAGGGAGGAGGTTGTTAGACGAGGGGTAGAGGAGCCAGGCCTGGGTAGTTACACGCCGTAGAGGCAACAATTTTAGCAGGGTCAGATTTCGTCAGAGGTACGATCAACTTGTTTAGTACAATTTTATATTCCTTGATTGATTCAGGAGCATCACACTCTTTTTTTAACTCATTATATCCCATTATTTGGGTATAAATGTAGAGAGACTTCCCATACCCACAATTTTGAGTATGCCAGTCGGAGGTCAGATGAGCTTGTCTCATGTTTTCCAAGGATGTAGACTGATGTTTGGACCACATCAGTCTAGTGGGGACCTTCTTTTGAGGAATATTCCACCATATGATGTCATTCTAGGAATATACTGGTTGTTCTCTATGTGCGCCATTATCAACTGCTTCCAAATAAGAATCATGTTTTCCGATGTGGGTGGACAACGTGTGACCTTCGTCGGTGAGCGGGGTTTCCAAGAGTGCAGCCAACGAGTGGAGTCCCTTCTTTCATTGTTAGTCAAGCTGTCAATAGAGTCATCATATATAGAGATGGTGGATGTCTCAGGGATTGTCTATGGTTTCATGGACATATTCCCTGAGGAGGTTGTGTCTCTACCCCCTCGACGTGACGTTGAATTCAGGATAGAATTGAAGCCTAGTTCTCATTTGATTTCGATGGCCCAATATCGGATGGCGCCTTCTGAGCTGCGGGAGTTACAGATTTAGAATGATGATATGATGAAGAAGGGTTTTGTTCGACCATGTGTGTCACCATTAGGGAACTACGGTCTTGTTTTTAAACAAGGAAAATGGTGGTCTTGGGATGTGCACAGACTATCAGAGAATGAATCAGGTAATAGTCAAGAACCATTACCCTCTCACTAGATAGACGACCTCTTTGACCAGTTAAAGGGGGCATGACGGTTTTCCAAAATATACCTATAGTCAGGATATCACCAGTTGATGGGGATGGAGGGTTTCATCTTAAGGACTACCTTCAGGTGAAGATATGGGGCCCTTTAGTTCGTGGTCATGCTTTTCAGCATTACGAACGTGCCTGCCGTGTTCATGGGGCTCATGAACTCTATCTTCCTGGAATATCTGGACCGGTTCATAGTTTTGTTTATTGATGACATCCTGATCTACTCAAGATCAAAGGAGGATCACCATGAGCATATGAGAACAGTTTTATAGGTCCTCTGACAGCACCGTATCTACAGGAAATTATCCAAGTGCATTTTTTGGACATCAGAAGTGAATTTCCTTAGACACGTGGTGTCCGAGCAGGGGATAACAGTGGACCCGTTGAAGGTCAAAGAGGTTGTTTCTTGGGAAGCACCCAAGAACCTAGCAGAAGTTCATAGTTTCCTGGGTCTAGCAGGTTACTACTAGAGGTTCATACCCAAATTCTCCTGAGTTGTAGAACCTTTGACAGCCTTGACAAAGAAATAATAGGATTCGTGTGGAGTGGGAAGTGTGAGGCATCCATCAGTTATCTGAAGGGTAAGTTGGTTAGTGCCCCAGTACTGAGGATTCCAGAAGAAGGGGTGACATTTGAGGTGTTCTATGATGATTCAGGACAAGGATTGGGGTGTGTGATGATGCAACAACATGGGGTGATCTCATATGGGTCTAGGTAGTTACATCCCCATGAGAATAACTATTCCCCCATGACTTGGAGCTTACAACGGTAGTGTTATCACTAAAGTTGTGGCGGAACTACCTCATCGGGGAGCACTTCATAGTCTTCACAGATCACAAGAGCCTAAAATATATCTTCTAACATCAGGACCTTAACTTGCGGCAGTAGAGGTGGATGGAGTTTCTCTAGGACTACGACATCTAAATATCTTACACTGAAGGTAAGGGTAATATGGTGGTTGATTCCTTGAGTAGGAAGTCACAGAAGTATGCGGTTCGAGAATTAGAAGATGCTTGGAAGGCGATGGAGGAGATGGATTCCCTACACCTAGATGAAATGGTGGATGGTGTTAGAGGTTTTTTGTTTTATATGACAGTGCAATCCTCTCTGTTACGGTAGGTATAGAATTCTCAGTGTAGAGACTTAGAGAGCAAAGTGATGCACGATCAGGTTAACCAAGAAAATTCTCTATAAGGGTGGTCGAAAGATGGGAATAATCAGATGATGTTCCATTAAAAGTTGTTCATTCCGATAGAAATGCACAAGAGAGTTCTTGTTGAGTTCCACAACTCACCCCTGGTGGTCCACCCATCTGTTTACAAGATTTACTAGGGCCTGAGGGAATATTTTTGGTGGCCTAGGGTGAAATAGACAGTGGCAGAGTTTGTGGCAAGGTTCCTTGTGTGTCAGTAGGTGAAGGATGAAAAACACATCCCAGGAGGTTTTTTGTGGCCTTTAGATGTCCCTGAGTAGAAGTGGGAGGACATCCCGATGTATTTCATCACAGGACTACCCAGTGTTCAAGGAGGATGTGATGTTATGTGGGTAGTGGTAGACCGACTGACGAAATCATCTCACTTCTTGTTGATCAAGGAGTCAAGTGTGGTGGATGCCTTAGCACAGAGATATGTGGATGAGGTGGTGTGGTTTCATGGAGTTATGAGGTCCGTAGTTTCAGATAGGGATGCACGATTTACCTCATGAGTCTAGAGGGAATTACAACATGATTTTGGCACCCATATATGCCTTAGCACTGCTTTCCTCCCCCAGACTGATGGGAAGACAGAGCAGACCATCCAGACATTGGAGGATATGGTACGAGCATGTGTTTTGGACTTTGGGGGATTGTGGGTGCGACACTTTACTATGGTAGTGTTTTCCTACAACAATATCTATCAATCTACCATTATCATGTCTCCATTTGAAGCTTTGTACTGGAGGTTGTATCGCTCACCCATGTGCTAGACATAGGTTGGGGAAGCAGGTGTTCTTGGCCCATAAGTGGTGCAGAGCACGACAGAGAAGGTTTAGATTTTACGAGAAAGGATGATGGCGGTCTGGGACCGGAAGAAGTCATATGTTGATAGTAGGAGGATACCATTGGAGTTTGAGGTCGGGGATCGCGTGTTCTTAAAGGTCTCCCATCAGCGCGGGCAATAGAGGTTCGATACGGGGAGTAAGCTTTCTCCCAGATTCGTCGAACCCTTTGAGGTGTTTCGGCGGGTCATCGAAGTGGCTTATTAGCTAGAGATACCACCACCACTACTAAGAATGAATGATTTCTTCCATGTGTACCAGCTTCATCAAAATCTACACAATGATTAGCACATCCTTGAATAGGGAAAACTGGATATCGAGGGTGAAACGATGTTTTTGGATCAACCAACGAGTGTCAATGATCGAAAGGAGAGAGTGATTTGGGGATGAACCATTCCTTTAGTTCATGTGTTGAGGAGGCATGGCAGCCTCAAGGATATTAACTTGGAATGGAAGACATAGATGTGTACCTAGTACCCAGAGCTGTTTTGAGTTTTGTTTCATTTTGTATCAACTTGATGGTGATGTAGTATTTGAGCTTGTTAACTATGAAATGTGTTGTTTTCCTTGTTATCTGAATGTCTGTGAAGATTCCTGAGTGTGGAAAAGGGAAGGACATAATATCTAATCAAAAAAATTAAAGAATATGTGATTGAACCTATGCGGGTGAGTCAGTGATGCCCAAAGCGGATAGTATCTTGACTTGGGGAAAGGGACTCCCTAATCCGCATGACTGGATTGTGTGATCCTATATGTTTTTGTGGTCACTAGAGGGAGAAGTGTTCCTAGATGTCTAGGGTAGTTTTTCCATGAGATTTATCTTCGAGGAGGTTGTTCGGACCCCTCTCTTTACATCAGGTTTAGTTTCGATTCTCTAGGAAGAGAATAGTTTGAGAGGTATCTAATGTAAGGCCTCATACCCTCCTGGTGCATTACTTTTCTGATTTTATGGTGTTTGGGAATCCCTAGACCACATCAGTAAGTCTGGATCCGAAGGGTGGTGTATCGATAGTGGGATGTCACCGTGGTGTCACCCATTAATTACACCCATCGGTGTGTCACTAATCAGTACCAGAGGGGCTTTTCAGGTTTTCTTTTCCCAGTTTTCCCGTAACGCCACTTTTGAGTCTTTTAAACTTTTTAAAGTGGGTTAAAGCTATTTTTACACCATAAAAAATGTTTTAAATCCCAAAACTGTAGATCGACCCTCAACAGACCTATTTTACTCTCTTTAAATGAAATCCTTTAATGAACAACTTTTATGGCCACCTATTAGATGAAAATTATTAAATGAAAACTAATTCCATCATGTGTAACCAACCAACCATGTGGTGAAACCATCATCCGCCTTTAAATTCATTCAAGATTTTTATGTCCCATAACTCTAGGACCTAACCTTATTATCGCATGAGAATTATTTCTTCTTTAGGTCCAGTCACTTTTCCTTCTTCTCCTTGGTGCGTTTGGAGTTACCCTTCCCAAGGCAAGTGGTGCACCATTGCTGGTGCCCTTCCTACCCACTCTCGTAGCGCTCATAGTTCATCCTTTTCAAGTCTCACATCCCAGCTATTGGCGTGAGGAGAAAAACTTCGATTGTTGATCATCCAAGTAGGGTTCTTCCTTCATCTCTCTTTACAGTGTATCATGTGGGGTGGGCCTTCTAATATTCCTATAGGGATGGATGAAAAAAAGACTTAATGAATATAACTAATAGTTTTTAAAGAATGAAGGGGTGTGTTTGAAGATGATGTAGTACTCTTTTACCCTTTCTATATGTTGGGAATTGAATGGTCTTATTTCTATTGAAAATCGTAGCCATTGGTGGTACTTTCCTACGCACTAATGAACCTATTTTTATTGATATTTATTTTATTGAGTGGTTGTAATATGGAAACTCATTAATCACATAATCATTGTTGATTTAATGGATGCCCAATGAACAAGAATCCTTGTTTGGTTACCCCGGTTAACTAAAATTAATGACATACCTTAATGAATAGTGTGTCTAAAATCTAAAAATTCAATTTTTTTTTTCTGGTGATGTGGGTGGTTGATTTTTCTTGATGCTTTTGGGTGATGAGGATGGGGATGGGATCCCCTATTGTGGTGTAGTTGTTGGTTTTTGGATCTGTAGCCATGTGGGTCTATATGTTTGAGATTGGTTTGGTTCCAGAACATTTTTGGATCTCACATATACCTTTTTTCGTTGTGACTTTACAAGAGAACCGGGTGTGAATGCTTAAATTGTGCTTGTTTGTTATTACTTGGCTTATGGGTATTCCTATTAGTTTCCCAATAGTGAATAATTACTTAAATGGAATCACTTAAATATGAAATCAAGAATGGGAATTGTTTTCCGAAGGTGATTTGTGACATGGCCATGGGTTTTTTGCTTTTTAAATGAATAGTAATTAGGGTGTTTGTGTATAGGATGGTTTTGGAACCCATAGGTTGAGAAGAGTGTTTGTTTACCTATATGTATAATTTAGTTCTTATGTTTATTATCTGTGCCCCTCCCATGTTGAGAACTTCATGCCAAACACCCCCATTTCATGGGGAAGGGGGTTTTTCCCACCACTCCTATGAGTGGCTGGTTATTAACACCTTTTATGCTCCCTTCCCCAAGTATCCTAAGACTCATCGGGTAGGCTGTGATGGCCTGAGGTCCATTATAGCCTAAGATTCTTTGGACAGGATATGTTTTGGTGGTTGGCCAAGGTGTTTGCGGGTAGGTTGTTTCCCAAGCATCTTCAGGGTGAGTCCTAGGTTTCTTTGGGAGTGGAAGTAGTTGTTATGGATCAGGTTTCTACGGGCGTGGTTGTGGGTGGTTGTGGCCCAGGTATTTGTAGGCAATATATGAGGTTATGGTAGCCCAGGTGTGTGCGGGCGGGGTATGGCAGTGGGACTATGGTGGAAATGGAAGGGAAGGTCTAACGCATAGGATGTCTTCAATAACCAGTGGTAAAGTGGTGCAGGGTACCCAAACAATGATGTGTTTTCACTATTACATTACTTGACTTGAATTATTTGGGGAGTGTTCCTTGGTGAGGTTTTGGTGGATAGTTTCCCTATTATGTGGCTGGTTATATCCTTTTCTCACAAGGCCTTATAACTCCTCACCACTTGTGCATGAGAGAATTTGGTTTTCCCTACTGAGTATACAAGTATACCCACCTATGTATATAAAAATGCTTTCAGGTTTCTAGGGGGACTTTGAGGACCGTATGAGACCATACTAGTTCAGACGTTGGGATATTTGCAGTTGCTTTTTCTATTTTATTTTTTATTTACCTTTTGTGTTTTCTTGTATTGTAGCACTTATTATTGAACATGCATATGGGAAGGGATTGTTTGGACTTTACATTTACTTCTAGTTTTGGTGTTGTTTGGTATTTGCTATATTATCTCCTGATCCTACTAAATAAAAATGTTAATTCCTTCCATTATGTGTGTGATTCTATACCCTTGGTGCTAGTCACCACTCTAGGACCTATTGAAGGCGGGTCTCAGGGGTCATTATATCTCCTTCAACTAGAATAAAGAAGGTTCTAGAAATCTTATGTCCCTTCCCTCATGTTAGTGAAGGTGGGTCATGACAGAACACACTATTTTTTGTTTCTCTCCCAAAAGTAGAATCCAAACATATTCATAAATATCTAAATTCATCTTCTGCATAAGGCATATTAACTCTTTATTTAAATTCTTAACGTTATTTGATAATGAAAAACTATACAAGTGTAATCCCAAAGTTATGGATAGTTGACCCTTCACTTTTCTAGAATAAGGAATAAGCCGCTAGGCTAATGGGTAGTTTGACCCCAAGTCCATCTCTGTGAGGATACATTACTCAATAGAGAGTTTAATTCATGATAACACTAAAAACTAATATAAGTGGCCTATATTTAATAACCATTTTAAATATCATAACTCTAATAAAAAACTGAGGTTGAGGTAGATGAAAATTAAATCTTAATAAATCTTACATATCAAGTATTGTGAGGGAATTATATCCCAGAACCATTTTATCTCATAAATTATTCATACAGAAAATTTTTTATAAACACTTTATATTCATGAATATTCTAAGGGAATAAATTAATAAATATACACTTTATTTATTTTCATATCATGAGAAACAAATATAAACTTTTGATATTTTATTTATCCATTGAAAATCCAATTTTATAATATCTAGCACTTATAATTTATACAAAAATTATAACCCATTAGTAAATTTTTAAAAATATAAAATTTTAACATTTTTTCAATACCACATATTTTATTTCTGATAATCTTATTATCAGTCATAAAATATGTCTAATGAAGGATTTAAGAGTCCTAATAACCAATCTTATTTTGCAATAAAATTTCAATAATATGCTACAATTGGAATCATCGAATATGGAAACTCCAACCATAAAGCTCTTAACGTATTTAATGATATAGTTGATATAATATTTATTCTAAAATCCACTATTTTATAGATCTCTGGATTGATTTTTTAAATATCATATATCATATTATAGGGCAAAATAATAATACTTAGGTTTTTTTATATCGTACCTTACCATATAGTTTAGTCATATGTTATGGATAATCGAAATAGAATATTTATTCACATCATATTATATGATTAGATTATAAAACCTTTATGACATTGATTTATATGAAAACATACTAGAATAACATGTTGATTCCATGAGGAATAAGGATTTTATACCACTGATGTGGTTAGAGGCATTATATTATGATCTTTGGAAGTGGAAACAACCCATGAAACAACTTGGTCTACCTTCAAAGAATCAACATATATGTAAAACTGAAGAATAACATACCTAAAATTTGAATGTATTGGCCTCTATCTTCTATATTTTAGTGAATTTTTTTTAATAATATCATTGAAGAAGAAAATATAATCTTTCTTCCTTTTAAGGTTGTACATCGACCTTTGGATACTTGATCATATTATAAGGATTCTTATACACTAAATGGGTTCTAGTGACTTTAGTATGTGATGGAAAATGCTAAGCGAATAAGAGATATTCAGTTTGTTTTCATGAAACAATCATTCTTTAACAAAGGAAACCCTTCCCTTATATAATTCTTCCCTGATGTTGTTCATTTAATAATGAGTTTCAACCACATCGATCATATCATGTTCCATCTCATGGAACCCACATGTTATATCCCATTGGAGTGTTATTAATTAAAAAATTCAATGAATGTTTTACATTCCATAAATGAACCCTCTCATGGATCATAAACTAAAGAAACTGTGCAAGAGGTGGTGGCCAGATACATGCATCTTTATCCTATACATATCATACGGTTAATCGTACTCTATGCTATAAGCATAATAGGAACATCCCATTCTCATTACAATATAACCAAAAAATATTTTTGACATGCATCATATGTATTTCACTGAAAAATATATGGGATATATCATTAAATATGATATTCCCCCTTTTAGTGTATTATTAACAAAATGGTAACCATTGTTAATGCCAACATATAGTCATAGAAAATAACATTTATCAGTGCAAAAAAAAATTATGAAGTAAAACCATTACTAGTGAGTAAAAAAGAACTTATAGAGGTATCCCTTTACCATTTATTCTTTATCACTGATAAAGGCTATCCATTACCAATGATTTTGTTTACTGTTGATAAAGGATTCCCTTTATCATCACATTTTTTAGTGATGATGAAGTTCAGTGTTGTTTGTTCATGATTCTATAGTAGTGATATGTGTGCCTATTTTAATTTAATTATAATAATGATTTCAATTATTATTCTTTATTATTAAATACAAAACTAATAATCATCATCACTTATATTCAAAAAATTGATAATCACATTTGTCACTATATATAAAAATCATCAATAAAATATACTTTTTCTATTTACCAATAAAAAGCATTGATAAAAATTTAAATATCACATTTTAATATATAAATATAGATATATATTATTGATTATAATTTATATAATAAGGAATATAAACATTTATATGTATTTTGTTTATTTATTTATTTATTTCTACTTATTTATAATTATGATTATATAATCATCATTATGATTACATATGTATATATTAATAAATATTAAAATATATTAAAATATATTAATATAAACATGTTGAAAAAATATACTTAGATACATGATTTTAAGTATATATAAATATATTACATATACCATTAAAAATAAAATTCTAAATTTAAAAATATGTTTAAAATATATAATTTAATGGATGAATGGATGAATAGATGCATGCCTGCATACTTGTATGTATGGGATAATTTTGTAACAGTTGATTCTATATAGATTAGCGGTGAATGGATATCAAGACATGTGATTGAAATAATTTATGGAAATCAAAAGGGTTAGCTTTCTTGGGTGACACTCCTAGTTTGTGTGTGTGTGTGATTTATTCTTTAATTATAAAATAGTTGAAATTTTGAAATTAGACTATATATTTTGAATTAAACAAAATTTATAATTTATTATGCAAAATTTTATTTATATTTAAAATTAATTAATAATATATTTTTACATGTGTAATTATATTTTAATATATTTTTTCTAATAATTATTTATATTTAAAAATAAAAGTATTTTAACAAATATTCATATATATATTGTGTACTTAAATAAGTAAATAATGTCTTTGAGTGTGTAAATTAATATATATATATATATTATATCATTATTAAAAATCTGTTTTTAATTTTAAAATTTTATTTTTATGAAAAAAATGAAATTAAAAATGATAATTTAAATTTTAAAAAATATTTTAATATTTGCACGTAGGTGTGTGTGTAGTGTATATTGGAAATCATGTATATTAATGTAACTAATATATATATATATATAGACACAAACACTATATATCAGATGAGTTTATTTTTCAAGTGGTTATTAAACTACTCCTTTGCTCAAGTGATAGGCGTTTGACCATCATCGGCCTCCCAAGGTTTATTGACTTTTTTTAGGAATACTTTTCTCAATTATTTATATATTTTTTGAGAAAATACTACAACAGATTCAACTATAGTCAATGATGAAAATGTTTATTTTTAGTGCTAAAATGATCTGACAAGGTAAGAACACAAAAACACTAGTAACCTTTATTAGTGATAATAAAGGCACATATAAAGTCCCCCTTTATTAGTACTAAAATAAAGTGATGAAAATTTTCAATAATTTTTTTTTATTTTTTTCATTCCTACCAACCCTTTTAATAGCTCCCCCATCCCTTTATTAGCGCTATGTTCCCCATGATCCCACCTCACAACCATGCTCAAGAACACTCCCCTTTTATCAATTCTTTCCACACCCTTCATTAGAGTTTTTTACAACCTATTCATCCTTTATCTTATGTGGATTTGAACCCCCATCCTTTTACTTCATGCCTAATTACTTCACACGAGCACCATAAATATTTGTTTAATATTTTACTATATATATATATGTATTCATAATTCATTTTTTATTTATATATTTATTCATATAATTATATACATTTATATAATTACTTTGAGATAATTTTTAAATATATGTCTATATATTGTATATTTAGATATAAATTTTATATAAATTTACATATATATATATATATGCCTATATATTTATATATATATTTATACATATTTACATAGAATTTTATATTTAGATATAGATTTTTTATAATGAATTTATGAATATTTATTGTAAATACATTCATAAATATGTTTAATGGTAATGATATATTAATAAATTATATATTTATTTATAATGAATTTAAAAAATATTGACACACACATACATGAACATATATGTACATATTTACACACATGCTCATATTTAGTTTTCATACATACATGCACAAATATTTACATATATGTATTTATTTACATATATTAGAATATACACATAAATATATATTTATTTATCGACACACACACATATTTATATGTAATCACTACTTATATATGTATATATATATTACTGAATTTTAATAAGTTAAATAAAATGGATAATTTTTTATTTTAAATAAAATTAATAATAAATACTTATTTAAATATGGTTTATATATTTAAAATACATTTGATGTAAATATTTTAAATATTTATTTTTACAATTGGTTTATTATAAGTAAATATAGGAAAAAACGTATATATTTAATTATAAAAACATTGTGAAAAATGGAAAAATTTAAACAATATAATATCCATATGAGTATAATACTTGGGAATAAATTTAGGCTCAACCAAAAATAGACAAGAATACCCCCTCAAACAAGACTGGAATTCCATCAAATGTTCAAAAATGAAGGCACCTAGAAAAAAAACTAAGTTTTGAAGGACTTTTAGTTCTTTTCACCTCTAAAAACACTAGATTTGGATTTCCACTATCACCACATTATAGATATTTTTTCATTATTTTATTTGATATGTGGTAGAGCTCAAATGGACACTCGTATTAAAAGTTATGGATTTTTAAAATTGAAGTCGTTTTTTCAACTTATCATAGATATTTTATTGATTTATTGAATTTTTATACCATTTAATTGTTATAAAATGACTTTTACGTAATAATAATTAGCAAATTATTAACTAATATTATTTTTAGATTATTTTATAAGTAATTTTTAACTGAATATATTATATATTGAGAGTAAATAGATATTTAGACATATATTAATTGTATTTATTCAAATATATTATATTTATATTAATATATTTATATTTATATATTTATGTATGGTTTTTAATGATATATAATTTTTTTATGAAATATATATTTTATCAGTGCAAAAACGTTAATAAAAGCCCCCCTTTATCAACACTAAAAAAGTGTTGATAAAGGTGATCTTTATCATCATTAAAAAAAGGATAATAATGGATCGCTTTTTTGAGTGAATTTTTAGCATTTATAATGGTGATGTTTATTAGTTCTTTTAGTTAGCACTCATAAAGAACCCCCTTTATCAATGTTTTTTATGTTGATAATTGGTAGCACTAAATATAATTTGATATTTATTAATGAAAGTAGACTTTCTCATCACTTATTAGCATTGAAAAAATGAACTTCCTCATAGATGTTATTTATATAGGTGATGAAGAGGGATTTTTTTATATTTTTTCAAAAAGAAATTAAGCAAATAAGCCTAGGAAAAAATAATTTTCAAAAATAATCCTAAAATGTATGAAGGGCCTCTATGCAATTGACATTTTTTAACATATGAAAAATGCATTTGGGAATTTAATGACTTTTCCAGAAACTTTGGAAAAATGTGATAAAGTATTTATTTAATTTTTCCAAACCCAAAAAAATATTTAATAAATTACTTAGAGATATGTTTATATATTTAGATTTTTTATTTTTTTTCTTTATTTTGTTTTATTTATGTATTTATATATATACAAATAAATATTACTATTATGATTATTATATATGATTATTAATTTTATAATAAATTTTAAATAATAACATTAATAATAATAATAATAATATTTTATATATTACTAATTTAATTAATATTTTTTAATTATAATATTAACTCCATTATTAGTCACATTAAAAAATATATTATTTACAACATTATTCATATTATCACTATAATAATTACAAATATTTAATAATATAATTAATATTTAAATTAATAACATTTAATACTAATAAAATAATTAATAATACTTCATAAAAATGTAATTAATAATATAATACTTAATAAGAATTGTGCCCATAAAATTTTTAAAGTGTACGGATTTTGTTTCTAAACCATATTGGTTTTGTCATGTAAAACAGTTTTTATTTATTATATTTATGAAATTGTCTTTAATTTAAATTATTTTTTATATTTTTAGTGAGTGTGTCAAATTTCATTTGGATTGTATTTATTCTTTATAAGTTATATTCTTTGAAAGTCACCTACATGAAACCTAATAATGTTTCAAGTAGGTGACTTTAAAATCCTATAAGTTATAAAGTATAATTACAATCCAAAGAAAATTTGAATCAATGACTAAAAATATAAAATATAATTGATAATTAAAATAAATTCAAAAAAATAATTAATGGAAAATAGTATTAATGTTACAATATATTATTGTTTCAAGAAATAACATTTATATTTATAATTTTTTTACATTATTTTTATTTTGATTTTTTTATATTTTTAGTCAATGTTCTAAATTTCATTTATATTTTTTATACTATATTTTATATGTGTATATTTTTTAATGTGTAAATATTACATTTTTAATCAATAATTTTTTGGTAATGAAAATTAATATTGATTTATTATATGGATGAAATTATTTATATTTTAAAAAAATTATGTTTAGGCTATGTTTTATGTTATATATATATATATATATTATTTTTAGTTTATATTAAATAATATTTTAATGTTATATATTTTAAATTTAATAAATTTATCTATGTTTCAAGTATTCTACCTTGAAAACTTATAAAATTTAAACTATAAGTATAATGTGGATGAAATTTATAACATAGTCTGAACAAATAAAAAATATTTGAAAATAAAAATAAATTACTCAATATAAAAGACAGATAATAATATTAATGATATAAAACATTATTATTTATAATCCTTTAATTTAATAGGAAACATGAAAATCAATGAGTACAATCAATGTCTATGATGAGGTTTCATCCCACAATGTGTAATGCGAATGAGATCCCTATATCTAGACTGTCGACCTCCGTGTTGGGGTAAACTGTGATGAGCTAGAGGGGGATCTTCCTTTGGTGCAGAAAACTCAACTTTGAAGGGACCAATCTGTATCTGTGTGATTATTTAGAGGGGGAGGGGTGAATTGGTGATTTATTATTTTCTTATCTTTTCATACTACTAAAACAACCTCAACCTATTATAAAATAGATATTAATTTTCTAAAAACAAGCACACAAGAACAATCTATATCAACAAAAATATTTACAAGGTTCGCAACTAAGTAAGAGTAACAAGCCTTTTTCATGGTTTCAAAATAATCCAATACCACAAAATCCACTAGAAAATAATCATTTTTATGTTTTTACAATAAGATTAGATTATACTTACAATTTATTTTCACTATAATATGACTATAGTGCATGTTATCTCCATATATATAAAACATGTAAGAAATATTTTCATATAACCTATTAGAAACCTTCACCAATAGGATTTAATATGTTATCACTATTCTCATTATACTTATTCACACATACTCTTCTTACAACTACTTATTATTAACATTCTTTCCCAATAATATGAAATATCTTCCTCTATGGTATTTTATATAAAACTTATATCTAATAATTTGTTCATCTAATTTCTCTGTTCAGTCATCCATTTGGTAAACTCTATCTGGTGCCTTCTAAAAATTGATACCACATTCTTTTTCTCTACATTTATGTTCACCTATATATATAGTTTATCTAATCCCACCTGATATGAAACTCTATTTAGAGTCTGACTAATGAAACTTACTAATTTTTGAATACTTCCTTTTTATGCATGTTCATCTTGTCATTTCTACACACCTTTTGTATGATATGAATTGATGAGAAATATTTGTTCGGTAACATATTCCTGATATTTTGTAAAAATGTTTGTCAGATAAACTTTCCATTTCTATAATGGTTCGTCTCACATCAATGTGTATGAAAAATGTACTCTATAGGTTTATATTAACAGTCCATTTATATAATAGTTCTTGAAAGAGAAAAGGTGAGAACTCTAATTTATTTTCCCACTTAATGAAAAAAATCAAAACTGTATTCAGAAAAAATTATCCAGATAATTCATAGAGCATTGTGAATATTCTTAATGCTTATTGAAAACTATAGAATCATCTTCCTTCAAAAAACATCTTTTTAAATCAATAATAATTGGGTTATTCCTACCCTAATATCTGAAACATTGAATGGTTAAATTTTTTTCATCACATTGATATATTATGAGATTCTTTATAAGGAAATTTTAACTAATAAACCATTATACCAATCATTATTTTGGTAAATATTTGTATCAACACTTCCAAATGATGAGACTCCATCTAATTTTTCTTACAAAAAAATTAATTAAAACATCTCATAAGATTTTTCTAGACACTTCCTATATCCAATAACTTGAATGAAAACTCTCTGTATGTTATGTTCTTTTTAGGACCTTTATCTGGTGATTTTTAGACAAAATATCATTTTGATGACTTCAACCAAAAAATACAGTTTTCATTAACTCTCTGACTACCATATGATCATCAAGAAGAAACATTATCTTAAAAACATCATACATGAATAAATGATAGAAACTATATAAAAACTTTATCTGATATACTTAAACTAATTATATTTCAAGATATCATCTAATCCTCTTCATATGATTTGACATCGTCCCATTATATTCCTAAGTATCTTTCCTTTATACTTGAAAAAAATTAAAATATCCATAAAAATTAATAAAAATACAATAAAAAATTCAGAGAACTGAATACATATTTATAAGGTATCCTAAAAAACCCTTACACATCCTTTGAAATAAACCTCTTAGCCAAACCTATGTTTGAAATCTTATATCCAGATAATTCCTCTTAACATCATAATATAAAATTTGTACATACAAATGAATTTCTCTGCCTTTCAACTTAAACTTGGGTTATGAAATTGTTGAATACTCATGAGGTTAGAAACAATAAAAAAATAAATTATTTCTAGATTTATATTCACTGAAAACTCTATTTAATGAACCTTGTAATCAGTATAGGATAAACATCACACATAAAATTTCATCTGATAACCTTAGTCTTATGAAATCATCTAGAAGACAAACTTCTTCATCTGATTTTATTTATTGGGTAGTATAAAAAATTTATCTTATTTATGTTAATGTAATAAAAGAAAAAATTCTTAACATCTTCCATAAAAAATTTGAGCTTCTTCGAAATACCATAAAAAAACTTGGCCCCAACAGATTATCCAATATTCTATCTACGAATCATCATGGGGTGGTGTCATTGGGACGTCAAGATGGGAGCCTGATCCTTCTCCGAATATTAATTTAAATGACCATCCATCTAATAAGGGAACCACAAGGCCTATGAAGTCTCAGTCACAAAAGATGGAGGAATGAGAAATGACTCCTGATACGATATCATATCAACTATTACCAATAAAAACTATAGATATGATGATAATAAAAATTGATCCCATGTGTGATGGTGCACATAAAAAATCACATGAGTCTCATATGATGGAGATATTACTTGTTCATAAGGAATAGGTGAGGCCTCATGTGTATCCTGATGTGGTCTGGTTAATCATCGCTGTGAGTTTTCAAAATTATCAGCAAATGGAGGAGTTCCTTGAGAAGAAAAATCCTCTTCCTAGGAATTAACATCATATATATGAGGTGAATGATCAAGGATACTATCATTTAAAATATTATATGTTGGAATTATATACTATAATGCATTATAGTATGCTTCCTGACTAAAAACCCCACCCCCTCCATATCAGACATGTGGATAATATGTTGTAGTTGAGTATGATGTAATGAGATTCAAATAGAATTATAAATAATTTTCAAAAAAACTAATTTAAAGCTATTACCTCACCAGATATTGAATATCCCTTTTATGTGATGTAATATATATTATATAATTCATTCTATACCATGACTCATACTCTTGCTGCTATGAAAGAAAAAATCACAACATATGTATTCCCTTGATATTAAATGAGGAACGTAAATTATAGATATTTAGATACTATGTATGTTGTTATTGCTATTCGACATCCATACCTCCCATCAACTTTATGGAAAGAAGTGTTTTTGGATGTATGGGTGGTAATATAATATGTTGAACAAATCCAAACTATTTCATTAATTTATGAGGTCAGTTCCAATAAGAAATTTGAAAGTGTATGAGAGGCACTTCAATAATGGTATCATCAATACCAGTAGTTAAGTATACATAAATCAAGTATAATATATCCCAGTATGGATTACATGAAATATGAAATGACATGTAACAAATTTTAAAATATTTTTTAACTAATTTTAAAAAAAATATTATATTATGAAATTTATTAGTCAACAGAAGAATATATATACATACATCAATGGGTAGTAGGTTTTCCTATATGAGATGGTTTGTACCCAAAATATGCATTGATATTATTAAAAAATAGTGTGTTTGACACCATATATAATGTAAAACATAGAAATTATTAGGTAATAAGAAATTAACTATAATAACTCAAATTATCTTTAGAAAAAATAATGATGAGTGATCATACCAGCATCCACCTGGAGTTTCATGCAAAACATCCATATATAACTTATGACCAGTAATAATTTGGGATATGAGAGAAATGTACCCCCATTCCCAAATCTAAATTATTATGATTCATACCCCTAGATCATTTTAATAAAATTAGCATACTATGCATAATGCTTTGTATGTGTTTTCCAAGCATGTAGATGCCAAACTGTATCTCCCAATCAGATAAAAGTCATCAATAAGACCCAAATACATCATTTTGACATGTTGACATGTACCTATCATGGGTTGTGACAAAAAAAATTATTTCCTATGTTATAATTTATTATTGTTCTCAACCAAGGTTTTCTCTAGAGATGAATGAAAAAAATAAATATTTCAACATTAATTAGAGGGAAAATGGGTTTTTTTTAATTGTTTGATTTTGAAAACAAAAAAAATCAATGAAACAAAAGAAAAAAAGTAAGAAAAAGATTTAACTTTTTTTGGAAAATATAGTGATTGAAAATAGTGATAGGATCTGGGTGATCAGGTCAGGCCCAGTTTTCCAAATTTTAATGCTAACCTATTTCTAGTTTATCCAATCCTCTACCACTAAACCGTCTAATGTGAGATTTCTTGATCGCTTCCTTTCACTTAGTGAAATTGTGACAATGAGAGTGAAACTTACCAAAATATTATCCTGATCCACTCTACATTATATGTTTGAGAGAATTTCAGTGAATACCCTCAATTGACTTAGGAAATACCTGATTAGTTCTTGATTATCCCAAACAATCAAGAATATCCATTACCTCTCCCACATGTACTAATGATTGATGTGTACTTAACCACTAATCTCTGGTATATTCTATCACATATAAACTAGAACCTAATAGATATAGAAGATGATCATTAACCAATGAAATATCAATAATGTAATCTAAAACCAAATATGATCGTACTTTATAATAAAAACAACAATTATAAATTGAAATCAACTCCATAGAAGAAGAAAATATATTTTATTGAATGAAGAATAAGAATTCCAACATTAAAAAAGGAAAAAAAAACCCTTCCCCAGTCACTCATAATTTTACCAATCCATTTTTAGGATAAAAAAATAATGGGGAAGAATAAGTCATTACAAAACTGAGAAGAAGAAAATATGAAAAAAGAACATTAAATTTTTCATCCAGAATCTGTCTACCATAAGTTTTATCTTGTTCTACCCATAAGAATATTGAAAATCGCTAAGCTGTCTTTTTAAAAGTTATTTTAAATTTATTTTTCTAGATATACTAAAAATTTAAATTATTTTTGACGTGTTTATAAAATTTTATTCACTGATTATTCAAGAATACTTTTTCTTTCTGAAGATACCCTTAATCATCCTTCTATTTAGCATGATTCATTAATGCCTTAATGTAAAATTTTATCCATGAAATTTAATTTATAAATGAAACGTTGAGTCCAATTTATTTTATAGAAGGAATATTATCATTCATTGGAATGTATGATTAGTTATTCCTCATTTAATGAGGTTGTATTAATTCTGATGGAGATAAATATTTTCCATCTCTATGGATTTTTTTGGGAATGTTGAGGTTTAAATGAGCTATAGGACCAGAATAATATGTTGAAGGCCTTAAAAAATTAAATCATAAAAAAGAATAACCCCATTTGTATAAAAATTAAAAAATTTATGCTCAAAATAAAAAAGTTATAATAATATATTAAAATTTTAGAATTAGTAAAATTTCACATTTTAGCACAAAATTTACCAAAAATCCAAAAATGATGAAAATTAGATCAAATTATTAATTTTCTAAGGATTAAATCATTATAAAACATATGAAGAATAATTAAAATATTATCTTTATCAATTATACCACACTTATCACTTGGAAACCTGGAAAATTAAGCATCAAAATCAATTCAAAACAAATTTAAAAAACATAGCCATGAGATTTACGAAATTGACTATAAGAAATAAAAGATATCACACCTCCAAAAACACATTTTTAAAGTTATCTTTTCAGATAATTCAATATATTTCCACTGCATTTCTCCTCCCATTCATATAAGACTCATAACTTATATTAATTTTCACTCATCTCAGAAATTTCAATTTTAAACAAGTCTTTTCTCATCCAAAACCATGAAAGAGTCACCATAGGCTTTATAAATTTCTATATCTACACTTGATGTGAGTCATGGACATGTGTTTGTAATGAATAATTTTTAGGGTTTTTCAGGGTCTTTTTGTTGGTAGAATTTATATTTAAAAATTCTGGGGATGAATACGGAGGGTTGGGCCTTTTTTGAAGAAAAATTAAAAGATTCTAATTTTCACTCAAGTATGGTCTCCTCCTCATTCCCATTAGTTGAAATTAAGATCTCAGAATATTTCAAAATATCTTTTATATCCCACACCATCAATATTTTAGCTAAAAAATTTGATTTATCTTCACCTATTTTTCTTGAAACCTCTAGATATGCCAAACATTCTTTCCCCTTTGGAACTTCCAGAAAAGAACAACATATTTTATCATGAAATCTCCAAAAAGTCACAAATTTAGATAAAATAAATTATTAAGTTGAAAAATAATATCATTAAAAATTTATTTTCCACCCAATGTATTTCCAAATGAGGTAGCACTATAAATTATAGCATCCCAATACACTTGTGTTCATCTATATTATACAATTTCACTTCAAGGGAATGTTGGATAGGTAAATATTTCTTATAATGTGTCTAAATTTAAAATATTTCCATGGTTTACAAGGGATAAAAAGATAAAATGTACAAGGAAGGACAAAATAAAAAATATTCTTTTGAAAAGGGTCTTTAAAACCAACTAAATTCCCCAATCATTTAAAACACAAGTACCAAAAACACTCATTTTTTGATAGGGATAAATCAAATTCTAGTGAAATAATGAATTTTTTGGTTCTATAAATAAACGAGTTGAATGTAAATAATATAAAAAATTGTTTTGAAGCATCATGAAATTTTTTTTAAAAATATAAAGACAGTGATATGTGGAATGAGATTCAAAAATTAGTTTATTTTTATGATATTACCAAATATTTAAACATGAAACAAATTCATTTTAAACATTCATTTATGATAGATTTCATAGATTAAATTATTTCACTCATTTAAATGGTTTTATAAAATGAAAAGGATAGTAATTTGAGAACACAAGTTTCAAAAGCACACAAAAATTGAAGAAGAAACTCAAAAAAAAATTGAATAAGATTCATTTTTTAAAAAAAGGTATTTTTTTAAATCTTAAACTATGAAGGTTGCCTCACCCATAAATAAATAATGCAGTTTCCTCAATGAATTCAAGTGGATTTAATATGTAATAATATTTTTAATTTAATCGTAATAATCAATAAAGTGTTAAGGAGAGGTACAACCTGACTTATTGGTAGTTCAACAATGGCTTAATCTCCTAAGTAATTCTCACTGAAAATATAAAAGAAAAATAATAAAATATAATATAATAAATTTATTAGAATAAAATAAAATATAAATAGAATGATAAAGGAAGTTAAAATAAGGATAGATCTTTGTCTAAACCCCTAATTGGGCCATGGGTTTTGACTACCTCTAGATTAAAAGTTTCAGTTTGTTATCCTAATATGATGGTGGGTAGAGTTTTATTGAGATGAACCACCAACAATTATTCATTCCAACATCCAATTATTCTCCTCTATTAATGAATCTATAGATATAATATAGAAAATATATCCCCATGACAATAATATAAAATATGAATGGTAGGGATATGAAAAATAATGAGTCTTCCTCTTTCTTGTTTTTCTAATTTCATAACCTCCTCTTCCCCTACTACAAAACTGGGTTTATCTAGCTCTTGGGCTTTAACAAATCTAGCTAAAATCACTATTAAAGACCCAATTTGCGAGTTCTATAAAAATCACTCTTAAATGGGTTCCTTAATAATTATTTTTTAGTGATTTTGAAGGGGGGTCTTTAATAGTGCTCAAAAGCACTCTTAAAGGGGGACCTTTATCAACGCTTGTAAAAAAGTGCTAATATAGGCAATCCCTTTATCATCACTAGTAAAAAATCATAGGTAAAAGTGGGTACTTTATCATTGCTAGTAAAAAATAATTTATAAAGGGTATATTTTAAAAAAAATTAAAAATATTTTAAAATATAAATATATTTATATTGATTTAAATATAATATATATATTTTAAATATGTTTTATATAAGTATAAATAAGAATTTACACATATTATATAATATATTTAGAAAAAATTAATTATAAAATAATTAAAAAAACATTTTTAATTAATAATTTTCTAATTATTATCAAGTAATAGTCATTTAATATAAATTTGAAGATAAAAAAATCAAAAAAATTAATAAAGAAATAAATAAGTTGAAAACAAAACTCAAACATCAAATGACCATAAATTTTTATCTGAGTGTCTAATTGGCCTCTAACACATATTAAATCAAATTTCATAACGTTCTATACACCCTAATGATCGGGGGGACCAAGATACATTTTTATAGTCTAAAAAGGCCCATAAGGCCCCTAAAACAGATATTTTAGTCAAGATAATCTGAATTTTTTAACATTCGATGGAATTTTAACCTCATTTAAGGGGGTATTTTGATTTTTTTTCTATGGGGGATGAATTTATTTAATAGGAAAATTGGTCTATTGGTCTCCTCTAAATGTGGGTTACGAATTCAATTTTGATTGTTCTTGTATTTTGGGGATTATGCGTGGTAGAGGGGTGATCCAGCATTATAAAGGGAGTGTTCTTCTTGATTTAACCACCTATTATAGTTAGGGGAACTCCATTTAGGTATAGGCAAAAGAAATTTTCATAGGTCTTAAATTGTGTTCCCAAAAACATTTTAATCTTGAGCAAGTTGAATATGATTCAATGATTATTCATGACTCTATGCATGGTAATATTCCCACTCCTTAGTCAATTGCCTATATAATAAGAAAATGTTAGGGCAACATCAACAAAAACACTAAGGTTGTTTATATATATCATGAGGGAAATAAAGTGCCAGATAATCATGCTTCGATGGTGGTGACAGACCAAGGGAGCAACATTACTTGTTTTTTCCAACATTCTTCAACTAAAACCATAGGGGGTAGAACTGATCAAAGGAGATCAACTCGTTCTTCATTATTTTATGCCTCCTTAGGCTTGTATTTTTTGGCCTTTCCCATGGTCTTGTTTTGTTATGGGATTTTTTCAAATAATAATAATATGCAATGTGGAATGAGTGATATTATGGTTTTGAAATTTTATTGTTTTTCACAATGTAGTTTTATTTATAATTAATTATTTGTATATTTTTCTTATATTTACTTATAATAAATCACTTTTATATATACATATATCTACATATTTATGTAAAAATATATTTTTAAATATATAAAATAAATATTTATTATTAATTTTATTTAAATTAAAAAAGAATCCATTTTATTTACCTTATAAAAATACTATAATATGTATATATAATTTTTATATATACATATGTGTGTATTAATAAACATATATATAATATAATATATATAAATGAATATTAATATATAATATATTTAAATAAATATATTTTTATATATATATATCACACATTTTAAATATATACAAATAAATATAAAAGTCGTAAAATATACAACAAAACACGCATAACATGGTGGTAAAGAGCATCCAGTTGCATAAACGAGGTCCCAAGATCAAATATAGATTTAAGCAGGTATTTAGGCTAGACTTCTAGCACTGTGTAATGGGTGTGGGGTTCTTTATGGTGGATGGGTAGTTAAATACAATGATAAATGGGTCTATAAGAGCTATAAAAGAGGTGTTTGGGGTGCGTGAAAAATTAATTATTTTTTTCAAAATTTTTAATAGCACTTTTTTATCTCTTTTTAAATATGACCTTAACAGTGCTAAATAATTTTTTGTTAAATTAACCCTTTAATTGTACTAAAAAACACTGATAAATGTTTCCTTTATCGCTACTTTTGTATCACTTTTAAAGGGTGATTTTAATAACGCCTTTTTAGTGTTATTAAAGGTGGGATATTAACATCGCTTGAAATATCTGTGCTTTTAAAGCACTGATAAAACCCTTTTACTAGCACTATTGGATGCCCAATTTGTTGTAGTGTACATTATATAGTTATTTTATTATGTATTCGTAATGAATGGAATAATCAAAGGGAAAGTGAGAATGTGATTTTATTTAAACAAAATTAAAATAGAAGAATAAATATTAATTTATTCCATTCCAATATAGGCATCTTGTGTCTCAGTTTCATCTAGAAAATACACTTTAATATCCTCTTCTACTCCCCCTAATAAATATTTAACATGTTTAGGGGGATCCAAACATTCCTCATAAGCTGCATCTTCTTAATCATCATCTTCTTATAAGTCAAAACATAAGTTGGGCCAATCTGAAAATTTCATGAAAGGGGAGGTGATAATAAATACAGTTTCAATGAAATTCGAATATAATGAGTTTAAGAAAACATCATATCCCTTAATTATCTCAACATAAATTTCTTCTCCAATCGAAATTTCTTAATCATGTAGAGTGGAAATAGATGGATGTTGGTAGTTAGAATCCTCTATTTCAACGATCAGTGGAGAATTATCTTCCACCACTAGTTCTAATTTTGGTTCAAGTTGAGGTACCTTATCTTATGGTATTTACACCTTGTAATTAAATACATGATAATAATTTTTGACTTGATTAATCATGTATATCATTTCTTGATGTGAGTGACCTGTGACATGGATATTTAGCATTTTCTTAACCAAAATAGTCAGTTCTTCCACCCTTTATTAGAGGGATTCTTCATAATTATGAACCATTTTTTCCTTAACCTATGAGTAATCAATACAAGTAGAATAATTGAAGTTTTAATACATCATGTAAAAGTTTTTTTATGTTTTTTATGTAATATAAAAAAATTATTTATGGAATTTTAGAATTAGATAGTTGGAAATGCCTCCCCCATAATGGTGCCGTGTTTTCAAACATCTCTATCATGGGGTGTGTAAAAAATTATTTCTTAAGATAAAATGTATTATAGTGGTCATAATAGGTTTTCTATAGAGAGAACCAAAAAATAATCAAACTATCACCTTTAATTATAGAAACAATTAGTTGTTTTTGAAATTGTTTGATCTTGAAACAAAACTGAAGAAAAAAACAAAAGAAAACAATTAAGAAAAAAATTGAAAAAAAATTGGCAAAGAAAGTGATTGAGAATAGTTATATAATCTATGTGATAATGTTGGGTTCATTTTTTCAATTTTAATGATATCCTAGTTCCAATTTATCCAATCCTCTTCTTTTAAGATGATTAAAGTGAGATTTCTAGATCTCTTCCTCTCACTCCCATGGTCAAATGGTGATGGTGAGAGTAAAAATCTTCAAAATCATCAAATGGTCTACTAACTTCCCATGTTTGATATAATTATAGCGAAAAAAATCAATTAACTTAGGCAATACCCAATGAGGTCTTTTTTATCCCAAACAATCCCTAATATCCACTTCCCCTCCGACATGTAATGATGATCACCAAGTACTTCACCACTAAGACATAGTCAATTCCATCATATATAAACAAGAACCTATAGGAGGGAAAAAATTACCATTAACCAAAGAAATATCAACACTATAATCTAAAACCAAATATGATCATACTTGATAATAAAAACTATTATTATAAATTGAAATAAACTTTGCAGAAGAGAGAAATAGTTCTTTTTCAATAAATTATAAAAACTCAAGCTTCAAAAAAGGTATAAACTCCCCTTATCAATTAACTAATATGTTTACCACATCATGTGAAGGGAAAACAAGAATAATTTAGATGAATAAGTCATTACAAAACTAAGAATAAGAAAATAAAGAAACACAAGAATATACCATTTCTTCTACAGAATCCATCTACCAAAAGTTTTACCTTGTTCTAACTAAAAGAAGGTATAAAAAATAATGGTTCATTATTAATGTTTGTTATAAATAAATTTCATTGTTCATCCTCAAAATTTCAATTCTTTTCTACAAATGTAGAAAGTGTTATTCACTAATTACTCAAGACTTTTTTTCTTTCCAAAGAGACCCTTCATATTCCTCTACATTGGAGTATTTTATGGATACATTAATGAGTTAATTTATTTATAAAATTTAATTTTTTAATGATCCTTATTTTCATGTTTTGTTAAAAGATAAAATAATCTCATTTATAGGCCTTTGGGTTGATTTATGCATTATTTACTGTGGTAGGTTCCATTCTCCTGACCATAAATATTTTCCATCGTTATTAATTTTTTGAGTCTATTTTGTTTAGAATATGATCTAGGTCTATAAGAATAAGTTGAATCCCCTAAAAATGAATAATAAAAAATAATCACTCCATTTGGTTCATATTTAAAAATTTATTCTTGAAATACCTAAGTGATAAAATATATTAAAAGTCAATAATTAAGTAATTTTCACATTTTAGGCCAAAATTCACCAATAATCAAAAAATTATTCAAATTGACTCAAATTTTTAAATTTTAAGGGATTAAATTGTTGAAATACATATGAAAAATAATTAAAATATTATCTCAATCACATAAATACCAAAGTGACCAGCACAAACTATCCCTCTAATAAGATGCAAGATGTATTCCTGGGTGTGATGCATGATAGTATACTCATTAGCATCAACAAGTAAATGTGTAAAGTTCATTTTCATCCATATCATATAAATATAACCACCAACTATATTATTATCATACCCAAAAATTTATATGGATATAAATCATTGTACGATCTCAGGATAGTCTCTATCGGTGGGTCCTATAACTACATCACCTTGGATATAGAGACTAAGAATAACTTGTACATCTTATAGGGTGATGGTCATATCTCTATCATGAAAATAGAATGTGTAAGTATCAGTTATCCATATCTAAAAGAGGTAATAAAGTAGGTGATTATCAAAAAAATGTAAAATATGATACAACGATTCCATATTATGCAATATATTGTGGGCATGGTACAATAGCATCTAGAGGCGGAATGTGATGATAATAGTGTTCCATATGAACCCAAATCCATTGAACCACACAATCTGCAATCCCCTCATGTGAAACATTCATACAATTAATAATTATTAGAGTAATATACTCTATATCTACTCAAAAAAATGAAATAAGTATCAACTAAGTGTACAATTTAAATACAATCTTATGGTTAGTAGAATGTTAAGATTGATGGAATGTTGGATATAAAAATTATTCTAACAGCCTTTGATCATTATATAGTTGATAGGATATATTTATATTTTTTCATTAAAGAGTTTATTTTATATAATTGAATCTTAATTATCATTGAAAACCTAGTTTGATTATATTCCACTGATCTTATTCCTAAGTCCTTTTAAAAACTTTACATGTTTACATATATTATCAATTTTATTAGAATTAGAATATTCTAAACAATCACTGTAGTTGATTGTGTATTTTTAAAAGGTTAGTTTTCAAATTAATATGTAATATATTTTTAGAAATTTAATTTTCAATCACTAAAACTTCTAATAAAAAACCCAAAAGGATAACCTAAGGTCTGACCATAATCCTATTTTTAACGAATTTGGACATAGCATTATTTTCAGGCAATACATCATCATGTCTGAGAATGATAACTCATCCCAGCAATGTTAGGACATCAATAAAAATTATTAAATCCGCTAAGAAATATGTTGTATACTAGAAATCGTACTTGTTCTTCAGACCAATCTATCTCATTTTTAAGTCATACTAGAATTTGGTCTCCCTCATGGTCACAACCTATTTATGTTAGGTATCAATATGTGATGATCTTTAGGTTTTTAAAAATATAAAAACTCCCCAATAGTTGTCCATGGTGCACTATAATAGTTAAAAATGTTGTTGATCTAATACACTAGTTAAAAAAATAATTACTATGATATGTTCATATAATCACATGTCGTAATAGTGTGGGCGCATGGAATCCCCAATGCTTGGATGTTTCTATATTAAAAAATCCTCATGTCTAGTAATACCACCAACACTCGACCAAGACTACCTATGATTTGGTCTGAAAACTCTATCGCTTTGAATCATGTTTCTTCCCATTTTAAAATAAAAACCCAATAAGAAGAAGATTCATTAATTTTCATATCAATCTCTCACTAAAATAGTCATTTTTAATACAACCCCTAATGAATCCCATCATAGAATGTATTCCTATTTCTATGAATTACTTTACATAGTGATAAAATGTATCATAAACTAAACTAGTTATAGGTAACTCAAGAATCACCTTGAATATGCCATTGATGTCCCCCACTATGTTTGGGGTCACGTGTCTGTACATATTCCCCCATATAGTATTACAATGTTACTTTCTCTTTTAGAATTTTGGCCATGAAATTATACACTCCTTGATTATCCCTATGAATTATTTACAACCGCTACTCAAACCTACAATAATTTGAATCATATGATACATGAAATTGATCATATTATATATAAATTATTTTTAATATCAGGATGGATTTTTAAAGAAAATAATAAATTGTTCATATACCATGATTTTTTATAGCCTTGTTCATAGTTTCATTGTGAAAAGTATTTTACACATTATTGGAAATGTGTATGATACAGTATGATATTAATGTTGTGATCTATATGTAATAGGATAAAAAATAATTTCCCCATTGATTTCCTGATGATGATAAGATATCAAACATACACCCTAAATATGGCTGAAATGGTTTCAAATATATTCCAAAAAACTCCAAGATTCATAATTTTCTTTCTCCACTGTGGAAAATTTTGGTGGCAGATGTGTATGAATAAAATTTTTGGTTACCAAATTCATAAATATTCCCATTTAATTTCCATATATACATATTATATCAATATACATAATTTTTTCCAAAAATAAAATGTGTAAATACATGGAATTAATGCCCAGAACAACCGATGAAATTTTACAAAAGAAGGATTGAGTCAGTTATCTTTAGACAAATTTTTTTTTCATATCGAGGTGGAAGAAAAGTTGGTTATTTTTCTTTAGTATTGAAAAAAATTATGAAAAAACCTGATAAGAGTCATCCCAATCACCATACACCTTGACAATTTCCTTCTACTTCCCCATCTATTCCTTTCCATAGAAAATATTGTAATTGAAATTTGTTTGTATCCTCTCCTGCAAAAGGGATACAAGAACATCTTGGAAGGTCCTAATCATATCAATAATAATATAATATTCAAAATAATAATCCAATTATATAAGATCTTGTGTCATATTTTTCTAAATTTTAGTATGAGATGCCTCAATCCTAGAAATTTTCAACTCTCAAATAAGAATTTTAGGAATCACCCTCAAGAAAAATATATGATCATCATATTATTTTTTACAATATATGATGTATTTTGTTCTATTTAACTCCTAAACTAAATATATATTGTTTATCTAAAATATTTAATCATTTAAATATATTTTTCATGTCATATTTTCTTGAAAAATCTCTTCCAACAGATAATGTTTTGTCTATTTGACTAAATATATCCTCTATAACTATAGGAAAATCAGTTTTAGGTGTGATAGAATTCCAATAAAATTCAGGAAAAATGTCATAGCTTCCAACCAAGATACGAAGATTAGTGGATGATTTATTTTGCATCAAAGATGATGTACAACTATTTCATTTCTAGAAACTTCTTCCCAAAATTATCTAGATTTCTCCTCCTCATCACTATTATCTGCATCTATTCCATCATTAGATTCTTCCTCATCATAAAAATTCTCTTGCATCATATATGGGTGATCAGTTTGATTATTTTATTACAAATTATATGAGAGAGTTAAATATTCTTAGTATGTACTTTATTTGATGGATCTTATATACCTATGTCATCATACAATAGCAGGCTGTTGTTGGATATTAGTAACATCTATATGTAACTCCATTAAAGAATTATTATACCATTAGATAAATAATGTTTTTGTTTGTAACCAGTCCTCACCGTCAGTCATTGGATAATGTAGATTACAAAACCTATCATAAAATTGAAAATTTATAAGATAATAGAATGAATCTCTTTATATGGTCCCAAATTTAATCAATAATTAATTCTTTCTGGATGTTCTCTTAGGATAAAAAAATTAGTTATCCTAACCATTCAAGTTGGTAGTTCAATATATAAATCTCCTTAATCAATTTGAATAAATTCCTCATAGTAGTAAACACATGTAAACATGATTTTCTAAAAATGGTTTTGTATCATGACTAAAACAGTGTAAATAATATTCACAATGAGAAATAATAATGTATTTTTTATTGTGAAATAACGGTATAAAGTTCTTTCATGGTAAAAGAACATAATTAGAAGGTCAATAGTTTATTAAGTGAATGTGAATCATCCAAAGTAGATTGCATAGGTGTGTCTAACAATGTGTGTAGTAAGGCCTCTTTATTATGAACCAAGTTGAAATTTATTTAATACCCAATACATCATTTTCAAGGTTATTTTCCCCAGATATAACCATTCTAGACCCAGTATCCACTTGTAGTATCTAATGACTTATTTCATTCCTCAGATAACCACACAATATTTACATTACCAAAATTTTAGTATGTTTTATTATATCTTCAATGATGTAACTAATGTTTTTTAGTCAAAATTTTAATATTACTACAGGTATATTAATATATTAATTAAATATAATGTTAATCATCTAAAGAAAATATCCTAGGAGTGTCAAACTAGATGTGTAAATAGGTCTCTTTTTTATACAACAGGTGATGATTTAATTAATACCCAATCCTCCTTTTTCAATATTATTACCCCTATGGACAAATGTTCCTAATACTTAATCCACTTAAAGTTTCTATATAAGGATTTCATTACTCATATAACCACACAATATTTCATTAATAATTCATTAATTAATAATTATCAAGTATTTACATAATATTTAATTATTGGTTAATTATTTGCTACTTAATATTTAATTATTAATTAATTATTAGTCAATCATTAGTTGATATTAGTTAATAATAATTTAATCATTATTTTATCCTAATTAAATCATTATCTAATCATTATTTAATCATAATTTAATCCTTATCCAATAATTTGTTAGTCATTACTTGATCATTTGTTAAGAATTAGTTAATCATTATTCAATCATTCCTTAATAATTTTTTTACCATTCAGTAGTCACTCATTAATCATTATTTAACCATTCAATAACAATTCTTTAATTAAAAGTTATTATGTATTTAACTAATAGTTATTTATTATCTACATAGTAGTTAATTATTAGTTTATTATTAGTTAAAATTTAGTTTATCATTGGTCAATCATTTGTTATTCATTATTTGATCCAAATTTAGTCCTAGGTTAATCTTAATTTAACAATTATCTAATCATTGTATAATCTTAATTTAATCTTTAGTTAATCACTATATAATCATTAATTAAGAATTAGTTAATCATTACTTAATCTTTCATTAATCACTCATTAATAATTTTTTAACCACTAATTGATCATATGTTAACTAATAATTACTATGTAGTTAATTAATAGTTACTTATTATCCAATTAATAGTTAATTAACAATTAATTATTATTTAATCATTAGTTCACCCTTAGTTAATCATTATTTGATCATAAGTTAATCCAATTTTAATCTTATGTTTATTATCACAAACCATCTCAGATACCCTGGTGCCCTAATACCTAAGCCAACATTGAGATGGCTTTAAGGGATTTTTATTCCTTATTGGTTGGAAACTAGTACCTGGCATCATACAAGAGTAAATAAGGAATTGTTTTTTCCAAAAAACAGTAGAGATAAACAATACAAAAAGTATGCTCAACCCTCCAAAGGGGGAATGTCATATAATCATACATGTAAAATAGTACCTATGTAGTACATCATCAATAGAAATAATATCATCCAAGATAAAATGCATTAACCTCCATCAATTCAGGTGCTAAGGATCATGAACATCCCCTACCTCCTAGTGGTGCATTTCCTTTTCTCGGAATTGTCATAAGAAAATCTACAAACACACAAAGGAAAAGGTAGGGTGGGAGCAATAAATATCAGTAGGGTCTCACAGAGTGTTCTATAATCAATACCATAACAACTAAACCAATTAGAATTTCTATTTAAACAAAACAAGGTATAGAATATATAACATCCCATTACCAGCTTTTAGGAATTTTTGAACCTTCGTTTCGATTACCCTTTGTGTGGATCATAGTCTGGGTTTTTTCTAGAGGAGTACAATTATTCTTTGAAGGTTTATGGTCCCCATCATGGTTGGAGAATGGTTATTGAAAATTCTAAAGCCTTTCCCAAGAAACTGTGCACTTTTTTTTGGATATCCAAAGAGGGCGCCTGGTTGGTGCATGGTTTTTCAAAAATTACAACCAAACTATGCAACATATTCTAGTAGTACATGTGGGGGCACATGGTTAATACATGTTTTTTCAAACCATTCCTCCCTTCTACTGGGTCTATTTGGGGTGCCCTTTTGGGAACACATCTAGTACAAACTGTGCTTCTTACCCAAAACACCTCCTGATTAAACCTAATTTGATCCTTTGGTTTTGGGGGGCCCTATAGAGGTGTTTTTCATAGTAAAATAGTATTTTCATACATATATATTAAATATTTTAGATGAATATTCTCTACATTACACAGACAAACACCTGTGGATAATAATTGTTTAGTTTCTTTTGATACTAAACACGAAATCTTTTTATTTCTTGAAATATATTCAACATCCCTCAGAAATATCATCCCACATATAACTATTATTAGGAATATTATACATAAAATATTTATCCATAACTCAGGGAAAGGAAACATAAGAAAGGGTGATATCAGACAACTATAATAGAAAATAAGGGATATAGTAAGCATAACATGGCTATAAGGGTATGAGAACATTAGTATAACATATGAAAAATATACCATATATATAAAATATCATAATCTAGAGTCATGGAATAAATATTAGTAGTTTATAAAACAATAATCATAAGGAAATCAAATAATATGATCCATTAGAGAATAAAATTATCATAAGAAATAGATTTGTGGTATACACGTAAGAATTGAAAATCATTTCCATAGTAGTCAAGGATCACTACCAAGACTATAATAGTGGAATGGGTTCACTCCCCAAACCACCATAGTAGTAATGGTTCACTCCCAACCCCATCATAGTAGACAAAGTCCCTTACTGAACTGAGTTCACTCCCTATTCCAATATTTTCTATATCTTGAGATATAAATTAGTAACCAATGCATTGGAGGAATATATAGGTCCCATTGATATTGGTTATAATATAAGCACCATCTTTAGTTATAACATAACCATTGTCCTTGGTTATAATGCATCCAATAATAAACAATGAAAACCATTCATATCTATTTTGCAAGAATATAAAAAATTCATTTAATAATAACCCATGAAATGAAATGGGTTTCATAAACATTTCATCGTATCATAACCTGTCGAAAAGAAACATGTTTCATAATCATTTCATAATTTTATCATAGTATAACATGAGAAAAGAAGCAGGTTTCATTATAATTTTATCATTGTATAACCCATGGAAGATAAATTGGTTTCATAAACATAGTTTCATCATAAACATAATCCATCCATAGGAATAATAATAATGGTATCCTTGGATCTTATCCCTAGTAACACATAATTAGATTCAAAGGATTTCATCTTAGATGGAAAATGATTTTGAAATATCACATTGAACATTTGTTGAGGAAAATAACTTTTATTTTAAAATAATATTTTAAAACTAAAAAATAATAAAATATTTTGGAAATCATTATTTCTGAATATATCCTTGAAAACTTATAAATTAAGATTTAGAAATAATTTAAAACGTTTTTTGAGGAAAATATCCATTAAAATTTGAATTTTTTAAACATAAAATGCTTTAAAAATCATTTTCTTTGAAAATAATATCATAAAATTAGAAATTAATATTCATAAGATTTAATGTTCATGATGGCATAAATTACATTCATGTAATACATGTTAAAAAAAATATTTCTTTAACATTTGTGTTAAAAGTAAAATGGGGCTTGTTTGGAAAACAACATAAATAATCCTTTCAAAAAAATTATAAAAAGTTAAACATTATTAATAGTTTATTTAATAAATCCTTTGGATAAATTTAAAAATATTTTTGGAAAAAAATTTATAGTACATGGTTTTAAAAGAAAATAGGGTTTCGACTGTAGTGAGAATTAAGGATGATTTTTCATAAAAATATTATTTTAAATTCTTAAATACATTAAGAGAGTAAAATGAAGGGAAACATTGTATTATAATTAAATTAAAATAGGATAAATAAATAATGAGTTTCTTGAGTGATTTATCATAATATTTTATCTTTGGAAACATAATCATAAAAAATCCCGATAAATGATGAGATTGTAACATAAAATATTTACCACTTTAGTAACATTCGATTGTAAGCCCCATGAAGGAATAGTATTAAATTTAATTTTGAATATAATGAGATAAATAAATTAATAACATAAAATTTAAAAGTGTTTAAATAAAAATCTCATAAAATAAGGTTGGTTTATAACATACCATTTGTCTCAAAGAATGCAAATTGAGACAAAAATCCTTTGCTGCTTTGGTAACGTTTAAATAGTATAACCCATGAAAGAGATATCCTAAAATGGATATGTAAATGAAAATAAATTTCATTATAATAATATTAAAATATATTCATGGTTAGTATATACACCACATAAGGGAAATTGGTGGGGCATATGGCATGTGTCTTAGAGAAGTAAAAAGTGAGATAGAAATCCCTTACCTTAAGTCTTGACTTCCAACGTACACACTCAAAACTCTTGTATAATAAATATAATTTTATTATAAATATATTAAAGAACAATAATTATATATACCACACCATATTTTATTTACTTATTACCTTTTCTTACCCGTATATTAATAATCTTATATTAAATTCGTGCTTCAGGTAATAACTGATTTTTTAATGTTTGTTTTGATTTTTTTATTTTTTTAATCATACTATAATTGTGGTTTAATTATGTCATGAATGTTAAAAATTATATAAATATAAGATAAACTATGTGTATATGTATTGAGATTATTCCATAAAAGTAATATATATAAAATCAAATACACCAATCATTGTAACGGTAGGTCGTACAAACGCATGAACACTATTTCCATTTTCTTAATGGATTGAAAGTAATAATTGAAAATAATATATTAACATTAAATAATCATTTTTATGTCATATATATAACATCATTTTAGTAAAACCATCTTTATTATCTTCCATGTATGTCATGAATGAATCACATCGCTTCACGAGATGGTTGTCTGCCATACACATGAGCGATGTTATCATATTCCCACATAATGGAATATAAGAAGGAATATATGGTTTAATAATTAAATAATTATAACAAAATCATAAATATAATATATAAAAATTTAATTTATCAATATATTTTATCGTGAGAGGTGGTAGTGGAAAAACTAATGACATTGGTTCATGAGGTAGTAGCCCACCATACACACGAATGATGATTTTGTGACCCATTTGATGGAAGTGGAGATGGTTGTAGATCATGAACATATAATAAAAAAATATAAGTATATTTAATATATTGAGGTTATTATATCCTAATTTTTTAATAATAATTTAAGGATGTGGAGGAATAAATAAAAAAATGTTCGTGGAATAACGGGGTCACTTCTTCAGGTAACCACCTTAGGTTTGCACCAAAATCCTTCCTAGGTTAGATTTATGCCAAAAATAAGGATTATATGATGATATTAGGGTATTAAGTAATGTGTTTGGGATGTTATTGGCCAAATTTTGTTTTTTTAAGTGTGAACAGGAGAGGATAGGAGTGACCTTTTATAAGTGAGGTGAGAGGCATGCTTGTAATTTTTGAAAAATAGGTATACCCACGTTTTTCACATGAAAAATGGTTCAAAATGGACCATTATCAATAATAGAAAATATTATTTCTATATATGTTCATATAATGTGTTTTGGAAAAGTTTTTGATTATTTTTAACACTTAGGTTTTTAGTTTAACCCCCAATAAAACAATTTTTTCCTTAACCGTGGTAAATAATTTTTACTTTTTTTACAATTCATTATGGTAAAAAATTAAGTTTTAATTATTATATAATATAATTTATTATTATTCAAAATATTAAATACATTTTCCAAATTTAACTCACATAAGTGTAAAATTTTAATTTAAAATTAAACTCACATATGCGATGAGAAAATGGGTTTTCAAAGAGAAAATTTTCATATATAAAGAATGTTTTAATATCAAATTTCTATATGAAATTGATTAAAATGAAATAAATTTGATTACTATATATATTTACCTAAATTTACATTTAAAACCTTATTATAATTATTTGGATTTTTTAAAATGATATAAAAGAAAAGAAAATTGTTAATAAAAACCAGTATTTTTCACTATTCATAAAAAAAATTATCTTTCAAGAAAATTCTGAAAAATTCACTACAAGATAATATTAACATGATATTTTAAAAAATGAAATTTAATTTTTTCAAATAATTTTTCTAAAATTGCAATAAATTTATTTTAATATGAGTGTGAAAAATTTGAAAAACTATTTTTTGTTAAATGCAGTTTTAAGCATAAAATTGGATTTATTCTCATATATTATATAAAAAACACATCATATTAATGATAAACATTTTATTTAATATATAATATACAAATTTCATTAAAATGACTCACCAAAAGTGATTTTTTAATTTATCAAGCTAAAACGTGTTTGTGTGCATAAGTATAGTTTTTAAGAAAAAAAATCCTTTATTTTCAAATAGTTTTTATTTTTATTTAAAATTTAATATTCAATAAATAATTCAATATATATACATGTTTAAAACATGTATTTTCATAATTTTTTTAATCCTATTCATACCCTCCATTCTAAAGATAGGGTGGTAACTATCATATTAAATAATAATATTTTAACAGAATGTCATGTTTTGTTTAAACTTAGTGTTATGTGTAACACTAGATAAACTCAATGTTTCATGTGAAACAAGATCAACACAGTTTTTCATGTAATACAAGATAAAATTATTGTTTCATGTAATGAAAAATACTATAAATATTAAATTTATTTTTTTAAAAAAAAATCACAAAATCTTAGGGAGTTACATTCTTCCCCCTTAAATAAATTTTGTCCTCGCAATTTGAACTTGTGATCTATAAACAAGGGTTTAACATTTGAAAATACATTTATGTAAAACCCATATAATAGAAAGTTTTAATAAAAATTCCTCTTCAAAATAGAGAAAGGGTGTGTGAAGGTCATCTAAAATAACACATAACTTGGTTTACAAATAAGAGAAAATTAGTGGGATGTGAAAACATGAACAACGAAGAGAAAACTGACACCCAAATACTAATGTAGAGTGATAGAGAACACGGTTAGAATAAATTTAATAACCAAAAATCCATAAACTTTTATAGGTTAAAAGACCATTCATTCATCATAATTTAGGGTAAATGTAGAACATTTTATTTTGAGATTTTTTTCTCAATGTTGAATAATTTTCATGAGACAATATACTCACTTTATTTCATCCATTTCATAAACACAATCTCATACATTGGTTGAGATTAAATTAATATCTACTTAATATCTCACTTTATAAAAATTTAGATGAAATATTTTATTCCAGGAGCACTAGTGGATCATAATATCCATAAATGAATTATAAGTTTTCACTTTTTTATCTTGTTATTATAAAAAAATATTTTTTATCATAGGTTATATAATAACATCCAAAGTTCATCTCAATCCATTCTATGAATAGTTAACCTTAAGTCTCATCTATGTTTCGCTGAAATTGATATCCAAAAAAATATAAAGAAGGTCCCTAAAATTTCAAACTCAACCTATCATTAATCCCCCAAACAACATGAAGTAGATCTAGATTTTACATACCAAATATGAAAATATATTAATCATATATTATCATGAAAAATGGTAATATATTTAATTTCCATAAAACTTTAATGAAAACATACCTAATTTAAAAAATTAACACATTCTTTATTCTATAAGTAAAATCAATGATTATTGATTATATTCTGTAAAACTAATAATGTTGTAAAATCCATAAATTATAACATAAAACATGTTGTCATTAAACCATTAATCAGTTCAATGTCATTCAATACTATACAGTTTAATTTACCTAGATCAAACATCTATTTTTCAAAACTAAACACCATTTTCTCAACATTAGGAATATATCAAGGGTTATCTTTCCTTAATAAAAATATCAGCTGGCCATTCAATCAGTTTTATAGGACATGAGTATTATTTAACATATTATTGAAACTCATTAAGGAAGAACTACTATGGAACAATCCAATTATTTTTCATGATTCTAATTACTAGAATACCAATGATAAAAATATAATTCTTTTAATCCCAATACATAAACATATTAACCTTTCTAGTTTCTTTATACACCATTAACTATGTTCCATTGTCTTATTACCTAAAACTTCTTTCCTTTCATATGTCTTTTTTCTCTTCATCATTATCTATATAACCATTACTCATAAAAGATTTCTAATTATCTTAATGATATTTAAATTTAGGACATATATTTACATACCTACCATACTTTCCATATTTTAAAAATTCAACCATTGATGATATCTTAGGGATTCCATTATTCTCATTTATTGTGTTAATAGAATATTAAGTTCTTCCTATATAATTACTTACTTTGTTTCCTTATATTCAACACTCAAAACATCTTATTATTCCTATAATACATCTAATTTTTTAATTCTTTCCACATTATCAACATATAGGAAAAGAATATTCTTTCCCCTATAGTTTCCACCACCCAAAATATCAATAAATGTTATCCTTCTCTTCTTTGGTGAGTATGAGAGTTGGTTAAGGTGAATGTTTTTTAATCAAATGTCATAATAATTAATTAAAAATAATCTCAATATCATTAAATTCTATCAACTTACCATTTAGTTTCTCATTAACACATTATTTATCACATTTAATGTTAATAAAGTTCCTTTTGGTTCTTTCCTTTAACTAAAACAAAAAAAACATTGAATGTGAAATAATAATATTAGTGGGAAACCACATAACCAGAAAAAATCACATATAAGTTGTATAAATTATGAAAACATATTTTTAATATACTGAACATTATGTTTAGCCTAAATTTTTCATATTCCACGTCTATTTAAATACTTCATGATGGATTATAAAGAGTTTGTGAATTTTCAAAACATATCCCTTGGGTGTGTCAAACTAGGTTTATATAAAAGTTCATTTTCATACACCAAGTGATGATTGAGTCGAACTCAAATATCCCATTTCAGATTTATTACCCCTATGTGCCTCTAATATAGAGCAACATCCACACTTAGTATCTAGAAATGTATTTAATTTATTGGAAACCACTCACTGTATCATTTATAGAAATTCTAAGTCATTATCTTATACTCTGATTAATCCATATTCTTATCATTATATGTATCCCTAGACATATACTTAGAAATATCCCTAGGTATTTCACTAAGTTTTTCTTTTCTTAGTTTCCAAAGGTTATCAAAAATTTTCCTCTAATACCAACTGTAGATACTCATTATTTTCATATAAAGATATTACATCTTTTAGATGAATATTCAATAGATTACACAATATACCTGAGGATCATAATGGTTTTGTTCCTTTAGATAATATACACATAATCTGTTTATATATTTAAATATTTTCAACTTCTCCCATAAATAACTTCCCACATAGAACACTTCTTAGAAATAACATACTTAAAACCATTCTCTATAACCTAGGGAAAGGAAACATGAGAAAGGGTGAGGTAAGATACTCTGTAAGGGTAAATAAGGGAGATACATAATTATAACTTGGAAATAAGTTTATGAGGACTTGAGAATAAAATTTTAATACCCTATGTTACATATAAATGATTTTAATCATGATTCATGGAATAATGATTGGTATTTCATAATACATTAATCATAAGGAAATAAAATAACATGATCCATGAGAGCATAAAATTGGCATAAAATATAGATTTTTGGAATACACATAATCTTATAAAATCATTATCACATTATTCAAGGTTCACTACCAAGGCTATTATAATGGAATGGGTTCACTCACCAAACCATAATAGTATTCATGGTTAAATCCTAATACAATCATAGTGGTAAAGCCTCTTACTAAACTAGATTCACTCCCCATTCAAGTCATATCCATATCATAAGATATAAATCATCACAAAATAAATTGGGGGGGATATATAGGTCATACCCATCTTGTTTATTACATAACCACCATCCTTGGTTATAATATAACCACCATCATTGGTTATAATGTAACCAATGTCACATAATGAAAATCATAAATATGTGTGTCACAATATTATAAAAAAATCATCATATCATAACCCATGAAAATAAATGGGTTTCATAACAATTTCATCAAATAATAACCTATGGAAAAGACATGAGTTTCTTAATCATTGAATTATTTCATCATATCATAACCCATGAAAAGAAAAGGGTTTTATATTCTTTTTATCATAGTATAACCTATGGAAGAGAAATGAGTTTTATAAACATCTTTTCATCAAAAACATAAACCATCTAGGGAAAGAATAATAATGGTATCCTTAGATAATATCCCTATTAAAACATAAGTAGCATAAAAGGTTGTCATATTATATGGAATATGATTTTTTAAGATCACATGGAACATTTCTTGAGGAAAATAACATTTCTTTTAAAATCACTATTATAAACATAAAATTCCTAAAATATTTTGGAAATCGTTTTCTTTAAAAATAACATTGAAAACATATAAATTAATATTTAAAAATAATTTAAAACATTTCCTGAGAAAAATATCTATTTTGATTTGAAAAACACTTTTTAATACATAAATTTTTTCAAAAATCATTTTTCTGGAAAATAAATTTAAAAAATTATAAAGGAAAATTTAACAATCATTTAATACATTTTTTTGGGGAAAACAACCTCCCCACTTTGAAAAAAAATTAAACATAAAAAATTAAAAAATTATTTTTCTTTGAAATTAACCATTTAAAATTATAAATTAATCTTTAAATCAAATAATTTTTATGGTGGTTTAAATGTATTCTTTTCTTATATGTTAAAATAGTGATTCCTTTCACATTTTTGGTAAAATAATTTTGGTAAAATACAAACGAGCCTTGTTTGGAAAATTACATGAATATTACATTAACAACATTTTTTAAACAATTAAAAAATGGGTAAAGGTGACTTTAATAAATCATTTTTATAATATTAAAAACATTTTTGAAGACATTTTTTGAAAACATGGCTATTGAAGAAAAAAAGGTTTTCAACCGATGAGATAAATAAATACGGTTTTTGTTAAAAATATTATTTTGAACTCCTGAGAACATAAAGAGAGGAAAATGAAGGAAAAATTCCTTATAATAACATAACCATAGGATAATAAAATATATGAGTTTCTAGAGTGATGTATGATCTTTTTTTAACATCAAAAAAATAATCATAAACATTCCTGATAAATGATGAGATTGTAACATAAAATATCTACCACTGGTAACATTGAATTGTTAGATCCATTAAAGAATAATATTAAATTAAATTTATAATATCTTGAGAATAAATAAATTCATGATATTAAATGTGAAATGTTCTGTAAAAACACCTAAAAAAATATGATAGGTGAGTAACATAACATATTTCTCAAAGAAGGAAATTTGAGAAAAAAACCCCTTACCACTTTGGTAACATTTGAGTTATACACATCATGAAAGATATATATGAAAATTGATATGTTAATAATATTAATTTTTAGTATAATAATCATGAAATAAATTCATGTGATGTATATACACCACATGAATGAAATAAGGTGTGAATATAGCATGTGTCTCACATAAGTAAAAAGTGAGACAAAAAATCCCTTACCTTAAGTCCCGAATTCTTTCATACACATTCAAAACTCATGTTTAATAAATATAAGTTTATTATAATTATATTAAATATATGTAATTATATATATCATATCCTATATGATTTACTAATGACCATTTATTAACAGTTTATTAACAATTCCATGGTAAAATCATGTTTCTGGTAATAACTGCTTTATTTTTCATATATGTCTTAATTTGTTATTTTTTTGGTAATATTAATTTTATCACAGTTAAATAATATTAGTAATTATGAACATGATAAAAATATAATATATATTCAGTATATATGTATTTATTATAATCCAAAAAATTTTAGATAGAAAATTGAATATACTGTTCCTGGAGACAGTAGGCCACACGTACACATGAATGTTGTTTCCATTTTCTCGATGGATTGAAGGAAATAAAATAATATTGTATATTAATATTAAATAATCATTTTATTTTCTATATATCATATATTTTCATTAAACTCAACCATATTACCTTCCATGCAAATTATGAATGAATCACATCACTTCGTGTAGAGGTAGTCTTCCATACACATGAGCAACATTATCATATTATCACAGAATAGAAAGTAAGAAGGTATATGTGATATAAAAATTATAGAAGTTTAATAATATCATAAATATAATATATTAAAATTCAATCCATCATTATATCCATCCATGCGAATGACATCAGTTTGCAAGGTTGTAGTTCGTCGTACACATGAATGATGATTTCGTAACTCATTTGATGGAAGTGGAGATTGTTGTAGGAAAAGAAAAAAAAATAAAAATATCACAATATATGGAATATAATTGTTTTATTATATCATCATTTTTAATATTAATTTAAGGGGTTTTATTAAGAAATAAAATTAAAACTCTCTTCGAAGAACATTACCTCTTCATCGAGTAACCTCCTTAGATTTGCACCAAAGCCTTATTATGATGGATTTATGCCCAAAATATATATTCTAGTATGATATTTGGAAATTAAGGAAGATTATGGGGTAATTATTTTCTGAACCAATTTATTTCAAATGTGTTAATAGAAGAGGATATATGGTTAAATTTTGTAAGTGAGGGGAGTGCCACACTTGTAATTTTTGGAAAGAAAAACAATTACCCACATTTTACACATGAAAAAAGGATTAATAATTGTTTATTATTGTAAATATAATATATAAGGTCAAAATATGTACAAAAAAAATGTTTTGGAAAAGTTTTGGGTTGTTTTTCACCATTATTTTTTATTTTAAACCCTGGTAAACAAATTTCCACCTTAACCATAGTAATTGTTTTACCATTTTTGCTATTTATTATGGTAAAAAAATTATTTGGACATATTATATAATATAAATTATTATTATTAAAAATATTTAATCCATTTTTTCAAATTAAAATCACATAATTGATGTAATTTAATTTAAAATTAAACTCGTAGATACAATGAGAATGCGGGTTTTCAAAGATAAAAGTTTCATATATAGAGAAAGTTTAAATTTAAAATTTAAATATAAAATTTATTCTAGTAAAATAAATTGGATTAATAGATATATAATTGAACTAATTTTACCTCTAAAACCTTTTCAAAAATATTTAGATGATTTTAAAGTCATTAAAAAAATGAAAATTCTTAATAAAAACTAGTATTTTCACTATTAATTAAAAAATTTATCTTTTTATAAAATCATTAAAAAATAAGTCCAAGATAATTTTTACATGATTATTTAAAAAATTAATTTTATTTATTCAAATAAATTTTATAAAAATGGAAAATTTTAATATTAAAATTAATGCAAAAGACGACAAAAACTATTTTCTAGAAAATATCAGCTTTTAAGAATAAAATTTGTTTATTATTATATCTTGTAAATAAAAAACATAAGATTAATGTTAAATATTTAAATTAATATATAATTTTTAAATTTAATTAAAATCATTCATCGAAGGTTATTTTTTTTAATTTATTGATAATAAACAATTGTTTTTGTATAATTTTGTTTCCAAAAAAAAGATTTCATTTTTTATCAAATAGTTTTTATATTAAATTATAATTAATTAGTCACCAAATAATTAATTATATATATGTGTGTGTAAAAACTATATTTTCATAATTTATTTAATCCTATTCATACCCACCATTCTAACTTATAGATGATAACTATCATATTAAATAATAATATTTTAATAGTAAGGCACATTTTGTTTAAACTCGGTGTTACATGTAAAGCATGGTACACTAAGTATTGTGTGTAACACAAGATAAAATTAATGTTTAAATTACTAAAATCTAAAATATATGTTACATACAATATAAAATATCTAAAATATAAAATTTACTTATAATAAAAATATTTCACCAAATATCGAGCTATTAATTTTTTTTCTCTCCTAACCTCATATCTTGGTGGATCGAAGTGTTGATCAAAGCGATGAACCTCTTCTAGTAAATTATTCTCCTCTTGGTGTATGATCTATCTTCTTATGTAAATTCATTCTCTATAAAGATTATTGTGGACCTATGTTCCATTGGATCATGGTTGATTGGTGTTGAATTGTGGATCTAGGGTGTTTTATCTATTCTATCGAGATACATCTTTATAGATTTGGTTATCTCCATTAGAGGTGACACATCTAAGATATTTTACTATTGGATTCAAGGTTTTCCATTTATGGATTTTTTATGATTTCCTTCATTTTTTAATTCCTTGGTTCTTTATAATCTATAGATATGTGTCTCTTTCCATAACTTGTTCTATAATTGTTGATCATGAATTGACTTGGAAAATATTTTTTGATCCTCTTTTAAATATATTGATAATGTCATGGGTTCATTTTCATGGTTTTATAAATGGATGAATTATATGTTTATTTTATTTCTCTTTAAATGATTTTTTCATGGATAACTTGTGGAAAGTGATGTCTTAGGCCTATGTTTTATTTCTAAAATGAAATTATTTGACTTTTATAAAATGGGTTAAAATATGTGATTCTTTCAATATAGTATCAAATGCTTGAATTTATAAAATGACCAAGAAAACTCTTTGAAATATTCTACCATTGTTTTGAAATGGGTGTTATTGGGTAATTTAAAATGAGTTACCTAATCACATTTAAAGAGGGTGTAAACCCATATTTTGAATTGAACATAACAATTTTTAAATTTTGAAACATCATTTGAATGCCTTTTGGTTGTTTTGAAAGAAATAATTATTTTAAAGGCCCATTTGGAATTACCATGTCAGTCTGTGAATGGAATAGGGTATTTATACCTTTTTAAACATTTTAACAAAAGAAAAGGTTTTTGAATTGAATTGATGATGTTCGAAGTCCTGGTTGACACTTTGTGATGATCATTTCTTGTAATAATACCTTAAAATAACTTGCTTCATTATTATATTTCTCATTGATGGGTGTTCAGAAATATATTATTTACATTTTGTGATCTTTGGGGTGAGAGTGAGATGTGATTTGATGGAATGTTTTCATGATTGAAATGTTGAGGGAATGATACCATGATTGATATTGAGAAGAATCCCCATTGTGTTTCTTATAAATTGATTATCTCAATCACATTTTTTGACTGGTCTTTTGAACCTTGGAAGTTAGATAATATAACCTATATATATTATTTTCTAGTAAAATCACGCCCTACCTAGTGGATCCATAGATAAAATGAAAGGTTATATCTATGGACAAGTGATTAGGAGAGTGGGTGTGTGTGGAACTAATTTTCTTAAGACCTGTGAGACTAGATGTAATCTCGATGATCATTCATGATTTATTTTGATTAAATTGACTATAGTGGACTCACTATCATATCTAGGTTTTACCCATGCATCTATATACATAATACTCAATACATGACATTGTTCACTATCCCTACTTGGTATTATAATTTCCTTGTTTTATTGATTCTTGTTGTTGATTATTCTATTTATTTATATGTTTCATATTGACCCTATTTTATTGACTCGTGTATATCTATTTATATGAGGTTCATGTTCTTACTTTTCATTTTCTGACTCTCTCTTGTGAAATATTTTTCAAATATTTTTAAGAAAATGTTTGGTTTACAATGATGAAATGGAATGTTTCCATGTTGTTTTGGAAAATGATTTCAAAATTTTTTAACTAAAATTTTAAACCTGCATATATTATAATATTATTTTAATGGATTTATTTTCTATTTAGAAAAGAATATTCTTTAACTCACTATATTTTAATCCTATTTTATATTTATATCTTCTCTTTGTACTCTAGTATGGATGTATTGATTTTTTTATCTGATGTTGTTTCCATAGTGTAAGTTTATTATTTTTTATATTTTATGGGAAATTTCTCCAAAAGTTTTATCTTAGTTTCCTAAGTGCTTGTTGTCGGCCCATGGATATCACAAACTCTCATTGGGTTAGTGGTGAATTGACTCAGAAGTCATTTTAGATTGAATTATAGGTTGGTTCATTACAAATGTTATCAGAGGAGGTATTTCCATGAAATTGTGTATATATCCTTGAAATATCATACATTATTTTGTGTTATTCAATATAGTAAGGATATTATGGATGTTCCGAGACTCAAGAGGTAGTTCTTTAATGGGTTGTTGATCACCACCACCACATGATCAGACTTGAGTTACCAGGGTTATAGGGACTTGAGTATCTATTTTAATTAATTGTTTTTTGGATGAAATATTAGATTAAACTTACAAATGAGACTATATTTTATTTTGATAATCTCTTATGAGTTTTGTAACTAAAATAAAAGCATGAAAACAGTCATACCCTGTTTTCATGGCCTGGTAAACTGTGAGGAATCAATGAGACTAATATGGAAATACATCCATGAATAGTTGTGAGGATGGTGTGTGGGTCACCTTAATAGGTTATATAAGTTGTTAAACTAGAAAGCGATGTTTTTTGGGATCATTTGCTCTTGGATATGGGGAAGTAGATGCTTCAATATAATAAGGCTCCAACCATAGGACATATAGTGGATATTTTCATGTAGTGGGTGGATCTATTGGTGGTGGTTGATGTTGGTATTTCTTATTGTTTCTGAAATTGGAGTGAATACTACTTGTGTTTTTCCTTAGTTTGGATTATATTTTTTCACAGCCCTTTACTTTAGATATCTTAGTGAATTGTTTTGGTTACTTTTTGGATGATCTCTTTTTACCTTGGTTGTGGTTATGTGGATGGTTTTATTTTATTGAGAATTCTTTATTTGTTACATTTGGATGTGAACTCTACAATTCTTAGCCTTCCTTTTAGAATGAATTTAGTTCCTTGATGTTTGTTTTTATCTGAGAAACGAATTGAAATTTTGTGGTGATAATCCCCATGATGTTTCCGGGTTTTTGTTCTTTGAAACCCCTTCTCTTTACTTCCATGGATATCTTCTTATGGTTAGTGTTAGATATTTCTCATATTAGATATTATTCCTTGGTATCCAGTTGTTTTTCCTTGGTGGTTAGAGATAAATTATGATGTGACATGTGATATCCTTTATGATAGTGTAGTTCCTTGTTGTGAATTGACCATGATTTTTAATATCATTCTAGACTTACATGGATATACCTTGGTAATGTACTCATATAACTAGGATGATTTGATTCCTTAATGGACCAGACACCCAAAGGTATTGGAGTGTGATTTGATGATACCATCGAGGGGTGAGGCTCGGTGTTGAAATTCCTTGGTAACCATCAAGTACTTTCCCTGTGTAGAAATACTTGTTAGTTTTGTGCCTTTCTTGTAGAATTTCTATCAAATATGGACCATGAGAGTGTTGTTTCTTATGAAAATGATGAGTTATTTGGATGTGTTGTTCCTTTAATGTTTTCTATGTCATCACTTAGATTTTATCCATGGAGAGTTATTGAAGCCTCTTATTTGGATCAAAGGGGTGTGATTTTCTTATGTTACACCATTTTGATGAATCTTGAAATAGTGGGGAGACCTATGATAGGTATCTATTAGTTCTGTAATTTGAAAACTCATATTGATCTTGGTGTTTCGATCATGGATTTGTTCATGATATCATCTATTAGGTGAGTTTTTCTACTTGAATTTTGAATGTCCACCTCACAAGATTAGTGGTGGATTTATTATGGTTTCATCTTATTCTATCTTTCAGAATGGAATCTTTCTAGGGATATAAGTATTATAGTGGGGAGAATGTTACATATCATTACCATCTCTGAGGTATTTTAACCATTTTTAATTCCACATTGTGTGGAACTTTTTACATCTAGTTTTTGGAGTAATATAGTGTTTTTGATGGTTTCTAGACCTGATCATGGTTGTCACATGGTTAGTGAAATACATGCATCCTTGACTGATAAACCGTGAAAATTTTGTTGGAGATCCATATGAGGGAGCATGGTTGGCACAAAGTTTGTCATACTATGTGGCCAAATTATGAAACATCTTCCAATAGTGTAGGTGGAGGTTCATGGTTGGTGCATGGGTTTTCAAACCATATATCCAAATCATGCATCACTTCTAGTGGGTATATTTGGGGTGAAAATTTAGGTGAACAGTTAGTACTAACCATGTGACCTACCCAGAAAACAATGTGAATGAGTTTTTAATTCCTTAAAAATTGAAATTAAAATCCCAAGACACCCTCTTTAACCCCAAACACCACCTTATAAATCATAATTCAATAATTTGGTTTTTTTGAGCCCAATATAGAAGTTTTTTCTCTCCTAATATCATCTCTTGTCAGATCAAAGTAGTGATCCTCTTTTGGTGAGTTCTTCTTCTCTTATACTTTAATATCTCTTCTTATTTTGATTAATTATTCATAAATATTATGAGGGGATTTTATTCTTTTGTATCATGGTTTAGTGATATCCATCAGAGGCGACACATCTCAGATCCATTGTGGTTAGATTCCATATTTTACATGTAGGTGATTTTATGGTTTCCTTTATTCTGTAATTCATTATTTCTTGAGAATTTATAGATATGTGCCTCCTTCCAACACATGTTCTATAATTTTTGATATTGAATTGCCTTGTGAAATCCTCATTGATACTCTTTTAAATAAATTGATCATGTAATTGGTTCCTTATCAAGGTTTTATAAAATGAGGAATTCTATGTTTATTTTAATTCCATTTTAAAGAGTTTTTCATGGTTACCTTATGGAAAGTGAGGACTTGGGACCAATATTTATATGTAAACTGAAGTTATTTGACTTTTATTAAATGGGATAAAATATTTAATGCTCTAAAAAGATTTCTAAACACCTAAATTTATTAAATGAATAAATACCCTCTTTTAATGATGTTACCATTTTTTAAGGGGTATTCATGGGTGATTTGAAATGAGTGATTTATTCACATGGAAATATGGTGTAATCCAATTTTTTAAATTTAACTTAAGACTTTTTAATATTTAAACTTTGAATTCCTTTGGGAAGTTATAAATTGAAATATTTTGTTTAAAGTCTCAATTGGAATTACCACGTTGTTTTGTGAATGAAGGTGGGTACAAATACCTTTATTAAATATTTAATTTAATATTTTTTTTTTGAATTGAATTGATAGTGTTTGAAGAACCAATTGGTACTTTATGATGTCCCTATATTGTAATAATCCCATAATTTAACTTTCAAGATTATTTTACTTTCCATTAATGGGTGTTGAAAAATGTATTATTTACTTTGAGGTAGATTAGGGGTGAGAGTGACATGTGATATGAGGACATGTTCTATTGATTTAAATGTTGAGGTCATGAACCCGTGATTGATATTGATAAGGATCCCCATTATGATTCTTGTAAATTTATTATCTCATTGGAATTTTTAATGGTCATGGGAGCCTTTATTTTTAGATGAGATGACCTATATATATGATTTTCTAGTGGACTCACACCTTGTCTAAAGGATCCATACAGAGCATGAAAGGTTCAGGATATATACATATGGCTAGAAAAGTGGGTGTGTGTGGAACTAGTTTTCTTGAAAGTTGAGAGACTATATGTAGTACCTATGATAAATCATTATGTATTTTTATTATCTTACCTATGGTGGAATCACTATAATATCTAGGTTATACCCATGAAATCTATATACATGATAATCGATACATGAAAATGTTCTTTTTCACTACTTAGCACGATATTTTTCTTTGTTTGATTGATTCTTACTGTTGATTCATCTTTCTATTGAATTTATACACATTGAATCTATTGTATTGACTCTTATTCATCTCTTGATATCATGTTCTACTTTTTAATTTTCCTACTTTTTACTATATCCTATGAAATGATTTTCAAATATTTTAGAGAAAAGGTTTGGTTTACAGTGATGAAATGGCATGTTTCCATCTTTGGTTTAGTAAATGATTTTGAAATGATTAAACAAATGTTTTAAACCCAGTGATATAGTAAAATATTTTGTATTCATTTATTTTCCTTTTTGAAATGTGAAGTCTTGCACTAAATTTATTATAATCCACTTTTATAATATTTTAATTACCTTATGAAGTAATTGTATATACTCTTTGGTGAATTCCTACTGGGCTATGTAGCTCACACCCTTCTTGTACTATTTGGTATCTGTAGCCTTTATCATATTATAGAAGGTTATTATGCTCTTTTATTAATTTGTGGGTTTGTTATTGGGTGACTGAGGGTGGGTGACTTGGGACATGGGGGGTGATTGTGGACCACTAGGAGATTGGTTTTTTGATTTTATTTTCCTTTTTCAGTTTTTATAGATTCACTTTTTACTGTGAGATGGATGTATTAATTTGTTTATCTGATGTTATTTCCACAGTTTAGTTTGATTATTGTTTTCTCTTGTGTGTTAAATTATACCAAAAGGTTTATTCTAGATGACCAGGTTCTTATCATCAACCCGTGGAGATCGGTATTGCACATCAGGTTAGTGGGAAATTGACTAATATTTCTATTTAGATGGTATTCTAGGTTAGTTTCTTACCTAATAGAATTTAACTATTGAAAAACCATACTTTCATCATAAATTGATGGATGATATATCAAAAAAATATTTAACTAACATTTAATATAAAAAATTTATATAAAGTAGTTTGAATGAATAAAAATTTATAAAAACAATGGTATTTAATCACAAAATAAAACATTTCATAGCACCAGGTAATAATCAGTGCAGTATGTTAATTTCTAGAAATACAATCTTCACACTACCCAGTAGTGATATCTGATCAATGTTTTCAAACCTCCCATGACATATTTCATTGATACTCATCTCCCTAAGGGAAAAATTCATTCCAAGTTATGGTTATTTCAATGTTTTTATTATAAATATAGTGGTAGGGGTCATATCCTAGAATTATTTTCCTAATCTCCCACTAACTACCCTTGATTTTATGTTCTTTTGTCAATCAATCAATCAATAATGGTAAAATAAATCATTTTAAATTAGTTTAAAATACAATTTCACACTTTTATTTTTCAACTTACCTTTATCAATTAAAAAAATAGGTTTTCATCAATTCATGCCCTTGAAAATCATCTATCAATTTAATCCATTTATCTCAAAAAGCAATTTCCAAATCATGAAATCAAGTTTCTCAAATCCACCCAACAATTTTAAAACTACTTAAATTTGGGGTTTTACACTCTCTCTATATCATTTCCAAAAACATCCATCAATCATCTCAAATTAAGTTTTTTTTAATCATTTAAAAACTCATTTAAAATCAATAAATAAAATTTAAGGTTTAAATTGTTTGGAAAATTTCATATAACCACCAAAATTTAATCAATGATCAAATCAATACATTTAATGAGAAATACCAAATAAGGAAGAAGGACAAGGAGACTAATAAGGAAATCCTATATCACAAATCATAATTATCATCACTAATTTAAGTAGAAAACATGGTATCAAATCTCTTCTAAATAGAGGTAGTATATTGAAGGGGAAAACCGTTGCAGGGGAACTCACCAAATATCAAATTCCAAACCCAAATGTCTAGAAGAGAATAAAACCCCCAAAATAACCTAGAGTCAACTAATGGGTAGAAATAAGAGGTTTCATGAAAAAAAGAAAAAAATAGGTTATAGCACACAAAATATCATTGGGAACAAGGTATATACATCATAAATGATAATTTTATGTCATAAATGTATTCACATTGCATACACTGAAAAAGGCATCATCTTAGGTTTAAAATCCTACTTGATGAATATATGGTCTAAGATAGAATTTTATGGAATACGTTTATCTACATCGTAATCCATTCTCATGACATGAGGCTTGTGAACAACTTACATCATAAAATAAGGGTTTATAGTGTATATTCATTATGTAGCCAGTGTTTAGCAGCATCCACTACAAGATTCCCCAAAAGTTGTTTGGGACATTTATACCCTAAATCCACTCATTCAAGAAAAAATACATCCTTAGAATTTATGTCATTTTACCTACCAAAATATCTAAAAAATAAAAATTCCCAAAACATAGCCAAATAAAAATAAGAAAGAAAACAATAGAGGTAGAGGTACCAAAACTATGGTAATGAGATGTTACAACCTCCCCACCATAAACACATTCTATCCTGTGAAATCATGTCAAGAAGATTCCATATCAAATTTATGAGGCCACTTCTCTCTTATCTTTTCTTCACTCTCCCACATATCATGTGAATCATAACTATGATTATAAGAACCTGGATATTCTTTTCATATAAGGTTATTTTCTTTTGTCTTAAACCCTAAGTTGGGCCATGGGCTGGTTGGGTTGTTTTCGGGAATGTAGGGGAGAAAAATGTAGAAAAATGGATTCATGTTGGGTACACATCATGTACCTATGGTACACATCATATACCAACACGCCGTGTACTTTAGGTACCTGTTGTGTACTTTACCAGTAGGTTTTTTATAAAATAGGTAGTGACATCATATTTTGACGCACAATATTTTCTATCATTTTCCAATAAAAAAACATATAAAATTGTTTTTTAGTTTTAGAAGTCATCCAGACTCTGATTTGAGCGTGGTTTGTCACATTGGAAGGAGAATAATAAGTACTCAATTCATTTTTAGTCATTCTTGATTATTTAGAACAACGAATGTGGTATTTAGATTTAGGCTCAAATTCCCTATTTTCTCTTTCTTCTTTATTTGTTCATATTTCATCCAAACCAGGATGAATCAGGATGTGATACTAGATGATCTTTCTACTACCGAGCCGAGGTATGTAGCCTTATGCCTTTTTCCAATTTTCAAGTGTTTTATAAGTTCCAGAGTGTCATCCACCCATTTTTAGGGCATCACCTTGTTGATATTTTGACCCGTTTTGATGCCTAAATATGTTTGGGTGATTCATTATAAGAATTGAAGCAAGTTGAGCTTATTAGGTATGATTAAGGGAACCCACGTGGGTGCATTTCCCATGGATAACCAACATTTATCCATTTCGGCCTAGGATTCCTTTGGGAATTCATTTTTGTCCCTTTTATAAGTTTTTTTAAAATGAACTTTGGTCAATTAAATGTTTACCCATGTGAGATAAACAATTGTTAATACTTTTAATTGTTAGATTACATGTTAGGCTTATTTTATTAATTTCCCATGTGAATTAAACAATGTTTTTAATGTAATATTTTAATATACATGCGCGCTTATTATGTGATATGGTTGTGGGTGATATTGTGTTATGCCTACGGGCAAGGTGGTGATATGCCTACAGGTGAGGATTAGTTATAACTATGGGTGATGATTGGTTAGGCTTGTGGTAGGGGTTGTGTTATGATTGTAGGATGATTTTTTCAATGCCTACGGGTGAGGTTTTCAACTGAATATATAGTGGAAAGACTTATGAGGCGTCTTCCAAGCCAAAGAATAAGCTTGGATCTGGTCTTCCCTTATAAATGTTTAGATGGTCTTCCGAGACATATGTTTTTTTAATTAATATGGCATATTATCCGGCTAAATCTATATCTAGAGAAGTTTATAATTCAATGTAATTTAATTTTTTAATGAACATTAACTGAATATAAATGGAAACATGACTTGTAGGACTATTTACTTTTGAGTATTTCCTAGTTTAATGCTTTTCAAATTTTACACTAACTGTTGCATATACTCACTGACAGATAGAAATAGATATTGGGTGGAATCCTAATGGGATTTATTTTTTACACCATGTCTTAGTCATTATTTTGTTACCAAAAAAATTATATTGTTGCAGGTGTCGATAAGGGAATTTCCCTTCTCCAGGTACTTGATATGTTGTTTAGGAGTAGGAGATCATGGGACCAAGTTGAGGCCTACGATGCTTCTTATTTTTCTTCCGTATTTCGATACCTTGGTATTGTATGTTTTATCCAACTACAGTGTAACCTATTTTGGATAATTTTTTAGAACGTGTGACATGAATCATCATGTGTTTTATGTTATTACTTTTGGTTATCTTTAATATCCGTCTTCCATTGTATATTTCCTGCCGTATGTTTTTTACTTCTTCTTCTATCATATTTTATTGTTCCACTCTGTTACACTCTGTTAATGAGGGAATAATTTCCACACTATCACACCCTAGGCCCTCGTTTCTAGTCAGCAGCCTTTGGCATTTTTGGAAATGTGCTTGTGGAAATGTGGTCAACTGGGTACAGAGCACTAGTTGAGTGGAATCCAGATCAGGGACATTACAAAGTGGTATCAGATGGTTTCTTTTCTAGTGTGACTTAATTTTTGGTGACAATATATAGGGATAGGAAGGAAATGGGATTTGGTATTAAATTGTACCCAGGAGTAGTTACCCCATGTAGAAGGAAGAAACCAAATTTCATCAGATTGTGTTCTGATTTTCTAGATTTTTACTATTACAGTTGATTTAATTTAACCCTTGGGTGACACACTTGATTTCTTATATTAATGTTGATGCAATTCTAGGTTTCGTTTCAGTTTCAACCCAATGATATGAGTCCATATCATGAATCATGTAGACACTTGTTAGAATAACATGCCATGCATTATGCCATTCCATTTAGGATGAATTATTTATTACATGATTTTGTGATAGTTTATGTGATAGTTGTGCCTGTTGTTGTGTTATTTGGGTGAAGTAGATAAAGATGTGACATCATATTTCAATCTATAAGTAGTATGGCCCCTTATGAATTGGAAAATGGAACACAAATTAAATGTGAAGACTTAAATGAAATTTTTATATTTATCTTTTAAATGGGAGACATTTTTTGGGTTCATGAGGTGCTATGGGCCCTCATGGATTCAAAATTAGTAAACAATTGGTGTAATTTCTTGAATAACTGAATGTGAATGGAAATGGAAACTTGAACTAATGGATAGACACTTGACCTAGACCCAGCTTTTGAGTGGTTAAGAGGCATAGTTTTTACTACTTTATTGGATATTATTTATATAGTCCTGGATTTAAAAGCATGTTGTGGGTTGACTTGGCATTTAAGAGGTTTTGACATTTCCTACACTTTTAAGGTATGTGCTTTGATGATTGTTCTTTTATGAGGCTTGGATTGGAATTATATAAACATGCCTTCATAACGACCTCCAGTGGTGCACCATGAGGATGGTGATGACCATACTTCGGAGATGGTAATCCATGGGCTACTAGTGGACCCTACAGTCATGCAAGTTACGGAACCAAATGTTACACAAGAAGTAGGTGTTGATACATAGTTCCATAAAGGCTTTGTGAGGTTTATGAATACCTTCCAAAGAGTACCTTAGCCTACCAAGTCTATGGTAGAACTGACGTGAGTTTTACAGAAGCATCATCTGCCTATGTTTTCTTAGGATGTTGTACCATAGGCTGTAGAGTCATGGTCTGAATCCATACTTTTTGTCTTCGAGCATCTGGAGACACCTCATGAGAGGAGGGTCAAGATCGTGACTTATATATTGTCCGATTCAACCAAGAGGTGGTGGGATATCAACACTTAGACATAGCACCATAGAGACATGGCATGTGGATATTTTCATACAGTCTTCAATGCCTATAATTTTTCCAAGATAATGAGGGATGATAGAGCCCGAGAGTTCATGCATCTAGAACAAGGCGCTATGTCAGTGATGGAATACTCTCCCCATTTAACTGAGCTTAAGAGATTCACACCTATTATGATGGGTGAAGAGACATCAAGGTTTAGTATATTCAAGTAAGGTCTTTGGAATGAAATCCAATAATATTTGAAGATTTTTAGGTTTCCTTCTAATATTCCTTCATAAATCAGGTGTCGATTACTGATCGTAATATGCAAGAAGCTGGAGGTGCGAACCAGGGCTGTTTGACATTGAGATCTTGTACTACCTTGACCGGGCATATGAAGCGTCGTATGGAACTTTCTCACAATTATACAAGTATTCATAATGTTTCTTTTGGTATCCAAACAAGGTTCTACCAATGTTGTAGATCTAGGAATATGAGACCGCAATGTTCGATGGACCCAATTGAGTGCCAAGTTTGCGGCATGATGTTCCATCTATAACACTCATATAGGGAGTTTCCAATAGCATCTAGTGATATAGGTTCTGAACCGACTCCACGTTCAGGAGTAGGGTCAGTGGCTCTCATCATATTGGTAGCTGGGGTGCATCAGGGAATTCATGCTGAGGTGGTGGTCGTGGTCATGGTAGCCAAACCCCAGGGTTTTAGCAACAAGAGGATGGATCCGCTCAGGGTTTCTAGACAGTGTCGAAGGGTTGTGGTTTTGGTCATACCTATGCAGTGCAATAGACTCAACATGATCAGGATCCCAGAACATTTATTATAATAGGTACTGTTATAGTCACCTCCATTTTATCTTCTACACTCTTTTTATACAGGGGCTTCTTATAGTGTTATATATGTTCCCATTTTAGAGAGTATTGGGATTTGTGTTTTATCTTTTGAGGATGTTATTATTCTAGGCACTCCGCTAGGGATAAGAATGGTAGATGTGCATTAGTTTATAGAGTGACCCCTTGAGGTTGGTGGGTGTCACTTTTTATGGGATCTATATGTCTTAGAGATGATAGGTTTTGATGTCATTCTTTGAATGTACTGGTTGGTTCCTTTTAAAGCCTTTGTTGATTTCTATCGCCACAGGGTGAGTTTCATGACACTAGAGGGTGGATCGTTTCTACACAAAGGAAAATGTGATTCCCTTGCAGGCAGATATAGACCCTAGCATTGTGGGTTGGGTGGAGTGATAACCTAAATTGCAAGTCTATATCTAGATTATCAGGGGACATGTCAGACATATTTCCCTCCAGTGGTTGATCTTTTCAGGGTTGTTTTCCCAGAAAACATTTTAGGGTTACCATCTGTGAGAGAGCTGGAGTTCACAATTGAGCTAGTTCTAGGAGCAGCATCGGTATCCATTATTCCTTACATGATGGCTACGATGGAGCTGAAGGAGCTCAAGAGGTAGCTAGAGGATTTAAAGGAAAAGTTGTTTATTTGACCCAAAACATCTCTATGGAGTTCACTAGTCCTTTCCTGTGAAAAAGGTGTATGGTACCCTTAGGCTTGTGAGGACTATTGGAAACTAAAATAGATGACGATTAAAAACCGATATCCCTTACCACTGATAGATGACCTATTTGAGCAGATTCTAGGATCCTGAGTGTTCTAGAAAATTGACTTGAGGTTAGAATATAACCAGGTATGTGTTAGACCTATAGAAAAACCAAATACTGCATTTTGTAATAGGTATAGTCTATATGAGTATCTGCTTATGCCGTTTGGTATCATGAATGCACTAGTAGTTTTCATGGCCCTAATAAACTGAGTGTTCCATTATTTCTTGGATTATTTTTTGGTGGTTTCATGAATGATATCTTTTTGTATTCTCATAATATACATGACCATTCCAACCATCTTGATATCGTTTTGAATATTTTGAGAGATCATTAGTTATATGCTAAGCTCAAAATGTTACAATTTTGAATGGATACGATCCACTTCATGGGAAACATTATCTCTAAAATAGGAGTTTCAGTGGACCGATATAAGGTGAGGGAAATTGTTTCATGGGAACATCCCAAGTACATGTTTGATATACAATTTTTCTAGGGTATAGCTGGGTACTACATGTGTTTTATACAAGACTTCTCATGCTTAGAAGTGACATTGATGGGATTGACTAAGAAGGGTGTGAAGTTTGTGTGGCCAGGTGCTGGCAAGAAATCCTTTTAGGAGAAAAAGGGGAGACTAAAATGAACACGAGTCCAAATACTGTCAGAGCAGGGAATGAGTTATATAGTATACTATGACACTTTAGGTACTGGGATGGGGGAAGTTCTGATGCAGGGAGATCAAGTCGTGGTGTACGAGTCTTGGTAGTTGAGGCCTCATGAGTGGAATTACCCTACACATGATTTAGTGTTAGATACTATTGTACATGTGTTGTGTTGTTGGAGACACTACTTACTTGGAGAGTGTTTTATAGTCTTCAAAACACAAAAAATCCACACATAAATATTTAATCAGTGTGACCTAAATTTGAGATAGCTAAGGGGTGGAATAACTTTAGTCTTTCAATTTGGAGTTTGTATATACACCTGAGAAAGGCAATGAAGTGGAAAATTCTTTGAATAGTAGGACTAAGATACAGGTAGTGCAGGAGGCCAGTGGTCAGTGGAAGCTTATGTAATTATTCTCTAAGATGAATTTTTAGGTGCAAAACATTCATTGATATACTTTCCTTTATTCTTTATTTGTGACTTGTACCCTCCTGGACAGAGTGAATATGAGACAACTATCAGATTCTGAGGGCCTAGTCCTATGGGAGAGTGTTCCATGTGAGGATCCACCTCATTGTTGGATGGTAGGTGATGATGAGATCCTCTATATCCATGGACATGTCTGGGTTCCAATGGAAATATGTGGGGATATAATGTGGGAGTTTCATCCTTCATCTTGGGAAGTGCATCCCTGAGTTACAAAGATATATCATAACTTGCACCATCAGTACTGGTGGATGGCTATGAAGAGAGAGATGGCTGGTTTTGTTACATGGTGTTCCACCTGTTAGAAGGTGAAGGAGGAACATCATCGACTATCTTTACAGTAGTTACCTATTCCAGAGTGAAAATGGGATTATGTCACGGTGTATTTCTTGATTGGGTTACCGAGGTCACCCAGAGGTAATGATGCTATGTGGGTGGTGGTTGAGATACTTACTAAGGTTGCTCACATCTTACTAATCAAAGAGACCTTCGGTGGTGATGAGATTTGGAAGGTGTGTATTCATGAGGTTATATGAATTCATGGGGTCCCTTGTTCTATCATTTTAGATAGGGATACATGCTTTATATCTCGATTTTGGAAGATTCATCCTAGGGTTTTGGGTACATAGGTACTTATGAGCATAGCATACTGCCCTTAGACTAATGACCAGTAAGAGAATATGATACAGGTGCATGAGGACATATTGTGAGCATGCATCGTAATATTTGGGGGATCTTGGGAGAAGCATATCCCTGGGTGGAATTTTTCTACAATAACTATTTCCAAGCGACTATAGATATGGAACATTATGAGTCCTTGTACGGTAGACTAGGTCGATCAACCATGTGCTAGATGGAGGCGGGTGAGGTAGCTTTACTGGGACCATGTCTCATACAGAAGACTTCTAAGTAGGTCTACTTGATTGAGAAGCATATGGATACTGAATAGCCTCTTCAAAAATCTTATGTCGATCGCCACATATGATATCTAGAGTTCAAGGCTAAGGATCAGGTTTCCTTGTGTGTTTCACTATGATTGGGAAATAGAAGGATCATGAGACATGGTAAACATTCACCATGATATGTCAGGCCGTTTGAGATTCTGGAGAGAGTTTGATCAGTTTCCTATCAGTTGTAGTTACCTCAGAGATACTGATCCATGCACAATATCATCCATGTATCTCTGTTGCACCCATATCTTTCAAAACCATCTCAAATTTTTCATCTTGAGGAGGTTGTTCTTTTGGTTGATACATCCTTTGAGAAGAATTTGATTTGTATCATTGACAGGAGCATGAAGGTTCTTCGAGGCTGTCCAGTTCCTCTAGTACGGGTGCAATGGAAGCATGGCTGAGTACATGATGAGACTTGGGAGTGGGAGTCTGACATATGTGTTTAGTGGCCATAGTTATTATCATATATTTCTCCACCACCCTTAGAAGGGAAATTCAGGGAATAATTATTTTAAGGGGGGAAGTTTGTAAGAACCATGTTCTTCTTTTCAAGTATAGATCTTTTCTTTTTTCATTAACACTAATCTAGGTAGTGGGCCAGTTGGGTTATTATTGGAAATGAATGGGAGAAAATGAATAAAAATTGATGTTGGCCTGGTACATGCCATGTACTTGGGGTACACATCATGTACCTATAATCTGTGTACTTGAGGTACATGTCTTGTACTTTCCCAGTGGGGTTTTTTATAAAAGATTTAGTAACCTCATATTTTGACACATCAGTTTTTCTATCATTTTTTAACCCAACAACCATTTAAAATGGTTTTTAAGTTTTATAATTCATTCAGACTCCAATTAAATTGTGGTTTGTCTCGTTCGAACCACATTAGTAAGTACTCGAATCCTTTTTAGTCATTATTGATTCTTCAGAACAAAAAATGTGTTATTTGTATTTAGTCTCATATTCCATATTTTCTCATTCATCCCCTATTCGTTATATTTCTTCCAGACCAAGATAAATTAGGACTTGATATTGGAAAATCTATTTACAATTGAGCTAAGGTAGGTAGTCTTGTGCCTTTTGCTAATTTTTTAGTTTTTTATATGTGTCAGAGTACCATGCACCCATTTTTAGTTTGTTTATTTATTGATATTTTGATCCATCTTGATGACTAATGATATTTATTTGATTAATTATACGAATTGAAGCATGATGAGCCTCTTTTTTTATTAAGGGACTTCCCATGGGTGTGTTTCCCTCGAATAACCAATATTTAGCTATTTTGGCATACGATGCCTTTAGAAAGGCCCTTTTGTCCCTTTGAAAATGTTTTTCAAATGAATTTTGGTCAATTAAATTTTTTCTGATGTGAGATAAATAGTTTTTAAGCCTTGTAATTGTTAGATAACTGGTTAGGCTTGTTTTATAAATTTCCCACATGAGGTTATTATTGTTTTCTATGTAATATTTTAATATACATGTGAGATTGTTATATGTTATGCCTATGGGTGAGGTGGTGCTTGCAGGTGAGCATTGGTTATACCTATGGGTGAGTACTGGTTATGCCTATGGGAGGGGTTGTATTATGCATGCTGGGAGATTTATATTATGCCTAAGGGAGAGGTTTTGAATAGAATATCTTGTGGAAATCATTATGACGCATCTTCCAAGCCAAAGCATGATCATGGATTTCATCTTCCCTTATAACTATTTAGATGGCCTTTTGAGACATCTTTTGTGCTTATTTGATATTGGGGATCTTTGGACTAAGGCCATATCTCGAGATTTTTACAATTCAATGTAAAAATTTTATAATAAATATGAACTGAATATAAATAGAAACAAGAATTGTAGGATTGTTTACTTTTGAGTAATTTATAGTTTACTGCTTTTCCTTTTTTACACTACCTGTTGCATATACTCACTAACATATAAGAATGGATCTTGGGTGGTTTCCTGCTAGTATTTATTTCACATACCCTGTCTAGGTCATGCTTTTGGTCCCAAAAAGATTATATTGTTGTAGGTGTCGGTAAGGGAATGTTCCCTTCTCCGGATACTTGATATTCAATTTAGGAGCAGGAGAGCATGGGACCAAGATGAGACTTGTGATGGTTCTGAGTTTTCTTTTATATTTATGTACCTTGGTATTTTATTTTTATCAAACTAAATTGTATCCTATTTTGGATTCTTTCTTAGAACGTGTAACATGAAGACTCATTTTTTGTATGTTATGACTTGTGGTTATCTTTATTATCATTATTCCCTTGTCTGTTTCCATTTGTATGGTATTTTATGCTTTCTCTATCCTATGTTATTGTTCTGTTGTGTTACAATCTTCAAATGAGGGCATAGTTTTCCCATTATCACACCATAGGCCCTCGCTGCTAGTGGGAATCATCTGGAATTTGCAGAAATGCACTTGAGTCCATGTGTCCAACTAGGTATGAAGAACCAGTTGAGTGGCATTCGGATCTAGGATGTTACAATGATTCCATAGAACAAGTACTAAAGGTATCATCTTTCTAATAAGTTCCTTTGTCTCATAATCAATAATCCTAAATAGATGATCAGTCATGGATAAATCAGGACATACAACAATATCATCCCAGATCAGAACAAGATAATGGTTTGGAATATATATTTAAAGATAGAACACATGAAACACATTGTGTATTGAATTCAATTTTGGTTGAAGCTCCAAAACATAGGCCACTTTCCACACTCTGTTAACAATCTTGTAAAGACCCACAAACCTTAACAAAATTATTCCTTATTTTCCCAAGATTCAATGACACAATTGAGGTGAAACTCTCAAAACACCTAGTAACATACTAAAAACTCCAACAGTCATCAATGAAAACAATATAGGATTTATACCGGCTCTATTCTATCAAAATTATTTGACGAATCAACTAAATCCTCATCATTATCTCTTAGACCAAACTCGGTCCAACCAAGGAACTTTCACCAATATCTAACTAACCTAGTGGAGATCTATAGGGATATCCATAAAAGGCCTCAAAATAATCCATTGTAAAATCATAATTGTAACTATTTTTGTAGGTTAACTCAACTATTATCAAATGGTCATCCCAAGATCCACCAAATTCAAGAATCCAGTCATGTTTTATATCCTCATTAATGTATATAGCCTTATCTATCTGTCCATTCGAATGTGGATGATATGTTGAGATCAGAAATACTAGGATTCAAAGGCCTCATAGAGGCTTATATAGAAGTCAAAATGGAAATTGGAATCCCTATCAGAGACTATAGTAGATCAAACTCCATGAAATATGAAAATATCCTACATGTAGTGATGTCCCAAGTCCTCAACTTTAGTTACATCTATAATGGGTATAAAGTGAGTATATTTGGTTATCCTATCAACTGGAACCCATATTGTATTCTAACCATGAGGGGTATGTGGAAAACCAAACACAAAGTATATATAAATTTCATCCCACTTCCATGTCGACACCAGAAGTGGCTGATGCAAACCCAATGGTCTATGGTGATCGACTTTGACCTATTGGTAGGTATAACAATGAGAAAAAAATTCAGAAATGTCTCATCTCATATTTGGACAACATAATGAATGTCACATGTCACAAAACATCTTCATGGATCCATGTTTTACTTCCCACCAGGAAATATAGAAATACCCCTCACGACCTTTATCATAGGAAAATGCACCACATGATAGTTCAAAAAATATAGGATTCCCTATGGAGAGAACCACCATTCACCAATGGTATCCCCTATAAAGAGAGTCCTTAATTTCACAAAATTCATCATCAAAGTGATTCTATAGAAGAATCATCTTGATAATAGAGAAGGTAAACTCAACACTCCTAAAATCAACCTCAGACTCACTATACTGAACTACCAAATGAAAATGAGAAAAGAGATCCATCATATTATACTCTTCTGATGATTCATTCATGATCTAGGTTAGAATTTTCCTGCTTAAAGAATCAACAACAACATTACCCTTAACATGGGTGTATGTAACGTTGAAATTAAAAGACTATAAGTACTCCACCCAATTCATCTATTCAATATTAAAAGGTTTTTGAGTAAAGATATAACTCAATATTCTGTGGTTAGAATAAATGGTAAAACCCTCCCTCAAATAGGTAATGACACCAAATCTGAAGAGCATGCATCCAAACTACATGTTTTATATCATGGGTTAGATAATTCTTCTCATGTATCCTAATATATCTAGAACCATACGTGACCACCTAATCTTTCAGCATAATAATAAAACCCAAACCTAAACTGGATGTATCAGAAAAGACCACATAGACCTATATGGCCTCTAAAAGATTCAACACCAATGAAGAAGTGAAAATACATTTCATCTCACAAAAATAACTCTAATATTTTTCATTCCAAACAAAAATCACTCCTTTCCAATTGAGAGTGGTCATTAGAGAAGCCAAATTTGAGAAATCTCTAACAAATCTGCAGTAGTATCTCACAAATCCCAATAATTTTTATATCTTGAAACTATCACAAAATTTCACCCATTTCATAAAAACATTTACCTTCTTAGGATAAATCGAAATAACATGTTTTAAAACTGTGTTTCCCAATAAATTCACTTACCAAATCCGAAAACCTAACTTCAAAATATATATGAAAATTCAGAGATTTCTCATGTTTTAAAAAAATTCACAAAAATGATGCACATGGCCTTCCATGATTTGAGATTAAACTATGATTTAATCAAAAAATACCACCAAAAATTAGTAAAGGCAGTCATAAAATTTCTTATTCATCAAATCTATGAAAACTGTAGGATAATTTGTTAGAACAAAAGGTATAATATGACACTCATAACGTTCATACCTACTCTTTAAGGTTATCATATAAATGGAAGACTCTTTTACTCTCAACTAGTTACAACTAAATCAAAGATCAATCTTTAAAAACCACTTTTCATCTTTTAACTGATCAAAAAAGTCATTAATCTGTAGCAAAAAAATATATGTTCTTAACCGTAACTCGATTTAGTGTCTAGTAATAAACAAAAAGTTGGAGGGTTCCTTTATCTTTATTTATCATGAGAATAGGTGCTTCCCAAGGTGATACACACAGGCGTATGAAAAATTTATCTACCAGATCATCCAACTGATATTTCAACTCTTTAAACTTTTTTTGTTCCATATAGTAAGAATTAATGGAGATTGGATGAGTATTAATTAATATATAAATAGAAAACCCCACCTCTTTTACAAGTGTAAAATCATAGCAATTAAAAGTAAAAACATCAAAAAACAAATGAAAATTGGGGGAGGTGATCACTCAAGGATTATTACTCCAAGTTGAAATCAAACACTGATATTAACTTTCCCAAATATTTCAGAAGGTTCATATCTACTCAATCTTAGGACATAATATCCTTGAAAGAAACATCACTCCCCATCATATTTAGTAAAATATTCCTACTAAAGGTAATAGTCAATAAAAGCATTATGAGAAATAATCCAATCCATCCCACAACTAACATCATGAGGTTTTATGTCAAGAACTAGACAACTCTTGGTGAGCTCTAATTATGATAAAGGGAAAACATAGGTATGATATCAAAGGCCCTACTCTCCCTTCATTTTGAGTGTCATAGTAATATCCATCACCTAAGAAAAAATATATATAAAAATATTTAGAAAATTTACGACACAACTCAATTTAAATGAATGAGATTAACTAGATTCCAATAAAGAATTCAATAAAGATGAAGCTATAGTGATAGTTCCTCCCATAGTCATTGGATCCACATCAGCTTCCTATGGAAAGTTTTCTACTATGTGAATAAGCTTTGTTCCAGATTCTTGTGGCCATAACCCCTTTTCTCGTGAAGTATCTAATTTCAACAAAATAATTTTAGGTTTTGATGATCTCATTACACTATAAAGAGTAGATAATAAATGGAGAAACTTATGTAGGTGTCTTGAGCAACCACAAGAACTTTAGATCTTGGGTGCCTCAGAGAAGTCCCATTTAGAATTCCCATCCTTTCCACACTAGGTGAAAGTAAAAAAGGAATCTACAAATATGCACCACTATCTTTAAATGATTTGGGTCAAATATAGGATTTTTCTACTATGGTTCACTAGAATGTTCCTCCTATGGTCTATTAAAACTTATCCTTAGAGGAATGATGCTATATAACACAAATATACAAAACTAAAAGTATCAGCAAGGATACATAGCTTAAAAAATAAAAAAAAAGTGTAATAGGAATATCAATTACATCAAGTAGAAATAAAAAATGGGATTTCATTATACACAAATTAGAAGCATGGAATATACTATAAAATATATCAAAGCATTCATCAATACACTTTCCAAAAATATTTATTGTTACTTAACACTTGTTTTGAATAGAGATGTCTCAGAACTCACTCAAAACTACTTTTTAAGTCCCATAAATCCTACCTCATGTCTATCAAGACAACCCAAATATATACTATCATGAAAAAATATGCACAACATTCGCAATTGATACCTATTTTACACAAACTAGCATGAATACCCTTGTACCCTAATACTCGATCTAGCTCTAACATGGCATGAGGGGCATTCTAGGTCCCCATGGGTTAGTGAATAGCACATAGCATCACACAAGAGTAAAGAGGGAAATTTTTTTTCTAAAAAATAGTGGAGATAAAAAATAATAATTTAGTATTCTAAGCATTCCAAAGGGATAAAGTACCAAAATAAGATTGGTTAAATAGTACCAAAAAAGTACATTTTCAGGAGACAGAACATCTTTCAAGATAAAAACCAAATATAAACCCAAAAAAGTGGATCACATCTCCACTGGTCACCTCCATCACTTTGTGTCCCAAGTATTAGTAATATGAACCACCTCCAAGAGGTGGTTTTCTTTTTCATGGACCTTTTATAAGAAAATATAGAAACACCTAATAGAAAAGGTAGGGTGTGTGTTATAAATCCTAGAAGGGTCTCACCAAGTGTTCCATAATCAATTCCAAAATGGTTAAACCAATTATGTTTTCAATTTAAATAAAATAATTCAAGGAAGGACATTAATATATTTGAAAAAAACAATATTTAATAATCAAGATATAAAAGATATATCAAAATAGGATTAATTTTTTTTATATAAATTATTAATATAAATCAGTTGGAATGAAAAAATAGGCATATAAACAATGAAATCTAATCATAAAATCAAACATATCATAACACCATGTATAAATTCATATGGTATGTGGGTTTTTGAAAAAATTATCCCCACACTACTCATCAGTGACATCATATCATTGTGTGAAAATGTCCCATGACTCAGGCTATCAGGACTCAACTACCCAAAAGAGCAAATCATGAAAAAATATGTTTATTTAATATTTTTAATCAGAAATATTTTTCTAGGGGGTTATATTCTAGAATTATTATCCTAATTACTCACTAACTACCTAGGATTACATGTACTTAGGTTAATCAATAAATAAATCATGGGTAAATCAATCATTTCAAACCAATTCAAAATATAATTTCACACATTCAGTTTTCTACATGCTTTTCTTATTTAAAAAATTATCTATTTATTCTTTTTCAAATCATTATTCAATTTAATTCATTTATCTCAAAAATTAATTTCCAAATCAATCCATCAATTTTTTCAAATCCTAAAAATAATTTCAATTCCATTGAAATTGGGGGTTATTAAATATCTCTGTAACTTTTCAAAAATCATCCATCAATAATATCAAATCCAATTTTTTATATCATTTAAAAACTAATTTTAAATAAATAAATAAAATTTAAGGGTTAAATTGTAGGTAAAAATCATATGGAACAACCTACCATTAATCATCAGTCAAATCAACACCCACCATAGGAAATGCTAATGAAGAAGAGAGACGAAGAAGACCAAAAATGAAATCTTAGATCACAAATCAACAAGATAAACATTAATTCCATAAAAACAATTTGGTATCACATCAATACTAAAGAGGGGTAGTATATATAAGGAGAAAACCTTATCGAGGAAACTCACTGAAGATCAAATTACAAGCTAAGACATCTGGAAGGGAAGAGAACACCTAAAATCTTCTAGAGTCACCCTATGGGTGGAGAGAAGAGGATGCATGAAAAAAAAATATTTTAGGTTTCCAAGCACAAAAACCCATTGGGCTTGTGGTATTTACATCCTAAATGATAAATCTACACTAAAAAAGTATTCAAATTTTACATACACTGAAAAAGAAATTGTCTAGTGTTAAAAATATCAATTGATGAATTTACGACATAAGTTAATCTTTTACGATGTAAGTTCATCTTGTTCATAATCCATTCTCACAATTTTTTTTCCTAAGAACATCTTACATCATAAAATAAGGGTTTTGGGCATAATTTCATTCTTTAGCTAGTGACTAGAAACACCCCTGCAGGATTCCCCTAAATTTCATTGACACATTTATACCCAAATTCAAATAATTCGAACAAACATACATCCTATGACATTAGGTTATTTTCCCTGAAAAAATATCTACATGTTAAAATGCCATGAAACGCTCCAAAAAAATTGAAACAAAACAAGAGAGGTATAGGTACCTAAAATAAGGTAATGAGAAGTTACGTTAATCATATGTTAACACTTTTTTGATCATAAGTTAAAAATTAGTTAATCACTGTTTAATCATTAGTTAACAATTAGTTAATCCTTCCATAATCATTCATTAATCATTTTTAATCACTTTGGAATCATTCATTAACCATTAATTAGTCATTCATTAATTAATAGTCATTATGTAGTTAATTAATAGTTAATTATTAGCTACTCAATAATTAATAATTAATTATTTATTAGTTCATCATTAGATCATAATTAGTTTTTCATTAGTTAATCATTATTTAATCATTATTTGATCATAAGTTAACCTTATTTTAATCTAAAGTTAATCACATTAATGTTCTTATTTAATCCTATGTTAATCACTAGTTAATATCTCATTAAAAATTCATCAATTGATAGTTATTAAGTAGTTAGTTTGTAGTTAATTAATTGTTAATTAATTGTTACATAATAGTAATTTATTATATATGTATTAGGTTCTTGGGGGGTGTAATTACATTCCAACACACACACACACCTCACACGCAAGCTAGAAATGTAGGTCATAGCCCCTCGCCAGGAGGATAGCCCACCCATCAGGACTTATTTATTTTATATATGGATCATAGGCCTAATCAAAATGAATCCAATTATATGGACTAAAGGCCCAATAATTACTATTAATTAAAAATTACTAAATATTTAATTATTAGTTAATTATTAGTTAATTATAAGTTCATAATGATTACTTTGTTAATTATTATTAGTTAAATATTATTGTTTTATAATTAATTATAAACTAAAAAGTGATACAAAATAATAAACATTTCATAATAATTATTCAATAACTAGTTAAGACAAATTTTATTTTAATTACTAAATAGTCATAATTAAATAATAATAATTTTATCACTATTATTAACTATAATTTATAAATTACATCTAATTTAAAAAATAACTAAGTAAATAAAATAATTAAAATAAAGTAAATAACTAAATAATTAAAATAAATAAAATAAATTTGAAAAACTACCTCTAAATGAATATTTATAAGTTTTTCCCTGCCTTAATGAAAATATAAGTGTTGTGGGAAAGGGAGTAAAAAATAGGGAAAAATTTAAAGAGAAACGTCCTCAAATCAGGTGAGGTTTAGAGAGAGAGTAAATTATGAGAAGGGAGTGGGGTGGATTTTATACAACTGGGGGTGAAATATGTTACCATACAAAATGCCTTTTGTATTTTTTGGGTGAAATACATTTTCATCCTCAATGCCTTTCGCCTACTAAATAAAGAAAGGTATTTTTGGAGGTAACGCCTTTACCACATCATTGATCTGAGAAAAAGGTGTTAAGGTGGTGTTGTAATGACCCATATTTTTGAGAGTGTATGGATCATTTGTTTTTTTTAATTTAAACCCTTGGTTTAATCTTGGTAAATGTGTATTAGAGACTAAGAAAGTTCCCAGGAGTGTTTGGGCCATGTTTGAAGCTTGGAGTTCCAGAAAATGGGTAGAATGACTGGGACACACAGTTAGAAGAAACCATGAAACCAAACCCACAAGCTCTCTTCTAACCATGCAAGGTGAAATAGAGGTGTAGTAGGATCCATAAGGTTTTTTGAAAACTATGCAACTCATGGTGCATGATCGTGAAAAAAAACCCTGAAATTTGACAGTGGGATTTCGCACAATTTGCACGCGGTTTGAGAAATTGTGTGCCATAAATGTGGAGGGGATATTTCTTAAGTATTTTCTTGAGCAAGATTTGTGCATGGTTTTCCAAACCATGCAGAGAAACCATGCTACCCCTACTTTGAGGGTGAAATAAAAATTTTCCTCTCATTTAAATTTAAAACATATTTGCCTATATTCACTTCTTCCTCATGAGGATGGATTCATGTTTATTCTCCCATAGCTTTCCAAGCTCCTCAATATAGGTTCTCATATAGCTCTCACATTCATTGTCTGAATAAATATCCTTTGAAGGCATTGGATACCTTAATGTGAGTTATTAAGTTCTCTTCCCTTCGATCTAAGTATATCTTTGTATCTATTTCTCTATTTAGGTGCAATCCATTTTTTTCTATTTTCTGGTTGTTGGAAAATTTAATCAATTTCTTCCAACATACTCCAAATTTTATGTTGATATCGATAGAGGAGTCATTTATGGCATTGACGTATGTGGTCTCGCTATTTTCCCCATGAGTTTTGGTGTTTCTTAACTTTTTCATTGTACCACAAGTTGTATTTTTCCAAGAATCCCCTTTTTATTTATTTATTCATATCAAATTGATCAACATACCTAGATACACACCCTTTGACCATTTTTTAGTAGTTTAGAGGATATATACCCCATATATGGACACCTATTGGGTGTGCCAAATGTAATTTCCTATTATGTTTAATTGTTTCGAATGCTTGAAATTCCATTTTAGCTTTTGGATTAGATTTTATATGGAATTTACCTAGTTATTGGAATTTAAGATGGATCCAAAGGAACCTCCTAAGTTCCTAGCCCACCTATACTTAGAAATTTTAAAGTAGGAAATTTCATTATTGACCATGTCATCTTTTAAATTACCCTTTGAGCCATATAAGTGGTTTTGGAATGTTTTATTGAATTAAATGGTTTTGTTCATATGGGATGGATTATTCATGTGGGTTTTATATTCCTTAAATTAGTTGAATGATATATGTGAAATGGTTTATAAATACATGTAAGGCCACACTGATTGTTTGTTTTTTGTTAGAATGATCATTATGAAGTGTAATTCCCTATTAGAATTTGACTTGGATAATGAGAAACACGGGAGGTAATGAATCATGTATTAGATTATAAATATGATTCAATCATGTTATAGTTTGTGGTATGATGGTAAGGTATCAGTTGAGAATAATGATATCTGGAACCCTTACATTGGGTGTTGAGCATGACGTATCACACCACTAACAATATTTAAATGTTGGGAATGATGCACCATGTCTTGTGCTTTGAGTGTTGACATGGTGAAACCCTCACCATCTCAAGTGAAGATATTGATGTCACCCACTCACCATGAGATATAGAGAATGTACCCATTTTCTTGATCTTGTTATCATTTTAAACTGTTCATCGATATATGAGTTACACCCTAATCCAACCAACACCTTATATTCTAGGTATATGGCCACTTATGTCTCTACTTACTTGTTCTATATAGGTGGATGAAATATATAAATATAATATATATATACTATTACTATATAGATTGAATGATCATAAATTCATTTTATCCACGAGCTGAAGTAGGTAGAGCTTCCGGGTGTCCATTAGGAACCTGGGTAGGTTCTTATTTACTAATTTAGATTTATTTATTAATTATTATTACCTACACACATTCTAGTTATTAGAACAGATTACATTACTCATAGAAACCATTGTTGGTGGCATACTGAGATTTTATATCACACCATATTTGGTCTTCCTTTGGTACACATGAAGATTATATGACAATAGGTTTGGATAAGGGAAAGTTCCATGTTACAGGTTGTTGATATGAATTACTTAAAGGTGGTGCATAGAAGCATAAGACGAAGCATATGCTTGAGATTCTTGTGGAGCAGTTTTTTAATTTTTTTAATCTTTGTATAGCATGTTTGTAAGTTCATGTCCCCTAATCCCCTTTTTTATATCATAATTACATGAATCCATGTATATGATACTTCCTATTGGATTTTTATATTATCATATAGTTGTTCAGTTATCTATTATTGCATTGATTTAGTATTTTATAAGATATTATATGCTTCCTATATTGTATGTTTTTGGTTATATCTATTGTGATAGTCTCATATGAAGGTATAGTCTCCCCATTGTATCACATTTACACCCCCACTGCTTGTTGGTAGTCTCTTGTGTATGGATAGGTGTGCTTGAGGCCATGTGACCCACTAGCTCGGGACACGGGTTCAGTAGACCCTGGGTCGGGACATTATAAAGTGGTATTAGAGAAACAATTTACTTTTTATTTCTTCTTGGGTATTAGAAGGGAGAATAGGAGTTAAAGGAATTTTGAAATGACAGTGTTTCTTGATGTAACTAACTCCTGTACAGGGGAAACCCAAATTACCTAGGATGGGTAATTGTAGTTATTTATTATGCATGTTATGGTTGATACGACTTCACCGTTGGGTGACATACATGTCTTAAGATGTTATTGATATTGGTATTATTTAAATGATTGTTTATTTTTCCTAGTCCTAATGAAATGAGGGTGTTTCATTACATGCATCATTATAGGAAAAATAAGACTAATATACCACACATTTTTCCATTCCACATTTATATCAACGTGCATTTCTTTGTTACAATTTTTTGTGCCTGGATTATGTATTAAAATGCACTAAAATATTTTTTATGGATTGGAAAACATAAATCAACACTTAAAGTGTATGAATTAATCTAACAATGTTTTCATTTATTGGTTAAAGCAGGAACCTTAATCAGTTAATTATAGCACATTGAGCCATGGACCATTGGTTTCATGGGCTGGAACGTGTTATGATCTGGGATAGAGACATAGACCTGAACCCATCTTTAGTACTTTGTAGTTGGTGTCTCTTATGTTATTGTGACCATTATGGTATTTTATACCACCTGATCCTAGATTTTGGAGTAGGCAGAGAGGTGTTATCATTTCTATAGTAAGGCCTTATAATAGTCTTAGTTTCTTATCTACAATCATTTCAATTGTTAATATCTATTTTGATGCATTCAATTTTTATTGTAGTATCATGTCGCTATAATTAATTTTGGTATTACGCCCTGAATGTAGTGATGACCTTGCTCTTGAAGTGGCGGGCTATGAGCCGCCACTTATTTTTTCTACAGTGCCACATGTGGAAACTCTTTTTGACATGGATATGAGAACTGAATCCAATTTCTAAGAGGTATTTATACTTAAGTTGAATAATATGAAAGGTTTTGTTCGACCTTCCCAAAATATGGAAGAGTTTACTTGAGAATTTCAGTAGTAGCATCCTCCCACCTTCTCAGGGGATGGTGGAGCACACACTACTAATTCATGGAATAATTCTATCCTTTCTATATTCGATCATCTGGAGATGACTCTAGATCAGAGGGTCAAAAATGATGCATATATGCTGCATGATTCTACCAAGATGTGGTGGGAAGTAATTACCCAATAATTTTAGCATAGAGATATGGTTTGGGATGGTTTCCAGATGATATTCTATGGTTATTTCTTTCCCCAAACATTAAAGGACGAATAATCTATATAATTCATAAACCTGCAGCAGGGAAGTATGTATGTTTTAGAAAAGTCTTCTAGTTTTAGTTAGTCATGATGGTTCACTCCTACTCTAGCAGGTGATGACCTTATGACCTCCATTCGATTTGAGTAAAGCCTCATTTATTCCATTTGATCATAGGTCAATTTATTCAAGTTGACTACTGTTTCTGAAATCATCAACCAGGACCTAATTATAGAATGGTATTGGATGGAAGATGATAGTGAGATTTAGTGTGGTTCAGTAGCTAGATCTATCAGTGTTCATTCTTTTGATCAGAAGAGACGTTTTGAGGATACTCATGGAGGTAGTAGTAGGTAGGCTCTCCATGATGACAGCTTCTTAATATGTCACCAATGTAGGAAGTTGGGACACATGAAGCCTTAGTGATTACATGTTCCAGTTGAATGTATATAATGTGGTTGGATGGTTCATATCCAATATTTCTATAGACCCTTTCCATCATCAACTAGGGAGAGGGGATCTTCACCCACTCCTCGATTAGGAATGGGGCCTGTTGTATCAAGATAAGTAGGAAACTGGAATATCATCTATCATTTAGGCTGAGGTGGTGGTTGAGGAAGAGGTAGTTAGACTCATGATTTTTAGTGGTGGTGGAGATTAATTTCTCAAGGTAGTCAGGCAGTGACTCAGGGGCACAATACTAGATAGTTACATGCAGTCCATCCATTGTTAGGGGAGCAGAGCACCAAACCTTCTACTGTACAAGGTAATATTCTAGTAGCCTCCACTTAAGTTCCTATTTTATTTGACACATGCGCATATCACCCATTTATATCAGAGGAAATCATAGAGAATCTGGGTCATGAAATTGTGAAATTTTATGCAATTATGACACTAGATGCATATTTATGAATCCTATCAAAGGGTGTAAATCACTGTAAGTTTTTCCCCTTGAGATAGGTGGATACATCTTCATATAGAATATATTCATCCTCAAACTAATGACATTTGACGTAATAATCAGGATGGATTGGTTAGTTCCCTATCGAGCCCACATTGATTTATATCATCAGAGGGTTAAGTTTGTACCAATCATGGATTTTAACCACATCCATAAGGTAGAATGGAATTTTAGTGTGACTAGAACTGGGCCAGAGCAGTAGAGGCTAAGAAGTGTGAAATCTCAGATAACCAGTCTTTTCCTGGATGAAGAGGTCTTATGACCCACTAATTTACCTCCTGTAGTGGAGTTTTTTGGGGATGTATTTTCTGAAAATATCTCTATTCTACCTCTGATATGAGAGGTAGAGTTTAATATTGAGCTTGTTTTGGGATAATCACCAATAACCATCCCTCCTTATAGGATACCCCCCTATGGATATTCTAGAGATCAAGAAACAATATAAGGATCTTGAGGTTAAAGGATTTATAGGTCCCAATACTTCTCTTTATGGTTCACAGGTCCTTTTTTCCAATAAGGTAGATGGTACCCTCAGGATTTCCATGGATTACCTTCAATTCAACCAGATCATGATAAAGAACTGGTATCCACTATCAAGAATAGACAACCTCTTTGATCAGTTTCGAGGAATAAAAGTGTTTTCAAAGATATATTTGAGGTTAGACTATCATCATGTGTCTGTTATTTCCTCAAAAATACCTAAAACAGCTTTTTGGTGTATGTATTCTCTTTTTGAGTACCTATTCATGTTGTTCAGGCTCATGAAGGAACCTATAGTTTTAACAGATCTTATGAATCGAGTTTTCCACCAGGTTCTGGATTCATTCATGGCAGTTTTTTTTATGACATCTTAGTGTATTTAAGATCTATACATGATCATGATGGCCATCTTAAGATCTTACTCAATACACCTAGAGAGAATTAGATATTTTATAACCTCAGTTAATACCACTTTTGGATCAAAAAATTCTACTTACTCGGTCATATCATCTCAGAGATGGGAGTTTCTATAGACCCATACAAAGTGATAGTTGTAGTTTCCTAGGAGCATCCCATGAATATTTTTAACTTACAAAGTTTATTAGGGATATCCAGATATTACAGATGCTTCATCTAGGATTTCATACACCTTGATGTTCCTATTGTAGGTCTAACTAAGAAGGTTTTGAAATTCATATTGTCAAAATATTGTAAAGAATCCTTCAAGGAGTTGAAGTTTCATTTTACTTTAGCATAGATACTAATTCTTCAGGATTTAGTAAATAGTTATAAAGTCTATTGTAATGCATCATGTTTCAAAACATTATATGTTTGAATGTAGGAAAAGAGATCCATTGCATATGGGTCTCATTAGTTGACATATCATGAGTGGAATTAGCCAACACATGACCTCAAGCTAGCTGTTGTGGTTCATGCTCTATATTTTTGGATACCTTATCCAATTGGAGAGTGTTTTTTGTATTCACTGATCACAAAATCCTCAAGTACATATTTACATAGTGAGATCTAAATCTCATGCAATGCAGGTGGGTAGATTACCTATAGTTGTTTGATTTTGAGCTTTCCTCATGTCTGGTAAAGTATATTCAGTAAACTGTGCTCTGAGTCGAAATACTCAGGTATAGGAAGTTCAAGGGGCCAATGCAGAATGGAATCTCATGGAATTATTCTCAAAGATGCATGGTGAGTTTTAAGAGGGTCATGGTCATACTATCTTATAAGCCTTATTAGTGACCTCTACTATTATATAAATGGTAATAATAATGTTGTTATTTGATCCTAAAGGCCTTTTCCTAAGAAAAAGAGTCTCAGATGATGATACATATTTATTATGGACCATCAATAGGGATGATTCCTTACCATTCCATGGGCATGTATGGGTCCCAGCAGACATCATATATGAGATGATGCATGAATTCCATACCTCAGAATGGTCTATTCTTCCTAGTGTCACTAACATGTATTGAGACTTACATCACCATTATTGTTAACCTAGTATGAAACATGATATTTTTTGATTTATCACATGGTATTCCACCTATACCAAAGTGAAGGTATAAAATCAGTATTATGAATTTCATTTACATTCATTGGCCATTCTCGAGTGGAAATGGGATGATGTTTCAATGTATTTTGTGACTGGTCTACTCAGATCACCTTGTGGAAATGATACGGTGTGTGTTTTTATTGATCATTTGAAGAAGGTATCACACTTCTTACTTGTGTGAAATACCTTATCGATATAAAATCTTAGAATTTTTTATATTACGGAGGTTTTATGTCCTTCTGGAGATCCTCAATATATAATTTTTTATAAATATTATCACTTTACTTCACGGTTCAGGTAGGGGTTACAGAAGGCCTTGGGTACATAGGGGCTTCTGAGTATAGAATATAAATATCAGACTGATGAAAGACACAAATGTACAATTTATGTTCTAAAGGATATTCTTTTTGCACGTGTCCTTGAATTTGGGGTTCTTGGGACAAATACATTCTCCTTGTTGAGTTCACATATAATAACATATTTTAGGCTACCATCGAGATGGATCCCTGTGAATCCTTATATAGTAGGCCTTATCATTCACCTATAAGCTAGTTAAAGGTAGGGGAAGTAGATATGCATGGAACATGCCTCATGGAAGATACTATAGAGAAGGTGAAACTGATTATAAATTGCATGATAATATCTAAGTCCAGAAAAAAGTCATATGAAAACAAACACCAGCGACCTCTCGACATTGAGGTTAGAGACTGGGTTTTCTTGTGAGTCTCACACAGGTTGGTCTATAGTCATTTTCTGAAGAAGTGTAAGCTCTCATCGAGGTTGGTTGGACCCTTTGAGGTTGTGAAATGGATCATACCAAAGGTTTACCTGGAACTTCCTCATAGATACCAATCTATGCATGATGTATTTCATGTATCTTATATTCACCGATATTATCTAGACTTGTCACATGACTTTCATCCTAATGAGGTTGAATTGGATGTGTATTCTTCCTTTAAGGAATATATAGTTTTTATTTTTGATCAACGCGTGAATACACTATGTGGAAGGTCAGTTCCATTTGTATGGGTGTTATGGCAGCACAGCCGAGTACAGGATGAGACCTGGGAACAAGAAGATGATATATGAACTCATTGGAAAGAACTATTTTTAGATGATACCTATTAACCCTTAGAAGGTTAAATTGGTGATGAGTTTATTTAAGGTGTTCAGGTTGTAAAGAACCATCTTTTCACCAAGGTACAAATAATTTTTTCGATTTAAATCTTTGGTTAAGCGTTGGTAAATGTTTATTATATCCTAAATAAAGTCCCATGATCATCTGGGGCATATTTAATGCCCAGAGTTCTAGAAAATGTAAATTTTGTTTAGTCCACATGGTCAGAAGAAATCATGCAACCCAACCCACATAGTCTCTTCAAACAGTGTGGGTGAAATAGAGGTGCAGTAGGAGACACAAAGTTTTCCTAAAACCATGCGACTTTGGGTGCATGACCATGTGAAAAACTACAGACATTTTAGAGTGTAATTTATTATAGTTTTCCCATGGTTTGGGAATCCATGCATCTTAACCATGTAGGAAAATTCCTTAAGTAGTGTCATGGGCATGGTTTGCACACATTTTTTCAAACCGTGCGAACAAACTGTGCGACCCCTATTTTGAGGTTGAAATGACCTTTTTCCCCTCATATGAATTTTAAAACAATTTCTCTTTCTCCTCTTCTTCCTCCAGTGGATGGCCTCCAATTTCATCTCACATAGCTTTACAAGCTCCTCAATCAAGGTTCTCATATAACTCTCATGTTCTTAGACTGAATCAAGATACGTTGAAGGTGTTTGATACCTTAAGGTGATATTTCGAGTTCTCCCCCCTTTAACCGAAGTTTATCTTTGTATCAAATGTACTATTTAGGTGAAATCCCTTTTCCACTATTTTTAGAGCATTGAAACATTTCATTAATTTCTTCCAACATACTCCAAATATGAGGATGATATCGAGTGAGGAGTCATCTACAACTGTGAGGTAGGTGGTCGCATCATTTTTCACATAAGTTTTGGTGTTTTGTATCTTTGTCACTGTAACGCACACCAAATATTTTCAAGCATACCCTTTTTATTGAGTTATTCATATAAAATTGATAAACACACCTAGATACACACCCTTTGACCTCTATTTAGTACTTTAGAGGATTTATACCACATATTTGGAAACACCATGGGTGTTCCAAATGGAATTTTCCCATATGGTTAATTGTTTGAAATGACCAGAATGAATTTTATCTTTCCACTTAGATTTTAAAAGGAATTTCCTTGGTTATATGATTATTTATTAGATCTATTGGAACCTCCAAAGTTCATGGACCACCTATACTTGTAATTTCCCAAGTAATAAACTACCTTATTTACCATTTCACATTTTAAATGACCCTTTGATCCTTATAAATGTTTTTTCCATGTTTTAGTGAATTAAATGGGTTTTTGTATGGAATGGCTAATTTATGTCATTTTTTCTTTAAATGAGTTGAATTAAATAAGTGAAATGATTTATAAAGGGTGGTAAAGAAACACTTATTGACTATGCTTTACTAAAATTCTCATTGTGAATTTTATTTCCCTATTAAAATATGACTTGGCTAATGAGAAACAAGAGAGGTAATGTCTCATGTATTACATTATAAATATTATTAATTTTTGTTATTGGTTGTGGTATGATGGTAATGGGTCAGTTGAGAATTTTGGTATCATGCACCCTTATATCAGGTGTTGAGCATGACATCTCACAGCACTAACACTATTTGGATGGTGGGAATAATGCACCACATCCCATGCTTCGAGTGTTAACAAGATGGCACACTCACCATATCATGTGACAATCATGAAGTCTCCAACTCACCATGATATGTAGGGAATTTACTATATTTATAGAGATTATAAGCTTATTAGACTGTTCATTGATGTTTGAGTTATACCCCAGTCCAGCCAACACCTAATATTTTAGGTATATGTCCACTTACATCCACACATACTTTCTCCATATAGGTCGATGTAGTGTATAAATATACTATATATATATACACACTAATATTATATATATAGTGTCTTATTATACATTCATTATAGTCATGAGATGAATCATGTAGAGTCGCCAAGTGTCCTTTATGAACCTAAGTGGGATGTTGTTTATTTGTTTATATTTTTAATTAATTACTATTACTTTTACACTATCTAGTTAGGATAAATACTTGTATTACTTATAGACACCATTGGCCTATTGATATTTTATCAGACAAACTACTCGGAATGACTTTGGAACCAGAGGGGTTTATATGACTACAGGTTTAGATAAAGTCAAGGACCCTATTATAGGTTGTTGATATTCATTAGTGCTTGATGGAGAATAGTATAAGAGGACTGAGCATATGCTTGAGATGCTAGTGGAGCAAATTTTTTCCTTTTATTACTTTCTGTATAGCATGTTTGTATGTTCCTGTCTCCGGATCCCCTTTTGTAAATCTTCATTCCATGAATCCATGTATATGACACTACTTAGTGGATTTTTATATGATTATATAGGTGTTCATTTATTTATTCTTTCACTGATTTAGTATTCTGTCTTTTATTATATGCTTTTGTTGTTGAATGTTTATGGTTATATCTATTGTACCACTCTGATATGGGGGTAATGTCTCCCTACCATGTCACATTTACACCATCCATGCTAGTCGGCAGCCTCTCGCATATGGGGAGGTGTGATTAAGGCATGTGACCCACTAATGTGGGGCACTGGTGTAGTGGACCCAATTTAGGATGTTATAGTGGTCGATTCCTTTCATGTTTTTTTTCAAAAAAAATTAACCTAAATATATTTTAATAATATTTTTTTCAAAAAACATATAAAAACTCATATAAAGGCATCTTCCTTATAAACCCTAACCATGTGCCACCTTCTTCTATTCCTTATCATGTTGCGCTATTTATCCCCAAAGTATTGTCATGATTTATCATGTTTTGATTTTCTTTAACAAATCATTTTATAATACATGGATCGTAATTCCATTATCCATGAAGATAATGTTTTTTTGTGTTTAAATACTGATTTTTATTCTATATTTATGCATATTACAGATTTTTGTGTGTGTAATATTTATCACTTTATAAATGCTGCTAGAATACTGTAATAATAATGGATTGAAGTGTAATAGATAATTATTGAGGTATCCATCTGGAAATTGATACTCTAGTTTAATTCACTTATACTATATCTAATATAAAGAGGATTATGATTTTTTGAGGTATCTATGATTCCATATTTTAGTTCCAATTTGTGTCTTTGGATATGAAGAAATTTTCCATCACATTCTCAACTACATCGGCTTGACATGGACTATAAGTAATATCAAAATCCTGTAAAAACATAGAGGGGGAGAGAGAATTTTTCACCAAAAATTATTTGATTGACCACGTGGGAAACATATTTTCAAAATTCCCAGCACCATGCTCAATGAATCAGTTTTTTTAAGGACATCACTAGTCTACTTATACTTAGCCCATATAAAGACACACTAAATTACAATAGCTTCTAATAGAATTACTTTATCTAAAATGATAAAACGTGATATACATAGTATATATATTATAATATATAAAAATATATTAGATTTAAATTTTAAAGAAAAATATATTTTAAATAATTATTATATATATGTGTTTATATATTATATAATTTATTTATTAAATTTAAAATATTTTTTTAAATTCAAATTTTCTAAATTTAATTTTTAATATATTAATAATAGAAATTTTGATATTTGAATATATATTTTAGAAAATTAAATTTATAATTTATAATATACAAATATCAAATATATTTATATATATGAATTTATATTAATGTTATTGTAAATAAATAATAAAATGAAAATTTATATAATTATATAACGATATATATTAAGCACTATATATGTATTATTTATAACTATATTTATATATGTAGGATATTTCTATTTGTGTGTTTTATACTTTTTTGGATCTAATATGATAAATATGAATAAAAAATTGACAGATGTGAACTGCATGAGTATAGAGTATAAGGATGATTTCAAAGATTTCAAAAAAAATTCAACATACCATGAAAAAAATCATTTCAAATTTACACAATTGTTATTCAAGGAAAATTTATCTAATTTTATAGGAATAATACTTGATTTTTTACAAAATTGATTAGTGTTTCATATACGGGATGAACATAGAGAAAAATTTAATGTACCTAGTGAGTGTAATAAAAAAATGTTTTAAGGAACATGTGATATCAGTAAAAGTGTATACAATGATATAGATTGTATTGCGTAACTGATAATGGTGGTTTAAGATGAACTTAGAAATTGACTAAAATGTTTGAGATACTGAAAAAATTTAAAAAGATGTCATTTTATAATGGTTGTGTGAAATACACAGAACTATCAGTGAAACTGAAACTGTATAACTGAAAATTAGGTAATGGATAAAGTGGAACCAATTTTATAGGAGTATATTCTTTATTCAAGTATATGTTGTGGGATAAGAATTATATTCCATATCAAACATATGAATTTAAAACAATGTTATTTGCGATGGTCATGATCTATGAAAAATATATGTTTGTCCTAAAAACATCATATTATTTTGAAAAGACTGTGAATTAGTTTAGAAAGGATCTAAGTATGATGTGCCTCGATACAAGAAATATGAATTGAGTATATCCAAAAAAAATTATGAAATTTTATAATTATTCCAAGACTATAAAAACTATATGGATGTTTGGATATTTCAAGCCAGTTAATGTGGAACATAGATAAAATAATTTTGGGGGGGCGTAAACTTAAACTGCCAAAAAATACTGCTTAGTGGAAGAAGTTTGGGAAAATTTAACTTGAATTTGTGAACAGGTCATGAAAATATCATCTTGAGTTTTCTATAGATGAAATTAATCCACATGGTTTTGAAATAAACACTCATGATACATGATCAGTTATGTTAGTAAATGAAAACTTAAAATTTTGTCTTGGCATTATGTGATAGAAAATTATATTTTATTTTCTTATTTTTAGACCACAATATCCTAGTAATGATATTGAAATTTATTTGGATCTACTTATGAAATATTTTTAATTGTTATGGGATATGAGTGTTAGGGTATATGATGCTCACAACCAAGAATACTTAATGTAATGTGTCATGTCATTCAGCAAGATAAATTACATTCCTATATATGGTAATTTTTTAGGGTATAATATTAAATTAATGTTAGTATTTATTGAATATAAAGAAAATTCAAGGTCAATTAGGTTGAAATATAGTATGAACACTGTTTCTAGGAATTCAAAGGTATTTACCTCAACAACATCAATATCAATCATGGTGGAAAACATTCTATGGGATGTTATATAAATTTTTACATTTTTTACATTAATAGGTGATGAACTAATTATAAGGTAAAAAAAAAATTAATTGTTATTTATAAACCTTTCTCTAAAAACATCCAAAAAATGTGTTAGAAAAAGAGGTCAATTTTCTTCAAACCACATTACCTGAAGAGTATGCATGTCATAAATTTTTTAAAAATTAGGGAATATATATATGATATTGTAATTAATTGGTCTCTAAATTAAAAATTTAAGATCAAAGATTCCATTAAATAAATTTTATATATGACTATCTTTGAAAATAGGGAAGATTTAACTCCATTGAATAATACAAGGAAAGGTTTTATTCCTCCAATAACTCACACACTTTTTAGGTAAGGTAGATTTCAGTTTTTTAACTTTTAAAAAGGTAAAATTTTAAAAAAATTGAATCTCATTTCATGTTATGTTTAACTCCACTGAATGTATATATCACTTGAATATATGTGTTCTTGGTGATTTGGATACCGAAAATAGGAGTTTTCAGTAGATCTATAGTTTGGTTGGAAGGCCACTACTTCTGATGGATGTGTGGATACATCCAATGTTGGTTTATTAGATTGAATAGTTGATTTTGTGGTAGAAATATGGAATCAAAGGTTTCTAGTATTAGGGGAAGGTTCTCCACAATATTTGGATGGTACAGAAACATATTCAATTGGATGAACACTTCTACAAAATATGGGTGGGGCCACCCGTATGATGATTTTAATAAGTCTTTTGTATGTAACATAGGTATAACATTTGGAAATAAGAAATTGATAATTGATAAATTTTAATTCCTTTATCTTTTGAGTAAATTTTTTTTTTGTTTTCGATCATGGATGTAGGACTAAAAAACCAAAACATGTCAATCATTATGAACCCACTTTTACTTTCCTATTTTTCTATTGAATACTGTGGTGTTATTAATTTGAGAGAGTATGTAAAGGTTTATACTTGCTTTAGATATTGTGGTACATATACTTCATATCTTATAGTACACTAGTCTAAAAGGTAGAAGTTCGTTTTAGAGGATCAACTTTTGTTTCATTAGGCTCCTTCTGTTAAATTCACTTATAGAAAATGAAAATTATACATATGTGCTGAAATTATTCTCTATAAATTTTATATAAAATCTTGTGGTTTTATCTCATATAAAAATTATCATAAACTCAGGTAACATTTTCACACCTTCCTTGATGATATACAGATTTTAGTTGGTATTACTATCATCATGAGATATGGAATCACAAGGAAAGGGTTGATAAGTTTGACGAAACTAAATTCAACTTATGTAGGATAGAGATGGAAGATTATCTTATCCAAAAGGATTTAAATTTACATTAGGTAGATTCAATATGTAAAAGATATAAAAAGATGAATGATAGAGGTTGTATGAGAATGAAATTTGATTACTAAGGATGTAATTATCCCCAAACATGACTATTAACATCTGGGAGAATAAGAAAAAAATAGAGTTGATGGAGTCCCTATAATATATGTATAAAAATATAATGAAACCCTACATGGTGTTTTTGATTTGACTTTTGTTTAACATGAGGTTATCAAAAGGAAGACTTGTGAAAATCATGTGCATGTCTTCAACATGTTCCTAGGATAACATAAATTTTTCCATGTAGCTTTCAATGATGATGTCCTAGAAATTATTCTATTGTCATCACTTCTAAAATCATGGGATGGAATGGTAAAAAAAGTGTGTGAATATTATTAAAATACTAACATAGTATTTGAGGATATATGAAATTTAATCCTCAACTAATAGTTTCAAAGAATATAGGTCTAAGAACCTTTTTGTAAATGCATTGAATAATAAAGAAAGTTTATTCTCACCTCAAAATATTCATTAGAAGAAATAATTAGAAGATAGATCTCAATATAGAAGTTGAGGTAAGTCAACTAGACATAGTTATATATATTAGAAATGTGGGAAATATAGGAATATTAAGAAATATTGTATAATTTGAAAGAAGTTTACTAGGAGTGTTGGAGTTGGTTCCCTATAACCAAATACTTTTTACATTATGATATTTATTAATAAATTTGAATATTAATAAATATATAATCATATATTTATTTTTATTATATATAAAATTAATGTGATAATTTTTTAGAGTGTTTTTCAGATCAAAAATAGGTCATAGTAGTTCCCCTATATGATGAGAACCATGAGATGTTTTGATGATGTCTCTTAAATATTAGTCCTTCAGTAAGGATGATGAACTATGACAGGGCACATATTTTTTTTATTATCATGTGAGAGTTCTCATAAGAGGATAAAGCTTCATATCAGGAAGTTCACACTTGATGATACTCATGATAGGAGATTATAAGGATAATTCCTCCAATAATAATTCTTCATGTTTGTGTATCATTAGATATTCATATCTGCGAATATGTGTAATGGTCCTTAAAAATTAAAATTATTATTAATAAATATCATGAATCATGTACCTAGATGTATTTCCAAAACTCATGAAACTCAATATTCACTCTAAGTAAGGAGCTTTGGGTACATCACGGGCAGTATGTTATTAGTTAATAAGTTGATGAATGACTAATACCTTCCCTTTACAGAAGTTAATATCTCACCCTTATTATTGGAATGAAATCATCAAAATAAATTCCATGTACATTGTGATGTTGACATGTTTATTTAGGATAATCAAAGAAAGATATTAGAATAAATATGGTTGATGATACAAGAATGCAACCTTCTTGATGGGATATTATGAAAAGGGATTACAATATATAGTGATCATTTTCATGTGGTTGTTTTCATTGCAACATTCCTTCTTTCTCTATAGGTTCCTTGACTTGTTATTAGATATTAATCTCAGTATTAAGGAATGTATACCTAATTTCACAGAGGAATAATCCTATAAGTTCTAACATAAAGTGTTTTTGTTCATCTCTATTAAATATTAATTATATTTAACAATTGGAATAAATATTATTCTTCATACCAAGAGTTAATATTTATTGAATATTTATTAAGTTATTGAAAATATTAAATAAATATTTATTCACAAGGTATTTATTTAATTACGTGAATATATATAGTTTTTATTTATCTCTTATTATTAACACCATAAAAAATAAATTTTTATTTATTTGTTAAATAGTTTATTTAGTCATGGGAAAATTAAATAAATATTTATTATCAAGTTTGTTAATAAAATATTTATTTATTAATTAATTGAATAAATATTTAATAAAAATATATTTATTTTTTATATTTGATAAATAAAGAGAAGGATGAGTAGAACAAGACAATGTTTGGTGATAAATATTAATTTGTAAGACCATAAAATAATATTTATCAGTGAACCAGTTAGCGCATTCCATAGAATAAAATAATTATAATATTATTTTACAAGACATGAGGTTCCTTTTTGGTTAACGTATTATTAAGGGCCCTTGTGAAATTAATTAACATGTAACCCTAATGTTGAGTCTATAAATAGACTATTATGGGAATTGTAATCTATTTGGCATTGTGCACAATATTCTCCTTAATAGAGAATTCTATCTCAATGATGAACATCTATAAGGTTTTCTATCAAGATTGAGAGACACTCTCTTCCCCTATTTCTCTCAAACCGGAGAGATCTAGTGAAGACCCTTCTACACTAAAGGTATCACAATATCAATCATGGTAGCAATACAAGATGAATATTACCACCGCACTAGCACCTAAAATTCCATTAGTGACATTCCTATACCAAAGGATCACATGTGGATCACTACTAAAGGGGGTCAACTTTGTACCCTCATCAACACAATGAAAATACAACCAAAATGAATTTAGATGATCAAAATCTACATCGAATAAAGAACTCAAGATCGAGGTATTTATTCATGTTTTCAAATTAATTATAAAATTGAAGTGAAATGATCTTCCCTCGGTTTTTATGGTGTTCTTTTTCTATATTGTATAGAAAAATTTAAATGATCATGATGTTTAAATCTAATAAAATATGTGAATAATCTATCAAATATAACAAAAACCAAGTTGTACATTGGCCTGACATGGGATTCCCCTATGTTTAGAACTATCAAGTGGTATCATATTAATCATGTTAGAATTTATAATTTTTTATTTTTTATTGATAATTACACATTTAAAATTTAAAATTATTTTCAATTTTTATTCATTATTTATCTGATCATTGATATCTCTTCTTATCCTCCTCATTTCGTACTTATATAAGAAAGATTGTTTAATAATTAATAATGATCACATCTGAAGAAACCACATGAAAGTGACAATAATCATGGATAGATAACATAGGGTTAAACGATGTGTAATTATTTTCCACATGTTGTGTATCCTTGTTCATTTCACTATGACACCCATATGGACTCATGGTCATTGTGTGATGAATACATGATGCATGCAATAAATACACCATGCGTTGACCAGTTAGAGTGGCGCACAGTTTTTCCGGACAATACAATATCTATATTTCCGACACATTTTGTAGTCAATGTGTTTTTATGGTGAAAAAAAGGGGGTCATGATGCATAATTTAATGAATACACTACATGTATTTAATTCAAGACATGTGTAGGAAGGGACTCGTGCAACTTGAAGAAAAAATCATATATCCTTACCATGTGTTGTGAACCTCATTAATGTCCACCACATGTATAAACGGAGTCCCTAAGTGTGTACTATGAACATATGTCGATGAAAAGTACATTACATGTGGTCAGACCACACACACTGTGTATTGTACCTATTTACATATAATTATTAAATTTAAATTATTACACCATAAACATCATCATTATGTGTTTTGTGTGTCATTAATATTACATGTACATGATATAAGGTAGGTTTTATATGATATTAAATAATTAATTAATTTCTGTAAAAAAATCTAAACTACATATAACGTATAGTCATAACACATTGACTACATTGTGAACTTTTAAAATCATTAAACTTTACATTGATTAACATGTGTTACAAGTGTGATTTAATTGACTCGTACCCACCATGTAATTACATGAAAAAATGTGTATGCTAAATTTTGTATGACTAGACTGTATGTAATGTAAAGACCCAAAGATTGATGTATATGGACATTACAATACTTTTACAAAATAATTAATACATGAAAAAAAACCAACACTCATGGACCGTAATAGTTTAGTGTCTTTGGAAACTCAGAACATAATCTTCTAATCATGGTGAAAGATCTTGAACATCTCCCATAATGATCTTCCCATTTTGTTTTCTAACCTAAAACCTTTCTTTATATCCTGTGGAAAAGAAAACATATAAAGGGTGAGCTCAAATGCTCAGTAAGTGTAAGAATTGATAAAATAAAACAAATCATATACATTTGAACTTAAAAACATGAACATAATTTTTAAACATCAAAATCTTGAGCAAAGACATAAATCTAGGAAGTACGTAAGGCATGTATCATAATGGAACATCAATCCTGATAAAATAGCATGGGGATAAATCATGTAATTGTGGAAACCATTCCAAACTTGTTATGATTCCCATAGTAGCCAAGGCATTGCTGCCAAGACCATCTTAGTGGACAAATTCCCTTTTTGGAATCGAGTTCACTCCTCGTTCCAGTCCGGTATCAGTGACCCGGATTAACTTACCATTCCAGCCATGTCTATCTCATGAGATATAAATCTTCACCCAATGCATTGCAGGGATATATATTTACCACCCATCTCATAATGAAATCATTCTTATGTGTGCCACAACATAAACATAAATCATTCATCATAACCCAAAGAATAAAATGGGTTTCATAAATATCATCCCATCATAACATAATCCATACAAAAAATGGATATCTTTTCATCATAGAAAAATTGAAACCATGTAATTCAAAGATAAATTATACTTGAAACATACACATATGAAATAATGCCATCTTATATGGAAAATGGTTTTGATAAAACACTTGAAATGAATTCTTGAGTAAAATATCATTTCTTCTTCAAAATCATTTTCTTTTCACAAAATGCCATGAAATTTTAAAAGAAAAGGATTTTGTTGAAAATAGTAATTAAATCATGTAGAGTAAGCTTCATGAAAATGAGGTGTTATGAAACCTTAAAAATCCATTCATGTCGTATAAGTTAAAAAAATAACATTCTCCTCATACTTTTGCTGGAAAAGTCAAAAAGTACCTCATAGGGTAAACAAAAGAAAGATTCCTTCCATACAATGGGGTAAATGTCAAAATGGGTAAAAATAACTTTAAACATACATGAAAAAAATTTTATAAAACATGGACATGGATGATAACAGTAACCCCAGTAAATACTTACGAATAAGAAATCTCAGATAAAAATGAGATTTGCAAAATTATCCCTCACCTTAGGTCTGATATGCTTCGTACGTATCTGAACCTCCTGTATAATGATTTAAATACTTTCATTGACTTATTATAGAATCATATTCATTGTTATTATATATGGTTCAATTATGACTTTATATTACCCGTTCTTTTGTAAATCCATGTTAAAGTAGCGATTTGGGTAAAATCGTTTCATTTATTGTACCTATTTTGACTTGTTGTTCTTGATATTATTACTTATATCCTGATTTAATTACTTCCAAAATGTAAAACATGATTTATATATAATATATATTCATTATATACATATATATATGATATATCTATAAATGGAATGAAATACACCATTCATGGAGATGGTAGACCGTACGTACGCATGAACGCTATTTTTGTTTCCTTATTGAATTGAATGGAATTAAGTAGATGACATACATATATATATACATAAATATATTATCATTATTATTACATATATTTCATGATTACTTATTATATATACTCTACAATCATTCATGAATGGTTAATCATTGAGAATGAATCTCATCGCGTCGTGGAGATGGTAGTCCGTACGTACGCACGAGCGATGATATCATTCTCATCATTGTGGAATTGTATTTAAGTGTATGTATAATATTTTAGAATCAATATCACTTAAAAATATTCATATATAGTTATTTATTTACACCATTATACCCATCCAAGTAAGGTGGTGTTCAAAAATAGATTACACCACAGTGTGGAGACGGTATTCCGTACGTACGCACGCGCGGTGATTTCGTTTTCTGTAGGATGGATAAAAGGTGAAATAGGGTTGTTTCATATTTATAATAACATACCATTATATGAGTGATACTGATGTTATTACTTCATAATGAAACAACTAAAGAATATGAAGTATAAGAAGAAATAAATTTGAAAGAATCGGTAACAGATATTACCTCTTCTTCGACACACCTCTTTGAAACCTCCTCTTAGGGCACTAAAATTTGTCTTTGAAGAAGACCAAGACCTCTATATTATTACTAGGGAAGTGGAGAATAGAAATTTTCAGGGTTTGGCCGAGCTTGAAGGCTCAAAGTGGTGTGAGGAAGAGAGGGAGGAGGTGCCCTTTTATAAGGGAGGAGAGGGGCACCTTTGGAAAAACTAAAAATATTATTTTATTATAAAGTCATATTCGGTTTTCAATAGCTCCAAATTGATTTATTTCGAAGCTAAGGTGGTTATGGATCTAAATACTCTCATACAATATAATTTAGACAAGTTTAGGTTTCTATTTTAACCTTATCAATTATATTTAACTTTAAGTTAAATAATTTTACTTTTACCATGTCTTCCTATTTTCTTACACTATAAGGTTAATAAATTTACTATAACAAGCCAAACGAACCCCAAGTTGTTTATTATTAATATATATAACCTTATCTAAGTCATTTGGCCGAACCATATATTTTTAAGAATAAAATAACAATTAATAATATAATATTTATTTTAAAAACTATTTTATGTCAATTTTGACACTATTTGGTACTTGATTTTTTTGAAACTCATAACAGCATGATTAGTTCGAAAAAATTTAATTAAATCAATTCTAATATGCCATATCAACCTATAAAATTATTTTAATTCATAAAAAGTATCAAATTACATTTATTTGGGTATTTATAATATCAATTATGTTAATATTTCCTTTATAAGGTAATTACTGCATCATCATTGTGTCATAAATAAATTAAATTATTTAAAGTATAAAATTTATAAATAAAATACCATTATGTAGGAAATATATTTATATTTCTAATGAATATTTATAGTTGAATTTATCTTATGTATAACCCTATATTAAAAATGATTTAGTTATTAAAGTTTGATTTTAACTATTTTAACCCTTCTTTAAATAAATTAATAATAAATGTCCAAATCTAATCCAAGTGGACCTAAATGGTCATATTTAATTTCTAAGGTTGTTTTTGGTCGAATTAAACTTATCCAATAGAATTAGGACATGTGTTGGGGGTAATAATAATATCATTTTTACCCTTAATTACCCTATTTACTTTTAACCGTGGTAAATAAACGTAAAATGGTACTATTCACCAAAAATTATTTTCATCTCATTGAACCACACTTTAGTCCTTGATATTAACCATGTCTCTTGGATTTTTGAAATTCTACTCACATAAGCGGTAAAATTAAGTTTTATGTAAGTTTTCAAAAAGCTCTTAGGAGGTAGGTAAAAGATAGTGAAAAGTTCAATAAACATTTTATATATCAAAAATTATTATAAAATGACTCCAATGAATTACATTGAACTTATATAGGTATTATGTATCAATTTTGAACTAAAATAAATTTAAATAATATAAATAATTATTTAAATAAAAATTCGGTTTTTTTAAATAGTAACCTAGTGTTTTCATTATTCATCAAAAATTGAAAGTTTTCAGAAAAAATACCAAAAATTCACCCTAGGATAATTTCGATATTCCGAAACCAAAAATGAAGTCCATTTTGAAAGATAAAATTTATAAAATTTTAAAAAGTGGGTATTAATATTCATAATGGCTAGTTTTAATAATGTTTTAATAGCATATCATTGTTTAGTGAAACTCGCAAGCTGTCGAGGAAGGTCACGATTGCATGTAATGCAAGCCAAGTCAGGGTTACGTGTAGTGAAAGCATCGTTTGGTGTTTCATATAACATAATCAAAACTTATTTCATTTATACATTCAAAAAATTATATACTTAATGTTGCGTAGAATATTTTCCACAAAACGAACTTGAAATTGTGTGTAACACGAGCCAAGAATAGTGTTGCGTATACTGCAAGCTAATATGGTGTTGTATATAGTACAATCTAAACTTGGTGTAGTGTATAACTGAAGACATCAATAAAATTAAAAGAATATTTTGCATAAAATCTCAGGGTGTTACATTCTACCCCCCTTAAAATGAATTTCACCCTCGAAATTTGTCGAGGTTATAAATGGTTTACTACTTGAATGTTTCTTTAATAGATACCCACATCGTAAAAAGGAATACCAAAACTTGAATTTAAAAACTAAATTATGAAATGTAACGGTTATCCAAATTAACTAATCACTGGGTTTCCACATAGTAGAACATAGGTGAAAATATGGATATGGAAGAGAAATATAACCATCAACTTCTTATGAAGAGTGGTAGAGGACATGGCTATGAAAAAACCAACAATCACAAAGCCATAAATTTGTGATGATTTAAGGTACCATCTGATTCATCAGATATGAGAGCACTAGAACAACATTTTTTTGTTTTCAAGATCATTTCCCTAAAGTTGATGAATTAAAAGAAATACTTACATGATTTTTGGTATAATCTCACTATTGTTTGTGCCTTGAATGATTTACACTTCATCTCTTAAAGAAATGAAGTTGAATTTTTTATTCTTGAAGTATGAGAAGATCATGTGATAGAATGATATGTCATTCCATCTGTCTCAAACAAAAGGTTAGCAAAAGTTATAAAATATACATACATCCATCTATGATGAGTTTAATCATATATGATTCCAAAAATGAACTTATACTTCATCTATCATACCGCTTAATAAAATAAAACTAGTTTTCACTAACAAAGGACTTCATGTAGGCCAGTGGTAGGCGATAAAGTCCTATCGCACTTCGGTTGTGGGTTCGATTCATGAAACCTTGTTTGACGCAATGGGTTGTCACCCATCCTACAGGTTGTCCTTTTTCTAAAACTACATCATTATAACATTCCATCAATAATATTTAAAAAAAATCTAGCCTTAAACAATACTGTCTCACATCCATCATAAACCATTCCTATCTTTAGGCTTATCCAAAATACATATGTTCAATCTCATAGTATAAAGAAAATGATTACTTGAAATGTCACATAACAAGCACATGAATGACATCATTTATACGATATATCTTGTTGGTCACATTCCAAACATGTGAATACCTTAATCTTGCATTATCGGTAAAAATGAATACCCATTGAACCTTATTGAAAACATTAATGCTGTCAAAAGTTAAATCTTCCCACATCCCAAAATCCTAAAATTTTGATGTACTAAAACCATGGTATCACTTTGTCCTTATATCAATAATGAGATCATGAATACTATCAAACATATTATTTTCTCCTTATCCATTCATCATGCACATATCATCGGCTTTCCAAAAATATTTCGGTCACTTTTCATGGTTACCAGTATCATATTCTTATTGAAAACCACAACTGACCAATACATAGATATTCCAATATACCATAAAAGTACCTCAACATCATTATTATTTAATACCAATACATAAACACTTTAATCCATCCTATTAAATGATTGTCATGGAAGAAGTCCATCCTTGATTTATAAGTAACCTCTTTGGTCAGGGCATTGAGTTTGGTAATGCCCATGTTCTCCACAGATAAGACATTGAACTCCGTAACAGTCGGTCACTCTATAACCCTTCTCTTCACATAGATAACATCTTCCCCTTCATTTTATGTATTCATCAAGGTTCTTCTTACCTTATTTAGAAATCTCAATCTTCCTTTATTTATGCTCCTCAACATTAGAAGATGCATAAAAGTCTATCTTCCTCTTATTTAATGAATTAGGAATACAACTAAATTTCACCTTGTTAATCATATATCACGATGACTGACTCAGCATAATCACAATATCTTTCTCTCTAGGCATTACGCAATTTCGTTGCTCATAGTCACTAATTTTTCCATTGGATTCAATGTTAACTGAATTCCATCTGGTTCCCTCCATTGACTAAAACACAAAAAGAATTCTGTGAGAGGCAAAAATCATACAAGGAAAATAACATAATCAAGGGGGAGTACCTTCGATATATAACATATTAGGGTTAATTCTAAGATAGTTACCATAATTCTAGAACTATAACCAATACTTATACTTAACCTTAGGGACGTCTTTAGACATACCTTAGAAATATCTCTAGGGATCTCACTAAAGTTCTCTATCCTATTTTCCAAAGGTTTACTAAATCTTTCCTCTGATACCAACTTTAGAGACCCAACGCTTGACGTACATGGACATTACAATACTTTTTTGGAATACTTAATACATGACAAAAACCAACACTCAAGGACCGTAATAGTTTAGTGTCTTTGGAAACTTGTAACATAATCTTCTAATCATGGTGAAAGATCTTCAATATCTCCCATAAAGATCTTCCCCTTTTTTTTCTTACCTAAAACCTTTATTTAAATCCTAGGGAAAATAAAACATATAAAGGGTGAGTTCAAATGCTCAGTAAGGGTAAGCATGGATAAAATAAAACAAATCATATACATTTGAACATAAAAAACATGAACATAATGTTTAAACATCAAAATCTTGAGCAAAGACATAAATCTTGGAAGTACGTAAGGCATGTATCATAATGTAACATCAATCCTGATAAAAGAGCATGGGGATAAATCATGTAATTGTGGAAACCATTCTGTACTTGTTATGATTTCCATAGTAGCCAAGGCATTGCTTCCAAGACCATCTTAGTGGACAAAGTCCCTTTCTGAATCGAGTTCACTCCTCATTCCAGTCTGGTATCACTGAACTGGATTAACTTACCATTCCAGCCATGTATATCTAATGAGATATAAATCTTTACCCAATGCATTGGAGGGAGATATAGGTCCCACCCATCTCATAATGAAATCATTCTTATGTGTGTCATAACATAAACATAAATCATTCATCATAACCCAAAGAATAAAATGGGTTTCATAAAAATCATCTCATCACAACATAATCCATACAAAGAAATGGATATCATTTCATCATTGAAAAAGTGAAACCATGTATTTTATAGATAAATTATACTTGAAACATTCACATATGAAATAATTCCATCTTATATGGAAAATGGTTTTGATAAAACACTTGAAATGAATTATTGAGGAAAATATCCTTTCTTCTTCAAAATAATTTTCTTTTCACAAAATGCCATGAAATTTTAAAAGAAAAGGATTTTGTTGAAAATATTAATTAAATATTGTAGAGTAAGCTTCATGAAAATGATGTGTTATGAAACCATAAAAATCCGTTCATGTCGTATAAGTTAAAAAAATAACATTCTCCTCATACTTTTACCAGAAAAGTCAAAAAGTACCTCGTAGGGTAAACAAAAGAAATATTCCTTCCATACCATGGGGTAAAAGTCAAAATGGGTAAAAATAACTTTAAACACACATGAAAACACTTTTATAAAACATGGACATGGATGATAACAATAACCCTAGTAAATACTTACGAATAAGAAATCTCAGATAAAAATGAGATTTGCAAAATTATCTCTTACCTTAGGTCTGATATGCTTCGTATGAATCCGAACCTCCTGTATAATGATTTAAATAGTTTCATTGACTTATTACATAATCATATTAATTTTTATCATATATGTTTCACTTATGAGTTTATATTACCCGTTCTTTTGTAAATCCATGTTAAAACAGTGATTTGGGTAAAATCGTTTCATTTATTGTACGTATTTTGACTTTTTGTTCTTGATATTGTTAATTATATCTTGATTTAATTAATTATAGAATGTAAAACATGATTTATATATAATATATATTCATAATATACATATATATATATGATAGATCTATAAATGGAATGAAATACACCGTTCATGGAGACGGTAGGTCGTACATACGCATGAACACTATTTTTGTTTCCTTATTGAATTGAATGGAATAAAGTAGATGACATACATATATATATACATAAATAAAGTATCATTATAATTCCATATATTTCATGATTACTTATTATAGATACTCTAGAATCATTCATGAATGGTTAATCATTGAGAATGAATCTCATCGCGTCGTGGAGACGGTAGTCCGTACGTATGCACGAGCGATGATATCATTCCCATGATCGTGGAATTGTATTGAAGTGTATGTATAATATTTCAGAATCAATATCACTTTAAAATAATAATATATAGTTATTTATTTACACCATTATACCCATCCAAGTAAGGTGGTGGTCGAAAACAGATTACTCCACAGCGTGGAGACGGTATTTCGTACGTACACACGCGCGGTGATTTCGTTTTCCGTAGGATTGATAGAATGTGAAATAGGTTTGTTTCATATTTATAATAAAATAATATTATATGAGTGATACTGATGTTATTACTTCATAATGAAACAACTAAATAAGAGGAATTATAAGAAGAAATAAATTTGAAAGAATCGGTAACGGATATTACCTCTCCTTCGACACACCTCTTTAAATCATCTTATTAGGGAACTAAAATTTGTCTTTGAAGAAAACCAGGACCACTAGAATATTACTAGGTAAGTGGAGAAGATAAATTGGTAGGGTTTGGCCGAGCTTGAAGGGTCAAAGTGGTGTGAGGAAGAGAGGGAGGATATGCCCTTTTATAAGGGATGAGAGGGGCACCTTTGGAAAAACTAAACATATTATTTTATTATAAAGTCATATTAGGTTTTTAATAGCTCCAAATTGATTTATTTAGAAAATAAGGTGATTATGGGTCTAAATCCTATAATCAAATAGAATTTATACAAGTTTAGGTTTCTATTTTAACCTTATCATTTAAGTTTAAATTTAAGTTATATAATTTTACTTTTACCGTGTCTTCTTGTTTTCTTACACTATAAGGTTAATAAATTTACTATAACAAGAAAAAAGAACCCCAAGTTGTTTATTATTAATATATATAGCCTTATATAAGTCATTTGGCCTAACCTTAAGATTTTTATGAACAAAATAACAATTAATAATATAATATTTGTTTTAAAAACTATTTTATGTCAATTTTGACACTACTTGGTACTTGATTTTTGTGAAAATCATAAAAGCATGATTAGTTAGAAAAAGTTAATTAAATAAATATCAATATGTCATATTAACCTATAAAACTAGTTTAATTCATAAAAAGTCTCAAATTACTTTTATTTGGGTGTTTATAATATCAATTATGTTAATACTTTCTTAATAAGGTAATTAGTGCATCATCATTCTGTCATAAATAAATTAAATTATTTAAAGTCTAAAAATTATAAATAAAATATCATTATGTAGGAAATATTTTTAGATTTCTAATTAATATTTATAGTTGAATTTTTCTTATGTATAACCCTATATTAAAAATTATTTAGTTATTAAACTTTGATTTTAACTATTTTAACCCTTCTTTAAATAAATTAATAATAAATGTCCTAGTCTAATCCAAGTTGACCTAAATGGTCATATATTATTAATAAAGTTTTTTTTGGTCGAATTACACTTATCCAATAGAATTATAACATGAGTTAGGGTAATAATAATATCATTTTTACCCTTAATTACCCTATTTACTTTTAATCGTGGTAAATAAAAGTAAAAGGTTATTATTCACCAAAAATTATTTTCATCTCATTGAACCACACTTTAGTCCGTGATATTAACCATTTCTCTCTGATTTTTGAAATTCCACTCATAGAAACGGTAAAATTAAGTTTTATGTAAGTTTGCAAAAAGCTCCTAGGAGGTAGGTAAAAGACGGTGAAAAGTTCAATAAAATTTTTATATATCGAAAATTATTATAAAATGACTCCAATGAATTACATTTAACTTATATAGGTATTATGTATCAATTTTGACCTAAAATAAATTTAAATAAATTAAATAATTATTTAAATAAAAATTTGGTTTTTTTTAAATAGTAACCTAGTGTTTTCACTATTCATCAAAAATTGAATGTTTTCAGAAAAATACTAAAAAATCGCCCTAGGATAATTTCGATATTCTGAATCCAAAAATGAAGTCCATTTTTAATGATAAAATTTATAAAATTTCAAAAAGTGGGTATTACTATTCATAACGACTAGTTTTAATAATATTTTAATAGCATATCGTTGTTTAGTGAAACTCGCAAGCTATCGGGGAAGGTCACAATTGCGTGTAATACAAGCCAAGTCAGGGCTGCGTGTAGTGAAATCACTGTTTGGTGTTGCGTATAACATAATAAAAACTTATTTAATTTATACATTAAACAAAATCTATACTTAATGTTGCGTAGAATAGTTTCCACAAAACGAACTTGAAATTGTGTGTAACACGAGCCAAAAATAGTGTTGCGTATACTGCAGGCTAATACGGTGTTGCGTATAGTACAAGATAAACTTGGTGTAGTGTATAACTGAATACATCAATGAAATTAAAATAATATTTTTCATAAAATCTCGGGGTATTACATGCAATCTCAATTCATACTGAGTAATACAAATATACGAACATCAAGTTTCTTCCAAGTAAACTTTCTTATTATATTTTATTAATATTAAATAAAATAAAATAATTTATTTATTTAAAATAATTAAATAATATGGAAGCCTCAAGGATAATTAGATAGAATACGATAAAATGAATTAATTGATTAGTAACATAATTAATCAGTTTAATTTATATTCATTTTATCTTATCAATGAACAAATTGAAATTAATTATAGATGGATGTTTTAAATGCATATTCATTTAATGTGTATGATTGATCACGAGCATCGACCATACTTATGTTTGTTTTGGTTTAATTTTATTTTATTTTATTTCATGGTTTTTAAATTAATGATTATTAAACTAAATATGATGTCTTTCATGCCATCCCTCTATGCTTTATTATGTATGAACTACATATCCCAGATTTTTTATATAATTCCCCTTAACCAATATTTGGTTCTTCTAACCTACATGTAAGTTATATAACATATTTAATAAAAGTAATATATTAATTCTCATGGAGTAAGTTTAAGTTAGAACCAGGGTGGAGGTAATTCAAGATAAGGATGAGACAAAACCTACTCAAGCAATACATAAGTGAACAAGTGGAATGATGAAACTGATATCAAGATTGGAACAATGAGTTTTTCCAAAAGGTAATAGGTTGATTTGGTTTCCTATCAATAAATCAAACATTTGATAATCTTGTCATCAAATTATTTATTTATTTATTTTATTTTTTTAAACAACATAAGTTTTTATGGATTTTTGAACATGATCACATAAATAAATGAACTAATATAAAAATATTAAATTAAAATAAATGGTTTATGCACAAATGTTTTTTTTAAACATAGCTAATCCCTAATGAATAATCTAGTTTATATTAATAAGACATGTAATGGATAAAAAAAAGAAAATGTCCCACACAATAAATAAAATCCAACAAGAAAATATTATGTAAAACTGGTCCTTCAACTAGTTAACAAAAAATGAAACCATAGAACTAAGTGTTGGTCCGACCCTTATTGGGACACTTACTTTTATCAGAGGGTTCTTATGAATTTTTTGGGTTAACTTACCCAATTTATAGAAATAGGAGTATCCCTCACTATACTTGATGTAACTTGGAGGAAATTTTAAAGGAAATCTGAGAAATGATTTTGGGATTAGGGATTCCACTCAATAGATCAAGGAGTTGCAAGCACATGGTTGGAAAAGACATTAATTCCTAAATACCATTTAATGATTGACCAATCCCTAACATGGGTTGTGAGAAGGGGAATATATATCATTTTAACTATAATTTCTAAACTATACATTCTGAGTTCAATGGCGAGGGTTGTTGATACTTTATAAAATAATGGGATACATAATAAAATAAAATAATTATGTATTACACAGTTGGTAATGATAATAAAACTAAAATATAGCTTGTATTATTATAGGAAGAATGGTAAACAAAACCATTAAAAAAGTTTGTTCATTCTTTAGCATAGTTTGTATCCTTAGAGATACAAATTTTAGGATATGGTACAATCATTTATGCATGCATTTATTTTAGAAAATTTATATTTTGTATTGCAATACCCGATTCCTATTCTTCCACCCCAGTAGGTGAGCAAAGGTAAAAATGATATCTTCCATAGATAAGTGGTGGATATTTCATATCTAAATTATATTATACTATTAACTATGTATGGAGAGTTAATGATACAATATAATGACATGGATACTTACACCATAATATATCTATCATCTTAATTTTATTAAAAAAGAGAAGGAAAGGCTTGAAATAAATAATATTGTTAATGTATTAAATTGGTTTAAACTAGAAGAAGGTAATCCAGCTACTGATCATGGTTTCAAAATGCTGGTTATATTGATTAGTTAGAGAAATTAGGATTCCACTTGGATAATAAATTTTCCATTAATATTGTTTTATTATCCTTACCACCGAGGTTATCCTTATTCATCCAAAACCAGATAAATGAAATGGATAATTCACTCATGATTCTTTTGTCTATATTTCACCTAGAAGAAATATATTGGTTGAAACAAGTTTCAGAACCCTTATGAATGAAATATTGAAGTTCGTGGATAAATATATCATGGATAATATAAAGACAAAAAAAGATTTGTTACATCATCCTTCAAATAGAAAAACAATTCAGAGGTGGAAGAATGAACATGAGGCTATTTTCTTCTAACATGGAAAGAATGGACACTAGAAAAGAAATTGAAATGAAATAAAAAAGAAAATAGTTTTATCTACTTTGGTTATATTTCTAAAAATTTTATTCACCACTTGTGTAATAAAATAAAATATTCTTATAACATACATGCATTTAAATATAGTAAATGAGCAATAATAGAATGGTTATAGTTTGAGCTCAAATAGAGATAAGAAAGAGAGAGTCTTATTTCAACCATGGGTATCTCCCTAATTTTCATTTTAAAAATGTATTTTTTCATGTTTTTAATGAATTTTTCTAATACATTTATCATGGTGTTCATCTAGATATAATAATACATTATTACGCATTTTGAAATTAATGTTGTTATGGTTCTTTGTACTTAATTATTGGTTAAAATACTCTTGATTCATAGATATCCATTGAAAAGAATAATGAATATAATATAATACTCATACCCAGTTATGGAAATATACTTAATAGTCAAAATATAATTTATGATATACATAGTATATTTTTAGACACTTTGGTGGTAAAAATTTTATATATATGACACACTTATAATTTAGACTAAGAAACATTTAGATAGAAAAGTATAACAAAAAAATTCTGGAGTAAGTTCATCTATATTTCATGATCTATTATAAAGTTAAATTAAGGGTACCTTCAAATACTTCATGATATTTCATTAAGAAATGTTATAAGTTATCAGTGAAAAAAATGAGTTTAATGGGTAATGATAAATGAATCTATGAGTTGTCTTGTCAGAAAACATATTATCCAACTAATCATTAATCCTACATATTGAATAAAGGTATTAATAAACTAACATTTCCTTATATACATCAATATCATGATGTTAGTAAAAAAGTGTGATCAATGATGAGTCTTATATATATTACAAATAATAAATAATTTATTCCAAGGAATGTTTTGAAAATAGTCGTAAAAGAACTAACCATATGACAACTATATTTTACAATGTATATCATATCAATTATTATATGATAATAATATATTAGAACACAACCATAAGTGTTTATTGAAAACCATTTTTTAAAAATGAATGTAGCTACAAATGAACATCAAATACTAGGTATATCTTAGTTAATAATCCTATAGAAACTAAGGATATTAACATATAGTCAAGAAAGACTGTGTTTCCATCCAGGAAACCTATATCATCAAGGATATTAGGCATATACATAAAATCTATGGGTTAAGTCTTTAGATGCATGTGATTTTTTATAAGAATATTGGACATCACAGATCATAGTAAGAGGAGTAGTTCCAATGACACATATTGTGTAGGAAGTGATAACCAAATAGGTGGTTTATTCTCCCCACGGTGGGTGATACATATATTATTTTTTTAGAATAAATATTTATTCAAAGAAATATAAAATGTAATAAAACTAAGGTTTAAAAGTGTGTATAAATTCATGTAATGGAATCCGTGTATCAAAATTTGGACAGTCCATATTTTGAATGTTTCTAAGACTTGATACTGTTTGTGAGTATTCAAGAGAAACTATACATATATGGTATAAGATGATACTAATAAAGTATGATATATTATTTAAATGTTTATTATATGAAAAAACTTAATCAAAAATCATCATTAATGAAATCCTTTTTAATTATACCTTTCAAAGCATTCTTCTCAGATCATCATATAGGGATATTGATTGTCAAGGCCACCTCATGTGGAGGAAAACTTTACAGAAGATATCAATATGATGCGACCAAAAAAGAGACCTATGGTATATGTCTATAAGTCATAAATATAAATGGTTGATAACATAAATAAACACTAATAAGATATATAGATTACAGAAATTCATTTATTTATAAATCATGCATATTGATCATAGAATACTCATTTGGAAATGAATGATTGACATGTTCCTTTACCAGGTTCGTGGGAGCACTATAGGATTTCAAGATATACATGCTGATAAAATTTGGAAAAAAATATTATGTCTTACTAGTTTTTTAAGACTAAGGAATGAATTTATCTAAGTATGAATTTAAGTAAAAACCATGTTATAGGAAACAATATCTAGTAAAATAGATCCATGGGTATTCTAAATCTTGTCATAGTACATATATTAATAAATTATTTAAAAATACAAGTTGAAATAATTCAATAACTAATTATTTTTAGTATATAATACATTTATTAGAATATTCAAGGGCATAATAAGAGATTATTGAGATTAAAATAATTTCACGAGCTTAAGTTCTAGAAATGTATCTCATATTCCATGATATGTACCGAGGTTTTATTTTACTAAAAAATGATGTATATAAGGTAAATATAAAACATATCCAATATAATTTCATCAAATTATAGTTATAATGATCTAATAGTGCTTGGAAAAGTAGAATTAGATAATTTATGGGTGTTTGGTGAAGTGGGAATACTTGTGATCAAGGGAATTGAACACTTTTCTTCGTTTATTTTAATTTGATATAGTATCCTATCATGAAAAAGGTAATATGAAAGTCATAGTTATTATATATATTTATTAATATATCTCCAATATCAGACTATTTTTTGGCTTCTACTATAGTTTAATAAGTGGCTTAGAAACACCCTATTAATTTTAGGGTTATAATAGAAGAAAGAGTTTTATTATTATAACTATAATCTAGGAATATAGTCTTAATCATGATATTAGGTTTTAAATATGGAAATAAGAGGTATTTACTCAATAATGTCACAACATTAGGGGTTTTATCAAGGTAGTGAAGTCATAATAAAAGTATTTACCACATATACATGTGGATTTACAAAACCTATTCACTAAAATGTGGTTGGCCCAGTAGTTATATCCATACTCAGCATAATAATGTTTAACATGTGAGGATTAACCTGTCATTTGTAGTTGGATATAGTGTAAATGGGAGTATATTGGATTTGGTTCCCTATAACCAACTAATTTTGACTTTAGATTACATGAATATTGATGAATTTTAATATTAATAAATACTTTATCATATATTGATTATTATTTTATATAAGATTAATGGTTATTTAACACATAAACAATTGGTTATAGAAGTTCCCCTCTATAATGAGAATCTTTAGATGATATGATAATATCTCTTAATTATTTGTCATATGGTCAAAATTAAGAACTATTATAGGAAACATATTTTCTCGATTGTTAGGTGAGAGTGCTTATAAGAGGATGCAGATTCATTTCATGAAGTTAACACTTGGTGATCTCCAAGATAGAATATTGTGATGAAATTCCCACTAATAAAAATTACGTATATTTTTTAGTCATTAGATTTTCCAATTTGTGAGCATTTGTAATGGTCGTTATAATTTATGATTATTATTAATATATATGCCAACTCACATAATTATATATATTAATAAAACCCATGAAAATCTATGTTTATGCTAAGTAGAGTTTGTTGGATATGACATGATTGATATGTTATTAAGGAATAAGTTGACGAAGGATTAAACCTTTCCATTTGTAGAAGTTAATATCTCATCTCATTGATTAGAATAAAACCTTCAAAAAAAATTGCATGATTATGGTGATATAGAAATGTTCATTCCAAAAAATCAAATAAAGATATATCAATCATTAAGGATGATGACACAAGAATGTAACCTTATTGATGAGATATTTTTATAAAGAGGATATATTACACAATGAGTGTTCATATTTGGTTATTTTAATTATGACATACCTTTTATCTCTTTGGGCATCTTGGCCTATTGCTAGATGGTTTTCATGGAATTTAGGAAATCCAACTTAATTCCACTGATGTAGAGGCCAAGAGGGTCACGCATAAAGTGTTTCTATTCATCATATTTAAATATTAATTATATTTAAAAATTAGAAATAATATTATTATCTACAAATAGATTTATATTTTTCAATATTTATTAAATAAACATAAATATTAAATAAATATTTATTTAGAAGGTAATTGTTTGATTAATATAATATAAATAATATTTTTTATATTTTTTCATTCATGATGTAATAAATAAAAATTTATTTATTTAATAAATAATTTAATTATTTATATAAAAATTAAAAAAACATGTATTCACCCATCTGTGAATAAAATATTTATTTATTTATTGAATAAATAAATGTTTAATAACATTAGATTTATTCGAGTATTTGATAAATTTCAAAGAGGATGAGCAGACCAAGACTAGGTCCAATGATAAATATTAACTTTAAAGACAATAAAATAATATTTATCATTATGCTTAGTAGTGCACTCCATGTAATAAAAATAATGAAAATATTATTTTACATGGCATGAGGGTTCTTTGGATTTATCATATTGTTAAGGTTATTTGGGAAATAAATTGATATGTAACTCTAATTTTGAGTCTATAAATATACTATTAAGATAATTATGATATGTTGTTCATTATTTTCAACAATATCCTCCATTTATAGTTATCTCTCAATGAAGTATATATCTTTGATTTTCTCTCACAAATGATAGATTCTATCCTCCTCTATTTATCTCATGTTGGGGAGATCAGTTGAAGACCTTTTGAGGTTGAAGGGGTCATGATTTCAATCAAGGGAGAGAAGAAAGATGAACGATAGAACTATACTCACACTAGTATTTCCATTAGTGATGTTCGAATATCAAAGTAACAGGTATGGAACCCTGATAGAGGTTCTCCACTTTGGGTGGTCATCAATGCAATGAAAATACAGCTGAACGGCCATAAAATGATCAAAGCCTATACAAAAAAAGCATAAGATCAAGGTATTTCATCATGTTATTAAATTAATTTTAAAATTGATGTGAAATATATTCTATCAGTTCTCAAAACCTTCTTTGTCGATAATATTTGGAAAATTTTAATTGGTCATAAATTTTATGCCATGTAATTTATACAAATAGAACATCCAATAAAAAACCAAGTTGGCTATTAGCCTAACAAGTGATTTCACTGTGTTCGGAACCATCAGGGAGGACATATTTTAGTAGTTAAAATTCTCAATGAACAATGTAGAGAGGAAACAATATATTTCTTTTTTTCAACATTTTGATAGAGTCATTGGTGGTTGAATCTGGAACATATTTCCATTCATGGGAAAACCATAGGTGCATGGATAATTATATATCCTAAATTTTCTATAGAGTTCATCCAATGGATGATGGATTATTAAAAGTCTTCATAAATGGATATGTGAACATCTCGATGGATAATGGTGTATTGTTGAATCATAAATTAGTTAGGAACACTCCAAGTCTATTGTAGAACCTAATTTTCTTAGGAAAACATGATGAAAAATTCTACGGTATGACCTTCCCCAATAGAGTTTGGAAATTGAATCGAGGATCCATGATGGTGGTGTGAGGATTAAAGGATTAAATTCTTTATCTGATCATAATATCCTACAAAATTACAATTTTTATAACAAAAACTTTCAAAGAATTAGAAGTTTGTAATTTTAGGCCAATTAATCTCAGTGGGGAGAATGTGAAGGTTCTAGCATGGAAATACATAATGAATCTCAATCACATATATATCAAAAGTTGTGAGAGTTGTGTGATGGGGAAACAAAAGTGTGTTTAATTCAACTTGAATCATCCGAAACCCAGATCCTAGAAGTTGTAACTAGTTCACTTGGATGTATGGGGGCCATCCCTAGTCTAGTCTCATGGAGGATCCCTTTCATCACATTCATTGATGATGTGATAAGAAAGTTATTAATAATAAATATAGTGTTTTAGTGACTTTATATAGTGGAAATGCATAGTTAAATGGGAAAGTGTATGGAAATAAAAGTGTCAAAGATTTGGAAATGGTGGAGAGTACATTAAAAGTCTCTTCTAGAACTTCTTTCAAAGGAAATGCATTAACCTGAAGAAGGTTTTACCTAGAACCCGACAAGAAAATGGTTTATCTAAAATAACGAATCAATATTTGACTTAAAGGTCACAATATATGAAAATGCATTCAAGAATTCCCAAGGCCCTTTGAATGGAAACAATCAATAATATTACATACATATCTAATAAAAGATCATTGTCTTTAATAGGATGGATTTTATCAGAATATCTATGTTATGAAATTCAATAAGAAGTTATCTATCTCATAGTCTTCAAAATTTTGGCATAAGTTCCTAATTATTCCAAGGATAGAAATAAATATGAGTTTAATTCCATGGTATATTTCATTATTGGATATGTAAATGAAAATTTTGGATGTTGGTTATGGGATAATGATAGGTGAATACTCATTAAGAGTCCAAAAATTATTTTTAATGAGACGTTCTTTTGAAATGACTGAATATGGGGAAAATTATATGTTGAGGGTGATGAATCAACTATCGATTTTTATGTTGATTTGGATGAAAGAACTAGAATATTGAAATTTATTTTATGTTAAGATGTTAACATATATCTTTCAGTAGTAATACTAGGGAAATACATTCTAGAATTATTAAGGACTTTTGAATCCTAAGGGAAATCTTTATAAGTTTAAAATCAGAATATGACACTCAAGAAGATAGTGTACTGGAAAGTGAATTACTAGAAAGATAAAAATATCAATCTGAGTTGAGAAGATATTTTAGAGTCATGTGATTATTATAATGATTTGGAGTTGATATAAATTTCATACTTCTAATAGATTCAGTTGAAACTAAAATCCTAGAAGATTCAACGACACTCGGTGACTTAGAATAGTGGGAGTAAACAATGAAGGAAGAGATGGATTTCTTAAAGTTTACTAAATCTTATTAGATGACTAAATTACCATAAGGGAAATGATAAATTAATAAAAAAATTATTCTATTTTAAGGAATAAGCCAATGGAAGAAGAATATACATGGAACAACTAGTGCTTAGGGGATTCTTATAGAAATAGGGAGTGGAATTATTGGAATTTTATTCACCATTTTTAAAACATACACTAATCTATATAGTGACAATTTTAGTTTCTTATAATGATCTATAATTTTATAAAATGGATGTAAAATCTATCTTTCTTCATGGTGACTTAGATTAGTATAATTATATGAAGAGTAAAAAGGGTATTTAAGATCATTAAAATGAGGGGGGTTTTGTTAAATTTAATTGAATAATACTTATATTAACATGTACCTCAATAGTGGAACATAAAGTTTGAAACATACATGACTACAGTGGACTTTACTCAGAGTGAATCTATTCATTTTTTTTATTTGAAGTCACGGAATGATGGGAATTACATCATAATTTTTCTATATATAGATAACATTTTTTTGGTGGCCTCAGATGTTTCATATATTTAAGAGCTAAAGAGTGAGTTTCCTAGAAGATTCAAGATGATATATTTTGATAAAGACAATATAATTTTGGGGATGATGACATAGAAGGATCAAGATCTAGAATAGTAATGTTATAAAAGAATGACTATATTCTAAGTATCATTAAAAAATTTGGAATGTATGGGTGTAATCCTATCTCAATCCCTTTGTTTGGATACATCAATTTATCTAATGATAAGTAACCAAAAATGAAATATTAGGCTGAATACATTGGGAAATTTTGATTTAAATAATCTATGAACATTTTTATGTATGTGATGATATGTACATGACCAGACAATTCCTTTGAAGTAGAAGTGGTAATTATTTTTATGTCAAAACATAGAAGGAAGAACTAGGAAACCATGAATGAGATCATATGATACTTTAAGTGATTGTAATATATAACACTATGATTTTGGAAATATGATATGTTGTAAGGTTTCACGGATGCTGACTTTTTTAGAGATTTAAATACCGGAAAGAGAAGAATTGTATTTGTGTTTAACTTTGGTGGAATGACAGTCAACTGGATTACTCATCTATAACTAGTGGTCAATTTGTCTATAATGGTAGTATAATATGTATCAAATAAAGATCCTGAAATGATTTATTTTTGTTAATTCACTTGAATAAACGGATTTGAAGGATTCCAAAAGGAGAAGTGTTATTCTATGCTAGTATGAGTTAAATTTATCTTTCCTGAAATATGGTGTTTCATGATAGGAAGAAACACATTGACCTAAAATTAAATTTCATCTAGAATATTCCGAAGGATAAAGTGTTAGAGTTGTGTAAGACACTTAGTAATAAAAATCTAGTTGACATGTTTACGAAGGTGTTTTTCCAAGAAATGCTGAGGTATCACTATGGATCAGTTGGACTCAGGTGAATATAAGCAACAATGAAGAACACTGTATGGATGTGGAAGAAGTAAGTTTGTGAGATTTTCTAAAGTGTTGGAGAGAATATATAATTTTCCTCAAAATGGTATTCAAGTGGAATATTTTTAGGAAGGTTAAGTTTGTTTCATGTTTCATTCAATTCAACCCAAAGAAGAGATCACTAGAAGATAAGTGGTATTAATAGTTTGGATACCAATAGTGGGAATCTTCAGTGTAATTATAGTATGATTCAAAGTGAAATAATTATGATGGGTGCATAAATATGTCTAATGATATTTTATTGGTTTTAGTTGTTGATGAAGCAAAAAATAAAAGGAATCAGAGGATTCCAGTCTCAAGGAAAGGTGATCCACAAAAATTAAATATTGGTATGTACTATTCATATAGATGAACAATTCTACAAAATAGGGGTTGTTCCACATTCATTATGATTGTAATGAGTCATTTGTACATAAAATTGGTATAAATTAAATTATCATAAATAATTTATTGATAATTTTTAGTTCATGTATCTTATGAGTAATAAAGTTTTTAATTTTTATCCCATGGGTTTTGGACATAAAATTCAGACCACATAAATATTTTTGCATCCACTATTACATTCCAACATTTTTTAGATGTTGTTTGGTGAGTTATTCGGGAGACATTATACAAGGTTTAACTTATTGCGGTGAGAGTGGTGTATCAACTTATAATCTTATTGTAAACTAATATTGAAGGGAGAAGGATATTATAGATGATAGACTTATACTTCATTTTTCACCTTTGAATGAATGCACCTATGACAAATGAATGTTATTTATAGGATACCCCTTATTCTTCACTCTACATTAAAGGCCTAATAAGGTAATGAATAAAATATCAATAATGTTTTATCAAATAATGAACTGAAGTTAAAAGTTTTAAAATCACATATCTATATTATTTTATTCAATATTTTCTATCCATTGAAATATATAATTTATTCCCTAATAAATATTTAACATATAATAATTAAGTTTTTTTCTTTTTAAAATTAATATATGTCAATGTTATTAACCTAAAAAAGTTTCCAACTATGCAAATATTAATTTTTATCACCTTATGTGAACTATTAACATTCTTCCCTCCATCATTATTTGATACTATGGATTACATAATGGATCACTTGGTGATATATATTAAACATTATGATCTCATTTATTTTATTTGGATGTACCATATTAAACACTATATGAAGTTATTAAAAGGGTACATCAAATATTGAAATTGGCTTAAACAATTCATTATATAGTAATATATTATTGAAGAATGTATTACTGAGTACTTATATTTTGTAGATAACACTAGTCTTCATAAATATCATCATGACATATACATTGAATGTAAATAAATATTAGGAATAGAGGGTGTTAAAATACCCATCACAGATTGGGGACAATCTCATATGTATATCTTTCTTTATATCAAGATTTTGTGCCATATGTTCAAACTCAAAAAGACGTTATTAGGAATTTTAATCCAATAAGGGTTTTAAATTTGATATAAAATACACATAATCATACATTTATTAGTTTGTTTTGAGAACACATTTACAAATAGTTATATGAAAAATATTAAGTCAATGTCTAGAAAATTATTATGGTCAGAAAAATGGCTGAGTGAGGATATATTATCTTATAATGGATGCACAATTAAGGGTTAAATATTCTAATAAAGGAATATGGTGGACACAGTACAATTCCAAATAGTAGAGTCAAGCATGTATCTAATGTCAAGGGAAAAATTCTATTTACATGAATATGTATTTCTTTGGGATCATCAAAAAAATATTAAAGTTAGACTATAATATTTTCCTAAGGATGTAATGGGGTTAATAAAAAGGGGGTGAATTGTAGTTTAAAATTTTTAACTAGAAATTTTACAACCCTCAAGTTTTAAGTTGACTGTATTTATGAAATACCGATCAACTCAAAGATCAGAGTAAAAATAATGCATACAAGGAAAATAAAAAGTGTAATATATATAGTTATCATAATGTAAATAATTTTTTTAGAAGATTATAAAAATATAAAAAATGGTAGAAATATGAAAGTTTAAAGTAGGGGTAATGAAAAAATGAATAAATTGGAAATTTAAAAACAATGCACCAAGTATTGGATAATGAACCAAATATTCTATTAAAAGGATATTATAAATCCACATCATTTAACATTATTATTAAATAATTAATTTGACTTGAATTTAGGTATCCTTTATTTTCAACATGTTGTAATATATCATTGATTTTAAAAACTATAAAATGGTTTATATTCCTATCTTAAAAATTGTTTAACATAACCTATTAGTAGGTATAGTGTTCAGGTTTTAAACACTCTGTATTTCTATACTTGTAAGTATTTGATCATGAATGATCGATAAATCATTTGTTTTCCTTTCCCAAAAATCCCTCAATCATATAGTATTAGTAAAAGAAAAATTACAAGATAAATACTAGGATCTTTATAATAAATCCCCACAATATGTAAATATTAGTAAGAAATTAGAATATAAAATTATAAAAAGTACACTAATTCAAAAAATTGATAATGATTCAAAGAGATTTTAATATTTCTCAAGTTCTCAATAGTTCCATTCATATAATAATCAAGGTTGTTGATATATTTATAGATGGGGTTGTAACAAACTTCAATGGTTTAATTACACATGTATCAGAGTCATTTGTAACTACCTCAACAGAAACTTTGACATCTACCAATGATTATAGAATGATAATTTATCTATTGATGGAGTTATTTGAAACTTATATAATTATTTTGAATCTATTGAATGTAATATATCATGAAGGTTTATACTACCATTTTTTTAAATTATCAATATATTTTGTATTTTAGTTACCATAAATTAACTCTCTATAATCAAAATAACTAAAAATAGATAGAAAATTTAAATTTTTTATTAATAAACAAATGAAATGATAAAGATGAAAACATGTGAGTTATGGACGATACAAGTGGTGGAATGCACAAAAGGAAAAGTGAAAATATTTCATTAAAATTTAATGAATACCCCCTGTTAATAATAGAGAGAATTATTTTTCTTTTAATTATATTATTTTTGAATAAACCCATTAGTCATAAATAATATTAAAGATCAGAATACTAAAAAAAGTACTATATAATTCTCTCCCCCTTAAATTTCCCCATTTTTTATAAATATATCCCCCATTGTAATTTTTAAAAAGAAACAAAAATTTAAGAATATATTGAATGGGAAAAATAGGAAATTATAAATTTATCCCTCTTAGTAAAAGCCTGATCATATTTTTTGGTTTATTCTAATACTCTTACGGCTCTGGATCTTCAATAATACTTTTTAACATGTAAATTTTTATCAAAATTCTCAACCTCTATTTCATTTTAACAATGATTTACTATCATACAAGATGATTTCATATGTTGAACTAAATATTTTCCCCCATACCATATGATCTTATCAAGAATATCTTTATAATAATAAAAATATTTCTTCATTATAAAAATTTGAACTTCACCTTATTTACCAATATTATAAGAGAGTTCATCAGTAACGTATGATGATCTCACTATTTTAATAGATGGAACTTTGAGATTCACATATGGAATTTTGGGAATGTTATGATAATATCTCGTAGAGATACTTACATTATGATTTATTCCAAAATATAATATAAAAGTTAAAAATATATGGAATTGATTATGACTAAAAACCTTCCAATTATAGTCCTTATATAGGCCTTTTGGATTTCTGTCACCCAAAAAATGGTCATTTCTTGTATGAGTGGTCCATAATGACTCCATATAAATATGTGGCCAAAACATATGTCATAATAATTATTTTTAAGATATAATTTTTTAATTTCTTTGAATAAAAATATTGTACAAATTTCGATAAAATATTAATTAGAAAACAACATGGAAAAAAACACCCCCCCTATAAAAACTAATTCTATCAAATAAATGCACAACATTAGAGATATTAATTTATAGGATTTTAATTTTTTGATATTATAATTATGTATATCTTCTATATGTTCAAAGAATCTATATATATCGCTAAAAATGAATGAAATTCATATTAATAGACTAATAATATTATTCTGGTTAACTCATAACATTCATTGGATATAGAAATGAAAGACTAATAAAATAGAAAACTATGAAAAGTAGATGAAATAAAAATGAAAAAGTGATGAAATAAAAACGAAAAATCATGCAATAAAAATGTAAAATCAATGAAATAAAAATGAAAACAATGAAATAAAAATTTAAAACCAATTAAATAAAAATGTGAAACCAATAAAATAAATTCCCCCCTTAATTGTGTAGTTTTTCAATGTCAGGATATTGCTTTAACAAACATTGTATTAAATATCACTTTAAGTTGATCATTCCCAAATATTTATTAATATATTCAAATATATCAGGATTTAAAGGTTATGTAAAGATATCAACAAGATAATTTTTAGTTTTGATTAAGTCAATAATTATATCTCCATTTGTGTGAGACCCCTAAGAAAATGGCATCTTAAATATATGTGTTTTTCTCATGAGTGATGTGTTGGGTTCTATAAAAAAAGATATATCACTATTATTATCACAAATTATTTAAGTTTGAGTGAAAAAAAAATATCTATGAGTGTGTTCTATAACCACAAAACTTAAGCATAATAACTTTTGGTTTCTTTATATTTAGATTCATTAGTGGAAATTTTTACATAATGTTTCTTCTTTCTAGACCATGAAACTATATCTTCTTCTGAGAGATGGAATGTTCCAAAATTACTTTTTATATCAAATCAATAGCCTCCAAATTTAGTATCTGAGTAGCTTTTAAAAAAAAATAATTTCAAAAAAGTAAAATAAAACAAGTTATGAAGTTCTTTTAAGGTAATATAAAAATGTTTTATAAATTTAAATATTTATTATTTTATATTAGATTGAAACTCCAAACGTAAATATACTAAAAAAATAATGTTTAGTTAACTCACTTTAAGATATAGTAATTCTTTGTTCATACTTCACTCATGTTTTTGATCCATGGTTCAGATTCATCATGGTCAATTTTTTTAGAATTTAGTTACTAGGGTATATATTTGAAGCATTATAAAAACCAAAATTTTGAGTAAGTGTAATATATTTACTTTTAGTTAAAATATTTTTTTTCTAATTTTTAATAAATTTGAAAACCATGAAAAAATAGATTTCAATCCACATAATCATTTCAAAATCCTTTTTCATAGTTTTCGAAAAACTATCAAAAATATAATTTTTAGTTGAACCAAAAATAATTTCATCAACATAAATTTAAACAATGATAGTGTGTTTAAAAAATTTATTTATAAAAGGAGTTGGATTATTACTTCTTTTATCAAAATTATTTTCAAGTAAATATCCAGCAAGTCTATCATACCAAGATATTGGTTCTTGTTTATGTCCATAGAGTGATTTAGTAAATTTAAATACATTTTTTAGAAATATAGTTTCTTTAAAACCATGAGATTGTTCAATATAAACTTCATATTGAATAGATCTATTAAGAAAAAAAAATTAACATCCATTTGAAATAAAGTAAAATTCAGATGTGCTATAATGGCTATTAATATTTTGATAGATACTAATCTTTCTATCAGTGAAAATGTTTCACTAAAAACTGTTTCTTCGTCTTAACAATAACCCTAAGAACAAATTCTTGATTTATCCTTAAAAATAGTTCCATTTTAATTGCATTTTTTTATCTATAAAACCATTTTACTTCAATTATTGTTACATATTTAGGTTGTTCAACCAATTTACAAGATTTATTATATTCAAATAGGTTGAGATATGCTTACATTATTCTTATCCAAATTTCATCACTTAAGGCATCATCAATTGTATTATATTCAAATTATGATAAGACTACATGATGATTACATTGATTTCATAAGGAACATATTATTTTAACATGTTGAATTACATCACTAATAATATTATTAGTTGGATGACTCCTTACAATCAACCAATTTTTAAGAAAAGTGGTAAGTTGATCATCGAACATCGAATATATATCTTATATTGAAATAATTTCTAGATATTTAAAATATGATGATCTTAATTCTTAAGGATTTATAATCAGTAGTTTGGAATTAAAATCAAGTAAACTGATAGGAGAGTTTTCAAAAATTTCATCCATAGGATAAATTTCCAAATGTTTTACAAAACCAAAAGGAACAATTTCACCATACTTTACATGAACCAGTTTTCAATAAGATTTTTTATTTTATTAAGAATTCTATAATTCTTACTAGTTGTAGAATGGACACAAAATATTTCACGAATCCCTCCCCACAAATTATAACCCTCCTAGGTCGGCAATGTGAGAATGGAGATAATGACCCCTGAGTCCCGCCTCCAATAGGCCCCGGGTTGGCGACTAGCACTGATGGTATGGTAAACACACAAATGGGAGGCATTTCCCTCTAAGAGAACACATGTGGAAGAGAGAGATAAGATAGAAACCAAATAACTCCAACTCAGAATTGAAATATAAAAGAAACCCAAGTGAACATATGTATTGTCATGAAAAAGTACTACAACTAGAATGCATAAAATACAAGTACCCAAAAGAATGTAAAATACAACAGCAACCACCAGCCCGAACAGCTCCTGTAACCCCAAGCTATTAGAAACCAGCTTGATCTCCAACCTGCTCCAAGTGACCTGAAAAACAGTTTATATATACATAGGGTGAGTATAACAGTATACTCAGTAGGATTTTACCCGAAGCCTCTCATGAAAAAGTAATGAAATCATGCTAAAGCACAGTGAACAATAAGTGAAACTAACTCATCACCTAAATAGGTATACTTAGTTCCAAACCTCACCATGTATACTCTCACCAAGTAACACATAAAAGAATATATAATATAATAAATAATATCAAGGGTACCCCGCTACTACTTCTCTACTAGTTTTCCGCTTTTCCCCAACGTCGTACATCCTAAGAATATCTCTCCAAAAAGGCTTTCCCACGGACACCTGGGTGAATCACCATAATATACACCTCGTACAACAAAAACACCACTTCCACACACCAAAGTAACCAGTTAGTTTCTGGGAGCCACCAAATCTCGCATAATATGTATCATGCATCGGGTATTATTCCTCAAGCCATTACAGCCTATACACTGAGTAAGGATCCTCATTCCATTACAGCCTATACACGTTACACCTATAGTATTACATAGAAAAATATATCTAGAATATGTGTGTGTGAATAACCAAAAGCCATTACATCCCTCTAAACACATATATGGGAAAAACTAACCAATGTTCCTGCCAGAACAAGTATCTACCAAGAGAAGAGAGCGGGGCTAAAGGGGGTATTCAGTCATCCATCCTCTCACCGGAATGTTGGGGAAAACACCACCCATGCCTCAGAATCCCTAGGGTGTCAGTTTCCCTTACTGACTGGGTGGAGTAGTATATAGAAACACAAAAATTATAAGTTATATTATTTCTCACAACCACACAATGGGCATAACCTAGTCTTAGACACAACTACAGTTAACGTCTCTAAGACTCCAGGCTGCTACTTCTAATACTAGTTATCCTATAAGCATAAAACCATTTAAATAGATTTATTAGATTACTTCATTCCCTTTTTATCAGTTCCACATTACGTTAATTAATTCTTTAAACATTAATTAACCATGAACAATTCCACATTAAATTTCATTAGCATCACACTCAAAGTCCATTGTTCATTCAAAATTATAACCTCATCATTATGTTCTAGCCAATGCCAAACCTTTGGGTTAACACCATTTATTCAATTATTAATTATAGAATTATATTTCCACATTCCCAGGCATTCTAGAAAAACATTCTATGATACTAAACACAAGGGGATCAATACGGAGAGTAGATGTACTACCCATCGAGTCTCTGTCACTTATAGCAAGAGTATATACCAATCCTTCCTTGAGAAGCTAAACATTGAAAGTACGTGGCATACACCACGTCTCTTTGCCTCTTTCGAAAGAAGGATGAGTAAGACCATCTGCCTTGAGTAGTGGGGAAAAGAAAAGTAGATAAACAACCAAAAGATACAGCACGCATCCAACAATCACATCTGTCCCATTACATCATCTCTAGTGTTCTCCCTGACACCCACATTCATAAAACGATGTAGCTCTCCACTCTAGGCGTCATCTACCACCACAACCAAAATCCTCCATTCCCCCACATATCAAAATGGCCATCCATGATCACATCACAACACAAGAAGCAGGAAAACATACATCACATCAATTGGGATCTTGGCCCTTTAACAATCAAGAGGGTAACTCAGAACCCATTAAGGAATTATCAAACAATCGGTTCTATAATCCATCTTGAAATAACATATTTATTATTCGTAAGTTCCAAATTCAAGAAACCTAATCATTAATCTATCACAAATAATTAAACATGCTTACTGGACCAATTTGATTAACATCAAATTACAACAAGAACCAGATTCATTTACATGCATCTTTATCTCTAGCCAAACAATTATCAATTAATACCAATTTATATTTTTTATCGATTTCCATTAAGAACGAACATCTAAGAAAAGAAAGCATAGATATCAAAATATCTTGCAAAACAAGAGGTAATAACATATGATCAATATCAATTTATTTATCCAGTTAAAATACTTATTATGTCAATTCCATTATCATCCAGTGGGATTAAACATGCTAACAATACAGTTTCAAGTAAAAGAAAATAGAAGTAACGAATCCCCTACCTCAAACAGTTCCTCACATTCTTTATCCACACAAGAGGTCATGATCCTCCTCTTGCGACAACTGCATCCACCCGAGGATGCCACGGTACGACCGCACAAACCAAACCCCAAGAATACCCCATTATAAGGATGGAGATTACATGATATAACATTGAAATGAGAAACAAGAGAATATGATCCCCAAAGGAACGATGATAAATCATACCTTATATCGAAGATTGATCAATACAGCTTAGTTGCATCAAAATAGAGCGGAACCAATCTGAGGAGTAAGGTTTGACTGTGCAACTCCAATGGGAAGGATTGAAAGGTTCTAGCATCTCATAGCCAAGAAAAAAGAGGAAGAACAAGGGAGGAAGATATCTTGTCCCTTTTGAATATTAAATTGGGCGACAGTTTAAGATATGGTTAATTCCCCATTAAAAGAGGATCGCATTAACCCATGAAGTTTGACCAAGTAAAAACATCTCAGGCCTTAGGAATAATTAATATAGGATTTATGGCATTTTAATTGGACTTAAGATTCATTAAAATAAAGCTTTAAATGTATTTTACGTCAAAAGAAACGTCAAATGGGTGAAACTGTAGGAAGCTAGAAACACTGTACACCTATCTTTACTGTACACCTATCGTTACAGTACACCTACCATTAGAGGTTACCGATAGAGGTTACCGATAGACCTCACCATTTTGGAAACACTGTACACCTACCGTTACTATACACCTACCATTACTGTTCACCTACCATTAGAAGTTACTGATAGAGGATACCGATAGAACCCACCGTTCTAGAAATAATGTACACCTCCCATTACTGTACACCTTCCTTTATTATACACCTACCGTTAGAGGTTATAAATAAAAGTTACCAATAGACCTCACCATTCTGGAAACACTATACACCTACCGTTATTGTACACCTACCGTTACAGTACACCTACTGTTAGAGGTTACTGATAGAGGTTACCGATAGACCTCACCATTTTGGAAACATTGTACACATGCCATTACTGTACACCTATTGTTACTGTACACCTACCGTTATAGGTTACCAATAGAGGTTACTGATAGACCTCACTGTTCTGAAAACATTGTACACCTACCATTACTATACACCTACCGTTATTGTACACCTAACGTTAGAGGTTATAGATAGAGGTTACTGATAGACCTCACCGTTCTGGAAACACTGTACACCTACCGATAGAACTTTTCACTGAACCTCATTGATATAACTGTTCACTAAACCTCATAGATAGAACTGTTCACAAAACCTCACTGATAGAACTATTCACTGAACCACACCAATAGAACTGTTCACAGAACCTCACTAATATTACTATTCATTGTACCTCACTGATAGAACTGTTCACTAAACCTCACCGATAGAACTATTTACAAAACCTCCCCGATAGAACTATTCACTGAACCTCACCGATAGAACTATTCATAAAACCTCACCAATAGAACTGTTCACAGAACTCACTGATAGAACTGTTCACAGAACCTCGCCGATAGAACTTTTCACAAAACCTCACCGATAGAACTATTCAGTGAACCTCACTAATAGAACTATTCACAAAACCTCACCGATAGAGCTATTCACTGAACCTCACCGATAGAACATTGTTCACTGAACCTCACCGATAGAATATTGTTCACCTAACATTATAGGTTATCGATAGAACTGTTCACTGATGGAACTATTCACAAAATTAGAAATTTGGAAAATTGTTGGGGATAAGTCACCTTGACCTCTCGAAACACCTCAAACATGAAATTTTCACACAAGTAATGGACTGGAGAGGTCTGAGAAATTACATCAGATACCTCTCAAAACATTCTCATCCTCAAGAATTCAAAACCCTCCTAAAGAGAAAAAAATGGGGTTCAAAAAACCACCCATCGAGATACCTATCAAAATAGAGCAAGCCACAAATGCAATAAAATAAATTCATAAATAAAACATGAAAGGTCTAACCACAAAGGGATCATCCTTACATGAGAAGAGTCAAATGACAAAAAACTCTGGGTACTGAGCATGTATCTGTGACTCACGTTCCCAGGTACTCTTCTCCATTCCATCATGTCACCACAAGACACGAACTAAGGGAATAGAACACCCACCCAACACCTTCTCCTTGTGGTATTGGATCTCCACAGGTCGCTCTTCAAAGGTTGCATCATCATCAACATCGATCTCTCCCCAATAGATGACGTGAGAGTCATCAAGAAGATAACAACGGAGATGTGAAACATGGAAAACATCATGTATCTAACTTATCTATGGGGGATGTGTTACTCGATACGCCATATCTCCAACACAAGTTAACACCTCGAAAGGTCCAACAAAACGGGGAGAAAGCTTACTTCCATGACCAAACCCTCGCTGCCCACGACAGGGAGTCACCTTTAGGAACACATGATCCCCAACATTAAACTCCATGGGTCTCCTCCTTTGATTAGCATATGATTTCTGACGATCTTGTGTTGTCTTCATCCTCTAAAGAATCACCTGGACCATCTCTGTTGTATTTTTCACTAGTTCGGGTTTGAGAATTGCTGACTCTCCGACCCCAGTCCAGCACAACGGAGAATGGAAAGTCCATCCATACAAGGCTTCAAACAGCACCATAATGACGATGGAGTGAAAACTATTATTGTAAGATAACTCCATCAAGGGTAAGTGACTCATCCATAAAACTAAAAAATCAAGAACACAAGAGAGTAACATGTCTTCAAGAATCTGGATGGTTCACTCTGTCTAACCATCCGTTTGAGGATGAAAAGCAGTGCTAAGGCATAGTTCAGAACTGAAAGCATGTTGGAGACCTCTCCATGCCCTAGAGTTAAAATGAGGATCTCTATCAGAAATGATCTTCCTAGGGATTCTATGAAGTCTCACCACCTCCTCTAGATATTTCCTCAACAAAACTTCCACTGATCTCGACTCCTTGATCGCTATAAAGTCATCCAATTTTGTTAAACAATCCACTACCACCAAAATAGCATCATGTACTCCCTCAGCTCAAGGTAAACTAGTAAAAAAGTACATTGATATGTCCTCCCACTTCCACTGAGAAATCTCTAATGGCTAGACAAGACCACCAGGAACACAGTGTTCGACCTTCACCTTCTGGAAGACTAAACATCGAGACATAAACTCTACAACTGTATAATTCATCCCAGGCCACCAAAACTGATTCATCAAGGATCGATACATCTTTGTAATGCCAGGATGTACTGCTAAAGTCGAACCATGGAACTCTATGAGAACTGTCTCATGCATCATCAAGGGAACAAAAAGCCTTCCATGATACAACACTCGATGTTGTTCATCCTCCGACCAACCATCAGGGGCCTCACAACAAACAACTTAGTATCTCTAGACCTCCACCTCTAGATCTCCCAATTGGGACTCTTCCAACTTCTGGATTAGGGATGACTGTACCATCTTCTGAAAAAGACAGCCTCTACCCCTGACTTCTCCCATATCAATATGTAATGCTTACAGTTCTTCCATTACTCTACAGGAATCACCAGATTCACGTACAGCATCACTATGTGACGTTAGACTCGGCACATCAGCTACAACATTCCATTTTCCAGGTGTATACGAAATTTCTAAGTTGTATTCCTGCAAGAACTCCATCCATTAATGTTGTTGTAAGTTTAGGTCACACTGGGAGAAAACATACCTAAAACTCTTATGATCGGTGAAAACCACAAAGCGCTCACCAATGAGGTAATGTCTCCATAACTTTAGAGAAAACACCATGGATTCCAACTCAAGATAGTGGGTGTAATAGTTGTGTTCATGGGGACGCATCTACCAAGATCCATAAGAAACAACTGACCTCTGCTGCATGAGAACACAACCTAACCCAAGATGTGAAGCATCGCAGAAAACATCAAACTGAAATCCCTCAGCTGGAAGACAAAGGACTGGAGCACTTAACAGCTTCTCCTTTAGATACTCAAAAGTTGCATGGCACTGATCAGTCGATATAAATTCTTGATCCTTCCTGGTCAAAGCTGTCATAGGAGTCACAACTCGGGAGAAATTGTCTATGAACCTCCTGTAGTAGCCTGCAAGACCAAGGAAACTTCACACCTTTGAAACTATCTTAGGGGCTACCCAAGACACAACTGCTTCTATATTCGATGGATCCACATCTAATCCATGTTGGAACAACACATTCCCCAAGAAACGGACTTCTCGAGCCAAAAACTCACACTTCAACAACTTCCCAAAACAGCTGATGTCGATGAAGAACTCCCAAAATGGCTTGTAGATTCTCTGCATGCTCCACTTCAGATGTGGAGTACACAAGGATTTCATCGATGAAAGCTACCACGAACTTGTCCAGGAACTCACAGAACACAGCATTCATCAATCCCATGAACATAGATGGAGCATTCATCATACCAAACAACATTACAATGAACTCATATTTCCAATGATGGCAACGAAAAGTAGTCTTCAGGATATCCTTATGCTTCACACACATCTAATGATATCCTAACCGCAATTACATCTTTGAGAACTAAATTTCACCCTTCTATTAATCGAATAAATCATCAATCCACAGAATGGGATAACAATTATTTATTGTCACTTTGTTTATGCAATGATAATTGACACACAACCCCAAACTGCCATCGACCTTCTTCATGAACAAAACTGGTGCACCCCACGGTGACACATGTGGCCGAACAAAACCACACTGTAACAGACCATAAAGCTGTATAGGTAGCTCTCGTAACTTAGAAGGTTACATCCTATATGGAGACATAGAGATATGAGATGATCCTGGATATATCTTGATCCCAAACTCGATCTCTCATCGAGGGGGTAAAGCTACAACGTCTTCTAGAAAGACATCAGGGTACTCCTCTTTGACCCTAGGAAATGCCAACTACTAAACATCTGAAGAACTCAGCATCATCTCAGCCATCATGTATGATAAGGGCGGAATACACCTATGACCCATCTGAGGTTTTAGCTCACCAACAAACACCACTTTCTCTCCAACTGCACCAATGAAAATGACCTTATTCCTTAAGCAATCCAAGATAGCCTGCACTGAATACAACCAATCCATTTTGAGGATGAAATCATATGGTCCTATTCGTAAACATAGGAAATCTCCCCAAGAGCAGTGTTTCCCCAACACTAGCTCATAGTCTCTACATACTTTAAACAAGTTAGCTCAACCTCCAACTGGCGTATTTAACACCAAGGGAACAAGAAGCATCTCTACCTCAAGTCCCAAATCATGGATAAGGGTAGGAGATATGAAGGAGTGTGTATCTCCTGAATCAAACAAGGCATACACCAAGGTAGAAAACAAGAAAAGGGTACCTCGAAATACGTCTGGCTCACCTGGAGCTGGCAGCGCTAGAGCATTAAGCTGACCACGACCTCCTCCACGGCCTCTCTGACCCTGATGACGACCACCACCAAGACCACACTCTACTCTATAAGAAAGAGGAGCGTCATGGGGTTTTCCTCTGCCTGACCTATCTACCCTCTACTGATCTAATGCTGGTGCAACTGGCTATTGCTGCCTCGGCTGGAACTACCTCAATGGAGGAACCTAGATCATAGCGCCTAGTGCATGATGACTGCTCTAAAAGGTCAGGCACTCCCACTACTAATGGCCATGACCACCATAAGAAAAACAAGCACCTAATCCCTTGGCATAGTCCTAAGATTTTATGCCTTTGGAGAAATGAGATGTGAAGGGCTAGGACCTACCCCCAGCTGAACAAAAACCCCTCTGCCCTGAAAACTGGGAACCCCAGCCCACAGCTCTGCTTCATGAGGAGTCATGCCAATTCCCCTCTTGTGATGATTTGGTCCTAGCCCAAGTCTAATAAACAACCTATACCCTCTCCATTACCTCAATATGTGTTTTTAGGATAAATGTGGTGACTTGGCACTGGACCTCTAGACGCAAAGCCTCCTCGAAATGTCTCGACCTGGCCTCCTCATCTGACAATAGGTCTGAAGCATAATGTAAAAGTTTCCTGAAACAGATTCCAAACTCACGAACACTGGAGCTCCCCTGTCGAAGGGTAATAAGCTCCTGGAAACTGGATGCCTTCATAGTCTAAGAAAGAAACTCGACTCTAAACTTGTATCAGAACTCCTCCCATGATATCGTTGACTCTTCACGATCCCTGAGGAATAAGAACCACCACTACCTCGCTACTCCACGCAGCATCGTCACAACCAAGGACAACCAGTGTTCCTTCTAAGCACGAATCGAACTAAAGATGATCTCAACCTCCTCTAACCAGTCTTCCGTGACTGCATCTAAAACGGAGCCCTCGTACTTCTGCAGACTCGGGCGCTGAAACTCTCAGAGTGTCTTCCTCCAAGTGTCATCGTTGTCAACCTCTACCCTATAGCGATCTACTGGAACAGCCTATTGGACATTTTCTACGCAAACCCGACGAGGACGTCGACCTGGAGCCATACCTATAAAATAAAAAACAGTTAGAGCTCCTAAACCTGGAATATGGAAGAATCAAAATTAATTAATTAATTAATTTCTTTTATTCAATTTAGGTTAACCTATATCAAGGTCTTCCCATTCAAACACAGACACAAATAATAATGATGCATGATCCTTTCCTAGGACTCTACCCTGCAAATAGTATCACCTTGTTTAGTTTCCATTGTAAACTTAAAGGTTCGTACATCAGATCATAGGGGGGCCTAAATGCCTATGTCTTAGCCGGTATTCACTATTTACCTCACTTGCTAAACATGAATGAAATTGTTGCCCTACTAACCCATGCATCCTCACTTGTGCCTAACTCCAAACTCCATCCTATCCCTCAACCATACCATTGATACCACTCTGTCATGACCCCCTCCCCACAAAGTGTACCCCTCCTGGGTCGGAAATGTGAGAAGGGAGATAATGACCCCTGAGTCCCACCACCAGTAGGCACCGGGTTGGAAACTAGAACCAAGGGTATAGTAAACACACAAATGGGAGGCATTACCCTCTAAGAGAACACATGCGGAAGAGAGAGATAAGATAGACACCAAATGACTCCAACTCAGAACTGAAATATAAAAGAAACCCAAGTGCACATATGTAATGTCATGCAAAAGTACTACAACTAGAAGGTAAAAACTGCAAGTACCCAAATGAAAGTAAAAAATAACAGCAACCACCAGCCCGAACAGCTCCTGCAACCCCAAGCTAGTAGAAACCAGCCTGATCTCCAACCTACTCCATGTGACCAGAAAAATAGTTTATATATACATAAGGTGAGTATAATAGTATACTTAGTAGGATCATCCCCGAAGCCTCTCATGAAAAAGTAATGAAAGCATGAAAAAACACAGTGAACAAAAAGTAAAACTAACTCGTCACCTAAATAAGTATACTAAGTTCCCATCCTCACCATGGTTACTCCCACCAAGTAACGCATACAAGAATATATCATATAATAAAGAATATCAAGGTTACCCCACTACTACATCCCCAATAGTTTTCCGCTTTTCCCCAATGTCGTACATCCTAAGCATCTCTCTCAAAAAAAAGGCTTTCCCTCAGACACCTGGGCGAAGCACCACAATAAGCACCTCGTGCAAAAAAACAACCACGTACACACACCAAAGTAACCAGGTAGTTTTCGGGAGCCACCACAGCTCGCATAATGTGTATGATACGTCAGGTATTATACCTCAATCCATTACAGCTCATACACTAAGTAAGGATCCTCAATCTATCACAGACTATACACGTTACACTATCGTAGTCCATAGATAACTATATCCAGAATATATGTGTGTGAATAACCACAAGACATTACATCCCTCTACACACATATATGGGGAGAACTAACCAATATGTCTTCCAGAACAAGTAACTACCAAGTGAAGAGAGAGTGCCCAAAGGGGGTAGTCAGCCATCTATCCTCCCACCGTAATGTTGGGGAAAACACACCCCCAAGGCTCAAAATCCCCAGGGTGTCAGTTTCCCTTACTGACTGGGTGGAGTAGTGTATAGAAACACAAAAATTACAAGATATATTATTTCTCACAACCACACTGTGGGCATAACCTAGTCTTATACACAACTGCAACTAAAATCTCTCAAAATCTGGGCTACTACTTCTAAGACTAGGTATCCTATAAGCATACAACCATTTAAAGAGCTTTATTAGATTACTTCATTCCCTTTTTATCAGTTCCACTTTACTTTAATTTATTATTTAAACATTAATTAACAATGAAAAATTCCACATTAAATTTCATTAGCATCACACCCAATGTCCATTGTTCCTTCAAAATTACAACCTCATCATTATGTTCCAGAAAATTCCAACCCCATTGGTTAACAACATTTATTCAATTATTCTGTATAGAATTACTTTCCCACACTCTCAGGAATTCTAGAAAAACATTCTATGCTACTAAACACAAGGGGCTCAACACGGTGAGTAGATGTACTACCCATAGAGTATTTGCTGCTTATAGCAAGAGCATATACCCATCCTTCCTTGAGAAGATAAACATGGAAATCACGTGGAATAACCCGCGTGTCTTTGCCTCTTTCGGATGAAGGATAAGTAAGACCATATGACTTGAGCAATGGGGAAAAGTAAAGCAGATAAACAACCAAAAGAAACATCAAGCATCCAATAATAACATCCATCCCATTCCATCATCCTTACTGTCCTCTCTGACACCCACATACATAAACCGGTGCATCTTGCCACTCTATTCATCATCTGCTACCACCAGCAAAATCCTCCATGCTCCCACATATCACAATGGCCATCCAGGATCACATCACAGCACAAGTAGCAGGGAAAAAAACATCACATCAATTGGGATCTTGGCCCTTTAACAATCAAGAGGTTAACTCAGAACCCATTAAGGAATTATCAAAAAACTAGTTCTTTAATCCATCCTGAATTAATAGATTTATTATTCGTAGGTTCCAAATTCGGGAAACCTAATCAGTAATCTATCAAAAATCATTAAACATGCTTACTTCGCTAATTTTATTAACATAAAATTACAACAAGACCCAGATTCGTTTACATGCCTCTTTATCTTTAGCCAAAAAATTATCAATTAATTGCAATTTATGTTCTTTACTGATTTCTATCAAGAACAAACAGCTAAGAAAAGCAAGCATAGATATCACACTATCTAGAAAAACAGGAGGCAATAACATATGATGGATATATATTTATTTATCCGGTTAAAATATTTATTATGTCAATTATATTATCATCCAATGGTATTAAAAATTCTAACAATACGATTGCACATAAATGAAAATAGAAGAAATGAATCCCCTGCCTCAAACAGTTCCTCATGTTCTTTATCCACACAATGGGTCACGATCCTCCTCTCGCAACAACTGCATCCACCTGAGGATTCCACGGTACAACCGCACCAACCAAAACCCAAGAAAACCGCATTAGAAGTATGGAGATTACATGATATAACATGTAAAGGAGAAACATGAGAAGATGATCCCCAAAGTAATGACGATAAAACATTCCTTATATCGAAGATTGATCAATACAACTTGGTTGAATCAAAACAGAACAGAACCAATACGAGGAGTAAAGTTTGATTTTTCAACTCTTACAGGATGGATTGAATGGTTCTATCATCTCATATCCAATAAAAAAGAGGAAGAAAAAGGGAGAAAGATATCTTGTCCCTTTTAAAGATTTAATGGGGCGACAATTTAAGATACGGTTAATTACCCATTAAAAGCATATCGCATTAACCCACGCTGTTTGACCAAGTAAAAACATCTCAGGCCTAAGGAATAATTAATTTAGGATTTATGGCCTTTTAATTGTCCTTAAGAGTCCTTAAATTAAGGCTTTAGATGTATTTTACATCAAAGGAAATGTCAATGGGGTGAAACTGTAGGAAGTTGGAAACACTATACCCCTACCGTTACTGTACACCTACCGTTACTGTACACCTACCATTAGAGGTTACCGATAGACCTCACCATTCTAGAAACACCGTACACCTACCGTTATAGTACACCTACCATTAGAGGTTATAGATAGAGGTTATTGATAGACCTCACCATTCTAGAAACACTATACACCTACCGTTATTGTACTCCTACCGTTACTGTACACCTACCGTTAGAGGTTACCGATAGAGGTTACCGATAGACCTCACCATTCTGGAAACATTGTACACCTACCGTTACTGTACACCTACCGTTACTGTACACCTACAATTAGAGGTTACTAATAGAGGTTTCTGATAGACTTCATCGTTATGGAAACACTTTACACCTACCGTTACTGTACACCTACCATTACTTTACACCTACCATTAGAGATTACCAATTGACCTCACTGTTTGGGAAACAATGTACACCTATCGTTACTGTACACCTACCATTACTGCACACCTACCATTAGAGGTTACTGATTGAGGTTATCGATAGACCTCGCCTTTCTAGAAACATTTTACTCCTACCGATAGAACTGTTCACTGAACCTCACCGATAGAACTGTTCACTGAACCTCACCAATAGAACTGTTCAAAAAACCTCACCGATAGAACTGTTCATTGAACCTCACTAATATAACTATTCAAAAAACCTCAACAATAGAACTGTCCACCGAACCTCACTAATAGAACTATTCACTAAACCTCACTAATAGAACTGTTCACAAAACCTCACCGATAGAACTATTCACTAAAACTCACTGATAGAAATTTTCACAGAACCTCACTGATAGAACAATTCACAAAACTTCACCGATAAAACTATTCACTGAACCTCACTGATAAAACTGTTCACAAAACCTCACCGATAGAACTGTTCACTAAACCTCACCGATAGAACACTTTTCACTGATTCTCACCGATAAAATATTGTTCAACTACCATTATAGGTCACTGATAGAAATGTTCATCGATGGAACTATTCATAGAATTGGAAATTTGGTAAACAGTTAGTGATAAGTCACCTTGACCTCCCAGAACACCTCAAACTCCACATTTTCACTAAGTAATGGACCAGAGAGGTCCATGCCATTAAAAAATATTACTTTATCAAAATTAAGGTAAAACTTATGTAATTGATATTTGGTATTCATGATGAATACTTTACACCCAAAGACTTTGACTGAGAATATTTTGGATTTCTTCTGGTCCCCAACTCATACTGAGTTTTATTAGGAAATACTCTATGTAAAACTCGATTTATATTATATAAATAAATAATTATAGCTTAGAAAAAAAAATAATTCCATAAAATACACACATGGAAAATATCTAGTAATTTACATAATAATTCTAGTTTAATTACCCCATTTTTGTGTGGTTTTATAGGTGCTAGAAAATTTTGAATAATACCCTTTTTCTGTAAAAACTTTCAAAATCTAAGTTCATACTATCATCACCATAATAAATTTAATCATTAATGAAAGTTAGGTTTTCCCATTTAAAATGGTGTTACAAAAAATGTAAAATTATTAATATCTTATGATTTTTGTGTGAAAAAATAAACCCAAGTTAATCTAGTGTAATCATCAACCAAAACATACGCATAGTTTTTTCCTCCAATACTTCCAATTTTTGTAGGACCAAATAAATACTCTTTCTCTAACTATAGATCTTCAAAAGTTGGTAATTCACTTTTAGGTTTAAAATTAGACTTAAGATTCTTATAAATTTGACAAAGATCACAAAATTTGGATGAATAGAATAAAAGTTACAGTGGATCCCCAACATGTATTTTACTATAAAGTTTGACTAATGTTTGAAAGTAAATGTGACCAAATATTATATGAAATAAAAAATATAGATCCTCAATTTCACTTAAATAAGGTAAATTCCAATGATTAATCTTTCTATGTTATGGTTTTATACATTCTCGTGCCTATCTATAGATATAATAAAAGTCCTTTCTTAATTTCAATAGTACATTTATCATTCATAATGTTCACATGATAAACCTCACTAAATAATTAACTAATTTTGTTAAATTTTTTCATAAGACCTAAAACATATATAACATTTAAATTTGAATGTTTTTTCAAGAAAATAAACATCACCAATTATGTGGATTTCATCTTGTGTGTTGTCTCTAAAAGTTACTTTTCCTCATTTAGCTTTTTCAAATTCTAGAAGTTGGACTTGTCTCTATTCATATGTTAAGAACAACCATTATCCATGTATAATTTATTTCACTTGTTATTACTCAACCTGTTTTTTTAAATAATAAAACTAAGTTATTGGCACCCAAATTTTTTTTCGAGAAAGTTATGTTTTCCAAAAAATTTAGGAACTCATGTCCACTTAAATCCTCTATATCAACCAACTTATAGGTATTTAGAAATAAAATCTTTATAAAAACAAAAATTTTGAACTTTTTTTAAAGAAAAAAAGTATATTCTAGTGACCTCCTCTTTGAAATTTAATATAAAAGGGTTCACTTTTAGGTACAAAATAATTTTATTGAAAATGAGATTTATCATAAGTAAAACAAAATATATTAGAATCTATAGATCTTATAATTTTTTATTAATTCTATAAAAATTTTATTTACCATAATTAAAAATTGATAAAAGTTTCTCCAGACAACTAACATCATATTTAATCTTAACAATGAAATCTAAATCACTTTAATTTGATTTTGAATTAGATTTAGAAACTAATTCCGATGAATGTTTTCAAATTTGAAAAGTTAGAATTTAAATTCTAATATTATATTTAGTAAGATTAGTTTTAGAAAAATCATAATTATTTTTCATTTTATTTTTTTATTTTTTAATTATATTTATATATCTAACCATATTAAAAAAGTTGGTAAATCATTCTCATATCCCAATAAATTAACCTTTTCATTATCCGATACATTTTTTTCATCATCTAATAAATTTGAATAATCATATTTAAAGGTAAAAGAAATTTTTTACTCAATAGGTATATTTTTCAAAGATTTACCAGTTACCTTTAAAATGAACCATTTTTAATCATTAAAAAATACACATAAAACCCAATGATATTGAAACTTTAATTTATAGTATCTTTTGATGAACTATCAGAATATTAATCTTCCTCAATTTCATTTAATGTGTCTAATTATTTTAAGCTCTTCGTCCATTTTCTTTTAGAGTATCTCATTGACCTTTTATATTTCCTATTTGAGTTTTGAAAATCTTGTCTAATATGAAATGTCATATTACATCTGTAATATATAAAAAATAAAGGCTCATATTTTAATATCTACATTTTTTATCTTTATAATGGGTTTATCAGAAGTTCTAATTACTAATACACTTATTCATCCTATACAAAAATTCAAGACACAACATTTTCACTTTCATCTGAACTAATTTGGTTAGAATTTTTCTTTTATTTCCCTAAGAAATATGATATTTAAAAACATTATTATAAGAATTAAAAGTTCCATATGTAATATTATTATATCTAAAACCAAATTAAACGCTATTTTCCTCTTATTTTTTATGCATCTCTCTTCGATCTTCTATCATGTTGAATAAATGATCCAATTAATTCATCCATACTTAACTTAGAAAAATGATTAGTTTTGTATATGGTTGTCCTCTTTGACTCTCATTGTTTTGGAATTATATCAATAAGATTTTCAAAAAGTTCATTTAATGATATTTATTTCTCTATCAGATATTTTAAACTATTTACAATAGTTATAAAACATTGATATATTTTTGTGACTATTTCACCAGGAAGAAAAAAAATTGTTTGATAATCCTCTCTTAACATAGATATGTTCTTTTCTAAAACCATAGAACTTTCAAAATGATTAATTTCTAGAATTTTATAAAAAAATATCATTTCTTAATATGATATCTAGATATAAATTTTTTGGGTCATAGAACATAACGAAATATTATAAACATTGTGATTTACCTGATATTATAGATTTCCTCATAATAAAAATGAATACTCTCTTTCCTAGAAAAAATTGTAATTTCCAATCATCATAATTAATTTTTTGACTCTAGTGTTGATAAAAAATATTTCATATGATCATGCCATTAATCATAATATGCTCCATAAAAATAGGTGGTCTATGCATATTTAAAATTTCCAATATTCTTACTAGAAACACAGAAATTAAAAAAGAGATCTTTCCTATACCAACATTGTCAGTTAAAGGAAATCTAGATGAACATATGATGAACTAAGAGAAGTTCAAAATCAATTAGAGACTTGTTCAGATACCAAATGATTTCCCAACGATGTAATGAAGATAATCTATAGGGGTGAATTGTAGTCTGAAAATTTTAATTGTAAATTCTATAATCCTCGGGTTTTAAGTTGATCATATTTATAAAATAAGAATCAATTAAAATAGAAAATTATAAAAATACATGAAATAAAAAAATAAACATTAAAAAATACAATTAGTAAAATAGAAATAAGTTTTTTGGATTTTTATAAAAATCTAAAAAATAGTAGAAATATGAAAATTTAAACAAGCAGTAATTCAAAAATGAATACAATAAGAATTCTGAAAACAATTCACATATAATTGTTTATCATACGAAATACTCATTTAAAATTATATTATAAATCCACATGCTTTAACATTAATGGTAAGGAATTATGTAGACTTGACAATAGGTATCCCTGATTTTCAACCTGTCGAAAGATACACCTAATTTTAAAACATATCAGAGGGGTTATCCTCCTATCCTATGAATCCCCCTTCTTCACGTGTCGGTAATTATGGTGTTATATACCTAAAAATTCAATATTTTTATCCCCAAATTACTTGAACATATAGTATTAGTAAATCCCCTCTCTTGCTTTCCTCAAAATCTCCCAATCACACAGTATCAATAAAAGAACAATTATAAGAGAAATACTAATAGTTTTACAATTAAAGCCTCACAAGACATAACTCTTAGTAAGAAATCAAAAAGTAAAAAAAATTGGGGCTTAAGCTATTATAAGATTTCTTAGGTTCTCAATTTTTCCACTCTTCTGAAACACTAGGTTACATCTCTATTTATAAATGATGTTGTAACAAACATCAAGCGTCAAATTTTTAAAACCATAGAGTCAGTTATAATGATATTACAATAAATTTCTACATCTATTGATGATCGCATCATGATGATTTATCGACTGGTAGAGTTATCTAACACTGATATATCATTTCTAAATATGAAAGATGTAATCTATTAGGTAATTTTAGACTATCATATTTTCATTAACTTTATCAAGATATTTGGTTTTTCAGTTACAAAAAATCAATTATTCACAACCATAAAAACTAAAAAAAACTAATTTTAAATCAAGTTTATGTGAAGTGTATTGTGATTTCAAATATAAATAAATGAAGTTATTCAATGAATTAAAATATACATCATTTAAGTGAAATTTTTCTAATGAAAATGGGTTGATAATAGGATTGTGAGGTACCCTAGGAAAGTGTATTGATAAACCCTATAGGGGTGTAAATCACTATGACCAAACATACACACATTTTCCTTTGAATATCACTAGTATACATGTTCTATTTTATTTTTTGAAATAGAAAACAAATAAAATTTTATTCAAAAAGATATAGAGTGAGAAATAAATTATATACACCATAAAATATTTTTACAAGGTTCACCAATTCTTTTTATCAAGTGGTTATGTCCTTAGTTCTTATCAGATGTGATATCACTTCACATGACATTATCTTATTATAAATAAGGAATAGATGAAATGATAATGAATGTGATATTTTACTCTAGTACAATAAAGATAAAGAAATAATTGGCAACTTGGTTGATCAGTCTTCTAAAATCCTACTCAAGTTCCTTTGATGATTGATCAACTGTACACTTGCATTCTTCTCCTAAAATCCATCCAAATTATCTTTAAAATGTGTCTTGGAATTTTAAATTTTATATACCAATGTTTTTCCACACTTTTATAAGTTAAACTCCACTTTTTATTAATATTCACAAATCTTGGTGTAATGATCAGCATTACAGTATAATATTTCATCAAACTCAGATTAAAAAATTAGGGGATCAAATATCATTTAAAAATTCTTAATGTTTTCAAATCAATCAACAAATATCCACAAATATAATTACCTTGTTATGGTGTGCTAATATATACCAAGGATAAATATTTATAGTTATCTAATTCCTTGAAAAAAATCCATCAAATCCTTGTAATGTAACCAATAAAACTATTATGTGTAATGATGACTACAAATTTCTAGTAGGGATAGAAAAATTCTGCATCCAATAGATTGGGGCATAAAATCTTATGCTATAATGTTATTAATGAAATTGTGATGTAACCACCAATGTAAAATCTTGTTACCCATTTTTTAGGTGCTTCATGGCCCTATTTTCTTCTTTGTTTGTAAGTTTTGAGGTCATTTAGAGAGTTTTTTTTTAAAAAAAATGGACGTTTTGAGGGTTGTACATGGTTGGTGCATGATTAAGGGAAACTGTGTGGTTTGTCCTAGAAAAATGTGTGACGTTTTTTTGTGTACTCGAAGGGGGTGTTAGGTTAGTTAAAACTATGTTACCATCCACTCTAAACCATGAAACCTTTGGAGAGAGTGATATACATGGTTTGAAAATGGTTAGTTTAACCGTGTAGACAAACCATTCACCTTTTTTGGAATCCTAGTAATGGCACATGGTTACAGAACACAATTACAACTAACTGGGTGGATCAACCAGGAATACTTTTAAATGGGTTTTTATTCCATTAACAATTTTAATTAAAACCTCGGGACTCCCAGTTTAACCTCTAATCACCCCCACTCAACCCTAATCAATTTCCTTATCTTTTGTAGGCTCTCTAGAGGATTCCTTGTCATATCGAACCTCTTCTCTTATCAATTGAAGTGTCTATGGGAAATATTAGTCCCTTTGTAGTATGAATTTTCTATCTTGTTTTGGGTTTCCTATCTCATATATCTCCTAACCTTTTGATAATGGTGAATCATCATGTTGTTAATTGATTAGATCTTGGTTTTGACGGATCTTTTTTGATGATTTGTGATTCTAGGGATTTATTTGTAGATATTCTCCACCATCATTCTATGTTGGTGTTTCCTGTTGCAGGTTTCCATTTCTTTATCATGTGATAAAAGGTAGCTGGTTTCATAATGTTTTACCCTATAATTAAAACCCTAATATTATTTATTTAATTGAAAATATTTTTCAATTGATTAATAGAACCTTATTTCAGATGACTTGATGTTTCATTTAAAAAGGGAATAGAAATTTAGAAAAACCCAAATTTCAATGGCATTTAAATTGTTGGGTAGATTTTGAGAAAAAACAATGTCTTGAAAAGGGAATTAATTTGATGAAATTATTTGATTTTTACCCTTGAGAAAAATTGATTTAAATGAATGATAATTGTAAAGAAATGAATTTTATGAAAACCCATGGTTTGGTTTTGAAATTGAAAAGGCATGTTGAACATGAAATTGTGAATTTAAAATATGAATGATGAATTGATTTGAAATGATGGATTTCACATGACTGTTTTATTGAAGCACATGTGAGCCTGAGTATTTAGTGGGGGATTAATACAAGCACACTACTACTTTGACTCCCTAGAAATGTATTTATGATAACAAATCAAACTAAAACTTGTTCATCATGATTATCCCCTTTAGGATTTTGATTGACTAGTCCCATTATCATGATCCTTGGAAATTATTCACACATACTTCAGCTGTGATTGATGATTGAGTAATGTGAGGATCTAAGATCCTAGATCTAATTTATTTCATGGAATGTGACCATGGTGCTTGGTTTTGATTTGATTATACATGACATTTTTTGAAGAATTGATATATTCATGTTAGTTGTTTTATATAAATGTTTTCATATAAAATTTTCATTAGATCCTATTTTGATATATCTTCCAACTTCTTGATTTTAAAGAAAGTTTAGGTTAAAAATATCTAAATGAATATTCATTCCCTATTTTATTTTACCCTCTAATAATATATAGTTTATTGATATATAATTTTATATAGAGCACTTGTTGAGATCTTACTAGGTTTTTTTCTCACACCCTACCATTTCCTTTGGGTATTTGTAGATCTTGTAATTCTAGGTCCATCGAAAGGGAAAGTTGTATTTGGAGGTTTTAGTTTTGATTGATCCATGAGACTCTAGACAAATAGTGGTCACTGGTGAAGATATGGTCCACTTTTTTCATGGGGATTGTGATAATTTTTATTTATGAATGTAGTATTGTCCTTTGTTTCATGATTTTTTTTGGGATGTTTATCTATATTCATGTGACACTTTACTCTTTCAGGAGTGTTTAGAATACGGATTGGTTATCTTTTATCTTATGAATTTTTTTATTGATGGTTTTTTATTATACCAAAACCATTCCCTTGATGTTTGATATAATTTCCGGTGATAATTTCCAACCCATGGGGATTGGGAACACCCTTTAGGCTATGTTAGGACTAGATCGGGTATCAGTGTACCAAGTTAACTGAGATGGTTCATGAAAAAGTGGTATCATAGGTAAATATTGACCTTCTTTTCTTGATGTCGATATGCTGTCTGGGATATCATGGTAGACAAGAGGTAGGGATTTCGGGACATAAGATGTAGTTATAAGTGAGTGTCTAGCCATCTCTCATTGTAATGAGTCTTAAGTAATAATGAGTGATTGGGGAAAATGATTTTTAGTAATAAATTGATCTGATTCTATTATTTTCCAAACATTTGATCTGAGTATTTTTAAATCACATAATTTAAACTCCCGTTTTTATGGAATTAATATCCATATATCCTTTCTTTGAGTTGATGATCTGATTTCTCTTACTGATGTTTTCAGTATTTCCTGTTGATGTTGTGTAGCATCATGTCATTGAGGATATATTTGAAGAAGCCATGGGAGGAATCTACTGGTGAAAAACAAAAAGTGAATCATCAAGTTGACTAAAATATTATTGAGATAGTGGTGATCATTGTCCAAGCTCTATGATAGATAGCTACACCAGTTCTTGTTTAGGCTCCGATAGTTGATCCTTGAAGGGATACAATTAGAGATCATGCTCAATAGTTTCTTTGGTGGAAGGAAACAACTTTACAAGGCTCAAATGTTCCTTAAGAGGCAGATAATTTGTTAAAAAATATTAATCTAATTTTTTAGTTCATAGAAAACCTTAAATCAATAAAATTTAAGTGTTTTATCTTTAAGAAGGAAGGTCCTAGAAGTATTTGGTGGAATTCTATGGGGAAATTAATGAAACATGATGGTGTGTAATAGAAATATTTTTGAGTTATTTTCAATAAGTAGGTTTATCCAGAAATAGTGGTCTTGTTGAAGTCTATGGAGTTTCTTATCATCTAGCTAGGTGATGGGACCATGAATCAGTTTGCAAACCAATTTGCTAAACTTGTTCAGTTTACTCTTATGGGATTGAAAAATGAGAAACTAAGGGCTCAAATATTTGATATGATCCTACAATATTATATTTGATATCGGGTTGTCAAGCTAAATATCACTTATTCTATAGATTTTCTAGATAGGCTGTTGATGGATAAGTTAGACCTAAATGGTATGTTAGGGTTTACTGGAGTTCCTCTAACTCATAGTGGTAGTTCTAATTGTTCATTTAAAAGAAAAAAGGTAGCATGATGAGTATCATAGTGGATATTGACATTAGGTTTCATCCATATCTCTTGAAATTCATGGAATACGCTCTTTAACTTGATTTCAGTGTAGAATGGTTGGGAATTCAATGAAAGTTTTTACTAAAGAAACAAAGATTTCTGGTTGTTAGGCACATTTAGGACACAGGTAGAAGTTTTGACATATCTTTTATACCCCTCATAGTGACACGGGATCATCATATCCTAAAATTAATGTGGTGTAATCAGATGCTTCTATAACTAAGGTTTTTTTAACCATAGTCATTTTAAACAAATATTTTTCACATAGTGGAAGAGTATCCAAAGGAATCTAATGTGAGTCCAATGATAGTGAGAAGTATCATCACTATAGATTCATCTTTGGGGACTCCTTTATATGATACTGGTGCATCTCATTTGTTCATATCGACTCATATTTTGAATCTATTAAGATTTTTTATGTATCTTATATCTTATGTGATGTATATTACTACACCCCAAAAAATTAAGAGAGAATATGGCCTATGATTTTCTTCTTGTGTTTTCAATTTTTTAGATATTGAGATCACCTATAATTTTCTAGTTCTCAACATGAACCCTATTGATTTCATTATCATTATGGATTAGCTAATTTCTCATAAGACCTGGATTGATTTTTATCTTTAGTGGGTCTCTTTTACTGGGCCTAATAGGGTGTGTTGTGTCGTTTTGGGAGAATGGGACTCGGGGTCGAGTAGAGCCAGAAATAATTTTTTGAAGTTGGTTAGGGTAATATCAGTTTTTACATTTTATATAGATAGTGAATCTTTTATTGAATGTATCCCTTTGATTTTAATTGAGTTTACTAATGTGTTTCCTTCTGAATTTTTTTATTCACCACTCATAAGAGAAGTTGATTTTTCCATTTATGTGGTACTTGGTACTCAGTTAGTGTCTATTCCTTCTTACTGCATGAAAACAGCTGAACTGAGAGTGTTGAAACTCAGTTGGATTATTTTTTGGATAAAGGCTTTATACACTTGACTGTGTCACCTTGGGAAGTGCATGCTATTTTTATAGATAAAGATTATGGGATACATTTCCTTTTTGTTCATTTTCAAAAACCTAATCAAGTTATAGTAATGAAAAAGAATCTATTTCAATGGATTGATTATCTGTTTTACTAAATATTATGGGAGAAGTGGTTCTCCAAGATTGATCTTTCATATGGTTACCACCAGCTCATAATTAAATAAACTGAAATCCCAAAGACCTATGTTAAGAGTATATATATCCATTATGGGTATCATGTTATTCCTTTTGGGTAGAAAAATTCTCTTATAGTTTTTATGTAACTGATGAACATGATATTTTATGAGTATATTGATTACTTTAGGCTGGTTTTGTGGATGAATTTTTGGTTTACTCTAAAAATTGAGGTGGACCATGTATTTATTCTATGTTTAGTTCCATAAATATTGAAAGATAAACAAATTTATGTGAAACTTTCAAAATTTAATTTAAGAATTTAGTAACTAATGTTCTCGGAACACATGGTCTTAGAATTTAGTATTTCATTTGATCCTAATAAGGTGAAGACTGTTAAAAAATGGTAGTAATCACACAATGTTTTTGAGATTCAAATATTTTTTGTCTTAGAGGGTTATTACCAAAAGTTCATTAGATATTCACAAATATGGATTATCTAATTAATTCTCTCACTCGAAAAGGGGTGAAGTTCATTTTTTATTCTAAATTTCAGAATTATTTTTGATGAGTTGAAATGTATTTGGACTTCTATGCTAGTGTTGAATCTTCCAGAGGATGGTAAGGGATATATAGTCTTTTTTGACACATCCAATTTGGGATTGGGTTGTGTTATCATGTAGGTTGATCACATAGTGTCCTACAGTTCTAGACTCTTTAGGATGCATGATAAGAACTATTGGAAACATGATATTGACCATGCTATTTTGATGAATTATATTAAGATTTGATGACATTACCTTTTCATATAATGTTTTACCACCTATTCTGACCACAAAAGGTTTAGTTATATAATTTTCACAAAAATATTTGAACCTTCAGTAGAGATGATGAGTAGAGTACCTAAAATCCTTTTATTCCGACATTGGTTTCACCCCTGGTAAGGGGAATGATGTCGTTGATGCTTTGTGAAGGAAAATTCCAACCCAGGTCATGAATGAATTATCAAAAGATTGGAATTTGATGGATCTCTTTATAAAACTACATCTACGAGTCTGATAGGATGTTACCAATATTGTTTTAAAAAATGTCTAATTGGACTCCTCTCTTCTCGAGATGATTCTTTAGGAGTAGAAACATAATGATGAATTTTGTGACATTAGGTATTATCTTTATGGAGGGAATACCATTTTTGAGTGGCCATTGTATGATGTAAATTTTCTAGTGAGAAAACATGTTATGGTTGATTTCTATAATTCATAGTGGGTTGTGCACCCTAGAGCTTAGAAGATTTAATATGATATGTAGTGATGATTATGATGGCCATGTATGAGAGAAGTCTTTTCTAACTTTTTTTATCATTGCTATAATTGTTAGTTTCTCAAAGAGGAGCACCCGAAACCTTTGGGTTTTCTTCATCCCCTTTCCATGCTAACATGGAAGTGGGATGAAGTCAATATGGACTTTGTGGTTGGGTTTTCATATATTCCTTAGAAGAAGAAAGAAATATGGGTGGTAATTGATCGGATGACCAAATAATCTCACTTTATTCTCATTCTAGATACATAAAAAGTTGATTATTTGGGAAGTCTATATGACAAATATATTTTCAGATTACATGAATTTTATTGTATTATAGTTTCTGAGAGGGATCCCTAGTTCACTTCTATTTTTTGGAAAGTCCTTGAGGAGGAAATGGGATCCTGTGTGAGATTTAACACTACTTATCATCTATAAATGGGTGGATAAATAGAATGATCTATGTAGATCTTGGAATATATTATCTATTCTTGCATTATTAACATGGATAGATATTGTCATATCCATTTAGGTATGGTTTAGTTTTTCTATAACAATAGTTACCTTTTCATGATTTGAATGGATTATTTTGAGGCTTTGTTTGTATTTCTATTAAAATTTATATTATATTGGTCAAATATTGGTAAAACATACTTGGTTAGACCAAGTTTGGTATAAGAGTTAAAAATAAATATTCACTTTAATCATCATATATTGTTGATGGTACAGAGATGGTAAAAATCCTACGTTGATCATTGATGTAGAACTCATTGGTTTTTGGTTGTTGAACAGGTGTTTTTGAGAGTTCCACCTTGGTTGGGTCACCAATAGATTGAAAAATAGGGAAAGATTGCACTAAGTATTGTGGGTCCCATTGAGATTGTTTAGTGGGAGTTAAAGGTGGATTTCCATTCATCCTTTCCACCATAGTTGATATCAATATACAAAATGTTTCATGTATCATTGATCAAGAAGTATCTTTATAACCATTCTTGAGTATTGAGATGGAGATACCTTGATGTGGAACATGATTTATCCATACTAACCATCCAGTCAGGATTGTTGATTGAAAGAAAAAGGTTATTCATGAGAATTATATACCATTGTTCTATGTACTAGGAAATCATGGTTCTAATTTTCATGAGACTTTAGAGGGTGTGGCATTGATAAGAGAGAAGTGTCTTCGTCTCTTTGACATATAGTCTTCTTAACAGCCTTTCTAGGGATAGAATGTTTTTATTATGGGGATTTTGTAACATATTGTTACCCATTTTCATGCACTTGTTAAGACATATTTTTATATTTATTTTTTGGATCTTTTTAGGGTCATTTTGGGAGATTTTTTAAATTTTAGGAAGTTTTGGGGACTATGAACGATTGGCATACGGTTAGAGAATACCATGTGTTTTGGACCAGAAAATCATGTGCCATGTAGTGGTGTAATAGAAGGGGTGCATGGTTAGTTCAAACAGTGTGGATACACCAACCAAACCATGAAACCTTTTTATATAAAGATATACATGTTTATAGCATGTTTATTTTGACCGTACATCTAAACTATGTTCCCTTTTTAGAATCCCAATAAGGGTTCATGGTTAGGGTACATAGTTACTACAAACTGTGCATCCCAACTAAGAAACCGTTTGTCTCGATATTTGATCCCCTAAAAATTTTAATGAAAAATTTTGGTCCCCATGTTTAACCCATAATCTCCCCCACTCAACTATCAGGTTCCTCGGTTTTTCAGGCCCTTGAAATGATTCCTTGGTATCTCTAACCTCTTCTTTTTTTGAATCTAAGTGGTGGTTGATGGTCTTGGTTCCTCTATGTAATGTGGTTTCTCTTTATTTGGGTTTACTATCTCTTATAATTCTCTCTCATTTGAGAGTGGTAATTCATCACATTGTTTATTTACTATATCTTAGTTTTGATAGATCTTGTTTTTAGGTTTTTGATTATAGGTATTTCTTCATAGAACTTCTTCGCCTTCATTCTCTATTGTAATTTCCCGTTGTGGGTGTTCATTTGTTTGATCATGTAATAAATGGTAGGTGATTTCATAAGGTTTTACCCTACAATTGGAACCCTAAATCTCTTTATTTAATAAAAAATAATTTTAAATAGATTTATAAAACCTTTATTTGATAAGATTTTATGTTTTATTTAAAAAGGGAATGGAAATTGTGAAAAAACAAAATCAGTGGCATTGAAATTATTGGGTAAATATTGAGAAAAATGATTTCTTGAATTGATAAGTGATTTTATGAAATGATTTGATGTTGATTATTGAGAAAATTAGATTTAATTGAAATATTATTTTAAATACATGAATGTGATGAAAACTCATGGTTTAGTTTTGAAAATGAAAGGCAATATTGAACTTGAAATTAGAAATTTGAACTATGAATGATTAATTGATTTGAAATGATTGATTTCTTATGATTTATTGATTGATTGAATGAAGAAAATGTGAGCATAAATAGTTTTTGGGTGATTAGGACAAGAATTCTAGGACTATGAATCCCTAACAATTGACAGATGACTATAACTCTAAGTAAACCTTATTCGGAATGGTTATCCCTAATGGGATTTTGATTGATTAGTCATGTTGGATTGAACATAGAGTCCTTTGAAAACATACTTGTGCTATGATTTATGATTGATTAGTGTGAGGATGTGAGGTCCTAAAACTAACATAACTCAGGGAATATGACCACGATGATTGGTTTTGATTTGATTATACATTATATTTTTGAAGATATAATTTATTCATGCTAGTTAAATTATAAAAAAAATTATATAAAAATTTTAGTTAAGTATATTTTGATATATATGTCATATAATTTATTTAAAATCATGTTTTGGTTTAAAATATGTCAATAACTTGTCATTCCTTTTTTATTTTTAATTGAAAACATATATGGTTTATTTTTAAGGAATTTATTATGGAACACTTAGTGAGATCCAAATGTGTTGTTTATATCACACCCTATCATTGACTTTGGGACTTTGTATATCTTGTTATTATAAGTCTAGGGAAAGTTAAATCTCTACTTAGAGGTGGTATTTGTTCTTGATCTCTGACACTCTTGAGTGATGGTGATAATCGGCGGAGCTATGCTCAACTTGTTTCATAGGGATTGTGAAACTTTTTATTAATGGATGTAGTGTGTACATTTGGTATATGTTTTAACTTGGTATGTTTTCTATATTATTATGGTAATTTAATCATTAAGGATTGTTTGGCATAATGAAAAGGTTTCTTTTATTTTCTTCTTTTTTGTATCAGTAGTTCTTTCCTGTGTAATTTTTTTCTCTTGATGTATGATATGATTTTAGGTGCTAGTTACTAACAAATGGGGATTCAGAATTCTCTTTAGGATATGCTAGAATCATCTTGGATATCAATGTACAAGGTTAACAAGGTTGATTCATGATATCTAGGTTATAATGAATAAGTATTCACCCATTTCTACTCTTGAACTATAAAAATCATATCCATGCATTTCAGTATGACACCTACATATAATTGAAGTCATAATAACTCAAGAATGTTTAACATTCTTCTAAGATGGTGGAGTTTATCTATTATGGATGTGACAAGGTTGAAACAATCCTTTTTCTTTTTTTTATTCAGGTTTTATATTATATGTTTTATTTCATAGGATTTATCTATAATATATCTACTATCTACTATTTTATGTGAAATGAACTTGACTTCTATGAATTTCTTTATTATAGCATCTTTGGTGATGCACTTTTTCTCTAAATCATACCAAATCACTTTTTTCATATGTATGAGTTGGTAAGTCTCAAAAAAATATCATTGTATAATTCATTGAGAATGTTTCCTTAGCATATGATATCATCATTTTCCTATTTTTTCCTCATTCATAAAATTTGGAGTTTTTTATCTACAAATGTGGGGGGGATTCAAAGTTGAGATAATGTACACCACTTTGAGAGTCCGAAGTAGAAAATTCCTCCTCTTTTTCAAAATATTTATTTTTTTCATCGAATTGATCCACCTTCATCATATTATTAAGTATCTCCATATCCATGCTGGTGAAATATACTCTTATGATTATATGGGATATATGTGAGTAATGGTAAGACATTTTATTTGGATGGTAGTAGATGTATACCACCTATAACACCTTAAATTTTAGATAATTTACTCATTTATTATGTATTTTGATGTTATATAATACTGGGGTTGAGTTTTGGGAGTATTTAAATAGTTTTAAAATGTTTTTGAATTTTTTATAAGGGTTCACTATTAAGGAAACCCCATAAACTTCTTCAAGAGACTGTGCAAGAGATTCTGGGAGTCATTGGATGGGTGTACAGTTTTCCCAAACTATGTGGGTACTAAGTTAAACCATGTATAGGAGGCAATGAGGAAAAAACATGTTTTACACATGGTTTGTCTAACTATATGAGGGGTGGTTTGGAGATAGTGGAATTCAAACTATTATCCCATGGTTTCCCAAACTATGGATCTTATCCATGAAATATAAAATTATTATTTCTAAAATTAGAGTTTTACTCAGTTTTTAGGCCAGAAACCCTCATTTTTATTCTTCTCTCCAAGTATATAGAACTCAACTCACTCCTAAAAAAAATTTGTGATTATTTTTTATTAAAAATCTATATTTATGTATCTAAGTGCATTGGATCTCTAAAATCAATAACGAGTCTCTAGTTTCTCACTTTATAATTTGATATCCTCATCTTCTCTCACTCGAATCATTAGATATAATAAATTATGGATATATATATGATACATGATGTTTTTTGATGATATATTAATGGGATCTATTTATGTAAAGAGGTTTCAAGATGAAATTTAGAGGTTTATTTGTGTCATTGATCATTTTCATCACCCATTTAGTGGTGGGTGACTTCTCACTCTTCTCCACCTATTATAGAACTTAAAGGCTTTATTTTATTTGAATTATTTTATTTTATTTGAAAAGGAAACTTTTAATTATTTATTAAAGGAAACCATTTTGATTTATGATTTGGGAACATGATAATTTTAATGGATCTTAGAAAACCCCGTGTTTTATACTTTTAAATTATGGTTTTAAAGTTATTGTTTTATTTTAACACAAGAAATATGTTCGATGAAATGTTTTAAAATAAATAAATGTTTTATGAGGAATGTTTGATATGAGAACATGATATACATGGTTGACATGCATTCATAGGGATAGATCATGGTCATAAAGTACCAACAGTAATGTCGGATGGATCATTTCCATGAAGTACCTCCATCAATGTGGATCACCAAGTGATGACTTGGTGATATGATGACTCACCACTAGTGAGTATAAGGAGGTACATGGAATTAATTTATGTGTTTGTATATGTGTGTGTTAATATGGTATGGTTAATCCAAGTGGTAAGAAATGGTGATTTTCAGAATTAATGTTTTACTACATGAAACTCATTTATGGATTTATATAAAATTGTTTTTATTCTTCTCACCTATTTTATATAAATTGTGTTAGCTTTTTCTTATCCTAGTGGTGGGTGTTGGGAAGTATCTGGGGATTACCTACTATGTTTTATACTCACCCCCTGCTTTTATATTTTGGTATGTTTGCTGATGTTTTTTATCAGGACATGGTAAAGGGTAAGGTGATATACTTATCAAGTGACAAATCTTGATACTGTGGGAAAGGCATAAAGAGTTGGATATTAGAGATAGATCAGGTGATTATTGGGATGATGTCCCTTTGGTATCATAGAATCATTTTTTTATAAGGATTTTTGGTTGATGTATTTTTTCTATTTCTACTATGACCATGATTATATTTGGAGCCTTATGTTAAAATAGTTTTCATATCCCACATCATATATATTTTTTCGATCATATTATTTAGTTAAGTATAGTTTTGTTTTTATTTTAGAAGGTAAAATCATCCTAAAAAATTCAGATAATCCTTTTATGTATATTTTTAGTGTTTGGAGTTTTAGAGATGTCACTTAATGTTAGTGGAACCTCCAACCCATCCCAAGAAAATGGGTTGAGCAAGGATGTTACACCATCAAGGAACATTATAATGTCACTTTCTATAAAATTAGATTCATCCCCAATGAATCAATATTACATTGGGTTGTAGGTTAATCTTATTTAGGATAAAATAATGATAAAATACTCTACACTTTTACTTAGTGGGGATTATTATTTTGAAGAGACTTTAGAGAGTAAAAAAACCAAGTTGTTGCACTCTAATAAAATTTCATTGATGTTTATATAAATATTATATAAATCTCAATATTTTCAAGAGATTTTAGTGATTGGGTTTTTATGGATTTAAATTGACTTTCCATATTATGGAGACTCATTTTAAAGGCATCGAAACACTCATTTAGATAATTAATCATACCCCTTGGAATTAGAAGGAAACCTATTCACTAAAGACAAGTATTTTTAAAAATTAATTATGTTTTTTGGATCGAACCTAATTTATTAAGTGGCCCAAATTGAACCCTCTAGCAAAAAATGTGTCTATTAGATCACATATGCACTGATTGGTAGTTTATATCATACTCATTCAATAAATTGGGTCGACTTATCAAAGTGCAACATTTCATGATTGTGTGTGTGCACATGTGTGTGGATGGTGTGATTCACCTTCCCCTATAGGATTATTCAAATTATCATTTTTGAATAATGATAAATATGTTTCCCCTAATATTGATTCTCAGCTATAATATTATTATCAATTAAAATGGTTGATATAGAATCACACTATATCTCTCTCAAATCCTAACAAGAGGTTCTTTATACTACATCCCATAGTGTTACTAAAATCCACAATGTAATTCTATGGAATCTGCACTAGATACATATGGGCCTGAATCACATAAGTTACTTTTCCTCTTTTATTCAAGGATTGATCCACTTCAGGTTGATCATTTGATCTTCCTCCACATGATCTCTAAATATGAATTGATCATATACCTATTCAAGAACCTTTTTATCTTACTGATCTTACTCAATTATCCTTGATCACCTATATCTGATCAGTTTTCTCAGTATAACTTCACTTGGCAAATTCCTCATTCTGTTAAAGTATCGACCTCAATTTAATGCATGTATGTGGTGCACACAACTTATTTATGAATATTTTATTAAATAATGATATTTCACAATTTCAATTATTTTATTTCTTAAATCATCAAGGAAATTACACTTCATTAATGAATTTCATGGGGACATGAAAATGTTATTATTTAATATTTTGTGTTATTTCTCAAATCAATTTTTTTAATCTCAAAACTTTTCAATCACCCTTTTTATATTATTATTTAATTGTTACCTTCAACCTCTTGATGTTTATCAATGGTGGTATATAGGGTTCATTACATGCTTGGATTAAATTCAATTCTTGTCTTCTTCTTCATTCACATGACTAGTGGGGGTTCATGAAAAATTCCCTCCTTCAATAACAATTCCTTCACATAAGAAAATTTAGGCTCTCAGGTTCTCCTTCGTTTGTGTGAATAGATCATGTGATCATAAAGAGGTATTCAAAAAAGGCCTTCAGGTGATCAGATGTTTGCCTTTGGGTTCCTTCACGTGACAATAGTTTTATCAATGGTTGTCTCAAACCCTTCTCATAATGCATTGTATGTCAAGATGATAAGCAATGTGCATGATATCTCCTCCATCATGGGATTGGGTGTTTTTTGTGGGTTTCTTTATGTGATAAGAGTTCTGTCTGTGGGTTTAATTTCATGTAAAATGTTTTGTATACAGTTTATCAATATCCATCATATATGTTAGGGATTATTTTTGAGTTAATTCTTCGTGTGATTAGATCACGTGAGAATGCACTATATTCATGTGAATAAATCACACAGATACTCTATTTTTTGACACGATAGCTTTCTATCTCGTTATCTCAATGTTTTTGCAACATCTTTCATTTCCTCTTCCATGATTTTTATAGAGTATTAGACACTATCACTCCTTAATTTTACATTACATGTCAAAGAATCAGTAAATTCCGAAGGATCTCAGCGTATCTCATATATTTCAAATTCCTAAAAGTCATAGATTATCCATGAATAATTTGAATGATCTCATGATTGTGTGATAACTTCACATGATCACTTTGTTGATCATGTTACACCCCTATTAATTATTAGTTTTTCATGCGATGACTTATCACAATGTTGAGTTTACTATAAGTAGGTATTCATGTGGTGCCTCACCAGAATGTTTATAGAAAACCAGGTGACACTCCCATATCATTCTCACTATAATATTTGTAAAATATTGGATAAATACTCAATCAAATTTATGTCCATCATTATGTGATTGCATCATGTGATCACAATATTGGTTCATTTAATCCAAAGAGTATCACATGATTCAAAAAAGATATGCGATCTCTTCTTACAATGTCGATGCTTTGTTAATACGACATCTCAATGGAATCTTCTCTTTATTGGATTAAACTTCATTTATTCTTTTAGAATTAATTTTCATGACATATATATTGTGGTAAGATCATAAAGATAGTCATATGTAAATACTAGGTTATAAAATATCATACTAAAAATCAATGATGTACTTCTCTATATGAAAACAATCCCCTGGTGGCTGAGGATGAAGACTATTTCCAGTAGCGATTGTTTGGTGTAAATCATCACAATCAAATGGCCCATGTTCTATCTGTATTTTTAATGATTGAGGAACAGTTTGGAACTTCCTAGAGTCCCAAATCTAACTTCCCATGTGGATTCAGTAAACATTATAAGTAAATTCATTTCTTTTAATTGGAACATGCAAGTATAGGGTTCACTCCCAGCCACCTTTCCTTGCCACACTACTTCCCTTGCAGCATAGCCTGGTTCTCCCTTAGTACACTCATGGTGCATGCTCATACGGGCCTATACACAACCCTTTGCACTCTCCCCTCCTAACACCATACAAAAACTTGTGGAATAGCTCTCACATGTGGTTTGAGGCCTCATCCCATATGTTTGAAATTGAGCTAGTCCCTTAGGCTCATTTTTCCCATATTTGTTATATAATGCATAAATAATATTTACAAGATATTATAGTATAGAAAATATAATTCCAATTATTCTTCAAGATTCTTCTTCAAAATAATATTTATGAAACAATATTTATATTGCATGGTCCTAAAAAAACTCTACTTGAAATAATGAAATATTTCAATGTCTCCTTCAATTTCTCTTCACCCAAATAATGGGTGAAAACTCTTTTCAAACAATGTTCATTCCTTAGAAAAATTCATTAATTATTGAATAAAATTTAAAAAATAATTAGAGTTAACATGGAAAATTGATCAAGAATGCCATATAATTCCACAAATTGATTCTAAAACAATTTTACAAGTATCTCTACTTCATCCAAACTCACCAAACACATATTGAAACATCATTGAAAACAAATTAAATATTGGTACCAATAATAGGAATCCATTTTTTTAAAATAATATAATATACAACATGATTGAAATTTTACTTATTTTTTAATTGTTTATAATGATGGGAAAATTATTATGAAAAACAATTTAGTTGATATATCCTCACCACCACTTGACCAATCTATTATATGTTATACTTATTTACAATAAATAGTAACATGTTGTATATCATCAATTGATGAGGATAATTATTTCATGGAAAAATGATTTAGGATTAACTTCAACCTATAAGTTATTTATTATAACCCTTTAAGTAAAACAAAATTATCACCACACACCATTCTGTAATTAGATTTATTTCAATATATGGCTTATAAAATAATTAACGGTGTAAAAATATCACTAATGAATTCGTAAATTTAATTATTTTTCCAGTATAGACAATTGAATTAATCCATAAATTTATATTTGATGATTTAAATTTTTATTAAATGATAAAATTATGGACAGAACAATCACCATGAAGTTAATTAGTTATTCCAAGAGAATAGATTCAAATATGAGTGCGACCATGTAGAACAAAATTTAAATTATGAATAAAAGAAGTAAGAGTGGTGAAATAAATGTATCAAACTACATCCATCACCCCCAATAGTATTCATCATAATAGAATATGCATAACTAGATAAATTTTCAAATGTAAAAGTTGTTCATGAATACAAGAATAATCTATAATGAAAAAAATGAAAGTATAAAGGAGAAAGTTAAACTTTTAAGAATCTTGGGGAGCCCACTTTAAGTACAGAATAAACCCTTTTACACTTGGAACTAAAGTTTCCTAGAGGATGTTTGTAGCCTAATTATTGGGATGATGGGTCCTAGAACCCATATTCTCTTCAACCACAACACATCATCATGGGTGAATAATAATTATGGATTTCTTCATTAGGACAACATTTTTGAAGCAACTACACTGTCTCCTCCAGCAAGCATATCTAAGGAGAAGCGACAACGAACATATAAGGTAAAGATCTTACCCTTCTCTGAATCGAGATAGATATAACTTGTTTTTTTAATATAAATTAATCAAAATCAAGGTTCTTTATTAATAAGGTTATGTGTCTGAGTGAGTATATGTGCCAATATATATTTCCAATCCATCAAGCCAAATAATACATCCCATCCAAAGTTCCTATCCAACCCAATTTTAAAAATAGATACAATACTTCATCTACTAATGACCCATAGGCCATAGTATTTTATTTTATTTTTGGATATTCTTCTTTTCATTTGGGTTGAGAGGGAACTGTTACTTGGTATAAAACCTCAGTGGAACAAGACCATACATTTCCCATAGTCCCAGTGATATAATGTCATTACATGAAATGAATACCCAAACCCAAGACTTCACACTAAAACAAACCCTTTTAATTTCCTTCTACATATTTCAATCCAGTTATTAGTCCTGACATCATGTTTTTGGTTAGTCATCTCTTCATCTTTGGCATGTGGTATTTAAGTGGTACTTACCAGCCGATCCTTGATGAAACCTCAACATCAAACTAATCATTAGGTCAAGACTTTTTCCTTTTGATTATCCATAGGTCCAGATCTTCTCCAACATGAATTTTGGGTCCACCATTTGTGGGTCTGGAGACCCATGATACTGCCTAGAATCCCTACCTTAGTGACACATCGACCCTGCATTGATAGCCTGAAAGCCCAATTATTTACACTGAAAGATTAGTTTGGTGAATATTAAATCTAATATGGTATTTATTCTATAATTATATAGTAACTTCATAAATAATCCCCTACCAAAATTTTATCTCAAATTTCAGGCAGGATTACAATGTGTGTTAACCACTCAGCTACCACACCAACAACTAAAAATAGATTCAATAATTAAAAATATTTTCCAAAAAAATATGTATTAATTCAACTAAATATTATAAATATATTTTTCAACACTTAAATCACACATACCAAAAACCAATTGAATTTTCATGAAAAATAAAATTCCAAACAACTACATATTTTGTTAAATCACACTCAGTTAAGGTTTTGATGCGGTTAATTATTTAAAAATAGCGCATATTTTTTTAGTTAAATGAAAATTTCACTTTGAAAATATATAAAACATTTATACCCATTTTGAAATAAATAAACATAAAATTTTAAAATTTTAAATTGGTATCAAATATTTTTTACCGTGATAATCTTGGAATTTTATACCAAAAATGATTTGAAAAATCTTGATAAAATTCCAATTAATTTAAATTCAAAAAATGTAATTGTATTTTTTTTAACTAGATTGGGGTGGTCAAGACCCATTTATTTAATATAAAAACAACTTTTGAAAACTATGTTGATAGGGAACCCCTAACATGGATCATAGGACCAGAGGCACAAATGAATCTATTGAACATTTGATACCAAAGCACCCAAAAACACAGAGAAAAATGTTAAAAAAATATATACACATTAAATTTTATAACACCACTCACTAAAGAACAGAAAGTTACATTTTTAAATAATTTTCATATAGAATGATACTTTTTACAAGAGAAACAATGAATATAAAAAGTCAATGATGAAAGTGTTGTTTGACCTAGAAATGCACATGATTTGGTATAAAAAATGGATGAAGTATTTTTATAAAATGTTTCCAAAATATATACATCCTAAGTGATTTGAAATTAAAAACCTTCTTCAAATGTACTTATCTTAATATAATGATGAAATAAATAAAATGGAATTAATATGGTCTAAAACTCAAGTATGATAAATATTACAACTATGTTTCAACTATATTAATAAATCTTATACAATCATATTCATGTTCTTATGATGATGGATCAAGTGAACACATTCATTATTCTCCTAAAACCTTAAAAACATATCTTTATAATGATCCTTTTAATTTCTGGGTGACTCTCTCAATGTTACACTACAATTTTTCATGTGAAACATCACATTTTTTAGTGCCTTACAAATCATGGTGTGATGTTCATCATTGAACCAACAATATCTAGTCAAACCCCAATTTTAAAATCATGAGATAAACTTATTAATATATTATAATTGATACATAATATTAATACATATGTTTTATACAATTTTGCATGATGATATTCACCACAATGGAATATTTTTATCAATCATTTTCCTTTAAAACTTCCATGAAATCACTGTAATATGAACAATAAAACTACAAAGTGAAAAAAACCACCAAATTATGATAACAATAATAAATTTATATGTCTTGAGTATTATAGAATTAATTACATTAATGCAGTACAATTAATGAAATTTTTATGTGACCTCTAGTCTATGCAGAACATCCATGCACCCATCTTAGCTCCTCCTAACTTGAAAGAAATAGAGTCATGTATTATATCATGGAACATTCATACATGTGAATTCATATTTAATCAAGAAGAAATCATAGAAAACTCAATGTTTATGATTTTAGGATTTTGTAAACCACCTGAAATCATCATTCCTTTTTTTTCAAAACAAATCTAATTAACCCATGACTCATCCATGAGTATGTTTAAAATAAATAAAATATGAAAACAACTTCAAATATCATGAATAAATTTCCTCAAGAAACTAACCATAAAATGATTTTAATTGAAAGAGTAATCTAAACATGAAACCACATGATATAATATTATTTTTTAGAGTTATCAAACCCTTGATGTAAATATTATTAATATATTTACCAAGCCTCAATGTATCTCTTCAACCCTTTTTCTATTCTCTTCATTAGATCTCTCCAATCTCCTTTATCTTGAAGGTCTCTTCAGATTTTGGTAAAAGTTAGTGAATTGTAATTTGAGAATTTTAATTCTTGTAATAAAAAATAAAAATATGATCCATTTATAATGAAATTATAAGAAATATAGTTATTGTATACACATGATATTGTAAATAAAGATTATTTTATTGTTATCTTGGTAATAAAAGAAACTACTGAATCAAGTTTCAATTATTTAGAGGATGATCTTTTACTTGGGACATCATATCCATTTTATGTTATCTCTAATGGAGATGATGTTTTTTATACTAAAGGATTTCATATATAGATAATTTAGATAATCGATAGAGGGGGGAAACACTTAAACCATTAATGAGAAAAAAGAAAAATATAAAACAATTTTTTTTGTCATAATGGTGTTATATATATAATATCTATTATATCAATATGATATATCATCAATATAAATTTTATGTATTTAATTCATTTATCTGAATTATATTATAGGTAGTGTCTTCTTCTCCATATGATGATACACACCTGGAAGAGAAACATTATGAGGACACCACAAGATAAAAAACTACATCTAATAAACAACAAGTGTTTTATAAAAATATTATAAAAATTCATTAAAGAAATAAGTAAATTTAAGCATTATAATGTTACATGGTATGATAATGGTTGGATTATTAAACATAAAAATAAATCTTTGTTAGTTATATTTAGGTTAATACCAAATTTAATATTCTAATAAATATAGATAAATATCATAATGGTGTTCTTGTAAGAAATGTAGTCATTTTGGGAGACATTGTGGTAACCTTTTGTTAAACTTTTTATTATTTATATTTTAGATATATTCACGACATACTTATTTTTTTAAAAGAGTTAATTTATACTAGAGGCCTGCAGAATTAATTTTATATTGAAAGTTTCTTGAAAGGTGTAAATAGATTTTGGACGAAATATTTCCATGAAATATTAATGATATTTTTATTGGAATTTCAATCCTCGCCTACCTGTGAAGTATGAGAGATTCATATAAAAATAAAAATGTTATTTTTTCATTTAAAAATTAGGTGTGAATAGGAAAATAACACTATTTTTAATGATTATAAATATATTAAAGATTTTATTTATACCACATATTTAAACAGGTATTTTAATTAAAAGAACATGTTACATGATCAAAATTGAATAAAAAAACTTATATTACTTTTAAACTACTTGTAAATGATTAATTATTCACTTGAGAGTTGTAGGAATAAACATCATGTCTTTCCCATCATGGTGTGATCAAAATTACTAAATGAAATTTTTTTATTTTAAGTGTTATGTAATTTAAAAATTTACACCCCATTCTCAAAATGGAGTAGTTGATCTCAAATTATTATGAAACTATAGGTTAATAATATTGAATTTATTTGTTATTAGTAGGAATGAATCACACATCATTTTGACACATTGAATAATCATAATGACTAAAAGTGTGTTCTTCCATTTTAAAAGTGTTATATAAGTTAAAACTATACATCACATGCCTAAAATTGGGAAAATGAACTACATTTTGAGAAAAAATATAGGAAAAAAATAATCAAATTGTTTTTGAATTCAATAAATAAACCACACCACAATTATAAACATGGTGAAGTCTAGATTATTTAAATTAATTATTCTCACTTTTTAAGTGTCATATTAGTTAAAAATGCATGTTAGCTTTTACAAATTGAGTGATCAAGATTAGATATCATTATACCTTATTAAAATGATAATTTATTCATTTATAATCTATAAGAATAAACCTCGATCAATTCTAATGCACATTGTGATTTGAATTACCAAAAGTAAATTTTCAATATTATGTGTTATTATTATTATTAAAAACATGTTTCACATGATCAAAACCAATAAAATAAGCTTAAATTTTCTTAAAAATATATAAATATTAACATCTATTTATTTTTAACCAATAGAAATAAATTTCACATAATTTTGATGTACAATGTGGTTTAAATGACCAAAAGTGTGTTTTTTTCATTTTAAAAATGTTATCAAAGTTAAAAGCATGCATAATATTCTCAAAAATAAGGAAACATGTTTGGTTTTGTGTAAAGATCTTGAAAAAAATATCTTTCTATTTTTTTAACTTCTAGGAATAAACCATACTTCAATCATACTTGCAGTGTGGTCAAAATGATCAAAGGTGTGTGCTATAAATATAAAAGAGTTATCATAGTTAAAAATGAAAACCATGTACTCAAAAACAGGAAAACAAACTCAAAATATCATGAAACTAAATGATCATTTATTCTTTTATGAAAATTCGGAATAAAGTGTATGTCATTATGAGCATGATGTTAGTAAAATGATTAAAAATGTGTGTTATCAATTTAAAAGTGATATTCCAATTAATAATGTTCATCACATACTAAAAGCAGTGAAAGTGAACTTATATTTTCAAAAAACTATAGAAAAATGATCTTTGATTCATTAATTTTCTATAATAATAAGATGCATGTCATTCTATAATAGGGCATGGTTGGAGGATTTAATGTGTGTTTTTTTCAATTCTAAAAGTCTTTTCAAAGTTATAATTATGAATCGTACACTCAAAACCAAGAAAATAAGATATTATTTCCATAAAACTATAATAAATTGATTTTAAATCAATTTTTGTCAGGTATGAATAGACTACACATCATTTTGATGTTTATTGTGGTCAGAATGAAAATAATGTTTATGAAATCAATTCAAAGGTGATATTTTAGTAAAAAAACATCATTAATGATCAAAATCGAGGAAATGTGGTCAATTTTGAATGAAGATCCAAGATAAAGGTATTTTTTTAATTTATTATCCCTCGTAGGTATTTATTTTTTCATGATAGTTATGTAATTATTAATTATATAATAAATAAATCATTGTTAGTATTATATTTGTTGTGTATTATTAATAAAATAGATATGATTTGTTATTACTTATATATAACTACTGTTTTAATCATATGTACATTTTTTGGTATGTTAAAAGTCAAAGGATGTTCGACGATTCACCAACATACTCATGTTCAAGTGATATAGTCTTTTTTCAATTATCTATGAGATTTCTTTTAATTATTATAATTATAACTATTGGTTTTAATGTATATAATAATTTTAATATAATAAAATACATTTATTATTTGAAAATAATTTTCAATTAATGTTTCAAATTTATTATTTAATTATGTTGTTTTTTTTTTGGTGTATCGCTGCTGCAACACTATATTTGTTTCAACAATAGTTAAGATAGACCTTTTTTAGTGCTAAAAATCACTGAAAAAGTTTGAGCCTTTTTTTAGTTCTTACAACCTCAATGTTCATAAAATAATGATAAAGGTATTTTATGGTGATGATAAAAGTCTTTATTATGGTAGTATATTATGAATTAATATATATTAATATATTAATTACACTATTATTAATTAAATTATTAATCATTACTAATTATTAATTATCAGTAAATATTATTAATATTATTAATTAAAATTTAATTATTAATGTATTATTATTAATTATTAACAAATTATAATAATGCATAATTTATAATTATTAATCATGTATTATTAACAATGTATTATTATTAAAAAAATTATTCTAATATTAAAAAAGTGAAACCCAAATCAAACATCAAAAATCCGTAAAAAATTTCAAGAACTGCTCTTAAAAGGGAGGTTTTGGGGGGGATTTTAAGTAATATTTTTATATTAATTTAATAAAAGTAATATAAACTATGATATAAATTAAATACTATTTAAATTTTTTGTATATGTATATAAAAAAATAAAAATGATTTTTAAAAAATCATAAATTGAGATTTTTTTTAAGATTAAATAAATGTGATAAGGGAATTAATGTATTCCTTTAAAAATTTAGAAGGAATGTGCCGCAATGAATTAAGGCCCTTAATGAATTAACTTCTACACCCATACCCATAAATAAAACTAAACAATATCCCTTTAAATATTTTTTTTCCTTTATATCGCACATTAAAAACATTGATGGGTATTAATTCAACAAATTATTCATTTAGAATTTAGTATATTATATCAGCATGGTAATTAATTAATTTAATTTTTTTAAATATTCTTTATAACACCCTTGAATAATTTTTCCTAGATTTTATGACACTTTATTAAATGGTAACAAGATACATAAGATCATTTTCCCAGGATCCAAATATTAATAGTCTTTAAGAGACTAGATACAAACATGAGAATTATATGACATTACAAAAACTTATAATGCATGATACTTAAAAAATTACTCAATTCATAGATATTATTTCTTCTTGAAATCCTTATATTGTCATGCATACTATTTTGCTTCATCACCTGGTGAAATAAGAACACATAAGAAATAGGTGAGCTGAGATTCTCAACAAGGGGTAGTGTATCATTGAAGCTATATACATCACGAAAATGACTTGCATAACATTGAATGAATCAATAATAAATATAAATAAATACCAAATATGCATGATAACATAATAATAAATACATTATTATGGATAAAATAATTATTTAAATGTAAAATGTTGGACATCATAAACATTTCATCAAGACCTTTTAGAAATGTATCATACATAAATGGTATGAATGCTCCAATTACCATATCTTAGTTATCACTTGTGGTATAACAATTCACTAAGGAGATATATTATTTATTTTCCTACCCATCTATAAACTTACCTAATTTATTCCATCATATGATAAAATTTTATAATCATAACATTTCATAATATTCAATAATGAACAAATTATCAATACATGTCCTGATAACTAATCAACTAATTTACAAGGTTTTATTATTTATAATCAATGGATATATGTTCATGTCAATAGTATTCCCTAGAAAATAGAATTATAAAAATATATAAGGTAATATTATTAAATTATTTAATGTAATATAAGGTATTCACATTAAATGGTTCCTATAAAAAGATACCTCTATAACTTAGTAAAATTTTAATTGATAATAAACATTATCTAAAGAAAGGTATTGATTAAAGGATAATATTAGGATTGGATGGTATTTTAGAATTGATTAAAAAACATAATATAAATATAATTTTAGATGAATAACTCTAAAATTTAGGATTATGTACCCACACATCATATTCTCATTGGGCATAAAAAAAATTCAATAAGAAAGAACTCTCAATACTAGTGGTATTGATACTGAATCTTCATCAGATCCAATATAAGGAATACTATTTTTTTAAGTTCATATAAATGCTAAACTAAAAATATCCTATCTTGGTGTAGGTATAGTTACTTTTTAGGAACTTTTATACCAATAATACAACAAATACATGACATGATATGGATTTCTACAAAAGTTTTTACAATAATGAATTTGGATTTTTCAAATATAAAAATGAATATATAAATGGTGTATAATGGAAGGATATATTACAATATTATTAATAGTAAATGAAATGGAAAGTATTAAAATGTATATATAATAATAATTTATTCTGAAATAGAATTTTAAAATATTATTACAAATTCTTTTCAAATAGAAAATAAAAAAAGAAGAAATGAACCCTTAGTTTTTTTTATTAGAGGATTTTTATATATAGAACAATCCATTTAGGACTTCAAAATTTCTTTAAATTATAAAAGGAACTATAGGAGGGAGTATTTTAATGATAACATTAGAAGAAATTTGAATTACAAGTGAGGATAATTTTAATAGGAGGTAAATATTTACCAATAAAACATGAGAGGTTGTTTATTAAGTTTTGAATATAGGACATGAAAAATTAACTTGTGAAAAATTAACATAAAATTATTTAAACATGTTTTTATCTCATTTTATATTACATTTAAACAGGTCTTTTATGATTTTTCAACATTGAATGACAAAAATATAATATTCTATTTCATTTTACGCACATAAAAAATATTTATACATAATGAAATGATATTTAATATTAAAATATGTATTATACTTTGAGAAATAATTTAAAGGTAACTAAATTTAATTTATTTTTTAAATATATATTATGTATTTAATTAAATATATTTTGGGTTATGAAAACAATTCAATAAAAGATTAAATTATTTTTATATCAAAATGATGTCGTAAAACAAAGACTATGCCGAAAAAATTTCTATTCACCTCAAAATTCATATTATTTCAAAAATATTTAATGATTCGTTATTATTTTATAATGATGTAATGCTTTCGTATTTGAATTCAATTTTATTAAAAAATATTTAAGTATAATACATTAATCTTTTTAAATAATACATTGAATGACTGAAAATTAAATGTTTTTTAGATATAAATATTTCTCTTGATTAACATATAATTTATTATTTAAATATAATAAATAAATTATATCTAATTTTTATAAGGTATTTTTAATGGTTATGTGATGGTGATGTATAATGATCAAATAACAGCTAGATTCCAATTATTATATTTCAATGAGTACATTTCCCTACTTATTCTCTTAAAAATTCACTTTATTCAATATTATAAAACCACACTCCTCAATATAATAGTTTCTATAAAATTTTCAATCCATGAATTATAGTATTTTTATTAATAATTATATATCTTATATTCTACATGTTTTCTAGAGAATATAATCTAGAGGGTTTAAAACTCTCTTGGTGTTGTACATTTTAATTTGTATTTTATTTTTAGTTTTAACCATTACACTGAATTTAACTTTTTAGTTTTTATTTCATTATAATGAAGTAATAGAAACATCTAATTTGAGTTCATTTTAATGTGATGTATGTCATATATTTTGAATTTTATATTGAAGGTATCAAGTCCTATATTGATAAACATATTTTATTTCATATTGAATAATATAAAATATATAAATATTATAACTCTTTAAGATGTTTATGATTATATCTGTAATATAATTCTACACAACTATAATATTTCTTATATTTCATTTTATATGATGATTTTTAAAAAAATTATATATAAGTAAAAAAGTAATTATATTAAAAAATAATATTTAACATTTATATAAAAAAGTATTTTATATATGTGATGGTTTTATAAATAATCATGATATATTGCTTCATAAATGGAAAGTTAATTTATTAAAAAATATAATTTTTTTTATAAAAATATAATGTGGTGTATATATGATAGTTTTATTTGAAAAAATGCATATATTTTAACATTATAAAAATTATATCATACATCTATTCATTTGTACCTTGAAAACCTATGTGAATATATCCCACTTTTGATTACTTTATCCAATAATTCCTCACCGCCCTCTTTTTCATTCTTCTATTCAATTCCCACCAACCTTTTTTATTTTGGTCGACCGTGATGCCCATATCCCCTCTTCTGTTTAATTTTTTCATTATAGATGATGTTGATTGTAACAGTTTAAACTATAGAAACCTAGAGCAAATAGTTACAATGAATTATTTATAAATAATACAATATTTCCAAAAGGATACAACAGCTTAGTAGTCTTATAATACTAGATACATATATACATTACATTTAAAAACTTAATATACAATATGTACATATTGTGAGAACATTATTTGCCCTTCCATAATATACCTATAAATTACACATATTTATCCTCTAGGTTTCCTAGGGGGAAAAATAATGGTGAGAAAATATGATCAGTAAATATTCACATACAACATAAGCTATCATAACATAAACATATCAAAAGTGATATGGCAGGACAAAAAAAACAACATGAATCCATAATCAACTTAGATTGAGGAAATTCCATATCAATGAAAATAAATGAAAACATGGATAATAATTATAATTGATCTCATGATGATGTAATTCATAATGTTGTACATTAAAACATGGTATCAAGGCCTTTCTCCAATCCATTTTACTGATATAGGGATATGAATAAACCAATACCCAAGTTGTTTTGTCTCATGAGACCTATCAATACATCAATGAGCTATATAATTATGGGATTTACTAGTCACCATATTAAGTGAAATTCAATCACCATAAGATTCTAAAAAAACATTTTATACCATTACCTAAGGAATCTAGGGCTTAATGAAAACATGTTAATCTGTATAATGATAATAAAGAAAAAACATACTTCTCTATTCAATAGAATAATGAGGATTTCTAGAAGAACATTTCTTAATCAACATAGAAGCTTAGGGGTATCATAAAAGTAACATGAAGTTCCCTTGTCAAAGAAATACAAATTTTAGGGTACAATAAATTTTCTATGTTTTATATAGAAGATTATAAATGGGTTCAATAGTTTTAATTGGTAGGGGACCGAGGCATTGTTAGGAAAAATCCTTCATCTTGGTTCATAAAGAGCATGTGAATATTTCAAATCATATCCCATTAAAGTATCTAGAAATATTTGTATCCTTAGGCCCACTCATCATGCATCATGGTGATAGTATATTCAATGTTTCAACCAACCCTTTTTAGGGTGATTATCTCTAGGATCATTTGTGTCACAGCCGTATCCACTTACTAGTATCCAGATAGGGATTTCTTTGTTATGAAAACCATACACTCTTTATTTTCCAAAAAATTAGGATTTTTTTGAATTATTAATACTTAGTAAAAGGATTTAATGAGGTTAAATATCATTTTATATGTATGAAATTGGTGATAATTACATAAAATTAAAATTATTATAACATTACAAGAATGGTTTATAATTGAAAATAGAAGGGGTGAAATGGGAACCCTTATATCTGTATAATAACAAAATAGGAAAAAAGATACGATGAGAGGGTAAAATTAGTCTCTAATTCATAATATATAAAATGGGATATAATAACATGAAATTAAAATCAATTAAATATGTATAAATAGTATTATAAACAAAGAATTTCAATTAAGAAGGAAAGAGAAGAATTAGAAACTTTTACCTTGCTAAGTAGCTTCTAAAGGATTGGGAGGAATACTTAAAATAATAGGAACTCCTTGGGAAGGATTTATATATGGATAGTTAATGGATATTTGTGATCAATTACCTTGGTTTGGGGTGGGATGTAATGATGGGTGAGATTGATCTTCGTTTATAGGTGAAAGTATGGGCATTTACATGGAAACTAAAGTTTGGTAAGGGGTAAGAATGGAATAACATCGGTGTTAGGAGGGCTATGTTAGTTAAGTGGAGAAATGGTGGGTTGATATGTGGGAATGACTTACATATATAATATGAATTTCTATATAGTGTAAGGGACCTTTTAACTGTTAAAAATTAAAAATACTTCATTTACCCATTTTTACCCTTATTAATCTTGATTAAAAATTAACCATGATAATTATTTTAAATCTAAAAATATAAGGCTAACCATAATACTAAAATTTAAAATTAGGAATAATAATTTTGAACCTATTTAATATAATATAATTTCTAAATTTTAAAAAATGAACTTTTAAATTAAAACATTAGATAATGGAAAAAAATTAAAGAAAAAATGTATTTATATACATTAAGTGGTTATTGTTACAATTTCCTGTTAATTATTAATTGAATGAGTGTTTAAATATTTTTTTATATTTTTAAATTTCATAGTTTCATAACTAAAATTATATTAATTTAATTTATTTAGATGAAATTTATATAACTCTTATAAAATTAATTCTTTGAAAATAACAATTATACCTCTACCATGCTAATTAATCATTAATCTATGTCATTAATTTTTAATTCTTAAAAATATTATTATACTTGATAAATAATATTGAGCTACTGATTATAAATATAAATTCCATTTTATCATATAAAATTAATATTCATTGGGAAAGTTAATTTTACCCTTATCGTGCGTAGAACCTGTTTTTAGAAAAAGATTATTTTAAAGCTTACAAATTTTGTTTAGGATAATATTATTAATATTTTTTATTTTCTAGAAATAAATGATTTTATTATAAAAATAAATTTAATTTTTCATTTAATTCATCAGAAATTGTTTTTTACAAAAATAATATTTATTTAAAAGAAAAGAACAAAACAAATATGTTATTCGATAATATTACTTACGTTTATAAAATGTTAAAAATGGGTTTTATAATTTAAGAATAGTATTTAAAAAATTTATAGATTTATGCCTTAACCAATTTCATAAACACGTAAAAGGTTTTATAAACTTATATTACTTTCTTATAAAATGATATGTTCATAAAAGTTATGGTTTTTGTAAAAACTATATTTTTCATTATTCACTTAAAAATAAACTATTTCAAAAAACTAAAAAACGTCTTAAAATAATATATTTATAAAGACTTAAAAAATTAATTTAATTTTTTTTAAATCAAATTCTAAAATTCTTAAATTAAACTTTTAAATATAATCATAAAAAAATCTCTTTAGAGTGTGCATTATGAAAGTTCATGATATAGTGTTTACCTGTTGTAGTAGGGTCCAAAGTATTACATTCTCCCCCCTTAAATAATTTCATCCTAAAAATTGGGGTATATGTTATATATTGAGAAAATTGTATATTCCTTCCTCATATATTCCTCATGCTTTTATTTTTCCTCTTTGGGTTTGTTATTTCTCTAAAGGGATTTCACTAATTAAGTTTTTCAATTCTGCAACACTTTCTCTTTGGTATCAAGAATCTGAAAATATATTTGTTGTAAGACTATTCAAACTATAACTTTATTTTCATATATGAGATCAAATTCCTTGGATATAGCATGTATTTCCTCAATAATAAAACAAGGAAGATATTTTTAACTTTACAAATATTGGACAACATGGTTAATTGGTAATATATATCTCCTATTATTTTTAGTATTTCAAAAGGCCCAATATAGTTAGGGATTAACTTCCACTTTCTAAAAAATCTTAAAACTCCCTTCCATTGTTAAACCGGAAATAATACATGATACCCCACTTAAAATTTCAATTCATTCCTTATATGATCAAAATAACTCTTTTTTTACTACGGGATACAATAATATGACAATGAATAGTCCATACATTAATAGTTGCCTCCTCTACAAGATCTGGGATAACTAGAATTCTTTCTCCAAATTCTAGATATTGATCCACATAACTTTTAAGTCAAGATAAAGTGATCTAAACTTGTATTCCAATTTATATAGAGTTCTTTATGACTGCCCATCAATTTAGGGATGATAGGCGATGTTTAATAATATTTTAGTCTTGAGATTTGTTTGGTGATTCTTTCATAATTTTGATGTGAACATAGGTTCACAATCAGATACAATTTATAGAGTTTACCCATTAAGAGTTTTGATTTCAATGATATAGAGTCGGGTAAGTAACTCAAGGGGTGTATTTTATCTTATCTCTAATAAATGAGTATACTTTGTAAGAAAATCATTGATGACCCATATAGAATTATTTTTCCATGGATTATTTGGGTGTTGAGAGGAAAATTCTATTGTAATATTTTCCCACTTCTATATAGGTATAGGAATAGGATGCATGAATCTATTAGTATTTTGTCTTTGAACCTTTACCTGCTTACATACTATGCATCTAGACACATTGTACCCAATTTCTTACTTCATACCATCCCATAAAAAATGTTATATTAAATCTATATATATATTTATTCCACTAGGTTTTATATGGAAATTTGAGCTATGTGCTTCTTCTAGCTTCTCCCTCTACAACTATGCTATGGATAGAACACAAAAACTCTTTATAAACATCAAAATCCATCTCAATAGATGAGGTCTATCAATTTCCCATACTTTACCACTTTAATATTCCTTTTTAACTCCTCTTCATTTGACTAAGACATCATTATCTTTTCTAGTAAGTATGGTTTAGAAATTTTTTTGAAAAGGAATGATGGATCCTCTTGCCTAAAAATTACAATATCAATCTTTACTAGATCTCTATATATAGTATATTGTTTAATCCTCATCATCATCAAAATTTCATGGTCCCTAATCCTCAATACATAAACCACCTTGTTTGTCTCCCTATGGTGGTAGTGTATCAAGAAATCATAGTCCGTGAGGAGTTACAACCATCTTCTTTGCCTTGTGTTGAGATCCTTCTGAAAAAAGATATGATTAAAAATATTATAGTCAAAATATATATAACATATTTTACCATAAAGGTACCATATCTAGATTCTCATAGAAAATATTATAGTTTCCATCTCAACGACATGGGTTAATTAGTTCTATTTAATGATTTTTAATTACCTTTATTCATTAGAAACCACCCTATCATTTTTATAAGGACACAAATAGGTCCTTTATTCAATGTATCACTATATATTAAAAATCATTACTTACCTGATGGTAATTTTAGTATAGGTGAATTAATCAACATTCAATTCATCTCTTAAAAACGTTCATCAACTTCCCTTAACCATTTGGATTTAACACGTTTACATATTAACATGGTTAATAGTTTGGAGAACTAAGTGAAATATTGAATAAACCACTCATAATAATCTACGAAACCCAAGAAACCGTGTTTCTAAGTTATATTTATTGATGTAGGTCATTATTTGACTACCTTTTTCTTCAATGGATCAACTGATATTCCATGATTGGATACAATATGGACAAGAAAAGATATTTAATTTAACCAAAATTCACACTTAATATATTTCCCATATACCTCTTTTTTTCAAAGGGTTTATAGAATTTTTTACAAATAACTGTCATGCTCTTAATAAATCTTAGAATATATTTAGATATCATCAATTAATATGACCACAAATTTATCAATATAATCATTTAATACTCTATCCATGTTATATATACGTATAGAAGGGTAATTATTCAATCTATAGGTAATTACCATAAACTTATAATGGCTCTAACTTTTGAGAAATGTTTTATTTTGTACACCATGATTCTTAATCCATAGCAGATGATAACCAGAGTGAATATTGATAATTAAAAAGTATTTGGACCCTTGAATTTAATCAAATAATTCATCAATTTATGGTAAATGATATTTATTATTTATATTAATGTCATCTATCTATCTATAATAGAGCCACAATATCATAGGCTAATCCTTCTTTTTCATAGGTAAAACATGGTCTCCCAACAATGACACACTAGGTCATATAAATACATTATCAAAAAATAGTTACAACAATTAATTCAACTCCACTAAATCCACTGGTTCCATTCTATATATTTTTTTATATAGGGTGTTCATCAAGAATAATTTCAATATATAATTAAACTTTATGCTATTGTGGATAACCAGACAATTATTCAAGAAAAAAATCAATTAATTTTAATACCAAAATTATATCCTCTATTATTAGTATATCTTCATTATCCATAGATTGTGCTTGATCATCCCCTCTTCATAGAATTTCATTAAGTAGAGTTACTACGGGGGATATGGACATGATTTAGATAATGAAGTCTCCATTATAAAGACAATGTATTCCACAAAACCTTTTCAAATCATAATCTCCTCCCCTTAGAAATTAATATATTCATTATACTTTGAAATCCAATTTATACCAAGGATCATATAAAATTAAATCATAGGTATAATAACCAAATTTACAAATAGGTTATGTCCATAAATAATAATTTAAAATAACTAACATATCTTTTTTTCATTGATATTTATACTTAGTTTCTTAACTGATAACTCCCATATAAAGGTGGAAGGTAAATTTTTGAGGTTTTTGGAAAAAATAAAAGATATAAAAGAGTAAAATGATCTAAAATAAAATAAAACATTGAATAATTTTTAGGATATGATAAAAGTAACCACCACCACATCATTAGGAACTTTGAATTGAGTTGTGGTAATCACATATTCTTATCCTTTCTTTTTTAACATTTTCTAATGTAAATTCCATTGAAATTTGGGAAAATGGTTTTCATAATGTACCTTCTCTTTAAATTTAAAGAATTAAAAATAAATAACTTATTCCCTTCCACTAAATTTACTATCTTGAAGGAATTTTAATCTTCACTTATAAAAAACACATGTTCCCTTCCTGTAAGCCTCAGGGTTCTTATTCCCACAATTATCACATGTGGTAAATCACATCATTCCTTTCTTCCCCTTTTTTGTATTATTCTTACCATAAATCTCAGTCGAACTCTTCTTATCTGGATTTACCTTGAATATATATGTACTTAAGAACAATTTTTCTTTCTCAATGGAGCCTAATACAATATCCTCATAAGATAAAATGGAATGAGTGAAAAACCCATAAAATACTCGAATTTAACCATTCAATTTAACAATCAATATTTATTTTTGGTATGTGTATATATTCCACTATATTTCTAGATAACCTTGTAATTTTTTCATCATTCTCATTAACATTTTACCCTATTTTTTTCTAATATTGAGGAAATGGATTTCCATTTTACATCTTTTGTCGTGATGAAAATATTGTTTATATAATACCTTCTTAAAATTACCCCACTACTTGTGCTTTTTCTCATATTACTCTTTAGTGTTTTGAAATAGATACCATTATTTGATTGTATCCCCATTCAGATAATATACCTATATTATGAATTTTTCCATTTCACTACTTCCCAAAGTGAAAAATATCATTTCTAATGACTTGATTGATTATTCATCTACCAATATATTAGTAGTTCTACTAAATGTTGTAGGTTGTTATCACGAGATGTGATCCAACATAGTTACACTATGTTGTGGGTTATAAGGTTGATCTATAAGGAAAGGGTAATTTATCATAACCTAGGTCAAATATCTTAATATGGTAATGATCTGATTATATCCAAGTCCATCCTCAATAGCTTTCTCAGGAGAAACATCCATGTATTGACTATGGGTGTTGATACGATTCTTACTCCTTTCGTTAGTTGTTACCTATCTATAATAGAATACACGTAATTATCATATTAAACTGAATTGAAAAACCTAATTTTTATTAGGTTTTTAGAGTACTCCTTAGAATTATTGAAATTTTTTTCATGGTACTGGTGCTATATAACTAGGTTATTCTAAATCTAGTTCCCAAGTTTCGTGATAAACTTTTTTGGTACCAACTGTAACAACCCAAAATCAACAAACCCAGATCTAATAGTTATATTAAATTATTGGTATAGAATATTATAGTTCCTAAAGGATCCAATAGCTTAGTAGTCTTAGAATACTCTATATAAAAAACATATATTTGAATACATAATATATATAATGAACAAATTATAATAACATTATTATCACTTTTATCACATCTTTTAAAATTAAACATACTTCTTCTATTGGTTTCCTAGGTAAAATAAAGAAAATAAGGGGGATCTTAGATGCTTATTAAGGAGTAGAATATAGTTGAATTTATCATAATATAAACATGGAACATGTTATATAGAAATACAAAAATAAACATAAATTCATAATCAACTGATATTGAGGGAACTATATATCCATAAAAATAAATTTAAAAATGTATACCAATAATAATTGATCTCATACTATTGAAATAAATTATTAGAGATATTAAAAATAAATCAAGGCATTATTCCATGACACTATACTTGTTTGGGGAGAGTTATACACCAAAACCAAAGCTTTTTTTCTCATGATACCTATCAGTGCATCGATAGGATAAAGAATTATGGGCCCAACCATCACCAGATTATGTCCTATGTATTCACTATAAGAGTCAACAAGACATTTCATTCCATTATCTTAGTAACCTATATTTTAATGAAAACATGATTCTCCATATAATAAAACATATAGAAAACAAATACTTCCCCATTCAATGGAATAATTTGGGTGTCTGTGAAAACATCCCTTAATCAAATTTTAAGTTATGAGGTATCATCAAAGTATTATAAAGTACCCTTATCAATAAAATATATTGGAAAGGGTATGTTCTATATTCTAGGTTATCTAAGAACATTATAATTAGTTTTAACAATTTTTATTGGTAAGAGACCAAGGAATTGATAGGAAAAACCCATCATCAAGGTTTATGAAGAGCATGTGAATATTTTAAAGAATATGCCCCATGAGTTTCTATCTAGGTGTGTTAGTAGATGAGACACTATTAATAATTGAATTTATTTGTTTTATTATTTTTAAAATTTAAAATAGACCACATTTTACTCAATAATGGAAATTATTTAAAAATATGGTTCTAGAAACAATAATTTTTTACCATTTTTTGGTTTTATTCAAAGGCTTTTAAATGTTTTAAAATAAATATAAAATATTTTAGAAAGTGGATTATAATTTTTAAGTTTATAAGAAAGAATTTTTTCTAGAAAATATAATTTTTTAAGTAAAAACATATCCTTACAGACGATCTACTTCATATATAAGGGTAATGGTATTTTTATAAAGGTTGTGTAAGGGTAAGATAAAGATACTCTTATATGATCTCTTCTATAGCACTGTGTAAGGGTAAAACAAGTTACCATTATGTAGACAACCTATCATATCTAAGGGTATGGTGGAATTTTCCAAGCGTGAAAAATTGTAAGCTCGAGATACCCTTATGTGAGCTCTTTATGTCATCATGTAACTATAAACTGATACCTACATATAGTTAAGGTATTTTTACCTTATGTTTCATAAGGGTAAGACAAAATTTATAATAACCATGTAAGGGTTGTTAGATAGTTTCATAAGGGTGGTCTGATGGTTTTGTGAGGGTATTCAAATAGTTGTGAAAGGGTAATAAGTGAGTTATAAAGACCATGTAAGGTTAGTCTACTAATTTCATAAGGGTAACCTATGAGTTATAAATCTCCTTTAAAGGTATTTCCCTACCCACATAAAGGTATATCGTGAATCCCAAATCCCACATAAGCATCCAACTGAAATTCCTATACTTACATAAGGGTAAGGTGTGATTTTTTAAGCATACATAAAGGAAATTTTACCATTATGTGAGATATTTTTTATGCTACATGATGGTAAAACTAGTTCTTATGACACCCATTCATCATCCTTGAGTTTCCAGGATACCATGAATGAAGACACTTCTCTACTGACACAATGTCACATGAATCCTCTATTCATCTATGAAATTCCTTCTAAAGATGATGCATCATCAATATATTTCGGTGTGATGTTCATCCATGCATGTGAAGCTTATCTCGTTTGATCATGCCTTCTGGTTCGACATCAATAGAAACATTTCAACACAAATCATCTTTAAGAAACTTGAGAATTCACCTGTTATGGTAATAATATTCCAATAATGGTATCACCCATAACCACCAATGATATCGTTCAAAATCACCATTACCATCTCCCCTATTCCAGAGGTAGCACTATATTAGTGGTAACATTCCCCTTTTTCTGGTGAATAGTAATGGTAGCATCTTCTAGGTTTAATAGTAGAAGAATAATTATCTAATTGTAGAAATGTTCTCCTATAATGGAAGCATATTAATTCACTTAATGGTAGAATTTTCTTCTACTTTTTATAGTAGTGATAGCACCAATATTCGATGGTAGCACATGCATCCTTCTATGGTAGTAATCATTATAGTGAATAGTGGTGGTAACATACACAACTATTAGTGTTGGAAGTAGAAATATAAATGTTAGTGGTAGTAATCACCTACTACCATTAGTTAAGATATTAGTTATAAAATGTGTAACCATCATAAAGTAATCATGACTTCAACCGGTTTTACATTTTTAATTTTTGAAACCTATATAAAATATTTTAATTTATAAATTATTTTTGTTTGTTAAGAAATATAAATGTTTTAATTGGTTAAATATTTTGTGCAAAAATTCTATGTACAAATACATATGCATTATTTTTGTAACGATACTCTATTATAGTAATTTTTTGATATTTTAATGAAATGAATGTTTATTCAATTTATTTTTCCTATTTTATAACTTTGAAAAATACATTTATAATTTAACAACTATATCAAAAGAATTTTGATAAAAAAATATCATAAGAATATTTTTGCGATTAATAAGTTTCAAACTCCATTCTTTTATATATTTTTAATGCAAGCCTATAAGAATAATTTATTGTCAATTTAGTTATTGGAAAAATTATCATATATAATAATGAACATATTTTAAAGTGTTAATAAGTTTAATATAGGAATAAGAGTGTTCCAAAATAAATAGATAGCAACATGTTTCTATATTTTTAAATATTTCTAACCATTGAATGAGTGATGAGTTAAGGAAAATCGCAGGAAACAATAATTAAAGAAGGGGGATATATGAATTTTAGTGATATGTCACTAAATAAAGATCAAGGGATGTAATGAGAAACATAACGGAGACATCATACACAATTATTGATATCTTCTACAAATACTATTCCATTGGTACGATCACAAAGGAACATTAATGTTATACTAAATCCTTATGAAGTGGTTAGAGATAATAAAGATACATAAAGTTCCATAACTTATGATCTTTACTGATCATCATTGTTTTCAAGGATTTCATTATATTATATTTTATTTCATATTTTTTTTAATTGTAATTGTTTGTTTATGCTTTTCCAAATAAAAAGAGAGTATCATATTGGTTATTCTACCTAACCAAAAGGAAGATCTTGGGATGTGAATCTAGAATAAAAGTCAAGTCATATTGGGTTGTGAATCCAAAATAAAATTCAAGTCATATTAGGTTGTCAATCCAATTAAAATTATTGTATTGATTGAGCCTATGGGTATTTTAAAAGGCATGGGATGCAAATAGGTTCAAACACATTTAAAAGAGAGGTTTGGAAGTAGGTACCAATCTTCTCATTGATTATATAAGATTTAAGAGTAAATTAGGATCTTGGTGATCCAAAAGATTATAAAAATTAAATGTTAATATTTTATTTCCACTATATTATATTTTGAACACTGCACTACAGTATTGGTTTATTCAATATTAAAATTTTATTTATTATTAGTGTTAAACGTTTTAATGTTCTATTTCCCCCCTATTTTCTATTATTTAGATCTATATAGAAATAAATATTTTTATCATAATTAAATCCTTTTGGATATAGGTTTCTTTTATAAATTTTCTCCACTAACCATAACCATGTCCTCACATTCTAAGGAATAAATATTTTCTCTATAAGATCATAGGTATTAATGTAAATTATGGATGTATACTTCAAAAGACCCAATTTTTTGTGTAGGTGATTATGGGTATTGTAAGGACTTAATGGAATAATACTTGAAGCAGTTAAGGTTTGATCATTGTGTAACTATGAAGAACCCATATAAAGTACCTGAAGCTGAACTAGAGACACTTGTAGGTAATTATATGTCAAAATATGTTTTAGAATATAAATTAAATAATATTTTATAATTTGAAATATATATAATTGTGTATATACATTTTTCATACTATAATAAAGACAATGAGATTTAGATAATTCTGCAAGTCACTCATTATTGGACAGACAAGCTCAAAAGAACCGAACTATGAATGCTTCATGAAGAATAACCAGATTTCAAGTTGGGAGAATATTATTTAGTAAATTATATGTTTCACTAGTTTCTAAGTGTTATAAATGGATTGAGTGAACTTTTTGATAGCCTAGAACCCCACTCTCGGATCCAATTCCATAAACACTGTAGTTTTTTTAAAGTGATAAAATAATAAACATCACTTGAAACATATACAGTCTGAGGATATTTTCATTATAGGGATTTGGATATTAGAAAATATTAATACATATCAGAGTTAATAAAATATTCCATGAACACTTATCCAACTTCACTTGATTTATAGTCTCAATTGATTCTATTCACTATTTATCTTTTACTTATCACTTTGCCCATGAAAAACTATTTTAAAATTTTAGTTAGCACAAAATTACTCACTAATGGGTTTTAAGACCTAAGGTGAAATATTTTCTCTTTTAAAATGCTATTAAAATAATTTCAAATACAATTCATTTTATATCAAATATTTTTAGCTAAATGAGACATTTGATATAACAGAAAATATTCCCTAAATAATAATTTAGGTTTTTCAAATTCCATAATAAGAGATAATTTTAGAAACATTTAAAATATATATTGTTTTTAAAAACAATTTATTTTCAAAATATATAATCCTTTGAAATAAATCCATATTTTCCCCTTAATACATTAAAACATTTATTTTGAAAATAATATCACTTTATAAAATATAATGATACTCAAAATACATTAAGAAAACCATTATTCTACTAAGAATATTGAAGTTCTAAACATCAATTTTAGGACAAATTACCCTTGAGTTTATGGGTTCACACCCCATTCCTCATCATCATAATCAATATCTAGTGTTTTGTTTTAAATAATTTTTTTTGTAAATCTTTCATTTCTCATTATAAATCAATTAAAAAACTCTTTCAAAACCATCATATCTATGTAATTTTTTTTCAAAGTGTAAAATAATTACATATCTACTAAACCTAAAAAAAATTCCCAAAAGTAAGATTTATGCTTCCATGAGGATTATATGTAATCCAAAAATTCATAGGTAACAGTTTTATATAAATATTGAAAATTAAACATAGGAAAATAATTTTAATAACATATATGTAATGTTAATGGGAAATATATTTCATGGACATATAATTCATTTAATCATTAATTTTATCCATATAAATAAAATATAATTTCATTAATAAAAAAATAATTTTAACACTTCAAAACAATCCTTGAAATTGGGTAACTTTTAAAACCAAATTCATTTCAAAAAGGGGTTTGAAAAAAATATTTTGATAATGATAATAATGAAACTACATTGAAAACATTAAAAATAATCAAATAAACCCTTTATGTTAAAAATGGATTTAACAAAAAAATAGAAGTTTTAGATAAAATAAGTTTTTCATTAATAAAGGGTTTGGAAAATATAAGTTTAATAATAAAAATTTACTTACTTATATTCCAAATATATGTTTTTTATCCCAAAAAAATAGATAATAAAAACCCAATTACTTCTTATATGAAACTTTCCTTCTTAAAATATAGGCTTTTCATGAACAGATACTTCTTCTTTATCAATTTACATATTTCACTAAAAACTATAAGAACATAATCAGGGATGGTATATGACATTTAGATAGTGTACAGACCAAAGGAAAGATTTTTTTAAATATCCAACCATTACTTTATATTAAAATTTAATTATTATATATATTAATTATTATTTCCTCATCATATCAATCTTTAATATTCGATAAAATCTATTTTATAAAGATTTTTATATAAAATATAATTTATATTACTATCCTTCTCACCCAAGGCATCACTATATGACACCTCCATAAAATAAACCTATCTATAATTAATGTGTAAAAGAATTCATGGTCTTATATATCCATAGAGTACAACATTATAGATTGTTATGAGATCTTAAATTCCCAAGTCTGACTATTTAATAATACATAATCCTAAAAACATGAATATTCGAGGAAAGTCAAATTCTTTATGGCATACATATCAACATGAAAACTTATTAAAGGGTTTTATAAATTCCAATGTTTACATTTGTGTTATGTTTTAGTATTCCTAATATTTTATGCCCATATAATATACATGTAATTAGATATGATAATGAAATATTATATATATATATATATATATTCTTTGATTTTATCTGAATGTTTCATGCGAGGATGAAGATGATGAAATAGGTTTAAATTAGCGAGTATGTTCTTACCTTAAATGTCTTTAATTTTATCTATAAATGGATTTAAACTCACCACATGACCCTTAAGTAACCCATTTTTATTTTCTTTTTCACCAACATGATGGATTGGAGACCCTTACACAGTCTCTGTATGAAACAACTTACCCTTTTGTAAGTGTTTCTTAGCCCTTACGTAGCCTTGGTAAGTGAGGGTTTCCCTTATGCAGACCATGTATTGGGTGTATTACCCTTATGCAAGTCAGGTCGGTACCCTTATGTATTGTCCCTTATCCTTACATAGTGAGTGGTTCTACCCTTACATGGGAGTTTTCTTACCCTTACATAACTTATTGTACGCTTCTAGAACTCGGGTGCACCCTTACATGAGATGCTTCCTACCCTTATACGAGATGAGTGTTGGAGGTTCTACCTTTATGCAAGGGATGATTTACTCTTAAACCAAATCTATGTGACCCTTACAATGTGGTTATTACCCATACGCAGCGCTGGGTATTACCATTACATGATAATAAAATTGAGTTCCTACCCTTACGTAGAATTCCAATGAACTTTATGTGAGATTTAAAACTGGAAATTGCCTTTACACAATTCATCTTCCTAAACATAGTATATGTTTTACTATTAAATTATATAATTTTAATATTATTAACTATATTTAAAATTATATAAAATATTTTCATTCTTATATTTATTTATAAAATCACTTATATTTTAAAATTAATATATACTCCATTTGCTCATAATTAATATATTATATATTTAACATTAATATTTATATTTATTAATTAGATATAATTAAATAAGTTTTATGTAATTAATGAAAATATTACTCATATGTAAATAATCATCATTTTTATTTCAAAACAAAAACAACTATGTTTAAGTATAAAGTTAAATTACCAACATATTAAATTTGAATTTATGTTTAATAAAAAATTATCCATATTATTTCATAGAAAAATACAAATGTAGTTAATGATTTAATTTTATAACTTGAATATTTTAAATTTACTTATTATAAAATTTATTTTTTTAAAGAAAAAAATTATTTTTTAAAAGAATCATTAGATTAAAATATATCATTGTTCATTTTCATTGTGAAACTGTCCATTTAATGAACATTAAATGAAAATAAATATATGCCAAAATTCTAGAGATGTAACATTCTATCCCCCTTAAATAAAATTTTTCATAATTTTAATTACCAAAATAAGTTTTTAATTTCCTAATTAACCTCAATAACCTCAACATTAAAGACCATATAAACCCTAAAGGTTATAAAACCTTTAAATTTATGTTTATAAATTAAAAAAAATTATTCCTCAAATAAACACTTATGTAAAACACATACTGAACATTCAAGTGTTTTATTAACAAAAAGTTATCCCAAAATTATGAAAACTAGTATCTCTTGATCTATCATTAATAAAAAAAATATCATTAGTTGGTTAAAGACATATCTCTAAAATTATAAGAATAAAATATTATCCTTAATTAATATTATCCTAATATCTAAAGTTGTATATATCATTCCTTTGATACCAAATGTCAAATCCTAGACCAATACTCTTGGATATGGTTCCATAAAAAATCTATTTTTTTGAAATAAATTAAATAATAAAAAAACCTAAAAAATATACGGTCTAAGGATCATTTTTATCTAGATATTTGTAGGATTAAGAAATATTAATACATATCATAGTTTATATAGTATTCTATGAACACTTATATAGATTTACATGATCTAAACAATTAATCCATTCTATTCACCTATGATATTTTACTCATTACTATATCTATGAAATTCCATATGAAAACATAGGGTGGGTACAAAATTACTTGGTAGGGGGTTTTAAAAGATGAGGTGAAATCCTTTCCATTTTAAAATTCTATAAAAATCTATTAAAAACATTTCGTTTATAATAAAATAATTGAGAAAAATAAAACATTTGATATAACACTTGATATTCCCAAAATAATAATTTAGAGGTTTAAAAATATATAATAATTGATACTTTTCATAATATTTAAAATGCATCTTATTTGGAACAACCATTTATTTTAAAAATATAACATCCTTTGAAATAAACCGTTATTACTCCTTAGATACTTCAAAAATTTACTTTTAAAAATAATATATCATTATGGAATATAATAATACTCGAAAATCATTAGGAAAACTATGGGGACACTAGGAATATTGAAGGACTAAAAATAAATTTTAGGATAAATTCCTCTTGAGTTCATGTGTTAACTCCCCATTCCTCAACATCATACTCAATATCCAAGTGCCAAATTTTAAATATTTTTTTAAATGTTTCCTTTATCATTATAAATACATTAAAAATAACCATTAAAAACTTAATTTATTTAATTTATTTTCAAAGAGGAAAATAATTATGTATCTAATAAACTTGAAAAACATTTCCCTTAAAGAAAATTTATACTTCCATAAGGATTATATGTAATCCAAAAATTCATAGGAAATAATTTTAAATGATTCTTAGAAATTGAACTTAACAAAATAATATTCATAACATATATGGAATGTTAATGAGAAATATAGTGAATGAACAAAAAATACATGTAATAATTAATGAAATACATATAATTAAAATATAATTTCATACATAAAATAATAATTTTAACACTATAAAACCATACTTGAAATCATATAACTTTTAAAACAATAATTTACACAAAAATGGTTTTGAAAAACATATTTTATTTTGAGAATAATGTAAAATATTTAAAAAATTTAAAAATAATATTATAAAATGATCCCATTATATGAAAAAATAATTTAATGAATATAAAAATAGGAGTTTTATAGAAAATAGTTTTTCTATTACTAATGTATTCATACAAATAGTTGTTTAATACAGAAATAACCTTACTTTTATTCGACAAATAAGCTATTCTATTTCTAAAGATAACTTCAGCATAACCCTAGGAATTATTCTGTGAAACATTACTTCTTAAAATATAGGATTCCCAAGGATATAAACTTCTTATTTCTCACTTTTCCTTTTAAAATCAAAACTATACGGACATAATTTGGGATTCTATGCGGTATTTAGATAGTGTGTATCCCGAAGAAAAGTGATCTTTAAATATCCAACCTTAATTATGTATTGACATTTAAATATTTTATATTTTAAATACCAATTCCACATCTTCTTAATCCAAAAGATTTTATAAACTATCTTTTACAATGAATTTTATATAAAATATAATTTCTATAACTATCCTTCTCACCAAGGTCATAATTATACGATACCTATATTGAATAACCCTATCTCAAATTAATAGGGAAAATAATTCATGGTTGTATACAACCAAAAAATACAACATTCCAAGTCATGATGATATCTAGATTTCCTAACTCTAAACATTTAGTAATATATAATCCTCTAAACATGAAGATTCAAGGGTGTTCAAGTTATTTATATCTTATAATGAAAGTTTGAATCTTATTATAAGGTTTAATAAACCCTAATGTTTATAATTTTATTGGGTTTTAGTAATAGAAATCATATATTAAACAAAATTAGCATGTAAGTTGATATGATAATGACATGTTATATATATATATATATTCTTTTATTTTATTTAATGGTTTCATTTGAGGATGAATATGATGCAATGGGTTTATATTTGAGAGTGTTTGATTAAATTTATATAGATTTAGTTTTACCTTTATGTAGATATAAACTCACCACATGACCCTTACATAACGAGTTTTTGTTTATTTTACCCTATTGTAAAGGATTAGAGACCCTTACGAAGGATATGTACGAAACAACATGCCCCTATGTAAGTGTTTCTCTACTCTTACATAAACTCAGTAAAGTGTGGGTTACCTTTACATAGCCTCTTTTTTGGATGTGTTACCCTTACACAAGTTAGGTTGGTACCCTTACAATGTTTTCCTGACCCTTACAAAAAGAGTGGAACAACCCTTATGTGGGATTTTTATTACTCGTAGGTACTTGGTGTACCCTTACAGAACTCAGATGTGACCTTACATGTGTTTATTCATATCCTTATTCAATATGAGTGTTGTAAGTTCATCCTTTACATGATGGATATATTACCCTTACGCCGCAACTATGAGACCCTTGCATAGTGGTGCTTATCCTTACACTACACTGGTTCTTACATTTACATGAGAATATAATTTAGTTCTAACTATATGTGTAACTCAATGGCCTTTACACAATATGTTAAATTGAAAATTTCATTTACGCATTTCATCTTCCTAAACAGAGTATACTTTTAACTATAAATTTTTTTAATTTTAATTTATATACTATAATTCAGATTCTATAAAATATTGTAATTATTATATTCCATTAGTTTATTATTTAATAACAAATTATATTTTTAAATTAATATATATTACATTTACACATTATTAATATACTATATATTCAATATTTATATTTATATTTATTAATTCAGTAAAATTAAATAATTTTTAAGTTAATAATTAACATATTACTCATATGTATTTATAATAATTTTGATTTTAAAAAAAAAACAATTATTAAGTATAAATTTGAAATTATAACATATTAAATGTGACATTATGTTTAAATAAAATCTATCCATGTTATTTCTCAAAAAAATAAAATATAGTTAAAGAAGAATTTTTATAACATGAATATTTTAAATTATATTCTGCTAAAATTTATTTTATTTATATAATAACATTTAATTTTATAAAATATACCTTATAAAAAAATATATACTAGTTTATATTAATTGTGAAACAAGTCATTTAAGAAGATTTTTTCTAAAATAAAATTATTCTAGAATTATTAGGATGGTACACACTTAGTGAAACATTGGGAAATACAACTCTACTTAAATGGGTGTTGAGAGCATTAAAAAAATATGGCATTCAAATAAAGTAGAAATCGAAGAAAGTAATAATTTTAAAGAGTATACTTTAGATAAACTAATAAGTTCATTATTTGTATATAAACTTGACTTGTAAAACATTATTGAAGATGATTCTATGAAGAATAAAGGTATTTCTTTTAAGTCATAAATAAAATATTTAACTAAATTATCTGAATTTGAGTCGCGAGAAAGCGATATGAATATGGATAAAATAAAAATAATGGTTTTCAAATTTATGAAAAACAAACATTTAAAGAAATATTTCATAAGGATGAATTTAAAATAATACAACAAAGGTAATACTAGAAAGTATAATGATTTTTTATATCTAAAATTTTATGATTTTGAGAAGAAAGGACAAATTGGGACAAATTTTTTTATGACCAAGAATTAAAATAAATACAAACCAAAATGATAAAAGAAATGTATTCATTATTTGGAGGATGGGAATTTTTAGATTACTCTAATTCAATCAGTGAATTAAGAAAGGGAATAGGAAATAGGTAACCTTACTTTGATGGTTATACATTGCAAGGTACTCCATTCTCAATTTATGCAATCTGAAAAGCCTAAAATGATTATTTAATGACTAAATGTTATAAGGAACCTGAATCACAATTCACTATGAGACCCAAAAAAATTTATCATAATTATAGTACCGGTGAAGATAAAGAAACTAATTCTCATTCAAGTTTTGATCATGATCTTAAGAATTATAGAGTTAAAAATATTCTTAAAGAAAATGATGAATTAAGAAATGATAATATCAAAATGATTAAAAATATTAATATTTAAAAGTTGAAAACAATAAATTGGTCATATAAAATGATAAAATTAAAAATAATATGAAAATATGAATATCATTGTTTCCTATAATGAGGAATATAAAGAAAATATGCTTCGAAGATGTTGAAACAAAAAGAAGAAAATGATATACTTAAATATTTTTTGGAAGTAAATGATAAAGAACGTGAAATGAGGTTTAATTTAGACTTAAATGAGTTGGATAAAGTTTATAATTGGTGTAATAATATTATATAATAAAATAAAAAAATTGATATATATAACTTATAATTATAATGAAAAAATGTATAGTAATTTAGAATCTATTTAAAAATGATAATATGGATTTGAAAGAGGGTGTTGATAATGTTAAAGAATTATTATCTTTTTTTCATCAAAGAAAAGTTAAATATGAAAACATTATTTCTATAATGAAACCAATCTATAACATGAATGTTTAAAATTATAAAAGTTATCACCAAGTATAAATTAGAAAACCTTTGTTAAAATATCAAAAGGGAGTATTTTGAGTGTAACATTGTTTAAATGTAGAATGTAAAAGCTTTATGCCAATGAATGCACTTTTAGATTTAATTAATTGTTTGGTAAAAATAAAACATTTACCTTTAAGAATTTATTTTTATAAATACCCAGAAATTGATGTTTGAAATATTTTTGGGTGGAAAAATTTTCTAATATCAATTTATCTGAATTTAAGACAGTATGGGTACTAAAAAGAACTTGCTCAGATATTATTAAACCTAAGCTGGTCAACATGACCAGGTAAGTATTTTTCTATTATCCAGCATATATATGATCTATTTTTTTATAAAATGGTGTGATGGAATGCATAATATCTAATATCTTTCATAATGATATTTTAATTTCTAGTATTTAGGTATGTACCTAAAAGTTTTCTTTTTTTTTGGAAGGTAAGAATGCTATAGCCTATTTAGATAAAAAAATTAATGTCATATATTATGATTATGTGGTCATATTTACTATAATGAGTTTTAATATTTTTATATATATCCTTAGAAAATAATAAATTTAAAGGTATTTTTCTCTTTTTTGTAAATAAATTAATATACTCATATGTAAGTTTTAAATCAGTTTTCATATAGTTATAATATGTAGATTTTTGTTTTGATTAAATTGTTTGAAATATTTTTCAATAACAAATATATGTTCTGGGAAATATATCACATTTTGTTTATTATATTTTATAATTTAGTTTCTACACATTAGTGTAGTGAATTTTTATTTTTAAAATTGTTAACCACCTATTGTTTTACATGTTTATTTCTTATAGTGGTTCCTTGAAATAAAATTTTCAACACTCTTGATTCAAGAAATTATTATATAATTTTAAAATTTATTTTATACCTTACAGTTTATATTATTTTATTTATTTATTTTAAATATTTTTTATCTTTAAAATCTAGTTCATATTTTGTAATTATATAAAAACTTGTTTGATTCTGTAAAAGGAGAACATGTTTTTTAATTACATGAAATTCATAGAAATTTTTTATTTTGAATCCCTTATTAAAACTTCATCCAACTTGTTTAAATTTGTTTATAATATAAATATATATTTTTAAAATAACATACACATTGGTATCTCCTATACCATAATGTTTAATATAATGGACTAAATGTATCAATTATATTGACAATATAATTTGATTTCTTTTTGAATTCTGGTTGTAATGGATTAGCTTTGATTAGATATTTTAGATGCTTAATTTATGGGTATTTTTTTAACCCTTGAATAAAATTGATTTATTAGAATATAAATTTCTGAAAGGGGAGTTTAAATTATATAATTGTTTTTGGTTTATTGATAAAAATAAGATAATTCATTTTTGTAGATTTAAATTTTATTTTTTGATAAATTTTAATAGGGGGAGAATTTTTAATGTCTTAATTAAAGGCTTGGTTATTAAATTAAAAAGGGAAGGATATTTTTAGTTTTGGGGATACTGTTAAAATGGAATTTATTTGTTTTCTGTTTTTTTAATTAAAAATTACTCACATTAAATTCCATAATAGTAATTAGTTAAAAATATGGTTTTGTAAATAATATTTTTTTCATGTATTGGGGATTTATACGGAGGCTTTGAAATGTGCTAGAATAATTATAAAATATTTTATAAATTTGATTAAAAAATTTATGATACTAAAAATCCCTTTTTACTTTAATTAATAAGTTTTTTTCATTGAGAATTTAATTTTTTTGTTAAAACATACCCTTATGAAAGACCTACTACATACGTAAGGGTAAGGATGATTTCATAAAGGATTCATTAGAGTAAGATCAAGTTACCCTTACATAAGATCTTCTATATCACTACGTATGGATAAAACAAGTTACCCTTAAGCATACCACCTACCATGCATAAGGGTAAGGTATAATTTTCGAAGTGCACATAAGGTTAAGCTCAATATACCCTTATATGAGCTCTTCTTAATGTTGTATAAGGATAAATTGGTAAATGAAAATAATTAAGGTCATTTTTTCATTATTCTATATAAGGTTAAGTTGACATTTACAATTCTTATACATGGGTAGTTAGATAGTTGAGTAAGCATAGTCTCATAGCTGTTTAAGGGTATCCATGTAGTTTCATAAGTATAACATGTGAGTTATAAAGATAGCTTAAGTGTATTCTGATATTTTTATAAGGGTAACCCATGATTTCTAAAACTCACGTAAGGGAAGTTCCCTATTTGTGTAAAGGTATACTATGAAAACTAAATATCATGTAAGGATCCAACTAAACTGATTATACTTTTGTAAGGGAAAGGTGGAATTTTATAATATTACATAAAGGTAAGTTAAAATTTACTATTAATTTGAGCTCCAACATTGTGTTGCGTAAGGGTAAAACAAATAAACATGACACTCAGTCCTCATCCTCTAGTTTCCATGATACCATGTATGAAGATGTTTCTCTACTACCACAAAGTCATGCACATTATTTTTCTATCCATGAAACACCTTCTAAAGATGACACATAATCAACAAATCTCGATATGATGTTCCTCAATGTGTGTGAATCTCATCATGTTTATCTATTCCTCCTAGTTAGACCTCGATAGTAGCACTGTGACATTGGTCTTCTTCATAGTGGTTAGAGACTACATCGGTAGTGAAAACAAGATTATCATAATAGTTCCCCATAACCACCATTGATATCATGCACACACATTAGTATCATCTCAGATATTTGAGCGATATCACTCCCCTGCTTCTGGTGAATAGTAATAATAGAATCTACTGGGTGCAAGAGTGGTAGAAGAAATATATAATGGTAGAACATATCTTCTCCAATGGTATCATATTCTTCTACTTATTAATTATATATCCTAATAAATTTAATGGTAGTGATAAAACCTAGATTTGATGGTAGAATAACCATCCATGATGGTGTCAGAAGCTTCCATTTATAGTAGAAACCCTTCTGGTGAATTATTGTGGTAGCATGCAAAACTAGTGGTAGTAGTAGTAGAAATACTAGTGGTAGGGGTAGAATGCATTTACTACTGTCAGTTAAACCGTTTGTAATAAAATTCATGACTATCACACAATAAGAATTAATTCAACCAACATTACATATCTAAATGTTGAAACTTATATGAAATATTTTAATTTTAATTTTAATTAATCAATTTTTTTTGTTTGTTAAAAAATATAAATGGTTGAATTGATTATATATTGTGTGCATAAATTATATATATAAACACACATGAAGTATTTCTGTATTGCTGAAATATTTTAGGTATTTGTTTATATTTTAATAATATTCACGATTATTCAATTTATATAAACTATTTTATTAATTTGAAAAATAAATTTATAATTTAATAACTATATTATAATTTGTTTGATAAAAAAAATCATGAAAATATTTTTTGGATCAATATGTTTTATACTCTATTCCTTTATATATTTTTACTGAATGTCGATGAGAATAACTTTTTAATGATTTATTTATTTGAAAAATTCTAAAATTTACTAACGAACATATTTGAATGTGGTTTAATAAGTTCTATTTTTCTTTTTCAGTTTTGTACAATCATTTCAGATATGAAGGTGTTGCGGTCACAGCAGAATTCAGTGGGATGGGGAGTTTAAAAATATTTCATCATTGGGATGATGAGAATTTTTATCTCCAATGATTTGATCCCTGGTATGGTCTGAGGATCTCGTATAAATTAAACAGAGCACAAAACATTAATTGAAAACATACCTTTTTAGATTTGAAGTCAAACTGGACATCTTCTTGTAGTCGGTGATCAGTTATTGAAGGATCCATAGAAATATCCCTCTATATTTTCCACACATATCTTCAAAAATCCACTAGAGTATAGATCATCAAATTTTGGGTTCAAGCATGAAGATTTGACAATTCTTTCAACGTCCTGATGATCACCACATTGACGTGTCTTCGATGTAGGGGTAAGAACTCTATATGATTGCTTGTATTGAGATATTATATCTCTAAGAATTAGGAGGAGATATAGGATAAAAAAAACTTTTAATGAATAGTGCTGATCTAGAGACTCACTCTACTTATTTATAGCGGATGATGAAAAATCCTAGATGGGTTTTGCAGCCCCGGTTTATTTAGCATCCACTAAATAAATAATTATAACAAACTAAACTGAATCAATATTATTTACTAGTTTAATCACATTATTGTAATATATATTAAATATATTATGTGATAAAACCAAATTCATTAACTAGACTCCAAATTCCCATTTAATAATAAAAGAACCTGGAATATTAAAATAATATTCCTTTGATTAATATTTTCTCATATTTACTTAACTTGTAAATACTGTTAATAAATAAATTCAACCCAATTATTCATAAATCTAATAATAATGAATTTATTTATTTATCAGAGATTAATAGATTGGACAACACTTGGACCCTATGGGGGGTCCACCATGTCCATAATAAATATTCAACTAAATATAGAAGATTCTTGAATATGCTATAGTGTGTTCCCTCTAGGCCCTTATCTCAATAGAAGTGAATAAAATCCATATACCAAGAGAGGATTCAAGAAACCCATTAAGGCCCCTAAATATATGGGGATAGTCATAGTAATGAAAACAATCCTATGAATAAACATTGTGTACTATAATCTCTTTTTCTTTAAATATTTTGTAAAGTAGGACACACACTTGTGTCATCTCCCTTTACTTGATTTAATATTTTTTTATTTAATTAGATGTATTTACCTTTCAATTTCCTTGTACAAGGTCTTATGAAGGGAATACCTTCCAAATCAGCAATGTGTGAGATATATGACTTCATCAACCCAAAAAGGAAAAATCCATTCTTAACTAATCATCCAATTTCATACCACAAATGACACAGAAAACACAAGCTACCTCACCATGATTTCATTTTCATGGTTTTTCCCTGCATCAAAGTATGTGATCAAACGAAACACGCTATTAATGATCTCAATTCAAGAGACCAATACATATATCCATAGATAAGAACAACCAATGACACCCAAACATGTGGTTTTCCTATTGGTGGGTCTTTCCTAGTGATCTTACTACTAGAGATTACCAAGTATGACCTTCATGAGAAGAAGTCACAAATATTATGTTCCCCCAACAACTTATAGTCAAACATCTACTACATCCATATATTAATATGAATCTATACCATAGAAACTTTTTTTAAGATTAATGTCATGATATCTCAAGGTTCCCATTATATCTTTGGATCTGTTATAACCTTTTAATATGATATTTAATCTATGGATATTACCATTAAATAGTGTACATAGTAATATCTACACTATAATGGTAAGTATATATCATATATAACTAACTTTATACAAAATATGGTAATCAAAAGTATTTTTCATGTTGGGTCTAGGTCACCTTCTATTACAACACTCCCACTTATACTACATCCAACTTACTAACCAGTTTTGTTAGCTCTCACATGATAAAGATCATGTTTCTGCTGAGTAATGGATTTAGTTTCTGGGTCTTCCACATTTCCACCATATGGCTATACTTCAATTTTTTACCTTGTCTCATTGATTAAAACATCTCAAGATATTGAAACCCTGAGTATATTCCTTTTTTCCACTATCAAAAATTGACATATTTGCTAGTACCATTAACAAAATTATCATCATGGTAAAACATTACTTGGTAGGTGTGAGACCAATAACTAGAACAAATAATTTCATTTTATAACTGCTTCTTAGCTTCCTTATAATTTTCAACATATTTGGTTTCTATAGGTATGGATACCACTAGATTTTATGAGGTTGTCTCACTCAACACATTATCCTAACTAAGACACTAGATCAAATTAATCCAAAGTAAGACTATTCTGCATCCAACAAAAACAAGTATCATTTCCTCTCCACTTACTGGGTACATATCTTTTATACTTTCCAAGTATAGTAATATAGTTATAACTACATAACTTTCAATTCTCAATGATATAACTGATATTATCCTTCTATAAATTATAGTTTGGCAATATCATTTCTCATACATATTATGGAATACATGATTGATCCATCACAAAAGCGAATGGAACACAAATCACCACTTAATCTTCTCATATTCCATTTCGTGTATACTTTGAGAGATTTATTCCATGTGACAATGGAAATAATTCTTATCTTTAATTGTTTGAACTTGTATTTTTCAATATCATGTCAATATATGTTCAATTGTCTAGGTATAAGAAAGTGTTAAATATACCTTAGTAGATCATATTCCCTAGATCATAGGTCGCTACTTTAATTCAATCACGGGAGACTTATTTTCATTGTGGTCTTAACTAACTATAATACCAATATTTGTTTTCCATATGTTTTCAAAAATATTTATCTTGTAAAACTATGATTCTCCTACAATCCTCTGGTAGACACATGGAAAACATTATTTCAAAATTAATCTTCTATGATTATATAGTTTACTTCAATCCTAAAATAGATTATAGTAACTTACAACCTATATTAGAATTTTATAATGTGACTTTCTCTTTATTGTTGTGCCATATATACACCTTCCATGACTGGTGGTCACAGTATCCAATGCCCAATAAAATGATCATAGAATATAGCTATAAAAAGTAAAATTCTTAAGGATTTAGGCATACCGAATTGGTATAACCAATCAAACCTTATTGATGCCACAATTATACCACCCATTTATCATCTCACATTAATATCCACCACAATATTCGATATGATAAGGCTCGTTTCACTTTGATACATGGAATATATTATTGAATTTTAGTTGACATTATCAATTTTAGATTGTTTCCATATACTGCTAACTTGAAGGAATTATTATTCTCACTGAATAATTTATCACCATCCATGATGAATATAAAATCATTAATATGGTTTTAACCATCCTACTCTAGAACATACATGTTCCATATCTTTTGTGGAACTAGTTCCTATGACAATTATTCTTTCATCTTTATCATTAAGTAAATCCAAATCAATATCTCTCCCATTATCTCAAGTACATATGTTCATCCATATATTGAAATGATATCTATCACTTTACTACCACTTTTCTATTCTGGGGATTTATGTAATATCCAAAAAAACCATTAGGATATTTACTTAGATGCACAATGTTTTTCACTTATGAAAGTTTGTTTATATCCTAACAAAATCTTTTCATCTAAACACTTGTCTTAAGGCTTATCAATATTTATCATACTACAACTCATATCATATCCATTTTTCATTAATTGGTATATGGTTATTGGACATCACTATTATTTGGAAGGCATGTGATTAAATATAATGGAAGTTTATGCATGTTGCAACATTGATTCTCTGTACATCACAACTCTAATGTATAAATGTGTGTTTATAATTTACATCACACTAAATTTTGTTGATCAACATTACCATATAAGACTTCATCATATATCCTCCTCATTAACTTCAATAGAGTTATGTAGATAAGGTAATTTTAATTTAGTAATTACTTCATGCTATATTATCATGATCGATGAATGCTTGGTCATGATATTCTTCATCATGTCAGCCCAAAGTAACTCATATCTTATGACCAATCATATACATCACTGTTACATTCCTCAATTACATAAAGGAATCTTATTAAGTATATTTACCATTAACTTTCACTTGGAGTATTTCAATCTATCTTGTTAAACTAATTATGAAAGATCTGTGACATACCTTTATTTATGAAGGTTTCTTTGTATAAACTAAATACGTGAATAATACCAAAGGTGTTTATCTTTACTTCACCTAAATACCAAATGGGGTATATCCTTGACATTCACCCTTAGTTTTAATTGAAAAATAATTATCTTTCCACAACTGAGTAAAATTATTGGATTTTATATTCATCGTGTATTTCCTATGATTCAAGTAACAATGAAATTTTTGTTCAGTATGACACACCACAAACAATACTAATTCTTGGACATGGAATAATTTCTCTTTATGTACAAAGGACATGTGAGATAAATTTTTTGGTTTTACTGAACATCTTTTTTAACTATAATTATTCACTTGGAAATTAGAAGTTATGTGTTTCTCACTACTGACTTAGGAATCACCCTTTATCATCTACTTGGAGAAGACACCTTGATTCTAGTAAAGTTTCTATTATATACTTACTTACCGTATTTCAATACACATATGAGAAAGGAATATTTTATTTAATACCCAAGAAGTATATTCGATACAATACTTATATATAATGAATATACACTGAAGAAGTAGGGATTTATTTATTTTTAATTCAGTTTATTTCATTTAAACTTCTAAAAATTAATTTCATGTTATGAGAAGAAAATAAACTCCTATTTAATGACTAAACTCAATGTTTGAAGGATGTTGTGAAGGTTCCTATGGCGTCAGTATTTCCATTATCCTTATCAATTTTTCTTTCAACTTAATCACCATAATAACTAAATATTAAACATTATTTAACATTTTAATTTCATGGATAATCTTAAGTAAAATTCAATGAAGCGTTTACTCCACCCTATTCATTTTTTAACCCTAAAAGTAACTAGAGTAATCAGGTGTAAGAGTGGTAAGCCATTAAAGATCATGATATATCTTTAAAAATTTTACAAATCCAATATAATTATCACCCATTCAAATATCGCTTCACTTTAACCCCTCTATTGAGATATATAATAAAGGAAGTGTAGAGGATGCCAGAAGCGACTGGTGGTGGTGCGGCTCAGGGGTCCAAGGTGTTATCCTTCAAAGAGGTGGTTTGTGGGGGCGCTCGGGAGGATGTCCCTAGTCTGGGAACTATTCCACTGATCCAGCTTGATTGTCGGCAGCCAGAGTGTGTGGAGGGGGCACCAGTGGTGGTGGTCTCTGGACTAGAGCTGGATAATGCGGTGGAGTTCCATAGACTAACCCTGGTGGCTATATTTGGACCCTTTAAACCTCCGTTTGATGTTTTCAAGATGTTTGCGGAGTCCTGGGGTCTTCATCAACCGGCGGTGGTCTCGGAGCTTTCGAAGTTTGCGTTCAGCATTCATCTGGCTTCAAGGGATGACTTTGTGCGTGCTTGGTCGAGGGATGGGAGGTGTTGTGGTTCTCACCACTTCACTCTATCAAGGTGGGCCTAGGAGTGTCATTATTGAAAAGAATCATGCATGGGGGCTATTTGGATTAAACTTCCGGGGCTCCCTCTGCCTCTTCACAACCCGTCGATTCTCACGGCGGTGCGGGACTCAATGGGGAGTTTTCTTTGTGTGGATAAGCTGACTGAGAGGATGTTGGATGCGATTAACCCTCATATTTGTGTAGAGATGAATCTATCTTCCAAGTTTCCCTCTCGCATCCTGATTCAATCCCCATAGGGGTTTTCGTGGTGGTAAGGGATTGTGTATATCGCTCCTCCGTGGTTCTGTTCGGCTTGTGGGTTCCAGGGCCATGCGGTAGACTTTTGTAGAAGGAAGAGGAAGACCTTGTGACCCTGGTATGCTCCAGTTCATCTAAGGCCTCTCAAGTTGGGACCCTCTTCCGGCTTGGGGGGTGACTCAAGTGCGATGTTGGGTTTGCTTTCCCATAGGGTTTTGCCGGCACCTTCTATGGTAGCTTTTCCATCGTCGTCTTCAAAGCGGGATCGGGTCCTTGACCCGAGTGTGGTGGGTTGCCCGAGTGTTGTTGGATCTGGGTCGGTAAAGGAGGATTGTTTTTCTGAAAAAGGTAAAGAGGTCTACTCCATGTCAGCGGATGTCGCGTCCCCTGGTTTGTTACTGTTGGAGCATGGAGAGTGCGCCCCAAGATTTTCGAATCTGGATCCTTCATGGGTCGCCTCTTCGTCGTCTTCTTCTTTGGTTGAAAAGGGTTTTCACAAGGTGAGTTTGGTGGTTAACTCGGTTCTCCCTAAAAGGCTTTCTTCTCCCTGGTCAGAGGTGTGTCTCTCTACGATGATTCCGAATATTGTGATGAAGATTTCTATCCTAGCGTCGTTTAACTATTCTGACGGGTTTCATCTGGCTTGTTTGAGGGACAGTTTCCCTGAGGGGTGGCGAAAGAGATATAATCGACCCGCAGGTCGCCGCATTGGTTGATATTGTTGTCTGGGTTCCAGGATGAAGGACCTCCATCTGCACCTTCCGAGCGAATGGGGAGTCAACTCTCACTGTTAGAGGATAATTATAGCCCGTTAAAGAAAATAATTCTCCTCCCTAAAAAGGGTTACTCGTCGGAAGGTTTCTCAAGACCGGTGACTCGATCGATGGCGAAGGGGGACTGCTGCAAGGAGTTATTTATACTGCGTCCAGGTAATCCTGCCCAAAAGGCAAAAGAGATTTCTCTGTAATTTCGTCTGTTATTATATGGAATGCACGGGGTCTGGGGGCGTGTGAAGTGTGCTTGTCTAGCTTCTGAATCAAGGAAGACAGGCTCTATGATGGCGGTGGTGCTGGAACCTAAACAGGATTCCTGTAGGATTAACTCTTTTTCTAAGAATTACGGGTTTGCATGTCACTTACATGGGCATCCGGTTAACAAGAACATATGGATCTTTTGGAGGAAAACTATTCAGGTGGAGGTTGTTCAGGATTTGGAGTAGTGCAACTCAGTTAAAGTTCGGTTCAGAGGGTTGGAAGGTTTTTTTTCTTTTATTTATGCTAGCAGCGACTCTGTGGAAAGAAGGGTCTTATGGGATTACCTTAGCTCGGTGGAGGTAGCTGGTTTATCCTAGTTTGTCGGTGGAGATTTCAATACCATCACTGATATCTCGGAGAAGAATGGAGGCTCTCTTTTGTCTAATAGTGGTATGCTGGATTTTAACAACTGCATTACTAGCAAGGGACTCCTGGATCTTGGCTTCCAGGGAACCAAGTATACATGGTGTAATAACCATCAAGGTGGAAATATAATTTGGTGCAGATTGGATAGATGTCTCTCGAATTTACAGGATTTGATCTCTTTCCCTAGGAGATCGGTAGTTCATCTTCCCCGTGCGCTTTCAGATTACTCCCCCCTGCTTGTTGAGATGAAAACTGGAAATGCGGACAATCAGAGTTTCTGGTACTCGGTGAATTGGCACAACAGAGAGGGTTTCTTGCAGAGGATGAAGGAGTCCTAGGAGCAGGAGATGAACGATAGAGCTTGGGTGAGCCTGTGTAGACGTATCAAACTACTCAAGAATGATATTATCGGCTGGCTTTAGAGTACAACTTCTACTGATGATTCAATGGAGGCTTTACAGGTGGAAATTGATCATTTTGAAGAGGTGCTTCAGCATAACTGGGACGATTTTGTCTTCATCCGGCTATGTGATAGTCGGGCTGTGCTTGCTCAAAAATTACTGGAGGTGGAGAAGGACCTCATACAGAGATCCAGGGTCAGGTGGATTAAAGAAGGAGATCGGAACAGTGGGTTATTCCATGCTTGCTTGAAGGAGCGGCAAAGTTTGAAGGTTAATTTAAGGTTAGAGGATGGATCTTTCTCCTCAGATGTCGATTTTGCTGGATGAATGGCCCTGGAGCACTTTGAACGGATACTAGTGGGTCCCCGGACAAGGGCTTGGGGAGAGGATTCTGATGTGTTGGATCAGGATGGTTTTTTGGAGAGGATCCCCAAGGGAATTGAGGGGGAGGACAATGAGTCTCTGGCTGTTGTTCCTTCTGTTGAGGAGGTTTGGGAGGTGGTTAATAGTCTACCTCCAAAGAGTGATCCTGGCCCAGACGGCTTCCTGTGTACCTTATATATTTCTGCTTGGAGTTTTGTGGGTCCAGTGGTTTCCGAGGCAGTGCAAGACTTCATCCGGGGAGGCCCTCTCAATAGGGGGACGTGTGCTTCTCGAGTGGTTCTTATCCCAAAAGTGAAAAACCTAATGGAAGTTGGCCAGTATCGCCCAATCTTCCTATGTAATGCTTCATACAAGATCCTTGCAAGTCTCAGGGAGAGGAGGCTGAATAAGATAATCCCAAAGATGATCTCTCAGGATCAGCATGGTTTTGTGCAAGGCAGAGGCATTCAAGGGGCGATGGGAGTGGCTCAGGAGTTATTGGAGGATGCGAACAAGAAAGTGGTTGGTTCAAATGTTATTATTCAGGTGGATATTAAAAAAGAATATGAAACACTGGAATGGAATTTCTTTCTTAGGGTGATGAGAAAATTGGGGTTTACGGAGTGGGTTTGTGATCTTTGTTTCCGATGTTTTTCATCTCCTTGGATCACAATTTCCCTAATGGGAAAAGGGTTTGGTTTCTTCAAGAATATAAGGGGGTGAGGCAAGGGGATCAGCTATCACCCACCTTATTTATCATTTCCCAAGAGGCCTTGTCTGTGAATCTTTGTAGGAACATTTCGGATAAGAAGATTCTACCATATATTTCAAAGGCTTCAGATGGATTCTCATCTCACATCATGTTTGATGATTACATTTTGGTTTTTCTCAATGGCAGGAGGTCGTCCCTAGTTTCTTTCATGCGACTCATGGAGGTTTATGACAGACTAAGTGGCCAAAGGATCAATTAAAGGAAGATAAATGTCTTTATCTCTAATAAATGTTCCAGAAGGAGGGGGAGGAACATCCAAGAAATCCTTGGAATCCATTAGAGCCTATTTCCCATGACTTATCTCGGAGCTCCTATATCTCCTGGTCGGGTGAAAATAATCTTCTTCGAGGACCTTCTTAGCATAATGATTGGAAGGATTTACAATTGGAAGAATAGGTTTCTATCTTTTGGGGGTCGGGTCGTGCTGCTAAACAGTATCATCTCCTCGATTCCAATGCATATTCTGTCTATTATCTCTCCTCCAAAGAGGGTTATCTCTTCTATAGAGGTAATTATGAATAAGTTTCTTTGGGATGCTAATTATGCAAGAAGGGCACATTGGGACTCGTGGAATCGAATGGCTAAGCTGGTTGAGGAGGGAGGAGTGGGCCTTCGTGATTTATATACGACCATGCAATCCATGCAGGCTCAGCTGGCCTGGGATTTCCTTACCAGGGACTCGATGTGGGCAAAGACTTTAAGAATAAAATATGGTGAGAAATGGGAAGACTGGAACAAAGCTAAACTGTCCAGGCTGGGACGGACAGTGGTCACTCATCTATAGGTGCTGCAGGATTCCTCTAGATGGGTGTTGGGATGCGGGGACATTAATTTATGGAGGGAAAACTGGCTTGGTGTTAAATTATTCTTTCCGAGGTGTCCTGGTTTGGCACTGTCCGTGAGAGAGGCTTCACAGCACCCCAGGCTATTGGAGGCTATTCTCAACGTCGAACAGAAGGAAATCTACTCTGGCATTGTTTTCTCTGAGGAGGATGATCTCCTATGCTTCACGGCTTCTAGTTCAGGGCTATTCAAAGGTCGGGATTACCATGATCTCATTCGCCAGCGCGGGAGCCGGGATGAGTGGAACGTTCGCCTGTGGTGTAAGGAGATGCCTACGAAGATGAGTTTCCTGGTCTAGAGAGAACGAAACCAGGCACTCCCAATAGAGGACAACATTCAGAGGAAAGGGATCCGGCTAGCGTCGAGATGTTACTGTTGTACCTCTCCTCAGGTGGAATCACAGATGCACCTATTTTTCAAGACCAAATGGGCAGTCTTCCTCTGGAAGTCAGTTGAAAAATGGGGTATGTTTTCCTCGGCTTGCGGTTCCATGCAGGAGTTTGTTGAGTCCTAGTTTGCAGGTGAGGAACAGTAGGGTATAGGGAGCAAGGTCTGATGTATTGTTCTCACGTCTATTTTATGGACGCTGTGGGAGGATCAGAATAAAGCTAGGCTGGAAGGAAGATTTTTGGTTCCTCTTCTCTGGACGAGAATGCAAGGGCTACTGCATGAGCTAGGGTCTTTGGTAAAGGGTGGGTTAAACTCTGATCTTATCTGCAGCCTTCTCAACAGGCCGGTTTCCTATCGTACTACCCAGGTAAGTTGGGTGTGTTGGCATCCTCCAAGTTCCAGGCTGAAGCTCAATGTTGATGGTTCCTTTTTAAATGGGAAAATGTGTGGGGGTCTCGTGTGGGATAATAATGGATCAGTTTTGGTGGACTTTAGCAGCTTTTATGGCCCGGGGAATTTACAGGGTGCAGAAGTGCGAGCTCTGCACTCTGGACTGATGCTTTGTAAGAGGGTCGGATTGATGGCTTCGGAGGTGGAGTCGGATTCTGAGATCCTGGTGCGGGCTTTACGAGGGGAAGGTGTGATTCCTTGGGACTTGACTTACTTGGTTCGCGGTTGTGCCACTGAAATTTCTGGTAGAGGTGTGGTGCGTCATATACATAGAGAGGCCAATTTTGTCATTGATGCTCTTTCACGAGGTAGTTGTCCTAGAGATCCGTTGATGATTTTTGATACCCGGGGATCCCTTCCTCAGGAATGTGCTGGTATTGTTCTAGGAGATGCTCTTGGACTCCACCATTATAGACCGCTATGATCCTGTGTATTATGTAAGGGTTTAAATGAATAAAATAAATAAATTTCAGTCAAATATCGCTCCACTTTCTCCTTTTAAAATTCTCATAGATGAGACTACATGCAATACCATGCATGTCCTGATGTAGTGGCCACAACTAACACCGGATGATGATGATAACATAATGAAATACCCATCATATACATCATACATGTGTCTCTTGTACGAAATTTTACATCCTCAATTCATGAGATAGTTATTAGTAGGTATAGGGACACCTGCACCATCAATTTCTGATATCACAGTATTAATAGCAAGTGCCTGTACTACACTTAGAAATTCTTACTAGTTTGGAAATTAACCTTATCCAATTTATTACAATATTTATTGTGGTATTACATTCTATTTTATATAAAAATAAAACTAGAAGATTAGTACTTTTATCTTAATTACCAAATTAGACATTATTGATTAATTGTATCGTTAAATGTCTCCCACTATTTTATTGAATTCTAGGAACCCTCTGTACTAGAATCATAATACTTTGTCGCTTGAGTATTCTAGTGGAAAGGATATCTGAACATCTACTCATAGTCTATAATCTTTGTCTACTCCACTACTCAGAGGGTCCAAGGTAGGCATTTGGTTTACCAATTTTATTAACTGACGGTTCCTTGATCTATTGAGTGAAGTACCGAATTTTAAAATCATAACTTAATTTACTCAATGCTTGCCTCTAAAATGATAGCAAGTTAGCTTTGGATAATCCTTAGTACCACTTTTGTTAATTCAACCCATCACTCTCACAAGAATGCCCTGGTAGTAAGAGGCGCTCTCAGCTTTGGCATGACGAGCACCCCAAACACCCATTTTTGTCCAAATTTAAAGGATGGAAGGCATTTCACAACTTAATATTTCTTTGTGGGTTTTGGTGTTTTTTCTCTTGATGAATGTAATCCATTTCTATTAATCTTTTTCATATATGTTGTCATGCTCACAGATGAACCATAATAAAAAAATGCATCTATTCTTTATGGATTTTGTAATTTATTATTTTATATATTTTCACACTATTATAAAATGGATAAAATAATGAATAAATGCATAATGGTAAACAACTACATGAATGGTCTTGAGCATCTAATATTATATTATCCATTTAAATTCAATAGACCAACCACGACCAAGGGCATCATACCTGAGTCATTTCTTGAGTCGTGATGCAACTTTCCCCTATCCAGTATGTCTTCTACTCATCTGGATTTCAACTCATCTTGGTGGGGTCCACATCATCCATCCTCTTCGTCAAGTGGTACCACCTCATCTTGGTGAGATCCATGCCAAAACACTATCTTCGTCCAATATACATAAAAACTCACGCGTATGGGAGGGGGACTTGGGGTGTACTATACATCAGATAAAATGGGCGGACAGGTCCTTATACAAATAGATTAAAAGTAAAAAAAACACACAGACCAAAGTTTAAATAATTAAAAAAATTAGACGCAGTTAATATAATTAATTAAATAAATCATACATTCAAAGGTCAGGTCATTGGTCAAGACCAGTCGGTATAAAATTAAGTGAGATAAAAAAATAAATTGCATTAATTTATGTAAGAGGGATATTTAATTAAATAAATTTAAATAATTCAATTCAAATATTTTAATTATATTTGTTCAACTATTAATTTTCTTAATTATAAAATTTAAATTAACTAATTACATTAATTTAAGACCAAAAATTACATTAATTTTATCTGAGGTACTGAAATTATTATTTTTAAATACAAAATTAATATTTTAGTTAATATAATTTAATTATAAAATTATATAAATATAATATATTAACTTTCAATAAAAAAGTCCCCAAAACATCATGTTGGCTCGTTGTGGGGATCACCAAACTTTCACATACCCACAACAGGTCGTGCAAAGCCATGTAAGGAACATCTAGGTAAGGCTAGTTATTTCAAACCCATTATAGGTTGGGAAGACCCATTGGGGACATTTTCAAGGCACATGGGACCTTGCAAAAATCTTACAATGAGTACCTCACTATAAGGACCCAGTCGTAAAACATTATTTAATATTGAATTAAATTGAATAATTCACATTGAGGATCTTTTCAAGTTTAGAGTTTTAGAGAATTAGGACATAACTATTACATCTCAAAGATTAAAAAGTAGGCACATCTACTCAGTTTCCATTTTTCTTCACAAAATAAAAACTCTTGAACAAAAGAGTTATGTCTAGTTCCTTGTTTTAGACAGCATGACATTTCCTTGATCCCATCCTTGACCCTATTCCACTTTATGTCCTATGAAAAACATTTCAAAAACATGGGATGAGCTTAAAAAGATCAGTAAGGGTTATAACAATACAGAAAGAAAACATCAGTCCATGTATACATAAGAATCAATGAAATCATTGTTTACTCATAAAACATAATCACTATAACATACCTCATGAAAACATAGATTTATGAACAACTCATAGAAATCATAAGACATAAAGGTAACTTGAGGCATTAATAACATTATTACGTAGGGATTAACCCTCGTGGTTACATTTGGAATACCCATCATAGTATATTCCTTAAATCTCTTCGGAGAAACCTTAGCATTTAACCCCTTCGCGTTACCCAATGTATTGGAGAGCTATATTGGGATCAGCCGCCCTTAGTTTATCACGGAACCACCTATCTTCATAAACAATGCCCAAGAACCATAACATAATCATAGCACTTAACTTAAGAATAAAGGAAAGATAACATTACCACATTGTAATAACAATATAACATTTTATGATATTGAAATAATGAATCCATTCTAAAAATCATTTCCAAAACCATTTAAAACATTTAATAAAGAGATTTTTGAATCAAAGTGTCCCATACCACTTTGAATCATTTAACATTTTAAACCATTAATATACATATAAATAAATCCTTATAACCATTTTAAAAACATGGATATTAATTAGAAATATTTATAATAATAAATAATTAAAACATTTAAAATGATATTTTAGTTAAAAGGTTTTTAAAAAAATGAGAGACACTTGAATACAAATAATTGAGGAATAACATTTAATCAGAGCTTTATAATATCATGAGAATAAAGGGATTCAAGATATAATATGTCAAAGGACAGTATATACACCATATAAGAGGGAATTGGTGCATATCAAAAATTAATTCTCAATGGAAATGTAAATTGAGATGAAATCCCTTATAAAGATGGTATCCTTAAATTAAGGATAAATGAATCTCATAATTATGTGTGAAAAATATAAATACACTCAATATAAGTGGATATTAATTGTAAAACAATCAGAGTTCATTCACATATATTCATGGGATGACATATTCAATAACTACAATTTGTACCCAAAGAAATCAAAATTGGGTTAAGAAGTTCCCTTGTAAAAATTCGACAGCCTAACGGCGTCACATTAAAATTCAGAAAATGAGTTGATGAGAGAGAAAATGGTATCTCATCACTTGGACATAAAAGTTACATCAATAAGGATATAGAATAACATATCCCAACATAAAAAGATGTAAACTAAAAGACATAACAAAATAAGTCTATTTAAAAGAGGACTGTGAAGGGTTCCCTTACCGATTTAGGAAAATTTCGAAACGTACACCCCATGAAAGAAGGGTCATACAATGAAGATGTAAATACCCATAATTGAGATTATATTATACAAATACTAAAATAATGGGCAGTAAATACACCACACAAAAGGAAATAGTGGCAAATGTAGTGTGAATCTCACAGGAATAAAAAGTGAGATAAAAACTCTTTACCTTGTGGTAATCAATCGAGTCGTATGAAAAAAAGATGATAAGAACCAAATGAATAACAGAATACCATGAATAACATGATAATACATATATATCAAAAAGGAAGTACACAATACACCACATGCAATAAATTAGTGGTGAACAATAGAAATCTCACGGAATTAAAAGTGAGATATGAAATCCCCTTATGAAAATTTGGAAGCCTAACGGCGCCACTTAAAACTTCCAAAAATGGATTGAAGATATAAATTAGGGTATCTCATAATATGAAAATAAAAATTACAGTAATAGTAATATAGAAGAACATCCCCCAACATAAGGAAGAGGAGCTTAAAAGAAGTGACATAAAAGAGAGTACTTAAAAAGAAAGAGAGATGTTGGATCTCTTACCTCAAGTCTGACTTGTCTTGTTCGTTTCTTTATATTCCTGAATAATAAACTTTTTTCAATTTATAATTTCTTAAGGACCTCATTTAAAGTTTATTATTCAATTCATATCACATATTATAATGTTATAATAATTAGTTAATTATGTGAGTTCATATCAGATGTTTTTGTCGATGTTTGGTACATGAGTCAAAAAAGAACTTGTTTGAAAAGAATTGTCCATGTGGTAATAATTAAATCATATCCATAATAGTATTAATTATATAAATATCATTTAAATCCATTACATATTCATTTATACTATTCCATAACATTTGGAGATAAAAATAAATGAAATGCACCGTTCATGGAGACGGTAGGCCGTATGTACGCATGAACGCTACTTTCATTTCTTTGTCATATTAATGGAATTAAAAATAATGGAGAGATATATATATTATAATTCAAGTATAATATATATGTTATATAGGTCACATAATTTCATTAATTTAATTCTTTATACATTCCATGTATTGCATGAATGAGTCACATCACTTGAGGCGGCGGTAGTCCACATTTGCTCATATGAAATTATCGCATTTGCACAACATGAAAAGAATAAAGGTATGTTTTAAATATAAAATACAGAAGAATATAGAAAACATAAATACCATATATATCATATATAAAATATAGTGACATCATAATGGTCACCTTTAAAGGTGTTAAAAGAATATTGAACAATCATCGTTTCGTGGGGTAGTAATTCACCATCCACAGAAACAGTATGTTCTTTAACCATTAGACGAAGGTGTGTGTAATTTTATCTAGAATACCTATTATAAAAACATCCTAGTATATTTAATATACTGTTTTTGTTACAAAATAAAGGAATAAAAAGAGTTTAGGGGGTTAGAGAAGCAAAATAAAACAAAAGAAGATAAGAGAAGACATTACCTTTAAATCGGGTAACTCTCTTTGGTTTGAACCAAAAGGGCTTCTTGAAGAGCTTCTTTCCTAAGGTGAGGATTAAATGATTAATAGAGGGATGTGTAGAGATGAAATTTTCAGGTTTTGGCCGAGAAAAAGGCTTGAGAGGTGTGGGTAAGGAGGTAGAGGTGGGGGCCTTTTATAAGAGGGAGGAGGGGCACTCTTGGAAAGTCAAGAAATGTTACATTATATTAAAATGAGTTTCGGATTTTAAAGGTTCCAAATTGATATATTTCTAGGATAAGGTGATAAGGGTTCTAAATATACTCATCCAATAGGTTTTTTACAAGGTTAATTCTTAAATTTTACATTATCTTTTTTGTTTATTTAAATCGTTCATTAATGAGGTAATCGTTGCATCATCATGGTGTCATAAATAAATTTATTTATTTATTGTCTAAAATTTTCTAAAAAAAATATCATGATGTAGGAAATCTTTTTATATTTCTAATGAATATTTATAGTCAAAAATATTACTTGTATAACCCCATGTAAAAATTGTTTTTGTAAAACAATACATGTTTGTGACATTTTTATTTTAACTTTAAATAAAAAGTTATTAATGTCATTTTCCTAACAAAGTGGCTCCATGGGGTCCCCAAGTTGACAAATGGATTGTCTTGTTCGTACATGACTCATCCAATAAGGGTAGTACATGTGTCAAGGTCATTTCATATTATTATAACATTATCTTTACCTTAAATTACACTAATTACCTTTAATCACGATTAATAAAACTTAAAATTTACTATTCACCAAAAAATTATTTTAATCCCATTAAACCACGTTTTACATCCTAATGATAACCAGGTATGTTGGATTTTTGAAATTCAAATCACAGAAGTGGTAAAGTTTCATTTAAATGAAAAATCAGTTTTTTAACTACCACTTAGTGGTTTCACTATTCATCAAAAAATTGAAGTTTTTCAGAAAAATACCAAAAATTCACCCTAAGATATATTTCATATTCTGAATTCAAAAATGATATCTATTTTACAAAATTCAAAACATATAAGTTTCATTAATTAATTTAATAATTAATTCCCGCTGTCAAAACAAATAGCAGGTTTTTTTGAAGCAATATCTATGAAAAGTTTGGCACTTGTTTATGTCCATTTTGAAAGCGAAATTAATTATAATGACCACCATTGAATTAAATGGTAAAAATATATTATAATTAAACTTTAAAACAATTAGAAAGATAATCTAACCATATAATTAATTTAGATGAAAAAAGCAGTTTTGAAGTAAAATGCAGTATTTTTCACTATTCATTAAAAAAATGAACATTGTCAAAAAAATACCAAAAATGTATCCAAAGTAAATTTCAATGTCACAATTATAAATAATAAGTTTATTTTGACAAATAGAGCTTATAAAATTGTCAAAAGTTAGATTTAAAAAAGGTTCTCCATCAAAAGGTCGTAAAACAATCTTTTAAAAATATTAGAGTGTTTATTTTTAAAATTGGATTCATTTGCATTTTAAGCCACTAACATTTATTGGATAAATGTAAAAATATTTAACAAACATATGTAATCATTTTTTTTATTTATTTCTGTTCATTCCCGCTATTACAACGACTAGGCGGTAACTATTATAATATTATTATATTATTAGTGTGTAATGTAAGATTTCAAAGAAACTCGTTGTTGCATATTGGGTATGCCATCGAACATAGCATCCCCTTTAAATTAATATTAATATTTTATTCACAAATATTAATAAATATTAAAAAGTAATATTATTTATTTACCTGGGATGTTACATCCTTCCCCCCTTTTGGGAATTGTGTCCTCGTAATTTCAAAATTGGGCTTGGAAACATCATTGAAAGTCCCACATCGGAACAAGAGTAAATTTAAATATAACTTTAAAAGAAATAAAGAGAACTACAAAGGTCACCCGAGTTAACCCATACTAGGATTCCAAGTAGGAAAACATGGATATGGAAGAAAAAAACTAAGGTTCATGTTCTGAAGGAGAGTGATAGAAAACATGTCTAGGAGAAAGTTAACCATAGGAAAATCACAAACATATGATGGGTTAAACGGCATTTGATTCCCCAATAGGAAAAATTAAAAAACAACATTTTTGTTTTAAGTTACTTTTCATTGAGGAATTTATTTATGAGCTTAACTAAAACATAAGGAAACATACTTACTTTTCATGTTGACTTTCAACTTTTGCTAGATTTCTTACACAAACTCATATTTTCTTGAAAAGACGAGTATTTAAGATAACTTGTTCACATTAAGAGCACTATAATCAACTTCTAGAGAATCACCTAATCCACAAAAGAAATCTATATACTTCCCATGTCTTTAGACCAAAACCAAAACCAAAAAAAAGGTTATTACAAGATCATATAATCACCAAAAGGATAATTCTTTATAAAAAGAAATACTACTCTTAATCTCCAAAATTTGTCAAAAATTATACAAAGTTCAACAAAGACCATTCAATAAACAATTGTCCATAAAATTCTTCAAAGATAAACCAAACTATGATTGAAACCCAAATCTCCGAAGGATTTAATCACATAGTCTTCCAAGATAAATCTTAACATTTATCCCCAAATAACATCAGTTACTCTTAAAGTCTCATATTGAAAAGTACTTAACCTAATCAAATATCCTCCATGATAGGTTAATAATTAACATAGATAACCCAAAATCAACTTATTCTTGATTCATAAAATCATCTAACTAAAAATAATAAGTCATAATAACCAGGGACTTCACGTAGTCCAGTGGTAGGCGATAAATACCAGTCACACTTTGGTTGTGCATTCGATTCTCACAGCTTCGTCCGATGCGATGGGTTGTCACACGGTCTACATGTTGTCCTTTTTTTAGAACTACATAATTCTTATAAAATTCCCCAAAAAGAGATAAATTCTTCAAAAAAATCATAACATAATTTAACCTCAAGTTTATCTCATGCCTTTCATATTCCATCATATCATGTAGTAACCCATAATTACCTCAAAAGTAAGGATCATATAAACCGTAAAGGTTACCTTTATAATTATTACCTGAACTTCCACATCGAGTTTGTTCTCTCGTACATGATGCATTAGAGAACTCACCAAGGTTCAAGTGGTTGATCATGACTCCTGATATTTGGTTTAAAATAACCACGAGATTTCTCATTGAATCCCCCATTTCATCCAGTCTCTTAATCAGAGAACCACCACAGTTTCCTTCAAACCCATTGTCACTTTGGTGCCTGCTAGATCTATCCATTTACTAAAACCATAATGGTCAGTGTGAGTATATCAACAAAATCATCATATAATACTATGATATAATTATTCATGTTATCTTAAACTCATTCACTTTATCTAAAACTATGACTCTTTCTGAAATCCTAACCATTATAGTAATGTCACTTATGCTTAAAGAATACCCTAACCTCTAAAGTTATCTAAACTGACCTCTGATACCAACTATAAGGACCCGGACTTAAAACATTACTTAATCTTGAATTAAATTGAATAATTCACATTGAGGATCTTTTCAGGTTTAGAGTTTTAGAGAATTAGGACATAACTATTACATCTCAAAGATTACAAAGTAGACACATCTACTCAGTTTCCATTTTTCTTCACAAAATAAAAACTCTTAAACAAAAGAGTCATGTCTAGTTCCTTGTTTTAGACAGCATGACATTTCCTTGATCCCATCCTTGACCCTATTCCACTTTATGTACTGTGAAAAACATTTCAAAAACTTGGGATGAGCATAAAAAGCTTAGTAAGGGTTATAACAATACAGAAAAAAAACATCAGTCCATGTATATATAAGAATCAATGAAATCATTGTTTACTCATAAAATATAAGCACTATAACATACCTCATGAAAACATATATTTATGAACAACTCATAGAAATCATAAGACATGAAGGTAACTTGAGGCATTCATAACATTCTTATGTAGGGAGTTACCCTCATGGTTATATTTGGAATACCCATCACAGTATATTCCTTAAATCTCTTTGGATAAACCTTAGCGTTTAACCCCTTCACGTTACCCAATGCATTGGAGATCTATATCGGGCTCACCCGCCCTTAGTTTATCACGGAACCACCCGTCTTCATAAACAATGACCAAGAACCATAACATAATCATAGCACATAACTTAAGCATAAAGGAAAGATAACATTCCCACATTGCAATAACACTATACCATTTTAAGATATTGAAATAATGAATCCATTCTAAAAATCATTTCCAAAACCATTTAAAACATCTAATAAAGAGATTTTTGAATCAAAGTGTCCCATACCACTTGGAAGTTTTTAACATTTTAAACCATTAATATCCATATAAATAAATCCTTATAACCATTTTGAAAACATAGATATTAATTAGAAATATTTATAAGAATAAATAATTAAAACATTTAAAACGATATTTTAGTTAAAAGTTTTTTAACACATTGAGAGACACTTGAATACAAATAATTGAGGAATAACATTTAATTAGAGCTTTATAATATCATGAGAATAAAGGGATTCATGATATAATATGTCAAAAGATAGTATATACACCATATAAGAGGGAATTGGTGAATATCAAAAATGAATTCTCAATGGAAATGTAAATTGCGATGAAATCTCTTATAAAGATGGTATCCTTAAATTAAGGATAAATCAATCTCATAATTATGTGTGATAGATATAAATATACCCAATATAAGTGGATATTAAGTGTAAAACAATAATAGGTCATTCACACATATTAATAGGATGACATATTCAATAACTACAAGTTGTACCCAATGAAATCGAAATTGGGTTAAGAAGTTCCCTTGTAAAAATTCGACAACCTAATGAGGTCACATTAAAATTCAGAAAATGAGTTGATGAGAGATAAAATGGTATCTCATCACTTGGACATAAAAGTTACATCAATAAGGATATATAAAAACATATCCCAACATAAAAATATGTAAATTAAAATACATAACAAAATAAGTCTTTTAAAAAGAGGAGTGTGAAGGGTTCCCTTACCGATTTGGGAAACTTTCGAAGCATACAACCCATGAAAGAAGGGTCATACAATGAACTTGTAAATACCCATAAATGATATTATATTATAGAAATAGTAAAATAATGGGCTGTACATACACCACACAAAAGGAAATAGTGGCAAATGTAGTGTGAATCTCACGAGAATAAAAAGTGAGGTAAAAACTCTTTACCTTGTGGTAATCAATCGAGTCGTATGAACAAAATATAATAAGAACCAAGTGAATAACAGAATACCATGAATAGAATGATAATACATATATATCAAAAATTTAGTACACAATACACCACATGCAATAAATTAGTGGCGAACAATAGAAATCTCACGGAATTAAAAGTGAGATATGAAATCCCCTTATGAAAATTTGGCAGCCTAACGGCGCCACTTAAAACTTCCAAAAATGGATTGAAGATATCAATTAGGGTCTCTAATATTATGAAAATAAAAATTATAGTAATAGGAATTTATAATAACATCCCCCAACATAAGGAAGAGGAGCTTAAAATAAGTGACATAAAAGAGAGTACTTAAAAAGAAAGAAAGAGGTCGGATCCCTTACCTCAAGTCTGACTTGTCTTGTTCGTTTCATTATATTCCTGCATAATAAACTTTTGTCAATTTATAATTTCTTAATTAACTCCTTTAAAGTTTATTATTCAATTCATATCACATATTATAATGTTATAATAATTAGTTAATTATGTGAGTTCATATCAGATGTTTTTGTCGATGTTTGGTACATGAGTCAAAAATGAACTTGTTTGAAAAGAATTGTCCATGAAGTTATAAGTACATCATCTCCAGAATAGTATTAATGATTTAAATATCATTTATATTGAGTACATATTCATTTTATACTATTCCATAACATTTGGAGATAAAAAGAAATGAAATGCACCGTTGATGGAGACGGTAGGCCGTACGTACGCATGAAGGCTACTTTCATTTCTTTGTCATATTAATGGAATTAAAAATAATGGAGAGATATATATATTATAATTATAGTATAATATATATGTTATATAGGTCACATAATTTCATTAATTTCATCCTTTATACATTCCATGTATTGCATGAACGAGTCACATCACTTGAGGGGGAGGTAGTCCACACTTCCTCATATGAAATTATCACATTTGCACAACATGAAAAGAATAAAGGTATGTTTTAAATATCAAATACAGAAGCATATAGAAAGCATAAATACCATATATATCATATATAAAATACAGTGACATCATAATGGCCACCGTTAAAGGTGTTAAAATAATATTGAACAATCATCATTTCGTGAGGCAGTAATTCACCATCCACAGAAACAGTATGTTCTTTAACCATTAGACGGAGGTGTGTGTAAGTGTAGCTTGAATAATTCTTATAAAAAAAATCATAGTATATTTAATATACTGTTTTTCTTACAAAATAAAGGAATAAAAAGTGTTTAGGGGGTTGGAGAAGCAAAATAAAATAAAAGAAGATAAGAGAAGACATTACCTTTAAATCGGGTAACTCCCTTTGGTTTGAACCAAAATGGTTTCTTGAAGAGATTTCTGCCTAAGTTGAGGATTCAATGATGAAGATAGGTTTTTTTGGATATGAAATGGGCAGTTTTTGGCCGATCCAAAGGCTTGAGAGGTGTGGGTAAGGTGGTAGAGGTGGGAGCCTTTTATAAGAGGGAGGAGGGGCACTCTTGGAAAGTCAAGAAATTTTACATTATATTAAAATGAGTTTCGGATTTTAAAGGTCACACGTTGATATATTTCTAGGATAAGGTGATAAGGGTTCAAAATATACTCATACAATAGGTCTTTGACAAGTGTAAGTCTTATATTTTACATTATAATTTCATTTTATTTAAATCGTTCATTAATGAGGTAATCGTTGCATCATCATGATGTCATAAATAAATTTATTTATTTAATGTCTAAAAATTATAAAAAAAATATAATGATGTAGGAAATATTTTTATATTTCTAATTAATATTTATATTCAAAAATATGACTTGTATAACCCCATTTAAATTTTTTTTTAGTAAAATAATACATGTTTGGGGCATTTTTATTTTAACTTTAAATAAAAAAGTTATTATTGTTATTTCCCTACAAAAGTGGCTCTATGGGGTCCCCAAGTTGACCCATGGATTATATTGGTCTTCCATGACTCATACAATAAGGGTAAGACATGTGTCAAGGTCATTTCATATTATTATAACATTATCTTTACCTTAAATTACACTAATTACCTTTAATTGTGATTGATAAAACTTAAAAGTTACTATTCTCCAAAAAAATTATTTTAATCCCATTAAAACACATTTTACATCCTAATGACAACCATGTATGTTGGATTTTTGAAATTCAAATCACCGAAGTGATAAAGTTTCATTTAAATGAAAAATCAGTTTTTTAACTACCACTTAGTGGTTTCACTATTCATCAAAAAATTGATGTTTTTCAGAAAAATACCAAAAATTCACCCTAAGCTATATTTTATATTCCGAATTCAAAAATGATTTCTATTTTACAAAACTCAAAATATATAAGTTTCATTAATTAATTTAATAATTAATTCCCGCTGTCAAAACAAATAGCGGGTTTTTTTGAAGCAATATCTATGAAAAGTTTGGCACTTGTTTATGTCCATTTTCAAAGTGAAATTAATTATAATCACCATAATTGAATTAAATGGTAAAAATATATTATAATTACACTTTAAAAAAATTAAAAATATAATCTAACCATATAATTAATTTAGATGAAAAAAGCAGTTTTGAAGTAAAATGCAGTATTTTTCACTATTCATTAAAAAAATGAACATTATCAGAAAAATACCAAAAATGTATCCAAAGTAAATTTCTATGTCCCAATTCTAATGAATAAGATTATCTTGACAAATAGAGATTATAAAATTGTCAAAAGTTATATTTAAAAAAGGTTCGCCATCAAACTGCGGTAAAACAATCTTTTAAAAATATTAGAGTATTTATTCTTAAAATTGGATTGATTTGCATTTTAAGCCTCTAACATTTATTGGATAAATGTAAAAATATTTAACAAACATATGTAATCATTTTTTTTATTTATTTCGGTTCATTCCCACCATTACAACGGCTAGGCGTTAACTATTATAATATTATTATATTATTAGTGTGTAACGTAAGATTTCAAAGAAACTCGTTGTTGCGTATTGGGTACGTCATAGAACATAGAATCCCCTTTAAATTAATATTAATATTTTATTCAAAAATATTAATAAATATGAAAATGTAATACTATTTATTTACCTGGGATGTTATAATCACGGTGGTGCCAATCTAGACTCACAGAATCTGGTAAAGGGAGGCACCCTCGCATGCAGATGAGGTCGCACTGCACTTGATATGGTCAGAGGGTGGCTAGTGTGCCTAGTCCATAGGGACATGGAGGTTGGGGTCACCGAATATGACCATCAGGGCCTCAATACAATGACGAAGTGAGAAGGCTGAATGGGGGAAACTAGGTATTGACGGGAAGAGGTGTGGGCAGGAATGACACTCAAAGGGGCTAGAGCACGTGGGATCTGGTAGTTGCATAGAAGGTCTAGTCTGTTGGAAGAAGTATTAGAGAGGAGGGACGCCTCCAGGGAGAGGTGGTACACATGGGGTGCTGACCGCCTGGCCCCACTCAACTCTTTTTTTAATTTTTTAATTTTTGAATGTCTTTTACACTTGTAGATAAAATTATAAAACAAATGACACTCTTTTTTTTCTCCATGTAGAAATACATGCACACACAAATTTCCACCTGCCCAAAAATTCCACATTTGGTTTCTTATATATATTTCCCCACACCAACCACAATTTTCATCAATTTTCAAAACTTATTTGTGTTCTTATTTAAACAAAACACATTATAACTATTATAATTATATTATTATAAAAATAATAAAATGATAATAAAAAATATTATTATTATTAATGATCCACAAAAAAACACTCGAAATAACTGATTAAAAAATTAATAACCAGAAAAAAACTATAAACAATCCATAATAAAATCATATGACCATAAATTATTTATACAAACTTGTATCGACTCATGGTTAGGGCTGATGAGATGGAAATTAAATTATACACTTAAATTTAAAGTAATTTAATTTTTCATTGCTCAGAAAATTTATATGATAAACCAATTTGAATGTACCTAGATCACAACGGAAGTCGGGGGACCAGGGAGTATAAAAAATCATCATTGGGTAGACATGAATAATTTTCTCCGACGATATGAGCCTTGGTACGGTGCAAGGATATCATGTAAATTAAATAGAGCCCAAAACGTAAACTAAAAAAATACCTTTTCAGATCTAAAGGCGCACTCGATGTCTTCTTGTCACTTGTGATCACTACTTGAAGGAACCATATAAGGATCCATCTAGACCATCCACACTCACTTCAAAAATCCAATGGAGTATCGATCGTCAAATTTTAGGTGCTAGCATGAAGATCTGATGAGGCCTTTGACGCCCCAAATATCATTGCATTGACCTTCCTTCGATAGTTGAGGAAGAACTCTATCTGATCGCCCAGATTGAGAGATTACCTATCTAAGAAGCATGATGAGATAGTGGCTCTATAAAAATATCCATTAATAGTGTTGATCTATATCCTCTCTCCACTTATTTATAGTGGATGATGAAAAAACACATATGGGTTCCCCAAACCCTGTTTATTTAACGTCCACTAAATTAATAATTATGATGGACTAAACTATGTCAATATTATTAATTATTTTTGTCACATTATTCTAATATATATTAAATATATTACGTGATAAAATCCAATTCATTAACTTCACTCTTAATTCCTGCTTAATATTAAATGAACCTGAAATATTAAAATAGTATTCTTTCGATTAATATTTTCTCATATTTACTTAACCTATAAATAATATTAACAAATAAATTCAACCAAATTATTTTTAACTTTAATAATAATGAATTTATTTATTTATTGGTGATCGATGACTTGGACAACACTCGGACCCTGTGGTAGGGCCCACCATGTCCAAAATACATATTCAACTGAATATGGTGGATTCTTGAATATGATATAGTGTATGACCCTCTAGGACCTTATCTAGATAGTAGTGAATAAAATCTACATTCCAAGTGCAGAGTCTAAAAACCCATAGAGGCCCCTAAATGGATAAAGATAGTCATATCAATGATAACCAACTTATGAACACACTGTGTGTACTATAATCTCTTTGTATTTAAATATCTCAAAAAATATGATCACACCTGTGTCATAGACCTTTACTTGATTTATTATTTAATCATTTAATTGGATGGATTTACCTTTCGAATATCTTCTACAAGGTCTTATGAAGGTATTGCCATCCTAATCAACAAGGCGCGATATATATGACTTCCTCTACCCAGATGCAACAAATACTTTCTTGATGATTAAACCAATGTCATACCACCAAGGATGTGTAGGATCGAAATATAATATGAGATGCTCAATATACAAGAGGGGGGGTGAATTGTATACTTTAAAAATTCCTTTGGAACCTTTAAAGTTAGTTATGAATAACTAAAGTTTCCTTAAGAAAAGAAAAGGGCTAAGTTTAACAAAGTTAAACTAAGTAAATTCACAACACCTCTAACACCGAACTAAACTTGGAAAGAGATTCCAAAAGTAGGTTCCGGAAATATGGTTCCGAAATTTGAAACTTAACAAAAGTTACAATATGAGATTCTACCTTAAAGCGTATAGAATCTAAATGAATTAGAGTAAGTAAGGAAGTATAAGAAAGTTATACTTTCCTTAAGATACAAATTGCAGCGAAATAAAAACAAGTAGTAAAACTACTAGTAACAAGATAATAGTCTTTTAACCCAAAGAAAAGGGTATCCAAAAACCTTGGATAAAGGTCCCTTGATTTATACTTTCAAGCAAGTCTGTCTTACCCACACCAGGGTAAGCCCTCGATACGAAGATCGGAGTCTCTGTCTTGCTATCCCCGCAAGCCCTCAACTTCAAGGTAGTTGGCAACCTCTGTCCTCCTCAGCAAGGAAGCCCTCGAACTTTAAGGTAGTCGGCACCTCTGTCTTCCTATCCCCGGAAGCCCTCGAATGTAATCACCAACATTCGGAGTCGCACGAAGATTTAAGAGTTAATAAGAGTCTCTCTCTCTAGAAATCACTTCAACAGCATGTATGCACAAAGTCCAAATTGTTCATCCATCCGTTTTTCCAACAGCACGAGCTCTTTCAAATGAGCTCCTATTTATAGGTAAGGTCGGCTCCTTCTCCAACGGTCATATTTTCCTTAAAGATCGGAGGGACCTGTACACGTGTCACTTAGACAACGGTTAGTTTATAAAAAAACAGACGACATCGTTTTATAACAAAACAAGTGTAACAAAATGTACGACATCGTTTTAAACTCTAACATAAAGGTTCGGAATGAAAACTTCGGAGTGAAGGTTCGGAGTGAATAAATTCAGAGTGTATAAAACAATGATAATCAGATTCTGTTTAATAGATGAATTCGGAATGAGAATTCAGAATAGGAATTCGTCATCAGAAATCGTAATGAGAATTCGTCATCAGAATTCGTAATGAGAATTCGTCATCAGAATTCGTAATGAGAATTCCTCATCAGAATTCGTAATGAGAATTCGTCATCAGAATTCGTAATGAGAATTCTTCATCAGAATTCGTAATGAGAATTCTTTATCAGAATTTGTAATGAGATTTCGGAATGAGATTTCTTCATTAGAATTCGTAATGGGAATTCTTCATTGGAATTCGTAATGGGAATTCTTCATTGGAATTCGTAATGAGAATTCGGAATGGGATTTCTTCATTAGAATTCGTAATGAGAATTCTTCTTCAGAATTCGTATCCTGAACCTGGAATAGAACTTAGTCAGAGATCATATCTGGAATTTGGAATGAGACTTCCTTATAGTTCTTTATCTAGAATCTGAATACTAAACAGAATGCTTTATATCAAAGTTTTAATGATTCCGAGAAAATGAATCCAAATCTCATACTTAAGAAAAATATGAATGAAAATATGATAAGGATAATTTTTCTTATAAAAGCGATTTTTCTTAAGAAATCATTTTTCCTTATAAAATCAATTTTCCTTATAAAAGCCATTTTCCTTAAGATAAGATGTTTGTGATTTTCAAAATAAGAAGGAATGGAAAAGTCATAAGGAAAACCTTATTGACTCAACAATCTCCCCCTTTTTGGAAAGCACAAACATCCTTACGAAAAACAAAAAATTCTAAGAAGAAAGAAACATATTAATGCTTATCTCCCTTGTTTTAAGGATATAGATGAATACGACTAACTCCCCCTTAGGCTTTGAAACTCTAAGGATCGTATTCATATTTCCGGAGTGATATTTCATAAGAAGGTATTATTTAAGAAAAACTTCCCCTTAAACAAACTCTTATTAGAGTTCTTTTTCCTTGGGTATTTTTCCTTTCTCCCCCTTTGATAAACTCTTATTAGAGTTCTTATTTTTCTTAAGGATCTTTTCCTTCTCCCCCTTTGTGATTTTCAAAAAAGAATTGGAGGGAATGGAAAAAAATAACAAAGTACCTGAAATATTAGTAATGATAAAAAAAGAAACAACAAGCACAACTTTCATTAAATTTTGTAATCTCAGTAACAACAAAATAAAATTACAACAAAAAGATCGGATTGGTTTATTTTGGATCTTTTTCCTTAGACATGAGGCCCTTTAGAATAGTCTTGATTTTCTTGAGGTCTTTATGATCTTCTTCGGCTTGCTTCTCTAAGACCACTATTCTTGCGGACTGAGCTTCAATTTTTTCTTCCTGAGCCTTCAGTTTTTCTTCCTGAGCTTGGATCTTTTCTTCCTGAGACTTCATCCTTACTTCAAAATCAATCCGATGATCCCTTTAAAATTTCCAATTCTGAGAAACAGAATTGAGCTTCCCATTCAGATCTCTCACTTCCTGAATCTGAAAGTTCTTTTCCTCTGTCAACTTTTCTTCAAAGGATGATGTCAGCTCATTAAACTTCTTGTCCTCGGTTTCAAAGGCATCCTTAACATTATCTTGAAATTCATCGAAAAGCCTCATCTCTTCCACAGTCTTCTTAGACCAGCTTGTCATCCTCTTTCAAGATCTTTTATGGGCTTCGTAACCAATAAAAAAGTTTTTGAACTGGGCTTAAATCTCAACACACTTATCCATAACCATGGATACGGAGTCTGTTTTCAGATTCAACGCATGTTGGAGCATCTGGCATCGTGAATCAATACTTGAGAAGGTCGGAATGGTTCCCACCAACTTCTTCAAAGACTGAACAACAAAATCATGCCCCAACGAAGATGACTCCGAATCTGAAATCTTGCTCGGAGAGTTTTCTTCCTCAATAATATCCAACTTCCTTTTAGAAGAACTACCAGTTGCCTTTCTCATCCTCTTTTTTGAACTCGGAGTATCAGCAAGAATTTGTTTCCCCTTATCTTTTTTCAGAATAGAATCTTATTCCGGAGTTCTCTTCTCACTGTCAGAAACTTGAACAACAATGTCTTCCTCATCAGAAACTTCCTGAACACCAACCTCTACGTTTTTCATCTGAGCAATATCATGTAAAAGTTGTTCTTCTTCTCCATGATAGGCAACTTCTTCTTCTCCTTTCTCTTCTTCCAATTCAGGAGTAACTAGCTTTGAAGATTGAGCTTCTGAAGTCCGGAGTGATAAGTGTTCCGAAGGAGTTCCCTTATACTCATCTACTTGTTTTAGCACATCTCTTGTCTCACTACTTCCTTCAGCAGCTTCTTCTACTTGTTCCACTTGCTCTATTTCCTCAGTATTAGTAGCAACAGCTTGTTCCGGAGCAACGAGATTTCTTCCTGGAGTCTCAGGTAGAGATTCCAGGGAGAAAGATCTCGGAACTGGAATTGTTGCTGAAACCATTTCATTGAACTTCAACAACGCTTGAACAGCCTCGGCTTCTGACATCTTCTTCTTAAGCTTCTTCTCCTTTGCTTGCTTTTCAAGCTCATCAGCCGTTTTTTCCTTCAAAGATTTAGCCTCTGCAGGGTCCAGTCCGAACTGCGGATCCCCTTCTTTCCTCTTTTCTTTGTCAGCTCTCCACTTCGTAACAACCTCATCAGGATAGGTCTTCTTCTTCTTAGGCTTTGGTGGTGCGGAGTGGACTTCCTTAGACTTGGGATTTTCTCCTTGTTCTTCCACTTCTTTTAGCTTTCTCTTCCTTACTGGTTTGGATGATTCCGGATCAGCAGATTTCGGAGCAACTTCTTCTTGAGGAGGTAGATCAATAAACTTTCCAGACTTCTTGTCAAAAGCTATATTCATTCTTTTAAGCATGCCATCACTAAGCAGCATTATCTTGCAAACTCTCGGCTTAGATTTGGAAGCCTCCTTGAAAGACTCAAAACACCGAACAATCAACTTGGAGAGGATTGCTGGATACATAATAATATGAGCTCTCAGATTCCCCTTCTTCAAATTCTCAATATTAAGAAGAATATGCTTCATCAAGTTAAACTTCCTTAGATTTATCAGGAAATCTAAGATATATATCTCACTCTTCTTCAAGCTATCCTTATCACCTTTTCTCGATACGATAATTCCTTGCACCCATAATTCTAGAATCCGGAAGTTTGTTGATAGAGTTGCAATCTTCGGAGCCTTGTCATCAGCCAATCCGAGAGTTTCTAAGGCCTTTTCCTTGTTGAAACTACCCATAGAGTCTGGCAATACGTGAGAAATAAACTCAGCTTCACCTTCATAACTTAACCCTACCAAGCTTGCAGCCTTGGTGTAAGAAAGTTTATATGTCTTGCCATACGATTTGAAAGAAAACTTCTCTTTATCATCTTCCTTAAAGAAAGAAACGGATTCATAAAATTCGACAAGCAAATCAGAATATACTTCATCTTGATTCCCGGTTTTAGATACCGCAACATCCTCCCAGCCATTCAACTTGGTGTTCTTTGAGATGATAGAATCGTAGTTGCTGAAGAAAGTCGGATGAACTAACCTTTCTCTTTAAATTAACCACTGAGATATAGGCTTGGTTGAAGACATTTCTTGAGATGCTAACTCTGCAGACATTCGGATCTGAAATTCTCTGAGAAATTTGGAACGGAGAAGACTGAAGTTCGGAGCGGCCTTAAATCAGAGAGGCAGAGCTTCAGCACGCGAAAGCTTGAAACCGATTTGGGACTAGAATTTAGGTCCCATTTATATAGGCACCGAGATGACGGTTCACATTCCATTGTTGATCTAACGGTTGAAATGAGCTGCGATCAGATCTGACGGTTGAAAATTCGAATCCGATCTTTTTGAGGTTTTATTAAAACAAAGAATTAAGAAATCTAATAAAAGAAACTGCCAGCAAGTAAAATATGATTACGAAAACTTTAGTAAGGAAATCATACCTTTCGGATTAGCTTAGGAAAGTTATTCATAATGGGTAATATAAAGATGACTACGAAAAACTCAATACGAAAAACTAAATACGAAAAACTCAATACGAAAAACAATCTTAAGAAGAAAATCAGTACGAATAATTTAGTACGAAAAATACATTTCGAAGAATTTGGTATGAAAATTCCTTTATGAAACTTCCAGTACGAAACTGTCATTCCGGAAATTTTCAACATGAATACTTTCATTCCAGAAGTGTTCTGTTCAAAAATGTCCAATCTAGAAAATTGTAGTTTCGGAAGTTCCATTCCGGAAATTTTCGTTCCGAAAAGTTTGAAAACAAATTTTGAAAAACTTTGTTAACCAAACAATCAAATGTACTCCCCCTATAAAAAGGAGTTTATTACTGTAAGGAGACTTTTTCAATAGAAAGTTGATTAAGGAAGATTACCTTACGGTTATCATTCCTAACTTCTGTTTAATATATTCATATCTATCAGAAGGCAAAGATTTTGTGAAAATATCAGCAAGTTGATCTTGCGTTCCGATAAACTGAAGAATAATATCTCCTTTAAGTGTGTGATCCCTAAGAAAGTGATGCCTAATATCTATGTGTTTTTTACGGGAGTGATGTGCAGGGTTCTTACTAAGGGCAATAGCACTTGTGTTATCACACAAAATTTGAGTTTTAGTAAAACTCAGGCCATAGTCTGTGAGTGTGTGTTGCATCCACAAAACTTGTGCACAACAACTTCCAGCTGCTACATATTCAGCTTCAGCAGTGGAGAGTGCTACAGAATGTTGCTTCTTGCAGGACCAAGAAACTAATGAATCTCCTAAGAAATGACAAGTTCTGGATGTACTTTTTCTATCCATTCTACATCCACCAAAGTCAGCATCAGAAAAGCTTTTTAGAACAAAATCATTTCCAGAAGTATAAAATAATCCTAGATCCATGGTTCCCTTAAGGTAGCGAAAAATTCTTTTTACTTCCTTTAAGTGAGATTCCTTAGGATTGGATTGATATCTTGCACATAAGCATACTGAAAACATTAAGTCTGGTCGACTAGCTGTTAAGTAAAGTAGACTTCCTATCATACCTCTAAAAGATGTTTGATCTACTGGTTTCCCAGCTTCGTCAAGATCTAAAGAGTTTGAGGTACCAATGGGAGTACTTATACTCTTAGTGTTGTCATAACCATACTTTTTAAGAAGATCTTTAATATACTTATGTTGAGATAAGTAAGTTCCTTCTGGTTTTTGAGAAATTTTAAAACCAAGGAAAAATGTTAACTCCCCCATCATACTCATTTCAAACTCTGATTTCATTAGACTAGCAAAAGAGTCAGTCAAAGATTGCTGAGTTGAACCAAATATAATGTCATCAACATAAATTTGAACAATCAAAACATTTTTCTTATCTTTCTTTATAAAAAGGGTTGGATCTGCATTTCCCTTAACATAGTTATTTTGAAGCAAAAATCCAGTGAGTCTATCATACCATGCTCGTGGGGCTTTTTTAAGGCCATACAAAGCTTTGGTAAGTCTAAAAACATGATCTGGATGTTTTGTATCTTCAAAGCCAGGAGGTTGTTCAACAAAAACTTCCTCTTGAACATAACCATTAAGAAAAGCACATTTCACATCCATTTGGAAAAGTTTGAAATTATAGAATTCTGCAAAGGCAAGTAGAATTCGGATAGATTCAAGTCTATCTACTGGAGCATAGGTTTCTTCATAGTCTATTCCTTCTTGTTGATTATAGCCTTTAGCAACAAGTCTAGCTTTGTTTCTAACAATGACTCCATTTTCATCACATTTATTTCTGAAAACCCATTTTACTCCAATAACAGAAGTTTCTTTAGGTCTTTCAACCAAGGTCCAGACTTTATTCCTTTCGAATTCATTTAGTTCATCTTGTATTGCTTTGATCCAATCATCATCACCTAAAGCTTCATCAGTACTTTTAGGCTCTAATTGGGAAAGAAATGCTAGGTGTTCTACTTCATTTCTTAAGGAACTTCTAGTCCTTACAGGTTGATTTACATCACCAATGATACTATCACTGGGATGATTCTTAAAAAACACCTGATTTGGGTTTTGTAAAACTTGTTCATCAACATAGGGTAGAAAGTATTCTGGGGTAAATGTCTCAGAAGTATCTTCTAGAACAATTTCCTTATCAGAAGGTTCTTCTATCAAAGGTTGACAATCAGTTTATGAAAACACATCCGAAGATGTAAGTTGAGATGGTTTAAAAACAAAAGGATCTGACTCATCAAATTTCACATGCACTGTTTCCTCAACAGTACAAGTATTTTTATTAAAAACTCTATAAGCCTTAGAGGTTGTGGAATAACCTAAGAAAATCCCTTCATCTGATTTTGGTGCGAATTTATGTAAGTTATCTTTAGTATTCAAAATGAATACTTTGCAACCAAAAACCTTGAAGTAGGAAAGTCTTGGTTTTCTACCATTCCATAATTCATAAGGAGTTTTATTAAGAAAAGGTCTAATCAAAACTCGATTTATAGTATAACAAGCAGTACTTACAGCTTCAGCCAGAAATGTCTAGAAATAGAATATTCACTCAACATGGTTCTAGTTATCTCTTGAAGAATTCTGTTTCTTCTTTCAACTACACCATTCTGTTGAGGAGTTCTAGGTGCTGAAAAATTGTGAGTAATACCTTTCTTACTACAAAAAGTTTCAAAATCAGAATTTTGAAATTCTCCTCCATGATCACTATGAATAGTTTTCAATGGAAGGTTTTTCTCATTTTTAACTTGATCTCTAAAACTTTTGAAATAAGAAAAAGCTTCAGATTTCTTTGCTAGAAAATAGACCCAAGTAAATCTAGTGTAATCATCAACTAGAACAAACACATAGTATTTGCCTCCAATACTTCCAGTTTGTGTTGGACCAAAAAGATCCATGTGCACCAACTGTAATGCATCGGTTGTTGAGACTTCACCGATTGACTTAAAACTAGATTTATGTTGCTTTCCATATTGACAAGGATCACAAATTTTAGAAGAATCAAATCTAAGCTCCGGTAGATCCTTAACAAGTTTCTTCTTAGAGAGTTTACATAGGTTTCTTATATTACAGTGTCCTAATCTTCTATGCCATAACCAAGAATGATCTTCCATTGCACTTAGGCAAGGTAAATCTTGGCTTCTTAGGTCTTCTAAGTTTAAGGTGTAAACATTCTCTTGCCTGTTGGCTGAGAGAATAAATTCTTCCTTGGAATTGTGAACTAAGCACTTATCATTCCTAAAATTCACAAGGTAACCTTCATCACATAACTGACTTATGCTAATGAGATTGTGCTTAAGACCTTTAACAAAAAGAACATTTGAAATAAAAGTTTTACCTAAAAGAACTATATTACCAATACCAACAATCTCTCCCTTAGCATTGTCTCCGAAATTTACCTTTCCTCCTTTCGTTTTGATAATCTTTTCAAAAAATCTTTTGTTACCAGTCATGTGCCGGGAACATCCACTATCCATGTACCATATATTGTTGCTGGAACTTTCTTTATTTTCCTGAAATTAAGAACAAAGTTAGATTTTCGGAATCCAAATTTGCTTGGATCCGAGATTTCCAGACAACAAAATTTTAGGTATCCACATTTTCTTAGAAAAGTAGGCTTTGTGAAATCCTAGAGATTGGGTTTTATTTAAGGAACAATTCTTTGCCCAGTGACCAACACATTGACACTTGGTACAAAATGGGGCACTTTGAGGAACAAAATAATTGTTACTGAAAATAGGTTTTGCATGGGTATAACCAAATCCAGATTTATTTCTTAAAGGTCGTATTTGGGAATACATCTTGTCAAAATTTTCTTTACCATGGGTAAAGTTTGATAAACACGTCTTTAAGGAAAAAATTTCGGACTTGAGTTTTACAACCAAGTTTTTATCCTCAAAATCATTAGTTTTAGAAATAGAGTTAGGCTCGAAAATATTTTTATTAGAAATTACTTTTTCTAACTCTTTAGAAAGTTTATTCTTCTCAGAACTTACTTCCTCAAGATTTTTTGAAATACTTTCAAAATCAGCATTTTTCTTATCAATATCTTTAGAAAGATCTGATATCTCTTTTGTAAGAATAGAATTCCTAGAGTTTGCCTTATCAAGTTTCTTACTGAGTTTGGAATTCTCAATCTCAAGAAGTTCAGCAAACCTAGAGACTTCTTCATAAGTAGGTAAAGTATTTTCCTCATCAGAAGATGATTCTTCATCAGAAGAGTTATAATACTTACTATCATTAGAATTTAAAGAAACATTGGTCAATGATTCAGCATTTCGTACCTTATCCATAAGACAAAGATTATCAACAGGTAATCTGGCTATAAAACCAAGATTCTTTTGTCCTGAAGATTCATAATCAGAAGATTCATCTGAAGAGTCACCACCACTGGCACTCCAGGTGTCATTAGCTTTCATAAATTTCTTAGCTTTGGCTTTATAATACTTCTTCCTGTTCCTGTCTGAATGTCTTTCCTTCCTTTCTTTCTTTTTGAGCATAGGGCAATCTGGTCTAATATGTCTAGCTCTTTTGCATTCATAACAAGTTACTTCTCCATCTTTCTTATCTTTCTATCCTTTTTCTTATACTTGGATTGAAAGTTTCTCTGTCCAGCTATTTTGTTCATCCTTCGAGCAAGATTGGCTAATTCATTTTCTGAGACTTCACTCTCACTAGATTCGGATTGAAAAATAACTTTCTTAGACTTGGATCTGGTTACTCTCTCAGGAGTCTTAGCTTTCATCTGATTTGAAGTTGTAGTAAAAGCAACAGTACCATTTCCATTCTTCTTCTTGATGTTGTCAGCATCTCTCTTCATTCTGGTTTCATGTTGTAGAAGAGTTCCAAATAATTCATCAAGAGTAATTTGAGTGACCTTCCTGTTCTCATCTATAGCTGTTCTCTTGGATTCCCACTCATTGGGCATAATGTCAATTATCTTGTCCACAAGAGCTTCATCATCTAAACCTTTCTCTCCCATAGACTGCAGACTGTTGACGATAGTCATAAACCTTTGTTGAACTTTACAGATAGGTTCTCCATAAGGAAAATTGAAGCCATGATATTCAGCTCTAAGCATAGCTCTTCTAGTCTCAATCACCTTAGAAGTCCCAAAGTGTGTAACCTCTAACTTCTTCCATATACAGTTAGCTGCTTCACAAGAAGAAATTTGGCTATATATATTTCTGGTCATTGAACATAGTAAAGTATTGCGTACCTTATAGTTGAGTTGATATTCTTGCTTTTCCTGGTTAGTAAAGGTTCTGACTTCTTTGTCAGGAATTTTATAATCACCAGTAAGCATAACAAAGTTGTCTACTCCAGTATTGATAACAAATGTCTTCATACGATCTCTCCAGTATTCATAATCATTACCATCAAATATAGGTGGCCTTGTAGGATTTAGATTGTCAATAGATCCAACATTAATTCCTGCCATACTAGTAATAACTTTGCACACAAACTTGTTAGTAGCAAAAAAAATTGTAATAACAAAGTTCGGAATGGGAAAAGTTCAGAATGAAAAAAGTTCGGAATGGAAAAGTGAGCAAGAAAAACTTATATGTGAGTACAACTATTTCAGTAACCTGCTCTGATACCAAATGTAAGAATGGTATAGAGTAAGAGGTTTCCAACCTCTGATACCAATTGTAGGATCGAAATATAATATGAGATGCTCAATATACAAGAGGGGGGTGAATTGTATACTTTAAAAATTCCTTTGGAACCTTTAAAGTTAGTTATGAATAACTAAAGTTTCCTTAAGAAAAGAAAAGGGCTAAGTTTAACAAAGTTAAACTAAGTAAATTCACAACACCTCTAACACCGAACTAAACTTGGAAAGAGATTCCAAAAGTAGGTTCCGGAAATATGGTTCCGAAATTTGAAACTTAACAAAAGTTACAATATGAGATTCTACCTTAAAGCGTATAGAATCTAAATGAATCAGAGTAAGTAAGGAAGTATAAGAAAGTTATACTTTCCTTAAGATACAAATTGCAGCGAAATAAAAACAAGTAGTAAAACTACTAGTAACAAGATAATAGTCTTTTAACCCAAAGAAAAGGGTATCCAACAACCTTGGATAAAGGTCCCTTGATTTATACTTTCAAGCAAGTCTGTATTACCCACACTAGGGTAAGCCCTCGATACGAAGATCGGAGTCTCTGTCTTGCTATCCCCGCAAGCCCTCAACTTCAAGGTAGTTGGCAACCTCTGTCCTCCTCAGCAAGGAAGACCTCGAACTTTAAGGTAGTTGGCACCTCTGTCTTCCTATCCCCGGAATCCCTCGAATGTAATCACCAACATTCGGAGTCGCACGAAGCTTTAAGAGTTAATAAGAGTCTCTCTCTAGAAATCACTTCAACAGCATGTATGCACAAAGTCCAAATTGTTCATCCATCCGTTTTTCCAACAGCACGAGCTCTTTCAAATGAGCTCCTATTTATAGGTAAGGTCGGCTCCTTCTCCAACGGTCATATTTTCCTTAAAGATCGGAGGGACCTGTACACGTGTCACTTAGACAACGGTTAGTTTATAACAAAACAGACGACATCGTTTTATAACAAAACAAGTGTAACAAAATGTACGACATCGTTTTAAACTCTAACATAAAGGTTCGGAATGAAAACTTCGGAGTGAAGGTTCGGAGTGAATAAATTCAGAGTGTATAAAACAATGATAATCAGATTCTGTTTAATAGATGAATTCGGAATGAGAATTCGGAATAGGAATTCGTCATCAGAAATCGTAATGAGAATTCATCATCAGAATTCGTAATGAGAATTCGTCATCAGAATTCGTAATGAGAATTCGTCATCAGAATTAGTAATGAGAATTCGTCATCAGAATTCGTAATGAGAATTCTTCATCAGAATTCGTAATGAGAATTATTTATCAGAATTCGTAATGAGAATTCGGAATGAGATTTCTTCATTAGAATTCGTAATGGGAATTCTTCATTGGAATTCGTAATGGGAATTCTTCATTGGAATTCGTAATGAGAATTCGGAATGGGATTTCTTCATTAGAATTCGTAATGAGAATTCTTCTTCAGAATTCGTATCCTGAACCTGGAATAGAACTTAGTCAGAGATCATATCTGGAATTCGGAATGAGACTTCCTTATAGTTCTTTATCCAGAATCTGAATACTAAACAGAATGCTTTATATCAAAGTTTTAATGATTCCGAGAAAATGAATCTGAATCTCATACTTAAGAAAAATATGAATGAAAATATGATAAGGATAATTTTTCTTATAAAAGCGATTTTTCTTAAGAAATCATTTTTCCTTATAAAAGCAATTTTCCTTATAAAAGCCATTTTCCTTAAGATAAGATGTTTGTGATTTTCAAAACAAGAAGGAATGGAAAAGTCATAAGGAAAACCTTATTGACTCAACAGGATGCACCCATTACAAGCTACCTTTCCACAATTTCATTGTCATGGTTTTTACTTGCATCAAAGTACAAGATCAAATGGAACACACTGGTAATGACCTCAAGACAAAAGACCAATCCATATATCTGTAGATAGAAACAGTAAAAAATCAAAAACAAGTGATGTTACTAGCGTTGGACCTTTCCTTGTGATCTCACTACTAGAGACCACCAAGTGAGAACTTCATGAGAAGAATTCTCAATGCTTATGAGCCCCCAACACCTGATAGTCAAACATCTACTCTTTCCAGTCAATAAGATGTATCGAAACCATATGATATTTATTTAAGATTAATGTCATGGTATCTCAAGGTTCTCATTATAGCATGGGATCTACTATAACCTTTTGATATGACAATTAATCTTTCTAAATTACCATTAAGTAGTGTAATTACAAAATATCTTCACTGTAATGGTATGCATACATCATGTATAACTAGTTTTATACACGACATGGTAATCAAAAGTTCTGTTCAAGTAGGGTCTAGGGAACCCAATTTTACAATATGACATGACCTTCCTTCATACATTTATGGCATAAAAAGTCTAATGATTCCCTCTTTTCCCTTTTATTTATCTAATGAAAATTTTAAAATTTTGAATTACAAACATGATTATCCATTCATATTGTAATTTGGGAATGTTAAATATTATTTTCTTTTGAATCACTATGATTTGTATGCTTACATTTCTTATTTGAAAAAAGAAATTCATATGTGTTAGCATAACCATTTAAGGTACTAGGATTATAGTTAAATACAGTATAAGTGAATTATACTCTATTCTTACTTTTCTCTTTTTTAGCATCTCGTTTAATTCTTCCCTCATACTACAATAGTGTTCCAATTAATTCATTCAGACTTAACTTTTACAAATTTTTAGTATCATTGATAACTGTCCTCCTGGACCCACATTCTTTAGAAATAATATCAATAACATTTCTAATGACTTGATATTCCTATAAATCTTTTTCAACCAATTATTATAGACAGTTTACAATATTCATAAAGTGTTGATGCATTTGTGTTACAGTTTCTCTAGGAATAAAGTCAAAGACTTCATAATAATCTCTTAGCATAGTTATGTGGGTTTCTAAGACTTTGAAAGTTCCAAAATTTATTATCTCCAACTTCTTCCAAATTCAATTTTCCATTTCACATGAATATATCTAGATATAGACATTCCTGTTCATTAAAAACAATAAAATATTACAAAATTTTATATTATATATGATATTCTAGTTTTTTTTCATGAGAGAATTGAATGATATATTTCTCCAAAGATTTATAGTTTTCTATCAACATGATAAAATTGTTAACTATGGTATAAATGATATTGAATTTCATATGATCTAATCGGTGATCATAATATTCTCCATCAAAAATTGGTGATCTGGTTAGATTAAAATATCGAGTGTTCCAATTGGTACTCCCACCATCACAAAATATCTTTCCTCTACTTACACAGTTAGTGTAAGGAAACCGAGTTGAAAATTTGATAAGTTTATGGAAATACAAGATAAATTAAAATATTTATAGTTAATCATATAATCAAGGTAAATACCACCTCTAATATCAAATATTATATTTTGGTATGATGGAAAATAAAATACAAGGGGTGGTTGAATTGTAGTTTTAAAATAAATTTACAATTTTCATCCTCTTCAAGTATTAAGTAGACATATTTTTCATATTTCCAATAAAATAAAATATTATATTAACAAAATTAAAAACTATATGAAATATAGTTAGCACAATATAAATAAAGTGATTTTTATTTTAACTATTACTGATGAAAGAGTTAACACACTGAAAATCCAAAAACAAAACATAGAGAATTGGTTAACAAATGAAATAATACATTGAAATGATATTTTTATAAATAATCTTATAAAAAAATGTGTAAGGTGAATCTATCAACTAAATCCATGGAATCCATGACTTTAAACCTTTCATAATTTATCCCTAATTTTGTACTTATCAGAAGTTCTGACTTGATATCCTCAGAAACCCACGACTAAACCTATCGGTAACAGCTCACTTCCACACACCGAAAGTACTTGAGCTCTTCCTCCCTAGCCATAGAATCCCTTGATTAGATGGTTAGTAATTCCTCTATCTTCCTAACACCAAAATAACTTGATCACATATAATCTAAATGACAATTACAATAGAAATTTCTAAGTTATTTACAATACAAATTTTATAATGATAGCTCTTAACAAAAACATTAAGAAAGAAAAAGATTATATTGGTTGGAAGCACTCTCAGCAATAAGAAATTGAAAATATTCAAAGAAGAAAACTTTTAGAATGATCAATCTAGATGTTCATTAACATTATTCTGACACTTGAGATGCCAATTTATTTATATTCATTGTTTTAACAAACTCCAATGGTTGGATTCTATAAAACACAGAGTCATATATAACTGTATCGACAACAACTTCTTCATTTACCAATGATCTCGTCATGTTTTCTCATATACTGACGAGTTGAATCAACACCACTAGAATTATTCTAAATCTGATGGATGTAATCTAACATAAAACATCAGATCACTAGATTTTCATAAAACAATTCTAGTTCTCCCTAATTTCAGTTAACAGAAGTTCATTTTGAATAAGCATAATGAGTTAAAAAACATCAAGTTAGGTCATTTATATAAAAGGTGTATTTTCATTTATAAAATAAATAAATAAGTGTGTCATTGATTCAACAATTCCTTCCTTGAAATCTCTTTTGAAGGCCCATACAAGTGATCATTCAAAGGAGCATTCCCAACATCCATAACATTCTTGGATAGATAACAAAATACAATATCTGCGAAGGAAACTACTCTCATATTTTATGCTGGAGGTGATCTGTCATCCCTCCTCAAAACCTCTAGAATCGGTATCCTATTAGTTAATTCCAACATTGGGAACTCAAGAAGGATCCTCGTTGTTCCCAACATGATCCACAACTAAAACATTTCCAACAGTCAACCTTGTATTCCCATACCCTTTGACCTCCTTCCATATCTTAGAAACAGGTCTAGACTTACTGCCTTTGAAACAAGAAGGTGTTTTTTTATGAAAAGGTTGTAGGTCAACCCCTTTTTTATTAAATAGAAAAAAAGGAAGGAAACCTATTTTCAAGACTGGGAGAAGAGGGAACTCATTACATGAGAGATGTAAAAATGGCAAAAAAAACATGACTCAAAATCCAAGGAAAACAAGGGCTCGAATGTCCAAATGTTAGAATACATCAATATAAGCAAAAAAACAAGTCCCATACCCCCTCCCCCCATAAAACAATGAAAAATGAGATCAGTATGTGGAGATGACTCGACCCCTACCAATAAGTTGTGTCATGCATAAACAAAAAAAATGACAAAACACTATTACAACCAACACTGACATATGGGAGTAGGACTGGACTATAAGTTTCAACACATCTATCACTCTTTGGAGCTTCCCACCCGACAGTGAATGTGAAGACACTTAAACAATCATCTTGATGTAAAGCAAAGCCTAACAAATTTCATAGTGAAAAAGATCAGCAGGGTGCTCATCCATCCAAACGAACAAATGACTGATGACAGGTGTCATTACACCCATCCATCATTCAAGGTCGCCCACCCGACGTTAGCTATAGCATGCGGAAATTCCAACTAGTTACAAAGAGGCACACTCCAATATTCAGAATGTCGTCAACAACAAATCAAATTAACAAGATCCAAGAACCTCCAAAACCTCATCATCCGATGAGAAAACTCATCACTATCGCTGAAGGGAAAATAAAAAAAGAAAAGAGGAACCACACTCTCTTCACACATAGTGTCTATCAAAAACGAGATACCCATGGCAGGAAGTGACATTCGAGCATCGTCACCAGAAGAAACAGAACAACACCCTCTAAGAGCCTGATGTCAGACCAGTCGGTTGAAGCACAATCTCCAATCTGAAAACGTAAGAGAAGCCGAGAAGCTCATCACAGAGCAAAATCTCACTGAAGTTGCCGAGAAGTTCATCACTGAGGACAATCAAACCAGAGCAGCAAACAAGCGCATCATGAAGAAAAATTGCACTAGATCCAAGTCACATCGGAGCAGCTAGGGAGTGCATCACGATGCCAAAAAACCAAGATAAAGGCAAACTAACTGAGACAAGTCGCACTACAAGGACACTGGAAGCACTAAGAATGGGAAGTCGATGAAGAAAATAGTAGGTAATGAGAACTGATGACACTTTCAAAAGGTAAATTTTATAGAACAGATCTAGCAAAGGGATAGAGACCACGAGTAGATCAACTCATGAAGACCATCCATCCCCTCCAAAAATCACCGCCGATCAAAGGACCACCAGTGAACCTATCTTGAAAACCAACATCCACGCAAACCCTACCATTTTCATTGTGCTCCTCTCGACATGCCACACATGGCCTATGACCACAAAAGTAAAAATTCCCTTCCTAAACACTAACCATCATCTCTTTATGGGAGATCATCCAACACATGGCCTGAAAAATGTCACCAGAGAAAGACGATGAGCCATCGCCACCCGATGAGAACAACCACTTGAGCACGGACCATCCACTCGCACGAGCATCGATCCACTATGAGGGATCCCAAATATGAACCAGATCCAGGTAAGATTGAATCCAGTAAGAATGTACATCAAAAGCAAAGCATGATAACACCAACACCGACAATCGATTCTGTGCGGAGAAGGAGGTAGGATAAAGTTGTAGTTGTTCATTGACCACTAAGAGAGATTAATAGAAGAGGAAACCATACTTTATTTCTTGAAGAAAAAGGTTAAAATATACCCCATCATGGCTCTCTCAAGGATGGAGATTGTAACACCCGAGACTTTTATGTTATATAAATCATAAAAGGAATCTTTTTCTACACAACACTTGCTTGGCTTGCTTTACACGAAATCGCGACCTTCCTCGATAGCTTGCGTCGTACGCAATACCGAGTTTCACTAAACAACAATATGCTATTAAAATATTATTAAAACTAGCCGTTATGAATAGTAATAAACACTTTTTGAAATTTTATAAATTTTATTTTTCAAAATGGACTTCATTTTTGGATTCGGAATATCGAAATTAGCCTAGGGTGAAATTTTGGTATTTTTCTGAAAACTTTCAATTTTTGATGAATAGTGAAACCACTAAGTGGTAGTTAAAAAAACTTATTTTTTTCATAAAACTTAATTTTACCACTTCTGTGAGTGGAATTTCAAAAATACGAGAGACACGGTTGATTTCAGTAAGTAAAATGTGGTTCAATGAGATGAAAATAATTTTTTGGTGAATAATAACTTTTTACTTTTTTTACCACGGTAAAAAGTAAATAGGGTAATTAAGGGTAAAGATGATATTAATATTACCCTAACACATGTCCTAATTATATTGGATAAGTGTAATTCGACCAAAAACAAACTTAGAAACAAAATATGACCATTTAGGCCCACTTGGATTAGATTAGGACATTTATTATTAATTTATTTAAAGAAGGGTTAAAATAGTTAAAATCAAAGTTTAATAAGTAAATAATTTTTAATATGGGGTTATACATAAGATAAATTCGACTATAAATATTAATTAGAAAGCTAAAAAGATTTCCTACATAATGGTATTTTATTTGTAATTTTTAGACATTAAATAATTTAATTTATTTATGACACAATGATGATGCAGTAATTATCTTATTAATGAAATATTGACATAATTGATGTTATAAACACACAAATAAATGTAATTTGAGACTTTTTATGAATACCACTAATTTTATAGGTTAATATGACATGTTATTATTGATTTAATTAACTTGGTTTGAACTAATAATTCTGTTATTATTTTCACAAAAATCAATTACTAAATAGTGTCAAAATTGACATAAAATAGTTTTTAAAATAAATATTATATTGGTAATTGTTATTTTATTCCTAAAAATCTAAGGTTCGGCCAAATGACTTAGATAAGGTTATATATATTAATAATAAACAACTTGGGGTTCTTTTGGCTGCTTATATTAAGTTTATTAACCTTATAGTATAAGAACACAAGAAGACATGGTAAAAGTAAAATTATTTAACTTAATGTTAAATCTAAATGATAAGGTTAAAATAGGAACCTAAACTTGTCTAAATTATATTGGATGAGAGGATTTCGACCCATCCCCACCATAGATTCTAAATATATCAATTTTGAGCTATTTAAAACCAAACTTGACTTTATAATAAAATAATAGTTTTAGTTATTCCAAAGGTGCCCCTCTCCTCCCTTATAAAAGGACACATCCTCCCCCTCTTCCTCACACCTCTTTGAGCCTTCAAGCTCGGCCAACCCCTGAAACTTTCTCCTCTCCACTTCCCTAGATACATCCTAGAGGTTCTGGTCTTCTTCAAAGACCAATTTTAGTGCCCTAAAAGAAGGTCTCAAAGAAGCACTTCAAAGAAGAGGTAATGTTCGTTACCGATTCTTTCATATTTATTTCTTCTTCCACTTATTCTTCTTTAGTTGTTTCATTATGAAGTAATAACATCAGTATCACTCATATACTGATATGTTATTATAAGTATGAAACAACCCTATTTCACCATCTATCCATCCTACGGAAAAAGAAATCACCGCGCGTGTGTACGTACGGAATACCGTCTCCACGCCGTGGTGTAATCTATTTTCCACCACCACCTTACTTGGATGGGTATAATGGTGTAAATAATGACCATATATGACTATTATAAAGTTATATTGATTCTGAAATAGTATACATATACTCCAATACAATTCCACGATCATAGGAACGATATCATCACTCGTGCGTACGTACGGAATACCGTCTCCACGATGTGATGCGACTCGTTCTACATGATCTTCATTTCATAATGATTATATAAATGAATTGAATGAATGAATATGATATATATTACACTAATACCATTCTGGAAATTAGGTATCTATAACCTAAATAGAAGAATAAGAATTTATTCGACAAAACACGCATAAGAACAAAAAGTTATAAACACCCAAATAACAAGTAGCAATGAAATATTACTAATAAGAAGCTAATAATATGACCATATATGATATAATAAAAATAATTATGATTCTGGAATAATTCAATAACATTATTTAAATTATTATACAGGAGGTTCAGACACTTACAAAGCAAGTCGGACCTAAGGTAAGGGAAATGTCACAATCTCATTTTTATCCGAGATTGTTTATACTTTGAAATTTACTGGGGTATATTTTATCATCTACATCCATGTTTTCTCAATACGTAATATTATTTCCGTCCACCTACAATTGTTTGAATCCAATTTTACCCTTCGGTGAGTTTTTAGTAAAATATATGAAAGGAATCTTTTGTCGTTTTTCGTACGAGGTACCTTTTTGACTTTTCTGACAAAAGTACGAGAAGAATGTTTTTTAACTTATACGGCATAAATGGATTTTTTAAAACATTATGTCCAAGAAGCTTCCTTTACAATTTTTCAAGTTTATTATTAATCAACTTCTTTTAGTTTAGAATTGTATGACATGTTAAGAAAGGAAAAGTGTTTTTGAAATAGAAAGGATATTTTCCTCAAGAATGGAGTTCAAGTGTTTTATCAAAATTATTTTCCATCTAAGATAATATATGGTTATGTTTCTATCCCTATTATTACATTGATTTGATTATGTTGTGATGGAATTATTTTCATGAATTCCTTTACCTTATATGAATTGTTTTATGATGTCATGTTGTTTAAGAATCCCATTTTTATTACATGGGTTATGCAATGATGTATGATTTAAGATTTTGTGGAACACATAAGAATGGTATCATTATGAGATGGGTGGGACCTATATCTCCCTCCAATGCATTGGGTAAAGATTTTATATCTCATGAGATAGACATGGCTGGAACGGTAGGTTATACCGGTTCAGTGAAACAGGACTGAAACGAGGGTGACTCGGTTCAGAAAGGGACTTTGTCCACTAAGATAGTCTTGGCAATGAGTCTTGACTAATAAGAAATGATTCTATATTATTATGTGTGTATGCCACAAAGTTTCATGTTTTAAGTTATGATTATTGTGATTACATTTCACTGCCATGATTTATCCCATGTTATGAAATTATGATCTCTTTTGCAGGTTAAGATTTCCAAAAGTTATGTGCTTATGTATATGATGTGATTGATATTTCTTTTGTTTACCCTTACTGAGCATTTGAGCTCACCCTTTTATATGTTTTCTTTCCCCAGGTCAAGAAGAAGGTTATTAAGTAAGATATGCCAAAAGGGACTATAGATATGATGAAATAAATGGGAGACAGTGTAGACGCTTTATGAACCAGTTGTTTATGTTTCCCAGTTTCTAAAGACACTATACCTATACGGTCCTTTCGTGGTTTTGTTATATGTTGTAATAAGTATGCTTCAATTTTGAAGTATTAACAATGTATGTAAAGTATGGGTCGTTATAGTTGGTATCAGAGGAAAGGTATAGTCAACCTTTGGAAACTAGGATGTGAAAGCCTTAGTAAGAACCCTAAGGATAAGTCTAAGCATAGAACACAATCTTAGTGTTTTAGAAATGGCCCTGAATAACCTAGGATAAGACCTTAAGTGTGAAATTTTATTCTTGATTATGTGGTTTTCCTATTATAATTAGTGTTGCTCACACTATTCTTCTTGGTTTTAGTCAATGGCTGGAACCCGAAGGAACCGTGTTAATGCGGAATACGACGGGCAATGCAATGACTGTCCCCCTGAGCCACCAAACGTTATGGGAGCTGGAATTAAAAATCTTGTAGCCATGCTCACACAACTTTCTCAAGCTATGAATCATGCAGGACTTCCAAACGAGCAAAGGAAGGAGCAACATTCTGTTGAATCCTTCATGAGGTAGCGTCCACCTTCTTTCAGCGGGTCTACTGATCCATTAGTTTCTGAACAATGGATTAGTACTACTGAAAAGATATTTTCAGTTCTTCAATGTTCTGAACATGATAAATTCATCCTATCAGTGTATCGTTTGGAAGGAGATGCTGATCAATGGTGGAATCTTATTAAGAATACGAGACAAAGGGATGAAATTGAGTCCATGGAATGGGACGAGTTCAAGAACTTATTTTTTAATAAGTACTTCCCTCGTATTCTCCGAACAAAGATGGAGAAAGAGTTTCTTGAACTAAAGCAAAAGGATGATGAATCTGTTGGTACCTATGAAGAAAATTTTACAAGACTTGCAAGGTACGCTTCTGGTATTATTATCCAACCTGAGAGTAAGATCGATCGATTCTTTGTGGCTTAAAACCAAGTCTTCGAAGGGTGTTAGCCATAAGGGACTTCAATAGCTACGAGGAAATCGTTCGATGTGCTCTCAAAGTCGAGATGGATATTGGAGTAACCCATCAGTCATATGGGTTTGATAAGAAGAGGAAAATGGAATTCAAAGGAAAATCTAAAGAGCACACTGAAAAGAAGATGAGCTTTCCCTTATGCTCAAAGTGTGGAAAGAAACATGGAGGGAGTTGTCTTAAAGGGACAATTAAATGTTTCAAATGTGGAAAGGAAGGTCATTGGGCATTTGAATGCCGCGATGATGGGAAGAAGATGTCTAATGATGCAAACAAAGGAAGGGGTACACAGAATGAACCTACTACACTTCAATGTTTCAAGTGCAAGGAGATGGGGCATTATGCCAATAAATTCCCTAATCCAAGGGTTGATGATGATGATGGTCGACGTCAAAAAACTCTCAAGGCTAAAGACAAAGGAAAGTCACATGCAATTTCTATCAGCGATGTGGAGTATGATAACGATGTGGTGAAAGGTACACTTACCATCCACTCTAAAGTAGAAAATGTTTTATTTGATTCTGGATCCAACCACTCTTTTATTTATAAAGAATTTTTTAAGGGTATCACCGTATTACCTCAACAATTAGATGTTGAGTTAGCTGTGACAACACCTAATGGCACAACAGTCGCATCAAAAGTTTATAATTCTTCTCCGATCGAAGTTTGTGGGAAAGTGATTCCTGCAAATCTTGTGATCCTTCCTATAGTGGAATTTGATGTGATTCTTGGCATGGATTGGCTTTCTTTATATGGAGCTCATATCAATTTCCAAATAAGGGAAGTCACATTTCATATTCCAGATCAATCTATGATCGTCTATCAATGCAAGGATGAACATAACCTTCCAGTGGAAATTTCTTCTATCTTATGGGTCTTGATTCCACTAAATGAAGGTTATTTATCTCAAATGGTTGGTGAGAAACTCACGATTAAGAATATGAACATTTTACGGGAGTTTGATGATGTATTTCCAGAGGAATTACCGGGACTTACACCAAATCGTGAAGTTGAGTTCTCAATAGAACTCGTACCGGGTGCTTTGCCTATTTCAAAGACACCTTATAGAATGGCCCCAATTGAGTTGCAGGAATTGAAGAAGCAACTCCAAGAGAATCTTGATAAAGGATTCATACTCCCTAGTGCGTCACCTTGGGAAGCACCTGTTCTATTTGTTAAGAAGAAAGATGGATCAATGAGACTCTGCATTGATTATCGAGAACTTAACAAGATCACTATCAAGAAAAAATATCCTCTCCCGCGCATTGATGACCTATTTTACCAACTACGCGGAGCTCAATACTTTTCCAAGATTGATCTTCGTTCAGGGTATCATCAATTAAGGGTCAAAAGGGAGGATATACCAAAGACGGCTTTCCGTACAAGGTATGGACACTATGAATTTATAGTGATGCCATTTGGTCTTACTAATGCCCATTCTATCTTCATGGATCTGATGAATAGAGTCTTTAGAGACTATCTTGATCAATTTGTGGTAGTCTTTATAGACGATATTCTTGTCTATTCAAAGAGCAAGGAAGAACATGAAGATCACTTGATAATTATATTGAAGACCCTGAGAAAGGAGAAGCTTTATGCCAAATTTACCAAGTGTGAATTTTGGCTTCAAAAAGTTGCATTTTTGGGTCACATAATCTCAAAAGAGGGGATATCTGTGGATCCAGCAAAAACAGAGGTTATCGAAAGATGGTCGAGACCAACAACAGTAACTGAGATCCGAAGTTTTCTTGGTTTGGCTGGATATTATCGACGTTTTGTGAAAGATTTTTCACGATTATCTAATCCACTCACCAAGTTGACTCGGAAAGGAGTTAAGTTTGTCTGGATGGAAGAATGTGAAGAGAATTTCAAGGAGTTGAAAAGAAGGTTATCCAGTGCACCTGTACTCACACTTCCTTGTAGTGGAGAAAGTTTTGTGATCTATAGTGATGCATCCAAGAAGGGATTAGGGTGTGTTCTTATGCAAAATGATATGGTGATATCTTATGCCTCACGACAGTTGAAAATCCATGAGCAAAATTACCCAACACATGATTTGGAGTTAGCTGTGGTAATCTTTGCATTAAAGATTTAGAGGCATTACCTTTATGGTGAAAGGTGTGATATTTATACTGATTATAAAAGTTTAAAGTATATTTTCACACAAAATGAGATGAATATGCGTCAAAGAAGATGGTTGGAGCTGATTAAGGATTATGACTGCTCAATCCATTACCACCCTGGGAAAGCAAACAAGGTGGCAGATGCATTAAGTCGACAAGACCATGCTAGTTTATCCATGATGAGGATCACAAAAGATCCAATATTTATGGATTTACAAAGGATGGATCTTGGAATTATAATGGAAGGGGGAAAATCTTATCTTTCTCAAATGAATGTTCAACCATCTATACATGTGAAGATTAAAGAGGCACAGAAAGAAGATGTCGAGTTACAAAAGAAGGTGAGAAATGTTCCTGAGTTCAACCTTGATTGTGATGGGATAATAAAGTTCAGGAATCGGGTTTGTGTTCCTCCCATCCCCGAATTAAAGAAGGAGTTGTTGGATGAGGCTCATAGTTCTTCATTCTCTATTCATCCTGGAAGCACGAAGATGTATAGGGACCTGAAAGAGTACTTCTGGTGGGATGGCATGAAAAGAGATGTTGCTGAATATGTCTCTCGATGCTTGGTTTGTCAACAAGTTAAAGCTGAGAGACAGAAGTCTAAGGGGATGTTACAACCATTACCCATACCCGAATGGAAATGGGAAAACATTACTATGGACTTTGTCACGGGACTTCCTAAAACATCCAAAGGCAATAATGCTATTTGGGTCATAGTTGATCATCTTACAAAGTCTGCACACTTCATTGCTATTAGAGAGGATTTCTCTCTGGATCAGCTTTCCAGGATATATGTAAAGGAAGTGGTAAGATTGCATGGAGTACCACTTTCTATTATATCTGATCGGGATCCGAGATTTACCTCAAAGTTCTGGCGAAGTCTTCAGCATACTCTGGATACAGAGTTGAGTTTCAGCACTGCTTATCATCCTCAGACAGACGGTCAGTCTGAAAGAACAATTCAAACCCTAGAAGATATGTTGAGAGCTTGCTCTATGGATTTCAAAGGAGGTTGGGATCAACACCTACCTTTGGTGGAATTTTCTTATAATAATAGCTTTCACTCCAGTATTCATATGGCTCCTTATGAAGCTCTCTATGGAAAGAAATGCAGGACTCCAACTTGCTGGTATGAAGTTGGGGAAAGAAAGCTATTAGGACCTGATCTCGTTGATGAAATGGCAGAAAAGGTCAGATCTATTCAACAACACATTAGAGCATCTCAGAGTCGACAGAAAAGTTATGCCGATAGCCGAATAAAAGACCTAGAGTTTGAAGTGGGCGATAAAGTGTTCTTACGGATATCTCCCTGTAAAAGAGTCATGAGATTTGGAAAGAAGGGGAAGTTAAGCCCTAGATATATCGGTCCTTTCGAAATACTGGATCGTGTAGGGAAGGTAGCTTACCGATTGGCACTTATACCGAATCTCTCTCAAGTTCACGATGTGTTCCATGTATCTCTCCTGAGAAAGTACATACCTGATCCTTCACATGTACTCAGCTCAGAAGTTGTACCGCTGGAGCAAGATCTTTCTTATGAAGAACAACCGATAGAGATTCTGGATCGTAGAGAAAAAGTCCTACGAAACAAGACCACTCGATTGGTGAAAATTTTATGGAGGAACCACCAATTAGAAGAAGCTACATGGGAACTTGAGGATATGATGAGGGAGAGGTATCCTCATCTGTTTGTTACAAAGTGACAAATTTCGAGGGCGAAATTCATTTTAAGGGGGGTAGAATGTAACACCCGAGACTTTTATGTTATATAAATCATCAAAGGAATCTTTTTCTACACAACACTTTCTTGGCTTGCTTTACACGAAATCGCGACCTTCCTCGATAGCTTGCGTCGTACGCAATACCGAGTTTCACTAAACAACGATATGCTATTAAAATATTATTAAAACTAGCCGTTATGAATAGTAATAACCACTTTTTGAAATTTTATAAATTTTATTTTTCAAAATGGACTTCATTTTTGGATTCGAAATATCGAAATTATCCTAGGGTGAAATTTTGGTATTTTTCTGAAAACTTTCAATTTTTGATGAATAGTGAAACCACTAAGTGGTAGTTAAAAAAACTAAATTTTTTCATAAAACTTAATTTTACCGCTTCTGTGAGTGGAATTTCAAAAATCCGAGAGACACGGTTGATGTCAGTAAGTAAAATGTGGTTCAATGAGATGAAAATAATTTTTTGGTGAATAGTAACTTTTTACTTTTTTTACCACGGTAAAAAGTAAATAGGGTAATTAAGGGTAAAGATGATATTACTATTACCCTAACACATGTCCTAATTCTATTGGATAAGTGTAATTCGACCAAAAACAAACTTAGAAATAAAATATGACCATTTAGGCCCACTTGGATTAGATTAGGACATTTATTATTAATTTATTTAAAGAAGGGTTAAAATAGTTAAAATCAAAGTTTAATAAGTAAATAATTTTTAATATGGGGTTATACATAAGATAAATTCGACTATAAATATTCATTAGAAAGCTAAAAATATTTCCTACATAATGGTATTTTATTTGTAATTTTTAGACATTAAATAATTTAATTTATTTATGACACAATGATGATGCAGTAATTATCTTATTAATGAAATATTGACATAATTGATGTTATAAACACCAAAATAAATGTAATTTGAGACTTTTTATGAATCCCACTAATTTTCTAGGTTAATATGACATTTTAGTATTTATTTAATTAACTTGGTTCGAACTAATAATTCTGTTATGATTTTCACAAAAATCAATTACTAAATAGTGTCAAAATTGACATAAAATAGTTTTTAAAACAGATATTATATTGGTAATTGTTATTTTATTCCTAAAAATCTAAGGTTCGGCCAAATGACTTAGATAAGGTTATATATATTAATAATAAACAACTTGGGGTTCGTTTGGCTGCTTATAGTAAGTTTATTAACCTTATAGTATAAGAACACAAGAAGACATGGTAAAAGTAAAATTATTTAACTTAATGTTAAATCTAAATGATAAGGTTAAAATAGGAACCTAAACTTGTCTAAATTCTATTGGATTAGAGGATTTAGACCCATCTCCACCTTAGCTTCTAAATATATCAATTTGGAGCTATTTAAAACCGAACTTGACTTTATAATAAAATAATAGTTTTAGTTATTCCAAAGGTGCCCCTCTCCTCCCTTATAAAAGGACACCTCCTCCCCCTATTCCTCACACCACTTGGAGCCTTCAAGCTCGGCCAACCCCTGCCACTTTCTCCTCTCCACTTCCCTAGAGACATCCTAGAGGTTCTGGTCTTCTTTAAAGACCAATTTTAGTGCCCTAAAAGAAGGTCTCAATGAAGCACTTCAAAGAAGAGGTAATGTTTGTTACCGATTCTTTCATCTTTATTTCTTCTTCCACTTATTCTTCTTTAGTTGTTTCATTATGAAGTAATAAAATCAGTATCACTCATATACTGATATGTTATTATAAGTATGAAACAACCCTATTTCACCATCTATCCATCCTACGGAAAAAGAAATCACCGCGCGTGCGTACGTACGGAATACCGTCTCCACGCCGTGGTGTAATCTATTTTCCACCACCACCTTACTTGGATGGGTATAATGGTGTAAATAATGACCATATATGACTATTATAAAGTGATATTTATTCTGAAATAGTATACATATACTCCAATACAATTCCACGATCATAGGAATGATATCATCACTCGTGCGTACGTACGGAATACCGTCTCCACGATGTGATGCGACTCGTTCTACATGATATTCATTTCATAATGATTATATAAATGAATTGAATGAATGAATATGATATATATTACACTAATACCATTATGGAAATGAGGTATCTATAACTTAAAGAGAAGAATAAGAATTTATTCGACAAAACACGCATAAGAACAAAAAGTTATAAACACCCAAATAACAAGTAGCAATGAAATATTACTACTAAGAAGCTAAGAATATGACCATATATGATATCATAAAAATAAGTGTGATTCTGGAATAAGTCAATAACATTATTTAAATCATTATACAGGAGGTTCGGACACTTACAGAGCAAGTCGGACCTAAGGTAAGGGAAATATCACAATCTCATTTTTATCCGAGATTGTTTATACTTTGAAATTTACTGGGGTATATTTTATCATCTACATCCATGTTTCCTCAATATGTAATAATATTTCCATCCACCTACAATTGTTTAAATCCAATTTTACCCTTCGGTGAGTTTTTAGTAAAATATATGAAAGGAATCTTTTGTCGTTTTTCGTACGAGGTACCTTTTTGACTTTTCTGACAAAAGTACGAGAAGAATGTTTTTTTAACTTATACGGCATAAATGTATTTTTTAAAACATTATGTCCAAGAAGTTTCCTTTACAATTTTTCAAGTTTATTTTTAATCAACTTCTTTTAGTTTAGAATTGTATGACATGTTAAGAAAGGAAAAGTGTTTTTGAAATAGAAAGGATATTTTCCTCAAGAATGGAGTTCAAGTGTTTTATCAAAATTATTTTCCATATAAGATAATATATGGTTCTGTTTCTATCCCTATTATTACATTGATTTGATTATGTTGTGATGGAATTATTTTCATGAATTCCTTTACCTTATATGAATTGTTTTATGATGTCATGTTGTTTAAGAATCCCATTTTTATTACATGGGTTATGCAATGATGTATGATTTAAGATTTTGTGGAACACATAAGAATGGTATCATTATGAGATGGGTGGGACCTATATCTCCCTCCAATGCATTGGGTAAAGATTTTATATCTCATGAGATAGACATGGCTGGAACGGTAGGTTATACCGGTTCAGTGAAACAGGACTGAAACGAGGGTGACTCGGTTCAGAAAGGGACTTTGTCCACTAAGATAGTCTTGGAAATGAGTCTTGACTAACAATAAATGATTCTCTATGATTATGTGTGTATGACACAAAGTTTCATTTTTTAAGTTATTATTATTGTGATTACATTTCACTGCCATGATTTATCCCATGTTATGAAATTATGATCTCTTTTGCAGGTTAAGATTTCCAAAAGTTATGTGCTTATGTATATGATGTGATTGATATTTCTTTTATTTACCCTTACTGAGCATTTGAGCTCACCCTTTTGTATGTTTTCTTTCCCCAGGTCAGGAAGAAGGTTATTAAGTAAGATATGCCAAAAGGGACTATAGATATGATGAAATAAATCGGAGATAGTGTAGACGCTTTATGAACCAGTTGTTTATGTTTCTCAGTTTCTAAAGACACTATACATATACGGTCCTTTCGTGGTTTTGTTATATGTTTTAATAAGTATGCTTCAATTTTGAAGTATTAACAATGTATGTAAAGTATGGGTCATTATAGAGATCTCTTGGTTCGATTTTATCTCTACCTTGGATCTTTAATCTACTGATGGAATCTCCCCAAGGATTCCTTATATAGGAATGGTCGGAGGTGTCAAGTTTGACACAACTCCCACCAATCCCCCACCAACACCCACCAACCATAGACTTCTTCCTTCACTGCCACATACATTCAACCTTGGAAGCCTACACAACAACCAATATTGAAGATGTGATGGTGTTGGTGGGGTTAGTGCACCAGCCACCTACCACAATATCTAGAAAAGAACACATTCCAACAATTCTCCACCTCAAGATGAAATCTGCTGGAGCATCTGTACTGGTTTAGCTACTCCTGAGCAACCACCTTTGTCAACATATCTTCCAGGTTCTCCTATATGTGGATCATCACAATTCACATTATCTATTGATCAATCACTTCATGTATCCAACGATAATGAATGTCGATATGCTTCTTGATATCCTTCAGTATCCCCCTCATTTTTCAGCAATAGGTAATCTAACACTGAATTTTTTTTTATGGAATCCTTCCTCGTGAAGATCTTCGAACCTGTGAAATTTTAGGTTCAGGAGGCACAACATCACCTATCTCCTATGGTGGTTTTTAAACTTCTTGTGGAGATAATTGAGTCCCCCCCTACTCAATATCCTCCTACACGGCCTTCTGGTCTGCTACTGATGAGTCTTCTTTCACCTCCTCCTCGTCAATGACAGGTGGTGCTAGTATAGGTGTTGGATGATGAATTGTGACCTCGACACTTTCCCTTGGAGATATTCTAGGATTTTGAATGTCCTCGATTTTCTAGTTCTCATGGAACATGACATCTCTACTTATGTTCACTTTCTTCTCCTTCGGGTCCCAAAGCTTGTATCTGAAATCCTCATCTCCATAACCGATGAATATGTATGGAGTATATCTCTCATCTAGCCTATTCCTAAGCACCTTGGATACATGTTCAAATTCCAAACATCCAAATACTCCTAAATGAGGGTAAGATGGATGTTTACTAGACCATATCTTCTGTGGAATCACAAAATTTAGCGAGACTGACAGTGATCGGTTTATGAGGTAGCAGGAAACTTGAACAGCTTTTCCCCATAATGGCTTAGGGAGCTTATCCAAACTCATCATTCTTTTGAGATTCTCCGTGATGGTTTTGTTAATCCTTTTCTGCAACTAAATTTTGTTTTTCATTGCAAGGGACCATCCTATCATGTTGAATTACCTGACTCCTATAGTTAGAATCAAATTCTATGGATGTGTACTCTCCTCCATTGTCTGAACAAAGACACTTCATCTTCCTTACAGTTTCATGATCTACCATGGAATGGAACATCTTGAAGTAGTCTAGTACTTGTTTCTTCTTCTTCAAGAAGAACATCCACACCCTTTGAGATGCATCATCAATAAAGGATGGAAAATATATGTTACCTCTGAGTGAATCCACCTCTATGGGTCCACATACATCAGAGTGCACCAAATCCACCAACTCTGATCTCTGTGATGAAGTAGTATTGAATGAAACGCTATTATTATTTCCATTAAAGTAGTATTTACAAGTATCAAGTGATGCATCTGTGTCAATATTGATGTAATTCTTCTTCGTTTGGGTAGACAACCCTTTTTCACTCATGTGGCCGAACCTTCTATGCCACATATTAGATGAAATTTCTCCTTCCATTGTGTTGAGGATGTCAACACATATCTTCACATCAGTTTTGTATAATGTACCAAATATGATTCCTTGGGTGATGATGATGGCTCCTTTTGTCATCTTCCATGCTCCATTACTGAAGATGCAGTCATAGCCTTGTCGATAAAAAGCTATAACTGATAACAGGTTGAGCCGATTACTTGGAACATGCTGGACATCCTTCAGGGTGATTGTGTATCCAATATTTGTCATGGAATGGATATCACCCATGCCGACAATCTCCGCCAAACTGGTATTCCCCATCTTGACTACACCAAAGTCCCCAGCTTGATAAGTCAAGAAAAACTCACGATGCAGCAGGACGTGGTACGATGCTGCAGTATCGACCACCCATTCTGTGTCTTGGCTTGATTTATGAAATCGTGCCTCTTCTTCGTATTTGGAGTAAATCACAACTTCTCCAGTGACGGTCACATGCGCATCTTCATTTCCTCTTTGTTGGTTGTTACTTTGACCCTTTTCTTGTAACAACTTTCAACAGTTCTTCTTCATGTGTCCCTCCATGCCACAATGGTACCATGGGTATGTTGGCCTCTGACCATCTATGGATATTCCTCTATTATTTCTTTGACCTCGGGTTCCTGCCCCACGACCTCCTCCTTGTTGTCTCCCTTGCTTCTCCCGAACGAGAGCTTGTGTATGGTTGTAACTCTCATCCTTCCTTCTGGCCTCTTCGTTGAGTAGTGCATCCTTTACCATCACCAGGGTAAGTTTGCCTCCGGGCTCCAAGCTGTTGGGTGAGATGAAAATATTATCCCAGCTGTCAGGAAGAGTGAAGAGTAAATGGTTCACCTGATCTTCATCATATAGAGTATTACCGCCATCCACCAACTAGTTCACCGTGTTTTGGAACTCACTGGTCTGTTTGGCTATTGATATTCCACTCTATAGTTGAAGATTCATCAACCGATTCAACAAGAGGATCTTGTTTCGAGCGGTCTCTGACTGGTACTTATTTTCCAACTTTTTCCAAAGATCGTATGGACCAGTCTCTTGATAAACAAGGTGGTAAACATTGTGATAGATCCATTGGTGGATTTGACCAAGCATCTTCTTGTCAGCTTCATCCACTCTACTTCCTTGGTGGCATCAGGGTTGACTCACTCATTCTCAATGGGGTCAAAAAAATCCTTAGCATTGAGGAGATCTTCCATTCAAGACTTACAAATGGATTAGTTTGAAGAATTCAACATGATCACCCCTACCATGGATGATCCCTCCATTGGATTTCAATTCCGTTACAATTAGTGTAGAATATGAAAAAATGGGGATCACTGATACGTCCAGAACAGTCGAAAATGGTGGTATCGACTCTTAGATCATTGAAATCGGATACTGATTGATCAAGTTATGATCAAAACAGTGTCAACGGTTGAGACCGTCTGATGATGTGGTGATGACGTGGCACGCCGGAGCAGCGGCCAAAAACTCGCTGGAAAAGTCACCGGTGCTGGAACAGTACCTTCTTCTCTAGCAAGGGGGTACTGTAGAACCTGAAGTATGACCAAAATTTGACTAGGCCTAGGAATCTCGTTTTAGCTCCCTTTTCGATGTCATTTGCACTATTGGAATCATCGTGACACATGCTTTCAGAATATGCCTTCAAAACATGATTCCAAACACCTTGAATTTTCTGATCACTGGAAAATTTCCACTGCCCGTCGTCGTTTCACCATAACCGCCTCTAAAACCACTTTTTGTGGTTCGCTGACCATTAAGATAGATGAATATAATAGGAAACTAAACTGTACTACACCATGAATAAAGGTTAAAATGTACCCCTCTCACACCTCCATTTCTCTCACAAACATGGAGCTCTCAAGGCTCTCTCAAGGATGGACCATTCTTGGCTCGAGCTGATCTCTAGCTTTGATCTCTAATCTGCGGATGGAAGCTCCCCAACAATTCCTCATATAGGCATAGTGGGAGGTGTCATTTTTAACACAACTCCCACAAATCCCCATCCAACACCCACCAACCATAGACTTTTTCCTTGGCTTCCACATACATTCAACAATGGCAGCCTACACAACATCCAATATTGAAGATGTCAAGGTGTTGGTGGGGTTAGTGCACCATCCACCAACCACGGCAGCTGGAAAATAACACATTCCATCAAAAACATTGAGAATCTTAGAAACATGACTGCACCCGATCAAATGGCAGGGAGCTAGAGATCAAAGCCACCCCAAAATCCCACTGAAAGAAACTGAGAGGAAAAAATCAGAGTAGTGAGGGAGATCTAAAAACCCTAGATGCAGAAGTTGCCACTCTTGGAAATTGAGGAGCCAGCACAAGAAGGAAATTTGAATTTACAACTGTCAATCAAATGACCATACATTTTAACACTTGTCACGAGGAAAAATCATGCGACAATTATCATCCAAATTTTCAATACACTTGCAACTGAAACAGAAATTAGGTAATCTCTCAGATTCTATAAATAGTTCCAGCCTCTTATTAGAAGGGAGCAGAGTAACCATTTCAATGAGTGGAGACCAAAAATCCAGTTCCACTAAAACCCTTAAAAGATGACCATACCATGACTGTTGAGTCTCCATCAAATTTTGTTGGAGTCCCTACACCATAAGTGATGTACTAAAGGATATGTGGATTCTATAAGAATCAATAGATGCCATAGATGTGAACTCATGTGTAGATGATAATGTTCTTGGATGTGTTTGGATCAAAGAAAAGATCTGAGTAATGCATTCTCAAGTAACTAGGCTTGAGGGATACAAATCCTAGGCCCCAACTTTTCATCTCAAGTTCTTTCGAGGGAAACACAATATGGAAGGAGCCTTTGTCTAAAGTGGTCATCTATCATCCACTAAAGCCCCTAATCAGTTGAAGTCATCTTCTCAATTCCCCAAATTTCCAAGATGTTTCCAATTGAGGCATCAATCGATCAATAATAGAGCGTTTTAATTTTTCCGAGAGTTATTCAATAATCGTCTGATTCTCTTTAAAAAAATGGAGAGTGCTATAATTTGTGATTCTATTATTCAGGAGCTCAGATCCATACATGAAGTTGTTGAAGAATATATGATTCGCAGCAGATTGAACAAGCCGGCCCCACCCAAAATGCGCTATAGTAGAGTTCCCTTTCTTTGTGGAGCTCTTACCAACGTCATCAACTACCGGAATTGTGAAGATAGGTTTCTAAATTAATTTGTTTTTATATTAAATTTTTTCTTTATTCAGTTTCATATAATTCTTCTATTTATTTTGTTAATAAGCTGGAATTATTTTTTATTTTTTCTGCAAATGTATTTAGTGACACACTTAAAATCCAACTCTTATATCCGATTTCATCCTTAGCCGTTGATCTGTGTGATTCGTAGCTTTATTCTTAGACAATCATCACACTGCTTGGCTGTTCGAATAGAATAGGCTGTTCGGGTTACAGTTTCACGAATCTTCTTTCTGGAACCAATTGATTGGGGTATGTGTTTTTCATTGGAACGGCCGCTCGCTGGGAGATTGATTACCCCTGCTGCGACCCTTTTCCAATATGATGAATTGATTTCCTGGATCTGACCCCGCTGGTTTGACTCTCTTGTACTGGCTCTCGGTCCTTTATAAGGTGGAACCCATAATCGCCGACTATGCATTGCATCTCTGGAGTAACCTGCACCTATTGCTCTCCTTGGAATCTTTTCCTCACCAATATTTGATGGAGAAAACCTCCCTTACCTGGAGGAATAAGTGTGGAGCCAGTTCCTGTTGAAGGTTGTCCGATCTAGACGAGGAATAAGAGATGTCCAGAGATGTCCAGATCCAGAAGATTCGTGCTTTTTCAGTTTAGAGTGAAGAGAATATGGCTGCCATAGTGTTCTTAGAACTCCGGCACTGTAAAAATTTCTGTTTTTTGTTCATTTTTTTCATTCTTACTATTTACTACTTATGTGGTTCATTCTGTACTCCTCTTAGAGGTTAATAAAAGGTGTGTGTTTGTGGTGTTCTTGCAGTGCAGTAGGATCCATAAGGATCTGAAGCACATAAATCTCTTGACTCCTTTCTTTTCATGCAATTTCTTTCTTATATTATCATCCTTGGTTTATCTGCACATCTCCAGCACCATACTGGTCTTGTTTTTTGTTCTGTGGTTATTCAACCTCCCGTGTTTTGTGATTCTTCAACCACAACAAGTGGTATCAGAGCCACTTTTGGTTACTGCGTTGTATAAATTTTGTTATGTTTGTGCTTCTACATATAGTTCTTTGAATTTAGAAATTTTCCCTACTAAAAAAAGGTTTATAATTGTTTGATACACTGTAGCCTACAACTGTCATTTCTTTGCTTATTTGCCTATGTTGATTTTGATGTCTGCAATTTTTTTATTCTTATAAACCATATATTGTTGTAATTTTCTTTAACTGTTTACCTGCTACAATTCATTAACTACCTCTATAAATTTGTTTCTTGATTTTGTTGTACATAGTTGTTTCCAGCACCTTGTTGGTAGCCCCTTTTGCCCTATTTATAGCTTTGTTATAAATCTTTCAAGTTGGAATCTGTTCATTGTTTAGTGTTTAGTTTTCATTTCTTTACATCTGGGTTTCATTGTTTGATTTCTACATTTGAACCTTGTGTAAATTCTGCCCGTATATTTTTGTTGTTTTTCCCTTTTTATTCTGGTAAAATCATTGTATTCACCAAATCATTTCCCCTTCATATCTCATGGTACACGTTTACCCAGTGAGATCGGTCAATTTTTGGGGGCATATGCTTATCATTGTCCCCAATCATTCAGAATCTACTCATTTGGATAAACATGACTACAATGCAATATGAAATCAAAAAGTTCGATGGGGACAATGACTTCAATTTATGGAAAATAAAAATTAGGGCATTACTTGTCCAGCAAGGTCTCATTGATGCCATCTCTGGGCCTAATAAACGCATAACAACTTTTAATGAATCATGACAAACTATTACAGAATACCAATATGTGCCCCCATACATTCTTGTTAAAGCCCACAATTCACTTTTATTGTCCTTAGGAGATAATGTCTTTAGGGAAGTGGCTTGTGAGTCTACTACTACCAGCATCTGGCTTAAGTTATAAAAACATTACATGACTGCCTGCCTTGTAGGTAGGCTGTATAAGAAGCACCGAATGTTCACCTTTAGGATGAGACCTGGTGCTTCTTTGAAGTCTCATCTTGATGAATTTAATGAAATCATGTTAGATCTAGCCAACATAGTTTTCTCAGTGGATGATAAAGATCATGCCATCATTATCCTGATCTCCCTTGACCATAGTTAAAGTACCTTGGTTGAGACCATGATGTATGGTCGAGACTCCTTGAATCTAGAAGAAGTCATGTCTGCCCTTCTATCCAAAAAACTTCACTCTAATCCTAATGTTAAAGGTGAGGTTGAGAGTTTGTTTACTAAGGGAAGACCAGTGGTTAAAATCAAAAGGAAACAATTTAACAAAGTTAAAAGTAGAAGCATCAAATAACCTAGGAAAGGATCAAAACCAAAGAGCAATAATAATAAAGAAAGAAATGTCACTTCCTTCCATTGTGGAAAGCTTGGACATATTAACCCCGAATGTAGGAAGCTTAAACATGAGCAAGAACGTGCACAACCCACTGACCAGTCTCTCATTGCTGACTCTGGCTATGACACTACCGAAGAATTAAATGTTTCAAGCCATTCAATCGACTGAGAGTGGGTCATTGACTCTGGTTGTTCCTTCCATATGTGTCCATACAATGATTCATTTTCAGAGTTGGTCAAGAAAGTGGAAGGGGATGTCTTATTAGGGAATAATAAAAAGTGTAATGTAGAGGGAAGAGGATGTGTTCTGTTAGAACTTGACAATCAATCTCTGATTACCTTGCTTGATGTAAGGTGGGTTCCCAACCTCCAACACAACTTAATTTCCCTAGGAGTACTTGATAAAAAATGATATAACTTTAGATCAAAATCTGGATCTATGAAGATCTCTAAAGGATCAAGGACCATTATTAGAGGGTCTCTCACAAATGGTTTGTATATCTTGTATGGGAAGACACATTCAAGACAATTGGGTAGTGTTTTCAATAATAACACTGAGAGTACTATGCTTTGGCATAGACGGTTGGGTCTTTGTAGCTCCAAAGGGTTTGAAGTGCTCAACATGAAAGGGATGTTGAATGACATAACACTTATAAACCTACCATTCTGTGAAGACTGTATAATAGGAAAAACTAAGAGAGGTAGTTTCAATAGCTTCCCCACTTGAATACATCCATTCGGATTTATGGGTTCCAACGAGGACTACCTCTCATGGTGGAGGATCCTATTTCATCTCTTTCATTGACGATTTCTCTAGGAATGTTTGGGTGTACATCTTGAAACATAAATCAGATGTTTTCCAAACTTTTAAAGCCTAGATATCTTCAGTCTAAAATTAGACCGGAAATAAAATAAAGACCATGAGGACAAAAAATGGCTTAGAGTATCTGTTTACAGACTTTATTGAGTTTTTTGAGAAATAAGGGATAAAAAGACATAGAACCGTTAGGGATAATCCCCAACAGAATGGGCTAGTAGAGAGGATGAATAGGACCATATTAGAATGTGTCCAAAGCATGCTTGAATGCTCGGGCCTCCCCAAGTCTTTCTGGGCTGAGGCTACCAACACTCATGATTACCTAATCAATAGGTGTCCCTCTTCTGATAACTAGTTAATGAATCTTAAAGAGCAATGGACTAGGAGGCCTCCCTCTTACTCATACCTTAGGGTTATCGGTTCCACAACTTATGTACATTTTATGACTAATAAGTTGGAACCATGAGCTCTGAAATGCATTTTTATTCGTTACCCTGAAGGGGTTAAAGGGTATAAAATCTAGGTTGATAAACCTAGGTACCAAAAATGCATTATTAGTAGGATGTGGTCTTTCACGAGTCATCCTATACCAAGACCAAGGCAGCGATAAACCAGAACTCTTTAAGTTTGAGGAACCTGAGCCTTCGGCTCCTTTTGAGACTGATCTTCAATCTGTTCAACCTACTTCTCAGCCCACTGCTGCAGCTGATTCTGAAAGCAATTACAGTTCAGATTCATATTATGAACGCCCTGATGCCTATAGGGATTATCAACTGTCCCGTTATAGACAAAAAAGGGTCCCCAAACCTCCTGCTAGGTTCATCCAGTATGGAATGGCTTTCTATGCCTTTCATGTGGCCTAGGATCTCATCGACGATGATCCCCGGTCATATAAACAAGACTTGAAAGACAAAGACTCCAAGCAATGAGTCTTTTATTTGAAAGAATAGATGCATTATTTATATAATAACCATAAATGGGGTGTTTTGAACAATCCAGTTGATGCTAAAGTAATTAGTTCTAAATGGATATTCAAAAGCAAAGCAGATAATATTGAGGGAAGAAAAATCAAGTTCAAAGCCAGGTTTGTAGTAAAGGGTTTCCTCCAAAGGGAGGGACTTGATTATTCCAAAATTTTATCCCTAGTTTTAAATAACTATTCTATTAGGCTTCTGTTGGCCTATTCTTCCTATAAAGACTTGCACATTGAGCAGTTGGATGTTAAGACTGCTTTCTTACATTGTGACGTGATGGAAAAGATTTATATGCAGCCTCCTAAAGGCTATTGTAGTGAGTTCAAACCATATCAAGTGTGACTCCTAAATAAGTCTCTATATGGCTTGAAATAAGCCTCAAGACAATGTTATTTAAAATTTGACTCATTCATGTTAGGTAACAATTTCACTAGGAGTCAATATGATGCTTGTTTTTATTTCAAAACAACAAAAGCCTGCATCATTTACTTTCTGTTGTAAGTTGATGATATTCTCATCATATGTAGAGATATACATATTATTTCTTCTATAAAAACCCAGTTGAAAAACACTTGAAATAAAATAATTGGGTGCGGCCAAGAAAATTATTGGCATTGAAATCATTGGGGATAGACCCAATAAGTTACTTTATCTTTCACAATATGGTTACATTTTAAAATTTCTCAAGAGGTACGTGTTTGAAACTTTAAAAACTATTAATTTTCCTCTTGCATACCATTTTAAAATTTCCTGGACACACTCCCCTACAAATGAAGAAGATATTGAATTCATGTCCAAAATCCCTTATGCTAACAAGGTTGGAAGCATAATATATGCCATGATTTGTGCATGCCCTGACATTTCCTTTTCGATTTGCACCCTTAGCAGGTTTATGGACACACCAGGGAATCCACACTAGAATGAACTTAAGTGGATTCTTAGATACCTCTCTAGTACACCTAGTATTTTCTTATGTAATGGTAGAAATATAAATTCAGCTGATCTTATCTGTGTTTATGTGGATGATGATTATTCTTGAAATGTTGATACCAATAAATACTTAACCGGTTATCTGTTTAGTGCATTTGGTGGTGCAATTTTTTATAAGTACAACATGGAATCTGTTGTTTCACTTTAGGCTACAGAATCTGAGTACATAGCCTTGACTGACGTAGTCAAGGAAGCATTGTGGATCAAAGGTATAGCCTCTGAACTTTGTATTTACAATTATGCTATTAATTTTTATTCATATAGTCAATCGGCTATTCATTTATCTAAAAACCTTGTCGTCCATGGTAAGTCAAAACATATTTATATTAGGTTTCATTTTATTAGAGATTTCATTGAATCTGGAACTGTGTGTATCAATACACACTGACATAAACCTAGCTGATAGTTTTACTAAATATGTGGTCTTGTATAAGTTTGATTTTTGCCTAGATAGATTAAAGTTGAATCAGATTCCATGACCTCTAGGTGCAAGAACATCACTAAATTTAATTAAAAATGGTGAAGATTTGTGAATTTAGGTTTCTTAATTAATTTGGTTTTATATTAAATTATTTCTTTATTCTTTTTCATATAATTCTAATATTTATTTTGTTACTAATCATGTCATTATTTTCTATTCTGTCCACAAATGTATTTAGTGATATGATGGAAATCCAACTCTTATATCTGCATTCATCCTTCCGTGTGATCTGGCCCTTTATTCCTGACCATTCATCGCATTTCATGGATGTTCGAACAGAACATGTTGTTCGGGTTATGGTTTGACGGTTCTACTTCATGGCACTTAGTGATTGGGGTAGGTGTTTTGCATTGGAACCACTGCTCGACGGGAAATTGATTACCCCTTTTGCGGCCCTTTTCCAGTATCACGAATTGATGCCCTAGATCTGACCTCACGGGTTTGACTCAGCTGTACTGGCTCTTAGTCCTTTGTAAGGTGAAACCCTTCATCGCTGACTCTGCGTTGCATCCCCAGAGTACCCTGCGCCAATTGCTCTCCCTGGCAACCTTGCCTTGCCAATCTATGATGGAAACAACCTCCCTTCCCTGGAGGAAGAAGTGTGCTACTGGTTCCTATTGGAGGCTTTCCAATCTAGAAGAGGAAGAAGAGATGTCCAGAGATATCTAGATCCAAACAAGTCGCACTTTTGCTGTCTAGCGTGAAGAGAACAGGACTGCCAGAGTGTTCTTAGAACTCCGGAACTGTAAGTGTTTTTGTTTTTTTGTTCATTTCCTTCGTTCTTGATGTTTACTGCTCATGTGGTTCATTCTGTATTCCTCTTAAAGGTTAATAAAAGGTGTGTGTGTGGTGTTCTTATTGTGCAGTAGGATCCATAAGGATCTAGAGCACATAAATCTCATGTCTCCTTTCTTTTCTTGCAATTTCTTTCTTGTATTATCATTCTTGGTGTATATGCACATCGCCATCACCATACAGGTCTTGTTTTTTGTTCTTTGGTTATTCGGTCTCATGTGTTTTGTGATTCTTCAACCACAACAGTAATAAATTTGGACAAATCACCAAGACCTTCAACAATATTTGAATAGGCAATGACAACCTCATGCGAATCGATCTTCACCTGAACAGCTGTAATATCAGCGAACATCGAACAACCATCGACAATATCTCTCTTCAAACCTTCTGAGCGATCGTTTCCAGCCTCATTGAAACCCAAAATCACATTGTCCGAAGTAAGCGCTTCATCAAACCTCTACGAATCAGTGATGAAAACATCGTATAGATTGAAATAACACTCCAAATTAGGATCCATTGTTCTGGAACCCTAAACGCCATCACTTTTTAGACGTAGAATGTTTCTAAGAAGCATTGTGAACCTTAATGCCAAATAAAATGATATTAATAATTAATGATATATATTTATTGAATAACAATTAAAAAATAATAATTAATAATTATTAGTTTTGGATTAGTAATTAATTGATTGTATTAAATAATTAATAGTGAATAATGAATAGAAAATAATTAATATTTACTAGTTACTAAATAATTATTATTATTAGTAAAAAATAATTAATTAATTAACAATAAATACTAATTAAAATTAATCAACAATTCATAATTATAAATCAATACTCACTAATTTATATTTAATATTTTTTAATTAATAATAATTAATATTTTTTTAATAATTACTAATAAATAGGGGTGGAGGTCTTCGATGATGATCGACGGGCAATGCGATGGTCGGAACTGGTTTCGGTGGGGGCCACAATTAAAAGAGGAGGGAAAAAACAACTACAGGGGGGGCAAAGGTCTCTCACAACAAGCAAGTGCGACAGAGCCCAGTAGGGCCTTTGGGCCAGTTATTGTAGGCCTTTGGGTCATGATAATGAGGGTCTTTGTGCCAACAAAGTTGATGGAGGCCTATGAGCCATATACTAACGGCCTCCAAGCCTCTATATAATAGGGTCAACAAGCCTATATATTATAAAGAAAGGGTTTGATGGGTTGGTTACCCCTTGGGGGGCTATGACCTATTATTTCGGCTTGTGGGTGTGAGTTGTATGTGTGTTTCATTGTAATTGTAGCTCCCAAAATCTAATATATATAATTATTAATTGATATTTGAAAATTAATAATTAACAATTTGTTAATTAGTAATTAATAATAGATTATCAAAAGGTAATTATTAATAATAAAAGGCTAAAAATTTAAAAATATTTAAAATATTATCAATAATTAGTTATTAATTATTATAAAAAAATGATTAAATAGTAAATAATTCTTATTAGACAACAATTATTAAATATTAATGAATAATTACTAAAAAATAAATATTTATTAATTATTAATTATTTTTATTAAATAATGAATAATTAGTTATTAATATTTACTTGCTATTAAATAATAAATACCCAATAATTAGTAATTACAATTAATAATTCATCATTTCTTATTAAAAATTAATCAAATTTTAATGAATAATTAATTATTTATAATCAATAAATAAAAATTAATTAATATCTTTTAAATAAATAAACAAATACTAATTAATAGTTAATAATTAATTAAAATTTAATAATTGATTAATTTATAATTAATACCTACAAAATAATAATTACTAATTATATTGTAATTTCCTTTATTATTATGAATATTTTTTTTAAAATATGATGACCCTTACAACCAATGTTGGATTTGACAGTGTCCATTGGGGGGCCTATTGCCATAGTTGGGTGTGTCAGTGGTTTTAGGTCCATCCTATAGCCATGGTCTTAGTTAACCATAGACATAGGATGGTTGTAGGTGACATATGACCATGGTTAATACTGACCATAGTGGTAGGCCCCCATGGCTTTGGATAAATGCGCGAGTGGAAAAAAATGGCTGGCCACCAATTCATTTAACTAGTTAGTATCTATTTAAAAAGGTTAAAGATTTAAATATTAACTTTGGAAAACATTTATGAAGAACTTTAAGACAAGTGGTTGGAAGAGATGTCTATTTTCTCAGAATATATATATTGGATGACATTGCATGTGAGATATTTTCTTAACGCAATGCATATTAAAAATAACGTATATGATAAAATCATTGGTATGATTCTTAAAATTTAAGGAAAAAATAAAGTCCAAATTAATGCAAGGTTAGACACAGTTTATTTTTGAAAATTGTAGACTTTCAAATATACGAAAAATTATTTTGTACCTTTCTTTAGAAAACAACTCACACATTATGTAAAGAGTAAAAATATTTTTTTTGTGAGTTTCATATTGTTTGTAGTTAAAGTTTCTAAGGGATAATATTCTAACATTTGGAATACTGTTTTAATGAAATACATTAAAATAAATGGTTTAAGATCTCATAACTGTTATATATCAATAACAAGTTTTATTTCACTTACTATACATTTTGTCTTAACAAATTGGGAGTGATGCACAAATATAAGATTTCTTTCAGTCTATTTCCTATAAGGTGGTTTATTCTAATAAGTTACCATTCATGTAAAGTTGAATTGTAAGAACATTGTGTAAGATTGAGATTTATTTATAGCCTTATTTCATTGACATCATGATACACTTTACCATTAACTTGGTTAAGGAGGTACACATGTGTGGCCTAATTTATCTAAGATGTATGTATCTAGTTAATAATTACTTAAAAACATCAAAAGGGTATTTGAAAAACCAAAGCTGATATGAGGATTACATTTTTGAGCATTACGTTATCGATGAAGCAATCAAATTCTTTAGTGAGTACTTAAAAATGTTAACAATATTAGGGGTTCAATGTCTCAACATATAGGAATGAAATACGGTGAATGGATAATGTGGAAAAAATTATCACTACATCACATATGTAGTGGGAATAGAAACATCTATTTATATTGTTCAACTCAAATAGGTTCAATATTAAAAATATAAGAGCTTTACAGAACACAGTAATCAGAACCACAATAGTGTTCAAAGTTAGATTGCAAAAGAATACAGAAAAAATTATTTACATGTTGAAGCAACATATACATGAAAAGTTAAATATTGATCACGATTTGGTTTCTAAATGAGCAAGAAGATTGAATAGAGGTCCAATAATGCAAGTGACCTTCTAGAAAAGTTATATCATTATAATTTTCAAATTCCACAATATTAACCACGATGACCGGAGCGTAATGGAAAATAGATGAGTGATTGTTTTTTAAGAATTAATGTATATATATGTGATACCAAAGATAGAAATCCCATATATAAAAGAATGAAACACATTGGGATAATTGAAAAATATTGGGAATTGGATTTTATGTATTTTACTAGACAAGTGTTTAGTTCTAAGAGAGTTCAAAATAACAATGGAGTTCAAATTGATGATTCGAGATTCATAGAAGTGAATCTCAACAAGTAAGGGTATACATATGAACCTTTTTTCATCACAGGATCAACGAGTTTTATATGTTCAAGATCTTAATATTATGAATTGGCCAATTTATTTATTATCAACCAACATAGATCAAGGGGAGACTGATTCACAAAATAGGAGTGGTCCATTTTTTCTATATCATTTAAAAATGATTTAATATAAAATAATCAATTATATATTTGAAACGATTACATTTAAATAATTTATATTTAAAATAGGGGAAAATATTTCAAGAAACAATTATGCAAAAGATTTGAGAAACATAATAAATAAAAGAAAAAAATAATCCAATGAAAAGAAAAGGAGAAAATGAATAATTTTTGTACGATTGAGAAGGAAAAATATTTTTTTTATTTCCTTGTTTCGTGTAATTGTTTTATTATATACAATATCATTTCCACAATAATTTTATTTTTATATCTCACTTGTTATTAAATATGATTTAATATTTTATATCATTACTTGATGTTTACAATATCATTTTGAATTTTCACTAGCTCAAATATTCAATATGGTATAATTTAACTAATTTTTGTATGCTTAAATTCCTTTAAATCTCATCTGAACTAGGACTTTTATAATTAGATTTTCAAGTTTCTTTTTTTTGGAAAACCATGTATATTAATCCTTAATTTGCTTATTTTTTTTTATATTTTACTTATAATTTAATTATGTTATGCATTATTTGTTTCTAAATTCTAGTATTTTTTATTATTTAATAATTAAATTTTTATTAGCCATGGTGATGATGTTGGTTATACCATGGGTGACTATTAAATTGAGAAATAGTCTATGAAAATTTTGCACGAACATGTATCTGTAGTTTTATAGAAGCAAAAAATACAGTGGAAAAAAATGAGTTGACATAGAATGAAAAATGATATCTAATTAAATTATTTAAGAGTAAACCTGTCAATGTTATTGGTGCAGTGGCAAGGGAAGATGATTCTATTTCAAAATTTAATTTTCATATGGTGGACAATTCATTGAGGTATCTCTTATGGTAAATGGTTTAGGTATGTTTTTATGTTTTTTGGATTTATTTCAATATCTTATATACAATTGATTACTTCAGTGTCAAAAAAATTAAAAATTATTACCAACTTCAATATTTTGTTTTTTAATTTTATTTTGAGGTTGATAATAGTCAATAATGTTTGTGCTTAAATTTTTCTGATGTGTATTGTGTTGTTTTTGGAATTTCATGCGGAACTGATACATTATGAGGGTAATAACGAATATTACTTCTAATGTTCTTGAATTGATAATCCCAATGATCCTATAAAATATTTTAGAATATTTTTCTTCCTTTCGATATAAAGAATTGTTTTAGGTAATAATAAATCTTACTTTTTTAGTTATTTATATAATATATAAAATTTTAATTTAGTGAATTAGATTGTTTTTTCTTATAAACTAAGACAAAAATTCTTATACTAGTTATGAAATATTCATACACATATAAAAAGGGCATTTAAGATATAAATTCTTGAATAATAGTTGATACATAAATACTTTATAAATATTTATCACTATTACTTAATCTACAATATATTGTAATATTAACATTTTTTACATGATATTAACAAATTTTATTGAGAAAGAATACATTAAGAGTGGTATAAATAGCCAAAAAAATTAATCATCAAGGAATGGACCAACAAAGTGTGTCTAATTGAAAATGACCATGTTTTGGAGATCGTTGATCGATGCACAAGTCATGCATGTTTATTTATTTGTTTAATCTTGACATGTTTATTTATCTTCAATAAAATAAATAGATCAATATTTTTAAACCATTTTACATGTATAAATATCAAAGAATTTTTCAAAATTCATCTCCAATAATGATATAGTTGTTTTGATTTTGATATTGGAAAATGTTTCTTATCCTAGTCATACTAGGGGCCTCTACTTTGGAATAAAAAAAATATTCTGAAAATAAATAAATAAATAAATAAATAAATAAGACATCTTTATTCAAGATTGATAAGATTAGCGAGAAAATACTGAGGGATCAATAAATCATTGAGAATGTATTTATGATCTTGGGAATGGGAAATGCAATAAATTAAATTATCCCTAACAATATGGATAACAACATTGTGGTTTAGCCTTCCCATTAACATATCCTTGAGGAAATGTTAATTTTTTTAATTTTTTAAATTTTGTATCAAAATAAAATCCTCTCTATATTATGCTAACATTTATGTCTTAAGGAGAAAATATTGTGGTTTCTTAGTACGTATCCATAATCATTATAAGGTTGCCTATGGAAAGGTGTATAAAATCCTAGGTGACACTATACATATCATGTCATTTTCAAGTGCTCATTTACAATATAGTATTCTAATCACTTGGGATAATAATATTGAGTTTCTTTATTACACTAAAAATTACACGCCTATATGGGATATTGTAAGATAAATTTAGGAATTTCATAACCCTAAAAAATTATAGTTTTGAAGTTTATGAATTTCTAAGGGAATTTTATTAAATTCACATGTGATTAGAAAATAGTTATTTTAAACTTATAAAAAACCCCACAAAATTTTATAATAATTTTAATCATCTTGGAATGTGGACTTAACTATTGGGTGTAATTTTTATATGAATCAAAGGAGTTTTGGTTTCGGTGCATTTAATACATTATTTATATAATTGATTAAATACCCCATGCACAGCCTTGTAGTTTTTTTGATTAAAAACACATTATCTTGAAAATAATAAGATAGATTAAAATTCTGTCATCATATTATTTCTTGGGCATAGTGTTTTATTTAACACTGATATAAATTAAAAATGAGCTCTAAATTTACAACAAACCAGTTTTGCTATAAACAGTAATTTCCACCCATTAATCATAATTTTTCATGTGGGTTGAGGAAGTAAATTTAGAGGATTATAGATAAGGATCTTGTGGTCCCCTTTGAGATATGATTTTTGATCCTCTATGATTAGTTTCCAATGCATTAAAATCAATATGAGTATTTCATAAATATATTGTTTATTATAATGATTTATTTTTAAATAAAATTATATTAATTGATAATCATTAAGATTCTAACATTGTTTAAGATTTATATTAAATTCCCAAGTACAATATTCAATTCATCTTGGTTAATGAATTGTGGAATGATTTTAATTGTTATTTTTAAAAGAATTATATAATTTATTATGCATAAAAATAATCTTTTATATTATAAATCACAAACATGTAAAATATGTTTCCCTATAACTAGCTATTTTGTACATTCAGTTACCAATATATTAATGGTTTTTAATATTAATAAATATATTATCACATGATGAGTTTTCATTCATGTAACAATTAATACGATAATATCCTTAGAGTATTTTTTACATCAAAATTTTGTTAATAGTTCCTCACTGTGATGATAACATTGAAGTTATATAAAACTATTCTTAAATGCATATTCCATGGATGGATGAAATCATATACCTGAACACCGATGATACAAGTTATTATGGTTAAGAGGCTCATAATAAATTGATACTTCTTATTATGAAGTTCTCACTTCATAACATTCAATTGAGGACGATATGAGAATAGGCCTTCCTATGAGAATTTAACATGTTATTTGTGTCACTGGATATTATTATCCTTAGGAATGTGTATTGGTACTTAGACTTTAAAATATTTGTAATTCATATCGTGTATCTTGAACATAGATGTATTATTGAAGCAAATGACAACATATACTCGTAGTGAATTAGGATAAATTGGTGCATCATAAGTGATATGTCATTAATTAGTAAATCAATAAAACATTCTTCCCTTTTTAGTTAACAAAAGTAGATATATTTAACCCTTTAATGTATATAGAACTATCCAATTACATCTATGGATATAATTTTTTTATTAAAGAGTTCATTTCCCGAATGTTAAAGAAACATATATAAAGTATATAGGTTGAATTTACATGCAATTCCACCTTCTTGATGAGATATCAAGACAAAGGGATTATGTTTCACATTGAACATTCATAGAAGGCTATTATAATTTCAACATTTAAATTATTTCTTTATGGATGCCTATATATAAAACCCTCAACTCATTTTTAGGTGTAAACCAATTTAAATTAATTATAATCCATGTGTTTCTTCTAGATTTACTTTTCATGGAATTGGTTTTAGAGGGTTGGAGTAGATTTAGAGGTGTTCTGGGTGTTGGTAGGGGCTTAAGAGCGAGTTCAAGATGGTTGAGAGGTGTCTCGAGTTACAGGAGTCTCACCATGGACTCATACATTATTGTGTCCTTAACTAGTTATTTTTCTGACCAAGAAGATCCATAAATCATGGTCCAAGTTTTAGATCTTAGAGAGGGTCATCTATGTGAAATGGTGACGAGGCCCCTCATCATGGTGCCTACCTTAGTCATTTTGGTCAATACCCAGGTGTTTGGACTAGACCACAGTGATGAGAATGAAATGTACGGTCGTTTTTTTGGTTTTGGTACACAGGGGTGTTGCCTATGAGAAAAGAGTGACCCAAAATGCATTGCATGGGAATTTGGTCACCTATGGTGCTAGACCACATGAGTAAGGAATTAAGGGCTAAAAAGGGGACCATATACACTTTGGTCCCTATCCAATGGCTATTTTTTCTATAAAATGCATCTATAGAGAATAGGGAGGGTGAAATTCCCATCCCTATGTGTTTCACAAGGCATTTCACATGGGGAGGAAGACCAAACCAAGGATGGTCTTCCTCAGGGGTTTCAGACTGGACTACAATGATCTACACACTATATAGTTGACCAAGGTTATGAATAGAGACTTTTTTAAATGGTGGAATTCCTTTTTTTTGATTGTTTTAAATGGATTTGGGGACTTTTTTTGGCTTTCAGACCATCTATGACCCCTATATGAATTCCCCCCTCTTCCTCTATAAACATGGTCATTTTATTTTTTGTTTCCTGGAAGAATTGATAACAATTAATTGTGATTTAGGTCTTGAGGTATTGGAATCAATATTTCTCTCTTCTTTCTTGGTTTATTTTTCTAGTAAGTGGTCTTATACCAATTATGTATATTTGTTTCCTAATTTCAAGTGTTCATCTACTTCTTTATTTAAAACTATTTGGGCTCAAATATGAGGCTAATATTGTTTGAGTGACCATATATGAGTATAAGTTAGGCGGTCTTAAATCTACCACTCTAACTCTCATTGTTTTTATGATGTGTGTGATGTGTCGTCGTACTAACTTATCACATGTTTGACTATGTTTTTTAAATAATCATTATTTAACTTGAATTCAGGAAATTGGATATTCTCATTAATTGTGAGTGGTCCACTGGTTGATCTATCTTGGTATTTTGTCTACCCATGAGGTGTGATTGAGTTTGGAAATGGAAATATATATTTAGAGGTGACCCTAAGTGTTCCTTGTAATTATGTAATTCATCTTGTATGTGTTGGGGGTTCTTAGGACATACTCTAGGATCCAGTGTACTTATTTATTGAATATGAACATAAATAAATAAATTAAATTATTATTTTTAATTCCATGGACACACTCATTGTATTTTGATTATTTATGTTAGTTTTCAATTTTTTTGTGACACTGGTTGGATTCATACTATGACTATCAGTTTGGAATTATTGGACATGATCCTTGGATTCAGATTATGATTATGAATTTGTAATTCCTTAAACATGCTCTTTGGTTTCATTTTTACCTCTATGAGTTATTATTATTAGAGAAATTCGATACTATCCAAAACAATCATGGTCAATCTCGAGTGTCACCATGTAACATGAGGATCATCAATGGTTTATTTATTTCTATTTATAATTTTACTATATTATGGACATCTTCATGCACTATATATTCAGATTGGATATGAGTTATACATTTTTGGTGGTGGACTATTGTTTTATACTCATAACCTACTTGGGGTGTTTCTTGGTACCCAAGAAGACTTCCTGGTTGTAAGATAGGACAAATAAAAGATCCATATTACTGATGCTTTATTTATTAGATGGGATGGAGCATGAGAGGTGAGATCGGGTAAGGAATCAGGACCCATTTTGGGAAGTTTTCAGTTTTATCCTTTTTTCATATTTGGAAATTTGTGTGTTGCTATGTGAAATTATATAATACTCATTTTTATATAGTATTTGTCATGTTTATTTATTATCACTCATTGATATGTATATTTACTACTTTATCTGGTTCTATGTGATTGTTTTTATTTCAGTAGTTATTACACATTGATGTGAGGGTATAGTCTACCCACCATACCAACATTGACCTTCACTACTAGTTAGAAACCTCTAGAATATTAGTATGTGTGATTGAAGTCACATGGAAATTCTGACCAAGACACCGACTAGTGGACTTTAGTCGAGAAACACATCACTAGGCGTGTTACTAGACTCTAATCTAGGACTTTAGAAAAGTTATCCTATTGCCACTGAGAAAGAGGCCTATAGGGTCACAAACAATGTGTATCAAAAACATCAAGTAAATTCTATATGAATTTAACTTATGAATAAATATTATTTTTATATTTCACAGAATAATAATTATTCAGATTCTAATGATTAAAAATACCTAGTCATTGTTATTTAAGAGAATATATATGTAAGTAGAATATTAAGAAAATATTTATTCAAGAGTTTAGTAAATAAAATATTAATTAATTTATTTAATGAATAATATAATGATATTTATTTATTTAAATAACCATTATTCAAGTATTGATAATTACTGAGGTGGAAAGTCAGATCGGTCTAAGGGTTTAGTGGGAAGGATATATTAAAATTAATTTTTTTATTTAATAAATGGAAATTTATTTTTTCATGAGTCAGGAAGGCGTCAATGAAATAATAATAATAATAATAATAATAATAATAATAATAATATTTGATGTTGGGTTCGATAAGGATTAAAATATTGACTAAGGGCATATGTACAATTATCAATTCTCTAAACATTCTATATAAATATGATTATATCATTTTTAGAGTTAGAGGTTTTTGTGCAACAAAAATAGTCTCTATAGAATTATCTAAAACCTAGAGAGAAAATCCTTTATAATTATCTAATTAATAGAGAGATTTATCCTTATCCTCCATCTTAAGGGCCCTGAAGAACTAGAATAAATCTTTCAAGCCTTGAAGGAATTCATGCCATGGTCAAAAACAAATAATATAAATAGTGATAATCATTCATGATATCACCTGATGATTCTATGATGGAATTTTGTGGTCTGTGGAGCATATGTGGATACTGTTAGAGGGATTCTACAATTTTATCATTCCACATAACAATGAGACGACAAATTGAGGTCCACTGATTCAAAAAGAAAGAATTAATTTCAAGCCAAGTTAATTCTTATTTATATAAATTTATTATAAATTATATTTGAAAATATCTTCTATTAGGATTCAATGGGGTTACTATCATCATGTTATGAGAATTTATTTGAAAATATCATTGAAATCTATTATTGGGAAAGGGTTTGACTACTTTAGTTATGCCTGAGAACCTTCAAGTGACATTAGAATGATCACATATTAATATGAAATTATTTAATAATCATTGATGAATTTACACATTTTTTATTAGTTTCCCATTTATATTTTAATCTATATTTAATCTGAAAGTGAAGATATCAAGTACATCCACCTTCATATGAACAAAAATAGGCCAATAATAGATGAATAAAATTCAAAGATCCCATTAAGAGTTGCTATAGATTCCAGCCAGATAGTGTGGGACTACACGATTTGTAACAAAAATGTACATATTGTCTACCCAGATTCAACACAACATGAAAATAAACAAAATTCATGACACATAATGTGGAAGAGTATTCGACATCATTACCTGATATGTGTTGACTGAAAAGATGACAGACATTATAGGGTTTATAGAGCATGTAGCCCGCATACACACAATGTAACCACACAAAGTTTTGTCTCATGAGAAATGAGGAAGTTGTGTGGTCAATGTATGAAACATGTATTCAATACACACTACATAGTGAATAAAAAAAGAATCACAACCATCTATGACTACACAAAGTGTAGCTGGTGTACAATCCATGTATCACATAACTGTTCGCAAGGTATACACACCAAGTCCATAGGTATTTATCATTGATAAAAAAAATAGAGTACATGAAATGTAGCTATCTTCACATTCCATGCATCACCTACCCAGTCACATGAGGTGAACATCGAGCCAAGAATTACCTAGGTGAATTAATTAAGAAGAATAAAAATTAATTGCAACATTAAATGAAACTACATGACATGTATCTAGTGTAATTTCCATGTGATAGTCCATTTAGAATATTTAAATTCTTAATTTCCATGTTGATCTTGGAACTAAACATAGTTTATGGTCATCGTACTTCAGGGTCATTAAAGGCAGTACATGTAATGTATATTATGACATGTTCACGTGTTATAAATTTCAATCTGACTACTTGGTTTGAAAAAATAAATTACATTTTATGTAATATGAGATACTATGTGTACACTACATTTCATGTGAGTTTATAGTACATGATAAGGATCATATAAAATGTTGGGTAGTTTAGAAGGGTACACAACATGTTTTCACTAAGTATAAACCATGTAATTAATTAATTTTAAATAAAATCAATTTAATTTATTTATTTAAAAAAATAGATGACAGGCATCCTGAGGACTATTTCAATAGACTATTAAGAGAAATGAATGAACGAATTAATAAGACAATAATTTATTGATCCAAATATTTTATATTAATAAAGGATTAATTGAAATAACTGGTAGCTAGTTTTAAATGCATATTGGTTGTAGCACAGATAATCATGAGTCTGATCGACCTATACATGTGTTAAATTTAATTTAATTTAAATATTATTGAAAGTTTTTTTAATAATTATAATCAAATTAAAATGATGATTTTTAATCATCTTTTTACCTTTATTATTTATGGGTTTTTTTTCAATGATTTATTTTATGTAACCTCATACCCTTGGTACCCCTCACTTACATGTGAGTAATGTATACAGAAAGGATATAACTCCCTTATTATTGGAGGTAGTATAAGTTCAAAGATGAGGTGAAAAAAAGAAATAATATATGTAGGATATACATAGAATGATATAACATGAACCAAAAATAATTCAAGAAGTGATCCACTTTGGGTTAAGGGATAGATTATCATCCTCTCAATAAAATGACTAGTAGAAAAACTCATGACCACGCTACATATGTTTATTTTATTTCTATCAAATGCATTATTAATTATTTATGTTTATCAGATGATTAATCATGATTAAATAATATAAATGAATTAACAAGAATGCAATATTTAATAAAATAAATGGATTATGAATAAATTATTTTATCGAGACTTGTTTAATTTCTTATTTAAAATCCATGTAATATTAATGAGCATGTGAAAGGATAAAATAAGGAATATTTTTTCATAATGATAAAAATCCTTCAAATAAAATTTTAAGTCAATAAATCCTTCCATTACTTGTGTTAAGATTAAAATATAGGTTAAGGTACTTTTCTAGCCTCAGCCATGGCGATTTTAATTTTCTAGGAATTTTAACAAAACTTTTTATTCTACTTAACTAATGTGCTAAAATATGGCTAGATCACTAGGGGTTGTGAATCAATGATCTATTTTTAAAAATTATTTACTTTTTATTACAACCTCTATGATCGGTTAAGATCTTGATCCACATAATATTTGTGTCCATTACTTACCTGAATATTATATAAAATAAATGACATAAGACACTATAATTTTTACAAGTTATGGACTTAAAACAATACTTTTTATCATGATTTTTATAAAACCAAATCATAGATTCTCAATTATATATACATGTTGTTACACTAGGAACATTCTTGATCTAATTATTATAGATTCACACAATTATCTTTCTAGAGTCCCATTAGAAACTAAAAAATCTTACTACCCACTATAAAAATGTATGAACAAAAATAAGAAAGATTGACTTTTTCATTTAGTTGATTTTACACCAATTGATTTAGATCATCCCCGTTGAGCCTTCTAGATCAATATAACTTCACCTGCTCACTAAAATCAGTCCTCTGACACTGAATATGTCATGACCCGTCCTCGGGGCCCGTGCCGTGACTACCCTAAGCCCGCCCTCCATAGGCCAGGGGCTGGCGACTAGCACCAAAGGCGTAAATCCCGATAAAAAGGGAAGGCATTGCCTTTATAAAAGTAAAAAACACCACAGAGTATGCAAACTGTAGTAAACACTAAGTAAACTGAAAATAGAAGTAAGTGCTGGAAAGTAAACGAGCTAGAATACAAACCCAACTAAAGGTGCAGTACAACTGAAAATAAAGTACAACTCAAGGACAACAGCTGAAAGGTGACAAGCCGCTCCTAGATCGTCCTCCGACTTCCTAACTGAAGGGTAGGTACAGATCTCCTCCTCAGCACTCCACGACCGTCCGTCTCCTCCGGGTACCGACTCGTCACGAAATCCGCCTCTGGGCACCGACTCGACATGAGATCCTCCTCTGGGTACCATCCAACTCTACAAGCCTCAACTACGATCAATGATTTCCGTCGTCTGCAACCAACACAACGTAGTGTGGGCGAAGCCTGTGCAGGGGTGAGTATACGATAATCAGTAGGGAACCCGAGACCCCTAAAGGTCTCCCTGAATCCAAAAAGGATAAACCACAAAGAAAAGATACAATCACGAAGTATCATCCAACACTACTTAGGTATATGCCCATACATATACCCAAGTCATCAAATCCAGTTCAGCTCCAACTCACGAGCTCAAGTACAATCTAGTCCACTCAGGAAAGTAAAACTTAATCCACATAGGAAAGTACGACCCAATCCACTCAGGAAATCATAGTCCAATCCACAGAGTATATCAAGTCAATCACATCGAAGATAATGATTGAAAATCAAGATTCAGCTCACACAGGTATACTACTCACGAAGAGGGGTGGAGATGATTAGATGTAGCCTCTGAATCATCTCCTCTGCCGAACCCACGTAGGATCCAAGTTTAGTAGTCATTGCTGCTGAACCCACGGAGGATCCAAGTATAGTAGTCATCATCGTCGAACCCATGGAGGATCCCAGCACGATAGTCGAACCCACGGAGGATCCCAGTACAATAGTCGTCATCGTCGAACCCATGGAGGATCCCAGTATGGTAGTCGTCCTCGTCGAACCCACAGAGGATCCACTGCGGTAGTTGTTATCGTCAAACCCACTGAGGATACAGTATGATAGTCATCATCGTCGAACCCACGGAGGATCCCAGCACGATAGTCGAACCCACAGAGGATCCCAGTACAATAGTCGTCCTCGTCGAACCCACGGAGGATCCCAGTACGTTAGTCGTCCTCGACGAACCCACAGAGGATCCAGTACGGTAGTTGTTCTCATCGAACCCACTGAGGATCCAGTACGGTAGTCATCGTCGTCGAACCCACGATGGATCCCAGCACGATAGTCGAACCCATAGAGGATCCCAGTACAATCATCGTCGTCATCACAGTCGCAGCCAGCTCTAGGGTTCCCGCACACAACATGCTCAATTCCGGGAGGGTCCGCTATAGGAGCCAAGGGGGTCGATACATCAACTGACACGTATTCTGAAGTTGATGTATCCAAAAGTTCCGTCTCGACAAAAGGAACTTAACATGACAGACGGCGCGTCAACCGGACGCCCAGTCTGAGAGTTATTGACTTTTTTGTCCCAGGGGCCCGGTTGATTTTTAATTCAAAACCAACCCAGACGTGCACCAACTACGTCCAAACCTTGAGCGGAGTAAGACAAAAGAACCGTCTCACTAATAGGGATCCAACAAAGTTGACGACATGCCAATCGGACGTCCGGAGCTCATGATATAAGCATTTCTGCTCCAAAGGCCCGGTTGGTTTTGTGTTCGAACCAACCCGGCTGTACCCAAAGTTCACAAAAACCTTGAGTGTAATATATCGAAACGACCGTCTCGATCCAAGGATATCATCTCAACTGACGGTGCATCGATCGGAGGTCCGTAGGCCAAGTTACAGACATTTGAACGAATCTGTCCGATTTTTGGGGGGTTTGGGCCCGGACAGACCCGGCCCGATACCCCCTGGGTCGACCCGAACCGGGTTTGGGTCTGTCCCATTAGGGAGCGGAACGGCCCGGCGCGGGCAGCCCAGTCCGGTGTGGCCGGTCCAACCTCGGAGGCTCGGCACTGGCCGAACGGACGCAGAAGGGGGGGGGGGGGGGGTGCTGCCCCCTTGTTTTGTAATGGCGGGCCCCACGTGGGGGCCCGCCCCTTTGCCAGCCGCTGGGGGTTACAACCCCCGGCCCTTTCCGATTCCGGCCAGCCATGATGGCCGGCCGGTGAGCCACTGCGGGACCCCCCCCCCCCCCCCCCCCCCCCGCCCCCCGCGGTCCCGCCTTCCCTTGCACCGGCGACCGGATTTCCGGCCGCCCTTCCCTGCACCGCCACGACCTTTGTCCGATCGACGCGGCGCGATGGCACCAAACCCCTCCGTCGCGGCCCGCCCCAACCGCAAACCTCCATGGTTCTCCGGCACGGCGCGACGGCGCCACGCCCCTCCGCCGCGACCCGACTCTGGCCGCGACTTCTTTCGGCCGCGCTCCTTCGCCGCGTTCCTCCTCATTCCCGCATGGTGCCTTTGCACCGCGCTACCTTTGTTCGAGCTGCAACGAGTACACCAACAAAGGGGGAGGAGGGTCGACCATGTTCGTGCGGTCCGACCCCCTCCCATTAATTCGATAACAAGAAGCTAAAGAATTTAACGTTGGATGGAAAAAGAATATTCACGAACACAAAACCAAACCCCTACGTCGAAGAAGGCATTCGTCGGTGTCACGGTAAACGGGCGTCGTTCCGTCAACGTCGGGAAGGATGAAGCCGAGGGTGGCATCGGCGTTCTTTGTTCTTCATTGCAAGAAGAGGAAAACTCTCCAAGTGTTGGACGCAAAGCTTCATTGCTAGCGTTCCACCGCTGGAAGAAGTCGTCCAGAACTCCTCCCCCTTGCCTCCTTTAAATAGGAGTGGTGGGTTCGTCGTTGGCATGCAAGTCATAAATGGGGGGATTTATGGCATAGGGCCCCACTCAATTAATCCTCTGTGGTGGAACATTAAAAAAGGGAGGAAGGATCCTCATTAATTAAACACGTTGGCATTTAATTAAGGAGAGGGAGGGAAGGTTCCTCATAAACTTGAGGGGTTGACAAGTATTAAAGAGGGAGAGTGTGTTTAATGGGGTGTTAGGAAATTTAAGGATGTGGGGGCTCATGTGGGCCCCAACCGACTTCCTCACAACTTCTTTTCCCATAACTCATAAACCACAAGTGGAGTAATAAAAATATAATTGTAAAACAACTATATTTTTTTTCATCACATTTTTAACATCTCATCCCGAGAAAACAAAACTACAGAAAAAGTCTTCCTAAGCAAAAACCGGCACTGCGGTAATCGGTGCCCTCAGATTTCGATTCCGAGCACTAGTTCAAAAGTTAGAAAAACCCACTCGTTCGTTCACTGAACGTACCCGAGCTAAACTTCAGAAAATGATTCCGGGCACACCAGGCCTCAGAAGAAGGTGCCGTCAGAAACTGCGTACTCGTAAAATCCGAAAGAAATTAAAAAAATATTCCTTGAAATTTACGGGTCTTTACATTACTCCCACCTCAGGGCTTTTCATCCCCATAAAGATACACCACAAACTAGGGAAACAAATGAGGGTACTGAGCACGCATCTGAGCCTCCCGCTCCCATGTGCTCTCTTGGAGGTTCCCATGCTGCCACCTAATGTGCACTAGAGGAATCGACCATCCACGTAGGACCCTCTCATGTCGATCCTTGATCTCCATCGGGACCTTCGCAAAAGTCACCCCATCGCCAACGTCCAGCTCTCCATGGTCGATGATATGTGTCAGGTCATGCACGTATCTCCTCAACTGAGATACGTGGAAGTCGTCGTGCACCTGGTGCAACTGAGGTGGATGGGTCAAGTGGTAAACCACCTTGCCTACCCTGTTGGGGACCTAGAAGGGTCCGATGAAGCGTGGAGATAACTTGCCGCCTCGAAATCTCTGTAATCCACGTCGAGGTGAGACCCGTAAGAAAACGTGGTCACCATCGTCGAACTCTAGTGGTCTTCGCCTCCTGGATGTCCTGAACCTTCTCTAATCCTACAAGAGCTGCTAAGATTTCTTCTTTGCCGATAAGAGAAATCCAGTCTCATCCCCTGGATGAACCACATTCCTTGCCTAATATAGTCAATCCTGGCATGAATGATACTAATCCATACCATGGATGACACCATAAGACCTCAGCACTACTACCAAGAGATCCAACCGTTACTCTCGCCTCCAAGGGTCGAGTCACACTGTCGGTAGTAGTGTGTGGTCACTAGGTTCCCTCCAGTAGGAATCTCGAAAGTGAGGGTCAAGTCAATAGTTTTAACTGGACCCACTTAGTACACAAAAAGAGAGGAAGCAAACGTCACAATGAAAAGTGTCTTCTATTATTGCAGATTAAGTAAAAAGACACAAAACATCCACAAACACAACATCAACAAGGATGGAAGCAACATAAACAAATGTCTCCATGAATGGAGCTAGTCCTGCTCCTTTCCATCAGCTCCCGGATCTCCATGGTTGTAAGCCTCAGCTACTTGAAGCTGGGCTCTCCCATATCCACCCGTTCCCTGCGGTCGGGGTGGTATTCCTGGTGGTGGTGGTGGTGGGGCCTCAAAGCGTCGCCCACCACCCGCTGCTCGGCCAGCTCCTCTGCCTCGTCTGCCTGCTCCCTACGGACCGCCATGGTCGAAACTCTACATGGGAGGTCCCTCTACTACCTGATGCTCATCTACAGGATGAGTCGGGAAGTCTCGAGCCATGTGACCCTGCCCGCCGCATGCGTAGCACTACCTGCTCCTCGTGTAGCTGGCTCTCCTTCATGTGCCTCGCGCAACCGAATCTGCATCCTGAGATTGATCATCTGATGGTCTGTCCCGCTTGGACTTCTATGTCATCTGTCTATTTCCAACTATAGAATACTCCACTATGGGTTGTCCTGCGGAGGATCCCGCCGCTGGTGACTGATCGTTGAGAAAAATCTCCACTAGAAGGGCTATCTCCAACACCCCTGCCTGCGTCGGAAAGTTGAGGGAGATCATCGATGCCCTGATCTCATGCCTCAATCCATGCTCGAAGGTCTGGGCCCTGAAGAACGGGTCTCGTACCATATCTGTGGAGTATCTTGAGAGATCAGTAAACCTCACCGAGTACTGGGCCATGGTCATGCTGCCCTACCGCAGCTGTAGTAACTACTGAATGCGCACCGCACGAAGGGTGGCTTGGACGAACTCTGAGCAGAAGAGGATCTCAAAGTCCATCCAAAGAAGTGATGCCTTGTCGTGCACCTGGAGCATCAGGCTCCACCATCTTCCTGCTGCCGCATGCAGGAGACTCACTGTAAGGATCACTATGAGGTCAGCTGGTGTCTCCACTAACCTGAAAACTCGAACAACAGTCTCCAGCCAATCCTCGGCTGCCTGAGGGTCCATCTCCCCACGGAACCTGGGCAGTATCTGATGTTGAAACTCATTCAGTGCACTAAGGCGACGTTCACTCTCAGCGGCTGGGGCTGGTGGCATCGGTGGCTCGACGGGTAGAGGTACCGCCGGTGCCTCCGCTGTAATGGGGCCCTGCACCGAGGCCTCGTCGCTCGGTGGGCTGCCATCTCGTACAACACTCGGAACCCTAGCTAGCTGCCGTCATGGGGCCATCCTGAAAAGGAACAGGTGCGCCGTGGTCAAAACTGTATACCTTGTGAGATGACACAAAGTAATCACAAAGAAAACTTTTGAAACACACATGCAATCAATTTTTTCATGCACTGAGTCCGAAATCAGAAGTCAGGGTCCTGGTGTATGGATATGTCGGCCACTACACCAACACTGAACTCCCTGGACTGATAACCACACTCAATACCCTTAATACTATTGATTCACATAGAAGAAATATCAGAGTCCTGAGTTCTGCGATAGGACCAAACTCATCTGATACCAATTTGTCACGACCCGTCCTCGGGGCCCGTGTCGTGACTACCCCAAGCCCGCCCTCCATAGGCCAGGGGCTGGCGACTAGCACCAAAGGCGTAAATCTTGATAAAAAGGAAAGGCATTGACTTTATAAAAGTAACAAACACCACAAAGTACGCAAACTGTAGTAAACACTAAGTAAACTGAAAACGGAAGTAAGTGCTAGAAAGTAAACGGGCCAGAATACAAACCCAACTAAAGGTGCAATACAACTGAAAATAAAGTAAAACTCAAGGACAATAGATTAAAGGTGACAAGCCGCTCCTGGACCGTCCTCCAGCTTCCTACCTAAAGGGTAGGTATAGATCTCCTCCTCAGCAGTCCACGACCGTCCGTCTCCTTCGGGTACCGACTCGTTGTGAAATCCGCCTCCGGGCACCGACTCGACATGAGATCCTCCTCCGGGTACTGTCCAGCTCTACAAGCGTCAACCGCGATCAATGATGTCCGTTGTCTACAACCAACATAACGTAGTGCGGGCGAAGCCCGTGTAGGGGTGAGTATATGATACTTAGTAGGGACCCTGAGACCCCCGAAGGTCTCCCTGAATCCACAAAGGATAAACCACAAAGAAAAGATACAATCACGAAGTATCATCCAAAACTACTTAGGTATATGCCCATAAATATACCTAAGTCATCAAATCTAGTTCATCTCCATCTCACGAGCCCAAGTACAATCCAGTCCACTCAGGAAAGTAAAACTTAATCCACACAGGAAAGTACGACCCAATCCACTCAGGAAATCATATTCCAATCCACACAGGATATCAAGTCAATCACATCGAAGGTAATGATTGAAAATCAAGAATCAGCTCACATAGGTATACTACCCACATAGGATCCAAGTTTAGTAGTCGTTGGTGCCGAACCCACAGAGGATCCAAATATAGTAGTCATCGTCGTCGAACCCACAGAGGATTCCAGCACGTTAGTCGAACCCACGGATGATCCCAGTACAATTGTCGTGCTCGTCGAACCCATGGAGGATCCCAGTACGGTAGTCATCCTCGTCGAACCCACAGAGGATCTAGTATGGTAGTCATTCTCGTCAAACCCACTGAGGATCCAGTATGGTAGTCATCGTCATCGAACCCATAGAGGATCCCAACACGATAGTCGAATCCACAGAGGATTCCAGTACAATAGTCGTCCTCGTCGAACCCATGGAGGATCCCAGTACGGTAATCGTCCTCGTCGAACCCACAGAGGATCCAGTATAGTAGTCGTTCTCATCGAACCCACTGAGGATCCAGTACGGTAGTCATCATCGTCGAACCCATGGAGGATCCCAGTATGATAGTCGAACCCACTGAGAATCCCAGTACAATCATCATCGTCGTCACAGTCGTAGCCAGCTCTAGGGTTCCCGCACACAACATGCTCGATTCTGGGAGGGTCTGCTCCACGATCCAAGGGGGTCAATACATCAAATGACACGTATTCCAGATTTGATGTATCCCAAAGTTCCGTCTCGACAAAAGGAACTCAACGTGACAGACGACACATCAATCAGACGCCCGGTCTAAGAGTTATTGGCCTTTTCGTCCCAGGGGCCCGGTTGGTTTTTAAGTCAAAACCAACTCGAACGTGCTCCAACTGCGTCCAAACTTCGAGAGGAGTAAGCCAAAATAATTATCTCACTAAGAGGGATCCAACAAAGTTGACGACACACTAATCGGACCTCCGGAGCTCAAGATATAAGCGTTTCCCCTCCGAAGGCCCGGTTGGTTTCGCGTTCGAACCAACCCAGCCAAAAACAAAGTTCTCCGAAACCTTTAGTGTAATATAGATAAACCACAGTCTCGATCCAAGGATCGCATCGCAACTGACGGTACGTAGATCGGAGGTCTGTAACCCAAGTTACAGACGTTTGAACGAATCTGTCCGATTTTTGGGGGGGGGGTTTGGGCCCGGACCGACCCGGCTCGAAACCCCCTGGGTCGACCCGACCCGGTTCTGGGTCCGGCCCATTAGGGAGCGGCCCGACCCAACTGGTGCGGCCCAGCTTGGCCCAGCTGGTGCGGGCGGCCCTGCCCGGTGCGGCCGGTCCAGCCTGGGCGGCTCGGCGCTGGCCGAGTGGGGCAGCTCGGTGCTGGCCGAGCGGACGCGGAAAGGAGGGGCGTGCTGCCTCCCAAGTTTTGCAACGGTGGCCCCCATGTGGTGGCCCGCCCTTTTTCTAGCCACCAGGGGTTACAACCCCCGACCCTTCTCGATTCCGGCCGGCCGTGATGGCCGACCGGTGAGCCGCCGCGGGACCCCCTGCGGTCCTGCCTTCCCTTGCGCCGACGACCAGATTTCCGGCCACCCTTCCCTGCACCGCCATGGCCTTTGTCCGACCGGCGCGGTGCGATGGCCTCGCGCCCCTTTGCCGCAGCCCTCCCTGGCCGCCGCCCTCCATGTTTCTCCGGAATGGCGCGATGACGCTGCGCCCCTTCGCCGTGGCCTGACTCTGGCCGCAGCTTCTTTTGGCCTCAATGGCGCGGCGCGACAGCACCGCGCTCCTTCGCCGCGTTCCTCCTCATTCCTTTGCGGTGCTGTTGCACTGCGCTACCTTCTTTCAAGACGCAACGAGTTCAAAAACAAAGGGGGAGGAGGGTCGGCCGTGTTCATGCAGTCCGGCCCCCTCCCATTAATTCGATAACAGGCGGCTAAAGAATTTAACGTTGGATGGAAAAAGAATATTCACGAACACAAAACCAAACCCCTACGTCGAAGAAGGCGTTCGTCGGTGTCACGGTAGATGGGCGTCGTTCCGTCAACGTCGGGAAGGATGAATCCAAGGGTGGCATCAGCGTTCTTCGTTCTTTGTTGGAGGAAGAAGAAAACTCTCCAAGTGCTGGGCGCCATGCTTCGCTGCTAGCGTTCCGCCGCTTGAAGAAGCCATCCAGAACTCCTCCCACTGGCCTCCTTTAAATTGGAGTGGTGGGTTCATCGTTGGCATGCAAGTCATAAATGGGGGGATTTATGACATAGGGCCCCACTCAATTAATCCGCTGCAGTGGAACATTTAAAAAGGGAGGAAGGATCCTCATTAATTAAACATGTTGGCATTTAATTAAGGAGAGGGGGGGAAGGTTCCTCATAAACTTGAGGGGTTGACAAGTATTAAAGATGGAGAGGGTGTTTAATGGGGTGTTAGGAAATTTAAGGAGATGGGGGCTCATGTGGGCCCCAACCCACATCCTCACAACTTCCTTTCCCATAACTCATAAACCACTAGTGGCGTAATAAAAATATAATTGTAAAACAACTATATTTTTATTACTCACATTTTTAACATCTCATCCTGAGCAAACACAACTCCAGAAAAAGTATTCCTAAGGAAAGACCGGCACTACGGTTTCATCAGTTTCCTCAGATTTCGATTCCGAGCACCGGTTCAAAAGTTAGAAAAACCCGCTCGTTCATTCACTAAACGTACCAAAGCTAAACTTCAGAAAATGATTCCGGGAACACCGGGCCTCGGAATCAGGTGCCGTTAGAAACTGCGTACTCTTAAAATCCCAATGAAATTAAAAAAAAAATTCCTTGAAATTTACGGGTCTTTACAGAATATGTTACTCTAAGTACTTTAATGTCAGCCATATACTCTTATAAATATTTTAAAATATGTAACTTGAAATTGCTCTCAGATTTTCTAGGTAACTTAAATCCCAAACTAGATTGTCAGACATTCTCACTTTTCAAGAACTTATACATTGGATGATGACAACTAGATCAACCATTCTTGATCAATGTAAAATATTTTTTTATTAACATGTATAGTCTCAATTTTTCTCTATCTTCCAAATCCACACTGATTACAATATGGGTTTACTCAACTTCTACCTCATCTTTTTCTTCCAATATTTTGAGTTCTGGTGAACTAAACTCTACTATTTTCTTCAACTACTTTTCAAAACATCCATGTGATACTATTTCATAGTTTTAGTAAAATCACATCTTATGATGCAATTACACTTTTTCATTCAGTATTCTCATCTCAACTGCATCACTCAACCACTTTTTCTGTAAGTGAAAAATATTTCATGGAATTTTCTCACATAATTAACATAATGCAGGTATATTTCATTGTATTAAAGCATATGTAAACTTTATGATTTATTATCATGAAAATGATATTTTATTCATGGAATTCTCAAATACCACAATGCAGCAAATAAAAAATACAATGTTACATTTTCCACCATGTAATAATGAATGTGAGATATCACTATGTTCATGAATTTTTTTTGTTTTTCATAATATTCATTAAACATAAAAACTGCATAAATATTTCATAGTCTACTATTTATAGATCCTTTTACTTTTTTTCATCGCTAAATAGGAATGGAACTTTTTTCCTTTGTTTTTCATATATCTCATGTGGGAAAATTGTCTCATATAAGAAAAAAAAAATTTCTCAAAATCACTATATTGGGAAACTATTTATTAATTTTTTGAGGAAACTAAGAGGGTTTCAAACATAAGGCTGGGTGTTTTCTCAAAAAGTTCTTTTTTAAAAAAAATTCTGAAGAAGGGGTCATTGAGACAACATTTCTATTAAGATCATTATATAGAAGGGGTTGTCTTAGACAACATCCACTATTATATATATTTTAAATTATTTTTTATTTTTTATGTTATTATATATATAAACCAAAAAAATAAAAATAAAAAAACAATATTTAACTATTTTTATTTTTTGTGTTAATTTAAAAATAATATTTTGAAAATATTAATAAGACAATAATTTATTGATCAAAATATTTTATATTAATAAAACATGAATTTAAATAAGTGCTAGCTAGTTTTAAATACATATTGGTTGTAGCATGGATAATCATGAGTCTGATCGACCTATATACGTGTTCAATTTAATTTAATTTAATTACTATTGAATGGTTTTTTAATAATTATAATCAAATTAAAATGATGATTTTTGAATCATATCCTTATCTGTATTATGTATGGGTTTATGTGTCTATGATTTCTTTTATGTAACCACATACCCTTGGTTCCCCTCACATGCATGTGAGTAAAGCATATGTAAAGGATAGAACTCCAATGTTATTGGTGGTAGTCCATGTTCAGAGTTGAGGTTAAACGAAGAAATAATATACATAGGATATATGTGGAATGATATAACTTGAACCAAACCAGATTCAAGAAGTCATTCACTAAGGGTCAAGGTTTAGTTTGTCATCCTCTTAATAAAATTACCATTATAAGAACTCATGACCACACCACATATGTTTATTTTATTTCTATAAAGTTCATGATTAATTATTTGTGTTTAGTGGATGATTTATCACGATCAAATATGAAAAATGAATTAACATGCATGCAATATTAAATAAAAAAATGAAGTATGAATAAATTATTTTATCGAGACTTGTTTAATTGCTTATGTAAAATCGTTGTAATATTAACGACCATGTGAAAGGATAAAATAAAGAATATTTATACATAAAGATAAAAATCCCTCAAAAAAATATTAAGTCAATAAATCCTTCCATTACTTTTGTTAATATTCAACCATAGTTTAAAATACATTTCTACCATTGGTTAGGGTGATTTAATTTTTCGAGGAATTTTATCAAATGTTTTTGGTCTACTTAATAAATGTGCTAAAATATGTTTAGACCACTAGGGGTTGTGAATCAATGATCTATTTTTAAAACTTATTTCCTTTTTATTTCCACCATTATGACCGGTTAAGATCTTGGTTCAATCAATATTTGTCTCCCTTACATACCCTAATATTATAGAAAATAAATGGCATAGAACACTATAATTTTTACATGGTTTTTCCTTAAATGACTAATCCTGATCATGATTGGTTATATACCCCAATCATAGATTCTCTATTATACATACATGTTGTTACAGGAGGAAAATTCTTTCTCTAATTTGTATAGAGTCAAACTACACTCTTTCTAGATTCCCACTGAAAACTAAAAATTCTTACTACCCACTATAAGAAATTTTGAATTAAAATAATAAATATTACATTTTTCTTCCAGTTTATTATGAACCGCCTGATGTATATCATCTCCATTGAGCCTTATGGATGAATATAAATTCATGTGCTCACAAACATTAGTCTTTAAATGACACAAAATATGTTACTCTAACTACTTGAATGTCGACCATATACTCTTCTAAATATATTAGAAGATTTAACTTGAAATTGATCTCATATTTTAAGGTAACTTAAATTCCAAACTAGATTATTGGTCTTTCTCACTTCTTTAGGAACATTAACATAGGATGATCACGACCAGATCAACCATTCTTGATCAATGTAAAATATTAATGTATTTATATATAGAGTATCACTTTTTCTCTATCTTCCAAAGCCACACTGATTACAATATGGGTATACTGACCTTCTGACACAATTTTTTATTTCAATATTTTGAGTTTTAGTGAAATAAAATCGTCTATTTTCTACAACTACATTTCAAATCATCTATGTGCTACTATTTCTCACTTTTATTAAAATCACTTCTTATGATGAAATTACAGTTTTTCATCTGGTATTCTCATCTCAACCGCATCACTCAAACTCTTTTCCTGTAAGTGTAAAACATTTCATGGAATTTTCACACATAATTAACTTCATACATGTATATTTCATGGTATTAAAGAACATGTAAACTTTATGATTTATTATCATGAAGATGATATTTTATTCATGGTATTCTCAAATACCTTCATGCAAAAAATCAGGTATATAGTGTTACCTTTTCCTCCATGTAACAGTGCATGTGAGATATCACTACGTTCATAAGGAATCATTGTTTTTCATAATCTTAATTAAACAAACAAACTATATAAATATTTCATAGTATACTATTTGTAGATCCTTTTTCTTTTTTTCATAGCTAAAAAGGCATGGCACATATATCCTTTAATTTGCATATTTCTCATGTGGAAAAATTTTCTCATATAAGAAAAAAAAAATAAATTCACCAAATAACTAGATTGGGAAACTCTTTCTTAATTTTCTGATGATACTAAGAGGGTTTCAAACATAAGGGTGGGTGTTGTCTCAAAAGGTTATTTTTTCAAAAAATTTATGTAGAATTGGCCACTAAGACAATGCGTTCATTAAGATCATTATAAAGAAGGTGTTGTCTTAGAAAACATCCACCCTTATATTTTTTAAAAATTATTTTTATTTATTTGTGTTCTTATATATATATATATATAAACAAAAAATAAAATAAAAAACAATATTTATCTGTTTTTATGTTTGGTATTACTTTAAATGAAATATTCCAAAAATAATAATAAGAGAATATTTTATTTATCCAAATATTTTATCTTAGTAAAGGATGAATTTAAACAAGTGATAGATATTTTTAAATACATATTGGTTGTGGAATTGATAATCATTAGTCTAGTCAACCTATGTATTTGTTGAATTTAATTTAATTTAATTATTATTGAATGATTTTTTTAATAATTATAATCAAATTAAAATGATGATTTTTTAATAATCTCCTTATCTTTATTATGTATGGGTTTTTGTGTCCATGATTTCTTTTATGTACCCCACACCCTTGACTCCCCTTAATTGCATGTGAGTAAAGCATATGTAAAGGATAAAACTAGCATGTTATTTGAGGTAGTTCATGTTCAAGGTTGAGGTGAAACCAAGAAAGAATATACATAGGATATAGGTGGAATGACAAAGCTTGAACCAAACATGATTCAAGATGTCATTTACTTAGGTTTAAGGGTTTTTTTTATCATCCTCTAAAAAAATAAACCATTAGAAAAAATCCTGACCATGCCACATATGTTTATTTTATTTCTATAAAATTCATGATTAATTATTAATGTTTATCAGATGATTTATCATGATAAAATAAGATAAATGAATTAAAAAGAATTAAATATTAAATAATATAAATGGATTATGAATAATTTATTTTATTGAGACTTTTTTAATATATTATTTAAAATCCATGTATTATTAATGAGCATGTGAAAGGATAAAATACGGAATATTTTTTCATAAAGAAAAAAAATACATAAAAAAAAATATTAATTCAATAAATCCTTCCATTACTTGTGTTAAGATTAAACCATAGTTTAAGGTACCTTTCTAGCCTCGGTCAGGGTGATTTAAATTTTAAATGAATTTTAACAAAAGTTGTTATTCTCCTTAAATAATTTGCTAAAATATGGTTAGACCACTAGGGGTTGTGAATCAATGATACATTTTTAAAAATTATTTCCATTTTATTTCAACACTATGACCAGTTAAGATCTTGACCCATTAAATATGTGTCTCCCTTACTTACCAAAATTTTATAATAAATAAATGGCATAGATCAATATAATTTTTACAAGGTTTGGACTTAAAAGAATACTACTTATCATGATTCTTTATACACCCAAATCATAGATTCCCAATTATATATACATTTTATTACACTAGGAACTTTATTTCTCTAATTATTATTGAGTCACACTATGCTATTTCTAGAGTCCCACTGAAAAATAAAAATTCTTACTACCCACTATAAAATTTTTTAAACCAAAATAATAATGATTCCCTTTTTCTTCTTGTTTATTCTGCACCACTTGATTTAGATCATCCTCTTTGAGCCTTCTATATCAATATAACTTCATATGATCACCAAAATCAGTCTTCAACTCACACTGAATATGTTACTCTAACTACTTGAATGTCATCCATATACTATTCTGAATATATTAGAACATGTAACTTGAAATTGCTCTCATATTTTTCAGGTAACTTAAATTACAATCTAGATTTTCAAACTTTATCACTTCTTCAAGAACTTCAACATAGGATGATCAATACTAGATCAACCATTCTTGATCAATGTACAATATTTGTTTATTAACATTTAGAGTATCACTTTTTCTTTATCTTCCAATCCCACACTGAATACAAGCTGAGTTTACTCAACTTCTACCTCATCTTTTTCTTCCAATATTTTGAGTTTTGGTGAAATAAACTCGGCAATTTTCTTCAACTAATTTTCTGAAAATCTATGTGATACTATTTCTTACTTTTAGTAAAATCACATATTATGATGCAATTACACTTTTTCATATAGTATTCTAATCAAAACCACATCACTCAACTTCTTTTCTTGTAAGTGAAAAACATTTCATGGAATTTTATCACATAATTAACTTAATTCATGCATATTTCATGGTATTAAGGAATATGTAAACTTTACGCTTTATTATCATGAAGATGATATTTTATTCATGGTATTCTCAAATAGCTTAATGCAACAAATTAGGTATACAACGTTACCTTTTCCTCCATGTAATAGTGCATTTGAGATATCACTATGTTCATGAAAAATCCTTGTTTTGAATAATCTTCATTAAACATACAAAATGCATAAATATTTCATAGTCTACTATTTATATATCCTTTTACCTATTTTCATCACTAAATAGTAATGGAACTTATTTACATTTTTTTGAATATATATCATGTGGGAAAATTGTCTCATATAAGAAATAAATCAAATTCCTAAAATCCCTAGATTGGGAAACTATTTAATAATTTTATGAAGAAACTAAGAGGGTTTCAAACAGAAGGGTGGGTGTTTTATCAAAAAGTTATTCTTTCAAAAAATTTCTAAAGAAGGGTTCATTGAGATAATGTGTTCATTAAGGTCATTATAAAGAAGGTGTTGTCTAAGAAAACATCCACCCTTATATTTTTTAACTTATTTTTTATTCCACCCTTGGTTCCCCTCACATGCATGTGAGTAAAGTATATGTAAAGGATAGAACTCCCATGTTTTTGAAGGTAGTTCATGTTCAAAGTTTAGGTGAATCAAAGAAAGAATATACATAGGATATTGGTGTAATGATAAAACTTGAACCAAAAATGATTCCAGAAGTCATTCACTTAGGTTCATGGGTTAGTTTATTATCCTCTAAAAAAACTAGCCATTAGAAAAACCCATGACGATGCCACATATGTTTATTTTATTTCTATCTGGTCAATTATTAATTATTTATGTTTATTGGATGATTTATCATGATCAAAAAAGATAAATTAATTAAAAATCATGAAATATTAAATAAAATAAATGGATTATGAATAAATTATTTTATCAAGACTTGTTTAATTGATTATGTAAAATCCATTTAATATTGACGTGCACATGAATAAATAAAATAATGAATATTTATGCATGTAGATAAAAGTTGATAAAATAAAATATTAAGTCAATAAATCCTTCTATTAATTGTGTTAATATTCAACCATAGTTTAATGTACTTTAATAGCCTCGGTTAGGGTGATATAATTTTTCAAGGAATTTTAACAAATGTTTTTTGGTCTACTTAACTAATGTGCTGAAATATGGTTAGACCACTATGGATTGTGAATCAATGATTTATCTTTAAAAATTATTTCATTTTTATTTCAACCTCTATGACTAGTTAAGATCTTGATCCACTCAATATGATCTTCCTTACTTACCCAAACATTATACAAAATAAATGGCATAGGACACTATAATTTTTACAAGGTTTGGACTTAAAAGACAACTCCTTATCATGATTGGTTATAGACCCTAATCATAGATTCTAGATTATATATACATGTTGTTACACTAGGGAATTTATTTCTCTAATTAGAATAGAGTCACACTAAAATCTTTATAGAGTCCCATTAAAAACTACAAATTCTTACAACCTACTATAAAAAAGTTTGAACCAAAATAAGAAAATTTCCTTATTATTATAGTAGATTTTTTACCAATTGATATAGATCATCACCCTTGAGCCTTCTGGATCAATATAACTTCACATGATCACTAACATCAGTCTTCAACTAACACTGAATATGTTTGTCTATCTACTTGAATTTCAGCCATATACTCTTCTAAATATATTAGAAGATGTAACTTGAAATTGCTCTCAAAATTTTCAAGTAACTTAAATTACAAACTAGATAGTTGGTCTTTCTCAATTATTTAAGAACTTCAACATAGGATGATCACAACTAGATCAAAAATTATTGATCAATGTAAAATACTAGTGTATTAAAATTTATAGTCTCAATTCTTCTCTATCTTCCAAACCCACAATGATTACAATTTGGGTATAATCACCTTCCACCTTAGTGTTTTCTTCCAATATTTTGAGTTCTGGTGAGCTAAAATTAGGTATTTTATTTAACTAATTTTCAGAACATCTATGTACTACTACTTACCACTTTTAGTAAAATCACTTCTTATGATGCAATTACACTTTTGCATCTGGTATTCTCATGTCAACTCCATCACTCAACTGCTTTTCCTGTATGTGTAAAACATTTCATGGAATTTTATCACATAATTAACTTCATGCATGTATATTTCATGGTATTAAAGAATATGTAAACATTAAGATTTATTATAATGAAGATGATACTTTAATCATGGTATTATCAAATACCTTAATGAAAAAAATCAGGTATACAATGTTACCATTTCCTTCATGTAACAGTTCATGTGAGATATCATTATGTTCGTGAAAAATCCTTGTTTTTCATAATCTTCATTAAACATACAATCTGCATAAATATTTCATAGTCTAATATTTATATATCATTTTAATTTTTTTCATAGCTAAATAGGAATGGAACTTATTTCCTTTGTTTTGCATATATCTCATGTGGGAAAATTTTCTCATATATGAAGAAAAACAAATTCCCCAAATCACTAGATTGGGTAAATATTTCTTAATTTACTGATGAAACTATGAGGGTTTCAAACAGAAGGGTGGATGTTGTCTCGTAAATTTCTTTTTTGAAAAAAATTCTGAAGAAGGGGTCATTGAGACAACGTGTTCATTAAGATCATTATAAAAAATATGTTGTCCTAGACAACATCCACCCTTCTATTTTTTTTAAAAATTATTTTATATTATTTTATGTTCTTATATATATATATATATAAACCCAAAAAAATAAAAAAACAATATTTTAATATTTTTATGTTTTGTGTTACTTTAAAAAAAATATTCCAAAAATATTACATAAAATAGCACCCAACCGCCTCTCCACCCTACTAATCAGTGGACACCTACAACAGATCAGTTTTCAAGCCCTGTGCACATCGCCAACCATGAACCCTCCCACTGTTAACATCAGTTTCCATCATCTATTGTGATTACATGTCATGAGTCTATTGTTCCATCAAATTATGTCCAACACCCCGTGTGTGGGACACCAAGTCAAACATCTAGCATCATAGAAACACTAGTAAAAACACATTTCTGTGCAAAATCTACATAGGTTAAGAATACTGCCTCCCAAATCGAGATCCAAATCATAACGTAACTGGGATTAAATAATAATATTATTATTAAATTGTAATATTATTAAATAAAATAATTTATATAAAACAACAATATTATTATTATTAGATGTAATTTTTTTGTTTATTTATTAAAATAATAATTATTTTTTTATTATTTTCAACTAATTTATAATTATATTATTATTAATAAATAACTATGCCCCTAAATTATTTTTTACTTAAAATTATATTTAATAATAATAATTATTCAATATTCCTATAATATTTTCTTTTTAACTATTTTTTATGTGTTTATATGTTTAGTATATGTTTTAATTATGCTTTAACTAATTCATATGTTAATGATAACTTTATTAAATAATTATTTAAAATTTATTAATATAATATATTAATTATTTTGTCTTTATAAAAATGATATATCAATTATTTTTACTTTATAAATTATGACATTAAGATTATAATTAATTACGTTTTTTTTGAGAAGTTCAAGCATGGAATCTTGAAAAACAAGATCCTACCCCTATTATTAAATAAGAGAAAGTACATGGTAGGGGGAATGGTGATTTACATGACAAAAATATACCCTCTAAAGAAAAAGTTATGAGAACAAACTATCAAGAAAAGAAAAAAATAACAACAACCTAAATAGGTGCAAGATACTAGTGGAAATCATAATCTGTCCACCAAAAACAACTTGAACCACCATTGATTATCATGAAGAAAAAGTATACAATAGTTTTGAGGGTGAAAAGAACATGCCTGGTTAGCTAGATCTGTAATAATTGAAATATATCAATAAGTTATCTACCATGATCATCTGAGCAAGTTCCCATTTTATAAAGAGATCCTCTACTTCCATGACCCTGAGGACATTTTCCGCAACTCCCTAACTTGGAAGGTTGAAATAGGTGTTCATGATCATCTATATATTCTTCCTGAAAGACATCATCATTATTGTAATACAAAACCACTATGTTAAAAGGATTCACGTATTTATTAATACAATTTCCAGAATTTAATGGCTGATCATGATCATTTGAATCATCCATTGTATCAGGAAAATCAAAGAAATTTTGAGTAGAGACCAGGCTATTGACATTACAATACTCACAAAGGACTAAATTATCTTTTAATGATGTAGAAGAAGCCGAATCTAGGGTTTTATTGTTGTTACCCATATAACTATTTGGTTTCATAGAATCAGATTTGTAGAATCCATAAGGACTAGTTATATCCCAAAATTCAATCAGAACCATAGCTGTGTACATAGTCTGGCCAGTGGATTTTCCAAGAGATGTGACATCAGAACCCTATTTATCAATATTCCCTACCTCCTATGGGGGAGACAAAAAATCATTTTAGATGAGGATTTCACTAGATTTTATTCCTTTATTGACTACCTATATTTGTTGGAAGCCTCAAGTGTGGCCACTTTCATAATATCAGTTGAGGTTGGAGAGTTTTTAATAATGCCACTTTAGAGTGTCAGTTGCTTTTGATCACTAGAGACAAAATCCTTCTTAGAATGGGATGAAACACCCCCATTGTTTTAAGGGAATAATATTTTCTGTCAAAAATCAACACCATGGGGGTTACTATTACTTGAGTCAAGGGTGAAGCTTTACTCATCAAAGTAGGTGATGACCCCTTCATTGAATTTTCTTTCTTATAGGAAGCATCAATGATTTTAGTTTTCCCCTTACCAAACATTGAGGCCAGTTTATGCTCCTAGAAAAATTTTTGGTTAGCCTTTTCTTATTATTATAGATCATAATTAGCTAGATCATCATCTTGTATATACTCAATATATTATTCCTCAAATACCATGAAAAGGGAATCCATAAATGTTGAACCTTTCAAATATGATTGATCCTCATACAGAAGTTCATCCCAAGAACCTATTATTTTTCCCATAGTAGGACTAGATTTGAGATGGTCTTTATGAGTTTGTTACTGGATTAAAGAACCATTTTTAGGAGCATCCACCTGACTATGTGGTTTTCTAACTAGTGGCAAATAAATTTCTGTATAATCAAAAAATTTCACTGAATAGGTCTAGTGTATTTTTTCCGGATCATGAGGATCTTCTACAACTATAATAGGAGTAATATATTTTGTTTTGATAGGTGACTTCCCATAAATTTCCCCTAGATTTTAGAGAAGCTCCCTAATTTTATCATCCACTAAGGAGGTTTCCCCTCATCTATAGCATTATCCTTTTGATCACAATATTTCACATTAGGATGAGATTGCTCCCAGTATTTTTGATCTAATTACTCTTCTTACAGATCCTTTCACCATGAACTTTTAGATAACATAATGATAAAATTAAATCCTTTCTGCAATCATCCTGTAGACTCCCAATAGTTTGAAACTAAATTCCAAATTAAAGAAAACTCTCATATTTAATTTGGAGATTAATATCATCCTTAGAAGCAGAAAACCCAACCTTATCAACCATTGTGATACTAAAATCAACTTGAAAATGTATTCTTTCATTGTAACCAAAATGATATAACTTAGTATATTTCTCCATTTTAATGGGGACTTTCAAAGGTGTAGTACAACCACAAGCGCGTCACATGACTCTTAAAATAAAATTAGAAATAAATCGTGAGCCTAGGGACAAGACCTTACGACCACACCCTACACCCCAACCCACCATCACCACCCCAGACGACCGTAGGGGGAAACTGATGCTATATAAAATAAAATATGGGGGTGCCACAAAATCTTGTTCAAACCAATTATTCGAATCAAAATTTGATCTTGATAATTCTTAAGGTTAAAAGGATTATAGTGAAAATCCCCATCTTGGATGGAAAACAAATGATAATTTTGGGAAATGGAGCCATGCCCCCATGACCTTTATTTTAATTCATGAGAATGTAACAACATATGGATGTAACCCTTTCCAATTATGATACACCTTCAATATAAGAATCCCAATTTATTCCAAATAATCCACACAATATTGTCTGTGCTCTACAGTTTCCCCCCAATATTTAAGACTATAAGTTCTATGATAGAAAATTGACAAATTTTAAGTCGATCTTTGATTGTATCTTTATTCTCCACTACATGAGTTATAGAGCCTCTATGAACCACCCTCTTCGGGAAAAAGTCCTTGAGAGAAGAAAAATGATGATGAATAACATCTTCTTCTTTTTTAAACACTACTCACAAGCAAACAACCATCCTTCGCATCTCTTGAATGAAGACCCAGGCATGATGAATCCCAACACCCTCTACCCAACAAACCAAATCCAATGCCATGTAGAAATTCCATCAATCATGAGGAACCCTAATCGCCATGGGAATCATCCAACCGTAAGCACTAGTTCCTGATCATCATCATAATTATAGAATTATTAATCATTAATAATAATTAATTATAATGTAGTAAAAATTAATGTAGTCAATAATATAAATAAAGGTAATTAGTAATTATATTAATAATATAAATATTAATGTATTTAAAAATTATTATAATTAGTAATTTATTTAAAAATAATTACGTAATTAATACAATAATTAATAAAGTAGTAACTTAATTAATAATACATAATTGTAATATAATTTTATTTTAAATAATATTATAGTCAATAATATAATTGAAAATAATTGAAAATAATTGAAAATAATTATAAAAGTTTTATATAATAAAATAATTTTCATATTTAATAATATTTAATAATAATATAATCATTAATATTATTAATTCTAAACAATCTTTAAACAAAAGAAAAATTATGGGAAAAAATTAAGTATAAATGGTATGTTTTGAAACAACATTGTTTTGTATTTTTTAAATTATGTTATGTTTACTATTTTTTATTTTTTTTATTTTCAATTAATTTTTAAGTGTTCAATAAATGATTTAAATTTCAATTTGAGTGTATCTATACTTTATATTTTATAAGCTTCCAAAGTTACTAATTTTAAAATTGAATAGTGTATAAATGTTATGTTTTTAATGAACATTTTATTGGATCGTTTAAAATTTTTATTGGTCTTTTTTATGAAATTATTTCAAATTTATAATTTTTTTGTGTTCATTCAATTTTTATAATTTTATATTATTTATATTAATTTCTCATATTTTATAAAATTTTTAAGTTAACTTCTTGATATTTTTTAAAATATGAAATTTAAATTTTGAAACAATAATATTTTATGTCATTTAAATTTTCATTGTATAATATTTTTATGATTTTTTAATTTTCAATTATTCGTTATATATTAAATGAATATTTAAAATTCCAGTTTTATTTCATTTATGGTTTATATTTCATAATCATTCAAAGTAACTATATGATACATTGTTTTTTATACCTCTTTTATTAAAAAAACAAAAAGATAGGAGAGAGGGTTGGGCCATACATGGTAGACTTTCCCCCATCTAGAAAATACAAAAAAAAGAAAAAAAAATTTAAAGGTGGAGACCAAGATTATCCAAATACTCTTTATATTCTTGAATTATCATTTTATTATGACCCCCAACTACCATGACTACTGGGATGCAGATGATCCAAAGAAAAAAGACTCATATTATGAAATCCTCCCTAAACTCCACATCCACAAGGGTGAAGAACATGTCTCCAATTTATAGTCTCTTTCTAAGTCCCCCTTCAATTAGATTATTCCCATCTAGAAAAAGAATATGTTTGAATGATTCCAATTAAGATCACTATAAAATAAAATACCTTTATGTCAAGCATCATAAGACTGGAAAAATTTCAATCAGAGATATGGTTTGAGAGAAAATTAAATTAATGTGTCATACCATAGATAATTAAATAATGAAATTTAAACATTTTTGAAAATTTTTGGTACTTCAAATCACCCCAAACCTTCACAGTAACATAAAATATATTTTCTGTAATCAATATTTTCATAAAAAAACATTTTATGAATTCATTGTAGTGACCCTAGTTTTCCCATGTGTAATATTTATCCAATTTTTTTGTTTTATATCCCTATGACTTTTAAGATGGATAAAATGATAATTTCCCCTATAAAAAAACTTGGAAAAAAATATGACATTTTAAATTTTCTTATGATTGGGTGTTTACACTTAGGTCATAATTTGAAGAGATTCAAAGTCGTGGCATATTTTTATTGGATATTTAATATCAATTAAATGGATATTATTTATATTCAGTCATGTGAGATTTTATATATCCTAAACTATGATATGGACATAAGTTTTTATTTCATGGTTCTGTTTAGAATGGGGAGTTTTACCCAGGTGAGTTATAAACACTGTTTGAGTTTGGGTCTTCGTGTTGGGCCTCTTTAAGTGGTTTCTATTTTTATTTAATTTTTTGGTTCTTATTCCCCTAACACTATTCTTTCCCAATAATCAATATATGAAGAAAAAAATCCCCCTTGTTGACCCCATTTAATTGAGAGAGGTGAAAGAGGGATAGATAGTGAATCAATGTCATTGGAGGTTGATCAGAGATGAACCAGGATATAATGACCATGAAATGATGATCATTGATGTGTGACCTTAATGATTTAGAGATTATCTATGAGGTAGGCCTAATTATTTTGATTTCCCACCTCTCCCTTATTTTCTAAAATTTTTACCTACTTATTTATGAATTTTGAATACTATTGGATTGTTAAGGACTGGATTAAATAAACTCTATTCCTCTTATAACCAAATTCAATTAGGGTCTATCTACTAAGTATAACCTAATGTAAACACCAAGAACATACACCTAATATGAATAAAGTTATCCATTATATGGTTTTATTATATAAGATAATATAGGGGCACCCAACTATGGCATGAAAATACATGGTTGGATGATCAAGGTCTTGAAAAGTGCTACTTTGGAAGGAATCCAACACTTAGTATTTAAGGGGGTTTATTTTAAAGTATCACTAATTTAATATATTAAAAAATCATATAAAATTCATAACTTTTACATTATTTGAAATCATTATTATATCATGTTTTATTATTTTATGTATTCATGCTTATTATGGTTCAATTTTGGATTCCCTATTGCATCTACCAAATAAATTTGTCCATACCCTATTAATGTCTTACTCTTTACACAACCCATAGTTTTTTATTCACAAAAAAGTATAATTCAATTATATTTACACATATAAAAATACATCCATAAAAAAGGTACATGAACTTTTCTTATGGAGGTTTCAAATTATAAGATATTGATAATCCCCACATGAGTAAGTTGGGGATCAAAGATAACCAACCCCCATATTTCTATACAAAGAAATAATCCTCCAAACCAGTGGGAAGTTTGGGACAAAGTACCTCCTGATAAGGATAATTTACTCAACAAGGAATAAAATAAATCATAACTATACGTATTAGGATGTATAAAATATATTTAATGAGTCATTTTAGACTCCACTCTCAAATATGGTGATAAAATTACATTCTTTACATACTAGATTTGAATACTAAGATAGATGAACCAAGATAAAGTTATGTATTTTCAATAATTTAAACATTATATCTCATAATAATTGCATAATCCCAAGAAAATAAATGGTTTATTATTTTAGGACTCGCTACATAAGCAACTTTTTTTACAAAATTAGTTAACATTCTACAAAATTGAACCCCTCTAGAATCCCTTTTAAACTTCTCATAAGTTATACTCATCTTCCTAACATGGGTAATGGAAACATAAGAAAGAAATCAGATCAAATAGTTATTAAGGGAAAAACTCATCAACATTTTATTAATGATTAAACCATATGAATATGGTAAAACTTTAGTATGGGAGACATATATTATTAAAAAGAATATAAAATAATAAGAGTTTTCAATGAGTAATGACATAACAAAAGTAATATCAATTGAACAAACATGTACCATGGAATAAGGGTGTGAAATAATAAACATGATCCATAAATCATAATCATAGGCATATGAAATAAAAACATGGAATAATAATAGGTATATGAAATTTTAGTATTGTGAAGAATTTTAAGAGCAATCAAGTCCATATACAACCTTGTGAAAAATGAATAAAATGATCTTTTCAATAAAGAAAATTATTATCTCATGAGATATAAAAAAATAAAAAATGAATTGGAGGTCTATATAGTAACCCACTCATAAATAATCCATATATATGTGTTCCATTTTAAATTTATCATTCATACTTCAAAAATAACTTAATTATCACATTGAAAAAAATAATGGTTTCATGAATACATTCATTGAACATTTTATAAGCCATCCAGAGAAAGAATTTGGATTTTATCATAAGAATATATCCCAAGTGTAACATAAATAATTTTAAAATATGTTAATATATCTTTAAAACACCCTTTTAAAATTATTAGAAAAATCACTTTGAAAAATAAGAAGAAATATCCCTTTTTGAAATGATTAAAAACATTTTAAAAACATTTTCTTTTAAAAAAATAATTTGAGCATGGTAAAATATTTTCAAAACTACCCTTTAAAACCAAAAATTATTTTCATAAAACATATTTTATAAAGGAAATATGAATTCAAAACCATTATTTGAAAAAACATAAAAACATTGAATAATTATTTTTAAAAATCCATTTTGAAATATAACATCATTTAAAACATATAGTTTTTTTAAATATAACATCATTTATATTATTTTCAAAATTATTAATAATTAAAATAATTTGTAGGACCATTTTAAAACAAGTAAAGGAATATTCATAAATAATAATGTTAATAATAGAGGAAGAAACCATAAAAGAGTTTAAAATAAAATGTTATTACAATAGTTATAAAATATGAAGTCATGGGTCACAGTCAAAATTCATTTTAAAAAATGGTGAAGTTAAAACGTTTGATAAATTTTATTTTTAAAAATAATCTTCAATAATGGAGCCTTGAAAGCTTTATGAAGTTTTTATATATGAATTATAGAGAATAAGATTAAAATATGAACATGAATGGGAAAACCTTTTGAAAATTTTGAAAATAACATTATTAAAACTCAAGTCATAAAGAGAGTGAAAAATATTTCATTTGAAAATATTTAAAGGTAAATATGAATATTTTTAGAAATTAAATATATTTTGTTTTTAAAATAATATAGGATAACATTAAAAGTAAGAGTGAATATAGATATAGTAGTGAAATAGCTCATTTAGAGTAGATGATAATTATTCTCAACATCATCAACTTTTATGAAGAGAAAAATTAATAAAAGTAATTACTCATAAAATAAATAGGAAACACATCATAATATCATAATATAATATAAGAAAACCATTTTTTAAAACCATTTTAAAAAAGTAATCATTATAACTCGATAAAAGAAGTTGAGTTAGGAAAAACCATTATAGCTCAAGTAATGTTTTAATGGAAACCCATTAAAAGAGAGATATTTAAATTACACATCAAATACCATGAATATAAAATAATTCAGTATATTATATATCCAATAAGTTTTACACACACAATTTTAGGTAAATTAGGTCTATATAACAAAACATGTCCTAAAGAAAGGAAATTGAGATGAAACACCCTTACCTTGTATTCCTACTTAGTCGAACACACTATAACTTCATGTGTAACAAAACTAACCATATTAATATCTTATTTCATAAACTTATTCATATTTATTACATTTTATATTCTGAAATAATTATTTTTTACTACATATTTACTAGTTATTTATAGTTTATTTTTGTCATCAAATGTTAGTAATTTTAACTATTTTGCACATTCTTGGAAATGTCGATGTCGATCTCCATTACTTGATACCATGTTAATAATTTATATATATTATTTATTATAATATAATATATGTTTTATAATGAATTATAAAGTTCAAATTTTATTTCATGATAGTTTTATTTACAGTTATTGAAGATGAAATCAGTGGTGTGCTTGTTTAAGTAAATTTTAGAGAGAAAAGGGTGATAGATTAATATTAAGTTAAATATTAATATAAATTCTGTAGAAAATTAAACAAAAAATTATTTTATCAATAAGTTATAATAATATTACTTTTTATGTTTCTAAATTAATTAATGATAAAAATTTATAGCATTGTTCATCTAGGTGGTTAAACCGACCCAAACTGGAACATACTATAATCGATGGGTGAGTATGTTTAAGAAAGTGATTATTTTGAAATAATATCATTACTATAGAATTAAAATTTTAATATTTATTTCTTTAATGTATTTAATAATATTATAATATATTTTTATAAATATTAAAGTTCTATATGAAAAATGTAATGTTTCTCTTTGTGGAGGTGTTAGTTCGCACTTACACACAAGCCTCATTCCCATTTTCCATATTATGTAAAGAAGGTATGAATTAGATTATATATTTATAATATTATTAATTCTTTAAATGTAAAATTTATTTACTAAATATACCCTTATAACCATCCATGTAAGGAGGTTATAAAAAACAAATCATATCACTAATGGTGGCAGTAGTTCGCACGTAACACAAGCAATGTTTTCATTTTTTGAATGGTTGGGAAGAAGGTAAAAAATGGTTATACCATAAACATAATAAAATTTTATTATAATTACGATACATATGTAATTATTTAAAAATGTATATATTATATTTATAGGTGGTATAAGACGTTATAAAGGAAAATAAATGAAAATGGAGTAGTTGAGAATTTTACCTTTATCCATAGAAATTCAACGTTTCCAATTGGATTTAGGCTTTGAGAGGTGGTGTTTTGAGAAAAAAAACCACTAATATATATCTATAAGTTTTGTGGAGCTATTTAGGTAGATTTTTGTTGAATATAAGAGGAGTTGGGTGTGTGGATAGGTGGTGTGGTACTATCTCCTTTTATAAGGGAGATGAGTTGATTTTATGTAATAATAAAAAAGGTAAAGTCAATATTAAAAGAAATATGGATAGAATAATGGAAAATGTTGGCCTATAAGAGACTGTTGGACATCCACTCTAGTATTAATAGTTTTAATAATCACAAATCATGTCAACTCCTATTAATCAGGTCTAAACATTTCAATAATAATTATTTAAGTTTCAATATGTGTAATTATGTTTATCTATGATCTCACATAAATTTAGTACATTCTTTTAATATTAATATTGTAAGAAAGTATGAAAAAATATATTCTAAGTGTAATATACCGACACCGATATAAGAGATTAGAAACCAATAGTTCAATTGAGTCCGTGATAGATGAACTTTGGATGCACATGACATACCGATACACAAGACCTACCAACATAGATGAACTATGGAAGCAAATGACCTACCGATGCAAATGACCTACCGACGCAAATAACCTACTGATGGAAATGACCTATCGACAAAGATGAACTATTGTCAGTTAAAATTACTTACCGATGCATGGTTCTACTAATGCAAGGAATCACATATATTTAAAATGATTCAACAATGCAATGAGCCACTGATGCATGGAAAGACAGAAAAATGACCCACCAATGGAATGAGTCATTGACAGAAGGAGATACTGACTGAGGACTCACCGATAGACTATTTAAAATTTATTCTATTTAAAATTATTTCTAATGGTTATATTTTGAGTGTTTTAATGCGGTTATATAATTTAATGCCTTTTACAGAAATCTCAAATGAGGATGTCAGAAATACAAGGTACTATGTCTACCTCAAACATGGATTTTTTCAGGCTGCAATAATATATATACAAAGAAGAGTGCATGAAAGAACATATACACAGAAAGACTCACGCATACACACATACACAAGAAGATAAAAGAAAAACCCCCATGAGCACTATAAATAAAAGAAGAACGTGTGAGGAATTATTCATTCATGTTTACTATGAACTAGAGAACTACCGATCATCAAAGTTCTATCATATCAGCAACATTCAACTAAACTGAAGGAGATGAAACTCTCACCCTCCTAGAATATAGAACACATTGCTCCACGACACTCTATTTTCAGTTTCCATTTTTAGAAGAGGACTCAAGCTTCAACTCTGATAAATAAGATAGTCTAGATATGAATTGAATAGCAATCAGAGCATCCCTAATACCTTATCAATATATTCTACTCTATTGTGTAATATTTAACTAAACTTTCAAGCATTATGTGTGTCTGTACTAAAAACACACACTATCTCCTACACTGAACCAGATGATACTATATATCCTCAAACAACTATTTTCCTACACTTATTTTTCCCATGAAGAACTATGGAAGATGTCAAGTGTGTCTTGATTGTAATTTTTGTTCCCACGTAGAACTGTTGTAGAGGTCTTGTGACCTGGACAGTCTATATACCATTTTTTTAACCCCGATCCAGGGTGTGGATCAAAATCATTATTTATATAGATTTATTAGTGGAAGGCGATCACCAAGTGGAGAGGAATAAGCCTCTACTTGAGACTGAACCTCTTGTTTTATATCCACTTTGTTTTCAATTTAGTCTTTCTCTGTTTTAATTCATTTTTCAAAAAACTAAATTTTACTTTGATAGTTAGTCTTTGATAGTAGTTATAACCGTGTTTCCTTATTAGAGTAGTTTAAAAAGTTTTATTAATATCTCATATTGTTATAACTGAGAATTAATCCATCTTATGAGAAATTATTTGAACAACCAAACTATTATAATCTTACTACCTTGGTTAACTATCCAGTTTTATTCTAAATTGGGAGAACCTTTTAAATAAAATTTTTAATAGAAATTTTTATAGGAACTCAATTCACCCACTATTGAGTGTCCTACTCTGACTAGTATATGGTGTTAAAGGTTGTTTTCAAGTTTCTGTTTTTAAAATTTTATATCTTTTTTAAACTCTTTTTCAACTGTGATTTTAGTTATATTTTAAAGATCTTTAAATATATATTTGTTATAAATTATTAGTTCATTATAATCCCATTAATTTATCATGGATAATATATTGGAAGGTGCTACCACCAACAAAACTCCATTCATTAATGGAATAAATTATGCACAATGAAAAATTTAAATGAAAATTCACTTAGAAATTATGGGTTTTGAGATTTAGACATCAATTATAGATGAATACAAGATTCCTAATACTGTTAGAAATAATTAGGATGACCCAACCAAGGCTTCCTATAACAATAATTGTGAATCCATGAATGCCCTGTACTGTTATTTAGGTGAGGAAGAATTTAATAGAACTTTTTCATGTAAAACAACCCATGAAATTTGGGACACTTTATCTATTTCACGTGAAGAAACTTCTTGAGTTAAGGAAATTAGACTTAAAAAATATAATATTAAATATGACAACTTTAAAATGAAGCCTATTGAGCTTATTTATGAAATTTATCTCATGTTTAATAAAATTGTGAATACTATGATCACTTTGGGAAGGGATGTTACAGCTAAGGATAAAATCATGAGAAAACTCATATGCTTAACAGATAGATGGAGTGGAACTTATGTATCAATCAGAGAATCCTATGACATTAGAAAGTTTCCAGTAAAAGAGCTGATAGGGAAGTTGATTATGTATGAGGAAGAACTAAAAGTCAAAAAATAAGAGGACGATGAACCCAAAAAAATCTATTGGTTTCAAATATATTGCCTCCAACCAGAAGGAAAAAGTTCAAGATAAAACTAAAAGATCAAGTAATGAACAATCATCAGCATACAGTGATGAGGAGATGGATCAAATAGCCAAAAGGATTAACAAATTTTATAGAAAGAATAAATTCTTTAGAAATACCAACTAAAAAGGTATGTATGATCATAAGGGATATTTAAAAAAGGATTCAAAGAAAGGTGATACTTCCAGTGAAATAATATGTTACGAATGTAAGAGGAAGGGACATATAAAGGATGACTGTTCCAAGATAAATTAAAAGAAGAAGTATTATTATAAGGATATAAAGTATAAAAAGGCCATGAAGGAACAATGGAGTTCTTCTGAGGACATCTCAAGTGACTCAAAATACTCTCATGAAAAGTTTAATAAAGAAAATATGTGTTTTATGGAAAACACATATAAGGTAACACTAAATTATTCTAAACATAATTCCTATCATTCTAGAGATGAAAGTGATTATAAAAATATGAAAAATGAATTAATGTTTCAATATTGAAAAATTCTAGAAGTCACTTGTAATGAATTATAATATAAATACAAATCTTTAAAGAAACAACAAGCTTTAAATACCACTATTAAATCTGAAATTACCATGGAAAAAGAAAAATAGTCTCAATAACCTAAAGAATAAAATTAACTTAAATTATCAAATGAACAATTGAAAAAGGATCTAAAGATATTTATCAATGGTAAATAAATTTTAGTTTAAATTTTTGGTAAAAAAGTATATCCTAAGTACACTATTGTAATAGGATACCAACCAGTGAAGAAGAATATGAAAAAAACCCATTTTGTATCAAAATCAAGAAAATCTAGTTTTATGCCCAATTCAAAAAAAATTCTACAATTCCCAGATATGAAAAATATTCTACTGTTTCATGTTTTTTTGGACTAAATAAAGTTTATTTTTCAAATACTTTACCTCTTACTTATAGAAAACCCATGAAGAAAGTGTGGGCTGCCGAATCTCTTATTACTAATGTTATTGGACCCAAACAAATATGTGTTCAAAAATATTTTCTAGTCTAATTTGTTTTGTAGGAAATCTATTTGAAAAGATTATGTAAAATCTTATGGGACTTGGAAAATGGATGTTCAACACACATGGAAGGAGTTTACTCATGCTTCAAGAACTTGATAATGATTGATGGTGGGCATGTCACCTTTGGTGATAATGGTAAAGGAAAAATAACCGGCCTTGGACAAATTGGTAACTCTAACTCGATTTTAATTTCCAAATTACTTTTTTTGATGGATTAAAATAAAATCTACTCCATAACTCTAAGTTATGTGATGATGGTTTTAATTTTAAATTTGAAAATTTTTCATGCAATGTTTTTAACTCTAAAATTAATTTATTATTTTCTGCTCTTAGAAATGAAAATGTATATTCTGTTAACTTAGAATCATTAATTTCTCAAAATGTTTCATTCTTGAGTGATTTTCATAAAGAATCCAAGATTTGGAATAGTGTATTAGGACACTGCAATATACGCTCACTTATAAAGATTACTAGAAATGGATTACTCAAGGATCTACCCAAACTTGAGTTTCCAAATGACAAAGTCTATAGTCCTTGTCAAAATAGAAAGCAACACAAAATCTCTTTCAAACAAAGAAAAATGTTTCAACTTCTCAACCTCTCAAGATGGTTCACATGGATTTGTTGGGACCATCTATAGTCTCAAGTCTTTATGGGAAGCACTATGTCTATGTTCTTTTAGATGACTACACTATACATAATTGGACCTTCTTCTTAGATCACAAAATTGAAGATTACTCTAATTTTACCAAGTATTCTAGGACCATAGAAAATATTAGAGGTCTTAGAATTAAAAAACTAAGAAGTGACCTTGGACATGAGTTTGAAAACCAAGATTTTTAATCTTTTTTCTCACAAAATGGATATTGTCATAACTTTTCTACTCATCAGACACCTCTAAAAAATAGTGTTGTAGAAAGAAAAAATAAAACCCTACAAGAAATTTCTATATCCATTATTTGTGAGTATAACCTACCTATATAGTTTTGGGAAGAATCTGTCAATATAACATGATATATAATCAATAGAGTCTTTATTAGATCTATCCTTAAAATAACTCCCTATGAGTTGTGGAATAATAGAAAACCCAAGTATAACTACTTCTAAATTTTTTATTTAAAATTCTGTATTCTTAATACTATGTATAATCTAGACAAAATTTCTTCCATGAGTGATGAAGGAATTTTTTTAGGTTATTAAATATATAGTAAAGTTGATAGAGTCTTTAATAAGAGAACCAAATGTGTGGAAGAATCTATACATGTCAAGTTTGATGAGACAAATCCACATGAGACAAAGACCAATATAGAGAATATCGAGGATGATATGTGAAACCTAGACATTAATAATAAATCTTTTGACCATCCTATGAAGAAACCTGTTAAAATTTCCCATTCTAGAAATTCTCCAGATTATAGTCATAATGAACCTGAACATTTTGAAGAATCTGAAGTGATTATCCCTTCATTTTATAGACCTTTCAGAACTCTCAACAACCATAATTTAGATTCTATTATTGGAGATTTAGATAAAGGAACATATACTAGATCTTCTCTAAGAAATCAGGTCTAACATTAAGATTTTCTATCACAACATGAACCTAAGAACACCAATGAGGATATGAACGATGAATTATGGGTGATGGCTATGCAAGAAGAGTTAAATCAGTTTAAAATAAACAATGTCTAGAAACTTGTCGATAGTTCCAAAGACACCATCACTATAGGAACCAAATGGGTGTTTAAGAATAAAGTAGATGACTCCGATAACATAGTTAGGAACAAAGATATATTGGTTGCACAAGGTTATAGTCGAGAAAAATGAATTGACTATGAGGAAACCTTTTCACCTGTATCTAGACATGAGGCCATTAGAATCCTTCTTGCTTATGCAGCACATCTAGAATTCAAAATTTATTAAATGAATATCAAGAGTGCATTCCTAAATGAGTATACAGTTGAGGTTGTTTTTATTGAACAACCCCTATTTTAAAAAACCCTCATTTTCCAAATAATGTTTTTAAATTGACAAAATATTTATATGGTTTAAATAAATCTTCAAGAGATTGGTATGATAAGCTCAACACTTTTCTTATTTATAAAGGTTTTACAAAAGGTATATCTAATCATACTCTCTTTATGAATTTTTTTTCCAAATATGTTTTAGTAGTAATAATTTATTTAGATGATATTATTTTTGGATCTTCTAAAAATTATTTATGTGTTGATTTTTTAAAGATAATGCAATGTTAATTTGAAATGAGTTTAATGGGTGAACTCAAATTCTTTCCTGGATTTCAAATATTTCAAAATAAAGAAGGTATTGTTTTGAATAAAAGTAAATATACTACGGATATTTTAAAATGATTTCTCTTTGAACGAACTAAGAATAGTGACACTCAAATGAGTACCACTTGTATGTTGGAAATTGATAAAGATGGTAAATTTATTGATCAAAACACTTACAAATGAATGATCAAGATTTTACTCTACTTAACTGATGGTAGTCTAGATATTATTTTTAGTGTATTCATGTGTGCACATTTTTAAAAACACCCAAAATAATCTCATCTTCTTACTGTTAAATATATTTTTAAATACCTCAAACATACTCCCAACCTCGGACTATTCTATCCTCGAGGATTAAATTTCTATTTAGTGAGTTATTTAGATGCTGATTTTGGTGGCTGTAAGTTAGATAGAAAAAAAACCTCTAGAACATGTCACTTTTTATGATAGTCTATAGTTTCATGGTGTATTAAGAAACAAAATTATGCTGTATTATCTACTACTAAAGATGAATACATAGTTACTATTAGTTTTTTTGCACAAATTTTGTGGATGAAACACACATTACTAGATTATGGATATCAATTCTAAAATGCCCCTATAAATTGAGATAACCCAAGTGCTATTAATATTTCTAAGAATCTTGTTTCACATTCTATGAAAACACATTGATGTAAGGAAACACGTTTTGAGAGACGATTATCAAAAAGGTGATATAACTTTAGAGTTCATTGGCACTGAACATCATCTTGCTGACATTTTCACTAAGCCATTGAAAATTGAAAGAATGAACTACACCAAACATGAGTTAGGAATGATCAATCTATATGACCTTGTGTTTATTTTAATTTATCCATTTTAAGTGATGTTTTCATACCGACACTAATAGTATGAAGCTAACAATGTCATTTCAACACCGATAACTTTGTCATAGTGACATAGTTGTCATGCCGACATCGACATTATGTCCCGTCGACATAGTTGTCATGATGAAACTGATGATATGTCATGTCTACACATTTATCATGATGACACTGAAACATTGTTTTGTTGATACCCTATTATGCCGAAATTGATACCTTGTCAAGACAACACCATTAGTGTTATGCAGAATCTATCTTGCTGGCACTAATGACTCACTGTTTTTATACATTTTATATTTTTACCAAAATGACACTGTTTCATTGATTTTGTTGAACCCAATTTTTGATTTCATGATTTTGTGATTTAAAAATACATAAATGATTTAAATTTTAATTGATTCAATCTACTCCTTTACCCCTACAGTCTCTTGTGCATTGATCTCTCTACCCCTGACCTTTCACCTTCCAACCTGAAAACTGAAATGTTGGAATGGTGCGTGTCAAGCGATCTCTTGATGGTGGATAGACTCGTTCATCTAAGAAATAGAAAGGTGAATCAATAAAATATTCAGAACCTATAAATCCTTCTATGTAAAACCATGTTGTAACTCTAGAAAAAGGAGTTTTTTCAGAATACATGTTGGAAATAAAGTCTTTGCTTCTCAAGGTACTACAAGATCAAGGATAGATCGAGTGGTTTTCAAATAATGAAAGACCCATTTACCCAAAGCTAGTTCAATAATTTTACACGAATATGGAGTTACTATTGGAAGGAAGGGATGTTACCTGGATCAACTTAATAATAAGAGGCAAGATAATCTCTTTCTCTTTATGATAATTGGCTGAATGTCTTAATGTTCTTCATGAATGTGTATTTGATGATTATCTAGGTACCTCTCTACCTAAGAGTGATATGTTCTTCTTTGTTGCAGCTCTGAAAGAGCTTACTAATAATAATGAGCATAGAAGAACCATTGCTATCGAGTTAAGTGGTGATTGTAGAATCTTTTTTATGTTTATTCAGCATCAAATCTATCCCAGAAAATGGGACTTTGCTTCTCTAAAGTATCAATATGTATACTTGGTTTATCTGTTAAAAAAAGGATCAAGGTAAATTTGTGTATATACCTTGATGTTCACTTTAATGAAATGATCAAACCTTCCTAAAAAAATAATTCCCTATTATATACAAGGATGATCTCATCTATGATAAAATAGAAAGGTTGTGTAAATGTAGGAGAAGATGTTGTTTCTTAGTGCCGTTGGATCTTCCTTAGTAAAGAGATTTGTAAGAGGATGAAAATCAACTGGAACCCATGGAAGATAGAATGGGTTGGGTTTGAAGATAATATTTATCATAAGTTTGATCTGGTGGACTATACAACTAGGCCTAAGAATATGGATGATCTTAGTCTAAGACCAAATGAGGAAGTAGTTTACTCTTCATAGGATGATGAAGAGCCTACCACTCTAGTTAGAGATCACGGGTCACCAATCAATGATAAGAGTGATCCTGAAACCATTGAACCTCACAAAGTTTATTCTTTTAGAATTCTTATTCCACTACATGCCTTAACCTCCGATTATCCAACACTTTAAGATAAAGGAGATGAGGAGATGGAAGTCTCAGGTGGTGTGGAATATGTAAGTAGATCCATTGGCTCTGAAGAAGACAAAAAAAGTGAAGATGATGAAAGTGGTAATAATAGTGAAGAGGACGAAGGTGAAGAAGATGTTGATAAAAATGGGAATGAAGTGAATTTATCTAGACATGATGATGATTAATTTATTGAAAGTGATGATGACCATAATAGGGAGGACAAAGGTGATGCTGTTTAAATGGTTGAAGTTGTGGATCAGGATCAGTTGGAAGAACTTTCTATAGTTGTTATTAAAGTAAGATAAAATGATGAAGTTGTTGTTTAATTGGAAGTTTAAGCAATTCATGTACCTCAATTAGTTTATGAAAGAAGATTAACTCATGCTGAAGATGAGAAAATAGTGAGGAGAGCTCAAATTGAGGGGGAAACTCAGGAAATAAAAGATCAAGATGGTGAAGGGAATCAACATGGAAGAGTAAGACTTGATACACTCACTCCTTGGGATGATCATGTAATGGTTGAATGGGAAAGGAATCCTGGGTTTATATAATTGGTATTAGATTATGATGATTAAAATGATGATGTTTTTGTACCTGTTGCAAGGGAATCAATGGCTGAGAACCTTCCTAGTGACTTTGTCACTAAAGAATATTTTGAAAGGTTTAAAGAAGAAGTCTGTTCAGATATAAGTATATCTGTTCAATCACAAATGGTGCATGATATTAAAATATCTATAAGATAAAACACCAAGATAAGTGAGGAATTACACTCTATTAGATCATCAATATTTTAAATAAGGCAGTTTGGGAAAGTAGTTTTTGTTCCATGTCAGACAGTGCGTATAAGTGAGGCTGATGCAGCTAATGTTGTAAAGAAAGTGATAGAGGAGATTCAACCCAACCTAATTAAAACTACGGATACAATTGTTAAAAGTATTAAAAAATCAAGAAAATAAATGATTGGTCTTACTTCTACAATAAATACTTTGACCTCAGAGTACAAAGTCTGTGTGGATACTGTTCTTAAAACATTAACGACTCATACCTCAACCCCTACTGATAGTCCTTCTACATCTAGTTAGACTTCTCAGACTCTAGACATTAAGGCAGTCATAACTATTGTATAGGAGGATTATCAAGCTCTATTTTACGCCTATGGTTTGTGAATCTATGAAAATATAGAGAATAATAGTGATCATATTCACGATATGCCTAGAATCTATTCTAAGAGTGTTGAAACTAAAAATGCCCAGATCACAGAAAAGGTGGACTACTATTTAAAAATGATCATTACCAAGCATCAGTTGACTAGTCTGTTTAAGTATTGGATAGAGAACCAATATTTTACTCCATTAAATAGAGCTTCTAATGATCAAGTACAAAATTTGAAAGACTTTACTCATTTTTTTGAAAAAATCATGTAGAATAAGGATGAATTTGAGAGATCAATGAAGTACGGTGGTGAGATTATTGAGGATTTCATAAAGCTGTTAAATCCATACCTTCATATATAAGGTGAAGTAATTGTAGTAACCACTGATACACCTCTTGGAACTCCTGGATCAATGCCTACTCCTTGAATGCCAGTTGCTCAAGCTTTGACTTATATTTGCCCAGTGATCCAAGAATAGATTCAACCTCCTATGTTGTTCAAACACAGACCCATCCTTGTACCTAATGGTACAAAAGGAGTGATCTGACCTCCTCTGAAAATTTATTTAGACCCCTTAACTTCTCAACCACCACCTTCTACACCCTCTATTGATCACTCTAAGAAAGGGAAGGAACCTCTTAATCCTTATCCAATGTGTGGATCATTCTCTAATAGGGCTATTTTTTGACTTTTCTTATTTATATTTTAAGACTTGTACCACATTATAATTTATAGATTAATAGAATTTTTTGTTCTTGTCCTTTCTATATTTCTATATTATTGATTAATTTATGATACTTTTTATTTATTTTATACCTATTTTCATTTTGATAATTCCTAAAGGGGGAGAAATGGTTTTCCATTATCATTATTTACTTTACCTTTGATATCATTATTGTACTAACTAATGTTGTGATATGTGATCATCAAAAAGGGGGATATTTTTGACCCATATGAGACAATTGGCCATCCTCTATAGTATTAATAGTTTTAATAATCACAAATATTGTCAACTCCTATTAATCATATCTATTCATTTCAATAATAATTATTTAAGTTTCAAAATGTGATGTTTTGTTTATATATGATCTAAAATAAATGTAGTTCATTATGTTAATATTTATATTTTAATAAAGTAAGAAAAAATATATTGTATGTGTAACATACTGCCACTAACAGAAGAGATGAGATACCAAAAATTCAACTGAGTCACAGACAAATGACCTACCGATGCACATGACCTACCAATGCACATGAACTACCGACATAGATGACCTACTGATGCGGATGACCAACTGATGAAAATAACCAACCGATGAAAATGAACTACCAATAAAAATGACATATAGATTCATATGACCTACCATCAGTTCAAATGACATACCGATGCATGGTGCTACAGACGCAAGGACTCACTAACAGTTAAAATGAGTCACCGAATCAATGATTCAACGATGTATGGAAAGATTGAAAAAATAACACACCGATGGAATGAGTCATTGATAGAAGGAGATACCGACTGAAGACTCACCAATAGACTATTTATAATTTATTCTAATTAAAATTATTTATAATGTTAATATTCTGAGTGTTTTAATGTGATCGATTAATTTAATTCCTTTTTACAGACATCTTAAATGAGGATGTTAGAAATATGAGGCACTATGTCTACCCCAATCATGCATATTGTTAGGCTGCAATAATATATTTACAAAGAAGAGTGCATGAAATAACATATACATGGGAAGACTCACACAGACACGCATACACATGAAGATATGAGAAAAACCCCCATGAGCACTATAAAAAAAAGAAGAACACATGAGAAATTATTCATTCATGTTTTCTGGGAACCAGAGAACTGATGATCATCAAAGTTCCATTATCTCAGCAACATCCAACTAAAATGAAGGAGAAGAAACTCTAACCCTCCTAGAAGATAGAACATAGTACTCCATGACACATTGTTTTCAGAGTCTATTTCTAGAAGATGTCTCAAGATTCAACTCTGATACATTACAAAGTCAAGAGATGAATTAAATAACACTCAAAGCATCTCTAATCACTTATTAATATATTCTTCTACATTGTGTACTATATAACTAAACATTCGAGTAGTGTTTGTGTTTGTAATAAAAACAAACACTGTATCCTGCACTAAACTGGAGGATATTAGATATCCTCAAACAAATATTTTCATACACTTTTTTCCCACGAGAAACTGTGGAAGAGGTCCCGTGTGACCTGATTGTAATTTTTTTTCCCATGTAGAACTTTGGTAGAGGTCTTGTGACCTGGAAAATCTATGTACTATTGTGTTAACCTCAATCTAGGGTATGGATCAACATCTTTATTTATATAGATTTCTGGGTGGTAGATGATCACTAAGTAGATTGGACTATGTCTCTACATGATATTGAACCTCTTTTTTTATATCTGTTGTGTTTTCAATTTAGTCTTTCTCTTTTTTAATTCATTTTTCATAACTCTAAATTTTACTTTGATAGTTAGTCTTGGATAGTAGTTATAATTTTTTTCCTTATTAGAGTAGTTTCAAAAGTTGTATCAATATCTCATATTGTTATAAAATAGAAATAATCAATCTTATGAGAAACTATTTGAATAGTCAAACTGTTATAATTTTACTACCTTGGTTAACTGGCCAGTTTTATTTTAAATTGGGGGAACCTTTTAAATAAACTTTTTAACAGAAATTTTTATAGGAATTCAATTCCCACTCTTGAGTGTCCTAATCTGACCAACAAAAATAATATATTGTGGAATGTTTTATGGTCTATAAATCCTAAAACATAAATTTTCACACTAGTTTTTAACATATTTTTATGTATTTTTGTCTTATATTTTTTACTTTTACCATTTTTGGTATTTACCATGGTAACTAATTTTTACCTCAGTAATTAATTTTATTGTCTAAAAGTAAAATGGGACTCATTATATAATATGGTTCTAATGATTCCAAATATTATTATTTTTAAATAAAATTTCTATGGGTCATAAAAATTAATTTTAATATTAGATCACATAATGCGTAAAAATCGGTTTTGAAAATTTATATTTTTATGTTTAAGAATTATGATTAAGATAAAATTATAAATGTTCTTGATTTATATGGAATTAATAGGTTTATTATTAACAAAATAATATTTAATTTTGTTTCAAAAAACCAAGGACTAAAATCCATCTTGTGGGTACCTAGTTAAAAAAACCAAAAATATTGTTTTATTTGAGTAAAATATTACTTAAGTTTATAAAATATTAAATATGGGTTTTATAAATTCAAAATTATATTTTATAAATGAATTAATTTAATTTATAAATATATATATATTTTATAAACATTTTCATAAAATTTAAAATAATTATTTTATTATGATAATGTCATCAATGTGTTAGAATTTTCAAAATTGGCATTTTTCACTATTCACCCTCAAATTCATAATTGTCTATAAAATCTAAAAAATTCATTGTTTTAATGAATATTTTATATGTATGGTTTATTTCTATTCTATGATCCTAATTTACAATTTTAGGAGATCACTAAGACTTATTAGTTACTCCATGAATGTACATCGAACCAAGAGGATGGGAGGTCGGGCTCATTCATACCTCTTGGGGGAAATTATTGCATACTTCAGGACTCTATTAGAAACATAAGACATGTACATTAATCTCACCTATTAATGTTAATAATTCTACTATATAACCATATTATGTATGGATGATTAATTAAATATTTTAAGGATAGATAACACATCTGTATGTATTAAACATTCTCTATCTCCTCCATTATCCATTGAAGGGATATAATTATATTTTAAGGCCTCACCATCCAATATTCTTGAATTTAATATCACTTAGGGAAATATTTAATGCATAATGTTGATATCGAGACTATTAAATAAGATTCTTATGTATCCTTATAAAATTAATCATAACCCAAATAGTTCTATGCCACTGAAAGAGACACATTATATATTTTAAGGTAATATGATAAGGACTAATTCCAAGAAGTTTAAAGCTAGGAAGAATATAATTTCTAGGTGAAAGGTGTCCAATGATGTTGTAATGGGAATTATGAATGATAGATCATTTTTGGTCAACCATAATGGGAATATATCCTAATAGTGGAATGTATAATGGATATCCAGTTAGAACATGTCCCTACAGGTGAGGGTATGATGTAATCATCTAAATAACTGAATGAAAGAATATGGTTGCACTAATAATATAACCATTAGGAGGAAATTATAAAACATCATAGATATGAGAATATGGTGTTTTTTCCTTGAAAAGGAATCCTATCTATCCTATTGTAGATATGAATTAGAGCCAACATAGTTCATGTTCCATAGTTTAAGGTCATGTGATAGGACTATACTATACAGTTTAACATCATGAAGTAAGGATGTTTTCATATAGTTTAACTTCACATGAATAGAGTTTTAGTATCATGGAAGGGTTGAGAATTGAGTATTAAGTTAGGATTACTCATATAAGGCTTCCCGAGGAAGCTTTATTGGGAATATGGACCTTTAAATGAATACATCATGTGGAAATATAACCCTTGGATATAGAGAATATATGGTTAGGGATTGCACCTAAAAAGGAGGACCTTATTGAAAGTTTTTCTATTATGATAATATCATGTTCAACCCAAATCTATAATACCACACAAGTAATGTTTGGTGTGAGAAACAAGAGATGGTGGAAGATCATGAACATTTCATGAGAGAATATTATTGTATTAAAATGGGTCTTACACATTGAGGACACATAGATGAATGATATTCTTGGGGATTACAACTAAGGAGGAGGTCCACGATGGACATGTTTCGAGCTTACAACTAAGGATGAGGCCCATGTTGTACATTTAAATTTTATTAACGGCATAATAAACTCAAATATCTAATCCCACATGATCCATGCTCGATGTGATAAATAAGAGATAACATAAGATCAAATTCATTTCATAAGTAGATTTGTATGGGACTTTTAACTGATGAGGAATCCCATTGCAATTATCCCTTTCTTATTGAAGGTATTTTCAACATGATCCATCTTAGGATTTATACCCAAATAGGAATATCATCCTTCTATCTTCTAGAATGTTTCTAGTGAAGAGTGGGGTACAAAGGAAAGAGTTAGGAATGATGAAATAAATATTATGGGCTTAATCTACAATGGATTCCCTATTTAGACAATCAATATGGAAAATGAAAAAATCCATCATTGAAATAAGTGTTTCCACTGAAGGATCATCCTGACAGGGACACTTGTTATCAAGATAATCCATGATTTTGATTCCCCTAGTGGTTATTCCTATATACTAGGATAATTTCCATGATTTTTTTATCAATTGAATTCACAATCAAAGGGTATAATTCTGGTATTAATTCCATGATCATGTGAATCTAATAGTTTTAGATGAATATTAAAAGTATACTTTTTAGGGTTTTTAACTTAGATAAAGTTATCCATGTTGGTCTTCCAAACATATATGCATTAATATTAAAGGTTATAGAAATTCATAGAGACCAAATAAAGGGTAAACTTATCAAAGTGGGCCAGTTCATTGAGGGGGTATTGTCACTTAGACCTCATAGAGAGACTACTACTTGATAACCTCTAATTCTACATGGTTAGCCTAATACCTGCATTGATGTCCTCACCTACATGTAGTTAGCCTCATTATTGTGTGGTCAGCCTCACTTTTATGAGGTCAGCTCAACTGATGTGGGATTGGACTTGTGTGGTTGGATTTTCAAGCTTGACCTTTCATGCCACATTTTTTATTCTAAATTTATTAGAGGATTACCCATAGATTACCTACATCTTCTGTAATAGGAATTTTTTGGAATAAAATTATTGCTCTCATTTTCCTCTCCCTCTTTTTTCATTCCATCATGTGTCTATTTTAGTAGAGAGAGTGGGGTATTTATATACATCTCAAGTTTTTAGTTATCCAATATGGGTGGATCTGATTCCATATATCCACATAGAGTCGGTGGATGACTAAAAAAACCCCAAAAGGATATAAAGGATCATAAAACTTTCCACCTCATCACCATATATTTGGACCTCATGGTGGGTGAAGGAACACATAGATCAAATTTTATTGACACTCTATCACCGTGTGGTTGGATCATGTGGTGGGATAAAGGACTATAGATAGTTTCCTTGAATGAAACTTTGTCAATGTGTAGTTGAAGCATATGATAGATAAGGGAAAACATGAAACAACATTTAATGATTCTTTTTACTACATGGTTGAACCATGTGACAACCAAGGGGGACTCACAACCTTTAGTACTCGACGTTGTGAGATCTTTTTGACCTCACGGTTCCCTAGGATCCCTTTTTTCATCCAAAATACTTTTACAAATATTTTAAATCCCATATTTTCATTATTTGTAGTGATTAATTCTTGGAATTTTAGATTTTATGGGCCTCAGCAAATACCCCCAAAAAATTGGGTTCATTTTGAATGATAGGGAGGCGATTTTGAGAAATTATAATATCAAATATAATTTCCATGAGGTGTACTATATTGTGGGACCCTATAAGTATGTGATATGGGACCCTTTTATTTTAATTTTCCCTCTTATTATAAGCCTGTGATCTCCTTGTATTCTCTAGAAAACATATCTCTTCCCTATACTCATTATATTCCCCAAAAACTCAGTGAGAACCTTGTGTGGTACCTTATATATAACCAATATTGTGGAATATTTGGATACCTTTAACTCCACATGGTCAAAAAACAAGTCTTACAAAAGTGGACATCGCCTACATGGTTAGGCTTGGGATCTAGATGGTCAACCTCAAATTTTTTGTTGTCAACCATGCAGTTCATATAGTGACCTCACAAGATATATGATTTGTGAAATTTTTGTACCTTTTAAAAATATCTCCAAAATTACTATGATTTTTATCCCTTTTTACATTTTATAGAGACAATGACCATGAATAGGCTGTTGAAGCTACTATTTCAAGGAGGGAAAAAATGGATGATGACATTAATAACTCCTTGTATTATCTTATTACCTCACATAATATGATTCTTCTATATTTGAAGGGGGAAGTCTTGAAATTATATCAAATATTAGGTAATCTACCCATATATAGGTTTTTTCTAATAAATGATTCACCCATTCTAGCACCATGAGCTATGAAATTTAATTCAGATGTATTATACGTCATTGGGAGGTGGTCAGGGTGAAAATTTCTATGAAGGGTTGTTTCATAAGATATGGTTAATTCAATGGGTATAATCTGGGGTAAATCTACTTGGAACTGGATGGAATGAATACATGCATTGGATAAAGACATATACACCCATTCATCAATTATAAAAAAGGTGACTACTGATCAAAATTTGGAATGGACATCCAACTAGAACATCTAGTATAGCAGATCATTTGACATGGAAAAGAGATCAACCTTTTGGGTTCACCATATTTATGCATAATTCGAGAATAATTTTTAACTTAACAAGTTTTATGAAGAATTATGGATTTCATAGTCTTTATGACATTGTAACCATAATATCATTACAAAGTTATTATACCAATAGAGTCCAGACATAAAAAACATTCATATGATGAATTAATAAGTTGGTATAAGTCTATGGTATGTGTAGATGATTTGAATATCTTTTATTTTAGGAGACATGTAAGAAATTTTTATCCCTTCCACTTCCTTATGGGAAAACCAAGAAAGGACCCCTCTATTAGCGAGGGAATTATTCAATTTTCTAAAGGTCATTTTGAAGAATTATATTTTTTTACAGAAAGTCATTTACTTTAGTGATTGGGAGTAAATGATCATTATCTTAATTTTTCAAATCACAATGAATACCTTTATGGACATAGTGAGTGTTAGGAATTGAAGGCACTCATAATAAACCTCTCATATGGATATATAATCTATTACTTCTATAAGCCTACAACCAATGGGTTAACTTGAAAAAGGCAAGACAATATTTATGTAGATCAAAGGAAGGATGGGAACATCATAGGTATTTTGGACCTCTAGGCACTCATTGTTAAAGAATGGGAAATCCAAAGTCCTTTATTGGAGGATAATATAGATGTAATGATCACAGGAGCACTTGGAGGTGAGGTTCAAGGGGATTCAAATATGAAAACTAATCGAAACACACTATCCATTATCCCCATGCCTTTAAGGATGTTGTTCATTTTTTTGAGGATTGAAATCCTTATTGTCTACTTTGGAACACAACCGACCAAACTCCGTGTATTATTTTTAGAAATTAAATTTCCTCAAAATTCTCAATTCTCTATTGGATTATGTTAACTTGATATCTTAATTCGACAACTATGTTCAGTGTTATAGGATGTACTACTATTGGAAAATACTCATATTATCACTCTTAGTAAGGTGATGGTGGTAGATGATGATGAAATTTTCATATCAAATGGTGATGAACCATATATTTTTAAACCTTATGCATTGTAATATTCTTTGAATAACAATTCATGGTTATTTTATTTGTCCATATTCACTAAAAATTAAAGAGATCTAGGATTCCATTATCCCAGCATCTCAAAAAATAACAGTGATGGGTCCCCATACTAATACAATTCTGGATTTATTGGGGAATGTTGAGGCCAAAAATTCTTTGGTTGATACAGTACCAGAATACATTCAACCGTCAAATAATGATGTCTATTATAACTAAGAGGGTATTGATTCTTATCCAATCATGCCTAAGGCCTTGTGGAAGAGTATCTGGAATCCCATTTCCTAAACTCCTCTAAATGAATTTTTGGTTAAACTACCCTAAATTGGTCACATGGTCATGAATCTTGGACATGGCGGGTGATGTTTCCTTTAATTCATATCTTTTTTTACATCACTTCTATTGGGTAAATTATGTTTTTAATGTCAAAACACACCTCTAATTAGTTAATTATTATGTTGTGGGTAATTTTTTGGTAAATTATTAAATTAATGAATTTTATTTTTAACTTATGTTTTTATTTTTAAATTATAATTTTGTTCTAGACTTGAATTTTTTATTTAATTATGATGTATATTTTAAAATAATATTTCTAGGGTCATTATTTATTTTTGTGTTCTGTTAATTTAAGTTTTAATTTCCTTGTTTTTGTTTTGAATTAATTTATAAATTTAGGATTAATTTAAATTATAACCTAACAAATTTGATGATTTAATAATTTGTAAATATAATTTGAAATTTAATAATTTTATTTTTTATCCTTTGTTTAATTAGTTAATTAATTAATATATGATTATTGTAAATAAGTTCTTGTTTGAGTGGTACATGCACTGTCTGCTGCATCTGTCACCAGGGGTTTAACCCTGACCATGTGATCCCTAATTAAATTGGGGGATTATATGAATTGGATTGTGGTTTTATGAAAAAATTGATAGGGATATAATTCTAGGGAGGGAAATAATCCCTTGTGTGCACTATCAATAGTAGGAGGGACCTTTTATAGGGGTGGTGAGGTGGGCCAATACTCTCTTTCAGTGAGTAAGAAATAGCATGGTCATTAGAGGGAGGTAGATGGTATGAGATTAAAAGGATTACCAGGAAAAGGGCGCAACATAGTTGGCATGGGATGATGGAAGATGGACATCCAATGACTATCATATGAGGACGAGGCGATAGCGGAACCTCATTAGTAGTAGGATGCAACATGGGTGGAACAATTGGGAGTAGTTGAACCTAGTTTATAGGCCTACAAGACATGTTTTATTGGGATTTAATGTTTATTAGGCCAATAAAAAATGTAATGAGTCTCCCTTTACCCAAAAAATCGATTTATTTGGTTTAATAAAAAAGGGGCTAGTGTTAACTTGTTTTGAAAAATGATTGTTTTTTTATTGGAAATTTTTGGGGATTTAACTACATTTTTGTTAAAAATATATTAATTTTTAGATAATTAGTGGAAAATAATACACATGAGTTGAAAATTTTAATCATTATTTTTTTTGGATTTTATGTATATTCTTTGCTTAATTTATTAATTGTTCTTGATTTAATTTCTAAATATTTTAATAAAAAATAAATTTATGTTTTTTATGATTTTCAAATTCCTTTATTTTTTTAACATTTATTTTTTGGAATAAATTTTAGTTTGAATTTGGTAATTTTAATTTAATTATTTGATTGAAATTTCAAATTATAGCCATTAAATAAATTAATTTTCATTAATGTAAAATTCTGTTTGAAGGGGAAATCACATAGCTAAATCTTTAAAGCACCTCCATGTGGCCATATCATTCACATAAAAAAATTTAATGGATTAAGGTATCCAAATTTTAAAATTCTTACATATATCTAATTTTCTCATATTCATGTAGGGTATTTCTAAAGGATCATCAATGTAGCAGAATATCAAGCATAAACATTCAATTAAGCTTTTTAAAAGCAGTAGCTACAAATCTAATTTTCCAGTATCCATCATATATCCAAAACTCATACTACTATGTAGTCAATTTAAAGGATAAATATATACTTAATTCTCTCTTGCAACTAAAGAGAAGAAACCAAAGCTCATTGAGGTTACTAAATAAACTAAGTTCTGATTTTACATATAAGAGTGGAGGAGCTCTAATATTCTAGTGATGTAGGAAAACTAAATCAATATTGATTTGATCTAACTAAGAATTTCCCAAACTCAAATAAATGAGGATTAATCTACATGAGAAGAATATTATTTGATGAATATGAGACTGAATGAGTCAAGAAAAACTCACAGAGGGTTGAATGACGAGATATGGTTAGAAGATGACCATCAAGGCTGAACTGATCTCATTCTAGTGCACTGAAAATGCCACTTTGATATTGTTTTATAGACTTAGTTTGGTTGAACAAGGATATAAACCCTCCAAAAGTAGGGAATATTACCAAAGATTTATAGAGAAGCTAAAAGATGACCTATATGAAAGAATGAGTTCATTTTTTTATAATTATATTCTTATTTGAAGTTGTGAAATGATCCACATGAGTATAGTTTCTTTTACTGATGTCCATGATGATGAAATAATTTCACCCAAGTTTAATAGTCTGACGATTGAATATGACTTCCCATGTTATGGATTGTTGATGTCATCAAAGTTTAGTTATTTTAATTGGTCAAATAAGGTTTTTGATGATTAGATGTTGGTTGAAGCTTGGTTTATGATACTTGTTTAATAAGCTTCAATGAAAAGATCTAGTGAAGATGATTTCAAGACTTTGATTTATTTTCTACATTGTCGAGTGAGAAAAATTCAGGATTTCTTGAACTAAAAAGGCAATTTTTGGATCTAATGTTCCATAAAGTATTTGATGCTTTGTTAATTATGGTATCTACATTCACATTTGGATGAATTACTACTAATTTTGAATGATGTGTCAGTTTTTCAAGATCAAAAACCCCAAACCATTTTTAAATTTAATAATAGAATACAAATTCATTATAGGATGATTGAATTGAGATAAATCTTTTGATTTTTAAGACAAGAGAATATTTTCTGACCACTGGTTGATATATATGTTTTTTTGGTTTCAAATGAAGATAAAGTGTGCCTCACACTTCCTAAATTTTATGGATAATTTTTTGACCATTGTGAAATGAAGGTTTTTGAATTTACAATTTTTATAAAATGATATCACTAGTGTTTTTTTGGAACCATGGTAGTTTGAGTCGAAGTGATTGTTCATCCGAGCTATTTATTCAATTAATGAATGAATCCCTAAGGAGTTTCTAGAATTATTGTTTATAATTTTTTTTAAGAAATTAATTTTTTGTCAAATGGATCATTTTTTTCTTCTTAAAGTGGGTGGATGTCTATTGGATTGTTTTTCTAAGACAACAGGGCAGTACCCAAAGGATGCAGTGAAAAAATGCTCCTGTTTTAAGGTTGTGATGAATAAAATAGTACTCTATAAAAACACAGGATAGTGGAATAAAAGTTTATTAAGAAATGAGTTTTAAATAATTTCATAAATAAAGGGAATTAGAGAGTATAGGAAGAACACAATGAGGATGAAAACAACAACGAATCAATGAATGCTTGAGGAGAAGGAGAAATCAACTTCAATAGAGAATATTTCTCACCCTTTTATTACTTATTCCACTCTTCAAATATAATGATATATTTCCTGAATTAAATATATATTATTTCCATAATTATGTATAACTAAATATTTTTAGGAGTATTTTAATAGATTGAATGGAATATTTTTCATATTAATTTTTATTTAAATTCATGGAGGTTTGTGTTCATATATAATTTATTCCTCACCTAATTAATGCTTCTTTATCCATGTGTCAATGGATGAGGTTAGAGATGAATCCTTTTAGATGGTTGAAAATATGTTATTAATTCACTTTAATGAAATATATTGGATGGATTATTTCTATAAGTACAAAGTGTATCATTTTCATCTACTATAATTTGTTGTTTCTATTATTATTGATAATCTTTCCTACACTACTTCAAGAACTAACATGTGAAGAGTCTGAAATTATTAATCCTTGATAACTTCAAACAAATTAATTTATTTGTAAAAAGAATGATTTTATTCCTTCTACAAGAAGAATTTTTTCTTTTCTAGAGTGCTCGATATACATTTTAGTCCTTAGGGGAGGAAACTAGAAAATAATCTTTTTTACATGGAATTTTTTACCTCTTAATAAGATTCTAACCATGATCAGTGATTATTAAACAATTTAGTCTATCCAATTTCTTCTAAAATCAGCATTGTTTCACCTTTTCCTTTTATTTTTCTTCCCAATATCTCTGCTGCATCACATAACTTCAACACACATCATTTAATATTTTCTCTTCTATCATTTCACCTCATTTACTTTTACTTGTTTTGTTTTTTAGTCACAAAAATATGTTATTTATATGGTTCAACAAATAATCACCATGGTACTAGTAGTTATTTGGTTAAGGAAAAATTAAATGTTCATATAGTAAAAAAAACAAGTCAAATTTTGGAACAATTTTTGAGGAGGTTACATGCAACTGACAAAAAAATTAAAAAAAGAATTAATCTATTTCTAAAAAATATATATAAAAATTTGATTTATCTTTAATTTTGTGTGTTATTTTTTAATCTTTCAAACTTAAATCATATGAAAACTAGGAAAAATAATAAATCTAAACTTGAAACATTAATTATTGAGATGGAAATAAAATGTTCACCCCTTAAGAAAATTAATAAAGTTGATATGGAAAATCAAAATATGGAAATTCAATGAGCTACGATGGAAAATGAAAATATTGTTATACTGAAACCTATGAATGAGAATGCTGAGAGAACAAGGATTAGGGATTTATATATTACACTATTTATAATAATCCATGTATATGGTTTTCCTTCAGGTCTAGAAATTATGTGATGAATAAATATTACCTCCATATGTTACCCTCTTTTAGAGGAAAACTCGGTGAGGGTTTTTTAGTGTTGATTATATAATTTTATACCATACATTAACAAATTCATCTACATGGTATTTTTTTAGGAGGATTTAAGGATGAGAGTATTCCCTTTTTAATAATTATGGTTATAAATTGGTTTTAGAACCTCTAAGATGAAATATTTGATACTTGATACCATCTCTTCAATTCATTTATATGGAAATTTTATCAAATTAACACCACCAATGAAGCAAGGAATTAAATTAATATACTTTTTCAAGATGAAAAATATCTCTTTCATGATTCTTGAGATATATTTAGAGGACTTATTATACAGTTTCCCAACCATCATCTTCCTCCACATATCCTAATGGACCACTTTTATAATGGTATTACACCATATCATTAGAATATTGTTGACCAGTCTTTATGTGGTTACTTTTTTGATATGACAATGATAAAATTCCACAAATATTTAATAAATTACTCAAGATTACTAACACAAAATCATAAATAAATTATTTATTCATGGGGATGAAACTAGAACTCAAGTTGTTTTAGTTAATAGAAATTCACTTAGGGAGCTATGTTGTCCTTGTGAGATGTATGGTCATACTTAAAATTGTTTTCCAAAATATGATCATTCTATGAAGCCTAAAGAGAGTGCCCAATTTTTTTACTTTAGGGATATAAGACAAAATATCAATGAAACATTTTTAAATTAGTATAATACTGGATACAAAAATCCCCCAAATCTATCTGGGAGAGAATAAGGTGTGTTGAGACCTACTACTAGACCTGGTTACTCACTTTCATCAAATAATCAATTTAAAAATACATTTAAGACTTAAAATTAAAATTATGAACTAGAGGAGTTGGTGAAGAATTTTATTATTAATATTAGTTCTCAATAATCCAATGTTAACAATTTTCAATTTGAAATGAGATAATTGGCTACAAAATTAGGTGGAAGATAGAATGTTAAATTTCTTAGTACAATAGAGATTAATACTAGAGGGAATATAATGGATGTAATAAACATATCAGGTTTTAAAACATGAGAATAAATTAGTTAACATCCTAGGGAAGTTGAATATAAAGTTTTATATGAACATGAAAATGAAAATATGGAAGACAAAAAATATGTAAATTTTGACTATGATATTTAGTTTAAAAAAAAGGCACAAAAAAAACATAAACTTTATTACTTACAGTTTTATCAGATGTTTGGGAGATTTAATGTCAACATTTCTTTTATGAAGCCCATAAACAAAATTCAATATTATCTAAAATTTCTTAAAAGGTTATTTTCTAAACCAAGGTATTGGGGTGAGAGTTCAAAAATAAATCTTAACAAGGAGTGTATTTCAATTTTTCAAAAGAACATTCCTACCAAAATGAAAGACAATTGAAGATTAATCATTTATTTTAGAATTCATTAGAGTGAGGAGATTATGTTCATTTGTGACTTAAGAGTAAGGATTAACCTTATTCCATGCTCCTTACTAAAATAGATGGGCCTTAGGGATCTAGAAAATACTTATGTTTCTTTAAAACTAACTAACAGGTTACTTAACTATCCTTATGGGATGGTAGATGAACTATTATTTAATGTAGGGAAACTATCTTTTCCCAAATACATCCTTATAATTAAAATGGAGTGTGATAAATATTTTCTAATCATTTTAGTTAGGCCATTTTTAGCCATGAATAGGGTTATTATTAATTTTTCTATTGGAAATGTGACCCTTCACATAGGTAAGGATTAAGATGAAATCAATGTTTTAAAAAATTTTCCCTTTTGGTAAGCTATAAGTTGATAGATTTTTTTGAGGATGTGTTTAGAGATGAATTTATAATGAAAATTCACTGTCATTTTGATGATTTTTTTAGTGATACTTTTAATGAAAAATTTAAAGAAAATTTTCTTGAATCTGATTCCACACTCAAGTTGGAAAGGCTAAGGATAATTGAAAACCAAAATATGAAATACATTTCTCGAGACCATAAAGTGGTCCATCCTAAACAATGTTTTCTTAATGAAAGTGTTTCTCCACCTATTCATTAATGTTTACAACACTCCCATGTTCCCAAGACTGATTCTTCATCCCGTTCTTTAGTACTTGTAAAGTGTGAGTAAATTAATAGTGATTATTATATTGAAAATGATGTTTATAATGATTTGGGTAAGTACATAGTCAATTTTTTTTTCAAATTGGGGTTTAATTTGAGGTTTCTTAATCTATTGAGAGTGAGTTAGATGAGTTTCTATAAATTTTACCAGATATAGAAAATAGTTCTGTAACTGTTTATTTGAATTATATTGATATTGAATTTTTTATCTATGATTTTGAGAAGTTATTAGTGGATCTTGAGTACTCTTCCCCTAATTTTTCCTATGAATTTTTTTTGGATATATATTTTGAGGTTGTTAGTGTGTTATTTGCAACAACTCCTTCATCTAATTCTAAAATTTTAAATGTCTCAAATGTCGGGGAAAGTATGGGTTAACAAGTGAGTAGTGAAGTTGGAAATTTTGAGAATAGTTATGTTTTTTTATTTTTTTCTTGATTCTTTGAATGAAAATTTGTGTCTTGAAGCTACTAGTGGAAGGATTATTAGTCCCAAAACATTTGAGTTTTTTGGGAGAAATTTTTATACTGATGAATAACATTAAGTCTTGAGTAGTCCTTTTGAAATTTCCAAACATAACATTGAGGCCTTAATTAATAATGATTCTTACCCATTTAATGATAATAGATATAAAACATTAGGGGGTAATGTATTGATTAAGAATTAAAATTTAGCGTTTCATGGGAATAAACCCATGCTTTATAAGCATTTAGTTATTATTTTTATTGGAATAAAATCTCCAGCTTAGTTGTGAGATGTTATCCATTTTTTCACTAAAGAAAATATTTTTTACATGGACTAATTTTGATGAATTTAAAGGATTGTAATCATTGATTTTCCTTTCTCTTATTTTTGGATCTTCCCTGTAAGAGGCCAGGTATGAATCAATAATAAAGGATATTTTTTGGAGAAATTTGGATTAAAATTACCTAAATATTCTCTCACGTTTTGTTTTTATTGAACTTTAAATTCAGGAAATTAATGTTTTAATTTTTCATTTTATAAGATCTAAATTTAGGGATACCTAAGAGGAATTATTAAATTGAATAAAAAGAAGGTTCCATTTTATAAAATTCAAGTGTTAAATATTTATTCTATGGGAGTAAAAATTCAAATTATTCACTTTTGGTTCCACTTTTAGTGGAAAATATTCTTTCTATTTTTTATAAAAAAACTATTAAAAATTGACTTAAAGTGGTGAAATGTATATTGGAATTATCTTTTAACACCTACTGATCACTATCTATTTTTAAGTCTTTGAATTCTGAATATGTACCTTTAATGCTCATTTTTCCGCCTGAATGATTAACTTTTTTAAATTCAAAGTGATAGCATGTATGTTTTTTGAAATTATATACTTGTGTGCTTGATTTGTTAAGTGGTAAAGATTAGGTATTTCAATTCATGCAGATAATATTTCTATTTGTTTGTGTTTAGTGGCACCATGTTGTTTTGAGATGACTTGTGACCCTAAAACATTATTTTCACTATTATTTTTCAAAAATATTCTAGAACATACACTATCTAAAATTTTTATTCTGAATTTAATATTAAAAATTGGGATATTTTAGGGTTATAAGTGTGGGAGAGGGTCAAATTTGAGGTAAAATAAAATTCATTGAGAACCCATAAAAAAACCCTATTTTTTCAAAATTTTTATTTTTAAAGAATCACCTAGGAATTTTTATATGAGTGAGAATTTTTATGAAATTTGAAGGTAGTCATACAAATTTTAGGAGTTTAATTTTTATTACCTTTTAGATTTAATTGATTAAATAATATTTTTATTTCCCTCTTAAAAAATGGATTCAGTAAAACATCATAATAATGTTATATAATAATCATTTATTTTTACCTTTTAATTAGAATTTAACTCATAAGATATACATCTAAATGGATTATTAATTAAAAATCCTATTACAAGTTGAACTCATTTTCTATTCTATTACTTCCTTATTCATTAACTATTGGATGTGTAATTTATTTCACCAATTAATTATCACTCCACCCCATTTAATATTGTGTCTATTTATCAAGAGTTTTTAAATTATGTGATTCTGTTATTCTAAAGGTAAAGAGAAGTTTATAATCTTATTTGGATAAAAATTTACACATCTTATATTTTAAGTAAATTTTAAATTTTAATAATTTTTTGTAAAATAGTAACTGGTTGTGCATTGAATAAATTTAATTTAAGAGGGTATTCACATTATGAACATTAAATAATCCATGAGGGAATCATTTTGAAAATTAATTCCTAGTAGAATTTCAGTTATTATATATTGTGATTTACTTCATACCACTAATTTTGGCATAAATATTCCTTAAATATAAGTAATTTCTTAATTGTGAGTGAATTTGATGCGACCTTTAATTAATATGTTTTTCCACATCACTTTTTTAGTTTAAATAATGTTTTTACAGTTAAAATATGTTTCTAATTGGTTAATTAGTGTGTTGTGGGTATTTTTTTAAAAAAAATGTTAATTTAATGAATTTAATGATTAATTTATGTTTTTATGTTTAAATTATAATTTTTAATAACTTTAAGTTTTTTATTTAATTTTTATGTTTATTTTAAAATGTTAATTTTTTTAGTTTCATTGTTTGTTTTTGTGTTCTTTTAATTTAATTTTCCATTTCCTTGTTTTTGATTCTAATTAATTAATTAATTTAAGTCTACGTTAATTTTTAATTTACTAACATCAATTATTTAACAATTTTTAACTTTAATTTAATATTTAACAACTTTTAAATTTTTAGCATTTCTTTGTTTTATTAATTAATTTTCTTATTTATTTGTAATTTTTGGGGATTTAATTATGTTTTAATTAAAAAATCAATTTATTTTTAGATTACTATTAGAAACTCATAAACCTATGTTGATATTTTTAATAATATACTTTTTATTATAATTTATGTATATTCTTTGTATAATTTTTGAATTGTTCTTGATTTAATTTCATAATATTCTAAAAACAAATAATTTCAATTTTTTTAGGGTTTTAGAATTCCTTGATTTTATTTTTTACATTCAATTATTGGAAAGAATTGTCATTTTAATATTATAATTGAGGTTTAATTATTTTATTGATATTTCAAATTCCAGCTTTTAAATGGATTAATTTTCATTAATTTTAAATTCTATTTGTAAGAGATATCACATAGCTGAATATTTAAAGTGCCTCTACATGGACCTACTATTTATGTTGAAAATCATTGATGGATTCATGTATATGAATTTTTAAATTCATCCATGTAACCAGTTTTTTCTCATTCACATAGGACATTTCTAATGGAATATCCACATAGCACAATATCATGCAGCAATATTCACACAACCTTTTTTAAATCAGAAACTACAAAGAAATTTTTTTGGTTTCCATAATGTATCCGAAAACCTTACTTCTATGTATAAAATTAATAAGAGAACCATGTATCCATTTATTCAGGTATATGAATAACACATATGTGATTCTATCCTATAACTAAAGATAAGAAACCAAAACCTAATAAGTATAATAAATAATTTATACTATGATTTTAACAGATGTGTGGAGGAGCTCGAACAGTTGAGAAAAGTAGGAAAACTAAATTGATATTAATTAGCTAAACCAAATAACTTTTAAAACTCAAATCAATGAGGATTCCTCATCATGTAAAGATGATAAGTTGATGAATGTGATTAATCATAGTGGATAGACCAAGTCATGAATAGATCATTAGGAATTTAATGAAGAGATATTCTTGGAAGATAAAAATTGAGGCCAAATGGATTGTTTCCTCCTGAACTATGATTCCATGATGATGTTATTTTAGACAATGAGCTTGGATGTACTGGGATATAGACCTGATAACAGTAGAGAATATGACTTAATCTTATAATAGAAGCTGGAAGATGACCTATAACTAATCCCAAGTTCATTTTTGATAATTAGAATTCAATTTGAGGTTGTGAAATGATCTATGTAAACCTAAGTATTTTTTAGTGAGGTTGATGATGATGATCAAAATTCCCCCAAGTTTGATGGTATGATGATTGAAGTTGATTTTCTGTGTTGTTAATTACCAATGCCTTCAAAGTAGAGAAGTTTGAATATGTTTAATTATGTTATCAATGAACTGAATTTGGTTCATGTAAGGTTTATAATTCTTGTTGAGGAAGCTTTAATTCAGAGCTCTTGGGAAGATGATTCATGGATTGTGATTTATTTTCCGCACCGTTGATTAAGCTGAAGATGTGCTCTGTAAAACTAAAAATTCTTTTTGTTGGATCTAATGTTCCATGAAGTAATTAAAGATATTTTAATGATGGTATCTATATTAATGGTTATATTAATTAATAATAAGTTAGATTGAGATGTTGGTTTTCTAATCTCAATGAACCTAAATCCATTATTGATATTAAAAATAAAGAATAATTCATTCCATGAATCTCAAATTGATATTGAGCTTGTGATGTATAAAAATAGTGAAGTTTTTTCGACCATTGGTTGATATGTAACCATTTTAAAGTGTGAATTGATGATGAATAGAGCCTATTACTTCTCAATTTTTGTGTATTTGATTTTGAACCATTTTTAAATAATTGTGTTCAACATTATAATTTTTAAAAACTGAGTTAGCCAATGTTAGTATGGAACCATGGTTGTCTGAAAGAAGTGATTGTTCATACAAGTAATGAACTTAATTTCTTATTGAATAAGTTAGAAGTTCATAGATCATTTATTTCTAAAAAAATTATGAGAAATTAATTTTGTGTCAACTAGAGAATTTAATGATAATTAAAGTGGAAGGATATCTTTTTGGATGTTTTTTTTGAGATAATAGGGAAGTGGCCAAAAGATGTAGTGAATAAATAACACTTTTTAAGGTAGTGATGACTGATATAGTACATTTGAAAACATAGGATGGTGAAATTTTATTAAAAAATGAGTTTCTAGGAATTATTGAAAAAATTGGAAGTAGATATCAGAGGTAGCACATAATGACGAGAACAATAATAATAAATTAGTGGATTCTTGGGATAGAGGAGAAATTAACTTCAACCAAGAAGATTTATCTCTCTTATTTATTCTTATACTATTCATTTATTGTAATGTATTTCTTAAAATAAATTGATATTATTGATATAATTATTTATAACTAAACATTTTTAGGAGTGTTAGAATAAAATTAATTGAATAATTTTCATGTTCATGCTTAGTAAAATTCATAGAGGTCTATGTTCTTACATATTTTATTTTCCAACTAATTATTTCTTTCTCTAGTGATTCACTAATGGATAAACTTATATTTGAATAAGTTTAGGTTTTTAAAATTTGGTTCCTTATCTAATTCAGTTCATTAGATTAGAGGGAGTATTTTTGGAAGTTCACAATGTTTCATCTTCATCTAGTGTACTTCTTTATTTTAATTCGTATTTAGAAACATTTCTACCATACTTCAAGAACTGATAGGTGGAGATAAGTAAATTATTAAACCAATGAAATTTTAATTGTAGTACTTAATTTAGAAAAGGATGAGGTTATTAATTATATAAGAATAATTTTATCTTTTCACAAGTGCTCGATAGACATGTCAACCCTTATGTCTGTTCACTAGGAAATATATTTTTTTACAAAAAATTTGGAACCTTTCAGTAAGATCCTAAGAATGAGTAGTGTTTTTAACCAATTTCTATTATCCATTTTATCCTAAAATAATCTTTGTTTTCCCTTATTTCCCTCAATTTCTCTTCTCCATATCTTTGATTCATCGTATGAACAAACATTATTTCATCTTTTATATTATATCATTTCACCTTGTTTAATTTTACTCGTTTTGTTGTTTATTTTTGTTGTTTGGTCACACAACTAATCCCTCTTTGTGGTTCAAAACCTACTCACCATGGTAATAGTATTTATTAGGTTTATAAATAATTAAATTTTATTTAGTAAATAACAAACATTTTAAAGGATTTATCCATTATTATACCTATTATTCCAGGAAATAAATCATACAAACATGGGAGCATGAACATAATTTATTATTAACACTTTCTGTGGAAGAATAAATAGAAAACATGAATACCCATAGGGTTATTGAAATACAAGAATTTTGTAAACATGAAATGGTAATAATAGAATGGAATAATCATATAATAGAAGAACAAGTTGTCACTGAACAACTTTTCTAGGAGTTAGCTAATCTTTAGGAGAAGTTATCCATCACCAAGAAGGAAATCGAGGATCATTAGACACCAATTGAGGGGGAATAAAAGCCTATAATGGATGATAATATAAGGTCTAAGATGCTACTTAATCATGTGTGGGTTTATACTAATAGTCTAGATGGAATCTTAGTTAATTCAACATTGTAAAAAATCAATTGAGAACATTTATGATTTAGTGAAACATGGCCTATGATATTCCATTCCCCCATTTATAACAAAATAGGGAGAATCTCCCTAATGTGGAAGTTATTAAATTTTGTATTGATCAATGAATTATAACCCATTTAATATTTAAATTATTTTTTATATAGAATATAATTCATGCTAATAAAAACCCAAAAAATCCTGTAATACAATATCAAGATAACCAGAATTCATTTGGGTATTATAATTAAAATAGACAGGGTCAATTGTGTACGACAACACTGAAGTCAAAAAATTACTCCTATGTGTGGATCATGGGTAGGTAAATGAAATAATACCCTCAATTTACAATATAGATGGTCTATTTAGAAACATTACCCATAGGCATGGCTCATGAATGGGTATAGACAGTAATACCACCACTATACACTAGAGTTAGTCCATTTATTTGATTAATTTGACTCAATGTGATAAGGATCACAAAGGAATTTGGATTAAGAATTATCATTCAATAAGGATAAAGTATACTAAAATTATGGATGAATGATCAATATTTTTTCTATTATAAGGGGTCTATTGTGTATATCTTTAATTTTATTGGGGTTATATTATGACACCAAGATTTATATTTTTTTACTTACTAAAAGGCCAAAATTTTTCCTAGGCCTTGATAGAGGAAATATTTTCCATAATTATAATTTAAATTTAAATTTTTTTATCCAAAAAATGTGCTATTTTATGGAAAATTTCTAAATTTGACTTTTAGTTGTAAAATGATCTTTATTATAAAAATGGGTTAAATTTTGTATTTTATGTATTTTAAATCGGTTTTATATTTTGTTCATAAATTCTTATACACTAACCAAAATTGTAAAAATTATTTTTTATAGGCTTCCAAGATTTCTATTATAAATTTAATTTAACTAGACCTGAGCAAAATTAAACTTTATGAGGCACAAAAGAAGCATGCCCGTGAAGCCTTAAAATTTGTTTACTGTTATGGAGACTTTCAAATATGGGACCATATATTCTAAAAAACTCTATCAAAGGATTATAAATTGTTTTCTAGAATAATAATATATAAATAATTATTTTCATCAACTATTTATGAACATGATTTTGCCTCATTCATTGTAATAAATGCATGGAAAATTAGCACAGTAGAATTCAAGTAGTCTCTAGGCCAAATTTATTTTTTCAAATATATATGTCCTAATTTTTTCTAAACATGTTAAAAAAATAAAAAATTTGTATATAACATGATAATGACATATATAAACAACTTAATAGAATAAAAATTTCCATAATTATTCCATTTATTACCCTGAAAACAAGAAAATTATAATAGTTTCAAATTATAGGGAAATAAGCACCTTTTTTCCTATAATAATTTATATCCTCTCCATTTAAAAGATTAATTCTTTTTTAGTTAGAAATTTTTTATATATTTTTAGGTTCTTGATGCTATAATATATTTATAAACCTTTAATATATATCTATATTATCTTCCTTTCAATTTTCTAATTTTCTTTGTGTTTTCTCTCCATCTATTCTTCATTGTGATCTCATTTAATCATGATCTTGAGAAACTAACCCCTGTGATTTTCTAGTGGATAAATTAATTGTTGAACCCAAGTATTGTTTCATTAAATTTTTATGTTTATTCTTGTATTTGATTTACTATAAGGATGATCTATGGTGACTATAATCTTCATCATGATTATCTAAGTTTTAGTTTCTTCTTCTAAAATTTTCTCCCTCTATTATGGAGGTTGATGTGTGGTGTACTTGGATATCATTGAGTGAAACTCATTTTCAAAACCATGGAAGATTTAGGTGAGCACAAATAAAATTTATTTTTATCATTAAGTGAATATGAAACAATTTATTATAAAATTAAGGTTCACTATGAGATTTTCTCTCGAGAGTATTTCCTTTCTTGCTAACCTCATTCATCATGTATCCATTCCACATTTCATGTTTGTTTTTCCATCTTGGATTATAAATAATCAAAAGCCCATATATTTTAATTTTCTCTAATAATATATATAACAAAAAAATATATAGTAAGTGAATTTGAAATAGTTAGAGATTGACTACAAATGATTATTAAGTGGGAAAACCTTGGTTAGCCACTATGTCGCACTATTAAAATAAATAATTTAATTTTACACAACTCATGAGTAGTGTGCGTAAAAACATGAGACCATTTCCAAGGATGTGGGAGATTTTCACACACTATTTTTCATAAAAAACAAAAAAACAAAAATTTCAAAAAACTATTTTTCCCATGATGTATTCAAATTACAATTATTATATCTCGAATGACTAATCACAAGTGACACCATAAGAATAGTAAATAAAAATTAATTAAAATCAAAAATAAAATAATTATAGAGGAAATAAATTTCCTAGTGATAAAAATTTATTGAATATTTGAATATGTCTATGAATATCAAGAGAATCAACTAGATCTTGAACTAGAGAGAGTGATAGAAGAGATTTACCCACTCATCTTTTGTATTTATAAATCTGGGGAGGACTTTATGGAATTAAAAAAGATATATTAAAATATTACCAACCATTTCTTGAAGAGTTATCTGAAGTAAACATGCCAACTAATTTACATGTTGGAGATCAATATTATTCGGATGAGTATTGATCACATTTTATAAAACAAGAAAAGGTAAGTGATTCTCCCATAAATAATAATGAAAAATAAATATCCTTGAACTTATATATTTCCTTAGAATAAGATGATAAATATTCACACATTGATATTGAGTTATGAGTACCCCTTCCAGAAGAGATCAGTTTCCATGATGACTCACCTAAAGGATAATATTCTTATATTGATTATTCATATTTTAACCTTATTTAAGATGAATTATTTTTGTGAATTTTCCTCCAATAAAATTTCTAATTCAATAAAAATGGAGTAGGACATGTATGTTAAGGAAGATGACACATATGTAGTGGTATAAGAAGAATATATCAAGGATCCCTTAGTGATACGACCACCACCTCTACATTGACATGTTTATCACATAGAAGAGGACACCATGATAGTCAATAGGGACCCATTTTACCATCTCTTATGTACCATTATATACAAATAATTCTCTCTTTATTATTTTTTGGGGGAGAGACATTTTTTATATTATTTTAGGATTCCCACTCATGGTATCCACTTACAGTTATCAAGATAAATAACATATGGTGGTTTATGCCTTAAAACCTCATCCAACTTTGTATTGGGGATACAATTATGAAACTTTTTTATTAGGGGCAGTAAAAACTTAGCACCCACATGGGGATCAAACTAAGTTATATCTCTCTTATTTATATTTCCTTTATATTTATTTTATTTTTATTTATTATGTTTTATTTATGATTTCTAGATTTAAAGTGATAATAACATGTAGCTTAACTCAAAGCCTCCACAAAAAAAATAAACCATGGTTGATACTTTCATTTCCATCTATTTTCTACCCTTATAATTATCTTTTTTGATATTAAATATAAGGTTAGTTAAATATAAAGTGTGGAGGGATTTCAAAATTTTTTTAGGAATTGTGTTTGCGTTTCCATTTTGTTTTTAATATTTATTTAGAATTATTTATTTTTTATGTTTTTATTTTTGGTTTGTTTTAGTATTCTTTAGAAAAATCAAATACTATGGTAAATTCACACCAACTTGGTATATTTGGAACATTTCTTGATTTGAATATTTGAGTAATTATATTATTTTTGAATATATTTTGTTTTGTAATGTATGATGTTCTCAGTTAAATGAATTTGGTTGATTGTGATGCTCATGTGCACTAGTAGTGTCCAAATTTAACATATTTTCTTTCCCAAGAGGTTTATAAACCCTTTTGACTTATTATTCACATTTATATATTTATTGAGATTATTGAGTCATGTTTTATGATCTAGAACATGATGCTTTGGAGTTATTAAAATATATAAAGTATGATTGAGACAAAATTTTGAAATACCCTTTCAACATTCAACTCTCATTTCATTCTTCCTTTACATTTCAACTTTACTAAGCCTTTAGTATCCATGAATTAAATTATTTCATAAAAAAAATTACAATCTCATTATATCTTTCTAACCTAATATAGATGTTAAATTACTTACTATTTTTGATCTCAAGCATCGAGGGATTTTGTATATCTTATGTTTATTTTAAGAATTTGTTTAAGATGAAATTGAAAGTGATGTCATATTTAATGATTCTTAGGATTTGATATTTTTTCATTTAAAATCATCCAACCCATATCCTAAGAATAACCCATGTAGATTACCTCATAATAGAATCATTTTTTACTATGTGAAGTGAATATACTAGGAGAATATGAGTCCTTTAGAGATTATTTATGTTCTTTAGAATGATAAAATATTTACATCAAAAATATTGAGTGAGAGATTAATATAGTTATAGGGTAGTAAGAATGAAATGAACATGGGGATAACCATGATATTTAATATAATTTTTTATTAGTGAGGAGTTATGAAATTTTAATCATTGTAGGTGGAATTATATTTTCCTTTTATGTTATAATTGGTCAGCATTTTCATTGATACCAAGGGAAGTTTGTTCTGACCTTAATATAGATGATTACTTGGGAGAGTATTATTTATGTGGGGGGGAATTTATAGAGAAAATATTTTTGGTAATTTTACTTTGAATTTAAATGTTTTAATACCAATAATGTGTTAATTTAAGGAAAGTTATCACATTTTTGGGGTTCAGTAGTAAATTTATATTAATTATGAAAATGACTTAAATTATTAATTTTATGTATTTTAAATAAGTTTCATATTTTGGTCATAAATTATACTATCAAATATAAAATTTTAAATTAATTTTTTTATGATTCCTTAATTTTTGGGAAACATTTAATTCAATAATACCTTGAGAAAGATCCAATATTATGAGCCCAAAACTAACCATGATACCCGGGCCTTAGAATGTATGCCCAGTTTTCTAGAGACTTTCAAATATGGGCTCATATCTCCTAAACACAAAAATTAAATAATTTGAATTTATTTTGGTGAAAATTAATATTACAAGGATTATGTTATGAATATAGGTATGAATGTTATTATTCCTATCTCATTTTCATAAATTCATGGAAAATATGCACATCATAATTCAAACAGTCTCCAGGAAAGAATTATTTTCTTTAGTATATCAGTTAAATTTTTTGTTATGATAATAAAAAAAAGTTGAAATTTGGAAAATGAACATGCAGTAATGATATTAATAAGTTTTAAGAATAAAAATCTCCCAAATTCATCCATTTATGACCCCAACCATGCATGAATTTTATAGGTCTAAATTAAAGGTAAATCAGGAAACCCTTTTGATTATACAAAACTATCTCCCATACCTTTCAAAGAGTTAGTCATTTTAGTTTTCCATTATATATATATATAGGGATTTTATATTACGGTATATTTATTCAATTCTAATACATATACATATAAATAATATATGTATATATATATTATTTTCCTTTCACTCTCATGCTTTTGTTTTCTCTTTTTTGTTTCCTCCCCATCCATTCTTTATTATGATCCCACTAACTCATGTTCATGATTAAATAACTTGATGAATTTTCTAGGGGAGACACTCAATATTGAAATCAAGTTATTGGACATTCATTTTTTTATTTTCCACATGTTACTCTAATGATGATATGTAGTGACTTTAATCCTCACTATGATTATATAAGGTTTAGTTGCTTCTTATTTAGTTTTGTCCCTCGACCGAGGAGGTGGATTTGTGGTATACTTAGAGATCATTTAATTAAATATATACTCAAAACCATGGTAGAAGAGGGTGACCAAACATATAATTTAGTGTGATAATTAGTGAATATGGAAAAATTATTTAAAAAGTGGAGGTTCACTCTGAGTGTTTCTCTTATGTGTATTTCCATTCTTCCCAACCTCATTCATTTTATCTATATTCTTCATTGCATACTTATTATCTCATATTGAATTATAAATTATCAAACCATAGTATCTTTTAATTTTATTTCATAAAATATATAAAACACCAAAAACAAAATTACTGAATTATAAATAGTTAGTGATTGACTGCAAACACTTCTCAAGTGAGAAGACTCTGGTCAACCAGTATGCAATACTATGAAAATAAATAATTTCTTTTTATCTATACCATGTGATGTGTGTGAATAAGGTCTCATATGGTGGAAGCCTAGAAGTTAATATATTTGATTCTATTTTGGTTTTACTTTATGGGTTTTTAGTTAATTTTTTTGTGAATATTTAAATTATCATTCTACATTTTTCCAAATATAAACAAGGTACATGTCTAGATAGTAGAGACTTGAATTTTGACCAGAATTCCCTTTAAGAGTTTTTATCTTGAAAAGTACCATGCCTCTTTCAATTCGTAGTTTAAGGTTATGAATGTCAGACCAAAGAAGGCTGGTGTTTGTGTTTGAACAAATTTGACCCGATATCACTAAAGTTTATGGTCATAAAACATTAACCAAGGGAAATATATTTCACATAGTAACATAGACAATGAAAAACAAACAAGAATGATATCCCAATGTCACATATATATCCAAACTATATGAATAGTTCATGTAGATTAGGATCATATAACTTGGAACATCAATGGGTCAAGATTGAAATTTCATTTTCTTACTCTAAGAACTAGTATTGTTTATGGAGTTGAAATGTCAAGGATAGAAAATACACTTGAATAGTTGGATTATGGGTTGTGTAAATTATCTTCATAAGAAGTTTTAACCAAATATTATAGGTTGAGATAGGTAATAAAATGGATGACCACTAACCATATCCAGATGATTAGTTATACTTTGATGTTGTCAGCTAATACAAAGATTAGAGGTTCCTACCCTTAGGACGAGATGCTCTAGGTTGATAGGGAATAATGGGGGAGCATATAGAGATCCATACTAGGGAATGTATGCATAGACAAATAAAAGTTTCCTTTGGTGTTGAGTATTCTAATTATTTATAGCCACAAAAGGTTTATGAAGACTCAAACACTTGGAAAATGAAGTAGGTTATGGAAAAAATGGTATTCAAGGAGGGTTATGGTACCCTAAAAGTGACATCACCATATACTAAACACTTTATCTGGGTGGAGGGATTTGATATATCATTTCCCTAACTTCTTCCTAGACCATGGGATCCATTGATAATAACTCATATTTTTCAAGGGTCGTGTGGTTGGACCTACAAGATTTTATTTTTTTATTTACACTCTAAATGCTTCATAATCCTTGAAAGTAGGAATATTAGTGAGTGAGGAGTTGAATTTTTCTTGGACTAACACTTTAAAAATTTCAGCCTGAAAAGTTTTGTGTCTCCTTAAATAGTAATTTATGATCATTTCATTTGGACTACTAAATTCTAGAGTATATGGTTATATTTTTTTTTATTAATTATTAAGATTTTAATGTCATACGACATAGACTATGATTAACATTTTAAAGTTCATAATTCTTTGACAAAGAATTCTGTGTTTAAGGTTACAAAACATTCACCAAAAGTGAGCGAGTATATATAGTATGGGAAAGGAAAACTGAACCATAATAAAGGGTTTATTTTCAATAAATATTACCTTAGGGGTATGTACAAATTTTTTGGTCATAATTAATGAGAATGGTTGAGGGGTGTAAAGTAATAATCTAGATGTGCTTAAAGAGCGAAGGACACCCCAACACCTTTTAAAAAGAGAATGATGATAATGATGTAAATAAAAAAATCAGGTTCTTAGATCTAGAGTGATTTTATGGGATATATTCAAAAAGAATAATCACTAACCATATTTATATAATGGGTTCCACACTGATTATGTTAGGGAGTAAATAGATTAGAGGTCCCCCCCATAGTTATGAGATGATTATGGTTAATAGGACATAATGAGGGTGCATATGTAGATCCAGATTAAGTAATCTATAAATAGTCTAACAGAAGTGTCCTGAGGAGTTCAGTACACTATTAACAATATCCATAAAATTTGTATGTAAACACTAGTAACTCAATAAGTAAATCATGGTTTATCTAATTAGGATAATAAAAAGTGACGAGGGAAGCATTCTAAACTTGATCTTTCTATATATAGAAAATCGCTATCCCTTAGAAAGGATTAAATATGGATCATTGTTTGTGGCTAGACATAGAATGTATAGTATTGATGTTACTATATATCTTGAACTAATCAAAGATCAAGAAATATGGAGTTCTCATATGTGATTTAGTTTAATGTCTTGTGAAAAGGTTTCAATTGTGCTCTAGTTTAATGTTTTATAATGAGGACTTGTATTGAATAGTTTAAAGTCATGAAGAATAGACTTCCATCAACCCTAAAGGATGTAACAACATAAATGAGAATACCGCATTCAAGGGAGGGACATTTTAGATTGAGTAAACTTTACTTAGGTCTATTATAAGTGTCCAATAATAGCTATATATCCCGATGGAATAGGAGTCAAGACAGAAAATTTCATATATTTTAATTTCATGTATAGATATAGCTCATATGAAGAGGAAAAGGAGTCAGGTAGCCTTAAAATGGAATTAAGTGATTAAAAGTGACCAAACATGAATGAAGAGTGATATGATCCTTAGAAGTAATGCCAATGAGGTTTGTAGCTAGGTTTAAAATAGAAATTTAAATGTCACTACATATCCTTCTAGGATAAGAATCAAGCCACACATATTTATTTTAATTAATACCTATATAGACTAGGTTCATGTATAGGGGAAATAGATATTTTATTTGTATTGGTTTAAAGATGAGGGGACTCATGCCTAAGACTCTTCCATAGATATAGATCATATGAAAGAGGGGGAATTTTTAAATTTATAATTTTATGAGGTTCTAATTCACAATAAAAGTAAAGGAAACCCGTCTCGATGATTAAAAAGAACAAGACCCAACATGAATGAAAAATGATTTGAATAAGCACCAAGATGAGGAGTTTTTTTTAAAAAAAATTCTATGTATGGACCCAATTTAGGGATTGTGAGAATCACCATATATCATGTTAATATAGGAATAAATCCACACATAGTTATTTTAGTGAAGAAACATGATTACAACATCAAGGGAATGTATCCCCTTAGATGATGGTGATTACCACATAGTTTAATTTCATTTTGGATGTAAATTTTATTATAGTTTAAACTTATAAAACTAGTAAATTTTTCATACAGTTTAATTTCAGGTCACTAGGATGTTTAGTATATAGGTTAACATCTTGAATCTTAGAAATTTTCATGAAGTTTTCCATATACAATGATGATGTTCACTATATAGTTTAACACATTACAATAAGGGTGAATTTACTTGACATGAGATTATAAAAATTACTTCTTGAGAAAAATCACTTTATTAGGAGGCGTGGTGTGCTCACCATCCATAGTGATCAGGGAATAGACACCATTGGGGTGAACCTCATGGATAACATAAGATCCCTCCCACTTTGGATCTAGTTTTGGAGGCTTCTTCCTTGGTATCATTGATGTTATAAGAGATAACATGATATATCTTTATAGAAATGAATAGAGGTGGAAATTCATTATTAAAGGATCAAAAACATGATTTTGATGGATTTATAGGTTTCACAGTGTATGAAGTATCTTTTCATCAAGATTCTCAAATTCATCCATCAGTTTTTGGGATTATTCATATTTAGAGAGGTGATATAATATAGAAACAAATAGTGAGGGTAGTTGAAAATTTATAGGTAAAACATCCTTTGTTCCATATATAAGTGAGTATGAGGTCGTTTGAGTGGTTGTGAGGGTTATGGTGTGATAATACCATAAGGTATGAAAGAGTTTTTTGGGACAATAATTCTTATTCATGTCCACCATCTTCTAATGGATATTAGATATAGTCTTATTAAAATTATATATCTTCCCATTTTCTTCTACATGGTAGTGATTATAATGGTTGGATATATGTTTTATTATTGATATAGTCCCTTATACTTAGAGAAACAGAAATTGGTTCCATTTTCCATCAATATCATGTGAGGGGTACCAAATATAGTGAATACATTTGAGTTCAAAAAATTGATGATAGCCTATGATCCAACCTCATTTAGGTTTCTAGACTCAATCCATTTGGAGAAGAAGTTAGTAGAAGTTGGAATTTACTTGAACAATATATATATAGATGGAGGATATGAGCCCATCAAATAAATTCCCCAAAAAATAATTGGCCATTAATATTTGGTTGTATACAACTGCTCTAGAGGCTGATGAATTAATTTTTTTTAAAAGAATTGAATTTCCTAGTGAATTTGAAACAATATTTTTTCATTGTTTTGGGTAAGTATCTTATCCTCCCAATTTAATGGGAGATATTGGTTCTTGACTGATGCGTTCCACATGATCCAATAAGAACCTCTTTCATGCCGATAACGATTCTTCTTCTTCAATTCATCTGACGAGTACTCCACCAAATCCCCATTTATAGAGGACTTAATATGTATTTGGGATATCATGAAGAATGAAAATATTCTCCCTACACCAGATCAATTTTTTCTGGCCTTGACCTGATTGAAATATCCCACTTCAGAGATATCCCATTATAAGAGACACCCATCCAGTAGCAAAATAAATTGATGAGGATATTGGATCATCCTGCTCGAAATTGGTGTTAATCTCATTGATCCCTTCCATCCTATACATGATAAATATAGAGATAAAACTATGATGAATGATGTGAATAATAATTTAATCCAAGTCTGGATTCATAAAGACTATAATAGTGTATGATAATAGATCAGCATAATCTATTTGTTATCATGGTATATGTGTTAGAGTCAACTCCTAGAAGAATTATTCTATTATTTTTCATAAATGATTAAAGAAAGGGATCAATTACTCTTTTTTGATCATATATTTTCCAGTGAATTTATCAATTACCATCTTTAAATAACCTTTAATATACAGGTGTTTCATTGATAATTGAAAGGCCAACTCAAATTCAACAATGAGGGATTGATATTATTCTTCATTATTAGTGTAAGCCTCCAAAAGAATAATAGAATATGGTATGTCTTCTTTGATAGGGGATATGAACATAATCCCCACACTAACCAGATTTTTCTTTAGGTTGTTCATTCCCTTTCTCGTGGGACTCCTAAAATCTCCATAAAAGTACATTTCCCATATTTTGGTGGAATATTGAATGGAAAATATTTATTCATTTGGGAGATCTTCATCTATAAATGTGTTCTATAGGACCAACTGTACCATAGGAAACACTACAAAAATTTTGGGTTTTTATGGGTTATTTATGATGGAATTCTATCAAAAAAATTATTTTCGAGGAAAATCAATTAAAAATAGTTGTTTTGGATAAAAACATCACAAATAAAAATATATATGATGTATCTACAACAAATGGTCTGAGGAAAATTTATTTATGATGTTTTACTAGATTTTTCTTAAATACTTCAATATGTTTTTTGCAATAGATTCTTTATTCAATCACAAAAAGATAAAAAAATGTTCAAAAATAAAATAAACTTATTTTTTTAAAAAACCAAGAATTCATTATAAAAATAATACTAATATATTAAAAATGTACATAAAATGAAATACAGTAGTAATGTCACTGAGTAGTTGGGGAATCAACATAATTTAGAGGATAAAAATCTATCCCCACACCATATTGATGCATATAATCCGTCATATCCACATGTCATTGGTGTTGTTGTTGTCACTATTATCCCACATGTTGTCTCCACTCTTCCTAATCTCTAGTTAATCTCTGTTTAAGATCATTCCATGATTGAAGCCTCTCCTCATACATTTCTACAAAAATTGACAACAATGATCTCAAAAATACTCCCTTTGATCCATATAATGTTATAATTTTAGTGTAATAATAACTATACATGGTCGATCATGAACCTATAATGATCACTCAAAATTTTTGAATACTGAATATCCTTGACCACATCCTAGATGCCTCATCAAAAAATGATTCATTGGAGCCTTAATCATACCCACCCTTAATTGTGGCCTGACTCTCAAGTGTGCGATAAACCTATACCTCACATGTCTCCTAAAACAAAATAAATAGAAACTAAAAAGATAATATATATATCATGTTGATTTTAAAATCTAAAAATATACTAACCAAAATATTTCACTGCCTCTCACTAATAATTTGTCTAGTATTATTGATGTACATCCCCTTGTACACATCAAACTCTATAACAGTTAGATCAACCGTAGACTACATATATTTATCATATAAATTCAGTAATATATATATATATATAATATTAAATAATATCACTTAATAAATTTTTATTATGTATACGAAAATTAAGGCTCCCATCTATGTGTGTGACAATGAGTCTCCCATGATTCTGTTGAGAAGAATTAAATATCCTATGGAATGTCTAACCTCTCAAGTATGTGAAAAATACTTCCCAAGACGATGTGAGAAGATAATTTTGGATATGAGGCCTAAAATACCCAATAAACACAGTCACATATTCTCTCATTATATCTATCCTCCTAAATCTATAAATAAAATAATACAAACAATCACACATACAAGTCTCCCATGCCTCCAAAATAGAGGGTCTCATTCTCTCAAAAATAGGATACCATAAAACCTTAAAAATATTTAATAATATATAAAATAATAAATACTATAAATTTAAAATAAATTACATTTTTTATTTATAAATACCATATATTTCTTGAATATATAATGACATATCTCACTAGAAACTTGATCCCTTGATGCCCATGTTGCAGGAAAAGTAATTCCTTAAAAGGGATTTTTCTTTACTAACAGTTATATGTGAAAAAATATGAAAATAAGAATAATAAATAAGATAATATATAAATAAAATATATTTTAATGGAAACATAACATAATTCATATTTTAGAATACTTAATGTCATAAGGATGAAAGTCAAGATATACATTTCTCTTTGGAATAAGATCTAGAATCAATAGTCTTGCAAGGCCCTAACCACATCTAATAGATGGTTCCAGGTAAATACCCTTGGATAAAAAATCAGGAGTCTCATCACCTATTAATAGATCATTAGTCAAGATACATATCATTTCATCATAATTCTCTTAAGCCACTTGAAAATTATAATTAATATAATGAGAAAATATGTATTCTATAAAAAATAAGAATAATTTTAAATTTATAGAACCTTTTTTTGGAAGAAACTAAGTTAAAAAATGTTACCTGAAAATAATTATCAATAAAAATATCATAAATATGAATCTAAAAAATATTTATTAAAAAAATAATACATCATGATTCATCTTCATCTTCATGTTAATCATTTTCAATGTCTTCATATTCCTCCTTGAAAGCATCAATTTCTATAGGAGCTTCAATTTCATCATCCCTTGTATTTCCAAATTCATTGGCCACATCATCAACATTATCAATACGGTTATCCCTTATCTATGGGGTCTCATCATGAATATTTTTATCCCTTTAAGTAAGATATATATTCGGCGATGTTTCTTGAAAAATTTCAATATCTATCACTTCATGAAAACAAATTTAATTTTCCATAAACTGATTATCATGAGATTTAATTTTTATTACACAAAACTAGTCCTTTAAATATCTCAATGAATCATGAATGTTTCTATAATAAACTTTATGTTCTTGATATTCTAGAAAAAATGGTTTATTTACTATTATATTAATTTTATATTTAATATAAATGATTTCATGTTGTGGATGAACCCATAACCAAGGATAAATGTTAAACTTTGGACATTTAAAAATTATTATATAATTCTAACCTAGATAACATAACTAAATTATTTCATCCAGGAATCCATAAAATTCTACCAAAGTTTATTTATGGTGAGATCCTTTTAAACAAACACCAATTTTCATTGTTTTTTTATTTTACATTTGTACATGTATGAAATAAAAATTCATTAGCCACATATACATTATAAGATTTTCCAAATTGTATGGTGGATTAATACATGCATAAATCAACTATCAATTTTATTTCCATGTTTTGGTACCATTATAAATTATAGGAGCAATTAGTAATATAAAAAAATAAAAAAATTATTTTATATGTTTGATTATAAATAATTTAATTTACCTGTATTTGATACCATAAGGAAGAATTACACTGTAGACATTCTTCAAGAGTATCTAGGGTAGTTTTTGTGAATTAATTTTTGATATGTTCTTCATATAATCTACAAAACAAGAAATATACATTTAATTTTAACAATTATTTTAAAAAATACAAGTAAAATTAATCCTTACACCACAAATCATGTCAATTATTCCCAATTGAGTAGAACATATATATTAGTACTATATAGTTTCTCATCTAAAAACCATCAATATTTATGACCACTGACACCATGTCCAAGTTGATTAAATATGAAAAATATATGGTGTGTGAAATCATCAAAATTTACCAAATTGTGATCATTTGATGATGTTGTGAGGGATACTCAAAATTGAAAATAATAAGAGAATAAATTTTAAATTTCCTCCTACAAGCATGTTTTATCAATTGACCCTTTAACTGATGATTTTTATATACTTTATTCTTCTTAATTTTTTTCATACATTCCTTGAATGGGTATATCCATCATAGTTCTACCGACCCTCAACATTTTACTTTATATAGAAAACACAATTATAAATGTTCCATTGAGTCAATAAATATTGGTGGAAATATTTTTCTTTCAATTTATATAAAAATAGATGAATAATTTTTTATTGTACAATAAGGGTATCATAGTTTATTGTTTCTATATAAATATCATTGAATAAATATTATATTTCAATCAACACATCCCAAATCAAAGAATTTAACAACCCTATGAGACCAATAGGTAGTAATATTTCCATTATGATATGAATGTAATGAAATTTTAACCCTTTAATTTATGAATTTATGATGCAACAAGGAAAAATTAGAAGGATATACTTATGGTAACTTCTAATATCTAATCCATTGATATAATAATAAATAACCTTCTTTATCCCATTTTGATTTTGGATTTATTAAATTTTGTGATCTTTCATTTTCAAATAACACAAGTTCGGGATAGTAGAAAACTTGGAAAAGATCTAATCATAATTATATAGTATCTTTTTTCTTAATAGGATTTTCATAAACTATATAAAATATGTTAACAAATCAGTAATTTTTAATATTAATTATAAATATTATATGATGAATAAAAAAATCAGGCCACTACGGGAGCTCCTAAAAAATACTTCAATTCTACCAATTATGATCTCTTCAAAAAATAAACTAATTTTATTTTTTTATAATTGGTCTAAAAGTAACTAAGGGAAATGAAAATGAAATAAATATTAACTGAATACTTGAGAGAAAAATTATAGGTTCATCTCATTCAATTATAATTTTTTAAAATTATTCCTATTCCCTCGAAATGGGTGTTCTGTGAGAAAACAAATGATAACAGTTGAAAAAATAGGTATTTCTTCCATTAACAAGCATAAAAACAATAATGTCATCAATTTCGTATAAACAATATTCTGGACTATGGTTCCTTATTTAGATAAAATACCATATGATATTAATTCACTAATTGTCCATATTAATGCAGATTTAAGTATAAAATTTCGATCTTCATCTACATTATATGTGGGCACACAGTCATTTCACAATATAATCAACTCATTAATCGATGGATTTAAATAATAATCGACATTATTATTTAGATTTCTTAGAATTAATAAGGCTATATATATATATATATATATTTTTTTTTTTCTCTTTCTTCAACATCCATGTAGGTAAGTTTTACAAAGTTATGAAAAATAGTCTAACTAAAATATTGATTGCCATAACACCAAATGAATAGAAACCATTTGTAGAAAGACACAATTATACGTTATTTGGTTCTAAAGTAGATGATTAATTCATCTAATCAAAGTGTTTCTAATAACCACAATCACAAATATTTTTTATGTTTTTTACAGAAACATTGGACTTATGCCATGTTTCCATTGCAGTAGTGTTGTAAGAAATAAATAGACACTATTGTATAGATGTAATTGAAAAATCACTCAATTTTTTTGAAAGAATAAATAAATATTTTTCTTTTTTTCTCTTTATACCTCTATTTTCAACAAATATTAAAATTGAACAATAATTCATATTTACCATAACATAAGATGCAATCATTTAAACATGCCTGGATTTTCAGATAACAAAGACCCAAATTACAAGCTGACTGTTTTTGCTTCAATTTAAAATTATAGTAAATTTATTCTCTTTAGTAAACAATGATTTAACCAAAGAAATTATTTGATGAAAAAACTATTTGACATTATAAAATTAGATTTAGCAACCATAAATTTATTAATAGAATTAAATTTTCTAATCCCACATCCCAGATATAATGTATCACTGAAATATTTCAAAAAATCATAAAATATAGATTTTTACAATTCATATTTTAATTTTTATTCTGAGTTTGTGTATCTTGAAAAGATGGTCCAGTAGCATCATATATTAAAATTTGAAATTATGATTGTCTTGGAACCGAAAAAACTGTATATTTTATGAATTTCTTTCACCATATTGATACTAAAAGAGGTAATCAAGTTAAAAACCAAAATAAAATAGTTGACCAAAAAATTATAAAAAAATTCATATTTTCTAAGATCACACTTCTTGCATGAGAATTTAATTATTTCCCCAAAAAACATTGAATTCGATAATACACCTGGTAAAAACTCTTTGACACCATTGATGAAGATATGATTTATACCAGAATCAGTTGGATTTCTCTAATAATTTATCCAATGAAAATCCTGGAATAAAAATTACTATTAATTTTTTGGGTCCATATTTTTCTAATTAAGTAATAGTAAACAATTTATTATATAAATTATTAAAAATCTATGATTCAAATTATTTCCAATTTATAATATTTTATATTAATTCAAAATAATTTATATCAATTTATAATAATTTATACCATTTTATAATTATTTATATCAATTTATACTAATTTATATTAATTTATTGCAATTTATATCGATGTATACATACTTATATCAATTTATATTAATTTATGTCATTTTTTAAATTATATAAATTAATAGTAAATTATACTAATATTTAGTAATTTTTATTAATTTATTCCAATTTAAAATAATTTATATTAATTTATAAGAATTTATATCAATTTAATATAAATTATTGCAATTTATAGTAATTTATACTTATATATATAAATTTATTGTAAATTATAACCATTTATTATAAATTATATCAATTCAAACATTTTTTAATAATTTATAATAATTGTTCTAAAAATTGAAAAAAATTATAAAATATATAATAAATAATATTAATTTATACTAATGTATAATTCTATTAGTTTACACTAATCTAGAATAATTTTTATTAATTTAAGTATATTTTATAAATTTACACTCATCAGAGACAAATTGACACTGATTTAAAATAGTTTTTACTAACTTATAATAATTTATATTACTTTTAACATTTTTTTATTAATTTATATAATATATATTAATCTATAATAAGATTTATTAAATTTTAATATTTATAATAGATAATATTAACTTTTATTAATTTTTAGTAATTAATACTAATTTATAAAAAATTATAATAATTTTTATAAACTTATAATAATTTAAATTAATTTATATTAATTTTTCAAAAAATATATTAATTTATATTAATTTTTACTAATTTTTAATAATTTATACTAATTTATATATATTTATTATAAATTATATTAATTTATAATTTTTTATAATTTAAAATAATTTATATTGATTGGTGATTGATTTAAAATAATTTTTAATAATTTATAATAAGGGATATTTTTTATTAATTTATGAAAATTTTTATTGATTTATAATATTTTATGTTAATTAATACCATTTTTTAATAATTTATACTATTTTATAATAATTTATATTAATTTACAGTAATTTATATACACATACAATAAATATGATCAATTTAGAGTGTATATAATAATCTATATCAATTAATTGTAAATTATATCAATTTATTATAAAATATATGAATTTATAAAAGATGAAATATAATGTGGACTAAGAGAACAAGAAAATAGATGAGGTAACACAAATAGACATTCCCTCATCCAAAAAGCATTTTAATTATAATAAAATGCATGATCATTCCAATAGTCATAATCAGATTCATCAATATCATCAACAGTTCTCTATTCGGACTGTGAGTTGACTTGATTGAGGATCCCAAGGATCACTAGCTTGGAAATTTCCTATTCTGGAGTTAGCATGATCTTTGATTCCATGGAAGATGAGATAGTAGACACATTCATTGATAGATTAGAATAATCCTTCCATGACATTATTTTCAGAGGAAATAGAGTTAACCCTTCACTATTGACCATCTTCCCCTTTCCTGAACACCCGAAGTCTTATATATATATTTTATTAATTTTGATAATCCCATTTTATAGGTTGAGGGCTAAGATTTAAATATTATATAGACACATAGGCACTAAGCCTTAACACATTGCCATTTCATTCCTAAGGATAGCATGTTCAATCTTAATCCCCACCCTAGATGATACTAATTATTTTGGGACCATAACAATCGACCTGCAAAGATAATTATCTAGTAATCAAAATGCATGACTACATGGGCATGGTACCAATGGTAAAGTCATATCCTCTCAATAATCCTAATCTAATAGCATTTCTGGTGATTTCTCCTTGCTCTGACCTCTTCCGAGACTACAATATGACTGGATCCAAATTATATTTTCTCAACCCACAACATTGTTGATTCTCCACACAATCTCCAGACCCAATCACCTGTCGCACGTGTCGCTGGTGAACCTTCCACTTCATAGCCTGAAGATGTTACCTACTTCTACCACACACTAGGATCCCTCCGACACAATCGTCGTCAATTATTCACCACCGAGCCCGCACAAGAAACCCCCATCGTCACTGAAGCCCACATCTACCATCTGTTATCCACCTCCCATCGAACAACTCGCACCAGGTTCATCATCCTATTCCAAACAGACCTATTTCCCAGTTTGATGGATCCCCATCGCCTCCCCCGCACACATCCATACCGTCGTCACATGTTGTTGCATGACCCTCCTCCATTTTTCACACCCCATATCCCTACATATTTGATCCTCGTGTTTTGAGGCTTCCTTGATTTGATCCCTGGTTAGATGTAGTATTATGGGATGAATATTCCAATGAGCCAAACCCCAACTACACCAGCTTTCTATTTCCATTTATAAAATCAACCTTAAAAGAAACAGGGTAACCACTGCCTCTAGACTGACGATGAGTGATATCTAATGAAACCATCCACTGCTCTTTATCACTTTCAGCATCTACGACATTACCCCATTTACTAGGAATTCTAGAAGAACATAATATATTCCAAATATCTTGATAATAATCTACGTTCCTTTGAACATTATATTTTCCATACCTATCTTTTAGTGGAACCTATCCTAAGAAATCCACAGCTTGTGGACACACAATGCAACCATTCCCTTAAGGATTTGAAGTAATTTCCTCTATTACAACACACTTGGACCCTTTAGTAATATTTGAAGCCAAAGCCAAGAAAAATCCACTTTGATCTCTCCCTTTAGTAACCTACCCACAAACCTCATAGTTGAAGCCTAAAAATCCCATTCAAGAATTGCTAATTGAGTACCCTGATCAATACGATGTGCTCTTACCTCATGTAAAATATTATCAACTTCAATTTTCACATTCCACAAGACCTACACCATTTACTTTTTGGTATACTAGAGATTAATATTATCTTCCCAATAGTCACATTGACATATAGAGAAGTGTGCACAAACCCACAACTGATGGCTGTAGAAGAAGAAGCCATCCCTAGAACCAAATTATCTAAGCTAGGGGGATTGAGCTAAAAAATTGGATGTTTCCCATTATGACGAGGTATAATAAGAACACAATAAGAGCATATATTCTAAGCCACTTGATCATCTGTAGAACCCAAGTCCCTCTTCCTCACCTCAGACCTGTTTCATAGGATGTAGCAGAATTCCCTTACAAAAGGAGAAAAAAATTGGTCTTAGATTCAACAATAACACGCTGCTTGAAAGATCTAATATCCTCCATAAAAAACTCCAAAAAATATTAAAGAGGTTTAAAAATATCAACTTCCACACACATATGATCATGAAGAAGGAATTTCTAAGTGATATTATTCAAACCGACACAAATAAAATGACCGATCAAGTTTCCCAATTACTGAATAATAACATGATTGTGTAGAGGAAGAGGAAGTATATGGAGCCCCAAACAAAGAGTTTCCATGAATAGATCATGATTATGTCCAATATAATTTATCAAAAAAAGAGGAGAAAGCATTATCCATCAAAATATTTTTAGTGATATGACCATGCTTGAGAAAATTCATCCTATAAAGAAAATCAGATAGCAATCTGATAGGGATAGAGCAAGCTAACAATAGCCCAAACCTTTAGGGACTTAAAAGGATTCAAATTCTTGTCAAGAACATCTATGTGGGGTCAAACTGAACTAAACATAGTCACAAGAGTGAGATAGTGAAAGGAAGAATCCTCCTTGAACTCCAGTAAAGACAAATCCACATTAATATTGCCATAAAACAACCTTAAAGCTATTGCACAAACATTGCTTTCCATAATAAGGGGAAGTTATGAACAAGAAACCCCTGCACCTGGGGGTATAGGGATGTGAACCATAGACTAAGAAGGAAGAAGGGAAGGGGTCGTATCCCCTTCCATTATTCCATGGATGAATGATGTGAATAAGAATAGATTAATTATTATTAATTAAATCAATTCATAATTTTTTTAATTCATATAAATTTATAATAATTGGAAACATATTTATAATAATTTATAATAGTTTATATTAATTTATAGTAATGTATAATATTTTATAAATTTATACTAATATTTATTAATATATGCTAATTTTTATTAAATTATCTTAATTATCGATGAATTTAAACTAATTTATAATAATTTTAATAATTTATAATAATTTCCCCCACAGGCATAGCCTAGTAGTTTCATCCTATATAAGTGTTTGGAAGGTCTAGATTTCAAGCCTTCCTATGCGCAATTAGGGTAGATTTTGTTTGTTTCTTCCCCCACACTGATCGATGAATAATATAACAATATGTATTAATTTTACTTAATTTTACTAATTTCTAAAATCTTACACTAATTTATAATAATTTTTATTTACATGTTCTAATTTATATTAATTATTACTTATTTTTGTAATTTATACTAATTTATAGTAAGTTATACTAATTTATATCAATATATTGAAAATTATATCAATTTATTAGAAATTATATCAATTTATAATTTTTTTATTAATATATAATAATTTATACTAATTTATGATGAATTCATTGTATTTTATTATTAATTCATGAAAATGTATAAATTTTCTAATTAATTTATATTGATTTATGAAAAAAATTAATTTATAATAATTTTTATTAATTTATACTGACTATTTCTTTTCTAAGTTATATTAATTTTTATTTATTTAAAATAATTAGTGACAATTTATATAAATTTACAATAAATGTCGGTGAATTTATACCAATTTATAATTTTTTGATTAATTTATAATAATTTATAACTTTTTTAAAATTTTTAATTAATATATAATAATTTATATTATTTTTCAATAATTACAGATGATTTTATACTAATTTATAGTAATTTTTAGTATTTTGATTAATTTATACTAAATAAGGTCATTTTATAATTAATTATATAAAATTATAATATTATTTATCAATATATATTAATGGATAATAATATTTATTAATTTAAAATAATTTATATTAAATTATAGCAATTTTTAATAATTTATATTTATTTAAATGAATTTATAAAAAATTATATCAATTTTATTTTAATTAATACCATTTTAATAAAATTTATACAACTCTATAGAAGTCTATATACATTGATATTAAATTATAAAAAATTATATCAATTTATTGTAATTTCTATTAATTTATGCTAATTTATAGCAATATTTATTGATATATTCCAATTAAATATTAATTTATAATAATACTTATAATTTATACTAATATTATTTTAAATTATAAGAATTTATAAAAAAATTATTAAAATTAAAGAAACAATAATATATTAAACTTTCTGAAATATTATATAAATAAATAAACAAATAAAAAACTAATGATAATTAAAAAATTGTAAAAATACCTCGAAATTGGTACTTTAGTAAGTGATATATTGATCTAATCTTGAAGCTACCAAGAAAAATATTAGATCTAAAATAAGAAATATTCCTTGAGAGAAATTGAACTTTTGGGGAATGAATGGGAAGAGGAGGGGGTGACTGTTTACATTTTTTATGGTGGAATTTTCTATTATAAAAAAAATATTTACGACTCTTAGAAACAAAGTATGACATATATGTCCTAAAAAACCAACAAAATAATATTTCACACGTATCTAATGACTATTTGCGATGTATCTATCACTAATACATTTTTTTATAATGGATTCGTTGAAAAAAAATATTGGCCACAAATCCATCACAACTGAGTCTGTTTTCATGACTATTTTTAAAGGATTTGTCCAAAATAGTTTTCTTCATTGTTGGTCATTTTTATATGCTTATATATCTATCACGAATAACTATTACCTGCCATTATGCACAAAATCTCACCAAAGGCTTTTGTGATATAAGATGATTTCTCTTGTGAGTAATCGTCACGAAAAACAATATTTTTGGAGGAATTACAGGCCCATCACAAATAATTTATTTCCGGAAACCAGTCGTGATTAAAATTTAGTCTGTCACAAATAACCCATCAGAAAAAACCAATTTTTATATAGTGAAGGCCTACCAATGCTTTCTTATTAACTATTTTCTTAGGTATAACTATATATAAAACTAATACAATATGACCACCCAATGTTCCGGTCACTCTTTTAGCATTAGACGAATGGGGATATAATTGAGTGGGGAAATGTGAGAGAGTAGATGTATTTCATGGTGTTACAAATAAATCTTGATCTTCTATACTATAAATACCCACCCAAGTAAAATCTTCTTGTTATTATAATATTGGGTCTTGATAATAAGTATTGTCCTGCTATTATAATACAAGCTATTTTATTTTCCTAAATCATTTGTTTATATAAGAAGCTTGCCAAGTGATCCCTCTTGAGATTCTATATAATGAATGAGTAGTTTACATTTAATATGAGACATCATTACTATAGGGTGTAGAAGATATTGATTAACAATGTCGAATGATTACTGGAAACCTTCATACCTATTATAGAAGATTCCCTTCTTCTTTAATATAGTGAAGGATATACATTTTATAGACCCCTTATCGATAAAGTATCTGATATAAGAAATACATCTTTGTAATACCGTCTACTCTTTGAGGTTTTACAATAGTTAAATAGTAATTATTACCCCAATTTTATTAGGTTTAACCATGGTACCACTATGTCATATCATGAAACTGAAGAATTTCATGATGTCACCCCAAAGGTTCACTTTAGGTGATTCATCTTCAAATTGTGTTGTCAGAACTTATCAAACACCATTTCAAGATAGTTGAGATGATCATAGTGTTTATGGGATTTGACCAATAGACTGTCAACATAGAATTCCATGATCTACCCCAGGAGGGGCTTGAATATATAGTACATGCATGTTGGTATTTGATGCCACCATTCTTCAAACTAAAATGTATTATAGAATAAAAATACCACCTTTAGGGAGCTCTAAAAGTGGTATCCTCTTCATCTTCATGGATCATCTGAATCTAATTATAACTAAAGTATCCGTACATGAAAGAAAGGGCCTTGAGGAAAGTGGTCACATCAATAAAAAACTCTCTGATCAAGAAAAAGAACTCATATTTTGGTAAATACTGATTGAAATATCTAAAATCCATATAGACCAATATTTTATTGATGGTTGACATCCAGGTGGTCTACTATGAAGTATAACTAACCTAACTTGGTGTATTATTCTTAGAAATTACATTTCGATAACATGTTCATTTCCTAAATGGATTATGCTAAATGAATATCTTAATTGGGTATCAATTATCGGTGATATCCACCATTCGTGGATACATTGAGCGTCATCCATATAGATAGCTCAAATAAAGGATATATTGGTACTATAAAATAAAACTACGATCACTAATAGTGTGGTGATTGTGGTAGATGATGATGAAATCCCCATATCAAATGATGAAGATCCATATCTTTTAACCTGATTCTTTTTCATATTATTTATCTAAAAAATATTGGGTAACTTATTTGTCTATATTTACTCCAAAATGTTGAGATCTAGGATTCCATTTTCCCAACATCTAAACAAATAACGATTATGGGTGCCTATACTGATGCAATGCTTGCTCGACTGGGGAATATTGAGGCCAAAAATTAGTTTGTAGATCTAGTACCAGAATATATTCCACCATCAGATAAAAATGTTGAGTCTTACCAGGAGGATATTAATGATTTTCCAATCATGCACAAGGCTATGTGGAAGATAATCTTCAAGCTTATTTCCCAAACACCTCTAAATGAAATTTTATTGAAATTACCCAAAATGAGTCACATGTTCACGACTCTTGGGCATGGTAGGTGATGTGGAATTTAATTCATATCATTTTCCACATCACTTATGTAGTTTAAATTATATTTTTAATATAAAAGTATTCCACTAATTAGTTAATTCTTGTGTCGTGGGTAATTTTGAAGTAAGTTGTTAAATTAAGAAAAATTATGTTTTTATATTTAAATAATAATTTTTTTCTACCATTCATATTGTTTTATTTAATTATAATGTTTCTTTTAAAATATTATTTTTAGTGTCATTTTTTTTGTTTTCAATTAATTTAATTTTCAATGTCCATGTTTTTTAATTAATAAATAAATTTAACATTAATTTAAAACATAATCTAATGACTATAATAATTTAATAGTTTTTAACTTTAATTTAATATTTAATAATTTTTTTATTTTTATTATAAATTTTTAATTTATTTAATTAATTAATCAATGATTGTTGCAAATGGGTTCCCATTTGAGTGGGATGAGCACTATATGATGAATCTATCATTGGGGGTTCAACCCTAAATGTGTCCTACCTAATTAAATTGGGGGCATAGATAAATTGGAATTTTATATCATGCATGAAAGTGTATGGCCCCAATTTAGGGGAGGGAAATAATACCTTGTGTATGTTGGAGATGGTAGGAGGACCCTTTTATGGGGTTGGTTATGTTGGATAATGGGATCTTTCAGTAAGTAAGCATTGGAATGGAGGTTGGAAGGAGGAAGACGATGGGTGTTGGAGGGATCTCTTGGGTAGTAGGGCACAACATGGGTAGTAGGGGTAGATAGATGATAGATAACCACCAAATTTCATATGAGGGTGAGGCGATGGAAGAACCTCACAGGAAGCATGACACAACATGGGTGGCATAGCTAGGTGTGGTTGAACCCTGTTTATAGACCTATGGGCCATGTTTTGTTGGAATTTAATGATCACTATGAATATAAGCTATGTAACAAGTTACCCTCTACCCAAAAAAGAAAAAAATGGGTGTTTCATTGGTTTAATAAAAAAGGGGATCAACCAAACCTTATTAAAAATGATTGTTTTTTCTTGCTAATTTTTATAGATTTAACTATGTTTTAGTTTAAAATGAATTTATTTTTAGAGAATTAGTGACAACACATCAACCTTATTTGAAAAAAGTAATCATTGAGTTTTTTTGGAATTTTGGTATATTATGGTCCATATTTCCCAATTGTTCTTAACATAATTTAATAATATTTTAAGAACAAATAATTCCATGTTTTTTATGTTTTTCAAATTCCATTCTTTTGATTATAACCTTTAATTTTTGGAATGAGTTTTAGTTTTAATTTAGTGATTTTATTTTAATTATTTGAATAAAATTTCAAATTATAGCATTTAAATGGGATAATTTCCTTTAATATAATATTATTTTCGAGGAATAAATCATGTATCTGAATCTTTAAAGTACTTCCATGTGGTTGTATCACTCACATTGAAAAATTTTAATGGATTCATGTATACAAATTTTGAAATTCATACATGTATCAAATTTACATTGATTCATGTAGGTAATTTCTAAAGGAGTATCCATGTAATAGAATGTCAAGCACCAACATTCATGTAACATTTATTAAAGAAGAAACTACATGGACAATTTTCCAGTAGCCACCACATATCCAAAACTCTTAATGCTATGTAGTCACATTAAATGAGAAACACATACCTTATTCTTTCCTAAAACTGAAAATAATAACCAGAAGCCAACTGAGGTTACCTAAGAAGGTGAGTTTTGATTTTGGGAGAATTGTGGAGCAACTTGAATAGTCGAGTGAAGTAGGAAACTAAACCGAGACCAATTAACTTAACTCCAGAATTTACTAAACTGAAATCATTGAGGATTCATAATAATGTTAAGAAGATGAGTTTATGAATATGTTAAACCATGATTGAAAGATTGAGTCAATCATATCTTCTCAGGGCTTAGAAAAAGAGATCTGATTGGAAGATAACCATCAAGGATGAACCGATTGCCTCATAGTGCACTAAAATGATGCATCAAGATTGTTTTAGTAAATTAGTTTTGTTGATATAGGTCTTGGACCCTCTAAAAGTTAGGAATATTACCAATGTTTTCAAGAGAAGTTAGAATGTTACATATATCTATGAATGAGTTGATTTTTGATAATTAGAATCTAATTTGAATTTGTGAAATGATCCACATGAGCCTAAGGATTTTTTATTGTGGTTGATAATGATAACAAATCATCACCCATGGTTGATAGTCCAAAGGTTTAAGATTACATCCCATGTTGTTGTTTCCTGATTTCATCAAAGATGGGGGTATTAATCAGTTGAATTAGTTTTTTTATGAATTGATGTTGGTCGAAGCCAATTTTCCAATGCTATTTTGAAGAATATTCTATGTTGATACCTTGGAATGATGATGTTGGGAATATGATTTATTTTTTACACTATCGAGTGAGCTAAAGTCAAGATCTATTTAACTAGAAATTATATTTGTTGGATCTAAAGTTAAATAAAGGATTGAATATTTTTTAATGATGGTAGTCATATTAACAGTTGGTTGAATTATTTCTATTTTTGATCAAGATGTTGGTTTTCCAATATCAAAAAACATGAAACTATTTTAAAGATTAATAATTGAAGAAAAATTCATTTATGGAATATTTAATTGTGATAAAAAAGTGATGTTTAAGTCATGTGAATATTTTTAGACCACTGGTTGATATTTAAGTTTTTGCAGGTGAGAAATTATGATTTTTATGAATTAAGGTCCATAGTTTTTTTGGGATCCATGGTTTTCTGATTCAAAGAGATTGTTCATCCAATCTATGAATTCAATTAGTGGTTGAAGCACTAATGAGTTTCTTTATGGACTATTTCTAAATGAAATTTTTTAATAAAATAATTATCTTTCAACTAGATCATTTAATTCTTATTAAAGTTGGTGGAAGTATGTTTGGAAGTTTTACTAATTCAACAATGTAAAGACCAAAGGACGTAGTGAAAAAATGGACATCTTCTAATGTAGTGATGTCTAAAATACAATTATAGAAAAACATAGAATGGTAGACTAACAGTTTATTAAAAAAATATTCTAGGAATTTAAATAAAAAAGGAATTATAGAGTATAGGTAGAACATAATGTGGATAAAAATAATGATGAAATAGTGGAAGATTGGGGTGAAGGAGAAATTGACTTTAATAGATAATATTTCTATATCTTTTCTTACCTCTTACCCTATTCAAATATTGACATGTATTTTTAGAAATAAATTTATATTGTTTCTATAATTATGCATAACTAAAAAAATTTAGGAGTTTCAGAATAGAATAAATGTAATAATTTTAAAATTTATTCTTATTTAAATTCTTAATGTTATACGTTCTTTCCAATTTTATTCCTCGCCTACTTCTTGATTCTCTAGTCATGAATTGATGGATGAAGTTGGAGTTGAATCATATTAGGTGGTTGAAAATTGGTTCTTACTTTACATTAATTCAATATATTATAGAAATCATATATATATGTTAATAGTGTGTCATATTTATCTACTATACTTTGTTTCCATGATTCCGAAGAATCATTCCCACCCTACTTCTTGAACTAACAGGTGAAGAGTATAAAATTATTAATCCTTGGTTACTTCAATAGAATTAATTTATTTGGTAAAGGATGAGGTTATTCCTTCTCTAAGGAGAATTTTATCATTTCTAGTGTGCTTGATAGACATTTAATACCACGGGAGAGGTATCTAGGTAATAAATTTTTTACATGGACTTTCGCACCTATGAGTAAGATTATAACCATGATTATCTATTTTGAACTAATTAATTCTATAAAATTTCTACTAAAATCATCATTTTCCCCTTGTTTACCTTACTTTTTCTTCTGAATATCTCTACTAAATCGCTTCACTTAAACACACATCATTTAATCTTTTATCATCTATCATTTTAACTCATTTAATATTACTTGTTTTTTGTTTGTTTTTATTGTTTGGTCACACAACTAATTCCATTATTGGTTTTGAAACCTGCTCACCATGTTACTAGTAGTTATTGGATTTATAAATAAATAAATTTTAACATATTTAACAAAAAATATTTCAAGATTTGGCACTATTTACTATGAGTGAATGTCCAACCAGCAAAAAAAATTATAAAAATTTATCTTCTTCTTAAAAAACATTATAAAAATATGATTTAACTTCACTTATGTATGATATTTTGTACTATTTTAAAATAAAATAATATTCAGACTGAGAAAAAATATAAATCTGAACTTGAACCAATAATTCTTAAGATAAAAATAAAATCTTAATACCTTAAGAAAATGAATAATGAGGATATGGAAAATCAAAATCTGCAAATTCATAGTGTTGCAATGGAAAATGAAAATATAGTTGTATTTAATCCTAGGAATGAGAATTTTGAGAGGATAATGCTTAAAGATATCCATATTACAACTTTTTATAATAATCCATCTTGTATATAGTTTTCCTCTAAGACTATAAATTATGACATGAAGCAACAATACCTCTATATGTTACCCTATTTTAGTATAAAATCAGATGTAGATTTTTTAGAGTTTATTAGAGAATTTTAAAGCATAATTCAAAAAATTCCTTTGAATTGGAATTTTTATGAGGGGTTTAGGTGGATATTATTACCATTTTTGATGAGTAAGATTATAAATTTCTTCCAGAACAAAGAAGATGAAACATCAGATACTTGATATCAGCTCTTCCATTCATCTATAGAGAAACATTTATCCAAGAAAAAACACCAATTAAGTGAGACATTAAATCACTATATTTTTCTAATATGATGGATATGTATTTAATGAATCTCAGTATGGATTTTGGGTAATTCTTATTTATTTTATTTACTATCATCTTTCTCCGTATATCCTGATGGACATATTTTATAATGGTCTTCCACCATATCATTATAACATTGTTGACCAGTCCTCAGGTGTTCATTTTTATGAATTAAAAGTAGATGAACGTAAAAATATATTTAATAAAATTACAAAAAAAGGTACCAATAGAAAATAATACGGAAAAGAGTTATTCATAGGGCTGAAACTAGCACTCAGGTTACTGTAGTTAATGAAAATTTACTTAGGAAGTTGTGTTGTTATTGTGGTATGTATGGTCAAACTAAAAATTAATATACAAACATTGATAATTATATAAACCTTGAATATAGGGACAATTTTTTTTAAATTTAGGTCTAAAAACCAACCGATAAATGATTTTTTTTTTCAAATTAGTACAATAATGGATACAAATATTACACAAATTTCTCTTTGAGAGAACATGGTGAGTTGAAACCTACATCTGGTATTGGTTACTCACTTCAACCAAGGATTCAATTTCCAAATTCTATTATTCCTTAAATTTTAATTCTATGTTTGAGGGTTTGATTTGGTATTTGATTACCAAAATTGATTCTCAATAATCTAGTATAAAAAATTTTCAATTTAAAATGGGGTAATTGACTGATGACTTAGGATGAAGAGACAAAGGTAAATTTCATATTACAAAAGATATTAATAAAAGATATAATATCATGGATGTAATAACTACATCTGTTTTAAAAACTAAATAAAAAATTATTAAAAAACATAGGGAGGTTAAACTTTATGTTTTAGATGAACTTGAAAATAAAATTCCAAAAAACACTAAATCTGGAAATCTGGAAATCAATGTCTAGTATCAACAAAATACCGAATATTTAATCAGAATTGTTCAATAATAATTGAAAATTAAATGGGAAATAAGAAAATATTGAAAGAAAAAGATAATGTTTGAGGTTGAGGAGAATGAACTTCCTATTTTTAAAAAGCATGCCTCTCCCATACCTTTTTAAAAAAGGATCCAAGAAATAATGAACCTGATTACTTATAGTTTCATCAAAATTTTAGGATATTTAATTAAATATTCCTTTTTTTGAAGCCTTAAATAAAATTCAAACTTTTCCAAAATTTCTTATAAGGTTCTCACATATCAAAAGTGATTGGAGTGATTTTTCAAAAATAAATCTTAACAAAGAGTTTAATTCCACTGTTCAAAATAATATATTTCCCAAACTAAAAGACCCTATAAGTTTGATAATTTATTTTAAAATTAGTGGGAGTGAGGATATTTTGTGACATTGTTACTTAGGAATAAGGATTATACTTATAAGCTACTCCTTACTCAAATAATTGGTCCATAGAGAGATAAAACTGAATTTTAATTCTCTAAAGCTAGCTGACATGTCACTTTCCTATCCTTATAGAAGAGTGAATGAACTATCAGTTAATGTATAGAAACTATATCTTCCCATATAATTCCTTATAATTAAAATTGATTGTGAGAAAAAGTTATTATCTTTTTTGGTAGACCATTTTTATCCACAAATGGGGTTATTATTGATTTCTCCATGGGGAAAAGTGACCCTTCATGTCAAAAATGATCAAGAGGAATTCAATTTTTTTATACATTACTCTATTTTGGTGAGCTACATGTTGTTAAATGTTTTTGAGGAATTTATATAGATGAATTAGTAATGTAATATCACAATACTTTTGATGTTTTGATCAATGATTCTATAAAAAAACATATTGGATAATTTTTTTTGAAAAACAGAGTCCACACTTGAGTAAGAATGGATAAGAATAATTGAAAACAAAATTAGTAAATACATTTATCAAGGCCATTAAGTGATCCATCTTAAACATGGCATTAATTTAGATAGTGCGTCTTAACATATTAATCAAAGTTTACAACCCTATAATGTCCCCAACCTTTATTTTCTTCTTTTCCATTATTACTTGTGATGTTTGAGTCAATTAATTGTTATTATTCTACTAAAATGAAATTTCTAATGTAGTTGGTGACTCTATATTGGGTTTTTTTAGTTTGTAGTTGAATTTGAGGTTTCCCAATCTATTGAAAGTGAGTTAGAGTAGTTTCTATATAATTAATCAAATGTGGACAATAGTTATGTACCAACTTCTTTTCTTTATTTAGATGATAAAATTTATATCCATGAATTTGAGAAGTTATTAGATGATCTTGAGGTCCCTTCCCCTAATTTTACCATGGTAGTTTTTTATTATATAAATTATGATGTTTTTAGTGTGTTTTTTTATAGCAACTGTTGCATATAGTTCTAAAATATTAAATTACTCAAGCGTGGGGGAGAGTATGGGTAAGGGATTGAGTATCGAGGTTGGTAAATTTAGCAATAGTTATTATTTTTATTGATTATTAAAATGAAAATTTGGGTCATGAAACTATTCTTTAATGTATTATTAGTCCTATAACTTTTTATTTTTTTGGGTAGAAATTTTCAAACGATTTAACAACATGAAGTCTTTAGTGAGCTTGGTGGAATTTCCAAACATAATATTGAGTCCTCAATTGATAATTATTCTTACCCATTAAATGATCATAGATAAAACACATTATGGGTGTAATGTCTAGATGTAAGATTTAAAATTAGAGTTTTATGTGTATAAACCCATTATTTTTTAAGACTTTACATTTTTCTCTTTATTTGAATAAATTCTACAACTCGGTTGTGTGATGATCTTCATTTTTTCACTAAACTTTCAATTTTTTACTTGGAATAATTTTTATGACTTTGTAATATTGGATTTATTCATTTAACTTTCTCTTTCTATTGGAACATCCTTGGAAGAGGATGGGTGTTGATCAATGATGAGGGAACTAATTTTTGAATTAATTTGGATTAAAAATCCCTAACTCTTATCTATAGTTTTGTTTTGATTAAACATTAAATTTTTGTAATTAACATACATATTTTTTATTTTTTAGGATGGGAATTTTGGCATAACCAAGGGAAATTCTCAAGGTACAGAAAGGGGAGGTTCATTTTCTAAAACTAAAGTGTTGAAGATTTATTCATGGGGAGTTGAAATTAAAATTCTTCACTTTAGGTTCTACATTTTATTAAAAACCTTATTGCTGTTTTTTATAAAAAATATCTGAAAATTAACATAAAGTAGTGAAATGAATGAATAAATTATCTTATAAGACCCACTGATCCCTAATTCTATTTTGAAGTCATTGAATGTAGAATATATGCCTTTTATACTCATTTTGGTGCCTGAATGATTAACTTTTTGAAAATCAATGTGATAGAATGCATATTTTCTAAAATTATCTACTTGTGTGATTGATTTGTTAAGTATTAATCAGTAGGTATTTATGTTCATGTAGTGAATTTTTCTATTTTTTTGTTTTTTTGTACTATGTTGTTTTGAGAGGACTTGAGACCCAAAAAAATTCATTTCACTATAGATTTTAAAAAATATTTTAGAACATACATTGTCTAAATTTTTTTCTTTCAACTTTAAGATTCATAATTGGGACATTGTTGTGTTTTATGTTTTGGAGATGGGTTTAATTTGAGATAAAAAATAATTCATTGAGAATCCAAAAAAACCCTTAATTTTTTTAGAATTGTAATTTTTTATTTATCACATATTAATTTTTCTGTGGGTGATATTTTTATCAAATTTAATGGTAGTGATACCACATTAAAGAGATTAATTTTTATTACATTATGTATTTAATTGGGTATATAATTATTTTATTTTCCTCTTAAAAATGGATTCATAAAAAAAATGGCCGAATGATATACAATAATCATTGATTTAGAACTTTTAATTAAAATTCAACTCATAATATATACATTCGACTGGATTATGATATGAAAATACTATTTCAAGTTGAACTCATTTATTTATTATATTCATTCATTATTCATTAACAACTAGATTGGTTATTTATTCCACCAGTAAAATATCACTCCATAGCATTCAGTAACATGTCTACTTATAAAGAGTTATTAAATCATATTAGTCTATTCTCTTTGATATATAGAGATGTTTATAATTTTAGTTTAATGTAAATTAACCTTAATTAAATTCTATATAAATATTCATTTTTAATCATTTTTTATAAAATAGTAACTGACTTTGCACTGAATAAATTTAATCCGAGAGGGTATTAAACTTTTTAACATGAAATAATCTATGTGGGGAAATAATTTTGAAAATACATTATGCGTGGAATTTCAATTATTCCATTTTGATATTTACTTCTTACCACTGAATTTGGATAAATTTTTTTATTAATCACTAGTAATTTCTTATGTATGGGTGCATTTAATTTGTCCTCTAATTTATATCTTTTTTGACCTCAAATTTTTATTTTAAATCATGTTTTTAATGTTAGAATATTTCTCAATTTGGTTAATTATTATGTTGTGGGTAATTTTTAAGAAAATTGATAAATTAATGAATTTTATGTTTTAATTATAATTTTTTTCTAGATTTGTGTTTTTATTTAATTTTTATGTTTCTTTTAAAATATTAGTTTTTTACGTTTATGTATTTTTGTTTTCTTTTAATTTAATGGTCAATTTTATTTTATCTATTTTTTATTAATTAGTTAATTGAAGTTTAATTTAATTTTTAATCTAAAAAATTTAATTAATTAAAAATTCAAAACATTATTTTAAAATTTAAAACTTTTTTATTTTTAGAATTTTTTTGTTTTAATAATTACTTAAATAAATAATTATGATTTATTTCTTTTTAATTTTTGTGGATTTAACTGTGACTTAATTAAAAAATGATTTTATTTTTATAGAATTAGTGGAAACTGATAAACCTAAGATGAAAATTATAATCCTTGAATTTTTATAAGAATTTAGTAATATTATATATAGAATTGTTGAGTTGTTCTTGATTTAATTACTTGATATTTTAAGAACAAATAATTTCATGTTTCTGAGGGTTTCTGAAGTCCTGTATTTTATTTTTAACATTAAATTACTAGAATGAATTTTAGTTTTAATATAGTTATTGTTTTTTATATTTTTAATTGATATTTAAAATTATAGATTTTAAATGGATTAATTTTTATTAATTTTAATATCAGTTTGTAGGAGAAATCACATGGAAGAATCTTTAAAGATCCATCATATGGTCATATTATTGGTGGAGATAGTTTTTGATGGACTCATGTATCTAAATTTGAAATTTCATCAATGTATCCAATTATTTTAGATTCACATAATGGATTTATAAAGAAGAATTGACAAAGAAGAATATCAAGTAGAAGCATTCACACAACCTTTTTTAAAGCAGTAGCCACATAGCCAATTTTTTGCTATCAATCATGTATCTAAAACTCTTGCTACTACATAGAAAATTTAAAGGAGAAAAATATATAAATTTATTATAGAATGTGAATACCATGTACCTGATTCTCTCCTACAACTGAAGAGAAGAACCCAAAGCCAACATAGATTAACGAAGAAGTTATATTCTGATTTGAAGAGAAGTATAAAGGAAAAACAAAATGAGATCAAGTATCTCAGATAGAGAATTGTACAAACCTAAATCAATGAGGAATAATAATCATATGAATAATATGAGTTGATGAATTTGATTAAACTTAGTGGATAGAATGAGTAAAGAACTGCTCACTAGGGCTTAAACGAAGAGATCTTCTTGGAATATGACCTCCTAGGCTGAACTAATTGCCTCCTCAGGCACTATAATTCCATGATGATATTTTAAAAAAATATTTTATTGGATGATCAGGTATCTAGACCTACTAAAAGTAGATAATATGATCTAATATTCTAAGAGAAGTTATAAAATAACCTATAAGTAAGCCCAAGTTCATTTTTTATAACTGGAATTCAATTTGAAGTTGTGAAATGATCTATGAAAGCTTGAGGATTTTCTGATGAGGTTAATTATGATGATATAAAATCACTTAATTTTGAAGGTATGAAGGTTTAATTTGAATTACTGTGTTGTTAATTCCCAACACCGTTAAAGATGAGGAGTTGGAATAGGTCAGATTAGGTTTTCAATGAATTGAACTAGGTGAAAGTTAGGTTTTTGATGCTTGTTGAGTAAGATTAAATGTTTATCTACTAGTAAGATGATTAAAGGAGAACAATTTCTTCCCATTCTATCAAGAAATACAAATCTGAGCCATGTCAAACTTTTTTTTTCTGGATATGATGTTTCATGAAGTTGTTGATGCTATGATAATAATGGTATCCATATTAACAGTGAGATGAATTACTACTAAGTTAGATTAATATTTTGGTTGTCTAATATCAACAAACATAAATCCATTTTAAATTTTAAAAAAGGAAGAAAAATTCCTCATCTGAATCTTGAATCATGACCGATCTTGTGATTTTTAAAAAGAGTGAAGATTTGTCAACCATTGGTTTATATCTGAGTGTTTGTAGGTGTGAATTGATGATGAAGAGGTATTATCACTTCTTAATTTTTGTGGATTTAAATTACAACCATTATGAAGTGAAGTTTTTAATAATTATAATTTTTAGGAACCTAGGTCACTAGTGTTTGGATAAAATTGTGGTTTTTTGATCCAAAATGATTGTTTATCCATTCTTTGAATTTAATTTATGGTGAAATAACTCAAGAGTTTATAGATCGACTATTTCTAAAATAAAAATTCAAAGAAATTAATTATGTATCAACTAAAGTATTTAATGCTTATTAAAATGGGTGGAACTATATTGGGATGTTTTTTTAGATAATAGGTATGTGGCCAAAGGATGTAGTGAAGAAATGACACTTCTTTTAATGTAATGATGACCAAAAGAGTACTTTAGAAAAACTTTGTATGGTGGTTGAGGTTTTTATTAAAAAACAAGACTTCATGAATCTCATAAAAAATGGATTTATATAGAATAAGTAGAACATAATTAGAATAAAAATAATAATAAATCAATGGATGCTCAGGATGGAGGAGAAATCACTTCATCATAGAATATTTCTCTCTATCTTCTTTATTATTCTACTCTATAAATGTTGTGATGTATTTCCTTAAATCAATTGATGTTATTGATTTAATTAGAAATAAATGAATATTTTTATGAGTATTATAATATAATTAATTTAATCATTTTCATGTTCATGGTGAGCTAAATTCATGGATGTCTTTTTTTCTTTGCTATTTTAATCACCAACTACTTTTTTATTCTCTAGTGAAACATTGAGGGATGTAGTTAGAGTTGAATCATTTTAGGTTGTTGAAAATTGGTTCCTTCATCACTTCAATTTGATATATTAGAGGGAGTATTTCTATATGTTGTCAGTGTGTCATATTTATCTAGTGTACTTATTTATTTCAATTTATCCTGAACTTCTTTTCTGCCCTACTTCAAGAACTGACATGTGAATATAAAGAAATTATTAAACCATAGTCATTTTAACCAAAGTACATAATTTGTAAAAGGATTGGGTTCTTAATTAAATAATAATTTCATATTTTCTTAATTAATCGATATAAATGACATCCCTTTTGTGAGGTTATTGGGAAATACATATTTTTACATCACCTTGGAACCTCTCAGTAAGATCTTAATAATGAGTATAGTTTTTAACCAATTTAGAAAAACCAATTTGTCCTAAAATCACCTTTATTTTCCCTTGTTTCTTTCACATTTTCTTCTTAATAACTTTGATCTATCACATAACTTTAAAAAACATCATTTCATCTTTTATATTCTATCATTTTACCTTTTTTACTTTTACTTGTTTTTTTGTTCAAACTATTAATCCCTCTATGTGTTTTGACACCTACTCACCATGGTACTTGTAGTTAGAAGGTTTATAAATAATTAAATTTTCATTTAGTAAATAAAAAACATGTTAGAGGGATTTTTCTATTAGTTAATCCATGATTCTTTAAAAGAAATAATCTAATAGTGGGATCATGAAAATGAATTTTTGTTGATTCTTTTGATGGAAGAATCATCAGTAAATGTAGAAAACATTAGGGTTGATAAAATCTAATAAGCCTCTCAGTATGAAGGGTTAAAAATGACATGGTAAAATTATATTATAGAAGAATGGGTTGACACTAACCCACCTTTCTATGAGATGTATAATCATCAGGATAAGTTTTCCATCATAAAGAAGAAAATAGAGGAGTATCAAACACCAATTTAGGGTGTATAAAAGGCTATGTTGGATGCTAATATAAGGATCAAGATGCTACTTCCTCAAGTATGAGGCGAAACTTCTAGTATATATAGACTCATAAGTTAATTCAACCAATGGAAACAATTAATTGAGAACATTTATGATTCAGTGGAATATGGTATATGATGTCCCCTTCCCCCATTTTAACAAAATAGGTAGGGAATTCATAATCTGGAAGTTAATCCTTTTTATTTTTATCAATGAATAAAAACACATTTCCATTTTTAATTATTTTTTTCTTTTCTTCTACTTATTTTTAACAAAAACCAACAAAATCAAGGATGTCAATAAAAAGATAAAACATGGCCATTTTGGCATTAAATTTATAATCGATAGGGTCAATCATGGTACTGAATCACTCAAGTCAAAAAAATTACTTTTTGTGGATCATGGGTAGGTATAGGTAATAATAAAAAAATACACTAGAGTTGGCATATTTGGAGAATTTACTTCTTGGAATGGATCATGAATGGGTATGGGTTTGAATACCATCACTGTACACTAGTGTTGGTCTATTTAGATGATTTATTTGAATCAATGCGTTGGGGATCATAGAAGAATTTTGAATAAAAATTCTCATTCAATAAGAATAAACTATCCTAAAATTATGTATTAATTCTCTATATTTTTTCTATTCTATGGGGTTTAGTGAGAATAGAATGTCTTTTTTTGGGATCATATTATGCCCCCAAAATTTATATATTTTTTACATTGTAACATGCCAAATATTTTCCCATACCATGATAGAGGAAATATTATTAATAGTTTTACTATTAATTTAAATGTTTTAATCCCAAAAAATGTGTTATTTTATATACAATATCAGTATTTTGGGTTTTAGTTGTAAATTTATCTTTATTATGAAAGTGGATTAAATTTTATATTTTATATATTTCAAATTAATTGTATAATTTTTCCATAAATTTTTCTACACTAATATAAAATGTGAAATTTATTTTTTATAGGCTTACCTGATTGCTGTGATACATTTCATTGAACTGGAACATGAGCTAAATCCTAAAATATGGGGCCTAAAAGAATCACAGAAATCGAGAATTCAAATCTATTTCCAATTATGGAGACTTTAAACTATGGGACTATATATCCTAAAAAACAAAAATAAATGATCTTAAATTGGTTTTTAGAATATTAATATAAAAATGGATTAATTTTTTCAATAGTATATGCATATTTATCTATCTCATTCATGGTCATAAATTCATGGAAATTTAGAATATTGGAATATAAATAGTATATATAACCAATTTATTTTCTCAAATATATCATTAATAAATTTTGATAAACTTTTTAAACAAATTTGAAATCTGGGGATATCATGATAAATACATATAGAAACAAATTTTAAGAATAAAACTTTCCCTAAATATGCCATTTATTATCCCAACCACATGAAAAATTTCAAAGTTAAAAATTAGAGGGAAATCAGCACCCTTTTGCCTATAAAAATTTATGTTATATCTATTTAAAAGAGTAAATAATTTTATTTTGACATTATATATATATTTATGGTTTTGATAAGATAATATATTTATAATTTTTTTGTGTATATATATATATATATATAAAATATTCCTTTAACTCTTATAATTTTTTTAACTTTTGCGTTTCCTCCCCATACATTATTTATTATGATATATTTTATCCATGATATTGAGTAACTAACCCAAAGAATATTCTAGGGGATAAATTCAATGTTGAAACCAAATCATTGTGCCTTAATTTTTTTTGTTTCTTATTTTATTTGACATACTCTAAGTATCATTTATAGTGAGTATAATCCTAATTGTGATTATCTATGTTTTAGTTGCTTCTCCTTTACTTTTCTCCCTTGATAAAGGAGGTTGATGTGTGGTGTAATTGGAGATCATTGAGTGAACCTAGTATTAAAAACATGAAAGAGGATGGTTACCAAATATACAATTGAGTTTTATCACTGACTGAATATGAAACAATTTACTATAAAATACAGGTTCACACTAAGCATTTCTCTTGGGTGTATTTTCATTCATGCTAACTTCATTTATCTTGTCTCTATTCTGAATTTCATGTTTATTTTCCCAACATTCATTCTAAATTATAAAACTCAAATCAATTTTAACTTTCTCTATCAAATTATATATATATATATATATATAATAATTGAATTATAAATAGTTAGTGTTAGACAACAAACACTCATTATGTGACACAACCTTTGTCAGCCATTGTGACACACAAGGGAAATAAATAATTTCATTTTCCAAACCCAATGAAAATTGTGCATCAAAACATGTAAAAATTTCCAAGGAGGTTAATCAATTTAACACATTATTTTTCAATGAATATAACAAGAAAAAATAAATTTCAAAAAATATTTTTTTCCATGATAAATTCAAATCACAATTATTTTTTATGAAATTACTATCTATAGTTGCATCCATAACAATATAAAATTAAAAATAAATTAAAATCTTAGCTATAAAGATTTATATAGGTCATAAATATCCAAGAGATAAAAATAAAATGGATAGATAAATATTCTTGTTCATATCTAGAGAATCAGTTAGATCTCGAACTAGAGCCATTAGTGGAAGAGATTTTCCCACTCATATTTTTTGTTGATGAACTTGGGGATGCCTTGAAGAAATTTAAATAATATTCATTCAACCTTTACCAACCATTTCTGGAATATTTATCTAAAGTAAAAATACCAACTAATGTACATATGGGAGATCAAGATGATTTGGATTAGTATTGATCACATTTTATAAAATAGGAAAAGGTAATTGATTCGACCATCTATGATAATGAAAAATCACCACGTCTCTAAATTTAACATTATTTAAAAAAATATTAGAAAGATACACCCAGTGAGACTAAGTTATGAGTGGCCTTTCTTGAACAGATCAATTTCTATGATGAACTACTTGAAGGAAAATATTTTTATATTGAATATTCATGTTTTAGTATTATTCAAGCTGAATTATTTTATGACTTCCCTATCAAAAAAATTATAATGAAATAGAAATTAAATAGGAACTAAATCCTAAGTTTACACATAATTTGTGTTAGAAAAATAATATCTCAATGTGCCCTTGGTGATGCAACTACTTCCTCTACAATGACTTTTATAACACATGGATGAGGACACCATGATAGTCAATAAAGATCCCTCTTACCTTCACTTCCATCCCCTTATGTACAAAAAAATTCTCTCTTTATTCTCTTATCGATGTTGGGAATTTTTTTATATCCTTTTATATTCCCACCCTTTCTATCAACTTATAGATATTAGGATAAATAACATATGGCAGTTTATTCCATTAAAACATCATCTACCTTTGGATTGATGATAAAATGTTGAAACTACCTAACTAGGGGTAGTAAAAACCTATCACCTACATGGGGATCCTTCCAAGTAATATCCATCTTATTTATCTTCCCATTCTATTACTTTTATTTTTATTTATTATGTTTTTTTATGATTTTTATATTTAATGTCATAACAACTAGGATCTTTTCTCAAGGCTTACATAACCAAAAAAAACCAAGTTGTGCCTCAATCATACATGATAGTTTTTACTAACTTATAAATGTAAAATGTAAAGGAAGGATAAAATAATATTTTAATGTAGAAAGGGAATTTTGAAAGGAACAAATTTGATTTATTCTACATTAAATGAATTATATTTTTTGATCTCAAGTGCGGAATCATTTTGGTTGTATTTTTTTGATTTTATGAATTTTTTTAAAATGAAAATGAAAGTGACTCTATATTTATTTCTCTTTTGGAGAATGAAAATTCATGATTGAAAGATTCATAGTATCTTAAATATCATTCAAATATGGTCTAGAAATTCATGTCACTTTTTTATGAACAAAATATGACTCTATTCCCCCCAAAAACAAAAAATTCAGTTGAACTTACTAAACAAATAAAGGAAACAATGATGAAAAATTAGGGGAAGTGGGAAGAAATATTTTTTTATTGAAATGATAAAGTATTAAATTATTAAGGAGATTATGTTGTTTTTGGAGGTGATTCATTTTTAGGCTGATTTAGGATCATATCATTCTTTAGAAAGACTATTTTCATGAAGTTAATCCACTTTAGATCATAACCCTCCTCATTCTACATTTGATATTTTTTACATTTAAAAAATTAGGACCACATCCTCAGAACAACCCTTGTTAAACACCACATTATTGAAACATTTGTTTGACTCCATGCAGTGTAAATACAAGGAGTATAAGAAGAATTTAGAGATTATTAATTTTCTTGAGAATGATAAAATATTTACATCAAAGATATTGAGTGAGAGATAAATAAATTTCCAGGTTAGTAGGCATGAAATGAATATGGGAATCAAAATGATATTTAATATAATTTTATTATTGCTGTATAGTTATGGAATTTTTATCCTTGTTTGTGGCATTATATTTTATTTTAATTTTATAATTGGGAATCATTATCATTGATACCTTGGTAAGTTATTTTCGACCCCAATAAATATGATTACCTAAGAGAGGAATTATTTAATTATAGGGAAATCGATAAAGCCAATATTTTTTAGTAATTATACTTTTAATTTCAATGTTTTAATCCAAAAAATGTGTTAATTTATTGGAAATTGTGAAATATTTTAAGTTTTAGTAGTAAATTGATCTTAATTAGGAAAATGAATTAAATTTGGAATTTTATGTATTTTAAATCAGATTCAAATTTTGGTCATAACTTCTTCTTAAAAATATAAATTATTAAATTATTATTTTTATGATTTCAAGATTTCAGGGATACATTTCATTTAACCATGCCTTGGAAAAGATCCAACATTTTGAGTCCAAAAGGAATCATGCAATTTGGGCCTTGGAATATATTCTTGGTTTAATAGATTTTAAATATGGGCACATATCTCTTAAGGAAAAAAAAATTCAAGGATGTTAATTTTTTTGGGTGAAATATAATATTAAAAGGATAATTTTATGAAACTATGGATGTGTGTGATTTTTCCTTCTTCCTGGACATAAATTCATGGGAAATAAGAACATTAGAATGCGAACAGTCTCATGGAATGAATTATTTTATTTAGTATATCGGTTATAAATTTTTTATTCATATCAAATGAAGAGGAAATTTGGAAAATGAATGATCAAGAAAGAGTGGAATAACATTTAATAATAAATGTTCCCAAATTAAACCATTTATGACCCCAACCCCACAAAAAAAAATTTGAGCTTTAAATTAAAGGTAAACATATAAAACATTTTTCTTATAAAAATGTGATTCTTATCCATTTCATATAGTTGGTAATTTTAGGTTTTCATTATATATATATATATATATGTATATTTATTTATAGTTTTTATGATTTGTTAAATTTATACACTTTTAATATATATATATATATATATATATATATATATATATATATTATCTTCATTTCACTCTCCTACTTTGGTTTTCTTTTTTTCATTTCCTCCCTATGCATTCTCTATTTTGATCTACATTACACATGATCATGAGTGACTAACCTAAAGTATTTCTTGGGGGAGGAATTCAATGATGAAATTAAGTCATTGAAAATTAATTTTTTTTATTTTCTTTGAGTTACTATAATGATCATCTATAGTGAGTGTAATCCTCATTGTGATTATAAAAGGTTTATCTGCTTCTTATTTAGTTATGTCCCTCAATCAAGGAGGTGGATTTGTGGTATACTTGGAAATATTTTAGTGAAATGTATATTCACAACCATGGTAGAGGAGGATGACCACACATATAATGCAGTGAAATCATTAAGGTAATATGGAATAATTTATTAAAAAATGAAGGTTCTATGTGATAATTTATCTTGGGTGAATTTCCATTATTGAAAACATCATTCATTTAATATGTATTCTATATTGCATTTTTATTTTATTTACTTTCAATATAAATTGTCAAACCCCTATAAATTATTATTTTAGTTCATAAAATATGTGAATAAAAAAATATAATTCATGAATTATAAATAGTTAATTATGTAAATGTTTCCCAAGTGAGATGACCCTAGTTAACCACTATGTAGTACTAGGAAAATAAATAATTTATTTTTACATACCCCGTGATAGGTTTTCATTAGGAATGATGTTGCAGAATCCTAAAAGGTAAGAACTAGGATTCTATTTTGGTCATGCTTTATAGATTTTTAGAAAAAAAAATTTGCATTTTAAATTTATCATTCTCAATTTTTCTCAAATCATGAAAGGTATGTGTCTAGAAATAAGTGATAAATTTTTTCCCAAAACACCCTTTATGTGTTTTTATCCTAAAATGTACCATGTATCTTTCAATTAGATGTTTAAGGTCATGCATGTCAGACCAATGAAGGATGGTTTTTAAGTTTGAATAACTTTGACCCAATATCACTAATGTTTATAGTCATACAACTTTGACCAAAGATGATATATTACACATAGTAACAAGGGAGAAGTAAAACCCAAGTAAATGAGAGTTTAATGTTATGTATACAGACAAAATAGACGAATGGTTTATGTAGTTTATGATTATTGCACTTGGACCACAAAAGGTTCAAGAATGAAATTTCATATTCTTCCCCTGAGAACGAGTATTGTATATTGAGTTGTAATGTCAAGGATATAAAATCTACTTGAACATTTGTATTATGATTTAGGTTAATCATATATAAATAATTCTAAATAATGGATGATGAGATTGGATAGGTACAAAAAGGATGAAATTTGATCATATCCAGATGATGGGTTCTACTGTGAGGTTGTTAGGTCATACAAAGATTATAAGTTCCTCCCTTCAAGATGATATAATTCAGGCTACTAGGAAAAAATGGGGGGGGGGGTATATACAAATTTGTATTATATAATGTATACAAGGCCTAATATAAGTTTCCCTTGGAGTTGAGTATGTTGATTTATGATATCCATGAAATCTTTGTGAAGACTCAAACACTTGATAAATGAAGTAGGCTATGGGAAAAATGTATTCAAGGAGGTCTCTTGTACCCTAAGAGTTAAACCACCACACACTAAACACATTATCAGGGTGAAGGGATCTGATATATCGGTTCTCTAACTTTTTCCGGGACTAGAGGATCTATTGACCATAACTCATATTTTTCTAGGGTCATATGGTTAGACCTAAAATATTTTCACATCCATTGATATAAAATTTAATTTGTTTATAATCCTTGAATGTTTGAATCTTATTGAGTGGAGGGTTGAATTTTTCTTAGACTACCCTTTTCAGTTTTTCTGCCTGAAAAGTTTGGTGTCTCTTTCACTAGTATTTTAAAGTAATGCAATTTGGACTAATGGAGTCTAGATATTATGGTCATAAAAATTTGTCCAAGAATTATGATTTTATTTTTATACATATTAGACTATGATTGCAGTTTCTATGTTTATAAGTCTTTGAAAATAAAATACATAGTTTAAGGTTAGAAATGTTTGAATAAAAGTGAGTCAGTATATGCAGTAAGGTAAAGAAAAAACCCAACCTTAATGAAGGGTGTATTTCTAGTGCAGAATATCTGGGGGGTAAGTACATAGTTTAGGGTCATAATTCACGAGACATGATTTTAGAGTTGTGTAAAGTAACAATCTGGATGGGGTTAAGGAGATGATGAAACCCCAACACCTTTTTAAAACATAATTATGTAAATGATGTAAATAAAAAATTTGGTCTCTTAGATATATAATGATTATATAGGACATGTTAACAAAGGAAAACCACTACCCATATTTAGATAATGGATCCCACTATGATTCTTTTAGGGAGTATATATATTATAGGTCCCTCCCATAATGATGTAATGATTTTGGTCAATTGGACATAATTATGGCACATATGTGGATTCAGATTGGGGTGTGTATACATATATAAATAAATGTTTCCCATTTATTTGGGTACACTCATTAAAAATAGACATAAAAAGTTATTGAAAATATGAGGAACTAAAAATAAAAAGTGTGGTTTTTGGAATTAGTATATTCAAAATATGTGATTTAAGAATTGTGAACTTGATCTTTATATATATAGGTAATTACTATCCCTTAGAATGGAGTAAATATGGTTGATGAATTTTGGTTGGGTATAGAACGTATAGTGTTGATATTACTACATATATTGAAATAATCAAGGATCAAGGCACATGAAGTTATCATATGTCATGTAGTTTAATGTCATGTGACAACGAATCAAGTGTGCTATAGTTTAATGTTTTTCAATGAAGACTTATACCAAAAAGATTAAATTCACGTTGAATGGGATTCCATAAACCCTAAAGGATGTCTCAACATGAATGAGAAGACAACAAACCGTGGAGGAGGATTTTAGTTGGATGAAACTTTCAATTGGGAATATGATAGTGGATCTAAGAATATATATATATATATATATATATATATATATATATATCCTAATGGAACCAGAATCATGCCATTCATTTTTAGTATATATTAATTCCATGTATAGATCTAGTTCATATATAGAGGGAAAGGATTCAAGCAGCCTTACTATGGATTCAAGTGATTATAATGTACCTGACATGAATAAAGTGTGATTTGATCCGTAGAAGTAAGGCCGATGAGGTTTTTGGATAAGTTCATAATAGAGAACTAAACATAACTATGTAACCTACTAGGACAATAATCAAGACACACATAGTTCTTAAAATAAAGCCTTACATAGATCAAGTTTATATGTATGGGAAATGGATATTTTCTTAGTATATGTTTAAAGATCTGGGAACCCATTCCAAAGAATCTTTCATAGAACTAGCTAATACATAGGTGGAGGAATTTTTAATTTTTTGGTTTTTTGAGGATCCAATTCATACTTAATGTAATGTAAACTCTTCTTAGTGATGAAAAAGGACAAGACCCAATGTTAATGAAGAGTGATCTGATCAGGAACTAAGATAAGGTGGTGTAATTTTTAAATTTCCATGGTTGAACCCAATTCATGGATTATGTATATCACTATATATCATATTAATATATGAATCAAGACACACATAGTTCTTGTCAGTGAAGAAAAAATATTCCAACATCAAATAAAATTATCCCCATAGGTAATGGTAATCACCATGTAGTTTAATCTCATATGGTATGAAAATTTTCATTTTGTTTTACATTATACAACTTGGAAATCTTTCATACTGTTTAATGCCATGTAACCAGGATGTTTACAATATAGTTTAACATATTTCATCATATAAAATTTCATTAAGATTTAAATCATGAAGTGAGGATGTTTACTATGTTGTTTCATGTATTTTGGAAAGGGAGAATATCATTGACATGAGATTATAAAAATTAATTACTAAGAAAAATTACATAAGAATGAGGTGTGGTATGCTCACCATCCATAGTGATCAGCGAATAGACACCATTGGGGTGAACCTCACGTATGACATAAGGTCCCTAAAACTTTAGCATTAGTTTTAGAGGCTTCTTCCTTGGTATCATTGAAGTTCAGAGAGCTAACACAATCTCCCCTTGGAGAAATTAATAGATATGAAGTTTCATATTTAGGGATCACACAACCTGATTTTGATGGATTTATAGGTTTTACAGTGTATGAGATATCTTTTCATAAATATTATCTAATTTATCCATTAGTTTATAGGATTATCAAACATTATACAGCTGGTTGAAGATAGAAAAACATAGTGAGGGAAGTTGAAATTTGATTGGTAAAACTATATTTGTTCCATACATAAGTTAGTATGAGGCATTTTTAGTGGAAGACTAGATTTTTGTGTGATTAGAAAATATGGTATGAAATAAGTTGTCTAGAAAAGATTTATTATTCATGTACACCATCTTCTTAAAAAATTTGGATAGATTTTTGTTAAAAGATTCTATCTACGTATTCTTTGATAAATAGTAGTAGGATGAATGGATGGATATATGTTTCTCTATTGATATAGTTCCTTAAACATAGAAGAAAAAAAATTAATTCAATTTTCCATCAATATCATGTGAGGTACACAAAATATTGTGATGATATTTGCCTCTAAAAAATGGATGATAGTCTTTGATTCAACCTACTTGTGGGGTATAACCATGATCCGTTTTGGAGAAGAATTTAGTAGTAGTAAAGATTTAATTGAACTATATAACAGTAGCTGGAGGATATGACCCCATGAAATTAATTCCCCACACATCAAATGGAAATGAATATTTAGTTTCATGCAGTAGATCTGGAGGATGATGGATTAAATTTTCATTTATTTTAAAAGAATTGAATTTCCATGTGAATTCGACACAATATGGTGTTATTGATCACCAAGAATATTTGAGCCTCTAGATTTGGTGGGAGATCTTTGTTCTTGAAAAATTTGTTCCACATGATATAGTGTGAACCTCTTGTATTCCAATAAGGATTTCTGCTCTTTCAATGCATCTAACGAGTACACTATTGAATCCCCATTTATAGAGGACTTCCTAAGTATTTAGCTTATCCTATAGAATGAAATTTTTCACCTAGAGCTAGACCTATTCTTTCTTGGATTGATCTAACAGAATTATACCACATCATATATATTCCATTATAATGTACATCCATCCAATAACAAAAGAAATTGATGTGGATATAATCTCATCATGCTCTAAAGTGGTATTAATATCACTAATCTCTTCCATATTATATCATCTGAATAGATCGATAACCCTATGAGGTATGATGTGAATAATCATTTCTTAAAATTATAGATTCATCAATAATATTAAAGTTTATTCAAAAAAATCAGCGCAATCATTTTGTGATCATGTGATATGAGTTAAAACAAGATCCCAAGGCAATTATTCTATTAGTTCATGGATAAGATCAAAAAAGGGAATCAATTCCACATTTTGATGGTATATTCTCCCATTAATTTATTAATTACCATATTTTATTCACCTTTATTATACAGGTGTTCCACTTATAATTTAAGGACCAAACCCAAGTCTACAATGAGGGCTTTATATTCTACTTCATTATTGGTGTAACCCACTAAAAGAAGAAATAAATATGGTTGGAATTCTTTGACTGTGGAGATGACCATAATCCAAAAAATGACCTGATTTTACTATAGTTCATCCATTAGATTTATTTTGGGGATACAATAAGCTCTATAAAAGTAAATTTACATATATTTTGTGGGGATTTATAAATGGAAAATATTTCTTCATTGAGGAGCTCCACATCTATTAGTGTGTTCTCTAGAACTAAATATACCATAAGAAACAATAAAAAAACTTGGATTTTTTTGATGGGTTATTTGTGATGTAATTGTACTAAAAAATTTACTTTTGATGAAAATCCCTTGAAAATAGTATATTCTAGAAAATAGAATAAAAATACTACTATTTAGGATCGATCAATCAAAAACGGTTTCAGGCTAAATTATTTTTGATGGATTACTAGGTCTGTAAAATGTAATTAACTACAATTCTTTTGTGGTGAATTTTTCATTCCATCACAAAAAAATAAAAAATAAATAAAATAAATAAAACACACAGTTCCTAAGATCGAAACCTGGATTTGATACCGTTTTTTAACATCCTGAGCTAATTCACTGGGTCTGATCTAGAATACCACATGACCTCATGTGCATCTCCCCATACAGAAGAGGCTGAAAACTAGTATTGAGCGTATGCGTCTATCAGTGTGAAGTCTATACCCTCAATATCTTGTCATATTATCAATAATCAATAATAAAAAATGTAATAAATAATTAGAGTAAGCATGTAGACAAGTAAATATGACACACATGTAATACAAATAAAGTAGCTCCCATAAGTGAAAATCATTTCTAGAGGAAATAAAGTAGATAAAGTAAATAAATAAATAGAGTATCCTCAAGAGTTTCCTCCCATATTGTACTCACACCCCACTCAAGAATTTCTATGTGATTATATATTGCATGAGGGATCTGGTGAAGGGTAAGGACCCAATTTTTGATATCCAAGAAGAGGAGTGTAGAGCTAGTAAGAGATTGGGGAAGACACTAAAGGATATTCTATTTATTTATTTAATTTATCTTCTTTATTTCCTCTGGACATGCTTTCAACTTATGAGAGATATTTATTTGTATTACATGTATGTCATATTTACTATTCCACATGTTTACTATAATTATTTATTATATTGTTTATTATTGATCCCATGACATGATATTGAGGATATAGTCTCTCCATTGATAGACTCAGAGCCTCTATTCTAGTCGGAAACCTCTTGGGAATGGGGATACATGAATATGGTCATGTGGAATTCATGCTCAGGCCCAGTTATTTGGATTATGATGTTAATTTTTTTTTAAAATCTTGTATTAATTATAAAATTGAAAATAATATTTTAAGATACATACATAAAAAGGAATACATTAATAACGTTACTATGGAGTTGGGGAATCACCACCATTTTTAAGAGGAAACTATATCTTAAACCAATTCAAGGCATAAATTCCATCATCTTCTAATATCATTGGTCTTGTTGTTGTTATTTCACTTTCTAATTCTATATATTCTCTTCCTACTCTCCATATATTCCCATTCTATGCCCGAAGCATCTCCTCAAACTTTGTAGAAAAATTGACAATGACGATCTCAAACATACTCTATTGGATTCATATGATTTTATCACTTCAGTGCCATAATAAATATACACGGTTGATTTTGAACTTATGTCGATCAATCGACCTTTCTCAATACTACTTGTCCTTTCCCACAACTATGCTCCCCCATCAAAACATGATTCACAAGAGCCCTAATCATACCCACCCTTTGTCATGTCCTGACTCTCACATGTGTTATAAACCTCTACCACATGTCTTGTGAAACCATATAAATATAAAATAAAAAGATAATATGTATATTATGTTAATTTTAAATAATAAAAATATAATCACCATAATCATTCACTTCCACTCTCTAATAATTTGTATTGTACTATTTCTATACATCCCCCTGTGCACATCAAAATCTATAATGGTTGGATCAAATACGGACTGTATATATTTATCATATACATTTAGTATTATTAATATATGATATTAAATAACATCACATACCAAATTTTTATTATGTATACTGAATGTAATATTCCATTTATGTGTGTGAAATCTTGTCTCCTATGATTCTTTAAATGAAAATCAGATATCCTATGGAAATTCTAACGTATCAAGTATCTAAAAAATCCTTCCCAAGATAGATCAAGGACATAATTTGGCTAATGAGGCCTAAAAGAGTTATAAAATACAATCACATGTTCTCTCATCACATCCCTCATCATAACTAAATATAGAAACTAATAGAAATGATCACCCATACTGACCTACCATGCCTAAATAATAAAGGGTCTCATACTCTCATCAATAGGAGACAATAACTATTCAAAATATTTAATAATATATAATATTATAAATTATATAAATTTAAAATAAATTATATTTTTTATTTATACATACCATACAATTATTGAACATATGATGACTTAACTGACTAGGAACCCGAGTCCATGATTCCCATAGAGCTGGAAAATTAATTCCTCAAAAGAGATATTACCTTACCAATTTATAGATGTGAAAATATATGAAAATAATAATAATTAATAAGATGATATATATATAAAATAAATTTTAATGAAAAATAAATAAAATTTATATTTAAAATTATTTACTCTAATAATGATGAAATTCATGAGATAAATATATTTTTAGAATAGGATCTAGAATCATCAATCATGTAATACCCCAACCATGACTAATAGTGAGTTCCACATCAATTCCCTTGGCTAAAAAACCAGGAGGCTCATCAACAGGTAGTAGATCACCAGTCAATATAAATATCATGTCATCATAATTCTCTTGGTCCACCTGATAAATATAATTAATTTTATAAAAAAATTGCATTCTATAAAAGATATAAATTTTTTAAAATAACAAAACCACTTTTTAAGGAAAATAAGAGAAAATAATGTTACCTAAAAATAATTATCAATAAAAATATCAAAAATATGAACCTAAAAAATATCTATTAAAAACATATAATTCACTATTCTTCATCTTAATTTTCATATTCATCAGTGTAAATGTATTCATATTTCTCACCACAATCATAAATTTCCATAAGAGTTTCAATTTCACCATCCTTTGTAATTTCATTATCATTAGTTACATCATTGACATTATCAAATCCATTATACCTTATCTATGGGATCTCATCATTATCTATTCAAGAAATATACTCAATGATGTTTCTTGAAAATTTTCAATATGTTACACTTCAATAGAACCAATTTAATTTTACATTAATTGATTATCATGAAACTTAATTTTTATTACTATCCACTAGTCCTTTAAATCCCTCAAAGAATCAAGAAAATTTGTCTAAAAAACTTTATGAGCTTTATATTTCATCAATTTGTTTTGATTTATAACTATATTAATTTCATATTTAATACCAATGATTTTATATCGTATATGAATCCAAAACCCTTGATCAATATCAAACCAAGGACATTTAAACATTGTTGCGTAATTCTTCCCTGGATAACATAACTCAATTATTTCATCCATAAATCCATAATAGTAAACAAAAATTTCTTTATGGTGAGATAATTTTAAACAAACACCATTATTCATTGATTTTTTTTATTTTCCATTAGTACATATATGAAATTAAAATTCATTAACCCCATATGAATAAGAAGATTTTCCAATTTGGATGGTTGATTACTCAATTTACATAATCAAATATCAATTTTATTTACATGTTTTGATAATTTTATAAATGAAAGGAAAATAATTAATAAAATATAAAATATATATATTTTTTAATATTTAATAATTGAAAATTTATGTTATTGATGTATGATACCAAAAGGAAAACTTACGCTTTGAATGTTCTTTAAGTATATCTAGGGTAATTTGTGTGAATTAATTTTTGGTAAGATCTTCATATAATCTAAAAATCAAGTTATATAAATTTAATTATAACAATTTTTTCAAAAAAATATAAGTAAATTTTATCCTTACAGCAAAAATTGTGTCATTTCTCTACAATTTAGTAGAATATATATATTATCTCAATATAGTTCCTCATATGAAAATAATCATTCATTATGAATACCAAAACCAAGTCCTTAGTGATTAAATAACAAAAATATATGGTGTGTAAAAGCATAAAAACTTCCGTCATTGTAATTAGTCAATTATTTTTTGAGGGATACTCAAATTTAAAACAATAAAAGAAGAAATTTGAAATTTCCTCTTGCAAGAATGCTTCAACATGTAACCCTTCAATCAATGAATTTTTATGTACCTTATTCTTCAATTTTTTCTTACATCTCTCGAATAGGTACATAAAATAGAATTTTACTGAAACTTCAAATTTATCTTTATATAGAAAATGAAATAGTTAATATTCCATTAATTCAAAGAAGACTAGTAGGTGTTATAGAATGAAAGATACTGGGTGATTGGAAATGGTCTCAGATCATGCAGGTTATAGGGTCTCATTTTGAATTTGGATTGGCATGATTCAGTGGGCTCAAAGGATGATGTTGGGTGGTTCATCTGTATATATGGGGGTAGGGAGATCAAGTTGACTATCTTCTTTTAGTTTTTAGGTACTGATGGTGATGGATGCATCTTCCAGGATGGGGGTTGTTGGTGTTACTTTACAGCTGAATTATTTCAAGGGTTTTTGGTTATTCGTTTGAATCCTTGTGGGTGTTATTTAGATGGAATATTCTCTAATATTCTGATTTCTACCCTAGTTCTATTTAATATGTTCCGTTTTTTTGGGACTGAGTGTAAGATCCCATATCTTTCCAGGAATGGCTATCTTTTAGTTTTTCATTATCACGAACTAGGCCGGGATGCCATCCGACTTGACATTTGAACCAATCTAATACAAGTCCCAAATGGTGTTCTTCAACCACATGGGTTGGAAACAAGTGTCAGGCATCAAATAAAATACATGTGGGAAATATTTCTTCCCAATAACCATAATCGAATGAACCAAATAAAATAATTGACCACACAACAATTACCAACAACTGAATCTTAAATGTATATAATAAAACGATTCTGTTACAAATAAAATTGAACAAATAAGAAACCAAAACAAAGAAAAAACCTCTATAAACGCGGTCTCCTTGTGACCTCAACGTCACCACCATGCACAATACCAAACTTCTACAAGAGTCATCTCTTCTAGAAAACTTGAACAAGAAGCTAAACTTGTAAAACAAACCTGATATACCGACAAAGAAATGTATAGTAGGGTGTGAGCTAAATAGCTCAATAAGAAACCACCAAAGAATCCATGTGTTCCCTTTCCTAGAATCAGAAAATTAATATTTTTTTAAAATATAGTTATAAAATAGGTTTTACTTATTTTAAATTAATAAACACAATTTTTCCTTTTTCAAAACATTTCACACCAAATTTACATTTCCAAAATAGATTACATTTTTTAAAACCAAAACCCAAAAAAAGGGATACCGGGTTGTGCTAAAAATAAATAAAAAAAGAAATATTTGAATAAGAAATTATATAAAATATGAAAGAAAAATAAATTTAGTAAGCATGGTATTTTCCTAAATATCCCTACAGTAATCCCTATACATACTCGGTTTGGAACCACATTCCTGCATATATTGAAACTCCCTAGTCTATAGCCAACTGGATTCCCTTAACTGACCAATATAGTGTCACAACCCACCTAGCCTATCAACAACTATAGGGGTACCAACCCATATAATCAGGGTTAATAATAAATAGTCACTTGATCATCTAAAATATGACCAGGACCCCATGGTAATAATATTTTCTGTATGTAGGAGGCCCTCAAATGCATGAATCACCTTGCCTGCCATCACCGTACTATCATACAACAAACATGGAAACCATCTATACAATAACACATATAGGGTAATCCCCAATCAGAGTGCCTAGTATATATGTATCACATCATCAAAGGTTCCAACCCATCCATCACATCACATCAGCTTATGAAACATTTCTTAATCATATAAAGATGCCAATCGGGCATTCACATTTGCAAAACTACATTCATTTCATAATATTAAAAGGTACCAACTAGGCCTTATATCAAATCTATCCCAAATACACTTTCAAAACATTTCTCATCCATTCAAAATTTTGATACAAACATCCACTTTCAATAGCATAATGCCCAACATGCCTTTATTCCAAATCAAACTTTATTAAGACCGAGATAAAAACACACAATGCATTTAAAGATTCTAGTGGGATTTCATATAGATTAGAAAAAAATAACCCTTTATATAACACCAAACGTTCCATAAATTTTAATAAAATCTTGAAACCACTTTATGTCATTTGGGAAACATGGAACCATTTTATAAAAATAAGTATAAAGAGAAGATGAGGAATTTTTTTAGAAAACCAACTTTCAAGGAGGGATCAATGCCACTCTCATCTAAAATCCCATACATATATAGACTTTGTGCACCAATGGATGTTCCCACATCTAATGGTGTTCTTCAATTTTTTTATTTAAAAAATAATTTTCAAAGTAACAACATATGATTTCAAACTAGTACAACAAACCATTTTATAAAAATTACTACGTTTCACATAAAAATCCCAAAAATCCCAATTAATTTAATAAAACACTTATATATGCAAACACCACCCAAATCATACAATTATACCCTTAAATTCCCAATTAAAATTTTATCGTAAATGTTTGGCATGCATACACATATGTATAAAAAAAACCCTTCAAAAACTATTTTTAACAAATTATTCCAATAATAATACACCACAATAAACTAAAAATGTGAATTATAAAGATGAAAATAATGGTTAAAAATTAACTGAATCACACAATAATCAAATAGAATGAATTGAAAAAGAAACAGAAGGAAACATCTCCCTCAATGGTGTGTGAGTGTGATGAAATCTTTGGAGAATAGAGATTAGGGCTCCAAGGACATTCCACATACCATATATCCAAAGAAATCTGAGCTAAACATCAACCCTAACATCTCGGTTTTGACCAAGAGCGGCCCTACCAAATAAAAACCAAGAAATAGAGAGGGGAATAGAGAAAGTAGAGAAAAAATGAACAAGAAACCCTAAAACTCACATTGGAATCAACGAGGAAGAACCCGTGGAGGAGGAGAAACCAAAGATAGAGACCTGAGGGGATCCCTTCAAGTGATAATAATGATTCAAGAAGAGGGTGTATGATTTAGGTTTAAAAGAGGATATGGTAGATTAATAATTTTAATGTTTAATGTTTCTAGGCATCTCGCACGATTTTAATGTAGGGTTTTCTAATCTGCACACTAACTGTGCACCCCTAACTATCCCTAATGGTCACCCCGCACGGTTTGGATGCACAGTTTTCAAACTGTACCCCAACCATGCCAAACACCTATGCTTGAAAATGACACAAGGGCACACGGTTTCCTGGGCAATGCACATAGTTTCCTCTAACCTTGAACAGACCATGTGCATGACAAAATTTTACACGAAACATCCAATATTCAAAAATTTAAACCAGGGATCATCCCAAAACTCAACCAAAAAGATATAAAAACTAGAAAATAATAAAATAAAGGATTATCCAAAGTTATGGTGTGAAAATTCTCCCCACCATAGACACATTATTCCCATATAAAGTCACCCATCCAAAAGACAACCAAAAATTGAATCCATGACTAATTAAAGATGAGGGTAAACTATGAATCACATGGTGACCTTTTACTCTACAAGTCACACCCGATCAATCAAGAAGAAACCATTGCACAATAATGAGGGGAGAACATGAGGGGTTCTTTTCACCACATTAACTAAACTAATACAAACACCATTTAGACCCCTAACACTAAAACACCTATATGGACCCCAAGCAGTCTACCACGGGTCGTCTAACTTAGGAACTCCTAACATGAGTCTCATTTAATTTCACCACGCAAACTAAACAAAACTGATAATATATAAACAAAAAACCACTACAGGATAAATCGGTAAACCTAGACATCAGGATGAGGGAATTCACAACCCACACTGGAAATATCCCTCACAATATGAACCTCAAACATAAGGGGAAACCCATAAAAGAACCTAAACAAAAATTGGAAACACTACTCATTAATTCCAAAAAACTCAATCACATCCAAATGATCACTAAAAAAACAACCCTCATAAGGGCTGATCACACATAAAAAATGAATGATTCTAAAAGCTGCATTCAGATGAACACAACCATTTAGATCATGAATGAACAAGTTCATCCCACTTTTACAACTAAATATGAACTTATAATAGAAGAAAAACAAGAACAAGAGAACCTTAAATGTATCCATCCCAACATGGGTGAAAAAACTCAGCCAAGGTCTTCCAAATCCCCTGGAGAATCCAGACCGTGTGCAAGATTCACTCTGATTCATATGGCTAGAAACCTATTGACTGAAGAATCTCCTTGATCACAATGTGGAACTAAAATCCTCTGATCAAAACTACTTCTTTGAGAAATGCTTCCTATATAACTTCTCCATATTCCCCAAATGACCACAAAAATATATGGACTTTAGAGAGATGTGACAAGATGACTTAAAATGCCTAAACCAGCCACACTGATGGAACATAAGAAAATTTTCTAATGAATCAATGGAAAAAACAAATGAGGTAGACATCTTATAGGTAGGTTCTTATGACATTCACTTTTCACTAGATGGGGAACCCTTACAAGAAACAATCAACACTTGATTTCCAACTTCCTATGCCCAAGAAACCAACTCATCTAGAAATGATTCATCCAATTTTTTTTCAAAATGAAGGTCCTTAGAAGATATGACCCACTCCTTATTCTCCATATGAAGACCCCTAATAAAAAGAGAAGACTTAAATAAATCCTTTGAAACCACCTCTGGAGAAAAGGAAACCTGATCTTTGATGTGGTCAACATAGGCCTTTACCATCTATTGGCCTTGTTTAATACTCACGAGCTCTTCACTTTTTGTTATATTCACCTCCTTGGGTATAAAACATCCGAAAAAGATAGACTTTAACACTTCCCAAACCATCCCAAATCACAACAATGATGGAGAAAACAACTCCCATTCAACCAAGGCTAGAACTTCGAATGAACCCAAAACATCACACATCATGAAAATTTCAAGATTTACTAGCAATATAATACATTATATACTTATTTAGGCCACTCTACTACCTCTAACATACCTCAATCACTACGAGGAATAAGAAACAATAAATAATATTCATAAAATAGGAATGGATCATTATAAACATTGGGTGCCTTTTTGGGCATAATTTTCTGGAAAACACGAGTAACAAGAATCCAAATACAAAATCAAACCAAATCACACTTAGAAAGAGCACCTTGATCCAAAAAAAAAACAAGTTCACAAGCTGAATATATACAAAATTAACCAAAATAATCTCTTCAAAAATCCAATTTCTATTTTAATTTTCAAAACCACCTTATTCCAAAGCCACATTCCAAGAAAAGAAATCAATTTTTCACAACAAGATCCCACTCTTTAAAATAAAACTACTTTCTAAAATCATTTTCTCACATAAGGCCATTTTAGAAAGACCAAATCAACTTCAAAATTCAAACACTCACCCAATAAATATTATGAAAATTCACATGTGTTCCCATCCAATTATGCTTACATCATCAAAAAACAATTTCCCACTTTAACTTTCTATATATACCCACACACATGTGACCATCGATAAAGAGTACCAAGGGTCACACACCTACTTTAATCATCAAAACCCAAGAATTTACCAAAATTTCCAATACAAATTATTTTCCATTAAACCCTATTTTACCAATTTCAAAATTATTTTTAATAAATCATTTTTATTTTCAAAAACCATTCTAATTTTCAGAGCACACTTACATCAATAGAGACCGAAAAAAGAATGAATCACATTAAACCTCCGGTATAAAGAACTAGTATCCATTCCTAACCTGGAAACATGGTAGTGGGCCATTCCCCAAGTAATAATTAACCACTAATAGTAGCATTAACCCATAACTTGTACTTCACATGGGTTACTAATCCATGAAAGGTCACAACATGACACCTGGTCACCTCCATTTTCATCCCTCAACATAAACAATGAAAAAAACTCAAATACCAGACTACCCCTAGTAAATTAGGTCTCATCATGAGTGGTGGTGATAAGACACCATCCCATAAACTACCTTTTGTGATCCAACAATCCTAGTCTCCAACTACCTAATACCAAAAATAAAAAGAACCTTATCTGATACCATTTTTTCACAAACCAGGTCATGTTTCCATCCAACCCAACATCCGACCCGGTCTAAGACAAGGCCTGAAGGGCATTATCGATCCCTACAGGTTGGAAACTACTATTGGGCATAAAATAAAATACGGGTGGGAACAATTTCAGCCTAATAACCATAATTTAATAAAAGAAATAAATAAAATGAGCACACAACAATGACTAGAAACTGAATATCTAATGAATTTTATAAAATTATTCATTTACAAGATACAACTGAACAAACAAGAAACCAAAACAAAGAAAAAACCGCTACCAATGCGTTCTCTATGTGACATCAACTTCACCACTCTCCACAAGACCGAATCAATCCAATATCTAGATCGACCAGAAAACTTGGACATGATGTTGAACCTAAAAAATAGATCGGGTCTACCGACATCTAAAGGTTCAAGGAGGGTGTGATAAAAATAGAGCAGTAGGAAACCACCAAAGAATCCATGCATTTAATTTCCCAAAATTTATCTATTAAAAATAGTTTTAAATACAATTATAAAATATTATTTCCACATTTTAAATTAATAATCCCAATTTTCCCTTTTTCAAAACATTGCACATCAAATTTACATATCCAAAAAAAAATTACCATATTAAAACCCCAACCCAAAACAAGGGATACTGGGAATTGTTGAAGATAAATAAACATTTAAATATATGAATAAGACATTATAGAAAATAATCAAATACACAGGATTTAGTAACCATGTAATTTTCCTAAATAACCATAGAGTAATTCCTAGATGTACTTGGTTCAGAACCACCTACCGGCGTATGGTGAATCTCCCTAGTCTATTACCGACTAGCCTTATTAAACTGACCAATCTAGTGGTACAAACCACCTGGAATCTCAGAAAATCCATGGGGTACCAACTCGTCTAATTGGGGATGATAAGAAACCTTCACTTGATCTTCTAAAATATTATCAAGGAACCTGTGGTAATAATATAATATGTTTGCAGGAGGACCTCACACACATGACTCATCTTACATGTCATCACTCCACATTCCTACCCCAAACATGAACACCACCTATATAATAACCCATATAGGGTAATCCCCAATAGGAGTTCCCACTATATATGTTTCACATCATCAAAGGTGACAACTAGGTCGTCACATCACATAATCTTATGAAACATTTCTTAAACATTTCAATATGCCAATCAGGCATTCAAATTTTCAAAACTATATTAATTTCCTAATATTAAATGTTTCCAACCGAGCCTTATATCAAGTCTATCCCAAATACAAATTAAAAACATTTGTCATCCATTCTCAAATTTGATACAATCATCAACTTTAAAGAGCGCGATGACAAATGATCCTACATTCCAAATTCAACATTATTTCAAGACCAAGACAAAAAAACACAACACATTTAAATATGATAAATGGGATTCCATATCATTTAGAAACCAATCCTTCTTTATAAAATACCAAATGATCCATAACTTTCAATACATTCTTGAAACCACTTTATGTCATTTGGGGAAACATGGAATCATTTTATAAAAATTATGAGAAATAGAAGATGGGGAACCTTTTTAGAAAACCAAATTTCAAGGAGGGATCAATTCCACCATCATTTAAAATCCCATCCATGTGTGGGCTCCGTTCACTGATGGATATTCCCACATCCAATGATGTTCCTCAAGTAGTTTTTTTCAAACAATTTTGAAAGAATTAACAAGTTCCTTCCCATTAGTACAACAAAATATTTTATAAAATTCACCACATTTCACATACCAATCTCAAACAAAATCCAATCAATTTAAAAACACACTTATAAAAGAAAACACCACCCAAATCATCCAATTCTACTCTTAAAGGATGAATTAACATTTTATCAAAAATGTTGGGTGCGAATACACAATGTATTAAACAAATAATCCATTTGAAACCTATTTTTAACAAACTGTACATACAATAAAACACAAAAATAATCTAACCATGTGCATTTTAAATATGTGAATCATGTTTAAAAATTAATTTAATCACCCAACCATCAAATAGATTTCATCAAAAAGTAAATGGATGAAAACACCTTCCTCAATGGAATGTGAGTATGATGGAAACTTCGGTGAAAAGATATTAGGGAACCAAGGAAATTCCACACAACTAAGATATGAAGATAACCAATCTTCACATAAAAACTAACATATGGGGTTCATCTAAGAGAGGGCCTTCCAAAGAAGAACCATGAAATTGAGAGGGGAAGAGAGAAGGAGAGAAAAAAACTAAGAAACCCTAAAAATATCTTTGGAATCTAAGAGGAAGAACCCATGATGGAGGGGGAGGAACCAAGGATAGGGACATAGGGGGATCCCTTCATGCACCAAAAATTAACCAAGAAGAGGGGGTCCAATTTTGGGTAAAAGAGGGTAAGAGGGTATATTAGGAATTTTAATATTTAAATTTTATGGCCATCTCGCATGGTTATCCAAACCATATGCCCCTCACTAACCATAAGGGACACCCCATATAGTTTGGAGTCATTTTCTTAAAACTATGAACCAACCATTATAAATGCCTCTTTTTGAAAATGACACCAGGTCACACAGTTTCTTGGGAAATGAGAACGATTTCCTCTAACCATTCACAAACTATGCGCAGACCAAAAAATCACCTAAAACATCCAAAAATATAAAATTTAAATGAGTGATAAACCCAAACCTCAATAAAAAAGATATAAAGCCAATAAAAGAATAAAATAAAAGAGTATCCATGGTCAGGGTGTGACATTCATTGAGCCTTGGTAGCTAAGTATTGTTCGAAGAGGGAGATCCCTTTTTGGGGGAAATGAAATAATATTCAGGGATATATGTTTATTTTAATTAATTATGTCCATTTATAAACATTTTAAATGGGATTGTGAGGGGTTTCCATGCTTTGGAAGGATTTGGAGGTGATCTGGGTCCATATGTAGAATTTGTCTCAAAAATATCTTCTGGGATATTACATGATGTGTACATGTTACATGATTTGTAATGGAAGCTGGATATGTCATGGACTAGTGCAAGGCATGAAGTGGTTACACATCATGTAAACCATTCACGTCATATAAAAGTCAAATATGGTTAAAAATTAATCCAAGGAAATGGGTTTTGGAATATTTTTTTAAAAATAAATTCTTGATTTTTAAATGTATTACACGTGTATTTGTTATAAGAACTGGTGTTAAGTTGAATACATGGATGATTTTCTTTATTACATTGGTGGTTCCTTGTCTCCCTCAACATGGGAAGGATTCCATGTGATTTTGGAGAACCATCCTACATTTTGGATGTCCCATTTGAGAAAATCAATCAATGGTAAGTTGTTCTGTTTAGGTTTCCCCTTCTATCCTTTGTTCTCAAACCCTTGCAATGTAATATCTTGAACATGGTTATTGTTAGTTTTGATCATAATCATTTATGATGTAGGATCATTCTTGTTCTCATCCTAGCCTTCATTGTTGTTGGCGAATCTTTCTAGAAGCATTGGTTTATCATTAGTTAGAGGTAGGGAGTCTAAAACATAAACTTATGGCCTATTTAATTGAAAAATATTTGAAATATTAAAACTTCACCAATAATTAATGCACCTAACTTAATTAAATGATTTATTGGATTATTATTTGTAATCCGTTAAGTTCTAATTGGTTATTGACATGGCTTATAGATACCATCCGGGTGAGATAACCCTTGTTTATAAATGAGTTTATTTATGGATTAAAGTGTGTTTATCATGACATGGGATTTTGGTGATTGCTTGATATAGATTCACATTGTATTTTATTGTTTATTGAAATTACTAGAATTTTATTGGTTTATGTCCAAATAATAAAAAAACGTGAAATTAAAAGATAAATAGTAATTCCTATAATTAACAACTGATCCTTATGATGTGATATTGTGATATCCTAACTACTATGCCTAGTGAGTAATATTCAAATTCTTATACAATGGGATATGCCTAGTGAATTATGCTTTAATTTTTATATAGCAGGCTATTCCAAGTGAATTGTGGTGAAATTATTAGGTTGTGATCAGTAAATTATGTTGTGATCATTATATACCAGGCTTAGCCCTGATGATTTATGAAATTATTATATATCAAGTTTGGGACTAACACAATCTAAAATTATTTTATACCGAGATTACACATGATACATGATGAAATTCATCTATACCCGGATCGACCTAGATTTATTGATGAAATGATTATATAATAAATTTTGACCAAGTTTTGTGTGATTTATACCATGTTTATGTTGTTATGTATGGCATGGTTGTGTGACACACTCTGATACATTCTGACATGGTGCCGAGGCAGGTTATTTTTAACAATGGTTATATAATTATGGTGGCCTAGTTACGAGTCATGCTTAGAGATATTCTAGAAGGGTGTTGAATTAAGTTGGTGTGGTATTAATTTTAGTGTTTAATTAATCAATCTACCTGTTTATTGCATTATTCCATGACATTATTATCAAACTAGTTATGTTTGGTAATGTTTTTTAAACCCATTGAGTTATAATCACACCCTACTTAGGATAGCACTTGGTACCCAAGTAGATTAAATGGATTTAGGATTGGATAAGGGAAAGGGGCCTTACTGTTGATTTTTTCTTACTAGATGGCATGAAGTTTAGAGATAGGACCAACATAGTGTTTAGGATAAGGGTCTTTTGAGTCAACTAGTATTTTATTTGAATTTATTATAGCATGAAATTTAGTTACATTTCAACCTTTAATTGCATTATTCATTATTATTTATTATATTTTTCTATTTTTTTCAATATATTATATTGTTTTAATTGATTCTAAACTATGATATTTATTTATTTATTATTTTATATTTTCTTATATATTATAACTCTAACTAGGGGGTATAGAATCCCCACTATACTTATCACACCCCTACAATTAGTCGGAAACCTCTAGCAAATGGGGAGGCATGCTTGATGTCGCATAACCAACCTATTTTGGAAACATGAGAGAGTGCTAAGGTGGGGGATGTTACAAAGTGGTATCAGAGAAACCATGTTTATTTTTTGTTTATTTACTATTTGAGAAAGGTAGAAAGGAGACTAGGATGGGTTAAGACATGGTAATGATCTTGTTAATGGGAGTATCTAATCCATGTATAGGGAAAAATTTGAGTGCCTAGGGATGTATTATTTTTATGATGTTTTCTTACTGTAGTTGATGTTATTTCACAAGGGGTGATTCACATTTTGTGTGAGGATATTATTTTTTATGTTATTGGTTCTTGATATTTGTACTCATGGCTCGGTATGGTATGAGATGAGTATTCATGCTTCCTAATAGGGACATAAGGATATATATTAACTTGAATTGTTCATTATTGGGGCATATTTATCACATGTGATATATACATGATTGTTTGAACTGTGATATAAGATAGTTGTTACATCTGAGGAATGGAATGAACTGAACTGATATTTCTTGATAAAACACTTTTAATATAGGTTTAAAGAGAATAGAAGTTTGTGATTTTCTGTTATTATCACCCGTTGAGGTAAAACTGGTTGTCATGTCCAATGTTCTAAGGAGTGTGTTTGTCTTGAAGAGAAAATTCCTCCTCGTGATCTTCAAATTGAGCATCAGGAGAGTTGAAATCAACATGCTATTAACATAGATGAGTTAGAGCTTCCTATGGCCCTAGACGATCAGATGAATGTTTAACTTTGTGATAGATTCTTGAGGGTCTGCAATCCATATAAAGGGAGACTATTCGTAATGTTCCTTTGATGTATGAGTTGATGAGAGAGTTCCACCTTCATCATAATTCTACGTTTACTAGGGAGGGTGGTCCCTAGAAAACCTAGTTCTGGATTGATTTAGTCGAGATAATCTTTAAGAATATTGAGAAAACTTTATATAAGAGGGTAAATCTTGTTGCTCATATACTTTGTGGACCTTCCAAGAGTTGGAGGGACATTTTAGAGTTATAAGGTTAGTAAGAGGAGTTATCATGGAAGGAATTAAAGATGAATTTCTTGAGAAACTTATATCTAGATTTGTGTAGGTATGGGAAGGATCATGAGTTCATGAAATTAACATAGGAGGTTATGTCAGTTCTAGAGTGTGAACATTTCACTGACCTACGGTGCTTTTCACAATATTTGGTAGCCGATGAGATCTTTAGGGTGTGAAATTTTTAGGATGGTTCTCACTATGAGATTATGTCACCGATGAACGTGTTCCATGTGAATAGTTTTGTGGATGTGATGAACTAGGAAATCATCACAGAAGGGAATCTAAGAGAGGCCCCAAGCAGTGGCCATGCTATTTTAGTTGGGAAAACTAGGAACTCTTCTTTTGGTGGAAATAAGCATTGCTAAGATAGTTTATTCATATGAAACAATGGGAATAAGATTCAGGGTAGTGGGAATCCATCTAAAGATTATATTCTATTGTAGTGCCATTAGTGTGGAAAGATGGGCCCCAAATGGCCTCAGTGTCCACACCCCTAATTGGAGTGTTGTTATTATAGTAGAATTAGAAACATGAAGAGGTTTTGTATGGTTATGTAGTAGAAGGGCAATGGTAGGGGACCGGGATAGGTACTAGATGGTGGGAAGGACTCACTTATGTAACACCTGAGACTTTTATAAGAAATATTTTGTTTTTATTTTAAATAAATCATCAAAGGAATCTTTCACTAAACACAACACTATCTTGGCTTGCTTTACACGCAATCGCGTCCTTCCTTGATAGCTTGCGTCGTACGCAATACCGAATTTCACTAAACAACGATATGCTATTAAAATATTATTAAAACTAGCCATTATGAATAGTAATAACCACTTTTTGAAAATTTTTAAATTTTATTTTTTAAAATGGACTTAATTTTTGGATTCGGAATATCGAAATTATCCTAGGGCGCAATTTTTGTATTTTTCTGGAAACTTTCAATTTTTGATGAATAGTGAAAACACTGGGTTACTATTTAAAAACTGACTTTTTATTTAAAAAATTATTTACTTTATTTAAATTTATTTTAGGTCAAAATTGATACATAATACCTATATAAGTTCAATGCAATTCATTGGAGTCATTTTATAATAATTTTAGATATATAAAAATTTTATTAACTTTTCACCGTCTTTTACCCACCTCCTAGGAGAATTTCCAAATTCACATAAAACTTAATTTTACCGCTTCTGTGAGTGGAATTTTGAAAATCCGAGAGACATGGTTAATATCAAGGACTAAAATGTGGTTCAATGGGATGAAAATAATTTTTGGTGAATAGTAACTTTTTGCTTTTTTTTAACATGGTTAAAAGTAAATAGGGTAATTAAGGGTAAAAATGTTATTATTATTACCCTAACACATGTCCTACTTCTATTGGATAAGTGTAATTCGACCAAATACAACCTTAGGAATAAAATATGACCATTTAGGCCCACTTGGATTAGATTAGGACATTTATTATTAATTTATTTAAAGAAGGGTTAAAATAGTTAAAATCAAAGTTTAATAAGTAAATAATTTTTAATATAGGGTTATACATAAGATAAATTTGACTATAAATATTCATTAGAAATCTAAAAATATTTCCTACATAATGGTATTTTATCTGTAATTTTTAGACATTAAATAATCTAATTTATTTATGACACAAAGATGATGGAGTAATTATCTTATTAATGAAATATTGACATAATTGATGTTATAAATACCCAAATAAATGTAATTTGAGACTTTTTATGAATTAAACTAATTTTATAAGTTAATATGACATGTTATTAGTGATTTAAGTAACTTTTTTCCAACTAATATTTCTGTTATGATTTTCACAAAATTCAATTACTAAATAGTGTCAAAATTGACATAAAATAGTTTTAAACAAAATATTATATTATTAATTGTTATTTTATTCCTAAAAATCTAAGGTTCGAAAAAATGACTTAGATAAGGTTATATATATTAATAATAAACAACTTGGGGTTTGTTTTACTTGTTATAGTAAGTTTATTAACTTTATAGTGTAAGAACACAAAAAGGCACGGTAAAAGTAAAATTATTTAACTTAAAGTTAAATCTAAATGATAAGGTTAAAATAGTATACTAAACTTGTCCAAATTATATTGGATGAGATTATTTCTAACCATCCCCACCTTAGCTTTGAAATAAATCAATTTTGAGCTATTTAAAACTGAATATGGCTTTATAATAAAATAATATTTTTAGTTTTTCCAAAGGTTCCCCTCTCCTCCCTTATAAAAGGACACCTCCTATCTCTCTTCCTCACACCACTTTGAGCCTTCAAGATCAGAAAAAACCTACCAATTTCTCCTATCCACTTCCCTAGAAACATACTAGAGGTCCTGGTATTCTTCAAAGACCAATTTTAGTGCCCTAAAAGGAGGACTCAAAGAAGCGCTTCAAAGAAGAGGTAATGTCCGTTACCGATTATTTCAACTTTATTTCTTCTTACACTTCTTCTTATTTAGTTGTTTAGTTATGAATTAATAACATAAGTATCACTCATATACTGATATGTTATTATAAGTATGAAACAACCCTATTTCACCATCTATCCATCCTAGGGAAAATGAAATCACCGCTCAAACTTACGTACGGAGTACCGTCTCCACGCCGTGGTGTAATATATTTTCCACCACCACCTTACTTGGATGGGTATAATGGTGTAAAGAATGAATATATATGATTATTTTAAAGTGATACTGATTCTTAAATAGTATACATATACTCCAATACAATTCCACGATCATGGGAACGATATCATCGCTCGTGCGTACGTACGGAATACCGTCTCCACGATGTGATGCGACTCGTTCTACATGATTTCCATTGAATAATGATTAAATAAATGAGTTGAGTGGATAAATATGATATATATTACAATAATACCATTCTTGAAATGATTAATCTATAACCTAAAAAGAAGAATAAGAATTTATTCGACAAAACACGCATAAGAACAAAAAGTAATAAACACCCAAATAAAAAGTAGCAATGAAATATTACTAATAATAAGCTAATAATATGACCATATATGATATCATAACAATGAGTATGATTCTGGAATAAGTCAATGACATTATTTAAATCATTATACAGGAGGTTCGGACACTTACGAAGCAAATCCGACCTAAGGTAAGGGAAATATCACAATCTCATTTTTATCCGAGATTGTTTATACTTTGGAATTTACTAGGGTGTATTTTATAATCCACATACATGTTTCCTCAATATGTAATATTATTTACATCCACCTACAATTTTTTAAATCCAATTTTACCCTTCAGTGAGTTTTTAGTAAAAGATATGAAATGAATCTTTTGTCGTTTTTCGTACGAGGTACTTTTTGACTTTTCCGACAAAAGTACAAGAAGAATGTTTTTTTAACTTATACGACATGAATGTATTTTTAAAAAATTATTTCCAAGAATCTTCCTTTACAAGTTTTCAAGTTTATTTTTAATCAACATCTTTTAGTTTAGAATTGTATGACATGTTAAGAAAGGAAAAGTGTTTTTGAAGTAGAAAGGATATTTTCCTCAAGAATGGAGTTCAAGTGTTTTATCAAAATTATTTTCCATCTAAGATAATATAGGGTTATGTTTCTATCCCTATTATTACATTGATTTGATTATGTTGTGATGGAATTATTTTTATGAATTCCTTTATCTTATATGAATTTTTTTATGATGTCATGATGTTTAAGAATCTCATTTTTATTACATGGGTTATGCTATGATGTATGGTTTATGATTTTGTGGCACACATAAGAATGGTATCATTATGAGATGGGTGGGACCTATATCTCCCTCCAATGCATTGGGTAAAGATTTTATATCTCATGAGATAGAAATGGCTGGAACGGTAGGTTAAACCGGTTCAGTGAAACATGACTGAAATGAGGAATGAACTCGGTTCAGAAATGGACTTTGTCCACTAAGATAGTCTTTGCAATGAGTCTTGAATAATAAGAAATGATTCTCTATGATTATGTGTGTATGCCAAAAAGATTCATGTTTTAAGTTATGATTATTGTGATTGCATTTCACTACCATGATTTATCCCATGTTATGAAATTTTGATCTCTTTTGCAGGGTAAGATTTCCAAAATGTTAAGTTCTTATGAATATGATGTGATTGATATTTCTTTTGTTTACCCTTACTGAGCATTTGAGCTAAACCCTTTTTATGTTTTCTTTCCCCAGGTCAGGAAGAATGTTATTAAGTAGGATATGCCAAAAGGGACTCTAGATACGATGAAATAAATGGGAGATAGTTTAGATTCTTTATGAACCAGTTGTTTATGTTTCCCAGTTTCTAAAGACTCTATACCTATACGGTTCTTTCATGGTTTTTTTTATATGTTGTAATAAGTGTACTTCAATTTTGAAGTATTAAAAATGTATGAAAAGTATGGTTTGTTATAGTTGGTATCAGAGGAAAGGTATAGTCAACCTTTGGAAACTAGGATGTGAAAGCCTTAGTAAGAATCCTAAAGATAAGTCTAAGCATATAACACAATATTAGTGTTTTAGAAATGGCCATGAATAACCTAGGATAAGACCTTAAGTGTGAAATTTTATTCTTGATTATGTGGTTTTCCTATTATAATTAGTGTTGCTTACACTATTCTTCTTGGTTTTAGTCAATGGATGGAACCCGAAGGAACCGTGTTAATACAGAATGCGATGGGCAATGAAATGATTGTTACCCTGAGCAACCAAACGTTATGGGAGCTGGAATGAAAAATCTTGTGGCCATGCTCACACAACTTTCTCAAGCTATGAATCATACAAGACTTCCAAATGAGAAAAGGAAGGAGCAACATTCTGTTGAATCCTTCATGAGACAGCGTCCACCTTCATTCAGTGGGTCTATTGATCTATTAGTTGCCGAACAATGGATCAGTACTATTGAAAAGATATTTTCAGTTCTTCAATGTTCTGAACATGATAAAGTCATCTTCGTAGTGTATCATTTGGAAGGTGATACTGATCAATAGTGGAAGCTTATCAAGAATACGAGGCCAAGAGATTAAATTGAGTCCATGGAATGGGATGAGTTCAAGAACTTATTTTTCAATAAGTACATCCCTCGTATTCTCCGAACAAAGATGGAGAAGGAGTTTCTTGAACTAATGTAAAAGGATGATGAGTTTGTTGGTACCTATGAAGAAAATTTTACAAGACTTTCAAGGTACACTTATGGTATTATTATCCAACCTGAGAGTAAGATCGATCGATTCTTTAGTGGCTTAAAACCAAGTCTTCGAAGGGCGTTATCCATAAGGGACTTCAATAGCTATGAGGAAATTGTTTGATGTGCTCTCAAAGTTGAGATGGAGATTGGAGTAACCCATCAGTCATATGGGTTTGATAAGAAGAGGAAAATGGAATTCAAAGGAAAATCTTAAGAGCACACTGAAAAGAAGATGAGTTTTCCCTTATGCTCAAAGTGTGGAATGAAACATGGAGGGAGTTGTCTTAAAGGGACAAGTAAATGTTTCAAATGTGGAAAGGAAGTTCATTGGGCATTTGAATGATTCAATGACGGGAAGAAGATGTCTCGTGATGTAAATAATGAAAAGGATACACAGAGTGCACCTCCTACACTTCAATGTTACAAGTGAAAGGAAATAGGGAATTATGCCAATCAATGCCATAATCCAAGGGTTTATGATGATGATCGACGTCAACAAAGTCTTAAGGCTAAAGATAAAGGAATGTCACATGAAATTTCTATCAGCGATGTGGAGTATGATAACGAAGTGGTGAAAGGTACACCTACCATCCACTCTAAAGTAGAAAATGTTTTATTTGATTATGGATCCACCCACTATATTATTTATGAAGAATTTTCTAAGGGTATCACCATATTACCTCAACAATTAGATGTTGAGTTAGCTGTGACAACCCCTAATGGCACAACAGTCGCATCAAAAGTTTATAATTATTCTCTGATTGAAGTTTGTGGGAAAGTGCTTCCTACAAATCTTTTGATCCTCCCTATAGTGGAATTTTATGTGATTCTTGTCATGGATTGGCTTTCTCTATATAGAGCTCATATCAATTGCCAAAGAAGGGAAGTCATATTTCATATTCTAAATCAATATTTGATCGTTTATCGATGCAAGGATGAACATAACCTTCCAGTAGAAATTCCTTCCATCTTATGGGTCTTGATTCCACTAAATGAAGGTTATTTATCTCAAATGGTTGGTGAGAAACTCACGATTAAGAATATGACCATTTTACGAAAGTTTGATGATGTCTTTCCGGAGGAATTTCCGAGTCTTCCACCAAAACGTGAAGTTGAGTTTTTAATAGAACTCGTACCGGGTGCTTTACCTATTTCAAAGACACATTATAGAATGGCCCCAACTGAGTTGCAGGAATTGAAGAAGAAACTCCAAGATAATCTTGATAAGGGATTCATACGCCCTAGTGCGTCACCTTCAGGAGCACCTGTTATGTTTGTTAAGAAGAAAGATTGATCAATGAGACTCTGCATTGATTATCGAGAACTTAACAAGATCACTATCAAGAAAAAATATCCTTTCCCGTGCATTGATGACTTATTTGACCAACTACGGGGAGATCAATACTTTTCCAAGATTGATCTTTGTTCAGGGTATCATCAATTAAGGGTCAAAATGGAGGATATACCAAAGATGACTTTCCGTACAAGGTATGGACACTATGAATTTATAGTGATGCCATTTGGTCTTACTAATGCCCCTGCTATCTTCATGGATATGATGAATAGAGTCTTTAGAGACTATCTTGATCAGTTTGTGGTAGTCTTTATCGATGATATTCTTGTGTATTCAAAGAGCAAGGAAGAACATGAAGATCACTTGAGAATTATATTGATGACCCTGAGAAAGGAGAATCTTTATGACAAATTTACCAAGTGTGAATTTGGCTTCAAAAAGTTTCATTTTTGGGTCACATAATCTCAAAAGAGGGGATATCTGTGGATCCATCAAAAACAGAGGTTATCGAAAGATGGTCGAGACCAACAACAGTAATTGAGATCCGAAGTTTTCTTGGTTTGGATGGATATTATCGACGTTTTGTGAAAGATTTTTCACGATTATCTAATCCACTCACCAGGTTGACTTAGAAAGGCGTTATGTTTGTTTGGATAGAGGAATGTAAAGAGAATTTCAAGGAGTTGAAAAGAAGGTTATCCAGTGCACCTGTGCTCACACTGCCTTGTAGTGGAGAAAGGTTTGTGATCTACAGTGATGAATCCAAGAAGGGATTGGGGTGTGTTCTTATGCAAAATGATATGGTGATAGATTATGCCTCACGACAGTTGAAAATCCATGAGCAAAATTACCCAACTCATGATTTGAAGTTAGCTACGGTAATCTTTGCATTAAAGATTTAGAGGCATTATCTTTATGGAGAAAGGTGTGACATTTATTCTGATCATAAAAGTTTAAAGTATATTTTCACACAAAAGGAGATGAATATGCGCCAAAGAAGATGGTTGGAGCTAATTAAGGATTACGACTGCTCAATTCATTACCACCCTAGGAAAGAAAACAAGGTGGTAGATGCATTAAGTCGACAAGACCATGCCAGTTTATCCATGATGTGGATCACAAAAGATCCAATATTTATGGATTTAAAAAGGATGGATCTTGGAATTATAATGAAAGGGGAAAATCGTATCTTTCTCAAATGAATGTTCAACCATTTAAACATGTTAAGATTAAAGAGGCACAGAAAGAAGATGTAGATTTATAAAAGAAGGTGAGAAATGTTCCTGAATTAAACCTTGATTGTGATGGGATAATAAAGTTCAGGAATCGGGTTTGTGTTCCTCCCATCCCCGAATTAAAGAAGTATCTGCTGGATGAGGCTCATAGTTCTTCATTCTCTATTCATCCTAGAAGCACGAAGATGTATAGGGACATGAAAGAGTACTTCTAGTGGGATGGCATGGAAAGAGATGTTGCTGAATATGTCTCTCGATGCTTGGTTTGTCAGCAAGTTAAAGCTGAGAGACAGAATTCTAAGGAGATGTTACAACCATTACCCATACCTGAATGGAAATGGGAAAACATCACTATGGACTTTGTCACAGGACTTCCTAAAACATCCAAAGGCAATAATTCTATCTGGGTCATAGTTGATCGTCTTACAAAGTTGGCACACTTCATCACTATTAGAGAGGATTTCTCTCTGGACCAGCTTTCCAGGATATTTGTAAAGGAAGTGGTAAGATTGCATGGAGTACCACTTTCCATTATATCTGATCGGGATCCGAGGTTTACCTTGAAATTCTGGCGAAGACTTCAGCATACTCTAGATACAAAGTTGGGTTTCAGCACTGCATATCATCCTCAGATAGATGGTCAGTCTGATAGGACAATTCAAACTCTAGAAGATATGTTGAGAGCTTTCTCTATGGATTTCAAAGGTGGTTGGGATCAACACCTACCTTTTGTGGAATTTTCTTATAATAATAGCTTTCACTCGAGTATTCAGATGGATTTTTATGAAGCTCTCTATGGAAAGAAATGCAGGACTCCAACTTGCTGGGATGAAGTTGGGGAAAGAAATCTATTAGGACCAGATCTTGTTGATGAGATGGAAGAAAAGGTCAGATCTATTCAACAACACATAAGAGCATCTCAGAGTTGACAAAAAAGTTATGCTGATAACCGAAGAAAAGACATAGAGTTTGAAGTGGGTGATAAAGTGTTCTTACGAATATCTCCTTGGAAGAGAGTAATGAGATTTGGAAAGAAGGGAAAGCTGAGCCCTAGGTATATCGGTCCTTTCGAAATACTGGATCATGTTGGGAAGGTTGCTTACTGATTGCCGCTTCCACCGAATCTCTCTCAAGTTCATGATGTGTTCCATGTATCTCTTTTGAGAAAGCACATACCCGATCCTTCACATGTACTCAGCTCAGAAGTTGTACCGCTGGAGCAAGATCTTTCTTACGAAGAACAACCGATAGAGATTCTCGATCATAGTGAAAGAGTCCTACAGAACAAGACCACTCGCTTGGTGAAAATTTTATGAAGGAACCACCAATTAGAAGAAGCTACATGGCAGCTTGAGGATATGATGAGGGAGAGGTATCCTCATCTATTTCTTACAAGTGACGAATTTCAAGGGCGAAATTCATTTTAAGGGGGGTAGAATGTAACACCCGAGACTTTTATAAGAAATATTTTGTTTTTATTTTATATAAATCATCAAATGAATATTTCACTACACACAACACCAACTTGTCTTTCTTTACACACAATCATGACCTTCCTTGATAGCTTGCGTCGTACACAATACTGAGTTTCACTAAACAACGATATGCTATTAAAATATTATTAAAACTAGCCGTTATGAATAGTAATAACCACTTTTTGAAATTTTGTAAATTTTATTTTTTAAAATGGAGTTCATTTTTGGATTCGGAATATCGAAATTATCATAGGGTGAAATTTTGGTATTTTTCTGGAAACTTTCAATTTTTGATGAATAGTGAAAACACTGGGTTACTATTTAAAAACCGACTTTTTATTTAAATAATTATTTATTTTAGTTAAATTTATTTTAGTTAAAAATTTATACATAATACCTATATAAGTTCAATGCAATTCATTGGAGTCATTTTATAATAATATTAGATATATAAAAATTTTATTGAACTTTTCACCGTCTTTTACCCACCTCCTAGGAGAATTTCCAAATTCACATAAAACTTAATTTTACCGCTTCTGTGAGTGGAATTTCAAGAATCCGAGAGAAACAGTTAATATCAAGGACTAAAATTTGGTTCAATGGGATGAAAATATTTTTTTGTTGAATAGTAACTTTTTACTTTTTTTTACCACGGTTAAAAGTAAATAGGGAAATTAAGGGTAAAAATGTTATTATTATTACCCTAACACATGACCTAATTCTATTGGATAAGTGTAATTCGACCAAAAACAACATTAGGAATAAAATATGACCATTCAGGCCCACTTGGATTAGATTAGGACATTTATTATTAATTTATTTGAAGAAGGGTTGAAATAGTTAAAATCAAAGTTTAATAAGTAAATAATTTTTAATATAGGGTTATACATAAGATAAATTCAAAGATAAATATTCATTAGAAATATAAAAATATTTCCTACATAATGGTATTTTATCTGTAATTTTTAGACATTAAATAATTTAATTTATTTATGACACAAATATGATGCAGTAATTATCTTATTAATGAAATATTGACATAATTGATGTTATAAATACCCAAATAAATGTAATTTGAGACTTTTTATGAATTACACTAATTTTATAGGTTAATATGACACGTTATTATTGATTTAAGTAACTTTTTTCGAACTAATATTTCTGTTATGATTTTCACAAAAATTAATTACTAAATAGTGTCAAAATTGACATAAAATTGTTTTTAAAAAAAATATTATATTATTAATTGTTATTTTATTCCTAAAAATATAAGGTTCGGAAAAATGACTTAGATAAGGTTATATATATTAATAATAAACAACTTGGGGTTCGTTTGTCTTGTTATAGTAAGTTTATTAACCTTATAGTGTAAGAACACAAAAAAGACACGGTAAAAGTAAAATTATTTAACTTAAAGTGAAATCTAAATGACAAGGTTAAAATAGTAAACTAAACTTGTACAAATTCTATTGTATGAGAGTATTTCGACCCATACCCACCTTATCTTCGAAATAAATCAATTTGGATCTATTTAAAACCGAATATGGCTTTATAATAAAATAATATTTTTAGTTTTTCCAAAGGTGCCCCTCTCCTCCCTTATAAAGGGCACCTCCTCCCTCTATTACTCACACCACATTGAGCCTTCAAGCTCGGAAAAACCCTCACAATTTCTCCTCTCCACTTCCGTAGAAACATCCTAGAGTTCCTGGTCTTCTTCAAAGTCCAATTTTAGTGCCCTAAAAGGAGGTCTTAAAGAAGCGCTTCAAAGAAGAGGTAATGTCCGTTACCGATTCTTTCAACTTTATTTCTTCTTCCACTTCTTCTTATTTAGTTTTTTAGTTATGAATTAATAACATCAGTATCACTCATATACTGATATGTTATTATAAGTATGAAACAAACCTATTTCACCATCTATCCATCCTATGGAAAAAAAAATCACCGCGCGTGCGTACGTACGGAGTACCGTCTCCACGCTGTGGTGTAATGTATTTTCCACCACCACCTTACTTGGATGGGTATAATGGTGTAAATAATGAATATATATGATTATTTTAAAGTGATATTGATTCTAAAATAGTATACATACACTCTAATACAATTCCACGATCATGGGAACGATATCATCGCTCGTGCGTACGTACGGAATACCATCTCCATGATGTGATGCGACTCGTTCTACATGATTTTCAGTGCATAATGATTACATAAATGAATTTAGTGAATAAATATGATATATATTACGCTAATAACATTCTGTAAATGAGGTATCTATAACCTAAAAAGAAGAATACGAATTTATTCGACAAAACACGCATAAGAACAAAAAGTAATAAACACTCGAATAACAAGTAGCAATGAAATATTACTAATAATAAGATAAGAATATGAAAATATATGATATAATAAAAATGAGTATGATTCTGTAATAAGTCAATGACATTATTTAAATCATTATACAGGAGGTTCAGACACTTACGAAGAAAATCGTACCTAAAGTAAGGGAAATATCACAATCTCTTTTTTATCTGAGATTGTTTATACTTTGGAATTTACTAGGGTGTATTTTATCATCCACATACATGTTTCCTCAATATGTAATATTATTTCCATCCACCTAAAATTGTTTAAATCCTATTTTACCCTTCAGTGTGTTTTTAGTAAAAGATATGAAAGGAATCTTTTGTCATTTTTCGTACGAGGTACTTTTTGACTTTTCCGAAAAAAGTACGAGAAGAATGTTTTTTTAGATTATATAGCATGAATGGATTTTTAAACCATTATTTACAAGAAGATTCCTTTACAAGTTTTCAAGTTTATTTTTAATCAACTTCTTTTAGTTTAGAATTGTATGACATGTTAAGAAAGGAAAAGTGTTTTTGAAGTAGAAAGGATATTTTCCTCAAGAATGGAGTTCAAGTGTTTTATCAAAATTATTTTCCATCTATGATAATAAAGGGTTCTGTTTCTATACCTATTATTATATTGATTTGATTATTTTGTGATGGAATTATTTTTATGAATTCCTTTATCTTATATGAATTGTTTTATGATGTCACGATGTTTAAGAATCCCATTTTTATTACATGGGTTATGCTATGATGTATGATTTATGATTTTGTGGCACACATAAGAATGGTATCATTATGAGATGGGTGGGACCTATATCTCCCTCCAATGCATTGGGTAAATATTTTTTATCTCATGAGATAGACTTTGCTGGAATGGTAGGTTAAACCGGTTCAGTGAAACATGACTGAAACAAGGAATGAACTCGGTTCAGAAATGGACTTTGTCCACTAAGATAGTCTTGGCAATGAGTTTTGACTAATAAGAAATGATTCTATATGATTATGTGTGTATGCCAAAAAGATTCATATTTTAAGTTATGATTAATGTGATTGCATTTCACTACCATGATTTATCCCATGTTATGAAATTTTGATCTCTTTTGCAGGGTAAGATTTCCAAAATGTTATGTTCTTATGAATATGATGTGATTGATATTTCTTTTGTTTACCCTTACTGAGAATTTGAGATCACCCCTTTGTATGTTTTCTTTCCCCAGGTCAGGAAGAAGGTTATTAAGTAGGATATGCCAAAAGGGACTCTAGATATGATGAAATAAATGGGAGATAGTGTAGATTATTTATGAACCAGTTGTTTATGTTTCCCAGTTTCTAAAGACTCTATACATATACGGTCCTTTCACGGTTTTGTTTTATGTTGTTATAAGTGTACTTCAATTTTGAATTATTAAAAATGTATGAAAAGTATGGGTTGTTATAACTTACTCCTAAACATACAAGTATTCGGAGTTCCATATGATTTTCTGATTGAAGTAGGGGACATGGTACCCTAGTATTATAAAGACAGTACCAAGAAGAGGGAATAAATTAGGGGATTCAAGATGGAGCCTAGGGAAAAGGGGTTGGTCAGCTACACATTATGCCGACTACTCCAACTAGTGTGTATGTAACAATATTTACTATCAGAGTCATGATTCTTATATCATTCACCCTTTCTTTTGTTTTGTTTGATACAAGATCCTCACATTAATTTTTATGCACTCTTTTTTGTAAATATTTCAAGCTTGGATGTGGAAATTGTGGATGGTGTTTTGGCCATTGATACACCATTGGGAGTGGAATCATAAAATATCAATCATTATACGACATGTTATCTAGAGATTGGTGGTAACTATTTGTTTTGGGAACAGTTTGTTCTATAAATGAAGGGTTTTGATTTCATTATTAGTATGAATTGGTTAGTTATATACTAGGATCACATTGACTATTATCAATTATGAGTTACCTTTTATCTCCAGAAAGTGGATACTATTCTCATCATATTGAGTGTGATCTTAAGGATGGCCATTCATGGATAATTCAGTTTAGATTGGATTTTATCACAGCTTTGATAGTAGGTATTTCTATATATGATGGTAGAATGTATGAGGGTTCTTTTCCTATAGTATAGACCATTTTAGGATGTTTTTAATAACAAGTTATATAACATACTGCCTAGGTGGTAGATTGAGTTCATGATTTATTTGATTCTTGGATCATATCAATTTTCTATAACACCTTATATAATGGAACAAAAAAGATTTAGAAGTTAAAAGTTCAATTTTAGGATCTAGAAGATAATGGTTTCATATGACCTAGTACATCTCCTTGGGGTTCTCTAGTTCTCTTCCCTAAGAAGGCTTATGGGTCTCTGCACTTATGTGTGGATTATTATAGATTGAACTAGATGATGGTCAAGAACCAGTATCCCCTTCCACGCATTGATGATATCTTTGATTAGTTGAGAGATGCTATGATCTTCTCCAAAATCAATTTGATATTAGGATATCATCTATTGAAGGTGAGACTAATAGATATACATCAAAGTTGTTTTAGGATTAGGTATGGATTGTATGAGTCTATAGTTATATATTTTGGTTTTAATAATTCACCATGGGTATCATGGACTAGATGAATTTATATTTCTTTCTCTTCTAGACCAGTTTGTGGTGGTTTTCTCGATGAAATCTTAGTGTACTACCAGTAAGAAAACGATCTTGCCCAGTATCTTGACATTTTATTGAGTACATTGAGATAGAATCATAACTAAAAAAGATAACCAAATATATATTCCAGATCAATAAGGTGAACTTATTGGGTCATGTAATTTCATAGGGTAGAGTGTTAATGGACCCGGAGAAATTTGTAGTTGTGGAATATTGGGAGCATCCCATGAATGTATTCAAAATGTAGAGCCTTCTATTTTTTGTAGTGTATTATTGGTACTTTATCCCGGGATTCTCCCATATAGAAGAACTGATTTTAGGGCTGAAAAAATGGATTAAAGTTTGATTGGTTTGATTATTTCTAGAGATATTTTTAGGAGTTGGAAGAAAGACTGACCTCAACACCTATCATCAATTTACCTATTCCTGGTATATCATATATCATGTACTATAACTTGTTTGAGTTTTAATTAGATAAGTCCTGATGTAAGAGGGTTTAGTGGTTTCTTATTAATATATATATTTGTAAAAACATGATATGAATAACTCTACTCATGATTTGGAGTTATCAGTAGTGGTACATGCCCTAAGATGTTGGAGGCATTATCTCATGGGTGATTGGTCTGTGGTTTACACTGACCATAAGAGACTTAGGTACATATTTTATTAGGGGGACTTGAACCTTTATTAGATGATATGGGTCAATTATATATAGTATTTCAACTTTTATTTGGATTATTCTCCAAGAAATAGAAACATTCTTGCTTATTTTTTAAGCGAGAAGATGCAGATAGAGGTAGAACGAGATTCTTGCGGCGAGTGGTGGATGATGAAAATATTTGCAAAAATGCATCTAGATGTTCTAGAGTCTCAGGGATTAGGTGATCTAATATCAATTTTCTTATACCTTTGATTTTATCTCAGATTAAGACCAATTTGTTATATAATCTAGAGAGATTAGTTCTAATTGATAGCTTATATGGTTGGGAGTTTCCATTGAGATGGTATCTCAGCAGTTCCAATTATCTTCTTTTTCGTGGAAAAGTATGGGTTCATATGGATTTTCATGAGTTTCATATGAGAGAGTTTTATTCTTCAATATGGGAAGTATATCATGGTTTGATATAGATGTATCATGATCTTCGTATAAAGTATGGTTGTTTAAGAATATAGAAGGAGAGAGAGGGCTTTGTGGCTAGATTTTTAACTTATCAGTGAGTGAAAGCTGCGCATCTGAGGCTAGATAAGATTTTGTAGCCTTTTTATATTCCAATGTGGAAATGGGATAATTATAATATGAATTTATTTATATTATAACCATGGAAAAACCATAGGAATGATGTTTTATGGGTGATTTTGGATTGATTGAAGAAGTTAGCCAACATTTTTCATATCCCGAAGACCTTCATAGTTAAAAATCTAGGTAGTATTTACATGCATAAGGTAGTTTAGCTGTATAGTGTTTCAAGTAGTATCATTTCAAATACAAATCCTCATTTCACATTGTAATTATGGCTGGATCTTAAAAAGGATCTAGGATCATAGGTTCATTTGAGTATAACCTATCATCCTCAGACTGATAGTCAATCTAAGTAGACCATACATGTTCTTGAGGATATGTTTTGAGCCTATGTTTTGAATTTTGATTGTTCATGGGAGAAACATAAGACACCCATAGAGTTTCATATAATAACATCTTCTATGAATGAATAAAAATAGAACCTTTTGTGGCATTTTATGGTAGGACGTTTTATTCACGTATTTGTTGGTTGTAGGTAGGAGAGTTAGTGCTTGTTGGTCCTAGTCACATACATGAGACATTTGAGTAGGTTCAGTTTATCAGGAAGCAGTTGGTGACTATGTAGAGTAGTAAGAAATCATATAATAGCCATCGAAGATTAACTCTAGAGTGTCAGGATGGACATTGTATTTTTCTTTAGGTGTCTCCTAGGTTGGGTAAATTATGTATCAAGAAATAGGGAAAGCTAGTGCCTAGGTTTTTCAGGCCATTTGAGATAGTGGATAGGGTTGGTCCAGTAGTATACCGATTATCCCATCTACAACACTATAGTTCCATGCATGACATTTTTCAAATGTCTCAACTTTAAAAATATTATCTAGACCCTTATTATGTAATAGATTTAGAATACATCTGTCTTAGTGATGGCGATTCCATTGAGGAGCATATGATACAGATTTTGGACCATAGTGAGCAGTATCTATTGGGTAGGGTGATTCCTTTGGTTTGAGTGTAGTGAAAGAATGGGAATGTTTGGAAGGAGACCAGGGAGATGGAGTCTAATATGTGATCATAGTGGCTAGACATGTTCATCGAGACCCTAATGTTATTCTTGGAGCATCTCTGGGAAGATATGTTATATGGTAAAGATGTTGTAAGATCCCAACTTTTTTCAAGACTGCCCCTCTTTGAGTTTTTTTAGTTAGCCTTGGTGGCTAGGTCTTATTCAGATATGGAGATACGTTATTGGGAGAAATGTCCAATAGTTTTGGTATATATGTTTTTTTTGAATTAACGGAGTCTAGGAATAAATGTGTTAAATGGATTTATTAGGGTATTCCATGCTTCTAAAGGCACTAGAGGTGATTTGGGTCCTTATTTAGAATTTGGGCTCAAAACTATCAGTTGGGTGATTACATGACATGTACAAGTTACACGATGTGTAATGGACATTGGACATGTCATGAACCACTGTAGGGTGTGATGCTATTAAAAATCATGTAAACTATTCACATCATGTAAATTTTGCTCATGGTTAAAAATTAACTTGACGTAATGGGGTTTTTGGCATATCTCATTAAAAATAAATACATGAAATTTAAATGGATTACATGCCATGTATTTATCAAGATAATTGGTTTAAGTGGTCATTGTGGAATAGTATATTTCATTCCTTCAGTGAATCCATGCCCCCCTCATCCTAGTAAGGATTCAAGGAAATTTTGGAGCATCATCCTTCATTCCAGATGTCCTGTTTGAGAAAATCAATCCATTGTAAGTTGTTTGGTTTTGGTATTCCCTTCCCTATTTTTATTCTTCCACCCTTGCAGTGTAATATCTTGACCTTGAACATTATTGGTTCTAATATAGATTAGTTATGATCTAGTATTCTTCTTGCGATAATTTTCACCATTATTCTTATTAGAGAATCCAACTGGTAGCGTTGAATGATCATCATTTAAATGTAAGGGTCCAAACCTTAACCCCATTATCTGTTTAATTGAAAATTATGTGAAATATTGTAATTGATATAACATAGAATGAACCTAAATTAAATAAATTATGAGTTGGATTATTCTATTTAATCCCATGGATCTAATTGGTTATTTACCTAGATTATTGATACAGTTCAGAAGAGAGAAACCTTATTTATAAATGAGATTATTAATGGATTAATGTGTGTTTAGAATGACATGAGACTTGAGTGATTTCTTGTTATATATTCCCCTTGGATTTGATTGTTTATAGAAATGACTAGCATGTTGTCAGTTTATGACCAAATGATAAAAAAATTTAAAATTTAATGAAAAATGGTAATTTTCATAATTAACTAATAATATTTATGATGTGATATTTTAATATCTTTACTGCTATGTCTATTGAGTTATGTTGAAATAATTATATAAGGGGATATGCCCAGTGAATTATGCTATAATTCTTATATAGTAGGATATTCCAAGTGAATTATGATGTAATGGTTATATAGCATACTATACCTAGTAAATTATGATATAATTCTTATATATCAGGTTTTTACCTAATACTTTCTGAAATGATTATATACCAGTCTTGGACCAGACACATACTGAAATTATTATTTATTGGGCTTGGATATGATACATGTTAAAATGTTACTATACTGGGCTCAACCCTAATTTATTAATGAAATGATTATAGAGTAGGTTTTTCCTAGTTTTGTTTTATTTATATCATTGTTATATTATTATGGATGGCATGGTGGTGAGACATGCATAGAGAAATTCTGGCATGATGCTAAGCCAGGTTATGTTTTACCATGATTATATGGTTATAGTGGAATGTTCATGAGACATGATCATATATATTCTTGAATGGTTCCAAAGAAAGTTGATGTGGTATTAATTTATGTCTTTAATTAATTAATCCACATATTTATTGCATTATTTTATGCACTAATTATCAGATTATTTATGCATAGACATGATGGGTTTGAACTATGGTGTTATACTCACACCCTACAAAGGTTGTTATTTGGTACCTGAGTAGATTACATGGATGCATGATTGTAATAAGGAAATGATCTTGTGGTTGATTTTTTTGTGCTGGATGGGCTAGTGTTTGGAGACAGGACCAACATGGGGTTCAGGACTAGGTTTTTTTTGAGTATTATAATCATTGATTTTTTATTTCTTCTAGTATGAAATTTAGTTACCTTTAAGCATGTCATTACAGTGTTTCCTTAGTATTTATTGGATTATTCTGTTGGTTTTCCACTGTATTGTATTTTCTCAATTGTTTCCACACTCTAATATTTATTTATTTATTTATTATTTTCTATTTTTTCTATGTTGTAACTTAGATAGGGGGTATAGTCTCCCAACTATAATTATAAAAACATGTTTCCAGTCAGTATCCTTTGGTATATGGGGGGGGGATTCTTGAGGTCTCATAATCAACCCATTTCGACCATGTGAGAGAGTTTCAGGGTAGGAGATGTTACACTAGCTATTTGATTGAGTCATAAAAGTGTTTGTGATCAATGATGTTTATCTCATTACATTTAGATAATGATGTAGATTTTTGTAGGTATTTTAGGATGTGAGTCCTCAAAAGAGTGATGTGTATACCTATACACTTCATTCAACCATATATCATTTGGTTTGGATGGATGGGTACCCTAAAGTTGTCTATGTATAGGGTTTTCTTTCTAATGTTTCAGGGATTTAGGCTAACAGTGCAGTGAGTTCCTCATAATAATTGTCAGGTGGGATGCTCAAAAGAGAGATAGGTGTGTTGGAACCTGTCATCCGTTCCTCCATCTCCATGTTTGTGTGGATGTGAGGAGAGCTCTACCACATTGTGTTGGTCTAGCATGACAAAATGTCTTGGCATAGGGGACTACGCTTCAATACCGATTAATTTCACAGTTTTGTTGTCTGTCAGGGGGGAGGGGGTGAGTTTTTTTTTCTATTTCTTATATTGAAAATTTCTACTCATTAGGCACTTAGGACCATCAAGGCATTAAGGTCATGTTCTTTAAGGTTATATTTCCTCTTTCTTTGATGGTTCCCTCTTATCCCACTTTTCAAAAGAGGTATCTCTTTTTTATGTTCAAAAAGGGGGACTTACACTAAACCTTTTTAAAAAATAATTATATATTTTTAATTTTACTCATTTTATCATATTTTATTGATTCTACATAAATTAATATAAATAAATAGGATATTTCAGTAAAAACATCCCAGATCAATCGATTCAACAAACCTATGAGACCAATAAGCAGTAATCTTTCCATTTTGACATGGTTGACAATAATTGTTAACCCAATAATTAACAATTTTATCATAATAAGAAAAATTATATGCATATCCATATGGTACCATCAAATATCTAATCCACTGATAGAATAATAAATGAAATTATTTATAAAGTGCACAAGTTGATTTTGGATTCATTAAATTTTTTGATCTTTCAATTTAAAATAACTCAAGTTCAGGAATCTTATTTTTTTTGGCCATATGTAATCATAATTTTATAGTATACTTGATTTATCAAGGTTTTTCATAAACTCTATAACATATTCTACTAAAACAGTTCATTTCAATATGAATTACTCTAACATATGGCGAATCAAAAAATCTGGCCAATATGACATGTCCCATAAAATACTTCCCTTTATACAATTTTCATATCTCCCAAAACCATCTATTTTTGTTGTTTTATATTTGGTATAATAATAATTTAAGGTAATAAATATTCAAATTTTTTTAACTGAATACCTATGGAAAAAATGGAGGTTTATCACTTTCAATTACACCTTTTAAAAAATTATTTCCATTCTATCAAAATGAGTGTTTTGTGAGAAAACACATCTGATAACAGTAAAAAAAATGTCATTCTTACATTAATAATTAAAAACACTTTTATGTTAGCCATGCGGTATGGAAAATGTTTTAGACCATTTTTACTCCATCTAGACAATAAACCATATGTTGGAAATTCACTAATCTCCCACATTAATTGAACTTTAAGATTAAAATTATGATATTAAACAACATTATATATTGGTACATAGTCATTCCAAAATAAAATTAAATCATCAACTAGTGGATTAAAATAAATATCAATATTCTTCTTTAGATGTCCTTGAATTAATATCAATATATATATATATATATATATATATATGGTTCTTTCATCCACATCTATGTAGGTAAGTTTTACATAGTTATAAAAACATTCAAACAAGAATACTAATTTTTGTAAGCACTGAATGGATATAAACCATCAGTATAAAGGACTAACTTTTTTTTCCTAGGTTCTAAAGAAAAATATTGATCCTTCTATTCAAAATGTTTCCAAGAATCACAATCAAAAAGTTTATTTAATTTTTTACTGACTGAAATGTTGGACTTATGCCATGTTTTCATTGTAGCATTGTTGGGAGACATAAATACACTGCAGTCTAGATTTAATTGGAAAATACCTCAATATTTTAACAAGAATAAATCCAAGCTTTCCTTTTTGTACCTATTTATACATCGATTGTACATACATTGGAAAATTAACTAAAGATTCATATTCAACATAATATAAGATGCAATCATTTGAACATGAATTGATCTTTTCATAACAATGACTCAATTTATGAACCAGATTTTTTTCTCTCATGAAAATTTATAAGCAATATATTCTCTTCATGAAACAATGATTTAACCAAATAAAATATTTGATCAAAACAACTATTTGAAATTATAAAATTATATTTAATTAGCATAAATTTTTTAATATATTCAAATTTTCCTATCATACATCTGGGATATATGGTCTCCATAAAAGATTTCAAGCAATCATAAAATCATGATTTTTTTTAATTCAGATTTGAATTTCCGTTTTGAATTTGTGTTTCTTAGAAAGATAGTTTCACAGAATCGTGTACTAAATTTTGAAATTTTGATGGTTCTAGAACCAAAAAAATTGTACTTCCTTCCAAATTTCATTCACCATATTGGCATTAAAATTCGTAATCACTCATAAAAAAAATAGACAAATTCCAAAATTATAAAATGTTTCTTATTTTTAGATTTCACACTTATTACATGAGAATTTAATTATTCCTTCCTAAATAAACTCAAAATTTTATAATTAAAATGATAAAAATATTTAAAACTCGTAGTGTGGAAAATATTTACCTGAGAACCATTCAAATTTTTTTATAATTCACCCAATCATGATTCTATAAATAAGATTGCTATAAATTTCCAGGGTCCATATTTTTCTAAAAAATTAACTATAATTAGTTTTTTATATAAATTAGTAAAAAGTTTATGATGAAAATTATTTCTAATTTATAATAATTTCTATTAATTAAAATATTTTTTATCAATATATAATAATTTATATCAATTTAAATAATCTATGTCAATTTATACTAACTTATATTGATTTATTACAATTTATATTTGTGTATAATAATTTGTTTCAATTTATAATAATTTATATCATTTTATTGTAAATTATATAAATTAATAGTAAAATATAATAAAATATAATAATTTTTAGTAATTTATACTAATTTAAAATAATTTAAATTAATTTATGAAAATTTATATCAATTTCTTTTAAATTGTAGTAGTTTTGAGTAATGTTTTCTAATCAATCTAAATTTATTATGAAATATATAAATTTATCGTAGAATATATCAATTCATATTTTTTTAATAATTTATAACAATTTATACTAATTGGCAACAAATTAATAAAAATTTATGATAAATTATAATAATTTATTTTAATTCATACTATCATATAATTATTTTTTAATTTATAGTAATCTATAATATTTTTTATTAATTTATAATATTTTTTATTAATTTAAAATAATTAAGACAAATTTATATTAATATATAATACTTTATATTAACATATAATAATTTATGTTATTTTTTAAAAGTTTTTTAGTAATATATATATTCTATATTAATTTATAATAATTTTTATTAACCTATAATTTTATAATAATTAATATTTATTTTTTTAATTTTTTTTAGTAATTTATACTAATTTAAAAAAAATTAATAAATTATAATAAACTTTATTAACTTATACTAATTAATAATAATTTTTATTTATTTTCTTAAAAAATTAGTAAATTATAGTAATTTTTACAAATTTATAGTAACTTATAATAATTTATATCAATTAATTATAAATTAAATAAATTTATAATTTTTTTATTTATTTAAAGTAATTTATACTAATTGGTGTCAGATATATAATAATGTTTTTTAATTTATAACAATGTATAATTTTTTTATTAATTTCTAATATCTTATATTAGTTTATCTTAATTTTAAATAATTTATACTAATTTATAATAATTTATATTAACTAACATAAATTTATATCAACTTATAATAAATTAGAACATTTTATAGTAATGCATACTAATATATATCAATTTATTGTAAATTATATCAAATTATTGTAACATATATGAATTTATAGAATATTTTATTTATTTATAATAATTAATAACAATTTTTGAAAAAAATTATAATAAATTATATTAATTTATAACAAATTTGTGATGGATTTATAATATTTTTTTATTAATTTATACTAATGCATATTTTTTATTAATCTATAATAATTTATACCAATTTTTATTAATTTATATTTTTTATTATATTATACTAATATATAATAATTTTTATTAATTTATACTACTTTATAGCAATATATAGTAATGTATAGTAATCTATGTCAATTTATTTTAAATTATATCAATATATTGTTAATTATATCAATTAATAATTTTTTTATTAATTGGGAATAATTTATACTAATTGGGGACAACTTTATAATAATTTATATTAACTTATACTAATGTATAATATTCTTATATTTATACTAATTTTAATTTATCTATACTATTGTTTCTTAAATTACTCTAATTTTCAATAAATTTATACTAAATTATACTAAATTTAATAACTTAATATAATATTCTTCATGGGCACACCATAGTGGTTGTGTCCTATGGTGGTGTCTCAATGGTCTTGGTTTCGAGACTCCCAATATGCAATTAGAGTAGATTTTGTTCGTTTCTTTCCCTCTCTCGCACCGATGTATAATATAATAATTTATATTAATTTTTACTTATTTTTAGTAATCTATACTAATTTTTAATAATTTTTATTTACATATACCAATTTATATTAATTGTTTCTAATTTCTAGTAATTTATACTAATTAATAATAATTTTTATAAACTTATACCAATTTATACCAATTTATATTAATTTTTATAGTTTTTTTGTAATTTATACTAATTTAGAGTAAGTTATACTAATTTATATTAATATGGTGTAAATTATATCAATTTATTATATATTATATCAATGTATAATTTTTTTTATTAATTTATAATAATTTATACTAATTGGTGATAAATTTCTAAATTTTTTGATTAATTCATGCTATCATATACATTTTTTAATTAATTTATCATACTTTTTGATAGTTTATATTAATTTATAATAAATGGTATTAGTTTATACAAATATTTATTATTTTTTTAAAATTTATAATAATTTTTATTAATTTATAATATTATTTATTTATTTATTTAAATTTACACTAATTTTCGGCTAATTTATACTAAATTATGCCAATTTTTATTAATTTGTAATATTTCTTAATGTTTTAATTTAATATATAATAATTTATATTAATTTAGACTGATTACTGATGATTTTATACTAATTTATATTAATTTTTACTAATTTTTTGTAATTTATACTAAATAACATCATTTTATAATTAATTATATAATTTTCTAATATTTTGTATTAAAATATAATAATTTTTATTTATTTATAATAATTATTTTTAAATTGTTCCAATTTTTAATAATTTTTGTTTGTTTAAATGAATTTATATTAAATTATATCGATTTTATTTTAATTCATACTGTTTTAATTCATACTTTGCCTGGAACTACGTTGAGGTAGATTTTTTTCCCACACTTATTGAGAATATTATTCTCTCAAATTAGAATGATAATCTTGATCACAAGATTATATATGAGAAGCCCTTTATGTATTGTGTTGGATATAAGATGCTTGGGCACTCAAAGGAGAAGTGTCACATCGATCAATTTTCTTCTTCATGCTCTGTGAAAGGTCATAGTGTGGATAGCTATAGGAAATGGGGTAAGAGTAAGAGGCTTGTGGAGGCACTGACTTGCAGTAAAAATAGAATTGAAAATGACACTACTTATGACGCTGTTGGTCCCTCTGATTATAATGAAATGGAACAACAAGGAGCAGGGCATGATGGTCCTCCCCTAAGTGCAGTTAACTTTCAAGGAACTTCATCTAATTATGTATAGTAGGTTATGATTGATGATAATTGAAAAATATAATTTGATTGTTAATCAATGCCCTTGATAGGATGGGAATTAGACATGAAATGATAAAAATCAACCAGATGAGTTGTTGTAGGAGTCTACAATTGACATTCTTGTCCAGTGTGCTACACAGAAGGACTCTCCTTCACAACTTGAAAATAAAGGTTACATTTTTCATCCACTAGTAGCGGACTTCTCAAGACATGTTCCATAGGAGGATGGGTCTAGTCAATCTAATGTTCAATAGAAACTGAATTACTTTAGAGAGAATCATAATTCATCCAGTTCTTCTAAATTTTCTAGTAAATGGTGTTATATCTCGGATGATGGATGTGATAATGTGCAACTGCTGTTTTTATTAGACACCACTCATCTCAGGCCTCAAAAAAGTGGAATCACTATTTCATTTAAGGATTATTCTATAAATGGAAAGGGAAAGATGATCAACAACGAAGGTTTAACTAAATTCCCTCCAAAAAGAAGGCCACAAAAGGATTATTCCAATATGCAAAGGAATGTGTCTACCAAATCATGTCACGAACCAACCCGAGTCGACCCTGAACCTGTCACCTAAGTGGATCCGTGGAAAGTCCCAAAGGGTGTTCCCGATCCCCATGATCAAGAAACTAGTGTTGGGAATCAATAGTGTAATCCAAAGGGAACAATTTTCCCAATATAAATAAATCAAAAAATGGAAACGAAACAGAGAAGCCCAATATAAGTAACACAATATCCAATTGAAGAACATTTTTACATAAAATAAAAAAATGATACTAGAAACCCAACTGAAAACTGACAACAAGATCATCTACATGTGACCTCGTGGGTCATTATTTGAAACCAAAACCAACCATCTCCCATAGTGATCATAACCAAGAATAGATCTATACTATATGATAAAAACAAGAAAGAACTATAGGAGTGAGTATTAGAACTAAATAGGCATGCTGGAACAAATATATTCTCAATGCACATACATTAATATAATAAAACCTAAAATCTAAGTTTGAAATAAAATATATAAAATTAATCCTTTATACACAATTTCCATTTTAAAACCTAACATGATCCATTTCCCTATTTTACAATTTAAAACCACACTCTTTTACAAATAGGAACCATATGCATTCTAAAAACAAAAGGTAACATTCTATATATAAGATAGATAGAGTGTAATAAATTTTCAAAACCCTTTTCCATAAACAATGGAAAATAGTTTATCATATTTTGAAAAAATACACACTACTCAAGGAAGAAAGAACAATAATCAAATAACAAGTATAATGGGAAATTTTGCACAAGTGTATCCAACCGAAAATGTGTCACAATCATTCACCGCAAAAAATTATTTTAGATATACATGGGTGAACTGATGAGGTCATGAATAATCCATAACATACTAATAAATGATGACTCATCCTGAAAATCATGTCTCACTTGATGACATCAATAACACCCTGACATTCTCGACCATCCCCTACATGGTATAGACCAAGGGGTACTATCCCATAAGAATAGTAACCAAATATATCCCCTGACTATGGGTCACAAGTTAGAGAATAATCCTAACTATTGCATCAATCATTCTCAAACAATTCACTCATTATTCCATGTTCCCATGTTAAGATGTATATAGGGTGGGACAACTATTCCAAGTGAGCATCCAATCACATACTCATATATTATAATAATTAACCCAACCGGAATCACCCAAGTCACACCAAGGACTAATCTATTTCCTTACTGCTCATAGATCTTAAAGAATTATATAGCGAGGATCTCTCATTCCACAATAAGTAAATGGCTCACGATGAGTCCACAACAAGGATTTCCCTCCCATTCAACATAAACTAAGAAACATAATTATCCAACGATAGTTTTCATGATAAACAATTTCACTATTTTTCAAAAAAGTGCCAAACAGACCTCAAGAAAGTTTCACATAACCATCAAATTCAAAATGACTAAATCCACCATTCCGAAAGGTGTAAAAGATATCATTTTCCATTTAAAAAATATTTAAAATAGGACATGTAAGTACCCAAACCACATGCACAAACCAAAAATCTTTTCATTAAAACACCAAATGGGCCACACCTCATCATCACATGCCATTTCGATTTTAAATTACCTAATGCACACCATTTCCAATCCAACACTTTTGTGAATCCATTTTAGAAACCCAAAACTACCCTAAAAAATTTCAAAAAAACATTTACAAGCCAAACCATACTTTATAATCCACAAATCACATGAAAAATCCATCTTATCATTTTATCAAACACTTGGTGTGTGGCCTTTAATAAAACAACTCTATTTATCACATAACATAGAATAAATCACTACTTTGGACACCAAATTCTTTTCCATGATTGCACATCACTATTTTATATTCAAATAAGGTGTGAAAATTAAGAAACTAATTATTCATAAATTAAAAAGGCAATTGAAATTTAAACCTACCTCAAATCACATGCGCTTTAATAACTCACACTCGAAATCACACCATAATGGTTCTAAAATACAATATCTACCAAGAGAAACCCTAAACAAGAAAAAAAAATATAAACCAAAGGAAAACATGAACCTTAGGTCTGCATGACCATGGGAGAAAGATATCTCAAGATAAAATGAAAGAAGGATGAATAGGGAAGAGAAGAGAGGAGATTACATTTATAAATAAACATTGAAACATGATGAAATCCCTTAAATATACAACAAAGGGAAGATGAGGCTTGAAGAACCAAGGAGAGCCTTCCCTAGGGTTTTATGAACTAGGTAGGGGGATAAATGGGTAGAGTTAATGTTAATATACGATAAGAGTAGTTTAGTAATTTCAAAATTTTAATGACCTGGGAAACTCTCACAGTTTGGGTGCATGTTTTACTCCACCATGTTCCATCCATGCGCCCCTCATCAAACACACCTGAGCACCTATACGAGCTAGCTGCAAGGTTTACAAATCATGTTTAAATTGTATATAATTATTCTATCATGTGATATAGGCTTCTTTCACACTTTAATCATGGTTTGAATGACCATACATAGTTTGTTCACCCTCAACTAGGAGCACACCAAAGCTTGCATAGTTACCTGGAGCATGCTACATGTTTTTTCCAAACTATTCATTGACCTTTCACCAAGAAAAAACACCCATAAAATCCAAATTTAAACTATCACACCTGTAACATGATCCCAAAACCCAAAACCAAAATATAAACCGAATCAAAGGTCAAAAATACAAATCCGGGGGTGAAAATTCTCCCAACCATTAATGCCTTCTACCCCCGAAAAGCCACATAATCTTCCATTTTATTGATCAAAAATTAATAATTTCCACATTCTCATGATCCAACCTCTTAAAATATAAATATCCCAACAAAAAATAGAATAAATTTATTCTATTTTCATGAAGAAACCAACAAACCAAAACCACTTCTTGATTAACAAAATGAAACTCAAACTACAACCTGACCACATATAGAACTGATGGGTGTACTCTAAAAGCCCAAAATTTACCAAAAATAGTGGAACTAGAAATTATATAACTTAAAATTATATCACACATTGCTAAGGAAACATAAAAAATATATAGAAATATCATTACATGAGGCCATAATGGACTCCCCACAATTAGGAATCAACTAACACTGATAAAAACTAGAAGAAACCACAATGAGATCCATGGTGGCTCTCCCCACCATTTATAAACTGACCAAATTATATTGACTTTAAAAACAAAACATGGTCTGCAATAAGAAATCAAGGTCTTTATATATCTTCCTAAGAATTTTCAAGATTAATAAGACAAAAAAATAATATGAATATATTTTCATTCTCATACTATAGACAAAACTGAACCATGGTCCCTCACACCCTTGGGATTACTGACTATGTGTTAGCTTCACTCTAGGGCCTATGGCTGGATCCATGATATTTGAAGCATCTATTTCCTCATAGTCAATAGATACTAATCCATAATAGAAAATCTTTAAAATAAAAACCAAAACATACAAAAAGGAAAACACACTTATATTTAAAGTTGAAGTTCTCAAGAGATCTACAACATCCCCTTAAATTCCAAAAAAAGAGAGAACACCAAGTGGTATAACCGCCAAAATAGAAAGAAACACTACAATAAAAATTTACATTAAACCGATCCCCAAAACCACTATACCCCTACAGACTAGCTCCATATCACTTCCTAAAAAAACCCCGAAAAAACCATTTCAAGGGACACAAGCTTCCACAATCATGAACGGTCTTTAGACCACTCTAACAAAACTATTTATTATATGTCTTTATGCACTGATGGAAAATGATGATCTCGTGTTTAGTATAAGCCGATGAAGGATAAAGAGGATTTTTAATTATTCATCATGCCCCAAAATCATTATGACGAATCCCAATAAACTTACTATAATTACCTTCACCACTTCCTAGAACTCGAAGAAAATTGGATACCTCAAGAGCACCTATTATAACAGCTTTAACACAAACCGCTTGCCTTACCACTTCAGCAAATGTGGTAAAATCAAACTATAACACATTCATCTTCATAATAGGATGATGTATATACTCAAAATATTGAGCCTTCTAGGGATTTTATATAGACTAATCTAGAGTGTAAGAAAAAAGATACAAAAAACTAAGGATGTACGCTGACACTAATAAATCACCCTACTGAAAAAAAACACATCTCCATCCCCTTTACCTTTATTATCTAAGTGAAATGCTGAAAGATGAAGTGTGTCTCAACTATGTTCCAAAGTGATGAGGTGTGTATGAACTTGGATGTTTCTTCAAAAGATCATGTAATATATTTATCATTATTTATGGACCTTTAGAACTGATGGCACTCATTTATTATGATGGGATGTGATATGAAGATCCCCTTTGTCCCTTGTTTGGGATTATTTTGTTGAGAATATATATATATATATATATATATATATATTTGTATCCATGTTGTTTTATTTTTTTACTCTCTTACTAGGGTTCAAGATGTCTATTCCTATTGTGTATATTACTAATCCCTCTTTAGATTTCGATGAATACTATTGGGTATGTATATAATCACCATTGTATGGGTTTTCCCGTATGTGTCATTTCATATATAGATAACATACAGGTCAGTGGTGATTATAGATGAGCATGGGGATACCTAGGGAATTAAATTGTGTATAGTGATCGGGGCTTGGATATCTAGATCTAGGCTCTCCCAGAACCTTACATCTATAATTTTGTAAGGTTGAGACATATTTCTAGTTGGGAATGTATTTTTCCCTATTTACTTTTAATAGTACACTATTTTACTCCTGTAATCCTTAGAAGTTTTACATGAATGGATTATTCTCTTGATGATTCATCTTTTATTATTATTCCTCTACACTTATGCATGGCGATGGTTGTGAGTGTGCATACATGTACTTAGGAAAATGACTCTTGTTTTAGATATGACCTTCAGAACTAGTCGCTATCCCATGGCCTATGTAGGTGATCCTGTGGTAGTTTTGGCTCAACCCTCATTGATTCAGGTCATGAAACCTATCTATTTTTTCACATGCGACAACTAGATTAAGGAAATACTCCTTGTATATGACTTAGGATACTAATACTAATATATACCTTAGAGAAAAAATTATCTTTTTTCAATACAACATGACAGGTGTACATAAAAACCTAGCTTTATTTTCACAAAGTGAGTTCCAATCTAAATTAGATTTTACATTACTAGGACTACTAATGAAGGACTATTCCATTTTAAACCAGAAATTGAAACAAATTTTCTAAATAAACATAGTAACCCTAATAACTTCTAATAAATTAATCTAGTAGACTTGAGTGATACTTTTATTATTCACTAAAATCCCATAAATATGAAAATAAACTAAAACCAAACATTAATTGTCATTTTTCCCCAAATTTTCCCATCAAAAAAATTGATTAGGTATTAATTCTTTAAAAAATTACAATTATTTACAATTAAATATGATTCCAATGCTACTTAAATTCCATTTTTTTATCTATGAAGATCCAAATATTATATATTTAAGAACATGGATTTGTGTGTTCGAGCTTCAAGATAATAGGAGTAGTTGAAGATCATGTTAAGTGGAGGGAATTCCCCTTTTCACTTGAAAAATATGACAAGGAGTTTTTTTATAGCCAAAAACCCATAGAGATCCATGATTAGGAAGAACTTCAAATGTATTTCATGTAAATATTCATCCCATCCTCCTAGAGAATAATGATAAGGAAATACTTTTCCTCTATCTAACAATCACTTGAAGAATCTCTTTATGATCATTAGGAATGATTCAAGAACATTTTTTCAAGATACGATCATTAAGTTGTGAAAGAATATCAATTTTTAGTCTTCTTTTATGAATTCATGTTAGAAAATTATAGGAATCTCTTGGATGAATCATCTAGATGATATTTGACTGAAAATTCACCAATGGAATCTAGGAACCTAATTGAAAAGATAAATGAAAATTCCTAGCAATTCAGAATGAGAGTTATGGTACAAGAGCCTCAACCCAGTTGGTGAGGACTCGCTAGGTTCATCCAAGAGACCCAAGATCAAATCTAGGTGGAGGAATATTTTCTAGGGTACTGTAGCAGCAATGTTAGGTACTGTAGCAGCCAGAACTATTCATCCATCTGGGGATTCGGGCCACCAGTTTGGTCCTCAGGTCCTGCAAGGCTTTCAGGCCACCCAAGGCCTTCAGGCCAGTTGATTATCAAGGCCTTTGGGCCACATTATAGCCTTCGGGCCACCATAAGGCCTTCGATCCACATGAATGCAGGACCCAGACACACTACAAAAAAGGAGCAGCCCTAGATAAGGATTCAGAGCAGGTGCACTCACCAGAGTAGAGACAAATGGATTGTCAGAATGAGAGGGTATGGCTATGCCATCGGTGCCAGCTTGTGCTTTCACTGGAAGCCTAGCTAGACGGTAATGCAAAGGTGGAGAGATACTATCAAGATGCAGATGCTGGGGGGGGGGGGATATTCCTTCTAGATGGTCTGGTTGAATTTCTTAAGACCATCGGGTCATGTAATCTCATAAGCCTACGATCCATGTAATCTCTGAGCCTACGGGATTTGTAAGGGTTCCCCCTCATCCCTTGAATGGGGGGGGGGGGTTATCAAAAATCAATAATAATGAAGACCTTTGGGCCATTCAGAATGAGAGTTATGTGTAGATGATGGATACATGTGGTAAGGAATTGTAATTCTTTATCATTACTTGAAACAAAAGTTAAAAAAAAGAAATTTTAGTAAGATTAATGATTGTGAAGAAAGTGAGTGAGCAACATTCCCCACCATTTTTATGTGGTTTGTGTTCATCACCCAACCACTTTACTGATCAATGTGCTAAAATACAATGGATGGAGAGTTGTGAAGAAACATTTAAAAGAAGGAAAATCCAACAAAATCACCCATTGAATGAAAAAAAATCCCCACAAAAATTTGTAACCCAACAATGTCAAGATATACCATTTTATCCAAACTAACAACCATCTTATCCTCCATAAAAAAATTGTTATATAACCCACCACCTTTCTAACTGCCTTACAAATTATCTATACTACCATCTTATCCCCCATACCAAAAATGTTATTGAACCACCATGCATGAGCCAAAATTCCACTCATCCTCATGCATGCCTCCCCATACACAGAAGGTTTCCAACTAGTGGACATGGTAAGAGGGAAAATGTGGGGATACTATGACCTTAATAGCAGGATAATATCAGTTTAAAATAATGGGATAGATAACAAATAAGTCAAAAAATAATCAATAAATGAATAATCATAAAGAAACAACATACTCAGTTAGTACCAACCCATGTAGTATTAATAGGGAATGCCAACACATAAAATAAAACATAAAGGGGATACCCATAGATAGTGGATCAATTTATGAAGTAAAAAAACTAAATTGGAACCAAAACAGTCATTCAAACCAAATTCCATCTAGTAATGCATGTATTCTCTAGCTAACATGCTCAACCATCCCCCATAGGTCCCTTGCCTTCCACTAGATCCTTGTTCATTAAATCTATAATTGTACTAAAACACCTAAGTAGGATGATTAAAAAACCTAATAGGACACCACCAATGGCTGTTAAGATATGTTCATAAGATATAATGGTGTATTATTTGAAAGAAAATAGGATATAAATAATTAGATATATATAAAAACAATCACAATATATACATCAATTCCTTTGAGTCTGGCTCTGCCTGCATTGGCTCCATGTAGGAAATAATATCAATAATTTTCCTATCATCCTCTATTGGAAACTCAAAAAACATGTTAGACACATCAACCATTAAAGGATATCCCAACTACATGTTAACAAAAAATTTTACACATCCCCCTTGGCGGATAGTCCATATAACTCTACCAACTCTCTTAAATATATGGAAAGAATAACAACCCATGTGATACAATATAAAAATGATAGATCAACATCATGAAATATCAGGAAGTAAGAATAACCATCGAAATCCACATTTATGAAAAAAACCATAGGTTTCATAGGGAGACATAAACACTCCTCACGAGATCAAGCATCAAACATAGCTCTCATAAGGATTTCCTTGTTTTTCATGAAAAAATTATAATATTTTAATAAAATATTTAAATGTTATTAATCATTTTCTCCATGTAAGTAATTATTTTATTAATATGTGGTTGATATACAATTAAATATATAATTTATAGAATAATAAATGGTGTTGTCAAACTCTGACCTTATAGATTTTTTTTGAATTTTTAATATAATATAGCTAAAAAAATTTCAAACCTTTATATCCCTCAACCCAAGGGGTGAAAGCCACTCGGGAAACCTATAATGGTTATCTATCCATGAACAACCAAGATGATAACATGAATGATCATAATGAAGAGCAATAGGTCTTGAAAAGTTTGTGTAGGAAGGTGTGAACCTAAGAAAAAGAGCACCCTAGCTCATGGGGAAACTCTGTGCGATGGAGTGAGGAGAGGCTCACCAGCGTGGGGTGGTGAACGGTGGTGGTAGGGTTCCTCTGAACCTATTTAGACTTCACTGGACAACTTTATACACAAAATTATTTTTTGGGAGTACTCAATTGATCCCATTTTAAATTTGGGACGTGGTTAATGTGGGAACTCTTCATTATCAACAAAAGTGACATCATCCCACCACAAATACATATCACCATGTTTGAAAATTTCCCTAATACCACCTCCACCACCTCTATTGGTCGAAATTTCTAGATTACCACCTATACTCACTATAAAACTCCACATAAGCTACTTATGATCTCAATATCATCATTGAAGGAAACTACTGAAGCTTAAGAGTTCCATGGACAACCTTTGGAGCCTTGGATGACCACCATGGAACCCATATTGAAGATAAAAGAATCTCATTATAACTTTATATAAATAACTAGAAAATGAAATAGTCAATGCTGAAGAATCATGAGCTAGATACAAAATTCCACTCTAAGGAACATGTAGGAACCCGATTTTGTTTAATGTTAAAACCCTTATATTGTGATAGTTTCATAAGGTAAATCTCCTTACATAGATCCAATTGTGTAAGGTTAATGGGGATCTTACACCATGGGCCAAGCTACTACATCACAACTCATTATAGCCTGTGTTTTGAAGTGGATACAAGTTGCGCCATAGACTATTTGGCTACATCCTAGAGATTCCAAATGAGGTACTATTGAGGATTTTTGGATGATATAGTGGTCAAAAAATGTTTTATCTTCTATGTTGTATCTATACTAAAAATAATCACATGATGATGCTATTTTATGGATCAAGATGGAACCTTAGAGGTGATCAGTTTGGAAGTGGGGAATAAATGAGAAAGGATAAGCAATATGCATGGAAGAAAATTCTACACCATAGCCATTAAAGGGCCATGAAAACAAGGAAGGGCTACACCACTATGTTTTTCTCAACACCATAGATGTTTTTTTGGCTCTAATTTTGTAAACCCCAGATCTCTAGTTACCATGGGATACACACCAAGTATCTGGGAGAATTCAAAAGACATATCATGGAAACCTAATATTCAAACAAGGAGGTCAAAGAAATCCTAATAATAAGCATAATACATAGATCATATTAAATGATGATAAATAAATAAATATTAATAGTGGAAGTAGATAGAAGAGAAAACATGAAGGAAGAATATACATGGAGATATAAAGGATGAAACATGGATACCCTCTATATATAAATTATAAGGGGATTTTATTATATTTAAGGGGACTAGAAAAGATAGAACTTAAGTGGAAGAAATATGAGGATAAGTCATGGATAGATGATCAACTAGATACTTCTATAGATTTATGTTAGGTTGGAATATAATAATATACCCAAGAGGGGGGGTGAATTGTGTATTTTCTAGTTTCTTTAAAATTCTGCCTCTTAATATCGACTAATGATTACGCAAGTGAGCAGTTATTATCTTCTATATGAAATTATGAGTAGCGAATAAAAACTGAAATATAGAACATAAATGTTTTTAGTGGTTCAGGACATAAATATCACCTATTCCACTACACCAATTACCCTCTACATGTGTTTGGTGAATTTCACTTACCGGGTCATCATATCGTAAGACCAATACATAACCGAGTGCAGGTAGTTGACACCTTTACAAACAAGACTAAAAAATAGATTCTTTTATTTCTATAAAAGAGAACCTATAAACCACATATTAGATCAAGAATAAGATACTCCACCACAACTGACTACGAGCAGTTGAAACTCTCAATAAAAATATATTGATTATAAAGGGTTCCATTTGATCTTTACAGTTGAACAACAACTAATGATATATAAATCTTCTTCTTTAGAAAATAGTTTCTTCATGAAAGAGAAGTTTAAAAGTGATCCAATTGAAATAGATATTTGAAATAAAAATAACTTCAAATAGCAGTAGCAGACTTACAACAAATACTATGTTTTGAAAATAAATATTTCCACTGTAGCATCTTCTGTAGAAAAACAGAGTCTGGTCGATTATTGCAGTAGATCTGTAGAGGATCTTCACAAGAATGTAGTTTCAATCATGAATCAATATATATATCAGTATTTATCTCAATATATATCTCAATATATATATATATATATTTTAATAATACACACACACACACTTATATATATAAAAAATACACCAATAGAAGTAAACCATAGATCCTTTCATTAAATTCCAGATCCAAGAAAATTTCTTGATAAATCATAAGAATTCAAATTTCTAATATAGCTCAAAGTAGTTGTAACTTTCCTTAATAATAGGATATAATTTATCCACTTAATATGATTATTTTAATTAATCACCATGATCTTTGAATCGTTTGAAAATGATCTTTTAATTGGAGTGATATTCTTTAAAGACTGTTGCACAAAATTTCGATAAAATTGTATGTTTAAATATTTGGTGATGAAAAGTCAAACTTAAGGTTCCTTCACAAAACAAAAAAATACCAAACATAGGGTTCAACTAATTAGTGTTCATTCTCCGAATTTAAGGTTGAAAAAGTAAAGTTTATCACCAAATTAAGGTTGATGATCCATACTTTTTCTTCTCAATCATAAGGTTCCATACTTATGTAGGGTCCTTTACCCATATTATTTCTCTTTGTAAAATGTAATGTTCTGTATCCATACGTTTCTATCAATGTAGGGTTGATTAACCGTATGTTCTGATCTTTCATCATAAGGTATAATACAAACATAGGGTTTGTTCCTTACGTTACGTTTCTTCAACCTATGGTATGAAAAGTGTTTCTATATTACGGTTAGGGTTGTTCAAAACACTTTAACAAATATTCAACATGAATAAAAAGATTAAATATATTTCCATAATAAGGAATATAAAGAATATTAATTTCCTAAAATACACTAAAATTAATATCATTAGTTAAAAAAATAAGGGGATATTTTTGAACATCAAAATCAATAAGATTCATAGATTATTGTTGAGATTATAAATGCCCAACAATCTCCCCCTTATTTATGATCACAAAATCCATAAAATTAATAATAGAATTTAGAATTTTTCAAACAATTGAAAAGAAAATAATTAAAAACATGATTTTATAGAATTATTTCGATAAAAATAAATGTTTGTGTTATTAAAATTTCTCCCCCATTTTGTGAGCTTGAAAAGAAAGTGCAGAAATGAATAAAACACATTTATGTTTGCACAGATACTCAAGAGAATGTTATAATGATTTGTATAGATAAATAAGATAATATTTGTGGCATCTAGACATAAACATAAATGAATAATAATGTTGAAAAAAATAAAAATAATTAAATTTTATTGATAATTTTTTTTATAAATACAATATTTAGTTTGACTAGAAAACAGGTTTAGTCAACGGAAAGGGTTTAGGTACAAAATATTGGGAAGAAGTTGGCTCGGTTAAGGTTCTAAGGATTTTGAGTAGCTTTAAAAATATCTTTTAACTCATCCATCTATAATGGAAACTTCTTCATCAAACTATCCCCTAATTACATAATTAAAATTATGGAATCTTGACTTATATAAAAATTCACAACCATATTGACTTTGAAAATGCTATGCAAAATCTCATATTACTGCATAAAGTGATCTAAATTTTCTGTGAATACATTCAGAAAAAATTTGATACCTCATTGATTTTGTTTCATTTGGTTAACTAGATATTTCTGATAGTCCAACATAACTAACATAGGGTCACTATTTCCCTAAAAAAGTTTAAGATGATCATTAATATCAACCATGAAAGTGGTGATGGCCGGAAATCATCGAATCTCATCTAAACTTGTAGTAAGTGAATATGTATATGTACTGGTCTAACCAATTTTACTCTTTATCAATTCAAACTGACTCCCTAAATACCACTTTATATCAGCAAAGTTTGTCTTAGAAACAACTTTAGATCTTATATTTCCAGCTTCATTAAACATATCTCTTTTGATAACATCAAATTATTTCTTGGAAACTTAATTGTTATGAAGATCCTGTTACTTTTTCTTTGAAGATTCCATCTATTTTTGAAGATTTAAATTCCATTATGGAGACTTATTAAACGTCATTGCATGATCCTTAACCTGATTTTACAGGGAATGAAATGTCCCTTCATCTTGATGTTGTGACTGACCAACTGCCACAATTTCTAGAGATTTTGATTGGGATTTTCCACACACTTCTCCACTGGTTTTTCTATTTTTTTTCACTTGAACAAAAAAACTATCATGAACTTTAGTTTGTGTTCAATTTTAGATTGATGTCTTTCATTCAAATGATCAAAAGAAAAAAGAAAAAAGTAAATTCTCAACAATAAATATAGTCACATTTTCACATCTGATTAACTGTTTCTCTCCCTAGATAGCCTACTATTCCTCTTGAACAACTTGTAAATCAATAGTCAACAGATCTTTTATCTGGATTTTAACTTGTTGATCTTCTTCAATAAAATTATCTTCTAGATGTACTAATATGGTAACCTCTCCTTATCCCAACACAGATTCTACAACACATGGTTCTAATTTTTTTCATTTTTTTACAACCAATTATGCTTGCACAAACTCATCTTCCACATCTTCTTAAACAAGTCTTAATTTTCATTAGGTTGTCTTGGAATGTACTTCTTCATAGGTTTCACAAATCCCTTCATTCCCAATTGCACTGTGCTCCCCTTAAGCAAAAGATCCTGATCTTTGTTGGTCATCTGCACCAACAGGTAAAAGCTTTCCTTTAACTGTACTCCAGTAATAACCTAACTTCTTTAAGGTTCCCACATTAGACATGTTGTTGCGGTAACATTTAATTCGATAATATATTAATCGAATCACTAATTTATTAAAAAAATCACGAAATTATCCTTCTATATGGATAAAAAATCATCCTACCATCGGGTTGACAGTATTAATTTAAATATTTGAATGTATACCTAGAAAAATTCAGCTTTATTTCACTCAAAAATAGAAACATGATATACATGTATGGATATAGAATCTTCTCCATCTCATCCATTCTAGGATAAATTACTATTTGAATAAAATTGACTAAGATTTTTTGGTCTGCCTCGAGATCCTTCAAAAACATTTTTCTAACATTTTTTTAGACAAAAAAATGACATAATGTATTCAGATTTATAAAAATTATATCTGATACACCTTAGATTGAAATAAAACACTCCATCATGCTAAAAGTTCAGGGTTTGAGAATTTTTAGTCGAAGAAACTAAAAATTCCTTATCTTCTATTTTTTCAAAAATCTATATCATCAGAATCACCAAAACAAAATGGAACACTGTTATAGAAAAATTTCAGCTCTACCTCATAATGAAATTTTGAGTTATCCTCATTCAAAAAATATTCCAATACTTTTATGGCTAGTGCTTGCTTCAGAAGTATATTTTTTTGATAGAGACATTCAAAATCTACTACCTTACCCTGCAAAATATTTCATCCAAAAACATTCTAATGCTTCGGGTCACTGGATTCACCTTCTTCGGCTCTCTTAGTTTTCATCATTGCTAAGAAATGGAAGATTTGAGGTTTTCAGGGGTTTTTAGGGTTTCAAAGTGATAATAGTGGTAAGCAAAGGTAGATGAGGGGTTCAATATTCGAAAAGGGTTTGGGAGTTGAAAGGTTTTAATATTCGAAATTTTTCTGAAAACCCCTTGTTTCCTAGGTCATTATGTAAGATAATCATTAAAAATTTTGAAATCAAATGGTGAAAATTAATTTAAGATTAAAATAAATTAATTAAAATATACAACACAAATAAAATCTTATAAAAAATTATATTTAAAGTAATCAGTAAATAGTTTTAACTTAAATAATCTATAATAAATAAATACATAAAATAAGATAAATACTTAAAATTAAAAATATTAAAAAGATTACAATTTTGAATAATTAAATAAACCTAACTCCCCCTTAATAAAATCAAACATATAGTTGGAATTGGTTTAGTAAAAATATCATCTAGTTGATATTCAGTATTTACAAATTCTAAAGATATATCCTTTTTAAGAACATGATCACATAGAAAATGATGTGTAATACCAATATGCTTAGTTCTTGAATGAATTATTATATTTTTTGAAATATTTATAGAAATTTTATTATAATATAAAATAGGGGTACTATTAAAATTTAGTCCAAAGTCCATTAGAGTGTTTTTCATCCACAATACCCATTCACAACAACTTCCTGCAGATATATATTCTGCCTTAGCTGTTGATAGAGAAACTAAGTATTGTTTCTTACTTGACCATGACACTAAGTATTTTCCTAAAATGTGACAGGTTCATGAGGTATGTTTTATATCTAATCTACAACCTCCAAAATCAGCATCTGAATATGATAATAAATTAAAATCAGCAGTTTTTGGATAAAGAAAAGATGAAAAATAGTTTCCCTTAAATACCTAAATATCATTTGTACAACAATAAGATGATATTCTTTAGTAATTGTTTGAATTATACCACATAAACATACTAAAAACATAATATTAGGTCTTCTAGTAGTAAGATATAATAAAATACCAATCATACCTCTATATAACTTGTTGTCCAATGGTTTTCTAGCTTCATCCAAATCAAGTTTTATAGTGGTACAAAAGGGATATGTATATGTCTTGTAGTTATCAAGACTAAAATTTTTCAATAAATTAGTAATATTTTAAATTTAGTTTAAAACATTTCTATAGTCTTTTTTATAAATTTGAATTCCTAAAAAGAAGTTAAATTCTCCCATCATAGTCATTTTAAATTCATTATTCATAATTTTTGAAAAATCATTTCAATTTTTTTATTGGTTGAATGAAAAATAATATCATCAACATAGATATGAACTAATATCATATTAGAACAAATGGTTTTCTTAAAGAGAGTTGTATCTTCCATTCCAACATTAAATCCATTTTTTAAAATAAATGAAAATAATATTTCATACCAAGATCTAGATTCTTGTTTAGGGCCATAGAGAGGTTTTTTAATTTTAAAAATAGAATCTGTTTTTTGAGAGTTTTCAAAACCAGGAGGTTGTTCAACATAAAAATCCTCTATTAAATATCCATTTAAAAAGGTATATTTAACATCCATATGATATAATTTAATGTTATATGAGATGCATAAGCTAAAATAATTCTAATTAATTCTAATCTAGATACATGGGAGAAGGTTTGATCATAATATATATCTTCTTCTGGATTATATTCCTTAGATACTAATCTCGATTTGTTTCTAGTTATAATCCCTTGATCAACTTGTTTATTTATAATAACCCACTTACTTCCCGTAATTGGATAAATTTATGTACTTTCAACTAATTCCCAAATAGTATTTCTTTTTAAATGGTATAACTAATATTTCATTACTAACATACAAATCTCATATTCTAAGGCTTCTTTAAAAGATTTATGTTTTAGTTGAGATGGAAAGGTAGATTATTCAACAAGGTTTCCAATATTTATTCTAGTTCTTATTCCTATGTCTGGTTCTCCTATTAAATCTTCTAAAGGATGATTCTGTAAGTTTCTAGACTCTCTATAAACAAATATTTTAGGATCTTCTGTATCATGTTCTTCCAAACTAGACTGAATTTTATATATGTCATTTTCAATATCATTTTTCATATTTTCAAGTCTCATGTTGTTAGAGGAGTCAGTAGTTTTATCAGTTTAATCTTTATCTTTAATAAAATGGTCAGTTTCATCAAACTTCACATGAAACAAGTCTTCAACAATCCATGAATTTTTATTAAACACTCTATAGGCTTTAGAGGTAGTAGAATATCCTAAAAATATTCATTCATTATCTTTGGGATTGAACTTACCAAAATTATACTTAGTGTTCAGGATATACACCTTACATCCAAAAACATTAAAGTAATTTTCCTTAGGTATTGTATTATTTCAAATTTCATTAGGTGTATTTTTAAAAATATACTGAATTAAAATTATATTCATGATATATCAGGCTGTACTTACAACTTCCTCCCATAAGTAAGTATTTCTACTATATTCCTTCAGCATAGTCCTAGCCATTTCATGAATAGTTCTGTTTCTTCTATCAATAATTCCATTTTTTGAGGTGTCCTTACAAAAGAGAAGGTGTTTTTAATACCAATATTTGAACAAAAGGAATTGAATTCCAAATTATCAAATTTTCCACCATGATCACTTCTTAATGAAATTATCTTAATACCACTTTCATTTTGAATTTTTTTTCAGAATCATTCAAAAATAGTGAAAGCTTCACATTTTTGTTTCAAAAAATAAATCCAAGTAAATATTGATTAATCATAAACTAAAACATATACATATAGTTTTACATACAAAATTTTTACTCTTTATGGCCCAAAAATATTCATTTGGATATGTTCTAGAGGTTTTGAGGTAGTAATTTTGTTAATAAATTTGAAGGAAGATTTTTTTATTTCTAATTTGGCATGCTTTACGAAATCTATCACTATCAAAATTAAGACTATGTAAATCAGAAACTAATTGTTTCTCAGAAAATTTATGTAAAACATAAATATTGCAATGTCTAAGCCTTCCATTCCATAACCAAGAATCATTTATTTTAGTAGTTAAACAATTCACTTACTGTTTATAGATTAAGTATAAATCCAAAGTATAAACATTATTAGTTCTAGGTTCTCTAAACATAATAAGTATATATTCAAAAACATAACATGAATTTTTTGAAAAATAAACATAATATCTATCATCAAAGAGTTGATAGATACTTATCAGGTTATGCTTCATCCCCTGTACATATAGTACTTTGTTTATTGAGACTTTTTTTGGATATCTAACAGTTCCTAGTCCAATTATCTCTTCTTTGGTATTATCACCAAAAGTTAATAGACCTCCATCTATTTGGGTGAGTGTATTGAAGTTTTATGAGTTTTAACTCATATTTCTAGAGAAACTAATATCCATATACCATATATCATTTCTTTTTCTGTGACCTGTTTCCTATAAAAGTAATTTAAACAAGAGTTTTTTTTGTACCCATTTTTTTTGGGTTTAGCAGTGTTAGCTAACAATGATCTGGGAATCCAGATATGCATTGTTTTTCCATAAATCACATTTACATCAGATAAGATATTTGAAATAAAATATTTTTTTATTCCACTTATTTGAGGATATCATAGATAATTTTTTTGTTATGTTCCGTTCTATTACAAAAAAAATGACAGGTAACCGTTTTGAGTTGGGAATATAATAATTCTTATATTGTTCATATTTTTCACCTTTAATTCTTATACCAAATATTTTTTTTCTAATGACATTTTTACAAATAATTTCATTCAAAATATTTTCTCCTTTTCTAAAGAAGTGGGCATAAATTTTGTATGTTTTTAATTCATCTAGTAATTCTTTAATCTTATTTTCATGATCAACATAGTTTTTGGTAGATGAGTTAATTTTTTCAATTAACTCTTGATGTTTTTTTGTATGGAATATATTTCTCCTAAAATATCATTATTAATATTTTTATAATGATTTGCGTTTATTTAATAAGGAGTCATATTTTCCTTTTAGAAATTTTCAATAGGCAACCAATTTATTATAACAATAGTTTGAATAAGAATCAAGATTAGTTGAATAATAGGTTTTTACCTTATCTTCTTCTACCATAAAGAACATATTTTCTTTCATATGTGATTATTACTTTTCTAAATCATATTTTTTGAGCTTCTGGAGTCTTTAGAGACACTCCATGTTTACTTCATTGTGCTTTTTTCCTTTATGTTTATAAGCAATGTTTTTCTTATATGCCTTTTCTGTCTTTCTCTTTTCACCTTTTATCTAGGGATAATCAGGTCTTATATGACCTAATTTCTTTCATTCATAGAATCTTTGATAGGTGATAATTTTCAAATTGATGCATATATAACATTCCATTTATTTTGAAGTACTATTAGTACATTCAAAGCATGATCTTCTTGTTTTATGAGATCACTTAAGGCTATAATATTATTTATAATCTCTATAAGCCTTCCATTCATCTGAGTGATACTTTCACCATCAAGCATTATGAATGTGTAAAATTTCAGTTTTTATGGCATACCTCATTTTAAATACATTTTTTATTCCTTTATAAGAAACTACAATGGTTTTCCACATTTCATAAGTAGTAGGACATTGGGAGACATGACTGAATTCATCTGGTCTAAGACCACAGATAATAGCATTCATAGCTCTAGATTTCGTGTCATAGTCAGCCTCTCTAGCATCAGTCCAATTTGTAGGATTTTTAGGAATTATATAAGGAGTAGTGATCTTAGAGTAGAATTAAAATCCTAGATTCTTGAAATATATAATCATACATGATTTCCAGCATCTATAGTTTTTACCATTGAAATAAGGACAATGAACCAAAAAATTCCTTTACTTTGACTACTCATTTCCATTGTTGTACGGACCTTATAATTTTAGCTTGTTATAGCATTTCCCAAAAATATCTCATCTAATATGAATTGTTAGTTAAGAATATAAAAATATACATAAGAGGGTGTTAATTGTGTGTTTTTCTATTTCTTTACAATTCTTCCTCTTGATGTCGACTGATGATTATACAGCTGAGTTATGTTTGAATTCTGTATGAAATAATGAGTTGTGATTAAAAATAGAAATATAGAACACAACTGTTTATAGTGGTTTGTGGAATAATGATCCCCTAGTCCACTCCAACAATTACTCTCTCTATGAGTTTGTTTAATTTCACTAGTTAGGTCCTCATATCATATGACTAATCCACAAGTGAAGGAAGTCGACACCTTTACAAACTAGACTAAAAATAGAGTCTTTTGGTTATAAAATAGAGAACCTATAAACAATAGATTAGATCGAGAAATTTATACTCCACTACAACTGAGTACTAGAATTTGAAACTCTCAATACAATGATATTGATTATCAAGGGTTCCAGTTTATCTTAACAATTGTACAACAACTGAAAATCATTGAATCCTCTTCTTCAGAAAATAGTTTCTTTCGGAAAGAGAAGCTATAAATTAATGTGGTTGCAATAGATCATTGAAATAAAAAAATAGCAGTAGTAGTCTTACAACTAATACTATGTTTTGAATATGTATATTTAAACTGTAGCCACTTATGTAGAAAAATAGATTCCGATTAGTTGTTCCAGTAGATCTGTAAAAGATCTTCAAAAGAATAAAGTTTCCATCATGATGAAATATATATCTAAATATGTATCTAAATATATATATCAATATATATATCAATATATATATCTCTCTTTGAATCATACACACACACACACATATATATAGAACAAATACACTGATAAAAGTAAAGTAGAGAGCATGTCTATTAATTCCATCTCCAAGAAAATCTCCCGATAAATCATAAGAATTCAAATTCTTAAGACATCTCAGAGTATTCATAAATTTCTTTAGGAATAGGATATAATTTCTCCACTTAATAAGATTATTTTAATTAATCACAACGATATTTGACTCATTCAAAAACGAGCTTTTAATTAGTGGGATATTCTGTAAAGACTGTTGCATGGAACTCTGATAAAATCATAAATTCAAATCTTCAGTGATGAAAAGTCAAATATAAGTATCCTTCACAAAATAAAAAAATACCAAAAACAGTGTTAAACTATGTATTTTTCATTCTCGGAACATAATGTTGACAATTTGAGGTTGATTACAAAAGTAAGGTTGATGATCCATACATTTTTTTCTCAAACTCTAGGTTTGATAATTACATATGGTTCTTTTACAATATTTTTTATCTTTTTGAAACATAAGGGTTCATTCAAATGTAAGTTTATTTATGCATACATTTCTATCAACATAGGTTTGATTAACCGTACATGTTGATCTTTCAGCATAAGGTATAATAAAAATGTAGGGTTTGTTCCTTACATTATGTTTCTTCAACGTATGATATGAACAATGTTTCAAAAATATGGTTTGGAGTATTCCTAACAATTTTAAAAATATTCCACAAGAATAATAAGCTTTAATATGTTTCTAGAATAAAGAATATAAAGAATATTAATTTCTAGAAATACTCTTAAGTAATATCATTATTAAAATAAACATGGGTATTTTTGAGCATCAAAATCAATATGATTCATAGATTATTGTTGAGATAATACAAGCCTAACAATTTCTACATCATTATTCCTCTTTTTTTAATTTTAACATGCCTTCAACCCCTCATGAATCCACTTTTCCATATTCAATATAGGGGTAGAAAATTAGAGTTATTGGGAAAGGGGATGCGACCTATTTTTGATTCTTGAGTCTTGGATATTGATTTGAAAACTTTTATATAGTTTTCTTATTAATGTTTACCCATTTTTAAGTTTATATTTTATTTTGAGTGTGATTTTGTTTTGGATTAAATATTATTTTAATTATTTCCTTTATTAAGGAATATTTCCCCCCCTCTTACTAGTTTTGGATCGTATTGATTTATTTCTCTAGTTTGAATTTGAGAGTTTTTTGTGATTACTAAACATGTGTGGAAGAGGTAGTGATAAAACTTGGTTTCTTATGAACAGAAATACCTGATTGGGTATTACCTAAGTAAACAATGGGGATTAATTATTGATTTTAAACATAAGAAGGATAATAGTCTAAAACAATGATTTTTTTGGTCTATTCTTATCATCATCAAACTTTATAATGGGTGAAATGTAACGAACCAAACTTTTATCAATGTAATTTCTCCCTTATTATAGTAATAAAATATAGTATAAATCACATATAGAACATAATAAAAAACTTTATAAATGAATAATTAATCAAATACGAAATATTTATAGATGTTAAGGAACTCATATTGATGAAATAGATTCTCAGCCTTAAGAATAGTAATATGACCCTTATGAATTGTTATCTGGACAAATGAATACAAACCTCACTCATGAAATTATATATAAAATTTTGGCATCTTATAAATGAAAGTATGGTATAATTATATCATTGTTTAAGAAAATAAATGTTTTAAACATTATTAATTAAGTGTTGGAATTTTTGTATGTCATAAATATTTAATTACATTTTTATGATAAATTTAATAATTTAAAAGAAATTTTATTTTCATAAAAATATTTATAAATTATTATTTTTATTCCTTATGATTTTAAGATAATTTAATGATACCATAAGTAATTTTTCAAAGGGTTATAAAATTAGTTATAATTTTAAAATCTATATTTTCCATGTAAATGATGATTTTAATTGAAAATTAAATTACTCATACATGGAAAATTATTTTCACAAAATGGAGTTCATTTTTGTATTATACAAATCAAAAAATGGTTTGGGTGAAATTTTTGCATTTTTTTAAAATTATTGAATTTTGATGAGTAGTAAAATACAATAATTTACAATAAAAGAAAAATACCAGAATTGTGGAGTCATAGATGATATAATGATGATGTAATCAGAAAGTCATGGACTAAAATTAATTATTTTAATATATTTAGAGAGAATGATCAAACTATTCATAGTCTTGATCCAAAATAATAAACTTATGAGTATAATAATGAGAAACACCCCTCTCCTCCACTATAAATACCACCCTCACCTTCTCTTATCCTCACATCTATCAAGCTTTTATATCTGCCAAAATTCTGTCTAATACTATTCCATAGACACTTACCCACGTCTATAAGCACTTGTTCTGACCAAAATACCAAATTTTTTCTCTAAGGAGGTTCTCAAGGAGGATAAATCCAAGAGGTATAATCCTCTTACTATTTTCTTTTAATTTCATTTCAATTTCATTTAATTTTTCTCATAAACATACATTATCTTATCCAAATTAAATGATAAATCAATTATGTTTGATATAATAGTATTCTATCATGTAAATGGAAGATCCATAAAAAACTCCTCCTTTTATCTCTTTTAAAGGAAATCGTCACTCGTGATGTGTCAATTGGCTGACAATGTGGGTGATGCACTTTCATTATCCTTTAACACCTTCAAGGATGTTAATAAAACAATTATAATGGTTAAAGTTGATTATAAATTTTATGATAAACCCTATATATTATCTATAATTAACATAGACACATAATACTATATTATAAAACAAAATGACTTTTTTGTGATAAAAAAACTACTGAAATTAACTTAAAATGATCATAAATAACTTTTATCAAATGATTCATCCTCATACCATAAAAAAATTCCTTATAAGATAATTTAAACATATATAAGATAATTAATAAAAAATAATAACAATTTTATTTATTTATCCTCATTTTACATGAACATACATTCAAGAATACATGTGAACCATTCGTGAAAACTAAGAAAACAAATTCTCCCAAACAATGAAATTAAACTACATAACTCATCTAAATGGAAATATATGAACATAATAAAACCATAATGCATCAAATTAATTTATAAAAGTTTATTTATTGGTTAATTAATGAATATAATGTGATTATACATGATATTAACGTGAATGTATCTTTCAGACACAAGGTAAGGGTAATTCTCAAACCAAAGTCTCTTTATTTGGATTTTCCATCTTTCACCCCATTTTGAGTATGAATTTTCCCTATTTCACCCCAAAAATAAATCCTTTTACTTTTTGATATTGTTTATTCTTCACTCAAGGTTTATGATTCTTATATCAAGTATTTTATTCCTTCTTTTATTTGGGAAACCAAATTTTATGATTTTATTCTTTATGAAATGAAACCCATTCCATTCCATGGGTTATTTTATGTTCAATATTGATATATTTTCTATGATTAATACATGATAATGTAAATTTTATGATGTGAAGAGTGCACCCAAAAATATGCAGCGCTCCAATGCATTGGGAAACATGATGTATCTCATGAGAAAAGTGAAATCTGTGTGAATGTGATGCTAGGTTTGATAAAAAAATATGTGTGGTAGTTGACCATTAATACATGATATTTCATTTTTATTCATTACCACAATCCAAGATTTATCTTATTGCTTCCTTTCATGATTATGATCCCATGATTATGTAATGGTTATAATTTTATGTTTATACTCACCCAATTTTATATTGTTTCGTGTTCTTATCTATCCTTTTACTGGGATTTTATCTCACCCTCTCTTTTATGTATATCCCCAGGTGATTACATGTACTAAATAGAGTCCAAGGGACAATAAGAAGCTAAAGAATAAGGAATTAAATAAAATTTTATGTTTTATTTATTAAATATTACGTATGGCCCTAATTTTCTAAAGAAACTAAACCTTTGGATCCTTTTTGTGTAATGATTTTATGTTGATTGTTTTTAAAATGATGTAATATTAATGAAAGAAAAAGATGAGTCACTATAGTTGGTATCAAAGGAAGGTTTAGTTAATTTCAGAATTTGGATTAGAAAACCATAGTGAAAACACTTATTATGAGACTAAGTATAAGTATTCACACAAGAGGCTTTGTTTTAGAAATTTATAATCATAGGGATACCACAAGATATGCCTTTATACTTAAATTCACACAATAATGAATTATTTATTCATGACTTGTTGACTTTTGTTTTGTTCTAACATTTTTTATTTTAGAAAATAAAGGGAACTTGGAGAAATAAGGCCAAAAACCAATGCAAGGGACAATGTTGCGATTTCTCGAATGACATACCCAAATCTTTTGGAGGTGGAGTTAAAAATTTCATGGCGATGATTACCCAAATTTCTCTAGATATGAACAATAAAAGGAATAATGTGGAACATAAACCATCACCCATGAGGGATAAACTAGCTACAGAGTCTTTTATGTGGAAATAAACAACAATGTTTAGAGGATATTCCAATCCATTAGTCACAAAACAGTGGGTTAAATCAATAGAGAAGATATTTTTATATTTCACATTCCTGAGATAGAGAAAGTGTATATGGTCATTTATCATCTTGATGGAGTGACCGATCAATGGTGGGATTTGATTAAGAACAGCAAGGTGAGGGATGAATTTGAAGAGACTGAGTGGGAAGATGTTAAGATAATATTTCATAATAATTATTTCCCTTGAAATATTTGAACAAATATGGAGAGAGAATTCATAGAGATGAAGAAAAATGAAGGTGAATCTATCACGAACTATGAAGAGAATTTCACAAGGCCTTCTAGGTATGCTTTAGTATTTATTACCAACAATGATAGAAAAATTGATAGATTCATTAGTGGTTTAAAAACACACCCTCAAATGTATCTTGTAATTCAAGACTTTGGGAGTTATGATGAAGTTTTTCTATGTTCTATAAAATTGTAGATAGAGTTTGGAGAATGGTCTCATTACTATACTGATAAGAAATGAAATATTTAGTTTCAAGTTGGAGGATCTAATGAGAAAGGTGGAAAGAAAACTAAACTACCCACATGTCAAAAATTTGGGATGAGGCATCATGGTAATTTCCTCAAAGGGATGGGGAAATGATTCATGTGTGGGAGATAAGACCATTAATCTCATGAATGTTGAAATGACATGGGGATTCAAGAAAATGTTGTGGAGGAAAGGAGATAACCACCCATTGTCTAATTCCACAATTGTAGAGAGTAAGTGAACTATGCATGCTAGTGCACTAAACCTCAGGTACTCAACTGTAACCAGATTTATCATCCACTACATCCAATGTAGCAATAGGAGGCTTATGCCATCATTACCGCAGAAGTGTCATACAAGGTACAATTCCTATTCACTCATGAATAGAAAAAAGTTATATTTGATTCTGTTTCTCTGAATTCATTTATATATTTCATGTTTACTATAACTATTTAATAGAATCCTAAAAATCATGAAGTAGATATATCTATAAAAACACACAGCGGTGCAATCATTGTAACCCAAGTGTTGTAATTTTCTCATGTTGGCATATGTGGTAAGATTCTTCCATCAAATCTTGTGATACTTATCTAGGTGGAAATAAAATATATTTTGGGGATGGATTGGATCTCATTATATAGATCACACATCAACTTTTGGGGAAATGAAATATATTTACATATTCCAAACTATACAATGATCCTCTACAAATGCAAGGATGATCATGAATTTTCATTGGAAAACTATTCAATGGTGTGGGTGTTGATTCCCCGTGAGGAAGTATACCTCACTCAAATGGTTGAGTCAATGGAAGGTATCAACCTAGGGGAAATGCCCATTGTGAGGGAATATAGTGATGTTTTTCCTAAAGAGTCAGACAGACTTTCCCTAGATTGTGAGGTAGAGTTCCCAATAGAACTCATACTCAAAGATACTCCTATCATAACATTTCAATACTGGATAGATCATATCGAATTGGTGGAGTTAAATAAGTTGTTGTAAGATCATTTGGACAAGATTTCTTATGCCCTAGTGAATCACCTTGGGGTGCTCCCATGCTCTTTGTCCAGAATAATTATGGATCAATGCGGTTGTGTATTGATTATCGAGTACTCAAAAAGATCAGTATAATGAAAAATTATCCTCTTCCAAGGATAGATGATTTTTTCAATTAGCTACATGAAGGTCATTACATCTAAATAGTGTATCTCCATTTTGGATATCATCAGCTAAAGGTGAAGAAGGAAAATATTCAGAACATTACCTTTCATATAAGGTATGTTCAATATGAGTTTATGGTGATGCCCTTTAGAGTTACAAATTCCCCTACAATCTTCTTGGATTTGATGAATAGAGTCTTTATAAATTACCTCCAAAAAATTGTGGTAGTGTTTATCGATGATATTCTCATATACTCCAAGATAAATGAGGATCATGAAGAACATTTGAGGCTTATTTTGGTGACATTAAGGAATGAAAGGTGTATTCCATGTTTATAAAGTGTGACTTTTGGATGCAGCATGTCACATTCTTGGGACATGTGATCACAAGTGAAGGAATTTCATTGGAACCTTAAAAAACAAAGGCAATTGAGAAATGGCCCAACCCTCTAGTGTCATAAAAATCCACAGTTGTATTGGATTAGTTGGGTACTACTGATGTTTTGTGAGAAATTTTTCATGATTTTCTAGCCCATAACTATGTTAACAGGGAAATGGGTAAAGTATTTCTGTATAAAAGAATGAAAGAAAAACTTCAAGAAGCTAAAGAATAGGCTGATCACTACACATGTACTCACATTACCAAAAAGTGGAGAAAGATTTTTGATATACAATAATAATTCCAAGAAAGGATTGGGTTTCATACTCATACAATATGTTAATGTGATAGACTATGCATCAGAAAAATTTAAGATTCACTAGCAGAACTACTCGACATATAATCTGGAGCTAGTAGCTATGATTTTTTCATTGAAAATATAGTAACACTACCTATATGGTGATAAGTGTGTCATATATATGGATCACAAGAGCCTAATGTAAATATTAACACAAAAGGAGATCAACATTCATTAAAGGAGATAGTTATATATAATCAAAGACTTATATTTCTCTATTCACTATCACCCAGGAAAGGAGAAAAAGGTATTTGATGATCTTAGAAGAAAAGAACCTACTACTCTATCCATGTTGTAGATTGAGAAATACCCTATACTCATGGATGTGTGAAGGAGAGATTTGGAAATCATAATGATAGGGATTAAATATTACATTTACCAAATTATTTTCTAACCATATATCCAAGAGAATATTAAGGAGGAAGAAAGGGATGATCTGGAGAAATAAAATAATGTGAAAGTGGTAAAGGAAGGGAGGCTTCAAGAGTTCCATATTGAGGATGATGGTGTGATTCGGTTTGGAATGAAGCTCTTTGTGACTTCATAACATGGGATAAATACGGGGCTATTGGATAATGAACATAGCTCAACATTTTCTATCCATCATGAGAGTACCACGATGTAAAATGATCTTCGAGAACACATTTGGTGGGACAAAATGAATAAGAAAAATGATAAGTATATCTCAATGTGCTTGATATGTTAGAGAGTTAAATAAGAGTGACAGAATTCCAAAGGGATGATGCAACCATTTCCAATACCCATATGGAAATTGGAGAATGTCGCTATATATTTTATCACAGGTCTTATAAAGACAAATAAGAAAAATAATGTGATATGGGCTATGGTGGACTGACTCACCAAGACATCCCAATTTATCACTATTCTGGAAGATCTATCACTTTAGAAAATTTCAATGAAATATGTGAAATAAGTTGTGTTACTTCATGGAGTTACAATGTTAGTTATCTTTGATCATGATACTGGGTTCACATCTAAATTCTAGAGGACTCTTGAACATGATTTGAGTACTGAATTATATTTCAGCATGACTTATCACCCCTAAATCGATGTCCAATCTGAAAGGAATATTTAGATTCTAGAAACTATGATAAGAGACTACTATTTAGAATTAAAAGGTGGATCGGATCAACATCTCCCATTGGTTGAGTTCTCATACAACAATTGTTTCCACTTGGTTATTCAGATGGATCTATATGAAGATCTGTATGGAAAGAGATTTAAAACTCCAACCTTTTTGGATAAAGTTATTGAAATAAAGGTACTTAGACATGATATTGTGCATGAGAAGAAAAATAAGGCTCAATCTATCCAAAAACATATCAATGATGCTCAAACTTGTAAAAAGTGATATACTGGAAACCATCGAAGGGCCTTGGAGTTTGATGTTAGAGATAAAGTCTTCCTTCAAATATCACTATGTAAGAGAGTCACACGGTTTGGAAATAAAGGGAAGATAAGACCAGGGTACATGGGCCCCTTTGAGATCCTTGATCACATAGGAGATGTGGCCTACCGACTTTCAATTCCACTAAATATGGCTCAAGATCATGATGTGTTCCACGTATTATTCCTAAGGAAATAAATACTAGATCCCTCACATGTACTGAACTCATAGGTAGTATTTCTAGAATATTATCTCACTTTTGAGGAGAATCCCGTAAAGAATATGGAACATAAAGATAAGGTTCTACAAAAAAAGACAAACCAACTTTTCAATGTGTTTTGGATGAACCATAAGTATGAAGAAGAAACTTGGGAACTGGAGGAGGCGATGAAGGAGAAGTACCCTCACAGGTATATGTAAAATGAAATTTTGAGGGTAAAATTTCAAAATGGGGGAAGGAATGTAACGATCAAAACTTTTATCAATGAAATTTATCCCTTCTTATAGTAATTTAATATACTATAAGTCACAAAAAATAACTTATATACCATAATAAAAAACCTTAAAAATGAATAATTAATTAAACAATAAGTATTTCTAGAAGTTAAAGAACCAATACTGATGAAATAGTAACTTCACCTTAGGAATAGTAATATGACTCTTAGGAATAGAAAACCGAACAATTAAATAGTAACCTCACCATTATAGTATAAATAAAATTTAGGAATCTTATAAATGAAATAATGGTATAATTATATTATATTTTAAAAAAAATAAATGTTTTAAAAATTATTAATTAAGTGTTGGCATTTTTGTAAGTCATAAAAATTTAATTAAATTTTTATGATCAATTTAATAATTTAAACTAAAAATTATTTACATAAAATGTATTCATAAATTAATATTTTTATTTATTATGAATTTAAGATAATTTTCTGTGACCTTAAGTAATTTTTCAATGTTTTATAGAATCAGTTATAATTTTAAAATATGTATTTTCAAAGTTAATGTTGATTTAAATTAAAAATAAAATTTCTAATACATTGAAAATTATTTTAATAAAATGGAGTCCATTTTTGAATTCTATATAACAAAAATATTTATTGTAAATTTTTGGTATTTTTAAAAAATAATTGAATCTTTGATGAGTAATAAAATACGATAATTTATAATAAAAGCTAAATACATGAATTATGGAGTCATAGATGATGTAAGGATGATGAATGCCCAAAATATTGAACTATACTTAATTATTCTAATATATTTATAGATAATTCTCAAAATATGCATTGTCATGAGACAAAATAATAAAATAATTGATATAGAAATGAAAAAACTCGCCTCTCCTGCACTATAAATACCACCTTCACCCCCTTTTCTCCTCACACCTATCAAGATAAGAACCTTAACCAAATTCTACCTAATACTATTACATATCCACTTCCCCATGTCTAGGATATATTTTTCTCACCAAAATTCCAAAACCTTGTCCTAATGAGGTTCTCAATGTGGATAAATCCAAGAGGTAAATTCCTCTTTCACCTTTCTTTTCATTTAATTTCAATTTCATTTATTTTTCTATTATATTCACCTTATCTTCTTAAAATGGAATGATAAATCCAGTATATTTTATATATTTTTATTCAATAATGTTAATGTAAGATCCATAAATAAACTCCTCCCTTTATCTCTTTTAAATGAAATCATCGCTCGTGATGTGTCAATTTACTGACATCATAGGTGATGCACTTTGATTTTCCTTTAACGCCTTAAAAGATGTTAATAAAACCATTGTAATTATTTAAATAGATTATAAATTTTATGTCACAACCCTATTTATATTATTTAAATAACTTGGACACATAATACTAAATGATAAAACAAAATGAGTTCATTGTGATAAATAAACCGCCAAAATTAACTTAAAACGACCATCATTAACTTTTATGTAATGGTTTTTCCTCATAACATATAAAAAAATTCATTATAAGATCATTTGAACTTTTTTAATATCATTAATAACATATATTAACAATTCTATATATTTATACTCATTTTACACAAACTTCTATTCATTAATACAAGTGAACCGATCGTGAAAACTATGAAAACAAATATCCATGATTGATGAAATTAAACTGTACAAATCATCTAAAAGGTCATAAAAGAAAATAATAAAACCATAATGAATTAAATTCACGTATAAAAGGTTTTTTATTTTTTAATTAATGAATCTAATTTTATTATATATGATATTAATGTGAATAAATATTTGTGACCCAATGTAAGGAGAATTCTCAAACCCAACTCTCTTTCTTTAGGTTTTACCTATTTCACCAAATTTTAAATATATATATATTCCTTAAATATCATTTATTTATCATTATATTACCTTTTAGGGGATATTAATGTTTCTTAGTTGAGTTTATGAAAAACATAATGTTTTCCAAAATAACTCTTCTTTAAAAAACACTCCTTTTACATATTGAGTTTGTTTGTTCTTCACTCAAGGTTTATGATTCTTATATCAAGTATGTTATTCAATTTTTCATTTGGGAACCCAAATTTTATGAATGTATTCGTTATGAAATGAAACCCATTCCTTTCCATGGATTTTTTATGTTTGATATTGATATATGTTCTATGTGTCATGCATGATAATGTAAATGCTTTGATGTGATGAGTGTGCCTAGAATTATATAGCACAATGTAAATGTTATGATGTGATAAGTGTGCCAAGAATTATACACCACCCCAATCCATTGGTTAATGTGATGTATCTCATGAGAAAATTTAATTATGCATGAACATGATGATATCTTTGCTGAAAACTATGTTTGGTAGTTGATCACTAAGGCACGATGTTTCATTTTTATGCATTTCCACATTCCAGGCCTTATCTTAATGCTTCCTATCATGATTATGATCCCATGATTGTGTAATTATTATAATGTTATGTTTATACTCACCCCATTCAATATTGTTTCATGTTCTTATCTATCCTCTTACAAGGATTTTAGCTCACCTCTGTCTTTGATGTATATCCTCAGGTGATTACATGTAGTAAAAATAATTCAAGGGCCAATAAGAAGCTAAAAAAGAATTAATTAAATAAATTTTTATGTTTTATTTATTAAATATTATGTATGGACCTAATTTTTCCATGAAACTAAACCTCTGGATCCCCATTGTATAATGATTTTATGTTTATTGTCTTTAAAATGATGTAATATTAATGAAAGAAAAATATGGGTTACTATATGAAAAGGGAATGTAACTATGAAACCATTAATTAAATTAATTAATAATGGAAATATAATTATTTTGAAAATAATATGATAAAATTACACATGGGAATATAAACCCAAACCCAGTTTCTTGTCTCTCACTTGTGTTTATTATTTTTTCCCCTTTTTCCTTGGTGCTATAAATCATAATTAAATAAATTCGGAGACATTTTTTTACCTTGAAATACTTTGGAATATATCTAAAAATGTTTTTGGAGATAGATTCTAAGACAATTCATGAATATGAATCCTTGTGTTCCCAAAATTAATTTTATAAAAAAATTAAATATATTTTTTATCACACATTCATATTTTTTTGATAAATAATGGGATAAATTTTAAAGGTAGTCTTAGATAAAAATTGTGAGGTTAAAGTTGAATCTAGAATGTGAGTTTAATATAAGGAATGGCCTAAAATTAGTTAGCATGGGGTGTTTAGATAACATAGTTGTTGGTTGGTGTGTTTAAAGGAATAATTAATTAATTAATTTAATTAATTCTTTAAGCAACCTAAACCTAATTCCTACTATAAGTACTCCATTATAGTGAATAAATAGGGATATTTTCAGAACCCTTATACCATGGGGAGGATAATTCCATGTTCTTCATTAGTTATTTGAGATTAGATGATGACAACCCTCCAGATCTAGGTGAATCAAGTCACTATGAATGCAAAAAATACTTCCTTTATTGGAAAGCATGTTCTTCACTAGAGATTGATCTGAATTGAGGTAGGACTCACAATATGTATATTTTATCCCTTATAAATAAATAATTTAGTATGATAAATTCATTTCCTTTTATTTTTGTTCATTTGGAGCCTTCGTATGATCCCATGTAACAAATTTAATTTAATTTTTCAATTTATCCCATTGTGCAATTTTTTATCACCCCAAATATTCCCAATATAATTCATTGGAAAAGAACACTTGACCAATTATTTTTTCACCTTTATTTTATTTTATTTTCCCCCATATTCTTTGTGATCATCACAGATTGACCTATGGGGTCTCAGTTCGAAATTTCCAGGACAGATCAAGCATGATTGGACACCAAGATATGTAGAATGCTCAAAAGTGGAAACTAGATTGGTGAATAAAGAATGGATTGGTTTTATTTTTGGGTTTTGAGTGATTCCACCATGGATTTTTAGATCCTATGGGGAATCTAGAGGAACCACGGGCGACAACGGTGCATATTGGAGTTAAACGAATTAACAGATATCCAATTTATGGCCACTAGATGGTCGGAAACAAAAAAATGATCTTTCACTTGATTTTAGGTAGTCAAGAGTCATGATTCAAAGTAGAGGATATGGGTCTAGGGGAATGTGTTGTGGATCTAAAATTCTGCAAAAAACGTGACTACACACAGTTTAGTGAAGAAGAACACATGGATTGTTCTTCATAAATCCATAGTTCCAGTGTTTCTAGGAGATTATAAATACACACACAGTATGGGACCCAACCATGATGTTTTAACAAATTTTGGAAACCATAAATGTAATCTAGGAGTACATAAACATGCTCATGAATAGACACCTGATGTGTACCAGCACACAACCAAGGTACACGAACACGATCCGAAGGACATAGGCTAGACCACGTGCGGGTGGAAACACCATGTATTAGAGTACATGGGAATGGAAATGAAATTACATGTACTGAGACATGGACAATTTACACACACATGTCTTAAAAGATATAAAAAGGACCCCATGCGAGAGGACATGTCATGTATTGTAGTACATATACACGAGTAATATTACACAAATATAACCAGGAGCATGATCCGTCCCCCGGGTGGCTGAGGTACACCATGTAATACCGTTAAATTATTTTTAGAGATAGATGTAAAGTAAGATGTGTAACATCAAGGACATTTCCAGGATGGAGGGTGGGACCACATGCTGTGTGGGTCCCCTTAGACACCATGTTCTTGCTTCTTTTTAGGATAATTCTACATCTCAAATCTCATTCATTTTAACCAAAATTTTTGGCCTGTGAGTAGCCTATCATGAGTGTTTTTCTACGTAGAACATTATATTGGCCTTTATATTGGATTTTGATATATTATTCATGATTTTATAGGTGTGAAACTGTTTTAGGAGATACTCGATGATGGAAGTGACCAGGCATGATCACAAGAGAGATAATAATGACACCCTCCAACGGAAAAAGGGTATGGTCCACAGCCATTAGAGTGGAACCCTCATACTGGCTAGGGAATGGGTTCTATATCTATTATCCAAGTGACACTCTCATATGGTGTAAAACTACAATATTCCATGGTACACTTCTCTTTGAATAATACAGTAGCATGTGTTGTACACAACCTCGAGTTCTAACACACTACGACCAATCAAAGTAGCCTCTATGAATAGTAATAACCACGTTTTGAAATTATATAAATTTCATAATTCAAAATTGACTTCATTTTTTTATTTGTAATATCGAAATTATCCTAAGTTGAATTTTTTGTAATTTTCTGAGAACTTCAAATTTTCTATGAATAGAAAAAATACTTAAAAACAGCTTTTTAAATCAAAATAATTTATAGTGATAAATTATACTATTTAGTGGTTTTAAAGTATAATTATAATATATTTTTACCATTTTATCCAAAGGTGGTCATTATAATTTATTTCACATTGAAATTGGACATAAGCAATTATCAATCTTTTGATATATATTGTTTCTTAAAAACACGCTATTTGTTGTGACACTGGGAATTAATTATTGAATTAATTAATTCAAAATATATGTTTTGAATTTTTTAAAATAGAGATCATTTTTGAATTAGGAATATCAAATATATCTTAGGGTTAATTTTTGGTATTTTTCTGAAAAACTTCAATTTTTGATGAATAGTGAAACTACTAAGTGGTAGTTAAAAAAATGATTTTTCGTTTAAATGAAATTTTACCACTTCTGTGAATTTAATTTCAAAAATACAACATACATGGTTGTAATTAGGAATTAAAATGTGGTTCAATGGGATGAAAATAATTTTTGTTGAATAGTAACTTTTGAGTTTTATTAACCGCGATTAGAGGTAATTAGAGTAATTTAAGGTAAAAATAATGTTATAATAATATGAAATTACCTTTACACTTATCCTAACCTTATTGGATGAGTCATGTACGACCAAGAAAATCCATGGGTCAACTTGGGGACCCCATGGAGCCACTTGGGTAAGAAAATGACATTAATAACTTTTTATTTAAAGTAAAAATAAAATTGTCACAAACATGTGTTGTTTTTCTAAAACAATTATTACATTGGGTTATATAAGTTAGATTTTCGACTATAAATATTCATTTTAAATCTAAAAATATTTCCTATATAATGGAATTTTTTTAATAATTTTTAGAAATTAAATAAATAAATTTTTTATGACACCATGATGATGCATCGATTACCTCATTAAAGAACGATTTAAATAAAATGAAAAGATAAGGTAAAATCTAAGACTCACACTTGTCTAAATCCTATTGGTTGGGTGGATTTAGAACCCTTATCACCTTATCCTAGAAATATATCATTTTGGGACCTTTGAAATCCGAAAATCATTTCATAATAATGTAACATTTCATGACTTTCCAAGAGTGCCCCTACTCTCCTCTTATAAAAGGCCCCCACCTCTACCACATTATTCACACCTTCAAAGCCATTTGGCTCAGCCAAACTCTACCCAAATACTCTCTCAACATACCTATATTACTCCTAGAAGCCTCACTTTGGGCAGAAGTCTTCCCAAGGAAGCCTTTGGCTCAAATCAAAAAGAGTTACCCGATTTTAAGGTAATGTCTTCTCTTATGTTCTTTTGTTTTATTTTGCTTCTCCAACCCCTTAAACTATTTTAATTCCTTTATTTTGTAAAAAACCAGTATATTAAATATAATAGGATGTTTTTATGAGAATTATTTGATTTACACTTACACACACCTTCGTCTAATGGTTAAAGAACATACTGTTTCTGTGGGTGGCGGATTACTGCCTCATGAAACAATGATTGTTCAATATTCTTTTAACACCTCTCATGGTGGATATTAAGATGTAACTATATTTATATATGATATATATTATGTTTATTTTTTTCTTATGATTTTGTATTTTTCATTTATGTCATACCTTTATGATTTCAATTATGGGTAAATGCGATAATTTCATTTTAGGAAGTGCGGACTACCACCCCCTCAAAGTGATTTGAATTGTTAATTCCATATGTGTGACGTATAAAGGATATAGTGAATGATATTATATATGATATTATACTGGAATTATAATTTACCTTTATATCATTATGTTTTCATTCCATTAAATATGAAATAGAAATGAAAGTAGCGTTCATGCGTACGTACGGCTTACCATCTCCATGAACGATGCATTTCATTTCTTACCTCTAAATGTTATGTAATATTATAAATGAATGTATATACTGGATATATATGATATATATGATATCTACATCATTAATATAATTCTGTATATAATGGATATTTTACCACATGAACAACTTGTAATTATAAGAAGTTTATTTTTGACTCAAGTACCAAAGATCGACAAAATGACCATTATTAACTTAAATAATTACATAATGTTCATAACATGTTAATAAGTGATATAAAATAAATAATGAACTTGAAAAAGGTTCATAAGAAATTATAAATTAACTCTAGTTTATTGTTCAGGAGGTTAAAGAACGATCGAGTCAAGTCAGACACAAGGAAAGGGACTTCGTCTCAATCTCCATTCATTGAGGCATATTTTGTTTTATACATAACTTTATTTTATATGGTGTATAAACCCCTTTTACTTTTACATTTATTAAAAAGGAATCTTTTTATACGAAGAGTTATACTAAAGGATAAAAAGGATTGTTTTTTTGTCGTACGTATGTAGCGATAACGACTTCTCCACCACTGTGACCATTATTTGAGTTTCAGATTCCTCTAAAAGCCATAACTTTTTTTAGAATGAAAAATAAATACCAAGTTTTAATTTTCATTTATTTTGGTATTGAAAATGGTTTTATCATATCAATGTTTTGTATTGATATCTTTTAATTGAAATGTGGAAATGTTATGTTTCCATTATGAATGTTTTATTTGATATGATTATGTTATGGTTTATGATATGTTTAAACCTTTTCATATAAGGAATGCATTGGACTTAGTATGTGACGGGTGGAGCTCGCTATAGCTCCTCAATCCATCGGTAGTTCTCATGAGACAAACTAGTGTCTTGACACAAGGTCTTCACAAAATCTTATTTGTAGTCTTGGCACAAGGCCTTGACTATGTGGTTATGATAGTCTGGCATTATGCATTCCATCATTATGAAAATGGTTATCGATATTGTATGTGATTATTCGACTAGTAGAATATCCACGTGAATAAGTAAATGGAATTATTTCATTTTATTTTTTCTATATTATTCTGAAGTTCAAGTTTAAAAGGCTTTTGTTTTAGTTATACATTCACTTAAATTCTTATGTTTATTTATGAACGTTTCTGCTATATTTTTATCCTTACTGAGCATCTGAGCTCACCCTTTCTATGTTTTATTTTTCCCAGGATGTAAAGAAATATTTTATGACTGACCTGTAGGGATAGTCTGAAGGGGATATGAGTTTGGACTATGAACACCATGTAATTGTAGTTTTTCACTTTATGATGTAATGTAACATTTATGAATGTATCTAGTGTTTGCAAGTCTATTAAACTAATCGGTCTTTCGAGACTCGATATTTTGTGATCATGCCAATGTTATGTAATAATGCACTGACTCTAGGTAACTGGGGTCGGGGCGTTAAAGTTGGTATCAGGGGCAGTTTAGTACTAACCTTGGAAGCTAGATTTAGAAAAACTCTGATTAGAGCACATAGACCTAAGATAGACTTTGAGGATTAGTATAGAAGAACTTCCTAGAATTTTGGTATTATAGAGATTTTGTGAGATTTCCGAGCAATAAATCTCTGTCTGGATATCAGCAGGTAGAGGCGGATCAGGCATATATGTACCTAGGGGTAAAACCCAAAAACACCACTTTGAGCTAGACTCGAATGGGAACTGGTGCACGACAATGAGCCTTGCTGCACTCTTGGTTATGACACTCCCAGGGGATATGCTTAGGATAATTCCCATTTTATTTACAAATCATTATGAAGGGTTTATGAGTATATACTTCCTCATAGAATTTTTTTTATGATTATGGATTATATCCATAAATAGTTCAATTTATGTTAAGTGTTTTGTAAGTTTGTTATTATGTATTTCGATTCGTAAACTAATCTAGTTTATGAGATTGTTTAGAAATGGCACATAGTGGAAGGAATGGAAACTGTATCAATGCACGCACTCCATGTAGGGATTTCCATCCTTCTCAAGATAATTATAGTGGAGGTGGTGATACAACTGGTGCTGATCAACTTATCACCATACTGGGACAACTCAATCAGGTTATGAATAATAACCTTACACGTATGGAGCACCCTGATCCGCAACGTGGAGGATAAATGTTAGACCACTTCATGAGGCAACAACCACCAACATTAAATGGGTGTACAAATCCCTTAGTAGCTGGGAAATGGATAAATTCCTTAGAGAAAATATTCCATGCCTTGGGGAGTAGTGAAAGGGAAAAGGTTATCATGGAAATTTACTGCCTCACTGGAGATGCTGATCAATGGTGGTAATTGATTCAAAATAAAATGGAAGATTAAGAAGTATCGTGTATGTAATGGAGAGAGTTCAAAGAGCTTTTCTTAGAAAAATACTTTCCTTGTGACCATCGAGTAGATATAGAAAGACAATTTCTGAGTCTGAGGAAAAAGGAGGATGAGAATGTTGCAAAGTATGAGTCTAACATTACAAGGTTAGCGAGGCATGCTACAGATTATATACGTAACCCAAGAAGAAATATTGATCATTTCTTTGATGGGTTAAAACCATTTCTCCATCGAGCATTAGTATCACAATTTTTTTCAACGTACGAAGATATAGTATCACGTTCTATCAAGACAGAAAAGGAATTATTTAAATCTTATGACAATAAAGTAAATAAAGAGAAGAAGAGAATTATGGAACAAGAGATAGATAAAGGGAAAAAGGGAAAGAATGATTTTCCATTATGCGATAATTGTGGGAAGAATCACCCCAATACTTTCCTAAAAGGAATGGGAGTTTGTTATAAATGTGGAGAAAAAGGTCACTAGGCTCGTGATTGCAAGGGAAAGAAAGAGGCTGTCAATGTTGAATGCTACAATTGTAGAGAAATGGGGTATTATGCAAATGAATTCCCTAAGCACCAAGGAAATTTACCTCAGAAAAGGCCAAGGTAGAAAGGCCAATATTGTGTTGTTACTACAGTTTTAATGGAATAATTAATGTATTGGTGATTTTGGACTCAAGGATTATATTCTGGTTATATGAATAATGTGAAATATATAAGGATTATACTGCAGTACTTGTTGTTTTCATTAAGGTTTTAATATGACGAAGGTAATCATATTTTTAGTATGTGACAATAAGAGAAACTTTACTTTGTTTGGGGAATCTGATGTAAAAATTGATTTTGGAATTTAGAGAACTTTTAGAGAAAGTCTGGACAGAGGTATTTTGGATAACTATAAAGGTTGTAATGGATTAAGTTAAACTTTGGATAGTATTGTTTAAGGTTAAAACATTTCTAAAGATTATTTTTCGAATATTATAGTTTTAGGAAAAGGACAACCTACAGGTTGGGGGATAACCCGTCGCGTCGGGCAAAGCTGTAGGAATCGAACCCACAACCATAGTGAGACATGCCTTCATTACCTACAACTAGCCTCTAGGAAGTCCCTGGTTATTATAAAATAGTTTTCATAATCTAAATGGTATGTGTTAATATTTTGGAACCTTGTACGATTATGACAAATATAATATTTTTGAGTTCTATTATCTTTTTGATTGAAAGATGAGTTTGTGTTAGAAATTAGTTGAAGGTTGAAACTCTATTTGTCAAGTATATATATATATATATACCCCTCTCTTATTCTATGAATAAATTAATTCTTAAATTTAGGAATGGGATATTAAAAAAAATGTGTTATCATAATACCTTATGTTTTGTTGAGATGATGATATTTTAAATCACCATAGATTGAAGGCTTTGAGGCCCTAAATTTTACACTTGTTTGTGACTGATGACCTCAATCAATCCCTAGAAATATTTATGTTTTCCCTCCAATTATTTGTCTCTAATTTCCAACAATGTTCTCCTAATCGAGAGCATAATTTTGTGGTGACTTTTTCATTTCCCTTTCCCTCTTATTAAAACAAAATTTTATTAACCAGATTTCTGATGTGGGTTTTCCACAAAAGAGTTTTTCTATTTTTATCCATTTATTCACGAAGAAAAATTTCAAATTTCAAGGATGAAATTATTTGAACGAGGTTAGAATATAAAACCCCAAGCTTCCATGGTACACTTCTCTTTGAATAATACAGTAGCGTGTGTTGTACACAACCTCGAGTTCTAACACACCGCGACCAATCAAAGTAGCCATTATGAATAGTAATAAAGACCTTTTGAAATTATATAAATTTCATAATTCAAAACTGACTTCATTTTTTTATTCGGAATATCAAAATTATCCTCAGTTGAATTTTTTGTAATTTTCTGAGAACATCCAATTTTTTATGAATAGAAAAAATACTTAAAAACAAATTTTTTAATCAAAATAATTTATAGTGATAAATTATACTATTTAGTGGTTTTAGAGTATAATTAGAATATATTTTTACCATTTTATCCAATGGTGGTCATTAGAATTAATTTCACTTTGAAATTGGACATAAACAATTATCAATCTTTTGATATATATTGTTTCTTAAAAACACGCTATTTGTTGTGACAACGGGAATTAATTATTTAATTAATTAATTCAACCTATATGTTTTGAATTTTTTAAAATATACATCATTTTTGAATTAGGAATATCAAATATAGCTTAGGGTGAATTTTTGGTATTTTTCTAAAAAACTTCAATTTTTGATGAATAGTGAAACCACTAAGTGGTAGTTAAAAAACTGATTTTTCGTTTAAATAAAATTTTACCGCTTCTGTGAATTTAATTTATAAAATCTGACATACATTATTGTAATTAATATGTAAAATTTGGTTCAATGGGATGAAAATAATTTTTGGTGAATAGTAACTTTTGAGTATTATTAACCGCGATTAGAGGTAATTAGAGTAATTTAAAGTAAAAATAATGTTATAATAATATGAAATTACCTTTACACTTGTACTAACCTTATTGGATGATTCATGGCCGACCAAGAAAATCCATGGGTCAACTTGGGGACCCCATGGAGCCACTTGGGTAAGAAAATGACATTAATAACTTTTTATTTAAAGTAAAAATAAAATTGTCACAAACATGTGTTGTTTTACTAAAAAACTTATTACATGGGGTTATGTAAGTTAACTTTTTGACTATAAATATTCATTGGAAAGATAAACCTATTTCCTACATCATGGTAATTTTTTTATAATTTTTAGATATTAAATAAATAAAGATCTTTATGACACCATGATGATGCAATGATTATCTCATTAATGAACGATTTAAATAAAAAGAAAAGAAAAGGTAAAATATAAGACTCACACTTTTCTAAAGCCTATTGGATGGGTGTATTTTGAACCCTTATCACCTTATCCTAGAAATATATCATTGTTCAACCTTTAAAATCCGAAAATCATTTCATAATAATGTAACATTTCATGACTTTCCAAGAGTGTCCCTCCTCTCCTCTTATAAAAGGCCCCCACCTCTACCACCTTATTCACACCTTCCAAGCCATTTGGCTCGGCCAAAATCTACCCAAGTACTCTCTAAACTTCCCTATCTTACTCCTAGAAGCCAAACATTGGGCAGAAGTCTTCCCAAGGAAGCCTTTGGCTCAAATCAAAAAGAGTTACCTTATTTTAAGGTAATGTCTTCTCTTATGTTCTTTTGTTTTATTTTTCTTCTCCAACCCCTTAAACTCATTTTTTTCATTTATTTTGAAAAAACACCAGTATATTAAATATAATAGGATGTTTTTATGAGAATTATTTTATTTACACTTACACACACCTTCGTCTAATGGTTAAAGAACATACTGTTTCTGTGGGTGGCGAATTACTGCCTCATGAAACGATGATTGTTCAATCTTCTTTTAACACCTCTCATGGTGGCCATTAAGATGTAACTATATTTATATATGATATATATTATGTTTATGTTTTCTTTATGCTTCTGTATTTTTCATTTATGTTATACCTTTATGATTTCCATTATGGGTAAACGCGATAATTTTATTTTAGGAAGTGCGGACTACCGCCCCCTCAATCTGTTTTGAATCGTTAATGCCATATGTGGGACGTATAAAGGATGGAGTGAATGATATTATATATTATATTATACTAGAATTATAATATACCTTTATATAATTATGATTTCATTCCATTCAATACGAAATAGAAATGAAAGTAGTGTTCATGCATATGTACGACTTACCGTCTCCATGAACGGTGCATTTCAATTCATACCTCTAAATGTTATGTAATATTATAAATTAATGTATATACTGGATATATATTAAATATATGATATCTTCATCATGAATATAATTCTGGATATAATGGATATTTTACCACATGAAAAACTTGTAACTATAAGAAGTTTATTTTTGACTCAAGTACCAAAGATCGACAAAACGACCGTTATTGACTTAAATAATTACATAATGTTAATAACATGGTAATAAGTGATATAAAAGGAATAATGAACTTTAAAAATGTTCTTAATCAAGTAGAAATTAACTCTAGTTTATTATTTAGGAGGTTAAAGAATGTTTGAGTCAAGTGAGACACGAGGTAAAGGACTTCGTGTCAATCTCCTTTCATTGAGGCATATTTTGTTTTATACACAACTTTCTTTTATACTGTGTATAAACCCCTTTGAATTTTACATTTATTCAAAAGGAATATTTTTATATGAAGTGTTTTACTAAATGACAAAAAGGAATGTTTTTTTGTCGTACGTATACGGCGACAACGACTTCTCCGCCGCCGTGACCATTATTTGAGTTTCAGCTTCTTCTACAAGCCATAACTTTTTTTAAAATGAAAAATAAATACCAAGTTTTACTTTTATTTTATTTTGGTATTGAAAATGGTTTTATCATATCAATGTGTTTTATTGATATATTGTGATTGAAATGTGGAAATGTTATGTTTCCATTATGCATGTTTTATATGATATGATTATGTTATGGCTTATGATATGTTTAAACCTTTTCATATAAAGAATGAATTGGACTTAGTATGTGATGGGTGGAGTCCACTATAGCTCCTCGATTCATCGGTAGGACAAATGAGACAAACTAGTGTCTTGGAACAAGGCCTTGACAAAATCTTATTTGTAGTCTTGGCCCAAGGCCTTGACTATGTGGTTATGATAGTCTGGCATTATGCATTCCATCATTATAAAAGTGGTTATTGATATTGCATGTGATTATTAGACTAGTAGAATATCCATGTGAATAATTAAATAGAAGTTTAAGTTTAAAAGGCTTTTGTTTTAGTTATACATTACCTTAAATGCTTATGTTTATTTATGAAAGTTTCCGCTATATTGTTATCCTTACTGAGCATCTGAGATCACCCCTTTCTATGTTTTATTTTTCCCAGGATGTGAAGAAATATTTTATGACTGACCTACAGGGATAGTCTGAAGGGGATATGAGTGTGGACTATGGACACCATGTTAATGTAGTTTTTCACTTTATGATGTAATGTAACATTTATGAATGTATCCAGTGTCTCCAAGGCTACTAAACAAATTGGTCTTTAGAGACTTGATCTTTTTTGATCATGACAATGTTACATAATAATGCACCGACTCTGGGTAACTGCGGTAGGGGCATTACATATGGTCTCAGGGCATGGTTCCTCCACCACTATAGTGGCACCCACATGCTGGGAAAGGCATGGGTCCTCTATTGACCATTAGAGCAAAACTATTCTATAGGGTTGGACATGGGCCCTATATCTACTATCTGAGTGGAACCCTCCTGTGCTATTAGGGTATGGGTCCTCATCCACTAGATTGGAATCCTCCTGATAGGAAGGTAATGGTTCCTTTATTGACTATCAGAGTGGTACCATCCAGTGGAGTTATGGAATGGGTCCTCTATCTATTGAAAACAAAACTGCTATTGAACTATATTATGAATATTATTCTGATAAAATATGGCCCATTGATTGTATGACATAGTGGAGAGGTTATTATTGACTTGGATGTTTCTTAAAATGATCTAGAGAGATATTGGGAATCATTGATGGGCCTTTGGAATTCATGGAACTCTTTTCTTAGGATGAGTTATAAGATGTAGATATATTTTCTCTCTCATTTAAAATTCTTTTATTAGGAATAAATATACATACACACACACATATATATATATGCATGTTATTTTATTTTATTAATATTTTTATGGGGGTTATATAGTTTATTCATACAGTGTCTCTGAATTCTCCCCCTTCATCTTTCAGGGCGTCCTATTGGGTATGTATAAACTCACCCCTATAAGGGATTTTCCCACATGCTTCATGTCTTATGTAGATGATAAATAGGTCGATGGTGATTACAGAGGAGCATATGTATCGTTGGTACATTTGATCACATATGGTGGTTTGGGCTTGTAGATCTATATTAGAGCTCCCTCAACACTTTACTTTTACAGTTCTTTCAAGTTGTGAAATCTTTCTGGTTGGGAATGCATTTTTTTCCTTTTTACATTTCTGATAACACAATAATACTCCTGTACTCTCTATATGTTTTATATGTATGTATTATTATCCAAATGTTTAATATTTTATTATTATCCCACTACACTTCTACATACATATGGTTGGGTTTGTGCATAAAAAAACTTAGTAAAAGGCCTCACATATTAGTTATGCCTTTCAGCACTTTTCGCTAGCCCCAAGTCTATGGATGTGGGCTTGGGGTAGTTTTGGATCAATCACTATTAGACTGGGTCATAAAAATTTGTTTCATAGGTGTGTCATTCCTTGAGATGGGTCTTGGAGTTGTCCCCATATGATGATTTAGTCAGTATTTAGGAAAATGATGTCAAATTTTCTCAAGTGTGTCTACCAATCTAGGTAATCCAGTGTTGGTGCGACGAATGATGTATCCATACATTAGGAATGTGACCATATACATGTTTATGAGCTATACTGATGCATTTTTTGTAGGTTAATTTGGTAAATAAATCATATAAGATTAAGTATTTGATTTTATTTCTTGATTCATCTCTCCATATATATATATATATATATATATATATATATATATATATGCTCATATGACCATTGTATGTCTTGATGAAATTTTAATGATACCTCCACAATTATCACCAGTCAAATTACAGATTTCACATTGTGATGATGATATTATTAGTTATGATTCCTTAGTTCAGTTTCCATCCCAAGATATCATTCATATAGGTGGATAGATTATATCACCCCCACCTATTGAGAAAATGATAATACTAGAAAAATTGGATGATGATTCTTGCAGGCTTAACGCACTCTGTGAGTTACAATTCTAGAATCCACTAAGGTTTTTCATTGAGATTGATCCCTAGGTAGTGGTGGATTTGATAGAGTTGATGATATAAATTTTTAAGATTATCCATACACTGAATTTTTAGGTAGTTTCACTAGCTTCCAGCCTTTTCAATAGAGTATCTTGGCGCTGGTGGAGTCTAGTTATGGAGATTCATGATGAGTAGACACTGTCATGGAATGAATTCCAGTAGAAATTTTATGAGGAGTACTACCAATCATGGTTATGATAAGTTCTTATTCAGAATTTTATTAAGATGAAAAAAATTTGGATGGTATTTTCATCATATTCTGTGAGGTTTAAAGACAATAAATGGTACTCCCTCAGCAGGATTTGGGACGACTACTTCTGGTTGAAAAATTCTAATAAAATTATCCATAGATAAATCAATGCAAGTGTGGCACCCCTTTTCATTCCCACCTATGTTTGTGTGTTATGGAAGTCATTGGTAATGGAGTGATCTCTGTCAAAGGCACATAGCCAACTGGAGATAGTAGTGGTTGTTATAGGGCCGAGTCATCTGCAATAGCTAGCATGAACTAGTAGATATGATATCTATGTAGAAGAAATTTTTAGGATTAGACTCGAGAACATGGTCATAATTCATGAAAATTGAGGACAAGATGTTTTAGATTTTTCTGGATTATCATTGCCTGAACCAAACCACAAAAATGACTATGTACTCCGTACTAAGTATTGACGACCTCTTTGATAAATTTCTAGGAATGATATGGTTCACCAAGATCAATCTTAGGTCCAAATACCACCAGTTGAGAGTTAATGAGGATGGTATTATAATTTCGTAATTATGATGTCACTACAGACACTATGACTTCTTTGTGGCCCAATTTGGTGGGATAAATTCCACCACTCTGTTTCTAGATTTGATTAATGAGATATTCTAGCTATACATGGAATTCATTTTTCTTTTCATCATCAATGACATATTCATATACTCTTTATCATAGGAGGAGAATACAAAGAACTTGAGGATTTTACTAGATTTAATTTGGAAGCACAAACATTATGGTAAGCTCTCAAATTGTTTGTTATAGATCCACATAGTTCACTTAATGGTACTTTTTATTTATAATTATGGATTAGATACACACCTAGAAAAGACTTATTTAGTTCTTACCTAGGAACCACCTAAAAGCGTATTAGAGGTGAGAATGTTTCTTTGAAAGAAAGGGTACTACAGGAAGTTTGTGGTAGAATTCTCCAAGGTTGTAGCCCCTTTGACTTCATTGACTCAGAAAGGGAATCCATTTACATGGACTGAGCAATGCTAGAGATACATCATGGAGTTGAGGTTGAGGTTGACAAGTGATCCTATTTTGAAACTATCAGAGGAGGGCATTGTAGAGACCTGAAGCTTAACGTACATGAACATTACATTACTTTTGTGGAATACTTAGTACATAACAAAAAATTCACACACAAGGATCGTAATAGTTTAGTTTCTTTGGAAACTCGGAACGTAATCTTCTAATCGTGGTGAAAGATCTCCAATATCTCCCATAAAGATCTTCCCCTTTTTTTATATACCTAAAACCTTTCTTTATATCCTGGGGAAAAGAAAACATAAAAGGGTGAGCTCAAATGCTCAGTAAGGGTAAAAAAAGAAATATAAATCTCATCGTATACACAAGCACATAACTTTTGGAAATCTTAACCTGCAAAAGAGATCATAATTTCATAACATGGGATAAATCATGGCAGTGAAATGTAATCACAATAATCATAACTTAAAACATGAAACTTTGTGGCATACACACATAATCAAAGAGAATCATTTCTTGTTAGTCAAGACTCATTGCCAAGACTATCTTAGTGGACAAAGTCCCTTTCTGAATCGAGTCACCCTCGTTTCAGTCCTGTTTCACTGAACCGGTATAACCTACCGTTCCAGCCCTATCTATATCATGAGATATAAAATCTTTACCCAATGCATAGGAGGGAGATATAGGTCCCACCCATCTCATAATGATACCATTCTTATGTGTGCCACAAAATCATAAATCATACATCATTGCATAACCCATGAAATAAAAATGGGAATCTTAAACATCATGACATCATAAAACAATTCATATAAGATAAAGGAATTCATAAAAATAATTCCATCACAACATAGTCAAATCAATGTAATAATAGGGATAGAAACAGAACCCTTTATTATCTTAGATGGAAAATAATTTTGATAAAACACTTGAAATGAATTCTTGAGGAAAATATCCTTTCTTTTTCCTTTCTTAATATGTCATAAAATTATAAACTAAAAGAAGTTGATTAAAAATATACTTGAAAACCTTTAGAGTAAGATTCTTGTAAATAATGTTTTAAAAAAATCCATTCATACCGTATAAGTTAAAAAAAACATTCTTCCCGTACGTTTGTCGGAAAAGTCAAAAAGTACCTCGTATGAAAAACGACAAAAGATTCCTTTCATATCTTTTACTAAAAACTTACTGAAGGGTAAAATAGGATTTAAAAAATTGTAGGTGGATGGAAATAATATTACATATTGAGGAAACATGGATGTGGATGATAAAATACACCCCAGTAAATACTAAAGTATAAACAATCTCAGATAAAAATGAGATTGTGATATTTCCCTTACCTTAGGTCCGACTTGCTTTGTACGTGTCCAAACCTCCTGTATAATGATTTAAATCATGTTATTGACTTATTACAGAATCATATTCATTATTATTATATCATATATGGTCCACTTATGACTTTATATTACCCGTTCTTTTGTAAATTCATGTTAAAGTAGCATTTTGGGTAAAATCGTCTCATTTGTCGTTCGTGTTTTTAACTTGTAATTATTAATATGATTACTTGGATCATGATTACTTATATCCAGAATGTAAAACATGATTTATATATAATATATATTCAGAATATATATATATATATATAATATATCGATAAATGGAATGAAATACACCGTTCATGGAGACGGTAGTCCGTACGTACGCATGAACGCTGTTTTCGTTTCCTTATTGAAGTGAATGGAATTAAGTAGATGACATACATATAAATGTACATAAATCCAGTATCATTATTATGTCATATATTTCATTAGTAATTATTATATATACTTTATAATCATTCATGAATGGTTAATAATTGAGAATGAATCTCATCGCGTCGTGGAGACGGTAGTCCGTACGTACACACGAGCGATGATATCGTTCCCATGGTCGTGGAATTGTGTTGAAGTGTATGTAGACTATTTCAGTATCAATATCACTTTATAATAATCATACATAGTTACTCATTACACCATTATACCCATCCTATTAAGGTGGTGGTGGAAAATAGATTACACCACGGCGTGGAGACGGTATTCCGTACGTACGCACGCGCGGTGATTTCATTTTTCCGTAGGATGGATAGAAGGTTAATTAGAGTTGTTTAATATTTATAATAACATATCAGTATATAATAAATACTGATGTTATTACTTTATCATGAAACAACTAAAGAAGAAGAAGTTGAAGAAGAAAGAAATTGAAAAAGATCGGTAATGGATATTACCTCTTTTTGACGCGCCTTCACTTATCCTCCACTTAAAGAACTAAGGATGGTCTTTGAAGAAGACCAGGACCTCTAGGATGATACTAGGGAAGTGGAGAAGAGGTTTTGGCAGGGGTTGGCCGAGCTTGAAGGCTCAAATTTGTGTGAGGAAGAGAGGGAGGAGGTGCCCTTTTATAAGGGAGGAGAGGGGCACCTTAGGAATATCTCAAAATATTATTTTATATTAAAGTCAAAATCGGTTTATAATGGTTACAAAGGGTCTTATTTCGAAGCTAAAGTGGGTATGGGTCGAAATCCTATCAAACAATAGGATTTATACAAGTTTAGGTTATTATTTTAACCTTATCAATTAGATTTAACTCTAAGTTAAATAATTTAACTTTTACCGTGTCTTTTTGTTTTCTTACACTATATGGTTAATACACTTACTATAACATGCCAAACGAACCCCAAATTGTTTATTATTAATATATATATCCTTATCTAAGTCATTTGGTCGAACATTAGATTTTTAGGAATAAAATAACAATTAATAATATAATATTAGATTTAAAAACTATTTTGTGTCAATTTTGATACTATTTGATATATGATTTTTTTGAAAGTCATAACAGAATTATATGTTCAAACCAAGTTGATTAAATCAACACTAATATATCATAGTAACCTAGAAAATTAGTGGAATTTATAAAAAGTCTTAAATTACATTTATTTTGGTATTTATAATATCAATTATGTCAATATTTCATTAATAAGATAATTACTGCATCATCTTTGTGTCATAAATAAATTAACTTATTTGATGTCTAAAAATTACAAATAAAATACCATTATGTAGTAAATCTTTTTAGCTTTCTAATTAATATTTACAATCGAATTTATCTTTTGTATAACCCTATATTAAAAATGTTTTAGTAAATAAATTTTGATTTTAAATCTTTTAACTCTTCTTTGAATTAAATAATAATAAATGTCCTAATCTAATCCAAGTGGGCCTAAATGATAATATTTTACACTTAAGGTTGTTTTTGGTCGATATACACTTGTCCAATAGGATTAGTACATGTGTTAGGGTAATATTAATATCATTGTTACCCTTAATTACCCTATTTACTTTTAACCGTGGTAAATAAAAGTAAATAGTTACTATTCACCAAAAATTATTTTCATCTCATTGAACCACATTTTACTTACTGACATCAACCGTGTCTCTCGGATTTTTGAAATTCCATTCACAGAAGCGGTAAAATTAAGTTTTATGAAAAATTCAGTTTTTTAACTACCACTTAGTAGTTTCACTATTCATCAAAAATTGATGTTTTTCAGAACAATGCCAAAATTTCATCCTAAGATATATTTCATATTCCGAATTCAAAAATGAAGTCTATTTTACCAAATTCATAACATAGAAGTTGCATTAATTAATTTTATAATTAAATCCCGCTGTTAAAACAAATAGCGTGTTTTTAAGAAACAATATCTATCAAAAGATTGACACTTGTTTATGTCTGGATTAAATGTGAAATTACATCCAATGACCAACATTGTATTAAATTATAAAAATATATTCTAAATACACTTTAAAAACACTCAAATTAATAATTTATCACTATTAATTATTTTGATTAAAAAAGTTGTTTTTAATTATAATTTAGTAATTTTCACTATTCATCAGAATATGAAAGTTATCTGAAAAGTACCAAAATTTAACCTTAGGCTAAATTCGATACTCCGAATCCAAAAATGAAGTCCATTTTGAGATCTAAAATTTCTAAAATTTTAAAAGGTGGTTATTACTATTCATAACGGCTAGTTATAATAATATTTTAATAGCATATCGTTGTTTAGTGAAACTCGGTATTGCGTACTACACACGCTATCGTGGAAGGTCGCGATTGCGTGTAATTCAAGCTAGGTCAGAGATGTGTGTTGTGAAAGCTCCTTTTGTTGTAGCGTATAACACAAGACATTAATGAAATTAAAAAGAATATTTTTCATAAAATCTCGGGGTGTTACAGACATGAAGTACAAAGTATATTGTGAATCCTCTAAAACTATGATCAACTGCATGTTGAGCAAGAGATAAGAAGTTACCTCATAAGGTTTGGGACATTTGATACCCCACAATAAGAAATATGTGATTCATAACCTAGAGCTATAATCATTAGTTTTCACTTTAAGGATGTAGAGAAACTATATTCTGTGATAGTGCATTATTTTTTACTCAGACCATTAAGGCCACATGTTTGTCTTCATTTAGATAGTCATGATCCTGAGTAAGTGGCACTAGTTGGAGTTCCTACAGAACTATGAATTTTAGATTGTCTATACTCATGGGAAGGGGAACCTGGTGGAAAATTACCTTAATAGGAAGTCCCATGATCATTTGGTGTAGAATGCATTAGATTTGTTATCTTCCTAGTAGATGACCTTGGTTGATGTGGAGGGTGCATATTTTATTCATTTAATGGTGTTGAATCCACCAGTCCTCTAGTGTGGGAGAGATTGAAAATTGGGATACATTGATTGTGAGGTCATATTTGACAAGATATCATTATGAGATTTAGCATATGAATATTTTAAAGGATGGAATCATGTCATCCTTTTCCAATAATGGATGGTGGTCTCAGTCATGATGCTGGAGGAGATGATTATAGATTTTCAAATATCTCATTTTGATATACATCCTGATGTGGGGATGATTTAAAAATACCTTTAATCGCAGTTTTGGTGGGATAGAATAAGGAGGATCATGGATGAGTTTGTCTCTTAGTGCCTCGCATGTCAGTAGGTAAAGTCTAAACATCAGGTTCCGATAATTATTGCTTCCCCTTGAGATCCCAAAGTGGAAATGGGATAATATTTCCATGTAATTTGTGATAGGGATTATATAGATAGTGGGAGGCCATGACACCATCTGGGTGATAGTTTACCAACTCATGAAGTCAACACCCTTCTTGCTTTTACATAGAAAATTTCATTGAGGATTTTGGGGAAATTGTACGTATTGGATATTGTTCACCTTCATGGGGTTCCCTCGATGATTTTCTCAAATCATTAAGTTCAATTCAAATCATAGTTGTGGAGAGGCCCATGGGCGAAATTTAGGGACCACATAAGGATGTGTATATACATCCACCGCCAGAAATATGGTCATAATGGGAACATTATCCAAGTGCTAGAGGATATAATGAGGGATTGTGTGATAGACTATGGATAGAGCTGGTATGATCGCTTTAAATTAATAGAGTTTGTGTACAATAATAGCTATCAATCTACTATCAACATGAAACCATTTGAGGCCCTCTATGATAGAACTTTAAGGTCACCATTATGTTTTATTAATATCAGAGATGAATTTCTTGTTGGAAAAATGATGGCGCAGAAAACAATGGAGAAGGTATATGTCATTCATGACTAGATGAGGACAACTCAGAAGAAGAACAAATCTTATGAAGATTGATGTCTCGTGCCCTTTTATTTCAATTAGGTAGACCAAATTTTCCTGAGATTATCTCCATGATAAGGATTTCCAAGATTCATAGAGGTAGGCATGTTATCCTGGAGGTTCATCTGTCCATTTGATATCTTCTAGAGGGTTGGTGAGTTTTCTAACTACCTTGCCTTACCCCCACAGTGGAAGTGGGTGCATATCTTCTTCCATGTATCACAACCGAGAAAATATGTGCATGACCCTATAGGAATTATTTACTGGGTCAAGATAGACATTGAGGATGGATAATCTTTAGTTGATCACCTAGTGGTGATCAAGGATTGGAAGGATAGGAACCTGTGGGGATGGACCATCCCCTTGGTTCATGTGGTGTGTCGGTATACAAGCATGCATGAGAGCTCCTCGGAGCGGGAGATCCTGATGTGGGATGTGTAACCTAATATTTTGGTTAGTGTTTCTTTTATATGATGAAAATATTTAAGAGGGAATACTTTATATACCCTTTTTTCCTTGTAAGACTTTATAATACATTTTTAAATATTTTCAAGGCGAAGAACTGAGACAGTGCACGATTCTGAGGCCTAGTATGCCCAAAATTAATTTTATAAAATTATTCAATACTTTTTATATCATGTGAACATGTTTAAAAAAAAAATAAAGGATGAATATTAAATGTAGTCTAGGATAAAAAAACCATTTCCAATTTTGAATCAAGAATGTGAGGTTTACCCTAGGTACGACATAAAATTAGTCAGTGCTGGGTGCTTGAATAAAACAACCACTAGTAGGTGCCTTCAATGGATTAATGAATGAATAAATTAAATTAAATCATTATGAAACTAAAACCTAGTTCCATATATATATTTATGATATTATGTATAATCTATAGGGTTATCAGAATATCCTTTAGACCATTGAGAGTATAATTCCACATTCTTCAATGGAGAATTGTGATCAGATGATAATGATCCTCCAGATCCAGTTGAATCGAGGCACAACAAATGCAAATAATTATTTCCTTCATTGGTGAGCATGTTCTTCACCAACTATCAATCTGAATTGAGGTAAGATTATTCATATGTGTATTTCCACACTTATGATTCAATGATTGATCATGATAAATTATTTTTATTTGATATTCATTAATTTTGATCCTTTGCATGTTCCCTTCTATCAGATTTAATTTATTTATTATATTTACCCCATTACGTGATGTTTTCTCACCCAAAAAATTTCCAATCTAATTCGTTGGATAGGAATTCTTTTCCAATGATTGTTTCACCATTGGTTTATGTGATTTCCCCATTATTCTTCATGGTCATCACCGACAAGGTACAAGGTCTCGGTTTGACATTGTTGGGAGGGATCAACATGATCAGACCCCTAGATATATTGAAGATTCACATGTGGTAAAAATATTAGTGAATATCGAATTCATCATGATGATTTATGGGTTCTGGGTGATTTTACCATGGATTTGAAGATCCGATGAGGAAACTGGAGGCACCACAGGAAATGATGATGCATATAAGAGTTGGACAAACAAACATAGATCATAGTTTCAACCACTGAATAGAAAAAAATATGAAAAAAGATCTTTACCTAAATTTAGGGTATTTTAGAGGAATGATATGAAGTGGAGGAGGCAGATCTAGAGTAACATGTAGTAGACCTGGGAATCAATGAAAAACGCACCTACATGCAATTTAATGTTGAAGAAGACATTGAATGTTTTTTAGAAATCCTTGACACTAGGGTTTCCAAGAGATTATAAGTATCACACACCATGTGGGACCCCCAAACTCTATGTGACCCAATTCTGGTGACCCAATGTGTAATATGGGATTAGACGGATTTGGTCATGGCCAAGCACATGTCGTGTACCATCACATGACTAGGGTACACGAACACAACATGAAGGACATGAGTAGGACCCAGTATGGTATGATACATCGTGTATCATCATACACAATCTTAGCCAAGAAAATTCCATATACTTACACATGGACAGTGTACATGGACACATCCCAAAGGACACCAGAAGGACACTTTGTAAGAGGAAACACCATATATCAGAGTATATTGGTACATGTAAGATTACACAAACACATCTAGGAGCACAGGAAGACCCCTGTGTGGATGACACACATTGTGTAGTACCATTACATGACATATAGGTTTTCAAGGGTTGTGATCCACATTCTAGTAGGGACACAACCATCAAGTATGGTAGAACCACATGTTGTGTTGGTCCCCTAACACACAATGTTCTCTCTTCATTTCAGAAAATTTTTACATCTCATATATTCTTTTGTTTAGACTCATATTTTTTCCTGAGAGTAGCCTATCCTGATCATTTTCCTATGTAGAACATAATAGTGTCCTTTATTGTGTATTTTAAGATCTTATGTGAGGTGTTATAAGAATGAGACTTCTATAGGTGATGCATGATTATGAAAGTGATCTGATAGGGTCATCAGAGAGATCAGAATGGAATCCTCCTACGAAGATAGGGCATGGGTCCTCGACCATTAGAGTGGAACTCTCCTACTACGAATAAAATTTTTCCTCAATCATCTATCTAAGTGTCACCCTCCCATAGTATCAGGGCATGGGTCCTTGAACACTGGAGTGGAACCCTACTACTGGGTAGGGAATGATTCCTCTCTCTAACTTTAGAGTGGAGATATTCTACTAGGTAGGGCATGATTCATATATATTCTATCTAAGTTTCAACCTCATATGGTACTAGGTTATGGGTCCTAAACCACTAGAGTACCACCCTCCCTCTGGGAATGGCATGGTTCCTCTGTTGGCTATCAGAGAGGGACTATCCCGTAGAGTTAGGGCATGGGTGATCTATCAATTGAGTGGAACCCTCCTCTTGTACTAGGGTATGGTTTTTTTAACTAGAGATTGTGGTCCCTCGACTATGTGTGACAGTGATGAGGTGTGTATTGACTTGGATGTTTCTCAGAACGATCAGGAAATATACTGATCAATATTTATAGACCTTTAGAACTGATGAAACTCTTTTCCTAAGATGGGAAGTGATATGGATATCCCCTTTTCCCCTTTTTTGGGATTATTTTGTTGATAATATATATATATGTGTGTGTGTGTGTTGTTTTATTTTGTTTCTCTCTTACTATGGTTTGAGTTATCTATTCCTATTGTGTCTCTTACTAATCCCTCTTTAGATTTCAAGGAATACTACTAGGTATGTATATAATCACTCATGTATTGGGTTTTCCCATATGTGTTGTGTCTTATGTAGACAACATACAGGTCGTTGGTGCTTATAGAGGAGCATAGGGATACCTAGGGAAATAGACTTTGTATAGTGATTGAGGCTTGGATATCTAGAGCTAGGATCTCCCAGAACCATACTTTTATAATTTTGTTATTTTGAGATATATTTCTAGTTGGGAATGTATTTTTACTTATTTACTTTATATATTACACTATTTTACTCTTGTAATCCCTATATGTTTTTCATTCATGGATTATTCTCTAGATGCGTCATATTTTATTATTATTCTTCTTCACATATTCATGGATATGGTTGGGTTTGTGCGTACATGTACATAGGAAAATGAATCTTGTTTTAGTTATGACTTTCAGAACTAGTCGTTATCCCCTGGCATATGGAGATGTTCCTGGGGTAGTTTTGGCTCAAGCCTCATTGATTCCTACCATGACACATAATTATTTTTAAGTTTTGAAAACTAGATTAAGGTAATAATACATGGAGATGAATTCGGTTACTACTAATAATATATACCTTAGTGAAAAAATTATCCTTTTTCCATACAACAAGATAGGTGTACATAAAAATGTAGCTCCATTTTCACAGAGTGAGTTCCAATCTAAATTACATTTTACATGACTAGGACTACTAATGAAGAAATATTCAATTTTAAACCAGAAATTGAAATAACATGGCCAAATAAACATATAAACCCTAATAAAATTGATTAAACAAATATACGAGACTTGAATGATAATTATATTTTTCACTACAAGCCCATAAATATAGAAATAAACTAAAACTGAACTTTAAGTGTCATTTTTTCTCTCCAATTTTCCATCAACAAAATCGATTAGGTATTAATTATTTACAAAAATAATAATTAATTACATGTAAATATGATTCCAATGCTACATAAATTCCTTGGTCTTATAGTTGAATATCCAAACATATATATTTAATTTTTTAGTTTTGTGTGTTGGAGCTTCAAGATAATAGGAGTGGTTGAAGATGAAGTCAAGTACCGGGAGTTCCCATTTTCACTTAAAAAATATGACAAGGAGTTCTTTTATAGCTTAATACTCATAAAGACCCATGATTGGGACAAACATAAATCATATTTAATGTAAATATTCTTCCCATCCTCCTAGAGCGTAATGATAAGGAATTATCTCTTCTCTATATGAAAATCTCTTAAAGAAACTCTTTACAAGCATTGGGAAATATTCAAGAATATTTTTTCAAGCTGAAAACATTATGTTTTGATAGAACATAAACTTTTAGTCTTATTCTATCATGTTTTATTAGAAAATGATAAGAATATCTTGGATGCATAATCTAGATGACATTTCATTGAAAATTCACCAATGGAATATAGGAACCTAATTGAAGAGATACAAGAAAATTCATATAAATTCATAATGAGAGTATGTGTACATGATGGATTCATGAGGGAAGTAATTCAAATTCATAATCATTACTTGAAACACAAGTTTTAAAAATATAAATTTTAGTAAGATAGATTATTTTGAAAAAAGTGAGTGAGAATAATTCCCCACCATAGTTATGTGGTCGGTGTTCATCACCCAACCACTTTACTGATCAATGTGATAAAATACAATGGATGGAGAGTTGTAAAGAAACATTCAAAATAAGAAAATTCCAATATAATCATCCATGGAAGAAAAACCAAAAATCCCAACCAAAATTTGAAACACAAAAATTTCAAGCTATATATTTTTATCCAAACTAACACACATCTTATCCACCACACCAAAAAAAGTTATAGAACCGAACACCTTATAAACTACCTTAAAAAATATACATACTATAATCAAGATTATCTATAAACCCATACGAAAAATTCATATGTGAAACCCTCAGCTAATGAACCATCAAATGAACACTTATATCTTTAGAAAGTACATTAGTTGATTTTGGATTCATTAAATTTTGTGATCATTCAATTTCAAATAACTCAAGTTCTGGATGACTATATGTTTTGACCATATCTAATCATACTTTTATAGTATCTTTGATTTTTCATGGTTTTTAAATAACTCTATAACATATTCTACCAAACCAGTTCTTTTAAATATGAATTACATCTAACATATGGTGAATCAAAAAATCAGGCCAATATGGCAGCTCCCAAAAAATACTTCGCTTTATCCAATTTTCATCTCTCCCAAAACCATTTAATTACATTGGTTTACATTTGTTCTAATAGTAATTAAAGGTAATAAAGATTCAACATGTTTTAACTGAATATCTGTGGAAAAAACTGAAGGTTCATCGCTTTCAATTCCACCTTTTGAAAAATTATTTCTATTCCATTGAAATGGGTGTTTTGTGACAAAAAATATTTGATAGCATTAAAACATGCCATTCTTCCATTAACAATAAAAAATACTTTTATGTTAGTCATTCTGTATGGAAAGTTTTTCGACCATTTTTACTCCATCTAGATAACATACCATATGTTGGAAATTCACTAATTTTTCACATTAATGAAACATTAAGTATATAATTATGATATTAAACTACATTATATGTTGAAATATAGTCATTCCATAATAAAATTAACTCATAAATTAGTGGATTCAAATAAATATCAATATTATTTTTTTAGATTTCCTTGAATTAATAACACTATATATATATATTTGGTTCTTTTATCAACATCATTGTATGTAAGTTTTTCATAGTTATAAAAACCTTAAGACAAGAATATTGATTTTAATAAGAATGAAATGGATAGAAACCAACAGTATAAAGGACCAATTTTGTGTTCCTAGGATCTAAATCAATAGATTGATTCACCTTTTCAAAATGTTTCCAAGAATGAAAATCACAAAGGTTATTTAATTTTTTACTGACTAAAATGTTGTAATTTCGCAATGTTTTCATTGTAACTGTGTTGACTGACATAAAGAGACACTACAATCTAGATGTAATTGAAAAATACCTCAATTTTTAGTCAAGAATAAATCTAAGATTTCATTTTTGTAACTTTTTATACATCGATTGTCCAAACAATAGAAAATTAATCAAAGATTCATATTCAACGTAATATAAGATAAAATCATTTGAAAATGCATGAATATTATGATGATAATGACTCAATTTATGAACCAGTTTTTTTCTCTCATAAAAATTTATATGTAATGTATTCCCTTCAGGAAACCATTATATAACCAAAGAAAATATTTGATCAAAACAACTATTTGACATTCGAAAATTAGATTTAATTATCATAATTTTTTTATTAGATTTAAACTTTCATATCATACATCTAGGATATATGGTATCCATAAAATATTTAAAGCAATCATAAAATCAAGATTTTTCCAATTCATCTTTGAATTTTCATTTTTAGTTTGTTTTTCTTGGAAATATGGTCCAGCAGAATCATGTACTAAAACTTGAAATTATGATGGTTCTAGAACCAAAATATTTTCATTTCCTTCTAAATTCCTTTCCCCATACTAGTATTAAAATTTTTAATTACTCTGAAAACAAAAATATATATAAAAATTCCAAAATTATCAAATGTTCCATATTTTCAATGATCACACTTCTTACATGAGAATTTAATTATTCCTTCCTAAATAAACTCTAAATTTTATAATTCACATGATAAAAACTCTACAAAATGATTTGTGTGGACAATATTTACACGAGAACCATTTAGGTTTTTCTGAAAATTTACCCAATCATGATCCTATTACAAAAATTGCAATATATTTCCAAGGTCCATATTTTTCTAAAAAATTAACTGTAATTAGTTTTTTATATAAATTAATAAAAATTATGATGCAAAATATTTCCAATTTATAATAATTTCTATTAATTTAAATATTTTACATCAATATATAATAATTTATATCAATTTATCACATTTTATGTCAATTTATACTAATTTAAATTGATTTATTTCAATTTATATCCGTGTATATTAATTTATTTCAATTTATAAAAATTTATATCATTTTATTGTAAATTATATTAATTAATAGTATATTGTAATAATATATAATAATTTTTAGTCATTTATACTAATTTAAAATAATTTAAAATAATTAATTCTAATCTATATCAACTAATTTCGAATTATAATAGTTTAGTGTAATGTTTACTAATCTATATAAATTTACTATGAATTATATCAATTTATCATAGATTATATCAATTCATTTTTTAATAATTTATTATAAATTATACTAATTGGCAACACATTAATGAACATTTATGAAAAAATGTAATAATTTATTTTAATTTTTACTAATGTATAAATTTTTTTAAAATTACACTAATCAATAATTTTTTTATTAATTTGTTGTATCTTTTATTAATTTATAATAATTATGAAAATATTTATATTAATTTATAATAATTTTTATTAACAAATAATAATTAATATTATTTAAAAAAAAAATTTGAGCAATTTATATAATTTATATTAATTTATAATAATTTTTATTAACTTATAATTTTATAATAATTAATATTATTTTTTTACAAATTTATAGTAATTTATACTATTTATATAAAATTATAATATATTTTATTAACTTATACTAATTTATAATACCTTTTATTAATTTTGTTAAAAAATTGGTAAATTATATTTTTTTTCCAATTTATAGTTAGTTTTAATAATTTATATCAATATATAATAAATTAAATGAAATTATAAATTTTTTTATTTCATTAAAATATTTTATACTAATTGGTGTCAGATTTATAACAATTTTTTTAATTTATAACAATGTATAATTTTTTTATTAATTTAAACTAGTTTTTATTGATTTATAGTATTTTATATTAATTAATCCAAATTTTAAATAATTTATACTAATTTACAATAATTTATATTAATTAACACAGATTTATATCAACTTATAATAAATTTGATCAATTTATAGTAATGCATACTAATCTTTATCAATTTATTGTAAAATATATGAATTTATAATTTTTTTTTATAAATTTATAATAATTGATACTAAGTTCTGAAATTTTTTAATAATTTAGATTAGTTTATAATAATAGGTGATGTATTTATAATATTTTTTTATTAATATATACTAATGTGTATTTTTTAATAATTTATAATAATTTATACCATTTTTTATTAATTTTTATTTTTTATTATATTATACTAAGATATAATAATTTTTATTAATTTATACAACTATATAGTGATATAGATTATTGTATACTAATCTATTTCAATTTATTATAAATTATATCAATTTACAATTAATTATATCAATTCATAATTTTTTTATTAATTGAGAATAAAATATACTAATTGGAAACATATTTACAATAATTTATAATAATTTATAATAATTTATACTAATGTATAATATTCTTAAATTTATACTAATTGTTATTTATCTATACTAATTTTTATTTAATTACTCTCATTTTGAATGAATTTATACTAATTTATACCAATTTTTCCCAATTAATATAATATTCTTCATGGGCACACCCTAGTGGTTGTGTCCTATGGTGGTGTTTGAAAGGTCTTGGTTTCTTGACTCCCTATGTGAAATTAGAGTAGATTTTTTTCGTTTCATTCCCCCTCTCAGACCGATGTATAATATAATAATATATATTATTTTTTAGTAATCTGTGCTAATTTATAATAAATTTTATTTACATATACTAATTTATATTAATTGTTTCCAATTTTTAGCAATTTGTACTACTTTATAATAATTTTCATTAACTTATACTATTTTATAACAATATATATTAATTTTTATAGTTTTTTGTAATTTATACTAATTTAGAGTAAGATATAATAGTTTATATTAATATGCTATAAATTATATCAATTTATTATATATTATATCAATTTATAATTTTTTATTAATTTATAATAATTTTTACAAATTGAGGATAAATTTATAATTTTTTATTAATTCATGATGTTGTATCAATTTTTTAATTAATTTATCATACTTTTTATTGTTTTTTTAATTTATAATAAATTTTATTAATTTATATGAATTAGTATTTTTTTAAAATTTATAACAATTTTGATTAATTTATAATAATTTTTATTAATTTATTTAAATTTACACTAATTGTCAACCAATTTATTCTAATATATGCCAATTTTTATAAATTTATAATTATTTATAATATTTCTTAAATTTTTTATTTAATATAAAATAATTTATATTAATTTACATCGATTACTGATGATTTTTTACTAATTTATATTAATTTTTAGTAATTTATACTAAATTACATAATTTTATAATTAATTATATAAATTTAAACTATTTTGTATTAATATATATTAATATATAATAATTTTTATTTATTTATAATAATTGTTATTAAATTGTTCTATTTTTTAATAATTTATGTTTCGTTAAATGAATTTATATTAAATTATATCGATTTTATTTTAATTCATACAATTTTAATTCATACTTCTCCACGATCCATGTTGACGTAGATTTTTCCTGCACACATACTGAGAAAATTATTCTCCTGAATCAGAATGATAGTCTTGATCTCAATATAATATATGAGAAGCCTCTTATGTATTGTGTTGGATATAAGATGCTTGGGCACTTGAAGGAGAAGTGTCGCATGGATCAATTTTCTTCTTGATGCTCTATGAAAGGTCATCGTGGGGATAACTGTTGGAAATGGGATAAGAATAAGAGTCTTATTGGGGCATCGACTTGTAGTAAAAATGGTAATGAAAATGAAACTACCTATGACAGTGCTGGCCCCTCCAATTATAATGAAATGGAATAACAAGGATCAAGGCATGATGATCCTCCCCTATGTGCGACAAACTTGCAAGGAACTCCATCTGATTATGGACAGTAGGTTTTGATTATCGACAATTGTAAATCTATTTTAATTGTTAATCAATTCCTTCGATAGGATGGAAAGTAGACATGAGATGATAATCAACAACCAGATGAGGCGCTGCAAGAGTCTGCAATTGAGGTTCTGGTCCAGTGTGCTACACCGGGGGACTCTCCTTCACAGCTTGAAAGGAAAGGTTGCATTGTGTAGCCACTTGATGTGGACTTCTTAGGACATGTTCCATAATAGGATGGTTCCAGGAAATCTAATGTTTAACAGAAACTAAATTACTTTCGAGAGATTCAGAATGATTTCAGTTATTCTAAAATTTATAGTAAATGGTGTTATATCTCAGATGATGGACGTGACAATGTGCAACTGCTTTTTTATTGGACACCACTCATCTCAGGCCTCCAAAAAGTGGAATCACTATTTCTTTTAAGGATGCTTCCATAAATGGAAGAAGAAAGATGATCAACAGTGTAGGTTTAACTCAAGTCCCTATAAAAAGAAGGCCACAGAAGGATTATTCCAATATGAAAAGGAATGTGTCTACAAAATCATGTGACGAACTAACCCGATTCGACCCTAAACCACTCACCTGAGCCGATCCGTCGAAAGGCCTGAGCGGTGTTCCCAGTCCCCATGATCTAGAAAATAGTTTTGGGCATCAACGAAGTAATCCAAAGCGACGGATTTCCCCAATATAAATATATAAAACAATTGAAACAAAACAGAGTAGCCCAATATATGTAACACAATATCAAATGATGAACATTTTTACATAAAATAAAAATACAAAAAAAAATGATACTACAAACCGAACTGAAAACTAACAACAACATCATCTCCATGTGACCTCTAGGGTCATTCTTTGATACCAAAACCAACCAACTCCCATAAATATCAAAAACAAGTAGAGATTTGTACCACATGCTAAAAACAAGAAAGAACAATAGGAGTGACTATTATAACTCAATAGGCATGCCCGAACAAATATATTCCCAATTCACATACTTTAATATAAAAAAACTTAAACATCGAGTTTGAAATATAATATATAAAAGTAATCCTTTATACACAATTTCCATTTTAAAACCTAAGATGGTCCATTGCGCTTTTTATCATTTAAAACCACACTCTTTTCCATAGAGGAACTAAAATCATTCTAAAAAGAAAAGGTAACATTCCATATATAAGAGATAAAGAGTGTAATAAATTTACAAAACCTTTTTCCATAAATAATTGAAATCATTTTATCATATTTATAAAAAGTACACACTACTCAAGGAAGCAAGAACAATATTCAAATAACATGGAAAATGGGAAATATTACACAAGTGTATCCAACCGACAATGTATCACAATCATTCACTGCAAAAAATTAAGTTTAGATAGTCATGGGTGAACCTATGAGCTCATGAATAATCCATAACATACTAATACATTTAGACTCATCCCAAAAAGCTTGCCTCACTGGACGACATCAATAACAAAATCACTTGCTCGATTATCCCCTACATGGTACAGACCAAGGGTCACTATCTCATAACAATAATAACCAAATATATTCCTCAACTATGGGACACTAGTTAGAGAATGATCCTAACTATTGCCTCAATCATTCTCAAAAAAATCACTCACTGAGTGAGGTTCCAATGTTAATATATAAAAAGGGTTGGCCAACCATGACAACTGAGCATCTAATCAAATACACATATATTATAATAATTCAACCAATAGGAATCACCCAAGTCACTCTATGGAATAATCTATTTCCTTACAACTCAAAGATATTAAAGAAGTCGATATCGAGGATCTCTCATTCCACACTAAGTTAATGGGCCACGAGAAGTCCACAACAAGGATTTCCCTCACATTCAACATAAACTTAGTAAGAGAATTATCCAATGAGAGTTTTCTGGATAATCACTTTCACTATTTGTCACAAAAGTGCCAAACAGGCCTCAAGAATGTTTCACCTAACCATCACATTCAAAATAAATAAATCCACCATTCCATAAAAGTGTAAAAAAATCATTTTCTATATAAAAAGTATTTTAAAAAGGACATTTAAGTACTCGTGCCACATGCGTAAACAAAAACCATTTTCATTAATACACCAAATGGGAGGCACCTCATTATCACATACCATTTCATTTTTAAAGGACACAATGCACACTATTTAAAATCCAAGACTTTTATAAATCCATTTAAAAAACCCCAAAACTACACTCAAAATGTCAAAAAATCATTTATAATCCAAACCGTACTTTATAATCCACAAATCACATTCAAAATCCAACCTATAATTTTATCAAAAACTTGGTGTGAGGACTTTAATAAAAAAGTTCTATTTATCACATAACAAGTAAGGAATCACTAATTTGGTCACAAAAAAATATTTCCAAGATTACACATCACTATTTAATATTTAAGGAAGGTGTGAAAAGTAATCAACTAGTGATTATTAAATGAAAAAGTCAAGTGAAAGTGAAACCTACCTCAAATCACATGCGCTTCAATAACGCACACCTGAAATCACACCACAAAGGTTCGAAAATACAATATCTACCAATAACAACCCTAAACAAGGAAACCACCAATATACACCAAAGGGAAACATGATCCCTAAGTCCACATGAACATGGGATAAAGATATCTCAAGAGAAAATGAATGAAGGATAATTAGGGAAGAGAAGAGAGGATATTAGCTTGAGAAATCAACATTCAAATATGAAGAAATCTTTTAAATATACACTAATGGAGAGAATATGAGGCTTGAAGAACCAAAGAGAGCCTTCCATATGGATTTACGAACCAGGTAGAGGGATAAATGGTTGTGCATGGGGTTAATATCCCATAAGGGTTGTTTAGGAATTTAATCTTTTTAATGACCTGGGTGTCTATCATAGTTTGAGTGCACGTTTTACCAGACCATGTTCCAACCATTCACCCCTCATCAAACACATCTGAGCACCTGTACGAGCAAGTTGCATGGTTTACAAACTATTTTACAACTATATGGAATGATTCTGTCTTGTGATAGAGGCTTATCTCACACTTTAAGCATGGTTTGAATAACCATGCATAGTCTTCTCACCCTCAACTAGGAGCACACCAAATCATGCATGGTTACCTGGATCATGATGGATATTTTCCCCAAACTATTCATTGACTGTGTACCAAGGGAAAAATCCCTTCAACTCTAAATTCAAACCATCACACCTGGAACATGATCCCAAAAACTAATTCCAAAATATAAACTGAATCAAAGGTAAAAAATAAAAATCCAGTGGTGAAAATTCTCCCAACCATTAATGCCTTATACCCCTAGAAATCGAAATCATATTCCATTTTATTGATCAAAGACTATGAATTTCCACATTATCATGATCCAAACTTTTAAACTATGAATATTACAACAAACACTAGAAGAAATTTAGAATATTTTTCTGAAAAAAACCAACAAACCAAAACCACTTTTTGAGAAACAACATGAAACTAAAACTACAACTCGACCACAGACAGAACCGATGGGTGTGCTCTAATAGCCCAAAATTTTTCCAACATAAAGAAACTTGAAATTAGATAACTTTAAATGAAACCACAAAATTCTATTCCATCATTGGAACTATATTGGATTATCATCATAGGAGGCCATAATGGACTCCCAAGTACTTGGAATCAACTAACACCGATCAAAACAAGAAGAAAACACAATGATAACCCTGGTGGGTCTCCCCACAATTTATGAACTGACCAAATTATACTGACATGAAATACCCAGCATGGTTCGTAAAAAGAAAATGAGGTATTTACATATATTCCCATTAATTTTCAAGATGAATAAGATATACAATGAATATTATAATATTTTCATTCCCATACTGGAGACAAAACTGAACCAAGGTACCTCACACCCCTGAAATTAATGACTATTTGGAAGCTTCACTCTAGGGCCAATGGATGGATCCATGATGTTTGAAGCTTATATTGCCTCACATTCAAGAGCTACCAATCCCTAATATAAACACTTTAAAATAAAAACCAGAACATCCAAAAATACAAACAAACTTGCATTTAAAGTATAAGTTCTTAGGATATCCACAACATCCCATTACATTACAAAAAAAAGAGAACACTCCTAGGGATAACTACCACAATAGAAAGAAACACTACAATATAAATGGAATTTAAATTGATCCCCAACACCAATATACTTCTAAGGAATAGCTATACATCACATCCTAGAAATACCCTGACAAAAACATTGTAAGTAAAATAGGCTTCCACAATTTTTAAAGGTCTTCAGAGCACTCAAACACAACTTTTTAATATATGTCTTTCTACACAGATGGGAAACGATAATCTCATGTTTAGTACAAGATGATGATGGATCAAGAGGCTTTTTAATTATTTAACCAACACAAAAGGATTTATTTCAATTACCTATATCCTTACTAGAATTCTCTTCACCACTTCCTCAAACTGAAGTAAGATTGGATACCTCAAGCACTCATATTCGAATATCTTCAACACAAACCGCTTGCCTTACCACTTTACAAAAAGATGTTAAATGAAACTATGACATGTTTATATTCACAAAAGGATGAATTCTCTACCCAAAATATCAATCCTTCTAGGGATTGTACGTATACTAATCTAGCATGTAAGGAACAAGATCTACAAAACTATGGATGTACTCTGACACTGATCCATCACCCTTCTACAAACAACTCATCTCCACCCCCTTTTACCTTTATTATCTTAGTGAAATAATGATAGATGAATGCGACCTTGAAGAACTCATAAGTGAGATATTCCCGTGTATTATTTCAAGAGACCGACTTCTACCACTTCTAGGTCAGTCCTCTAAGCATGAAGGTTTATAACCTCACCATCAATGACATAGGAAACTCAATGAGTCTGAAGTTCCTTTTGATTTCCTACATCCACTATTCCTCTTAGAGAGTATCAACTTGACTATAAAATAGAGGTTGATTAAAATTTTGAAACTCAAGAAAAAAAATCCTTAGATTGATCAATTGGAGGATCTACCAATGGAGAACCATCCATGTCCCACTTTGGACGTCTTTAAAATATTTATTGTGGTGAACACTAAAAAACAAGGAAACTAAGAGTTCAATCAAAACCAAATCTTTAACAAGAGTTCTAAAAATTATGTACCACATAAAAAACACTCCAAATTCATATGAAAAAAACCACACAACTATCAATCATTCAAAATATTACAATTTTTCTCTTGTAAACACTTCTAATAAGAAATCAAACTTGGTGGATTTACACATTCACCAATGTTATTCCATGGATCATCACACATGCACATTCATATACCAACTCCAACACATTTTAACTCATGGAAATTCAGGTACTCATCTGTCCACTTATCCACATGTATCATGCAAGACAACAACCGTGAAAATACTAAAAGACAAAACAAAACATTACCATTTTCTAAAACAAATGATCCACCCAATTTTTCACACATTAAATACACTTTCTATTTTAACTTAAAAAATATTTTCAAAATACCTATAACGATTAAATAAAAATTCACTTTCAAACTCCAAACATCAAACCATTTTAAAATATAAGTCCAATGGATTCCATTTAAAATCCAATTAGTTTCATTTCATTCAAAACATTTTTAGTAATTGAATAAATCCCATTTCATCAAAATAATTTCATTAAAAACACATTCCTTCTCATTTAAAAAATTCACAAAACAAACTTCAATTTTCATGGGTAAAATATCGATAATCCCCTAGATTTTATTATATAAATAAAATATTTTTAAACAATTTCTGATATATCCAAAAAACCATTTAACAAAAACCCACTTTTCTAAATCTTTCTTCAAAATAAAATTGAAAAATCATTTTACATATTTATGAAACAACACTATTTCTATTTTTAAATATATTTTTCATAATCTAAAAAAAATATTTTACCAAATAATTTCATAATCATGAGAAACTAAAATAATCTCATAAGGGAAAACTAGTGTCGATGGGTTACCTGGCCACATTGTGGGAGGCCATATGCCTAACAAACCACTGTCATAGAGAGTATTCTCGGGTTATATCCCCATGTCCACATGTATTTCTAAGCCTTGAAAACTCATTGATACCTTTATACAAACTCCCAATTCATATCCTAATCACAAAACAAACAAAAGATCCAAAGAATCCAAATGAAACCTAAATTCACATGGAATCCCAAGGATTGTTATAGGAAGTGTTGGATAAACAATTTCTCATAACTACACACAAGGTTCCAATAGTTCTAATCCATCTAATTTAATATCTAAAATAACATAGGGTACTCTAAAATCAAGGACCTCTAAAAAGATTGACCGTATCTAATAACATTTTTGCATGAACTAACCCTAGTCGACCTTGAACCGATCTCCTGAGCTGATATGTGCAATTTCTTGAAGGGCATTCCAAATCCCAAAAGATGGAAGCTAGTGCTGGGAATCAACAAAGTAATCCAAAGGAATCAATTTCACCAAATATAAATAAATAAAACAATTGAAAAAACAGATAATCCCAATATATGTAACACAATATCCAACTGAACAACTTTTTAATATAAACTGAAAATACAATAAAATTATACAAAATACTCAACTTAATACTAACAATAAAGTCATCTCCAGATGACACCAAAGGTCACTCTCTGATACCAAAACCAACCACCCCACATAGCAATCAAAACCAAGCTGAGACTTTCACCAAAAACTAAAAAATTAAATAATCATAAGAGTGATTATTAAATCTCAGTAGGAATGCTTGAAAAAATCGATTCTCAATGAACATACTTTAAAATAAAAGAATCATCAACTTCATGTTTGGAATAAAATATTTAGAAGTAATATTTTCTATACATTTTACATTTTAAAAAAATTTATACATCTCTCTTTTTACCATTTAAAACCACACTCTTTTCTAAGGAGGAAACATATTAATTTTAAAAGGAAAATGTAACATTTCATTTATAATAGAGAAAGAGTGTAATAAAATTACAAAACCTTTTTTTGTAAACACTTGAAAAAATTTATCATCTTTAGAAAAAAACACACTACTCAAGGAAGAGTGAACAATAATAATATAACAAGGGAAATGGGAAATATCACACAAAGGAATCCAATATACAATGTATCACAATCATTCACCCTAGAAAACTAAGTGCTGATAAACATGGGTAAACTTAAGAGCTCGTGAATAATAAAGAATATTAAAATACATGTTGACTCATCCTGGAAAGCATTCCTCACTCGATGAAATCAATAATTCCCACACACACATGGACATCCCATACATGGTATAGATAGAGTGGAAATATCCCATAGAAACAATTACAAAATATAGATCCCTATTATGGGACACTAGTCAGAGAGTAATCCTAGCTAGTGCAACAATAGTTCTCAAAAAATTCTCTCACTATGATAGGTTCTCGTGTTGAGATATAAAGAGGGTGATCCAATCGATGCTAACCAAGTATGAAATCAGATACACATATATAATAACAATTCACACAACATGTATCTCCCAAGTTACTCCATGGTCTAATCTCTTTCCTTATAGATCATAGATCTTAAATGAGTCGACAAGGAGGATATACCATTCCACACTAAGTAAATGGGTCATGAGGATTCTATAATGATGAAATGGAACCCATTCAATATAATCCTAACAAGATAATTATCTAAGGAGAGTATGATGTTAAATAGTTTCACAATTTTTAACAAAACTTTCAAACTGGCCTCATGTAACGACCCAAAATTTTGAATAAATATTGTTTCCTAATTTTGTGTGTTGTTTTATTTTATTTTATTTTTATACTCCACAAAAATGTTTCATTTAATAACATGAGTATAATTAAAATGAGATCGTTGGGTTTTGACTATTATATGACCATTGGTCAATATGACCGCTGTAAACTAAACGTTTCGATTATTTTCTCTAAATACAAGTAATCTTGGTTAATTAATATAGAAAGAAGATTCGATGGACTCACCCAGTAGTCTTGGACCAATCGAATTCCATCTAACAGAATTTCGGAAGGAGGTAGCACCACTGGGCTTTGCTCTGGACCAAACCCAAGCTGAACTTCATCGTGTGAAGATAGAACCGGATCGCCATTGCGAGAAGTTCAAACTGATAGAAATTACTACTCATGCGATGTTGGCCGAGCCTCCCTTGGATTCTCTCACCTTAGCACACCTCACACTTAGGTCCTATGCTGGTGTGATAATGGGCTATGTAAGGAGACCGTAACTGCCTTGTGTAATCCTTTGTTTTAAATAAAAACATTCATTTCTTCTTATGATGAAGTTTATGAATTTTCAAATGACCAGTTAAATATAGTATGCATATTTTTGATGAATTTTAGAAAAAGTATATTTTAAAAATGGTTATGTAAACATTAAATAATTAAAAATGTGTAATGATTTTTGAAAAATGGTCTTCTACAATTATGTTCAGTACAAAATTTAGAGTCTAATGAGATCAACTTAATTTTTAATGAATAGTAAATTGTGAATAGTGATTTTATGCTTAGGATTAGTAATGTGACCAAATGGATTAGTAATCTCACTTAAAGAAAGTATTAAAATAAGCTAGGCACTTTGATTAAGTAATGTGATTCAATAAAATGGTTAAATAATGGTTTCATAAATTATTATTCAAGTATTAGTTTTTTGAGTGAATAGTGTTTTTTAATTAAAAATTTAATTAAAAATATTTAGAAAATTATTTTTATAAAACAGATTTCATTTTTGAACTCAGAGCACCAATATTATGCTATGGTAATTTTTGGGGTTTTTTTTCTGAAAAAATGAATTTTAGGTGAATAGTGTTTTTATTTAAAAATTAAATTAAAAATATTTAGAAAATTATTTTTATAAAATGGAGTTCATATTTGTAATCAGAGCATTGATATTTGGTTAAGGTGAAATTTTGGGATTATTCTGAGAAAGTTGAATTTTCGATGAATAGTGAAAATACAGTTTTTAAGTTTCGGGTGTTTAATGACATCATTAAATGATGTATTAAGTAAGTAATCAATATGTTCGACTTATGAATAGTAAGATAAGGTATTAGGTGTCCCAAGTGGTCAATACCATGGGCAAGCCCATGGTTTTTCCAAAACCACTAATGAGGTGTCCCTTGGCCATTAATGCCTTGTCCCCTCACTTTCCCTATAAATACCAAGTCATCCCCTCATCCATTCGACTCCCCACTCTCCCCCAACGAAGTTCTGGTCTCATTACCTCACAAGGAGTCCTCCCATGGTGCCCCAAGCCCTCAAGGTCCCAAAATTTGAGTTTTAAGAGTTATGTTTTACGGTAAGGGATCCGACCTCTCTCTTTCTTTTCAAGAAATCTCTTTTATGTAATTTATTTTATGCTCTATGTTCTTAAGTTAAAGGATGTTATTTTATACTCCTATTACTGCCATTTTCATTTTCATATAATGAGAGATCCCCTATTACTCTCATTATTTCGTTTTATGATGTTTTAAGTGGCACCGTTAGGCTGCCGAATTTTTAAGTGGTTCTTTCACCTTTCTCATTCTTTTCCAAGTTCTACTTTCATGTCAAGTCTTTCAAGTACCTTTTTATTATGTTGGGTTATGATCCCTATATCTATCATACTGATCTTTTATGATCATATGATGAGAGACCCCATTTGATCTCTTCAATTCAGTATTTTGTAGTTTTAAGTGGCGTCGTTAGGCTGCTGAATTTTTAAGTGGTTCTTTCACCTTTCTCCCTTTTCAAAGTTCTAATTCCACGTCAAGTCTTGTAAGTTACATTTTATTATGTTGGGGTATGATCTCTATATCTATCATACTGATATTTTATTATCATATGATGAGAGAACCCATTTGATCTCTTCAATTCAGTATTTTGAAGTTTTAAGTGGCGTCGTTAGGCTGCCGAGTTTTTAAGTGGTTCTTTCACCTTTCTCCCTTTTCAAAGTTCTAATTCCATGTCAACTCATGAAAGTTACTTTTTATTATGTTGTGGTATGATCTCTAAATCTATCATACTGATATTTTATGTTCATATGATGAGAGACCCTATTTTATCTCATCAATTCATTTTTGTTGAAGTTTAAGTGGCGCCGTTAGGCTGCCAAATTTTTAAGGGGTTGTTTCACCCTTCTCATTTTCAAGATATACTTTCATGTCAAGTCTTTCAAGTTCCTTTTTATTATGTTGGGGTATGATATCTATATCTATAATACTGATCTTTTATGTTCATATGATGACAGACCCTATTTGATCTCATCAATTCATTTTATAAGTTTAAGTGACGCCGTTAGGCTGCCGAATTTTCATAAGAGAAATCTTATTTTTGTCTTCCTTTTATGTTATTCATTTCATATGGTAAATCTTTCAAATTTCATTACCATGTTCATATATCATTCATATTCTGTCCCTATACTTTTTTATGGATCATTTATGAGTGGGTGACCCATGTCCCCTCTCTTTTCAATGTTTTCTAAAACCTTGTAACATAGCTGTTATGCTGTAGGATTTTTGTCTCAAAAGGCCTCTCTCTTTTTCTCAAAATTATTTTATGTTATTATATGAATACTCAAAGCTCTTATTTATATAGGGGTATTCACATATATATCAAAATGTTCTATTTTAAATTCTGGTATTTACATACATGAAACTCACTTTCCCTTTCCGTGGGTTTAAAGTGACATAATGATCATGTCATTAAAGCAGTTTTTAAAAAATTATGATTATGAAATTAAAACCATTTATTTTATGCTATATGGGTTATTTTATGAAATGTTTTATGATGATATATGTGGATCACATGATAATAAAGGCAAATTTAAGGGTGCGCCCTGATAGTGCTCCAATGCATTGAGTAATGATGTAACCACTAGAGATTACAATTTTCACGATACCTTGGTGAATTACCTTGGTAATTTTCAAATGACACCTTGGGGATGGACCTTGGTGATATTTTCATGATTGTCTATGTTAAATGATGTAGCCACATCTTCAAGTTATGAAAAATGTTATTTTTATTATGATATTCCACATGATTCTTTATCATGCCTTAAAGTTCTTTTTCATGACATAGTTGATGTATCTAAAGTTCACATGTTAAATGTTTCTCTTGTTTCCCTTACTGGGCCTTCTGCTCACCCTTTCTTTTGATATATGTCCCCAGGTTATGAGATGCAGTAATGAACCTAGGATGAACATGAGGAGAAGCCTTTAAAGTGTTTAAGAATAATTTTTTATGTTTTCATGTTTTAAGTTCCTGGTTTCCAAGACACTAAACCTTAATGATCCTCGGTTTTGTAAAATGCAATGAAAGTTTATGTGATAAAAAGGCGGGATGCTATAGTTGGTATCAAAGGAAGGTTTAGTTATTTGTGGAAATTAGGATATAAAAACTCTAGGAAGAACCATATAGAAAAGTTTAAATATAGGAAATCTTCCTGGTATTTTGGTGAGTATTGAGTAAGGGTTTTCCAAGAAAATACACCCCTGTCTGGATACGAGCAGGTAGAGGTTGCTCTAGCACAGATGTACATAGGGGTAAAACCCGAAAACACCGCTTTGAGCTAGACTCGAACGGGAACTGGTACACGACAACGGGCCTTGATGCACTCTTGGTTACGACACTCTCGAGGGATATGCTTTGGTAAATTCATAAGCTTAGTATGAACCATTGTTAAAGGAACAAAGATGAAATAAAATAAAGATTCACATAAGAATATATGATCATGGATAACCTAGATGGGAACCTAGGGGATCAAAAGTTAAGGTATACTTTTCTTCTACAAGTTATCCTTCTATGCTTTCAGTTTCTTTTCATGATTATTGGCTATGTACTTAAGCCCCTAATAATGCTTTCTCTTCTTACTTAATGGTGGGAAATGGAAGAACATGTCCCAACAACCAATGTGATAGGAAATGCGACGATTACCGTATTAATATGACTGGGATGATTAGGGGATTAAAAGATGATTATTATTTTGGAATACGTTCACTATTTTGGGGACCCTATATGATCAAGGTAAATAGATTACTACGGTATTTTCATTGAGGAGTAAGGTTGAATTATATTTTGACGAATTGATGAATTTAAGGTGGACTTATAGTAATTTAGGTTAATTATGGGAATGATTAACTTATCTTGAGTAAAATATGTTTAGGTTATCTACTTTTGTTATAAGATGTTAGGAGTGGTTGATGTTGTTTAGAGATGAACAATGAAGTTTATTTTGGAAGACTATGTTATCAAATCCTTCTTGTATTTGGGTTTCAATATTAGTTCGGTTTATTTTGAGGAATTTTAAGGACCGTTATTTATGGAATGGTCTATGATGAACTTTGGGTAGTACCATGGAACTTTGAAGATTTAAAAGTAGTTTTCATTCCTATGGTATTCTTTCTTTTTGAAGAGTTGTTTTACCTTAACATTTCTGTTTTTGGGATAATGTTTAAAGATAGAAGAAATAGATAGTTAATCTTTTGTGGATTATGTGATTCAATAGAAGATGATTATTGTTCTTTTTATGAGACCAAGTGTTTTTGAATTCTCATCATTTAGGGAAATGATTAGTGTTGGTAGGGACTTATTAAAGGATGAAACTCTGCTTGAAGGTAGGTATATTTTCTTATGTTTTTGTTCTATGTAGTAAATGAATTCCTCAAAATTATGAAAAGGAACGTAAAACAAAAACATTACTAGTTTACATTTCCTACTAGGTAATCAAAGACCGTTTACACACATCATAAGTTAGGGATTTTCTTATGGTTAACTTTATACCAATCATGTTTTCTATCACTCTCCCTTAGAACGGGACCCTTGGTTTTTTCCTCCATGTCCATGTTTTCCTACATGGGATCCTAGTTTGGGTTAACTCGGGTGACCTTTGTACTTCCCTTTCTTTATTTTAAAGTAATAGTTTTAATGACTCCTTTTCCGATGTGGGGCTTTCAATAAAATTTCAAAACCCAATTTTAAAAATTGCGAGGATGCAATTTCTTAAGGGGGAAGATTGTAACGACCTGAAATTTTGAATAAATCTTGTTTCCTAATTTTGTGTGTTGTTTTATTTTATTTTATTTTTATACTCCTCGAAAATGTTTCATTTAATAACATGAGTATAATTAAAATGAGATCGTTGGGTTTTGACTGTTATATGACCATTGGTCAATATGACCGTTGTAAACTAAACGTTTTGATTATTTTCTCTAAATACAAGTAATCTTGGTTAATTAATATAGAAAGAAGATTCGATGGCCTCACCCAGTAGTCTTGGACCGATCGAAGCCCATCTAACAGAACTTGGGAAGGAGGTAGAACCACTGGGCTTTGCTCTGGACCAAACCCAAGCTGAACTTAATCGTGTAAAGCTAGAATGGGATCGCCTTCGTGAGAAGTTCAAACTGATAGAAATTACTACTCGTGCGATGTTGGATGAGCCTCCCTCGGATTCTATCACCTTAGCACACCTCACACTTAGGTCCTATGCTGGTGTGATAAGGGGCTATGTAAGGAGACCGTAACTGATTTGTGTAATCCTTTGTTTTAAATAAAAATTTTCATTTCTTCTTATGATGAAGTTTATGAATTTTCAAATGACTGGATAAATATAGTATGCATATTTTGATGAATTTTAGAAAAAGGATATTTTAAAAATGGTTATGTAAACCTTAAATAATTAAAAATGTGTAATGATTTTTGAAAAATGGTCTTCTACAATTATGTTCAGTACGAAATTTAGAGTCTAATGAGATCAACTTAATTTTTGATGAATAGTAAATTATGAATAGTGATTTTATCCTTAGGATTAGTAATGTGACCAAATGGATTAGTAATCTCACTTAAAGAAAGTATTAAAATAACCTAGGCACTTTGATTAAGTAATGTGATTCAATAAAATGGTTAAATAACGGTTTCATAAATTATTATTAAAGTATTAGTTTTTTCGAGTGAATAGTGTTTTTTAATTAAAAATTTAATTAAAAATATTTAGAAAATTATTTTTATAAAACAGATTTCATTTTTGAACTCAGAGCACCGATATTATGCAATGGTAATTTTTGGGGTTTTTCTGAAAAAAATGAATTTTCGGTGAATAGTGTTTTTATTTAAAAATTAAATTAAAAATATTTATAAATTTATTTTTATAAAATGGAGTTCATATTTGTAATCAGAGCGTTGATATTTGGTTAAGGTGAAATTTTGGGATTATTCTGAGAAAGTTGAATTTTCAATGAATAGTGAAAATACAGTTTTTAAGTTACGAGTGTTTAATGACATCATTAAATGATGTATTAAGTAAGTAATCAATATGGTCGACTTATGAATAGTAAGATAAGGTATGAGGTGTCCCAAGTGGCCAATACCATGGGCAAGCCCATGGTTTTTCCAAAACCACTAATGAGGTGTCCCTTGGCCATTAATGCCTTGTCCCCTCACTTTCCCTATAGATACCAAGACATCCCCTCATCCATTCGACTCCCCAATCTCGCACAATGAAGTTCTGGTCACATTACCTCCCAAGGAGTCCTCCCATGGTGCCCCCAAGCCCTCAAGGTCCCAAACTTTGAGTTTTAAGAGTTATGTTTTAAGGTAAGGGATCCGACCTCTCTCTTTCTTTTCAAGAAATCTCTTTTATGTAATTTATTTTATGCTCTATGTTCTTATGTTAAAGGATGTTATTTTATACTCCTCTTACTGAAATTTTCATGTTCATATAATGAGATATCCCCTCTTACTCTCATTATTTCGTTTTATGATGTTTTAAGTGGAGCCGTTAGGCTGCCGAATTTTTAAGTGGTTCTTTCACCTTTCTCATTCTTTTCCAAGTTCTACTTTCATGTCAAGTCTTTCAAGTTCCTTTTTATTATGTTGGGTTATGATCTCTATATCTATCATACTGATCTTTTATGATCATATGATGAGAGACCCCATTTTATCTCTTCAATTCAGTATTTTGAAGTTTTAAGTGGCGTCGTTAGGCTGCCGAATTTTTAAGTGGTTCTTTCACCTTTCTCCCTTTTCAAAGTTCTAATTCCATGTCAAGTCTTGAAAGTTACTTTTTATTATGTTGGGGTATGATATCTATATCTATAATACTGATCTTTTATGATAATATGATGAGAGACCCCATTTGATCTCTTCAATTCAGTATTTTGAAGTTTTAAGTGGCGTCGTTAGGCTGCCAAATTTTTAAGTGGTTCTTTCACCTTTCTCCCTTTTCAAAGTTCCAATTCCATGTCAAGTCTTGAAAGTTATTTTTATTATGTTAGGGTATGATCTCTAAATCTATCATACTGATCTTTTATGTTCATATTATGAGATACCCTATTTTATCTCATCAATTCATTTTTGTTGAAGTTTAAGTGGCGCCGTTAGGCTACCAAATTTCTAAGGGGTTCTTTCACCCTTCTCATTTTCAAGATATACTTTCATGTCAAGTCTTTCAAGTTCCTTTTTATTATTTTGGGGTATTATCTCTATATCTATCATACTGATCTTTTATGTTCATATGATTAGAGACCCTATTTGATCTCATCAATTCATTTTATAAGTTTAAGTGACGCCGTTAGGCTGCCGAATTTTCATAAGAGAAATCTTATTTTTGTCTTCCTTTTATGTTCTTCATTTAATATGGTAAATCTTTTAAATTTCATTACCATGTTCATATATTCTTCATATTATGCCCCTCTACTGTTTTATGGATCATTTATGAGTGGGTGACCCATGTCCCGTCTCTTTTCAATGTTTTCTAAAACCTTGTAACATAGCCGTTATGCTGCAGAATTTTCGTCTCAAAAGGCCTCTCTCTTTTTCTCAAAATTATTTTATGTTATTATATGAATACTCAAAGATCTTATTTATATAGGGGTATTCACATATATATCAAAATTTCTATTTTAAATTCTGGTATTTACATACATGAAACCCGCTTTCCCATTCCGTGGGTTTAAAGTGACATAATGATCATGTCATTAAAGCAGTTTTCAAAAAATTATGATTATGAAATGAAACCCATTTATTTTATGATATATGGGTTATTTATAAAATGTTTTATGATTATATATGTGGCTCACATGATAATAAAGGAAAATTTAAGGGTGCGCCCTGATAGCGCTCCAATGCATTGGGTAATGATGTAACCACTAGAGATTACAATTTTCACGATACCTTGGTGAATAACCTTGGTAATTCTAAAATGACACCTTGGGGATGGACGTTGGTGATATGTTCATTATTTTCTATGTTAAATTATGTAGACAAATCTTCAAGTTATGAATAATGTTATTTTTATTATTATATTCCACATGATTCTTTCTCATGTCTTAAAGTTCTTTTTTCATGACATAGTTGATGTATCTCAAGTTCACATGTTAAATGTTTCTCTTGTTTCCCTTACTGGGACTTCTGCTCACCCTTTCTTTTGATGTATGTCCCCAGGTTATGAGATGCAGTAATGAACCTAGGATGAACATGAGGAGAATCCTTTCAAGTGTTTAAGAAAAATGTTTTCTTTTTTCATGTTTTAAGTTCTTGGTTTCCAAGACACTAAACCTTAAAGATCCTCGGTTTTGTAAAATGTAATGAAAGTTTATGTGATAAAAAGGCGGGATGCTATACCTCAAGCATGTTTCACTTAACCATCACATTCAAAAAAACTAAATCCATATTTCAAAAAATGTGTTGAAATATCATTTTTCATTTCACAAACATTTAGAAACCCCCATTTAAGTAATGTCACCACATTTAAAAACCAAAACCATTTTCATTAAAAGAAAAAACAAGACACACCTCATCATTACATTCCATTTCATTATTTAAGGACCAAGGACACAGTATTTCAAATCCAAAACATTTATAAATCCATTTTTTGAACACAAAGCCTCCTTCAAATGGTTACAAAAAAGTTTAAAATCTAAAACATGCATTATAATCTCCAAATCATATGATAAATCCAACTAACAATTTTGTCAAACATTGGTGTGAAACATTTATTAAAACAATGAAATTTATCAAATAAGAAGAAATCAAAACTTTTCACACCAAAAAAGCATTTCAAATATCACACATCACTATTTAATATTAAAATATTCTAAGAAAATCAATAAACCAAAAATTATTAAATTAAAAGGACAAGTACGTGGGAACCCTACCTCAAATCAAATGTTCTTCAACAACACATAGTTGAAATAACACTATGATGGTTCCAAAATCCAATATCTACCAAGAAGAACATGAATAATAAAACCCCCAACATAAATCAAGGGGAAACATGAAATCTAGGCCCCCATAACCATGGGAGAAAGAGATATTAAGGGAAAATGAAAGAAGGGTGGAGAGGGAAGAGAAGAGAGGAGATTACCTTGACAAAACACCCTTGAAATGTAATGAAATCCCATAGAGCAACCATATAGGAGAAAGGAGGAGGATTGAGTAACTAAGGAGAGACTTCCTTAGGGCTGTAAGAACCATGTAATGGGGAAATTGGTATATTTGGGGTTAATATCCTAAAAGGTTAGTTTAGTAATTTCAACTTTTTAATGACCTGGGAATCACGATCAGTTTGTCCGCTTGGATTACCGAACTATGTGCCAATTATGAAGCCCTCAATAGACACACCTGGGCACATGTATAGGCTGGCCACACAATTTAAAAATAGTGCACCAACTGTGAGGAATGGTTTTGTCCTGACAGTGGATTCCCACACACATTATGTACTATTTGAAAAATTGTGCATATGATGAGTTCCCTCAACTAGAATCATACCAATTATCACATGGTTACCTTTATCATGTTATATGTTTTTACAAAACCGTACACTAACCATGCACCAAGAGAGAAACACCCCTGAACTCCAAATTCAAAACTATCACACTTTGAACTTGAGCCAAATGAAAAATAGTAGAATGGATTAGAGGTCAAAAATTAAACTCTAGGTGTGATAGATTATGTTCCATTGAATCAAATATCAATATCACTCTAGATTAGGAAAGGTCCAATGCAATGATCCTTAATATTATCAATCAAGATAACTCATAATTGGAGTGGGAAACTATGGATGAATCTGTTTATGATAATGAAAACAACCCTCCCTTTTATGGTCACTAAATTACTTTTTCAGATGAAGGAAATTCTCTTTATTTGACCATATTCATTGTCTTTTTAACTTTTTCTTTCAACTTTTATTAAAAGTTCAGGAGATTTTCTTATGGATAGAATTTTTTCATATATACATTTATCATAAATTTTATCAATTTTTACTAATTTCTATTAATTTATGATATGTTAGAGAAATATATAATGATATATTCTAATTTAATAACAAAATATAATAATATGAATTAATTTATACTAAAATTATATTAATTTATAATAAATTTATAATAAATTATATTAAATTTAATGTGACATTAATATTTTAAACTATCTGGAAACTACATAAATAAATAAACAGTTAAAAATACAAAACTAATGGAAATTTAAAAAAATAAAAAAATACCTCAAAATTAGTACTTTGGTAAATGATTTAAAGATATGATTTGTAATATACTGAGATAAATGTTATATATAAAATAAGGGAGAGTTTTTCAGATAAATTGAACATTTGGGGAATGAACGAGAATATGAGGGGTGACTATTTATAATTTTTTATAGTGGAATTTTCCATCACAAAAAAAACTATTTATGATGGATAGTTGTGATGTATGACATATATGTCACAAAAAATGACACCAAAAATAATATTTCATACAAATATAAACTCTATTTATGATAGATCCATTACTAATACATTTATTTATAATAGATTCATAACAATAAAAGTATTGGTGATAGATCAATCAGAACTATGTTTATTTTTAATACTATTTACGGTAGATTTTTCTTAAATTATACACATAATTTCTATTATTTTATGATATACTTATATATCATTCACAAAAAACTATTACCTGCCATTTTATGCAAAATCACAGTTAAGGATTTTGTGGTTGAAGAAAAATTCTCTTGTGAATAAATATCACGAAAAACATCATTTTTGATGAAATTTCTATCCCATCACATATTATTATTTATAGGAATAAATTGTAATGGAAATTTAATCTGTCACAAATAACCATTTGTAAAAAACCAATTTTCTTACAGTGAAGGTTTTCCAATTCCTATCACTTGACTATTTTTTGAGGTATTGTTGTATATATAACTACTTCAATATGACCGCCCAATGTTCTAGTTACTCTTCTAACATTGGAAAGTAGAATATTTGCTTGATAGGGTTAATGTGAGACACTAGAGAGATTTCATGGTGTTGCAAATAATGATTGAGCTTCAATAATGAAAAATCCACCCAAGGAAATTCTTCTTGACATCATAATATCGAGTCCCAAAATCGAGTATCTTTATACAAAAATAATACAACATGGTTTATTTTTCCTACATTATTCATCTCGAAAGAAGGTGTGATAAGTGACCCCTCTTGAGTTTCCACATAGAGAATGAGTGGTTTCTCATTAATATGTGACAATAATACTGGTGGGTGTAGAAGATATTGATTAGAACTATTGAAGGATTATTGGAAACCTTTATTCCACTTATAGAAAATTCCCTTATTCTTCAAAATAGTGAAGGGTTGTCATTTTATAGTCTTTTTGGTGAAAAGGAATTTGATATAAGAAATAAATTCTTGTAATCCTCAGAAATATTTTTGGTTTCTGGGAATTAAATATTGACTATTTCCCATATTATATTAGGATAAACCTCGATACCATTATGGTGTACCACAGAATGAAGTAACTTTCACGATGTCACCTTGAAGGTACACTTCAGGGGGCTCATCTTCAAATTATGTTGTCACATTTTACAGAAAACCATTTCATGATTTTTGAGATTATTGGAGTGATGTTTGGATTTGACCAATAGATCATCAACATAAAATTACATGAACTTCCCTAAGTGGGGCTTGAATATAATGTTTATGGCATGTTGGTATATAATGCCAACATTCATAACATAGAATGGAATTACACAATAATAGTAAAACACATAGGGAGTTTAAAAGGTGGTATCATATTCATATTCATGGTGTATCTAAATAGAATTATAACTAAAGTATCTATCTATAAAGGAAAGGGAATGAAGGCCAATGGTCACACCAATCAAAAACTATGTTATTAGGAAAAGGAAATAATCTTTTGGGAAATACCATCTGAGATATCTAAAATCAATATAGACCAATATTTAAAAACTCTTTTTCTTAATCAAGATAGTATTATCCATCCATTTTACATATTAGACTTCCTGAATAAAGTTCTCCTTGATTATATTTTTAATCCCATCTACTACTTTGGCGGTGAGGGTTGAATGCATTATTCTTTCAAAATTTATATAAACACGATGATACTTTGTAAGACCAATATAATGGGGGTATAAAATAGGGTCTAACCCCATCATATCAGTTTAATTCTTGAGAAAAATGTGCTAATTCAATTTCATAAAGGAAATAAATTTCTCAAGTTCATTGGGAGTCATGTCAATTCTAAACGAAGTAGTTCTCAAATCTTCACCGATGGAATGTTTTACATTTTTTATCACATATAATATAGTTGAGACACCATTTTAAAGTGTTTATGGGGATTCTATGAGACCATAATCCACCAATTATTCTTCTCCCATATCATTTGGATAAAGCAAAATACAGGTATGATTACTATAAGTAATGTCATCTTTAAGAGTAGAGTGGTTGATTTCCCATAATAGGATTGATGAATTCTCTATTAGGCTATAAGAAATATAAACCTGATGATGTCCTCACAAGGATACATCTGAAAATGTTTTTGGGGTCATTTTCATTGATGATAGAGAAAGAGAAAGTGACCACTATGGGTAAAATATGGGTGTTTTCATTAGAAACATGGAATAATATTTTCTATTGTGATTCTATAGAGAATGAAAATGTGGATATATTGGGGGAATTATCATCATATAGGAGGGAAAAAAACTCAAACTCCATAGATATAGGACATTCTATGGGATAATTGCTTTCAAGAATCTTGTAATCTAGGAAGATACTCCAAGGGGCTAACCCCTGTGCTCCTATAGATGGTTGGGGATCATTATTCTTAGGGGTATTCCAGTACTCCCAGGCGTAATAATTTTGTGTTGTAAATATAACTGATTCCATGAAAACCATGACATTTATACCCTAGTCATGTTCGACCTGGACGACTCAATATCTTCCCTCATTCAGAATTAGTTCCTCAATTTTGATAATGGGAAACAAATAATCATCACTAAGTATACTCCATGGATTGAGAGGATTTAAATCCATTTGGGGACGTGACTTAGTCTGTATTATTTATTCCAAGTTGCTTCATATCCCTTTTGTAATAAGATACTTCCATATACTAAGCCTCATAATCATGAAATGTAGAGTCATCTCCATATAACACTTTGACCATCATGTAACTTTATATTTCAAGAATTGATCAATTGAAGAGGGTATTTCATCATTCATGTGAGGCTATGTTATATCTAATAAAACATTGAATATTGTATTCTAATAAACAAACATGAACTCAGTTTCTAAGATAATATCCCCAAACTAGGATTTTGAATTTATCTTTTTATGTATTTTTTTGTTCACACTTATCATACACTTAGATGTTCAATTTGGAAGGGGATAAATCCTTTTCACTTAAACCCAAGAATCAAAGGGTTTGGACTGGGATAATCTTAATTTAGATCCATTTTCCATTAGTTCTCAGTGAACATAAATGTTATTATGATTTCTAGTCAGGTAAAAGGTTATGATTTTACCATGTATATAATATTCCTTATCCATTTCTATAAATAAGAAGTATATATGGAATTCAGCCTCATCAACCTCTTCCTAGTATACCTATGCTATGGTAACCTCCACTTTGAATTACTATTGTCTACAAAGGACTTTAATCAATCCATCTCAAACATCCTTTGATAGATGAAGGTTATCTGGGATCAGAATCTTTGTTGGGACTAAAAACAATTACTTTAATATTATATATTTAGAATCCAATGAACTTTGTTTCCCAAGAAGGAACTTCTATTTGAGATAAGGATTAGAGAATGATTCATGTTATCCTAACAACTTACATTAGTTACTTAGTTATGTATCCATTTATAAGATAGATTGAGACAACTTGTCTAATATTCAATGAAAGTGACCATTTAGAGTTTGATCATAAAATCAGTCTTCTAATAAAAGGGGATGTGACTGAGCTCTAATTGATATTGGAGTTGATTTATTCTCCCATTGATATCGTTGGAGTCCCTATATATGAGACTCAATAGTATATGTTGACCATGTGGGGATTATTTCTACATTTATGATCTTCCATAACCTCTTATTATTTAGACCCCAATATCTATTCTACCTCAACTAATTTGGCCTCCTCATTGATTAACATGGGAGAATTGAGTCATATATTGATGTGAAATTTCTTCTTATGAATAGGGGCAGTCAAATAAATAATTCTGAATGATTTATATAATGATTCTCCATCCAAAGAGGGTTCCATTTAGTGGGATAGTGATCATCCTCTCAATGTTGGGGTTAGAAGTCTTGGATAGTTTTAACAGAAATAAGGATCGATCCAACTTCTTATTATTAATCTCATGCCTTATTTCTCCTTCATTGATTAAGCTTAATTTTTGATGAATGGGGTACTAAAATAAGTGGTTTAGTTGTTGTTGACGTAATTGGGGTCACAATTAGTTGATTATTTTGTGACCTGAATATAACATGTCCTTGATCAACTATTTTCTAGGTCATCCATTTTATAAAATTCTGTGAATATTTTTTAGACTTATTTCCATATTCCCTCTTCCTCTGGTGGAATAGTGGAAATGTAAGACACTTGTTCTTGAGGTTTCTCTTATTTGAGTTCTCTAGAGTTATCCATATTATGTATTATTTAATTTAAAATAAACAATATTGAATATCATATACCAAAATCTTGTGATATGGAAAATAGTTATGGAAGTCATTAAGATCAAAATCCATTTGTTTCCCAATTTTCGGTATTTTGAGCATATTATTTTCCAAGGCTGTGATAAAATATCCTAGAACCTATTCCATTATGAAAGGATATTTTTTATATTTTATTTTTTCAATAATTCATATGAACCTTCTCTTTACACAATTCCTACTGAGGATGTTATTGTTATTGTGGCCATTCATGGTGAGGTGTCATGTGATATAAATCATGCTTTGGGGATGGTGCCAGCACTATAGATGGATTATGTGTGATATTTTGCAATTCTACATTACCCATTTTCATTTCTTGAATGGATGAAATGGGTTGAGATGTATCCCTACTACAATGGATATTAACCTCCATCCATTAGAGAATTGATTTCAATTCCATGAACGTAACAATAAATTTCAATAGGAAAAGATGTTTCTATAAATTATCATAGAAATTCAATACACATAACTCCCTTATAAGATTCTAAAAAAGAAATATATCTAGGTAATATGTGAGACACATACATTTTATAATAAAATATGATACTCTTTCATTATCATGATGTTTCTAATTTGAGGTGTTAGTGATTGTATTCCTTATAAATATGGAGATAAATTGATAAAGAAATTATCCACATAAGTATTAAAACTTCATAGTTGACCTAGAGGGGAGTTTGTTGTACCAAACATATGAAACATCTAAGTTTATCCACTTCATTATTATCAAGTGTTCCCACCATGGGGCTATAATAGGACACAAAATGTGTTAGATATTGTTCTAGATAATTACCACCATTGATGGTCATGAAACTATGTATTCTAAAGTTATGTGGAGGATGGTTCATTTCCACCCATTCTGAGTAAGTTTTTCCCTCTATCTATACAAGATAAGTATTTCACTCATTGGACTTCATCTAAGTGAAAAGGTATGGAAAAGTAAAATAATTCTAGCAGTGTCTTTTATTGACGAGAATCTAAATTTGTGATGGAATGCATGGCATGATATGAACCACTTTGCTATGTTTTCTATTGAAAGCTAGTTTTTATTGGTTTAGGATAATTGGGATAAATTGATGACATATGAGGTACCAATTGGGGGAAATAATGATAGTCTATAACTGGAGGAGTTAGGTAAACTAGGGGTCTGGGTTCAGAACCAACATGATGACCAATCCCTTCTTAGTTGGTGATGTGGCGATTTCTAGTGGTATAACTCCAAATCAAGGAGATATATTAGTTCCCACCATGGGATTTTATTCAGTTGGATAACTTCCCATTCTCAAATCAGCATTGATAAATTTTAATTCTATTATCTCATATTTGTATCATGATAATTTCTCCACAATGGAATATGTATCAATTTATTTTTGGATCTCCTATGATAACTATATTGTCCCATTATATTTAGTTGATTCATGTCATAGTAGTGGTAGTTGAGTTCTTAAGGGTTTCAATTTTTGAGTTTGTCTCTTATGTTGAGTACGAACACCCTCCTTAGATAACTCATAGAAAAATTCATGTTAGATTGGAACCACTATAAATTTTTTCTTATATATTTGTATTTTCATTTCCTAAATTAGTATTGATGACATTTACTAAAGCATATCATGTAGCCAAAATCATTCCATCATCCAACTCTTAATTATTTGAAGTTTTACTAAAATCCAGATATTCATCAAGGGAGAGTTCAAATTCTTCTATAGCCATCTCCTTATTCGAAGGATGTATGGGATTATGAATCATTTAGGGTTTAATATTTCCTCATGCATGTTCTCTATAGAGTGTGTTATAAATATTTTCCTACAAGGATATACCAACAATAATTACCAAGTATATATATAATGGTAATGATATATCACACATTATAAGGAATGATAGATATACCTCTTGAGACTTCTACCAACTTGGTGAAAGATGGCTACCATGGTGAGTGGGAGGGGGGTAATGATATAGATTTCCACAACCCAGTGAGTGGGGGTTTTCTAGACATTTTTGTTTCCACATCTATATATCATTGGGTAAATTATGATCCCAAGTTTTATGGCAATGGTGGTGATGATATAAATGACCCTATCCTTGCTGGAAATATTGAATTGTCCCTACCTCCACTATATCCTATTTTTTGGGGTTTTGTGATCTCAAAGGTGGTGGAGATGAAATATATAATGAAAATTACCCTAGCCTTATAGTATGTGAATGTTACTTTATTACCACTAACTCTTCTTCTATGGAGGCCTTAAGATTTTTTTGATCTTTTACAAGGATATAGGCCGGGTGAATCATCTATTGTGATCATGAGCTAATTGCTTATAGAGCTTGATCCATATCTAAGGACCCTGTTTTTATCAACTAGGAGGCCTTTCAAATTTCTTGGAATCCTAGTTCAGTAACCTTCTATTGGGTTTTTCTTAGTGACTTTACCGTTTCTGGGATTTATAAGTAGTAAAATTTTATTTTACTAACCAGTAATCATATTCTCTTTTTGTATGTATTACTTGTCTTGAAGAAATAATATTTTAAGATGAATTCCTTAGAAGGATTTGCTGACTTGGGGGTAGAGAAAATTGCATTTCAAAATATTCACTCCACCCTCTAATGCACATGTTGAATGAACAATTCACAATTAAATTTTATATTGTCTTCAAGATATCAAGGAAATCATGGTACAAATTCATTTTGTTATATTTAGACTTTAGGAATCACACCACTAAAAAGGTTTCCATCTCATCCTGGTGGAATAGATCACCTATCACCACAAGATGATTAGTTTATTTCTTATATGGAATATGTTTATCCTAGGGGTGGTGGTGAGTTTTACACAGGTTGAGGCACACATAATGTGCATATTATACTTTTATTTCCCATGAAACTTCATATTGGGAGGTAGTTGTGGGCCAAAGCATGGATGACATACTGCCCTCATCCAGATCTCTAAATATATCCATCTTATTTTTCTCATTTATAGAGGTATATTTCATTACCTTATCAGACCTCAATTTCCATTTTTCTGATAAAGTTGACATACAAATCGTGAGCTGTAGAGATGATATATGCTTCCCCTAATCATCTATTGATCATGGTGGAGGATTTTTATCTAATGATGGGACATTATATGTTTTTGACCCTTATTTATCAGGTAAATATCTATATAAAGGTTCATTGAAAATGGGATGATATCCTTTTGTCGAGGAGATATCATTACGGGGATGATTTCCCTAGTGAACAATAGGGTAATAGTCCCTATGATCCATCACTACACTACCATGTGGAGGACCTCTATGGTAAATATCTCCACCTCCTTATGATGAGGACTTAGTGGATCATTGATATACTATTGATATGTTTTTTATATCCTCACATAAATTAGAATTTATTAGGTTAGGAATATTATTTTTCTCTTGATCTTTATGTGATTCTTGATTACGGTTGTCCTTACATTCTCCTCACCGGGCCGTTGAGGATGTGTTTGGTTGGTGAAAACCTTTATGAACTCAAACCCTCTTAGATAGTCCCCAATCCATTATTAGAATATTCCAATGAACCCCTATAATATTTTAGGGAGTATACACATACTCGTGGGTAACTGATAGATTATGTCAGGGAGTTTATGATCTATTAGAAGGGATATAAAACTACCCCAAATTTATTTACAAAATATATCACTGATCCTTAGTTGTAATGGGAATATATTTTGCATCATGATTTTAATTCTTCATTTGAATATAGTTATGATCATATAGAATGATAGAGTGAATATATAAACCCTCCTATATAACCTCTATGGTGTGGTAATTTTCTCCTTCATCGATAGGAGGAAGAAAATGGGCCTAACTTTTATTGGGTACTTTAATATGTTGATGATTGTAACGCCCCGACCCCAGCTACCCAGAGTCGATGCATTACTTCGTAACATTGGCATGATCACAAAAGATCAAGTCTCGAAAGACCGATTAGTTTAGTAGCCTTGGAAACACTAGATACATTCGTAAACGTTACATTACATCATAAAGTGAAAAAAACAATAACAAAGTCTCCATAGTCCACACTCATATCCTCTTCTCACAATCCCTGCAGGTCATTCATAAAATACTTCTTCACATCCTGGAAAATATTAAAACATTGAAAGGGGTGAGCTCAGATGCTCAGTAAGGATAACAATATTGCGAAAGCTTTCATAAATAAACATAAACATTTAAGGCAATGTATAACTAAAACAAAAGCCTTTTAAACTTGAACTTCAACATAATATGGCAAAAGTAAAATGAGATAATGCCATTCACTTCTTCACATTGATATTCTACTGGTCGAATAATCACATGCAATATCAATAACCACTTTCATAATGAGGGAATGTATAATGCCAGACATTCTGAAACACTTTGTCAAGGCCTCGTCCAAGACGTCTAAAATGATTAAGGCCTTGGCCAAAACCATAAATCAAATTGGGAAAGGGCCTCGGCCAATTCCACATCTAGTTGTCTCATGAGACCTACCGATGCATCGAGGAGCTATAGCGGGGTCCATCCGTCACTTATTAAGTCCAATACATTCCTCATATGAATAGGTTTAAACATATCATAAACCATAACATAATCGTATCAAATAAAACATAACATTTCCACATTTAAATCACAAGATATCAATACAACACATTGATATAATAAAAACTCTTTCAAAACCATTTTCAATACCAAAATAAAAGAAAGTTAAAACTTTGTATTTATTTTTCATTAAAAAAAATGATGGCTTGTAGAGGAAGCCGAAACTCAAATAATGGTCACGGCGGCGGAGAAGTCGTTGTCGCCGCATAAGTACGGAAAGAAAAACATTCTCTTTTGTCGTTTAGAAAAACGCTTCGTATAAAAAAAGATTCCTTTTGAATAAACGTAATAGTCAAAGGGGTTTATACACCGTATAAAAGAAAGTTGTGTATAAAATAAAATATGCCTCAATGAAAGGAGATTGAGACGAAGTCCCATACAAAGATAATTTTTAAAATAAAATTGATATACTATGTGTATTCACTATAAGTAAACATAAGTAAAGTACAAATACAAGATATGACATAATAATATAATGACATAATTTGAAAGTAGGAGATTAACCCAAAGAATGGAAATTGGGTTAAGAAATTCCCTTACCTTGCGTCTTGTCCTGACTCGACCGTTCTTTAACCTCCTGAATAATAAACTAGAGTTAATTTCTATTTACTTAAGAACCTTTTACATGTTAATTATTCCTTTTATATCCCTTATTACCATGTTATGAACATTATTTAATTATTTAAGTTAATAACGGTCGTTTTGTCGATCTTTGGTACTTGAGTCAACAATAAACTTCTTATAATTACAAGTTGTTCATGTGGTAGAATATCTATTATATCCAGAATTATATTCATGATTTAAATGTCATATATATCATATATATACAGTATATACATTCATTCATAATGTCACGTAACATTTAGAGGTAAGAAATGAAATGCACCGTTCATGGAGACGGTAAGCCGTACGTACGCATGAACGCTACTTTCATTTATATTTCGTATTTAATGGAATGAAATAATAATGATATAAATTTATAATATAATTACAGTATAATATAGTGTATAATACCATTTACTCCATCCTTTATACATCCCACATATGGCATTAACGATTCAAATCACTTTGAGGGGGCGGTAGTCCGCACTTCCTAAAATGAAATTATCACGTTTTACCCATAATGGAAATCATAAAGTATGCCATAAATGAGAAATACAGAAGCATAAGTAAAACATAAACATATTATATATCATATATAAAAATAGTGACATCTTAATGGCCACCTTTGAAGGTGTTATATGAGTGTTGAACAATCATCGTTTCGTGAGGCAGAAATTCGCCATCCACAGAAACCGTATGTTCTTTAACCATTAGATGTAGGTGTGTGTAAGTGTAGCTCGAATACTTCTTATAACAACATCCTAGTATATTGAGGATACTGGTGTTGTTACAAAAGAAATGAATAAAAAGAGTTTAGGGGGTTGGAGAAGAAAAATAAAACAAAACAACATTAGAGAAGACATTACCTCAAAATCGGGTAACTCTTTTTGATTTGATCCAAAGGCTTCCTTGAGAAGAGTTCTGCCCAAAGTGAGGCTTCTAGGAGTAAGAGGGGGAAGTTGGGAGTGTATTTGGGCAGGGGTTGGCCGAGCCAAATGGCTTTAATGTGTGAATAAGGTGGAAGAGGTGGGGGCCTTTTATAAGTGGAGAGGAGGGGTACTTTTGGAAAGATTGAAATGTTACATTATTTCACAATGATTTTCGGATTCTAAAGGTCCCACACTTATATAATTAGAGGATAAGGTGATAAGGTTTCTAAATATCCTCATCCAATAGGCTTTGGACAGGTGTAAGCCTTGGATTTTGCATTATCTTCTCATTTTTTTTAAATCGTTAAATAATGAGGTCATCGCTGCATCATAATGATGTCATAAATAATTTAATTTATTTAATGTCTAAAAATTATAAAAAAAAATACTATGATGTAGAAAATATTTTTAGATTTCTAATGAATATTTATAGTCAAAATTTGGACTTGTGTAACCCCACTTAAGAACTGTTTTAGTAAAACAACTCATGTTTGTGTCAATTTAATTTTAACATTAAATAAATATATATTAATGTCATTTTCCAACCAAAGTGGCTCCATGGGGTCCCCAAGTTGACCCATGGGTTTTCTTGGTCGGCCATGACTCATACAATAGGAGTAGGACAAGTGTCAAGCTCATCTCATATTATTAAAACATTATTTTTACCTTAAACTACACTAATTACCTCTAATCGCGATTAAGAACTTAAAAGTTACTATTCACTAAAAAAATATTTTAATCACATTGAACCACATTTTACTTATTAATGACAACCATGTATGTAGGATTTTTAAAAATCAAATCACAGAAGTGGTAATATTTCATTTAAACGAAAAATCAGTTATTTAACTACCACTTAGTGGTTTCACTATTCATCAAAAATTGAAGTTTTTCAGAACAATGCCAAAATTTCACCCTAAGCTATAATTGATATCCCGAATTCAAAAATGATGTCTATTTTACAAAATTCCAAACATATAAGTTGCATTAATTAATTTTATAATTAATTCCCGCTGTCACAACAAATAGCGTGTTTTTAAGAAACAATTTATATCAAAAGATTGGCAATTGTTTATGTCCAATTTCAATGTTAAATTAATTATAATGACCACCATTGGATAAAATGGTAAAAATATATTATAATTATACTTTAAAACCACTAAATAGTATAGTTTATCACTATAAATTATTTTTATTAAAAAAGTTGTTTTTAAGTAATTTTCACTATTCATAAAAAATTAGAAGTTCTCAGAAAAATACCAAAATTTCAACATAGGCTAATTTCGATATTACGAATACAAAAATGAAGTCCATTTTGAAATATAAAATTTCTATAATTTTAAAAGGTGGTTATTACTATTCATAACGGCTACTTTGATTAGTCGCGGTGTTTTAGAACTCGAAGTTGCGTACAATGCAAGCTATTGCATTTTTGAAAGAGAGGCGTATCGTGGAAGCTCGGGGTGTTACATTATCCCCTCCTTTAATAAATTGCGTCCTCGCAATTTGAAATTTTTCTTGGAAAATAAAATGTTGAAAATAGAAAATACCTTTGAGGAAAACCCACATCGGAAATAAGATTAATAAAATTTAGCCTTAATAAGAGGGAAAGGGAAATGAAAAAGTCACCACCCAATTATGATCTCGATTAGGAGAACATTAGTGGCAATTAGAGACATATAATTGGAGGAAAAACGTAAATATTTGTAGGGAGTGATTGAGGTCATCAATCAAAATCAACTGTCAAATTGAGGGCCTCAAAGCCTTCAATCTATGTTGATTTAAAATATCATCAGTTCAACAAGACATAAGGTATTAGGATAACACATTTTTTTGTTTTAATATCCCTTTACTAAAGATTAAGAATTAATTTATTCATTGAATAAGAGATAGGTATATATATATTTATGCTTGACAATTAGAGTTTCAACCTTCAACTCATCTTTCACTCAAAAAATATAATAGAACTGAAAAATATTATACTTATCCTAATTGTATAAGGTTCCAAATGTTAACACATACCATTTAGATTAGTAAAATTATTTTGTAATAACCAGGGACTTCCTGTAGGCTAGTGGTAGGAAATAAAGGCTTGTCGCACTATGGTTGTGGGTTCGATTCCTGCATCTTTGTCCAACGCGACGGGTTATGCCCCACCCTGCAGGTTGTCCTTTTCCTAAAACTATAGTATTATAATATTCCAAAAATAATATTCAAAAATGATTTAACCTTAAACAATACTATCCAAAGATCAACTTAATCCATTCCAACCTTTATAGTTATCCAAAATACTTCTATCCAACTCACAGTCCAAATTTTACAAGGAAGGTAAACATAGTGAAGATCCTTTTTCCCATGTAATAACATGTGAACACCTTCATCATGTATTCTTTTTAAACATACTGAATTACCATGATCCCTTATTCCTTATAGAATACTAGATATACTCCTTCTATCCGAAAATGTATACAAAACATCAATCAGTTTCAAGGAAGTTAAGTATATCCAATATAATTTATCCAAATCAATCACGTCTTATTCCAAAATCACAATCTCAGTATCAGAACCATATTATGGTCTATCTTTCTCTCAACCATATATTTTCCAAAAATTTAACCTACTGTGGAGTCACTTTTCTTGGTTCCACACAATCTCAAGTCCTTGATGAAATAGTACTGCAGTACAATCCTTATATACTCCATAATTATTATAACCAGTACATCATTGATACAACACTCAAATTACAAAATTATTTAATAATAACATAAGAACTCTAATCATTACTCCTCATCTGTGGTAGTATCATAACTTGATTATTATCCAATAACATCATTTGGGGCATACTTTGATGATTTGGACATTGGTTTGCGTAGTGTCCCCAATCCTTGCAGAAGAAGCATTGTACATTTGAAACCATTTTCTTACCCTTGCAGTCACGCACTTTGTGTCCTTTTTCTCTACACTTATAACAAACTCCCATTCCCTTTAGGAAAGTTACATGATGTTTCTTCCCACAATTACCGCATATTGGAAAATTCTTCTTTCCCCTCATCCCTTTATCCATCATTCTCTCTTCCATCCCTTTCGTCTCTTGCTTCGCTTCAAAGCCATAGGACTCAGAGAATTCTTTACTTATCTTATTAACACATGATACTATTTCTTCATATGTTGAGAACACATGGGAGACTATTTCCCTTCGAAATGTTGGCTTAATACCGTGAAAGATACGATCCTTCTTACTCTTTGGATCATACGTACTGCTGGAGTTCACATTCCGTCTACTGGGCGCCATTTCTATACAATGGAATAAACTAGATTAGTTTATGAATCAAAATACATAATTACATACTTATAAAATACTTAACATAAATTGAACTTTTTATGGATATAATCCATAATCATAAAAAGGTTTTCTTTGAGTAAGTATATACTCATAACCATTCATAGTGGTTTGTAAAGAAAATGAGAATTATCCTAAGCATATCCCCCGGGAGTGTCGTAACCAAGAGTGCAGCAAGGCCCGTTGTCGTGCACCAGTTCCCGTTTGAGTCTATCTCAAAGCGGTGTTTTCGGGTTTTACCCCTAGGTACATCTGTGCCAGAGCCACCTCTACCTGCTCGTATCCAGACAGGGATGTATTGCTCGAAAAACTCACAAAATCTCTATAATAACAAAATTCTAGGAAGTTCTTCTATACCAATCCTCAAAGTCTATCTTTGGGCTATGTGCTCTAATCAAAGTTTATCTAAATATATCTTCCAATGTTAGTACTAAAATGCCTCTGATACCAACTGTAACGCCCCGACCCCAGCTACCCAGAGTCGGTGCATTACTTCGTAACATTGGCATGATCACAAAAGATCAAGTCTCGAAAGACCGATTATATTAGTAGACTTGGAAACACTAGATACATTCGTAAACGTTACATTACATCATAAAGTGAAAAAAACAATAAAAAAGTCTCCATAGTCCACACTCATATCCTCTTCTCACAATCCCTGCAGGTCATTCATAAAATACTTCTTCACATCCTGGAAAATATTAAAACATTGAAAGGGGTGAGCTCAGATGCTCAGTAAGGATAACAATATTGCGGAAGCTTTCATAAATAAACATAAACATTTAAGGCAATGTATAACTAAAACAAAAGCCTTTTAAACTTGAACTTCAACATAATATGGCAAAAGTAAAATGAGATAATTCCATTCACTTCTTCACATGGATATTCTACTGGTCGAATAATCACATGCAATATCAATAACCACTTTCATAATGAGGGAATGTATAATGCCAGACATTCTGAAACACTTTGTCAAGGCCTCGGCCAAGACGTCTAAAATGATTAAGGCCTCAGCCAAAACCATAAATCAAATTGGGAAAGGGCCTCGGCCAATTCCACATCTAGCTGTCTCATGAGACCTACCGATGCATCGAGGAGCTATAGCGGGCTCCACCCGTCACTTATTAAGTCCAATACATTCCTCATATGAATAGGTTTAAACATATCATAAACCATAACATAATCGTATCAAATAAAACATAACATTTCCACATTTAAATCACAAGATATCAATACAACACATTGATATAATAAAAACTCTTTCAAAACCATTTTCAATACCAAAATAAAAGAAAGTTAAAACTTTGTATTTATTTTTCATTAAAAAAAATGATGGCTTGTAGAGGAAGCCGAAACTCAAATAATGGTCACGGCGGCGGAGAAGTCGTTGTCGCCGCATAAGTACGGAAAGAAAAACATTCTCTTTTGTCGTTTAGCAAAACGCTTCGTATAAAAAAAGATTCCTTTTGAATAAACGTAATAGTCAAAGGGGTTTATACACCGTATAAAAGAAAGTTGTGTATAAAATAAAATATGCCTCAATGAAAGGAGATTGAGACGAAGTCCCATACAAAGATAATTTTTAAAATAAAATTGATATACTATGTGTATTCACTATAAGTAAACATAAGTAAAGTACAAATACAAGATATGACATAATAATATAATGACATAATTTGAAAGTAGGAGATTAACCCAAAGAATGGAAATTGGGTTAAGAAATTCCCTTACCTTGCGTCTTGTCCTGACTCGACCGTTCTTTAACCTCCTGAATAATAAACTAGAGTTAATTTCTATTTACTTAAGAACCTTTTCCATGTTCATTATTCCTTTTATATCCCTTATTACCATGTTATGAACATTATTTAATTATTTAAGTTAATAACGGTCGTTTTGTCGATCTTTGGTACTTGAGTCAACAATAAACTTCTTATAATTACAAGTTGTTCATGTGGTAGAATATCTATTATATCCAGAATTATATTCATGATTTAAATGTCATATATATCATATATATACAGTATATACATTCATTCATAATGTCACGTAACATTTAGAGGTAAGAAATGAAATGCACCGTTCATGGAGACGGTAAGCCGTACGTACGCATGAACGCTACTTTCATTTATATTTCGTATTTAATGGAATGAAATAATAATGATATAAATTTATAATATAATTACAGTATAATATAGTGTATAATACCATTTAATCCATCCTTTATACATCCCACATATGGCATTAACGATTCAAATCACTTTGAGGGGGCGGTAGTCCGCACTTCCTAAAATGAAATTATCGCGTTTTACCCATAATGGAAATCATAAAGTATGCCATAAATGAGAAATACAGAAGCATAAATAAAACATAAACATATTATATATCATATATAAAAATAGTGACATCTTAATGTCCACCTTTGAAGGTGTTATATGAGTGTTGAACAATCATCATTTCGTGAGGCAGAAATTCGCCATCCACAGAAACCGTATGTTATTTAACCATTAGATGTAGGTGTGTGTAAGTGTAGCTCGAATACTTCTTATAACAACATCCTAGTATATTGAGGATACTGGTGTTGTTACAAAAGAAATGAATAAAAAGAGTTTAGGGGGTTGGAGAAGAAAAATAAAACAAAACAACATTAGAGAAGACATTACCTCAAAATCGGGTAACTCTTTTTGATTTGATCCAAAGGCTTCCTTGAGAAGAGTTCTGCCCAAAGTGAGGCTTCTAGGAGTAAGAGGGAGAAGTTGGGAGTGTATTTGGGCAGGGGTTGGCCGAGCCAAATGGCTTGAATGTGTGAATAAGGTGGAAGAGGTGGGGTCTTTTATAAGTGGAGAGGAGGGGTACTTTTGGAAAGATTGAAATGTTACATTATTTCACAATGATTTTCGGATTCTAAAGGTCCCACACTTATATAATTAGAGGCTAAGGTGATAAGGTTTCTAAATATCCTCATCCAATAGGCTTTGGACAGGTGTAAGCCTTGGATTTTGCATTATCTTCTCATTTTATTTAAATCGTTAAATAATGAGGTCATCGCTGCATCATAATGATGTCATAAATAATTTAATTTATTTAATGTCTAAAAATTATAAAAAAAAATACTATGATGTAGAAAATATTTTTAGATTTCTAATGAATATTTATAGTCAAAATTTGGACTTGTGTAACCCCACTTAAGAACTGTTTTAGTAAAACAACTCATGTTTGTGTCAATTTAATTTTAACATTAAATAAATATATATTAATGTCATTTTCCAACCAAAGTGGCTCCATGGGGTCCCCAAGTTGACCCATGGGTTTTCTTGGTCGGCCATGACTCATCCAATAGGAGTAGGACAAGTGTCAAGCTCATCTCATATTATTAAAACATTATTTTTACCTTAAACTACACTAATTACCTCTAATCGCGATTAAGAACTTAAAAGTTACTATTCACTAAAAAAATATTTTAATCTCATTGAACCACATTTTACTTATTAATGACAACCATGTATGTAGGATTTTTAAAAATCAAATCACAGAAGTGGTAATATTTCATTTAAACGAAAAATCAGTTATTTAACTACCACTTAGTGGTTTCACTATTCATCAAAAATTGAAGTTTTTCAGAACAATGCCAAAATTTCACCCTAAGCTATAATTGATATCCCGAATTCAAAAATGATGTCTATTTTACAAAATTCCAAACATATAAGTTGCATTAATTAATTTTATAATTAATTCCCGCTGTCACAACAAATAGCGTGTTTTTAAGAAACAATTTATATCAAAAGATTGGCAATTGTTTATGTCCAATTTCAATGTTAAATTAATTATAATGACCACCATTGGATAAAATGGTAAAAATATATTATAATTATACTTTAAAACCACTAAATAGTATAATTTATCACTATAAATTATTTTGATTAAAAAAGTTGTTTTTAAGTAATTTTCACTATTCATAAAAAATTAGAAGTTCTCAGAAAAATACCAAAAATTCAACATAGGCTAATTTCGATATTACGAATACAAAAATGAAGTCCATTTTGAAATATAAAATTTCTATAATTTTAAAAGGTGGTTATTACTATTCATAACGGCTACTTTGATTAGACGCGGTGTTTTAGAACTCGAAGTTGCGTACAATGCAAGCTATTGCATTTTTGAAAGAGAGGCGTATCGTGGAAGCTCGGGGTGTTACATTCTCCCCTCCTTTAATAAATTGCGTCCTCGCAATTTGAAATTTTTCTTGGAAAATAAAATGTTGAAAATAGAAAATACCTTTGAGGAAAACCCACATCGGAAATAAGATTAATAAAATTTAGCCTTAATAAGAGGGAAAGGGAAATGAAAAAGTCACCACCCAATTATGATCTCGATTAGGAGAACATTAGTGGCAATTAGAGACATATAATTGGAGGAAAAACGTAAATATTTGTAGGGAGTGATTGAGGTCATCAATCAAAATCAACTGTCAAATTGAGGGCCTCAAAGCCTTCAATCTATGTTGATTTAAAATATCATCAGTTCAACAAGACATAAGGTATTAGGATAACACATTTTTTTGTTTTAATATCCCTTTACTAAAGATTAAGAATTAATTTATTCATTGAATAAGAGATAGGTATATATATATTTATGCTTGACAATTAGAGTTTCAACCTTCAACTCATCTTTCACTCAAAAAATATAATAGAACTGAAAAATATTATACTTATCCTAATTGTATAAGGTTCCAAATGTTAACACATACCATTTAGATTAGTAAAATTATTTTGTAATAACCAGGGACTTCCTGTAGGCTAGTGGTAGGAAATAAATGCTTGTCGCACTATGGTTGTGGGTTCGATTCCTGCATCTTTGTCCAACGCGACGGGTTATGCCCCACCCTGCAGGTTGTCCTTTTCCTAAAACTATAGTATTATAATATTCCAAATATAATATTCAAAAATGCTTTAACCTTAAACAATACTATCCAAAGATCAACTTAATCCATTCCAACCTTTATAGTTATCCAAAATACTTCTATCCAACTCACAGTCCAAATTTTACAAGGAAGGTAAACATAGTGAAGATCCTTTTTCCCATGTAATAACATGTGAACACCTTCATCATGTATTCTTTTTAAACATACTGAATTACCATGATCCCTTATTCCTTATAGAATACTAGATATACTCCTTCTATCCGAAAATGTATACAAAACATCAATCAGTTTCAAGGAAGTTAAGTATATCCAATATAATTTATCCAAATCAATCACGTCTTATTCCAAAATCACAATCTCAGTATCAGAACCATATTATGGTCTATCTTTCTCTCAACCATATATTTTCCAAAAATTTAACCTACTGTGGAGTCACTTTTCTTGGTTCCACACAATCTCAAGTCCTTGATGAAATAGTACTGCAGTACAATCCTTATATACTCCATAATTATTATAACCAGTACATCATTGATACAACACTCAAATTACAAAATTATTTAATAATAACATAAGAACTCTAATCATTACTCCTCATCTGTGGTAGTATCATAACTTGATTATTATCCAATAACATCATTTGGGGCATACTCTGATGATTTGGACATTGGTTTGCGTAGTGTCCCCAATCCTTGCAGAAGAAGCATTGTACATTTGAAACCATTTTCTTACCCTTGCAGTCACGCACTTTGTGTCCTTTTTCTCTACACTTATAACAAACTCCCATTCCCTTTAGGCAAGTTCCATGATGTTTCTTCCCACAATTACCGCATATTGGAAAATTCTTCTTTCCCCTCATCCCTTTATCCATCATTCTCTCTTCCATCCCTTTCGTCTCTTGCTTCGCTTCAAAGCCATAGGACTCAGAGAATTCTTTACTTATCTTATTAACACATGATACTATTTCTTCATATGTTGAGAACACATGGGAGACTATTTCCCTTCGAAATGTTGTCTTAATACCGTGAAAGATACGATCCTTCTTACTCTTTGGATCATACGTACTGCTGGAGTTCACATTCCTTCTACTGGGCGCCATTTCTATACAATGGAATAAACTAGATTAGTTTATGAATCAAAATACATAATTACATACTTATAAAATACTTAACATAAATTGAACTTTTTATGGATATAATCCATAATCATAAAAAGGTTTTCTTTGAGTAAGTATATACTCATAACCATTCATAGTGGTTTGTAAAGAAAATGAGAATTATCCTAAGCATATCCCCCGGGAGTGTCGTAACCAAGAGTGCAGCAAGGCCCGTTGTCGTGCACCAGTTCCCGTTTGAGTCTATCTCAAAGCGGTGTTTTTGGGTTTTACCCCTAGGTACATCTGTGCCAGAGCCACCTCTACCTGCTCGTATCCAGACAGGGATGTATTGCTCGAAAAACTCACAAAATCTCTACAATAACAAAATTCTAGGAAGTTCTTCTATACCAATCCTCAAAGTCTATCTTTGGGCTATGTGCTCTAATCAAAGTTTATCTAAATATATCTTCCAATGTTAGTACTAAAATGCCTCTGATACCAACTGTAACGCCCCGACCCCAGCTACCCAGAGTCGGTGCATTACTTCGTAACATTGGCATGATCACAAAAGATCAAGTCTCGAAAGACCGATTATATTAGTAGCCTTGGAAACACTAGATACATTCGTAAACGTTACATTACATCATAAAGTGAAAAAAACAATAAAAAAGTCTCCATAGTCCACACTCATATCCTCTTCTCACAATCCCTGCAGGTCATTCATAAAATACTTCTTCACATCCTGGAAAATATTAAAACATTGAAAGGGGTGAGCTCAGATGCTCAGTAAGGATAACAATATTGCGGAAGCTTTCATAAATAAACATAAACATTTAAGGAAATGTATAACTAAAACAAAAGCCTTTTAAACTTGAACTTCAACATAATATGGCAAAAGTAAAATGAGATAATTCCATTCACTTCTTCACATGGATATTCTACTGGTCGAATAATCACATGCAATATCAATAACCACTTTCATAATGAGGGAATGTATAATGCCAGACATTCTGAAACACTTTGTCAAGGCCTCGGCCAAGACGTCTAAAATGATTAAGGCCTCAGCCAAAACCATAAATCAAATTGGGAAAGGGCCTCGGCCAATTCCACATCTAGCTGTCTCATGAGACCTACCGATGCATCGAGGAGCTATAGCGGGCTCCACCCGTCACTTATTAAGTCCAATACATTCCTCATATGAATAGGTTTAAACATATCATAAACCATAACATAATCGTATCAAATAAAACATAACATTTCCACATTTAAATCACAAGATATCAATACAACACATTGATATAATAAAAACTCTTTCAAAACCATTTTCAATACCAAAATAAAAGAATGTTAAAACTTTGTATTTATTTTTCATTAAAAAAATGATGGCTTGTAGAGGAAGCCGAAACTCAAATAATGGTCACGGCGGCGGAGAAGTCGTTGTCGCCGCATAAGTACGGAAATAAAAACATTCTCTTTTGTTGTTTATCAAAACGCTTCGTATAAAAAAAGATTCCTTTTGAATAAACGTAATAGTCAAAGGGGTTTATACACCGTATAAAAGAAAGTTGTGTATAAAATAAAATATGCCTCAATGAAAGGAGATTGAGACGAAGTCCCATACAAAGATAATTTTTAAAATAAAATTGATATACTATGTGTATTCACTATAAGTAAACATAAGTAAAGTACAAATACAAGATATGACATAATAATATAATGACATAATTTGAAAGTAGGAGATTAACCCAAAGAATGGAAATTGGGTTAAGAAATTCCCTTACCTTGCGTCTTGTCCTGACTCGACCGTTCTTTAACCTCCTGAATAATAAACTAGAGTTAATTTCTATTTACGTAAGAACCTTTTCCATGTTCATTATTCCTTTTATATCCCTTATTACCATGTTATGAACATTATTTAATTATTTAAGTTAATAACGGTCGTTTTGTCGATCTTTGGTACTTGAGTCAACAATAAACTTCTTATAATTACAAGTTGTTCATGTGGTAGAATATCTATTATATCCAGAATTATATTCATGATTTAAATGTCATATATATCATATATATACAGTATATACATTCATTCATAATGTCACGTAACATTTAGAGGTAAGAAATGAAATGCACCGTTCATGGAGACGGTAAGCCGTACGTACGCATGAACGCTACTTTCATTTATATTTCGTATTTAATGGAATGAAATAATAATGATATAAATTTATAATATAATTACAGTATAATATAGTGTATAATACCATTTACTCCATCCTTTATACATCCCACATATGGCATTAACGATTCAAATCACTTTGAGGGGGCGGTAGTCCGCACTTCCTAAAATGAAATTATCGCGTTTTACCCATAATGGAAATCATAAAGTATGCCATAAATGAGAAATACAGAAGCATAAGTAAAACATAAACATATTATATATCATATATAAAAATAGTGACATCTTAATGGCCACCTTTGAAGGTGTTATATGAGTGTTGAACAATCATCGTTTCGTGAGGCAGAAATTCGCCATCCACAGAAACCGTATGTTCTTTAACCATTAGATGTAGGTGTGTGTAAGTGTAGCTCGAATACTTCTTATAACAACATCCTAGTATATTGAGGATACTGGTGTTGTTACAAAATAATTGAATAAAAAGAGTTTAGGGGGTTGGAGAAGAAAAATAAAACAAAACAACATTAGAGAAGACATTACCTCAAAATCGGGTAACTCTTTTTGATTTGATCCAAAGGCTTCCTTGAGAAGAGTTATGCCCAAAGTGAGGCTTCTAGGAGTAAGAGGGGGAAGTTGGGAGTGTATTTGGTCAGGGGTTGGCCGAGCCAAATGGCTTGAATGTGTGAATAAGGTGGAAGAGGTGGGGGCCTTTTATAAGTGGAGAGGAGGGGTACTTTTGGAAAGATTGAAATGTTACATTATTTCACAATGATTTTCGGATTCTAAAGGTCCCACACTTATATAATTAGAGGCTAAGGTGATAAGGTTTCTAAATATCCTCATCCAATAGGCTTTGGACAGGTGTAAGCCTTGGATTTTTCATTATCTTCTCATTTTATTTAAATCGTTAAATAATGAGGTCATCGCTGCATCATAATGATGTCATAAATAATTTAATTTATTTAATGTCTAAAAATTATAAAAAAAATACTATGATGTAGAAAATATTTTTAGATTTCTAATGAATATTTATAGTCAAAATTTGGACTTGTGTAACCCCACTTAAGAACTGTTTTAGTAAAACAATTCATGTTTGTGTCAATTTAATTTTAACATTAAATAAATATATATTAATGTCATTCTCCAACCAAAGTGGCTCCATGGGGTCCCCAAGTTGACCCATGGGTTTTCTTGGTCGGCCATGACTCATCCAATAGGAGTAGGACAAGTGTCAAGCTCATCTCATATTATTAAAACATTATTTTTACCTTAAACTACACTAATTACCTCTAATCGTGATTAAGAACTTAAAAGTTACTATTCACCAAAAAAATATTTTAATCTCATTGAACCACATTTTACTTATTAATGACAACCATGTATGTAGGATTTTTTAAAATCAAATCACAGAAGTGGTAATATTTCATTTAAACGAAAAATCAGTTATTTAACTACCACTTAGTGGTTTCACTATTCATCAAAAATTGAAGTTTTTCAGAACAATGCCAAAATTTCACCCTAAGCTATAATTGATATTCCGAATTCAAAAATGATGTCTATTTTACAAAATTCCAAACATATAAGTTGCATTAATTAATTTTATAATTAATTCCCGCCGTCACAACAAATAGCGTGTTTTTAAGAAACAATTTATATCAAAAGATTGACAATTGTTTATGTCCAATTTCAATGTTAAATTAATTCTAATGACCACCATTGGATAAAATGGTAAAAATATATTATAATTATACTTTAAAACCACTAAATAGTATAATTTATCACTATAAATTATTTTGATTAAAAAAGTTGTTTTTAAGTAATTTTCACTATTCATAAAAAATTAGAAGTTCTCAGAAAAATACCAAAAATTCAACATAGGCTAATTTCGATATTACGAATACAAAAATGAAGTCCATTTTGAAATATAAAATTTCTATAATTTTAAAAGGTGGTTATTACTATTCATAACAGCTACTTTGATTAGTCGCGGTGTTTTAGAACTCGAAGTTGCGTACAATGCAAGCTGTTGCATTATTGAAAGAGAGGCGTATCGTGGAAGCTCGGGGTGTTACAATGATTATTTCCTACTATCATTTCCATAGTATGATATGAACTTATTTAAATAAGGTTTGAGGTGTAAGCCTAACCTTGATTTGTATTTGTAATATGAAATTGAATTTTTGATGTATTTTTTATTGGGATATAATAAAGTCTTGAGCTTATTTTCAGATTATGTTAAAAACCCTCAGTTAGAATGGGGATATGAGGATGATACAATGCCTCATCCTTCACTAGAATATATCGGTGATCCTCCAAAATGGGAGAAATAAAATGTTCTTTCTATTGACTAGCTATATGAATATGTGGATAAACTATTATAGTGACGGGAATATGATATGTGCATGCCACAAAGTGATTTTTTGAATATACCAATGGATCTCCTTTATGGATGATAGAATATAACTATAGTTATGAAGAGTTTGATATGGGATATAGGCCTTACCTTTTGTTGTTTTCATGATAGGATTGAATATGTCTTATACTGAAGAAGGGATACATGGCCATTCCTTCCCTCATTTAGCCATTGGATTTTGAAGATAGGCTTGATATGAGAGAGTTTTAATATACACTTCAACATCATTTTCCACCACATATAAGTAATTTCTTTTAGTGGTAACTTAGATTTGATTTGGATCTTAGGGAAACTTCATGATATGTAGGCGATATTCATCCATTGGAACTAGAATATACACTACTTCCCAACCAATATTCACAATATTCAAAATAAAATTATTAAAGTGGATAGGTGTTTGGAGATATCCCTTAGTTGTTGTACCTCATTTCACATGATGAGAAATTCTAGGTTCACTAGATTTAGTAGACGTGGTGAAGGTCTGGTGAAAAAACTCCTCATTAGGATGATGAAGTGTAGGATTTGTCTAGTGTTGGTGGGGTCAACTGGTAGAGGAATCCATCCTTCACAACTTATGAGTAATGGTGATTCTAAAGGGTTCTAACATCTTCCTCGGCTAGGGGAGGTATGAAGTATATAATTCTACATAATTGATCCTGAAATTATTAGTGGTGTTAATGTGTGCCACCAGTTTATCCTCATGTATCCATTAATAAGTCGGGTTATAGGATTTTAGAAATTAGAGACTATCCTAAGAAGTCTCTTGGTTTGGGACCATTGTGATAGAACTCCATAACCAGGGTGTTAACAAACTTTAACTAGAGATTATAATTCGGACATAACTATCTCTCAATAGATAGTTCCATGTATTTATGGATATATGAGGTGTAATAATGAAAATTTAATGATGATTCCATTTATTTGGATTAAATATATATCTATAGGAAATCATACAATAGATGAATACCAGAAACAAGAATACCCTTCAGTTCAACATCGTAGATAAGGATTTAAACATTTATTCTAAACAAATATAAGCTAGCTGATTATTTTCAGACATTTTCCATATTATGAGATTGAATTTCTGTTCATTTTTTTTTGATGCATATTTAATATAAGGGTGAATACAATATGGGTGATGTCCCATGTTGGTAACAACTGATGCAACATCAATCATCCATGAGTTAAGATTCACATCAAGTTTACCAATTTTGTTTTGATCACATATTCACTAAATATAGTTTATTTCTATTATATGGTCCTACTTTCCAAATGTGTCACTGAAATATATCTTTGATTCTATGAATGTGAATAATACCAAGAGGATGGGATGTCAGGCACATTCATACCTGTTTGGGGGAATTATTTCTAAATCTAAGTATCTCATATAGATTTAAGACATGTTCACGAATCTTACCCAGTAAGGATAATGGCACTACTTATTACCCTCCTGAAATATGTATGATTAGTTATGAACATGAATGAGTGAGAACACATTTATATGTATTAAAGCTTCTCCAACTCCTCCCTTATTAGATGATGGGATGATATTTTATCTTAAAGCCTCATTATCAGGTATTCTAGAATTTAAAATCATCCTAAGTGATAACTGGTGTTTGATATTGGGATCGATCTCATTAAATTTGATTCATATATATCCCTATAGAATTAATAAGATCCCATATATTTTGGTTCCACTAAATTTGAAACATTGTACCTTTTAAGGATGTATTATAAGGACCAATTCCAAGAAGTTTAATGTCATGAGGAATGGAAATTATAGTTGTAAGGTTCCCAATGATTGTTATTGATGGACTTATGCACGTGAGACCCATTCTTGTTGATCTTAAAGGGAATATAGCCCAATATATGAATGTATAATAGATATTATGTGGGAATATGGCCCCTATGTGGGGTCATGATGTCATAGGTGATATAGCCCGATGATGGAATATGGTTATACTAAGATTATAACCATATGGGGGAACTTATAAAATAATATAGATATGGGAATATTGGGTTCATGCCTTGAAAATTTGTCTTATATATCTTATTTGAGATAAGAATAATATCCCTTGGATTTCAAATATCATAGTTTAAGTTCACGAGATAGGACTATACCATGTAGTTTAACACATGGGGTTAAGATGTTATTTTAAAGATTAACGTCATGAACTACAATGTATGTGTCTTGAAAGGTGTGAAAACAATGGATTGGGTGGGGTTTACACATATGAGTCTACCCTAGGATTATTCATTTGGAATATATCTTTTTTAAGTAATATCATTTGAGGAAATGTCTCCCTTTGAGAAGAGGAATAAATATCCAGTGCTTACACCTAAAAAGGAGGCCCCTGTTGAAAGGTATTTGGGATATGAACATTTCATTGAAGAATATTATTGAATTGAAGTGGTGATTACAAATTGAGACTTCCTAGGCGAATGAAATACTTGGTTATTACTATTAATAGGATTCACATTATGGATATGTTTTGGGATTAGGCCTATGGATGAGGCCCATGCTTAACGTTTTAATTATGATAATTTCATAATAAATTATGATATCTAAGACCATGTGAGTCATTCTTAGTGTGAGAAACATGAAATAATTCAATATCAACCACATTGCACAAATATATTTGGATGATATTTATACTAGAAAAGGAATATCATTCTCTATATCTATTTATTATTAATAGTACTACCAAAAGTAACCATATTGGGTATTATACCCAATGGGGAATCTCAACCTTTCAGCTTCTAAACCATTGGTAGTCTAGAGAGATGTATATATCTAGGAGTATGAAATCCTACAATAAAGGCTAAGGGTTCACTCCAAGAGGGATTCCCTATCTTAATCAACTAGATCGTGAGAGATGAAATCCATCATTGAGATGATATATAAAACTACATGATCCCCCTAATAGGGACCCATGTTATTATGGGAATCCATGATTTTGATTAACCAGAGGGTTCTTCTTATGCCTCCTTTTATCAAAGGAAACAAATATCAAAGGGTATAATGGTGGTGTTCATGGATTCATCATGTGAATTTGGTGGTTTCAGAGGAGGATTCAAATTGGCCTTCTTGGGGATTTAAACATGGTGAAAGATATCCATGGATGTATTTTTAACTATATTATCTTGAAATAAAAGATTACAGGAATGAATAATTCAAAAATTAGGGGGACACTTCTCAAATATGGGTGGGGGTATCATGAGCTAAACTCCACAGACGGGTTGATGTATGTTTCACTCATCATTTTCATGATTGGACTAACCTCCACATTGTAAAACTCATGATCTCATGGTTATCCTCACTTATTCAAGGTCATATTGGACCCTACGAGCTTGGCCTCATGTGGTTGGATTTTTATGCATGACATCAGAGGCCATGTTTGTTATTTTGATTTTCTATGAGGATTCCTATTATATTACCTATAGCTTTTATAAGATGAATTTTCTAATATATGAATTTTTTCTATTATTTTACACTTCCTCATTTCTTTATACCTTCATACATCTATTTTGGAAGAGGGAGGGGACTATTTTTAGAAATCTAGAGTCAGTGGTGCCCTATAATGGGTGGATACAATGATACATGGAAACAAAGAGTTGGTGGTTTAATAATAAAATCCCCAGAAGGGACTAAATAATGTCAAATTGTCAGCCCCCCATCATTGAATGGTACGACCTTATGGTTAAAGAAGGACCACACAACGAATATTTGAATGAATTGTTTTCATCACATGGTTAGACCACATTGTGGGTAAAGGGACTATGAAAATCATATCTTAATGATGTTTTGTCACCGTATGGTTGAACCACTGGTGACTGAGGGAACCTCATAGTCTTCATAGATTGAAATTTAAAGATCACAGAGTTCTCAAAATTCATTACTATTACTTTTATTTTATTTTAAAATACTTTTCCAAATCTTTAAAATCCTCCTTTTTTAATTTAATGTTAAATATTTAGATTTTTTGATTTTATAGGCATCCACATTCATCATAAGATAATCTTAACATAATGAAATAAAATATAAAGTTCATTTTATCAAATTCAAATTCTAAAATTTATAAATTTACTTTTAAATTGAAAATATAAAATATAAAGAAAAACTATTTTTATTGAAAAATAAAATTTCGAAGTGTTTTTAAAAGTATTCCATATATATTATTAATTTAAGTAATTATTATATATTAGATTATATATAATATTATTTTAAAAGTGTTCAGTTTAATTTTTCCAGATAAAATATGTCACAATTCAAAAAATATTCACTAGAGAAAGTAAAAATATTTTTTAATATTATATCATATTGATTATTTATCCTTTAAATATAATAAATTTTGTTTGAGTGAGATCTATTTATTTACTAGAGGATTTATTATTCTTTTAATTTAGTAACTAATATTTTTCTGATATGTCACAGTTCATTTTTAGTTCGGTGTTTCGTATGGAGTAAAATATTGAATGTAGTTTTAAATTATAGAAAAAAATATTCCAAAATATTAGGGTTTTACAACCCCCTAAATAAATTATGACCTCACAATATTTAATTATCATTGACTAATGAATGAAGCTAAATGATCCATAAAAAATTGATGATATATTTAATACTAAGATAATAGCCACATAATCTTAAACACTAGGAATCTCATCATTTCACACATAATAGAGATGCATTGATATTTTTATTTTATCTCACTAATATGAATTGAATATTCTTCCTTAGTTGGTTATAAGAGTTTCTAGGGACAAAAATTTTATAACTAAATTTTATTGACTTTATTTCCAACAAAATATTAATAAAAAAAGGTTATGATAAAATCTATTAAAATTAGAGTAAATGATTATACGAATATAAAAACTCAATCCTAAGATGTATTCTCTAATGAAAACATTATTTAAACCTTTGATAAGTTCAGTTAAACTACTATATAAATGGATCAACCTATCACTCCTTCAGTTTCACCAAGGTTTTCCATGGAAATTTTTCTATTAGTTTTTCTAGACTAACAAGTTATATGTTAAATCATCAAATTCTATTTAAATCATTCATAATGGGTCATACAAAGTATGTGAATTACGAAATCATATCCCTCACATGTAAAACTATGTGGGAAGTTATTCCTCTTTTTCATTCACCAAGTTGTAATTTACTTAATTCCCAATACACCATATGTAGGGATACTAAACAAAGGAATATATGTGCTAGATCCTGAATCCACTTGGAGTATTCATACATGGATTTAATTACCAAGAAAACAATATAATCACTATTTTAACTAAATTTTTGGATGTTATCCTATACTTATACTTATCCCTAGAGTTTTTACTGCATTTCTCTTTTCTTAATCCCTAAAAAGAACTAAACCAATCCCAAAAAATTATTAAACCATTTTTTGATACCAACTGAGGTTCCTTAGACCCACACCCCCATATATAGTTCTAAACATACATTATTTACATACCATATTTGAATACCAAGATATTTGACTCAAGATAAACTTATATATATTTAAATAATTTAAACATTACATATCATAGTATTCACATTGTCCTATTAAGGGAAGGTTTAGTGTCTTTGAGTACTAGCCATATAAGAAACTTGTTTTAAAATACTTGTGAACTTTTCAAAATAATTGACTACCTCAAGGCCCACTTATAGACTTATCACGTGTTATAATTATATCCATAACCTAGGGAATGGGACCATAAGAAATGGGTGATCTCAAATGGTTAGTAAGGGAAAAATTCAATAATATTTAATTAAGGGTTATATTTTAAACATATGATAAAACATGACAAGGGATGCAAGAACTTATTAAAAGAACATAGATCAATAATATTTGTTCTTTTGTCATGATATAAAAACATTTAATATCAATTGTACAAACATTTACGATGGAATAATAGCATGAGATAATAAAAATGAACCTTGAATCATCCATCCAAAGTAAATTTTTTATTAAGAGAGGAAGAAAGTACACAAAGAAGACTGTAGAGGTCTAAAGTAATGCAGACCGAGGGCATCCCCTATAATCAAATCAACACATTCCGCCTTCAAACTGTTAATTCAGAAGATATGTGCGTCTGTGGAACTGTGGTCAGCCATGGAGGCCAAAAAATTTGCAACCTTATTCCCCTCTCGATATATGTGAGAAAGAGTAATGTTATGACCAAGAATATGAGGAAAAATCCTGATCACATACTCTATGGACCACGGTGTAGAGAAATTATCTTTAAGGGAGTTAAGGAGGACAAGTGAGTCCACCTCCACTTCTAAAATGGCAACCTCCTCCTGAATGCAAAAAAGAAAGTCCTGTGAGAAGAGCTCGGGCCTCTGCTAAAATGGAATTTACCCTGCCCAGAAAACAAGAGAAAGCTAGGATCACATCACCCTTATTATCTATAACAACACCCCTCCAGATATCACCCCCGCCGTGCAAGCTCCGTCAGTATTGAGCTTGTATCCTACAACATGGGGGTTCCATCGAACCCACTTCCCAGATACTAATTCCTCAGGAAGGGAAGGATATATATTGTTCTTCTGCATGCATGGGAATGGGAAGAACCATTGCCGCTCTTTAAAGAGCCACAACATGTCAATAAGCTGGAAACAGATGCATGTAAGGATAGATCTAGTTGAAGGTCTAACTCCTTCGTATCTGGCTTGGTTTCTGGCTTGCCAGATACACCAGCACCCCACATTAAAGGAGACAACACGTGATAGGCGAGTCTTCACCAAACCAAGTGCACCTTCTAACCATCTTTCCATAAACTCATACTCTGTCTCCTCAGATCATGGAGACCTGACTCCCCCAAGAAAAGACCAAACCTCCAACGCCCATTCAATTTTGAAGAATAGGTGATCCAAACTTTCCTCCATTTGATGCTTGTAACAGTGGCATCCTGAGGCCAAACTGATCCGTAGTTTCTTGATATTCTCATCCGAAGCCAAGGCCAGATTTCTGATCCTCCAGGTCAAGAAGTTCATTTTGGTCGAGATCTGGTGACACCAGACCACACCATTCCACCGATCCAGGGGCCTCATGTGTACCATCCATTTTGAAATGATTGAAATCCCCTTAAAAAGAAATATTTTGAGTATAATATTTTAAAAAAAATTACACTATGAAACAAAGAAACATTTTTCATAAAATAAATTTTTAAAGGAAATATTATTTCAAAAACATTATTTGAGAAGATAGAAAAAACCAAAATATTATTTAATAAAAACAAAACTCTTTAAAATAACTTTTAGAACCATGAAATATTGTTTTTTTAAATCAGACTTTTACTCTTAGAAAATATAACAACATTTAATCTTCTTTTTAAAATCATTATGAATTAAAAAACATTCATACGACCATTTTAAAACATATAAATGAAGCTTTATAAACAAGAATGATCATAATGGAAAAATAATTTTTATGAGTTAAAAAATGATTTTTTACTATAGTTGTAAAAGTATAATTTATAGGCCACGAAAAATTCATTTTAAAAAAAGATTAAGTGAATTTTTTTTTCAAAAAATATATTTTTAACATTACCCTCCATTAATATATACCTAAAAAATATATATTTTTTTCATTAGAAATGTAGAGTAGAAGATTAAAATATAATAAATATTGGGAAATATTTTTTAATATTTTCAAAATAAATTTATTAGAACCCACATTATAAATTCAGTGACAAGTATTTTATTGTAAAAGTGGTAAATACAAATTTTAAGATTTATATAAATAAAACTTATTTGGGTTTCAAATTTAATATAAGAACATTAGTGGGAAGAGTGATTATAGACATGGAAGAGAAAGAGATCATTTAAAGAAGATGAGAATTATTCCTAACTTCATCAACTTTTATGTAGAGAGAAATTAATCAATTTAAATCTCTTTAAAATAAAGAGTAAATTAATAATCATGTCATCATAGAAAAACAAATCTTGTAAAACCATAGTAAAAATGGAATAATAATGACTCAAAAAATAATTTGAGTTTAGAAAAACCCCTAAGACTTAAGAAACATTTAAAACAAAATATTTAAAAGAGATATATTTAAATTGGAATGTAAATACCCTTAATAAAAGTTAATTCATGAAATGATATATCTAATAAGTATTATACACACCATTTAACTGAAATTAGGTGCATAAAACAAAACATGTCTCAAAGAAAATAAATTGAGATGATACACCCTTACTATGTATTCCTTCTTAGTCAAAATCAATCTTCAATCATGAATAATAATATAACTGTAAAAATTAATTATTTAATAATATTATTCATATCTAATAATTTTTATATTATTAAATTATAACTACTTATTACACATTTAAAAGGTAGTTATAGTTGATTTTAATCAATAGATGTTTCTAATTTTAATTTTTTTTCAGGTGATTTCTAATATCAATGTCGATCCACATTATTTGATACCATGTTCATAATTTATATATTATTTAAGGTACAATTAGATATGATTAAAATGTCTTATAAATATCGAATTTCTTTCCATGAGAGTTTTAGTTATCATTTTTGGAAATTAAATCAGTGGTGTGCTTGTTTCAGTAATTTTTAGTGAACCAAGGGTGGTATATTAATAACATGTTAAATATTATTATAAAAATTAAAGAACCATAAAAAAATTATTTTATTATTAATATATAATAATAATATTGTTTAATTTTCCATATAAATTTATATCAGGTCCAATTTTGTGGTTAAACAAATCAAAATAGGAACATGCTATAATCAAAGGCTGAGTATAAGTTAGAAAGAGATTATTTTAAAATAATATAATTTTTTAGAAGTAAAATGATATTAGTTATATGTTTCTAAGTTGGTGAGTAATATTTTAAGATAATTTTAAAGATAATAAAATTCTATATGAAAAAACAAAATACATTTCTTGGTGAAGGTGGTGGTCCACACACACACACAAGCATTGTTCTCATTTTCAATATAATGTAAAGAAGGTGAGATTTTTTATATTGTAAGAATATTAATAATTTTATAAATATCATTAATATTAATTAAATAAACCCTTTGAACCTACATGTAATTTGGTTACAAAAATAAATCACATCGCTTATGGAGGCAGTTGTTTTATAGTAACACAAGCGACATTTTATTTTTTGGAATGGTGGGGAGAATGGTATAAAATGGTTATCCCTTAAACCTAATAAAATTTTAGATTATTTATAATAATTATTTATTTATTTCAACATTTTTATATCATATTTAGTGGGTATAATAATAAATAAATAAAAATAAATTAAAAACGAGTAATTGAAATTTTTTCCCAACTTTTTGGAAGAGGTCCTTTAAAAACAAGATTAAAGATTCAACATGTAGTATTTTGAGAATAACAGAACCTATATGATGTATATAAGTGTTTTGGTGATATATTTTTTCATGTTTTGGTTTAATATAAGAGTCTTGGGGTGTGATAATAGTTATGTAGTGATGAATCATTTTATAAGAGAGATAAGTGTCATTTTTATAATAATATAAAAGGTGAATTCTCTATTCAAATGTCTAGTGGATCCAATATTGGAAAATTATAGTTTGGGTAAAAGGATAAGTTTGATAAATCCTTAACAATACATTTTACCACATATTTTAAATAGTTTCTAACTATTTTTCTCTTATATTTTTCACTTTCATAATTTTTTTTACCATGGTAACTAATTTTTACCTAAGTAATTAATGTATAATGACTAGATATAAAATGGATATTATTTTGTAATTTGGACCTAATGATTCAAAATATTAAATCCATTTTTAAAATAAATTTCATAATGGGGTATAAAATAATTTTAATATTAACGCACAAAACACAAAAAAAAAACCATTTTAAAAAAAAGTATATTATTTTACTTAAAAATATGATTAAGAAAAAAATTTCAATGTTTTTTATTTTTATGAAATTAATAGGTTTTTATTAACCAAATAAGATTAATATGTGTTTTTAAAATGTAAAATTTAATTCCACCATTTGTATTCTTTGTTATAATAAACATATCAAAAATAGTTTTTGTCAGAGTAAAATATTTCTATGTTTCCAAAACATTAATCACAAGTTTTATAAATTCAAAATTTTACTTTTAATTATTTTATATTAATTTATAAATATATATTTTTAATATAATTTTTTTTTTCATAAACATTCAAATCATTATTGTATTATTAAAATGTTTAAATTGTGATAGTATTTTCAAAATTGATATTTTTAATTATTAACCATAAACTTAAAAAATTTCTGAAGAAAAATCACAAATTCATTAAAAGGTTATTTTGAAATATTGAAATAAAAAATAAAGATAATTTTAAATATATATATATATATATATATATATATTTAGTTTTAAAATTAAAATACAAAATATTAATAATTTTCTTTGAAAAATTACATTTTAACTATTTTTTAAATTATTTCAAATAAATTTTTAATTTAAGTAATGTTAATATATTAGTTCATATATAAAAATATTTAAAAATTTATCAATTTAATTTACTAATATATATTATACCACGCTTTAAAAAAATAGTTATTTATGAAAGAATATACCTTTTGAATAATAAATTATATTAATTATTTATGCTCTAAATTTTAGAAATTTTACTCGTGTGAAGTTTTTTATTAGATATTTTGTTATTATTTTAATTTTCTTAGTATTTTTAATATAATTTGTCAAAATTTATTTCTGGATTTGGGTTTCAGGTGGAGCATTCTATCAAAAATATTATTATTATAGAGAAAATTATATTACAAAATCTCAAGCTATTTCATTGAAAATATAAAATAAATTTAATAAATTTAATTAAAAACCTTCATCATAGTAAATGAAAACTATATCTTATGTTGTCATACCTATCATGCAACACATGAACTGAAAATTTTATTCAAATAAATTTATCACATAAATTAAAGCATAAATATTATTCACATGTCATAAAAATTTTATAAACACTAATATTAAAAAGGAATAAAAAAATAAAAAAAATATCAAACTTATATTCCAAATAAAAGATAAAATATAAATATTTTCAATTTAATTATTATATTAAAAAACAATATTCACAATTACTAGCCCTTTATATTTTATAAATATTGTAAAAATTATTTGTATTTTTCACCCCAAAAAAATCATTTTCATCATTTTTGGATATTTAGAGTTTTATGGTGGATAAAAGGCATTATATATCATAATTAGTGATAATAATTGAGTGGAAACCTTATGTAATATTTTTTATTTTATTAGAGAAGAAAATACTTTTATGTATGGGGTATCACATACATAAGGGTAACTTTCATGCAAAGGAAAAAATGTGTGGGGTCGGCCAAACGTAATAGTCTTTATACCACAAAGGAAAAGCTCTAACATATCATGTAACCCATACATAAGAGTAAATTTCATGAATTTGGATTCTTAAACATGATGCATTTATAGCCTATGATATGTTTTATATCATAATTACAAATTGATGCATAGTTTTCACAAAACCCATATTTTATTCATAGCCAATAATATCATTAATATCGTAGTTTATGACACATAAAAAACCATGGGGTTTTAGTGTATCATAACCTTATGATATACAACAATAATATTCTATGACTATATAAAACAAAATTATGATATCATATATTATAAATCCAAGCCAGTGGCGGACATTCATGCATTTCATGTTGTATTCTATGATATGGACTAAAAAATATTACGATATGCAAGTTCTTCATAAAATTATTTAAATAACATGTTGATTCATTGATGGGTTTTAGAGGATCGTCATTTAATAAACACAGTGGAATATTCCCATATAGTTTTCCTGGTAAATCATCATGAATTAACATGAAAAATGAACGAAAAAATAATAGGCATACTAGAAATATAGTAAACTCCATTTCTAATGACCTCAATGGAGTTTAATTGATCACAATTAACTAGATATAACCAGTATACACTTTCCTTATAGGGATGAAAACAAATCCTATAATACCTGTTCATATTGAGAGGACCTTTTGATCTTTTATAATTTTCTAGCACCTTTTCCATAAAGAAAAAAGGATATTAAAAAAGAAGAGAGTATTGTATATTTATTATGAGTGTCACACACATCAATTAAGGGGATTATATCCCTCTATTTAAGATCTAGACTATTACCTTATAGGGATGAAACCGACCTTGATAATCCTTGTTCGTAATGAGAGGACCTTGTGATCTCGTATGATGTGCTAAAACCATGTCCATGAAGACTTAAGGAGAATAAAAAAGAACAGAGTATTGGATGTTGATTATGAGTGTCGTAGAAATCAAATAAGGGGATTATATCTCTTTATTTTGGATCTCTTTATTTAATTAAGGGATTTAAGAATCTTCTGGCATGGAAGTCTACATGTGTTATCAGAATGTGATCCCCATTGGTGCTTTATAATTTTCTGAACATTTTCAATGATTATAATATGAATATGTATCCATAAATGAATCATCCCACTGATACATAACTAAATGAAACCATGTGGGAGACGAGGAAAATTCCATGAAGTTGATATGATAATCCCATTATATCGTATGATAGAGGCATAAAATTCATTATACAATATCAATACATCATAATGGGTTATATTAATGACATATATATCATATAATATAAATTAGGGTATATCATACTATACAATATACCCATTTTAGTGCATTTACAATACATCAACCTCTATTGTGTCATTTCCCTTCCATAATAAGACAACACAATGCCAATTTTTCATGGGATTCCTATCATGATATTATCTATTCCCCTAATTCACATTGTTATAAAATTTTAATCTAACATAACATAACTATGATATATCCCTATCATTCATATAATAACAATTCATCCATAAAAACATTTATTCTTACATTAAAATCATTATGGAATGACATATAAATTTTCAGTTTGATCTATATCCTAAATAGAAAACTCTTATGGTTGAATTTATTCTTTTCCAACCATTATTAAATTGATTATACATGACACCTTGATCGATCTTGGGATATTCTTTTCATGTTTTATCAACAAACACAACCCTAAAACGATTCTAGATTATTTTTTCTAAAAACAACCCCATTGGATTTGTTTATATACCTCTAGTAAATATTCATATAAAAGCTTCAATTGAGATCCTTACCTTCGTATTGTGTATCAATGATTCACTAATCATTATCTCTAAGCTCACATGAGTTGAACATAGCATGAGAAATAATAGTTAAATGAAAATTTCATCAAGAAAAAACTTCTTTGATATTTATTTTATTTGACAATTTATATTATCAAAACATTAAGAACAAACACCCCCTGAATATAAATCCATGTAGTCTCCTATAATAGAAATTTTTTCTTCATATTAATTACATAGTATAACTCCATATATTTCAATAAGATAGAATAATCCCATCACCAATAATATCCTAATAATTGGGTGAATTCTCCTCTTTTTCCTCCACAAACCTTTTATTTTTTTGATTTTTCAACTAAAATAACTTTAAGATTAAGTCATAATTATACAGACAAGGAATAAAGAAAAAAAACCATATGAAGAAATAAAAATCAAAATGAGAGATGGGGGAATATAGTGAAGTAAAGGGAGGTATCCTTAAAATTTGGTTCATTATGGAACCCAAGGAGATTCACCATCGTAGGTTCATGATCCTATTATTACTTAATACCACTGCACACATTGATCAATGAGCCCTCAAAATATACTATCCATTCCATACATCACACCATAACACTGTGTCCCTCACTAAACCAAGGTATAAAAAACACTAAAGTGCTATCGACACTTTGGAATAAAGGACCGTGGATGTCAGTGATTCACCAAAAACCACCAATAAATACCACTATAACATGGTTCCACCACGAATGGGATAACTATAAACCACACCCCAAAAAACCCAAGAGAAGTAAGACCATCGTAGAATCCACCAAAAAAATCCCAAATCAATATGGAAACCATTGAACCTAACCAGAGGGCGGTCATACATGTTGTAATAAGATAAAAGTGTAGAGGATGAATAATAATGGATGGAACCATGACTAGAAAAAGAAAAAACCACATGGGGCCAGAAAATATCAAATTAGACCCATGAGAAAATTGAAACAAAGATAACCTTAGAGAAGAACCATCAAATGATGGTGAAATATGGATGAGGCTTCTTCAATAGAGCTCCCCATTCAGAACCAAGGAATCATTGAACCATGATTCTAATTTATGATGAAACATGATTTTAGAATCAAAAAAGCACTTGGAAACTAAAAATCGGCCACATGGAACAATCAAGAGGAGTGGATAGTAAAGCTGAAAAGAACCTAAAGACACACTGTTGTAGGTTGATGAACATGGAATTTCTTTTTGGGTTTATCCTATTTTTTCAATAAACCCAAATATAATTTATCTATAAGTTAAAAATAGAGGATTAAAAATCCAAAACATATTTCTAGGAGAATATTATATCTTTACATGAACCATTTTGTTGATGAAACTACTTTTTGAGTGGAACAAAAAAATTAACCATGGAATGGAAAACTCCTTAGGGGAGTGGAGGTACCTTCTCCAAAAAATCAATATGGATAGAGATGGTTGGACTTTAAGAGCCCACTAATTACTTTAAAAACTATTATTGGTTAGTTCCTTTTCTATTATATTCATAACATGATGTTATGTAGACACATACTACTACATCACTAGCCCTTTCTCAAAATTCTCCTTGATAATGTTAAATTTTATCTCGATTTTTTTCCTTGAGTGATGGATAATGTATTGTTATATTATTGATAAGACTTGAGTTATCAAACTTTATTTTAAAAAATATTTCATATGAACTCCAACATCCTCAAGTTGGTTCTTTATCCAAATCAATTGAGTTAAATCTTTCGTGGTTACGATATACTCAGCTTCCATTTTTCTCAATTATATGTAATATTTCTTCTATCTTATGCATGAAATAAAATGTTTGGTCATGTGAATTGTCATTTTTAAACCCCAAAAAACAAAGGTGTGAATTAGAATTATAAGAGAAAATGAAATCCATCTTGATTTTAATATACCATTGTATTATTTGTATTACATGAAAGTTTCTCTATTTGGGATTGATTTGGTATCATGGGAATTGAAATGTGGAAAAAATAATATCTGATCTTATTTTTTCAAGTTTCAATATGATCATAATGATTTACCTATTTTTCATCACATTGACCTATTTTCCAATATCATCTATTGAAAATGTATTCTAGGTAGCTAAAGAAGTTTCTATTACCTTGTAATCCTCCATTAAAAATATCTTGATTACATCCTTAGAATATTTAGATTTAAAAATAAATGATTCATTATTTCTTTGTATCATCTACAATCCATGAAAAAATAAAAATTCAAAATTTAATACATTTTAAAGCTGCAACTCATGAATTTTAGAATTTTTTTCAGTTAATCATAATTCCATTCTCCAAATATTATATTATCAACATAAATAATCAACCTCATTCATTGATCATTATTATTTTTAATGTATATATAATGATTAATTCCCCCCTTTTGGAATCCAATAATTCTGAAGTGTTGATCAATACAAAAATAACATGACCCCAATTCTTGATTTATCCCATAAAATGTTTTCTTCAACTAGTAAACTTTTTTTTCATCTTCATCAATAATAAAATTATCCGGTTATGCGAGGTTAAACTCTTCATCAAGATATTCATTAAGGAATATTTATTTAACATCCATTTGGAACACATTGAATCCCCTTTTCACCATAATGTCCATGAAAATTATGAAAATTTCCCAACATTACATGGTGTAAAAAAACATGTATACATAGATTCCTTTAAATTAGGATTTTATTCTTCTTTATTATAATTTTAATAGTTATTTTGTTCTTATAGAGATGAAATAAATGTTTTATGTAGAATATCCATCCTTTTTATTTATGCCAAAATTGTTTGATCAATAATGAGTTTTCTTTTATCAACTTTAACCCTAATCCTGGACTTCATAGATGTTATTAATGTTGTTTTATCAACCTTATCATTAGTTTATTCTTTTGAATCATTATAAACAAATTGTTCCCCCAAATCTACTCGCTTCACCATCACATTCCTCTATAATTTTCTCATAGGTTTACACTTTTTATAAAATAGTGATGTCTTGTCATTAAATTATTTTTCTAATTTTTTGTTGAAACTCTTGAATGTCTTGATATTAGATTAGTATCCAATAAATATTCCTTTATATCCCTGATATTAAAATTGTTGGTGGGTTTACTAATTATTGAGGATAAATAACTTAAATTTATATATTAAAAAATTTATCAATATTATATTCTTCCCATAACACATCTCATAAGAAAACTTTTCTGCACTTGGACATAAAAAAGCCCAATTTTTTACTAAGGATGATATCAAAACTAATTTATTCTAATACCCTTCTAGAATTTCCATCTCAATGATCATCTTATGAGATATGTTATAAATGATTTGATTTCTTCTCTAAAAAACTATTTTATTAAGGATTTCTTACCAATAAAATGTGTATCCTTATCCCATTATTTAGGATATAATATTCAACTTGTATATTGGTAAAATATATTCCATTTTTGGTATGAAATTTCATAATTTTTATTCTAATCATGTTGTTCACTACTAATGTATAGACTCTAACCCCAGTATCATAGTGTCAGTGGTTATTTTATTACATTGTAAATAGATATAAATAATATCATCCCAAAGGATCAAATATTTTATTAGTCTTTATAATCTATATACAAAATTTAATTTCACATAATAATTGAAAAAATAAAATACAACATAGAATTTTGTTTTAGTACACAATTATACCCTTTAGCATATACCTGCATATCAATCATAATACACATAATGGATTCCTATACAAAGTAAACATAAGAATGGCGTGAGCTCTAATTATAAGTAAATGTATGTGTACAATATAATATATCCTGAAAACATAATAAATAATCAATATGACAGAGTAAATAACTGAAAACACATGCCATTTAATCAATAACTTGAACATGAAGAATAATATCGTATGAATAAATGATGATAAAATAATTATATATAAATAATTACATGAGATTTAAACTTATGCATTGATATTTAAACAAATAAAATAATCCTATGGAAATCAATAAATAAATTTCATAATTATGGAATGCATAATGTGGGATATCTAAAACATACCTTCAAGGCCTTATCCAAGACATCTACATAAATGGGTAAGACCTCAACCAAAACCCAAGATATTTTGTCTCATGATACCTACAGATGCATCGAGGGGATATCATAGTACACACATGTTAATTACTAATTCTAATTAATTCCTCATATGAATAAATAATATAATTTAATCAGCATTCCTTAACAAAATCCATAACTATCCATATTGGAAGAACTAGTCATAAGAAATATCAATACTCTCCCCAGTAAAACTAATAATATACCAAACAAGGAAATATAATGGCTGGAATAATGAGAGTATATTATTAATAAAATATTCATCAAAGGATGTTTACATAGATGAAAATAATTTAAAGAAAATATTTTAATTTTTTAGGAAAATACCCATTTCACTTTGAAAAATGTTTTTAAAAACTAAAAAATGCACACATAATAAAGAAATAATTTTATTTTAAAATAACCTAAAAAATGTAAAGGAAGATCCAAATAATTTATGTTTCATGAAAGTGTGAAATTCTATTCATTATATACAAGTTAAAAACCATTCCTATCACCCCATTTTAATAAAAATCAAAAAGTAGCTTTTTTGGAAAATGAGAGGAATATAATTTTAATTTTTTTTGTAAAAGATCAAACACAAGAGAAAATTACTTTAAAGAATATTTTGATAATAGTAAAAACTTTTTAAAAAAAATTATTTTAAAAATTATGGACATCAAAGATAAATATTCCTCATCTAAGACTTAAAAATAATTAATCCTGAATAATGATGAGATCCTGGAATAAACCCTTACCACTTGGGTTTATTTTGAATCATAAGCCCCTTGAAAGAAATAAATTAAAGTGAAACTTTTAATACCCAAAAGGTAAATATATTAATGATATAATATATCAAATGGTCAGCATACACACCACAAAAAATAAATATGTGGGGAATATAACATATATCGCACCGAAGTAAAGGTGAGATTAGAAACCCTTACCTCAAGTTTAATTTACTTTATTTGTGTTTGAACCTCCTGTATAATGAATATATATTTATTACACATATATTTAAGTACCATAATAATATATATAAAAACATATATTATTTACTTATATTATCAGCACCTTTTTATTTTCAATTCATTGTTAAAATCCTAGTTTTGTGTGGTAACTTCTTCATTTTTTAAGTATGTTTTTATTCGATAGATAAAAAAAATTTACTTTTATCATAGCTGCATAATATAAAAAATTTATTCGTGTTTTAATATAATATAAATTTAACATATATATATATATATTGATTCATCAATAAAGATAGAGAAATAAAAATGAATTACACTGTTCGCAGATACGGTAGGCTATACGTATGCATGAGCGCAGTTTTCAATTTTGGATGGATTGAATGAAAGAAATATAAATATTAATTAACCTATAAATAATAATAATTTCATATATATCATATATATTCATTATTTTAATATTTATACACATCTAAGTAAAGTGGTGATGAAAAATGAATCACAGTGCTATGTAGAGACGGTAAATCATATGTATGCTAGAAGGATTTTTTTCCTTTTCGTAGGATGGAAACGATATTGAATCTAGTTAACCCATATTTATTATAAAATATAATTATATTTTTGATATTTTATTTATTAATTTATTATGTGTACAACACATGAAGAGAAAGTAGAAGAAGAAATAAACTTGAAAGAGTCAGTAAAGATGGTTACCTCTATTTTGGTGGACCCCATTTAGATATTTTATTAAGGGACATAAGATGGATATTTTTGAAGATTATAAGACTAAATGAATTGGATAAGGATATTTATAATATTAAGGTTAGGGTTTAGTTTATATATATATGTCTTAGAGTAGTTTAAATAAGTGAAATAAGGATTTCCCTTATACAATTGAGGGGAGAGGCATTCTTTGGATTTCTTAAAATAGTAAATTAATATAAATTATTTACCATGTAAAAATGAATCCAAATGTATATAATTATAATATAAGGTAAATTTATGTCTATATATATTCATAATATAATAATTGGATAAGTGTTTGATATGTTTTCACCCCTATCTTTTAGTTTTAAACCTCTGTTAGCCCTTTGCACTTACCATACTATTAAATATTTCTACACTCTAAGGGACAATAACGTAACTATAAAATGTCAAAGGACTCATATATAGACCGATAAATATGTAATTAACCATATAAAATTATTTTTTATGAATATAATATTTTTAATAACTTTATATTATTTAGTAAAATATTATTTACTATAAAATATCAATAACATCAACTTTTAGAACTATAATTTTCTATGACATTAATAATATCAAAAAAGCACTTATATTTAAATAAAATATTTTAAATTATATCCCTAACATTTCATGGAAATATAGAAAAATATTTTATCACGTTATTTATCTCAGATTACATTACTTATAATAGTTCAAATATCATTTATTTCATTTTTCCATTAATTGAATAATGAAATTATCAATGTAGTGTATGCCTTTAAGGTAATTATTTCATCACTAAAAATAAAAAATAAATTAACATGACTAGTTTAAATAAATTTTATTTTAAAATTATATTTATAGTCTAACATATTCTTTATATAGGACCATTTTAAAAATATTGTATTTATTAAAAATAGGAGTGTGACATATTTGACTTTTCTTGAAATAAAATACTATAAAGGTCATAATCTCATCCAAATGGAAATAAAATTCAATATAATAGAATATTGGATGAGTATGAACTGGATTGAATAATCCAATAAAATTAATTAATGTTTTAGGGTTATTTTTTAATCCTTATCATTTTATTTTTTTACTTTAAATTTCTGATTTACCCTTTACGGTGGTAACAAAAATTACTAAGGTTATTATTCATATTAACAAAAAAGTAAAAGGAAATTATTTAATAAAATTTGAACTCATGAATAAAAGTATGGGATACATTTTTTTTAAATTAAAAATACTTTATTTTAATGATTAAATTTAAAATTAATCTAGAAAAATTAAATGAATAATTGTTTTTTAGAAAATATATTTTTTAAGTATTTGAACATTTTTATACAAAATTCAACCACAAAATTGTTTCCAATGAAAAAAATTGGGTTATTAGAAATATAAAAGTACTAATTTAAATTTTAAAATATTTTAAAACATATTGTAACTTTTCAAATTGTTGAAACAAAAAAAATATTTTTAATAAAAATCTGTTTTTTTCACTATTCATTGGAAATTTAGTTTTTTAAGAAAAACCCAAAAAATTTACCCTAAGGTAATTTTTATATGAATATTTAAAAAATGATATTATTTTTATAAAATAAAATTTATTTACATTTCAAAATTTAAGTGTAACATTTTCTCATTAAATATCATTTTTAAATAAAACGTAGATCTGAAACGTAAAATAACCTTTTTGTAAATTGAGTACTTAATTTCATAATAATTAATAAATGAATATTTAATTAGTATGTCATATATATATATTATAATTTTGTTAATACAATTCATACCTTCCAATTTAGTGACTAGGTTATAACCTTCATATTGTAATAATATTTCACGATTCATTGAAGCTTGTTGTTGTATGTTGTATATGCTATCAAACATATTTTTATTTTAAAATATCAGGGTTTGATGCACCACATGATATTAAATAGATTAAATATATTTGAAAATAAACATACTATAAAATCGAGGGGTGTTAAATTCTTTTTTAAGATTGGTGTTCCATGTCATATACACTATTAAATATAATGTACCTCTTAAAATATCAGGGTGTTATAGATAACCTCCAATGTCAAGTAATACACATGAATAATAAATATTTCAGTGAGATCACTGTAACCATTCCTTAATTTTGTATTTATAAATAAATAAAACATAGAACCACTTTTTTATCAATGGATTTAGGTGATACTAGTTCAGAAATATCAATGTTATCCAACTAAAGTAATTTTGTTGAATTCTTTTCAATCAGTTTATAACTCCATTGAATGATATTTATCTTTTTGAAATTATTAAATATTTGAGTACTATAACATGAAAGTTTAGGTAGATCATGATCCCCTCCTTAATTCATTAAATCTTCAAATAACTTTTAGATTAAGAAGACAAGTCTTTTCACCAAAAATTGTTCTCATATTCCTTTTATAGAAAGCACATGTATTGTTCTATACTAATAAGGATGAGAATAATATTTGTGTGATTCCTTTGCATCAAAATTTCTCCATCTATTAATTTTAAAATTAATGTTTTCTTGTTAAAATTGTTTACATGTCCTTTGTGAAATTTTTTTATTATGCTTAGAAAATTTTTAACAAAGGACTTAAACTACCAAGATAGTTATGTAGCTCATGTCTTTCTGACTAGTTTTTTCTTTCTTGAGGAAAATGAGATTCATGAATTCACCATTTAATTTTTTTTAACACTTTATTTTTTATAATTTATTCCTATGATAATATATTTGTTCCCATAATAATGGGAGTACTACCACTATCAAGAATCCATACTTTATCCTGATACATTACATTAGAGAAATATTTTCTATCTTTTCCTTTTCAACTCTTCCTTTATTGATCCATTCCCAACAATTCACCTATTTATTTATAGAATATATGTACTTATCCTTAAAAAATTATGGACCATCTTTAAATTACAAGGCTATAATTTTTTTGTATGTTTTCAACCTAGTTGATGATGCCACTAGCTACTGAAAGTTTCAAATATGGTTCTCCTTTAGCATGATCCTTGTATAATACCAAACTAAAAAAATGATTTTGATCCATTATTAGACATTACCCCATTCATGACCCCCAAAATATAAGTGGTTTCCAACTTGTGGTAAGGGATAAGGGGACAATGTAGGAAGACTACGACCTTAATACCTGGTAAACCTTAAAGTATAATAATGGAAGTGATAAAAAATAAATAAATAAATAAATAATAAATAAATAATACTCAAAAAAAAACATAATCATTATTACCAACCCATTCACCATCACTATGGAATGTCAACACATAGAATAAAAAATTGGGATCCCCACAGGAGGTGGATCAACACATGATGTAATGTAACTAAATAGGAAAACATCAAAAATTTATCCTTAAGACCATCCATAAATTCTTTTATCCTCCACCAAACCTACTCAACCATACAACACTGTGATCTTTCCCTTCACAAGATCCCAGGGCATGAAATCTATAAGTGTACCAAAATGACCGAGTAGGGTGTGAGTACAAAACTCAGTATGACACCACTAAAAACTATTAATATAAGTGTATAAGATATAAAAATAAATATAATATAATTATAGAAGATATAAATAATAAGAAATATATCACTCATAAACAATATATACATTGGGTCCCTGAGACTGACTCTACCTACTTTGGCTCCATGCTGGAAGGAACATCAATCAGTCACCAGACACACCCCCCCTTAATGGGAAGTCCAAAAAAATGTATGAACATAACCCATGAAGGGATAAACCAAATTTATATTTAAAACAATATGAAACATACCCCTTGGGGCATAACCCATTTCAATTGAACTTCACGGTGAATTATATAGATAAAAGAACAAAACATACAATACCAGATCAAAAAGACATATCAAACTCATGTCATATAAAGTAATAAGAATAAACATTACAGTCCAAAAATAATAAACAACAAGAATAAGTTTCATATGTCTATACATAAACACCTCATGTGATTAGGAATTAAAAATAAGTTCCATGGGGATACATAGGAATTCCTATAATCATGATAATAACCCATATAACCTGCAGTAAAGTCATGTATTTCTACCTTAGGTGCAATAAAAATATATGGCTAGGATCACCACCTGAGTCCAATTATAACACTGATTCCTAGAGACATTCTTGATAAAACATGATTGTAAAAACAAGGATCACGTTTGAGGAGAAACCAAACCCTAAATGTTGTTCAATATCAAAAAAAATTCATAAGATCTTTAGCTGACAACATTCTAGCTTCGATTGATGCACAAACACCAAAACCATGAATCTAGGTGCTGATTCTACCTAATCTTTAAAAATAACTTTCTATAAAATATAAAAAAATCTATATTTGGTCAAGGAATCTATGATCTAATGATATGTCATCAAGAAGAGGAGGATTGTATCATTCTAGATTAAGGATGAACTCACTAGATTGAAAGTGCAAGATCGAATAATTTTTTGGTTATCGAACGATGGATACACTAGGGAGGAGAGGGATCCAAAATCATTATAAAGGGATCCTAGTTCACCGATGATAAAAAAAATAAATATATAATGATAGAAAAAGAATAATAGTTTTGGTTTTAAAAAAATTACACATAAAGCGGTGGGCCTTACTGGCCCTCAAACAATTCCACCGATGAGCTAGTGGTCGTTAGGGAGATCATATTCTTCCCCAAAATTCTGCCGACTATATGGTGGTATCTATGATGATTTTAGTCTTCCAAAGAACCTCACTGTTGATATGATGTGTAATGTATTGGTTCCAAAAGCCACCCAGAGGGGCCCCGTACCTGGTTGGTCACATGACCTCAAGTGCATTTCTCCAAATGTCAGAGGTTGCTGACTAGCAATGAGGGCCTTGGGTGAGATAGTGGGGAAAATATGCCCCCATTAGTAGAGTAACATAGTGGAGGTAAAATTGATATACAATAACAAAATCAGTGTAATATCATACAATTGTAAACAGTGGAAGACTAAAGGTAAGAAAAAACTGGACCACATGTATAAATGATGCATGATAAATATGTCTAGGAAAATAGATAAACAAGTCCCAATTTAGGAATATAGAAATAACCCAAACATAAAAGAAAATAGATAAACTAAAGTAGAATCACAAGCCTCAGCTTGGCCCCATTCTCTCTAGCGCCTCAACAATCAAGTACCTAAAGCGGAAGGGTGCTTGCCCTTATCTATACATGTATCAATATTATCTTTTTGGGCCCAAAAGCGTGTCCCAAACAGGGTGTGAGAATAATACTAGTTGGAAACCACCCAAAGATCTGTGCCTAATAGTCAGTGAATATATATGGTAGGTAATATGAAAAAGGAAGCAGTAAACAAGGAAGTACTCAAACGTAATCAGTACTACATGTTTATTTAAAAACATTGACTTTTTAGTATTTAATCAACTAGAAAAAATACAAGAAACCCTCTGGGTAGTTCTCACAGCCTAACCCCTCTATTTCACAATGAAAGGAATGACAGACAAAAGACTCTCTAAGGAAGCACTGACCACCAATTCCCCCTATAGTAATATGCGATTAAAGACTAACTGAGGATGCACTCACCGTCAATCCGCCCTATAGTCTTTTAGCTATAAACTACAGACACTATGAGGAATAACTCAACATCAATTCCTCATGTGGTATTGTAATTTTACTATAGACACTCTGATGGAGCACTCAACATCAATCCCCCCTATGGTCTCGTAGCATGATAATTATGACAGACACTCTGGAAAATCCCACACTACCAATTTCCCAATGTTCTCACTACACCGGGATCTCGCAGCCCCATGTAAAGAAATCATTCACAAACGATAATCAACAACCAAAGTAATCCTATATAACTACATGGCTAAAAAATCTAAAACATATCTTATCATGTCAGATAAACAATCTCTCCATTCTACAAATACTAGGCATGGTAAATACAAGGTAGCCTAACAAGCTAAGCAGGACCAAACGGTCATAAACAAAACATACATGGGAAAACACTTCCAAATTATAGAAATTAACCCTATTCACATTCAATTAAAATCTACTGAAGATTGATATCATAGCATGAAATCAACCAGGCTAAAACCATAAACACACAGTACCCCATTCAATGGTATTGGACACATTTTAACATATAACTCAAAGACTATATTGGGAAAGGTAAAAAAAACCTACCTTGGCATTGTGAAATCTATATAATTGAACATCAGGCCTTGAATCACCTTATAATGTCATAGATCTACAGAAACATCCAACACGTTCAACCAATGACATCTCATGAGAGAGGAGAAAACAAGATTTAGTGTTCAAGAAGAATAGAAAAACCACTGATATGATTCAACACAACCGAAAGAGTTTTATTCAGAGAATGGATGGTGAGTCGGGGGCTTGGAGAAGATCTGTGGTCGTACAGATTCTCTCAGATGAGACAGACCTAGAAGGAGGGTGTTCTGTCTATTATATGTCACCCCAATCTATTTAATGAAAAAAATAAAGTACACAGTCTGTATTTTAAACATACACCGTGCGTACCTTCTTTTTCAGGCCTCCACTTTTGGTAGTATCTAGGTCACCACACATGTCCCTATGCACGGCCGTTACACGGATAGTACACGGCTACCCTCGGTAACCGAGTACACAACGTGTACTTATAAAGTACACGACATGCATATAAGAAATTTCCGAAAACTCATATTTTTTTTCAAAAACACCCAAAAAGAAAAAACAAAACTGAATAGAAGTTTCGGGTTCTTACAAACTTTTCCCCTTAAAAAAATTTGTCCCCGAATTTCCCTAGCAAGGAAGCATAGAAGAAGAATCCTTGAAAATTTTTGACCACTATTATCCTACATCAGCCTCCCTCTTCTAGGTATCATCTTATACTCCCTCGTGCTGGCATAGAACTCATACCTGGGGAACAAACCATGCTCGAAGAACCTTCACACTTCAATCAACAATCCAGATAGGAATCTCCTCGAAAGATGAATCCACCTCTAACTGAACCTCCTTGGGTTGAAAAGCATGAGACGGGTCTGAGAAGTAACGTCGAAGCTGGGAAACGTGGAAGACATCGTGCATATCCTGATACCTCTGAGGTAACTGCAACCAATAGGCAACCAGCCCAACTCTCTCCAAAACCTCAAATGGCCAGACGTACCTCAGAAAAAGCTTACTATGTCTCATAATCCTCTTGTGTCCCAGCCTCATTGTGACACACAAGAAAACCTGATCTGCAACCTCAAACTCCAGTGGTCTTCTCTGTTGATCAGCTTAAGACTTCTATCGAGACTGGGCAGTAGCCATCCTCTTCTGTATCAACTCTATCTGCTCTGTAGTCTCCTGGACAAGATGAGGTCTCAACATAGCTGCCTCTCCTGCCTCCAGTGAACATAAGGGTGATTAGCATGGACTACCATGCAAAGCCTTGTAAGGTTCCATTTGAATATTTTCTTGAAAACTATTGTTTTAGAAAAAATCAACGAGATGTATGTGCTTCTCCCAAGAACCTCTAAAATCCAGGATGCATGCTTGAAGCATGTCCTCAATCACCTTAATTGTATGCTCAGACTTGCCATCTGTCTGGGGGCAGTAAGCTATACTTAAAAGTACCTGTGTGGCCAAAGCCTTCTATAGTCCCTGGCAGACCTGATAAGTAAAATGTCTTCCCCTGTCTGAAATAATGGAGTGTGGAACTCTATATAGATGTACAATCAATTGGATGTACGACCTTCCCAGGTCATCAACGCTGAAGTTCTCCTTAATCGGAAAGAAGTGGTCCACCTTCATGAGTCTGTCAATGACAACCCAAATTGCATCATTCCCTCAAGGCAACCTCGAAAAACCTATCACGAAGTCCATCGTGACATCGTTCCACTTCCACTTGGGAATGAGTAACTGCTGAAAGAGCCCCACTGGTCGTTGATGCTCCGCCTTCAGCTGCTGACAAGTGGAACACATCATGAAAAAACTAGCAACATCTCTCTTCATACCTAGCCACCAATACTGATGGTGTAGATCACGATACATCTTGGTGACCCCAGGATGATCTGCCCAAACTGAGGAATGAAATTCCCACATCAACTCCACGCATTTGTCTGATAGCACCCATACGCACCCCGGGAAATGAAAGATCTCATCCTCGCCTATGGGAAATCCAGTAATAGGGCCCTCTCCTATCATTCCATCCTGTAGGACTAGGTCCTCTGAATCTGATAGATTCCTCATTTGCACTCGATCAAGAAGAGTAGAGGTAATAGATACAAAAGAAAGAAACTTATGCCCCTGTCTATCATGCACCTATAAATGCATCTTAGAGAACAGATCCATAAGATTCCACTCACTACTAGCCTCCTGAACTACCTGTGTCTGAGTCCTCCTTCTCAATGCATCAGCCACAACATTTTCTTTCCTATGTGTATAGGCAAGCTCAAAGTCAAATGACTGATGTTTCTCAACCCACCTTCGCTGTCTCAAATTCCGGTCACATTGATTGAAGATGTACTTGAGACTTTTGTGGTCGAAGAATACCACAAAATTCTCTCCCAGAAGATAATGTCTCCAACAACATAAAGCATAATCAATTGTAGCCATCTTAGGATCATGCATCAGTTAATTCTTCTCATGTGGCCTTTACTGCTGAGACCTATACGCAATGACTCCATCCCCCTGCAGAAGTACAACTCCCATCCCAATACCTGATGCATTACAGTAAATAGTATATCTCTTTATCGACTCTATAAATACTAGTATCATTGGTAAAGTCAACCTCCCTTCCAACTTCTAAAATGTTGACTCACAAGAATCAGACTATAATAACTTCACGCCCTTCTTAGTCAAGATCATCAGTGGTGATGCTAAGCATGAAAATCCCTATATAAAATGTATATAATATCCATATAGACCTAGGAAACTCCACACCTCAAAGATGTTTTTTGGTTGCTCCTAGAAACCTACAGCTCTCACTTTCACTGGGTCTACTGATACTCTTGTCTATGAGATATCATGACCCAAAAAGTTAATCTGATCCATCTAAAAGTGGAATGTTGAGAGCTTAGCATATAACTGATGCTCTCTTAGTGTACTCAAAACTATCTCAAGATGATTAGTGTGGTCATGTCATGTGTGATAGTACACCAAGATATCATCCATGAATAATACCATTAAAGAATAAAAGTATGGATGGAAAACTCGGTTCATCAGTTCCATGAAGATTGTAGGCGCATTTGTGAGACTGAACGACATAACCACATACATGAATAGACCATACCTACCCTAGAAGTATATAAGAGGTATATTGGATGGTCTAATGTGCAATAGATGATAACTGGATCCCAAGTAAATCTTTGAGAACACCCGAGCTCCTCGAAGTTGATCAAATAGATCATCAATCCTAGGAAAATGATATCGGTTCTTGAACATCAATTGGTTCAGCCTCTGATAATCCATGCAAAGTCTGAGAGTACCATCTGTCTTCTTTGAAAATAAGACAGGAGAACCCCAAGTAGTTGTACTGGTTTGGATGAAACCCTTCCCCTGAAACTCCCCCAATTGCTTCTTGAGCTCCTGCAACTCAGTTATAACCATCTTATAAGGAGGAATGGACACCAGTACCACTACAGCCACAAGATAAATAAAAAATTCCACCTATCACTCCAGAGGAAAGCCTGAAAAGTAATTTAGAAAGATGTCCTTAAATCGATCCACTACTAGAGGAAATTACATCTGTGAAGTCCCCTGGTCATACAGATATAGACTAGAAAATTGGACTATAAATCCTCCCAACCCATGATTCTCTGGTCCTGCTCTGCTTTCCTAAACATCCCATTCGCATTTATGAAGAAACGATCCACCATTTGCTGATGTGAAACTCAACCTATGGAGATAGCAGTAAACAACAACAATGAAGGGAACTAACCCATCGATTCCTAGAATGACGTCATAGCCTATCTTCTATAATACATAGAGGTCCTAGAAGAAGTGACACCCACCAACCTCAAGAGGGAACTGCTTGAACTGACGCGCACTAGTTGTTCTAGTCCCCAACGGAGTGTCTAGAATCAAGATATCAATAGTGGAAAAGATAACAATCCCAAGGCTCTCCACAACAACAATAGATATAAAGATATTGAATGCCCCTATATTGAAAAGAGAAGAAGATAAAATGGAGGCAACTAGAATTGTACCTCGAAATGTAGAGGGTCTGGGATCCTACTCTTGCTGAGTCTACTCCATTGCAAAATCCTACCCTGTACCATGGCCCTGTGACCCTGCCTGACCACTCTGATCTAATCCACCTTGATGTCGCTGAAATTCTAGTGACTGAACACCATAGCCGTGACCTCCACCATGAACTGGATGGCTAGAATAACTCCAGTTTCTTGACTGGTGAGAAATTGGTGGTGGTGATCCTGAACGAGGAGTCATAGAAGAACCCATGTCACCAGATGGTGGTGAGAAGATGTGATAGAATTGCAGAATATGGCCTATCATGCCATAATATCGACACTCCGCTAGGTCCCTTGGGCAATGTGGCCTTGTATTCCCAACCATTTCTCACTGGTATCATACCACCTGGATTCCTGAAGGTGCATCCTGCCAACTTGGATCTCCACGTGTAGTCTCCCTGTGATGCTTCTTGCTATCAGCCAGAGAAGCACTAACTCTGGATGCTGAACCACCCTGGCCCACAGCTCCAGAATCCCTCAGATTACGCTTTGTGATCAGCACCTAGTAGACTATATAAGTGATGGAATTCAACCAGAATATGTGCACCTGAGATCAGATATCCTGCCTGAGACCATCCTCAAACTTTCTTGTAAGGAACAACTCATCTCCCCCTAGAAAGGGTGTGAAGCGTTGCAGCTCTGGGAAGTGAGAAGAATACTCCATGAATGAAATAGTACCCTACTCCAGACTCATGAACTCTCGAGCTTGATCGGCCCTCACGTTATCCGGATTGAAGTAATTGTAGAAAGTGTGCTGAAACTCCTCCAAATCCATATTATACTAGCATCCTGAATGTGAGATCAAATCACACTATCTCTTAGAGGAATTCTGAAGCATATATGTAGATATCTTGACCCTCCTCTCTAGAGGTGTCTCCAGATGCTCGAATATCGTCATCATGTCTTCTATCCATGACTCTGCAGCCTGGGGTCCTCCATCCCCTGAAATGGTGGGATTATGATGCCGCTGAAAGAACCACATCAATTATTCCATTGACGGGGTAGGATGCGGTGCTCCCTGAAAAGTCTGGATCATCCTCATAAAGCCCTCTTAGAACGGTGCATCAACACCTCTATCTGTGATGACAGTTGGTGCTAAGACTGGCACAACTGAAGGATCTACTGGTAGTCCCTGATCTGCCATATCTTGTGTCAGATCATTACCCTGTAACTATTGTACAACTCAGTGGCATGACTCTACAAGGTCAAACACACACCTTAGATCAATAATATCAAGTACTGAAAACTATAAGTGTAAGAATGGAAAATGAGAAAGAAGGCATTCAAGTTTTTCAAAACATGGATAAACGATGTGTAAAATGACTACATGGCATGTTCCTTTAAGCCTTCATATAGGCGTGTACTCCTACCAACCCATGTCGTGTAACACCACATACACACGGTGTATTTTCCTAGCACATGGCATGTACTTTAATCCTCTTTCCCTGCTCTACTTACCTTACATGTCTTAGCTTCATGATTCTCTTAAAACAATACTACATGATGAGTTTGTGCCTGGCATGACCTATACTAGATAAGCTTTACCGACCCATGTTGTTAGTGACACATCTGGTTAAATGGATGACTCTATATGGCGTGTTTGTTCCAGAAAAGGTGTGTACTAGGATGATTTTGTTGACCCATGTTGTTCATGACATAGCCTAATACTCAGTTTAAACTACACGGCGTGTTCTATATAGACATAATGTGTATTAGAAAAGACTCAATTGACCAGTGTTGTTAGTCAAATGGCTGGTTACATTGTCTACACAACACGACATGTACATCCCGTACATGGTGTGTCTGCCAATGAATTCCCAACCTCATGTCTCTTCCCACATAGCCAGTGACATAGTCAGAGACTATACGGCCTGTACATACATTACACAACATGTACTTAAGAAAAATAGTTCTTTCTCGAACAGAAGGACATTGTGCATGTATTTATCAATACACACTGTGTATTCTAGGTTTTTCTAGACTATAAGCCTCATAAACTACTCTAGAACCCATAAAAACATTGAAACGAACATTAAAGTGCCAAATTACGATCTTTGAGGGCCCATACTCTCCAAGAATCAAAGCTTGGCATCTCTTACATGTTATATACAAGAAAAAAAGGCAGTGATCTACCAAATTCCAATCCATGGGGGCCCATAACACCTCAAGAACCAATGTTTGGAGTTCATTCAAACAAGAAATTACACAATTCAATACCCTATCAAAAAGCAGGTATTCCATCAAAGAATCTATCACAAAAACATGAATATCTAACACAACATCTATCACAACAACATGCAATCGCTAATGCACCCTAAATGGCATGGAAAGAATGCATGACATGTTATTTCTAACTAGTTCCTATATGATGCATGATATAAAATACCCTCATCTCATCATGTTGCAACAGAAATAGAACCTCAATAACATCAATAATTATACCACAAAACATGTAAATCACCCAATGGTGAAATCAAATCAACTATAAAATTGGAAATGATAAAAATATCAATAATGAGGTAGATTGGTTTTTCCCAGTACACGGGTTAGATATTCCTAGGAACAACTTATTACCAAGTACCTATTCCTTCCTATCCTTTGCTATAGGTTCTAAAAAGTAAGTCAAGAAGAAAATAACCCCTCTGATACAACTTTGTAACATTCCTATTCTAGAATCCACCTAGAGGCACTCCGTAACCTATTGGTCACATGGCCTCAAGTTCATTTCCCTGAACACCAGAGGGTGCCGACTAGTAGTGAGGGATTTGGGTGTGATAGTGAGGAAACTATGCCCTCATTGGCAGAGTGACATAGTGGAGGTAAAACAGATATACAATAGCAGAAGCAGTGTAATACCATACAATAGTAAACATTGAAAGACTGAAATTAAGAAACAACTAGAGCACATATATATATGATGCATTATACATATGTTTAGGAAAACAGCCAAATAAGTCACAATGCTTTTATACTGAAATAACACAGGCACAAAAGAAAAAAGATAAACTCTCATAGCATCGCAATCCTAATCTTGGTCCCATGATCTCTAGATCCTCAAAAATCAAGTACATGAAGTAGAAGGTTGCTTGCCCTTATATATACTTGCAGCAATATAATATGTTTGGGGCCAAAAGAAATACCCAAATAGGGTGTGAGACTAATCCCAGTAGGCAACCACCCAAAGATCTGTGGCTAATAGTAAGTGAATATATATGGAAGGTAATATGAAGAAGGAAACCGTAAACAAGGAAGTACTCAAATGTAAATAGTCCCATAGTATTATTTATAAACATTATTTTTTGAGTATTTAATCAACCAAAACAATTACAAGCAACCCTCTGGGTAGTTCTCATAGCCTAACTCCTCTGGTTCACAATGAAAGTAAATATTGAAAAAATACTCTCTGAGAAATAACTCACTGTCAATTACCCTATAGTCATATGTGATTAAAGATTATTTGAGAAAGCAATCACCGTCAATTCCCCCTATAGTCTTTTAGGGGTAAAATACAAGAACTTTGATGAAGAACTCAACGTCAATTAATCCTATGGTCTCATAACGCAACTATATAAACTTTGAGGGAGAACTCAACGTCAATCCCCCCTATGGTCTCGCTGCGTGATAATTATAACAGACACTCTCGAAAATCCCTCAATGTCGATTTCCCCTATGGTCTCACTACACCGGGTTCCCACAGCCCCATGTAATAAAATAATGCACAAACGATAATCAACATCCAAGGAAAACCTCTATAACTACTTGGATAATCAATCTATAACATATAATATCATGTCAGATAAACAATCTCTCCATCCTACAAATAATAGGCATGGAAAAAACAAGGCAACCTAACTGGATATGCAGGGCCAAATGGTCATAAACAAAACATGCATGGGAAAACACTCCCAAAGCATAGAAATTAACCCTATTCACATTCAATTAACCTCTACTCAATAATACAAGCATAGCGGGAAATCAACAAGGCTAAAACAGTAAGCATGCAATACCCCGTTCAAGGGTATTGGAAACTTTTGCACATAAAACTCAAAGTATATCTACAGAAAGGAACAAACCACCTACCTTGATATTGTGAGATCGATATAATTGAATCTCAGGCCTTGAATCACCTTAGAATTTTGTAGATATACAAAAAAGTCCAAGACGTTCAATAAACGACATCTCACCAGAGAGGAGAAAACAAATTATGGTGTTCAATAAGAAGATAAAACTCACCTATGCAATTCCAACACAACTGAAGGAATTAAATTCGAATAATGGATGATGATTCGGGGGGTTAGAGAATATCCGTGGTTATACGACCTCTCTCAGATGAGACAAACCTAGAAGGAGGGTGTTATGTCGATTAGACGTGACCCCGATATGTTTAATGAGAAAACGAAAGTACACAGTGTGTATTTTAAAAGTACACAATGTGTACTTGCCTTTTTCAACCTCCGCTTTAGGCGGTCTCTAGGTCACCACACACGGCTGTGTACATGGCCATTACACATCTAGCACATGGCTACCCGTGGTAACCGAGTACATGGCATGTACTTATAAAGTACATGGCATGTACTTAAGAAATTTCCAAAAACTCCTCTTTTTCTCAAAAACACCCAGAAAGAAAAAACGTACCTGAAAAGAAGATCCAGGTTCTTATATTATAGATTCCCACTGTCTGTCTTGTGTGACTGTTGAAGCTAAAAGAGCAACAACAAGTCCACCATCCTTGAATTTTTTATTTCCAGCTTCTCGAACACCCCTTATCCCACATCAAATCACTTTAAGACATAATAAATACATATATATAGTTAATATATTAATAAATTAAGTTATATATATAACAATTCTATCACTATTATGAATTCTTATCCATAAGAATCATCCCTATGGGTATGCTCAAACAACTCGGGCCACTTCACACGAATAAATTTTTCTCAATCACATATCTCTTCCCAAATACGTCTATGCTACCATATAACCCAGAAAAGAGGAAAATTATTTCTTTACATGACCTCATCTCCTTGTTCCACTATCTGAATATATTTCTCCACAAAATATTCATTTGGGGACAGTTGAACATCCTCCCAGTCGAGAGCATGCACATGATTGGGCTCATACATCCGAAGTTGAGACACATGAAACAAATTATGCATATCTCAATACTATAGATGAAGATAAAACTAATATTCCTCCATCCTAATGATTTCAAATATCTCAAAACTCCTAATATTCAATGGTTTTAAATTTCCATGGTTCTTTAAAGGCCTATTCCCCAACCAAGTGGACACCCACAAGAAAACCTTATCACCTATAGTGAACTCCATGGGGGTTCTCCTTTTGTTGTATAAGATAACATCCCATTATATGTCATAACTATCCATTTTCAAATCAAATACACTCGATCTAAGGTCTCCTATACCATACTCTTCCCAAATACTGAATATTCACCTTCCTCATTCTAGAATATAGGTGAACGAAATGACCACCCATATAGAGCCTCAAACGAAGCCTTATGAATTAAGGAATGGAAGCTGTTATTTTTGGTGAAATCTACCAGATTAAAGTGATTATCTGTCACGAACCAGCCTGAGTCGACCCTGAACCGGTCACCTAGGCCAGCCCGCGACAAGTCCCGAGAGGCGTTCCCGATCCTCCCGGGATGGTGACAAGCACCAAGGGCATCAATAGAGTACACAAGGGAATGATTTCGCCCATATATAGACAATAAAATCAACAACGGAAATAAACGGACAGCCCAAAATGAATTTATATAAAAATTGAACAAAATATTTTTTATACAAGAAACTAAAGGTAGAACAAAAACAAAAACTCAAATAAACAATCCCAATGACCAACTAACTCCATGTGACACTTCTGGTCACTCTCCAACACAATGATCAAAAGTCTCCCAAGGTGATCGAACTAAAGATGAAACCTGCACAAGGGCTAAAAAAAGAAGAAGACTATAGGCGTGAGTATTAAAACTCAGTAGGTTAGCCCGATATTCTATTCCCAATGCACATTCCTTTAAAATAAATGAAACATCAATTTATAGTTTGAAATTCAAGATATGAAAGTATGGTTTTCAAATGAGGTTCCATGCTATAATAATTATCAGACAAAAACATGCATGTTTAATAAACAAAAATGCAAGTAACAATTATTTTCAAAGAGGTGAAACTTCAAAATGAAAATAGTTTTCAAGAGGGCTGCTTTAAAGAATTTTAACATTCAAATAAATAACAAATACTACTTAATTTACCAACCAAACACACCGTATGCCGACGGTGAGTACAAAATAGCCAATGAGCACTAGTCATGAGAATACCCCTAGGCACTAGTTAGTTGTGAGCCCCAGGTACCTCGTATCTCGGTGAAAGTAACCATAATAAATATCCGTTCTCGTGCACAAGCCACTAGTAGGGAACATACCCATAACCTAGTGGTCCCCAATCATCATCATCATCATAGTTTAGTTAGTGTTGTCATCGTCAAACTTGCTACGTGAAACAGGGGCCAACCCCCACAGAATCACTAGCATACTAGTACACGTCCGCCCACCTAGATACCCGGGATTACCTTTAGTGCTCAATAAAGTTACACATATTATCAAATACACATTTCACATCCACATTCCATTCCAAAACCATAAAAACACAAACAGCCCATAATATTTCTTCACATTTCTTACACTAATCAACAAACCGCTAAATATTTTGGTAAAAAAATTTCATGAAGTGCATTGAGGCTTTGCACATAAAACTCTTTCAAAAACATTCTTTAAATTATAAACACAGATCATAACCAAACCAAATAATATCTGGCAGCCCAATAAACATTTAATAAAATCATTTAATGGACCATAAAACAATCCCAATTTCACAACTTGTTATATACAAGTAAAACACTCCTTCGTTTCTAGGAAATGCCAAACGAGCCTTTAAACATTTTCTCAAAACTAACCTTTGACGAAGGTATGCATTTTAATTCAATTAAGGATCTGTATAAACACCATTTACAGCAGAAAACAACATTCATAAATCTCTTATAATACTCAGGTTACATATTCAAAACACAACCATTTTCATAAAGATGTGAAACGGTCCATTTTTGGGAAACTCGGGCCAAAATATGTTGTAGATCAAAACCGACTTGTTTGTAAAAACAAATCCAAATTGGAAATAAATATAAGTACCCAAAAATACCATTTATAATTTTTCCAATTTCTTTATAAATCCAATCAAATAACCTTTAAATCACACATCACACATAAAAGCCAACCGAGCAATTTACCGAACACATGACATGCCCTTTTTAAACAAAACAATTTATTTTAAGTACATGAAAAGGAATAAAACACCAATTGAAAGCCATATTTTCATTCAATATACTGTAACATGTTAAAAAATATCATATACCAGATTATAAACCACACAAAATATTTGCAAAAGATAGCGGAACATTTAAACAAACACTTGTTGAGAACTTTCATGACAAAACAACACTACCGTTCACAAACCAATGATTAAACAACCACTTTGAACACCAATAAAATTATCCAAAGGATGAAAAACAATAATAAATATATATATCTGGTGTTAAATATAATAAAATGATGAAACTTAAATAATAAAGTCATGTGCATGGGGTATCCTACCTCAAATCTTTGGCGTAATTGAAACGCACACCCGAAATCACCCGCCGCGGGTTTATAAACCCTAAAACTATAAATACCAGACCTAAACAAACATAAAACCCATCAAAAAACATGGTATAACAAAACCATAGGTCTATCAAGACTAGGGTACAATATAAAACCATGAAATAATGAAAGGAGGGGGAAGAGGAAGGAGAAAGGAGAAGGAATCTCACCTTTCACCCTAGCAAACTCTTCGTATTCCATTAGATCTGCAACCCTAGAGGGAAGGGAATGGCTTGAAAATTCATGGAGATACTCCTAAGATCTGGAAGAACCAGGGAAAGAAAATTGGTGGCCAAAAGAGTACTAATTTAATGATTTATGGGTGAAACAAGTTACCTTCTCAATTCTGGACGTTTTGAGGAAACCAGAGAACATTCTCCCTAATACGCGACCAATATGAGCTCCAAAGTGGTAAAAACGATATTGGGGGTGAGTATAGGGATATTGGATTCGGGTGGGAGGTGGAATCACCGAAAAAGATTAAAAAATGAAAAGGATATAAATGAAACAAATTATTTTTTTTAAAACAGGAAATGGGCCCATGGCTGGCCCAATACCTAAATGAGTAACCCAAATTCACCCGGCCTATGAATTTATAATGGGTCCAAAAGGATAAATAAGTTTTAATATATCAGTATAGGACAATTGAGAAGTTTAATGGGTGAAAAAGGATGAAAAACAAAAGAGTTATAAAAGAAACAAATTCGGTTTTTAAAACTGGGAATGGGCTCACGGTTGGCCCAAATCATGAAGTAACCACCCTTTCTTCAAAAAAAATACTAAACAAACAATGGGGATCCCAAATTAGGGTGGTTAGACATATATGAAACTTCAAAAATCAAGATTTATCTCATCAAATACCCATGAAAAGGATCGGTATTTCTAATGGGCCAGATCAATACAATGACAGAAAAGAAAAAAAAACCGTGTGTGACAATTCTCCCCACCATTAAAGCTTTCCGCCCCCGGAAAGCCATAACACTTTCCAGCTGAAAAAAAAACAACACATAAGAATTCCAGAATGTACCCCCCACCATTAAGAATCAACTATCCCTAGAAATGTTCTTAGGATGAAAATCCAAGAGACCCATGGTGGGTCTCCCCACCATTAGAAACCAACTAGCAATGAATAGAAAAGAATTGAACATGAGCTAAAATTGGGCGTCACTCATAGAAGCCCAAAAAAAACCCTCCTAGAAAAACATAATATACCAAGTTAATAGGATTAAAAAATGAACATATAAACCACCCACTCCCGAATGGAGGGGACAAGAACTTGGCCAACACATTCAGCACAATTCTGGACCCCCGTCACTTGGGGATGGGAGGGAAGGGGACCCAATAATTTGGCCACTGAAACAACAAAAGAAACAATGAAACTACCCAAAACTCTCCCCCAATGAATAGTTAACACCAAGACTGCATCTGATTTTTACAGGTGGTCCACACAGGGACATTGATTGAAAACCCACATCCATGAAGGAATAACCATAGACACTGTGTGAGGGGTTAAGTCCACCACGCTTGTTGCGACAAAGGGAAATTCATAGAAATGAAGAACCAAAACATTGACATAGTAACTAACTTACCAAAACAGAGGAGTAAGGATCATAATCTAGCACTCCACACCTCTGTTGATTTCCTGACTGCGTGAAAAGCTTCACTCCGAGGCCTATGGCTGGAGCCCTGATTCTTGAAGCATTTGCTGCACCGCAGTCAGGTGATAAGGATCACACCACTCAAAAAACCCACACTGGATCACAAAAAAAACCTTCATCTAAATAGGAAATAATAGATACATATCAAAATTCATTATCACTCCAAATGAGGGGCATAATGGACAAGGAATTAGACGAAACACATCAACATCACCGAACACAACTGCTCTATCCAAAAGAATTATCACGACCTAGAAGCACTTTTAATAGATCCCAAACATCTCTATATTCCAACAAACAGGTTGAGGCATCATCAAAAGAGGTGGATTTAAAATTTGAAAGGAATCCTTAGGTTGATCAGTAGGAAAGATTTCTAACGGAGAACTATCACTGGCCACATCACAACATCAAACACATCTTTAGAAACCCAATGAAAATTTCTCCAAAACCAAGACACCAACAAGATATCATCTCAAGATACAACAAGAGTATGAATTATAGATCACAAGGAAGCTTACTGAATAAACAACTCTTCTACAACATAGAAAAATCAAGCCACATAACCATTGGTTTTAAAAAAAAGGGCCACAATTTTCAGCTCAAAACAATTTTGAAAAATCAAACTAACTTGGTGGGTTTCCACATTCACCAATGGTGTTTCATCAAGTCTCACCCACATGCACATTTCCATGCCACCCCAGACACCCAACCACCATACCATATAGGCCATACTTCCAAATATAAATAAAACCATGCATGTGAGCACCCATGAAAACACCAAAGGCTAAAATTAAACATCATAATTAAACAAATCAATTTACCTTCAAAAGGAACACCAACCACCAAGTCAAAAAACATTTTCATGTTTCACAAAAAAAAACCACAATTAATTAAGAACCATTTTCTTGAAAACCTACCCCTTTTCATTTTTAAAAACTTTTTAAATAACCAAGCCACTCCAAACAACCCCTTCACATCATTTTTTTTATAAAAAAAATCAGCAATGTATATTTTCATAATCTGAGGTCCATTGAGACCAATAACATTTCTAGTAAAAAACCAACCGATCAAAACTGATTTCCAAAACTAATTTATCCGATTTAAAAAACTTTTTTAACATCCTAAAATACCCCATTTAAAAAAAAGATCCAGAATCAGTTTAAAATGATTCACAATTTCAAAACATTTTATTTCAACAAACCACAACTTTAGATTATGGATAATCCAATCCCTTTAAATCATTTCTGCTTCCCTCCATTTTTTTTCACAAAAACACAACCTTCCTAAACCATTCTTATATTTAATTATTGAAACCCCCTTTTTTCACTTTTCAAAATATAATCCTTACATTAAAACCCATTTCCACAATTCTCACACAAGGATTTTAAAAACAAAAATTCAGAATTCAAGAAAGGTTCAAGAGACCCAAGAAAAAGGGAACTAGTGTTGGTGGGTGACTTGACCATATGGTTGGCGGCCATATGCCAAACACAACACCAACACAGAGAGACTTATTAGGACCATTCCCCAGCTCCACATGGCTTTCCAGGCCCTGTGAGCTCACGAAGGCCATTGTTCAGACTCCCCTTGTCATATCCCAATATAAAACAATCAACTAGAAAAATGGACACTAATAAAACCGGACTTTCATGGAAACCTGAGGATTAGAACAAGAAAGAGTTCGCGACGCTCTTCTTGCACTTACCCCTCAAGTCCCAACAATCCTAATCCATCTACATTGACATCCCCAAAATAACAAGGGCGCTCTAAAAAGAAAGGTCCGCTAATAGACAACCTCCTCTGATACCATTTTGTCATGAACCAGCCTGAGTCGACCCTGAACCGGTCACCTAGGCCAGCCCGCGACAAGTCCCGAGAGGCGTTCCCGATCCTCCCGGGATGGTGACAAGCACCAAGGGCATCAATAGAGTACACAAGGGAACGATTTCGCCCATATATAGACAATAAAACAAACAGCGGAAATAAACGGACAGCCCAAAATGAATTTATATAAAAATTGAACAAAATATTTTTTATACAAGAAACTAAAGGTAGAACAAAAACAAAAACTCAAATGAACAATCCCAATGACCAACTAACTCCATGTGACACTTCTGGTCACTCTCCAACACAATGATCAAAAGTCTCCCAAGGTGATCGAACTAAAGATGAAACCTGCACAAGGGCTAAAAAAAGAAGAAGACTATAGGCGTGAGTATTAAAACTCAGTAGGTTAGCCCGATATTCTATTCCCAATGCACATTCCTTTAAAATAAATGAAACATAAATTTATAGTTTGAAATTCAAGATATGAAAGTATGGTTTTCAAATGAGGTTCCATGCTACAATAATTATCAGACAAAAACATGCATGTTTAATATACAAAAATGCAAGTAACAATTATTTTCAAAGAGGTGAAACTTCAAAATGAAAATAGTTTTCAAGAGGGCTTCTTTAAAGAATTTTAACATTCAAATAAATAACACATACTACTGAATTTACCAACCAAACACACCGTATGCCGACGGTGAGTACAAAATAGCCAATGAGCACTAGTCATGAGAATACCCCTAGGCACTAGTTAGTTGTGAGCCCCAGGTACCTCGTATCTCGGTGAAAGTAACCATAATAAATATCCGTTCTCGTGCACAAGCCACTAGTAGGGAACATACCCATAAACTAGTGGTCCCCAATCATCATCATCATCATATTTTAGTTAGTGTTGTCATCGTCAAACTTGCTACGTGAAACAGGGGCCAACCCCCACAGAATCACTAGCATACTAGTACACGTCCGCCCACCTAGATACCCGGGATTACCTTTAGTGCTCAATCAAGTTACACATATTATCAAATACACATTTCACATCCACATTCCATTCCAAAACCATAAAAACACAAACAGCCCATAATCTTTCTTCACATTTCTTACACTAATCAACAAACCGCTAAATATTTTGGTAAAAAAATTTCATGAAGTGCATTGAGGCTTTGCACATAAAACTCTTTCAAAAACATTCTTTAAATTATAAACAAACATCATAACCAAACCAAATAATATCTGGAAGCCCAATAAACATTTAATAAAATCATTTAATGGACCATAAAACAATCCCAATTTCACAACTTGTTATATACAAGTAAAACACTCCTTCGTTTCTAGGAAATGCCAAACGGGCCTTTAAACATTTTCTCAAAACTAACCTTTGACGAAGGTATGCATTTTAATTCAATTAAGGATATGTATAAAAACCATTTACAGCAGAAAACAACATTCATAAATCTCTTATAATACTCAGGTTACATATTCAAAACACAACCATTTTCATAAAGATGTGAAACGGTCCATTTTTGGGCAACTCGGGCCAAAATATGTTGTAGATCAAAACCGACTTGTTTGTAAAAACAAATCCAAATTGGAAATAAATATAAGTACCCAAAAATACCATTTATAATTCTTCCAATTCCTTTATAAATCCAATCAAATAACCTTTAAATCACACATCACACATAAAAGCCAACCGAGCAATTTACCGAACACATGACATGCCCTTTTTAAACAAAACAATTTATTTTAAGTACATGAAAAGGAATAAAACACCAATTGAAAGCCATATTTTCATTCAATATACTGTAACATGTTAAAAAATATCATATACCAGATTATAAACCTCACAAAATATTTGAAAAAGATAGCGGAACATTTAAACAAACACTTGTTGAGAACTTTCATGACAAAACAACACTACCGTTCACAAACCAATGATTAAACAACCACTTTGAACACCAATAAAATTATCCAAAGGATGAAAAACAATAATAAACATATATATCTGGTGTTAAATATAATAAAATGATGAAACTTAAATAATAAAGTCATGTGCATGGGGTATCCTACCTCAAATCTTTGGCGTAATTGAAACGCACACCCGAAATCACCCGCCGCGGGTTTATAAACCCTAAAACTATAAATACCAGACCTAAACAAACATAAAACCCATCAAAAAACATGGTATAACAAAACCCTAGGTCTATCAAGACTAGGGTACAATATAAAACCATGAAATAATGAAAGGAGGGGGAAGAGGAAGGAGAAAGGAGAAGGAATCTCACCTTTCACCCTAGAAAACTCTTCGTATTCCATTAGATCTGCAACCCTAGAGGGAAGGGAATGGCTTGAAAATTCATGGAGATACTCCTAAGATCTGGAAGAACCGGGGAAAGAAAATTGGTGGCCAAAAGAGTATGAATTGAATGATTTATGGGTGAAACAAGTTACCTTCTCAATTCTGGACGTTTTGAGGAAACCAGAGAACATTCTCCCTAATACGCGACCAATATGAGCTCCAAAGTGGTAAAAACGATATTGGGGGTGAGGATAGGGATATTGGCTTCGGTTGGGAGGTGGAAGAACCGAAAAAGATTAAAAAATGAAAAAGATATAAATGAAACAATTTATTTTTTTTAAAACAGGAAATGGGCCCATGGCTGGCCCAATACCTAAATGAGTAACCCAAATTCACCCGACCTATGAATTTATAATGGGTCCAAAAGGATAAATAAGTTTTAATATATCAGTATAGGACAATTGAGAAGTTGAATGGGTGAAAAAGGATGAAAAACAAAAGAGTTATAAAAGAAACAAATTCGGTTTTTAAAACTGGGAATGGACTCACGGTTGGCCCAAATCATGAAGTAACCACCCTTTCTTCAAAAAAAATACTAAACAAACAATGGGGATCCCAAATTAGGGTGGTTAGACATATATGAAACTTCAAAAATCAAGATTTATCTCATCAAATACCCATGAAAAGGATCGGTATTTCTAATGGGACAGATCAATACAATGACAGAAAAGAAAAAAAAACCGTGTGTGACAATTCTCCCCACCATTAAAGCTTTCCGCCCCCGGAAAACCATAACACTTTCCAGCTGAAAAAAAAACAACACATAATGATTCCAGAATGTACCCCCCACCATTAAGAATCAACTATCCCTAGAAATGTTCTTAGGATGAAAATCCAAGAGACCCATGGTGGGTCTCCCCACCATTAGAAACCAACTAGCAATGAATAGACAAGAATTGAACATGAGCTAAAATTGGGTGTCACTCACAGAAGCCCAAAAAAAAAACCCTCCTAGAAAAACATAATATACCAAGTTAATAGGATTACAAAATGAACATATAAACCACCCACTCCCGAACGGAGGGGACAAGAACTTGGCCAACACATTCAGCACAATTCTGGACCCCCGTCACTTGGGGATGGGAGGGAAGGGGACCCAATAATTTGGCCACTGAAACAACAAAAGAAACAATGAAACTACCCAAAACTCTACCCCAATGAATAGGTAACACCAAGACTGCATCTGATTTTTACAGGTGGTCCACACAGGGACATTGATTGAAAACCCACATCCATGAAGGAATAACCATAGACACTGTGTGAGGGGTTAAGTCCACCACGCTTGTTGCGACAAAGGGAAATTCATAGAAATGAAGAACCAAAACATTGACATAGTAACTAACTTACCAAAACAGAGGAGTAAGGATCATAATCTAGCACTCCACACCTCTGTTGATTTCCTGACTGCGTGAAAAGCTTCACTCCGAGGCCTATGGCTGGAGCCCTGATTCTTGAAGCATTTGCTGCACCGCAGTCAGGTGATAAGGATCACACCACTCAAAAAACCCACACTGGATCACAAAAAAAAACCTTCATCTAAATAGGAAATAATAGATACATATCAAAATTCCTTATCACTCCAAATGAGGGGCATAATGGACAAGGAATTAGACGAAACACATCAACATCACCGAACACAACTGCTCTATCCAAAAGAATTATCATGACCTAGAAGCACTTTTAATAGATCCCAAACATCTCTATATTCCAACAAACAGGTTGAGGCATCATCAAAAGAGGTGGATTTAAAATTTGAAAGGAATCCTTAGGTTGATCAGTAGGAAAGATTTCTAACGGAGAACTATCACTGGCCACATCACAACATCAAACACATCTTTAGAAACCCAATGAAAATTTCTCCAAAACCAAGACACCAACAAGATATCATCTCAAGATACAACAAGAGTATGAATTCTAGATCACAAGGAAGCTTACTGAATAAACAACTCTTCTACAACATAGAAAAATCAAGCCACATAACCATTGGTTTTAAAAAAAAGGGCCACAATTTTCAGCTCAAAACAATTTTGAAAAATCAAACTAACTTGGTGGGTTTCCACATTCACCAATGGTGTTTCATCAAGTCTCACCCACATGCACATTTCCATGCCACCCCAGACACCCAACCACCATACCATATAGGCCATACTTCCAAATATAAATAAAACCATGCATGTGAGCACCCATGAAAACACCAAAGGCTAAAATTAAACATCATAATTAAACAAATCAATTTACCTTCAAAAGGAACACCAACCACCAAGTCAAAAAACATTTTCATGTTTCACAAAAAAAACCACAATTAATTAAGAACCATTTTCTTGAAAACCTACCCCTTTTCATTTTTAAAAACTTTTTAAATAACCAAGCCACTCCAAACAACCCCTTCACATCATTTTTTTTATAAAAAAAATCAGCAATGTATATTTTCATAATCTGAGGTCCATTGAGACCAATAACATTTCTAGTAAAAAACCAACCGATCAAAACTGATTTCCAAAACTAATTTATCCGATTTAAAAAACTTTTTTAACATCCTAAAATACCCCATTTAAAAAAAATATCCAGAATCATTTTAAAATGATTCACAATTTCAAAACATTTTATTTCAACAAACCACAACTTTAGATTATGGATAATCCAATCCCTTTAAATCATTTCTGATTCCCTCCATTTTTTTTCACAAAAACACAACCTTCCTAAACCATTATTATATTTAATTATTGAAACCCCCTTTTTTTCACTTTTCAAAATCTAATCCTTACATTAAAACCCATTTCCACAATTCTCACACAAGGATTTTAAAAACAAAAATTTAGAATTCAAGAAAGGTTCAAGGGACCCAAGAAAAAGGGAACTAGTGTTGGTGGGTGACGTGACCATATGGTTGGCGGCCATATGCCAAACACAACACCAACACAAAGAGACTTATTAGGACCATTCCCCAGCTCCACATGGCTTGCCAGGCCCTGTGAGCTCACGAAGGCCATTGGTCAGACTCCCCTTGTCATATCCCAATATAAAACAATCAACTAGAACAATGGACACTAATAAAACCGGACTTCCATAGAAACCTGAGGATTAGAACAAGAAAGAGTTCGCGGCGCTCTTCTTGCACTTACCCATCAAGTCCCAACAATCCTACTCCATCTACATTGACATACCCAAAATAACAAGGGCGCTCTAAAAAGAAAGGTCCGCTAATAGCCGACCTCCTCTGATACCATTTTGTCACGAACCAGCCTGAGTCGACCCTGAACCGGTCACCTAGGCCAGCCCGCGACAAGTCCCGAGAGGTGTTCCCGATCCTACCGGGATGGTGACAAGCACCAAGGGCATCAATAGAGTACACAAGGGAACGATTTCGCCCATATATAGACAATAAAACAAACAACGGAAATAAACGGACAACCCAAAATGAATTTATATAAAAATTGAACAAAATATTTTTTATACAAGAAACTAAAGGTAGAACAAAAACAAAAACTCAAATGAACAATCCCAATGACCAACTAACTCCATGTGACACTTCTGGTCACTCTCCAACACAATGATCAAAAGTCTCCCAAGGTGATCGAACTAAAGATGAAACCTGCACAAGGGCTAAAAAAAGAAGAAGACTATAGGCGTGAGTATTAAAACTCAGTAGGTTAGCCCGATATTCTATTACCAATGTACATTCCTTTAAAATAAATGAAACATCAATTTATAGTTTGAAATTCAAGATATGAAAGTATGGTTTTCAAATGAGGTTCCATGCTATAATAATTATCAGACAAAAACATGCATGTTTAATAAACAAAAATGCAAGTAACAATTATTTTCAAAGAGGTGAAACTTCAAAATGAAAATAGTTTTCAAGAGGGCTACTTTAAAGAATTTTAACATTCAAATAAATAACACATACTACTGAATTTACCAACCAAACACACCGTATGCCGACGGTGAGTACAAAATAGCCAATGAGCACTAGTCATGAGAATACCCCTAGGCACTAGTTAGTTGTGAGCCCCAGGTACCTCGTATCTCGGTGAAAGTAACCGTAATAAATATCCGTTCTCGTGCACAAGCCACTAGTAGGGAACATACCCATAACCTAGTGGTCCCCAATCATCATCATCATCATAGTTTAGTTAGTGTTGTCATCGTCAAACTTGCTACGTGAAACAGGGGCCAACCCCCACAGAATCACTAGCATACTAGTACACGTCCGCCCACCTAGATACCCGGGATTCCCTTTAGTGCTCAATCAAGTTACACATATTATCAAATACACATTTCACATCCACATTCCATTCCAAAACCATAAAAACACAAACAGCCCATAATCTTTCTTCACATTTCTTACACTAATCAACAAACCGCTAAATATTTTGGTAAAACAATTTCATGAAGTGCATTGAGGCTTTGCACATAAAACTCTTTCAAAAACATTCTTTAAATTATAAACACACATCATAACCAAACCAAATAATATCTGGCAGCCCAATAAACATTTAATAAAATCATTTAATGGACCATAAAACAATCCCAATTTCACAACTTGTTATATACAAGTAAAACACTCCTTCGTTTCTAGGTAATGCCAAACGGGCCTTTAAACATTTTCTCAAAACTAACCTTTGACGAAGGTATGCATTTTAATTCAATTAAGGATCTGTATAAACACCATTTACAGCAGAAAAAAACATTCATAAATCTCTTATAATACTCAGGTTACATATTCAAAACACAACCATTTTCATAAAGATGTGAAACGGTCCATTTTTGGGCAACTCGGGCCAAAATATGTTGTAGATCAAAACCGACTTGTTTGTAAAAACAAATCCAAATTGGAAATAAATATAAGTACCCAAAAATACCATTTATAATTCTTCCAATTCCTTTATAAATCCAATCAAATAACCATTAAATCACAAATCACACATAAAAGCCAACCGAGCAATTTTCCGAACACATGACATGCCCTTTTTAAACAAAACAATTTATTTTAAGTACATGAAAAAGAATAAAACACCAATTTAAAGCCATATTTTCATTCAATATACTGTAACATGTTAAAAAATATCATATACCAGATTATAAACCTCACAAAATATTTGCAAAAGATAGCGGAACATTTAAACAAACACTTGTTGAGAACTTTCATGACAAAACAACACTACCGTTCACAAACCAATGATTAAACAACCACTTTGAACACCAATAAAATTATCCAAAGGATGAAAAACAATAATAAACATATATATCTGGTGTTAAATATAATAAAATGATGAAACTTAAATAATAAAGTCATGTGCATGGGGTATCCTACCTCAAATCTTTGGCGTAATTGAAACGCACACCCGAAATCACCCGCCGCGGGTTTATAAACCCTAAAACTATAAATACCAGACCTAAACAAACATAAAACCCATCAAAAAACATGTTATAACAAAACCCTAGGTCTATAAAGACTAGGGTACAATATAAAACCATGAAATAATGAAAGGAGGGGGAAGAGGAAGGAGAAAGGAGAAGGAATCTCACCTTTCACCCGAGAAAACTCTTCGTATTCCATTAGATCTGCAACCCTAGAGAGAAGGGAATGGCTTGAAAATTCATGGAGGTACTACTAAGATCTGGACGAACCAGAGAAAGAAAATTGGTGGCCAAAAGAGTACTAATTGAATGATTTATGGGTGAAACAATTTACCTTCTCAATTCTGGACGTTTTGAGGAAACCAGAGAACATTCTCCCTAATACGCGACCAATATGAGCTCCAAAGTGGTAAAAACGATATTGGGGGTGAGGATAGGGATATTGGCTTCGGGTGGGAGGTGGAATCACTGAAAAAGATTAAAAAATGAAAAATATATAAATGAAACAATTTATTTTTTTTAAAACAGGAAATGGGCCCATGGCTGGCCCAATACCTAAATGAGTAACCCAAATTCACCCGGCCTATGAATTTATAATGGGTCCAAAAGGATAAATAAGTTTTTATATATCAGTATAGGACAATTGAGAAGTTGAATGGGTGAAAATGATGAAAAAAAAGAGTTATAAAAGAAACAAATTCGGTTTTTAAAACTGGGAATGGGCTCACGGTTGGCCCAAATCATGAAGTAACCACCCTTTCTTCAAAAAAAATACTAAACAAACAATGGGGATACCAAATTAGGGTGGTTAGAAATATATGAAACTTCAAAAATCAAGATTTATCTCATCAAATACCCATGAAAAGGATCGGTATTTCTAATGGGCCAGATCAATACAATGACAGAAAAGAAAAAAAAACTGTGTGTGACATTATCCCAATATCCTCCAAAATATAAAATACATGTCTAAAGTATGTGATATAATTTTTGATCATTCTATATGACTTCCCATCGGTATAAGGATGAAAGTTCATACTCAACTTCAACTGAGTCCCCATCACATTTTGAAAGACTTGCAAAAACTATGCTGTGAATCAGGTGTATCTTTTAGATACCATTCATGAAGTAAATCTATTAATCCCAATGATCCATCAAAAGTACATAATTCCTATATTATCAATTGATTTGTTCTATTAGATCAATATGAAATAATCCAGCTTTATCAATTGATCCACTACAACCCAAATGGTATCTTGAATTAGCAGTGTCATGAGAAACCCTATCAAAATGTCCTTGGTAACCTTATCTTAATTCCACATAAGAATTAAAATTTGTTGGAGGAATACTCCACATCTTTGGTTATCATCCACAATTCATTGAAAAGTAAGACAGTGAGTGAAAAATCATACAATTTCTCTCTTTATGTTGGGCCACCAGATTTTTCTTCAGACATCGCGATACATCTTGATCGATCCTAGGTGAAATTTTCCCTATAAAGAAAGAGATAATATCATAATATCATCTCTTATAAAATTATTAAACACCATTATTACATGAACTAAAATCATATATTGTTTGTATAATTTCTCTATTAGAATAAAACCATTTTCTACCAACCTCTTAACCCTCATGACACACTCTAAATCTAGATCCTAACTGGACTTCACTCAATCCAATAATGAGGGCATGATCCATAAGTTTACAAAAACCAAAAACCCTTAATCCTTAGATATGAACACCTGCTAGTCTTTTAATAAAGTCACCAGCTTCAAACCAACTTCTAACATTCACTTCCTAACATCATGTGCCTTCCTACCCAGTGCATCTGCAACTTCATTTCCCTTTCTAAGAGGAGTATAATTTATCTCAAATTATAAAATATACATGTACTCCACACAATGAATCTAATTAATATTTAGGCCATATAAAGAAAAAAATATAATGTAGGCTCTTGTAGTCTATATGCACAAAAAATATCTCATAGAAGATGTAATTTCACCAACATTTCAACTCATAGACCACAAAAACTAAATCTATGTCATGGATAGGGTAGTTCCACATAGGCGCTTTTGGAAAATGAGACATTTAAATAACTACCTTATCAACCAATATAAAAAATCTTCTTTGGAAAATGGAAGATTCATAAAAAATATAGCACACCCAACTCCAGGCTCGGAAAGAATCTGAATCACTGCTGAGGTCAACCTCTTATTCAACTCTAAAAAGACTTATTCACACTGTTCTACCATGTATAACTTGACTCCATTTTTTGGTTAGCGTGGTCATGGGAATTTTAGGGAATGTTATGTCTTGAATGAACCTCTTATAGTACCCATCCATCCCATGTAAAATTTTAATTTCAAACACATTATTCTGTCATTCAGAAGACATAAACAGACATACCTTCTCTAGATGAATTGATATCCCTGATTGAGAATCTACCTACATTTTAAAGTGAACCTACAATATCTTAAAATGAAACTTAAAATACATCACATAAATATGATCTTCTTGAAGCATACTGAATATGATATCAAGATGTCAATAATGGTATTTGGATATCTTAGTATAATTTAGGATTTCATCAATGAACACAATTATGGAGTCCAAGTATGGGTGGAAGACCATTTTCATGAGATCCATGAACAATAAAAAACCATTCATCAGTCCAAATGACCTAATGTGATTCTCATTCAAACCATACCTACTCCTAAATGTTTTATTTGGTATTTATTCCTATTCATCCTAAAGATAATGGTAGAAATAATGTATATAAATCATTTAAAACCATTGGTATCTTATTAAGTGATCATAGAAGCTATAAATTCATAGAAAAGGGTACATGTTTTTCAAAATGATCTAATTAAACTTCTAATATTCCAATCAGAGATAAAGACTACCATCCACCTTTTTTGTGAACAAAACAGGATCAGTCTATAGGGAAGTGCCTAGTATGAATCATTTAGCCTCAAGATCATCAAAATTAACTTTTATTTCTTTCAACTTAGTTAGTTCCATGAGATAAATTTTAATTGATATAGGTTATTAAGTAGACATGATATAGATTTCAAACTCAACTCCCCTATGTGGGGGTAACCCTATGAAATAATTTAGAAGGAAATCTTAGTATAGGTCTAATATTGATGGAAAATAGGAGGGAGTAACTATCTAATAAACTTCATGGATCATATTGTCCACTTGTGCTAAAAATAATTCCATCTAATTAGGATCTGGTTCCACTTGGTCTACCTCAATGTCTCACTCACCATTCAACATGAACTTTTCCCATTTGGGAGATGAAAAATTTACTCACGTTTGATAAAAATTGATGAATGCATGATAACTAATCAACCAGTCCATGATAAAGATTACATTAACACCTAATATCATAAGAATTGTGTATCTCCTTATATGCTCGAATATAGAAACTACTATTAGACATTTTTGACAGATATAAATATGATCCAATTTTGTTCCCAAGGGTGTATCAAATGATAGAAACTTAGAAGAGTATTTCACTGGTAAATCAAACATATCAGCCACTTGAGTAGATATGAATGAATGGGATACAATTATATCAAAAAAATTAATGAATAGTATGGAAGGAATGAGGAAAGTAACCTAAAATATTAAGGTTCCCTCATCACCATCAGCTAAAGCTTGATCAACCACATATTCCATTATATTAACCACACCATGAATCCCTAAAGGCACACGAGTAACCTGATTCGTTGAACCTTGTGAGACTTTCACTTGGTATTGAGGTCGTACATTTGTTTCATAGCCTGACTTTGTTATTTCCATAAATGAATCATTAAAATAGAATTTATTTTGATGACCGATCTTTCCACACTAGTGATAAGTCTTGAGAGAAACATGAAATTACTTGAGAAAGTGTCCCTTCATCCAACATTTATAGCACCTAGCTGAGTCAATTACCCTATAGTTACTCAAAGAACCTATACTCTTCTATGATTTTTGACTTCCATATTGGATTCCATCCTCTAACATCCTTTTCTTTTTCCTAGAATAAACAACTAGGACTATACTGGAGAAAGTACCTTTTGATCCACTGGAAATAGAGAGAAGACCTACAACTATACCTTCCTCAATTACCTTCTCTATCATGATTTTCTTATAATTAACTACATCATAGGTCCTCAGATTGATGTTCATAACCCACTAATTCATCTCTAGATGAAACCTAATCTTTAACTTTATGCTTTTTGATCCTTTTCTTCTATTATATGAGGAGAAAATAAAATCATCTTAGTGAGGAATTTAAAATAGGCAGACATTATCAACATCCCCTAATAGAGATCCATAAATTATTGATCATGGTATAACATCAGTACATATACAAGAAACTCCTCAAAGAAGTGATCCGTAATGGTTTCCCACATTATCCCTTCATGTCCACCAGCATTCAACATGACATACCACCATCATCCTACTCCTCCTTAAAGAATAAGTTTACAATATTACCCTTCATATCCTTTTGGGTCTCCACCAATTCATATATACTCCTGATGAATTATATTCATTCTTATGTATTCTAGGAGCTTTCAATTCCCTAGAATAATGGGGGTTTTAGAGATGAAGATCCTGATCATAATTGACCATCATCAGCCCACCCTTCTGGGATCCTCTACCATAAACAAACACTAGTTGAAAGAGTCCTAGCTGGACAGATTATAAATCATTAACCACTGGGGAAATAAAGGGAGTATGATTAGTTTCATCCTCCTACACAATAAGTGGTGAAACTAGCTATAAAATATGTCTATGAGAAAATATTTCATAAAATACCACAATAAACGGTAGATAAATACAAAAACATAAACAATAAAATCAATAATAGATCACATGCATATGCAAGGGTTCAAAACAAGGAATAACCTTAGAGGCTACGCATAAGAACAATTTATAAAACCCTATGAACTACCAATAACCCAGGATAAGACTACAATAATTGTATGTCAGACATGCTAAATATATACACACAAGCATAGAGTACTCAGGATCAAATAAAATAATTCAAGAAATAATACACTGAAATCTAATATCATAATCTGAATAAAAATTTTATTATTTGAGATCTATATAATGAAAGCAACTCAGATATGGGTTGTGATCCTTTGTTCCTAAAATGACCCATGAATTCACTCAAAATCCAAAAAACAAGTACATAAACATCTTGTGTATCACCCAATGTGAAATTAATAAAAGGTAACATCAAACATCAAAACAATTCCTACATTATGGTTTCTCAAAGGTCCACAATACAATACTGACTAGGAACTATCCTATTTCTCTTGATCGAGTCCCAAACATCTTATATCCTAAATAACCCATCACAAATCAAGGAAAATAGAAGTACAAGTTAGTGGACCTAGTGCTTTGATATCATTTTGTAACATCTCTACTTGAACCACCACACGCGATTTGAAATTCCACTCATCCTCATGCATGCCTCCCCATACACAGGAGGACTCCAACTAGTGGATAGGGTTAGAGGGAAAATGTGTTGATACTATTACCATAATACTAGGTTAATGAATAAATCAATAATCATAAAGAAACAACAAACTCAGTAAGTAACAACTCATGAAGTATCAATATGGAATGTCAACACATAAAATAAAACATAACAGGGGATCCCCATAGATAGTGGGTCAATCAATGAAGTAAAAAAACTAAATTGGAACAATAACAATCATTTAGGACAAATTACATCTAGTAATGCCTGTATTCTCCATAAAATATGCTCAAACATCCCCAATAGGCCTCTTGATCTCCACTAGATCCTTGTTCATGAAATCTATAATTGTACTAAAACACCTGAGTAGGATGATTAAAAAACTCAGTAGGACACCACCAATGACCCTTAATACAAGTTCATAAGATATACTAGTTCATTCATTGAACAACAATATGATATAAATAATTAGATATATATCACAACCAGCATAATATATACATCGAGTCCTCTGAGTCTGGCTCTTCATACATTAGGTCTACATATGAAGGAATATCAACCATTTTCTTGACACATCGTCCTCGATTGGATACTCAAAAAACATTTTAGACACATATACCATAAAGGGATAGCCCAACTACATGTTAATCAAAATTTTGACACATCCCCCTTGGGGGATAGTCCATATAACTCCACCAGTTCACTCCACTACAATGAAAGAATAACATCCCATGCTATACAATATGGAAATTATAGACAAACATCATGAAATACCAAGAAGTAATCAAAACCATCGTAATAATCATGTAAGAACAAAAATCATAGGTTTTATAGGAATATATAAACACTCCTCATGAGATCAAGCATCAACCATAGGTCTCATAAGGATTTCCTTATTTTTTATGAAAAATTTATAACATTTTGATAAATTATTTCAATGTTATTAATCAATTTCCACATGTATGTATTTATTTTATTAATATGTGGTTGATTTACATTTAAATATATAATTTATATAAAAATAAATGGTGTTTTAAAACTTTGAACTTATGGATTTTATTGAATTTTCAAAAATATAATTCAGGTAAAAAAATTATTCAACCCTTTATAGCCCTCAACCCAAGGGGTGAAAGCCACTTAGCCAACCTAAGAGGGTTATCTATCTAAGAACAACTAAGAGAAGTACCTGAATTATTGAAATGAGGAGGAATAGGTCTTGAAAAGTGTGTGTAGGAATGTGTGAACATAATAAAAAGAGCACACCAGCTCATGGGGAAACTCTATGTGATGGATAGAGGAGAGGATCACCAGCATGGGGTGGTGAATAGTTGTGGCAGGGTTCTTCTGAACCTAGTTTGACTTCACTGGACACCTTTAGAAACAAAATTATTTTTGTGGGAGCACTTAGGTGAGACCATATACAATGTGGGACATGGTTAATGTGGGAACTCTTCATTATTTACAAAAGTGGCATCATCCCACCTCTACTCCATATCACCATGATCAAATATTTCCCTGATTCCACCTCCACTAGTCAACATTTCTAGGCTACCACCTATACTCACCATAAAACTCCATAGAATCTACTATTAAGGTAAAGATCATCATTGAGGGAATCTAATGAATCATATATGTTCCATGGATAACCTTTGGAGCCTTGGATGACCACCACGTAACCCATATTGAAGAAATAAGAATCCCATTGGAACTCTATGTAAATAACTAAGAAATTAAATGGCCAATGCTAAAGAAGATTGATCTAGATACAAAATTACACTATGAGGAACATTTAGGAAACCATTTTTTCCAAGGTTAAAACACTTATATAGTGATAGTATCATAATTGAAATCCCCTTACACATCTCCAATTTTGTAAGGGTAATGAGGATCTTGCACCATGGACCAATCTGCTACATCATGACTCTCTATATCCTGAGTTTTAAAGTGGATACAAGCTATACCATAGACTATTTGGATACAACATTGAGATTCCAAATGAGGTAGTAGTGAGGATTTGGGGATGATATTTTAGTAACAAATTTTTTTCCTACTATATTATAGCTACACTAAAATATATACACATAGAGGAGGCTATTTCATGGATCAATATGGAACCTTAGAGGTGATCAATTTGGAAGTCGTAATAAATGATAAAGAATCATCTATAGACATGGAAGAAATTTCTACTTTGTATCTATTCAAAGGCCATGAAAAGGAGTAATGGATACACTACTGAGTTTTTTTCCACTCCATATAAGGTTTTGGTGCTCTAATTTTGTGAACCCTAGATCATTGGGTACCATGAGATACACACCAAGTATCTGGTAGAATTAATGAGAAATATCATTGAAACATAATATTCAATCAAGGAGGATAAATAACTCTTAAAAATAATAATGATTCGTAGATCCAATTAACTGATGATAAATTTATAGATATGAATAGTGGAAGGAGATATTAGAGATAACATGAAGGAAGAATATACATGGAGATTTAATGGAAGAAACATGGAGACCCTCTGCCTATAATTTGTAGGGAATGTTTATTATGTTTAGGGGGACTGGAAAAGATAGAACATAAATAGAGTATATGTGAGGATAAGGCTTGACTAGAGGATCAATTAGCTACTTATCTAGATTTTTGTTAGGTTAGAATATAAAAATATACACTAGAGGGTTGGGGGTGAATTTTGTCTTTTCAATTTTTTTATAATTCTGCCTCTTGATACCGACTGATGATTATGCATGTGAGCAGTGTGTTTCTTCTGTATGAAATTATGATCAGTGGATAAAAACATAAATATAGAACATGACTCTTTATTGTGGTTATGGGAACAAATATCTCCAATTCCACTCCACCAATTACTCTCTTTATGAGTTTGGTGAATTTTAGTAGTCAGGTCCTCATATCATAAGACCAATCCACAACTAAGTGTAGGTAGTTGACACCTTTAAAAACAAGACTAAAAAACAGAATCTCTGGTTCTATAATAGAGATCCTATAAACCACATCTTATATCAAGAAGAAGATACTCAACCACAACTGAGTATGAGTAGTTTCAACTCTCAATATAAATATATTGATAATAAAGGGTTCTGATTGATCTTTACAGTTGAACAACAACTGACGATAGATGAATCTTTGTTTTGAAAAAAATAGTTAATTTAGGAAATAATATTTCCAAAGTGATCCAGTTTAAATAGATCATTAAAATAAAAATAGAGACAAATAGAATCCACTGACTTACAACAAATACTATGTTTTGAATATGTATATTTCCACTCTATCCTCTTATGTTGAAAAAACAGACTCTGATTGATTGTTTCAATAGATCTGTAAAAGATCATCACAAGAATGTAATTTCAACCATGATGTAATATATATCACAATATATATCTCAATATATATATATATATATATATATATATATATATATTTGAATCATACACACACATAAATATAGAACAAATACCCCAATAGAAGTAAAATAGAGAGTCTGTATTTTAATTATTGAGCAACGAAAATTTCCCGATAAATCGTATGAATTCAAATTCCATTGATAGCTTAGAGTAGTCATAACTTCCCTTAATAATAATAGATAATTTCTCCACTTAATAAGATTCTTTGAATTAAGTACCACAAGATTTTAACCATTCGAAAAGGAGCTTTAAATCGGCCTGATATTCGTTAAAGACTATTACACGAATCTCAGATATATAATATTGTAAATTAAAATCTTTGGTGATGAAAAGTCAAACATAAAGTTCCATCACAAAATGAAAAAATACCAAATGTAGGGTACAAATATGTAGTTTCCATTCTCCAAATATAATTTTGACAATGTAATGTTGATCACAAAAGTAAGGTTGATGATCCAAACATTTGCTTCTCAAACACAAGGTTTCATACATACGTAGGGTTATTTTACAATATTTTTTCTCTTTATTAAATGTAAGGTTTCATCCAAACATAAGGTTCTTTATCCATGTGTTTCTAAAAATGTAGGGTTGATTAACCATATGTTTTTATTTTTCAGCATAAGGTATAATAAAAATGTAGGTTTTGTTGTTTACATTACATTTCTTCAACATCTGGTATGAACAATGTTTCCAGAATTTGGTTAGGAGTGTTCCTAAAACTATGAAAAATATTCCACGTAAATAATAAGATTGAATATTTTTATAGAATAAGGACTATAAATAATATTAATTTCATAAAATGCACTTAAATTAATATCATTAGTAAAAAAACAAGGGTATTTATGAGCATCAAAATCACTGATATTCACATTGTATTGTTGAGACAATAAAGTCCCAACAATATCCCCCTTTTGATAATCAAAAGACCCAAAAAATTATTAATAAAATATAGATTTTTTCGAAAAATTGAAAACAAAATAATTTGAGACTTGATTTTATAGAATTATTTTAATGAAAAGAAATATTAATGTTATCCATATTTCTCCCCCATTTGTGAGATCAAAAGAAAGTGGAGAAATGAATAAAACACATTTAATTTTTCACAGATCTATATATGAATGTTATAATGATCTGTATAGATAAATAAGACTAGATTTGGGAAATCTAGAAATAAAAATAAAATAATAATAACGTTCATAAAAATAAAAAATAAGGAAATTTTATTGATCAAAATTATTAGAAATACAAATATCTATTTTACTGGGAAACAAGTTTAGTCAAATGAAATGGACTGGGTATAAAATATTTGGTAGGAGTTGGCTCGATTAATATTCAAAGGATTTTGAGTAGCTTCAAACATATCTTTTAACTCATCCATATGTAACTTCAATATCTTCATTAAACTATCCCCCGATTTCAGAAATAAATCTATGGAATCTTGACTAATATAAAAATTCTAAAAAATAATGACTTTTAAAAAGTTATGCAAACTCTCCTTTTTTCTGTATAATACGATCTATTTTTTATGTGATTTGTTTATCATAAATCTGATACCTCCTTCACTTTGTGTTATTTGGTCAAATAGAAATTTATTATTTAACAAAATAACTGACAGAGGGGAAATATTGAACAAATGATTTTTAAGACAATCTTTCATATCAACCATGAAAGAGGTGATAACATGAAATATTTGAATCTGATCTAGACTAGTAGTAGGAGCAGAGGTAGATGTACTAGACTGAGCAATTTTACTCCCGATCTATTCCAACTGAATCCCCAGATACCACATTAGATTTAAAAAGTCTATCTTAGAAACAACTCCAAATCTTATATTTAAAAATTCATTCTACATATCTCTTTTTATAGCATCAAATTATTTCTTGGAAACATAATTTTCATGAAGATCTTGTAACTTTTTCTTTTCTACTTCTAACTCTTTTTGAAGATTTCCATTATCTTCCTGAGACTTATTAAACTTCATTACATGATCCTCACCTAATTTGACCGGGAATCATACGCCACTTCCTCTTGATGTTGTGACTAACAAACTGCCACAATTATTAGTGATTTTCAAGGATATTTTTCCATACACTTCACCACAGGTTTTCAATCGATTTTTCACATTAAAAGGAAAAACTATCAAGAAATTTAGTTTTTTATTCAGTTACAGATTTATTTATTTCATCCACATGATACCAAATAGTCAAAATTAAATTATCAACAATCTCTATAGACACATTTTCACTTATGATTAACTATTGATCTCCCCGGTCATCCGGTTCTTCCTCCTGAAAAACTGGTAAATCTATAGTCTATAGATATTTTATCTGGATTTCAACCTGTTGATCTTCCCCATGAAAACTATCCTCTATATGTACTGACTTGGTATCCTCACCTTATCCCAATACTAATTCTATATCTGGTGGATCTACTTTTTTCATGGTTTATAACCAATTATTCTTGAACAACCTCATCTTCATCATCTTAATCTTCTTTAAAAAGTCTTAAATTTCATTGGTTTGGCTTGTAACGTCCTTCTTCATGGGTTTTACCAATCCCTTCATTCCCAATTTCACTTTTATCACCCTGAGAAAAAGATCCTGATCTTTATTGGTCATCTTCACCAATTTGTAAAAGATTTCCTTTGACTGTACTCCAGTAAAAACCTAACTTCTTTAAGGTTCCCTCAGTAAGCACATTGTTGTGATAACATTAAATTCATTAATATATTAATCGAATCATTCCTTTCTTAAAAAAAAATTCGAGAAATTATCATTCTATAAGGATAAAAGTCATCTTAGCATCTGGTTTATAGCAGTAATTTAAATATCTAAACATATACCTTGGAAAATTCAGATTTATTTCACTCAAAAATAAAAACATGACATACTTGTCTAGATATAAAATATTTTCTATCTCAGCCATTCTAGGAGAAATTCATATTTAAATAAACCTAACTATGATTTTATGGTCTTCCTCGAGATCCTTGAATAACAATTTTCTAATATTTTCTATGCCAAAAAAATGACATAATGTATTTAAATTTATAAAACCTATCTCTGATAGACCATAGATTGAAATATAACACTCACTCTTAAGTAATGTTTTGGATTTGAGAAATTTTATTCGAATAAACCGAAAATTCCATATCTTCTATTCTTTCAAAAACAATATCTTCAGAATAAAAAAACTAAATTGTACACTGTTTTAGAAAAACCATAGTTCTAACTCATAAATAAATTCTGAGTTCACCTCATTGAACACATATTAAAATTATTTAAAGGATTGTGCTTTCTTTAGAAGTAAATGTTTCTGATAGAGACATTCAAAATCAACTACTTTACCCTGCAGAATCATTATTCTAAAAATTTTCTGACGCTTTGGGTTGCTGGCTTCACCTTCTTTAGTTGTCTTAGTTATCGTCATTTCTGAGAAATAGAAGCTCTGAGGTTTTTGGGGTTTTTTAGGGTTTCTAAGGGAGAACATAGGTAAGAGAAGGTAGAAGAGGGTTTTGGTATTCGAAATGGGTTTGAGTGTTGAATGTTTTTAGTATTTGAAACTTTTCTAACAAACCCTTGTTTCCCGTTTCATTACGTAAGATAATCATTATATTTTTTGAAATCAGATGATGAAAATAAATTTAAGACTAATTTAAATTAACTAAAATGTACAATGAAAAGAAAATATTATAACAAATTAGATTTAAAGTAATCATTAAATAATTTTAACATAAATAAACTAGAATAAATAAAAGAAGATAAATATTTAAAATTAAAAAAAATCAATAGATTAACATTTTAAATAATTAAATAAACCTAATGCCCCTTAATAAAATCAAAACTTACAGTTCGAAGTGGTTTAGTAAAAATATCAGCTAGTAGATATTCATTATTTAAAAATTATAATGATATATCGTTTTTAAAAACACGATCTCTTAGAAAATGACATCTAATATTAATATTATTAGTTATAAAATGACTTATTGATTTTTTTTGAAATATTTATAGCCCTTATATTATCACATAAAATATGGGTACAATTAAATTTTAGTCCAAATTCCATTAGTGTGTTTTTCATCAATAATACTTGTGCACAAAAACTCCATGTGGATACATATTTTTCCTTTGCTGTTGATAGGGCTACTAAGTGTTGTTTCTTACTTGACCATGATACTAAAGATTTTCCAAAAAAGTGATAGATTACTTTAATGAGTTTTCTATATAATATAAAGCCTCTAAAATCAGCATATGAATATGATATTAAATTAAAATCTGATGTTTTTGGATAAATAATAGATTGGAAAAAAGTTCCCTTTAAATATCTAAAAATATTTTTGGCAATAATAAGATTAAATTCTATAGGATTTGTCTAAAATATAGCACATAAATATATTGAAAACATAATATTAGGTCTTCTAGATGTAAGATATAATAAAATACGAATCATACATCTATATAACTTTTTGTCCACTAGTTTTCCAGCTTCATCTAAATCAAGTTTTATTAAGGTACACATGGGATTTGTATATTTATTTTGATTCTCAAGACCAAATTTTTCAATAAATCAGTAATATATTTACTTTTTTTAAAAGATTTCCATATTATTTTTGATAAATTTGAAGTCCTAAAAAGAAGCTCAATTAACCCATCATACTCATTTCAAATTCATTTTGCATACTTTTTGAAAAATCATTTCAATATTTTTTATTGGTTGAACCAAAAATAACATCATTAAAATATATTTGAACTAATAATATATTAGAAAAAATGTTTTCTATAAAAAGATTTGGATCTTCCATTCCAACAGTAAATCCATTTTTTAAAATAAAAGAACTTAATATTTCATACCAACCTCTAGGTTCTTGTTTAAGGCCATATAGAGCTTTAGTAAGTTTAAAAACAGAATTTAGTTTTTGAGAGTTTTCAAAACTAAGAGGTTTTCGAACATAAACTTACTCCATTAAATATCCATTTAAAAATGTAGATTTAACATCCATATTATATAATTAAATATTAATATGAGATGCATAAGAAAAAATAATTCTAATTGATTCTAATATATCTACAGGGGGAAATGTTTCATCATAATATATACCATATTTCAGATTATATCCTTTATCTACTAATATAGTTTTGTTTTTAGTTATTATACCTTGATCATCGTGTTTATTTCTAAAAACCCACTTACTTCCTATAACTGGATAATTTGATGGTCTTTCAACTAGTTCAAAAACATTATTTATTTTGAAATGGTTTAACTAATCTTTTATTTCTAACATCAAACTCTAATCTTCTAGGGCTTATTCAAAATATTCAGGTTCTAGTTGAGATGGAATGACAGATAGTTCAATAAGGTTTTCTGTATTTCTTCTAGTTATTATTCTTAAGTCCAGGTCTCCAATTAAAGTTTATACAGGATGATTATTTAAGGTTCTAGATTGTCTAGGTAAAACTCTTTTAGGCTCATCAGTATCATGTTCTTCTAAATTGGAATGATTTTATTTATGTCATTTTCAAAATCATTTTTCAGATTTTCAAGTCTCATGTTGTTAGAGGAATCAGTAGTTTCACGAGCTTGAACTTTCTCTTTAACAAACAGGGTGGTTTCATCAAAATTCACATAAAATGATTCTTCAACAATCCTTGAATTTTTATCAAACAGTATGTAGGATTTAAAGGTAGAATAATATCCTAAAAATATTCCATCATCAGATTTTGGATCAAATTTACCAAGATTATCTTTGGTCTTCAGGATATACACCTTACATCGAAAAACATTAAAGTACATTAACAAAGGATTTCTTTTTTTTACAAATTTCATAAGGTGTCTTTCAGAAAATCGGTCAAATTAAAATTCTATTCATGATATAGCAGTTTGTGCTTATAGCTTCTACCCATAAGTAAGTAGGTAGATTGTATTCATTTAGCATAGTCCTAGCCATTTCTGAAATATATTTTTTTCTTCTTTTAAAAATTCCATTTTGTTGAGGTGTAAATGTTGAAGATAATATGTGTTTAATACCCAAATTAGAACAAAAGGAATTGAATTTATGGTTCTAAAATTGTCCACCTTTATCCCTTCTTAATGAAATTATCTTAATACCTTTTTAATTTTGAAAAAATTTACAGAAACTTTCCAAAACAGTGAAAGCTTCACTTTTAAGTTTTAGAAAATAAATCAAAGTACTAATAGAGTAATAATCAACTAAAACATATACATATAGTTTTCTAGCCAAATTTTCTTCTCTTTATGGTCAAAACATATCCATGTTGATAAGTTCTAGAGGTTTTGACGTAGATATTTTGTTAATAGATTTGATGGAAGATTTGTGATGCTTTCCAATTTGGGATGAATTACAAAATCTATCACTATCAAACTTAAGACTAGTTAATTCAGAAAGTATTTTTTCCTTAGATGATTTATGTAAAACATAAATATTAAAATAAATAATCCTTCTATGCCATATCCAACACACATTTATCTTAGCAGTTAAAAATTGACTTTATGTTTACACATGGAATTTAGATCCAAATTATATACATTATCAGTGCTAGGTGCTCTAAACATAAGCAGTTTATATTTAAACACAAAACATGAATTTTTAGAAAAATCAACATAATATCCATCATCATAGAGTTGGGAGATACTTATCAGGTTATGCTTCATCCCTTTTACATATAATATTTTTTTTATTGAGATTATTTTTGGATCTCCAAGAGTTCCAATTCCAATTATCTTTCCTTTGGAATTATCAACAAAAAGTTACTAGACCTCCATATATTTGAGTGTGTGTATTGAAGTTTGATGAGTTTCCAATCATATTTTTGGAGTAGACACTATCCATATACCAAATATCCTATTTTTTTCTATGATCTGTTTCCTATAAAAGTAATTTATAAAAGAGTTTGTTTTGGTACCCATATTTTTCTGGGTCCATCAGTGTTATCTAGAATTGATCTGGGAATCTAGATCAAATTTTTTTCTTCATAAATCACATTCACTTCAGATAATCTATTTGAAATAAAAGATTTTTTTATTACACTTATTTTAGGATATCTTATATAAAAAAAATTATATGCTCTTATATTCCACAAAAATGACAGGTAATGATTTCTGAGTTGGGAACTAAATAATTCTTATATAGTTTAGTTCTTTCACATTTACTTTATATACTAAATTATTTCTTTCTAATGACATTTTTACCAAGAATTTCATCAGAATATTTTCTCCTTTTGTAAAGAATAGAGTATCACTTTTGTAAGTTTCTACTTCATCTGGTAATTCTTTAATCTTATTTTCATGATCAACATCGTTTTTGGTAGATGAGTTAAATTTTTCAAGTAACTCTTGACGTTGTTTAAGTAAGGAATATCCTTCTCCTAAAATATTATTATGAATATTTTTTAATGATTTCTATTTCCATAATATGGAGTCATATTATCCTTCTAGAATTTTGCAGTAGGTAGCCAATTTATTATTTCAATAGTTTGAATCAGAATTAGAATTAGATGAATAATAGGTTTTACACTTATCTTCTTCTTCCAAGTAGCACATATTTTCTTTTAGATGTGATTATTACTTTTTTGAAATAGATTTTGTTGAGCTGCTGGAGTCTTCTGAGACACTCAAAGTTTCCTTCATTTCTCTTTTTCCTTGATGTTCATAATCATCATTATTATTATATGCCTTTTCTATTATTATCTTTTCACCTTTTAGTAGAGAGATATCAGGTCTTATATGACATAATTTCTTACATTCATAGAATATTACTTCCCTAGAGTCTTTATCATATCTTTTTAATGGCTTTATGAATCCTTTTTTTCATTAGAGAACATACTAAACATTCTGGATAATTAATCCAATTCCATTTCAGAATTAGATGTATCTTAACTAATTTCTTCACTAACTTCTTGATTTATTATTTTTCTTTGCTTCTGAGATGTTAAATTTAGAAAATTATTGTCCTTTTTCACTAAGACTATATGATATTTAACTTCATCATCTATTTTATCTTCATACATCATTAGTGTCCCAATCAGTTCTATCATTATTTGATTTTTGACAGGTGATGATTATTGAATTGATGATGATATAGCATTCCATTTAGTAGGTAGTACTCTTAGTACATTCAAAGATTTATCTTCTTGTTTGAGGAGATCACTTAATTCTGTAATATTATTAATAATCTTTGTAAGCCTTCTATTCATCTGAGTGATACTTTCACCATCGAGCATTCTGAATGTATCAACTTTCATTTTTTCTACTGTATACCTCATTTGTATATTCCTTCATAAGAAACTATAATGGTTTTCCACATTTCATAAGTAGTAAGACATTGGGAGCCATGATTGAATTCATCTGGTCTGAGACCATAGATAATAGTATTTTTAGCTCTAGAATTAGTGTCATAGTCAGTCTCTGTAGCATCAGTCCAATTTGTAGGATTCTTAGTAATTATATAAAGAGTAGTGATCTTAGAGTCAAATTTGAATCCCAGATTCTTCAAATATATAATCATCCATGATTTCTAGCATCCATAATTTTCACCATTGAAATAAGGAGCACTAACCATTGACATTCCATTTCTCTGAACAGTCATTTCCATCTCTGTATAGACCTTATACTTCTGGTTTGTTATAGCCTTTTCCAAAATCTCCCCTTTTATAACAATTTTGAGGTTGGAATATAAAAATATACACAAGAGGGGGGGGGGTTGAATTATGTCTTTTCCAGTTTCTTTATATTTTTTTTCTCTTGATGTCGATTTATAATTATGTAGGTGAGCAATATTTGTCTTTTGTATGAAATTATGAGTAGTGGATAAATATATATATATAGAACACAACAGTTTATATTGGTCCATGGAATAAAGATCCCCTAGTTCACTCAACCAATTAATCTCTCTTTTAGTTTGGTAAATTTCACTTGTTAGTTCCTCATATCATAAGACTAATACACAACTGAGTGTAGGTAGTTAACACCTTTACAAACAAGACTAAAAACAGAGTCTTTTTATTCAATAAAAAAGAACCTATAAACTCCAGCTTATATTGAGAAGATGACACTCCACCACAATTGAGTACGACCAGTTGAAACTCTCAAATAAAAGATATTTATTATAAAGGGTTCCAGTTGATCTTTATAGTTGAACAACAATATATGGCTTATGAATGTTCTTCTTTAGTAAGTAGTTTCATCTAGAATGAGAAGTTTTGAAGTGATCCGGCTGCAATAGATCCTGGATATAAAAACGAAAACAAATAGAAAAAGTATAATTACAATAAATACTATGTTTTAAATATGTATATTTCCACTGTATCCTCTTCTGTAGAATAACAGAGTCTCATTGATTATTGCAGTAGATATTTAAAAGATCTTCACAAGAATGGATTTTTAATCATGATTCAATATATATATCTCAATATTTATCTCAATATATATCTCAATATATATATCTCACTTTTAATCATACAAAAAAAAATATATAGAACAAATACACCGATAGAAGTAAAACAGAGAGCGTGTATTTTAATTCCAAATCCAAGAAAATCACCTGATAAATTGTAATAATTCATATTCCTGAGACAAGAAAGAGTAGTCGTAACTTCCCTTAATGCTAGTAGATAATTTCTCTACTTAATATGATTATTTTAATTAATCACAATGAGTTTTTAATAGTTCGAAAATGAGCTTTAAATGTGCATGATATTTAGTAAAGGGCATTTCACAAAACTCTGAAAAAGTTGTAAATTCAAATCTTAGGTGATGAAAATTCAAACATAAGTTTCCTTCACAAAACAAAAAAATATCAAACATAAGGTTCAAATCTATAGTGTTCATTCTCTGAACATAAGTTTGACAATGTAATGTTGATCAAAAAGTAAGGTTGATGATCCATATGTTTGTTTCTCAAATGTAAGGTTCCATACTTATGTAGGGTTCTTTAACCATACTTTTTTCTCTTTGTCAAACATAAAGTTTCATCCAAATGCATGGTTATTTATCTATAAGTTTCTATTAACATAGAGTTGATTAACCATATGTGCTGACATTTCAGCATAATTTGTAATATAAATGTATGTTTTGTTCCTTATATAATGTTTCTTCAACATATGGTATGGAAAATGGTTCCAAAATAGAATTTGAAGCATTCTGAACACTTTGAAAAATATTCCACATGAATAATAATCTTGAATATGTTTCCAGAATAAAGAATATAAATAATATTAATTCCATGAAATAAAATTAATGTAATATCATTAGTAAAACCTACAAGGGTATTTGTGATCATCAAAATACATAAGATTCATAGATTATTGTTAAGATAATACATGACCAACAATTTATACTTCATTATTCCTCTTTTTTTAACATACCTTCAACCCCTCAGGAATCAACTTTTTCCTCTTTAATATAGGGGTAGAAAATTAGAGTTATTTGGAAAGGGTAGGTGACCTATTAGTGAGTCTTGAGTCTTGGATATTGACTTGAATACATCTTTCAAGTATCCATATTAATGTTTATCAATTTTTAATTTTAGATTTTTTAATGAGATTTTTTGAATTAAATATTGTTTTTAATTATTGAATTGATTAAGGAATATTTTTATCGCTCTAACTAGTTTTCGATCATATTGATTTATTGGTCTACTTTGAATTTGAGTGTTTTTCGTGATTACTAAACATGTGTGGAAGAGGTAGTGATAAAACTTGGGTGCTTGTGAATAACAATACATGACTGGGTATTACCTAAGTAAATCAAGGGGGTACATTATGGATTTCACACATGACAAGGAGAATAGTCTACAACAATGATTTTTTTTGGAATATTCTTATCATCATCAAACTTTATAATGGGTGAAATGTAATGAACCAAAATTTTATCAATGGAATTTCTCCCTTATTATAGTAATAAAATATATTATAAATCACATAAAATAACATATATACCATAATAAAAAACATTATAAATGAATAATTAATCAAATAAGAATTACTTATAGAAGTTAAGGAACTCATACTGATGAAATAATAAGTTGACCTCCAGAATAGTAATATGACCCTTATGAATATTAAATCAACCAAATAAATAGTAACCTTACTCATGAAATTATAAATAAAATCTAGGCATGTTATAAGTTTAATTATGGTATAATTATATCATTTTATATGAAAATAAATGTTTCAAAATTATTAATTAAGTGTTGGAATTTTTTATGCCTTAAATATTTATTTACATTTTTCTGAATAATTATAATAGTTTAAAATAAAATTTATTTTTATAAAATTTATTTGTTAATTAATATTTTTATACCTTATGATTTTATGATAATTTTATGATACCTTAAGTAATTTTTCAAATTGTTACAAAATTAGTTATAATTTTAAAATCTATATTTTCCATGTAAATGGTGATTTTAATTGAAAAGTAAATTACTCATACATGGAAAATGATTTTCCTAAAATTGAGTTCACTTTTAAATTCTAAAAATCAAAAAATGGTTGGAGTGAATATTTGGAATTTTTTTAAAATACATGAATGTTGATAAATAGTAAAATATGACAATTTACAATAAAAGATAAATACATGAATTGTTGAGTCATAGATGATGTAAGGCTGGTGTAATAAAAAAAATAATGAACTCTAATTCGTTATTTTAGTATATTAAGACATAATAATCAAACTAATCATATTCTTGAGCCAAAATAACAAACTAATGAATATAATAATGAGAAAACACCCCTCTCCTCCACTATAAATACCACCCATCACCTTCAATTATCCTCACACCCATCAAGCTTTGATCTTTGCCAAAATTCTTCCCAACACTCTTCTCTATCCACTTACCCACGTCCATAAGCTGTTGGCCTCACTAAAATTCCAAATACTTTCCCTATAGAGGTTCTCAAGGTGGATAAATCCAAGTGGTAAAATCATCTTTCTTTTCTTTTAATTTAATTTCAATTTCATTTATTTTTTCTCATATACAAACCTTATCTTATCCAAATAGAGTTATAAATCCATTATGCTGGAGATATTATTATTCTATTATGTTAATGAAAGATCCATAAACAAAATTCTCTCTCTATCTATCTTTTAAAGGAAATCATCACTTTTGATGTGTCAATTTACCAACATCATGGGCGATACACTTTAATTTTCCGACAACCAATGTGTGGGACAATGTAGGGATTGCCCGAATGACATACCCAATGATTTTGATGGTGGAGTGTAGAGACCCAATTTTTTCCGTGTAAGACATTAGAATATTTCTACATATATTTCTAGAGCTAGGCGCTGAGATGACATGCAATTCCGAGACACGATGTTCCCATAATAAATTATATAAAAATATTAAGTGTTTTTATACTATTCATGCAACCAAAATCAGATATCTCTTAAATGGATGATCAGACCATAAATCTGAGACCACGGTTTGGTCTGAAACACGATGTTAACCTTAGGCATGACATAAATCATGTTAGCCTGTGCTGTTTGGACCCCTCCCTCGTTAGCAGTTATAAAATGGATGAATTAATTAATTAATTAATTAACTTAATAGATCAAACCCAAATAACACTCAAACAATAACATATATTGGAAATATGAATCCACAGTTGGGCTCATAGCATGTCTTTTACCCTAGGAAGGGTATAATCTTTTTTGGTGAAGGACCGATGCGAGAAAAGTCACCCAGGGGAAAATTTGTTATTTTGGAATGACCACTTAGTGATTTTTATAACTAGAATTATTTTTTAATAACAATCTAACGAAGTATTAGAATTGGAATATGAGACATCCATTTATTTTGAAATGGGGTGTTTTACCTAGGTGTGATATATAATGAGAGGGCATGATAATTTCGTATTTCTGGTTGAGCATATTTTTCTCTAAATAGAAAAATATGAGTTTGGAGTTAGGGTTCTCCCTTATCTCTCCTCTCTCTCTCTCTCATAGTCCCTCTCAATCATTCTTTGGTGTTATTCACCGAATCGAGTAGCGACCTCGTTCGGAACCTTAAAGTATCGATGTAGGAGCGTCGTGGACGTGCCGCCAACGAGAAACGACCGAATCGAGGTAGGTTTTGTGTTGATTTTTTCACCTTTGAAAATTTATAGATTTTTTGGAAAATTTATCATTTAAATTCTATTATTTTAGAATTAGGATGATGGAAAAATGAACATGGCTATAGTCTAAGCCCCGTTCTAAATCCCATTCTTGAGATTTCTTCATCCAAAGATTTGGATGCACCAAAACATCGATGGATCGTCAATTGGGGGTAGGCGTTGTAAAGGCATCATCCCGAGGATCCCAAATCCACCTTCAGATTTGACATCAGGACACTGGATTGGTTATGGATGCCGATAGAAGCCCTAACTCTGGCAATAGTGATGGACAAAGGATGAGGCGTCACAGCGGTGCAACCGATGTAGAGGAGCACTGTGTGGTGAGCTTGGAGCAACGGGACGACGCAATCGAGTGGCTCAGGAAGAGCAATCAGTGCTTGAAGCTAGAGCTCGGAGGGAGTGTGGGATGTCATCATGGTGTATCACAGTAGGGTGCAGCCAGAAACGTATCGGAGTCTTGGGTTCGGTGCTGTGCGGCTGGTCGAGGTGGGGCTTCAGTCGATGCAGGGTAGCGGCGTCCAGTGGGAGAAGCCGAGTAGGCCGAGGCTTCAGGCAGAGACGGTAGCTTCAGGTGCAGTGGGCTGGTGCTAGTGGAAAGGTGGTGTGGCGGCATTGGCTGTCACACTCAATAGGAAGGAGGGAGCCCCGAGGCGCTAATCTTGGGGGGCTGAAGGAGCTGGACCTGCCTCATGCGGATCCTTGGTGCACAAAAAGAGACCAACCACCCTGGCCGGTCTATTCAAGAGGACCAGGACACGTGGCCTAGTAGAGGTGGAGAGGGACATTGGGGAGTGGGATGGACCCACACCTGGGAAATGGGCTAGCGGTTGGGACCAGGCCGGCTGGGAAGGACTGGCCCAGTTGGGCCCCTTCACGTTCGAAGGGGAAAAACTTTTAAACGGAACGTCTGTTTGAGGTTCTGTCTATGGCCACTAGTCCGTCTCATCGAGACGAACATTTTGAAATGGGTTTCAAGGATTTTTAGTTCTACACCCAAAGGTGGGTGGCTCAAAACTTTCTTTTTAATAATAATTAAAAATTTATTATTATTTATAATGGGTGTATCTCATGAACCAGATGTCCATTTGACGTGCCGTTAGAGGCGCTATGTCCCTGCAGTTGAGGTGGTCCATCCAAAGTTGGTTCAGGACCCTTATGGTTTGTTTTCGTTGCTTAGTGGCACGAAACACCTAGTGTCTAATAATAATTATTTAATTATTATTATTTCTGGATTCTTGCATCAAACATAACTCATATTTGGGATGTGTGATTGGCGTGTCGTTAGTGGCAGTGTGACCCTAGTGCTCTTGTTGAATTTTTTAGATGTTTTCCTAATAATTTAGGTTAGAGACAAGGTGTGGCCCCCACATGTCCTGGTTCATAGGTTTTATGATGAAATGAGACTTTTTCACCTAACATCCATTTGGGGTGTTCCAACGCTTGTTTTTGAGTGTTTTTATGAGGAGATTGCAATGGCACAATCTGCCCACCTAAATTCGAGGCTGAGGAATGGGCCCCACGATGTAGCTCTTAGACGTATGCTACCTTTTTAAAAGTTATGCTTTATAATCCATTTAGGTTAAATGAATAGCCTACTTTGGGTGTTTATCTGCAAGGATCGTAATGGAACGATCCACATGATGTGTTTTGGGATCGAGGTGTGGGACCTACATGGCTCCATTTGCATTTGACTCTGGGAGATACAGCTTCTGCATCAGGAGTCCATTTTGGATGAGTGAGTAGTCTATCTTGTGTGTTTTTCCTCAAGGATCACGATAGTGTGATCCATTTGAATTTGTAGAGCCTTATTCAAAGTCTCTTATTAAATGTGGAAACATGAAAGGAATATTAGTGGAAGATCGTTTGGACATGTTTGAAGAGAATCCACAGATTAGGTCATCTCCAACTCTTGTGAGAGTAGATAAGATGTATGAAGAGATATGGTCGATGTTCTGGGACTGTTTGAGGAGGCGTGTTAGCTAATCTATGATTATGACCCTCCAGCTTAGCGATGAGCGTCGTGCGCTCGTCGTCTTTGCGACTAATGTGTCGTGTATTTTGGGAGTACCTTGACACACTTTGGTACTTGTTCACCCTTTTGAGACCCAGAAAGGGTTAGGTACACGGCCAGGCGATGATGAGGGGTCACACCTTGTGTGGGCCCCACACTCATAGTGTACCACTACGAATCTTCTACCTCCTGTATCTCTTTCTTCTAAATTCAGATTGTGGCATGTGAGTATCCTATATTGAGTGCTTCTCCATTTATGACATTATGGTTCTATTTAGAGTGGATTTCGAGATATGATGCGAGATGTTATGAGTGTGATGCTTGTTTGCGGTGATGCTCGATGATGAGAGTGATGGTAGTGATTTCTTCAAAATCAATAGAGCAATATTGTCTTACCCTCCAGTGAGGCTAGGAAATGGACTTAACTGATATATTTTAGGGATTACCCTCCAGCGAGGCTGGTTAGTGGCGTTCTCCATTCTCTTTTAGGCTTACCCACCATCGCAGCTGGGTAGTGGAGTTCTCTAGTAACTCTCTCAGGGCTTACCCTCCAGAGTAGCTGGGCAGTGGTGTTTGCCTATATTTTTCAAGGATTACCCTCTAACGTAACTGGGAAGAGGATTCTTCCAGTTACTCTTTTAGGGATTACCCTCTAGCTGGGATGGGCAGTGGCGTTCACCCATGACTTTTAAAAGTATATCATTCTTCAGGGATGAATAGTGGGTCCATGACTTCGTGACATGATCTCTCGTCTGTGAAGAATAGTGACGTGACATACATGACCTGACTTTGGAATCTCAAGAAAGAGGGTCACTTTTGACACCAAGATGTGTTTTTGTGACACAAACTTAAACTATGCAGGCGAGATAGAACTACCCAGAGTGGATGGTATCGATGTGCGGTGATTGAGCTCCAATGACATGCAGTTCAGGGCAGACATGTGGGATGTTGGGTATCAACGATGTTTTCTTCTATAAGTATTGGAGACTCTTCTCCTAGTCTGAGGTAGTGATATGGAGATCCCCTTACCCTCTCATTTGGGTTCTTTTGTTTGATCATATATACATCGTATTGTAGTACTCACTCTTTTGGATTTTGTTACTCTTTTTCTATGAGAGGCAAATATTCACGGGGTATGCCACGTTCTTTATATTCCTAGCTTCTCATGGTTGGAATATTCTACTATCCTACTATAGGTGGTTAGACTTGATGAAATGTTCAACTTTTCAATGTTTCTATATCCTCATGTTTGTACGAGTTTACTTTACTTCTTTGTCAGGTTGAGTTGTACTCTTTTAATTTATTCTTTTACTGTACTCTTTTACTATACTTTGTTCTATCTATTTCTTCCCCCTTCAGTACCTCACTTGCTGCTCCCTTGAGCCTGCATGTCATTCTACTAAGTATTTTCATACTCACCCCTAATTTTTCTTTTCCCGTACTTGGTGTTCCTTACAGATGATAGACAGGTTGATCGTTACATCAGAGAAGCATGGATATACGAGGTGCTTGGACTGCGTGTGGTGGTTGTATCTTGGGATTTAGGAGAAATTCTCTCTCAGATGTTTCACTTTTCCACCAGTTGCTGGGTTGTGACACTTTTCTGGTTGGGCATGCATTTTTCCCATTTTTCTTTTATTTTACTTTCCTGTACTTGTACTGATTAGAGGTTGATGAATTTTTGTGGTTTATATTAGCTGTGTTGTATCTTGTTTAACTTTTCCTCTACTATTTTTCATTTATTTGGCTATGTGTGTGTGTACATGTACTTAGTCAAATGCCTCCCTGAGTTTGTTAGGCCTTCGACGTTGGTCTCCAGACCATGGCCTATAGAGGTAGGCTTGGGGTAGTTGTGGATCGAGCCCTAGTACTGGTCGGGTCATGAAAAAGTGGAATCAAAGGTGTTACATTCCTTGAGATGTTGTTCAGAAGATCCCTAAAAAGGAATTGGTTGTGTTTTAGGGAAATAGTTTCAACGTGTCTTGAGAGCGTTTCTTAGGCCAGGGAGTCTAGTGATGGTGTGGCAGCCGACATAGCCATTCACTAGGACCTTGATTACCCACTTGTAGACTCAGCATGCCGAGACACACGTTGCAGGGAACATTGGTACACGTATAATATAGAAATGAGTCTTTGACTATCCTTCTTGAGTTAGCTCCCCATCGTTGATATGTATATATATTCTCATTTGACCGCGGTACTCCTTGATCGGATTCAGGATGCCATTGTGATGATAGGTATCCAGGATAACATCTATGGTTCATGATGACAATTCCATGAGTGACGAGGCCTCAGTTAGGGATCCATTATATGATTACCCTTTCTCTAGGAGGACATGTAGAAGCACTTCCACCTATGGAGTAGCAGTTAGTACGGGTAGTGAAGGCTGATGAAGAGCACCAGATGAGCACGCTACACGAGTTTCAGCATCAGATACCACGGAGGTTCTGTGGTGAGCCATACCTTTAGGCAGTGAGGGTTTGGCTAGAGACAGTGGTTCAACTCTTGAGGATTTCTTGGACACCAACAGGTTAGATGGTGGATTTGACATCCATTAGTTTTCCACGAAGTAGTTTGGAATTGGTAGAACTAGGGTTAACATATTCATGATGAGTCGGTACTCTCATGGGATGAATTCTATTAGCTGTTTCATGAGGAGTGATACCCCCATACATACGATCCATACAGTTTCCAAAGCTGTTGGATCTTCCACAGGGAGTGATGGTAGTGGTTGTGTATGTGAGAAGGTTAACAGACCATACTTGTCACTTTTTGGATGTGGTCCATGATGGAATCTTCCAGGAATGGAAGTTTGAGCAGGGTCTCCTTAGAATAGAGTCATGTTAGCATAGTTCCCTTGTGCATCCTCACCCATCTTAGGGTGCTGGAGTAGACACTGGTGGTAGTGAAAATTCTATTAGAGGGATGCCAGTTTGATGGTTTTGGTAGTGGTCGCAATAGAGTTTGGATGTATTCCTCTACTAGCAGACGTTAGTTGGCAGAGCATCGACATAGGAGGCCTTCCCTTGATAAGACTCAGTCACATGGTTAGGGACAACATAGATAACTGAGACAGCCTTGTGAGGGCTAGTGACATGATTGTGATGTGCGGGGTCATCTGGTACGAGAATACCTGACAAGATGTGTTCATTTTTCCAGGCAGTTGGTAGATGCACCACCATGATAGAGGCAATTTTGGGATTAGAGATCTCCAAGGTGAGGACGGGGTGGTCCCTAGGGAGGTGGTGTTGGCAGGATTAAGAGGAACTTTGGTTGGTGGACGACGTTGTGAGGTTCTTCCACCACCACTAGGTGGCCCACGTCAGGCTCATGGAGTTAGTGGTTGGGGCTGTGGGAAGCTATGTGGTATGGATTTCTACAATCTTGCAGCACGTGAGATGATAAGAGGTATGTTCTGTGTTTTTATACCTTTTTCAGTAGAAATTGTTAGAAACTATGTGATGCACTCTTTTCTTCCAACTCCTTGTTTGAGGAGTTACCATGGGTGACGTGGAGCATTAGTGTAACCATGTGTCAGTTTTTTTCAATGTATCTTTGAATACACGAGAAAGAGGGGTTCTTCCTCCACCGATATGAGTTTTTAACATGAGAAAAACCATGAGGGAGATTAAATGCCACTAAAAGTAGATAATATCGAGGTGTGATGGATGATTCAATCTAACTTGTGTGTTCATGGTCAGATTTGTGTAGTGGAGTGTCAGAGAAGGTCTTGGATTTTCTTGTAGAGTCTTTCCAATTGATATTCCTCTGCTTGAGAGGCCACTAGTGGGTTTGGTAGAGTGCCTATTTTTGGGATTACTCTCCTTCCAAGAGGGGAAAAGATGTATGAGGTATGCCATGTGCTCTCCATGTCTAGCCTCTTGCTATTGGATGAGTTTACTCACCTGACCTATTCATTGGTACCTTGTGTGATCAATGTAAATCTTGATACTATTATCAAGTACAAGTCTAGGTGATGGAAACCCCATAAATAGAACTATGTGACTCACTAGGTGATTCTAGCAGTTCTAGTCTTTGTCCTAAGAATATAGAGACACTATATTCTGGGAGAGCGCTTTGTGGTTTGCACATACCACCAGTGTCTTAGGTGCGTGTTCACCCAGAGTGACTTGAAACTAAGAAGACTATGCTGATTGGAATTCCTTCATGACTATGACTTCGAGGTAGTATATGCTCTGGAAAGTGGCAGTGTTGTAGAATGTGTCATTCGTAGAGAGTCCCAAGCTCTCCAGGTGCGGGATGTTTCATAGGAGTTAGCTTCATTGTAGTTGACCCAGTTGGAGCAGTAAGGTGCAACTTTTCTTTAGATGATGGTGTTCACTTCTTCTCTTCTCAAGTGCGTATGAGAGAGTAATTTGTGATGCACTGACTGTGAAATCTTGCGTGATCAGATATCCTTAGGTGTTTCACCCTATGGATATTCTAAATGAGAGAATCACGATACCATGTTCTTGGAATAAATAGTGATTTAAGTTGTGACATGGAATATAGAGTGTCGGTCGGGGATGTCCCCCCGAGTTTCTTTGGGCCGTTCCGAATCGTGCAAGAGATGGAGAGGTTTCCTACCGCCTTACCCCACCCTCCCAATAGTAGGAGTGGGCGCATAAAGTCTCCCACGTGTCACAGGTGATGATTTACGTGTGTGTCCCTACACATTCCATAGAATGTAGAAGACCTTATGAAGACAAACCAACCCTTTGGTTCACGTGTTGCTCCAGTACGGTGTTGTGCAGGTCTTCTTGGGAGCAGGAGAGACATGTTTGAGCTAAGTAATCCAAGTTGTTTTTCCTATTTTTTCTTTTCAGGGATGAAAATCTTGATGGAGGGAATTATATAGTGACTAAGTTTTTTCCCTTTAAGACTTTAAAATATTTCCAAATATATATCCAGAGCTTGGATCTAAGACGGCGTGTAATTATGAGTCCCTATGTGCCCATAATAAATTATTCAAAAATATTAAGTTATTTTTGTACTATTAACGCAAAAAATAGGATATCGCTTAAAAATTTGGTCAGATCAGAAATCTAAGACCACAGATGGGTCTGGAACGCAGTTTTTAACCTAGGCGCGATATAAAACATGTCGACAAGGGGTGTTCGTACCCCTCCCTAATTAGTGGTAAGTAAATTGATGAATTAATTTATTAATTCATTCATTTAATAGGTCAAACCCAACTAACTCTTAAACAGTAACTCAGACTAGAAATATGAGTCCACAGTTGATCTATGAGCGGGTCATTTAACCTAGAAAGGGTATAATCTTTGTCAGTGTAGGGCTACTATGAGAAAAGTCACCTAGGGGAAAAGTAGTCATTTAGGAATGACCACTTAGTGATTTTAATCATTGGTGTTCATTTTGAATAACATTCGAATGAAGTATCATAATCGGAATCCAAGACATCCATTCAGTTTGAAAGGGGTAATTTTACCTAGGTGTGATATAAAATGAGAAGGAATAGTAGTTTCAGACTTCGGGCTAAGTGGATTTTCCTATAAATGGAAAAATAGAAGTTTGGAGTTAGGGTTTTCCCTTCTCACTCCTATATCACTCTATCTACCACTATCTGTCAACTGTTATTTGGTGTTCTTCACCTTTCTTCACTGAATCGAGGAGAGAACTCCTCCAGAACCTTGGCGATCAAAGTAGGAGTGTTGTGGACGCGCTGCCAATGAAAAACGACCGAATTGTGGTTGATTTTCTATTGATTTTTAAACCTTCATAAATTAATTTAGTTTTTGGAAAAATTTTCATTAAAATTATATTATTTTAGAATTAGGATGATGGCCAAAAAAATATGATCATTGTCTATGTAACGACCCGAAATTTTTAAATAAATTTTGTTTCCTAATTTTATGTGTTATTGTTATACTCAACAAAAATATTTTATTTGATAAACATGATTATAATTAAAATGAGATCAGTGGGGTTTGACTATTATATAACCATCGGTCAACATGACCGCTGTGAACAAAATGTTTTGATTATTGTCTCTAAATATAAGTAATTTTGGTTAATTATTATAGAAAGAAGATTTGATGGCCTCACCTAGTAGTCTTGGACCGATCGAAGCCCATATAACAGAGCTTGGGAAGGAGGTAGCACCACTGGGCTTTGCTCTGGATCAAATCCAAGCCGAACTTCATCATGTGAAGTTGGAACGAAATCGCCTTCGTGAGAAGTTCAAACTGATAGAAATTACTACTCGGGCAATGTTGACTGAGCCACCCCAAGCTTCTATCACCCTAGCACACCTTACTCTTAGGTCCTATGCTGGTATTATAAGGGGTTATGTAACGAGACCGTAACTACCTTGCGTAATCCTTGTTTTAAATAAAAATTGGGATTTCTTCTTATGATGAAGTTTATGAATTTTGAAATGACCGAATAAATATAGTATGCATATTTTTGATGAATTTTAGAAAAATGATATTTTAAATATGTTTATGTAAACCCTAAATAATTAAAAATGTGTAATGATTTTCAAAAAATGGTCTTCTGCAATTATGTTCAGTACTAAATTTAGAGTCTAATAAGATCAACTTGATTTTTGATGAATAGTAAATTATGAATAGTGATTTTATGATTAGGATTAGTAATATGACCAAATGGATTAGTAATCTCACTTAAAGAAAGTTTTAAAATAATCTAGGCACCTTGATTAAGTAATGTGATTCAATAAAATAGTTAAATAACGGTTTCATTAATTATTATTCAAGTATTAGTTTTTTCGGGTGAATAGTGTTTTTTAATTAAAATTTTAATTAAAAATAATTAGAAAATTATTTTTATAAAAATGACTTTATTTTTGAACTTAGAGCATCGATATTATGTTATGGTAATTTTTGGGGTTTTTTCTGAAAAAAATGAATTTTCGATGAATAGTGTTTTTATTTAAAAATTAAATTAAAAATATTTAGAAAATTATTTTTATAAAATGGATTTCATTTTTGAAATCAGAGCATTGATATTTGGTTAATGTGAAATTTTGGGATTTTTCTGAGAAAGTTGAATTTTCAGTGAATAGTAAAAATACAGTTTTAGGGTTTCGGTATGTTTAATGACATCATAACGGTGTCCTGATGATGTCATGAGATCTTTTGAGGGTTGGCCAGCCAAGGGTGATGAATTATTGTTTTGGGGGCCCCATGTGGCCTAACTCCTTGATAAATGACAAGGGAGAGCACATGGGTTTGAGAAAAGCACATGTGAGGTGTCCCTTGGCCATTAATGCCTTGTCCCCTCACTTTCCCTATAAATACCAAGCCCTCCTCTCATCCATTCGACTCCCCACTCATTCCCAACGAATTTCTGGTCTCATTACCTCCCAAGGAGTCCTCCCAAGGTGCCCCCAAGCCCTCAAGGTCCCAACCTTTGAGGTTTAAGAGTTACATTTTAAGGTAAGGGATCCGACCTCTCTCTTTCTTTTCAAGTAATCTCTTTTATGTCATTTCTTTTATACTCCATGTTCTTATGTTGGAGGATGCTCTTTTACATTCATCCTACTTCCAATTTCATGTTCATATGATGAGAGACCCCCCTTGCTCTCATCAATTCGTTTTAAGAATGTTTAAGTGGCGCCGTTAGGCTGCCGAAATTTTAAGGGATTCTTTCACCTTCCTCGTTTTCAAGTTCTATTTTCATTCAAGTCTTTCATGTTTCTTTGTATTATGTTGGGGAATGATCTCTAAATTTATCATACTGATCTTTTATGATCATATGATGAGAGACCCCATTTTATCTCTTCAATTCAAATTTTTTGAAGTTTTATGTGGCGCCGTTAGGCTACCGAATTTTTTTAAGGAATTCTTTCACCCTTCTCTTTTTCAAAGTTCTACTTTCATGTCAAGTCTTTCAAGTTAATTTCTATTATGTTGGGGTATGATCTCTATATATATCATACTGGACTCTTATGTTCATATGATGAGAGACCCCATTTGATCTCTTCAATTCAGTATTTTGATGTTTTAAGTGGCGCCGTTAGGCTGCCGAATTTTTAAGTGGTTCTTCACCCTTCTCGTTTTGAAGTTCTACTTTCATGTCAATTATTTCAAGTTCCTTTTTGTTATGTTGGGGTATGATATCTATATCTATCATACTGGACTCTTATTTTCATATGATGAGAGACCCCATTTGATCGCTTCAATTTAGTATTTTGAAGTTTTAAGTGGCGCCGTTAGGCTGCCGAATTTTTAAGTGGTTCTTCACCCTTCTCGTTTTGAAGATCTACTTTCATGTCAATTCTTTCAAGTTCCTTTTTGTTATGTTGGGGAATTATCTCTATATCTATCATACTGAACTCTTATTTTCACATGATGAGATACCCTATTTGATCTTTTCAAATCGTTTTTGTCGAAGTTTAAGTAACGCCGTTAGGCTGTCGAACTTTCATAAGAGAAATCTAATTTTTGTCTTCCTTCCATGTTTTTCATTTCAAATGGTATGTCCTTGAAATTTAATTACCATGATCATGTATCCTTCTTATTATGTCCATCTACTGTTTTATGGGTCATTTATGAATGTTTGACTCATTTTCCCTCTCTTTTCAATGTTTTCTAAAACCCCGAAACTTAGCCGTTATGCTGCAGAATTTTCCCCTCAAAATGTCTCTCTCTTTTCTCAAAAATTATTTTATGTTATAAAGTGAATACTCAAAGCTCTTATTTCTACAAGGGTATTCACATATATATCAAAATGTTCCATTTTAAATTCTGGGATTTACATACATGAGACCCGCTTTCCCTTTCCGTGGGTTTAAAGTGACGTAAAGATCATGTCTTTAAAGCAGTTTTTAAAACGTTATGATTATGAAATGAAACCCATTTATTTTATGCTATGTGGGTTATTTATGAAATTTTTGATGATGATATATGTGGCTCACATGATAATAAAGGAAAATTTAAGGGTGCGCCCTGATAGCGCTCCAATGCATTGGGTAATGATGTAACCACTAGAGATTACAATTTTCATGATACCCTGGTGAATAACCTTGGTAATTTTCAAATGACACCTTGGGGATGGACCTTGGTGATATGTTCATGATTGTCTATGTTAAATGATGTAGCCACATCTTCAAGTTATGAAAAAGTTTTATTTTTATTATGATATGCCTCATGATTTCATTTTCGTGCATTAAAGTTCTTTTCATGACTTTATTGATGTATCTCAAGTTCATATGTAAAATGTTTCTCTTGTTTCCCTTGCTGGGCCTTCTTCTCACCCTTCCTTTTGATGTATGTCCCCAGGTTATGAGATGCACTAATGAGCCTAGGGTGAACATGAGGAGAAGCCTTTCAAGTGTTTAAGAAGAATGTTTTTTTTGTTTCATGTTTTATGTTTCCATGTTTAAAGTTCCTAGTTTCCAAGACACTAAACCTTAAAGATCCTCGGTTTTGTAAAATGTAATTAAAGATTATGTGATAAAGAGGCGGGATGCTATAGTTGGTATCAAAGGATGGTTTAGTTATTTGTGGAAATTAGGATATGAAAACTCTAGGAGGAACCCTATAGAAAAGTTTAATATAGGAAATCTTCCTGGTATTTTGGTGAGTATTGAGTAAGGGGTTGCCAAGCAAATACATCCCTGTCTGGATACGAGCAGGTAGAGGTGGCTCTGGCACAGATGTACATAGGGGTAAAACCCGAAAACACCGCTTTGAGCTAGACTCGAACGGGAACTGGTACACGACAACGGGCCTTGCTGCACTCTTGGTTACGACACTCCCGGGGGATATGCTTTGGTAAATTCATAAGCTTGGTATGAACCATTGTTAAAGGAACAAATATAAAATAAAATAAAGGTTCACATAAGAATGTATGATCATTCATAACCTAGATGGGAACCTAGGAGATCACAAGTTAGGGTATACCTTTCATATACAAGTTATCCTTATATGCTTTCAGTTCCTTTTCATGATTATTAGCTAAGTACTTAAGCCCCTAATTATGCTTTCTCTTCTTAGTTAATGGTGAGAAATGGAAGAACATGTTCCGACAACCAATGTGATAGGAAATGCGACGATTTTTGTATTAATATGACAGGGATGATTAGGGGATTAAAATTTGATTATTATTTTGGAAGACTTTCATTATTTTGGGAACCATATTTGATCGAGGTAAATAGATTACTACGGTATTTTCATTGAGGAGTAAGGTTGACATATATTTTGAAGAATCGATGAATTTAAGGTGAACTTATAGTAATTTAGGTTACTTATGGGAATGACTAACCTATCTTGGGTAAAATATGTTTAGGTTAGCTACTTTTTTTTATAAGATGTTAGGAGTGGTTGATGTTGTCTGGAGATGAACAATGAAGTTGTTTTGGAAGAATATGTTATCAAATCCTTATTGTATTTCGGTTTCAATCTTAGTTTGGTTTGTTTTGAGGAATTTTAAGGACCGTTATTTATGGAATGGTCTATGATGAAATTTGGGTAGTACCATGGAACTTTGATGATTTAAAAGTAGTTTCCATTCCTATGGGATTCTTTCTTTTTGAAGAGTTGTTTTACCTTAACCTTTCTGTTTTTGGGATAATGTTTAAAGATAGAAGAAATAGATAGTTAATCTTTTGTAGATTATGTGATTCTATAGAAGATGATTCTTGTGCTTTTATGACACCAAGTGTTTTTGAATTCTCATCATTTGGAGAAAAGATTAGTGTTGGTAGGGACTTGTTAAAGGATGAAACTCTACTTGAAGGTAGGTATATTTTCTTATCTTTTTGTTCTATGTAGTAAATGAAATCCTCAAAATTATGAAAAGAAACGTAAAACAAAAATGTTGTTGGTTTACGTTTCCTACTAGGTAATCAAAGACCGTTTCCACACATCATAAGTTTGGGATTTTCTCATGGTTAACTTTCTCCTAATCATGTTCTCTATCACTCTCCCTCAAAACTTGACCCTTTTTTTTTCCTCCATGTCCATGTTTTCCTATATGGAACCCTAGTGTGGGTTAACTCGGGTGACCATTGTACTTCCCTTTCTTTATTTTAAAGTAATAGTTTTACTGACTCCTTTTCCGATGTGGGACTTTCAATGAAATTTCAAAACCCAATTTTAAAATTGCGAGGACGCAATTTCTTAAGGGGGGAAGATTGTAACGACCCGAAATTTTTAAATAAATTTTGTTTCCTAATTTTATGTGTTATTGTTATACTCAACAAAAATCTTTTATTTGATAAACATGATTATAATTAAAATGAGATCAGTGGGGTTTGAATATTATATAATCATCGGTCAACATGACCGCTGTGAACAAAATGTTTTGATTATTGTCTCTAAATATAAGTAATTTTGGTTAATTATTATAGAAAGAAGATTCGATGGCCTCACCTAGTAGTCTTGGACCGATCGAAGCCCATCTAACAGAGCTTGGGAAGGAGGTAGCACCACTGGGCTTTGCTCTGGATCAAATCCAAGCCGAACTTCATCATGTGAAGCTGGAACGAAATCGCCTTCGTGAGAAGTTCAAACTGATAGAAATTACTACTCGGGCAATGTTGACTGAGCCACCCCAAGCTTCTATCACCCTAGCACACCTTACTCTTAGGTCCTATTCTGGTATTATAAGGGGTTATGTAATGAGACTGTAACTACCTTGCGTAATCCTTGTTTTAAATAAAAATTGGGATTTCTTCTTATGATGAAGTTTATGAATTTTGAAATGACCGAATAAATATAGTATGCATATTTTTGATGAATTTTAGAAAAATGATATTTTAAATATGTTTATGTAAACCCAAAATAATTAAAAATGTGTAATGATTTTCAAAAAATGGTCTTCTGCAATTATGTTCAGTACTAAATTTAGAGTCTAATAAGATCAACTTGATTTTTGATGAATAGTAAATTATGAATAGTGATTTTATGATTAGGATTAGTAATATGACCAAATGGATTAGTAATCTCACTTAAAGAAAGTTTTAAAATAATCTAGGCACCTTGATTAAGTAATGTGATTCAATAAAATAGTTAAATAACGGTTTCATTAATTATTATTCAAGTATTAGTTTTTTCGGGTGAATAGTGTTTTTTAATTAAAATTTTAATTAAAAATAATTAGAAAATTATTTTTATAAAAATGACTTTATTTTTGAACTTAGAGCATCGATATTATGTTATGGTAATTTTTGGGGTTTTTTCTGAAAAAAATGAATTTTCGATGAATAGTGTTTTTATTTAAAAATTAAATTAAAAATATTTAGAAAATTATTTTTATAAAATGGATTTCATTTTTGAAATCAGAGCATTGATATTTGGTTAATGTGAAATTTTGGGATTTTTCTGAGAAAGTTGAATTTTCAGTGAATAGTAAAAATACAGTTTTAGGGTTTCGGTATGTTTAATGACATCATAACGGTGTCCTGATGATGTCATGAGATCTTTTGAGGGTTGGCCAGCCAAGGGTGATGAATTATTGTTTTGGGGGCCCCATGTGGCCTAACTCCATGATAAATGACAAGGGAGAGCACATGGGTTTGAGAAAAGCACATGTGAGGTGTCCCTTGGCCATTAATGCCTTGTCCCCTCACTTTCCCTATAAATACCAAGCCCTCCTCTCATCCATTCGACTCCCCACTCATTCCCAACGAATTTATGGTCTCATTACCTCCCAAGGAGTCCTCCCAAGGTTCCCCCAAGCCCTCAAGGTCCCAACCTTTGAGGTTTAAGAGTTACATTTTAAGGTAAGGGATCCGACCTCTCTCTTTCTTTTCAAGTAATCTCTTTTATGTCATTTCTTTTATACTCCATGTTCTTATGTTGGAGGATGCTCTTTTACATTCATCCTACTTCCAATTTCATGTTCATATGATGAGAGACCCCCCTTGCTCTCATCAATTCGTTTTAAGAATGTTTAAGTGGCGCCGTTAGGCTGCCGAAATTTTAAGGGATTCTTTCACCTTCCTCGTTTTCAAGTTCTATTTTCATTCAAGTCTTTCATGTTTCTTTGTATTATGTTGGGGCATGATCTCTAAATTTATCATACTGATATTTTATGATCATATGATGAGAGACCCCATTTTATCTCTTCAATTCAATTTTTTTGAAGTTTTATGTGGCGCCGTTAGGCTACCGAATTTTTTTAAGGAATTCTTTCACCCTTCTCTTTTTCAAAGTTCTACTTTCATGTCAAGTCTTTCAAGTTAATTTCTATTATGTTGGGGTATGATCTCTATATCTATCATACTGGACTCTTATGTTCATATGATGAGAGACCCCATTTGATCTCTTCAATTCAGTATTTTGATGTTTTAAGTGGCGCCGTCAGGCTGCCGAATTTTTAAGTGGTTCTTCACCCTTCTCGTTTTGAAGTTCTACTTTCATGTCAATTATTTCAAGTTCTTTTTTGTTATGTTGGGGTATGATATCTATATCTATCATACTGGACTCTTATTTTCATATGATGAGAGACCCCATTTGATCGCTTCAATTTAGTATTTTGAAGTTTTAAGTGGCGCCGTTAGGCTGCCGAATTTTTAAGTGGTTCTTCACCCTTCTCGTTTTGAAGATCTACTTTCATGTCAATTCTTTCAAGTTCCTTTTTGTTATGTTGGGGAATTATCTCTATATCTATCATACTGAACTCTTATGTTCACATGATGAGATACCCTATTTGATCTTTTCAAATCGTTTTTGTCGAAGTTTAAGTAACGCCGTTAGGCTGTCGAACTTTCATAAGAGAAATCTAATTTTTGTCTTCCTTCCATGTTTTTCATTTCAAATGGTATGTCCTTGAAATTTAATTACCATGATCATGTATCCTTCTTATTCTGTCCATCTACTGTTTTATGGGTCATTTATGAATGTTTGACTCATTTTCCCTCTCTTTTCAATGTTTTCTAAAACCCCGAAACTTAGCCGTTATGCTGCAGAATTTTCCCCTCAAAATGTCTCTCTCTTTTCTCAAAAATTATTTTATGTTATAAAGTGAATACTCAATGCTCTTATTTCTACAATGGTATTCACATATATATCAAAATGTTCCATTTTAAATTCTGGGATTTACATACATGAGACCCGCTTTCCCTTTCTGTGGGTTTAAAGTGACGTAAAGATCATGTCTTTAAAGCAGTTTTTAAAACGTTATGATTATGAAATGAAACCCATTTATTTTATGCTATGTGGGTTATTTATGAAATTTTTGATGATGATATATGTGGCTCACATTATAATAAAGGCAAATTTAAGGGTGCGCCCTGATAGCGCTCCAATGCATTGGGTAATGATGTAACCACTAGAGATTACAATTTTCATGATACCCTGGTGAATAACCTTGGTAATTTTCAAATGACACCTTGGGGATGGACCTTGGTGATATGTTCATGATTGTCTATGTTAAATGATGTAGCCACATCTTCAAGTTATGAAAAATTTTTATTTTTATTATGATATGCCTCATGATTTCATTTTCGTGCATTAAAGTTCTTTTCATGACTTTATTGATGTATCTCAAGTTCATATGTAAAATGTTTCTCTTGTTTCCCTTGCTGGGCCTTATTCTCACCCTTCCTTTTGATGTATGTCCCCAGGTTATGAGATGCAGTAATGAGCCTAGGGTGAACATGAGGAGAAGCCTTTCAAGTGTTTAAGAAGAATGTTTTTTTTGTTTCATGTTTTATGTTTCCATGTTTAAAGTTCCTAGTTTCCAAGACACTAAACCTTAAAGATCCTCGGTTTTGTAAAATGTAATGAAAGATTATGTGATAAAGAGGCGGGATTCTATAGTTGGTATCAAAGGATGGTTTAGTTATTTGTGGAAATTAGGATATGAAAACTCTAGGAGGAACCCTATAGAAAAGTTTAATATAGGAAATCTTCCTGGTATTTTGGTGAGTATTGAGTAAGGGGTTGCCAAGCAAATACATTCCTGTCTGGATACGAGCAGGTAGAGGTGGCTCTGGCACAGATGTACATAGGGGTAAAACCCGAAAACACCGCTTTGAGCTAGACTCGAACGGGAACTGGTACACGACAACGGGCCTTGCTGCACTCTTGGTTACGACACTCCCGGGGGATATGCTTTGGTAAATTCATAAGCTTGGTATGAACCATTGTTAAAGGAACAAAGATAAAATAAAATAAAGGTTCACATAAGAATGTATGATAATTCATAACCTAGATGGGAACCTAGGAGATCACAAGTTAGGGTATACCTTTCATATACAAGTTATCCTTATATGCTTTCAGTTCCTTTTCATGATTATTAGCTAAGTACTTAAGCCCCTAATTATGCTTTCTCTTCTTAGTTAATGGTGAGAAATGGAAGAACATGTTCCGACAACCAATGTGATAGGAAATGCGACGATTTTTGTATTAATATGACAGGGATGATTAGGGGATTAAAATATGATTATTATTTTGGAAGACTTTCATTATTTTGGGAACCATATTTGATCGAGGTAAATAGATTACTACGGTATTTTCATTGAGGAGTAAGGTTGACATATATTTTGAAGAATCGATGAATTTAAGGTGAACTTATAGTAATTTAGGTTACTTATGGGAATGACTAACCTATCTTGGGTAAAATATGTTTAGGTTAGCTACTTTTTTTTATAAGATGTTAGGAGTGGTTGATGTTGTCTGGAGATGAACAATGAAGTTATTTTGGAAGAATATGTTATCAAATCCTTATTGTATTTCGGTTTCAATCTTAGTTTGGTTTGTTTTGAGGAATTTTAAGGACCGTTATTTATGGAATGGTCTATGATGAAATTTGGGTAGTACCATGGAACTTTGATGATTTAAAAGTAGTTTCCATTCCTATGGGATTCTTTCTTTTTGAAGAGTTGTTTTACCTTAACCTTTCTGTTTTTGGGATAATGTTTAAAGATAGAAGAAATAGATAGTTAATCTTTTGTAGATTATGTGATTCTATAGAAGATGATTCTTGTGCTTTTATGACACCAAGTGTTTTTGAATTCTCATCATTTGGAGAAAAGATTAGTGTTGGTAGGGACTTGTTAAAGGATGAAACTCTACTTGAAGGTAGGTATATTTTCTTATCTTTTTGTTCTATGTAGTAAATGAAATCCTCAAAATTATGAAAAGAAACGTAAAACAAAAATGTTGTTGGTTTACGTTTCCTACTAGGTAATCAAAGACCGTTTCCACACATCATAAGTTTGGGATTTTCTCATGGTTAACTTTCTCCTAATCATGTTCTCTATCACTCTCCCTCAAAACTTGACCCTTTTTTTTTCCTCCATGTCCATGTTTTCCTATATGGAACCCTAGTGTGGGTTAACTCGGGTGACCATTGTACTTCCCTTTCTTTATTTTAAAGTAATAGTTTTACTGACTCCTTTTCCGATGTGGGACTTTCAATGAAATTTCAAAACCCAATTTTAAAATTGCGAGGACGCAATTTCTTAAGGGGGGAAGATTGTAACGACCCGAAATTTTTAAATAAATTTTGTTTCCTAATTTTATGTGTTATTGTTATACTCAACAAAAATATTTTATTTGATAAACATGATTATAATTAAAATGAGATCAGTGGGGTTTGACTATTATATAACCATCGGTCAACATGACCGCTGTGAACAAAATGTTTTGATTATTGTCTCTAAATATAAGTAATTTTGGTTAATTATTATAGAAAGAAGATTCGATGGCCTCACCTAGTAGTCTTGGACCGATCGAAGCCCATCTAACAGAGCTTGGGAAGGAGGTAGCACCACTGGGCTTTGCTCTGGATCAAATCCAAGCCGAACTTCATCATGTGAAGCTGGAACGAAATCGCCTTCGTGAGAAGTTCAAACTGATAGAAATTACTACTCGGGCAATGTTGACTGAGCCACCCCAAGCTTCTATCACCCTAGCACACCTTACTCTTAGGTCCTATTCTGGTATTATAAGGGGTTATGTAACGAGACTGTAACTACCTTGCGTAATCCTTGTTTTAAATAAAAATTGGGATTTCTTCTTATGATGAAGTTTATGAATTTTGAAATGACCGAATAAATATAGTATGCATATTTTTGATGAATTTTAGAAAAATGATATTTTAAATATGTTTATGTAAACCCAAAATAATTAAAAATGTGTAATGATTTTCAAAAAATGGTCTTCTGCAATTATGTTCAGTACTAAATTTAGAGTCTAATAAGATCAACTTGATTTTTGATGAATAGTAAATTATGAATAGTGATTTTATGATTAGGATTAGTAATATGACCAAATGGATTAGTAATCTCACTTAAAGAAAGTTTTAAAATAATCTAGGCACCTTGATTAAGTAATGTGATTCAATAAAATAGTTAAATAACGGTTTCATTAATTATTATTCAAGTATTAGTTTTTTCAGGTGAATAGTGTTTTTTAATTAAAATTTTAATTAAAAATAATTAGAAAATTATTTTTATAGAAATGACTTTATTTTTGAACTTAGAGCATCGATATTAGGTTATGGTAATTTTTGGGGTTTTTTCTGAAAAAAATGAATTTTCGATGAATAGTGTTTTTATTTAAAAATTAAATTAAAAATATTTAGAAAATTATTTTTATAAAATGGATTTCATTTTTGAAATCAGAGCATTGATATTTGGTTAATGTGAAATTTTGGGATTTTTCTGAGAAAGTTGAATTTTCAGTGAATAGTAAAAATACAGTTTTAGGGTTTCGGTATGTTTAATGACATCATAACGGTGTCATGATGATGTCATGAGATCTTTTGAGGGTTGGCCGGCCAAGGGTGATGAATTATTGTTTTGGGGGCCCCATGTGGCCTAACTCCATGATAAATGACAAGGGAGAGCACATGGGTTTGAGAAAAGCACATGTGAGGTGTCCCTTGGCCATTAATGCCTTGTCCCCTCACTTTCCCTATAAATACCAAGCCCTCCTCTCATCCATTCGACTCCCCACTCATTCCCAACGAATTTCTGGTCTCATTACCTCCCAAGGAGTCCTCCCAAGGTGCCCCCAAGCCCTCAAGGTCCCAACCTTTGAGGTTTAAGAGTTACATTTTAAGGTAAGGGATCCGACCTCTCTCTTTCTTTTCAAGTAATCTCTTTTATGTCATTTCTTTTATACTCCATGTTATTATGTTGGAGGATGCTCTTTTACATTCATCATACTTCCAATTTCATGTTCATATGATGAGATACCCCCCTTGCTCTCATCAATTTGTTTTAAGAATGTTTAAGTGGCGCCGTTAGGCTGCCGAAATTTTAAGGGATTCTTTCACCTTCCTCGTTTTCAAGTTCTATTTTCATTCAAGTCTTTCATGTTTCTTTGTATTATGTTGGGGCATGATATCTAAATTTATCATACTGATCTTTTATGATCATATGATGAGAGACCCCATTTTATCTCTTCAATTCAATTTTTTTGATGTTTTATGTGGCGCCGTTAGGCTACCGAATTTTTTTAAGGAATTCTTTCACCCATCTCTTTTTCAAAGTTCTACTTTCATGTCAAGTCTTTAAAGTTAATTTCTACTATGTTGGGGTATGATCTCTATATCTATCATACTGGACTCTTATGTTCATATGATGAGAGACCCCATTTGATCTCTTCAATTCAGTATTTTGATGTTTTAAGTGGCGCCGTTAGGCTGCCGAATTTTTAAGTGGTTCTTCACCCTTCTCGTTTTGAAGTTCTACTTTCATGTCAATTATTTCAAGTTCCTTTTTGTTATGTTGGGGTATGATATCTATATCTATCATACTGGACTCTTATTTTCATATGATGAGAGACCCCATTTGATCGCTTCAATTTAGTATTTTGAAGTTTTAAGTGGCGCCGTTAGGCTGCCGAATTTTTAAGTGGTTCTTCACCCTTCTCGTTTTGAAGATCTACTTTCATGTCAATTCTTTCAAGTTCCTTTTTGTTATGTTGGGGAATTATCTCTATATCTATCATACTGAACTCTTATGTTCACATGATGAGATACCCTATTTGATCTTTTCAAATCGTTTTTGTCGAAGTTTAAGTAACGCCGTTAGGCTGTCGAACTTTCATAAGAGAAATCTAATTTTTGTCTTCCTTCCATGTTTTTCATTTCAAATGGTATGTCCTTGAAATTTAATTACCATGATCATGTATCCTTCTTATTCTGTCCATCTACTGTTTTATGGGTCATTTATGAATGTTTGACTCATTTTCCCTCTCTTTTCAATGTTTTCTAAAACCCCGAAACTTAGCCGTTATGCTGCAGAATTTTCCCCTCAAAATGTCTCTCTCTTTTCTCAAAAATTATTTTATGTTATAAATTGAATACTCAAAGCTCTTATTTCTACAAGGGTATTCACATATATATCAAAATGTTCCATTTTAAATTCTGGGATTTACATACATGAGACCCGATTTCCCTTTCCGTGGGTTTAAAGTGACGTAAAGATCATGTCTTTAAAGCAGTTTTTAAAACGTTATGATTATGAAATGAAACCCATTTATTTTATGCTATGTGGGTTATTTATGAAATTTTTGATGATGATATATGTGGCTCACATGATAATAAAGGCAAATTTAAGGGTGCGCCCTGATAGCGCTCCAATGCATTGGGTAATGATGTAACCACTAGAGATTACAATTTTCATGATACCCTGGTGAATAACCTTGGTAATTTTCAAATGACACCTTGGGGGTGGACCTTGGTGATATGTTCATGATTGTATATGTTAAATGATGTAGCCACATCTTCAAGTTATGAAAAAGTTTTATTTTTATTATGATATGCCTCATGATTTCATTTTCGTGCATTAAAGTTCTTTTCATGACTTTATTGATGTATCTCAAGTTCATATGTAAAATGTTTCTCTTGTTTCCCTTGCTGGGCCTTCTGCTCACCCTTCCTTTTGATGTATGTCCCCAGGTTATGAGATGCAGTAATGAGCCTAGGGTGAACATGAGGAGAAGCCTTTCAAGTGTTTAAGAAGAATGTTTTTTTTGTTTCATGTTTTATGTTTCCATGTTTAAAGTTCCTAGTTTCCAAGACACTAAACCTTAAAGATCCTCGGTTTTGTAAAATGTAATGAAAGATTATGTGATAAAGAGGCGGGATGCTATAGTCTAAGACCCATTCTAAATCTCATTCTTGGGTGTTCTTCATCCAAAATTTTGGACGTGCCAAAACCTCGACGGTTCTTCGGTCGTGGGTAGGCGCAGTGAAGGCCTCATCCAGAGGATCCCAAATCCACCTTTAGATTTGAATTTGGGCCTCTGAATTGGTTGTGGTGGCCGATGAAAGCCCTAGCTCCATCTAGGGTGGTGGACGGAGGCCAAGGCGGTGCAACGGTGCAGAGGAGCGGGGTGCGGCCAATTGGGAGCAACGGGACGGCGCGGTCGAGAGGCTTAGGCGGAGTGGCTGGGGCTTGACAGTGGAGCTCGGAGGGATTGAGGGGTGGTGTTAGGGCGTAGTGTGGTATGGTGCTGCTGGAAAAGGAGATGAATCCAGGGTTTGGTGTAGTGCAATAGGTTGAGGTGGGGCTTCGGCCGGTGTGAGGTAGTGGTGTCCGGAGGGAGAAGCCAAGTAGGCCGGGGCCTCAAGTGGAGACGGCAGCGTTGAGTGTAGAGGGTCATTTCCAGTGTGAAGGCAGTGTGGTGGCTTCAACCTTTCATGATCTGTAAACATGAGGGAGCCCCGAGGCGCTGACCTTGGTAGGAGAAAAGTGTAGGACCCCCCTTTTGCGGGTCCTTGGTGCACCCAGAGAGACTGGCCACCCTTGTTGGTCTGTTCAAGTGGACCGGGCAACGTGGACAGGTGGAGGTGGAGTGGGTCATAGACAGAGGGCCACGATAGAGTGGCCTGGACTTCCGGCGGGACCGTAGGTCAGCGGTCTAGATAGGGCCGGCCAGGATGGACCAACCCAGTTGGGCCCCTTAACGTTCGAAGAGGCACAACTTCTAAACGACGCGTCTGTTTGATGCTCCAACTACGGCCACAGGTTTGTCTCATCAAGACAGACATTTTGAAATGGTTTTTGGAGATTTTGAGTTCTACACCCAAAGGTGGGTGGCTCAAAATGTTCTGTTTAATAATAATAAATTATTTATTATCATTTGTAACAGGCTTATCTCTCGTACCGGATGTTCGTTTGACATGACTTCAGAGGCGCTATGTCCTAGAGTTGAGGCAGTCCTTCTAATGTTTGTTCGGGACCCTTGCGGTTTGGTTTTGTCACTCAGTGGCATGAAACCCCTAACGTATGATAATAATAAATTAATTATTATTATTTAAATATTTTTTCATCGGACCAAACTCTTATTTGGCATGCCCGATTGATGGTCTTCAGCGGCAGAGTGGCCCCAGTCCTCGTGCAGACTTTTTGAGATGATTTCGGAAGTGATCAGGTTGGGGATAAAATACGGTCCCCATATGGCCTAGTTCCTATGTTTTATGATGAAATTTTTCCTTTTCACATGACATCCATTTGGGGTGTTCGATCACTTCTTTATGAGTATTTTTATGAGGGGATTGCAACGACGCAATATGCACACATAAATTCAAGGCTGAAGCATAGCCCCCATGAGGAAGCTTTCATATGTATGCTACATTTTTATGACTTCATCCTCATAATTATATTCAGGGTAAATGAATATCCTACTTTTCATGTTTATCTACATTGATCACAATGGAACTGTCCATGTGACATGTTTTAGGATTGAGGTGCAGGCCCCATAGGGCGTCGTTTTCGTATAACGTTGGGCGACGCAACTTTTGCAGCAGGAGTCCATTTTGGACGAGGGAGTAGTTGATATTGCATGTTTTTCTGTAAGGATCGCGATGGTGATTTCCCTTTGAATGTACATAGCCTTATTCACAATCTCTTATTAAATGTGGAAACATGAAAGGAATAATAGTGGAAGATCCTTTTGACGTGTTTGAAGAGAATGCATTACTTAGGTCATCTCCGACTCTTGTTAGAGTAGAGAAGATGTATGAAGAGATATGTTCGATGTTTTGGGACCGTTTGAGGAGGCATGTTAGCTAAACTCTAATTCTGACCCTCCAACATATAAACAAGTGTCGTGAACACATCGGCTTTGCGACTAATTTTCTGGGTACTATGGGATTAAATTGACACACCATGGTAGTTGTTCATCCTTTTGGGACCCAAAAAGGGTTAGGTACATGGACATGCGATGAGGAGGGTTCACATGTGGTGTGGGACCCACACGTGTTGTGTACCACTACAAATCTTCTACCTCCCATATCTCTTTCTTATAAACTTTGATCATGGCCTATGAGTAGCCTATCTGAAGTGTTTCTCTGCATATGATGCGATGGTGCCCTCTATATTGGATTTTGAGATATGATGCGGGATGTTCCTAGTGCGATGCCTGTTTGAGGCTATGCTCGATGATTACCATGATGGTAGTGATTTCATCAGAATCACTAGAGAAATCCCATCTTACCCACCAGCGTGGCTGGGCAGTGGCATTCACTAATATCTTTTAGGGCTTACCCTCCAGTAAGGCTAGGCAGTGGTGTTCACCGTTCTCTTTTGTTCTTACCCTCTAGTGCATTTGGGAAGTGGTGTTCTCCAGTTACTCTCTCAAGGATTATACTCCAGCGTAGCAGGGCAGTGGTGTTTGCCGATCTCTTTCAGGGCTTAACCTCTAGCACAACTGGGAAGAGGAGTTTTCCAGTTACTCTTTCAGGTTTATCCTCCAACTGGGCTGGGAAGTGGCATTCACTAATGAATTTTATAAGTATATCATATATTAGGGCTACACAATAGGTTCATGAAATCATAAAATGATCTCTCATCTGTTCATTATAGTGACGAGACTTACTTGACATGAATTTGAACTCTCAACAAAGATGGAAACTTTTCCCAACAAGATGCATCCTTTTGACATGATCTAAAACCGTGAGGGCAAGATAGAACCGCTCAGAGTGGATAGTTTCAAGGTGTAGTGATTGATCCACTTTGACTTGAAGTTTAGGGCAGACATGTGGGATGCTGGGCATCGATGGTGTTTTCATCTATAACTATTGGCGACTCTTTTTTGGGTTGAGCTAGTGATATGAAGACCCGTTTACCCTCTTGTTTGGGTTCCTTTGGTTGATCCTATATAGATTATTTTGCAGTACCCACCCCTTGTGTTTTTGTTACTCTCCTTCCCGGAGAGGAAAATATGTGTGGGGTATGCCACGTGCTTTCCGTGTCTAGCTTATTGTGGTTGGACTAGTCTACTATCCTACTATAGGTAGCAAATATTTGACGAGAAGTTCACCTTCTCACTGTTTCTAGCACCTCGTGTTGGGATGATCATACTTCAATTATTTTTCAGGTTGATCTGTACTCTTTTAATGTACTCTTTTACTATACCTTATTCTATATACTTATTCCCCCTTTAGTATCTCACTTACTACTCCCTTGAACCATAGGGGAATCCTACTGAGGATTTTTGTACTCACCCCTACTTGAGCTTTGCCCGCACTTGGTTTTCCCTTACAGACCACAGATAGGTTGATCATGACATTATATTAGCATAGGGATACGGGGTTTTTGGACTACGTGTGGTGGTCATAGATTGGGATCTATGAGAAAGAATCTCTCAGCTGTTTTACTTTTCAAATTGTTGCTGGGTTGTGGCAGTTTTCTGGTTGGGCATGTATTTCCCCCTTTTATCTTTCCATTTACTTTCCTGTACTTGTACTGATTAGAGGTCAATGCATTTCTCTGGTTTATATATACCGGTGTTTTATCTTGTTTTTCTTTTCCTTTTCACTTTTTCATTGATTTGGTTGTGTGTGTTTGTACGGGTACTCAGTAAAAGGCCTCGCCAAGTTTGTTATGACTTCGGAGCTGGTCGTCAGCCCCTGGCCTATGGAGGAGAGCATGGGGTAGTTGCGGCTCGGGCCCCAGTACAGGTCGTGTCATGACATGGAGTTCAAAATTTCATGGCGATGATTTCCCAACTTTCTCAGGCTATGAACAATAAAATGAATAATGTGGAACACACACCTTCACCCAATAGGGAGAAACTGAATATAGAGTGTTTTATGTGGAAATGAATATGTATGTTTAGCAGATATTCCAATCCATTTGTCACAAAACAATGGTTTAACTCAACAGAGAAGATATTTTGGTTATTTCACTATCCTAAGATAGAGAAAGTGACTATGTTTGTTTATCATCTATATGAAGAGACCGATCAATGGTGGGACTTGATTAAGAAAAAAAAGCCGAGGGATGAAATTGAAGTGACTGAGTGGGAAGACTTTAAGATAATGTTTCATAACTATTGTTTCCCTTAAAATATCTGAAACAATACAGAGAGATAATTCATAGAGATGAAGAAAAAGGAAGGTGAATCTATCAAGACCTATGATTAAAATTTCACAAGGATTTCCAGGTTTTCTTCAGGCTTTTCTATCAACAATGATAGAAAAATTGATAAATTATTTAGCGGTTTAAAACCAAACCCTCAAAAGTCCCTTGAAATTCGAGACATTGGGAGTTATTAATAAGTTGTTAGATGTGCTATAAAAGTATAGATAGAGTTTGGAGAATGGTCCCATGGATATGGAGATAAGAAAAAAATATGGAGTTTCATGTTGGAGGATATAATGAGAAAGGTGTAAAGAAAACTAAACTACCCTCATGTCAAAAATGTGTGATGAGGAATCATGGGAACTGCCTCAAAGGGGCAGGGAAATGCTTCAAATGTGGGAGATAAGACCACCAATATCATTAATGTTGAAATGACATGAGGAAGTATGAAAATGTGGTGGAGGAAAGGTGATAACCACCCATGGTCCAATTCTACAATTGTAGGGATTAAGGGAACTATGGAAGATAGTGGGATAAACCTCATGTACTCAACTATTACCCGATTTATCAGCCACCAAATCCAATGTAGCAAGGTAAGGCTTATGCCATGCTTACTGTGGAAGTGTCGTACAAAGTACACTTACTATTCACTCAAGAATGGAAAATGTCATATTTGATTATGGTTTTGTGAATTCCTTTATATGTGTAAATTTTACTATAACTATTGAATAAAATCCCCAAAATCATAAAGTAGATATATCTATAAAAACACATAGTGGTGAAATCATTATAACCCAAGTGTTGAAATTTTCCCATTTGGAATACGTGGGAAGATTATTCCATAAAATCTTGTGATACGTCCCTTGGTGGAATTCAAATATGTTTTGGGGATGGATTGGATTTCATTTTATAGAGCACACATCAACTTTTGGGAAAAGGAAATCAGTTTACATATTCCAAACCATAACATGATCCTCTACAAATGAAAGAAATATAATGAATCCCCTTTGGAAAATTTTTCAATGGTGTGGGTGTTTATTCCTTGTGAAGAAGAATACCTCACTCAAATGGTTGAGTCAAAGGAAGGTATCAAACTAGGGGAAATTTCCATTATGAGGGAATATAGTGATGTATTTCCTAAAGAGTTACCTGAAATTCCCATAGATTCTGAGATACATCTCTCAATAGAACTCATACCCATAGATAATCTTATCTTAATATTTATATACAGGATGGATCTTATCTAATTGGAGGTCTTAAATAAGTAGTTGTAAGAGAATTTGGACAAAGGTTTCATCTGGACTAGTGCATCACCTTGGGGACATCTAGTGATATTTGTAAAGAAGAAGTATGAATCAATGTGGTTGTGTATCGATTATTGAGAACTCAACAAGATAACCATAAAGAAAAACTATCCTCTTCCAAGGATAGATGACTTGTTCGATTAGATACAAGGAGTTAAGTACTTCTCAAAGGTGGATCTCCATTCTGAATATCATCGGCTAATGGTGAAAAAGGAATATATTTAGAACATTACCTTCTATATAAGGTATGTGTAGTATGAGTTTCTAGTGATTCCCTTCGATGTTACTAATTCCCCTAATATCTTTCTGGATTTGATGAATAGTTTCTTTAGAAATTATCTTGAAAAAATTGGGGTAGCGTTTATGGATGATTTTCTCATATACTCCAATAGAAAGCAGGATCATGAAGAACATCTAATGCTTGTGTTGGTGAGATTAAGGAAAGAGAATGTGTATTCCATGTTCATAAAGTTTGTCTTTTGGATACAGAAAATCATTTTCTTGGGACATGTGATCACATGTTAGGAAATTTCTTTGGACACTTAAAAAACAATGGCAATTGAGGAATGACTCATACCCTCTAGTGTCATAGAAATCCTCAATTTTCTTGGATTAGCTGGGTGCTACCAATGTTTTGTGAGAAAGTTCTCATGACTTTCTATCCCACTAACTATGTTAACAAGGAATGAGGTAAATTATTTCTATATAGATGAATGTGAGGAAAGCTTCATGGAGATAAAGAAGAGGCTGATCACTACAACTACACTCACATTACTGAAATGTGGAGAATATTTTGTGATATAAAATAATTATTCCAATAAAGGATTGGGTTTCATACTCATACAAAATTATAATGTGATAGCCTATATTCACAAAAGTTGAAGATTCATTATCAGAACAACTCGATGTATAATCTAGAACTAGCATTTGTGAGTTTTTCTTTGAAAATATAGTGACACTACCTATATGCTGATAAGTGTGACATATATAGGTATCATAAGAGATTAATGTATATATTCACACAATAGTAGATCAACATGAATAAAAGGGGATGGTTAGATCTAATTAAAGACTACGATTTATCTATTCAATTCATCCTAGAAATGAGAACAAGGAAGCTAATGCTCTAAGCAGAATAGAACCTACTACTCTATCCATGTTGTAGATGGAGAAAACCCTATATTCATGGATATGAAAATAATGGATTTTAAAATCATAACTATGGGAAATAAATCCCACATTACCCAAATTATTTCTCAAACATCAATCCAAGAGAATATTAAGGAGGAACAAAGGGATGATCTAGTGTTATAAAAGAAGGTGCATGCGGTAAAAGAAGGGAGGATACAAGAGTTCCTTATCGATGATTATGGTGTGATTAGTTTTGGAATGTGGCTCTTTGTGACTTCATGAAATAGAATAAAAAAGTTCTATTGGATAATGCACATAGCTCAAATTTTTCTATACATCATTGGAGTACCCAGTTGTACCATGATCTTTGATAACACATCTGGTGGGACAACATGAAGAAATATATTGTTGAATATATATCAAGGTGCTTGATATGTCATCAAGTTAAAGAAGAGCGATAAAAGTCAAAATGGATGATGTAACCCTTGCGTATAACCATATGGAAATGGGAGAATGCCACTATAGTATTTGTCACAGGTCCTCCAAAGACATCCAATTGAAATAATGTGATATGGGATGTGGTGGATAGAATCACCAATACTTTTAACTTTATCTCTATTTGGGAAGATCTATCACTATAGAAACATTAAATGAAATAGGTGGAAGAAGTTATGTGACTACATGGAGTTCCAATCTCTTTTATATTTGATCGTGATACCAGGTTCGCATCTAAATTCTGGTGGATTCTAGAACTTTCGTTGAGTACTAAATTATATTTTAGCATGACCTGTCACCACCAAACTTATGTATAATTTGAAAGGAAAATTCAGATGCTTGAAGATATGATAAGATACTAGTCTTTATAATTCAAAGGTGGACATGATCAGCATCTACCATTGGTTGATTTCTCATACAACAATTGTTTCCACTCGAGTATTCTGATGGATCCATATGAACCTCTGTATGGAAATAGATGTAGAACTCCAACCTGTTGGGATAATGTTGGTGAAATAAAAATACTTGGAAATGATATTTTGAACGAGAAGACAAAGAAAGTTCAAGAAATCCAAAAACATAACAAAGATACTCAGAGTTGGAAGAAGTGTTATACTGAAAACCATCGAAGAGACTTGTAGATTGATGTTAGAGACATTCTTCCATTAAATATAACTATATAAGAGAGTGATGTGGTTTTCGAATAAAGGAAAGCTTAGCCCAAGGTATATGGTCCCCTTTGAGATCATTGACTACATAGGATATGTGGCCTATTGGATTTCAATTCCACTGAATATGGATCAAGTTCATGAAGTGTTCCACATATTATTCTTGAGGAAGTACATACCATATCCCTCACATGTAATGAACTTTGAGGTAGTATAGCTGGAATATTACGTCTCTTATGAGGAGAATCTAGTAAAGAATATAAAACAGAAAGACAAGGTTCTGTGAAAAAATACAAAACAAATTTTCAAGGTGTGGTAGAGGAACTGTAAGTATGAAGAAGAAACTTGGGAACTGGAGGAGATAATGAAGGACAAGTACCCTCACCTGTTTATGTAAAATGAAATTTCGAGGGTGAAATTTCAAAAGGGGGAAAGAATGTCATGACCCAAACTTTTATCAATGGAATTTATCCCTTCTTGTAGTAATGTTATATAGTATAAGTCACATAAAATAACTTACACACCATAATAAAAAACTTTAAAAATGAATAATTAATTAAACAATACGTATTTTAAGAAGTTAAGGAACAAATACTGATTAAATTGTAACTTGACCTTAGGAATAGTAATATGACCATTATGAATATTAAACCAAATAAATGAATAGAAACCTCACTCATGATAGTATAATTAAAATTTAGTCATCTTAAAAATGAGTTTATATTATAATTATATTTTTGTTTAAGAAAATAAAGGTTTTAAAAATTATTAATTAAGTGTTGTCAATTTTGTAAGTCATAAACATTTAATTAAATTTTTATGATTAATTTAATAATTTAAAAGAAAAATTATTTTCCTAAAATATATTCATAAATTAATATTTATATTTCTTATGAATTTAAGATAATTTTATGTGACATTATTTAAATTTTAAAAGTTTTATAGAATCAATTATAATTTTAAAATATGTATTTTTCTAGTGAATATTGATTTTAATTAAAAATTAAATTACTCTTACATAGAAAATTATTTTAATTAAATGGATTCCATTTTTTAATTATATATTTTAGAAATATTTATGGTGAATTTTTTTAATTTTTATTAAATATTTGAATATTTAATGAGTAATAAAATATAATAATTTACAACAAAAGTTAAATACATGAATTATGGAGTCATAGATCATGTAAAGATGATGTAAGCCCAAAATATTGAAATATAATTCATTATCATAATATATTTATAGATAATTCTCAAACCATTCGTGTTATTGAGCCAAAATAATAAACTAAGGAATATAATAATGAAAAAAATCCCCTCTCCTCCACCATAAATACCACACTCACCCCCTTTTCTTTTCACAGAACTCAAGCTAATATCTTTAAAAAAATTCTACCCAATAATCTTCCATATCCAATTCCCCATGTCTAGAAGATATGTTTCTAACCAAAAGTCCAAAACCTTTCCCTAAGGAGGTTCTCAAGGAGGATAAATCTAAGAGGTAAAATCCTCTTTCACTTTTCTTTTAATTTCATTTCAATTTCATTTATTTTTATCTTATAGTCACCTAATATTATCCAAATGGAATGATAAATCAATTATATTTTATATACAAGTAATCTATCATGTTAATGTAAGATCCATAAATAAACTCCTCCCTCTATCTCTTTTATATGAAATCATCACTCGTGATGTGTCAATTTACAGTCATCATGGGTGATGCACATTAATTTTCCATTAAAGCCTTCAAGATGTCAATAAAACAATTATAATGGTTGAAATGTATATTAACTTTAATGTTACTACCCTCTTTATATTATTACCATAACATTTACACATAATAATAAATTATAAAACAAAATGAGTTCGTTGTGATCGAAAAACCACCAAAATTAAGTTAAAATGACTACCATTAACATTTATCTAATGATTAATCATCATACCATATAAACAAATTCCTTATAAGATAATTTAATATTTTTTAAGATAATTAATAACATATAATTACAATTCTGCATATTTATCCTCATTTTACACTAACTTCCATTCATGAATACAAGTGAACTGATCCTGAAAACTAAGAAAAAAAATACCCATGAATAATGAAATTAAACTATATAACTCCTCTAAATGGCCATAAATGAACATAATAAAACCATAATGAATAAAATTAATGTATAAAAGGTTATTTATTTGTTAATTAATGAATCTAATGTGATTATATTGGATATTAATGTGAATAAATCTTTCAGGCCCAAGGCAAGGGGAATTCTCAAACCAAACTCTCTTTCTTTAGGTTTTACCTCTTTCAACAAATTTTGAATAAGTATATTCTATAAATATAACTTATTTATAATTATATTACCTTTAATTGTATATAAATGTTTCCTAATTGAGTTTATGACAAACAAAATGTTTTCCAAAATAACACTTCTTTAAAAAAGACACCTTTTATATAGTAAGATTGTTTCTTCTTCACTCAAGGTTGATGATTCTTATATCATGTATGTTATTTCATCTTTAACTTGGGAACCCAAATTTTATGAATATATTCTTTATGAAATTAAACTAATTCCATTCCCTGGGTTATTTTATGATTGATACTAATATATGTTCTATGTGTTATGCATGATAATGTTAATGTTATGATGTAATGGGTTTCCCCAGAATTATATAGCATAATGTAAATGTTATGATGTGATGGGTGTTCCTAGAATTATATAGAACTCCAAGAAATTGGTTTATGTGAAGTATCTCATGATAAAAGTGAAATATGAATGAACATGATGATATATTTTTTACAACAATGTGTGGTAGTTGACCACTAAGACATGATGATTCATTTTTATACATTGCCACATTCCAAGAATTATATTAATTCTTCCTATGTTGACTATGATCCCATGATTATGTTATTTATGATGATGTTATGTTTATACTCACCCCATGTTATATTATTTCATGTTATTATCTATCCTCTTTCTATGATTTTAGATCACACCTTCCTTTGATGCATATCCTCAAGTGATCACATATACTAAGGAGAATTAAAGGGCCAATACAAATCTAGAGAAAACGTAATTAAATAAATGTTTATGTTTTATTTTCAAAATATTCTGTATAGTCATAATTTTCTCAAGACACTAAACCTTTTTATTTTTAGTTGTGTAATAATTTTATGTTGATTGTCTTTAAAATTATGTAATAGTAATGTAAGAACAAGCAGGGTCGCTATATGAAAAGGTAATGTAATTGTGAAACCATTAATTAAATTAATTTATAAAGTAAATAAAATTATTTTGAAAAGACTATGATAAAATTACACAGGGGAATCCAAAACCAAACCTAATCACTTGTCTCTCACTTGTGTTTATTATTTTTTTTCTTTTTTCACTAGTCCTATAAATCATAACAAAATAATTATAAAGACATTTTTTTACCTTTTAAGACTTTGGAATATATCTAGAAATATTTTTGGAGCTAAGAGCTAAGACGATGCATGAATATAAAGCCTAGTGTTTATAAAATTAATTTTATAAAAAAAATAAATATATTTTATAGCACACATTGACATTTTTTGAGAAAAAATCAGATAAATTTAAAATGAAGTCTTAGATAAAATAATATGATATTACAATTGAATCTAAAATTTGATTTCAACAAAAGGAATGGCCTAAAATTAGTTGGCATGGGGTGTTTGGACAAAAAGTTATTGGTTTGTGTGTTTAGTGGATTAATTAATTAATTAATTAATTTAATTAATTAAATAACCTAAACGTAATTCCTTCAATAAGTATGCTATTATTGTGAATCACTAGGGCTAGTTCCATAAACCTATGACCACGGGGAGGATAATTCTGTTTTTTTCATTAGTGAATCAAGAATATATGACAACAAGCCTCTAGATCTTGGCGAATCAAGTTGAAATGAGTGCAAAAAAAAATACTTCCTTTGTTGGAAGGAACGCTCTATAGCAGCGATTGATCTTAATTGAGTTTGGACTCACCATATGTATATTTTCTCCCTTATCACTAAATTATTGACCATGATCAATTTCTTTATTTTGATTTGCATTCATTTTGAGACGTTGTATGATCCTATGTATCAAATTCAATTTATTTCTTCAATTTACCCCATTTTACAAGGTTTTATCACCCCAAATATTCCGAATCTAATTCATTGGACAAGAACACATGGCGAATTATTTTTTCACCTTTGGTTTATTTGATTTTACCCCACAGTTCTTTGTGATCTTCACCGATTGGACTTTGGGGTCCCTGTTTGACATTTCTAGGAGGGATCAAGCATTATTGGACACCGAGATATGTATAATCTTCAAAAGTGGCAACTAGATTGGTGAATAAAGAATGGATTGGGATTATTTTCGGGTTTTGGGTGATTGAACCTTGGACTTAGAGATTTGGTGGGGCATTTAGTGGAACCAAAAGTGACGACGGTGCATACAGGAGTAAAACAAATTGACAGAGATCCAATTTTCAGCCACTAGATTGCCAGAAACAAAAAACAGAGGCTCTTTCCCTCAATTTTAGGTAGTCAAAAGTCATGATTCAAATTTGAGTAGGTGGATATAGGGGAAGACTAACTGGATCTATGATTCTACAAGAGACATGACTATACAAAGTGTGGGGAATAAGAACACATGGCATGTTATTCAGAAATACACATTGCCAGTGTTTCTAGAAGATTATAAATATCACACATAGTATGGGACCCAAACATGATGTTTTAACCATTTATGGAAACCTTAAATATAATCTTGGAGTACATAAACATGTGCATGACCAAAAACATGTTGTGTACTGATACACAACCAAGGTACATAGACACGGTCTGAAGGACACAAGCTGGACCCCGTGTGGGTGGAAACACCATGTATCAGATTACATGGGAATGGAAATGAAATTACATGTACCGAGGCATGTCTTAGGTACACGTACATGTCTTGAAGGACACATAAAGGACCCCATGTGGGAGGACACATCATGTATTAAAGTATATAGACACGAGTAAGATTACACAGATATAACCAAGAGCATGATATGTCCCCCAGGAGGTTGGGGCACACCATGTAATACCTTTACATTCTTTGTACGGATACATGGAATGTAAGATGTGTACCATCAATGACATGACCATGAAGAAGGGTGGGACCACATGGCGTGTCAGTCCCCTTACACACCATTTTCCCGCTTCTTTTTATGAAAATTATACCTCTTATATCTCTTTGATTTGGACTCAAATTCTGGCCCGTGAGTAGCCTATCCTAAGTGTTTTTATACGTAGAACATTATTGTGGAATTTATATTGTATTTTGAGATATTATTTATGATTTTATTGGTGTGACACGTTTTTAGTGGATTCTTGACAATGGAAGTGACCAGGCATGATCATAAGAGAGATAATAATAACACCCTCGAATAGAAAAAGGGCATGGGTCCACAATCCTTTGATTTGAACCCTCCTACTGTCTAGGAAATGGGTTATATATCTGCTAGTCAAGTGAACCCCTCCTATGTTATCAGGACATGGGTCCTCCACCACTAAAGAGGCACCCACGTGTTGGGATAGGCATGGGTCCTCTATCGACCATTGAAGATCCACCGTTCTACATGGTATGACATGGGTCCTATATCTACTATATGAGTGGAACCCTCTTATGGTATTAGGGTAAGGTTCCACGACCACTAGTGTGGAACACTCTTAATAGGAAGTTCATGGTTCCTTTATTGACTATCAGAGTGATACCCTTCTATGGAGTTATGGAATTGGTCCTCTATCTATTGAAAAGAAAAATCCTATTGTACTAGATCATGGGTCCTATTCCTATATAATGTTCCCCATTGACTATAAGAAATTTTGGGGAGGTTTTTCTCAACATGGATGTTTCTTAGGATGATCAAGCAAGATACTAGGAATCATTGACGAGCCTTTGGAACAGATGGAACTCTTTTATTAGGTTGTGTTTTAAGATATAGATACATTTTCTCACTAATTTAAGATTATTTTATTAGGAATATATATATATATATCCATGTTATTTAATTTTATTAATATCTTTATATGTATCAAATATCTTATTCATATAGTGTCTCTTACTTCCCCATTTCCGCTTTTGGGGCGTCCTATTGGGTTTGTATATACTCACCACTATAAGGGATTTTCCCACAAAATTCATGACTTATATAGACAATATATAGGTTGATGGTGACTACAGAGGAGCATATGGATAGTTGGTATATTAGATCACATATGGTTTTTAGGGCTCGGGGATCTAGATTCGAGCTCCCACAACACTTTACTTTTACAGTTTTTTTATGTTGGGAAATATCTCTGGTTGGGCATGTATTTTTTTCCTTTTTACTTTTCAGATTACACTATCATACTCTTGTACTCCCTATATGTTATATATGTATGTATTATTATCTATATGATTAATCTTTTTTATTATCCCACTAAACTTATACATGGATATGGTCGGGTTTTTGGATAAAATAACTTAGGAAAAGGCCTCACAAATTAGTTATGCCTTTCAGAACTTATCGTTAGCCCCTGGTCTATGGACGTGGGCTTGGGGAAGTTACAGATCATTCCCTATTAAGATGGGTCATAAAAATTGGTTTCATAGGTGGATAATTCTTTGTGATGGGGTTTGGAGTTGTCCAATTATTATGATTTGGTTGGTATTTAGGAGAATGATGTCAATGTTTCTTGAGTGTGGTTGTCAAGCCAGGGAATCCAGTATTGGTGCAACGGCTGATGTATCCATACATTAGGACCCTGACTACATACTTGTTGATGAGCTATAAAAAGTCATTGGTTATAGGTAACATTGGTAAATACATCATATAGGATTGAATCTTTTATTTTCTTTCTTGATTTATCTCTCCATATATATATAAGCTCATATTATCATGCTGTGTCTTGATGAAATTTTCATGAATCCTCTACAATGATCTCCAACCAAATTACTGATTTCATATTGTGATAATTATGTGATTAGTTATGATGAATTAGTTTAGTGTCCATCCTAGGATATCTTTCTTTCAGGTGGATAAATAGTATCACCCCCACCTATCAAGAATATGATCAAACCAACAAAGAAGGATGAGGATGTGTATAGGCTTAGCACACTTTGTGAGTTCCAATGCCAGAGCCCATTGAGGTTTTACAGTGAGCTAGATCTCTAGGCCATAGTGGATTGGATAGAGTCGATGATATAAGTTTTTAGGATTATCCATACACCGAATTATTAGGTGGTTCCACTAGCTTCCGACATTTTCAATAGAGTAGCATGGCGTGGGTGGAGTCTAGTTACAGAGATGCATGATGAGTCGACACTCTCATGAAATGACTTTTGGTAGATATTTTTTGTGGATCACTACCCCTCATGCTTGTGGTTAGCTCATATTCAAGATCTTATGGAGATGAAAAAAGGATGGATGGTATGTTCAGTGAATATTGTGAGGTTTAAAGACAATACATGGTACTCCCTCAATAAGATTTGGGATGACTACTTCCAGGCTCAAAAAACTAATAAAGGTCTCCATAGAGATATAAATGCATATGCGGTACCCCTATGCATTCCCACCTATGTCGGGGTTTTATGGAAGGAATTGGTGATGGAGTTCTCCCTGTTAGATGCACATAAGAAATTGGATATTACAGTGGTCGTTATAGGGCCAAGTCGTCTGCAATATCTAGCATGACTAGTCAGTAGGATCTCGATGTAGAAAGCCTTTTTAGGATTAGACTCGAGAACATGTTCATATGACATAAGGACCAGACAGAGGAATATTTTAGCATAAATATGAGAATTTATATTCATTTTATGGGTGAGGTAACATGGAGTGTTATTTCCCAACACGACATGAAAAAGAGGGAAAGTAGATAATGGATGGTCTACCACAGTAGATACAACACCATGATCATGCATATCCTAGGAAAGAGTAGGGTAGACCCTAGGGAGGTGGAGTTAGTAGAGGAATTTGTGGGGAATTAGGAGGAGGAGATTTTGGTGGTTTATGAAGTTACAAGCTCCTTCCACCACCCCTACCGGGTGGTCCATGTTAATCTTATGGAGCTGGTGGTTGGGGCCGCACACTGCTGTAGGCTATGGATGTGTATGACCCAATGGTACATGATATTATTAGAGGTATGATACATGTTTAATCTACTATTTATTTTGTACAAGTAGACATAGTTTCATGTCATTCCTTCATCTCTTTACTCTTGGTGTGATAGAAGGAGCACCTAGTTGTGGATTTATCCAAAAAATATTGTCTTGTGGTTATGACAGGGAATGATTCTTCTATATATTTTACCTTCCCGTAGTGAAAAATATTTCATGGTGGAGAGAGTATCTCATTGGATATTCTGTTCATCAATATAAAACCTTATGATGTCATCATGGGTATGGATTTTTTATCCATTGTATGAGCCGAGATTTAATTTCACTACTAACAAGTCAGGTTCCATCACAACAATGGGACAATATTCTACTTTTTGGGTGATAGAAATCTCATGACAGGGAAAGAAATTTTTCATAGCTGGACATTTCATCCCACTACCCATTAGTTGGAAACTGTAGCCCTTGGTGAAAATGGCTCTTTAGAAATTTGGTTTTATCGAGTCAAGGATGATTTTATGGACTTCTTCCCTAAGGATTTTCTAGGACTACATCTGAGGATTTATATTGCGTTTTTTATTGACATTAACCCCAAGAATCCAATGATATCTTATGTACCATATCAAATAGCCCTTATAGAGCTCCAAGAATTGTGTTTGTAGTTAGAGGACCTTGGAGAGAAGGGTTTTATTGTACATAGTTTTTCCCCTTTGTGGATCTTGTGTTCATGAAAAATGATGACAATAGATTTTAGATTTTTTTGTATTATCATTTCCTGAACCAAACCACAATAAAGAATAAGTACCCATTAATAAATATTGAAGACCTCTTTGACCAGTTTCAAGGAATGGGATGGTTCAAAAAGATCAATCTAAGTTTTGAATACCACCAGTTGAGAGTTCATGAGGACGATATTCTAATGTTGGGATTATGATGTTTTTACACACACTACGAGTTCTTGGTGATGAAATTTGGTGTGCTAAATTCCTCTATTATGTTTTTGTATTTGATTAATGAGATATTCAATCTATATGTGGAATGATTTTTTCTTTTCTTTGTCAATGACATACTATATACTATTCTACATAGGATGAGAATATAAAGCACTTGAGGATGTTCCTAGACTTAATTCGAAAGCATGAAAATTATGGTAATCTCTCAAAGTGTTTGTTCTAGATCTGCATGGTTCACTTTATTGGACTTGTAATTTCTGAGCATGGAATAGCTATAGGCCTAGAAAATATTGATGTAGTTCTTACTTGGGAGCCACCTAGAAGTACATAAGAGGTGAGAATTTTTCCTGGCGTGATAGGTTACTATAAGAAGTTTTAGGTAGAAATATCTGGGGTTGTATCACCTTGGAAATATCTAACTCATAAAGGGAAGCCATTTACTTGGACTGAGAAGTTATATAGATACTTCATGGAGTTGAGTTTGAGGATGAAAAGTGAACCTATTTTGAGTCTATCATAGGAGGACAGGAAGTACATAGTATATTGTGATTCCTCTAAAACTAGGATCAACTGCATGTTTATGAAGAGATAGGAAGTTATCTAATAGGGGTTGAGACATTTGATACCCAAAAAAGAAGAACTGCATGAGTCCTGACCCATATCTTGAAGCATTAGTTTTCACTTCAAGGATGTGGAGATGCTCTATTGTGTGATAGTGCTTTATTTTTTACTCAGACCATCATATCCACATGCATGTTTCCCTGAAAAGAGACCTAAACCTGAGTAAGTGGAAATAGTTGGAGTTCCTATGGAACTATGAAGTTTAGATAGTCTATAATCATAGTAAGGGGGACATGGTGGAAAATTCCTTTTATAGGAAGTCCCATGCTCGTTTGGTGTAGGAGGCATCATATTTTTTATCTTCCTAGTAGATGACCTTGGTTAAGGAGGAGGGTGCATATTTTCTTTATTCGATGGTGTTGAATCCTCATGTCCTCTAGTGTGTGATAGAGTCACAATTGGGATTCATCGACTGTGAGGTCATATTTCACCAGATATCATTACGAGATTTAGCAGAAGAATATTTTAAAGGATGGAATCATGTCACCCTTTTACAAGAATGGATGGTGGTACCATTCATGATTCTGGAGGATATGATTATATAGTTTCACATATCTCATTTGGATATACATCCTAATGTAGGGAAGATTTACAAATACCTTCAATGGTAGTTTTTGTGGGATGGAATAAGGAGGATCGTGGATGATTTTGTCTCATAGTGCCTCACTTGTTATTAGGTAAAGGCTAAACACCAAGTTTTGATAGTTTTTTTGCTTCGTCTTGAGATCCCAGAGTGGAAATGGGATGAGATTTCCATGGAATTTGTGATAGGCATTCTATAGACAACGAGAGGCCTTGACATTATCTAGGTGATAGTCGACCGACTAATGAAGTCAACAACCTTACTTTCTTTCAGGGAGAAAATTTCATTGGATATTTTGGGGAAATTGTACATATAGGAGATCATCACCTTCATGGGGTTCCCCCAAAGATTATCTCAAATCATGATGTTCAATTCAAATCATGGTTATGGAGCGGCCTATGGAAGTAATTTAGGGACTAAATAAGGATGAGTACAGACTTCCACCCCCAACAGTATGGTCAGAATGGGAACACTATCTAGGTGCTAAAGGATATGATGAGGGCTTGTGTGATATAATTTATCTAGAACGGGGATGATCACTTTACATTAATAGTTTTTTCGAACAATAATAGCTATCAGTCTACTATCAGCAAGCCACCAATTGAGGCCCTCTATGATAGACCCTTAAGTTCAACCTTATGTAGAATAAATATCAGAGAGGCATATCTTGTTGGGAAAATGATGGTGCATACAACAATGGAGAAGGTCCGGGTCATCCATGAGTAGATGGGGACAACATATAGTAAGAAGAAATCTAATGCAGATTTATGTCGCATTCCCTTGTAGTTCAATTAGGGAGAATAAATTTTCCTAAGAGTCTCTCCATGATGAGGATTGTAGAAATTCATACAAGGAGGAATGTTATCCATAAGGTTCGTCTAGACATTTGATATCTTTTAGAGGGTTGGGGAGCTTTCTTACTACCTTGAATTACCCCCATAGTTGGAGTGAGTTCACATGATCTTCCATGTATCGCAGCTGAGAAGGTTTGTGAATGACCCTATAGATGTTATTGACTAGGTAAAGCTAGACATTGAGGAGGGATATACTTTTTTTGATCACCTAGTGGTGATCAATGATCAAAAAGAGAGGACCATGTGTGCCTGGACCATCCCATTGGTTCATGTGTTGTTTCATCACATGAGCATGCATGAGAGCTCCTCGAAGAGGGAGATCCAGATGAGGGATATGTATCCCGATATTTGCGTTAGTTTTTCTTTTATACGATGAAAACATTGAAGATAGAATAATTTATATTCCCTTGTTTCTAGTAAGACTTTATAATATATTTATAAATATTTTTGAAGCAAGGTGCAGAGAGGGTGCGTGATTCCGAGGCCTAGTGTGCCTAAAATTAATTTTATAAAAGTATTAAATATTTTTTTTATATCATGTAACTGTGGTTTAAAATAAAGGTATAAATCTTAAATGGATTCTGGGATAAAAAATCCAAGACCACTATTGAATCCATATTGTGAGGTTTACCCTTGGTGTGACCTAAAATTAGTCAGTGCAGGGGGTTTGAATAAAACAACAATTAGTGGGCGCATTTAGTGGAAAAATTAATTAATTAATTAAATTAATTCATTAAGAAAGTGAAACATAATTCCTTATATATGAATGATATTATGGAGAATGAACAATGTTATTTGAATAACCTCAGGACCATTGAGAGTATAATTCCACATTCTTCATTGGATAATCGTGATCGGATGATAATAAGCCTCTAGATTCAGGTGAATTGAGGCACAATGAATGAAAAGACTTATTTCCTTCATTAGTGAGAATGTTCTTCAACAAAGATCAATTTGAATTGAGGTAGGATTAATAATATGTTTATTTCCACACTTATGATTCAATGATTGAGCATGATCAATTAATTTCCATTGATATTCATTCATTTTAATCCATTTAATGTGACCATATATCATATTTAATTTGTTTATTATATTTAACCCCATTGTGACATTTTTTCTCACCCTGAATATTTCCAATATAGTTCATTGGATAGGAATTATTTTATGATGATTGTTTCACCTTTGGTTTATGTGATTTCCCCCATTATTTTTCATGGTCTTTACCGAATAGCCTAAGAGGTCTCAGTTTGGAATTGTTGGGCAGGATCGATCATGATCGGAACTCTAGATATGTGGAAGATTCACACGCGGTGAATAAATCATCGAATATCAAATTGATCATGATGATTTTTGGGGTTTTGGATGATTCCACATTGGATTTAAAGATCTGATGAGGCAACTAGAGGCACCACAGGTGATGATTATGCATACAAGAGTTGAACGAAAAAATAGATATCATATTTTCGACCACTGGATAAAAAAAGATAAAAAATATCTTTACCTAAATTTAGGGTATTCTAGAGGCAAGGTTTGAAGTGGAGGAAGAAGATATAGAGGAACATATAGTAGATTTGTTAATCTATGAACAAATCCAACTACATGCAGTGTAGTGTGGAAGAATACATGGCATGTTTTTTTTGAAATCTATGATCCTAGGGTTTCCAAGAGATTATAAGTATCACACACCATGTGGGACCCTCATACACTACGTGTACCAGTGCTGGTGACCTAATGTGTAATCTAGGATTACACAAACTTGTTCATGGCCAAGAACATGTCGTTTAACAACACATGACCAGGGAACATAGACACAATATGAAAGACATGAGCAGGACACAGTGTGGAAGGATACACCGTGTATCATCATACAATGGCTTAGCCAAGCACATGACATATACCAACACATGGCTGGGGTAAATGGACACATCCCATAGGACATTGGAAGGACCCCGTGTGGGTGGAAACACCATATATTAGAGTCAATTGGTATATTTAAGATTACACGAACACATCCAGGAGCACAAGAAGGCCCCTGTGTTGCTAAGGCACACTTTATAGTTCCTTTACATTACATATAAGGATTCATTAGTTGTGATCCACATACTAGTAGGGACACAACCATGCAACATGGCAGGACAACATGTTGTGTGGGTCCCCTAACACATAGTGTTACCTCCTCTTTTGAGGAAACTTCTACTTCTCATATATCCTTTTTTAGACTCATATTTTGGACTAAGGGTATCCTATATTGAGAATTTTCTTACATAGAATATGATGGTGGACTTAATGGTGTATTTTAGGATCTAATGTGAGGTTTTCTAGGAATGATACTTCTTTAGGTAATTCATGATGATGACAGTGATCTGATAGGGTCATCATAGAGATCATTGTGGGACCCAACTATAAAGATAGGTCATGGAACCTCGTCCATTAGAGTGTCACTATCCTTTTAAGAATGGAATTTTTCCTCTATCTTCTATTTCAGTGTGACCCTCCCATAGTATTAGGGCATGAGTCCTCAGCCACTAGAGTGGAACCCTTCTACTGGGCAGGGAATGATTCCTCTATCGACCTTTAGTGTGGAACTATTCTACAAGGTTGAGAATGAGTCCTCTATATTATATCTGAGTGGTACCCTCCAATGGTATTAGGATATGGGTCCTGAAAAACTAGTGTACCACCCTCTTATTGGGAATGGCATGGGCCCTCTATTGATTATCAGAGTGGAACCCACCTGTAGTGTTAGGGCATGGGTCATCTATCTATTGAGTAGAACTCTCCTTTTGGAATAATTTTGTTTAGAATATATATATATATATATATCAATGTTGTTTTATTTTGTAACTCTCTTTCTATGGTTTGATATGTCTATTCCTATTGTGTATTTTACTAATCCCTCCTTATATTTTGATGAATAATACTGGGAATGTATATAATCACCCCTGTATGGGTTTTCCTACATGTTTCATGTCTTATGTATACAACATAAATGTCATTGGTGATTATAGAGGAGAATAGGGATAAATAGGGAATTAGACTGTGTATAGTGATTGGGGCTTGGATATCTATATTTAGGCTCTCCCAAAACCATAATTTTCTAATTTTTTTAGGTTGAGACATATTCATGGTTGGAAATGTATTTTTCCCTATTTAATTTACATACTACACTTCTTTAATCTTTTAATACCTCGAAGTTTTACATGCATGGATAATTCTCTAGACAAGTCATCTTTAATTATTTTTCCTCTACACTTGTGCATCGAGATGGTTTGGTGTGTGCGTCAATGTATATAAGAAAATGACTCTTGTTTTAGTTATGAATTTTAGAACTAGTCGATATTCCTTGTGCTATGTAGGTGATCCTGTGGTAGTTTTGGCTCAAGCCTTATTGATTCAGGTCATGACACATAATTGTTTTTTTACTTGTGACAACTAGATTAAGGAAATATTCCATGGAGATGACTTAGGTTACTATTTATAATATATACCTTAGGGAAAAAATTATCTTTTTCTATACAAAATAACTAGTGTATATGAAAAACATGGCTCCATTTTCTTGGAGTGAGTTCAAATTTAAATTATATTTTACATGACTATGACTACTAATGAAGGACAATTCCATTTTGAGAAAAAATTGAATGAAATTTGCAAAAGAAACTTAGGAACCCTAATAACTTTGAATAAATTAATCTATAAGACTTAAGTGATATTTTTAATATTCACTAAAAGACCACAAAAATTGAAATAAACTAAAACCAAACTTTAAGTGTCATTTTTCTCCCCAATTTTCCCATCAACAAAATCGATTAATTATTTGAAAAATAGTAATTAATTACATGTAGATATGATTACAATGATACTTAAATTCCGTGGTCTTATAAGTGAATATCCAAACTTGTATATTTAAGAATTTAGCTTTTTGTGTTCGAGATTCAAGCTAATATGAGTTGTTGAAGATCAAGTCAAGTTGAAGGAATTATCCTTTTCACTTGAAAAATATGACAAGGAGTTTTTGTATAGCCTAAAACCCATAGATATCCATGATTGGGAAGAACATGAAATGTATTTCATGTAAATATTCATACCATATCCTCAGAGCATAATGATAAGGAAGTATCTTTTCTCTATCTGACAATCACTTGAAGAAACACATTATGAGGATTGGGAAATATTCAAGAATATTTTTTCAAACTGCCCTAATTAAGTTGTCAAATAACATCACTTTTTAGTCCTCTTATATCAATGCCTATTTGAAAATGATAAGAATATCTTGGATGAATCATCTAGATGATATTTTATTGAAAACTCACTAGTGGAATCTAGGAACCTAATTTAAAAGAAAAAAGAAAATTCCTAGCAATCCAGAATGAGTGTTATGTGTACATGTTGGATTCACGCGGTAAGGAATTATAATTCATCATAATTACTTGAAACAATAGTTTTAAAAATAGAAATTTTAGTTAGATAGGTGATTGTGAATAAAGTGAGTGAGAAACATGCCCCACCATAGTTATGTGGTTTGTGTTCATCGCACAACCACTTTATTGATCAATGTGCTAAAATACAATGGATAGAGAGTTGTAAAGAAACATTCAAAACATGGAAATTCCAAAAAAATAATCAATGGAAAGGAAACCCAAAAATCCAAACCAAAAGTTTCAACCCATAAATGTCATGCTATACCTTTTTATCCAAACTAACACCCATCTTATACACCATACCAAAAAAAAGTTATAGAACCCACCACCTTACCAACTAACTTACAAAATATCTATACTAGCATCAAGAATATCAACCAACCCATAACAAAAAATCATACATGATACACTTGACTAATGAACCATCAAATTAAAACTGATATCTATAGTCTAGGGTTGTGGGATTCAAATAAATCATAAAATATTTATCTAGTTAGTTAAAATGTTTTTTGGATACAATGACTAAAAATCCATAAAAATTTATCAGTCCAAATAGTCCCAAATTAAAAGAAGAATTTAAGATTGATTACAACAAGGAGTGGAAAGGATATTTAGATTCCTAAACTATATAAAGTATAAGATGAACCCAAAATAAAGTAAGGCTATGAATCCATAATAGAGTCTAAAGACTAGTTATTCCAACCAAGATAAGAAAATAAGAACTGAGGAAAGGGTTCAAGAAGGAAAGACTTGAGACACCCTTTAAAAGGAATAAAATGGAGAATAATGATATTCTAATTCCATTAAATTATTGGTTTTATATGTTTAAGGAGATTTATGGAAAATGAATTAAAAAATATATTCATGAAACGTTCCAAAAGGTTTAAATCAAGACACCTCTTTTAGATGCCATCCAAAAAATTCCAAATTATGGAAATTTTATCAGGAACATTTGAACAAAAAGGAAGATATTTTATGGTAATTTTAGAATAATATTAGGGAGGAATTTCTCATCTCTAGTCACACCGAAAAATCTAAAAAACTGTTAAGATAGATGGGTGTTTTCTATTCCTTGTATTATCAGTTGTTTAAATTTTTTAGATTCTATTTGTAATATTTCTGCTTTATATAAAAATCATGCCTCAATATGTGATATCATATTTTAAAATGGTATAATTAAATCCCTCAAGATTACTGGTCCATTTGGTAAATAGATCCACTGTTTATTCAACACGAGTCTTAGAAGAAGTACTAGTTGGAGTGAAAAGACTGATTTTTCTAGATGAATTCATAATTCTTAACACGGTGGATGAAAAGGTACCAATCCATTCACCAATCATATTGGTAAGAACATTCCTAATTTTGGAAAATAATATCAACAATGTATATAAGGTAACCCTTACTATAGTTATTAGAGATAACACAATGCACTTCAATATTCTTGAATCTACAAAACGACCTTTAATAAATCATTCACTCTTTACAATTTCCTATGAATAAGGTACTAAACCTATTAAATATTCCTATATGATCCATGAATTCTTATCCTTAGAAGATCAACTTCCCATTGAAAACACCATGGAATAGGTGAGTGTTTAAAAACCTGTAAATTCTAATTTTATGTTGGAAGAAGAGAAATAATCTATTTTATTTGATGATTTATTAGATGAATAAGAATCTCTTATTATTACTTGTATATAAAATATTGAAAAATTTTAAGTGAGGAACCTAAATTCAATTTCATTTCTTGAATAACCCTTGAATCGAGAATTCGTACATATCCCATATGATTTAAAATATGTATACCTCATAGAAAGAGAAAAACTTCCACTAATAATTTCAAATAATCTATCTAAAACCCAATAAGAAACCTTCATTGAAATTTATAAAAGAAACATACGAGCCATTGGGTAGATCTTATGAGATATCCATGGAATTAAACCACAAATATTCTCACAAATAATCTTGTTAGAGGGGGATTCTAGACATGTTAGATAGTGTCAGTGAAGGTTAAACACCACTATCATGGTGGTAGTAAACAAGGAGATAGAGAAGTTGTTAGTTTTTGATATCATATATGCAATTTATGATTCAAAATGGGTAATCCATGTCCATATAGTTCCTAATAAAACAATTTTGACCATTGCAAAGAATGATCATAATAAATTATTTCCCATGATTGTTTAGAATAGTTGGAGAGTGTGTATTGATTATAAGAAGTTGAACAATTTCTCTATAAAATTCCACTTTCACATCCATCTTTTGACCAAATGATTGACTGGTTATGGGGAATAACACATTATTCATTTTTAGATGGACTCTTACGATATTTTCAAGTACCCATTCCCCTATAGGATTAAGATAATACAACATTGAAATGTACTTATGGAACCATTTCTAATAAAAATATGAATTTTGGGTTTTGAAATTCCCTAGGTACATTTCAAAGGTTCATGGTAATTATATCATCATTTCATATTGAGGATTTTATGGAGGTATTTCTTTATAAAATTACTATTTTATGAAATTATTTTTATTATATTTTATGAAATCTGGAAAAAAATCATGAAAAAATTTATTGAAAATAATCATATTTTAAATATTGAAATGTGTCACTTCATGGTTGAGAAATGGATGGTATTTGGACAAATCATTTTATAAAAAGGAATTGAGGTAAATAAATTGATGTTTGATGTGAGAAATTCTTTCCCATATTTGATTCACTTTCAAGAATCATTTTATTCTTGTTGTTAATGATCAAATTAAAAATTTATAGTCCAAAACTAAACTTACTACTAGGGTGTAGTAAAGTGGAAGTGTAGGGTTAAACCCATGAGGATCCCTGGTAGGTCAACAACTAATTGAAAAAAACCCTTGGAAATGATTCCTCACATTAAATATTTAGGTTTTATTTTTACAAAAGCTATGTATTTTGGTTTTAATTCATATAATAACATAAGGTTTCAGGGTAAAATTTCAAGTCTCATGATAGAAGACAATCCTAGATTTATCATGGGATATTCCTATGACATAGACTGTAAATAGGTGTAGGATTAACAAATTTTTTTGGGTCATACCAATGGGATTTAACCACCTTGAAACTACCCATGATTAGGGTATAATTTACGACCTATTTTTTACTCTAATCTTATATGTAGAAAGTGTATCAGGTTAATAGATATAGTCCTTATCAACTCCAATTAGGTAAGGTTCATTAAATTTCACTTACCATGATCAATTTTGTAAAAAATATCATGATTAACAGTTATTATTATATATAATTACTGGAATTAAAGTTACCAAAAATCAATCTATAGATCAATTAGGATAAAAAAACACCTACTTTCAACCATAACCTAATATGGATTATCCGAGCATGGATGTGATGATCAATGTAATGTCTAGGAACTAGATACCCCTGAAAGGTGCCCAGATCATGGTTTTCCACATTGACTCAAGTGCCTCTCCCCAAATAGCAGAGGATGCCGACTAGTAGTGAGGTAATTGGGTGTGTCTATGGGGAAACTATACCCTCATTACTGGAGTATATCATAATAGATATAAAAAATAGATAAGTAATGTAAGCAGAAATAAATATAAAAAATAGATAAATAAATAGAAGATAAGAATTCAATATATATATATATATCATGTCCAAAAGTAATCTCCTACAAATTTGATGATGATACATGTTATGTCACTACAAAAAATCCAAAACAAGTATACAAGGAATGTGTACAATAGATGTTCCAAAATACCGAGAATACCAAAAATAGTCCCAGTTAGAATCACAAGCCTCATCTCGGTCCAATTATCTTATAATTTTAAGCAGTAATCAGAAAAACTATAGAATGCCACTTTCCCTTACCCGTACATATAATCATATAATATGTCCAAGTAACCATCGACGACCCAAATAAGGTGTGAGATACAATCCCAGTATGAAACCATTGAAAGGTATAATTCCATCAATTCGGTGAATATATAATAATAATAATGTGAAGTAAGTAATAGAATATGTAAATGATGTTCTGAAATTAAACAAACCAAAAAGGACTCGGTTACCATGGACACCCAACCCCTTATACCTTCTTCAAATTAGCCTGAAATGTGTATGAAAATACTCAATCATGTATTAGTTTATAATCACACTCATATAATTGATGAGTCTTATATAATAAATAAGTATTAGGACTTAAAAGATAGAACAACGTCTCCCCATAATGATACGTGACAAGGATGCTTAACTGGGCCATCTATAAGTCATAAGACAGAGACCAAATCCAATATTATTATTTTTCTTGGTAGACACGTCATATAAATCATTCCATTAATTTTTCAATTAAGAATCTAAGCCCTTCCTTGTAATACCTTATTTGTATTCCAATTATCACTCTAGAGATGACATAAACCAAACCACTTACATGCCCATCCTAGGAATACCTCATGAGAATCTTGGTATTGCTTTGGGTGTGGTATAACATTACCACTCACTAAGTTAATCCGTAGAGGTCCACCGAGGGAGACCAAGTGTTACCCATGGAATATATAGAATCATCCCTCTTATTCTATCCTTGGTAGTCCATATAAGGATTCCATGTGTTACTTGGGAATTAAAAATCAATGGACATATGATTTCATCCTTGGAAAACCATAAGTATTCCATGTATTTCTTGGGCATATAATAGTCATCCCCCAAGAGTCTATCCTTGGTATTCCACTATGGATTCGTAGTATCACTCAGGATGAAGAAAGGTAGTTGATAAATGTGTTCATCCATGGAATTTTTATATGAAACCATGAGTCGCCCAAGGAACATATGCATTCAATAAATATTGTTTAATTTTTTCAAAATTCATCATCATAATTTTTTTAATTAAAAACTCAACTTAGAAGTTAGATGAAGACATGAGATAAGCCTAAAAGGCTTTCCCCTTAATTAACCCATGTGGGGATTTCATTATAAGAGGAAAATATTGCTTAAAAAAGAAATTGCATGGAGAAATCCCAGGGTCATAGTATTTCCCTTCCCTTCTATTGATCAATTCAATTACAACTGAAAATTCAATATTAGACATCCCATGAAAAGGGGTTAAAGCAACACCTCAAAGGTATCCAAATTAAAATTTCACCAATTCATTAATCAATGCACCCAAGGGGTGGTTCCAATTCAAGTTTATTAAACTCTATTCACTTATCAATGGGTTTAATTAATTACATTGGGCATAACTAACAATTTAAAGTAAGTATTAAACTCCATTTCAAGGGATTCTCTTTGATAATTGTTCATTCATCACAAAATCATATATATATAAACACTTCTAATTTAATGTAGAAGCATGAGACCACCTATCGTAGGTCTCTAGTGGAGTGCTCCTCTAGTATCATCTTCTGATTTGACTTATATCAGGAGAAAATAAAATAATAGATGAAGAACATAGAAATAAGGAATATTATATCACATGTGAATAGAAAATCTAATACTAATAAGAATAGGTAATGTCACAAAGGAAGGGAGATCGTACCGATACATATATGATTCTTTTGACAAATCATGATTTTGATCTCAGGTGGATTAGATCTATTGATTTCTAGATTTGGTGCCAAAGGATAGCTCTCAAAATCACACTGACAACAAATGTGAAAGAATGAGGAAATTAGGTTAGAAATCTAATATTTTTAAGGGTGATTTTTTAATTTCACCTAGAATACTGAGCCACACAGTTTGGCTGCATGGTTGTCCAAACAGTTCACACACTACTATAAGAAGGGGCACATCACTTGGTTTTCACGCACAATTTGACTAACTTTGTAAAAAACATGTCTCATACTACTATAGAAAATTTCAATGTGTGTCACATGGGAATGAACCTCAAATCACATGGGTTTTCAAACCATGTGGACTCCTAATACTCTCTATCTAACCTTACATGGTTATAAGTAACTGTGTGGGATTCTATAATGACTTGGACTTTTCTTACATTACTATTACATCATTTTAAAGATAAAAAAAATAATAGTATTACACACAGAGGATCCAAAGGTTTAGTGTCTTGGAAAAAATAGGACCATACATAAAAAATACAACATCAAGCATAAACATTTATTTAATTTATTCATCTCTAGCTTCTTATTGGAACTTGTCCTCTCCGTAGTACATGTTGCCACCTGACGATATACATCAAAATGGGTGAGCTAGAATCCCAGTAAGAGCATAGATAAGAACAATATATCATGGGGTGAACATAATCATAACATAGGCAAACGATCATGAACATGAGAGGAGCATAAATAAAAGACTTGAAATATGGAAATGCATAAAAATAAAACATCATGTCTTAGTGGTAAAATATAACACATACTTGTAAACCAAGCTAGAATCTTGTTCACACATCATTTCACATTTACTCATGAGATTCATAACTTTACCCAATGCATTGGAGCAATATATAATTTTGGGCGCACCTGTCACATTTAAACATTCATATTGCACTATATAATTCCGGGCGAGCCCATCACATCATAACATTATCATATATCATGCATTCCAAAATGAACAAATAACATAAATGAATCTAAATAACCCATGAAAAGGAATTAGTTTTATCTCATAAGAACACAATCCTAAGCTTTGGTTTCCCAAAATAAAGAGGGAGCACCATACTTGATACAAGAACCATCAACCTTGAATGAGAGGTAAAAGTTGAGTTCTTAAGAGAAGAGTTCTTTCAGAAAACATTTGGATTGACATAAACTGTATTAGAAAACATGTATATCCCAGAAAATGAAATAAAATGATTAAAAAATGATCTTTAAGGAGTGATCATATCAAAAATGGAGTGAAAGAGGTAGAACCCGAAGGAAGAAAATTGGGTTCGAGATTTCCCCGTACCTTGTACCCGAATGATTCCTACTCTTTAATGTCCTGTATAATGAAATTATATTAATTAATTAGAAATTCAAAGCCATGTTTACATTAATAGGGTTAATTCTAGTTTCATTATGTCATTTTATGTTCCTTTGGATGACTTATAGATTTTAAAAACATTGTTTTGGGGATGTTCATTTTTATGGTTTTTCTTGGGTTGTTCACTTGTATTCATAAATTAAAGATTGGGTAGAACATGAGTAAACATCCAGAAATGATATTACATTTCATTAATGATATTAAAGTAGTCTTAATGATCTTATAATGAATTATATTAGATCCATTTGGATGAATCATTAGATAAAAATTAAATGATGGTTATTTGGGTCAATTAGGGCGGTTTTTGGATCACGACGAACTTGTTTTAACATATCAATATGTAATACGGCCATAGGTTATTTCTAGAACTTTAAATAGAACATAATACATATAAAATATTATGGTTCAACCATAAAAATGGTTTCATGACCAGATCTGAAGGTAGAAATAGATGAAGAAAGCATGTTGTTCTTGAAGGTGAAAAATTAGCACCTCATGAACAACGTTCTCTTTAATAAAATAAAAGGAATAAGGAAAAGGGGATGGATGATATAATATTCTATTTGAATAATAAAATCTGATTATATGTATAACACTAGAGTTATAATACAATTCAGATGAATATGGGTGGGGAGAGAGCAAGAAATGAACTTGAACTTGAAAGGAAATTAAAGGAGAAGAGGGAGAGAAATTACCTCTTGAATCCTTCTCTTGAGAACCTCCTTAAGGGCCTAAGCATGGTCTTTTGTTTAAACCATCATCTCTTGAACGTGAGGGAGGGGCTAGGGAAGGTGTTTGGGTAGAGTTTAGAGAAGTCTTGGAGCTTGAGAGGTGTGAGGAAATGAGGGTGTGAAGGGTGAATTTTATAGTGGAGGGGGAGGAGTTTCCTTAATATAAAATTAATTAGTTTATTATTTCCCCACAAGACAAGGAAAAGTGATTATTGAACGACCAATAATAGTAATTTTATAATGTAATCCCGAAAAAAGTGGTATTACATCAGCAGAACATCACACATGACCCTATAATTAGCTTATTTAGCTTATTTTGTAAATTACGGTATTTCACTATTCATCAAAAATTCAAGTATCTCAGAAAAAGCCCAAAAATTTACCCCAACCATTTATCGACATGTAGAATCCAAAAATGAAGTCCATTTTTTAAAAGATTTTTTTTAAATATTATTAATTTAATATTTAATTAAAATCATAATTTACAAAAAAAAACAGTTTTTAAGATTAAAATTGATTTTATAGTGGTTTCAAAAATTACACAGGTTCTTATAAAATTATGTAAAAACTATAAGACATTGATTTGATAAATAATGAATACATTCTATGAAAATAAATTTTCCTTTAAATTATTTAATTAGTTATAATTATTTATTTATGACTTAAAAAATTCCAAAACGTTTACTAAGGTCAAATTGTCACTTTCTAAGATGTATAAATTTATATAATTATTCATGGGTAAGGTTACTCTTATGTTAGATTATTTACTATTCATAAGGGTCATATTAATATTCATAAGGGTATATCACTATTCCTAAGGGTACGTTACTATTCACCAAAAAATATTTTTGTTTCATTAGACTCCAAAAATCATCTTTATCACAACCATGTATGTTGGATTTTTAAAATTCCAAACACAAAAGTGAAAAAATTATGTTTAAAGGTCACTTATCACTTAGTAGTTAATTATGTTGTGTTTTCATGTTCTTTTATGACAGAAATATAAGAAGGTAATTTCCATTGAAAAACATTGGGTCGTTACATTCTTCCCCACTTAAGAAATTTCACTGCCGAAATTTTACATTACACAAACAGGTGAGGGTGTTTCTCCCCCATTGCCTCCTCTGGTTACCATGTTGCATCCTCAAACATGTGGTTCCTCCACAACATTTTGACAAGATGGGTTGTCTTGTTGCCTATAACCTTATCTCTCTGATCCAGAATCTTTACTGGCTGCTCCTCATAGGAGAGATCATCTTCCAGCTGCACCACCTCTGAGTTTAGTACATGTGAGGGGTCTTGTATGTACTTCCTCAGTAGTGATACATGAAACACATAATGAACTTGATCCATATTCAGTGGAAGGTCAAGATGATATTCCACAGATCTTATATGGTCAAGGATCTCAAAGGGGCCAATATTCCTTGGGCTTAGCATCCCTTTCTTCCCGAATTGCATGACTCTCTTCCATGGAGATACTTGAAGGAAGAATTTATCTCAAACGTCGAACTCCAAGTCCCTTTGACGGTTGTCAGCATATCTCTTTTTCCAAATTTGATCATCTTTGATGTGTTTTTGGATGACTTGAACCTTCTTTGTCATCTCTTGAACAAGATCAGGTCCAAGTAACTTTCTTTCTCCAACTTCATCCAAACAGTTTGGAGTTCTACATCGCTTTCCATACAGAGCTTCATATAGATCCATCTAAATACTCGAGTGGAAGCTATTGTTGTATGAGAACTCAACCAATGGGATATGCTGATCCCAACCACCTTTGAATCCAAAATAGGAGTCTCTTAGCATATCTTCAAGCGTCTGAATAGTCCTTTCAGACTGGCCCTCAGTTTGGGGGTGATAGGTCGTGCTGAAATTTAATTTAGTACTCAAAGCATGTTGAAGGCTCCTCCAGAATTTAGTTGTGAACCTTGGATCACAGTCAGAGACAGTTGAGAGTGGAACATTGTTCAGTCTCGTCACTTTCTTCACATATATCTTTGCCAGTTTTTCAAGCAAGAGGTCTTCCCGAATAGAGATAAAATGGGCAGTCTTGGTGAGTCGGTCAACCACAACCCATATCGCATTATTTCCATTTGACATATTTGGGAGACCTGTGAGAAATTCCATAGTAACATTTTCCCATTTACACATGGGTATTGGCAATGGCTATATCATACCTTTGGACTTTTCTCGCTCAGCTTTAACTTCCTGACATACCAAGCACCTTGATATATATTCCGCAATCTCTTTATTCATGTTATCCCACCAGAAGTGTTTTCAGAGATCACGATACATCTTGGTACTCCCAGGATGGATAGAGAATGTTGAGCTATGTGAATTATCCAATAGCTCCCTCTTTATACCGGGTGATGAAGGCACACAAAGCCACATTCCAAACCAAATCACACCATCATCATCGATATGGAAGTCTTGCAGCTTCCCTTCCTTTACTGCATTCACCCTCTTTTGTATCTCCACATCATCCCTTTGTGATTCCTTAATCTTCTCCTAGATGGATGGTTGCACAATTATTTGGTCAATTTAGTATTTATCCCCTACCATTATGATTTCCAAATCCATTCTTTGCGTATCCATGAGGATAGGGTCTTTCTCAATCCGAAACATGGATAGAGTAGCAGGTTCTTTTCTGCTTAGAGCATTAGCTACCATGTTTGCCTTTCCAGGATGATAGTGAATAGAGTAATTGTAATCCTTGATTATCTCTAACCATCTCCTTTGACGCATGTTGAGCTCATTTTGTGTGAATATATATTTTAGGCTCTTATGGTCGGTGTATATGTCACACTTCTCACCATAAAGGTTGTGCCGCCAGATTTTCAAGGCAAAAAACACAGCTGCTAGCTCTATATCATGCATCGGGTAGTTCTTCTCATGGATATTCAACTGTCATGAGGTGTAGGCTATCACATTATCATTTTTCATGAGTACAAAACCCAATCCTTTCTTTGAAGAATCACTGTATATCACAAAACTATCTCCACTTTTCTGTAGTGTGAGTACAAGTGCATTGATCAGCCTTCTCTTTAGCTCCTTGAAGCTTCCCTCACATTCTTCCATCCAAACATACTTTACCCCTTTCCATGTTAACTTAGTTAGCGGGCTTAACAATCATGTTAATTTTCTCACAAAACGTCGGTAATACCCAGCTAATCTAAGAAAACTATGGATTTCTGTGACACTAGAGGGCCTAGGCCATTTTCAATCAACTTTTCTTTAAAGGATCCACCGAAATTCCCTCACTTGTGATCACATGTCCCAAGAATGTGACTTGATTCATACAAAAGTCACACTTGCTGAACTTGGCGTACAAATTCTCATTTCTCAATGTCGCCAACACAAGTCTTAGATGTTCTTCATGTTCCTCCTTGGTCTTGGAGTAGATAAGAATATCATCGATAAAATCTACCAAAATTTTTTCGAGGTAATGTCTAAAGACTCTATTCATAAAATCCATGAAGATTTTAGGGGCATTAGTAAGTCCAAAGGGTATCACCAAAAACTCATAGTGCCCATACCTTGTACGGAAGGTAGTCTTCTGAATATCTTCCTTCTTCGCCTTTACCTAATGATATCCAGAACGAAGATCCACCCTTGATAAGTATTGAGCTCCTCTTAACTAGTTGAACAAGTCATCAATCCTTGGAAGAGGATACTCGTTCTTTATGGTGATCTTGTTGAGTTACCGATAATCGATACACAATCGCATTATTCCATCATTCTTCTTCACAAGGAGCACTGGTGCACCCCAAGGTGATGCACTAGGGTGTATGAACCCTTTGTCTAGATTCTCTTGTAGCTGCTTCATTAACTCCTCTAGTTCGATAGGATCCATCCTACAGGGACACTTCAAGATTGGAGTAGCTCCAGGTATGAGTTCAATTGAGAACTCTACCTCGTGATCTAGGGGAATTCCAGGTAACTCATTAGGAAATACATCACCGTATTCCCTCACGATGGGTGTTCTCTCAAGGTTGGCACTTTCCTTCGACTCAACCATTTGGGCGAGGTATGCTTCTTCATAGAGAATAAACACCCACACCATTGAAGGATTTTTCAAAGGAGATTCATGATCTTCCTTGAATTTGTAGAGGAGCATGGGATGGTTCGGAATATGAAAATATATTTCCTTTTCCCGAAAGTTGATATGTGCTCTATATATTTAGAGCCAGTCCATTCCCATTACAGCTTCGAATTCCACCAAGGGAAGTATTACGAGATTTTCCAGAAGAATCTTCCCACATACACTAATAGGAGAGGAGTTAAACACTTGGGTTGAAATGATTGCACCACTTGGTGTTTTTACAGATATAGCTACTTCAATGTCTTGGGGATTCAACTCTATAGTTCTAAAAAACTTTCAAGATATAAAGGAATGCATAAAACTAGAATCAAATAAGACTTTTTCCATTCTTGAGTGAATAAGAAGTCTATCTTGTATGAATTCATTATCATGCTCCACCTGCATAGTAGTGATGTCATAATCCTTCCCTTGTTCCTTTGGCTTTGGTGGCTGTTGACGCTGATTACCCTTGAGAACTCAAGGTTTAGTGCACTGGTTTGCATAGTTCCCTAGCTCCTTACAATTGTAGTATTGAACCATGAGTGGTTCTCTCCTTTAATCGGCTACATTATCCTTCCTTTTCGTGTCTTTTCGACACTATTGAGCATGGTGTCATTCATTCCCACACTTGAATCATTTCCCCTCCCCTTTGAGGTAGTTCCCATGGTGCAACTTCCCACATTTTTGGCACGTGGGTCGTTGATTTTTCTTCCCACCTTTGTCACTAGATCCACCAGCTTGAAACTCCTTCTTTCATTTCTTATCCCCATAGCCATGGGACCATTCTACAAACTCCATCTCCACTTTGGGAGAACACCAAACAACTTCTTCATAACTCCCAATGTCTCGAATTGCAAGAGCCTTTTGAAGGTGTGGTTTTAATCCACTAAAGAATCTATCAATTTTTCTATCATTGTTGATAACAAAACACGAAGCATACCTTGAAACCCTTGTGAAATTAAATTCATAGGTTGTGACAAGTTCTCCTACTTTTTTCCTGAGTTCTATGAATTCTCTCTCCATCTTCGTGTGAAGAGTTCATGGGAAATACTTATTAAGAAACATTATCTTAATGTATTCCCATTCCATCTCTTCAATTTCCTCCCTTGGCTTGGTGTTCTTAATCAAATCCCACCATTGATCAGATTCTCCATCAAGATGATAAATGTCTAGAGTAACCTTCTCCGTCTCAGAACAGTGAAGAACAGAAAATATCTTCTCCATGGAGTTGACCCAATGTTCTGTAACTAGTGGATCGAAAGATCCACAAAACATCGGTGGTCGTTGCCGCATAAAACATTCAATATCCAGTTGCTCCCTCTTTGGTGAAGGAGGGTGTTCCCCATTATTGTGGTTATTATTCATAACCTGATATAACTAGGTAATCATCACCATGAAGTTTTTAACTCCACCTCCCAAATCATTAGGGATGTCGTTCGTGCAATCGTTGCATTGGCCCTTGCATGAGTTATTGGCCTGATTTCTCCTGGTTCCAACCATTTTCTAAAATAGAAAAGGATAGAACAAAACATAACTAAAAAAATTCAAGAATAACTCATTCATTTAGAAAATTATACCAAAAACATAACATATGGGATCCCTAGGTAAATATCCTTATGTGCATATTTTTACTTAGTCTCATACTAGAAGTTTTCTCTAGGGTTCACTAATCCTAATTCCCAAATTAACTAAACCTTTCCTCTGATACCAACTATAGCAACCCGACCTTTTATTACATTAATATTACATCATTTTAAAGATAAAAAACATAATAGTATTACACATAGAGGATAAAAAGTTTTAGTTTCTTGGGAAAACTAGGACCATACATAACAAATACAACATCAAGCATAAACATTTATTTAATTTCTTCTTCTCTAGCTTCTTTTTGGCACTTGTCCTCTCCTTAGTAAATGTAGCCACCTGAGGATATACCTCAAAAGGGGTGATCTAGAATCCCAATAAGATGATAGATAAGAACAATATATAATGGAGTGATCATAATCATAACATAGGAAAAAGATCATGAACATGAGAGGAGCATAAATAAAAGACTTAAAATGTGGAAATGCATAAAAATGAAACATCGTGTCTTATTGGTTAACTACCACACATACTTTTGAACCAAGATAGCATCTTGTTAACACATCATTTCACATTTACTCATGATATTCATCACTTTACCCAATTCATTGGAGCGCTATATAATTCCGAGTGCACCCGTCACATTTAAACATTCATATTGCGCTATATTATTCCGGGTGCACCAGTCACATCATAACATTATCATTTATCATGCATGCCACAATGAACAAATAACATAAATGAACATAAATTACCCATGAAAATTAATGGGTTTTATATCATAATAACACATTAATAAACTTTCGGTTCCCAAAATAAAGAGGTAACAACATACTTGATACAAGAACCATAAACCTTGAATGATAGGTAAAAGTTGAGTTCTTAAGAGAAGCGTTCTTTCGAAAATCATTTGGATTGACATAAAATTAATTATAAAACATTTATATCCTAGAAAGGAAATAAAATTATGAACAAATGATCTTAAGGAGTGACCATATCAAAAATGGAGTGAAAGAGGTAGAACCTAAAGGAAGAAAATTGGGTTCGAGATTTCCCCTTACCTTGTACCCGAATGCTTCCTTATCTTTAATGTCCTTTATAATGACATTATATTCATTAATTAGAAATAAAAAAAAATGTATACATTAATAGGGTTCGTTAAGGTTTCATTTTTTCATTTTATGTTCCTTTGGATGACTTATAGAGTTTAAAAACATTGTTTTGGGGATGTTCGTTTTTATGGTTTTTCTTGGGTTGTTCACTTGTATTCATAAATTAATGTTTGGGTAGAACATGAGTAAACATCCAGAAATGATATTACATGTCATTAATGATATTAAAGTAGTTTTAATGATCTCATAATGAATTATATTATATCCATGTGGATGAATCATTATATAAGAATTAAATTATGGTTATTTGGGTCAATTTGGGCAGTTTTTGGATCACAACGAACTTGTTTTAACTTATCACTGTGTAATATGGCCATAGGTTATTTACAGAACTTTATATAGAAAATAATACATTTAAAATACTCTGGTTCAAGCATAAAAATGGTTTCATGACCAGATATGAAGGTAGAAATGGAAGAAGAAAGCATGCCGTTCTTGAAGGTGAAAAATTAACACCTCACGAACAACGTTTTCTTTAATAAAATAAAAAGAAGATGGAAAGGGGGTTGGGTGATATAATATTCCATTAGAATCATAAAATTATAGTATATGTATAATAAGGGATTTAAAATAAAATTAAGATGAATATGGGTGGGGAGATATCATGAAATGAACTTGAACATGAAAGGAAATTAAAGGAGAAGAGGGAGAGAAATTACCTCTTGAATGCTTCTCTTGAGATCCTCCTTAAGGGCCTAATCTTGGTCTTTTGATGATACCATCAACTCTTGGATGTGAGGGAGGGGCTAGGTAAGGAGTTTGGGTAGAGTTTAGAGAAGGCTTGGAGCTTGAGAGGTGTGAGGAAATGAGGGTGGCTTTTATAGTGGAGGGGAGATGAGTTTCCTTAATATAAAATTCATTAGTTTATTATTTCCCCATAAGAAAAGGGATAGTTAGTCTTTAAAGACCAAGAATAGTAATTTTATAAATAAATACCGATAAAAGTGGGCTTACATCAGTAGAAAATCATACATGACCCTATAATTAGCTTATTTAGATTATTTTGTAAATTACGGTATTTCACTATTCATAAACAATTCAAGTATCTCAGAAAAATCCCAAAAATTTACCCCATAAATTTTTTGACATGTAAAATCCAAAAATGAAGTCCATTTTTCGTAAATAATTTTATAAATATTATTAATTTAATATTTAATTAAAATCATAATTTACATAAAAAACAGTTTTTAAGATTAAAATTGATTTTATAGTGCTTTCAAAAATTACGCAGGGTCTTATAAAATTATCTAAAAACTATGATACACTGATTTTATAAATAATTAATACATTATAAGAAAAATAATTTTTTTAAATAAATTAATTAGTTATAATTAATTATTTATGACTTACAAAATTCCAAAACGTTTACTAAGGTCCAATTGTCACTTTCTAAGATGTATAAATTTTATTTAATTATTCATGGGTAAGTTTAATCTTATGTTGGATTATTTACTAGTCATAAGGGTAATTTTACTATTCATAAGGGTATGTTACTATTCCTAAGGGTACGTTACTATTCACCGAAAATTATTTTTGTTTCATTAGACTCCAAAAATCATCTTGAGCACAACCGTGTATGTCGGATTTTTAAAATTCCAAACACAAAAGTGAAAAAATTATGTTTAAAGGTCAATTATCACTTAGTAGTTCATTATGTTGTGTTTTCATGTTATTTTGTGACATAAATATAAGAAGGGAATTTCCATTGAAAAACATTGGGTCGTTACAACTTCCCCACACAGTTTCTACTAATCATGTGATAAGCCTTTTTTATCCCCAAAATTCAGGTTACAGGATCCAAACAAGACCCAAACACCATTGATACCTAAATATCTTCAATGGTTATTCATACTAGGCTGAAATTAAGCATTTAAACTAAAACATTATGGATGAAAATATTTCATACATTAAGAAAGAACCATTTTCTTAAAAACATTCCACCTTCAAGAAATTTGTCCCTAAATTTACTTTCCAAGGTTGGTAAATCATTTTATATGAGAAAATATATCCATTGTGATCATACATCATCCTCTCCCTCCCAGGTATTGTACATTTTATGTTTGTTCTTCCATAAAACCCATACATGGGGAACTAATCGGCCTTAGAGAACACTCATGCTAAGATCCAAAATACAAATTAGATGCTCCTTGAAGGAAGAATATACCAATAAGTCATCCTCCTTGGGATGAAAAGAATCAGATGAGTCTGAATGATAGTGGAAAAATTGAGATACATGAAAGAAATCGTGCATAGATCAGTACTTATAAGGTAACTTCAACTGATAGGCAACTGACCCGACTTTCTCCAGAATCTCAAATGATTGGACATATCACAGTGAAAGCTTACCCTGTTTCCTAATCCTCTTGTGTTCCAGCCTTAGTGAAACATGTAAAAGACCTGATCCTTGAACTTGAACTCTAGATATCATAGACAGTGATCATTATAAGATTTCGTTTGAGACTATTCAGTATCCCTCCACGTTCGAATCAACTAAACCCACTCTATGGTATCCTGAACAAGATGAGGTCCAAACATAGCTACCTATCTAACCACTATCCTGTATAGGGGTGATCAACGTGACCTACCATATAAAACCTTACAAGTAACAATCTAAATAGTATCCAAAATGCTATTTTATATGTAAATTCAACTAGGGGTATGTGACTCACCCAAGCACACCCAAAATCATGAACACATTCTCATAGTATGACCTCAAGCACATGTATCATGGAATATGGATATCCATTGGTTTGAGGGTGCTATGTGTGCTCAAAAGCACCTATGTACATAATTCCCTATATATCCCTTTATATAATTTCTAAGTAAATGAGGCATCTCTATTTGAAACAATAGTATGAGGGACCCGTTGAAGTCGTACTATCTCACAGTTATACAACATTCCAAGATCATCAACTGAAAAGATTTATTTTATAATTAATAACTGATAAACCTTTGTGAGCCTATAAAAAACCCATACAACATCATCATATCTGGGATGCCTTGTAGACCTTTCACAAATTCCATTGTGGAATCATCTCATTTCCACATGATAATGTGAAGATACTAAAAAAGTATAGCTAATTTCTGGTGTTTTTCCTTCACTAGTGACAAGTAGAACATCTTGTGACAAAACTATCTACATATCCTTTCATACCTGGCCACTGATATTGGATATGTAAATAGATAGACATATTGATAAATCCATGATGTACTGACCAAGTAAAATCATGAAATACTTGCATTAGCTCATCATGCATGTTTTCTAAAACCCATACATTACCATGTACTCAAAGAATCTCATCCTCTCCTATTGTCCAACTAGGAGGATTTTCTATAACTACCACACTCTACCATAGGAGTAGGTCTTCAATATTAGATAGCTTCCTCATCCTTACTCTATCCATAAATGTAGAGGTAACATCTAAGGATGATATAAATGTTTTCCCTTAGCTATCCTACCCCTCCAAATGCATCTAAAAGAGTAAATTCATAAGCTTCCACTCTCTACTGACATGATAAGCTACCTGCATCTGAGTCCTCATTCTCAGTGCATTGGTTACTGCATTATGATCTCTAGGTGTGTAGGAAAGATCTAAGCCAAAATAATATATGTATTCAACCCAACATCACCACCTCAGATTTAGATCAAGCTATGTAAATATGTACTGAAATATTTTTTGGTCCATGAAGAATATAAAACTCTTTCTAAGTAAGTAATGTATTCAACATGGTAATTCATGAACAACCAAAACTAACTCAAGATCATAAATCATGTAATTCTTATCATGTGGCCTCCACTACCAAGACCCATACACCATGATTCTATCCACTTTTATAAGAACATATCCTCACCCAATACCTGATGCATCACATTAAATAGTGTAAATATTCCTTGGCTTTAAAAAATAAATATTGACAGTGAAGTCAATCTCTCTTTCAGCTCCTAAAAGGCTGAATCACATGCATCTAACCATAAAAACATCACAACCTTCTAATTCATGTTCGTAAGTACTGCTTCTAGGAATGATAAGTTCATATGATACACTGTAAAAACGATATATCCTCAAGAAACTTTGTATCTTGAAGACATTATTGGAATGTTCCCAAGAAACTACAGTACTTACCTTCTTTGGATCAACTGACACTCCTATATCTGAGATAATGTAACAAAAGAAGTGAATCTGATCCATCCAAAAGTGGTACTTTGTGAGATCATCATATAACTGATGATCCCTCAGTGTATTAAATAGGATCTCAAGATGTTTGGATTGACTGTGTTGACTTTGAGAATACACCATGATATCTTCCTTGAATTCCAAGATAAAAAATATAGATAATAATGGAAGACCTGGTTCATTAGTTCCATGAAAACTGTTGGTGCATTCATGAGATCGAAAAACATTACCAAATACTAATATAGACTATACCTTCTATGAAAAGATATTACTAGTATATCCCATGGTCCAACACTCACCTAATTATGAACCGAGCTAAAATCAATATTCAAGAACACTTGATCTCCTTAGATATTATCAAATAGACCATCTATCAAGGAAGAAGGTTACTGATTCCTAACTATTGGCTGGATCAGTTTCTAGTAATCCATGAATTTCCTATAGCTGATGTACACATTTTTCATAATAAGGGTTGTCTTACCCCACTGATAAGTACTTGTTCAAATAAACACCTTTTCCTCTAAATTTTCCTGCTACCTCATGATCTCATTTATCTCCATAGTTTCCATTCTATAAGTAGGAATAGATACCGATGCATCTTCTCACACTAGATTGATTGGGAAATATACCTATTTCACTTGAGGTAATCCTTAAAATTGATCTATGGAAACACTTTTCAAATGATCAAACACTGGATGGAAATCTTATAGTTGTGTTCCCCGACCATCTAGTTATAACATCACAATATGAGCTATCATTCCATAGATCCCACAATACTTGTGTCTATCTCAGCTCAACTAGAAATCCCATTCACCCTTGTGAATAAAATATCATCCCTCAGGTGATGTGAATGTCACCATTCAGCAATAGATATCAAAATTAAATATAAAATTGAACCAACTATTCCATCAGTAGAATAATATGAAAAAAAGCATCTCAAAGCAAAAGAGGACCCATATGAAGTGACACCCTCAATCCTTAAGAGGGAACTCCATGCACTGACGTACATCCATCATTTGAATCCCCAATATATTATCAAGTGTCATAAATCCATAAAAACAAATAACACTGAGACAAAGGATCCCCATAATGGGCACAAATATAACACTATGAGAATCCCCTATATAAAAAAGAGTAGATGATAAAGTAGATGCTACTAGAATAGTACCTCTCATAGTAGATGGTTCGGGAATCCACTCATTTGTGGTCGGTTTAATTTTGTATATTTGGTCTAATCCACAACCTTGTGATACTTCCGGGTTACTCTGAGTAGATCAACTCTATTTTCACTTCATATTTGGGGTCTAACTTCCATGACCATGACCACCACCTCGACCTGATCAGCTAATTATACTCCAGATGCCTTCCTAAAGAGAAGCTGCTGACCCTGCACCTATTCATGGATTTAATGCATACTATCTCTCATTGGATGATGGAAGAAAATTTCTACAAAATCACTGTATATGGACCATAATTCCCCAGGACTGACACTTTTCTAGGTATCTCATACACCAAGGCCTTGTAGTTCCTAGTCTACTGCACTGGTGGCACCACACATGACTACCTGAGTTTGTTGTATAGAAACTAATATCGCCACGTGGAAGATTCAGATGTTGTTTCCAACTACAGATCGATGTAGAACCAGAAATATGTGTCAAACAAAACTAGATCGCACCCCCAACCACTCTCCTTTTACACTCTATAATAAGAACATTATTCGCTATTCTAGAAACGATATTCAGATAACCGAAATTCACCTAAAGCCAAATGTCATACCTGAGACCATCCTTGAATCCCTTAGATTTAAATAACTCATCAGCTGTTAAAATAGGTGTGAAATGATGGAGCAATGTAAAATTGGATGAGTAATGCTTGACTGATAACGCTCCCTACTCTATGTAGATGAACTCTCAAGCTCTAGAGACCCTCAACCTCTCATGATATAAGTAATCATAAATGGCCATATGAAGATACCTCGAGGACATATCCCAATGGAAATCCATCTGAGTAATGAAATCCCACTATCTCTTGGAAGAATCACGTAGAATATACATAGAAATATTTACCCTCCTCTGGAGAGGTGTATAAAAATGATTTAAGAAAGATAACATAGACTTTATCCATGAATCTTCAGCCTATGGTCCACCATACTATGAAAACGTGGGCAGATGCTGCTATTAAAACTCGTGAATTAACTCTACCATAGTTGGGGAAACTCACAGTTCTCCCTGAACAGTCTTCATGAAACACATAAAGCCTCCAGGAAATTGTGCCTCAGTACATATTTTTAGTACAATAAATGGTTCCTCAGTTGTCACTATTAGAGGATCTACTGGTATCCCATGGCCCACCATATCTAGAGCATAATTTTCATAACCCTTCATGTGTGTGACAGGATGATGGAATGGTGTAATACCTCTAAAAATTCAAATAAATTCCTAAGATCAAGATTCAAAAACCACTAAAAGAACATATATTTAAATAGGATAGGTACAAGTCTTCCCATATAATAAAAAACCTCTCTACCTCCTCCTTGAGTAAAGTATAGGTGACATACATAGCATATAAAATCAAGAGATATTTCGTACTTCCCACTATTGAGGTTGAGTCTGGGTCAAGTTATTACCTTTGAATGATTTTAGTTTTTATTTTATTTTAAAACTCAATTCCATTATATCAAAATTTATTTCAAATGGCCGAACCAATTGCTTCACAAAATTCCAATACATAAGGGTTTATACTCATCATGAACCAAAAGATGGTTTCCACTTATCCCACATTATAAAAAATTTCAATCCTTGGGACTCTTGGTCCATGACTCAACATACCACAACTAGCTACTTAGGGTTCCTGCTATAGCCTAATCGGGAAATAAATTCATAGGTTATAATAGGAACTCTATGTACCAAACATGTTTTCAAATTACTTGCACAAGATATGTATCACATAGAAGAAAAATCAATCATGGAATAACTCATAATATCATGAAAATAAGGAATGAATCCTATATGGAATGGCATAATTCATGGAATATGATTTCCAAAAAGTGCCTCTAATTATTCATGATAAGTCATACCCTCATCTAATCAGGTATAAACACAATACAACCTTCAATAATATCAATGATAACATAAAATGTAGTCTCTTCACCCAACGGTGGAATTAAATCAACCATAATAGCTAAAATATAGAAAACAACAATTTTATTTGAGGAAGTTTGGATTTTTACTATATGTGAGTTAGCTATTCCATGGAACAACTCATGAAAAAATTACAATTATCCCGAATCCCCATTCTATTATCACTAAATAGTATGGAAAGAAAAATAAAACCCTATAATACCACTTTGTAAAATCCCATAATTGGATTCCACTATAAGGTGTCCCAGGCCCGGTTGGCTACATAGCCTCAAGAGCATCTCCCCAAATGACAGAGGCTTCTAAATAACAAGGAGGGACTTAAGTGTGTAATGACCCAAGATTTCATTAATTACAATTACTCTTGATAAAATTAAATGTATTATTATGTAAAATGGATATATAAAATGTGAACTTCATCAGTTTTATGTCTTTGGATTTTTAAAATACTGTTATGAATTGTGGCCATTTCTAATTTAGTCATTGAACAATGATCACATGATTAGTATAAATATAGGCCTTTAATGAATCCAATTTACTTAGACAAAGAAACTGATGGCCTCATCCAGTAGACTTGACTCGTATGAAGCCCATTTGTCGGAACTTGAAAAGGAGGTGGAATATTTGGGCTTGTATCTTGAGTAATCCTATTTCAAGCTTGAATATGTTAAGCTCTAGTGGAACTGCCTACGGGAGAAGTGGAAGTTAATAGTGATTACAACCCGAGGAATGTTATCCAAGCCACCCAAAAATTTTGTCCCCATCACACACCTTACTCTTTGATCTTATGTGGGTGTTTTAAAGGATTATGTAAAAAGTCCTCAGCACTATGATTATGTAAATTATTTTTGTATATATAAAATAATATACATTAATTTTATTTTTTTTACTTTGTATATAGTTTTTTAAACCGCAAATAGTATTTTATTTAATATTAAACTAAGAAATCTATTTTGATGAATTAATGAATTTTTGAATTAAATAATATTTTAATGAAACATTATTATTATTATTTAATTACTTTTTATTAAATATAAATCATCATATAAATTTATGAATGCAATTGTAATTTTTGTTAAGGTTTGAAAGCTGTTTTTGTCAAAACCAATGAATTTTCGATAAATGTCCATTTTTATTTTAAAAGTAAAAATTCCCATATTTGGAAAATTATTTATATAAAATGAATATTATTTTTGGAATCAGGACATAGAAATTATCCAATGTTAATTTTTTCATAATTTTCTGAGACAGTCGAATTTTTCGATAAAAATTAAATATCGTTTAAATATATAATGTGTTTTATGACATCATAATGACCCAATGGTGATGTAATAAAATACTATAAACATTATTTTCGACCAATAAATTTTTTACAATTAAAATAAGGTGAATTTGGGTTTTTTTGATTTATTTTAAAAAGCATTAGTGGACCCTTCAAGACTTGTAAAACATTTTTTCTTTTTAAATTATTTCCTTGAAAGTGTGACTCGCCTCTACATAAGAAACCCTATTATTTTAAGAAGTTAGTCCATTATACTTATAAAATAAAGTATTAAAATCCCCTATGTAAAACACATGGGAAAAACCATCGTATGGTTTGTGGTTTTGATTAGTTTAATGTGAGGTGTCCCAAATCTAAATAATAAATAATTCCTTCTCTTTTCCTATATAAACCCACCCAAGATCCAAATTCCTATTAACTCAAAGTCTCTAGAGTTAATCTAAATTGTTTCCTCCTTTCTCTATAATTCTCCCATGGTGCCCCAAGCTCCCATGAATCCTCTCTCAAGCCTCTCCCAAGCCTTTGGGATCACACTTCCAAGTAATAGATTTCCTCCTTTCTCATTTTGTCCATTTTTCTTTAAGTTGTTATGCAATATTATTTTCAAATACAAATGTTTTGGTATGATTTCACACCTCTCCCATAATTCCCTCTTTATGCTTGAATGATGATATACCCCTTTCTCTCACATTAAATTTCTCTCATGTACACCCGTTACTATGCTGGAATTCCGAAAACAATTTCTCTCTCCTCAATTACATTCAAGTAATTCTTTTGTATCATGAGTATAAATTCCATTAAAATTGTTGGGACATATATATATATATATATATATATATATATATGACCCAATTACTTTAAATTTCATGTAAATAGGATGAGACACCCATTTATCTCTCATCAACCATTTTTGTGAATTTTTATGTCACGCCGTTTTGCTAACGAAATTGCACCACATTTTCCAAGACAAAGTCATTGTGTAGTGAATACCATGACCATTTATCTATTATGGGTATTCAACTTTATTCACATTTACTTATTTATTATATAGTTTCATGTATGAATTCCACATTTTTTTTCATGTAATAAATGATGATGTTTAAAGAATCCATTTTTTATGATCCATGTGGCACACATATGCATGAAATGAAATGTTTAAGAAGGGTGTGCCCTGATAGCTCTCCAATGCATTGGGTAAAGTATAGTATCATGATACATCATGTGCAATGGTTTTTGACTCATACTAATTCAAGTTCAATGAGTTATTACTCATGACTCATGTGCAATGATGTTTTACTCATGCTCTATGTGCAATGAGCCTTGGATCATGCTAATTCCATGTTAAGTGTTGTTTCCAAATCTCCATGTTATGATTATAATGCTTTATCATGCCTTTATGTTCATGTTTCTCTTGTACTATATTGGTATTCCTATTGTATAACATGTATTGTTTTCCTTATTTTATTCCATGTTTACTCCCTTACTGGGCTTTATAGCTCACCCTTTTTTATGAATGTCCTCAGGTTATCCCATGCAATGCAACATACGACATAATGTAGTGGTCATATAAAGTATGTTTTCAATAAGATGTTGTGTTCTATGTTTTAAGTTGTTATATAATGTTCCTAAGACAAAAAGAAACTAGACCTCTAGATCTTCCATGCTGTATCACGTTAAGGTTTTATGTAATAAATCTTGTTTAATTATATAATAAAGAGAAGAGTTTTCATAGTGGTATCAAAGGATAGGTTTAGTTATTTTTGGGATTATGATTAGAAAACCCTAGTGAAGCCTTATAGACAAGACTAAGTATAATAAAAACATCACTATGTTTTGGTGAGTATTGAGTAAGTGGTTTATCAAGAAAATACATCACTGTCTGGATACAAGTAGGTAGAGGAGGCTCTAGAATAGATGTATCCAAGGGGTAAAAACTGAAAACACCGCTTTGAGCTAGAATTGAACGAGAATTAGTGCACGGCAACAGGCCTTACTGCACTCTTGGTTACAACACTTCTTGGGGATATGATTTGGTAAATTCATAAGCATAGTATGAACCCTTATTAAAATATTTAAAAAATTACCTTAAGATTATATGTTAGAAAGTAGATCATAAATAACATAGTTTGAATCATATGGATTCATAAGTTAAGGAAATAATAGGTATTTATAAGTCATCAGTTCTGTCCTTGGATTACCCTTTATGTGTTACCCCAAACTTTACTTTTATTCCATCAAATAGCCGATAATAGGAAGACTCTGGCTGACAACCGATGTGAAGATCAATGGGATTACTGTGTTAATGAGATGCCTAATCCGATGGGAGCAGGAATCGCGAACATTGTCACACTTCTCTCTTAGTTAACTTAATATTTGAATAGAAACATGGGTCAAGTGGAACATTCAACACCCCCTACTAAAGAAAAAGTCACTATAGAGAGATTAATGAGACAAATCCCTCCTACTTTTAATGGATCATCTGATCCCTCAATCAAGAAACAATGGATCAACTCCATTGAAAAGATCTTATCCATCCATCAACGTTCCGAACAAGAGGAGGTTATCCTGGATGCTTATCATTAGGAGGGTGAAGCTGATCAATGGTGGATGTTGATCAAAAATATGAATCCTGAGGAGTAGATCAAGGCATTGGAATGGATGGATTTCCAGAACATGTTTTTTGATAAATATTTTCTACACACCCTCTGATATACGATGGAAAGGGACTTTCCTACCCTCAAGAAAAAAGACGACAAATCTATCAGAGCGTACAAGGTAAACATCACAAGGCTTGCACGATACACATCTGAATTTTTCATTGCCCCCAAAGGCAAGGTTGACCACTTCTTTGGTGGGATGAAACCTAGCATGTAGAAAGCACTAGCGATCCATGACATCAACAACTATGAAGAAATTTTTCGATGTGCCCTCAAGGTCAAAAATAGAGATCAGAGAATCTCAAGGGTATCATGTTGATAAAAAGCATAAGGTGGACTTCAATTCTAGCTGTCCGATGGATAAATCCAAGGGTACAAAGAAGATCCAGCATCCCACATGCCAAATTTGTGGAACGAAGCACCCTAAAAATTGCCTCAAGGGTAAAAGGAAATTCTTTAGGTGTGGAAGAGAAGGGAACCCAGCCATTAATTGTCCACAAGAAAAAACTGTGGCTGCAACAGAGGATAGGAATGATCCGTTCGAACCCCAACGCTTTGATCATTTCTAAAACTACAAAGAACAATGTCACAATGAAAATCATTGATCTATACCATGGGTTTTCAGGGGCATCCAATAACCTATAATGCAGCAAGGGTGAGCTTTTTCCATCACTACCGCCGAAGTGAACCCCGACAACGAAGTGGTGACATGTAAGCTAGTTATTCATTCAAGAATAGAGAACATACTTTCTTATTCAGGTTCTACGCATTATTTTGTATCCTGAGAGTTTAGTAGAACAGTCCCAACACCACCACAAATCATGGAATCAAAGATGTCGGTGATTACAGAAAATAGGGAGAAAATTGTATCCCATGAATATAAGTCCTCCCCACTCTTAATCGGTGGATTGAACTTCCCGGCGAACCTTGTCATACTCACTTATGTATAATTTTATGCAATTATTGGCATGGATTGGATTTCCTTATATAGAGCCAAAATAAATTGTTGTGAGATGGAAATCACTCTCCATGTAGAGAATCAACCCCCGATCTGTATAAGTGTAAGGAGGAGGATGAATCTTCTTTAGCTCCATCATCTCAAGCGTCGATATTACAGCCCTATGAAAACGCGTATCTGGCTCATATGATTGATTAGAATGAGCAAACCATCATTAAAGACATGCCTATTGTTAGGGAATTCACTGAATTGTTTCCCAATAAATTTCCTGGTCTTCCTTCTTGAAGAGATGTTGAATTCAAAATTAATCTTATACCTGGGGCATTGCCAACATCCAAGACTCCATATTGAATGGCTATTGTGGAGATTGAGGAGGTGAGGAAACAAATATAGAAGAATATAGATAAATATTTTATATGCCCAAGTGCTTCACCATGGGTTGCACTAGTCCACTTCCTCAAGAAGAAGGATGGATCAATGCGCCTTTTCATCGATTATCGTGAGCTTCACAAAATCACGATAAAGAACATGTATCCTCTTCCACAATTTGAAGATTTTTTCGATCAGCTGTGTGGAGAACAATACTTCTCCAAGGTGGATTTGTGGTCGGGATATTATCAAGTAAGGGTGAAGAATGAAGATATCTCAAAGACTACTTTTCATACAAGGTACGAGCACTATGAATTCAAAGAAATTCCTTTCAGAATCACTAATGTTCTAGAAATCTTTATGAACATGATGAATAGAGTCATTAGAGATTACCTTGACAAATTTGTGGTAGTCTTTATAGATGATATTCTAATATATTCCAAAAACAAGAAGGATCACGAGGAGCATCTAAGAACCGTACTAGAGACCCTGCGACATCATAAGCTCTATGAAAAGTATAGAAAGTTTGAGTTTTGGTTGAAGGAGTTCTCATTATTGGGCCATATCATCAAAATAAATGGAATATTTTTGGATCCCTATAAGATAGCTGCAATATAGGTATGACAGAGGCCAACATTGGTAATGAATATCCGTAGATTCTTGAGGTTAGCTGGATATTATCAACATTTTTTGAGAAATTTCTCACGATTTTCCAACCCTCTTACCAAGATAACTCAGAATGGAGTAAAGTTTACTTGGAGTGATAAATGTGAATAAAGCTTCAAGAAGTTGAAAAGGAGGCTTATCACTGTGCCCGTTCTCATATTACACACATGTGGATAACTTTTTAGGGTCTTTAGTGATGCTTCAATGATTGGAATGGGATTTGTGTTGATGGAAAATGACAAAGTCAATGCCTATGCTTCAAAGGTAGTTGAATGTTCATGAGCAGAATTATCAAACACATGACCTCGAGTTGGATGCAGTGATATTCGCTTTGAAAATTTGGAGGCATTATCTCTTTGGGGAGAAGTGTGAAATATATACAGACCAAAAAATCCTCAAGTATATATTCACACATAAAGAGTTGAATATGCGCTAAAAAAGATGGTTAGAGCTGATCAAAGACTATGAATTCTCAATCCATTACCTCTCTGGGAAAGTGAACAAGGTGGAAGATGCTCTAAGTAGAAAGGACCCAATGATTCTATCATTAATGAGAATTAAAAATGACCAAATCCTATTAGATTTGACGAAGATGGACACGGGAATCATAAAGAAGATAAAATAATCATTCCTTTCACAAATGATTGCTCAACCGTCTCTTTTGGAAAGGTTAAAGGATGTTCAAAAGGATGATGTGAGAATTCAGAAGAAGGTGGAAGCTATCATAAAAGGCAAATACTCATATTTCAATGTTAATGAAGATGGGATTGTGAGATTTGGAAAAATACTATGTGTTCTATCATGTCCAGAGCTGAAGAAGGAAATTTTGGATGATGCAGATAGTTCAAATTTCTATATTCACCCAGGAAACACAAATATGTATCGAGATATCTGAGAGCATTGTTGGATGGATAATATGAAGAAGGAGATCACTAAATATACATCAATGTTCCTGGTGTGTCATCAAGTGAAGGCAGAGAGGCATAAGTGTAAGGGGATTATGAAGCCATTTCCCATACTGGCATGGGAATGGGAGAACATCACCATGTAATTTTTCACCAGACTTCAAAACACATCCAAAGGTAACAATGCAATTTGGGTTGTTTTGGATCATCTTAAAAACGAATCACACTTCATTTCTATTAGGGTTTATTTCTCAGTGGTTCAACTGGAATAGATATATATCAAGGAAGTGGTAATGCTTCATGGAGTTCTATTATCTATTGTATCTGATCGAGATCCATGATTCACCTCTTAGTGTTGAAGAGTCTTCATCATGCTCTGGATACTGAGCTGAACTTCAGTACGACTTATCATCCTCAAACTAATGGACAATCTGAGTAGACTATCCAAACACTTGAGGATATGTTGAGAGTCTGCTCAATCGACTTTAAAGGAGGATGGGATCAACATATTCCTCTGGTTGAGTTCTCTTATAATAACAGTTTCCACTCGAGAAACTGAATGGCACCATATGAATCCCTCTATGGGTAGAGGTGCCGAACACCAGTGTATTGGGATGATGCCGGTGATACTAAGCTGCTAGGACCATAAATGGTCGATGAAATGGTGGAGAAGGTGAAAACCTTTCAGCAGCATATCAAGGGAGCCCAGAGTTGAGAGAAGAATTATGCAGACAACCGTTGATGATACCTTGAGTTTAAAGTTGGAGAAATGGTATTTCTATGCATGTCACTATGGAATAAGGTCATGAGGTTTGGAATGAAAGGGAGGTTAAGTCATTGGTACATCTACCCCTTTTAGATTCTTGATCGTGTCAGAGTTGTGGCATATTGATTAGCACTTCCACCAACCATGCCTAAAGTACATGATGACTTTCTTGTACCCATCTTAAGAAAGTACATACAAGACCCTTTACATGTACTCTATTTAGAATTAGTACTATTAGAGGATGATCATTCTTACGAGGATACACCGGTAAAGATCTTAGATCATAAAGAAAATGTTCTACCAAATAAGATAATGCCCCTCATCAAGTTGTTTTGGCAAAACCAAAATTTTGAAGAAACAACATGGGAATTAGAGGAAGTGTTGAAGCATAATTACCCACATCTGTTTAAGTATGGGAAAAAGGAAATTTAATGGGAGAACTTTCTTAATGGGGGAATATTGTAGTGACCCAAACTTTCATTAATGGAAATACCTCTTCATCAAATTAAATGTCTTATTATGTAAAATGGATATATAAAATGTGAACTAATTTGGTTTTATGTCCTTAGATTTTTAAAATAGCGTTATTAATTGTGACCATTTATAATATAGTCGTCGAACAATGATCACATGATTAGTATAAATATAGGACTTTAACAAATCCAATTTACTCAGACAAAGGAACTGGTGGCCTCATCCAGTAGACTTGCCCCATAGGAAGCCCATTTATTGGAACTCGGAAAGGAGGTGGAATATTTAGGCCTCTCTCTTGACCAATCCCATGTTGATCTTGAATATGTTAAGCTCAAGTGGAACCGCCTACTATATAAGTGGAAGTTAATAGAGATTACCACCCAATCAATGTTATCTGAGCCACCCCAAGAGTCTGTCATAATCGCACACCTTACTCTTCGGTCTTATTCGGGTGTTTTAAGAGGTTATGTAACATGATATTATCACTATGATTACATATATTATTATTTTATTATATTAAAGAATATAATTTCATTTTATTATTGTTACTTTGTAAATAGTTTTTTAAAGTGTAAATAGTATTTTTATTTAATTTTCAACTAAGAAATCTATTTTGATAAATAAATGAATTTTTGAATTAAATAATATTTTAATAAAATATTATTATAATTATTAAATTAATTTTTAGTAAATATAAATCATCGTATAATTTTATGAATGAAATTGTAATTTTTATTAAGGTTTGAATGTTGTTTTTGTTAAAACCCGTGAATTTTTGGTAAATGTTAGTTTTTATTTTAAAAGTAAAAGTTCACATATTTAGATAAAATTAATATAATTTTTGGAATCAGGGGGTCAAAATTATCCAATGGTTATTTTTTCATAATTTTCTGAGACAATCGAATTTTTAGGTAAAAAATAAAATTATTTTATATATATAATGTGTTTTGTGACATCATAATGACCCAATGGTGATGTAATAAAATACTATAAACATTATTTTAGGCCAATAAATATTTTACCATTAAAATTATGTGATTTTGGGTTTGTATGATTTATTTTTCAAAGCTTTAGTGGACCCTTCAAGACTTATAAAACATTTCGTCTTTTTAAATTGTTTTCCTTGATAGTGTGACTCACCTCCACATAATCAAACCTATTATTTTAAAAAGTTAGTCCATTTTCCTTATAAAATATTGTTTTCCACTCCACTTTTTTAAAAACCATGGCCAAAAACCATCGGATGTTTTTTGGTTTTGATTAGTTTAATGTGAGGTTTCCCAAACCTAAATAATAAAGATTTCCTTCTCCTTTCCTATATAAACCCACCCAATATCCCACTTCCTCTTCACTCAAAGACTTTTTATTTCATCCAACCTCTTCTCTCCTCCCTCTATAATCCTACCAAGGCACCCCAAGCTCCAATAATAATATCTCAAGCCTCTCCCAATCTTTTGGTATCACACTTCCAAGTAAGGGATTTATTCCTTTCTACATTTTTTCCATTTTTTAAGTTGTTATGACCTTTTATTTTCAGTTAAAAATGTTGGGATATGATTTTACACTTCCCCCATACTACCTTATTTATGTTTTAATGATGATATACCATTTTATCTCTCATTTAATGTCTCCCATGTACACCTGTTACTATGCCAAAATTCCAAAAAGAATTTCTCTCTCCTCATTTACATTCAAGAAATTATTTTGTATCATGAGTCTAAATTACATTACAATTGATGTGACATGTATCTATATGAACCCCTTACTTTCCATTTCATTTAAATAGGATTAGACACCCCTTTATCTCTCATCAACAATTTTTGTGAATTCTTATGTCATGTCCTTATGCTGTCGAAATTGCACCACGTTTTTCCAAGACAAAGTCATTGTGTAGTTAATACCATGGACATTTCTCTATAAAGGGTATTTACCATTATGCTCATTTATGGCTGGATTATAGGGTTTCATGTATGAATTCCACATTCCAATTTTTTGGAATAAATGATGATGTCTAAAGAATCCATATTTTATGATCCATGTGGCACACTTATGCATGAAATGAAATGTTTAAGAATTGTGCGCCCTAATAGCGCTCCAATGCATTGGATAAAGTATAGTATCATGATACATCATGCACAATGGGTGTTAACCCATGATAATTCAAGTGCAATTAGGGTTATGAGGGTTTACTCGTGCTCTATGTGCAATGAGCCTTGGCTCATTCTAATTCCATGCTAAGTGTTGTTGACACATCTCAATGTTATGATTATCAAGATTTATCATGACATTATGTTCATGTTTCTCTTGTGATATATTGATATGACTATTGTCTAACATGTATTGTTTTCCTCATGTAATTCCATGTTTATTCCCTTACTGGGCTTTATAGCTCACCCTTTTTTATGCATGTCCTGAGGTTATCCCATGCAGTGTTATGTACGAGGAAATGTAGTGGTCACATAAAGGAAGTTTTTAAAAAGATGTGGTGTTCTGTGTTTTAAGTTGTTATGTAATATTCCTAAGCCCCAAATACACTAGACCTCTTGATCTTTCATGTTGTATCAAGTGATGGTTTTATGTAATAAATCATGTTTAATTATGTAATAAATAGCAGGGTTGTCATAAAGTGTGTATGTGGTTAGACAATTTCCTCATTACAAGAGTGTAGAACACCAGATATACAATAATAGATAAGTATAAGAAGTATAAAAATAGTCATAAAATAGATAACTGAATTGGATATAAAAAACCAAGACTGATATATACAATAAGACCAAATGTAATCTCATACACTTGTGATAATGATACATATTATGTCTCTACAAATATCCTAAATAGGTATACATGGAAGGTGTACTATACGTGCATCAAAATACAAAAAAGTAAATTAAAAATCCCATCTATAATCACAAGCTTAAGCTTGGTCCTGTGCTTCTCTGACCCTAAGAAGCAATCAGAAACCTATAGCAGGGCACATGACCTTATCCATACCTGCAATCATATAACCTATATTGGTACCCATCAGTGGCCCGAATAGGGTGTGAGATAAAATCCTAGTAGGAAACCACCCAACCGTCTACTGCCATCCAATCTATGAATATATAATAATAACATAGTGCATGCCTTAATGAAATATCTAAAAGATTTACTGAAAGTAAAAACCCTATAATGGTTGGGGTGTCCATGGTGACCTGTCCTCTTATACCTACATCAACCTAGAAAAAAATGTATTTGAATAACTACGAGTACCATATAATTTTATAATAAAGTTCATTTAATTAACCCGTTTCATATAATAAATAAGACTTGAGAACTTCCACATAGCTGAAAATCCCCCATAACGATATGTGATGAAGGATTCATAACCAATAAATCAATAAGGTGAAAGAAATACTAAATCCAAGATTATTATTTGTCTCAAAAGACACATCATATAAATCATTCCATTAATTATTCAATTACCTGAGCTTGCCCTTGTCATACATTATTTGGAATCCAGGTATTTATATTTGTATAACATGAACTGATCACCTTATTAACCCATCCTAGACATTCCTGATGGGAATCCATGTAACACTCTGGGTTTGGTCTAACAACATCAATCACTAATTCCATCCCTTATAGTACTCTAAGAGATCCCAAGTGTCACCCATGGCATATATAGAATCATCCATATGATTCCATCTTTGGAAATCTAAATAAGGAGTCCAAGTTTCACTCGACTATTCAAAATAAATGGCAATTTGATTCCATCTTGGGAAAACTATAACGAGTCCAAGTATCACTCAGGCGTAAAACAGTTAGTCCCCATGAGTCTGTCCTTAGATGTCCACTTGGGAGTCCAAGAATCCCTCAGACATAATCAAGGAAGTAGAAAAATGAGTCCATCCATGGTGTTCATATATGAACTCATGGGTCACCCAAGGCATATAAGAAATCAATCAATATAATTAATTCTTTGAAAATCCATCATCATCATCATTTCATTCAAAAATCACCTCATAAAATGGATCAAGCCATAGTATAAGCTTAAAAGTCTTTGAATATTAATTAACTAACATGGGAATTTAATTAAAATGGGAAAATAATTCTTAAACAAGCAATTACATGGAAAGATTCAAGGGTAATGGTTTTTAACTTCCTTTCCTTTGACCAATTAAATTATAACTAACATTCAATATTAAACATCCTAACGAAATGGTGTAAAAGGCTCCCAAAAAAGGATCCAAATTGAAATTCCATCCATGGTGGTTTAATTCATTAAAAAACACACCCAAGGGGTGGTTCTAATTCAATGTTATTAACCTCTATTCATCTATCAACATGTTCTTTTAATTACATAGGGTAAAACAATCAATTGAAATCAAGGATTAAAATCCTTTTCAAGGGAATCATGTTTATAATTGGGAATTTGGAATGATGAAATATATATATCAACACATCTAATTTTAAGGAAAATCATGATACAACTAACCATAGGCCTATAATGGAGTGGTCACCCAATATCATCTCTTGATTCAACTTAGATAGGGATAAAATCAATGAATGGACCAAGAACCTGTAAATATGGAATATTATCTTAGATCTAAATAGAACATATGATATCAAGAAGAATGATTAATGAATCAAAATTAATGGATATCATATAGAGACAGATATGCTGCTTTGGATGGATCTTGATTCCAAGCACGGATGGAGAAGATCTATCGATTCCAAGATTAGGATCCAATGGAGAGATCTCAAAAGCACATTGAAATCCAACAAGATAGAATAAGGAAATTAAGTTTTAAATATAATATTACTAAGGTATATTTTTTAATTTTACTTATAATACTAGGCATCATGGTTTTGTGACATAGTTGGCTAAATCGTGCATTGAATGTGCACCCACTACTATTAAAAGGGGAACTTCTCATGGTTTGCATGCACAGTTTGACTAACCATAAACAAACCATGTTTCAGGCTACTTTAAAAAACTATAGAATGTTTCACATGGGAGTAAAACTCAAATTATATGGTTTTTCAACCATTGTGGGATTTTCTTGATCTCTTTCTAGCCTATCATGCTGAGAAGTAACCATGTTATTTGCCCCACATGGTTTCTACTAACCATGCAGAAAGCCTTTTTCTCACCAAAATTAAATTTCCGAGCTCTGAACAAGCCCCGAACACCTTCAATACCTCCATAACCTCCAAGGTTATTTATATTAGGATGAAATTAAGTATTTAAACTAAAACATGATGGATATAAAAATATTTTGCACCTCAATAAAGAATCGAGTTCTTATAATCAAATGCAAGGAAATAATAAACATGGTTTTCATAATCATAGAAAAATTGACAAAGAAGTAATAAAAGATAAAAAAAATTAGAAATAAAGATTAAACAACTAAAATTAATTAAAATATAATAAAAATTAACTATACATGAAGAAACAATGAGGAATTTTTCCAGTTTATGTACAAGGATTTCGCTGAAATTTTTCCAAAAAATTAGTTTATTTTTAATTAATTTTCTAACTCCATGTTTTTAGGTTCTCTTTGTTATTTTTTTATTATTTTAGTTATTTTTATTATTTTAGTTGATTTTATATTAATATTAGTTATTTATATTTTTATATTTTTATTAATTTTTAACTTTATTAACGTTTAGTATTTTATTATTTTTAGTAGTTTAATAAATACTATTTTTTATTATTAGTTTATTTTATTAATTTATTATATTAATTAAACATGCAAATATAATATATATTGATATAATTATACTTATTTTTATTTTTTATTTTAAAAATTTTATTTTTTAATTATTTTATTATTATTATTAACGTAATTTGATAGTTAGATAATTGATTTTTTAAATTTGATTTTTTTATTTTGAATTTGAATTATTGTTTTTTTATTCTTTAATTTCCCCTTCCCCCCTCACCCATTGTCCTCCTGCCACCCCCTTTACCCATTCCCCAACCACCCCTCCCCTTTTCTCATACCCATTAGCACCCCCTCCCCTTTTCTCTCACTCACTAACCCTTCCCCTATTCTCCCCTTGCTACCCACTCCCCTCCCTACCCCAATTACCTGACTGCCACACCCTAGCTTTCCCCTCCCCAATCCTCTCTACCCCATTTTCTCTCCCCACCTGGTCAACCCCATTTAACCCCTCCCCTCCCCATCAAACCAACCCCGTTTCCCCCCCAGCCACCCTCTCCCCTACCCCCTTCCACCTCTCTCCTATAGCCATGCCAGTAGTTTTGAATAGAAGCAACATTGTCAGTCCACACCATGAACCTAAGGCATACCAATCTCATTCATGTTTCATCCTCCTCATGCCACATTAGTAGTAGATCAGCCTCTACAGCATCATTAACCACCTCTATTCTGGGCATGTAGTGTTGAGCGGTTTTCATGAGACATCATCACTTGCAGAGGGTGTATTTTTTATTCATAGTTTGATTGACGGCGACTGAACTGCATGGCGAGAGTGCAGAAAAACATGATTATTTTTACAGATAAATGATGTCAATTTTAATGATTTATAAATTCATTAAAGAACATATTTTTTCTATCATGATGTTTGGGTAATTTTCTTTGTTTCAGGATGTTGAATGAGTAATTAATGTTGTTGCACATGCCATGTGATGTTTTCATTTTGTATGTAATTGTCAATTGAATTAATTATAATTTATTTTTACCTATATTAATTATTTTTTCAATGAATTAATTTCTGAAATTTAAAATTTCCATTTTAATAATAAGTCGACTCAGCAGTCTGAGAATTTAAAATTTGTTGACCAATTTTATTACAAATTGGTGTCACAACTTTGTGAGAAACAGGTTCTTCCATTTCACTATTTGGTTAGGTACATGAAGGCACCTCTTAATTTATTTATAAGACTAGATAATGACACCTTAAATAAGTTAGATGATATAAAATGAGAATTAAAGTGATGGTATTTTTGGAAATGCTGATAATTAGGGATAATACATATATAATTATATAAAATAATATCTTGTATAGATGTATTTTTTTATAATTTTGACATCAGCATCCCTGAAACATTTTGTTGATTCAGATTTCATCATCATTTTTAATCTTAGTTTTCTTTATTTCTTTCTCTTTTTCATTTTTTTAGTTTAATTAAAATAAAAATAATAAAAAAGAATTCCCACAATTGATTCTCTGTTTGAACATCATCCATTGAAATATTTTTAGTGAACTATATTTTTTGATCTCTATGGTTCAAACCTGCTCTCCACTTTTACAATAGCTATTTGGTTAAACATAATTTCAAATTAGAAACATTGTGACACATGTACCAAATATATGGTGCTGTTTCCAGGGAGAATTCTCACATCCAGAATTAAGAAAATTTTAGGTAGACCTTGCTTTAGGAATTTTTCACCTAAATGGGGAACAATCGTAATTCAGCTCCATTAAAAAATAGGCAACCCCTTGATCCACAACATAAACATCAATGAAAAAGAAAAGATCAAACTGGTTTCTCAGATAAAAATCAAATGCATCCCCAAGTGAAAATAATTGAGATTCACATTCCAACGCTTCATATTGGATAAGTACACCCCTACTGGAAAACCTCACCAATAATAAAAGTCCTCAAACTACTATGAGTTAAAAGTTGCAACCCAACACAGTCAGAGTCAGATCAGGCATTACAAGACCCATAATTCAAGGGAAACACATTGAATTGAATATGTACAAGATATACCTTCACTAGAAACATGAAAAATTTCATGTATTAAGCAGTGGAGACACTTATATACATGTGAACAGAATTATTGAAGTCTGTGATACATTTAAATATAATGGTGTGACCAATGATGCATTGATCATATGACTCGCTCTATTCTTATTGAAAGGGGAAGATAAAGACCAGTAGGAAAGTCTTGACCTGGATATAGTTTTCACCTAGGAAGTACTGAGAAGAATATTTATTGATTGATATTATGAAAAATAATAATCTTTTAAAACCAGAGAGACTTCCACACCTTTTTTTAATGTGATTAAGAATCAGTAATAGAATATTTATAAATATTTGAGTCTATGTTAATAAATTTTCATCATAATGGTATGAAGGTGGTAAACCAGTTTCAATCATTCTTCTATAGACTTGAACCCAACATTAAGTCTATGCATTTATAAAGATGGATACTGAAGATCTATACACAATAATTAAAAACATGTACAAATATATTTTCTATTGGCCAAAAGATTTTTCAATATGAAAATTAGGAGTTCATCATGTTGTTTCTCACACTTTAATGCCTCTAGAATTTGAAGCTCTCAACAGTAGGATTAACAACTTACCATTGTGTCTATCTATGTTAGTTCAAGACCACGTAGATATATCTAAACACTTCCCATAATATGGTATTCATCAAGATTATCCCATGTATCCATATAACACGTATAATACCAATATTTATAAAGATAAGTTTTTCAGTTACAATAGATGAAAGAATGGAAATAGTTACAACAAAAACTGGAAATGAAATAGCCAAAAAAGAGGTTGGAAGGAACCAGGGGATACTCAACCAATGAACTATAACATGGGTCCACCTAGGTTCTCTACTCAACCTACTTTTAGACCCACCAAGAAATCACAAGATCAAGGATCTCATTAGAAATATTGACCACCATTTCATCGACAACAATTGTAAAAATAGAAAAATCAAACAACAGACTGTAATCCTACTACAAATCAAGGTCAAAATGATTGGGGAGAAACTATATCAGAGTTAATTATATATAATAAATCAATGTTTTACTCACAATATATGGAAACCCATAACTTACAAGATTACATAAACAACAGTGAAAATCATGTTTATCAGTTGACCACACAAATGAAAAATTGACATCAGGGAACTCTACCATGTAACACTAGAGTTAAATAAAGAGAGGAGGAAAAGATATCACATTACGCAGTGGCGTAAAATTTCAAGAGCGCCAATTTCCTAATTATAAACCAACAGATGAGACACCTGCAAATGCCACTAATAATGGTGACTGAATAGACAATGAAATCCAAATTGAAGCTAAAGTGGTGAAAAATAAAAATGAACTTTCAAAAATTAAAAAGGAAATAAAAGAAAAGGAAAACAATGCACTCAATGAAATAGTGAAAACTCACATACCACCTCATCCATTTCCAAAAATACTAAAGCAAAAGAAGTTGGATGATTAATTTTCAAAATTCAGGGAGATTTTAATAAAGCATTAAATAAATATTCCTTTTATGGAATCCATCAAACAAATTCCCCACTACGCTAAATTTATCTAGGAAATTATATCAAAAATAAAAAAAATAAATTATGTGGGAACAATCATAATGCACAAGGATTGTTCATTGGTCATACCCAGATCCATACCTCATAAACTAAGAGACCACGGTAGTTTCACTATCCCTTGTAATATTGAAGGATGGAAGTTTGGAAGAGATTTGTACAACCTTAAAGCTAGTGTAAACCTCATTCCATCTAGAGTACTTTAGGAACTGGGAATCACAGAATTAAAGCCAATGTGGATCACCTTGAAAATGGTAGACCGATCAATGAAGAATCCTCAAAGAATTATAGAGGAAATACTAATAATGGTTGATAAATATTACTTCCCTACTGATTTCATTGTCCTTGATATGGAAGAAGATAATGAAATCCTACTCATTCTTAGAATACCTTTATTAGAAACATTCAGATTATTAGTTGTTTTCCAAGAGGGAGAATTAATTTTTGGAATTGGGGATAAAAAGAATTTGATGACTTAAAGGCCATGGAAACCCTATGTTGTAGACATTTATTTCTTGGATATGGTTGATGAATGGGATGAGTTAGAAATAGATGTGATGAATTTTGAAGATTTACACAATGAAAATGTGTAGTTTAGTGAATCAATTGAGGAAGTGGAATTCATCATAAACATAGTTGAGTCTTTAGATATATAAGAGTTCACCTTATTGAATCCATCACTTGAAATACTCCAACACTTGGGCTTAAACCTCTTCCACCAAAATTGATAAACAGTTACTTGGGAGATTTAAACACCCTTCCAGTCATCATAAATGGGAATATTTTGATTGAATAAGAAAGAAAATTTTTCAATGTCCATATATAAAGGAATCAAGCAATATGTTGGATGATTTCTGATTTAAAAGGTATAATTTCTGCCATCTGCACTCACATAATACATATGGAAGATAATTAAAAACCTTGTAGGTATCCACAGAGAATATTAACACCTCCAATGAAAGAATTAGTCAAGAAATAAGTCATTTAAATTTTTGATGTTGGGTTAATATTTACTATCTTTAATAGTTAGTGGGTTAGACCATTTCAAGTGGTACCTAAAAAGGGAGGGACCATAGTAGTTGAGAATGATAAAGGAGAATTGATAACCACAAGAACAATGACTAGGTGGAGAGTTTATGTCAATAAAAAAATTGAATTATGCCACTAAAACAGATAACTTTTTATTACCCTTTATTGATCAAATAATTGAATGATTGAAAGGAAGAGATTACTATTATTTTTTGATAGATACTCTGGATATAATAAAATAATGGTGACTCCATAAGATCGAGTGAAAAGAAAACTCACTTGTCGATATGGTACATTCACTAATCGATGAATGCCTTTTGGAATGTGAAATGCACCAAAAAAATTTCAATGATTCATGATGGAAATATTCCATGACATTATTGAAGCATTACATTAGATATTAATGGATGACTTCTTTCTATATAGGGATTCATTTTATGAATTTCTAAAACATTTAGATAAGGTTTTAGTGAAATGTGAAGAAAATAATATGGTGCTCAATTTGAAAAAATTGCACTTCATGGTTGAAAGTGTGATAGTTTTAGGTAATCAAATTTCAATGAAAGGTATTGAAATCGATGCAGCCAATATCAGTACAATCTTTGAGCTACCCATGCTTACATAATTTCATTAAATTCGAGGTTTTCTTTTGAATATTGGATTATACGTACATTTCATTGAGTAATTATATATTATTTCCCACCCCCTTTCCCCCTATTGGGAAAATATGTCACATTACACATTGTTCATTAATGTCCAAAAGAAATTAAATTGTTAATGTAACATTTTTATGAAGCACCGATAATGATTTCAACAGATTGGGAGCATCCATTTGAGTTAATGTGTGATGCTGGTTATTAGGAAGTTGGTGATTATTTAGAAAAATGGAAAGAAAAGATATTTAGACCAATATATTATTCTATCCACAATTTGAATTGGGATCAACATAATTACAAAACAACTAAAAATAGCTTCTATATGTTATCTTCACTTTAGATAAATTCTGATCTCATATACTATTCTCCAAAGTCACTGCCTATAAGGATCACTCTACCCTGCAATATCTAATGAAAAAAAGATGAAAAACCAAGACTCATTTGATCGATATTGTTAATTTAGGAATTTGATATTGAAGTTAATGGAAAAAAGGGAACTGAGAATTTCATTTCTGATCATTTATCATGTCTCGACCATGAAAAAAGTAAACTCAATGTGAAATTTTTTAATGCAAAAATTCATGATTAACAACTCTCTAACACTGAGACAATAACACCCTTGTGTGCTGATTTTTTGAATTACTTAGCTACAGGTGTGGTACTCCTGTATTTAATGAAAATGAGGAGAAAAATATTTTTTAATGAAGCATTCCATTACCATTGGGAAGATCCATTACTTTTCAAGGACTGTTCAGATGGTATGATTAGAAGGAGCATCCCAAAAAATGAAGTTGATAGTGTTTTGGAAATGTTCCATGCTACAAATGAAACATCCCATGTAAGTAAAGAATAATATATTTTCATATCTATGTCTATTTATGAATTATATAGTGTTTTAGAGGCTTAAAATGATAATAAATCCAATCTTAAGCATAGAATACTCTAATATTTTTAAAAGACTGTTTTACCGCCTTTCGATGGAAAACCATTTTAAATATAAATTTTGAAAATTTTATAAGCTCTTTTTTCAAAATAAACATCTTATGTAGAATTGGGACATTGAAATTTAATTTGGACAAATTTTCGGTATTTTTCTTACAATGTTCATTTTTTAATGAATAGTGAAAAATACTACATTTTACTTTAAAACTACTTTTTCATCTAATTTAATTGTATGATTAGATTATATATTTAATTGGTTTTAAATTGTAATTATAATATATTTTTACCATTTTATACAATGGTGGTCGTTATAATTAATTTCACTTTGAAATTGGACATAAACAATTGTCAATCTTTTGATAGATATTGTTACTTAAAAACACGGTATTTGTTTTGACAATGGGAATTATTTTTAAATTAATTACTGCAATTTATGTGTTTGGAATTTGGTAAAATGGATTCCATATTTGGAATCAAAAGGTCAAGATTATGTAATTAAGACCCTTTTGTTTTTGGACATTATGAATAGTAACGACGATAATTATCTTTAATTATTGTGATTAATTAGTATTCTGGTAGTTAAGAGTAATAAAATAATATCATAGTAATATAAAATGACCCCAACTTGTGTCCAAATACTTTTTTCTGAGTCATTTCCGACCATGAGAATATTTTTACTGTACTTTATGGCCCATGGAGTCACATGGGTGTAATAGTGACATTAATGACTTTATTTTTAAAAAGAAGAGAAATATAACAATAGTTTGTATATCCTAAGTAAAACAATTATAATTTTGTTTAAATAAATGATCTCTTAGACAGTAAATAATCATTGGAAATCTAAAAATATTTCCTATATCATTGTATTTTTTTTATAATTTTTAGACATTAAATAAATAAATTTATTAATGACAGCATGATGATGTAGTGATTACCTCATTATTGAACGATTTAAATAAAATGAAAATATAAGGTAAAATATAAGACATACACTTGTTGAAAACCTATTGTATGGGTTGATTTATAACCCTTATCACCTTATCCTTAAAATATATCATTTTGGGACCTTTTAAAATCCAAAAAACATTTTATAATAATGTAACATTTCAAGACTTTCCAAAAGTGACCCTCCTCCCTCTTATAAAAGGCCCCCACCTGTACCCCCTAAATCACCCCTCTCAATCACTTGGCTCATGAAAACTCTACTCATATTATATTTACACGTCCCTATATTACTTCTAGAAGCCTCACTTTTGGAAGAAGTCTTTCCAAATAAGCCTTTGGCTCAAATCAAAAAGAGTTACCCGATTTAGAGGTATTGTCTTCTCTCCAGTTTCTTCCTTTTATTTTTCTTCTTCACTCACCAATATCGTTTTATTATTTGATCCCATAATAACACTGGTATCCTCAATATACTAGGATTTTGTTATGATATGTATTCTACCTATACTCACACACACCTCCGTCTAATGGTTAAAGAACATACTATTTCTGTGGGTGGCGAATTACTGCCTCACGAAATGATGATTGTTCAATCATCTTTTAACACTTTTCATGGTGGACATTATGATGAGAATATATTTATATATGATATATATTATATTTATTTCCTCTCTATGCTTATTTATTTTATATTTAAAACATACCTTTATGATTTTCATGTTGTGCAAATGCGATAATTTCATATGAGGAAGTGTGGACTACTGACCCCTCAAGTGATGTGACTCGTTCATGCCAAACATGGAATTTATAAAGAATGTAATTAATGAAATTATGTTACCTATATAACATATATATTATACTGAAATTATAATATATATATATATATATGTCTCATTTAGTTTTAATTTATTTAATATTACAATGAAATGACAGCAGAGTTCATGCGTACGTACGACCTACCGTCTCCATGAACGGTGCATTTATTTTTATTTATCTCCAAATGTTATGGAATAGTATAAAATGAATATATACTCTATATAGATGATATTTAAATCTTTAATACCACTCTTTAGATGATTTACTTATAACAACATTTGTAATTATTTTCAAACAAGTTTATTTTTGACTCATGTACCAAGCATCAACAAAATGTATGATATGAACTCATATAATTAACTAATTATTATAACATGATAATATGTGATATGAATTTAATAATAAACATTAAAGGATGTCCTTAAGAAATTATAAATTGAACTAAGTTTATTATTCAGGAATATAATGAATGAACAAGAACAAGTATGACTTGAGGTAAGAGACTTCATCTCAATCTCCTTTCGTTGAGGCATACTTCAATTTATATACGACCTTATTTTATTAGTTATATAATAAAACATTTTGACTTTTAATTTAATTCAAAAGGAATATTTTTACATGAAGTTTTTTACTAAATGGAAAAATTAATGTTTTTTCTTACATATACAGTGATAATGACTTCTCCTCCGTCGTGACCATTATTTGAGTTTAGGCTTCCTATACAAGCCATAACTTTTTTTAAATGAAAAATAAATACCATGATTTACTTTTCTTTTATTTTGGTATTGAAAATAGTTTTGATGATGTTTTGATTATATAAATGTGTTGTATTGATATCTTGTGATTGAAATGTGGAAATGTTATGTTTCCTTTATGCATGTTTTATGTGATACGATTATGTTATGGTTCTTGGGAATTGTTTACGAAGTCGGGCGGTTCCATGAAAAACTAAGGGTGGGTGAGCCTGAGATAACTCTCCAATGAATTGGGTAACATGAAGGAGTTAAACTCTAAGTTTTCTCCAAAGATATTTAGGGAATATAATATGATGGGTATTCCAAAAGTAATCATGAGGGTTACCCCCTGTGTAAGAATGTTATGAATGCCGCAAGTTACCTTTATGTCTTATGATTTCTATGAGTTATTAATAAATCTTATGATTTCAAGAGGTATGTTAAAGTGCTTATGTTTTATGAGTAAAGTATGATTTCATTGATTCTTATGTATACATAGACTAATGTTTTATTTCTATATTTTTATATCCCTTATTGAGATTTTTATGCTCATCCCATGTTTTTGAAATTGTTTTCACAGGTAAAGGGAAAAGTACATGATGTGATGATAGTGTTGAGGAAGTGTCAAGAAAGAAACCATGTTGATTTTAAATAAGTTTCCTTTAGTGGAAAAAAATGAATAATGTCTTTGATGTAACCACCTTGTTTAAATGTGGAATGTAATGCATGATTTATGATCTAATTCTATAAAACTCTAAACCTAAAAATATCCTCAATGTGAATTATTGATATAACCCAATATTAAGTAATGTTTAAGGCTGGGGCCTTATAACAGAAGTTGTAGGAAAACATAGAATTCATCGAAGAATCACTAAAATGTTAAAATGTGGTTTTTACTAGCCTACCACGAATCATGATATTTGTGGATTCTTTATTTATTGTGATAAATTCCAATGAATTAGGGGTATAAACTAGAAGTACAAAATTCCCCAACATTCAATCATAGGCATCAATTTTTTTACATATGTGGAATCAACTTCATTGGACATTTTCATAAATATTTTGGAAAGCCAAACATACTTGTATGTGTGAACCGTGTGTCAATGTGGGTGAAAACTGAAGCATTTTTAGAAAAATAACACTTGAGTTTTCATAAAATTTATCAAGAAACACATTTTTACTTGGTTAAGAATTTCAAGTATCATTATTAGTGACCATGGTACCCACTTCAATAATGCTCTATTTTAGAAGTCAATGACTCTCCATAGAATTCACCACTACTTGAGAAACCAATACCATCCACAAAAATTGAAAATATGAGGATTTGAATAGAGATATTAAGGTTCTTTTAGAGAAATTAGTGATTACATCTTGGAAATATTGGGCCGCTAAACTTGATGACTCACTTTGGGATTATATGACTGCATACAAGAAAACTACTGGAATGTCTCCATACCTCTTGGTCTTTGGAAAAACTTATCCCTTACCTATAGAACTGGAACAAAATATTATTTGGCAGCGAAGAAGTTGATTTTTTTTAAAAAACTTCTCAATAGAAACATTTTCTATATATAAATGAATTATATGAGATTAGGAGATAAGTGCATGAAAATGATTTGACCTATAAATAGAAAACTTTATCCTAGAATGTTAAACAAATCCAAAAAAAAAAAATTTCACTAGGATAAAAAGTAATAATCTTCATCTCAAGACATAAGATCAGGGAATGAAAACTCAAATCAAATTGGATGGGTCCTTACACTCTCAAATTTGTTTATCCACATGATTATGTTGAAATTTTTATGGGGAAGATTCTTCCATTTAAGTCTAATGGTCAATGCCTAAAAATTTATCACACTTTAGATAAAATAGGTTTCATTGTGTAATTCAAATTAAAATTAGAGGTTATCTATCTAGATAAAGACGTTAAACTTAGCACTAATCAGGAGGCAAACTAATAGCTTTTATATTCCTTGGTCTCTGATTTCTTATACTCTCTTAACATCTCTATCTCTCTTTAGGGGTTTAGTTAAAAAAATTCTAGATCTTATTCCTATTCTATGGTCATCGATGTGCTTGTTCCATCAATATATGACCTCATATGTTTGGTGACACAAAAATTTTTGGATGTAAAATTCCATATTGAGGAAATTTTATTAGAGATACGTGCTCAACATCCCTCACCATCATGAAGAGAACATATTACATTCCTAGAACATCAAATTCAATATCACTATTCTATTGAGGAAGTTAATCCCATCAACCATCCCCATAAGATCGATGAAACAACCCCCAGTTCTTTCAAGAGGCAGAGGAGTTCTAAGAAGATGGACCAACATGATTGACCATTCTCTATCTGTCTGGAGTAATATATAAAACATAGCGCTTTCTGAGAGGAAACCCATGTTTTTCTATTTTTGTTATTTTTTTATTTGTTCTAGTTTTTTAGGAAATAATCATGGAATGTGTGGAATATTTTTAGATAATCCAAAAATTTTTGTTAACATTTCATTCTCCCATGTGTATACTCTCATTTGTATGATCCTTGGTGTTATATTTATGATATGATGCCGGTATATCACTTCCTTGTACAGATTTTATAGGTACACAATTTTTGGAGCTTCATCAAATACAAAAAATATTTTCATGTCTATATACTCTTACTTAGGAATGTTTTTTTTCATATTTTATAGTTATAAAAATACTATGTAAAATGAATAAATAAAAAATTAAAAAAAAGGTAAATAAATATAAAAAATGAAAATAATAACAATCCTATCATTTTTTGAACCCACATGAAAGCTATTGTATTTTTTTTGTAACATGGTTAGAGGAACACCACTTGTCTCCCTAGGTAGTATGAGCACATGATTTTAGTTTTACATGATTTCATTATTCATACTCTTATTTAAGTGATTGATGATATCAGTTCATTCTTTTAAAATGTTTTTAATAAATATAATTTATTTTTGAGACATTTATTTTCAATCATTCCCATCTATGTTGTCTGAAATTTTATTTCTATACCTATAAGGATTCTAGACCCTTTTTTCATTATATATTTTTTCTCCTTTTTCTTGAGGGAATCTTGACCAAGTTATTTCTTCTAGAGGTTTCAATTTTTTCCATCAAAATGATCAAAACTTTGAAAGTTTCCCTAAAATGTCTGAGGCATTTGTTTATTTTCACCCCATTTGACCCACCAATCCACCATTTTATTTTTTCCATCATTTTGACTTTATAATCCACGAATAATACTTTTTTATGATGATCCCACAATTGATACCCTTCCCAACTAATTTCTTGGATATTTGCATGATAATTTTCATTCTATGTGTGGGGGGAAGATTTATTCATGGTGGGGGCTGTTTGAGGGATAAAGATTCATTTGATGCACATAGATTGATATTATCTCATCCATATCATATGTGTTATATTTCATATTATCCACATTCTTTTAGATATATTTTTAGATGGGAATATAGAATCTTTTTGGTTCTAATAATGTGTATATTGGTGGTCATTACACATTTACCCTCACTTTTAGTGATACTTATAAAAGTGTTAACCGATTACTCTTGGAACTAGAATGTTTTATATATGACCTAATTTCAGAGGATTTTAGATAATAAATGATACTTTTGTACCTTGGGGTATTTTATTACATTTATTTTATGTGGTTTTAGTGTTGATACTCATCATTTTTTCTTCCCAACAAATTTCAGAGAGTTCTGTCCCTAAAAAATTTGATTTTCTTTTTCTATGGGACAAGTAATGTTTTAAATGCAGGGGAGTCACATTTTGGGGGAGACATTTGGATTTAAACTCATCATGTATTTTTTTCAAGACTAAACCCTCCTTTATTTCCAAAGACCATCACATTTTTTTGCAATCCATCATACCATTTCCTCAGAAACATATTTACCTATTTTGAAGTCATTGAGATTAGTGTTTTCTTTTTATTTACAGTTGTGGAGATGTGATGTTTATGGAAAGACTGTGGTAAGAATTCATGTGTATGAGAAATGAGAAAAACACTGACCAAATTGTTTGAATGATAAGAGTGATGGAGAGGTAGGTAAAATGATACATGAGTGCATGTAATTTTTTTGAAAATAATTTGAATGGAAGGAAAATGGTTTTAAAAAATTTTAATTTTAAAATAAAGAACGATATTTTTTGGGTAAAAGAGATTAAAGAATTTTAAACTTTTAATTTTGATATTTTGAATTGCCAATGGGTACACTTGTGTATTCTTTCTACTGGGTTTTCCCAGAATCATAGAAACTTATGTGTGAGGGATTTGATGTACATGGATTTTGCTAACATTTTTATAAATTTTTTATTTAGTTTTAATTAATTTTCTAACTCCTACTTTTGTTTTTAGGTTATTATTTAGTTTATTATTATTTTATTTATTTTTATAGTTTTAATTGATTTAATAAAAATATTAGTTATTTTTTAGAAATTATTAATTTTTTACTTTAAGAAAATATAATTTTTTATTACTTTTAGTATTTTAATTAATATTATTTGTTTATTATTAGTTTATTTTATTAATTAAGTATATTAATTTAAGTTGTAAATATAATATATTTTTAGGTAATTATACTTATTAATAGTATTATTAATAATTTCATTACTTAATTATATTATTATTGTTATTATTATTATTATTATTATTGTTTTAACTTAACTAGATAATTAGATCTTTTATTTTTTTTTTAAAAAAAATTGATTTACATTTTTTAATTTTTTTTAGTTAGTTTTTTTTTTCATTTTTGTATTTCCCCCTTTCTTCTCCCCACCCACCAGCCACCCCCTCCCCCTTGACCCATTACTCAGCCACCCCTCTCCTTTTCTCTCACCCACCAACACCCCTACACATTTCCCTCAATCCCCAGCCCTCCCCCATCATCTTCTCTCCCTGCTACATGATTCCCTCCCTATTCCAATCACCTGCCCACCACACCCACACTCGCCACTACACAATCCCACATACCCCTTACCCTACCCACTAGAGAGACCTTGTTAACCCCCTCCCCTCCCCACCCGATTGATCTCGCTCGCACCCAACCACCCTCTCCCCTAACCCCAACCACCACCCTCCAACAGCCACATCATTGGTCCACAACCAAATCCACTTCACCTATCTGCATCAGCACCCTAAAGCACGAATCTCTCTTTCTGGTCTCCTCCTCCTCACTGCACATCAAGATTGGATCAGTCTCTTCTATATCACTAAACTCCCCCATTCCTAGTGTGTAGTGTTTTTTAGTTTGCTTGCGAAAACATCACATATAAAGGATGTGTTTTTTATTCAGATTTGGACAGATGACGATTGAGCTATGCGATAGGAGTAAATATAGGCATGATTATTTTTTTATATTATGTGGGTAAAATTTTAATGGTTTATCATTTTATTACCATGCATTTTTTTCTTTCATGATTTTGGTAAAATTTTCATTGTATTAGGATGTTGACTGAGTAATTAATGTTGTTACGCATTCCGTGTGATGTTTTAGTTGTGTGGTTAATAATCAATAGAATTTATTTTAATTTAAATTTTATATATTTTATTTATTTTTTCACTAAATTAATTTTTAAAATTGAAATTATCCTTTTTAACAATTATTTGATTTGGCGGTCCAAGAAGGTAAACTGTGTTGACTGATTTTAGTAGAAATTGGTGGCATAACATTATTGGAAATGAGCTATGCCATTTCACCATTTGGTTCAATACTTTAACATGTATCCTTATTTATTTATAACAATAGGGAATGAGACCTTAAATAAATAAGGATATATAAAATAATAATCTAAAAAATGAATATATTTTCAAAATTGGCGATAATTAGGGAGAATAAATATTTAATCACATAAAATAATGTTTTGTATTACTGTGTTGTAGTTCAATTACGACATCAGTATCCCTGACACATTTTTTTGATTTAGATTTAATCATCATTTTTAATTGTAGTTTACATTATTTCTTCTATTTTCTCTATTTTTAGTTTAAATAAAAAAATAATCCCATCAATTGATTCTCCATCTGAATATAGTCTAACAATTTTTTCTAATAAACTATATTCTATTATCTTTTTGGCTTGAACATACTATCCACTTTTATTGTAGCTATTTGGTTATAAAAAATTTCAAATTGGACATGCTATAAAATACGTACCACAATTATTGATGAAGAACAAAGAGTAGTTAAGAAACAAATGTCAAAAAGGAAACAGAATTGGAACTAATACAGAACAGGTGTATAATTGATTTAGATTCCCCAAAAACTAAAAAATAATTGAAAAAATAGTTAATGTAATGAACTAAAATGGTTTTATAATGAAAAAAATAAAAATGATAAAAGATTAGAGAAGAAAATGAGATAAAAAGAAATTGCAGTAAACATTATGTATATGCATGAGTGCCGAAATATTAATGGGACAAAAAATCACATGATGTGTAAGTTATTCATGTTGTGGACTAGATTATGTTAATTCTATACTGACATCGTTACATCATGTATGTTTTCATCATTCCATATATTTTAGATCCAAAAATTCATGCTGATGAATCATCTTGTATCTTTGATTGGGAAAGCCTTCAAACTTTTTAAATTATGTAATATCCATACATCGGGTATACGGTTCACTTTTTTAAGGATTATAATATTTGAGATCAATTTGTTGTGTACTGAATGCACACATTTTGTACTGCATTAATGTCATATAAATACTTCACATGCTAGTCTGTGGCCTTGAAGGCATGATGTGAATGAGGTTTACAAATCATGTAGATGATACATGTTGTATAGAACTCATCTTTTCCATTTTTAATTATTTATCTCTTTGGTTCAAGAATTCTTAATTCCTAAAAAAGAAAACTATAACCCAATGCATTATTTTGTAAATCATGAGTAAACCATAAATAAATTTATTCAATATGTATATATAATTTCATCTTATCAAATTCCCCCATAATGGAAAAATTTCATGTCCTCAAGAAAATATCATCTCAACTATGATTCAAAAAAAACAATTTTTAAAATAGATAAAATTCATTACAATGAGAGAAATAATTCTATGATAAGTAGAAAAATTCATTCACCTAGTGTCAATATTAGAGAGATAAGTATCCATGCCACATATTTTATTTATTTATCCATATTATTTTTTATTTTACTTACTATTTCATAATTATTTCTTAAATTTTATACCCATTCTGTAATTTAGCACACAATAATTTTTTTTCTCACCACTCAAATTAAAAATGAATTTGGAAATATTCTCAAACCCTAAATACTTGTTTGTAACCATAATCTTATATTGGTTTTAAAATATCCACTTCATAAATTATAATTCAAAATCCATCAAGAGGGATTTAGAAAAGCGGATTTTAATGACTTTGAGGCTGAGGGAAGGTAGGTAAAAAAGTAAAATTCAATCTCAAATGGAGGTTAATCTCTAATATATAATTTATGTCAAACATAAACAGTGCAACGAAGAGACTCCTTCAATATAAAATGGTGTTCGTGCTTCAAAAGCCCAAGGTTGGTCCATGAGAATATCAAGTATGTATACAAAATGTAACATGTTCCTTTTTTTCAAAAATCATGTATAATCGAGGTATGCCATCCATCTCTTAACAGCTAATGTTTCATCATAGGATTCATCAGTATGTTAATTGGGAATTTTGACCTTCCTAAAACACAACACAATATTTTTTCTTTTTATATATAAATATTTTTCAAAGGAAAAGGGTAGGCATTGAAAATTAAAAAACTAATCATGGACCACATCATATCAGTCTGATGAATGTTCCATAATATATATCCTCAACAAAAACATCTCATGTCCATACGTTGTAAAAATCCACTAACAATTTTTCATAGTATAATCAATAATAATTACAAGAGTAGGGTAGGAGGGAATAAATGTCCTGGAATAGATCCATCTTAATAAGTTTATTCATGGATACTACAAGATAATGAAAAAATTATGTACAAGTGGTTATCAGAAAAAATTAGATCAATAGAGATTTCTTTATTCATATTAAAAGTTCATTTTTTCAATCATAGACTCAATAAGATCTCAATGAAAAAAATTTATAGGTTTATATACCCTAGGTATCTCTCAATAAACATGATCATAATAAAATATGATAGTGTGGGTCCAGAATACTCTCCAGAATGTGAGTATACAAAAATAAATGGCAATCAATTAGGGTATAAAATAAAGTAATAATTCAATCAAAATAAATTTCAAAAATCATTAATTTTAATTAATATAATAAACTCATCAATAATGATAAAAATATAAATAGGATTAAAAAATAAATTTCAGAAATATCTAACCATATTTTTCTTTTATTTAAAAGGGTGTAATGACATTTGAGGTATGAAATATTCTTTCAGTGAAAAATATATCCTAGATAAGTGAAAATGAGAAATAATCCATGTGTATCGATACTAAATCTCAAGAAATACCCCCTGCACTTAAAATTAGAAAGTGTTTGAACTATCCCAAAAAGAATTTTGTGGGTTTTATCAATTAAATAAGATAGAAAAAAATGAAATGGAAATAGATATTTAAAATTAGGCAATCAATATCTCCCAGTATTAGTTTCATTCCATATAGAAATGAGGTGGATGGTGATTTCAAATTTTGTTACCTGTATAATTTGTTTGAATGAAAAAACATGAACTAGATAAATCATTGTTCTACAGTGTTTAAATAGGATGAAAAAAATACAAATTATCTTGTGAACACAATAAAAAATAGGATAAATCAACTTATATAAGTTCATTAATGTGAGTACAATAATGTTCAAGATTGACCTATGGACAAGAATGGTAATAAAAGAAGAAAAATCCTAACCACAATATTAAAAAAAGGAAAAAACAAATTTGGGTTGCCTCCCATAAATATCTAAAAATAACATATTCATATATATGGATGGAAAAATGGATTAGGTAGTTTCTTCCATCATCTTAGGGGTCCTTTTCCTCCTATAATAATTGGTGGTTCTGTGATCAAGATCACAAAGATGTTTAGCAGGATTGTTGTTGCTGAGAAGGTGGAAAATCTTGAGATCATGGAAAAGAATTTTGGAATTATTGCTATGTTTTAAGAGCTATACCATATAGTGTGTACCCTAGTGGTTCTTGATTCCTTAGTGGAATATGTCTTCTCCTCTACTGGAAAAAACTTTGGTTTTTCTACTGCATCTACTGAGTTAGTCATTGATGGTAGTTCTTCAACAGATGATATTTCCAAGGCTACGTGTATTATTGACATTATTGATTGTAATTTATGTAATTAAAATCTTGATATTGGGGTTCTTCTATCCCCACCATATAGTATTGGTAAGAATATAGGCCTCCATATATCTCGCAGGATTCAATCTCTATTATAAGAGTAGGAGGGGTGGTGGATCAATAGGTAATTGAATTAAGTCCTAATTATTTTTAAGATCCTCTAGTTGAGCTTCCAGGTTGGTATTCTCTTAAACCTAAGAAATTCCACACTAGGGAGGTCTTATATAACCTTTACATAGGCTTACATTGTGGGAAACATTATCAATAATGGCTTAGATGACTTTCAGTGTCTTGAGCATGAGTCTTCTATCAGAAGCGGCTTCTACCACAATATGGGTAGTAGGTTGGAATCCTTGATAGAAATTTTAAATTTTTATCTATACATATGGATTGTGATGAAGGATATTTTTGGAAAACTCCTTCAATATATCCCATGGTTCCCACACTAATTCTTCATCAGCCCGGGTGATGTTTTGAATTCCATTATAGATATTCCAAGTACGAATTGATGGGAAGTATTTGTATAAAAAATTATTTTCTAATTTACCTCATGTAATGATTGAATCGAGAGCTAAAATTTATATCCATCCCTTGTATCTATTAGATAAGAAGAATGGAAGGACACCAATTTTTATTGCATTTGATGATATTACTTAGTTTTGAAAGGTATCACAGAAATCAAGAAAAGTTGAAATGTGTTTATGGGGGTCCTCACATTGTGCTCAAATAAAATTTTATACGTTTTGAATCATGTGAATGATTTTAGGATTAATCTCCAAAGTGTGCACCTGAGTTGGTAGGGGCATAGTGTTGGGAACAACACTACCAATAGACGACCAGTTGTAATCCATTATGGTTTGCTTCTTTAGCATAGGAAGCTCGACTTGATTGTGTTGTGGTGTATATTTCATATTTTTCTGGTGTGGGGACAAAATATCACTATACTTAGAAATTTTAAAGATATGGTGTGAAACAATTGATTAATTTTTCTCAAGATGAAAAATAATTTGTTCTTGTGCATCCATGACTCTTGAGTAAGTCATGGGTCGCTGGCATATGCACTAGGCATGATGAAGAGGGAGAGTGGGAGAAAGAGAGGGATCATAGGTTCAATCGAATGAGAAAATGCTATAAAGGAAAGGGGGATGTAAATGTAAAAAGGGTAAGGGGAGAGATAATCTAAGGTCAATCCAAAGAACATTGTGCCTAAGAAAAAATAATCCCTGGAAATGATGCCAAAATTTCATGCAATCACATTAATTTTTAAATTCAGATAGGTGGTGATCAGATTAGAAATTTATAGTCCCAATCTACACATACAATAGGGTTGTAGTAAATTGGCAGTTCAGGGTCAAACCCATGAGGATCATTGGTAGGTGATCAGCTAACCAAACAAAACCCTTGGAAAGGATTCCTCACATCCACTCTTTTGGTTTGGTTTCTACTGAATATATTTAGTTTTGTTTTAATTTAGATAACAAAATAAGGGATCATGGTTAAATTTAGTTCTATTAACAGAATATAATCATTGATTTATCTTGGTATAGTTCTACATCTTAGGATTAAAATAACCATAATATTCCCCAATTGGGTTTGGTAAAAAAATTGTATCTACCCGTGCTACAACTACCCATGTTCAGGGTATAGCTAACAACATTGGTGTATTTTTCATAACTTCTATGAAAAATGTTTCATAGGATAATGTTCATAGTATTGATCAACTCAAATTAGCTTAGGTTAATTAAATTACACATTCCATGGACATGATTTTTCAAAATAATGTGATAAAAATTATTATTAACCTAATTACTAGACATAGGGTTACCAAGGTTCAATATATAAATTCATTAGGCCAAAAAAATCCCAACTCTCGACCCCTAACCGAAGGTTGATTTTAGACTCTTAGAGATGATGATCAACAACATGGAAATACTAAACATGGTATGCATAATCATGAAATAATTGATAAATAAGAAATCTAGGATTAAAAAATTTTGAATCAAGATCAAACAATTTAAAGCATTAAAAAGTCACTAAAACTCCCTACGCACAAATAAATAATGAGAAACACTGCATGCATTGATGAAGAACAGGGAAAAGTGATGAAACAGATGTTGAAAACAGAAATGGAATCATAATAAATGTAGAATGGGAGTAGAACAGATGTATATTACCAATATCTCAAAAGAAATTAACAAAAAATATAAAAATAATGAATTAAAATGGATTTTTAATGAAAACAAATGAAAAGGGAAAAAATACTAAATAAAATGATAGAAACATAAATTTCTTCATTTGTTATCTTTGTGGAGGGGCACTGAAATATTAACATATTTGAAAAGGACAGGACATGAAATTCATGAACAATATGTACTAACTTAAGTTACTTCTATCCCTATATTTGGACATCACGTAAGTTGGTTTCATGTCTTATATTTGAGATACATAAGTCTCAACAAATAATGAGATCATATCATTGACTAGTAAATCCTTCAGACATTACATGGATTACAATATCAACACATTGTGTATGTGATTCACTTTTAGCAGGATTGTGATATTTGAAATATTCAGTTCTTGTAATGAATATACATATCGTATACTATCTTCATGTTATGTGATGACTTTATGAGCTGGTCTGTGTCCTTCCATTGATTCCATAATTTAAAATTCCCTTAAAATCAAAATAGAACCCAGTTCATTATCAAAAAAATAATGAATAAACCATAAATAAATGTATCCAATATTTATATATAATCTCATCTTATTAATATCCAGCTTGTGTGAAATATATTAGATCATTATTTGGACATGTGAGAGTATACAAAATATTTATCAATTATTTTTGAAAGATGTTTCATCCGCATTTCATATTACCTTTAGAATAAGATGAACTTAATTTTAATGATGATGATATGGAGGAGTTTTATGAGATAAATCAAAGGCAGATTATCCCACTGATAATTAATCCAGAAAATTTGGAACACCCATTTGAGATACTTAGTGATACATTAAACCATGCTATGGGAGAAGACTTATCTCAAAGAATTATAGGAAAACTAAAAGTTATAATGAATTTCATGGGTATGTTGGATGCTACTCAACTCAATTACACAACCACAGAAATGGAGTTCCTTTCGATTATTTTTCTATAATAGATAATTTATTATCTTATTTTCTTAGAAATAAATTAGTTATGATTTCATATCATTTATACCATTGGTAGTTGATAAAGAATCCTGATTCCAAAAGATTGTTAGTTTTATAGTTCATACATTTTCCAGGGTTTAATATATAGATCAATGTTAAGAATATAATTGGAAATTAGGTTTCCAATCATCTTAGCAAGTTACCCAGCACTACTGATGTGGAGTTTCTAGTTCTAAACCCACTAAATGATCATCTACCCAAAGAAAAAATCTATATTATAGAAGGTTTAGTATCATGGTCAAACATTTTTTTGGTTTGGAGTTCCAATATCTATAATCAATGACCATGTGACTCCCTTTTCTAATAAAATAATAGAGGGTATGCTTAATAAGTGTGTTGTTAATAACATGAAATATACACCTTACCATCCCAAAAAAATTACCAAGCTGAAGCGTCCAATTGGGAAATTATAAGTATTTTATAAAAAATGGTTAAACCAGAAAGGAAGAATTGGAGACAAATAACAGAATACACCTAGAGGGTATATTGGGTAGCCTAACAATTACCTAAAATTATGAGTCCCTACCATATGATTTATGGGAAAAGTGATCATCTACTAGTGGAGTTGGTGCACCAAAATTATTGGGTTTTTAAAATGACTAATTTATACTTGGGGAATTCAAGAAAAGAGGAGGAAATTTAGTTACAAGATCTAAAAGAAACCAAAATATATGATTTTGAAAATACTATAATTTAAAAATAGATAACCCAAGTATCACATGACAAGATAATTCAATCTAAGACCTTTCAACATGGAGACCATGTTTTAAACTATAATTCAAGATTGAAGTTAATCCCAGGTAATCTTCATTCCAGGTGGGAAGTAACTATTATTGTTACTCATTTATATCATTTTTTATATTCATATCAATAATGAATAAGAATTTAACCCACTCATTATCAATTAAAAAAGGGTGAAAAATGTTTCATAGAATTATACCACAACAATCAGTGGAGAAACTCACACTTATCCAACCTATCTACTTATCAAAAATCATGAGTTAGAGTCAATACAAGGTTTTAACCAATTTTTTTAGGGTAATCAATCCCGTTTTCAATTTTTATTGGGATTTTGGTGTTTAGGATATAGTCACTTCTCCCATTTACACCTTTAAACTCCAATGAGATGGTTCTTACATTTGCATGAGTAGTTTTATTATTGTAAAACAATATTAAAATTAAGTCATCAAGAATCCGAGAGTAATAATAAAAATATAATGATAATAGTTAAATATCTTCATGTGATATGGGAGTTCAATTTTATGATTATCTTTCATGTCTTTACAAATGTCTTTCAAGTTTTAAACTGTAATTTTCAAGCCCACACTTAAACTTTTTTATTTACTAAATCAAACAAGAGACATAAGTTTCTTAGGTGACCCTATGATTCCATGTTTTATATTTCTACAAAAATTAAATTGAATTATCAAGATAGAATATTGAATTATTAGATTTAATTATAGGTTCTTATTTGATGAATCATGTTTTGATGTAATTTCATGATTCATGTTGATGAAATTTCATTACCATTTTTCATACATTGAATTTATAAAATTCATATGGATTGATTTTATATTATTATACATTACTTGAATGAATTTTCAAATCCATATGTTTCATTCCCAATATTATTTATAAATAATTTTCTTCAAATTTTATCTTGATTATATTTCTTGAAACATCGTTGGGCATTCCACCTATTAGAACTTGCATTATATCTTTTCAAGTATATGATTAAATAAGGTCACATATAATATTATTAAGGTTTTTTTATTTATTTATACCTTATCCTCATAACCATATTTTAAATTAAATCTTTTTTATACCATTGAATACATGAATTAAATTCTTAGGAATGACCCACATTACAATCCAATATTGCCCATTTCTACCTTCCTCTTGGTTTTTTCCATGATATTATAAAGTTGAAGTATAGGAGTGAACGAATTAATAGTGGAATAGATATAATGAATTGAAAGTAATATTAGTTGGGAGGTCATTTGGGGTATTGGGAAGGGTTCATGTTCATTTATATCATTTCATATCTATACCTATTAAAAAAATAAAAAATTAGAAATATAAAAAAGAAGAAGAAAAATAATGGGTTGTGACATGGTAGAATAATAAAACACAGTTACCAGACAAATTATTTTATCATATGGGGTTAGGCGAGGGATTTTATATTCATTACAAAAAGAAATTTGGAAAAAATATATATGAAGAAGTAGTTTGAAAATTGAAAAAAAGTAAAATAAGTTGTTAAAATTTAAGAGGGTGTAAATATTTCATTATTATTTTATAGTTCATAATGTTAATTTGAGATTCATAAGTGGAAGTTGTCACTTTTTAAAGGGTATATTTTCAATGAATGTTTCTTTTAATATCATGTATTATAATTTTAGATAATCCTTCTCTTGGAACCTTAATTTTTTTACATCAATACCTACCGACCTTAAGCCTCAGAATAATCAGTACCTTGATTGAAAATTCCTAATGATATCATATTTTTTTCTTTAATATATGGAGAATATAAATAATTTTCAATATTATGAAAATTATAATGTACTCCTGGTATGATCATAAATATACTTGAATCTATTCCATGAGTGGTGAGATAAAAAAATAATTCTATGTGAGGTATATCACAACATGGCATGTTGAATAATAATATATTGAGAAACATGAATGAAATAAATGATAATTTTCCCATTTCTAGTTGGAAAAATAAAAAATACATTGGTGATTTTCCATTTAAAAATCTGAATTTAAATAGATATTTTCTATGGAAGTTAAAATATTAGTTTAAAATCCATAATTTTTTGAAATAATTACTTTTAAATTCATATATTACTAGAATTGGTTCCCTTTTCAATTTATTATTAATATTCAATGATTTTTGACATGCATAGTTCAAGTGTGGGGGTATTTGATAGCCTTATTTTTAATGAAAATTGTAACATTTTGATAAATTATTTGATTATTTTAAATCATTTTCCATATTTAAGTAATTTTTTAATAAATATGTGGGTGATTAATATTTAAATAACTAAGTTGTTTAAAAATAAATGGGAATGATTAAATTTGAGATTATGGATTTTTCATTTAATATTCAATATTATTTTTTCTATGAAAATTATTTAACCCTTATAGCCCTCAAACTAATGGTTTAAAGTCACGTATCAATCCCAATAGGGTTATCTAGACAAACATGACAAAGAGGAAAGCATGCACGAGTGGTTGGAGGTGTAGACCAAGTAAAATGTGAATAGGTAATAACACACATGAGAAAAGATGTACCCAAGTGTATGGGGAAATAAAAATTGGAGGTATGAGGAAAGGCTCACCACTGTGGGGTGGCACATAGTGCTGGTATGGTTCCTCTGAACACCACCTGAATTTAGTAGTCACCTTTGGACATGGGACTATTTTTATGGGAGCACTCAAATTATCACATTTATGATGTGGTACATGATTTATATAGGAAATATACATTATTTATAAAAGTTAAATTGTTCTAACTAAAATACATATCCTTGTCCTCATACATTTACATAACAAGGACTCTAACACCTCTACTACTCGACATCACCATAATACTATTTGTATTCACTAATCAAACTCCATGGAAGCTACTATCGAGGTCAACATGATCATTAAATGACACTACTAAATAAAATAAGGGCCATGTTTTAACCTCAGAGACTCAAAAAACAACCATGTAACACGGAATTGAGAAACAAGATTACTACTGAACCTCTATTCAAATTACTGGGAAACACCATATTCAATGCTGAGGTAGCTCGGGCGAGATCCAAAATTCCACTACAAGGCACATTTGGGAACCCATATCTACAAAAGGTTAATACCCATACATATCTTCAATTTTGTAAGGTTAAGACACCTACATAGTTCCAATTGTGTAAGGGTAAATAGGATCTTATACCATGGGCTGAGATGTTTCACGGTGGGTCACTATAGACCAAGTTTTAAAGGAAATAGAAGACGCATCTAAGAGTAGGTATCTATATCATAGAGATTGCAAATGTGGTAGTAGTTAGGATTTAGTGATGATACAGTGACTGAACCATGTGTTCTCTATTATAATATACCCATGATAAAAAAAATATGCACTTGAAGAAGGTTATTCCATGGATCTAGATTGCACCATGAAGTTGATCAATTTGGTATTGGGGAATAAATGAAAAATAATTGATTGAATCCATAGAGGATATGGCTATACTGTAGCCCTACAGAGTCTATGCAATGGAGGATAGACTATTCAACAAAGTTATTCTTGATGCTGTAAAAGGTTTTCGATCTATAATTTCAAGAACCTGATATCTTTGGGATAGCATGGAGTACACCCCAAGTATATAGGATAATAAATTAAATATATCTTGTAGGCATCATATACACAAATAGAGGTCAAAGTACTGATAAAAAAATATGATCCATTAAAAAATTTAGTTGATGATAAATGAAAAAAAATCAATTAAAGAAAGAGATAGAAGGGATAAGAGAAATTAATAAGATACACATAAATTGAATGAAAAAAAATCGGCCCTTTTAATATAAATTAAATGGGAAGGTGTCTATGCTTATGGGTACTAGAAAGAAGAGAAATTTAACGGTTGAAATATGTGGTGAAGGCTTAGCCGGGGGATCAACTATTTTCTTCTTTGGCTTTATTCTTTTGTCTACCTCTATTTTTCTTTTAACATTACTTTTACCCCTCATAAATCAAATGTTTCTTCTTTAATTGAGGGGTAGAAACATAGAGTAGTTGGTGAAGGGTAGGTGACTTATTTGTGATGCTTTATTATAAAATCTTGATTTGAAAACATATGTGTAGTTTCTTTGTTAATGGTTTTCAATATTTAATTTTAGGAATAAATTTTAATGTGATTGAGTTTTTCATTTAATTTAGTCATTAATTATTACCTTTATTAAGTAATGTTTTTCTCCATCTAATTGGTTTTGGATCACATTGATTGATTAATCTAGAGTCCAATGGGGACTATTTGATGATTACTAAACACATGATGAAGAGGTAGTGATCAAAAATGGTTACTTGGTAATAAAAATACCTAATTGTGTATTGATTTATTAAATCAATGGGTATTCATTGTGGATTTCACTAATATAAAGGATAATCGTCCAAATAAAGGAAGTTTTTATGATTATTCTCACAATAACTAAATTTTATCAATGATGAAAAGGGAAATAAATTGTGAAATTTTTAATTAAATAAATTAAGGATGTAAAGAGATTAATTTTTAAAACACTGTGATAACATTACACATGGAAATCTAAGCCGATACCTGATCACTTGTCTCTCAAATTGGGTTTATTATGTTTTTTTACTTTGTTAACTAGTATAAGATATCCTAATCAATTTAATTTATTTTTACACCCATGAAAACTAGGTTAGATAACTACTCCTTGGTTATGACTTAAGATACTACTTCTGGTACATCCCTTAGAGAAATAAATTAGTTTCTTGTACACACCATGATAGGTAGGAATCACACAGTTATACACATTCATGCTAAAAATACTTCCAAGAACCCATTTAACATGCTCTATAGTTAGGGGATTCTTATTTTAGGTGCAATAATAATTTATGTATGGGGTAACCATTTGATTCCAACTTCAAAAAAAATCCTATAGACATTACCAATCCACCATGATTTAAGAATTTTAGGATCATGTTTGAGGAGAAAACACCCTTAAAGGTAGGTTAAGATCAAATATTTTTGAGAATATCTACTTTGAATAAGTATCTTCTTCTGATTGATGCACATACTCAAAATCCTCTAATCCATTTGAGGATTCTACCAAAAATATAAAATACCTTATTATAAAATGTAAAAATTCTTATATGTGATCAATAAATCTAATACATAATCTATTTGGATTAATGATAATATAGGAATATCATTATAGAATAAGGAAGAATTCACCAAATTAGAAGCATAAAATTGAATCGTTATTTGGGCATCAAACGAGGGATATAAAATTGAAAATTGGGATCCAAAATCACCATAGGGGGATCCTAGTTCATTGGGGATCTAAGAGAGTAATAGAGAATGAGATAAAATGAGAAAAGGTCATGATTCACAAAAAACTACACAAATGGTGGGCTTTATTAGGCATTGAAGGACGCCAATTAATGGCCAATGGCCTCATGGTAGAACTAATTCTACCCTAGAGCCCCATAGACTAGCCAGTTCTTGTAAGGTGGATTAAATTTTATCATAGGAACCACACTAGTGAACCATTGGCTTCCCTCTGGATAGTCGGTTAGAAAACTATTGCTTAAAATGTTACATAAATCCCAACAACACTACATTTTTCCTTTTTTGGCCTTCCCAACAACCATATCCCACCTAAAATCACTTTATTGTATAATGAAAAAATACATAAAATGTGATGAGTGTCATACCTTAATTTATAGATATCAAACTCCTTTATATTCTTGTTAATAAATTCACTGATTTGTGACTGTAATATTTACAAAAAAAATGGTAGTGGTTAAAAACAAACCAATAATAAAAATAATTTTGTGATTGTTCTTATTGATCTTGTTCTTTGATGTGCCGAATTTCTATGGAATACATATATTGTGTGTATACCATATTTCCACAAATATAAAATTAAAATTTTGATTTATTTCATTCAAATTTTAATGGTCCATTAGACTTTTAGTTTTTTTTCTGTTTTTGTTGATACCCAAATCAACTTTATTATAAGGATTGGGTTCTTATGTCTTAGCATCAACCCTGAAGAATTTTTCTGTCAATCAATCCCCACAACCATTTTTCCTCTATTATCAAAACATTTTCATTATGGGGTATTCTTATCTATTCTTACTTTATGATATTATTTAACCTTTTCTATATCCAATATATTCTAGATTCCTAATGTTATACCAGGATTAAATTTTTTTATCTATCTACAATCCTTCATTATATACCATAAATTTCTCCATTAGGATCCTCAATGCATTTAACTCTATCTTTAACTAAGTTAGTCAAATCATCAATGATCTGAGTTTGATCATTATTTTTTATTTTTTACTAAACCTCATTCTCTGAGTTTTATAGATTTTCATATTTGATTCATTAAATTTCCACCTTTACCTAATATTTATCCCTTTTTTCTACTATATATGAAATTTGGATTCATATACAACACTATTGGGATTATATTTTTCCCTAAAAACAATTTTTTTGAATCTTCTAGTTATACTTTGAGGAAAAATCTTACCACAACTTCAACATATTAATAATTGTTTTACTCTAATTTTTATTTTAATTTTGATATCAACAATGACTTATTTACTGAGGTATTTTTAGTCCTAAATCTATCCAGCTTTCATGTATTCTGAGATAATACCCTCTTATGAAATAGAGTTATTATTATTAAAGAATATCTATTATTAAATCCTATTTACATTTAAATATTCTAATAATTTATTCATGGGAGGTTCATCTTGATCGACATCATATAATTTTTTGGGACACTTTACAGTGACATACCCAACCTTTCCAAATATAAAGCCTCTAATTGAAACCATTACTTTGAATTTTATTCTCATTATTTTATGTTTGAGGCAAGGAAAAACCTGACTTCATCGATTTATCTATCTTAATGATCATCCTCTAATGAGAGTTTCTTCATTTCCATATACACCATTTCTTGAGAACACTAATTTACCAAATATTCATTTTCAATGTCCCCCATATAATATATAATGATAGTGTTGTAAATTACATACATTATAACTTCGTTTTGGCCCTTTTCTTACAAATTAAGGATTATTATAGTGAAACATGATTCGAATTCATGTATATTGAATCTTTTTATATGAATATTCATTAAATTACAAAAATAAAAAAACTATAGGACCATAATAGTTTAGTTTATTTGGATTCTAGGTATACAATATTCTAAATTTTTGAATGATATTAAACATATCCCATAATGATATTCCCACATATTACTCTCCTTAGACAAACCATACTTAAAACCTTTATTTATAACATCAGGAAAGGAAACATAAGAAAAGGTGATCTTAGATTCTTATTAAATGTAAAAAATGTAAATACATAAACATAATGCCTGCATAATGGTACGAGAACGTGAGCATAACATATGAAAACAATACCCTACATAGAAGAGTTCAAAATATTAATACATGAAATAAATATTGATAGTTCGTATGATATGAATCCTTAGGAAATCAAATAACATGAGCCATAAGAGAATAAAATTTGCATAAGACATTTAATTGTGGCATACATATAATAATATAAATTCATATGTCAAGTTAATCCACCAAGACACTCATAAAATATTAGGTTTGAGCTAACCACCTGTGTACCAACTTCAGAATTGGTATAACCTCCCGTTTACACTCTTTTGAGCATGGGATAAAATCAAATGTACCCTTTGAGATCATATAGAATTAACCATTATCAAATAAATTGAAGAGATATATATGTCCCACCCATAAAATAATCAATACATTTATGTTATATAAGATCATAAAACATTCATCATATCAGAACCCATGAAAATAAATAGGATTCATAAGAAATTTCATCATAGAATAACCCATGGAAAAAAGATAGTTTTAGTAATCATTGAATCCTGGGATAATATATATAATATAAATATGATTCATAAACATTTTATCATAGTATAACTTGTGGAATAGAAATGGGTTTCATAAACATTTTATCATGGTATAACCCTTGGAACTGAAATGGGTTTCATAAACATCATTTGTAACATCCCAAGTAAGTAATGAATAATAGATATTTTTATCTATGTCTATTTATGAATTGGATAGTGTTATAGAGGCTTAAAATGATAATAAATCCAATCTTAAGCATGGAATACACTAATATTTTTAATAGATTGTTTTACTGCCTTTTGATGGAAAACCATTTTTGAATCTATCTTTTGACAATTTTATAAACTATGTTTGTCAAAATAAACTTATTATTTATGATTGGGACATGAAAATTTACTTTGTGTGAATTTTTGGTATTTTTCTGACAATGTTCATTTTTTAATGAATAGTGAAAAATACTACATTTTACATCAAAACTGCTTTTTAATCTAATTTATTTATATGATTAGATTATATTTTGAATTGGTTTTGAAGTGGAATTAGAATATATTTTTACCATTTAATCCAATGGTGGTCATTGGAATCAATTTCACTTTGAAATCGGACTTAAACTGGTGTCAATCTTTTGATACTTATTGTTTCAGAAAAACATGCTATTTGTCATGACAACGGGAATTAATTATTAAATTAATTAATGTGACTTATATGTTTTGAATTTTGTAAAATATAATTCATTTTTGAATTCAGAATATCAAATATAGATTAGGGTGATGTTTTGGTATTTTTTCTGAAAAACTTCAATTTTTGATGAATAGTGAAATCACTAAGTGGTAGTTAAAGAAACTGATTTTTCGTTTAAATGAAACTTTGTCACTTTTGTGTTTTGAATTTCAAAAATCCGACATACATGGTTGTAATTAAGAAGTAAAATGTGGTTCAATGGGATTATAATAATTTTTTGGTGAATAGTAACTTATTAAGTTTTTAATCACGATTAGTGGTAATTAGTGTAGTTTAAGGTAAAAATAATGCTTTAATAATATGAAATGACCTAGACACATATCCTAACCTTATTGGATGTGTCATGGCAGACCAAGACAAGCCATGGGTCAACTTGGGGACCCCATGGAGCAACTTTGGTTGGGAAATGACATAAATAACTTTTTATTTAATGTTAAAGTAAAAATGACACACACATGAAACATTTTAGTAAAACAATTTTTAAATGGGGTTATACAAGTCAGATTTTTGACTATAAATATTAATTGGAAATCTAAAAAGAGTTCCTACATCATAGTATTTTTTTATAATTTTTAGACTTTAAATAAATTAAATTATGTATAACATCATGATGATGCAGCGATGACCTCATTTTTTAACGATTTAAATAAAATGGAATGATAATGTAAAACCTAAGACCTACAAATATCCAAAACCTATTGGATGGGTGGATTTCTAACCCTTATCACCTTATCCTCTAATTATATCAATGTGGGACCATTTAAATCCGAAACTCATTTTCAAATAAAGTAATATTTCTTTACTTTCCAAGAGTGCCCCTCCTCTCCTCTTATAAAAGGCCCCCACCTCTACCTCCTTACCCACACTCCCAAAGCCTTTGGGTCAGCCAAACCCTTCCCATTTTGTCTCTCCACTTCTCTCTCTTACTCTTTGAAGCCGCAATTTGGGCAGAAGTCTTCCCAAGGAAGCCTTTGATCTCAAACCAAAGGGAGTTACCCGATTTTAAGGTAATGTCTTCACTTGAGTTCTTTTGTTTTATTTTGCTTCTCCAACCCCATAAACTCTTTTTATTTATTTATTTTGTAACAAATCAATTATCTTAAATATACTAGGATGTTTTCATAAGAAGTATTCGAGCTAAACTTACACTCACCTACATCTAATGGTTAAAGAACATACTGTTTCCGTGGATGGTGAATTTATGCCTCCCGAAACGATGATTGTTCAACATTCCGTTAACACCTTCAAAGGTGACCATTAAGATGACACTATATTTATATATGATATATAATATGTTTATTTTTTCCTTAAGCTTATGTATTTTTCATTTTGGGCATACCTTTATGGTTTCCATTATGGGTAAATGCGATATCTTCATTTAAGGAAGTGCGGACTACCGCCCCCTCAAAGTGATTTGATTCGTTAAATACCATATGTGGGATGTATAAAGGATGGAACTATGATATTATATATGATATCATACTGGAATATAACTTTATATCATTGTGATTCCATTCTATAAAATACGAAATAGAAATGAAAGTAGCGTTCATGCGTACGTACGGCTTACCGTCTCCATGAACGATGCATTTCATTTCTTACCTCTAAATGATTATGTAATATTATAAATGCACGTATATACTAGATATATATAATATATATGATATATACATCATGATTATAATTCTGGATATGATGGATACATGAACAACTTGTAATTACAAAGGGCTTATTTTTGACTCAAGTACTAATGATCGTTAAAACGATCGTTATTAACTTAAATAATTACATAGTGTTAATGACATGGCAATAAGTAATATAAAAGGAATAATGAACTTGAAAAAGGTTCTTAAGAAAGTATAAATTAACTCAAGTTTATTATTTAGGACATTAAAGAACGATCGAGTCAAGTCGGACCCGAGGTATGGGACTTCGTCTCAATCTCCTTTCATTGAGGCATATTTTGTTTCATACACAACTTTCTTTTATACGGTGTATAAACCCCTTTGAATTTTACATTTATCCAAAAGGAATCTTTTTTATATGAAGCGTTTTACAAAACGACAAAAGGGAATGTTTTTGTCGTACGTATGCGGCGACAACGACTTCTCTGCCACCGTGACCATTATTTGGGTTTCAGCTTCCTCTACAAGCCATACCTTCTTTTTAAAAGAAAAATAAATACCTTGTTTTACTTTTCTTTTATTTTGGTATTGAAAATGGTTTTCATAATTTTTTTATATCAATGTGTTGTATTGATATCTTGTGATTGAAAGGTTGAAATGTTATGTTTCCTTTATGCATGTTTTATGTGATACGCTTATGTTGAGGTTCTTGGGAATTTTTATGAAGATGGGTGGTTCCGTGATAAACTAAGGGCAGGTGAGCCCGATATAGCTCTCCAATGAATTGGGTAACGCGAAGGAGTGAAATGTTAAGGTTTCTCCAAAGAGATTTAGGGAATATACTGTGATGGGTATTCCAAACATAACCAAGAGGGTTACTCCCTACGTAAGAATGTTATGAATGCCTCGAGTTACCTTTATGTCTTATGATTTCTATAATTTATTCATGATTTGATGAGGTATGTTAAAGTGATTATGTTTTATGGGTAAAGTATGATCTAATTCTTATGTATATATGTACCCATGTTTCCTTTCCATATTTTTATATCCCTTACTGAGCTTTTTATGCTCATCCCATGTTTTTTGAAATGTTTTTCACAGGTCAAGGGAAAGGTACATGAAATGATGATAGTGTCAAGGAAGTGTCAAGAAAGAATCCATGTTTTATTTTAAATATGTTTCCATTGATGGGAATGAAGAATACTATCTTTATATAACAACTTTGTTTATATGTGGAATGTAATGCAAGTTTTATGATCTAATTCTCTAAAACTCTAAACCCGAAAAGATCCTCAATGTGTAATCTTGTAATAACTCAAGATTAAGTAAGGTTTAAAGCGGGGACCTTATAGTTGGTATCAAAGGTCAGTTTAGATAACTTTAGAAGTTATAATTCTATTAAATTATTATACAATTTTTTTTTGAAATGATATAACATTTAAAGATTACCATGTTGCTTCATCTAAGACATGTTTGTTCAGAATGGTTTTCCACAGAGGAAACAGGGAAACAGTGCTAGGAAGGCATACAGAAGGAAATAACCTTCCGAATCAGCATCCCGAGATGGTCGGAATTGGAACTGAACAGTTTGTGGCAGTGATGGAACAGTTGACTCAGGCTATAAATGGTGGTGGTATCCATGCACGAGATCAGCCAGATCAACCGCAGAGGAACATGTCAGTGGTGGAACATTTCATGAGGCAACATCCCCCATCATTCAGAGGATCATCTGACCATGTGTTAGATGAAGGGTGGATTAAAGCGCTGGAGAATATTTTTGATGTCATGGGGTGTTCAGAAAATCAAAAGGTTAGTCTTGCTATTTACCATTTGGAGGGTGAGGCAGATCAGTGGTGGTCGATGGTTAAAAATATCAGGGACGCTGATGAGATTGATGCTCTCGACTGGGAGGAATTCAAAGGTATGTTTCATGAGAAGTATTTTCCTATGGCTGTTCGACTTAGTATAGAAAATCAATTCTTGGAATTGAGGGAAGAGGAAGACTCAATGGCTACCTATGAAGAAAGGTTCACTCGATTGGCAAGGTATGCTCCAAATTTTATCCGAGACCTTGATAGTAAAATCAATCGTTTTTACTCAAGATTAAAGCCAAAATATCGAAGGGCATTAGCTTCTCATGAGTTTAAAAGTTATGAAAAGCTTGTTCGATGTGCTGAGAAGGTGGAAATAGAGTTTTCCGATGACCAAGTGTTCTATAACAACTAGCAGAAGAAGAGACCGAGTTGGCAGGAGAAAGGTAAGAATTCTTCAAAAAAGTCTGACGGTAAGAAAACTAAGTTTCCAGTTTGTGATAAGTGTGGCAAAAGGCATGCTAGGGAATGTCTTCTGAATTCTGGAAAGTGCTACCGATGTGGTAATATGGGACATAAGGCTCGTGATTGCACTGAAAAAGATCAGGGTGATGGTAAGAACAAATTTGATTTACAGTTAGTGAAATGTTATAAGTGCAATGAGATGGGTCACTATGCAAACGAGTGTCCTACAAAGAGCTTGAGTGATGGGAAGCAGTTAGACTACAAACAGAAAGGGTTGGTGAAATCCTTTGCAACTACTTTAGTAGACGTCATTCCATCAAATGAAGTTGTATCAGGTACTTTGTTTTTTCAGATTATGCCAGTGTGTTGTTTGATTCGGGGTCTACAAATTCTTTCATCTCTGAAACCTTTTCTAGTAAAATGGGAATACCATCTCAAGAAATGACTCCTAAAATTGTGGTAAAAACACCTGGGGGAAATGTTGAGGCAAAAAGAATTTATAAGAATCTTCCTATCCTTATCTTTGGAAAGAACCTACTTGCGAACCTTATTGTTTTACCTCTAGTAGAGTTTGATGTTATCCTGGGTATGGATTGGATCTCTATTTACCATGCTAAGATTGACTGTAAAGCTAAAGAAGTTTCTTTTCAGAAAGACTTTCAGTTTGTGTACAAGAATGAACCCTTACTGTTGATAACATATCAAGAGGCCAAGAAACTTGTAAAAGATGGAAATGAATGTTACCTTGCACACATCGTTGAAAATAAAGGAACTGTTCAGATTAATGATGTGCCAGTGGTAAATGAGTATCCTGATGTTTTTCCTGATGAGTTTCCTGGAATAATACCAGATCGGGAAGTTGAATTTACTGTTGACTTAGTTCCTGATGCTAATCCAATTTCAAAACCCCCTTATCGAATGGCTCAAATTGAACTTTTAGAGTTGAAGGAGCAATTGCAAGATTTATTAGAGAAAGGTTTTATTCAACCTAGTACATCACCATGGGGTGCTCCTGTTTTATTTGTTAAAAAGAAAGGTGGTTCTATGAGACTTTTCATGGATTATAGAGCCTTGAATAAAATCACTGTTAAGAACAAATATCCTTTTCCTCATATCAATGATTTGTTTGATCATCTCCAGGGAGCTCAATTTTTTTCAAAGATTGACTTGAGATCGGGGTACCATCAGCTGAAGGTAAAGGAGGTAGATATTCCGAAGACCACGTTCTGTACAAGATATGGCCATTATGAATTTGTAGTAATTCCTTTTGGGCTAACCAATGCACCTGATGTATTCATGGACTTAATGAATATAATTTTCCATGAGTTCTTGGATAATTTTGTGGTGGTTTTTATTGACGATATTTTGGTGTTTTATAAAAGTAAAGAGGAGCATGAAATACATTTAAGGGTTATCTTTTAAACCTTAAAAGAAAAGAAACTGTATGGAAAATTCAGCAAGTGTGAGTTTTGGTTGCAACAAATTTCTTTCCTTGGTCATATTTTTTCTAAAGATGGAATAACTGTTGATCCTGCAAAAACAAAAGTTGTGGAAGAATGGCCAAGACCCATAAATGTAACCGATATTCGTAGCTTCCTTGGTTTGTAAGGCAATTACCGAAGGTTTGTTAGAAAATTTTCACGGTTATCTAGTCCAATGACAATGCTAACTCTGAAGGATGTTAAGTTTATCTGGACAAAATAATGTGATGATTGTTTTCAGGAATTGAAAAGAAGATTGGTGAATGCTCCAGTTTTGGCACTACCTTCCAAGAATGGTGAGTTTGTTATATACAGTGATGCTTCATTGAAAGGACTTAGTTGCGTCCTAATGCAGAATGATCAGGTAATTGATTATGCTTCACGATAGTTGAAAACTCATGAGGTAAATTACCCTACACATGATTTGGAATTAGCTGCTATTGTTTTTGCTTTAAAAATTTCGAGGCATCATTTGTATGGAGTAAAGTGTGAAATATATACCGATCACAAAAGTTTAAAGTATATATTCACTCAGAAAGAATTGAACATGAGACAAAGGAGATGGCTAGAATTAATCAAGGATTATGATTGTACAATTCATTACCATCCGGGAAAAGCAAATAAAGTGGCTCATGCTTTGAGTCGCAAAAGTAATGCTTCATTAGCATAGTTGCATTTGGAATGTGATCCTTTGGTTAAGGATTTGATGAACTTTGGCATAGAAGTTTTTGGTGCAGGAAGTTCTTCTGTTTTGTTTCAGGTATCAGTGAGATCATCTCTATCAAATAGAATCAAGCAAGCACAGAAGCAAGAGTGTGAGTTACAGAAAAAGGTAGAGCTGGTTCAGAAAGGTAAGTTACCTGAATTCAACATTGATAATGATTGTGTTTTGAGATTTGGGAAGATATTGTGTGTGCCTTGTGATTCACAGTTGAAGAGAGATTTATTATGTGAAGCTCATAGTTCTCCGTTTTCAGTTCATCCTGGCAGTACTAAGATATATAGAGATCTTCGGTAGTATTACTGGTGGGATGGAATGAAAAGAGATATTGTTGATTTTACTGTAAAGTGTTTGACATTTCAACAGGTTAAAGTAGAGCGGTAGTTACTGAAAGGGATGCTTCAGCCTTTACCAGTGCCAGAGTGGAAATGGGAGAATATATCCATGGACTTTGTTGTGGGATTACCAAAGACATCTCGAGGTAACAATGAAATCTGGGTTATTGTTGATCGCTTGACCAAATCTGCTCATTTCCTTGCTATACGAGATATTTTTTCCCTAGATCAACTTTCCCGTTTGTATCTTAAAGAGATAGTCAGGTTACATGGAGTTCCCCTCTCCATTGTATCTGATCGTGATCCCAGGTTCACTTCTAACTTTTGGAAAGGCCTTCAGAAGTCGTTGGGTACTGAATTAAATTTTAGTACAACATTTCATCCTCAATCAGATGGGAAGTCAGAACGAACAATTCAGACCTTGGAGGATATGCTACGAGCTTGTTCGATGGATTATCAGGGAAGTTGGGACCATCATCTTTCTTTGGTTGAATTTTCATATAATAACAGTTTTCATTCTAGTATATAGATGGCACCATTTCAGGCATTATATAAGAAACAGTGTCGAACTCCAGCTTTCTGGGATGAAGTGGGTGAAAGGAAGTTGATGGGACCAGAACTGGTAGAAGAGTTGGCAGAAAAAGTTCATCTGATTCAGAAACACATGAGAACAGCTCAGAGCAGGCAGAAGAGATATGCAGACAATAGGAGGAAGGATCTCTCTTTTGAGGTAGGTGATCATGTTTTTCTCAAAGTATCACCATGGAAAAGTGTGATGCGGTTTGGTAAGAAAGGAAAGCTGAGTCCAAGGTACATTGGACCATATGAAATTCTGGAGAGAGTTGGATCAGTTGCTTACCGAGTGGCTTTACCTCCGAGTTTATCTCAGGTACACAATGTTTTCCATGTTTCAATGTTAAGGAAGTACATGCCAGATCCATCTCATGTTTTGAGTCCAGAGGTAGTTCAGCTGGAAGAGAACCTATCTTATGAGGAACAACCGGTCCAGATTCTTGACCACAGGGAGAAAGTGTTACGGAATAAGGTGATTCACTAGGTAAAGGTTTTGTGGAAAAACCACATGATTGAAGAGGCAACATGGGAATCTGAAAATGCAATGTGGGATAAGTACCCCCATTTATTCGATAAGTAAATAAATTGCAGGGAAGAAATTTTCTGAAGGGGGGAAGGATGTAACATCCCAAGTAAGTAATGAATAATAGATATTTTTATCTATGTCTATTTATGAATTGGATATTGTTATATAGGCTTAAAATGAAAATAAATCCAATCTTAAGCATGGAATACACTAATATTTTTTAAAGATTGTTTTACTGCCTTTTGATGGAAAACCATTTTTGAATCTATCTTTTGACAATTTTATAAACTATTTTTTTCAAAATAAACTTATTATTTATTATTTGGATATGAAAATTTACTTTGTGTGAATTTTTGGTATCTTTCTGACAATGTTCATTTTTTAATGAATAGTGAAAAATACTGCATTTTACATCAAAACTGATTTTTAATCTAATTTATTTATATGATTAGATTATCTTTTGAATTGGTTTTTAAGTGGAATTATAATATATTTTTACCATTTAATCCAATGGTGGTCATTGGAATCAATTTCACTTTGAAATTGGACTTAAACTGGTGTCAATCTTTTGATACTTATTGTTTCATAAAAACACACTATTTGTCATGACAGCGGGAATTAATTATTAAATTAATTAATGTGACTTATATGTTTTGAATTTTGTAAAATAGACTTCATTTTTGAATTCAGAATATCAAATATAGCTTAGGGTAAGGTTTTGATATATTTCTGAAAAACTTCAATTTTTGATGAATAGTGAAATCACTAAGTGGTAGTTAAAGAAGCTGATTTTTCATTTAAATGAAACTTTGTCACTTTTGTGTTTTGAATTTAAAAAATCCAACATACATGGTTGTCATTAAGAAGTAAAATGTGGTTCAATGGGATTATAATAATTTTTTGGTGAATAGTAACTTATTAAGTTTTTAATCGTGATTAGTGGTAATTAGTGTAGTTTAAGGTAAAAATAATACTTTAATAATATGAAATGACCTAGACACATGTACTACCTTATTGTATGTGTCATGTCCGACCAAGAAAATCCATGGGTCAACTTGGGGACCCCATGGAGCCACTTTGGTTGGGAAATGACATAAATAACTTTTTATTTAATATTAAAGTAAAAATGACACACACATGAAATGTTTTACTAAAATAATTTTTAAATGGGGTTATACAAGTCAGATTTTTGACTATAAATATTCATTTGAAATATAAAAAGATTTCCTACATCATAGTAGTTTTTTTATAATTTTTAGACTTTAAATAAATTAAATTATTTATAACATCATGATGATGCAGCGATGACCTCATTATTTAACGATTTAAATAAAATGGAATGATAATGTAAAATCTAAGACCTACACATGCCCAAAACCTATTGTATGGGTTGATTTAGAACCCTTATCACCTTATCATATAATTATATCAATGTGGGACCATTTAAATCCGAAACTCATTTTCAAATAAAGTAATATTTCTTTACTTTCCAAGAGTGCCCCTCCTCTCCTCTTATAAAAGGCCCCCACCTCTACCTCCTTACCCACACTCCAAAATACTTTGGCTCAGCCAAACCCTGCCCATTTTGTCTCTCCACTTCCCTATCTTACTCCGTGAAGCCTCAATTTGGGCAGAAGTCTTCCCAAGGAAGCCTTTGATCTCAAACCAAAGGGAGTTGCCCGATTTTAAGGTAATGTCTTCACTTGAGTCCTTTTGTTTTATTTTTCTTCTCCAACCCCCTAAACTCTTTTTATTTATTTCTTTTGTAACAACTACAGTATCTTCAGTATACTAGGATGTTTTTATAAGAAGGATTCGAGCTACACTTACGCACACCTACATCTAATGGTTAAAGAACATACTGTTTCCGTGGATGGTGAATTTATGCCTCCCGAAATGATGATTGTTCAACATTACGTTAACACCTTCAAAGGTGGACATTAAGATGACACTATATTTATATATGATATATAATATGTTTATGTTTTCCTTAAGATTCTGTATTATTCATTTTGGGCATACCTTTTTGGTTTCCATTATGGGTAAATGCGATATCTTCATTTAAGGAAGTGCGGACTACCGCCCCCTCAAAGTGATTTGATTCGTTAAATACCATATGTGGGACGTATAAAGGATGGAACTATGATATTATATATGATATTATACTGGAATATAACTTTATATAATTATGATTCCATTCTATAAAATATGAAATAGAAATGAAAGTAGCGTTCATGCGTACGTACGGCTTACCGTCTCCATGAACGATGCATTTCATTTCTTACCTCTAAATGTTTATGTAATATTATAAATGCACGTATATACTGGATATATATGATATATATGATATATACATCATGATTATAATTCTGGATATAATGGATACATGAACAACTTGTAATTATAAAGGGCTTATATTTGACTCAAGTACTAATGATCATTAAAACGATCGTTATTAACTTAAATAATTACATAGTTTTAATGACATGGCAATAAGTGATATAAAAGGAATAATGAACTTGAAAAAGGTTCTTAATAAAGTATAAATTAACTCAAGTTTATTATTCAGGACATTAAAGAACGATCGAGTCAAGTCAGACCCGAGGTATGGGACTTCGTCTCAATCTCCTTTCATTGAGGCATATTTTGTTTTATACACAACTTTCTTTTATACGGTGTATAAACCCCTTTGACTTTTACGTTTATCCAAAAGGAATATTTTTTATACGAATCATTTTACAAAATGAAAAAAGGGAATGTTTTTGTCGTACATATGCGGCGACAATGACTTCTCCGCCGCCGTGACCATTATTTGGGTTTCGGCTTCCTCTACAAGCCATACCTTCTTTTTAAAAGAAAAATAAATACCATGTTTTACTTTTCTTTTATTTTGGTATTGAAAATGGTTTTCATAATGTTTTTATATCAATGTGTTGTATTGATATCTTGTGATTGAAAGGTGGAAATGTTATGTTTCCTTTATACATGTTTTATGTGATAAGATTATGTTGAGGTTCTTGGGCATTTTTATGAAGACGGGTGGTTCCGTGATAAACTAAGGGCGGGTGATCCCGATATAGCTCTCCAATGAATTGGGTAACGCGAAGGAGTGAAATGTTAAGGTTTCTCCGAAGAGATTTAGGGAATATACTGTGATGGGTATTCCAAACGTAACCAAGAGGGTTACTCCCTACGTAATAATGTTATGAATGCCTCAAGTTACCTTTATGTCTTATGATTTCTATGATTTATTCATGATTTGATGAGGTATGTTAAAGTGCTTATGTTTTATGGGTAAAGTATGATCTCATTCTTATGTATATATGTAACCATGTTTACTTTCCATATTTTTATATCCCTTACTGATCTTTTTATGCTCATCCCAAGTTTTTTGAAATGTTTTTCACAGGTCAAGGGAAAGGTACATGATATGATGATAGTGTAAAGGAAGTGTCAAGAAAGAATCCATGTTTTATTTTAATTATGTTTCCATTGATGGGAATGAAGAATACTATCTTTATGTAACAACTTTGTTTATATGTGGAATGTAATGCAAGTTATATGATCTAATTCTCTAAAACTATAAACCCGAAAATATCCTAAATGTGTAATCTTGTAATAACTCAATATTAAGTAAGGTTTAAGGCGGGGGCCTTATATCATTTTACTATAAAAATAAAATATTCATAAGAAGAATAGGAATGGTATCCTTGGATCATATCCTATGGAAATTAAAAATAACCTCAAAATAATTACTCTTATATGGAGAATTATTTTTAAATAAAAATATCTTGGAAATTTTTTTAAGTAAATTTATAATGAATCAAGATTTTATAATTGAAATTACATTTTTGACTGAGTTAAATACCCTACTATGTATTATGGTTATAAAAAACACATGCAATTCATTGTTTTTATTATAACCTATCTAATTTAAAAGACTATTAATTACCATAAATTATGATAATATAGCCATTGAGCATGATTATATTACTTGTATAAATATAGGGTCTCGATAAATCCAAATGACATGGACAATGAAAATGATGGCCTTAATTAGTAGGATCATAACCTATAAATCCCATTTATTATAGATTTTGAGGGAGATATCGTCACTAGTATTTTACCTTGATGAATACCAATCCAATATCTAACAACTAAAGTATAACTTAAACCATTTACAGGAGAAGTTCAATTTCATCGAGATCACAACCCAAACCTTGTACCCTGAACCACCCCATGAAAATTTGACCATCACACACCATAAAATCCGGGAATTCTATTTTTTAATAAAGGACTATATATCATGAACATAACAATATGAATACGTATGTTTTATATAACCATGAGTATATTTTCTTCTTATTATTGTTACTTTATAAATTATTTTGATTTTGATATGATAAAACAAAAATGGTAATTTTATGTAATATGAAATTTAAATTAAGACCTAAATTTTTGTGAATTTATAGATTTATAAAATAACTAATATGTTAAAAAACTATTATTAGTAAATAATAATAATTAATTTTTAATTATAATATAATTTTTATGATTTCAATTGTAATTTTTATAATTGTTTAAAAATTGTTATTTTAAAAAACCCTATAATTTTTCAATAAATGTCAATTTGTATTTTAAAGTGAACATTCATATATTTAGAAAATTATTTTCAAAAAATAAATATTATTTTTGGAATCATTACATCAAAATTATCCAATATTTTATTTTTCATAATATTCTGAGATACTCAAATTTTCAAGTAAAAATTAAATATGTCATGAATATACGATGGGTATTATGACATCATACATACCCAAATGTGATGTAATAAACTATAAAAAATGTTTCACAACAAATTCTATGTTTCCAATTTAAAATAATACGATTTTGAGGTTATTTTTTTAATTTTATAAATCCTTTATGAATCCTCAAAAATATATATTATAATTTAAGGTTTTAAAATAATTTATTTAAAAACATGACTCACTTCCACATCATCAGGGGTAATATTTTAATAATTTAAACCCTTATAATTATAATATAATGAAAACCACTCATACATGGAATAAATCATGGGAAAAAACCAAGTGATTGTTTGAGTTTTTGATTACTTTACTATATAGAGTCCAAAACCTAAGTAGGGTAAATTATAAAGAAGTCCCATCTATTTTCCTATATAAAACCTCAAAATATCTCATTAATATTCATTAAAAACCTAGATAACATATTTAATCTATAATACTCTATCTAGAGTACTCTTATGGTTCCCCCAATCTCTCAATAAACTCCTACCATGATTTTGTATCACCCTCTCTAGGTAAGGGATCTCCCCCTCTTTTTTTATTCAAGCACCTATTTTATGTCATGCCTCTTAATTTTTATTTGGTCATTATTGGGTATGTTTTTTAAATTCATATTACTTTCATTTTTATTTAAAGATGATATAACCCTTTCACTATCATTAATCCCTCCAATGAACCTTTATGTATATTCGTTTTGATGCAAAATTGTCCTACGATTTTCTGTACCAAAAGTATTGGACATTTGTCACTTAATTTAAATTAATGATCCTTATGTATATTTATAATTTTGAATATAAATTGGTTATATTTTCATGAATTTATAAACATAACTTTACTATCTACTTGATTTTCAACATCAATGAAAAATGACACTATCCAAACCACTATCCTAAGACAAGGGTTGTTAGAGACAATCACAACCAACAACCTCCAAGGTAAAAAGGCTGATCTTATTCAATCAATACCACTAAAGTGGCTCCTAAAAACGAAGTGGTAATATGTACACTAGTTATTCATTCACAAATATTGAAAATAATTTTTTATTCTAGTTCCATGAATTCATTCATATCATGTAATTTTAGTATAAATATTTAATCATTGCCAAAAATCACAGAAGTAGAGTTTTCAATGAAAATAGAAAATGGGGATATTATTGTATCCTAAGTATATAAATCCTCCCCTGTCAACATTTCTAGGATTAACTTCCCAAAAGTACGTAAGATACCCCCCTTTAGTTAATTTAGACACAATTCCTTATATGGATCGGCTTTCCTTATATAGAGCCAATATAAATTTCCATTAGATGGAAATCACTCTCCATATCGCAAATCATCCTCTAATTCTTTTCAAATGTAAGGAGAGGAATGAGCCTTATTTATAACCAACATCTCAAGAATTGATATTATTGATCAATGATCAACTGTATCTATATCAAATGACTGATTTTAATGAAGATATCATCCTTGAAGACATGCCCATTTTGAGGGAACACTGTGATGTGTTTATTGAAAAATTTTCTAGTTTTCCTCTTAACTGAGAGGATAAATTTTCCATTGAGATTATACCAATGTCATGGATATTATCCAAGAATCCTTATAGAATGCATGTTATGGAACACGAGTAGATGAATAAACAACAACATTAGAATCTAAATAATGGGTTTATATGCCCATGTTCTTCATAATTGGGTGTATCAGTCCACTTAATAAAGAATAATGATGGGTCAATGTACCTTTTCATTGATTATCTTGAGATAAACAAGATCATGATAGAGAAAAATTACCCTCTACCATGGATGGACTACTTGTTCGATCAACTATGTGGATCTCAAAACTTCTCCAGGATGGATCTTTGTTTGGGGTATTATCATGTATGGGTGTAGGAGGACGATATACCAAATACTACATTCCATATAAGGTTCAGACATGATGGGTTCATAGTAATTCCAATTGGAGTAACTAATTCTCCACAAATATTCATATACTTCATGAATATAGTCTTTACTAATTACCTATAAAAATAATTTTAGTCATTATAGATGATATTATAATATAATCTAAATGAATTTAAGAGCATTAAAATCATTTTATAACTATTATATAGACCTTATGATATGAGAAGCTTTATGCAAAGTACAAAAAATGTGAGTTTTGGTTTAAGGAAGTATCATTCTTAGGGAATATTATCATAAGAAATGGGATATATATGGACCCTTAAAAGAAAAAAGAAATTTATGGATTGCCAATAGAAACCACCATGACAAAAATCTACAGCTTCTTGGATTATTTAGGTATTATTGTTAATTTGTGAGAAATTTCCCATGATTGTCAAACTCCATAACAAAGATGACTTATAAGGGAGTAAAGTTTTTTTGGAATAATGATTGTGAAAAGATATTGAAGGAGTTGAAAAAGTGTCTTATCACTACACATGTACTTACACTACCTATAAGTGGTGATATTTTCATGGTATCCAACAATGATTCAAAGAAGGGATTGGGTTGTGTACTGATAAAAAATAGAAAGATAATAGCAAGTGCCACCATAAAATTGAAATTTCATTAATAGAACTAACTAATTAGCGATTTGGATTTGTATAGAGTAATATTAATGTTGAAAATCTGGTATCATTATCTCTTTGAGGAGAGTGTGAAATATATACAGATCATAAGAGATTCAAATATATATTCACATTGAAAGAGATGAATATGCACTATCAGAGATGGTTAGAGATGATAAAGTAAAATAAATACTCAATACACTACCATCCTAGAAAGAAAATATAGTGTAAGATCCTCTAAGTAGAAAGGATCGGAAAATTTTATCATTGAATAGAATTGAGAAGGATCCAATATTCTTAGATTTGAAAAGGATGGACATGGGAATCATAAATGAAGGAATATCATTAGTTTTTTTCTCAAATTATTTCATAACCATTACTTCTATAGAAGACAAATTATTCTAAAATAAAGGAAGTGGAAATTCAGAAGAATGTGGAAGTTATAAGAAATGGTAAATCATCATAGATCAAATTAATGAAGAAGGAGCTGTAAGATTCGGGTCATGACTATATTTACCATCAAATCCTAGGTTAAATAAGGATTTGTTGTATAATAAACATATATCAACCTTATACATACATATTGGGAGTAAAAATATGTATTAATATCTATTATATCACTGTTAGTGGGACAATATGAATAACTACATAACCAAATATACATCAAGGCTTCTTATATTTCAGCAAGTGAAGGATGAAATGAAAAAAATCAAAAGGAATTATACAACCATTACAAATAACTACATGGAAATGGGAAAACATAACCAAGTACTTTTTTACTATTATTATAAATACATCGAGAGGGAATAATTCTATATAGGTTTCAGTGGTTCTTCTTATAAATATTACTCTCTTTATTGAAATTCAAGAGGATTTATCTCTTGATGAAATTCCAATAATATACATTAAAGAAGTGGTGAGGATGCATGGAACACCATTATCAATTGTATCTGACCGAGTCCTAATATTTACCTCCATGTTTTGGAAGAGTCTCCAACATTATCTAAATACTAATTTGAACGTCATCACGACTTATCACCCTCAAACTGATAACTAATATGAGCAGCCAATCTAGACACTTGAGGATATGTTGGGAGAATTCTCATTTGACTTAAAAGGAGGTTGGGATCAACATATTCCTCTGGTATAGTTCACATACAATAATAGCTTCCAATCATAAATAAAAATGGACCCCAATGAAGCCCTTTAGGGTAAGAGGTACATAACACTTGTATGTTGGGATTTAGTTGGTGAACACAAACTACTAGGTATTGAAATGGCTAAGGAAATGGTGTAAAATGACAAGGCCATTCTGTAGCACATCAAAGATGATAAGAGTCAACATAAGAGATATTATAACAAATTTCAATGATAACTAGAGTTTGAGGTTTGATATAAGGTATTAGTTATCCTATATATTAGGAATAAATTAATGAGATTTGGGAAGAAGGGAAATCTTAGTCCAATATACATCCATCCCTTTGAGATCCTTGATCACATAGGAGAGGTAGAAAATCTAATAGAGATTCCACCTTTCCTATCTCAAGTACATGATATGTTCTATGTATCCCTCTTGAGGAAGTACATACTATACACTTCAAATGTTCTAAATATATAGTTGGTACTATTAGAGAGTGATCTCTCATATGAGGGTTAGTCGGTGAAGATATTAGATTGTAGAGAGAAAGTCCTGTGAAATAATACAATGCACTAAGTCAAAGGTTTATTGATAAAGTACAATTTTGAAGAAGTGATGTGTGAACCAAATAAGGTGATGAAAAGAATTATCCTCATCTCTTTTAGTGTCTAAAAATAAAATTCCTGAGTTAAATTTATAAAGGGGAGAATATTGCAATGACCTGAACTTTAGTAAATAAAATTCCATTTGTGATTGAATTAAATTCCCTATTATATATTATGGTTATAGAAAACACATGCACTTATATTTTTCATTATATCCCATTGAACATAAAATACTATCCATCATCATAACTAGTGATAATATAGTCATTGAAAATTGATCATATGATTTGTATAAATATAGGGTTCTGATAAATCTAATTAACAGATACAAAGTAATGGTGGACCTAACAAGTTGGATCATACCCTATAAAGGACATTTTTAGAGCATCTGGGGGATATATCATAACTAATATTTTCCCTTGAACAAGTAAATACTGAGATCTATTAACTAACTCATGCGAGAAACCATTTATGGGAGAAGTTTAAATTAATTGAGATCACGGCCCAAACCTTGTATGTCGAACCACCCCATGAAAATATCACCATCGCACACCTTATCCTTAAGGAGTTTTCTGGGGTTATAAAGGGTAATGTATCAAGAATCTAATAATATGAATATTTATATTTCATATAATAATGGATACATTTCTTTCTTATTATTGTTACATTATAAATGATTTTGATTTTGATACGACAACACACAAATTGTATTTTTGGGTAATATGCTATTTCAATTTAAAATTTTATTTTGATGAATTAATTGATTTTAAAATATTTAATATGTTAATAAAATATTATTAGTATATAATTATTATTAAAATTAAATTATAACATAATTATTATGATGATAAATAAAATTTTTATAAGTATTTGAAAAATATTATTGTCAAAAAACCCAACATTTCTCCATAAATGTGAATTATATTTTAAAATAGAAACATAATATATTTAAAAAAAATTGATAAAATAAATCATATTTTTGGAATCAAAATGTTTAAATTATCCAATAGTGAATGTTTCATAATTTTCTGAGACAATCAAATTTTTGGGTAAAATTTAAATTCCTTAAAAATATATGGTGCGTACTATAACATCATAATGACACAAAAGTGATGTAATAAATGTTATAAAAGTTACAAAACCCAAATAAATGTTTCCAATTTAAATTATTGTGATTTTTGGGTTATTTAATTAACATTATAAATTCTTTATGAATCCTCCAAAAACTATATTACAATTTAAGATTTTAAAATTATTTATTTAAAAACATAAATCACTTCCACATAACAAATGGAAACATTTTAATATGTTCTAACATTTGGAATTATAAAATAATTGTAAAAAATCTAAATTGGAATAAATCCTGGGATAAAACCCACTTTAGGTTTCTGGTTTTGATTATTTTATTGTATATAGTCTAAAACCTATTTTTGAGAAATAATAAAGAAATCCCCAATGTTTTTATATTTAAACCCACCCAATCTCCCATTAATATTCACTAAAAAACCTTGAATCATGTCATTAATCTGACCTCCTCTATCCATAGTCATCCCAAGGTTCCCTAATCTATCATGAATCTATTACCAAGCTTTTGGAATCACCATATGTAGGTAAAAGATCTTCAACTCTTCTTTTTTATTCAAGAACCTATTTTATGTCATGCCTCTGCATTTCAATTTGGTCAGGATTATGTATGTTTTTATACATCTCTTTTACTGAAATTTTTATGTATAAATTATTATATAACTCTTTAATTATCATTAATTCCTTCCATGAACCTTTATATAAAACCGTTATGTTGCTGAAATCTCCCTATGATTTTCCATAACATAAGTATGTGACCTTTCTCTATTCTTTTCAATTCAATCACCTTCATTGTATTTATAATTTTGAATATAAATTATTTATATTTACATGAATTTATAAAAATCTAGTTTATATACACTTGATGTTAATTTAATTAAATATCATTTATACCCTCAAATTTTGACATTTACCCAAGTCCTTACCATACCAAAATTTTGTGAGGGATCCTCACCTTCTCCACTTCATTAAAGAATATTCATTATATTATGCATTTTATATCCAATTTATAATGTTTATATATGTTATTACATACCCACTTAATTCACTTATGATTTATAAATTTTGGTATAACCCTATCACTCTTATTATTCCCTCCAGCGAAAATTTATGTGCATCTGTTATGATATCAAACTTTTACTCTGATTTTCTATGCCAACCAATTGTGTAGTGAATACACATACCCATTTCATATCAATGATTTTCACATTTATACACTTAAAATTCTTTTATTATTGAATTAAATTTTTATAATACAAATTCCATTATCATGGTATTTAATGTGTTGAAATATGTTCTTATGTATATAATCTATGTGGAAAACATAGGAATGTATATGATACGATTATGGTGGGTGCACCCATATAGCGCTTCAGTGCATTGGGTAATGTTTTTGTCTCATAATAATCCTTGAATAATGTGTGGGAGGTTATCCTAAGAACATTATGTTATTTTTTCTTGGTTTTTAACCTTTACTTATTCTTATGATGTCATGTTTAAATGTTTTGCCACATTTCCATGTTGCCTTTATGTTATCATGTTATGTCATGCCATAATGTTCATGTTTATAATTTTCACCATTTTGGTGTCTCATTTATATTAATATAGACTATAATTTAATTCTTTTTTCATATTATGATTTTTTATTCCCTTACCATGATGTATATCTCAACCATTTCTTATGTATGTCCCCAGGTTATCCGATAAATTTATAATTAATATGGAATATTATGAGCAGGTTAATAAAGTTTTCAATAATGGAGATGTAACCCCTATTTTATGTATTTATTTATTATAGCTAATTACCCAAACCCACTATCCTTCTCAATATTATGGGTTGTGTTATGTGTGCCTTTATGTAATAAATCTTGAATTAATGTGTAATAAAGATATGGGTTGTCATAAAAATAACCATTCTTTGAAAACAAAACATAAAACTAAAAAAAATCTCTTTTTTGAAATAATTTTAATTTAATATAACCTTGAAAACATATAAATTAATATTTAATTAATTTATGTAGCATGTTTTTAGGAAATACCATTCGTTTTATACGCGTTATAACAATGATTTCTTTCACATTTTCAGTAAAAGATAAATAGACATTTTGTTTTTGTAAAACAAGATGAAGATTCCTTTTATTTTATTTAAAATTAAAACATGGGTAAAAATATATTTAACAAATCATCATAAAAATTATAAAAACTTTTTTTAAGATATTTTTATAAAATATTTTTTTAGAAGAAGAGAGATTTTCGACATTAAGGATAATTTTTCTTAAAAATAATTGTTTGATCTCTTGAGTACAAAAAAAAGAAGAAAATGAAGGGAAAATTTTTAATCCCAATTAATAAATATAGGAGAATAAATTTCATGTGTTTCATGAGAAATATTTCATAATATTTCATCACTGATATTATTATAAAAATAATCTCAATAAATGATGAGATTGTGACAAAAAAACACAACCTACATCGGTAGCATTGGATTGTAATCCACATGGAATAATTGCATTAAATGAAATGTGTAACATCATTAAAATAATTATATTCATGATATAACTTTTAAAATTGTTAATATATATAAAAAATATAATAATATTTGTGCATAACATAACTTATGTCATATAGAAGGTAAATTGAGACAACAACCCCTTACCGATCTGTTAAATTTTGAACTGTATACCCCAAGTAAAAAAGTCATAAAATGGATATGTAAACCCAAATAATTTTGAATAATTTAATAACAAAATATATTCATGTGTAGTATATACACCCCATAAAATAAATTGGTTGTGAATATGGAATATGTCTCCTCGAAATTAAAGAGAGACTAGAAATCCCTCACTTTAAGTATCAACTTCTTTAATAAAAACTTGAACCACCTGTATAATAAATATAAGTTTATTATAAATATATTATAGAACCATAATTATATATATCATACCATATATTACTTAATTACGACCATTTATCATCTTTTTTTAACAATTTGTTGTTAAAATCACGCCTTGGGTAATAACCACATTGTTTTTTGTATATGTTTTTATTTGAAATTTTCGGTCCTATTAATCTGATCATGGTTATATAATATATATAATAATTATAGTGAAATAATTATAATATTTATACATAAATTATAATTTTAAAACTTGTCATTAAATATTCTTTTGAGAAATGATGATTCTTATCATCATGGAGATGGTAGGTAGTATGTACGCAATAGTAATGTTTCTATCTTCCAACGGTCATTATGGAAAGGAGATAAGTAATATTTTATCTATAAATAATGATAATAATATCCTAAATAAAGTGTTTTCTTATTTTAGTATACTTATTAATATAATATATTTAGTGTGGTGATGAAAATAGTGAGTAACATCACTTTTTGACGGAGGTAGTCAACAAATACATAAACGATGTTTTCATCTTTCAGTGAGTAAAAATATAAGATATAAAATGATATATTAACTTTTAAGAATGATAAATATTTAATTTATTTCATAATTATTCTATTTTTATCATATATATTTATGAAATGTATACTTATAATCTTCCATGTAATGTTTTAGTGAAAACGAATCACATCGCTTTGCAAGGTGGTAGACCACCATTCATATGAACGCTGTTATTGTATCCCATACAGAATGGAAAGTAAAAAAGATATATATATTATATAATAACTAAATGGTTATAATTATGTTATAAGTATCATATATATTCTTTATATTCATCATCATAAACAACCATGAGAGGTGGTAATGGAAAAATGAATGACATCAGTTCGCAAGGCGGTAGTCCTCCATAAACACGAATGATGATTTCATAACCCATTTGATGGAAGAGAAACTTTTGGTAGGAAATAACCTTAACATAACAAAATATTAGTGTATTTATTTTAATAAAGTTTTGATATCAGTATTTTTTAAAAATATTTATAGGATGTAGAAGAATAAATAAAATAAAATGCTCGTTGAAGAACATTACCTCTTATCCATGTAATGTCCTTAAGTTTGAAACAAAATCCTTCCTAGGTTGGATTAATGTACAAAATAAGTCATATATGATGATGTTAAGGAATTTGGAATGTGACTTGGGTAGGTATTGGGTAAATAAAATATTTTAATGTGTTAATAAGAGAAGATAGAGGTGTCCTTTTATAACTGAGGTGAGAAGCACACTTGTAATTTTGGGAAACGAAAAAGGTGTACCCCCATTTTTATCATGAAAAGAGGATAAGAATTTATTATTCTAGATAATTAGAAATTATTGGTTATAATTTGGTCTCAAAATTTATTTTATATATTTTTATTCCATTTTATCTTTAATCATATTAATTTAACCCCCAGTAAACCCATTTTAACATTAACCATGGTAAATATTTTTTTACTATTTTCACTATTCATTTTGATAAATTCTTAAGTTTAAATAATTATCTAATATAAATTATTTTTATTACAAATATATAATCTTATTTTTCAAATTCAATTCACTAAATTAGTAAAATTAAATTAAAAATAAATCCCACAAATGTAATTTGAAAGCGGGTTTTCAAAGAGAAAATGTTCCAATGTTTATAATATTTTTATATAGAAATTAATAATTAAAAAAATTAAAACGACCTAAATTGTATTAATGGATATATAATTGATCCAATTTTACTTTAAAAACAATTTTACATATTATTTAACCTTATAAAAAATTAAATGAAATGCTGGTTTCAATTAAAATTTAGCATTTTTCACCACTCATCAAAAAATTGATTTTTTAGAAAAATATAAAAAATGCACTGTAAGATAATTTTGATATTATTATTTCAAAAATGAATCCTATTTTCTCAAAAATGGGTTCTACATTTTAATTTTTTTTAAGAAATAAGTTTGCAAAATAGGTGAAAAAACGCTATTTTATAAAAATATAGTTTTAATAGTAAAATATGATTTATTCATATCTATTTTCTTGAAAACACATAAGTTTAATTTTAAATATTTAATTGAATTTATAATATATACAATTCTATAAAATAACCCACCAAAATTGGTTTGATTAATTTACTATGGTATAATATGTTTGTTTACATAAAAATACCTTTTTTAGAAAAAGATTTCCTTTATTTTCATATAGTTTTTATTTTTATTTTTGATAAATTATTCACAAAGGAATTAATTTTATATATATTTGTAAACCATATAATTTCCTAATTTATTTAATCCTATTCATACTTTCTACTCCAATGACTAGGTGATAACAATCATATTAAGTAATAATATTATAGTAACATGTCACATTTTGTTTACACTCATTCTGGCATGTCACAAGAGAAACTCAGTGTTGTGTTTTATGTAAGATAAGCTTAATATTTTTTGTAATAAAAAATATAAAAAATATTTAATTTATTTGAAAAAAATTCACAAAATATTAGAGTGTAACATTCTAACTCCTTTAAAATGAATTATTCTCTCAAAATTCATCACTTTGGTACCAACAACTAAAGATACATCAACCAAATTATATCCTTAGGTTCCCATGTAGCTTTTTACATCTAATGGTTTCAACAAAAAACATTGACCTTGTGATTGCTATTTTTTCATAGGACATAATCTTTTTGATCTAAAATATTTATCAGTTGTTCCTCATAAGAAATATCATGGTCCAACGGTATGACCTATTGGTTAAATGCATATGATGGATCAGGTATGTACTTAATAAGTGGTGATACATGGAACACATTTTTAACCTAGTAGTGGATAGGTGAGAGAACCAATTTATAATCTATTGTCTCAATATGATAAAGTATTTTAATGGGACCGATATAACGAAGGCATAATTTTCCCTTCTTTCTTCCATGGATAAATTTTCAGAAAGACCTTATCACTATTTTAAAATAGTAGATCATGTAAATGAATATAATTATAACATTTTTTAGACTTTGTGGAGTTAGTAAATGTTTTTGAATGGATCTAACTTTATCCTCTATCTCATCATCTTGCTCAGGTTCCAATATCTTTCTTTCTGTAAATTAATTCTAGTACGTTGGATTTCTAAACTTCTCTATATAAAGGGACTCATAAGGAGACATTTTAATGCATGAGTGAAAGGTATTGGTGTAAGAAGACTCAGCTTTACGAAATTTTTGATCCTAACCTCCTTTTAAAACCCAAGAACAAGATCGTAGCATATTCTTTAGGGTTTGAATTATTTTCTCAAATACAACTTCGGTCTAACGATGATATGCAATGATGAAACTCAACTCCAAATCAAGATATTGTTGAAGAAATCCCCAAAAAATCATAGAAAACTATATATTAAAAATATATAGTTTAATGTGGTACTCCATGAAAACTTAAAACTTCATTAATGTATATTTTGTAAAGATATCCTATAGAAAAATATTCTCTCATAGAAACAATGTGTAATGACTTCATAAGGTGATTGACTACAACCCATGATTATCTAAAATTTAAATATAAGATAAACTCCAGATGTTACCAATAACTTTAATCATATGTCCAACAAAGTGTGAAGTTATTCCCAATTTAGTAACATTTTCACTATATTCAAAACCAAATGTTTTCATTGACATAAATTTCTCTCAAAATATCCTTCATTGTGATCAACTAGAATAACATAAAATTTCAAACAGGGTATAAATGGCATTAAAATTATAATCAACCTCAAAATCATAAACCCATGATGGTATCCAAAAATATTAAGTTAATCCTATTTAGATAAAAATATGATTCCAAAATATAATTCACACTTTATTCCCTAAATATAATCTTATCTTGTGAAAAAACATTTCCATTGGAATCTTGGGATCAACATTTTACCGATAGAACAATGAATGAAATTTCATTATTTCAGAATTCATATAGAGGGGGAAAATAACATGAAATTTAACTAAAGGGTGAACAATAATATTTTCATAGGGCTCATTAATACAAAATCAAACATTTTATTCCCAACTAAGTAAGGGAGGATTAGTGTGCCCTTATTATAATGATTTACTTCAACTGTCATTATTGAATAAGATTCCCCTTGATCATTTCTCTCCAGAGGTTCTTGTGGATTATTATCCCCATTGTCCGTTAGATTGTAGTATTTATTGGCATAATTCCTACAATCCTTGCATTTGAAACATTAGAGTGTGAGTAGTTCATTTTTTTATCTTTCTCTCTATTCATATCATTAGTTATCTTTTTACCATCACTTTGGAAATCAATTTCCTGATGAAATTACCTTCTATAATTAAAAAAATTAATAGTTACCTTTAGAAAATTTCCTCCATGTTCATTCCCACACTTTATGTATAAGGGAAAGGTCATCTTCTTCTCCCCATGGTTTTTAGATCTTCATTTCAATTCCCTTTTTTCTCTTCTTACCAAAACCATGAGATTGATATATAACTCCAACATCTATTTCCACCTTGATAGAAAATCAAAAATTCACTTTATCGACAATAAAGTCTATTACAGATAACACCGTTTAGACACTTGGTTTTATGCTATAAAATAATCGATCAACCTTAAATTCATGTTACATGATTATACCAGAAGAATACCTCAAAAGACTTGTAAAATATTCCTCATAGGTACCAATATATTCACAATCATTTTAATTTACTTCAATTAAATCCTTCTATATCTTTGTATGGAGAATATAATGAATGTACTCATTGGAAAATAAGTTCCTGAAATCATCCAAACACATGGCGTCAATTTCATCTAGTTTCCTTGTATGCTTAATAGGTTCCCACCATTGATCTACTTCAACGTCCAAACTGTAGCTATCCGAAATGGCATTTTCATGCTTTGAACAATGGAGTAATGTAAATATATTTTTATTGGGTCCAATCTATTTCATTGTTATGAGTGGATCAGAACACCCATAGAATAAATTTAAACATTTCCTCAAAAATTATTAAAAAAAAAAATTTCCCAAAATTTCTCATTTGGAAGTCCTGTATGATTCATAGGTTGAGAAATTTATGTGAGCATAGAAACAATATTTTCTTATCCAGCTCCCATAACTTTTTTTCACTCTAGATTTTTATCATTTAATTTTCCATCATACTCAGTATTAACATGGTTTCTTTGTGTTCCAACCATCAACTAAAACCAATATCATAGTTCAAGGTACAATAATCATAGTGGGGAACCAAATTATCATGAATCATCACCTATATGATGTCTAAATCATGAAAAATTATTTTCAATTTATGTCACCTTAATGTTAATCTTGGTCATTCATGATCATTATCTATTTAAATATTTCTTTATTGTTCATAAATATTGTTCCAATTTCTAAAGATTACCCCTATGAGTTTCAAACCATGTGCAAAATAAGAATCATTATCATGAACTAGGTGAATATCATGTAATGAACTGACCCGAGTTACCCTCAAACTTGGCACACTACCCGATTCTCCACATACTGGAACGACGTTCTCGATCCCCACGGGGTGGCGACAAGCACTTGGGCATCGAACAACAAAACAAAGGGAACCATTTATCCCAACCTTAAAAACCACATGAAATATATATATATATATATATAACAAGAAGAAACAGTGGAATATGAACAATATATATATGCGATAACTGTAAAAAAATAGTAGAAATAGAAAACTAGAAAAGTAGCTAAAAATCTCCAAGATAAGTCCAACTTCAAGGAACTAAAAACCAAACAGCTACTATAAACAATGGTAGGGATGGAATCCCACCATCTCACCACCAGCAACCCAACCAGCTTACACAAAACTCAATGTCTCTCTATGATGCCTTTCCTTTCCCCACACTCGAAGAAAAACTAAGGTCTACACACCACAGAAGAGGTGTGTAGGGTGTGAGAAAACATACTAAGTAGGATCCCACCAAAGTGTTCCACAACCAATATCTATAGAAAAAATCCATGTATTCCCTTTTTAAATAGAACTTTAATTGATAAGAGGTTAAGAAGTTTTATCTAAAATATGGTAAACATTTCCCTTTTTACAGGTCTAAAACAAAATCAGGGATATCAATTTCAAATCACATTTTCCATATCATTTTCCAAAAGCATAAACATGCATATCAAGGATAAAATATAAATGAAATCAATACAAAATAGAATCACATGTATCACAAAACCAAGGAATACTACATGTTGAAGACATATACTTCTCCTACCACAATAAATTAAGTGCGAAAATTCTGATCCTAGAACAACGGGTGTAGGAATTAGACGAATACCTGATGAGTAAACCCACAAAATCTCTATATTGGTCCCATATAACAATGATCCTAGGAAATTAAGGAAATCCCTAAGATAAAAATCCTTGATAATCACAAGATAATGGACTATGTCCCCATGCTAAACCGTCCACCCATGTACCCAAGGTAACCCATGTTCTCTTTTTTCACAATTCATTTCAATGCTTTGAAAACCTTTTCAAAACCATTTCATAACATCCACTTCAATGATTTGAAAATACCATTTTCTCTCCATTTATCAATAACTAGTGAAAAACCATTTTTCATTGAAATCTATTTTCAAAAGAAATAATATAATCATTCCAATCATTCATTACAAATCATTTTGTAAACAAAGACAAAAAAAGATACATTATCATTGGGTAGAGACGGAACCACCTACCTTAAAGCTCAGGTCTCACACACTCACATTGGAATCCACCAACAATGAAACCCAAAAAACCCAATGGAGACCCCATAATAAAATCTATAAACCATAGGATTAATTTAATTAAAAAAAGGATCGAAAGAAGAGAGGAAATCCACATACCTCAAATATGAACACCCATCGCACTAAAAACAATGGAAGAAAGGCCAATCGAACGAGATCAAACAATAGATCTTGGAAGAAAACAATACAAATAAAAAACCATAGACCAATGGATCTAGATATACCACTTAATGATGATAGTATGATCAAAGGAAATTAAAGAACGAATAGGTTACTCACCTGGAGAGACGTACCAAAATAAAAATAGAAATTGAGTGTCAAATAAATTTATCTATAATGGGTTGAGTATATTAAAAATGTCATTGAACTGCCTTAGGTTGAGATCCATGAAGAAATAGAGAAGGAACTGAAACAAAATAGTCGCATGTTGTTTTTAAAAACTGTGCGCTTTCTGTTACATGATGTGTAACCCTCACGATCCACATACACTAAAAAACCTATCTCCTTGGATAAAAACTGAAATTTTAACAACTCATGTTGTTTAAGTCATGATCATGACATTTAACCATTCAAAGCATGAATTCATCTTTCATTACATACATCCAACAACCATTACACAATGTATATCATAGTTACATGATGTGTAACAGATCTGCAGCCCGTAGAAGCAAAAAATTGTTATTTTAAGTCCAAAAAATCTCAGACTTCACTATTATAGGTATCCTCCAAATATCAAATGTGGGGAAAACCATGATAAGGTTAAGGGTGAACCTGGTAAGAAGGTAAAGAGATGTTACAAACTCCTGACCATAAAGACTTTCCTTCCCCAAAAAGTCATGTGGAAAATGTAATCCTTAAAAAGAGATGATGCCACTACTCCCTAATCAATGATTCACATTCCAAAGTCTCATGAGAATAAGATCCTTGTTTCCATAGATCTTTGACAAATATAATTCAGTTTCCATGAAATAATTTCACCTGAGATTCAATGATATCAATCGGTTTCTCTAGAATAGAATCATCTGTCTCTAACTTATTTCTTACCAACTCAGAACGTGAATGGGGTCAGGGTCATATTTCTTGTGCTGAGATATATGGAAAACAGAAAGAATACCTATCAACTGAACCAACAATAATAACTGATAATAAAATTTTATGAGATAATCAGTGACCTCTAATGGTCCAACATATCTTGGAGATATCTTTTCCTACTTTCCAAGTCGATGGTGACCGAACTGAGGAGAAACGTTCAAGAAAACCAAGATACCTACTGAAAATTCTAAAGGTCAATTCATCCAATATGCATATGATTTATATTGACTTCGAGATATAACCAAGAGTTGATGTATATCCTGAATCTTCACGGATGTTTCCTAAAAAAATGTGGTCCAACTAAAGACACTCCTCCCACCTCATCCCTACAAATAGGTTATCTACATGAGTGACTATACAACTCCTCAAAGGGAGACATTCTTACCGAGAAATGATATTTTTTTAAATAGACTCAACCATTCTTAGATGGTTATCCCATGATCCTCCAAAATCCAAGACACATGCACATAGCATATCCTCTAGGATCTGAATCACACAATCCGTCTGACCGTCTTATTGTAGATGGTAAGTTTTGCTTCACTTGGCTTGAGTTCCCATTTTATCTTGAATACTACACTAGAACCTCGAGGTAAACCTATGATCCCTATATAATACAATGTCATAAATACTCTCATGTGACCTTAGAATCTTCTTCCCATAGAACATACACAGATCATCAACCTTAGTGGTATCCTTGATCATAATGAAATGACCATGAATTATTAACTGATCAACAACCACCCAAATAGCATTCCTCCCAGGGGGAGTCTATGGTAATACAATAGAAAAATCCATGGATACCTCATACCATTTCTAAACTGTCACAGAGAGAGTTTGAATAAATCTAAAAGTTTTCAAGTTCTACACCTTTATCCATTGGTAGGTGTAACAATGAGACACAAACAATGCGATGTCATGCTTCATACCTAGATTCCAGAATCACCGCCTGATGTCATAATATATCTTCATAGTGCCAATATGAATAGACCATGAAGATCCATGAAAATAAAACAACATTAAACTTATCATAGATTTTATGATAATAATCATTTTCCTAATTTAACAATACCATCTATAGAATGAGACCAACCCAAAAGAGTCTCCCCACCATAAAGGATTTATCGAGTCTTTTGAAACTCATCATCTTGCTACCGAATCTACATAATAGACTCCTAGAGATATTATGATAATGGGACACTGGACAGAACCATGCTTGAAACATCCTCTAGAGCATCTATGTAAAATTCAGTGAAAAAACTCATAAGGTTCCACTCCTCCTTCTATTCCAAAATACCATGTGATGGTACTTTCCTACTATGATAGTCTTCAACAACATTCCCATTTCCTGGAGTGTAGTTGATACCAAAGTTAAAAAGGTAAAGTTATTCTACCAATTACCTCTATTTGAGATTCAAGTCATTCTGAGAAATGATATAACTTAGACTCTTAGGAATAGACAAGATCGTGAACCTTTCACCAAAAAGATAGTTCCACCAATAGTTAAGTGCATACAAGACTATAAAAAGCTTTAATCATGAGTGTGGTAATTATTTTCTAGTAGTTGAAACTGAATAGAGCCATAAGATACCACATAGTCATCTTACATAAGCATGTATCCTAAACTAGCACTATAAGATTCACAAAACACCACATATCCCTTAATAGGATCAAGTAATATCAGAATATGGGTCGATGTCATAAGCATTTTCAGTTCATCAAAAGAAGTTTGACACATTTCATACAAGGTGACTTTCACCACTTTCCTTAAAAGAGAAGTCAAAGGTGACTCCAGCTAAGAAAATTCCTTGAAAATATATCAGTATTATCTATTTATACCAAAAATCTTTGTATCTAAAAGACATTATGTGGATTCTTCCATAACCAAAATCCTTTACCTTCTCTAGATCAACAGATAAGCCATGATTAGAAATTTTGTGCCCAAATAACATAACTTCTTGAATCCAGAAACTACATTTTAAAATATTTCCATACAAATGGTGTCTTGTCAAAATGTACAGAACCAAACTCGGATGGGGCACATGCAGACTCTTGAATTTCAAATAAACCATAATATCTTTCATGAACACTACAAAATAAGTGTCAAGATATTGATGTAATATCTGATTCATTAAATAAATGAAAAATATAGGAGAATTATTCATACCAAAAGGCATTAAAATATATTCTTAATGGACATAACTTCTCCTGAAGTCTATCTTTTGTATATTAGACTCCCGAACATTGAGATGATGATAACCCAACTGAAGACCGATCTTTGAAAACCACTTTCCACCATTTAACTGATCAAACACATCATCCACATGAGGAAAATGATATTTTTCCTTAACAATTACCCTGTTTAACTTTTGATAGTCTATAATAAAGGAAGTGAACCATATGATTTCTTGTAAAAGAAAAAAGAGGCTGCCCGAGGTAAAATGCTAGGGTGAATGACACCTTTTTCTAACAGGTCATCCAACTGAATCTAGATCTCTTTCAGCTCCACTTGTTCCATACCATAATAAGGTATTGAGATTGGCTATGTACCTAGTACCAGATCAATAGTAAAATATACTACTATCTCCATAAAGTAATACTAGAGAAATTGTATGGGAAAAAGTCAGTTAAGTCTCAAACAGAAATGGGAAGATCATAAATAGAAGAAATGACGTCTGGATAAAATGCAACAACAACCAAAAAACTCTTGAGATTTGGGTGGGAAGGTCCTGAATGACCAAACCTTGGGTCCCACTCCCCCTAAAACACATGTGATCTCCCATCGACTGCATGAAAATAAACAGAAAGATGATAACAATCAATCTTAACTCGATGTGTGGAAATCCAATCCATACTGATGATGATTTCAAACAGATCAATTTCAATAATGAGAAAATACCAGACTAACTTCGTATCAGAAACCATTAACAAATAATAACGGCACATGAACTCCTGCTCTTTCCTATTACCAAGAGGCATTTCCAAATCCATTATAAAGGTCATAAGTTCAGTTGGAAGTTTAAAAACATAAAAAAACATGCAGATATAAACAAGTGGGGGAAACAAGTATCAAATAATGCAATTCCTACTAAAGAGGCAATAAGGATGATACCTCTCATTATTTCCTGACCTACATCAACTTTCACAAGACAGAAAACTACTACATGAAAATTATTCAACCCGGATTCATGTGGCCGGATCCCGGTAGTATTTGAAGCTTCTTACTGCACTATAGTATCCTTTGAAGCTAACAGACCCTGACCATAATGAGGAATAGTAATATCATGATAAAAGAATAGTAAGTGACAAATGCATCAACAAATGTTGCATGTCTTTGTGGGAATAGAATAATAATGGCTGGTGTGTCCTCCATTTCCACACTAATAGAAAGTCAAAGGCACATTACCCTCTGAAAAAGATGGTGTATAGGAGGATCGCTTCTAAGAACCACCTCCACTACTCCTATAATGATCTTTCCACTTCCCCTTCTTCCCATGTGTATCACAAAATATACAACCCTATTGAGGAAAAGATGTGGAAAATCTAACCTTGCTATCCATATTAATTTTTCCTATCATAGATATATCTACCATATCTGTATATGTAGAAATTTATAACATAAAAACTTGAAGTCTGATATCCAGTCACAAACCCAATAGGTATTTATAGACATTTACCTGGTTATTATTCACTACGTTTGGGGAACACTAGAAAATCTCATCCAAATGATTAGAGTATGCCGACACTGAATGCTCTCATTGTTGTAAATATAGGAACTCTAGAGACTTTTCTAACATCTGCTACTATAGAAAACAATATTGAATGAAAAGTGTTTTGAAACACTTCTAATCCAAGTCTACGTGCTTATATACATGGACCATAGAATCCCACCATCAATTTCTGGACCCCACATGTATGAATGCTGTGTACTTTACCCTGATGTTCTCATGTGTCTTCAGAAAGTCGAATATTTTATAGATCATGTCCAGCCAGTCCTCAACCTCTTGAGGCTCAATCATTACTTTAAAGGAAGATGGTTTCTCATGTAGGAACTACAGTGATTGATCTCTCTCACATCCAGATCCTAGTTATACCTCAACATCAAAGTTCTGAACTCATGGTACATATTTATCAACAAGACATGCAAATTTTATGATAGACTCGATGTGATTCTAATCAATAAGTGGGTTTACTTGATGATCATTAGCTAATCCTTCCTGAGGAACTCCAGGAATATGTCTCATAGGAATACTGATACACACCGAAACATAAGAATGATCAGTCAAAAGAACAAATCTCATCTCAAACTAGAAAAACCATAAGGGAAAATTGATATTTTGAAAATAAAAAACAATACTAGAGACACACATCTCAACACCCAATTGCAACCAGATTTTCATTACGACAAGAGCTAGCTTGGAACTTATCGAAATGTACATCTCAAGTCATGGAAATCCTATCTATAGTCTAACAGACATCCCAAAACATGGAATATTGAGTAAAAACCTCTTATGATACCAAATTATAATGAACCAACCCAGGATGTCCTCAAACATGGCACCTGACCTCATCTGTCACATAACTGAAGGGCATTCCCAATCCCCATAGGCTAGCGAAAAGCAACCGGTCATAGAAATACAAAACAAAGGGAATGATTTAACCCAACCACAATAATCACATGGAATATATATATATATATATATATATATATATACAAAACAAAAAGAAATAGGGGAAGATGAAGTAGATATATATTCCATTATTGTAAGAAAATAATGGAAATAGTCAACTGCAAAAGTAGATAAAAACATCCAAGGAAAGTCCAACTAAATAGAAAAAAATGAAAAACCTACTCTAAACAATGGTAGGGATAAACTCCCACCATCTCACCACTAGATAACATGAACCTCTCCACTTCACTATAGTGCCTTTCCTTTCCCTGCACTGGAATACAAACAAAGGTATATACACTATAGAATAGGTGCACATCATGTGAGCTAACATTCTCAGTGGGGTCCCACCCAGGAATTCCATAACTAGTATCCATATAAAAAATACATGTATGGTCATTTTAAATAGAACATGGTATGCTAAGTGGTAAAACAGTTTTATAGAAAACATGGTAAACATTTCAATTATTTCACTGCACTAAAACACGATTATGTATATCAATTTCAAAGAACATTTTCTATATAATTTTTCACAAGAATATACGTGAATATAAATGCTAAATCTGAAATCCATGAAATAAAAAATAGAATAAAAGGTATCACAACATGAAGGAATACTATAGGTCCAGGCTGCAGACTACTCATACCACAATCAATCATGTGTAATATTTCCAATCTTAGAAAAATGGGCCTTGGAAGCAGTGGAATACCCTATGATTAATCCCCCCCCCAAATTTCAATATAAGTCCCCTAGAACAAAAGCCCTAGAAAACAAAGAAATACCCAAGAAAAAACTACTTGATAATCACAAAAAAATGGATGATAGCACCAAGATAAACCTTCCACCCATGTACTCAAGGTAACCCATGTTCTCTTTTTCATAGTTCATTTCAATTCTTTGAAACCATTTCAAAACCCATATCACAATTTAAATTTCAATGCTTTGAAAATACCCATTTTCTCTCCATTTTTCAATAACTAGGGAAATCCATTTTTCCTTAAAACCCATTTTCAAAAAACAAAAAAAAAATCTTGCCAATATTCCAGTACGAATCATTTTTTAATGAAAAACAACAAGATGCATTACCATTGGCTAGAGATAGAACCACCTACCTCAACTCGGGCTGCACACGCATAAAAAGAAATCCACCAATAATGAAACCTAACATCACCAACATAGACTCTATAATCCAATCCACACACCTTGGGATTGATTTAATTAAAAACAAAAAGGGTCATCAGAACAGAGGAAACCCGCACACCTAAAAAATGAACTCCCACCACACTACGACCAATGGAATAAAATTATTCTTGAACAAGATCACACAATATATCAATGAAGAAACTAGGAAGAATCACCAACATTATACCCATATATCCATAGACACCAACCAATTGTAATACCATGGTAAAAGGAAACAATGGAACAAAAAAGGTTACTTTCTCAGAGAGACACACCGCAACCACAATAAAGAAAAAGTGTCGAACAGATCGATCTAGAAGGGTTTGAGTCTCTAAACAATGCCCTAGAACTACCTTAGGATGAGATACATGATGATCCGGGGAAGGAACTGAAACAAAATATTTTCATGATGTTTTTTTAAAACTATACGCAGGCCATTACATGATTTGTAACCCCCAAAGATCCACATATGTTGAAAAACCTGTTGCCTCATATAAGAAATGACCTTTTAACAACTCATGTTTTGTAATTCAAAAACATGACATTTCACTTTTCCAAGAATGAAGTCTCCTTTCACGAAATACATCTAGAAACTATTACACTATGTATAACATAGTTACATGACATGTAACTACTTGACAGACTATAGAAACAAAAAATTATTAGTAAAAGTCCAATAAATCCATGACTTAACAATTATAGTTATCCTCCAATATCAAAGGAGGAGAAACCCCTGATTATGTTATGGGAGTATATGATGAAATAGTAATATGATGCTGCAGATATAGTCTACCTCAATTCTCCCTTTTAAGAGTTATTACCCCTAAGAACTTCTATACTATATCTACATGAACTTTTAATATAAATTCGTGGATATAATTTCTTGCAAAAACCAGACTCTATAAATTAACAAAATTCAAATAGATTATCTTATACTTTGCATCATCCTTATACTTATACTTTAAAATATTCTTAAGCATATCCTTAAAAATATCCCTATGGATCTCACAAAAGTTTTTAATCTAACTTTATAAAGGATAATGAAACATTTCCTCTAATACCAACTATAGTTACCCCTAATTCTAATACATGGATATTGCATTTTTTAGATAAATATTTGACCCATGCCTATCATAGGGTGTGGAAAAACAATTATTACATATGTTAAAATGCATTAATGTGGTTTACCTAGGATGTCCTCTGAAGAGGAGTGCACACAAAATATTTTGTCACTTTAAAATTTTGGTAAAAATGTTGTGTTTTGAATGGAAATTTGAAATTCAAATGATTAAAAAACTATGATATTAAAAAGGGTGATTAGGTCGGGGTCAGTTTCCCAATTTTAATGCTATCCTTGTTCAGTTTAATTCCACACTATTCTTCTTAGTTGATTAAATTAAGTTTCCACAATTTTTTCCTCTCACTTCCTTTGTGAAATTATGATGGTGAGAGAAAACCTTACCAAGATCACGGTTTGGTCAACTATCCTTCCATGTGAAAAATAGTTGTATTGAATATATTTAATTGACATGGGAAATACCCGATTGGGTCTTCTTTATCCCAAAATATCAAGAACATTCACTACCCCTTTTACACATACTAACAATCGTTGAGTACTTCACCACTAATTCATGATCTATTCCAAATAATAGAAACCAACAATTAGTGGGGGGAGATAATGATTATTTTACCAAGGAAAAAATAAATAACGGAATTAAAATTCAAGAATGATCACATTTGATAATAAAATTCCTTATATGAAATTGAAATGAACTATAAATAAGAAATAAATTTTATTCAATTACGTCTAAGAACTCAAGCATTGCAAAATAGAAAACCAACCCTTCCCCAATCACTCAAAATGTTTACCCCACTATGGTAAGGGTAATCAAGATAAATGGGAAAAAGAAGGCATTACAAAAATATGGAAAATAAAACAAATTAAAGGGAAAGCCTAAAAGTTATCCTCCTTGGTGCCCTTGAAGGAATAAGATGGAATGAGAGATTCTTTGAGAGGGAGGAGCTCTGTTCCTTTTATAGCCATTATTTGTTCCTTGAATATTAATGCATTGTAGCCCTATTAAATGACATCTTAATATGTTAACCCCTTTATAAAGGTTGTTCCATAATGTGTTTTCCGTTCACCTGCAAACTTTCAACACATTTGAACATTTGATGAATGAGTTATGGATATTTCATTGGAGGTTCCTTTTTCTATACAAAGCATCCAAGAAGGTTCCTCCAAAAGTATAACATTCAATGGAGGCTTTAATGACTTAAAAACTACAAATTTTGTATAGAACCAGAACTATATTTCCTCATGATATCCTAGGTGTAAGAACCTCAATCTAATGTGTGAAGGCTGAGTTGTGGTACCGTTACTATGGTGGGGTCCACGCTGTCCTCCCAGATAAGATTCCAACATCAATGAATTTTTAGGTCTGTTAGATGGCCGAATCAACTCCTAGTCAAGAGGAAAAAATTAGAAGAAATAAAATAAGAATTCCAAAAAAATAAGATTCACACAATTTGGAATTATATTTTTCATAAATTACTAAAATACCCTTGATGTAAAATTCTGTCTAAAATCCAGAATTAGGCGTTTTTCAACATTTTGCTCAAAACACATCATAATTCCAAAATTGATTATATAAGCTCAAATTGAATATTTGGGATGATAAAATCAATTTAATTTCATGAAAAATGTGGAAAATATTAGCTCTATCAATTCTCTCACACTTAGCACTTGGACTCTTGGACAAGTAAACATCAAAATAAAATCAAATCAAATCCAAAACTCATACCCATGAGATCTACCAAATCCATACCAAAAACCAAAAAGATATCATGCCTCAGAAAAAACAATAATTTCTATTTCTCTAATTTAGATTATATAATATATTTCCACTTTATTTCTTATCCAATGCTCAAAAAACACATACCTGACATGAATTTTCTCTCATCTCACCAATGTAAATGTTAATAATGTATTTCCTCATCCAAACCCACCCAAGATTCACCATAAGATTGATAAATTCTTACATCTCCTCCATATGTGAGTGAAGGACATGTGTTTCTCATGAGAACTTTTTAGGGTTGTTTTGTGGCTTCTGGTTGGTAGGATTTGGATGTTAAAAATTCTGAGGCTGAAAAAGAGGGCTTGGCTCTTTATGAAGAAAAATTTTAAGGGTCTAATTTTCACTCAAGAATAGTCTCCTTATCTTCCCTATTGTAGAAAATCAGATTTATCATCATGATAAATCAAGGAAAATTCATTATATTTATCATTTCACCAGAAAAAATTTCTTCTCAAACATATATTTTTTTCATGAAAGCTCCAAATAGGCACATCTGTCTTTCTACTTTGGAAGCTCCAAAAAGGCACAACTTCTATTATCATGAAAGCTCTAAAAAGGCACAACTTTTAACAAAATGGAATCTTAAGTAGAGACATCATCTCTTCAACATTTTATATTCCACCTAAAGTATCACCAAATGAGGTAGTACACCACAAGACATCTTCCCCCACAATTATGTTTAAAAAGATCATACAATTTAATTTCAAGAGCAGGTTCAATAGGGAAAATTGGCTTGTAATGTGGCTAACTTAACAGGTTGTTCATGAATTCTAGGGGCTAAAATGATTAATTTATATAGTAGTCCATAATGAAAAAGGTTTATTTTGAAATGGGGACTTAAAACCAAATAAATTCCTCAATCATTTAAAACACATGTACCCCAAACCCTCATATTTTGAAAGAAATAAATCAAATTCTGGTAAATACATGCATAGTTTGGTTCTCTCAAGAAATAAGGTCAATGAAAAAAAACGAAAAAAATGGTTCAGAAGACTCACAGGAAACTGATTTCAAAGATATAGATAGTTAAATATGGCATGAGATTCAAAAATCAATGTTCTTTTCATGAAAATCAAAAAATATTTGAAGTTGAAACAATGAAGTCATTTCAGCATTCATTTAATCTTAGTTTAATGGAATATATTGGTTCACTCATTGACATGGGTTTAAAAAAATGTTAATGATAATCATTTCAACTCAAATTTTTCAAAATCAAACCTAAAATTGAAAAATAGACGCACAAAAATATGAAAACACAATTTTTTTTTGAAAATCCTAAACTACAAAGGTTCCCTCCCCACACTTAATTGATGCACTACCCGCAGTGAATTAAAATTTATTTAACATGTAAGAATATTTTTTATTGAAACACAACAAAGAATTAAGTATAAAGGAGAGGTACATCCTGACTTATTTGTAGTGCAACATTGAGTTTGGATTCTAAGTGTTACACTCTGAAAACTTAAAAATAAAAGAAAACCTAATATATTTTTTGAAAGAATGAAAAGTAAAAATAGGATGAGAATAGAAGGTTACAACTTGGTTTAATCCCCCCAAGTGGGCCTTGTGTTTTGACTACATCTAGAGGGGAAGTTCTAATCGGTTATCCCTAATCTAATGGTGGGTGAAGTTTCTTACTCATGAACCAACACAAACTTTTCTTTCTAGGATAAAATTCTTCATTTTTCTCGAGGACTCCATCGATAAAATACACCAAGTCCACCCCCATTGGAGTGAGGTACAACATGTATGGTGGGGTTAGAATAATTAATGACTCCTCCCCTCTCTTGGGTTATTCGTGGACAACATATTCTTTATTCTCCAATGGTTGTTGAAGGTATGTTACATTAGTGGAAAAATCAAAGGGAATGTCAGAGTTTAATTCTATTTGAAAAAAATTTAATCATGAAAAATCAATATCAAATTATTCACTTTCAATGTATGTAGCATGTGTCTCATTTTCCTCTAGAAAATATACTTTAATCTTCTCATGTACTCCCTCTAATAAATGTTCAACAGGTTTGGGGAGCTCCAGATGTTCTTCTTCAGGTGCATATTCTCCCTCTAAGAAAATACATCTGTTGGATGATTCTAAAAAATTAAAACAAGGGGAGGTAATACTCAATTCAGTTTCAAAAAAAATCAAAAGATAATGAGTTTATGAAAAGATTATCTCCCTGAGTATGTTTGACTTCAATTTCTTCTTCAATTGGAGGTTCCACTTGTAGTTTAATTTTCCTAAATACAGGTAGGTAGTCAGAATCCTCTATCTTCTCTTCAAATTACACTACTAGGGTGGTTTCATCCATAAATGTTGATGAATCTTCTACATTATGAGGAATAGTTGGATCAAACATCTCCTCACACTCATTCCAGAAGTTATCTAGATCTTTTTGATCTCCCATGTGCATTTCAATAGCTAAATATTCTTCATAAATCTCCTCCAAAATTGATTGTTCTATGCTCAATGCATCTTATTTTAATTTAATCAAGGCCACCATGGGTTCTTTAACCTAACGGATTTGTGGGGCTACTTCTTTCATCAATTTTTATGGTTCAGGTTCTTGTTCTCGCTCCAGTTGTTGATAATGGGATGCATGTTCTTGTTCTACTATACACTCTATTATGGTCTCCATGTTTTGAATTTTTTGAATAATTATTTCAAATTGGGCTTCAAGATCCTTATGTAATTTTTCTTCTTGGTGTTGCACCTGTGAAATATCATTTTTTACCTCAACTATTTCATGATAAATTTCTAGAAAATACTCCTGGAGTTCAATTAATTCTATGGAGAAACCCTTCAACATTGGGTATTCGAGGTTCTCTTTATGTTTTTGAATGAGATATTTGAATTATTTCTCCTTTATGATTTGGATTCGAACTCCCTGAATTTGTTTTTCCAAGAAATAAGCTTTATACTCTATAGAACAAGGTGATTCAATAATTGGTTCTCATACTTGTGGGTAATTGTTCCATGAATTAAAGAAATAATCATTAGAAATAATCATGGTAAAATATATTTTTTTATTTTTTTTATTTGTAAAAAATTATAATATTTACAAATAAATTATGCCACTACCTCCCTAGCAACGGTGCCATGTTTAACGCACGCCTGTCATAGGGTGTGTCAAAAGAATTATTTCATATGTTAAAATGTTGTAATGTGGTTGATATAGGATTTATCTTAAAGAGGAGTGCACAAAAAATAGTTTTTCACTTTAAAATGAGGGTAAAATGTTGTGTTTTTTAAAGTAAATTTGAAATTCAAATGATTAAAAAACTATGGTATTAAAAAGGGTGATTAGGTCGGGGTCAGTTTCCCAATTGTAATGTTATACTTGTTCAATTTAATTCAAAAATCTTTTTCTTAGTTGATTAAAGTAATTTTCCACAATAATTTCATCTCACTTCCTTAGTGAAATTAATATGGTGATATAAAACCTTACCAAGATTATGGTTTGGTCAACTCTCATTCCATGTGAAAAATAGTTGTATTGAATGTACTTAATTAACATGGTCAATACTCGATCGGGTCTTGTTTATCCCAAACAATCATGAACATTAACTACCCCTTTTACACGTACTGAAGATCATCGATTACTTCCCCACTAATTCTCAGTCTATTCCATCATATATAAACCAAAAATTAGTGGAGGGAGATAATGATTATTCTACCAAGGAAAAAATCAATAATGAAATTAAAATTCATGAATGATCGCACTTGATAATAAAATCCTCAATATGAAATTGGAATCAACTTTTAAGAATAAAAAAATTCATTCAATTACTCCTTTCATAATAGTTGTTCCGTAATGTTTTTTCCACTCACCCCCAAAATTATAGCTCATTTAGACACTAGATGAATGAGTTATGAATTTTTCATTGGAGGGTTTTTTTCTGGATGAAGCTTCTCGGAAGGTTCGTCCAAAAGTATAACATTCAATGGAAGCTTTAATGACGTCAAAACTCCACCACATTTTTTTAAAATTCGGACCTATGTTTCTTAATTCTACACCAGGTGTAAGTACCTCAATTGGATGTGTGAATTCCGGGTTGTGGTTTTGTTACGGTGGTGGGGTCCATTTTGTCCTCCTTGAAAAGTTTCCAACTTCAATGATTTTTTGGGACCTTTAGAAGGCCGAATAAACTCCTAGTCAATATGAAAATATTGGAGTAAATAAAATAAGTATTCCAAAAAAATAATATTCACTCAATTCAGAATTATGTTTTTCAGGAAATTAATAAAATACCCTTAATCCAAAAATCTATCTAAAATCTAGAATTAGGTGTTTTTCACCATTTTTCTCAAAACACATCATAAATCAAAAATTGATTCATATAATCTCAAATTGATTATTATGGATGATTAAAACAACATAAATTCATAATAAATGTTTAAAATATTAGCTCTATCAATATTCCTTATATTACAAAAAAACATACCTGAGTACTATAATAGTTTTATTTATTTAGAGGCCATGTACCTAAAATTCTAATTTGGTGAAAGATATTCAACATATCTTATAAGGTTCTTCCTATATATTACTATTCTTATAAATACTCTACTTGAAATAATTATACATAACATGGGGAAAGGGAACCTAATAAAGAGTGGTATTAGATTCTTAGTAAGGTTGAACAAGAAGAATAATTAAGCGTAACGTGAGTATAATGGTCTGAGAACATGAGTATAACCTACAAAAACCATACATAGCATATCAAAGACCAAAATATCGAGTCAGGGAATAAATATTGGTATTTTATAAGTCATTAATCATAAGGAAATCAAATAACATGAGCAATGGGAGAATAACATTGGAAAATGACATGGAATTGTAGAATACACACAGTCATTGAAAATATTATTTAATGTAAATCCACTAGGACAATCAAAATAGGTTAGGCTTTGGCTAACCAACAATGTACATACTTCAGGATTTGGATGACCTCCTATAAACCCTATTTTCGGCTTGGGATAAAAACTTGTGTACCCTATTTCAGGCCTAAGATAACCTCTCATGTACCCTTTGATCTCATATAAAATTAATTAGTAACCAATACATTGGAGGTAGATATAGGTTCCAACAACCACACAATGCATATATTTATATACCATAAGATCATAGAAAAATTTATAATATTTGAACTCAAGGGGTGAAATAGGTTTCATCAAACATTTGATCATAGAATGACCCATGTAAAATATATTGGTTTTATAATACTTTCATTGTGGTATAACCCAGGTAATAGAAATGGGTAACATAAACATTTTATCATGGTAAAACCTATAGAAGAGAAATGGGGTTCATAAACAATTTATCACCGTATAACACATAGAATAGAAATAGTTTTCATAAATATCTTTTCAGCCTAAACATAAACCCTTTAGAGAAATAATGAGAATTGTTTCCATGGATAATATACCTAGTAAATCATAATTAACCTCAAAGTATGTCATATTATATAGATAATGATTTCAAAATAAGAATCACTTGGAACTTTATTTGAGGAAAATAACTATTTTTTGAAAACAACTTTTAAAACTAAAACTTCACAAATTTTTTTTGAAATAGTTTTATTTGAAAATAACCATGAAAATTTATAAACTATAATTTTAATAATTTATTGTTCATGGTATTGGGAAATTCCATTCATGCCATACTTGTTAAAATAATGATTCATTTCATAGTTTTGGTAAAATCCAAGCAAGCATTTTTTTTGGAAAACAACATAAATATTACTTTCAATGAAATTTGAAAAAAACAAATGGGTTAAAATTTATTCAATAAATCATTTTAATTAATTTAAAAACATTTTTGAAAACATTTTTTAGAAAAAATATTTTTGGAAGAAAAATTGTTTTCAACCAAAAAGAGGATTTTAATAAAAAACATTCTTTTAAAATCATAAGTACAAAAAGAGAGTAATATTTACATAAAACATGTGTTATCCTGACATAAAAATTTTTAATAAAATTTCATAATTTTTCAAGATATGGATCATAATATTTTGTCATTGGATGTATAATCATAATCAATGCTGATAAAAGATGGGATTATAACATAAAAATCTATCCACATTAGAGAATCTGAACAATAATCCACAAGAAATAATAATAGTAAATGAAACTTATATAATAATGAAAATAATTATATTCATGATATAACTTGTCAAATATTCATTATATACACCTCATAGAATAATATAGGTCCATATCATAACTTATGTCCTAAAGGAAGAAAATTGAGAAAAAAATACCCTTCTAATTTGTTATCTTTTGAATTGTAAACCACATGAAATAAAAAATCATAAAATGTATATGTAAAACAAAATAATTTTTATTATAATAATAAAAAAATAAATTTAGGTTTAGTATAAACATCACATAAAATAAACAGGCAGTAAATATGGTATATGTCTCCCCGAAATTAAAGAGAGACAAAAAATCCATTACCTTATGTCTCATTTCTTTTATTCATGTTCAAAACTCATCTATAATAAATATAAGTTTTTTTAATCTATTATATAATCCAAATTATATATATGATACCATATATGATTTAATTATATCATTTATTACCTGTTTTTAACAATTCCTTGTTAAAATCCTTTTTTGGGTAATAACAGTTTTATTTTTTGTATATGTTTTGATTTTTTATTTTTGGTACTCTTAATTTTATCATGGTTCCATAATATATTGAATAAAAAAATTAAATTATCATAATATTTTTGCATCATTTATACTTTTAATATCAATCATGAAATATGGTTTTGAGAAATGAAGTATGTTACGATCTTGGTGACAATTGGTTGTATGTACACATGAGTAACATTTCCATATTTCAATGATCATCATGGAAAAGAGGTTAGTAATATTCTATATTTCGATAATATTAATAACATAATAAATAAAATATTATTTAATTAAATATACTTTTTCATATCATCCATGTTGTTTTGTAATGAAAAAAGAGTGTCACATTTCTTCATGAACGCGATAATCCACACGTACACGAATGACGTTATCATCCTTCAGTGAGTGAAAATTTAAGAAATAAAATGATACATTATATTTTAAGAATTATAAATATTAAATTAATATAATAAATATTTCAATTATATCATATATATTAATTATTTTTATCCTTATTGTCTTCAATGTAAAGCGTTAGGGAAAATGAATCACGTCGCTTTGTGTGGTTGTAGTCCGTCGTACACATGAACGACATTATCATATACCCTAAGGAATTTAAAGTAAAAGGTATATATATTATATAATGTCTCAAGATTTATATTTATATTATAAATATAATTTAAATAATTTATATACATCATGATACCCATCTATGAGTGGTGGTAACATAAAAATGAATGATATCAGTTCACGTGATGTTAGTCAGTTGTACACACGAATAATGATTTTGTAACCCATTTTATGGTGGATAATATGGTTTTAGGTCATAGAAATAACATAAAAACACACCATTATATAGAATATACATATGTTATTATGTTATCATGTTTCAATTATAATTATATGACTTTGAGGAGGAAATAAAATAAAACTAATATTTAAGAACATTACATATTCTTCAGGTAAACTCCTTAGGTTTACACCAAAAACCTGCATATCTTACATTTATGAAAAAATGGATTATAGTATGAGATGATTTAATTTGGGAAGTTATTTTCTAGATTATTTTATAAATTTTTTTTATAGTGTTAAGAAGAGAAGAGATGGGGTGATATTTTATAAGTGACATTAGTGGCACACTTGTAATTTTCGGAAATTAAAAATTTATACCCACATTTTATCATGAAACAAGAATCAAAAAAGGACTATTAAAGATAATTAGATATTATTTGGTCTAAATATGGATATAAAATATATTTTATACATGTTTTAAGTTAATTTTAACCCATATATGTTTTGTTGAACCCCCTGTAAACCCATTTTTACGTTAACTGTGGTAAACAATTTTTTTTTTGAAATTTCATTTTGATAAAAAATTAATTTTCTCATTTTAGATATTATAAATTATAATTATTAAAATTATTAAATCCAATAACAAAAATTTAATTTAAAAAATTGGAAAATTTTAATTTAAAATTAATCCCATAGACACGACAAGAAAGATTGATTTCAAAGAGAAAATGTTCAAAAATTTAAATGTTTTTATATCAAAATTCAATGTAAAAAATACTCCAATTAACTAAATTTGATAAATAGATATATAATTGATCTAATTTTATTTTTAAACCATTTAAAAATATAATTTTACTTTATGAATAATTAAAAAAATAGTTCTTCATTTGAAATTCCGTATTTTTTATTATTCATTAAAAAATTAATATTTTCCAAATTTTTTGGAAAAATAACACTAAGATAATTTTTATATTATAATTTAAAAATTAAAGTATAATTTTTAAAATAATATTTATAAAAGTTTAAAAACGCATTTTTAAAAATAGGTGCCCAAAAAATGTGACTAAATTAATTTTATAAAAATTCATTTTTAAGTATAAAATATGATTAATTCTCATATATTTTATATAAAACAAAAAATAAGAATTTTTAATAGGATATTGATTATATAATATATAAATGTCATTCAAAAAATTTACCAAAAGTGGGTATTTAAAATTATTATACTTAAATATGTTTTTCTAAATAAATATTGTTTTTTAAGAAAATATTTCCTTTAATTTCAAGTATTTTTTATTTTTATTTTTGATTAACTAGTTACCAAGGAATTAATTTTAAGTACATATGTAAAGTTTATATTTTCATAATTTGTTTAATCCTATTAATACCTTCCATTCCAACGTCTAGGTGATAACTATAATATTTAATAATACTATTATAATAATAAGTCATGTTTTGTTTAAACTCACTGTTGCATGTAACACAAGATAAAATCATTTTTCAATGTAATTCAAGACAAAAATATTATTTCATGTAATGAAATATATACTCAATAGTTTGTGCATAGAATAATATATAAAATATTAAAACTATTTTAAAAAATTATTCACAAAATCATGGGGTGTTACAGCTATACATTGAGTCACAATGGAAATATTCTCAAGATCTTTTTCATGATCTTGATATCATCAACTGTTTCTATCAGTTTTCATATGTCCAATAATATTATGTTCACCAAATCAAATAATTATTCAACAAGTTTGTGTGGGGGAATCCTCTTGTCCTTGTACTTATTCCAATGAATATACAATTTAGCTTCATGTACCATGGAGCTTCCTTCATAGATGTTAATAATTTCTCCCATATAATGTGTGGTGAATTGAAAGACATAACCTTCATTTAAATAATGGTAAAAAATGAAACCCTAGAGTATTAAATAATTTGGAATCTAAATCAAGATCTTTTGTGCCTCTCTCCAATAATGATCAACTTTCCATGATGACTAATATTACTTATATGGGAACTATGGAGACATCCTTTCCCAATGATAAAAAAATAATGATTTATTTTATTCAACCATAATTGAAAATTATTTTCATTAAATATTAGAACAAATTTTTGTTTTAAAACCACAACCATATATTTCAAGAGGCATATCCTCAAAATTTTAACATTCCACTATTAAAATTATTATTGGTCTCATATAAGAAAGATATCCTGAGGGGGGGGGGGTGTGAATCAGGGTATGTAAATTTCAATTGAACCATACAAAATATTATTCTATGACTAAAAGAAACTATCCTTTATCTCCCACACAAGAATATTGATGTTATAATGAATTTAATGATATAAATGAGAAATTTTAACATAATTCACCCACACTAGGCTGCATCCATGTAGAATAAAACATCAATGTATTGATACACCAAATTAACTAATCACATTTCATGTATTGTGATTTATATTTTTCCTATAAACTCTATATATTTAAAATCCTTACAAATTATAAAACTCATCACTCTTATTCACATAGAAATATCAATTACCTTCCTAGAAAAATTGTCTTGAACCCCATTGAACAAAAATTTATATGACATCTACGATGGTATACTCATTAACTCCTATTTAACCCATTTGATGGATCTAAAATAAACCTCCAATGTGATAGATTCTTGGATCATCTGTTCTCTTCTATAATTAGTTCTAATGTGTATATTTAATTCCACACTTTATCCATGATCCTCCATCACTATTTATAAAAAATTATATTTCATTAATGTTGAGTGAATTTTTTTTTCTGGTAATTGATATTCAATTAACCTTGATCGGGATAGTAAAATTCATCCAAAATGGATCTATAATTTCGATTAAATATTCTATAATTTCATTATCAAAAAACCTTAAAATATAAGAATATTGAATTTATAAAAATATTCTTGACTGAACATCCACTCATCATGATCAACTATATTACATTGAAAGAAACATCACTTCTGGAAAACTAAAAATTGTTCAAATTTCTTTATGACCATGGTATTTTTTCCTTCATTTTGATATAAATTCCTTTCACTCTAAGAATAATGGATAGAACTCATACATTCATATTATGGATAAATAATAGGAAAAAACTTTGACCAGTTCTTTATGGTACTAGACTATTTTCATGACGTCGGATCCAAATTAAAAAAATAAAACAAAAAAAACTTATTATTCCACTTAGATAATAGTATAATTCTTTATGTTGTGAAACTATTCGTAATAAATCTACATCAAACTCCATTACATGAATTCCAATCCATCCATAGAAAACATGAATCAATTTTTTCTTGGGGTCCCTGTCATAACATGATACCTGCATATGAGACGCATATTCCAAAAAATTAATCTTATATTACACAGTTATGGTGTGGAATCATCATTCATAAAATAAAAATCCATTTAGCTATAAAACATTTATTCATATGTGAAACACACTATAACATGACACATAATACTATGGCATGGTCTATATCCTATAGTCATAACTCTTACAAGATCTTCTTAAATCTTAAAAAATTTATGAAATTGATTATCAATGACTAATTGAAACTTCTTGTAATATCCTTCAAATGAAATTTCAAAAAAATACCTAAAATTGTCTGAGATTATATTTTCTAATAGTTACATTATCGATGATTTTAAATAATAATTTAACATTCTATTTGAGCTCAATTACATCAATTTTTCCTTTATTGGTTTTTAGATTGTGTAAAATATATTATAAATAATGAATATATTAGATTTTTATGATAAATAAATTATTATATTAATGTGTGAAATTTTTCCTCATCCACACACACTTTACGGTATTCTAGTTCTTCTATGGAATACTCATGTTAATTTTTCAATTAAACCAAAAATTTTACTGTCTCATTTCTATCAATAGTATATTTAGTTACATATTTTTGTCAAAAACACCTACAAAAAATCTTCTATATTTTATTTGAAATCCTATAATTCATTTTACTCTAATTCACTTTGATCTTGAATGTATTATTTTTAATGGAAATTTATCTTTACAATTTTCACAAAATTTTAAGAGGTTTTTAACCACTTCACATCTTCATTAGTTCCCTGGAAAATATTCCTAATATAATTACACTAAAAATTTATTAGTTCACATAGAAGAAAGTTTTAACACTTTTTTATTCCAAAGAAAATTTGGATATAACTTGCCTTTAAACTTTATATTTCTCTTATAAATGTTACTTGAATGTAATTTCATCAAGGAATCAATTTACTCCTTATTTTTTATCTTTATATTATTGTTTTAAAAGTATTTATATATTCATTACATTGGAAAATTTTCATTACTTGATGGTCCATGTTTTACCCATATTTCATAATCAACTAATATAATTTAAATATTACCAATGGATACTATATTCCAATATATTTATTATATGATAGACACCATTAAGTTAAAGTGAAATGGAAACTTCTTTGATATACATTTTACTATTTAAAAATATTCAATGAAATCTACCAAACCTATCACAGGAATAAAAAACTTAAAAATTATGATGAAGAAGGAATCTATGGACTCAAAATGTATCATATTTGAATATTTGAACTATTTTCTTGAAACCTGAGAATTTTATTTCCTTTCCTTTTAATAACCTCTAAAGATATTTATACGATCCTTCCAAATATATTTAAAAGTCTTGCATAACATAACTTACTTATACATAGTATTCAATATATATCCTTCATGTTAATTCACCAATTTCATATCTGCATTATTTTCGTTTTTATCATTTATTTGCAAGGAAATATCTTCACCCTTATTATGAAGTCACTCCACATATCAACATTAGATATATTTCTGTTCTGTTAGACTTTGTATGGTGAATCATCCCATTATTCGATAACTAAAATTTCTATGCATTGAAAATAGATTTACCTTTATGATTAATTTAGTGTTTAATTTTATATAATAAGAAGGATCACATCATCCACCATTGAACAAAACATAATAAAAAATTATAGTAAACACACATGCTTAAGGACCTAACCCCACGACCTTACTCTCTCTTCCAAGCCCTTTCCACCCCACCACTAATGGTGGAGCTTTTCATTATATATACATAATAACACTTTAAATGCGTAGATTATTATAAATACAACCAAAATAAGTGATACCAATTTTGGTGGAAAATCCATTGTCCCAACAATTTTATGTCATGTGATTGGGGATGAATCAGGACGAAATCACTTTTAAATTCATATAATAATTAATATTATATCATAATTAATGTATCATACCTAATTATGATTAGATAATATTTTATTATTATTTATGAAATTCGATATAAATGGATGATACAAGAAATATTGGGAAAAGTTTTTTCTTGGTTTACTTTAAGAATTAATTCTAGTCTAAGTGTCATAAAAGTAGTCATTGTATACATATCATTATCAAAAAACACTTTTTACACTTACAATAAGTGATTAGGTTCATCTCATATCACTAATGAAACGAATCATTGACACAATATTGTATAGTATATATATATATATATTAAAAAATATAATTGTATCACTAAATATAGTTTGTGATCTTTGAAACGATAAATTCCTCCATAATGATCACCAATATTCCTCTATTTTACAAATCACCTCTTCAAAATTGTATTTATTTTCTTTTTTCCCATGTATTAGATTACCTATCATTTTCAAACATTGATTATGGATAAATGATCCTCAAATAAGTATATATATATATATCTTCCATTTTCTTTAGAATCCACCCCATACTTTACTGTATGAAATTCTCCGTATGTAGGGGATTCAATCACATGGGCCCTCACACCAACAATCTTTATTTACTTTTTGATAGGAAAAGAAACACCTTATCCAACACCACTTTTTGAACAAATTTTACATTTTTTTTAACTTTTTCATGTAAATCCCATTTGTATTATTATCATGGATGATTTGTGATGGTTTTCAATTATACAATTTGAATAATTTTCTACATATACGAAATTTTCATCATCATTGTATGAGTCATGAATACCCTATGTTATCTAGATGTTTCATATGATATTGGATAAAAAATAAGATTTCATAAACTAATAATAATTCACCATGTGATATATCATATCACTATATTTGATATCAATAATTCCCCATATTTTCCCAGTGATAGGATTAAAACACTACTGAAGATACAATAACATTTAATATCATAATATTTCTCTCCCTCTGATAACTTTGAATGGTTATTATTGTCTAATAATAATCCTTCAATTATGGCCATGATTTAGGGTCTATAATAATATATCATGATCACTCTACAGTAACCCCTATATCTATGATATATCCTCTAATTCAACATGTCGTTGTTTGTAATATATAATTTCAACTTACAATATAGATTGTGAAAACAATGAGTTAGTGATCCAAAATCCATTAAATTTTCAACAATAAAGTCTTGAATCCAAAACAATTATATTAATTAATCATTATGTGTAGATATGCAAAATAATAAAAAATTTCCATGTCATTGTTTTTCATATACCTTGTTATCAATTTCATTTAAAATATGATCTATAATAGACCATAATACATTACTTTAAAAACATAGTCATCTTCCAGGTGAGAAATTTATTATAATATGAGCATAAATAAAAAAAGTCATGATATAATTTGTGATATACATATATAGTAACTATTCCCTTTACATTTACTTTATACAACTTGTGTTATAACCATACCAATATATTCATTACATGCATAAAGTATAATTCTATGATGAACCTCAAAAACACATACAAATTAGAGGGATAAATATTATTAATGATACATGCACAAAAATATACATGTCAATCCAATTACAATGATACTTCTCAAAAATTTCATGCACATTGATAAAAATATTTTTTTATACAAAAAATGAATAAAAAAACTCCATAAATTTTTTATATCCAACATGTATATTTTTTACCAAATTTTTCAAAACCTTTTAAATTATTTTTAAATAATGAAACATATATTATGTTAATTATTTTACTTATTTTAATATTTTTGATTTTATCAATATTTTTACAATTTATTTTTTTACACTATTGAGTATTTAATCATTAAAAATTATTTTTAATTTATTTTTGAGATTTAATAATATATTATTGGGATAAAATGCACAACATGTCCATGATCTTTGATGTGGGACTAATTATCTTCCCATGGATATCCATGTATGTGTTGTGTGCTTGTATCATGAGTCCCATATTACGGTGTGGGAGGATTTCATTACACTTGATAATAATAGTGTAAATACTCTCTGGTCATGAGGCCTTTCCTAATTATTAATGGTTTCCATATAAAAAACAATGTTATGTGATGGGATTCCAAAGTGTGAACTTTCATGAAATAGTGATGGAAGGGCCAATGTACATGATTAGTACATGGTATCAGGGTGAGGTCATGGGTTTTGATCCACTAGGAAGGGGGTTTATTATGACAAAACTCTTTAAAAAATGATTATTAAATAAATTATTATATAATAAAAATAATAATAATACAATTTAGAATCAAAATTTTTAGTATCTTGGGAAAATTAGGTCTCATATATTACGAGTATATGTTTAAATTTTAACAAAATTTAAATCATTAATAATATTCATTTGAAAACCCTTTAATGTCTCACTCTTTATATGTAATCACCTAAGGATATACCATAAATAAAGGGTTATCTAAAATCCTAGTAAGGTGAGGAATCATATAGAAGGAACAAGATACTAGAATAAATAGTACATGGGTGATCATAATCATAATCATCATATCTTAAGAAAAGTATAATGATCATAAAAATGAGTGACTCATTTTATTATACATGGAATGTGGAAAATGTATACTAATAAAACATCAAAACATTGTTGTAAAATAACACACATATGTTATGACCAAATATAGTATTATGTTTCTGTATAACATATGTGTACCAATTATCACTTTACAAATTGTGAATAATGTTAGAATCTAGTTCGTGAATAATACATATAATATCATGAGATATATCACATTATTGAATGAATTATATTGATATATAATTCTATTCCTACTAATGAAATCATAAATGGATCATAATATAACATACCACATATAAAGGAAACATATGACAATCATAATACTGAAGTAAACTCATGAAAAAATAAGGGGATTTATAAATATATCATAAAAAATATTTCAATGAATACACTCATAGGTAAAAACATAAATAAAGGAAAAATTATTTTTATAAGATATATTGGAATAAAAAAATCATAGTTAATGGAGTGAGAAATAATTAACTCAAGATTAATCAATGAAATGTTTTTGTAAAATAAATTATTTTTGGAAAAAAAATATCGGTGGCATAGAAATAATCTCAAAAATGTATAAGTATGATTATCCCCATAAAATATATAAAGGAAATTATATTAAATTTATAAAGAATTTTTATAATAATCAATGTAAAAGGATAGAATATGTTAAGATAAACCTAAAATAAGAGATGATTTTGAGATTCCCCTTAGCTTAGGTCCAATTTCCTTTCGTCACATTTATGTCGCCTGTATAAAAACACATGCTTATTTAAAAATGAACTGATAAGTATATTATAACATATTTTATTTATTACCTATCAACTAAAATCATTTGGATTTATTTATTTATATTTTTTTGAAGAAGTAATGGATTGAATCATATTTATTCTAATTTTCCACTTTACGATTTGATATTTCTATTTTGATTCTTTGTAATTTATAAATTAGTAAAATTTCATCTAGATGCCTAAACTACATAAATTTGATTTTTTTATATATTTTATATTATCTACACTAACCATACATGAATATATTGACAATTATATAGTTGAAAATGTCCCTGAAGGTTGGTAAAACTGACCATTAATAAGACATGTTGAAAAAGGGAGGGATAGAGAGAGATAGATTTATTATGTAAATATTACAAATTGTTTTATTAGGATATTAATATAATTAATATAATGTTTATATACTGATTAAATAATTATGAAATATTTTTTAAAGAGTGGTGTGAGATAATTTTAAAATAGATGATATAAATCGAGATGAATGACAAAGAAGAAATTACCTTGTTTATTAAGTCACACCTTTGGTAAGATCTTATCATCTAGAAGGTAGGGATCTATGTGACCCAAAAAAACGCATAAGGGTAATAAAAAAAATTTTGATATGGGGATTGGGTAGAGATTTTCATTTGTTAATTTTATGGGACGTATTTTTCCAAGGGAAGGGAGAGGGGGTATTTTACTTGAGGATGTGGGTATTTTTGGGTTAAAATATTGAATAAATTATATTCTCCAATGTTAACATTGTAATAGTAATATTTTTGAAATTATGAAGTATATTGTATTTTATTTACACATTTTTATGTATTTTTTAACACTTTTACACAAAGTTAATTATTTTATACCAAAGGAATGAAGAAGAAAAAAGAAAAATCTTTTTTAATAGAATACATTGAATTTTAGACATTGAGGACTACTTTTTAGGTTTGGTAATTATATATATTATTTTTAAATGGATTATTTATATAATTAAATTAATTTTGGGTTGAAATAACCAATTTATAATTTATTCAGTTTTTATTACAATATTAACATGTCATAAAACAATAGTATTTGGAAAATTTTATTTTTACTATTCAACTAAAAATTGATGTTTTTCAAAACGTTATCAAAAAATTACCATTAGAGAATTTTGAAATGATGATTTTATAAATTAGTTTAGTTTTATAGTAATTATTTTATATATTAATTTATTGTTATTATTAATATAAAAAATTATGGGTTTAATACATAATACATTAAAATATACTTTATTAAAAATGTACTTATACTTTTCTAAGTTTTTATATGGAATAATTATATCATGTAATTATAATATTTATATTTATTTATTTTCATTATGATAAATATTATTAAAATTTCATTATATTGTTTTGTTGGTGAAGTTACAATTTTAATGATTAGGTTAATATTCATAGGGGTCATATTACTATTCATAATTGATAATTTCATTATTATTGTGATTATAATAGTTTTATAAAACATATAATTACCTTATATTTCATCCAATAATAATTCACTTTAATTCCTATAAATTATAAATATTCTTCATTTTCGAAATATCAATTATATTATTTATATTTATGTTTCCTTTTTTATGCACTTTTCCATTTGTGTCAAAATTATAGTGGATAAAAATGATACTAATTTTACTATTATAGTTATTTTATAATTTTTATTTATCTTCCCATTGTAATATTTTCCATTATATTTAAGAGATTTATTATCTAAATTTAATTTTCTCAATTAATGAAACATATATTTCTTCTAGTTTTCATAATGTGCTTCTTATGTATTATAGTATTCAATATTCCAAGATATGACGCACAATTTTATTCATAAGAAAAATATAATTTTTTATAAGTCTATGTCATTCCATTTTCCTTCCATTTATAAATATCATCCTTAAAATTTCAACTCATATCCTCATTTGAGAATAAATGAGGATAATTTTTTTTTCATTGCCTTATCAGTATTCCTTATTGAATCTATATATAAAGGCTTCCTTCAATGTAATTTTAAATGATAAGTTATCTTTGTGCGTAATATTTTTTATATGTGGTCTAATTTATTCACTAATTTCACCACATATAATAGGGCATGATCTAGTTGTAACACCTCATTATTTAGGACATGTGATGTTCTAGGTATATAATTACTTGGGAGAGATACATGGAACACATAATGTACTTAATATATGTATGGTGGAAGAACCATTTGATGGGATACATACCCTATTAGATCAAGGATATAAAATGGTATAATATACCTAGTTCTCATCTTTCCCTTATTTCCAAACAACATAAATATTTTTCAAGGAAATATTCAATGAAAAAATTTATCTATGACTTGAAAATATTGGTACCATAAATGATTGTTATCATATATCTTGTATTGAATTTTTTCTTCTTTGTTGTGTCACTGAATGGATTATATTTTCTCTACCATTTTTATAAGTAGTTCTGGTCCCAATAGATTATGTTCTCCAACTTCATCCCAACTTGTTGGAGTTTTTCAATTTTATTTATAGGGGTATTCACAAGAATCCATTTAAATTTTTAAGTGGAATATATTTTAATATAATAACTAAAAAAGGATGATGTTGATCCCATCCTACCTTTAAGTCCATATAGAAGGCTCTAAACTTATCCTCATGTATTAGAATAATAATTCCTTATTAGACGTCATTTTAGGGTTGATAATTCATAATGAAGATTTATTATTTGTTCAACTTATGTAGAATAATTTTCCCAAACTTTTAGGTGAACCTTGAATCTCATTCAGATACTATAGATATTTGTTTTCTAAGAAGCCTCTCCACCAATTTGATGTATATATTTTCATGTTTATTGAGTTAAAAGTACTTATTAATGAAGATTAAGTGATAAGTATTTGTAATATCATTCACTATAACATATATGTAATTATTTTCTTTGGATGTATTTTTAAGACAATTGAAAAACTTCATGGTGATGTTTTCCCATTTCCTTGTAGGTATGGATTATAGTTCCATCATCCACTTATAATTATACATTTCATCATTAAATTTTTTCCTAACCATGAACTTCAATTTATTTTCATAAATATATTTTTTCATAGTGTCACATGATTCATTCTGGGAAAGATCTCTGTACATCTTGGTACTTCCATGGTTTATGGATAAAGATGAGTTATGTGCATCATACAAATTCTCTTTATAAATCTCATGTGGTTATCTCACGTAGATTCTAGTCCCAAAACAAAATAATTCATCTTTTTTTATTTTTGTTTAACGAATTATTCCTTTTCTACTCTCACATAATTTTAGATATCTAAATCATCCATTTGTTCCCCAGGGATCTCCTCTTAGATATATGGTTTGGAAATATTTTGGTTAATGTATGATGTATTCCATGAATTTATTATTTCCATATATATCCTTTTAATATCCATGACGATAGTGTCGTTCTTAGGCCTTATCCTTTATAGGGTAGTATGTTTCTTTCTTCTTAGAGCATCAACTAAATTATTATTCTTTATGGGATGGTAGTGAATTGAGAAATCATAGTCCATGATTTACAATGAACATCTTTGCTAACACACATTCAACTCATTCTACATCAATAAATACTTTTAACACTTATGATCAATATATATTCCATAGTTCTCTACATAAATATTGTGACTCAAAATTTTACATTCAAAGATTACAATGTCAAATTCTTAATCATGTTTCGGGTAGTTCTTATTGTAGATCATCAATTATCATAAGGTATAAACTATAACTGTTACATTTTCTATGTGTAATAAATCCATGCCTTTATTTGAATAATTAATTTATATATAAAAATATTCTATACTTAAGGGTAGCGTGAGTATAGGTGTAGTGATTATCCTCTTCTTGATCTCCTTAAATCCTTTATCATGCTCTTCTATCCATACATACATTAACCCTTTCTGTGGGAATTTTTCTTGTGTTCTATATAAACACAATAAATTTATCACAATTCATAGATAGTATCTAGATAAAACTGTATAACTATAGATCTCTATGAAAATTCTGGTTCTAGTTCATTCCTCAATCTCATTTGTCTTTTAAGAGTCTATAGATATTCATTCACTTATGATCACATTCCTCAACAATTTGACTTACTTAATTCAAAATTCACACTTTCTGAACATAGTATACAAATTATCCGTATGTAATGTCTATAAAAAATACTTATATTCTCTTTATGTTATTTATTTATATTAGATTATATTATAATTTCATTAAAAATTACAACCAAAAATTTATCATGGTAATCTCAAATGACTTTATTCATCAAGTACATGAATATTTCTGGGGAATTGATAAGTTCCAATTCCATCACTATAAAATAATTGAGTTTTTACCTCTTTCAAAACAGTTTATTTTAAATATATTATATATTCATCTTTAGATGATGATATATAGAATGAAGATCCACTTTTGAGAAGTACTAAGATCCTCAAAGTTGAGAGAATAATTAATCAACTGTTGGAAGGGGATTCTTGTTATTTATAGTTATTTTTTGGTATTTAATTAGTCAAAAAAAGACAAATTGATCCATACATATTCATAAAAAAGGATCACTAGTTCACCCCAAGTTGATGCACTATGGTTTATAATACCATTTTCTAGATTCTCTTATAGTTTCTTATTTAACTCTTTTATTTATCTCAGGTCCATCGTATATGGATTCTTGGATATCATTGTGGATATTGTTATAAGTCATATTGATAAATCTGTCACATGATTTAGGGGAAGTAGAAATAATTTTTTAGGAAATATACTAATATACTCCCTGACAATGGGCAAGTATTCATGGGTGATATTTTCTTTAGAATAATTCATTTGATCAAGTTATGTTTCATCAATGAGAATCCACACCCACACCATTGATGGATGATTTAAAAGAGATTTATAATATTCCATGAAATTCTATAGGAGTATAGGATGGTTTGGGATATAGAAATATTTTTTATTTTCCTTGTAGTTTATGTGAACACTATATAATGTGAGACAATATATTCCTCATATAGCATCAAAAATTACCAAATTAAGGATAACAAGATTCATTGGAAGAATCTCTCCAGAGATGATAATTGTAGAAGAGTCCAACAATTGGGTAACAATGATCTATCAAATAAGTGTTTTCATAGATAAATATATTTTTAAGGTATCATGGAGGTGATTAAATAGTCCTAAAAATATCAAGATTTAAAGTAATGTTTAGTTACTAAATAAAATAAAACTTTCACTATTGTTGAGTGAAGAGTAAGTGTACCCTAGAATACATCATTTTATAACTCCACCATAGTGGTGGTTATGGTATAATATTTCCCATTCTACATTTTCATAAATGGTTAATAATATTTATTCCCCAAAAAACACATAATTTGGTACTATGGATTTATTTTTTCCATCATTCCTCATAGTTTAAACATTAGAAAATGGGTGTTGAATTGGGTAGTTCATTCCTTTATTCAATCATAATTATTAGTTTCGTCATGTCTCTAAAAAGCTAATGAACTTTATGACCTTATCTTCTAAACATAAATCATTTACTAGTTCCATTGAGGAAATTAACTTGGTACTTATTTACATGTATTTTATAAAGTTTTTGGTGGATCTTCCTCCATCATTTATAATTGTATCCTCCATCTTTAATCTCCATAATTCATTTATTATCTCATTGTCCCTGAGACAATTATATAAAATCTATACCTACTTTTATAGAACACCAAAATACTTATTCATATCACCAAATTCTTAGATGGATAGATCCTTTTGGAGATGTAGTTTTAGATCACTATATGATATATATATTTTTCTATCATTATTAATAACATATACTAAGATATTCCTTTAAATCCTTATGAAATTCACCATATATATTGTGAAATGTTTTCTATATTATTTCTTATGATCTATAAATTCTCTTTGTATGTTATAGTGAAGATTTTGAGGGAAATAAATTTTAAAAAATATTTTCATAAAATATTCAATTTTCATAGCTTTATCTTCATACTTCAATTTTGTATTCTGGTAAAATGTTAACCATTGATCTATTTCTCCTTCTAAATGATAGATAAACAAAGTAAAATTCTCCATATATGAGTAATATATCACGGAATAGATAATTTAAATAAAGTTAAAACATTGTTTCAAAAAAATTATTTTAGAAGATACGTCAAATGTTAGTGTCCATTAGTGTATGAAGGAATCAATGAAAAATTTCTCCATATTTATAAAAGGAATATCTTCTATATGGTTCAGGTTATTATTCATAACCTATGATAACTGAGTAGGTACCTCCATAAGATTTTGAACTCTACCTCCCTTTACATTGGTAATATCATTAAGATAATCATTCCAGTTACCATCACATTACTATAGATGATACTATAACAGTCGGGTTACTGTAGTAGTACTATTCACTAAAGGGCCCTCTACTGGAAAAGGGATCTTTCCCCATGAATCTATCCCCATAGTTTATAAATTTTTGGGGGATATCTCTTTTCTTATTATCTATTCCCAGGGTTTTAATAAATCTATGGGAAACCCATACCCAATTCCAAGAATAACATCGCGCTCCTCCTCCCCCTTTCATTGCACTCCTCCACTCTTCCTTCACGCTCCTCCTTACCCTCGCTTCCATCACCCTCTTCTTCTTCCTTTCTTCCACAACTCTCGTCCCTCTCCTCCCCTCCCCGACCACTACCTCCCAGCCATCTGACCTCTACTTCTCGGCCCTCTCATCCCCTAACTAACCTCCACCTCCTGGCCATCCGACCACCTATTCCCGACCATATCCTCCCCTCCCAAGCCTCTGTCTATGCTCCCAACCTCCCTCTCATCCTTCACCTCATCATGAACATCCCATCCTCCGCCTCCCTACCCCTAGATCCAGCGACATCCCCCCTCTCGGCTCCCTCTCCTCCCAGCCTTGGCCTCCACCTAAACTTCCCCCAACTCTGGAAACGTCCCATCCCAGCCTCCACCTCCCTGCCCCTAGCTCCATAATTTAGGTATAAAATTTCTTCTCCTACTTTTTCAAGTGGTTTTAATATCTTCTATTGAGTTTGTTTTTTAGCTATCATCTCTCAAACTTAACCTTCATTCAATATAAAGCTTATGATAGACTTCAACATATGTGTATGATCAATAAGTGAGCCTACAGTGAGGTTTGGAGTAAAAAGGTGATGTTAAGGAGAATTATACCCCACTCTTTATTTATTAGATGAGTGGATAAAGAGGAATTTGGGGTTATTTGGTCTCATATATTTCTTTATTTTCATCCTCTATATTATTTTATAATGTGTTTTAATCTAGTGATTCATGCATCGAAATATATTCCTTTTTTAATTTTCATTATTTCGATCCTAAGAATTCAGCTCTGTTCCCAAAATTTTAGAGTTCTTAAGCATTTTGGTGAAGCATTCTGGGTGTTCTTATAGGATTATTAGTTGGAAATGAAAAAGAAAAAACCCATTCAAGCTGGATTATGTATTTAATCAAGACTATATGAAACTCTCCTAGATTTAATTTAGTTTAGTTTTGATTATGGTACTATTCTTATCCCTAAGATTATTTATGAAGGTAATACTATGTATTTTCATCACTTTGACCTTTTGGAGAATCACATGGATAGATGTCTAAAAATTCATATAGTGGTGTGATATTCACTTCCTTTTCATTTTTCGATGATTTTTAATTGTCCTATAAAGTTTATTACTAATTAAATGATTTAATTATAATTATATGTTGTTGTTCTAGAGCTGTGGATGGAGGCTCTTCCACAGCTTCACGAGCTGGGTGGTGGCTTTGGCAGGAGAGAAAGGGTGGAAAGGAGCCCTCTAGAATATTTTTACTAGAATTCTAGTGAATTTACCAACTAATTAGGGTGTATTGAGTCTAGGATTCACATTTGGGATGGGATCTCTATTAATACTTCTTCAGATATATTGTAGGAGTTAATATAAAAAGTAAATTTGATATTTGTTGTGAATCCCATAATGGTATGGAGTAATGGAGGATCCTTTAGGAAATCCTAGGTTAAATTTATCCTCACTCAGGGGGAAGGATCTTTTGGAAGTAGTTCTCCCTCATGGGGTGGGGTGAAGGAAGAGATAATCTCACTAGCCTCCTCTATAATGATATTTTACTAGTATTAATGATACCACTATTTTTAGTGGGAGGGGTCTATATGCAATTCACAAAATAGGGTAGGAATTTGTTTATAGGTTTCTAGAATTACTATTACAGAGTGACCCATCTCTTTATAATAATCCATTATAACAGACTCTAAGATAGGGTTAGTTATGCAATGGGGTGGGTGTAGGTGAAAGAGGGGTGATGGATGATGGGGGTGGGTCTAGGTGGATGGGGAGGGGCATGGGGTAGTGGGGGTTCATGTGGGGGGTGTAGGGGGGTGGGGCTAGGTACAGGGGGAGGGGGCTGGGTATGGGGGGGCTGGGTGCTGGGGGTGGGGCAGGGTGTAGGGGGTTGCGGGGGTAGTTGGGGTGAAGGTTAGTGGGGGGCAGTGGGTTTCCCACTACTAGGAGATTCATTGAGCAAGGTGATCACAATATTTGTGGCGAAAATCAGGTAATCCATATGTAAATGTTTCTATAAATTTTTGTGAAGGTGGAATTTTTTACTTAATTGTGAATTTCTGAGCTACTTGAGCATTCATCAACGGTTTGTCTATATGCCCCTCTATCCCCCCACTCCCTGCATTTGTGATCTATTTGAATATTGATAAAAAATTAGGACATGTTTGTAAGTTTTCATTGAATGGGATTGAATGATCATTAATGGAACCTTATGTAATGAAATTACATGTAATGAAATTGAATTGAATGCTCAATTGTATAGTAGTTTCACGATATAATGGATTGGCCTTACCCGATCATTATATAAACGTTATCCTAAAGAAAATGTAGAACATGTTATTTTCTTCCATTATTATCTTTCCAAGTTGATTTTATTTTCTCTACCTTTCCAATATAAGCCTATGATAAATAATAATAAACTTAGGCCGAATAATTTCATTCTTACATGTACTATTGCATTTTTTACTCTCTATTGGGTTTTTCTTGGTTTATGAAGTTTCACAAGATATTGTTTAAAATAATTCCATATCAGATGTAATCCGACACTTTATGTAAAACACAGAACATGCTATAAGCTCATGTATACAACGATAATAATGTGATTCTTTTGTTGATCATTTATGCAATAAATGTAATGATTTTTCAGGATGTATGAAATATTGTGACAGTTCATTTGATCTTTTAAATATCCTGAAGCATGATGTTTGTGATGGAAGATAAAGATTTAGAGGCAAGAAAAGTATGAAAGATAATTATTTTTATACATACATAGTTTCTTTTTTTCATTTTGGTGTTTTTGGGATACACAACTCAGTGTTCAATGAAATGTTATAAGTTCATGTATGACTGGATCGTTGAATGTGTTTGGTTTCATGACGTTATTTGTAGCTAGGTTGCAGGTATGGGATTCTAAGGATCATTTATTTCTTAAAGGTATGTTTCATTAAGGTGTGTTTTTTTATGTGTGTTTTCAAAGAATTATCATGGTTGTTTTCTGCCTATGATTGTATTTAGTAATCAATGTGTGTATATTGTTTAAAACACAATGAATATTACATTTGAACTACTCATAGCACAATAAGAGAAACACCTTTCAATTTGTATTCGAATCATATTAATTATATTCTATACATGTTCAGGGAAACTATAAAACAAGGGTGTGCTAATATCAACATATATGACTATGTCATGCAAGATTTTCTTAAAAAATGAAATGATGACAATTTTTTGGTATTACAACTAGTGAGAGATAAAATATTAGGAAGTTATTATTCCTATATAATTTAATATTTTAATTTAGATAACATAAAACATCTAATAATTTTCCAAATCCTATTATGCAGGTCCTATTATTTTTAGTAGTTGCATTAAATGCAAGGAAATTGATGATAATTTCCAATATTCTAATATTTGACCCCATCAAAAAAAGGTTCGAATAAATATTTACATTATCATCACTAGAATAAGACTGGCAGTGGTTAAGTAGAATTGCATACATTAGAGTGAATTCTACTATAACCTTTATATTAAGAGTTCTTACACTAGCATCCAATACTAACAAAAAATGTTTATACTAAAAAAGTTTACATATTTACACATTTGCTTCATTAGTAGAAACATTACACTAGCATTTCTTACATGAGTATTATTCACACTAGAAATGTTTATACTAACATCGTTACAGTAGAATTGCTTACACTATTACTTCTTAGATTTGTAATGCTTACACTAGAACTGTTCGTAGCAACATTACCTGTACAAACACGTTTTCATAATTCATATGCCTGGGAAATACAAGGGTGACAAATCTGGGAAACATGGGAAGAATCCTGCTGAAGCTCTGTCTGCAATGGCATGAGAAGCCCACTCACTAGAGTTGGGGAAGAGTATAGGAAGTGTGCCAGGGAGGGGGGGGGGGGGGGTTGGTGCTAGGTAAGAGGGAATGGGTGTGTCATGTGGGAAGGGGGTGATGGGGTATGGGTGTGGTGGGTGATGGGGGTTACGAGTATTCATGGGTGCTGCTGGTGCTAGGGAAGAGGGCGGGGTGCTGGGGAAGATGGAAGGGGTGTGTGTAGGGGGGTGGGGGTAGAGGTGTGGGGGTGTAGGGGGAGGGGGTGTCTAGGAGTGTGTTTGGGGTAGAGAGGGGGGTAGTCCAAGAGTGTTCAGTGAGGGGGTAGTGTGTAGGGGAGGGGGCTGTCCAGGAGGGGGGTGTAAAGGAGGAGGGGTGTGCAAGGGGGTTCTGTCTAGAGGGGAGAGTGGGGGTGTGAAAAGGGGGAGGGAATGTGTTGGGGGATCTGTCCAGGGGGAAGGGGGTATGCTGGGTGGGGGGTTTACAAATATTTAAGGGGGGATGGTGCTGGGGAAGAGGGAAGGGTGTAGAGACCCGAAACTTGACGTACATTGACATTACATTACATTTTCGGAATACTTAGTTCATAAAAAAACACACACACACAAGGACCGTAATAGTTTAGTGTCTATGGAAACTCGGAATATAATCTTCTAATCCTAGTGAAAGATCTTCAACATCTCCCATAAAGATCTTCCTTTTTTTATACCTAAAACCTTTTTTTATATCCTGGGGAAAAGAAAACATAAAAGGGTGAGCTCAAATGCTCAGCAAGGGAAAATAAAGGAAATAAAAATCATATCATATCTTTTTGAAAATCATAACCTGCAAAAGAGATCATAATATCTTAACATGTAATAAATCATAGAAGTGAAAATGAGATCCCCATAATCATAACATGAAACTTGAAACTTTGTGGCATGCACACATAATCATGGAAAATCATTTCTTGTTACTCATGACTGATTTCCAAGACTATCTTAGTGGACAAAGTCCCTTTCTGAATCGAGTCACCCTCGTTTCAGTCCTGTTTCACTGAACCGGTATAACCTACCATTCCAGCCATGTCTATCTCATGAGATATGAAATCTTTACCCAATGCATTGGAGGGAGATATAGGTCCCACCCATCTCATAATGATACCATTCTTATGTGTGCCACAAAATCATAAACCATACATCATTTCATAACCCATGTAATAAAAATTGGAATCTTAAACATCATGACATCATAAAACAATTCATATAAGATAAAGGAATTCATAAAAATAATTCCATCAAAACATAATCAAATCAATTTAATAATAGGGATAAAAACAGAACCCTTTATTATATTTGATGGAAAAATAATTCTGATAAAACACTTGAACTCCATTCTTGAGGAAAATATCCTTTCTTCTTCAAAAAAAAACACTTTTCTTTTCTTAACATGTCATACAATTATAAACTAAAAGAAGTTGATTAAAAATAAACTTGAAAACTTATAAAGGAATATTCTTGGAAATAATGTTTTAAAAATCCATTCTTGCCGTATAAGTTAAAAAAAACATTGTTCATACTTTTGTCGCAAAAGTCAAAAAGTACCTCGTACGAAAAACGACAAAAGATTCCTTTCATATTCTTTACAAAAAACTCACCGAAGGGTAAAATTGGATTTAAAAATTTGTAGGTGGATGGAAATAATATTACATATTCAGGAAACATGGATGTGGATGATAAAATACACCCCAGTAAATACTAAAGTATAAACAATCTCGGATAAAAATGAGATTGTGATATTTCTCTTACCTTAGGTCCGATTTGCTTTGTACGTGTCCGAAGCTCCTCTTTTTGACGCGCCTTTTCTTAGCCTCTACTTAAAGAACTAAGGATGGTCTTTAAAGAAGACCAGGACCTCTAGGATGATACTAGGGAAGTGGAGAAGGGATTTTGGCAGGGGTTGGCCGAGCTTGAAGGCTCAAAGTTGTGTGAGGAAGAGAGGGAGGAGGTGCCCTTTTATAAGGGAGGAGAGGGGCACCTTAGGAATATCTCAAAATATTATTTTATATTAAAGTCAAAATAGGTTTATAATGGTTCAAAAGGGTCTTATTTCGAAGCTAAAGTGGGGATGGGTCTAAATCCTATCAACAAATAGGATTTAGACAAGTTTAGGTTATTAATTTAACCTTATCAATTAGATTTAACTTTAAGTTAAATAATTTAACTTTTACCGTCTCTTTTTGTTTTCTTACACTATATGGTTAATACACTTACTATAAAATGCCAAAAGAACCCCAAATTGTTTATTATTAATATATATATCCTTATCTAAGTCATTTGGCCGAACCTTAGATTTTTAGGAATAAAATAACAATTAATAATATAATATTTGATTTAAAAACTATTTTGTGTCAATTTTGACACTATTTGATATATGATTTTTTTGAAAGTAATAACAGAATTATATGTTCGAAAAAAGTTGATTAAATCAACACTAATATATCATAGTAACCTAGAAAATTAGTGGAATTCATAACAAGTCTCAAATTACATTTATTTGGGCATTTATAACATCAATTATGTTAACATTTCCTTAAAAGGGTAATTACTGCATCATCGTTGTGTCATAAATAAATTAATTTATTTAAATTATAAAAATTATAAATAAAATATCATTATGTAGGAAATGTGTTTATCTTTCTAATGAATATTTATAATAGAATTTATCTTATGTATAAACCCATATTAAAAATGTTTTAGTTATTAAACTTTGATTTTAACTATTTTAACTATTCATTAAATAAAATAATATTAAATGTCATAATCTAATCCAAGTGGACCTAAATGGTCATATTATATTCATAAGGTTTTTTTGGTCGAATTACACTTATACAATAGAATTAGAACATGTTTTAGGGTAATAGTAATATCATATTTACCCTTAGTTACCCTATTTACTATTAATCGCGGTAAAAAAAGTAAAAAGTTACTATTCACCAAAAAATTATTTTTATCTCATTGAACCACATTTTACTTACTGATATCAACCGTGTCTGTCGGATTTTCGAAATTCCATTCACAGAAGCGGTAAAATTAAGTTTTATGCAAAATTCAGTTTTTAACCTACTACTTAGTAGTTTCACTGTTCATCAAAAATTGATGTTTTTCAGAACAATGCCAACATTTCATCCTAAGCTATATTTCATATTACGAATTCAAAAATGAAGTCTATTTTACCAAATTCATAACATAGAAGTTGCATTAATTAATTTTATAATTAAATCCCGCTGTTGAAACAAATAGCGTATTTTTAAGAAACAATATCTATCAAAAGATTGACACTTGATTATGTCTGGTTTAAATGTGAAATTACATCCAATGACCAACATTGTATTAAATTGTAAAAATATATTCTAAATATACATTAAAACCACTCAAATTAATAATTTAAAACTATTAATTATTTCGATTAAAAAAGTTGTTTTTAATTATAATTTAGTAATTTTCACTATTCATCAGAATATGAAAGTTATCTGAAAAGTAACAAAATTTCACCTTAGGCTAAATTCGATACTCCGAATCCAAAAATGAAGTCCATTTTGAGAGATAAAATTTATAAAATTTAAAAAGTGGTTATTACTATTCATAACGGCTAGTTTTAATAATATTTTAATAGCATATCGTTGTTTCGTGAAACTCAGTATTGCGTACTACACACGCTATCGAGGAAGGTTGCGATTGCGTCTAATGCAAGGCAAGTCAAGGATGCGTGTTATGCAAGCTCATTTTGGTTTAGCGTACAACACAAGATATTAATGAAATTAAAAAGAATATTTTTCATAAAATCTCGGGGTGTTACATTCTACCCCCCTTAAAATGAATTTCACCCTCGAAATTCTTCGGGGTTATAAATGGTTTACTACTTGAAAGTTTCTTTAATAGAAACCCACATCGTAAAAAGGAATATCAAAACCAAACTTTAAAAACAAAAGTTTGAAACGTAACGGTTACCCAAATAAACTAATCACTGGGTTTCCACATAGGTGAAAATATGGATATGGAAGAAAAATCTAACCATCATGTTCTGATGGAGAGTGGTAGAGAACATGGCTATGGAAAAGCCAACAATTAAAAATCCATAAATTTTTGACGATCTAAGGTACCATCTGATTAATCAGATATAAGAGCACTAGGACAACATTTTTGGTTTTCAAGATCATTTCCCTAAAGTTGAAGAATTTGAATTAGAATAAATACTTACTTTATTTTGGTACAATCTCACTGTTGTTCGTGCCTTGAACAATTTCCACTTCATCTCTTAAATAAATGAAGTTGAATTTGTTATTCATGAAGTGTTAGCAGATCATGTGATAGAATGACGGGTCATTCCATCTGTCTCAAACAAAAGGTTAGCAAAAGTTATTAAATATACATAAGTCATTCTATAGTGAGATTAATCATATATGGTTCCTAAAATGGACTTATACTTCATATATCATACCTCTTAATAAAATAAAACTAGTTTCTACTAAACAGGGACTTCTTGTAGGCCAGTGGTAGGCGATAAAGGCCAGTCGCACTTCGGTAGTGGGTTCGATTCCCACAGCCTTGTCTGATGCGATGGGCTGTCGCCCGTTCTGCAGGTTGTCCTTTTTCTAAAACTATATTACTATAACATCCCATCAATAATATCGAAAAAAACTTCTATCCTTAAACAATACTAACTTATGTCTAACATAATCCATTCCAATCTTTAGGCATATCCATAATACTGCTGTCCACTCTCATAACATAGTGAAAACGATTACCAGAGATTTAACACCATCGTCGATCCCCATATATCATAAGATATGTTTTGTTGGTCACATTCCAAACATTAAAAGTCCTTAATCGTGTATTCTCTTGAATACCTTAGTGAAAACATGAATGCAGTTAAAAGTTAACACTTTCCACATACCAAAATCCTCAAAATTCTATATACTCAAACCATGATATCACTTAGTCCTTATATCAATCATGAGATTATGAATACCGTTAAACATTTTGTTTTCTCGTTTTCCCTTCATTATGCGCATATCATCTTATTTCCAAAAATATCTCAATCACTTTGAATACCACATTAGACCAATACATAAATATTCCAATACTCCATGATACAACATTATTTTGGAATCCCATTACATAAACACTTAATCATTCCACCACATCGTTGTCATATTCAAAATCGCCAATAGTGATCGCATGTGACTTCCCTTTGTCCTTTTCCTTAAGTGGTTTCTAATGTTGATCATCACTAACCCTTGGATTAGGGCATTTATTATCATAATTCCCCATTTCCTTGCACTTGAAGCATTGAAGTGTTGGTGGTGCGTTCTCTGCAGTGTTTGCTTTATTCACATCATTAGAAACCCTTTTTCCATTACCTCGACACTCAGCTACTCTATGACCTTCTTTTCCACACTTAAAACATTTTCTAGTCCCTGTAAGACAATCTCCACCATGCTTCCTTCCACACTTTGTGCATAAGGAAAAATTCATCTTCTTTTCACCATTATTTTGAGATTTCTCCTTGAACTCCATCTTTCGTTTCTTGTAAAAATTACGAGATGGATAAGTAATACCAACTTCCATTTCTACCTTGAGAGCACGACGCACAATTTTTTCATAGCTACCGAAGTCTCTTATAGCTAATGCCCTTCGAAGACTTGGTTTTAAGCCACTGAAAAATCGATCAACATTACTTTCAGGTTGGATGATAATGCCAGATGCATACCATGCAAGTCTTGTAAAATTCGCTTCGTATATACCAACAGATTCATCATCCTTTTGCTTTAGTTCAAGAAACTCCTTCTCTATCTTTATTCGAAGAATACGAGGGAATTACTTACTGAAAAACAAGTTCTTGAACTCGTCCCATTCCATGGACTCAATTTCATCTCTTGGCCTCGTATTCTTGATAAGATTCCACCATTGATCAGCTTCACCTTCCAAACGATATACTGCTAAGATGACTTTATCATGTTCAGAACATTGAAGAACTGCAAATATCTTTTCAGTGGTACTGATCCATTGTTCAGCAACAAGTGGATCAGATGTCCCACTGAAAGAAGGTGGACGTTGCCTCATGAAGGACTCAATAGAATATTGTTCCCTTCTCTGCTCATTTGGAAGTCCAGAAGGATTCATAGCTTGTGTAAGTATAGAAATAAGATTTTTCACTCCATCTCCCATAACATTTGTTTGTTCAGGAGGACAATCATTGCATTGTCCATTGCATTGATCAACACGGTTCCTTCGGGTTCCAGCCATCGTCTAAAACCCAAAAAGAATAGTGTGAGAGGCAAAAATCATGCTAGGGAAAACAACATAATAAAGGGGGAGTACCTTCAATATCTAACATCTTAGGTTTAATTCTATGATCGTTAGCGTAATTCTAGTACTATAACCTATATGTATACTTAACCTTAGGGACATCCCTAGACATACCTTAGAAATATCTCTAGGGATCTCACTAACGTTTTCGCATCCTAGTTTCCAAAGGTTGACTAAACCTTTCCTATGATACCAACTGTAGAGACCCGAAACTTGATGTACATTGACATTACATTACATTTGCGGAATACTTAGTTCATAAAAAAAACACACACACAAGGACCGTAATAGTTTAGTGTCTTTGGAAACTCGGAATATAATCTTCTAATCCTGGTGAAATATCTTCAACATCTCCCATAAAGATCTTCCTTTTTTTTATACCTAAAACCTTTCTTTATATCCTGGGGAAGAGAAAACATAAAAGGGTGATCTCAAATGCTCAGCAAGGGCAAATAAAGGAAATAAAAATCATATCATATCTTTTTGAAAATCATAACCTGTAAAAGAGATCATAATATCTTAACATGGAATAAATCATAGAAGTGAAAATGAGATCCCCATAATCATAACATGAAACTTGAAACTTTGTGGCATGCACACATAATCATGGAAAATCATTTCTTGTTAGTCATGAATCATTGACAAGACTATCTTAGTGGACAAAGTCCCTTTCTGAATCGAGTCACCCTCGTTTCAGTCATGTTTCACTGAACTGTTATAACCTACCATTCCAGCCATGTCTATCTCATGAGATATGAAATCTTTACCCAATGCATTGGAGGGAGATATAGGTCCCACCCATCTCATAATGATACCATTCTTATGTGTGCCACAAAATCATAAACCATACATCATTGCATAACCCATGTAATAAAAATGGGAATCTTAAACATCATGACATCATAAAACAATTCATATAAGATAAAGGAATTCATAAAAATAATTCCATCACAACATAATCAAATCAATTTAATAATAGGGATAAAAACAGAACCCTTTATTATCTTTTATGGAAAAATAATTTTGATAAAACACTTGAACTCCATTCTTGAGGAAAATATCCTTTCTTCTTCAAAAAAACACTTTTCTTTTCTTAACATGTCATACAATTATAAACTAAAAGAAGTTGATTAAAAATAAACATGAAAACTTATAAAGGAAGATTCTTGAAAATAATGTTTTAAAAATCCCTTCTTGCCGTATAAGTTAAAAAAAACATTCTTCGTACTTTTTTCGCAAAATTCAAAAAGTACCTCGTACGAAAAACGACAAAAGATTCCTTTCATATTCTTTACTAAAAACTCACCGAAGGGTAAAATTGGATTTAACAATTTGTAGGTGGATGGAAATAATATTACATATTCAGGAAACATGGATGTGGATGATAAAATACACCCCAGTAAATACTAAAGTATAAACAATCTCAGATAAAAATGAGATTGTGATATTTCCCTTACCTTAGGTCTGATTTGCTTTGTACGTGTCTGAAGCTCCTCTTTTTGACGCGCCTTTTCTTATCCTCCACTTAAAGAACTAAGGATGGTCTTTGAAGAAGACCAGGACCTCTAGGATGATACTAGGGAAGTGGATAAGGGATTTTGGCAGGGGTTGGCCGAGCTTGAAGGCTCAAAGTTGTGTGAGGAAGAGAGGGAGGAGGTGCCCTTTTATAAGGGAGGAGAGGGGCACCTTAGGAATATCTCAAAATATTATTTTATATTAAAGTCAAAATCGGTTTATAATGGTTCCAAAGGGTCTTATTTCGAAGCTAAAGTGGGGATGGGTCGAAATCCTATCAACCAATAGGATTTAGACAAGTTTAGGTTATTATTTTAACCTTATCAATTAGATTTAACTTTAAGTTAAATAATTTAACTTTTACCGTGTCTTTTTGTTTTCTTACACTATATGGTTAATAAACTTACTATAACATGCCAAACGAACCCCAAATTGTTTATTATTAATATATATAACCTTATCTAAGTAATTTGGCTGAACCTTAGATTTTTAGGAATAAAATAACAATTAATAATATAATATTTGATTTAAAAACTATTTTGTGTCAATTTTGACACTATTTGATATATGATTTTTGTGAAAGTCATAACAGAGTTATATGTTTGAACCATGTTCATTAAATAAACACTAATATATCATAGTAACCTAGAAAATTAGTGGAATTCATAAAAAGTCTCAAATTACATTTATTTGGGCATTTATAACATCAATTATGTTAACATTTTCTTAAAAGGGTAATTACTGCATCATCGTTGTGTCATAAATAAATTAATTTATTTAAAGTCTAAAAATTATAAATAAAATATCATTATGTAGGAAATCTTTTTATCTTTCTAATGAATATTTATAATCGAATTTATCTTATGTATAAACCCATATTAAAAAAAATTTAGTTATTAAACTTTGATTTTAACTATTTTAACTATTCATTAAATAAAATAATATTAAATGTCATAATCTAATCCAAGTGGACCTAAATGGTCATATTATATTTATAAGGTTGTTTGTGGTCGAATTACACTTATCCAATAGAATTAGGACATGTGTTAGGGTAATAGTAATATCATATTTACCCTTAGTTACCCTATTTACTATTAACCGCGGTAAAAAAAGTAAAAAGTTACTATTCACCAAAAAATTATTTTTATCTCATTGAACCAAATTTTACTTACTGATATCAACCGTGTCTGTCGGATTTTCGAAATTCCATTCACAGAAGTGGTAAAATTAAGTTTTATGCAAAATTCAGTTTTTAACCTACCACTTAGTAGTTTCACTATTCATCAAAAATTGATGTTTTTCAGAACAATGCCAAAATTTCATCCTAAGCTATATTTCATATTCCGAATTCAAAAATGAAGTCTATTTTACCAAATTCATAACATAGAAGTTTCATTAATTAATTTTATAATTAAATCCCACTGTTAAAACAAATAGCATGTTTTTAAGAAACAATATCTATCAAAAGATTGACACTTGATTATGTCTGGTTTAAATGTGAAATTACATCCAATGACCAACATTGTATTAAATTGTAAAAATATATTCTAAATATACTTTAAAACCACTCAAATTAATAATTTATCACTATTAATTATTTCGATTAAAAAAGTTGTTTTTAATTATAATTTAGTAATTTTCACTATTCATCAGAATATGAAAGTTATCCAAAAAGTACCAAAATTTCACCTTAGGCTAAATTCGATACTCCGAATCCAAAAATGAAGTCCATTTTGAGAGATAAAATTTCTAAAATTTAAAAAGTGCTTATTACTATTCATAACGGCTAGTTTTAATAATATTTTAATAGCATATCGTTGTTTCGTGAAACTCAGTATTGCGTACTACACACGCTATCGAGGAAGGTTGTGATTGCGTGTAATGCAAGGCAAGTCAATGATGCATGTTGTGCAAGCTCCTTTTGATGTAGCGTACAACACAAGACATTAATGAAATTAAAAATAATATTTTTCATAAAATCTCGGGGTGTTACAAAGGGGGAAGAGGGTGTGCAAGGGGGAGGGGGTGTGTTGGGGGGTCTGTTCAAGGGGGAAGGACACATGAGGCATTGAAACTCGAGCTAAAATTTTTATATACCATTAATAGTAAGAGTGATTCATAATTAATAGGACTCTACTTTTGACAATATTATTTTGAAGCTTGGATTTGTTTCTCCCTTGCTTGTAGGAACATGATTGGACCCATGAGGTGTTGTGGTTCTTCTATGTTGGGCAGTGACTTGTTTAATCATTGGAGACAGGTATGTTGTAGTTGATTTTTTATTTTATTTTCTTTATCACATTGGATACGTAGGCCTTTTACCTCTTTTTATGGATGAAGGGTAATTATATTCTGCGAAGGGGGACAAAAAGGCACTGTAGGTGGCTACACAGTTTTCTTTGAAGGGGATGGATATCGGGGTAGTTGAGGGATTGATAATGTGTTTCATTTTTGTTTTCTCTTACTATGTTTGTTCTGTTTATTTTCTTTTCCTTCAGCATATATGTCCGACATATAGATGGTTCATGCCGAAATTTTATTTATTTTCTACTGCTGTTTTAATTAATTGTTTGTGGGGGAAATCGTTCCGGAGTGGTGATTCCTTGATGCCCGGACACTTGTTCATGCCTGTGGGAATAGCCCATCCAACATAGTTCATCATAGTATTCCTATATCAAAGTCTATGTCTGAACATGGGAAGGCCTAGGAAACAAGGATAATTAGGGAGGGATTGAAAATGTCAAGAAATGAATTTTGAATTCCCATGAATAAGGATCGAGGAAAATGTAATTTATAATGAGTAGATATGGGAGACTATGCAATATATATTGATTCTTAAAATGATATGGGTATAAAAGGTGGTGAAATAATAATTCATTGGGATTAATAAAAATAAATTCACATTCATAAAAAATTTGATAATGTAATATCAGATCATGAGCTATTTTACATTGTTGGAGTTGATGATTAGACTCCATCCCAATGAAACTACCGAAATACCTTGGTGCCAAAAATACTCTATCATACACTAGATAGATTGGTTTGAAATTCCTAGTAAACCACATGGTAGGGATTAGGATTTGTTAGAATATTGAAACCAGGGGAAAGATAACTATTCTATTATCAAATACTCTGATTGGAGTTCCACACAACCCTAAATACAACAACATCCGCAAAATAAATACACGAGATTGTCTGAATCTACCATAGTTCACTGATACAATGTCAAAAATAGGGTGAATCATCCCACCAGTTCATCTATGAATATTTCATTCATTCTTAGAGATGCCAAACACAGTTTTATTTTTCAAGGGAATTCCACTCATCTAGAAAAGGACCAGTAAATGCCTCATGATAATTGGGTTCTCTGGATTGACTTGTCAATCTCTGCAGGAAAAACCTAAATGCCCCTTGTAATACTTTCAACTTTCAAACATATCGCACCCATAAGTAGGGTGATTAATCCCTTTTTCAAGAAACCAAACCCATACCAATATCTCGAAATCATGAATGTCATTTCATTATGAAATTCTTCCTTACATACCTTCACCCTCAGTCCTCCTCCAATACTTCTTCTTTATGTTAACTCATAGAATACACTCTTTATATATAAATTTTCAACAGATATTCATGAAATAGATCTTCATGCCATTATTATTGACAAAACCCATGCCTCTCTAATCAAACATACCCCATTCATACCTCCTATATTTTCTACAAATCCAACCAATCAAGCATTGGTTGTAGTAATCCCCACCATTGGATGTGTAATGACCCGGACCCGAGCAGCCACCCGAACAGTGCCAAACAGGTTGGGTGGAACTACCTTAGGCGCACCTCCCATGAATTCTAAAGGCTACCGACTAGTAGCGAGGGTCTAAATAGGTATAGTGGGGAGGCTATACCCTCTGAGAGGAATAAGAATGGTACTGGTCCGAGTATAATACTAAAAAGTGCAGCAGAAATAAATGACTCAGCAGACTCGAACCCGACCCGCATAGTGGAAGCATATTCAATAACAATAAACAGGGGAAGCAATATAGAAACAACAGCAGCAGAAAGTAAACCGAACATCATGCCAGCAAGTCATACAATCAATATATATATAATGGCACCAATGGCTAACCAGTAGTAGCTACAATATAAAGTAAACATGCTGATGCAAGAAAAAGAATACTAAATAAGTAACTCTAGTATAGCACAACCTCAAGGCCCATGCCAGTATCCATGTCAGCAGCACTAAAGTCCAGTTCATGAGGCTAACTCTCTACCTACACACAATTTCATAAAGTCTACACGTGTCTTGAAGGGCCCGTGTTGGGTGTGAGACAAGTCTCTGTAGGATACCACCCAGAGGTCCGTACCTAATATAAGTGTTTAGGTAGACATGCTGATATCCGAAAAAATAGTAACAATGAAATTTCCAAAATTAAATAAAGACTTCACTCGCACTCAGCAGCCACCAGGAAGTGTCACCTACTTCGGCCAACACTGAAATCACTGGTATGTAGCCCGACACCTCGTACCACCTGACACCATGTGTCTCAAGTGTCGACGTCCCAAAGGCACACCCAATCGTCGTAACCTAGCTCGAAATATCAACCTCCCCATGGAAAAATATCCATAGGAACATCGATACCTATCCTCAAAAGATAACTGGAGGGACAACGATGTCTGCCCTCAAATCACAGCGAGCCTCTACCCCCAACCTGAACGCTTCAAAGATGTCTCCTGAATGCTCCTCACCTTCCACGTGGCTTCCTATGGCATGCACCCCCAAACTAAAAATACCTAACCGCAACTATCAGGGGCCTCTACCCAGCGAGTGGTCGTACCACCTCATCTCGGAGTCTATCTGTGTGCACACTACTCAAAATTACCCGATGAGCAGTAATCACCTCATTATGTCCCAAGACACAACACTTCTGACACCACGTGTCCCTGCGAACCTGTCGCTCAAGTCTGATGGCCTCTCCATACATGAAACCTGAGCCAAGCCCAACCTGATAGTCCGAATGCCTCAACCGACGTCTATGACGCCCAATCCCGTGGTAGCAACCACCCAAAGTAACCCGAGCCAAAGGCCCCAACCTGTGATCATCATCACTCAACAACATATATCTGGGCCATGCCCAACAATCAAGTAGTCCAAAACAAAAAAACCACACATTACAAAAACATACTTGAAATCATAACTTTTAACAGAAAACTACTAAACAATCAAAATGTACTAACTTGTGCTATCCCGAACCAGCACCTAAGGTCTTAACACCTTACACAAGTTAACATAATTCTTTAAAAAATCAAACTCACCATATTAATACAACAACATCAACATCATTCTAAACTCAATAGTTAATATTGGTCCAAAACACACGCATTTCAGCACCCCCGGCCGAATTGCCCCAAACAAGCTATGACCTCTAACCCGACCTCGCTCAAGTAGAACAAGGGTCAGGGAATACCCAGATGCATTCCACAATGTAGGTAAACTATTAAAAATAAATAAAAAGGGTTCCTCTCAGTACCCACATTGCGCCTGAAGGTCGCAACCCCAAGTTGTCTACGAAAACATGAAAGAAGGTATGCACCACCTACCTCATACTCGTACGATGACACTCCTTTGATTTTAGCCTCTAAATCAGACTGAATCACGGTAGATCTATGTTTCCATCAATTCTGGATATTCTGTTCGGATGGAATCTACAGTGAAATAGGTGAGGGATCAAAGATGAAGAAGGGTGCGTGGGGTTAGCCTTTTCGATGCGGTCTCGCTGCCACCGACGGATCGAAGAACGGAGGTCGTACGGAGATTCTGGGAAGGTTTGAGTTTTTCAGAGGTTCTTGGATGAACTATTAATCCAAAGGGGAAGAAGAATAGATTTCTGGGAATGAGGCGCGACAGCGTCTTGATCGCTCGAATAAAAATACACGGCGTGTATTTCCAAAGTACACGCCGTGTAGATGTGTTTCCGTACTCTGACTTAAGCGAATTCCATCACACAACCTGGACCGTGTACATGGTCAACACATGGCTAGGGTCTCGGCCACTACACGAGACACAGGTACACGACGTGTCAAGGAAGACCACACGCAGTGTAGATGGAAATTTACACCTGGCACCACACGACATGTACTTGGCCTCACACGGGTAAGGGATACACAGAGTGTCTATAAATACACACCGTGTAGTAAGAAACTTCTACACGATCTTCACATGGCATGTACTTGGCGAGCACATGGTCGGTCACTCGGGTAACTCATACATGACATGTACTTAAGGTACACGGCGTGTAGTCTGGAAATTTCTAGAAACTGCCCAGATTTTCCAGACTTCTCATAAACAACTCAAAAAGTTTAAATAGGGTCAGAATTTGAGCCGTTTCTAAAAACTCGGGTTCTTACAAACTCCCCACCTTAACGTAGCTCATCCCTGAGCTATCGAACGAAACTAGGAGATGGAACCGAACACGCCCATACCGGTTAAACAACCTGGAATACCCCAGTCTCAAGGTTCTAGATAAAATCCCTAAGGGGCTCCCTACCTTAGGAATTGCCTACTCGGTCTCAACCCAAATAAACCTCAAATCAAAACAAATAAACAAGAAAGTCCCAACAACCTACTTTCCGGACCCATGGTCCTCCTGTGACACATCTTCACCCTTGCACCTCCTTAGTTCTCACATGTCGTTTCCGAAAACCAACATAACCCTCACCACATCGGTGTCCGCCTCCCTGAGGTCCTGCATCTAATAGATGCTCAAATCAAACCTGGCACCATGCACCTCAAGTAACCTGCATCCACAATTCCCCGATGCCCATGGCACCCCAAGTAACCTGCATCCTTGATGCTCCAGAAGCCACACATCTCAAATATATAATAAACTATATAACGCATCTGACCTGATGCCAATCCCACTAACTAGTCTCTAGTCAGTCCACAAGTAACCTATGAAACTCGTTCACTCAACCATACACGCCTCAAGAGGCCATGACAAAAGAAAGCAAAGAAACTCATGGCCACACCAGCGGTGTACCTGCTACTGTCATCGCCTCTTCATCCTTCTCACTCCCTAGTAGCTCCATAGCATGCACCTAGCCTGTAGCCCGACTGCCTGATGCCTGACATCCCAGCAGCGCTCCTCCAGTCTCTTGCCACGGACCCCTCAGCTAGGTCCTACTATATCTGTCACATCCCTCGCATGCAGCTGAACCTCGACTTCCCTCTCCTGGTACCGAACTTGTACCAACTCTTGATGCCACAGTCTGTCCTGGTCCCTGCCTGCCGGCTGCCTGAGAAGACAGTCTGCAAAACCTCTCTAGATGTCTGACCTGTCCACAAGCCCGACACTCCTTTGGGGGAATATCACACTGAGCCCGAACATGTCCCGGGTGTCTGTGCTGAATACAGACCACTGCTGAACTACCACGAGGTGGTCTAGCTGAGTCATTGTCCTGCCTGCCCTTATGGAACTCATCTCTCCCTCGCTTCCTGCTGTGTGGACCCTCACCTAAAGTTTTCACCTTGCAAAAATGAGATTTCTCTCTCTCATTGCCCTCGGCTATGAGCGCCTGGTTCACCGCCTCAGAGAAAAAACCCAGCCTGAAGATGTATACCTAAACCCAAATGGTGTGTCTTAAGCCGTCCTCAAAGCGCCTCACCCTAGTTGCGTCATCGCTCACCATACCAGGTGAAAACGAGATAACTCTGTGAAGGTAGCTGTGTAGTCCAAGACGAACATATCTCCCTGCCGAAGACTCAAAAACTCCTGATCTCTCTCTTCCCTCAGTTTCTCTGGATAGAAGTGCTTGAAGAACCTATCCTCGAAGTCCTTCCATGCCAGTCTCTCGTGCCTACAAGCCTGTACCTGTACATCCCACCAAAACTTAGCTGGTCCTCTCAGCATGTATGTCGCCAGCTTGACCCTCCGCCCTTGAGGCGTCTTGAGCTGCTTGAAGATCATCTGCATACTCTCTATCTAGTTCTATGCCGCCTGTGGACCACCCTCACCCTAGAAAAGCGATGGTTGATGCGACTGGAACTCCCGCGTTAGATATTCCATAGAAGGCTCTGCACCCTGCACGCCTTTGTCAATCCCCTGCAGGACACGTACCAGGCTAGGTCAGAGCTTCTCATCAAGCCACAGTCCGAACACTGCCAAACCCGGCTGCTGCCCTGCCTGTACTGGATCCTGAACCTGATCCTGTCCCTGAGCCTGTACCTGCGGCTCAAGCTATGCCTGCACCCGATTCTGAATCTGATCCTACGACACCGTGTCATCTCCTACATGACGCTCCGTCGAGTCATGAAGGAGTAACTCGCTGAATACCATAAATGGTCAGACAGACCATAAATATATATATAAAAACATGTTCTACACAGATAAGGAAAATAGTAAAATGCAGTGCATAACAACTACCCTTACTCCCCCTCACTGCAACCCATGACCCATGGCATCTCGGCCTCATGGCCTCCTTACCCGCCCTCAACAGAGCCGAGTATCAATAGTACCTCAGGCCATGCCCTTCCTGAAAACCAACGTTGCCTCAAACCCGACAACTGAGTCACCCAATCTTGACAGTTACACTGCCTCACCCTTAGTACCTGCCTGCTCTCATAAGATCCAGACCCAAATATCTTGCACCTGCAATTCTACCAAATAGAAAGCATGACATACACATTTCAATAAACAAGAAATTCTATCATGAGTTTCACCTATTCACATTTCAGAGCATTCATAGCATGGAAATTGATTTTATTCACATGGTATTATCACTTCACAAAGCATACGTGCAGTTATGAAAATTGTAATACCCTAAAATGTGCCTATCAAAATCCAAACAAGAAACCCTTGCCATACTGGCCAACGTTTAGATATCATAATCAATAACATCGCACAACAAGTGAGCCACCAAGGTGGAAATCATATCAACTGTAATCTGAGCAAAAATAAAATAGCAATTCCCGCCCTCGGCAACTCAATCCATCCCTCGTACATGGGGCTGCAGGCACCCAAGCACAAGTTCAAAAATCAAGTTCCAACAACAACCTATCTTCAGTCTACCATATCTCAAATAGTTAAACCGTAGAAAGAAAAAGAGAAGTCTCTAACTCATTAGTAGCTATAAAAACACTACTACTAAATCCCTATAAAAAACTCCTCTAATACCACTTTGTAAATCTAGTACGACATGACCTCAAGGTCCATGCCAATCTCCATGTCAACAGCACTAAAGTCTAGCTCCTTAGGCTGATGCAATTTCATAAAGTCTACACGCGTCTTGAAGGGCCCGTGTAGGGTGTGAGAAAAGTCTCAGAAGGATACCATCCAGTGGTGCATACCTAATAAAAGTGTTTAGGCAGACATGATGATATCAGAAAAAACAGTAACAATGAAATTCACAAAGGTAAACAAAGACTTCACTGGCACTCAGTAGCCACCAGGATGTGTCAAATACTTCGGCCAACGTCGGAATCACTGGTCTGTAGACCGTCACCTCGTGCCACCTGACACCATGTGTCTCAAGTGCCGATGTCTCGAAGGCATGCCCAACCATCGTAACCCAGCTCGAAAGCTCAACCTGCCCATGGCACAACATCTGGAGGAACAACGATACCTTTCCTCAAAAGATAACCAGACGGACAACGATGTCTTCCCTCAAATCACAACGAGCCTCTACCCCCAACCTGACCTTCTCAAAGATGTCTCCCGAAGGCTCCTCACCTACCACATGGCTTCTTATGGAATGCACCCCCAAACCAGAAATACCTAACCACAACTATCGGGGGCCTCTACCCAGCAAGTGGTTGTACCAGCTCATCTCAGAGTCTATATGTGTGCACACTACTCAAAAGTACCTGGTGAGTTTTATTCACCTCATTATGTACCTAGACACAACAATTATGAAACCTCGTGTCCCTGCGAACCTGTTGCTCAAGTTTGATGGCCTCGCCATACAAGTAACCTAGGGCATGCCCAACCTGACAATCCGACTGCCTCAACCGAAGTCTATGACGCCCAATCCCGTGGTAGCAACCACCCAAAGTAACACGAGCCAAAGGCCCCAACCTGTGATCCTTATCACTCAACAACATATATCCGGGTCATTCTCAATAATCAAGTAGTCCAACACAAGAAAACCACACATTACAAAAACATTTTTGAAAGCATAAATTTTAATAGACAACTACTAAACAGTCAAAATGTACTAAGTTGTGCTAAACCAAACCAGCACCAAAGGTCTTAACACCTTACACAAGTTAACATCATGCTTTAACAAATCAAACTCAGCAGTTTAATTCAACGACATCAACAACAGTCTAAACTCAGTAGTTAATACTGGTCCAAAACACATGCATTTCAGCAGCCCCGACTGAATTTCCCCAAATGAGCTATGACCTCTAACGCGGCCTCACTAAAGCACAATAAGGGTCAGGGAATACCCATAGGTATACCAAAATATAGGTAAACTATTAAAAATACATAAAAAAGGGTTCCGCTCAATACCCACATTGTGCCCGAAGGTCGAAACCCCAAATTGTCTACAAAAACACGAAAGAAGGTATGCACCACCTACCTCATACTCATACGATGACATTGCTTTGATTTCAGCCTCTAAATCAAACTGAATCATGGTATATCTATGTTTCCGTCAATTCTGGAAATTCTATTCGGATGGAATCTATGTGGGAACATGTGAGGGATCAAAGAAGAAGAAGGGTGCGTGGGGTTAGCCTTTCCGATGTGGTCCCGCTGCCACCGACAGATTGAAGAATGGAGGTCATACGGAGATTATGGGAGGGTTTGATTTTTTTAGAGGTTCTCGGACGAACTGTTTGTCCAAAGGGGAAGAAGAAGAGATTTCTGGGAATTAGGCGCAATGATGTCTCTATCGCTCGAATAAAAATAAAAAAACACAGCGTGTATTTCCAAAGTACACGCCGGGTAGATGTGTTTTCATACTCCAACTTAAGCGGAGTCCAGCACGTGGCCTGGACCGTGTACACAGGCAACACACAACCATGGTCTCGGCCGCTACATGGGATATAGGTACACGACATGTCAAGGAAGACCACATGCCGTGTAGATGGAAATTTACACCTGGCATCACACGACATGTACTTGGCCTCACACGGGTAAGGGATACACGGCGTGTCTATAAATACACGCCGTGTAGTAAGAAAATTCTACAAGGTTTTCACATGGCATGTACTCAGCAAGCACGTGGCCGGTCACTCGGGTAACTCATACACGACATGTAATTAAAGTACATGACATGTAGTCTATAAATTTCATAAAACTGCCTAGATTTTCTAGACTTCTCAAAAACCAGTCAAAAGGTTTAAATAGGGTCAGAATTTGACCCGTTTCTAGAAATCCAGGTTCTTACATGATGATCATGTTTTTGATTTAGTTTCCTCTAGTGGAGAGGTTAGTGGCCCCTTCCTCCATTTAAGGAGAAGGTGAAAAATACTATCTTATGAGATGATATAGTAGATGTGTCTCATTCTGAACATGAGGTAATTTATTTTAAATATGATCTTTTAAGGGTCATCTCTGATGAACAGATTGGAGAAGCATCCAAGCATAGTAAAGATAAATGATTGTGGTTCTTTGTCATTAAAAATTTATTTAGGACTTTTCTCATACGAACTATTTTCTTCTTTGAACACTTTAGGTAGATCTTCTTATTTTTTAACTGGTGAAAATAATGCATTGTGGTTCCACGATATTTGTATTTTGGTTTGCATTGTTTCACGTGGGGTATGGGCAGGGGGCGGGCTGGGGGGGGGGGGGGCGGATGGGGAAGTGGGGTAGTGGGGACTGGGTGTAGGGTGAGGGGGTTCTAGGTGTAGGTGGTACCAGGGGTTTAGGGGGGTGTAGTGGGGGTGAAGGTGGGGGTCGAGGGGGTCTAATGGGGGGGAGGGGGTTGTGGGGCTGGGGGGAGCTGGGTTCCGGGGGGATGGGGGCCGAGGTGAAGGGGGATGGTGTTCTGGGTGAAGGTGGTACTAGGGGTGCATGGGGTAGTGGGGTTGCAAGTGGGTGGGGGGTCCAGGGGGTCCAGGGGGGCTTTGTGAAGGGTTAATGGGTTTGGGTCTAGGAGGGAAGGGGGGATGGGTGCATGGGGTAATGGGACTGGGTGCCAGGGGGGTTCTGGGTGCAGGTGGTATGGGGGGTGTGGGGGGGGGGGTTTCCAAGGGTGTCCAGGGGGTACAGTGGGGGTGTATAGTAGGGGGAGGGAGGGGATGGGTGTAGGGGTATTGGGTCTGGGATCAGGTGGTACTAGGGGTGCATGGGGGGAGGGGGGGAGGGGGGAGGCTGGGGGGACTGGGTGTAGGGGGGTTTGGGTACATGTGGGGGGGATTGGGTGTAGGGGGTTGGGGGGTCCTGGTGCAGGGTGGGTGTCTGGGTGCATGTGGTACTAAGGGTTCTTGGGGGGGGGGGTTCAGCTGGTATTTCTCAAAAAACCCTCTATACCCATGGTTTGAGAATCATGGGTAAATATGCTGTTGTAGAACCCTCTATACCCACGGTTCTTAAACCGTGGGTAATTATGTTACTGTAGAACCCTCTATACTCATAGTTATCTTAGCTGTGGGTATCTAGTTTCTGCTGTAAAATGTGTACCTATAGTTCTGTAAACCGTGGGCATAGATGTATACATACGGATTTCCAGAAACGTGGGTAAGTTGAAATTTTTGTGTGATATACCCATGGTTTCTGTAAAACTGTGGGTATAGGTCAATCCCAATGCCTTGGGAGCCCATGGTTCATCAATCCGTGGGTATAGCCTATACATGCAGTTTAATGGGATCTACCCATGGTTTCAAACCATGGGTATATGACACTTTTCCAGTAGTAGCCCTTTGGGCCAAAAAAATGGGCTTTTGGGCCTTGAATTCAGAAAACTTGGTCTTGGGCATTTGGGCTATGTAATGGGTCTCCCTCTACCCTATTTTAAAGTGGTCTTCGATTTAAATATTAAATGAGGCTTCATCCTTAACTTTTAAAAAACAATTATTTCATACTAGATATAATAAATCACCTCCTTCAAACATTATTATTATTTAATTTTTAAGATAGAATAAAAAATAATAATATAATACAGAATCAAAAAGTTTGTTATCTTGGAAAAAATATGTTCACCCATCATGAGTAAATAATAAATTTTAGAAAATAATTAAATACTAATTAAAAGTACTTATAAAATCTTTTCATGTTCTCCATAGTACTTGTGATCACCTGGTGAATACATCAAATAATGGTTGATATAATATATTTGTTGGGTAAGGAAAAATATAAAAGGAAAAAGAGACATGAATCAATAATACACGGGTTAACATAATCATCACTATCATATTAGAAAAAACTGATCATCATAATAATAATAAGGGAATTGTTTGGAAGAGACCTAAAATGTTTCATAAACATAACAATGAAATACCATAACATTTTCATCAGATACCACATGTATAACATATGTGTACAAATCATCACTTTATTAATTATAATTAGATTATGATTTATGTTCAAGAATAAAAAAAATAATATCATGAGATATATCACATTTCGAAATTAATTGGATGGATATATAAATCTAGGACCACCCATCATATCATAATATTCTCATAATCATGCATGTAACATATAATGGAAACATATGGAAATTTAATAATGAAATAAACCACCCAAAAATGGTTTCATAAAGATGTCAAAAATAAAATATAAAAGAATGACATTAAAGTTTCCCAAATTAATAAGGGAACACATATTTTTTACATTAAATATTATCGTAAATATATTATAATTTATTGAGATAATAATAAAAAACTCAAGAGGAATCAATGATATCTTCTAGAAAATTTTTTCTTTTTAAAAAAAATCATTATAGGTGGATTATAAATCAAATCAATTAAGTGTAATAATAAATTTACCTAGAAGAAGAAATAGTGAAATGAATTTAAAATTCATTTAATTTTTTTTTGAATAATTAATGAAAAATTATAGAATAATTGAATAAAAAACCAAATAAGAGTTCTGTTAAATATTCCCCTTGAATTAAGTCCCATTATATTTTATCACATTTACAACACATATATAAAAAACTAATGTTTATTAAAATAGGGAACAAATTATATTATATATTTCTTAATATTTATCGATTATAATCATTTTAATTTACTTAATATTATTTTATTTTAAGATTGAATTGCTCAAATACATATTTATCTTAATTTTTTTATTCAAAATCATAGTCTTGAGTCTTTATCATTTATCAATTAGTAAAACAACATTTATAAGCCTTTAAATAAATAATTTTTATATTTTATATATTATATATTAGATACACTAACAATCCATGAAGGTGGTGATAATTAAATAATTGACAACATCCTTAAAAGTGGGTAAAACTTTCAATTAATGGGACTTGTCTAAAAGAGGGGGATAGAGAGATTTATTTTGTAAATATTTTAAATTTCATTTTTATATTATATTAATTTAATTAATATGATTTTTATATAATTATTAAATAATTCTAGATGATTTTTTATAGAGTGGAGTGTGTGAATTATTAAATATAAGTTGAAAATAAAGACGAATGAAAAAGTGGGAATTAAATTTGTTTATGAAGTCTCTTATTTTCTAGGATATTGATACCTCAAACTATTAGAATTTTGCGAATCTATAACATTACTAAGGGAAATAATATGATTAATATATGGTAATTTGGAAGATATTTGGATTTTAGAAGTGGATGGATGTATTTTCCCTAGGTATGGGAGATGGAGTATTTATACTTGAGGAGTGGGGTATTTTGTGGTTAAAATATTCCATAAATTATTATTTTCATTATAAGCCTTATATTAGTGATATGTTTTATTTTATAAATTTTATTTTTTTATTGAAATTTTTTGAATAATTTTAAACCCCTTTAAAACCAAATGTATTTGTTTATACAAATATTAAGAATAAGAAATGAAAAATTTATTCTTTAATGGAATGATTTACATTTTTAGATTTTGGAAAATAATATTTATGATTAAAAATTATGTTTACTATTTTAAAATGACTAATTTATATTATTAAACTAATTTTAGTTTGACTTAATTAATTTAATGTTAATAATGTCATTATTACACCATTACTATGTCATAAAACATGTAGTGTTTTGAAAAAAATATATTTTAATTATTCACTAAAAAATTGAATGTTATTAAAAAATTATAAAAGATTTACCATTATAAAAATTTAAAATTATTATTTTTAAAATTAAAATTATTTAAAATTATTTTTTTATCTTAGTTTATTTTAAATATTAATAGAAAAATTATGGGTTTTTTACAAAATAACATAAAATACACTTTAATTAAAATGTAATTATACTTTCTTTGAGTTCCTAATTAGAATAATTATTTCATGGAGTTATAAAATTTTTATTTTATTTATTTATGATAAATATTATTTATATTTCATTATATTGTATTATTTTTTAAGTTACTATTCTAACAGTTACTATTCATAATGATCCTGTTACTAATTATAACATTCTATCATACTATTCCCATGGTCATATTGGATTCAAAAATCCTCTAAATGACTCATATTTCCTTTATTCATCAATCAATTCAATTACAAAAAAATTTATATCTAATTTATTTTTTAAAATATTGGTTACATTACTAATGTTTTATTTATTTTTTAACGTGTTCGTGGGTGTGTTAATTTTAGGTGTTCAAAATGATCAAAATTATCAAATTATAGTTATTTTTTCTTCAAAATTTCCTTCCCATTGTAATGTTTTTAATTTTATAGGGGATGTTTATTCCCTTAATATAATTTTAATAATTATATAAATAATGATTTTTTGTTTTTTATTATGTCTTTTAGGTGTTTTATACTATATTTTATTTCTAAATATGACACACATGTTTAATTAGTAGAAAATTTTAATTTATCTGAAATTCTAGGTCATTAAATTATTACCACCTTCAAAAATATAATCCTTAAAGTTCTAACCCAAATACTAGGTTGAGATTAAATGAAGATACTTTTGTTTCATTACAAATTCAGTTTCCCATATTACCACATCATACTTATGGTTCTACTAAAGTGATTTAATTAGGTGAGTTGTATTATTATAGTGAATATTTTCTCCATTGTCTTAGAGATTCACTAGTTTTTCCTCATATGAGAGGTCATTCTATAGTTGTACCACCTAATGATTTAGTACATAAGAGTGATCAGGTATATATTTTCTCAAGAGGGAAACATGGATCACATCATGCACTTGAGCTAGGTTTGGTGGATGTTATATAAAATAGTCCATAAATCTTATGTGATCATGTATATAAAAAGAGACAGTGTACCTAGGGTTGAAATTTTAATTATTTCCCAACCTCATGGATAATTTATTGGGAAATTTTTGATGGAAAATTTTACCTTTGAAATTAATTTCAGGGTATAGTCTTTGATTTTTAGTCTAACTCTTCTATCAAATATATGTTACTATGATTTGTTATTGACTAGATTTGACCATGTCTACTATTTAGTCAGCTAGTTAAGGTCGCAATATCTGGAATTATCCCACTTCATACATACTTTTTAGAGTTATGGACTTCTTTATAAAAAGGGATTCCTAAGGATCTACATGAATTCTTGAGTGAAAGTTATTGTTGTAGGATAAGTTGATCAAATGAAGATGTAAGGATAATACTGTATAAAATTAAATAGATTTTTATTTCATTATATACTCATGTTTATAGACAGTTCTTTCATATTGACCATTATTCATTGGGGTGATAGTCCATACTAAAGTTCCACACTATGATCAAGGATATTGAATAATTCTCTAGAACATTAAGGTGACCCTTGGATCATGATTAGATACAGTCAATAGTGGTGTTACATGAATCCCCACCACATATATACTTTATATATTTGAAATTGTACCATATTACAAGTACTTTGAAATGGATATGAAGTATGAAATCTTTATAAGATGATCCAACACAACCCATATGACATTATTTTTTTTGATGGATTTAAAAGACTAGTAGAAAATTTCATAGTGAATCTTCCCCATTTACATATAGGTATAAGTAATAGTTAGATCATATCTTTGGAATCTTACCTTTTTTAATTCAATTTTTGGAATACCAAGAATGTTGATATATATTTAGATATATCCTTTTTCATATTTTCTCACTAGAATAAATCTCGAAAATCTTGGTACATCTTTGTACTTCCTAGTGGATGGAGAAATATATGTTATGTTCATCATCCAACATATCTTTCTTTATATAAGGTAATTATTAAACATAAAGTATAGTCCCAAAATGAATAAATTTGAAATTATTGACGCTAAATTCAAGAATATTCCCTTACATGGCTACTCTAACCTTATTTTGAAGCTATAAACTATCTATTTATGCCTCTTTAAAATTATTTCACATAGATGGTGGGAAAATAATTTGGGAAAGGTAAGATGTATTCTCTAACAATATGATTTAGAAATATATCCTTTGCAAATCTGTAAAGATAGGGACTTTTTAAATCCTCACTATCAATCAGGTAACAAGTTCTTTTTCTATAAGTGTATAATATACCTTATTTTTTTTATGGGATATTTGCGAATTGAGTGACCATAGTCCCTGATTAAATTTGACCATGTTCATTGATGAATGTTTATCTCTTTTTGTGTGAAAATATAATTTAAAATCTTCTAATTAGTATATATGTCTCACTACTCTATATAATGGGAGTGTCTAAATTTTTTTAATTCATATATCATTGATGCTAACTACAAATAATTTTTTGAGTAGTTATGATAATGGATTTTAAATTTTTATGCAATATAGGATAACATTTTATTATTTTTCATTAGTCTACATCTCAGTCCTTTCTTTAAAGAATATTTATATTTAAAAAACACTTATATTCTTGAGGGTATTGTGATTTCATGTGTAGGTATTATCGTCTTCTTAATATCCTTAATTATTTCATCAGATTCGATTGTCTACACACACTTTACCCTTTATTTGTTAGCTTAATTAGTGGGATGGAATATTGTGAGATGTTTCCCAAAGAGAATCTATAGTACCCAGCTAATCTAAGAAAACTATGGATCTCTATAACTCTGGAGGGTAAATTCCATTACTCAATCACGATTTTATTTGAGCATTATATATATATTCAATCACTTATGATCACATTCCCCATGATTGTGACTTGATGCATCCAAAGTTCACACTTTCTGATCTTTGTGTGCAATTTATCATTACTTATATCACCTAAAAAATCCTTAGATTATCTTCATTTTCTTATTTTTTACTCCATTATATATTATTATATATTCATCGTTGAAGAATTGTTATTTCTTTGATAGCTTTTTTTACATGTAACATTGAGTTTCAATAAACCACAATATACTATTGAAATATTATTATTAAATGTGTAAGTATCACCCAACTATAGGATTGGTGGTTATGAATAAGAAAAAATAAATTATTATTTTTTACACATGTATAAAATCAATTAATTGATTTTAAACTTGTTATAAATGAAATTAAATTAATTTTAAGACAAAAATATTTTTTTCTAAAAAATTATTTTTAAGCATGAAATGTGTTTTTATCATAATAAATTAAATTAGTCAATATTTATGAATGATTTTAATTATATGTTAAGATAATATTTTCACTCAAATATCTTATCATTAATTTAATTTTTTTACTATTCCATGTATAAGAATAAATATACTTTTATGTTTATAAAAGTATTTTCAAAAAATTTATTGTGTTTCCGTCTTCACACTTATTTGAAAAATAATTCTGATGAATTATAAAAACCAAATATTGAAAAAAAAAATCCATATTTTTAATAAAGTTTAATAATTTAAACCTAATTATTTTCATAATTAATAGATACCATGGTTAAAATCATGTTACCATAGTAAGGGTTTATTGGTGTTAAAAGGGGAGTTAACCTAAGAGATAAGGTTTAACATATCACAAGAAACATGATTTAATTTCGTTTTTTGGTAGTATTTATAACTTATCCTAGATATATTTAAATATTTTTCATTTATTGGAAACATAACATGAGTGAACCATATGTTATGTAATCAATTTTCTTGTATTTACAACTTTTCCATCCAAGTGACTTATAAAAGAGAAGTTAATATCCACTCTTATACACACCATATTATCCCTTTATATTGAAAAATATATTCCCAAATACTCTCCCAACATCCTTATACATGAATGTGACATGTTTTTTCTCCCAAAATATCCATCTAGTATCCTCACAGTTTTCATCAAATGAGGATACCTGAAGAAAAGTTTATGTTCTTACTAATATTTTTCATGTTTCATTTCTATTGAACCTAATACAAATGTTATATAACCATAATGACATGATATAATCAGTATATTAACTATATTTAGATTTTATGTTCATTTTATTTCCATTTTATATCTTCTTCATATCCATTATAAAATAATAATGCCGCTTTTTCATGCGTGTGCACTACCACCACTACAAAGTGATGTGATTTGTTTTCCATTTAATCTATACATGAATGGCCATAAGGATAGATTTAATGAATATATATTATATAATTATTATTAAATTAAATATAATTATTATTCAAGGTTCTCTCATTCCATCCATTGAAAATTTAAGACATCACTAATGTGTACGTGTGGACTACCACCTCCACAAGGCGATTTAATTCATTTTTCATCAATATTTTATATAAATGGTTATAAAAGAGTATATAATAAATAAATAAAATATTTATATTATGATTAATATTATGGATATGATGAATCTAGGAAGAATGTATAATGACTAGAACCATCAATCCAAAACATGCATGGAAAATAGACCACTTCTCACCCAAATATTGGTTTTGATGAAGAAATTGTTAATAAAATGATAAATTAAAATTATAAAATAATGATACATAGTATGTTATTTTTTAATATAGTTAATTCATATAATTTTAATAAATATAAATTTATAATATAGGATTTTTTAACATCTATGAAGAAAGAAGATACTTGAGATAAGGGTTTATGTTACAATATCATTTCTTTTCAAGATTTTCTATGATAAATTTCCATTTGGGAAAATTATATGGTATATAGAATTTAAATAATATAAATTTTATTATATTATTATTATATATAGAATATTCAAGTAATAGTAACATTTACCTCTTATTTTCACTTAAAACCATTGAAAAAATGTTTTTAGAAAACAGACCTCAATTACCAATTATTCTATAAAATTTTTCTTCCATGCCCATGATCTTAAAAAAATTATTCTATGTTTATAACCATACTTGAAAGGTTTTTAAAATTTTATTTTCTCTAAAATTTAATTTATTTATAATTTTTAAATGTAATCCATTTAAAAAATATTTTTTGGATAAGTCATTCATGAATTTTTACAAAAGTGTGAAACAATATTCTCTTTTAATATATAAAAAATGGATGAATTTTCCCACCATCATGATTGTTATTTTATTTAAATATTTATTTACAATTTTACATGGTTATTTTTAAATAAAATAATTTTTTTCATATTTTGGTGTTTTTTATTTTATATTTTATCAGAAGAAAAAGATATTTTTCTCATTTTTTCAAGAAAATATAGAATGTTATTCTAAAAGGTATTTTCCTCTATATCATCATCCATTAAGGATTTTTATTCTTCACTGAAGACATGATATTATGAGAAAAGACACTCTCTTTCATTGGATGTCTTATGATGAGGATGGTTTAAGTAGAATTATATGAAAATATTTTCTTTCCCATGAGATAATTAAATTATAATGAAATATTTATAAAAACCATTTCTTTTCCATGGTTTATTGTGTGATGAAATAATAGAATGTTTATGAAATAAATTTTGTTTCCATGGGTTATGATATGATAAATTTATGAACCTTTTGCGATCATATGGAACATATATGTATGGTTTTCATTATGTGATGGATCAAACCGAAATTAGATATCCCTTTTTTTCGTTGGGTAATAAATGATATCTAATGAGATAATATGTTTTGTAATGGGAAGTGAACTGAATATTTTATATGACTCTATCCCTTATTATATTATTGGAAGTAATCATTTACTAACAAAATGATGGAGTGATGAGTTAAACCAGTCAAATTTGATAGTCTTGTAAATGATTCTTAGTGAAAGAAATGATTTTACATTATTTTTTGTATGAAAAAACATATCCCTTATGATTATGATTTTTTATCATAGACCATGATAGTTTATTTTTTATTCGACACTCTTATGAATTGTCATATTTTTTTTGAAAAACCATTATATCATGATTCATGATTAAATATATTTCAATGATTGGGTATGAATTTCATAATTTAAGATCATATTATCATACCCCTATTCTAATATTATGCTCCCTTATGATAGTTTATTGATATCTCCTAGGTTTCTTCTTACTAATAATCTCATCTAACTATTTCTTATGTTTTCTTCCCCCTAGTTACAAAGAATGTTTTATGTTGGGTATGTCTAAGAAGTGTACTATATGAGAAGAAATTTGTGGGAGATTTTGAAAATACTTACTGAAATAAGATAATTATGTATCTACTCATAAGTGAATCTAAACCTATATTAGTATATGGAATATATTTTTATTATATGTGTTGAATATTCATCTAAAAAGATGTGATATTTACATATGAAATGATTTGGTCACCTCAGTTGGTAATAAGGTTGGATTTAATTTATTCTGGAGATTATGATTAAATAAATTTGGTGAAAACTCTTGTGATTCTTCTAAGTATATGATATCATAAGAAACATCCACTAAAGTAGAAATTGTGTAGTTTTTGAGCAATAATAATTATATCTAGAAACATATGGGTGGATGTGGTTGTGGAATAGATGCACCTAGGGGTAAAATTTATAAAAAAATGTTGGTTGATTATCAACTCAATCTTTACATAGTGAATAATTAGTGGGCCTAAGATTGAACACTTATATATAAACTCTCAAGGGATATACTTTAGTTAATTCACATTCTATCTGTGAAAAATTATCATGAATACAGGGATAGAACCTATGAAAACCAATGATAAGAAATTATGATATAAGATGGACATAATGTTTCATGGGTTGATATAAGGTATAATAATTTTAGAATTAATAATAATGGTTTTTATAATCGTATGATTGATTACTCTGATTGTTGATGTTTCATACTTACTCTGTGTTTTTGGTTTCAGTTAATTTTTGTAACCAGGTGGAATCATTTGATTAAAATATGTGGTGATCAATGAAAAAACATATTCATGAGAAAATAAATGAATTGGAAGTTAGAATAGGAAACCTTGTGATTATTATTAACTATATATATTAAATTATGATTAATAACATCAACATGGGTGTGTTTCCTAAAACACCTAACAAAAAAAATAGAGTTTCAAGGGATATTAGTTGATGATGTTTAAGGAAGAAATAAGATTCATCTTCTTATATGTTTAGAGCATGGGAAGAATCACCGATACTAATGTCTCAAATAAACAAATACTTTTATTTGTTGAAAATAAGGTCATAAAGAAACTTATTATCGAGGAAAATGAAGATTTTGATAGAGGGAAATTAAATTCATACTAAAGTACCACTAATAGTTTATTTCATTATATTCGGGGAACTTGGGTATCATATGAGTCAATGCCCTAATCTAAGGGAAAACAACTAGACTGTGGAATGATATAAGTTATGTCAATCACTAATGTGGGTCATGGTGTTTAAGGCACAATTATCCTCCACTCCAAAGTTAGATATTACATGTTAATGTTTTTAAGAATATTCCCTGTAAAAATAACATTACTACATTAATGGAATTTAATGTGATTTTGATTACAGATTCTCTCTATTTAGAGGTCATATCAGTTACCCAGGAAGGGAAGTCACATTTGATATTTTGAATTAACTTGTGATTTTCTATTTGTGTGAGTATGCATATGAACTTCAACAGAAATAACTTTTTAGGTATAGGTATTACTACCAATTAATGGGAGATATTTATCTCAAATGGTTGGGGATAAACACTATATTTAATATATTCATATTTTTTTAGAATATGTTGTTTTATTTTCATTAGAATTTCCTCATCTTCCAAAAAAACATTATTTTGAGTTTTAAATAGGAATCAAACCTGGTGTTACACATATTTAAAATACACTATATAAAATTTAACTAATTAAGTTATAATATTTGAAGAAGAGACTCTATAAGAATCTATAAAAGGGATCCATAAGTCCAATGGGGTCAGTATATTGTGAAACTATTATTTTTATCAGAAGAAATAAGGATAAAGGTGTATTCACATTTATTATTAGGGACATAAAAATATCACTATTAAGAAAAAGTATCTTTTATCCCATATTGATGACTTGTTTTATCAATTTCATGGAGATCAACACATTTCCCAGATTGTCCTTCATTCTGGATATCACCAATTTTGGGTCAATAAGGAGGATATAACTAAGATGGACTTCTGTATGAGTTATGACCATTATGAATTTATAGTGATTCTATTTGGACATACCGATTATAATATCATCTTCATGGATATAATGAATTAGTTCTATATATATTACATCGATCAGTTTATAGTAGTCTTTATAGATGATATCATTATATATTTTAATAGTAAGGAAGTGTATAAAGATCATTTGAGGATTGTGTTGAAGACCATGAGGAAAGAAAATTTGTATGAAAAAATAAGAAAATGTAAATTCTAGTTATAGAAAGTTTCATTATTCGGTCATATAACATAATGTGAGTGTATATCGTTAGATCCTTCGAAGATGTATGTTATTGAAAAATGGACCAATCTAACGTCGGTGTCTGAGATCCATATTTTCCTTGGATTAGATGGATATTACTAATGATCAGTGATATATTTTTCAAGGATACAGAATAAAATAACCATTTTAATTATACCAGATAAAAATTCCATTAAATTAATGAATATGAGAAAATTTTCAAGGAACAGAAGATAATTTTTGTAAGTAAACCTGTTCTAAAAAAACCCTATATTGGAGAAGGGTTTATGTTCTTTAAAAATGAATTAAATAAGGGAATTGGATGTTTTCTTATGCATAATTATATGGTGATATTGTGTGCCTAGCACCAATTAAAATTTCATGATAAAAATTACCAAGCTCATGATTTAGATTTTAAAGTAGTAATTTTTTCGTTTAAAATATGGAAGCATTCTATTTATATTGAATGATGTGATATATATACTAATCAGTAAATGTTGAATTATATATTTCCCTTGAAGGAGTTAACTATGTACCAAAGGATATGGTTATAGTTGACTAAATATTATGGATCCTCAATAAATTACCTCTTTGGGATGGTGATAAGGTGGATGATGCTATGAGTATTAGACACCATGCTATTTTTTCCATAACAAGGATTTAAATAGATCTGATAATTATTTATTTATGGAACATAGATTTCTAAATCATATGAATATAGGATTGATCATATCTTTATCTAATTAATGGCTAACTATCATTTTATATGAGGATTAATGAGTAAGAACTAAAGGTGTGGAACTGTAGAAGACAGTGAGGAATTTTACAAAGATAAAATTTGATTTTTATGGTATGATACTATTGAAGAACCAATTATGAGTCCCATAAATTCCATATTTGAAAAATAATATTTTGGATGAAGCTCATAGTTCATCATTATATATTAATCCAGAAAGTATAGAGATTTTATGGAGATTTAAAAGATTATTTCTAGTGAGACAAGATGAAAAGTAATATTAATGATTATATATCTTGATGTATAGAATGTTATAAAGGTAATAATGAGATATATAATTCTATGTGGATGTTACAAACATTAACCATACCAAAATGGAAATAGAAAAACAATACCATGGATTTCATTACCAGACTCCCCAAAACAACTAATGGTAATGATGTTATTTGGGTTATATTCAATAACCTTTTAAATTTAAAACATTTAATTACAGTCATATAATACTTATATATTGATTATCTTTCTAGGGTATCAATTAAGAAAGTGGTATAGTATCATGGAGTGACATATTCTGTTATATTTTCTTGGGAAGTGAAATATATCTCAAAGTACTAGAGAAGTATCAACAAGATTTGAATATTAATTTTTTTACTTTATAACTAAATATCATCCTTAGATTTGTGGTTAGTATGATATAACCATTCAACCCCTTTAATATAAATTTAGATCATGTTTTATAGATTTCAAAGGTGGTTTGTATCAACACCTTTATTTGGCCTATTTTCATACAAAAATATATTTTTCTCTAGAATTTAGATGGATCCTTATAAATCCATATGTAATATAAGATGTATTTGAAAAAAATACCTATTGGATGAAGTTCATAGTTCATCATTATTTATTAATCTTGAATGTATATAGATTTATGAAGATTTGAAAGAGTATTTTTTGTGGGACAAGATGAGAAAAAATATTAAAGAGTATATATCTTTATGTATAGTATTTTAGAATGTTAATAATGAGGGATATAAGTCTAAGTTGATGTTACAACCATCACCTATTCCAAAATGGGAATGAAAAAACATTACCATGTATTTCTTTTTCGAACTCCCCAAAACATATTAATGTAATGATGTTATTTGGGTTGTATTCAATCACCATGTAAATTTTGAACATTTTATTATAGTCATATAATACTTATCTCTTGATCATATTTCTAGTATAACCATTAAAAAGATGTATTTTTTCATGGAGTACCACATTTTATTATATTTTCTTGGGATATAACGTTTACCTCAAAGTACCAGAGAAGCCTTCAATAAGATTTGAATATGGAGTTGAAAATTATAAATACATATCATCCATATATATATGGTTAGTATGATAGAACCATTCAACTCCTTAAAGATACATTCAGACCATATTCTATATATTTTCAAGGTGGTTTGTATCAATACCTTTCTTTGGTTGATCTTCATACAAAAATAGGGTTTTCTTAAGAATTTAGATGGTTCCTTATGAATCCATCTATGATAGTAAGTGTAGAACTGAAATTTTATGGGATGAATTTAGATAATGAAATCTATGAGGATCTGATATAGAAAAATTAATGGATGATAAGGTTAATTTCATTTAGATAAACATCTGAGAAGATCACAGTCAACAAAAAATTTATGTTGACAATGGTTGGTGAAATATAGAGTTTTATGTCAGTCAAACTGTATTCTTATGAATATATATTTGTAATACAATTATTATATTTGGAAATATGGGAAATATGGGCCCTATATATATCATTCCATTAAAATTTATTTATAGTGTGAGGATGATTTCTTATTGCTTTGCATTTCCACCCAATCTATCTCAAGTTTACGATGTGTTTGATGTATCTCTCTAAAGGGAGTGTATAATTCATCATTCACATGTGATAAAATCACAGTTCACACCAATAGAGAATTAAATCTCTTATGATAATCAAATAATGAAGATTATGGATTGAATATAGAAATTGTTGTGGAATAAGACCACTCATATAGTCAAACGTTTCAGGGAAACCACATATTTCAGGAAGTTATGTGGGATTTTAAGGATGTGATGATGTAGCAGTATCATTATTTTTTTTCTAATGATGTGATATAATTTTTAGGTATAAATTATTATAAAGAGGTATAATGTGGCATTGTGATATTTTATGACATATTTCTATTTAAATATTTTTTATGACATAGATATATTGTTTTACACCCAACATCGAGTTTAAATAAACCAAAATATTAATGTTTCAGTAATCACCAATATTGTAGATTGGAAGGTATGAATAGTCTAAAAAATAATTAGGAAAAAATATTCTTCACACACATATAAAATTAATTAATTGGTCATCAATTAATTATAAATGAAAATAAAATCATTTTGTGCTAAAAAAGATGTTTTTATAAAAAATCAATTTTTAAACATGTAAATTGTTTTTACATTAATAAATCCAATTGATCCATATTAATGAATAATTTAAATAATAATTTTAGATAATATATTTCATAATATATTTTTACTTTCATGTAATGAAATTTTCTTGGAAAATAATAATAAATTTTTTTTTTTTCCTAAAAATGTATTTTTTAAAACTATTTTTGTTGTGTTATGTGCAATTATTTTGTATTTAATTTTTAATACCTAAAGAAATTGAATACTAAAAAATGGATTCCATATTTTTAATTATAATAATTAATAAAATTAAACAAGTTCACATTAATTTTGGTCTAAAATTAAAAGTAACCATAGTAAAAATCTTGATACCATAGTCTGGGATAAAAGGGTTTGCAGGGGGTAACCTAAGAGATAAGGTTTAAAATATCACGTAAAACTAAAATTATTTATATTTTTTGATTTTATTTTGAACTTATAAATTTTATATTATAATATTTGAAATTTTTTATCCACTTAACTTCATTAATACAAATATTATATAACAACGTTTCAAGTATTAACAAGTTTTCCTCTTAACATACTTATAAATGCGAATCTACTCTCCATTATTATAAACAAAAATTTACCAATTTATCTAAAAAAATTGTATCCAAATAATATTATAAAATTAATATCTAAAAAATTTATGATCAATTCTTCCCTATTTACCAATCCAATAATCCATAAGGTGATTTTTAAAAGAGGATACTCGAAGAATAAGTATATATTTTTACCAATATATTCCTTTTTTATTTCTTATTAAATTAATAAAAATGTTATATAACCGTACTAAAATGATGTAATCAATATATTAACTATAATTATATGTTTTTTTGATAATTTTATGTCTAGTTTCTATTTCTTCCCATCAGTGGAAAAAAGATAATGTCATTTGTGTGTATGTGTTGACTACCACCTCCACCAAGAAATGTGATTTTTATTTCATTTCCTATTTAAATGGATACTCATAAATAGAAATTTAATAAATATATATGATATATATGATATAATTATGATTATTTAAAGGATATTTTTTGTATAAATTTCTTTCGTTTCATTCATCACAAATTGAAAACATCACCCGTGTGTTTGTGTGGACTACCACCTCCACGCGGTGATGTAATTAATTTTTCATCACCACTTTATATAAAAGTTTTTAAAATTGTATCTAATAAAAAATATTATAATTATTTTATTATAAATATTCTATATATCATGAAACCTTGAATAAGTTGCATGTTTCATAACCATTGAACCTAAACAAGAAAAGAATACATAATAGTTTTTTCCAGATATTTATTTTGTTGAAAAAATTATTAATAAAATGATAATTTAAAATTATAAATGAATCATAAATATTAATTTATGTATGAATATTTTTATATAATTTAATTAATATATATATATATATACATGATTTTTGATCATGTATGAAGCAAGAAAATATTTAAGTAAGGGTTTATGTAAAAATATCATTTCTTTTTTGAATTCTATATGCTAAAATTTAATTGAGTGAAATTATATGGTTATTATAAATTAAACTAAATATATTTAATTCATCTATTTATATTCCTATAAATTTCAATTAATAGTACCATTTTACTCTATTTGTTAGTTAAAACTATCAATAAAATGTATTTTAGAAAATTCATCATTATTTCCACTTTTGGTCAATAAATTTTTATTCAATGTACATGATCTTAAAATTATTTTATGAAAGTTTTTACCTATACTTGAAACTTTTTTAAAATGGTAAATTTTATTTACATTGATTTTATTTAAAAAGAATTATGATTACTATTTTTTTTATTTTTAAAATGTCATTTTTCAGTTTTTAAAAATGCATGAAATGAATGTTCTCTTTTAGCGTATATGACAAGAATATATTTTCATACCATAATGAATCTTAATTTCCATGAATCTTTAGATTAAAATTATCTATGGTTTTTTTAAAGAAAATAATTTTCTCAATATTCTAATAATTTGTAGTTATATTATAATCAAAATAAATGGATATTTTTTCATATTTTCAAGGAAAGGTTAAAATGTTATTTTAAAAGGTATTTATCATATATGTAAACATAAATAATGGATTTTTATGCTTCAATATTGATATGATCTTATGATACCATCCAATTATAATCTCTAGATATCATATGAGGATTATGATTTATGTAGAATTCAATAAAACCCATTTCTTTCCCCTGGGTTAATTAAATTATGATGAAATATTTTTGAAACCCATTTCTTTTCAACTTGTGTGGATATAAAGAAATGATTGAATGTTTTTTAAAAAGATTTTCATTTTGAAAGTTATGATACTATGAATTAATGAATGAGTTACAATCTTGTGGAACACATATTTATGGTTATAATTATGTGATGCATGGGCCTAGAATTACATAGAACTCTAATGAATTGGTTAATAAATGATATACCATGAGATAATATGGACTGGAATGGGGAGTAAACTGAGTTTAGTAAGGAAGTATATCAATTATGATAGTCTTGGGAGTGAAACATGACTCTAAAAATGATGTAATGAGAAGAAAACATAATTAACTAATATATTACTGGTTGTGAGCCTTGACTAAGATAATTATATTCTATTTTTATATGTATGACAAAAATTTATATCTTATGATAATGAAATTATCTTAGAGTTCCTCATTTATTATCGACAATTCTATATTCTTATGACTTATTCCTCTTTTTATGAAAATATCTATATACAATGATCAGTGATTAGATATCATTACTATTTGGGTATGAATTATATAACTTATAATCATGTTATCATACACTTATGTTTATTATCTACTCACTTATGATCATTTATTGATATAAACTGTGTTTCCCATAACTGAGCTTCTAAGTTCACCCTTTCTTATGTCTATTTTCTCTAGGTTATGAAGAATGTTTTTAGGTGGAAAATGTCTAAGAATTGTACTATGTCTAAATAAATTTATGAGATATAGTGAAATTATTTCATGAAATAAGATGATTATTTATATAGTTTTTAGAGAAACTATAACATTAAGGTTCTAGGGAATGTATTATTATGATATGTATTAATTATTCATCTATAAATATGTAATATTTATGTATGAAATATGTGGGTTGAACCATCCATTATCCTGGAGTAGATGAGAGTATTATTAATAAAAACACCATAAATTTATAATGGTATTCTCTAAAGACTCTATTCATCAAGTCTATGAACATTACATGGGATTTTTTTATGTATGAATGGAATCATTAAGAACTCATAGTTTTCATATCTCATATTAATGGTTATATTTTGAATATTCTCACTCTCCAACTTCAGTTGATGATATGGAGAACAATTTCTAATTTTGAAAAGAATAGATCTCCCCGAAATTAACCGAACATCTCATAAATACTTTGAAGGGAATAATTGTTCTTTTTAATGATATTTTTATCACTCATTAGTTGATGTAATTTTGTATTGATATATCCTTCTTCTTAATAATGAGAATTGGTGTATCTCAAGGTGGTGTATTAGGGAATATAATCATTATGCCTAAATTCTATTATAGTTTCTTCTTAAACTCCTCTAGTTATATCATTTCCATCTAATAGCGGTTTTTTGAAATCAATGTGGAAATAGGTATAAGTTATATTGATAACACTACCGCAAGATATGGGTGAAGGCTAAATAGTTCTTCTAGTAACACATCAGTATACTCCCTTGAAATTTCCATATACTCAAAGATAAGGATTTACATTAACTCAACCATTTCAGAAATATGTTCTTCTTCATTGGGTATCAACACCCACACTATTGATGAATTTTCTAAAGGAGATTCATAATCATCATTGTATATTTATATGATCAAAAATTGTTTTGGATATTGAAATAGAATTCCTTTTCTAGAAATTTGATGTGAGTCTAATATAATTAGAACCAATTCATGCCCAATATTGTATTAATATCTACCAAATAGAGTATTATGTGATTATATAGAAGAATATTCCCAAAAAAACTATCTAGGTTAGATTTCAACACATGGGAATAAATGATTTCACCATCATGTGTTTTTATAGATATATCTATATGAATGTATCATAGAGTTTATTCAATTGTTTTAGAAAACATGAAGGATATAAAGGAGTATGTGGAAGTAAATAAAAAACATTTCATCATTCTTGAGTGAATATTAAACTTACATTATATTACATAATTTTATTACTCCACCTCAGTAGTGGTGATTTAGTAATATTTTCTTTACTTCCTAGTATTATGTGGTTATTAATGTTGATTACAGTAACAAAATACTATGTTTGATACAAAATATGTAATAGTCACCTATTCCATTAAATATGAAGCATTGAACCATGGTTGGTTCATTGAGTGGTAACTTCCATTCATATATCATATTGATAGGTTTCTTTATGCATCTATGACATTCATAAGCTCGATTCCCTTCTATCCCACACTCGAAACATTTCCACATTCCTTTAAACAATTACCATGGTTCTTATTTCCACATCTTTGATATGTGACTTGTTAGATCTTCTTCCCTACTTTATCATTTGATCATATAATTGGAAACTTAATCCTTTGTTTCTTATTTATTATCCATGGTACCATTATAAAAACATTATATCTACTTTGATATCACACTGGACTACTTCTTAAAAACATCCAAAGTCCTTAATGGATCAATAAATTTATAGAAGTGGTGTTAAACCACTAAATAATATATCTATTTTTCTATCATTATTGATAATAAAACCCATTGAATTCCTTGAAATCCTTGTGAAATTCAACTTGTATATTGCAAGAAATTCACTCTACGTTTACAAAACTTCTTGAAATTATCTATTCATATTTTTTCAAAGATCTAAATGAAAATTAATGTTAATAAATATTTTATTAAAGTATCTATATTCCATGGCTTTAAATATATCCTTTGGATTCATATTTTTTTTTTATGAATTTCCACTGATGATTATCTTCTCCATATAAAAATTAGAGGGCTAAAGTAACTTTCTCCTTCAAAAAATTCAGTTTGAAAAACATCTTTTCCATGAAGTTAATAAATTTTATGAATACATGTGTATAAAAAGATATACTAAATGTTGAAATAATTTGTGTATTTCTTATAACCTAATACAACTGAGTAAGTATCACTACGAGGATTTTAATTCCACCTAAGATTTAATTGGGGTTGTTGTTCAGATGATAATTATACAGTCTATCACATGGGTTTTTTGGAGTGTTTTCTGCTACTTCAAACCATATTCTAAAATATGATATGTTAGAATATATCAAATTTCTATAAATAATGTATAAATAGATTATTCACATGTGTAATTATAATTATTTCACTAATGGAATCCTAAGAAAAGGTAATAAATTATAAACATAATTCCCAAATTAAATTAAATTTCTTTGATACCATCTATAGAGACCCACATTTTTCATAAAATATTATAACATCATATTTATGATAAAAATTATAATAATAGTTTAATACATAATCAAAAGGTTTAGTATCTTGTGAAACATTGGTTCATAAATAATTTGTACATAATAAAAATTAAACATAATTTAAATCCTTATTTATGTGTAATGAACCGATCTGGGTTGCCCCCAAACCCAGTACCAGACCTAACCTGTCACATACTTGTAGGTTATTCCTGATCCCCACGGGCTGGTGACAAGCTCCTGGGAATCGAATGAAAAGAACAAAGGTAATTAGTTCACCCAAAGTAAAAAAACATGACATTAATATATAATGTAATAGAGGAATATTAGAAGACTAAAAAATATATATACTATAATTGTAAGAAAGGAAGCAGAAACAGAACAACTGTAACAGTAGTAAAATCTCCAAAAGGAAAGTCCAACCGCAACAGACTACAAAGAACAGCTACTCCAAGCGATGGTGTAGATAAAATCTCACTATCTCACCACCAGCTATGCATCCTAGCTGACATGAATCTCAGCACCTCACTATGGTGTCTTGCATTTCCCTGTATTTGAAGACAAACAAAGGTCTACACACCACTTAAGAGGTGAACAAGGTGTGAATTAACATGCTCAGAAGGATCCCACCTAGGTGTTCCACATCAAGTCTCTTTATAATGAATCTTTTATACTCATTTTAAAATAAATGATGGAATTATAACCAGAAAAGTATTTATATATAAAACATGGTAAAATTATCCCTTATCCACATTTCTAAACAAAATCATGTATATCAGTTCTATAGTTTATTTTACATAACATTTTTCACTATTATATACATCAATATCAAGGCTAAATCATAAATTCAAGCAATAAAAAATAGAATCACATGTATCACAACACCAATTAATACCACATGTCTAGACTACAGACTACTCATACCATAATAATCAAGTGAAAAAATCCGATCCTAGAACAATGGGCCTTGAAATCATAGCAATGTCATATGAGTAAACCCCTAAAAATATAAATATCGGACCCCTAGAACAACATGACTAAGAAAGTGAGAAAATTTCTAAGACAAAACCCCATTATAATCACAAAATAATGGATTATGGGATTAAGATACACATTCCCCCTAAGTACACAAGGTAACCCTTGTGCTCAATTTCACAAAACAATTTCAATTCTTTTAAAAAACATTCAAAACCATTTCACAATCCATTTATAAAAACTACGGAAAACCCATTTCTCTTTTAAAACCCTTTTTAAACACACAGAAACAATCATGACGATTTAATAAATCAGTTTATAAAGGAAAATAAGAATTTTTATTATCATAGGCTAGAGATGGAACCACCTACCTCAAATTTTGGGTTGCACATGCACACAACAGAATCCAATATTAGCAAAACTCAACAACGTCAATAAAGGCCATAGAACCAAATCCCCATATCCTAGGATTTATCCAAATCTAAACATAAGAGGGTGGGGGAAGAGAGGAAACCCACATACATTGAGGATGGACTCCCTCCACACCATGACCAACAAAGGATAATGCCTCTAGAATGAGATATCACAACAGATCTAGAAGAAACCAAGAAGAAGTAACCAACTTATAGAAACAGATATAGAACCACAAAGATACGTCACTAGCGTGATCAATCGCAATGAAGAACCAAAAACAAAACTTACCTAAAGAGGTGCACCGATAATGTAACAAAGATCACAAGCGAATATGATCTATTCAAAAGTAGTGGAGCCTCTGAAAATAACCTAGGAAAGGTCTAGGTTCGAGATCAATGAAGCCTGGGAAAAAGTGATAAGCAAAACTACTGAACACGTGACTTAATCCTAGATACGGACTGAGTAACAACGTGTTCCCCTTGGTCACATCATGTATTCCATGATGGATAAGTACACCAAAAACGCGTCACCTCGGGTTAAGGATCCATCAATTATGCACTACATGTTGTGTTACTTAGGTACATGATGTGTACCAGTTCATAGTAGGCAATACACAATATGTACCTCCAGTACACAGTTTCCATATCCAATACACGGTGTGTACCTTTAGTACACAACATGGAACTCAAATACACGACGTGCACCTCTAGTACATGGCGTCTACCTCTAGTACACAATGTTTACCTCCTCCGAAGCCTACAAAAAATCCAAAGAACCAATCCTGCAGACGTTGAACTAAAAGATAAATTAGAAAAAGGTAAAACCTACCTGATCAAGGTAACATGATGTTTTAAACTCCCCACTATAAAGACTTTACATCCCCGAGAAGTGATGTATAAGATGTAATATCTGGAAAAAGATGAGGTCATTGCTCCCTCATAAATTAATGGTGTTCCCAAGTCTCATGACAATTAGATCCTTGTTTCCATAGAACTCTGACCAATGAAATCAGGTTCCCAAGAAAGACTTTCTCTTGAGAGTCAATAATCTCAATGGGTATCTCCAAAACAAAAGCATTTGGCTCTAAATAAATTTCCTCCTAACTCAGAATGTGATTAGAACCAGGGTGATACTTCCAAATCTAAGATATGTTGAAAACATATTGATTGTTTTTCAAATGAATCGGTAGTGCTAACTGATAGTCAACCTATCTGAGCCATTCAATGATCTCAAATGGTCCAATATATCTCTTAACCCACTTTCCCTATTTTCCATGTCGATGGTGACCCAAATGAGGAAAAAATTTCAAGAAAACCCAGTCACTAATGGAAAACTACAAAGGATGACACCACCAATATATAAATATTATTTCTATCAACTCTGGGCTATAAAAAGACATTGTCGTACATCCTAAATTTTTGGCAACATCTCTGGAACCAAAATCATTCCAACTAAAGATACATTGCCCACAACAACCCAAAAAATATGTTAACTACATGGGAGACCATACAACACCATGAGCGGAACCATTCTTATTGAAGACTAGTAACTATTATTGTAAATAAAATCAAAAATTCCCTGATGGTTATCCCTTGATTCACCCAAATCCAAGACACAAGCATAGATAATACCCTCAAGAATCTAAATTACCCACTCTGTTTGACCATGTTTTTATGGATGGTAATATGGTATAAAATTGAAATGAGTTCCAATTTCTCTTAAACACTCATCTAGGTCCTTGAGGTAAACCTAGGATCCCTATCTGAAACAACATCAGAAAGACTCCCATGTAACCTCATGATCTCCTGGACATACAGATTACCCAGATCTTCAACTGTAGCTGTGTCTTTGATTGGAATGAAATTATAAGGCTTTGTCAACTGATCAATGAACACCCAGATAGCATATTTCCATCATTCTGTCCATGGAAACCAAAAAACAGAATCCCTGGACACCTCTTCCCATTTCCAAACTAGTCATTGGAAGAGGCTGAAGCATACCCAAAGGTTGCATGTTCTCTAACATTATCTCTTGGAAAGTGTAACAGTGGTTCACAAAGTCTGCAATGTCATGCTTCAGAATAGGCCACTAATATTTTATTCTCATGTAATAATACAACTGTTTAGTTTTTGGATGAATGTCTCATGAATATATTTGAAATTTAAACAATAATGAACTTATTATAGGTGCTGGAGACACAACTTGATTCCCAAAGTGAATCATACCAACTGAAGAGAGAGACCGACCTAAAATGGAATTCCCACCATAAAGGATTTCCCTGTTCTTTTGAAACTCACCATCCTACTTATGAACTTTCAGAATATACTATAGTAGAGATGATTATAACTGAGCATTGGTCAAAACCATACCTAAAACATCTTATTGAGAATCTAAGTGAAACTGAGTGAAAAGATCCATAAGATTCCACTCCTCCTTCGTTTCCAAAAAATCCCATGATGGTACATTCCAGATAAGAACATCTTCAACAACATTCCCTTCCCCAGGGTTTATGTGATGTTGATTTTCAACTTCTAAGGGTATTTAATCCATAAACACTGTCTAAGATTCAAGTCTTTCTAGGAGAAGATATACCTTATACTCTTATGATTAGAGAAGACCATGAATTTATCCCCACAGAGATAGTGTTGCCGAAATTTATGTTCATGCATAACTGAACCATGATCTGAATCATGAGTGGGGTAGTTATTCTCAAAGGTAAAGAAAGATGTAATCTACTAAATGATAATCCTGCATCATCACACATCCCAAAATACTGAAAGATTCATCATAAAACACCTTGTACCCCATACTAGGCTCATGTAAGATCATAATGTGAATTGATGTCAAAAGTCATTTTAGTTCATTGAAAGAATACTGACACTTCGCATGCCATGTGAATATCACCACTTCCTTATTAAGATAATTTAAATGTGATTCCATCATAGATAAATCCTAAATGAACTATTAATAGTTCCCCGAAAAACCATGAAGCTTCAAATTTCAAATATGTTCTATGGTTTCTTCCAAGACATAACAGCCTTTAACTTCTCTAGATCAACTGATAATCCATTCTCATAATTCTGTGTCCTAAGAACCTCACTTCCCAAATATAGAAAGTACATTTCAGAATATTTTCATATAGATGGTGATTTCTAAAAATTTACAAAACCAGACTCAGATAGTTCTCGTTCTCATGCTCGGATCTTGAATAAACCAGAATATCATCCATGAATACTACCACAAAAGTGTCAAGGTATTGGTGGAATATTAGATTCATCAAATCCATGAAAATTTTAGTCGTTTTAGTTAGAAAAAAGGAATCAAAGGATATTCATAATGGACACACCTACTTTTGAAGGACGTCTTCAATATATCAGACTCTTGAACTATGACCTGATGATAACTCGATCGAAGATCATTATTCAAGAACCACTTTTCCCCTTAATGTGATCAAAAAAAATTATATGCACAAGGAAAATTATATTTGTTCTTAACCATTACTTGGTTCAACTATTGATAGTCCACACATAACTGAAGTGAACCATCTACTTTCATGGCATATATAAAAGGGGATTCCCAAGGTGAAACTCTAGGGAGAACTAAACCATTTTCCAATAGTTAATATATCTTAATGTTGAGTTATTTCAACTTTTCTAATGTAATTTGATAAGAAGTAATTGATATCGACTGCATACCTAGAACCAGGTTAATCATAAACTCTAACTCTCTCTCTAGAGGAAGACTAAAGAAATATTCTAGGAAAATATTAGGGAAGTCTCAAACAACAATAGGAAGATCATCAATAGAAGACATGTCAACAGGCTTAAATGAAATAGCAACAAAAAAACTCTTGAGCTCTGGGAGGGAAGGTCCTTCATGACCAGACCTTGGGGTCCCACTCTCCCTGAAAAAAATGAGTTCTCCCATCGAAAATAGGAAACGAAACATGCCGAAAATAAAAATCGACCTTATATCGATGGACAACAAACCAATCCATACCAATGATGATTTAAAACAAATACAGATCAATGATGAGAAAATCCTAGACTGACTCCATATCAGTTATCATTATCGAATAAGAAGCACACTAAAAACCCTGCTCATTCCTCTTGTTAAGAAGTATTGAAAACTCCATTATAAAGGGAATAAGTTCTATTGGACTTTTAAGCACATCAATAAATCATGCACATATAAATGAGTGGGAAGCACTAGTATCAAATAAATTAATTTCTACTAAAAATGAAATAAGAATCATACCCCTCACTATTGCTGGAATTGCATCTACTTCTATTGGACACTCATCTACTGAATGTAAATTATTTAATCATGTGTCCTATGGTTGGATCCTTATATTTTTTAAAGCTTCTAACTTCACTGTAGTAGCCTTTGGAGCCGATAGAACCAAACCATAATAGGGCATATTCATATCCTAAATGAATCATTGTAGATGACCAACACGTCCGCTGATATTTCATATCTTCATGTGCATAATATAATATTTTCTATTGTTTCCTCCTTTTCTATAATAATAGTAAGTAAGAGGCACACTTCCAACTACAAAGGACAGTGCTGAGGAGGATCACTATTGAGACCCACCTCTATCATTTATGTGATGGTCCTGCCACTTCCTCTTGTTCCTATATAAGCCTCTGAATCTATCACCAATTGAAAGAGAAGAGGTGGTAACACAAACCATTACATCTGTATTCATCTCTATAATACTTTATCTATATAATATAATTGTATAGGTATAAAAACATAACATGAACAGATATGATCTGATATTTGGTTGTAGACTTTGCAAGTATTTTTGATCCTTTATCTAGTTATTATTTACTGTGTCCAGGGAAAAGAGGAAAAGCTCTACAAACTGGTTGTTGTATGCCAACATCTTACTCTCTACCTACTGCAAAAAATAAAACTCTAGAGAGTTTTCCAACATCAGATACTCTAGAAAAAACTATTGAATGAATAGGTTTTTAAAACCCTTCTAATCCCATCCCACGTCTGTATTCCTGGACCATAAAATCCCACCAACTCTTTCTGAATCCCTCAAGTCTAAATGTTGCATACTTTACCCTGATATTCTCAGGTGTCTCTAGGAAGTGGAATATTTGATCAATTGTTTATGAACAATCCTATGCATATTTAGTTTCAGTCGTTCCTTTAATTGATGGTGGATACTCATACAAGAACTCCCATGATCGATCTCTCTCTCCTTCAGCTCCTAGTTATACTACAACGACTCTGTTCTGAACTTGTGGAACATACTGAATGATGGTACACAATTACCTTATGATATTCTTGATGAGTTTATGAACTATAAGTGGGTTCCTTTGAGGAGCATCTACTACACCTTCATGAAAATCATGTGGAAGACATCTCAGAGGTATATTGTTGCACACCGAAACATAAAAATGATTAGACTACATAAAAAATTTCAACTAAAACTAAAAAACCCATTAGAAAAAATGAGATTTCTAATATAAAAACTAATAAATGAGACAAAAATCATAGCATCCCATGTAAACATGATTCTTGTTACAACCAGAGCTAGCTAGATACTTATTTCAACACACCTCTCAAGTCCCAAAAATCCAATATTTATTCTAACAGGCATCCCATGAAAAGGATTCTTGAGGAAAAAAAACACCTTTGATACCAAACTATAATGAACCGACCTGGGTTTCCCTCTAACCCAACACTCAACAGATCCTTCACAATCCTGAATGGCGTTCCCGATCCCCATGGGTTGACGACAAGCACCCATGGATCGAACAACAAAAGTAAGGGAATGATGTTTCCCAACCTGAAAAAAAACATGGAATACATATATAATGAGATAGAGGAACAGAAAAAGAAAAATAAATATATATTCCATACCTATAATAAGGGTAGTATAAATAGAACAACAGTAATAGTATCAAAAACAACAAAAGACAGGTCCAACTGTAAAGGACTACAACCAATGGCTACTCCAAGTGATGATGTGGACAAAATCCCACTATCTCACCACAAGCTACCCAACCTAGCTAACATGAACATCACTACCTCACTACAAAACCTTGGATTTACCCATACTAGAAGACAAACAAAGGTCTACGTACCACCGAAGATGTGCATAAGGTGTAATATAACAGGCTCAGTAAGATCCCACCCAGGTGTCCCACAACAATTCTTGGTATAAAAAATCATGTAAGTTCATTTTAAAATAAAATATTTCATGATATGTAGTAAAGAGTGTTTATAGAAAATATAGAAAACCTTTCCCTTCTCCATAGTTAAAAAAATAAGGTATAACACTTTCAAATTATATTTCCCATAAAATTTATTTACCAGAATAAACAAATATATCAAGGATAACTCATAAATACAATAAATACAAAATAGAAGAACATGTATCACAACACCAAGGAATACTATAGGACCCGACCACAGACTAGTTGTACCATAATTATCAATCGCACAAATCTGATCCTCGACCAACTGGATTAGGAAGTAGAGGAATACCATTTGATTAAAACCCCACAAAATATCAATATAGGTCTCCTAGAACAACATACCTAGCAAATAGAGGAAATACCCAAGACAAACCCCCTTGATAATCACAAAATAAAGGATGATTGCCTCATGCTAAAACTTCCACCTAAGTACTGAAGGTAACGCATGTTCCCTATTTTAGAAACCAATTTCAATTATGTGAAAACCATTCAAAACCATTTCAAAATCTATTTATCAAAACTAGGGAAAAGTCATTTCTATTTTAAAAACCTCTTTCAACACACAAAAAAATCGTGATGATTTAATAAATCACTTTATAAGGATAAAAAAATAGGTTTATTAAAATAGGATAGAGACAGAGCCGCCTACATCAAAATTTAGGTTGCACATGTCTGCAACAGAATCCATGATTAATGAAACCCAAAAACATCAACGAAGTCCACAGAATCAAATCCTAACATATTAAGTTTTATCCAAATATAAACATAAGTGGTCGATGGAAGAGATGAAACCCACATACATTGAGGGAGAATTCCCAAAACACCATGACCAACAAAGGCTAAGGCATTCGAAATGACATCTCACAACAGATCTAGAAGAAACTAGGAAGAAAGAACAAAGTTAGATCAATGTATTAACACCCCAAAGCTAGGGATCTACCATAGTCAATCGCAGCGATGAACTAGAAAGAAAAATTACCTGGAGAGTTTCACAAAAAATTTAATGAATATCCAAATCCGATCAAATAAATCCAAAAAAAGGGGCACCTCTTAAAATCATCTAGGAAGAGTCTAGGTTTGAGAGAAACTAAGTCTGGGAAGAAAGTGAGGAGAAAAATTGATCAACGTGTGACTTAAACCTTGATACAAGCTGAGTCATGAAGTATACCATTTTTTCACATTGTGTAATCCAAATTGGATTAGTACAATGAAAAACTCATTGCCTCAGGTTAAGAATCCATCATTTACACCCTAAATGAGGTGTACCTTAGTTACATGATGTGTACATGTTCACAACATCCAGTACATAATGTGTACCTCTAGTAAACGACACGTACCTCTAGTTCATAGTGTGTTACTCCATTACACAATGTATACTTATAGTACATAGTGTGTACCAGCTCTGTAGATTGCAGAAAAACCAGAAAACCATTCATATGGAATTTGAACCAAAAGGGAACATACAAAAAGGGAAAACATACCCAATCAAGGTAACAAGAAGTTACATTATGGACCTCCTTAAAACCTTTCATTTTCTCCATAGTATATGTAATAACCTAAGTATATAAATTAGTGAAATGGTGAGATAAAATCTAAGTAATGATATGAATAATATTGTAGAAACAAGAGACATGAATCAATGGCACATTAGTGAACATAATCACCATCATCGTATCATAAGAGACTGCTCGTCACCATAGGCATGATGGAATAATTTTAAAGAGACATGAAATGTGGAATATTCATAATAAATAAATATATGACCATTTTGGTTAATCTTTACACATAATTTTCAAACAAAGCTTGCATCATTTTCATACATAACATACGTGTGTAAACCATCACTTCAAAATTTTTGAATAAAGACAACATCTTGTTAATACATAAAATAGATAATATCATGAGATATATCACATTAACCAATTCATTGAAGGCATGTATAATTTTTTTCCCACCTTTTAGATATTTGATGATTATTTTAATCATGACATAAACTGATGGGTAAATAATGGGTTTTGTAAAGACAACATAAAGAATATTACAATGAATAACATTTGTTGTTCAAAAATAAATAATGGAGAACATATGTTTTTATAATAAATATTGGTATAAATATATCATAGTTCATTGATATAAGAAGAAACTACTCTATAGGAATCAATGTTATATTTTATAAAAAAAAGACTTTTTAATGAAAAAATAAATATAGGTAAATTAAAATTAGGTAAAAAAATTTGAACCATTTATATACCCATAATAAAAAATATAAAGTAAATTGAAATAAATTTAGAATTATTTTTTATAACATTCAAATTAAATATATTTAATAATATACGATTAACCAAAAAAAGGGTTGGGTTGAGGATTCCTCATACCTTAGACCCCATTTTGTTTCATAATATTTAGGCCTCCTGTATAAAAAACATTTTTTTATCAGTACATGATAACAAAAGTAAAATCAATTATTTTAATAATTATTTATGAATTAAAATCATTTTTATTCATTTATTAATATTTCTTTTGTAGTGGTAATGGATTTAAGAAATCCTTATTTAAATCTAAACTTGTAAAAATAATATTTATAACATTAAGAAGTATATTTAACTTTATTTAAATGTTTTATGAAATTTTAAGCAGTATAACACTAAATTTATTAGTTTATATAAAAGAAAGTAATAATAAAATGAATTTTTTAATGGAATGCATTTTAGTTTTAATCTTTTGGAAAATTATATTTGTACTATTCACATTGAAATTAAAGTGTATCAAAAAAAATTTAAAAATTAAACCTTATACAATATTTACATTATGTATTTGAAAATGAAATTAAATTTATTAATATAATTTTCTACTTTAGGTAATTTTAATTAATAATATAAAAATTATTGTGCGTTTACAAAATAGGTTAAAATACACCTTACCAAAAACAAAGTTATAATTTCCCTGAGTTTATAATTGGATACTTATTTATTGGAATTATCATATTTTAATCTATGTAATTTATTTATGGTAAATATTATTTACATGTCATTATACAGTTTTTTTGGTTAGGTAACTATTTTGATGGTCAAATTAATATTCTTAACTATCAATATACCATTCCTAGAATCTATGTTACTGTTAATAATGATTTATTTCACTATTAAAATGATCATATTGGTTTTATAAAATCTATAGATACCTTTAATTTACTCAATTAACCCTTCAGTTCAATGTATCTATTGGTTATATATTATTTATTTTCATAATATTCATCCCATTACTAATGTTATGTTACATTATTATACCGTTGTTCATGGCTAAGATAATTATAAGGGATAAAAATGATCCCAATGAACATATTATAGTTATTTTAATCTTTTCAAATTTTTATCCCATTTTAATATTTTCAATTTTATTAGGGATATTTATTCTCTAAATGTATTTTCTCATATAATGAAATAATGTTTTATTATTTTTTGTTACATGGTTCATGTGTTTTGTACTGTATTAAACTCTTAAATATAAAAAAATATACAGAAGGTATATTTCAAGTCATGTATTAGGTAATGGGAGGATATTCATTATAATAATCCCAATTCTAGTAGGAATAGATATAAGGGATCTAATACTGAAGGACCATTCAATTTAGTTGTCTTATAGAACCATATATATATAAATGATACCCATTTTACATTCAGAAGAAAATATAAAACATAACAAAATAAGATGTTCTGCATCATTAAAAATCATACAAAGAATTCATATTAATATCCTCGAGAAAGGATAAAAATGTTATATACAATACTAAGCAATAGTTTTATATAATAGAAGCTATCATGTGTAAATAAGAATGTATCAACATGGAAAGGTAATAAATGAAAACACATTACATTTAAACAATGACATCATCATGAAATGCATATATGAATAATATCAATATAGATATATCATGGATAATAATAACTAAATTATCAAAGAAAGAAATTCATAATATTGGGTGTCGTGATCTCATATATAATTATATATATACCATCAAGACCTTGTTCCAAGAAACATTAATTGATGAGTAGGAATACCCTAGAAACCTATTTAATATATCCAACTGATTCATATCATTAGACTATCGATGCATCAGAGGACTATTTATAACCAATCCCCCCATAATTCAATTTTAGATTCATTATTCATATACTGAATGATAAATTCAATTCATATTCAATATTCCTTAACATAATAAGATATCTTCAATAAATAAAGAGTACAGATTTATCATGTTTTCACCATTTAATAAAATATCATTCAATTTAAAACAACATATGGAGATTTTTTGGGTTTAGAAATTATTAAAAACATAATAAATGGAATATGTATATTTAAGGACAATTTAATTTCCAACTATCAAAAGAAAGTTAATTTTTTAGGGTAAAGTTCATGATGAGAAAATTAATGAGAGATAATAAAACATTTGTGAGAAATTCATGTCCTTTAGAGACTAAAAGGAAATAGAAGAAAAAAATTTAATATAATTTTTTATTAAAAATTTTTATTTTTAAAATTATTTAAAACATTCAGAGGAGACTAAATGGTCTAAAATGTTTATGGTGGATGGAAAATCCATTAACTCTATATAAGTTAAAAAACATTCCTTTAGACTTTTTGTATAGAAAGTTAAAAATAACCTGTTTCATAAACATTAGAAATATTTATTTCAAACCATTTGAAATTATAAATATAATTTAAAATTTACTTCCTAAATAATTTTTTTAGATAAATGGACTTTTTAATTTTTTTTGGAAAATATGTACTTGGAAGAAAAGTAAATCCAATCAAATGAATAATAGGATCATCCCTTCTTTCAAACATTTATTTATCTGAATCAAGTTCTAAATATGGGGAAAATTTGAAAAAATTATGCATTCTTCTTAAATATCTATATAATAATAATAATATATGGATTTTATACTAGCTGGATTATAACCTTCCATCAATGAAAATAATAGAAATCCCAAATAAATGAGATTTTAAAATAAGTTATTACCTCTTTGGTAAATTTAATTTTTTAACCCCTTGAGATAATAACATGAATTTAATCATTAATGATCTTAAATAAATATAAATTATTATCAAAAATACTAAATGGTTAATATATACACCACCAAAAAGTAAAAAGGTGTATAATAACAAATATGTCTAAAAAGAGTGAAAATTTAGATGAATCCCCTTACCTTACTTATCCCATTAGATGAATGTTATTTAACAACCTGTATAATGGTTATAAAAATGTTATTTAATTATAATAGAAGCTTATTTCATTTTATAATATCATATATGATTCTATAATAACATATTATTTCCCATTCATTAATAATATTTTATTATTTACATGGTTTCAAGTGTCAACTATTTCATTTCCTCGTGCATTTTTGTCATTGAAGTTAAAATTATTGTGAATAGGGTATAGTTTCATAGTCTAAATAATGATATTAATATTATAAATGTCAAATTTATTCATTATATACATTTTTATCATCATTCTTTAATGTTGGATGTGGAAAATGAATCCATCACTTTGTGGTGACGCTAGACCATACGTATGCATTAGTGGCATTATAATTTCCATAATGGTGAAATGGTAAAGAATTAGATGATATATTAATTTTAAAGAATAATTATTATTTCATAATTATAATATATATTCATTGGTTCCATCATTATTAATATGCATGTGAGTAAATGAATGAAAAATATTTCATCGGTTTGCAAGGTGGTGGACTGTCGTACACAGAAGCGATGGTTTTATTTCCCATTTGTTGAGGAAGGAGATGGATAAATATTATTTAATAAAAATAATAACATCTAATAATATGGTAGATTATTATTTAATCATATTATAAGTTTTAAGATATTATAGATGGTGGTAAAATAATAAGTAAATTGAAATTTCATTATTAAGATGATTACCTTCTCTTAGAGACACATATTTTTTATCTCTTCACAAGAGCCTTAGGGTTGGTATTTTTGATGAACATAAGCTCTAGAGAATGGATAATCTTTTTGCAGAGTTATTTTGGTAGGTTTTGTTTGATATATTTAGCTGAAATTTGTGTTAATAATATAGGGAATGTATGTCCTTTTATAAGTGGGGGAGATGACAGACATTTAATTTTCAAAAATAATAAAATATATTAATGTATTACTAAAGTAAAATTGAAATTAATTGGACTATTTATGAATATTATATGATATAGGGATGATATATTTCCAAAAAATATAAATTATAAATGTTTTATTTAATTTTTACCCATATAACTTTAGTCTAACCCAATGGTGAACTTGTTTTGACCTTAACCAGGGATATAATTTTTTCCTGTTTTTACTATTCATTATGGAAAAAAATTAAAGTGCACTAATTAAAAAATTAGGAAATGAAAATTCCAAATATGGAATCAAACTTATCAAATTAAATTTACAAAAGATGAAAATTATAATTTAGTGATAAAGCCGTAAAATGTGACGAAATGTTTTTAAGAAAAAAATATATTTTTTATTATAAAAAAGTTTTTAATACAATTTAAATTTAAAATTAATTAAAAAGTCCATAATTTTATTATTAATAATATAATTTATTTTTTTTCTGTAAACCGATTTTAAAACCAAATATAACTTTTTATATTCTTGAATCAAAAAGATAATTTTCAATAAAAATTAGTTTTTTTCACTATTTGTTGAAAAAGAATAGTTTCCCAAAAAATATCATAAATTCAACCTAATATAATTTTTTATGATGATTTGAAAAAATATTTTTTTATCAAATTTTTTTTTAAAAGTGGAATTAATTGATTAAATTACTTTCTCACAAAAATCAATAAAAATCATTTGTGAATATTGCATATTTTTTTTATGAATAAAATAACTTTAGAAATAATTGAGTGTTTATATCATAATAATTAGTTGATAAATTTTTATTGAATACGAACGTCAAATATATTTCGTAATTTGGTTATTCCAATTCATACTTAAAAATTTAATGGATAATCAATGACAAGAATATCTAAATAATAATATTTTGTGGTTCATTTATGCTCGATGTTATGTGTTTTAAAAAGATATAATGTTTTTTTAAAATATATGGACATTACATTATTAACATTGAAAAAAAACTAATAATAGAAGTTCTTCATGAATATTACCTTATAAAAAAATATCAAAGGTTCTTATTCACAACATCTTAAAGATTCATTATTTCCTCCACTATTTAATGATTTCTACAAAGTACCTCTTCCAGTTGAGTCATCTGATTCTTCAATAATTCCTCTCTAGTGTAAAGAATATATATAGTATCTTCACAATAATATTGACCAGGTTATAATTCAATTTCTTAAGAGGTGGTCACATGTGTTTGATCTGGAATGGACTTCCTTAACAAAGATATATGGAACACATCATGCACTTTAGGGAGGCTTAGTGACCTTATAAAATGCAAGGCCACGTCTCTATTTCTTTATATAATTTCAAGAGGTCCATTGTACAAAGGGATTAGTTTCCCTTTATTACCAATCATTATAACACCTTTACATGGATATACTTTCAATAAAATATGATCTCCCACTTGAAACTCCAAATCATTCCTCTAGTTATTGACATAACTATTTTTATTACATTGAGCTTCTTTAATATGTATATAAATAGTATTTACCTTTTTCATTGTCTCATTGAGAATTTATTGTCATGTGATATTCCTTCCAAAAAATTAATAAAACAATGTTGGAGTATAACATCTCTTGCTATATAATTCTTCACAAGGAACTATTTGAATATTTTAATAGAAGCTATTGTCATAGGAAAACTATACCAAAGGAAAATATTGATCCCATATACCTTGATATTCAAGTGAGAATGTACACAACATGTATTTTAATATTTAAATATTCATCTTGTGTGATCCACTAGTTTTAGGAATATAAGATTTTCCAAAATGATGTCCGGCATCAAGAGCCTTATGAATACTTTTCCATAAATTCAATGTAAATTGAGGACCAAAATTATATAAAATTATAATTGGTGCACCATGAAGTATAAAAATTTCATTGATATAGAGAAATTAATGGTTCTAAAGAGGTAAATATTCTCTTATATCATGTAAATATCCTTAGTTGGATATAAGATCAATAGTAACCAAAATAAAATAATATTTTCTAAGAGACTTTGGTAGTCCAATTAAAAATTCCATGTTAATAGCATCAAATTTTCACATATTAATAGGTATAGGTTACATGAATCCTCTAGGATATTGTATCTCATCCGTCACCTATGAAAAAACTAAGCATATTGATATATAGTCAACAATATCTCCCTTTATATTATTTATAAAAAATGTTCCTTTAAATCCTTATATATCTTGGGGATATAGAGGTGTATTAGGAAGTTTTATCTGTGAGAATCATCCAATAATTCCATTTTCATCTAATGTATATATGGAATATATAACCTCTTTCCATATTTCAGAATTTAATCTTAATATATGAAGTCTATAAATTAACCATCACTCATAGTATTAATTTTCATTTGAAAATTCTCATCATTTGGGAGAGAAATTTATATATTTCCCAAAAAATATTATATAGCATTAATTTAAAAAAGGAATGATTTCTACCCTTCCTTAATATATCCAATTTTAATATTTACTAGATCCGTGAACATAAAATCCCTATTAATCCACTTTTTGGCCAAAACTCCATGATCTTTCTTGCTCAATGAAATCACTACCTTATTTCCCTTCCTTGGGTGGTAGTTTATTAAGAAATAAATCATTGAGTAGCTAGAGCCATATTATTTTCCTCATGCTGAGATCATTCTATGATTATATGTATTGTAGGATCTTATGGTCAGTGTATATATCACATATTTCACCATAGAGATACTACCTCTATATCTTGAAATCAATTATTATGGATTCCAACTCAAGATCCTGATATGAATTGTTCTATTAATGAGACTTTAAATACCTGGGTGTATATTTAATGAATAAATATATATTAAAAAACCATCATTTCCAAATTATAGAGTGAAAATTGGAGCATTGACCGATCTCATCTACAATTCCTCAAATCATTATTCACATTACTTTGTCTATAAAAACATATCTATTTTATGTGTAATCTTTTTCAATGGGATGGAAAATTAGGAAACAAAATTGAACAAATCATCGATGGTAACCTTCTAAACCATTAAAACTATATAAATAAGTTATGTTTGTTAGTGTAGGCCATTATTTGAATGAATTTGTATTTATAGGATCAATTTAGATTCTATCATTAGATACAATATGGACAATAAATGAAACTTTTTGAATCCAGAATTAATACTTTCTAAATTTCTCATAATTATTTTATATCTAAGAGTCTCACGAATGATCCATAAGTGATTCACATAGTCCTAATATTTTTATAATTTACTTTTATATCATCAATAAATGCCCCCAAAATTATCAATATAGTCTTTGAATAATCTCCTTATTAGTTCTATGACAACATAAGGTGCATTTGTCAATAAAAATGGAACTATTATAAATTCGTAATCTCCATACCTCATTAAAAATTCTATCTTCATAATATCTTCCTTCTTTACTCATAATTCATGATACTAAAATTGAAATTAAATATTATAAAAATATTGAGCTCTTGGATATTGATCAAATAACTCATCAATGTGAGGTAAATGATACTTTTTCTTTGTCATAATAAAATATCTTTCCTTATAATTAGTACAAATCCTCATTGATCCATATTTCATCTAAATGAAAATAGAATGGAATCCCAAAGGTGAGACACTAGTGTGTATAAATACTTTAACACTAAAATTTTATAGTTTAATATTAAACTCCACTAATTACATAGTGTATATAATATTGGGTTTCCTTGATATAGGTCTTTAATGAAAGATTAAATAAATAGGAAAGTAAATATAATTCTCTAGTGGATTTTGAGGTAATTCCTCATAAAACACGTAAATGTTTTCCTATAAAATTGGTACATCCTGATTTTAACGATTAAATTTTAATTAATAGGTTTTATATGATCTTATTCCCCAAGAATAATATTTAAAAGGAATACATGAGGTTCATCTAGAAATGGCATAGATGAGGAATCTTCCCTCAAATGATAAACGATTCCACATCTACATCACGATTCATAATTTTATTCTCTTTGTAATAAATTTTTTAATTTAATTTTTAAATCCAATATATACCATGGATTTTATAAAATTAAACCATAGTTATGATAATAAATTAATAAAATAGAGAGTTTTTATGAGTCATAATATGTACTTCCAAACTAATCCTTATTATAGTTATGTTTACACTAGGATTTTTGACCGGAAACTTCCTTCTTATGGTGCTAGGAAAGTATATATTTTTCTTGATAAATATGATATATATAAAATAGTATAAGGATTAACAATAAAATAAATCATTATCTTAGATGGAATATATTATTAAATTATTTACCACTATATCATTTGGAACATTCACCTTAGAAGTAGTTATCTTATAATCCTGGCGTTCTCCCCTTGGACTCTTTTGCAGTTAGTTCCCTTAACACCTAAGATATTGGGTTTAATAATGGCCAAATTATTTATTGTTTAAAAAATATCCTTGTTCTATTTCATTCCCATACATTCATTTTCCATATGAAACTTATCTCCCCACTTGTAACAATTTCCATTTACCTTCATGAATTTTCAAGGATGTTTCATTACATATTTTTTACATGATGGAAATTCTTCATTAACATTATATTATTCATCAATGAATTTCATTTTTATTGGTGTCTAGAAGACCAATTATTTTCATTATTTTCCTTGAATATATTGGAACTTGAAAATTCCTTCTCTGTTTTGATGTCACATAATACTATTTCATCATATGATATTTTTTTAAGAAACTAGTTCCCTTTAGAGACTTGGATTAAGACCTTTAATGAAATGTTAAATTTTTCTTCCCTATTGGATATGTAATCTACAGAATATGTGGATAGTATTTTAAAGGTGTTCTCATAATCTACAACACTTTATTCCTCCTTTTTCATTAATAATAGGAACATTATCTTAATTTCAATTAACTGATCATGAGGGAAGTATTTTTTGAAGAATATTACATTAAAATATCTTAATTACATATGTTTAATTGATTATTACTCACTAGTATTATGGATTAATGTCCACCATTGGTCATCATTTTATTTATGGAAATATACCACTAGTATAAAATTTTCTCTTTCATTTAATTTAAAGGATATAAATATCTTTTTGATGGATGTTATCCATTTCCCAGCTACCAATAGATTAGTAGTTCCAGTAATATATGGTGGCTTCTATTTCATGAAAAGATCCAAGATAATTGAATCAGATTATGGGAAAATTGGTTTCTATATTCAGGAAAGGTTTTTTTCATAACCTAATGAAGATTCCCTAATATGTTCATGATCAGTTAGTTCCAACACCAACTATATTCTCTTACATGACATGGTAATATCTGTATTGTCTATGAACATAGATACCATTATTTTTCCAGTATTGATCTTAAATAATAGAATAAACCGGATTAGATCATTAATTATGAATTTGAAATCATAAAATATAACTCTAAATTTGATATAAAACTTAATATAATTTAAAATTTTATGCACAGTTAATCTCAAAAATTTAAGCATGGTTTCTATGAGAATAACTTTTAATCATAAAAAATACATTCAATACTACAAAATGGTTTGAAAATAAAATTTTATTTAACCAAATCACATCCTCAAAAAGATTAAAACTATGTTTTTAGAAAAGGAATATTGATGATTCACTAAAAGATGATTGAGATATACTCAATGAACTCTTTTCGATGTTATTACCCATAGATGCATCTATGGAAAAACCACATCCACTTAGAGTATCAAGACATGGATATATTGCTAGGAAAACACATAATATATATCTTACCAAGACATTATGATGTTAATATGTAATTAAAAATATCTAAAAGTTATATCATATTGATAAGATACATAATCTATGTTTTCCTAAATCAAGTTCTCAATGTTTTTAATAAAATTAAACTAATACCAACTTTAGCAATAACATATATTGTAACCTAGAGTCATTTTATATTTTATTACATTGAAATAGACATAATACATATAATCCTAAAAGATAATTAAGTTTATTAGTCTTTCAAAACCAGATACATACATGATACCCCTTTTATGTTGGAAATAAAATATAAATCATGAAAAAACAAAATGTATGACATCCTTGAAACTCATTTAATAGATTAATCCTCATATCATGAGGAAAGGTAAAAAATAATGGTGATCTAAAATGATTAATAATGGTTATGTGTGGTGGAAGCTATTATAAGTAAATAAGGATTAATAAATACGATAAGGTAAAAAACTGAAAACACATTCCATTGAATCAATAACTTGAGAATGAAATGAATCCACAAATAACATCAATACATATATAAAATGGATTAAAAACATAATTTTCAATGAAGGAAATGTATTATATTGAACATCATGATATTAGAAATTGTGATGTTTATATCAACAGTACCTTTTTCCCAAAAAATATAATCGATGGGTAGGTATAAACAAAAAACCCTTTTAATTTTGATAATTAATTTGACTGATGATACTATTAATGCATCATGGGGATATCTATAACCAAAACCCACTCTTCATTACTTTAACAACGAATTTCTAAAAAATTTAATGATCAATTAAATTTATAAAAAATATGAATTATCAAAAAAAATATTGAATAAAAAGTAGATATTTAGCATGTTTTCTATAGTAAATTGAATAACTTTAATTCTAAAATAGTATATAACAAAATGTTATATTGTTTATCCAATATTAATATCTATTCTACAAATAATATGGATATTTAAGGTAAATTTAATTTCTATTTATCTTAATAAATTTAATGTTTCAATATAAATGTGATAACCATAAAATTAATTAGATATAATAAATATTATGTGAAAAATTCATGTCCTCTAGAGACTAAAAGAAAAAATAATAAAAACATTAAAATAATATTTCATTATAGGGTTTTATTTGTAAAAACACTAAAAAACTGTATAAGGATATAAAGAGAGTAAAATAGTTATGGCGGCAATAATGCTCGTTAACACCATATACATTAAAAAAGAATTCCTTTTCAATTATTGTAAATAAATTAAAAAAACCTTTCATTAGAAATTATCTAAATAAATGGATACGCCTGAAAAATATACCCAATCAAAAGAGGAATAAAATCAGTTTTTTTTAATCTTTTTGTAATTAATGATCAAGAGAGGGGAAATTTTGATATGAAATAATTAAAATACTTATATATAGATAGTATAATAAAAATAATTGGATTTTATGAAGTATATATTATATGTTTCCTTCAATTAAAAAAAGACTAATCCAAAATAAATGGGATTTTAAAATAATTTTTTACCTCTTTAGTAACATTCAAATTGTGACCAAATTGAGAGTATAACATGAATTTAACCATTAATTATCATAATTAAATATATATTCAAATAAAATATAACAAATGGGTTGTATATATACCACATAAAATTAAATTGTTTCATTATACCAAATATGATCCAATAGAGTTGAAATTTATAACGAAGTCCCAAACCTCATGCTTCCCCTTAGTTGAACATGCATTAAACTCATGTATATTGGTTTTAAATATTATATATATATATATTGAAACTATATTTATATTTATTATATCATATATTATCCTATTATAACATCATATTACTCAACTGTTGATAATATTTCATTGTTACCATCGTTTCAGGTGTCAAATGTTCTGTTTTCACATGCATGTTTTATAATGTAAATTCTAGTTATTGTGAATATAGTATAGTTACATCATATCTAAAATTATATAAATTTTATAAATAATATATTAGTTCATTATATTCATTTATAGAATCATTCTTGAATGTTTTATGTGTAAAATGAATCACACCATATCATGAAGACATTAGGTTTTACGTATGCATGAGCGACATTACCATCTACTTTTTTTTTGAATATTTAAGGATTTACATGATATATTAATTTTATCAAATATATATAACATAATAATTATCATATATATTCATTTTTTTCATCATTATGACCATACATGTGTGTCTGTGATGGAAAATAAACAACATCGGTTTGCAGGGCGGTAGTCCACCATACACGTGAGTGATGATTTTGTTTCCCATTTTATAGAGAAGGAGATGGATAAATATTATACCATAAATATAATAAAATATAATTATATATTTTACTATGGGGTAATTATATTTTATTATTAAGAAATAATCAAAGTCCGTAAAATAATAAGTAAAATGAAAGATTTTTGTTAAGATGATTACCTTCTCTTAGAGAAACCTCCTTTTTATCTCTTCTTTAGGGTTTTATGGGATCAATTTTGGTAAGAAAATCAGATATATAATATGGATCAGGATTTTTAGGAGATAGTTTTTTATTATAAGTTTATATAGATAGCTCAAAGTGGCATATATAAGATATGGGAGGGCTTTACTTTTTTAAGAGGGAGAGAGGACATAGTTGGAATTTTTATAAATAATAAAATATATTAATGTCTTACTCAAGTAAAGTAGCCCCAAAATGTGACATTTAAAAATATTATTTGATATAGGGTTGTAATATAACGAAATATTACAAATTATAAATGTTTTTCAGAAATTTTACACTTATCTATTTAGTTTAACCCTCGGTAAACCAATTTTAACATTACCCACTTTGAAAAATGAGTTTTTTAAAAAATGTTTTTTTATGTATAAACATGTTTTTATACAAAATTGATGTATAAAATTAATTAAAAATTCCTTAATTTGATTATTTAAAATAAATTTGAACAAAATTTTCTTTCCAAAAGTTTAAAAGAATTGAATCTTTGTATATTTTTTAAATGAAATTACAATTTTTGATAAAAAGCACTATTTCTAAAAATTCATTGAAAAATAAAACTTTTTAGAGAAATAGAAACAATGAAACCTAAGAAGATATCTATATGATGATTTAAAAAATTAATTTAATTATATCAAATAAATTTTATAAATAATTTAAATATTAATTAATTATATTCTCACAAAAATATAAAAAATTATTTTTGAACCATGTGTATTTTTATAAAGAATAAAATTTATTTACAAATAATTGAGTTTTTTATCATTAGAATTCATAAAAAAAATATTTATTGAATATGAACTTATTATATATTTTTTAATTTGGTTATTCATATTCATTCCTAGTAATTCAATGGTTATGTTATAATGATCATATTTTAATAATAATGTGTTATTGTTAGTTTAATATTAGTGTTGCATGTTTTATATTATATATTTTTCATTTAAAATATTAGGATGTTACCTCATTACACTTGATAATTATGATGAAAAATATTTTCTTGTCATGGGGTCTTCTATAGTGATGGGTGGGTGCCTTAGGAAAAACAAACTCATGCAGTGGGATATGAAAGTAGAAAATATAATGAAAGAGTGATAGAATAGACAAAAAACATAAATAATATGTGATTAAAGGTCCCAATTGATTGTAATGAAAATATTTATTAATTATTTATCAATAATATTAAATTCAATATATTATGATTTTTGTTGAAAGAGATGAAGCAATGGTCGTACATATGGAAGTGACCTATTTATGATGAAGTGATTCTTGGAATGAAAAATACTGATAATCCCATTAAAGATTTTTGAGACACATGTTAAAGTTCCAATGAATCATATATATTGTTTAATACCATTGTATATTCTACTATAGATCCATTCATATATTTTCTATAGATATTGAGACCAGATACTAATTAACTGCTATGAAAGATTGGAAAAAATATATGAATATGTTGTGACCACTGTAGATTCAAGGAACTAGTGTAAATATTATGATTATGGATCTAATTTTTTGTTGAGTAAAATATAAGAGATAAAAATGTTTTCCATTAACAGTTATATATGAAATAAATGAATGTTTTGTACTATATTATTTTTCTCGTCAAGATGAATTGTCAATGTGAGTTTTATAGAGTATGATGATTGATGAAAATTATATCTCTATAATGAAATATGAGAAGTTGGTTGTGAGAAATTTTGGAGATTTGTTGAGTGAAATAATGAAGTTGGTTGTGAATTATTGGTACTACATTATCTGATAATTAATTAATACACTACATTTGAGGAAATTTGAGGAGAATATTGTTGATTATTTGAGGTAGTGTGGATTATTTTGAAGTACTCAAGATGAGTCTTAATATACTGTATTTACTTTGGGTATTGTGTTGAATAGATTTTTTGGTAATCTAAATATATCCAAAATTAAATTTATTTTTTTAAATGATATCAATTGGTTGGAGATTATTTTAATAGGTTTTAATAAGTTTTGATTAGATTAAAAATGTTCTATAATTATGATTTAGAGTTTAATAATTGATATTAGAAAAACATAATATCTTCAATTTCATAGAAAAATAGAAAATCACATATATAATCATTCATAATAAGAATTATAAAATTAATAGAGAGTTCACACTATGACCTGTAATATTCTAATGTTGTTATATACGATTCACTTGAGTATAAATAATATTACCCATAGTATACATAATATCTTCAATAGAATATGTAATATTAACTCTATAGTGTCTATGCATATGTAATATTAAACTAACGATATATAATAGTAAAATTGAGATTATAGAGGATCTGTATGAGTAATTCTAAATCAAGTATCATTAACTCTAATGATAAATAAGAATAAATTATGATTTCAACTGATATATAATATCCTTTTGAGGGTCACATATGATTAAACATGTTTTCATAGGAAATATGTATTATTAATTGTGAAGGAATTGTGTTATTATTATGTAAATAAATATAATTCTGAATTAAATATTTAATCCTGATTCATGGGGAATATTATGATATTGAGATTTTATAAATATTTCACTATGAGAACAAGATATATACTATAATTATATTACTTATTGTGATCATGCAGTCATGGAATGAGTTATAGTTTTTATAGAAGTTTGAATAAAAGAAAGATATGATTGATTTGGTATAATTAAATGAGAAAATTCTGAGGATCATTAGAATATTAATAAATGACATTATAGGTGGGTTGAATATGAATATATGTTTTTATATCGTATAGTTTCATTTTTGTATTATTCTTGGAGGTTTTTTATTAGAATAAATGGATTGAGTCTGAATACAAAAATATTAATGTCATGTTTCCAGGGAGTTTCCATATTATAATTATGAAAAATATCCATATGATCAGCCTTGAGTTTATAAAGAGAATATGGATTGAAGATGGAAAAGAGAGGTAAAATATAGGGATATAGATGTAGTGTTTCTGTTCAATATCTGAAGTGTTGATGTTCGATGAAGATAAAAGAAGAAGAAATAGACATTGATATTATTATATATATTAATAATTTAAATACATTGGTGTGAAAAATTCAAAGGGAAAAGTCAATGTGTTCTTTCATAATTATTTCACATGCATTGGGAATTTATGTGTTAAGGGAGGACAACATGCATGATATTATTCTTGGAAATATTGGTAGTATCTTTTCTTATTTGAGGAAAAATATTTTTCTTTTCATATTGTAACATACTAAATTATAAAGAAGATCTTGTTCATAGGAGTTAGAGAATAACCATTTAAAACTAGATGTATTAAATATAATGAACCTATTTGGATATAAATACCAATTAAGAAAGAGTTCTCAGGGTTAAATATGACACCTTCCTTATTGTATTCACTTTTTATTATAGTGGATATCTATGTCTTGAACTCTACATAAATATGACAAGGATGTAGTCATTCAAATTGGGGTAAAACCTTGTAAATATAATTTGTTGTAGTCCTTTTCATTTACTGATTTTCATGTGGTGTTTTTTGTTGGACATCATTAAATAGATCCATTAATCCTAAAAGGTTAATCGGTTTGAATATTTAATAGGGGTAAAATATAAGAAAAAAGAATTCAATGAAATTGATTCATATGAATTCATCCCTCCTCATCTCAATGTTGTTTCCTGAATCCCTAAGACTAACAAGTTTTATCAACATAAAAAACATGATGTTCGATCATTTGGAACTCTCACATGATAAGGTGAGGAAAAACATGCATCCCTACCCAATGGATTTATAAGTATATGGCCAAATTGTTATGTATGATACATTCATTGTGGTTTCTATAGGGGAGTGGATGATAATTTACCTATGGTTTAGTGTAAAAATATATATTTTATAGATTTCTATGATATGGATAATTTTTATCCTATGAAATCCTTATAAGAGGTATTATTAACAAAGGATGGGATGTCTACTCCTTAGGAACTCTCACATGTGAAATTGATGTGAAACATGTCTCTCCCCTTAGGGGATTCATGATTGAATATCCAAAAGTCATCACAATGATACTTTCCAAAGTGGTTCCCCTAGACATGTGGTTGATACATACCCAATGGTTTTCTATAGATTAAAAAATATATATGTTTTGGAGTGTTATAATATGTATCATTTATTTTCCCCACAACCGAATAATTTGTATCAGAGCATGTGGTAATACATTTGATTGGATCTATTTCTACTCAAATAATTTTAAACTGTTATATTTAATGAATATTGTGATATCCCTATCAAACCTAATATATATGATTTTATAAAATCCTTTAGGAACATGATGTAGAGAGAAGTAATAAAGATGAAAAATTACCAATCTTTATGGAAAAAATAATGATTCGCCACTAGTTGAAGGTAATAAAAATAAATAAAATATAATAAAATCTATTGAAAATTATCTTTTTGAATAATAAAGATCAAGTTTTAAAGACTATGTTCTTATTGAATAATTTTTTTTAATTTTCATTTTTAAATTAGGTATTATTTTAAAATGCTCATTTTTAATTTTTCACATATATATTTGAGTTTATCAAGGTTCTTATTGGAAGTGAAAATATAGTTGGAGTTGAAATAATATTCATTGGACAATGGAATATTTTGGAATCTATAAATGTGAAGAAATCTCATAAAGAAGCTAAAACCAAGAGGCATCTATCATGGTTCTTTAAATAAAAATATTTTTTCACTAAAGAAAATTTTCAAAATATCAATTATGTGAAATCCAGTACTATAAGGTTTTTTGAAAAGAGGATTCATGAATTGGAATAAACTCATAAAGCAGCAATTTGTGTCAATATTTCTTAGTTAGTGTTGAAAACTAAAAGAATAATGGGGTTAAAAATTCCTTTTAATAATCTATAATAATTCTTGGAGATCATATTTAGATTATAACAAATGAACGGGAATGTTGAGTGAGATCATATACGGTGGATAAACATACCCTCAATATGAAGTGTCTTTAGCAAGAGATCAAGATGAAAAATCTTGAAGGTAAACATACTAAGTCTTCTAAATATGCTGAGAGAAGAGTTAATTCAATCAAAGATACTAATGTGATTATTTCTCCTTAAGGAACACATTTTTTGGAAAGAATTCATTGAAATATTATAATTATATAACTAATATAGGGTAAAAGAAAACTATAACCCATTCTATAGAAAGTATTGTTTGTACTTATACTATTTCAATAGATAATTCATGTTAGAGAGAATATTATTGATAAATATGGGTCGAGAAAAATTGTGAGATACCAACCACTTCATAAAACGTGAATGTCAGTAATGAAGAAAAATTTGGTTCCTTAAATGAATTTCAAAAAATGGTTGTTTAATATGATCTAAATTTTCAAAAAATTATACTTTTCATAGATATTAACACCATCATCCAAGTAAATCCATGATAAATTTTAATTTTTGAAACTTTTTCAAAATCTATAATTTATTTCCTTAATGGCTAAAAATTTTAATTTTAAATTGTTCTAGTAAATTTTGAATTAGTTAATGGCCATGCATTTTTTGTAATATAAATTTAAATGTATTAAGTAATTTTATCTCATTTGATTTATTCAATTTTGAATAACATCTGGAAAATTGTTTTTTTAAATAAATAGTAATTTTTTTACAAGTAACTATGAATTTTAAATTATTAAATTTCATTCTATAATTATTAAATTTGTTTTTAATGATAAAATAATCTTAATTATGATTTGGAAATATGATTAAAATTATTTTAATTTTTTTTGAATTTCTTAATATAAAATTCATTTCATTTAAGATGATTAATTTAATTTCAATTTTTTTCGGAACAAACATAAAGTAGAAAATGAGTTTTTAATTTTATAAGATAAATAAATTGAAAGAAGTAAAGGTGAAATATTTTCCTGTGTTACTATGTGAGGGGTCTCATTTTATGCCTACAATTATTCCAACTGTGATCATTATAGGGAAAAAATGTTCCTCAAAGTGAACATCCTATAAACGTGTATCTACCCTTCTACTACAATGACTATGACTACACCCATTCCCTATTATAATAGAAAATGGCTATATTTTTTTAGAAGGAAGTATGCAATAATTCTTGTATTATATTACCATGAATCCACCCCATCTACCTTGAAATTCACCTAACCATGAGTAGTCCCATGTTTCCATACCACCACCAGGTATTTTTATCATGTTTATCTATGCATATAGAGAACTCTAACTTCAAACCAAATTTTTGATCATTGATCGAGATTAATTGAAACACTTTCTCATGGAACTAGGAAAAAATAAAAATAACAATGATAGTGATGCTTAGCTTATACTCAGATATATAATTTAAAAGAATTGAAAAATCATATCTCAACAAAAGTCGATTCAACAGTAGGATGAACGAAATGGTGACCTTGATTGAATAAAAGGAAACACTGATATTATTATTTCATTTTTTGAGGCTGATTAATTTCTTTATAATATGTGGATGGCCCTAATCCAAGATAGTGGGGACTGACCCATTCCATATGAGAACTAAATATGTAGTCAATATTGAGATTCATGTTCTATTACTCTAAGGTAGAATATTCACTAAGACCAATAAAAGAATAGTTATAGAAGGAGGCACAATCCAATGCTTGTTTATGAATTGATTCAAAGCTTGAATTTTAAGTTTAAGGATCATGAGAGTTTATGATGAATACTTTCCTACACCTTATCAAAGATAAAAATATCGATCTGATTAAGATGGAGTATAAAAACACATATTATGGGAAAATTATTGAAGGATTACAAGTTTGATCATGAGAGGAATTTATAATCCAAAAAGTCTCTCCTAAATAAATCAAATATGGCCCTCTACCCTAGATACATGAAATCTAGACATAGAAGTAACAACTCCCTATGCAATATTGTTTTTTATAATAATAAATTATATAACTCTTTAATGGATATAAGAACATATCTCCTCCCTCAATGTAAAAATGATTTGGACCTTATCCTTCAACCTAATTTATTTTAACATAGGATTTATCATAATTATATATATTATAATTCATGTAATTTTATTCATATGTTTAATTTTTTTAATCTCTTATCACTCAATTTCTTCATGTTTCTCAACCATGTGTTGTCCCAATGATCCCAAACTCCATGATCATGTGGAGATAACCCATAATGGGTGGTATAAGGGGAATCATAGTGGTTTGATTTAATTTATTTATATAAATTTATCACTCCATTTTCCTTGAGTTTGATATGATAGTAAATATGGAATATAAAGGATGTGATAATCACATTGCATTTTTTAATAATGATTCATTATTATAATTGTTTCACTTTAGTGTATCCCTCAATTTGAATCGAACTTCAAACTAATATAATCATGTGATTCAAATTAAATAATGGTATGTGGTTGCTTCTAGATGAGTGAGTTAGTACATTAACTCAATTAAGGATTTTCCATGCCCATTAACAATGTTAAATAATAGTACTATTAGTTTGACCAAGTATTATTGAGTAGATTAGTTGTTCCATTTCAAAGTAGTAAAATGGATTGTGTATGAATTAATGGGGTTGAGTCTATGCATTGATTTAGGAGATTTAGAACAAATGAAAATGATGATCCAACCCACTATATTTTACACCAAGACTTTCTATATTTCTTCTGGGACCCATGGTCATGTTTTTTAATGTGAATTTATTTTATTTAATTTCCAATTCATAAACTGAAAACAAAAAAACACCAATTTCAAATTATGGGTTATTTAAAAACATAGAAAATAAACCATAGATATACATAAGTGATTTAGATAGTAAATATCCCTATACTGAACTCCATGATAGATAAAACTAGCCTGACACTAGGATGAATTATGAGTGTTATATAATTTTTATAACCTTGTACCACAATAACCAAAAGACCAACTTGGAATAATTTCTGGGGAGTTAGGTTAGATATTTAATTTTCTTCTTCTCCCTGTAAATAATTTTCTACTTTCAAAATTAAATCCTAAACACAAATAGAAAATGGAGGCTCCTCAAAAGGAATTATTAAACTCACTTCTATGACTAAATGAAATTTGAATAGTAATACTATAAGTGAACATATTAGAAATAAACTCACATAAGATTAATTGATGAACCCATATGAGAAAATATTATTTTATTATCATATATTTAAATCTTAAAGGAGAGTAACTATCATTAATGAATTAAAACTTAATCCACCAACATATAAAGAAGACATATTGGATGTCAAATTAAAAAAATATCCCAATATACCACACAATACTAAGATAATTCCTAAGGTACTCATGAAGCAATGGAGATAACAACTGAAAAACTTTATGTGGTGGTTGAACTCTTGACTCTATTGAACTTAATCCTTCTCTAATCCAATTGAAATTCAACCCCTTATTTTAATTACATAGATTCAACACAGCTAGAGTTTTCTTTGGAGGGTGATAACTTTGATCTTTAATATTTTTATATTAATATAATAAAATATGAAATCTCTCATGAGATTTTATGTATTAAAATTTTATAATCCTATGTGTTACTACAATCCTTGGACAAATAAGTATAGGTTGATAAAGAGACCATTTTCTATAAGGTGTTTTAAAGAAAAATTAGAAGTCTCACTACCCACACTCTTATAAAGTGACTATAATGGGGTATCATGAGAAGGAAATGAGCTATAATATAAAACCCAAGTGGCTCTATATGACAATAAAATAGAACAATCCATGTAAAAATAGTCCAAAATAGAAGAGAACATAGATATTTCCATTTTATAAGAGAATGTGGAAGAGAAAAACATTATCCTACAAGCTAGAGAAAAAGTAAAAGTAGCCTTATGTATACTACTCGCAAAATTTATCAAGATATTTTATACTTTAATGGGGTAGGAAACACTACACTTTACTAGAAATAGAGACCTCCAAGATAAGAGTAAAATAAAGAAGAAAAAGGGAACCACAATCATGTGGTGGTAATTACCACAATATCTCAATCCTATGATAGATTAGGGTTAACCATAATAATTCCCAACCTTAAATAGTCTAAATATATCCCCTATTAGTAGGTAAAACCCCTGATTCTTTTTTTCCATTTATTTTTTCCATTGATTTAATTTTTTTATAAAATTTCAAAAATTTATTCTATTTTTTATAGGTTCATACTAAGTGGATAGTACCTAGGAGTCAATCTCAAGTTGTCCTTAGGAAACTAGAGGATAGATTAAATCAGTATATTTGATAAATAAATACCATGTGGTTTCTATCCTTTTATACAATTTATTCAACATAGTTTTATACATATCATCTAGATATCAAAGGGGTAGTGATGAATAAGTATGGGGGTGATTCAATCCTTCTTATATTGGATTTCAAAAATATATTTTTTAGAAATTATTTAGAATTTGTAAATAAAATTCTGTTGTTATATTTAGTATGTTTTATGGAATCTATTTTAAAAAAAAAGAATGTTTGTAAATGTTGTGCATAACTATTTTGTCTAGTTTTTATTATGATTTCTTAAAAATATTGATATTAATAGAACCCTTACTAATTTAAATACCATTCCACAGTGTATAGTATTAATTGTCTAAGAAATTAATTGAGTTGGATAATTATTATGTGAACTCACCACTAAATTCATAGAGGTTTATGTTTTTTAATTGGGAAAGGAGTTATAAATGAAACAGAACATTGTATAACCAAAAACAATATCTTTAGATAACTAAATTGATGAAATCAATCATAAATAACAAGATATTAGTATTTATTTTGTAAACATAGGGGGAAATTAAAAAAGAAAATGTGATATATTATTTTAACTCGTGTAAAATAAAGATATGGGATCAAATGTGGAAATATTCCAAAGTCAACATAAGCATGTTTGTGTGTGTTAACCTTAAAATAAGAGTTAAAGTGACATGATAGATTAATTTCCAAGAATTTATTCTATTACTTGACAACAAAAAATTTTCCCAGGGGACACCTTTGGTCTATGGATTGCTTAGTTTCGAGTTTATGTACTTTTGTTGAACAATTTTTTTCACAAATATGGTTGGGAAAAATTAAATAAGTGCTAATTGACAAAGGGAATGTATATATTTGGGTAATTTTAAACTTGGATAAAGAAGGGTAAGATTATATATATATGAATCCCATTTAGGATGTATCATGGAAAAATGAAAATAAACCTTTGAAAGGGATCCTTGGGGAGAAAGACTTAAGAAGTTCCCACTCATTAAAATCATGAATCCACCAGGATCAATTCCATTTACATCCTGAAACTGGTACTTGGGTGAGAATTGAAATGAGGATGTGAATTTAATCCATAAAGGATGTAGGATAAATCAAACAATATAGGGATCCATGATTTAATATTCTTATGATTTGGGTTTAATATTAAGTAGTATAATTATTTTTCAATAATGAAAATCATATTATTTCATAGGAGTTAAATAGTTAAAGTTTAGGGGTAATGTGAGATGAAATTCTCAATTCTTTTGTTTGACTTTCATAGAAATTACCCCCCCCCAATTAAAGTAAATCCTAGGTAAATTTATGGATTTTTACTTTTGACACTATGGAATATATTTGTTTAATGGTCTAAAATTGGTATTTTGAATTATTTTGAACATTTTTTAATTAATTAATAACCATACATTTTATTATAGTTGAATTTAATTATTTTGAGGAATTTTATTTTGATTGTTTTTTTAGTTTTCAAATCCATTTAGAAAAGTGATATTTTGAAATATAAATTTAAATTGTTTGGGAAATAAATGTGAATTTTAAAATTATGAAATATAATTATAGAATTTCTATATTTGTTTTTAATTATAAAAAATAAATAAATTGGGATTCTAAAATATGATTTAATTTGGTTTTAAAAAATAAAATTTCATTTAATTGTTTGAAAATATTTTTTAATTTTTATTTAAAATTTTATTTAATTTTTTTGGGACAAAACATACAAGGATTTTTTTTTAAATTATGTAGGCTAGGGGAATTTGTGAAGGAAAAGGTTTCTAAACAAGCCCCTATGACTATGAGAGGGGTATACATCTATGCATATGATTGTGAAAATAGTGGTTGTGGGAAGAAAAACATATGTCTCCATGCACGTTACTTATGGATTTGCATCAATCCAGTTACCATGAATATTGTGATTGCACCCCTATCCTACTACTACGGGAAATCCCACACTTCCATGAGAAGCTAGTCTACAACCATGACTTTTTCATTATATTGTGAATCCACCCCTGCCACTATAGCATTCAATTAACCATGTGCAAAAACATGTTTCTATCCCAAAACCATGGATATGTATTGTGTTCATCTTTGGATGATGAAACCTCTAACATTTAACCAAACTAAAAAACATAGATCGGGATTGATTGATAGAATCAAGCTTCGAGCTTGTAAAAGAAAAAAAATAACTAGGACTATAATGTTGATCTCTTACTCAAATAAATAATTTTAAATAACAGGAAAACCAGATATCTATAGAAGTCCATATCAACTAATGATGAACCAAATATTTAGTTTTATATAATAAAAGTACACTCTAAGATTTCTATTTGATTTTTCTGGAGCCAATTAATTTCATATGAAGAATTGGAAGGTCTCAATCCAAAATGGCATTAAATGGATCACATCATCCAAGAAATAAATATATAGTTGACACTGATATTGAATTTCTATTACTCCAAGGAAGAATCATTACCAAGACTGATACAAGATTCTTCATATAAGGAAGAACAATCCATAGATTATTCATGAATTGATTCTATGGTTGAATTTATAGTGGAAGGATTTTACAAGTCTATTATCAAAACCATCCAATTAATTCCCAAAGATTAAGAGCTTGACTAGAATAGATTTATCCACCCAAAATAAAGAATAAAACAATAAATATTACAATGCATCCAATTATGAAATCAATGATCCAAATATACAATAAATATCAAACCAAAAAAGATTATGCAAATCAATGTTTGAATGTGATGAAATTTTTTTGCTACATTTTCTCCCCATATGGGAATTAAAATATAGATGGGACCTTGACCTCTCTTGATGATGTGGTTTTGGATTCAGAAAAGGAAAACTTTTATGTGTACAGTGAATGTGCCCAATTAGTTCACATAAATACAGTTAGCCATGCACCAATGGGAACCAATAAAGCACATATTCCCAAAACTTATCATGCATACTCATAGCCTTATACCCTGTAGAAAAATCATATAGAATTCCATATCCCAAATTCTTCAAATGTTTCCCATAAAAACATCATATCATACTATTTTCTCCCTAATATTTAGCACTAATATAATACAACATGGTTGTCTCCAATGACCAAACTATTATAGGATCATTCCATCCTTTAAGAATAGGAACCTAAATAGATGTATCCATTAAAACCCACACTCTTCACAATCATCATTTGGTTTTATGTTGATCTTTCTATACAATAAACTAGCACCTCAATTTCCTTAATCAATAAAATTTAAGGGCTCCCCACCATAAAAATAATACCTGAATGTTTCTATTATAGAGCACCAAATCTTAATTCTAGGTGATCATTGATCCCATCCATTAAAACCCATAAAATCATGCTAGAGTTTATGATTATAACTGGAAGAAATAATTGTCCAAAGTACATCCAAACAATCCTACTCTTTTTCAAACATCGAATTAGAACATGAATCACTCAAAAACTTCCTCTTCTGATCTCACTAAATAGAGTATGAATTTTCACAGTACCAAAAAATTATAAAAACACACATATTGGTAATATTTTCAAATGTGTATAACTATTATACTAGGAGTAATTTCCAAGATATAATGATTATCTCAACTAAATAAACTGTGACCGACGATTCTGAACATGCAATAACCATCCAAGGAAGTAAGAACTTGCTGATCAACATTAATTTTGAGGAGAATAAATAAGAAGATAATTTTATTAATATAACTATATATATCCTAAATCAATATAAAAAATCTTTTTACCTTTTTGTTCTGACTATTTTTTATTATCCTAGGTTTATTATAATTCCCAGTAATTTAATTCATGTTCCATCTTTCATTTAATAAATTATTTCATTCTACTATACCTAAATTTTTCTATGTTTCTCACCATTGTGATGACTTATTGATCTTAAAATCCATGATAATAGAGAGATAACCCTAAGTAATTGGTATGATGGGAATCATATTTGTGTGCATGAATTTATGTATTTCAATTTCCTACTCGATTTTCTCATATTCTAGTGCGATAGTGAAGATATAATGTATCAGAGGAAATAATTACTCTACATTCCATTAACACTACTAAAATACTCTACTTTTTAAACTTAAATTTATAACCATAATAATATGACACTTCATTGCAATGGATTCCTATGAGTTGAATGGAAGAATGTTATGAAATTACTACCAGGTGAGTAAGTAAGTCCATTCACTCAATTGAGAGTGCTTTCCCATTCACCATGGGAAATTATTGGATTATTGGTCTGATAATGGATTACCAATTTTATTAGTAGTTACATATAAATTTAAAATATTTTAGAGTTTATGTAAAATTGATATTGAGTTTTCACACTGAGTTAGGAGATTTCGTATAAATGTAAATGATGATCTAATCCAATGTAACTCACCCTAGAAACTATTTTATTTATTCCTAGAAAAATTTCCAAGGTTTTTGTCTTCAATTATTTTATTTTATTTCTAATTAATGAATGATAGAGTAAAAAACAAAACATTTAAATTTTGGATACTTTCAAAACATATGAAAATGAAAAAATTAGCATAGGTGATTAAGATAGTGAATCACCCATTGACCATATCCTAGGGAGAAAAATATATTCAGTCAGTAGGATTCAATAAGAGTAAAATATATTTTATTTTTGAAAGTGTGCCATGTAAACTAAATAATCTATTTTCAACTAAAAAATAATAGAAAGATAAATCCCATTAGTTTGTGATACAAAGAGAAAATATAAATTCATTGGTCACTTTTGGTGTTATGAATGGTATGGAAACAATTATATTGATTATTGACATAAAATTTAAATAATTGGACGAAAAAAGTCTAGATTAAGGGGGAGTAATTATTAAATTAAAAGTAATTAGGCTATACTGAATAAAATCATATTGAAAAAGGTGAATCTATCAATTTGGAATAGATTTTAAGGTATTAGAAAATTCTATGGAAGTTGAAATAAAGGAGTTCACTATGATGATAAAAATATCTTATACATATGTGATGTCTGAATTATATAATTTAGAAGAGAAAATACCAAAAAATATAAAATAGTTAGTAAGTGAGTTCATCTTGGGGTGTGAGAAAAATATAAACATGATCATGGAGATTGAGAAATATTATACACTAAAGAGAAGATGGTTTTAATAAGGAAGAAAATTCCATATCATAGATCCTTGAAACCAATAGATAAACATAAATGATAAAGTATGAAACATAGAAAAATAAAAAAGATAATAAATCCAATAATAAAACAAAATTATTTTTTTATTAAAACAAATATATGAAGAAGAATTCATTTTTTTGGTAATTTCTTAAAAATTAGTGACTAAATGATTCATGAGAGGATGTGTAAAAGGTGAAAATAATCGATAAATATTACTAAATAATACCTAAAACACATCCTAGTACAATAATAAATGAAAATAAGTAAGAAACTTGTAATACAGGATTCATGTGATATGATTGGTGATGCGGAATGGAAGATTGCATAGAAAGAATCATTGAAAAAAAGTAGGAGTACTATGTTACCCTAGGAGCTGTATATTTTTAAAATAAATGGAGAAATGATGAATAATTCATCGATTTTTCAGATAATGGAATGTATTTTTAGGGTTGAGAATGAACCCTCAACCTTGTTGTTCTCAGTAATGGGAAAATAAGAACCATTATATTCTTATATATGTTTGTTTTATCATTATATAAAGGGATTTAAAGGTAATATAAGTAAGTGAGAAATTAATGGGTGTTTTTAACTATATAGATGGTTGTAATATACTTCATGGAGTGATATATCTCATATTAAATAAAGTGTAGAAAGAGATTTATAATGCGAAGGGTCACTAATAATTAAAAAATACTTTTTTTAATCACTATAAGACCTTAGAAACAACAAAACTAAGATCCACATTCTTTGAAACTGAAACCATATATACAATAATTGTAGAACGTGAAAATTTCACTGATGATAGACACTAATAATGTTCTAAAATCAAATGAGATGAATATTAATAAGGTAAAATTGATTGAATATTCCCTCATTGTTGTATCCATAGGTATATTTGAATCACAAAACACTTGGGAGAGGTCCTCCTAAAATCAATAGTAAACAATTACCTAATATGGTAATGGATAAAGGAAGAAGTGAGACTTACATGGGAGAATTATAAGGAGTACAAGATCATTCTACCGACACATATTTAATGGATACATATTATTTATATTTACCTTGGGGAATCCCTATGTAATCTATATAATCTATTTGAATGTTTAATAACATTAGAATAACTATACTTATTTTCAACGTTTATAAACATTCATCTAATCACATTTTCCCATAAATTTCACCTTATGAGACAATTGGATTATTGATATCTTAGAATTCATGGAAGATCACCCAAATGTTAAAAATTAATTTTCTTCTTCTAGATGATTTTTGGAAAAACATATAATTCGTTTGATATGATTCAACATGTCATAATACTTATGATGTAGCCATGAAAAATATACTTATTATAAACTATGATAAGCTTGTTTGGTGATGTAATTTTCTAAATCATACTGTACGATATACCAAACCAATGGTATATGATATGACATAGTTCATAGATTTACATCAAATGAAATTATAATATATTCACATATGATATGGCCATTATTCATCATATGTCTATATGGATTTAGGAAATATCTCTATTAATCTCTCATTTTTAGTTAAACCTCATACACTCTATGTCATTTCACCTTATTATATATCATACAAAATTACTTGTGAAAAAATATACCAAACTCCATTTGATATATTATATATATTTTTCTAAATCTATCATTGAACATTCCTTATATCACATCATATGAAATTCCTTGTATATATATCCAAAATTATTTTATGATAAACTCTGAAAGACTTTTAGAGTGGATCTATATGTTTTTTAAAACTCAATACCCATTTATTCAACAAAAATGTGTGACCTCGTGGCTCTTAATATCATTGAAAAAAATATTAATTCTCAAATTCATAAATATAAATAAAGATCATACTCTAGAAAAGGATCATTACTACTCAATCTATAAATGGAATTGGTGTGATCTTTATTAAATGATAGTATCTTTATACATGTATCCACTAGTTGAATTATATAGAGGTATAAATAGTCAAATAATACCTTTTTCCAAGACATTTAGTGACCATTGGACATAGATTATATTAATACCATAAAACCTACTTATACATTCTCAATTCTATTGGTATAAACTGACCAAATTGATGAATACATAATATGTCATTCATTTAAGTGGATGGTAACATCACATATGACAACCCTGCTTTTTATTACAACTTAAACATGAATTATTACATAGAACATCACATTATACAACAAATAAGATCGAGTGTTTTAGTGTCTTTGGGGCTTAGGATCATTACATAAAAACTTAAAACATGAAATACAATATCTTTATTGAAAACTTCTTTTACATGACCACTACATTCCCTCATACTTAGCATTTCATGGGATAACCTAAGGACATGCATAAGAAAAGGGTGAGCTATAAAGCCTAGTAAGGGGGTACACTTGGAATAACATGAGGAGTACAATAAATATTAGGAAATAGGTATATAAATAGAGCATAATAGAAACATGAACATAAAGGCATGATAAATAATGATAATCATAACATGGAAATGTGGCAACAACACTTAACATGGAATTAACATGAGCCAAGGCTCGTTGCACATGGAGCATGAGTAAATCCTCATTGCACATAAAGCACGAGTAAACCCTAGTTTCACTTTAATTATCATGAGTCAACACTCATTGCACATGACGTATCATGATAATATACTTTACCCAATGCATTGGAGTTCTATAAGGGCACACCCTTCTTAAACATTTCATTTCATGCATAAGTGTGCCACATGGATCATAAAACATGGTTTCATACAACCAAATCATTTATTCCAAGATAAAGTAATGTGGAATTAATAAATGAAACATTATAATCAATAAGTAAATGTGCATAAAGTTGAATTCCCTTGATGGAGATATGGGCATGGTATTCACTACACAATGGCATTGGTTTAGAAAATCGCTGCGATTTCGGCAGCGTAACGGCGTGACATAAGAATTCATAGAAATGGTTGATGAGATAGAAAGGGGTTCCTCATCATATTTACATTTCATTGACAGTAAGGAGTTAATATGGATACATGTACCAACAATTTTAATGGAATTTAGATTCATGATACAAAAGTATTGCTTGAATGTAAATGAGGAGAGATAAGTTCCTTTCAGAATTTTGGCATAGTAACAAGTGTACATGGGAGGACATTAATGAGAGAGAAAGGGGTCCCAAATCATTAAAACATAAAGAGGGAAGTATAAGGGAGGTGAAAAACCATACCCCAACATTCATAATTGAAATTAAAAGGGAAAAATAACTTAAAGAAAATTGGACAAAAATGAGAAAGGAAGAAAAAACCCTTACTTGGAAGTGTGCTTCCAAAGGCTAGAGAGAGGCTTGTGAGAGGCTTATTGGGGGATTGGGGAACATTGGGAGGATTCTAGAGAGAGCAGATCAGAGGTTGGATGAACTTTAAAGGCTTTGAGTGAGGAGGAAGTGGGGGATTGAGTGGTTTTATATAAGAAAGGTGGGGGGATTCTTTATTATTTAGGTTTGGGACCCCTTATATTAAATTAATCCAAAACACAAACCATACCATGGTTTTTCCCATGTTTTTGGCCAAGGGAAGAGAAAAAAAAATATTTTATAAGGCCAAAGTACCAACTTCTTAAAATTATAGGGTTGCTTATGTGGAGGTGATCACACTCCCATGAAAAACAATTTAAAAAGACAAGGTGTTTAATATGTCTTGAGGGGTCCATTAATGCTTTGAAAAGTAAGTCAAACAAACCCAAAATCACATTATTTTAATGGTAAAACATATATTGTCCTAACATAAAGATTACAGTATTTTATTACATCACTATTGGGTCATTATGATGTCATAAAACACATTATATATTTAAACGGTATTTAATTTTTACCCAAAAATTTGATTGTCTCAGAAAATTATGAAAAATTCACCATTGGATAATTTTGGCGTCCTGATTCTAAAAATAACATTTATTTTATCTAAATAATTTTCTAAATATGACAATTTTCACTTTTAAAATAAATACTGATATTTATCGAAAATTCACGGGATTTGACAGAAATGGCTTTCAAAACATAATAAAAATTATAATTGCGTTCATAAAATTATAAGATCATTTATATTTAATAAAAATTAATTTAATAATAATATTTTATTAAAATATTATTTAATTCAAAAATCCCTTAATTTAATAAAATAGAATTCTTAATTAAATAATAACTAAAAACACTATTTATACATTAAAAACTATTTAAAATGTATCGATAATGACAAGAAGGTATATTTATTATTATATACAAAAATAAATAATATACATGAAAATATTACTAGCGATTTGTTACATAAACCCTTCAAATAGCCGCATAAGACCTAAGGGTGAGGTGTGCGATGGGGACATACTCTTCAGGTGGCTCGGATAACATTGCTCGAGTGGTAATCTCTATCAACTTCCACTTTTCCCATAGACGGTGTCGTTCGAGCTTGACATGATGAAGCTCAGCTTGGGCTTGGTCAAGAGCGAAGCCCAAGGATGCCACCTCTTTTCCGAGCTCTGAAAAATGGGCATCGTATGGAGCAATTCTACTGGATGAGGCCATCTCTTCTTTTTTCTGAGTAAATTGGATTTGTTAAAGTCCTATATTTATACTAATCATGTGATCACTGTTCAATGACTATATTAGCAACGGTCAAAATTCTAAACATAAAACCAAATAAGTTGACATTTTATATAAACATAAAGGGTCATTTAATTAGATCAAGAGGTATATCCATTAATGAAACTTTGGGTCGTTACAATATTCCCCCCTTAAGAAATTTTACCCTCGAAATTTTCCTTTTCCCACACTAAAATAGATGTCAGTAACTCAGATTCATCATTTCCTTCGATTCCCAAGTCGATTCTTCAAACTTGTGGTTTTGCCAAAACACCTTGATGAGGGGCATTGTATTATTTCATAGAACTTTTTCTCTATGATCTAAGATATTCACTGGTTTCTCCTCATAAGAAAGATCATCTTCCAATTGTACCACCTCAGAAGAGAGTACATGTGAAGGGTCTAGTATGTACTTCCTTAAGAGGGTTACATGAAAGACATCATGTACTTTGGCCATGGTAGGTGGAAGTGCTAGTCGATAGGCCACAGCCCCGACACGATCAAGAATCTCGAAGGGTCCGATTTACCTTGGACTTAACTTCCCTTTCTTTCCAAACCTCATGACCTTCTTCCATGGAGATATGCGTAGAAACACCATGTCTCCACCTTTAAACTCAAGGTCTCGTCGATGGTTATCTGCATAACTCTTCTGTCGAATCTGGGCTACCTTGATATGCTGCTGAATGGTTTTCACCTTCTCCACCATTTCATCAACCATTTCTGGTCCAAGAAGCTTACATTCACCGACCTCATCCCAACATGCTGGTGTTCTGCACCTTTTCCAATACAGGGCTTCATATGGTGACATTTGGATGCTCGAGTGGAAACTGTTATTATAAGAGAACTCAACCAGAGGAAGATGTTGATCCCATCCTCCTTTAAATTCCATTGAGCATGATCTCAACATGTCCTCAAGTGTTTTGATAGTCCGCTCAGATTGGCCATTGGTTTGAGGATGATATGCTATACTGAAGTTCAGTTCAATATGCAGAGCATGTTGAAGACACTTCTAAAACATATAGGTGAATCTTGGATCTCGGTAAAACACAATAGATAGTGGCACTCCATGCATCCTTACCACTTCCCTGATATATATCTGTGCCAGTTGATCCAATGAGAAATCCTCCCGAATAGAAATTAAGTGTGTAGTCTTTGTAAGATGATCCATAACAACCCAGATTGTATTGTTTCCTTTGGATGTCCTCGGAAGTCCGGTGGCAAAGTCCATAGTGATGTTCTCCCATTTCCATTATGGTATGGGCAAAGGTTTCATCATCCCCTTAGACTTTTTCATCTCTTGTTTCACTTTCTGGCACACCAGGCACTTTGATGTATATTCAGTGATATCCTTCTTCATATTATCCCACCAAAAGTTTTCTCAGAGATCTCGATACATCTTTGTGCTCCCTAGGTGAATAGAGAAATTTGAGCTATGTGCATCATCTAAAAGTTCCTTCTTCAGCTCCGAACCTGATGGAACACATTGTCTTTTCCCAAACCGCACAATTCCTTCTTCATTAACATTAACCTCCATGGATTTCCATTTTTCGATAGCTTCCACTTTTTCTTGAATTCCCACATCATCCTTTTGAGCATCTTTTAACCTTTCTAAAAGAGGCTGTTGAGAAATCATTTGTGAAAGGATTGGGGATGTTCCCTTCTCTATGATTCCCATGTCCATCTTCATAAAGTCTAAGAAGATTGGATCCTTCTCAATTCTCATCATTAATAGAATCGCTGGATCCTTTCTACTTAGGGAATCTGCCACCTTGTTCGCTTCCCAATGGTGGTAATGTATTGAACAATCATAATCCTTGATGATCTCTATCCATCTTCTCTGGCGCATATTAATCTCTTTCTGTGTGAATATATATTTAAGACTCTTGTGGTCAATATATATCTCATATTTCTCCCCATAGAGATAATGCCGCTAGATTTTCATGGAAAAGATCACTACAGCTAACTATAGATCATGTGTTGTATAATTTCTCTCATGGATTTTCAACTTCCTTGAGGCATAGGATGTCACTTTATCATTATGCATCAGCACACAACCTAATACCTTCTTCGAAGCATCCCTGAATACCACAAAAATTTACCCACTTGTTGGTAAAGTGAGCACGGGTGTAGTGATAAGCCTCCTTTTCAACTTCTTGAAGCTTTCTTAGCATTCATTACTCCAAGAAACTTTACTCCCTTTTGAGTTAACTCGGTAAGAGGGTTGGACAATCGTGGGAAATTTCTCACAAATCATCGATAATATCTAGTTAACCCTCAGAAGCTACGGATATCCATTACTGATGTTGGCCTCGACCATCCCTAAATTGAATCGGTTTTGGAGGGATCCACAGATATCCCATTGCTTGTGATGATATGGCCCAAGATTGAGACTTCCTTCAACCAGAACTCACACTTTCTATACTTTTCATAGAGCTTCTCTTTGTGCAAAGTCTCCAGTACAGTTCTTAAATGCTCCTCATGATCCTCCTTGGTTTTGGAGTATATTAGAATATCATCTATAATGACTGCCAAAAATTTGTCTAGGTATTCTCTAAAGACTCTATTCATCAATTCCATGAATATCGCTAGACAATTAGTGAGTCCGAATGGCATTACTATGAATTCATAGTGCCCGTATCTTGTGTGAAAAGAAGTCTTGGGGATATCTTCCTTCTTCACCCTTACTTGACAATATCCCGACTGAAAGTCCACCTTGGAGAAGTATTGTGCTCCACGCAACTAATCGAACAAGTCATCAATTCATGGGAGAGGATACTTGTTCTTTATCATGATTTTTTGAGCTCACGATAATCTATGAAAAGGCACATTGACCCATCCTTCTTCTTGACGAAGAGGACTAGTGCACCCCATGGTGAAGCACTTGGGCGTATAAACCCCTTATCCAGATTCTCCTGTAGTTGTTTCTTCAGCTCTTCAAGCTCTACAACAGCCATTCTATATGGATTCTTGGATATTGGTAAAGCCCTGGGTATAAGTTCCATTGAGAATTCAACGTCTCTTCTAGGAGGAAGACCAGGCAGTTCCTCGAGAAACACTTCAGTGAATTCCCTCACAAAAGGCATTTCTTCAAGGATGGTTTCTTCCTTAGACCCAATCATCTGAGCTAGATACGCATGCTCATAAGGCAATAATATCCATTCTTGAGATGATGGAGCTAAAGGAGATTCATCTTCCTCCTTACAGTTTTAAAGAATCGGGGTTCGATTCTCCATATAGAGTGTGATTTCCCTCTCCTGAAAATTTATATTGGCTCTATATAAGGAAATCCAATCCATGCCATGAATTGCATCAAATTACACTATAGGGAGTATGACGTGGTTCGCTAGGAAATTAAATCCACAGATTATAACAAGGGAGGACTTATTTTCATGGGATGTAATGATTTCCCCATTTTCTATACTCACCGACATCTTCACTTCCCTGATTTGTGGTGGTGCTGGGATTGTTCTAATAAAAATTCGAGATATAAAAGAATGCGTAGAACCTGAATCAAAAAGTATGTTCACTATTCTTGAATTAATAACTAGCATACCTGTCACCACTTCGTTGTCGGGGTTCACTTCGGTAGAAGTTATGGAAAAAGCTCTTCCTTGCTGCCTTAGAGGTTGTTGGTTGCCTTCAAAAACCCTTGTATTAGGGCACTGATTTGCAAAATGACCCGGTTCTTTGCATTTGTAGCATTGAACAATGCATTTAGGTTCGAACGGAGTGTTCCTCTCCTCTTTCGCAGCTGTAGGTCTTTCTTTCCGATAGTTAACAGTTATGTGACCTTCTCTTCCACACCTAAAGCATTTCCTTGTCCCCTTAAATAAATTTCCAGGGTGCTTCTTTCCGTACTTTTGGAAAGTGGGGTACTAGATCTTCTTAGCACTGTTGGATTTTTCCATCAGACTTCCAGCATTGAAGTCCACCTTACACTTCCTATCCCCATGATACCCCTGTGATTCTCTAATCTCTATTTCGACCATGAGGGCACGCCGGAAAATTTCCTCATAGCTGTCGAAGTCACGGATCGCCAAGGATTTCTGCAGGCTAGGCATTATCCAACCAAAGAAGCGGCCAACTTTAAATTTGGGGGTAACGACAAAGACAGAAATGTATCATGAAAGCCTTATGAATTTTTCCTCATACTCTCTAACATATTCATCATCTTTTTTCTTGAGGTAAAGGAAGTCCCTTTCCATCTTAAGTCGGAGGGTGCACGGAAAATATTTATCAAAAAACATCTTCCAGAAATCCTTCCATTCCAACACCTCGATATCCTCCTCAGGATTCGTATTTTTGATCAACATCCACCATTCATCAGCTTCACCCTCCATATGATAAGCCGCCAGGATAACCTTCTCTTGTTCAGAACATTGATGGATGAAGATGATCTTTTCAACAGATTTGATCCATTGTTCAGCGATCGTGGGATCAGATGATCTACTAAAATTAGGAGGCCTTTGTCTCATGAAGCTCTCGATAGTGACTTGTTCATTATTAGGGGGTTGAATTTTCCTCTTGACTTGTGTTTCTATTCCAAACATGAGTTATCTGAGAGAGAAGTGTGACAATATTCGCGATTCCCGCTCCCATTGGATTGGGCATCTCATTAGTACAATCATCACAATGATCTTCACAACGGTTGTAAGCCTGAGTACTCCTATTACCGGCCATTGGCTGGAATAAAAGGAATTTTAGGGGTAACACATAAAGGTTAATCCAAAGACAAAAGTTTATGACTTATAAATAAACTTTAATTTCCTTAACTCATGAGTCTATAGGCTTCAATATAGGCTTTTCAGGATCTACTTTCTAACATATATTCTTAGGGGCATTTTTTTAATTCACCTAATAAGGGTTCATACTAAGATTGTGAATTTATCAAAACATATCCCCTGAGAGTGTCGTTACCAAGAGTGCAGCAAGGCCCGTTGTCGTGCAGTAGTTCCCATTTGAGTCTAGCTCTAAGCGGTGTTTTTGGGTTTTACCCCTAGGATACATCTGTGCCAGAGCCGCCTCTACCTGCTCGTATCCAGACATGGATGTATTTTTTTGATAAACCACTTACTCAGTACTTACCAAAACATATATAGGTTTTTATTATACTTAGTCTTGTCTCTGAGGCTTTACTAGAGTTTTCTAATCCTAATCTCAAAAATAACTAAACCTTGATACCAACTATGACAACCCTTCTTCATATTACAACTTAAACATGATTTATTACATAGAACTTCACTTGATACAACAAAGAAGATCAAGATGTTTAGTGTCTTTGGGGCTTAGGATCATTACATAAAAACTTAAAACATGAAATACAACATCTTTATTGAAAACTTCCTTTACATGACCACTACATTCCCTCATACTTAGCATTGCATGGGATAACCTCAGGACATGCATAAGAAAAGGGTGAGCTATCAAGCCCAGTAAGGGGGTACACATGGAATTACATGAGAAGTACAATACATGTTAGGAAATAGGCATATAAATAGATCATAAAAGAAACATGAACATAAAGTCATGATAAAGCATGATAATCATAACATGGAAATGAGGCAATAACACTTAACATGGAATTAGCCTGAGGCAAGGCTCATTGCACATGGAGCATGAATAAATCCTCATTGCACATAATGCACGAGTAAACACTCACTGCACTTGAATTAGCATGATTCAACACTCATTGCACATGACATATCATGGTACTATACATTACCCAATGCATTGGAGCGCTATAAGGGCACACCCTTCTTAAACATTTCATTTCATGCATAAGTGTGCCACATGGATCATAAAACATGGATTCATAAAACATAATCATTTATTACATGATAAAGGAATCTAGAATTCATACATGAAAAATTATAATCAATAATTACATGTGCATAAAGTTGAATACCCTTGATGGAGAAATGGGCATGGTATTCACTACACAATGGCATTGGCTTAGAAAATCAGTGCGATTTCGGCAGCGTAACAGCGTGACATAAGAATTCATAGAAATGGTTGATAAAAGATAAAGGGGTTCTTGATAATATTTACATGTAATGGAAAATAAGGAGGTCATATGGATACATGTCCCAACAATTGTAATTGAATTTAGATTCATGATACAAAAGTATTGCTTGAATGTAAATGAGGAGAGAGAAGTTCCTTTTGGAATTTCGGTATAGTAATGGGTGTACATGGGAGGAATTTAATGAGAGAGAAGGGGGTATCACATCATTAAAAAATAAATAGGGAAGTATGAGGGAGGTTCAAAACCATACCCCAACATTCATAATTGAAATTAAAAGGGCAAAACAACTTAAAGAAAATTGGACAAAAATGAGAAAGGAAGAAAAAACCCTTACTTGGAAGTATGCTTCCAAAGGCTAGAGAGAGGCTTGTGAGAGGATTTTTAGGGGATTGGGGAACCTTGTGAGGATTATAGATAGATTAGGGAAGAGGTTGGACTAACTCAAAAGGCTTTCAGTGAGGAGGAAGTGGGAGCTTGGGTGCGTTTATATAGGAAAGGTGAGGAAATTCATTATTATTTAGGTTTGGGACCCCTTATATTAAATTAATCCAAACCACAAACCATACCATGGTTTTTTACCATGGTTTTTCAAAAAGGGAAGAGGAAAAAAATATTTTATAAGGTCAAAGTCCGAACTTCTTAAAATAATAGGGTTGATTATGTGCAGTTGAGTCACACTCCCATGAAAAACAATTTAAAAAGACAAGGTGTTTAATAAGTCTTGAGGGGTCCATTAATGCTTTGAAAAGTAAGTCAAACAAACCCAAAATCACAATATTTTAATGGTAAAACATATATTGGCCGAACATAAAGATTATATTATTTTATTACATCACTATTGGGTCATTATGATGTCATAAAACACATTATATATTTAAACGGTATTTAATTTTTACCCAAAAATTTGACTGTCTCAGAAAATTATGAAAAATTCACCGTTGGATAATTTCGAAGTCCTGATTCCAGAAATAAAAGTTATTTTATCTAACTAATTTTATAAATATGTTAATTTTCACTTTTAAAATAAAAACTTATATTTATTGAAAATTCATGGGTTTTGACAGAAATGGCTTTCAAAACATAATAAAAATTATAATTGCATTCATAAAATTATATGATCATTTATATTTAATAAAAATTAATTTAATAATAATATTTTATTAAAATATTATTTAATTCAAAAATCCATTAATTCAATAAAATAGAATTCCTAATTAAATAATAACTAAAACACTATTTATACTTTAAAAACTATTTACAATGTATCGATAATGACAAGAAGGTATATTTATTATTATATACAAAAATAAATAATATACATGAACGTAGTACTAGAGATTTCTTACATAACCCCTTAAAAGAGCTGCATAAAACCTAAGGGTGAGGTGTGCGATGGTGACAGACTCTTGGGGTGGCTCAGATAACATTGCTCGAGTGGTAATCTCTATCAATTTACACTTTTCTCATAGACGGTCCTGTTCGAGCATGACATGATGAAGCTCAGCTTAGACTTGGTCAAGAGAGAAGCCCAGGGATGCCACCTCTTTTCTGAGCACTGACAAACAAGCTTCTTATGGAGCAATTCTACTGGATGAGGCCATCACTTCTTTTGTCTGAGTAAATTGGATTTGTTAAAGTCCTATATTTATACTAATCATGTGATCACTGTTCAACGACTATATTAGCAAAGGTAAAAATTATTAGCTTAAAACAAAAGAAGTTGACATTTCTATAAACATAAAGAGACATTTAATTAGATCAAGAGGTATTTCCATTAATGAAAATTTGGGTTGTTACATCACATTTATCTCATCCAAATATATAAACACATAACATGCACCTTTTATATGAATGGAAATACACTTCATCATTCTATATCAATTGACGGACTAGATTTCATAACCATGATACAAGAGAACAATTCCCATACTGGGGGATAAAAAGGTAAATAGTTTACTAATATATGTTAATTTTGAAAATAACATTAATTAAAATAATATTGTGGAAAAATAATCTAAAATCATATAGCCAAACATTTTAATCCAAGAAACTCCTACTACATTGAGTGGATACACTTTTTTATATATTAATAAAAAAATATTCTCAATGGTTTGAAATTCCCTCTTTCTCTAGGTTTTAAAAATATTATAAGCCTTTCCCCATTGAATTTAAAATATTATTTATTTATTCCCTTGAGAATCATGGTTTGGTCATCAAAAAATTTATTTCTTTACTCATTAATTTAATTCAAAATATCATTAATAATTTATAATTATATTATTTTTATCAATTTGTGATTTAATGTATGAATATAGATGCAGTTCTATATAGCCTTGGATTGAATCATAGATGATCCTTATGAATATCATATTTTTATAATGGTGTGACGTTTATATAGGCCTTCATTATTGTGAAAACTAAGAATAATTTTTATACAACAATAATTCACCCTTATAATGAACTATAATGATTCTTATGATATTTTGAATCATTCTTATGGATTTAAAATATTATTCTTATTCAAAGGATATTCTTTATTATGAGTCGTACGATCCTTGTGGGATTTCATCATTATGATATATTAATTTTAGATTTACTCAATCATTTTTGTTTCACTTTGAATCCTTAAAATAACATGATTTCACATAAAATAATTATTATAACACCAAAAAATAAATCTACGCTCTATTCTAATAATTATAATGATAGATAAAATAATTAAAAATATTTTTTTAATTCACTATCACCATTAAATCTAGAATACCCTTATAATAAAAATATGAAATTAGTACCCTAAAAATGATAAATTATTGGGATGTAAATCATTAAAGTATAATGTGAAATATATGAAAATATTATCTACGTCAATTACCCAACATTTAAACGTTTTATTCATGGGATGTCTTATATACTATGGTCAATTCATATTTCTTAATATATAATTGAAATCACTTTTCCATTCAAACAAGAATTGAAATACCATGCCTCCTAAATGGATCTCAATTATATATCGCCTCACTAAATCATAAAATTCCATTCAATATCATGTTCATTATCATTTTAATTTTATATGTACCCCCTTGGATGTCTATCATTCTTCACTCATGTATTTTTAAATGGAGATTTTATATTTCTTAAGAGAATATGTAATTTCCATAGGATTGATGCCTTCCTAAAATATCTACTTCATAGAGTCATAATGTTCTATAAATAATAAAAATTTTACTTGGGTTCTTCAGTGGATGAGGGTTGGTAGGTTTTAAATGTTTATATACCCAAAATTATAATGAGTATTATCTTTATCAAAAATTAAGTAAAATTTATGAAATATTTTAATCTTGAGAGTGGATTCTCACTCCTAATTTTCAAAAAAAATTGACCTCAAAACACCTATTTATTTTTTTAGTATTATAAAAAGCTTTTTATTTTGACCTATAAGGGGTTGTGAACTCCCACTCTATCTTTTCAATGACATTTTTTTACTTATCCTCATAACTTCCTGTCATTATTTTTTTCCCAAAATATAAAAGTAAAAATAGATGCACCAACTCTTATATCCCAATTCAAAAATATTTTTCAATATTGAGTGTGTCTCATATTCTCCAACTCCATTACTTTAGTAAATCAATATTCATGCACTTAATTCAAGATAATTGTAGATTGAGATAAATGGATTTTAATGTTCCTATCTAATAAGGTAGTTCATAGATACAAAGGGCTTTAAAATGTCATGTGTATAGGAAGACATGAAAATATAGTTCAATGTAAAAATGGTTATTAAAAATGGTGCCTCAATCATATTTGACACAAATAACGAACTATACAAACTTTGAATAATATAAAAATAGAAATTATGGAATTTAAAACATTCTTGGAGAATATAAAAAAGAGAAATGTAAAAAATATATCAAAGTTGTTTACAATCATCTTAGATTTTGGAAAATTAAACCCTAGACAACATTTTCTCACATGAGTTTTACATTTGATAAAACTTCATTAAGTAAGAAAATTTAAAAATATTGAAACAAAATCCATTTCCACAATCATTTAAAACCTTATAAATATCTATCAAACAATTGTTTTTGAAAAACATTAAGATTTTCCAAAATTTTCAAAAAGTATTCAATAAAGCTCAAAATTTCTAAAAAAACAACTAATTTGAAAAAACATGTAAATAAAAAATCTATAGGTACCAATACCCTTGATTAGATGATTACTCACCCTATTTGATTTAAAATTATTTATAATACCTTTTCACATTGAATTTAATTGGGTTTGAAAATAATAAAGGAGAAATTAGTAATATATCCTACTTTATTGGATGTCGAATCTTTCAGTTAACCCCCTAAATGCCACCGAATAAAAATATAAAAGAAAAATGAAGATAAAAACTAGAGAAATTAATTGAAATAAAAATAAATTAGAATAAATAGAATGGAAAATAAATGGGATAATTCTTGGTTTAACCTCTAATTGGGTATAAGGGTTTTACTATCCCTAGACAACCAGACCTAATTGTTATCCAAAATCAGATATTTGGTTATGTTTCACTGATTTTAACAACTAAGAAATCATTTTTTAGTGATCTTCAGCTTTCAATTATTTTAGAGTAATCCATAGATTGAGTAATGAATATCGTTCCTTAAATTCTATAAGTTCTAACATTTATGGTGTAGTATGAATATTATTGAGGCCTTCCCTTTTCTTTAGTTATAGATTCTTTATCCATATCATAAATATACATGTCTTTCTCATATTTTTATGAATTAAGATATTTATAATATAATTTTTTTAAAATAATATGTTTAATAGAATTAATGTAAGGACAATTAATTTCAATATGTCACCCCACTAATTGTATAGGTCGTGACTAGGTCTTTTAGGATAATTGACCATAAATTATTCATTTACACCTTCTATATATTGTTAAATAGGTTTAGGTATCTTTATTTACTCCCCATAAAACTCAGAATCATCATATTATTCACCCTAGGTTAAAATTATTGGTTCTTATTCTTCAAAAGAAATATGATAGTAGTGAATTTTGTTTGATAACAATGTAAAATTAATAAGAAAAGAGTCATGTGTAATGTTCACTCCCTTTAATAGTGTAGATTCAAGTGTCCATTATTCTTATAATTCCACTATGGAGATAGTAGAATTATGTGACATAGAATGGTTGTGTATTTTAATTTTTTTCTCAAATGATGATGTCTTTAAATTTAGTAGGGATAATTTCTTCTTTAACCTCGTACACTTCATTATGGAAATATAAAAAGTAATGTGAGAATTAAATGTTCTCCATAGATAAGTATTCTAAAAATGGTTGTGTTGGGTTATCCTTCAAATTTAGGAAGATCTATTATAATTTCCTATCTCAAGAGTAATATTTCTAAACTCCACTAAACTGACTAGAAAATAATTAAATAATCTCAACTATTGACGAGTGTGAGTAAAAAATGGTTTTATTTTTTAATATTTTTTAAAATTTTATTTCAAATGAGTTAAAAATTCACAAAATGAGAATAAATAACAAGTGGAAGACCAGTTTGGTCCTCTATAAATGATTTAAAATTTTGAAACATCTATCATGGGGATTGAAAATAGTTTTTTTATTTTCATAGTGAAATAAAGCGGTTGAACAAAGTCGTCTCTCTTGACTAGATTTTATAGGCTATCATTTTCTACTCCTGTACACTTTTTTATAATATTTTTTTGTGAAAGAAAAAAAGATATGGTCATTTTAATATAGAAATAAAGATATTAAAAAAGAATTTAGATGAAAATGTAGATAGAATTAATGACTCTAGGAAGAAAGGGAAATATCATAAAGAAATTATCCTAAGTGAACCTTAATTTTTTCTTACCCATTATATAACCTACTTAATGAACACAATATATCGCATTTGTGATTATCCACTTCAACCATTATTTGGAACTTATAGTACACTCAATGATCATAATGTATAATACCCATCCACCTCTTCCATGTCTATTAATTTAGAGGGCTCCATAATTGAGATAACACATTCACACAACTTCCAAGTATGAAATCACACTCAGTGAACTCTACATAACTAAAAATACATAAAATTCCATCATGATCATGGAGTGGAAGAAAAATAGTAATGAATAAGAAGATAACCTTAAGATAAATATACTAGAGACAAATTATCACCATTCTATGGTACTAACAATCTATTAAATAGATAAAAGTTGATAAGAATCATTAAACTAGAATGCACATATACTTGGTTTCAACATTATATTCTCTCCTAATATATTCCTTAGGTTAGTTACATATTTCATTAGTATGGAAGATCAAATTAAGGATAACGATAGTGATTGAGAGAGAAATGAGAGAGTTATATGATAGAGATAAATGAGGGAAATAAATATAACTATTTAATAAAATATAAAATGTGTTAAAATTTAATGAAAAAAATAATACAGTGAAAAAATAATCTATAACCCCATTGAAAAAATTCTGGGTCTTTGAAACTTCTGTTTCTTTGAGAAAATCCCATTTTTTATATAGGAATAAAAATATATCCTCAAAGGTTTGAACTTCCCTCCATATTTTGGTTGTAAAAATATTTCAATATATTTACTCTTTGATTTTTGAAAAAAAAATCTTCTTTCCTTGAGAGTTGTGGTCTGGTCATCAAAAAAACCACAACTTTTCTCTTTACTTTCAATCATTATATCATGCGTAAATCAAAATTAAAACCTACATGGACATCTTTTATTGACTATATGAATTTTGATTTCAAACCAGAGAGCCTCAATATATATCCCATATAATCCTTATGAAGTTCCAAATTCTTTGATGGATTAATGTTTATGTAGGTCTTCTTCCTTGAATAAAAAATGAATCATGTATACATAGTATAAATTCCTCCTTAAAGAGCACTGTAATAATTCATATGTGACAAATAATCATCCTTATGGAGTTATATAATGTTTCATATACAGTGGCCATTCATGATTATGGTATGGATGATACTTAGTGGAATTTATCCTTATAACCATTCAAGCATACTTCCATTCATGATTATGAGTTTCATTATCCTAACATGATTTTACACTCAAAATAAAGTAATTCCAGAACTCCTCATACTAGTTCTAATTCAATTTGATTCCTCAAAATAACCACTAGACAACTGAATTAATCATTAAAACACCCAAAATTAAATATATAATTTATTCTAATAAATATATATATGAATTAAAAAAAAAAATTTAATCCATTTTCATATTTAGATATTAATTACTCATATAATCTAAATATATAAAACACACTCTCAAAATTATAAATTGGTGGGATGTAAATCTTTAAAATATAAGGTGAAATATATGAAAATATTAACTCAGTAAATTATTAGCGAAAAACCAAATTACTCCCTGATTAGTCAATCCACAAATATTTTATAATAATGGTTTAAAATTAATAATGTTTTCAAGCTTGGCATATTTTTCACCTTGATTAATGGGATTCAATATGAATCATTCACCCCTAGTATGCCAAAAACATAGCGCATGACACATAATGTGGTATACTTGTCAGGTCATACAACAACAAAAAAACTCATTTTGTTCCTTAAATAAGCTTTTTTATGTCTCTATACAAGATCTTATCCATGTTAAACCTAATAATTCATCACAACCTATGTTACTATGTAATTAACATTTTTTAGGGGTAACTCAAAGTTATACATCATGAGGTTAATTATTATTTCACTTCACATATAATATAAAGTAAACATGAAGGAATTATATTGTGGAGACTTCCTTTTATAGAAAATGATACGTTTTATATTATTAAAATTATTCAATATTACTTAACAAAACCCTACATATATTTATCTATAATCATATCATATATGATAGATTTCTAGAGAGGCCTTATGTTTACTTATCTTTTTTTGTATTTTTATAAACTCAATACTTCTCTTTGTAATTCATGACACATCTCTTTATGACCATCTGATAAAATATCTCCAACTAAACTATTTAATAGGTAATATATATAAAGAAATAAATTTTGAATAATGGTGTTACTTAGGAATCATATTTATTTTGTCTAACTCTTTTAATAATTATCAAAATTGATTTCCTTCACATCATCCAATGATAGGATGTAAATTAATTCTATTTTATACTCACTCTTTACACTTTCATCTTCATCACCTTTCAATTAACATTTTCATAAAACAATTTACTTATAATCATTTCGGTAATAAAATGTAACTCTTTAAATTATTATTTACTTACAAATTCCAGAATTCATTAGGATATAAAGTGACCCTAAATTTGTTATGGTAAGTAAATGTAACGTTTATATTTTTTATTTACCAATATATGGAGAAAATTTTTATGATATTAATTGATATTAGCTATTAAATTTTATTGGAATAATCCTTTACTTATTAATAATTTAACTTGATAAAATATATAAATACACCCAGTTTTCTCTTAGAAAATGTATATTTTGTTCAGAATATCATATAAAGATACATAATATTTTTTATGTTATGAAGTTACACTTTTCTTATGTGTTAATATTAAAAAAACTATTGTATTCATTTTATATATTGAATTCTATGTGTTTGGAGAATTATTTTAAAAAATATATTTATTCTCTAAAATATTCCACTAAAGTGTGGTGTGATTAAATCGATTATATTTTATCAAATATCATGGATAAACCCCTTAATCCTGGATAAAAAATTTGTATCCTTTTCTCCTTTTAAAATTATTTATAGTGTTTGATTAATCATAAACCATGTGCATTGTATCTATCAAATGGTATTTACAATAACTACTAATTAACAAAAAACATCTCCTATAATATAAGATAAATGATATAACTATACACATTATTTATTTACAAATATTTGAGATTTTTATATTCCTTTTCATTCAATATTAGGAATCAACAAACCTTAGCTTCATCATCTAAAAACAAATTATAATTTCTTTTAATTATTAATATGTTTTTTAACTCATGTATGTTTATAAAATTTATAAAGTATAAATTTTTAATAAAAACCCCTTGAAATCAAAGAATTTATTTATATAACACTGATACTTGGTATGGACTTCCCAATAGGGATTTCAAACTCCTTTTGATATTTCATACAATTCCATCATGTAGAAACATTTTAATCCTTACATAATATTCCTTATGGTTTTAATTTCCAAGGATAACTATATGAAAAAATATAATCTTATATTTATATCCTAAACCATTAAAATTAGTACTATCAACATTTCACAATATACTAAACATTCCTTGTCAAGATCATCTATCACCAATAACTTGAAGAAATAGGGTAAAAATTTATTGATCTTATTCACATTTTCAAATAAATTCCAAGAATGATTCCGAAATAAATTTTATAGCTTAACCAAGCCATAGAAAACAACTTCAGTCTCTCCATGTATTTGAATGGACAATCATATTGAGTATGTAAGTAGATACATTAGTTATTTTTTTCTTACATTCAATTCTTCTAAAACATTATGTGAATCATTCTATTATTTTCATAAGAATATTAATTAATGTGTTTAATAGTTTCAATAGTTTTCTGATCAGTAAAGGGTTACTCTTTGACATATAATTTTCATTCTTATTCAAAAATTATTTTCATGTATTTTACTCATCTAAGAAGTTACTTACATTAAGCTCTATATTTCAAAGATAGATCACAAAGTTAGGTTTGATGATGGTGATTGAATATTTTATATAACTAATGCTTTTATAATATGATTATCAAGTTTAACAATAAATTAATAAGTAAATTTATTAAATTTCTCCCATTTAAATAATAAAACATTTTAAAATACCCCATACCCATTAGGGGGATAATATCCACATTTCACTAAGTAATGAGTCCAAAAATATTGATAATCTCACAACTTATTTATTTTGGTAGGCCATCAATCCAATCGTATCTTATATGACTCATGGATAGTTGAGTGGATAACTTTTTTCCTTGTCCATCAAATATATAAAATCACCATTATTCCTTCAATATCCTATCCTATAAGGTCTTTCAAATAAGTGTAACCCAAATAAAACACCACAAACATGGCACCAAACTGTTAAGGTGAACTCATTACTTTATTTTCTTACACAAGATAATCCATGGTAAACCATACTTAGAATGAAACTTTCCAATTGGATGATTGATGTCATCATAAGTGTTTTCTTTGTAAGGAATATGGAACATAGTAATTTAAATTTATTTAAACCTCACAATCTTGTCTCTTGTGTTCCCATTTATTTATTCATATTACTAATGGTTTAGTTTATAATACCCATCACTTCCACTAAATAAATATTTTCAAACCATATTGATGTGTAACCCTTTACACAAATCATAGTTTGTGTAAGTAACCCAAATTAAAATCCAAATGTATTCACACATATCAATATGTATCTTATGTATAAGGTATATGAAAAACATTCATGTGAAGGCTTAAAATCATATGATTTCAATAATCCCCATTAAAGTAAGCTTGGAGTGATATATTGTCAACCCCCACTTTTCTAGACAAGGCATAAGCCTCCAGGCTAGAGAGAAGTCAAACCCAATGTCCCTATATCAAAGTTACTTTACTCAAAATATATTTCAATACGATCATAGTTCTAACTCTTAATATGTATAAACTATAATAGAATTCATAATTCATACTCATAACCAAGTAAAATCCAATTTCATGGTAAAATCAAATCAAATCAATTATCATGCCTAGTATGTAACTCCTTATATTCATGGACGATGATTTATAAAATAAATTTAACTCTTTAAACTACAACATACATTCATATATAATTTAAATAATAATATCTGTGAATTATGAAAGGAAAAAATTAAATAAATTAAAGTTTCATATATATAAACATTTGATAAATAACTTATGATCCATTTATAAATAAAGCATTTATAAACACTATATAATTTAGTAATTCATTATAGACATTCCACAATTAAATAAATATAAACACTTTATATTTATTTCTAATATAGTTTCTTTTATATTCTTCTTTTTTATTAAATTAAATTTAAATATATGATTCCTAAAATATTAAATATATATATGAACTATTAATATATTATATGGAAATTTAGAATAAGAGATATTTAATTTTATTTAAACCTTGATCATACTAGTTATCAAAACTAATTTTAATATGGTTTAAATATTTTTCTCAAATAATTCCCTTTAAATTTGTACACTTCAAATGAAATATTATGAACAATTCATAATTTAAAATAAAAACACTTTTATATTATGCTTTATTTTATAATTTGTAAACACTTTATAAAATACAATTATAATTTCCATATAAAAAATTAATACCTAAATTAAAATCCAATTCATATAAATAAAAAGTTATTTAATATTAACATTAAATATTTAGTAAATTTATTTAATAAATGTTTCATAAAAATTTAATTTATTAATTATAAGAAATTTATAATTAAGTAATTTTAAAATTAAATAATTATCCCAAAATAACTATTTTAAAATTTATAAAAAATTTATAAATTACAAAATATAAAAAATTGAAAATAAAAAAATCATTTTTCGTATATATCATAGTTGATGATATATAGTGAATAATAATCCATGATTTAATTGAAAACTGAATTGTATCTTACAACTAATCTCACAACCTGTGATACTCCCTTGTGATGATATTTGTTGCATTTCATCATAGATAATTCAAAGATGTGACATCCATTTGGCTCCAGAGATGTTGAAACATATGTTATGAATCATATCTTTAAGATGGCATGATTCTCTTATTTATATCATACCTACAGTGTATATCATCATTATTATTCCCTACGATAGAACCATTTCATATTCTATAATATGAAGAAACAAAAAAAATACATTTCACCATTTTCTATTAAATCTTATATTATATAGGGCGATTTTATCGCTGCTTATGATATCATATATCATAATGAACACCAAAAATTAAAATTTATATTATATCAGACAAAAAGAATCATGATATCTATTTTTCAAAGGAAAATATATATTTTATTTACCAAGAGAAATATGATGTCTATTTTTATTTCATTTTGAAACATTATTTCCATATTTATGAAGCATAGTGGTGCTCTAAAACCACTGAAGAGTTAATGAGGATCGACCAAAACATCTTTAACATATTGAGAAACATTGTAAACCAAAAATAAAAGATCATTGTTCATTGAAATTGAAACCATATATATTGTAAATTAATAACATATACCTTTCCCCAAGAATATCCACTACTTATATTCTTCAATCACAGAAGCTTTAAGATGATAATTTCAGAAAAACTGAACAAATATTCCCTCCATATTGTATCGATGGTATTCAATGTAACCAAAGTTAAACATAAATTAAATAATAAATTAATTTGATGATTTGAATTCACCCCATGGGAAAGCAGGGTGGTTGGGGTGGGAGGGGATTGGGGAGTGTGTCACAAGGTCAAGTCCCTGATCATGCTTCATTCAATGGATGCATTTAAATAAGAAATATTAAATTAATGACTATAAAAATATATCTCATAGATTGTTTTACAATCCAAGGACCTAATGGTTTAATGTCTTAGAGATTAGCTACATAAATATCGTATTTTACAATTATTGAAAAAAAATCCACAATCACACTCCTCAATACCACTTTATAGAAAACTGACATAATATAAACATATTCATAATCTAGAGATAGAAATATATTAAATGTGATATTAGATGCTCAATAAGGTAAAACAATACCATAATATATCTGATCATGAACATGAAAGAGAACATGAGAAGGTGATATTATCTTATTAAAATATCATAAAACCATATATTATAATCACACAAAATGGATAGAAATATAATATGATAGAAATATCTTTAATAAATCATAAATGTTTTGACATATATCAAAACACATTTCAATAATTGAAAAAATGGGAGAACGACATAAAATTGTGGAGTATTTTAAAAACAGGGAAAAATATAATAACATTTTATTTCATGAAAATGAAATAATTATTCTAAATAATAAATAGCTAAATAATTATCTTTGTAATTTAGAATATTTATTATCATATTGAAAATTTTGAGATAGAAATAGGCACCCTCTTTTGTGAACAAACTCACTATATCCACACCTAAAAATGTGAGAAACACATTATGACCATGCCTATGTGAAAAAAAATCATTATTTCCACTTCTGAATATATTAATAGATATAAATATAAATCAATTATTTTTTTAGAAATATAGGACCATACGTGGGTCTTAGTTATGTGGCATGAAAATAGAATCATTTCTAGCTTATTTCAGTACTTTTAGTGATTGAAGATGATATTACAATAATAAGTTTAATGTTAAATATAAACATTATAAAACAAGAAAACAAACATTATTTTTTATTATCTTTTAATAATATTTAACTTCTTATATTCTTCAATGATATACCTTTATTTAATTATTTAGGTAGGTGGTTATACTGGGAAAAACATGAACATTCTAGAATTTTATGGGTGAGTATGGTTAGTAAATTGTTTATTTTGAGTTGATATCATTATATAAAAAAGATTAATTATATTAATTATATGTTTTTATTGTTTTGAATAATATTATTATATTTTTTTATAAAAAATGAAAGTGTAGATAAAAAAAATGTTATTTTGTGGTTGCTGTAGCCAACACGTATTCATGATCGACATTATTTTGTTTTTAAAAGTGGATTGGGAGGAATAAATAATGATTATTCAATAAAAAAATTAATTTTCAGAATAGTAATAATATTTAATTCATTAGATTAAAATTTATTTTGTGGTGATAAAATAAGAACATATAGAAGAGAAACTAAAGAAGAACCAAGACACTTATGTAGAAAAAAATCAATCTTCTCTTGGAAACCTCATTAATTTTTAATGAGTTTAGGAAATATTAAGGGAAAAGTCTTAAGAAAGTATTATAAGGTTATTGGAGTAAAATTTTATATTTTTGTGATGAAAATTTATTGTATATGTGTGACATGATGTGGTGTATTTTTTCAATTTTATAAATGATGAAAAAGGATATTTTTATGAATATCCATTACATTTCAATAATGGGATGACATTATTCGATTCCAATAGCTCTAAAATTAGTAAATAAGGATTTTTAGGGTGGAATAAGGTATAAGAATCCTCTTCCTATAATTTTAACACATGTTTTAGAGATTTTTCAATAATTCTACCACATGTTATTTTTATATTTTACCATTTTTGTTTTTTTACTTTGGTAACTAGTTTTTAATGAATTAATTTATGTTTTATTAAAAAAAGATAACCCATATTACCAAATTTTTATTTTATGATGCTAAATTTAATAACAATATAATCAAATTAAATTTCTAAATTATATGAAACTTAATTTTAAAATAAAACATTTAATTTAAAAAAACTATTTTCTAGAAAAAAAATTCACTTTTAAGTGTTTTGAATCTTATTTATTATTGGTAAGAAATTAAATGATAGTTAATATATTTATATATAGGTTTATAAATAATATTATATTAACCTTAATGATTAGATTAATTATTTTTATTAACAAAAAAATACACAAAGTTAATTAAAAAAATTTCATTGAAAATAACAGTTTTTCCATTCTCGCAGTAATTAAATTTAATCCATATAATATTATTTTTATTCCTAAAAATGAAGTGATATTTTTTATATAATTTGAAATTAAAATTTCCATATAAAAAATTCATTTTACCAAATAAGGTGGTTAATTATATTTATACACATAGTGTTAAAAAATATTACATATCATTTATATTTACAAATTTTATTTCACTAAAGTATCTCAATTTTCATTTTAGTTTGGTGTTGTGCATAAGAAAAGATACTACCCATGATTTAAATAAAAGTATTTACTAAAATTATGGATCATTACATTCTACCCCCCTTAAAAATAATTTCACCGTCAAAATTTTATTACATGGAGGAAAAAAGTTAGGGTTCTTTTCTCTTATGACATACTTAGGTTCTTATTTAGTTTCTCTTTACTGTTTATTCCTTCATAGAACATTGACAGAATGGGTGGAATTTTTCCTCCAAACATTTTCTATTAGATTCAAGATATCTATAGGTTGTTCTTTAATTAAAATTTCACGTTCCAATTGTATTTCTTTTGATATTAGTACATGTAATGGATCTGGTATTTTATTTCAAAAATGTGTTGTGTGGATCACATCATGCATTTGAGAGTGGTGTGGAGGAAGTTCTAAGAGATGGGATATGACCTCAACCTGGTCAAGGATATTGAAAATACCAATGTATCTAGGGATCCACTTCTCTCTCTTCTGAAATTTCACAACCAGCTTCCATGGAGATATTTAAAAGAATGCCTTGTTAATAAAATAAAACTACAGATCTCATCGACTATTATCTATATAACTCATATTTCAACTTTGTGTTGATTTTATATGTCACTAAAACATTTGAAACTTCTCCTTTATTTCGTGGACAAGGTAAGGACCTATCAGTTTCCTTTATCCATATTTATCCCAGCCTGTAAAATACTAAATATAATCCCATAAAGATCCTCATATGGTGCCATATAAATTCTAGAATTGAAATTAATTTTATGTGAGAACTATAAAGAGGATAAGTATTGATCCCAATATCCTTAAAAATATATTTAGTAAGATCGTAGAATATCCTAAATAGTTTGAATGGTCCTATCAAACTGGACATCTATCATAGAATATTAATAAGTGATGAAACACAACTCTATTCGCAATTCATTCTGAAGGATTCTCTTGAACCTCGATTTAAACCTTCGATCCTGATCAGGGAGAGTGAAGAGTGGTACTCCATGAAGCCATCCCACTTTCACTATGTATATCCTAGAAAGATCATCAAATGATAAATCTTTTTTGATGGCAGTAAAATGAGATAATTGTGTGAGGTAATTGAGTATAACCTAAAGGTCATAATGTCCATTATATGTATTGGGGAATCCTATGATGAAATCCATAGTGTTGTTTTCTCATTTTCATACCAATATATGTAATGGTTTATGCCACGACCTGTCCTCCAAGGCCCGTATCATGACTACCCCATGCTTTCCTTCCATAGGCCAGGGGTTGGTGACAAGCACCAAAGGCGTAATTCCCTAAAACTAGGAAGGCATTGCCTTTATAAATCGTAAACACACACAACCAGAGTAAAAGTAGAAGAAAAAACTAAGTAAAAACTATATAACAAGAGTACTGAAAGTAAAGGGGGGCCAGAATACAAGCCCAACTATAAAGTACAAATACAACTGAAAACAAGTACAACTGAAAACAAGTACAAGTGAAAAGTGACAATCAGGTGAAAGGTGAAAGAAGATCCTTGATCATCCTCCGGGGTTCCTACCTAAAGTGAAGGTATAGATGGCATCCTCAGCACTCCACGTCGGTCAGACTCCACCATGTACCGAAACATCATAAAGTCCACCTCTGGGTACCGTCCAGTCCTGGCGCTCTCAACCTCCATCAGTGATGTTCGTCGTCTACATCATACACAACGAGGCGCAGGAATAGCCTGTGCAGGGCTGAGTATAACGATACTCAGTAGGGACCCTGAGACCTTCAAGTTCTCAAAAAATTAAACAAGGATAAACCACAAAGTATGATTTCAATAAATATCCACTACTTAGTTATATACCCATACATATATCTAAGTTATCAAGTAACCCATCTCAATCATGAGGAAAACACAATAGTCATTGAATCATCTCAAACCGGGATTTTTCATTATCAAAACCATATATTCTAGAGAACTCCTCCTCTATCGATTATAGTGGACCTATCGTTACATCGAGGCACCTATCACTAACCTTAGACTGCTGAGGTACTCCTCTTGTTGAGTATCACGGGTCTGCTGCCAAACCGGGCACTCCGTCCGCTGTGGGTCTGAAGCCAAACCGGGAACTCCCCCAATAGCCTACAGAGGTACTCTTCATGTCGAGTACCATGGGTCTGTTGCCAAACCAGGAGCTCTATCCTCCATGGTTCTGCCGCCAAACTGGGTGCTCCCCACTGGGATAGTCGATTCACTCCGAGTCGAATCGGTCAAACAATTGTCAGCTCTATCAGCTACTAGGTCTCTGCACTCTATATGATCGCCTCAAGAAGGATATGATCTACGAGGTACTAGTCGATACTCTAAGTTTCAAAAAGACTCACGGAGAAGTATATCAAAGGACTACCACGTCATAGGGGTCTCAACACAACAAACGACACATCAATCTGACGCTCGGTCTGTGAGTTATTATCATTTTAGTCTCAGGGGCTCGATTGGATTCATGTACGAACCAACCTAAACGTAACTCAACTATACCCTGAACTCTAGTGGGGTACACTGAAAGGGGCGCTTATGCTCCATGATTACCGGCACTGCTGACGGTTCGTCAAACGGCCGTCTGGTTCCAATGATATGGCCCAATAAGGTAATGGGTCAATAATGGGCTCGGGTCTGGTCCAACTCGGTTGGACCGACTCAGCCCAACCCAGTCTAGGCCAAACCAGCTTGGTTCGACCCGATCAGACTCATTGGGTCTTACCTGGCCCATTGGGCGGGTTAGGCCGTTATGTTTTGACCCGGTCATCTGGGCCCAACCCAGCAGACCGCGAGGGCGTTTCGGCCCGATAGTCACCACATAGGCGGCTCAGTATCTCGGGCCAGGAGACCGGGTTGGTTTTTCAAGCGACACCATGGGGGACGTCATAGGTGGGCTCGGAAATCCGGTGGCCAGAAGGCTAGCGGTCAGGCCGTGCGGGGCGCAGGCATGCCGGCTGGACACCAGGTAGGCCATGGGTGCATTGGGCAGGGTGTCGGGTAGGGACCGTGGGGGGTCGGGTAGGGTTCCAGGATGTAGGGCAGCGCGTGTGGGTGTTGAGCGATAGCGCGAGGGTGCCGGGCGGCGGCGCAAGGGCGTCAGGCAGCGGCGCCCCTGGGGGTGCCGGGCAGCGGCGAGGGGGCCTCGGGTAGCGGCGCGTAGGGCGGGGCTGCATGCCATGTCACCAGGCAGCAACGTGGGGTGGGGCAGTGCGCAGAGGCCGCAGGGCGCGACGGTGCGTGGAGGCCGTGGGGGGGGGGCACAGGGCGCAGAAGGGTGCAGAGGCCCCGGGGCACGGTGGTGCGTGGAGGCAGTGGGGTGTGGCAGTGCGTGGAGGTCATGGGGCGCGGAGGTGCGCGCAGGCCGCGGGGCCTAGCATTGCACAGAGGCCGCTGGGCGCAGTGGTATGCAGAGGTTGTGGGTAGTGTGGCCTTTGATCGTCGTCATCATCGCGTGGACCGCCTTCGTCATCATCAATCAAGAACAAGAAAAGGGGAGAGGGTCGGTCCATGTTTGTGCAACTCGAGACCTCCCCTACCTCGCTTGTCGTTCGTCGTTGACAAATTCGCGGGAAGCGGGCGTCGTTCCATTGACGTCGGAGGAAGAAGAGCTCGAAGAAGATGAGTTGAGATGACGTCGGTGGCATTCTTCAGGGGTGGAAGTGCTTCCTTTTCTTGCCCTGGTTGAAGAAGGATAAAGATGGTATTTGTCGTTCTTCCTTCTTTATGGGCGACAGTTCTTCATTGGAGGAATAATTCTCCAAGGGTTGGGCATCGCGTCTCTTTGTCAACGTTTCACCGCTTGAAGAAGTTGTCCCAAAACCTTTCCCCAGGCATCCTTTATATAGGAGAGGGGGAGAGGTAAGTAACCATCATGGAATTTATGATGGTTCATTTATTAGTAACCTTCCTAATTTTCAATGATGCGGTTATTTAATTTAAAAAGGGAGAACAAATTAATTGGCTCCACTAAAATAATTTCACGAGAGGTGGCGCACTTAATTTGGAGGATGTTAAGAGGCTCTCTATAATTTAATTATGGGAGTTGGTGAAATTAATTGGCACGTGTGTTGGCTCAATTAATTGGCATGTGTGTTGGCATAATTAATTGGCACATTCATTGGCATAATTAATTGTGCATAGGAGGTCAAGAGGTCCTCCCTCATTAATGAGGGTTTATGCGTTTCGGTGGTCCCCATGTTGTAACCCCTCGCGGGAGGTTATTCTTGGGTAGACCCCACCACCATAACATCTCATGGGAGGTTAGGGTGTAGTGGTCCCACCCCCAACTCCAAAGGGGAGGTTCCAACTAACCACACACACATGGAGGATGGAATAAAATAATGTGTGGCTACAGTTTATTTTATTATTACTTTTTTTAAAAGCCAAAAACTATCTTTTAAACTTGACAGAATGCAACTGCGGTGAAGGTATCACTATGAAATTACCGACGCTGTGAGTTCAATGGTGCCCTCGGATTTACATTCTGACCACCGGTTCAAAAGTTATAAAAACCCACTCGTACGTTTACTGATCGTACCCAAACAAAACTTCATAAATTGATTCCGAACACACCGGGCCTCAGAATCAAGAGCCGTCAGAAACTTCAGACTTGTAAAATTCCCATTTATTTTAAACAAAATCACAAGAATTCCGCATCCTTACATTCTCCCCACCCCAGGTCTTTATGCCCCCGTAAGCTACAACTCTAACTAAGGGAACAAATGGGGGTATTGAGCATGCATCTGAGCCTCCTGCTCTCATGTGCTCTCCTGGAGGTTCTCATGCTGCCAGCGAACATGCACTAGAGGTATCGACCATCCAACTTGGACCCACTCCTATCGATCCCCAATATACACTAGAAACTCTGTGAAGTCGCCCCATCATCGATGTCCAGCTCCCCATGGTCGATGATGTGGGACGGGTCGTGCACGTATCTCCTCAGATGAGATACGTGGAAGACGTTGTGCACCTGATGCAGCTGAGGTGGAAGATCCAAGAATTATGCCACCTCGCCTACTCTTCTAAGGACCAGGAAAGGTCCGATGATCCTCAAATATAGCTTGTCATCTTGGCCAAATCTCTGTAGACCACATTGAGGTGAGACCCGTAGGAAGACGTGGTCGACATCCTCGAACTCCAGAGGTCTCTGTCTCCTATCAGCATAAGACTTATGCCTGCTCTGTGCAGTATTCATCCACTCCTGGATAATCTGAACCATCTCTGTTGTAGCCCATACCCTCTCTAGTCCCACCAGTTCTGACTCCCCTGGGTCTGTCCAACACAGTGGCGATCTACAGGGTCGTCCGTACAATGCCTCAAAAGGTGCCATACCGATGGTGGAGTGATAGTTGTTGTTGTAGGCAAACTCTACCAACGGTAATTGATCATACCAGATGTAACCAAAGTCAAGGAAACATGCACATAGCATGCCCTCAAGGGCTTATATGGTCCTCTTAGTTTGACCATCTGTTTGAGGTTGGAAAGAGGTGCTCATACGTAGCTGCGTCCCAAATGCCTCCTACAACCCCTTCCATTACCAGGAAGTAAACTGTGTGTCTCGGTCGGAGACGATTGTCATGAATCGCCTTCACCAAAAGGAGGGTAGGGTCAGCGGATTTCCAGTACCTTCCTTCATTAAGTTGACGGAGAGATAATGACCCCCAAAACCCGCATTCAATAGGTCCCGGAGTGGCGACCAGCGCCAAGCGTATAGAATCACACACTAAATGGAAGGAATTACATTTTTTATTTTAATAGGATGGGTAATAAGATAGAAAATCCCACAATACCAAAACTAACAGTGCACGTACGGCTGAAAATAAACCATTCCCATATGCATGTTAAAAAGGTAAAAGATACAAGTCAAAACCCCCAAGGGTAAAAAGGAGTACCAAGAATAGAAAAGAAACAACAGCAACCGCCCCAAAGGTCCATGCTAGTATGGTCCAGTGCGATCCCCGAAGTCCTCCTGGAAACATGAAATCAGTTTTATATACGTAGGGTGATCATACAAGTATACTCGGTAGGGAAAACATAAATCCTTCGTGCACAAGTGGGGAGGCATGCTAATGCCCGGTGAGAAAAGAGATGACCAAAACATCTAGCAAGGTAAACTATCCACCCAAACCTCTCCATGTCACACTCCCCAAATAACGCAAGTAAAGTAAAGTATAGTAATAGCACATAGATATTTGGGTACCCCGTGCCGCTTTCCCACTGGTTATTGAAGACATCCTACGCATCGAACCAATCCTGCCATTCTCACTACAGTCCCACTACTTCACCCCACCCGCACACACCTGTGCCACATCCTCACGCAGTCCCACTGCCAAAACCCAACTGCAAACACCTGGTCCACAAATGTCACACTTAACCACATCTGCAAACACCTAGGCTAGAACAACCACCGCCACGCACGAAGACACCTGGGCTAGAAGATCTACTTCCACGCCCGAATACACTTGGGCCTCATTCCGAAGACACTTGGGAAACCATCTGCCCGCACACACCTGGCCAACCACCACACTACCCTGCCCAAAGATTCTTGGGCTAATAATGGACCTCAGGCCATCAAAGCCTGCCCTAAGATACTTGGGCTATCTGGGAAAGGGACCAGAAATGAGCTAATAACCAGCCACTAGTAGAAGTGTTGGAAAAAACACCCCCCCCCTGGGATGGGGTTGTTCGGCACTAAGTCCTCAACTTGGGTGGGGCACTAATAAGGAAAACAAAACTACAAGTATATGTATAGATAACAAGCACTCACCCAAATATAGGTTTTTCTTCAGCCAGACTAAAGAACACAATCAACACCCACAACCAAGTCACAACTCACATCAAACCGAATCCCATTTGTCCCATCCTTTTTCCATGTTCAGTAATAATGTTAAATAAGTTTCTGAACCTACTTGGGAAACTAGAAAGCATAAGCAGAAGCCAAGGAAAGAGTACAGTCAAACATCAACTTAAACATTCACACCCGGTTCTCTTGTAAAGTCAAAACAAAAATGGGATATGTAAGATCCATCAAAGTACTGGAACCAAAGAAAACCCCAGAATATAGCCCCATGTCCCCAAGATCCAGGAGCCAATGGATTCTCAACAACAGAGGATTCCACCCCAATTAATGATATAAACAAGATAACCACCCGGGCTTAAATTCACAACCACTGGAAGCATAACAACAAGGGATCCCATCCCCACCCACATCACCCAGAAATCGGCCCATGAAGGAAAAACAACCCAACCACCACCATCAACAAAAAGCAGGCCCATGCCGGTATTTTTAGATTTAAAGGATTTAACACACTCTATTATTTTAACTTCGATGTTCTTTAACCGGGGTTATCACAGAAAGGATTGATCCTGTTGCTTTCAATTTATTTAGCCGGATGTATGTAATAAACCAAATTCCTTTACACAACAAGGGTTCACAAACACAATACAATGCATTTAAACATCACCAGAGGTAAGGGTTCATTAGTGCACTGAAAAAAGACCACAAACGGCCATGATTTTCAGTAGGCGTAAGCCCGAACAATTTAGAAATCATTAATCATGGAAGATTATAAAACAATGCAGCATCATCGATCACACCCCTCCCCCTTCATTCTTTATAAAATCTGTTCATTATCTTCCTTAAGGTTTGGTTCATCCAATTCTATAGAATCAAAAGCATGCCCACCCCGCATGATACACAAAAGGGAGAGATGAAGGAGAAACCCTTCTTGATTGATCGACGATCGATGTTTATCTTCACATGCCAGGAACAGGAACAGAAGATGCGCTGTTTGCAGGGGTGGGGCCTCGAGAACTCAAGGACGAGCAGACAAATCGATGGGAGGGTGATCAAGAAAAAGAACCCCACGGAGAACCCTTTAGTTTATAAGGGCCGGGGACGGTTGAGATAAGAATGTGAAACCGCATAAGGAGCCAGGTCGTGGGTTAACCACACGACCTCACACATCATTAAAGGGGTCCTTTCCTTTAGGGGCGGTTTAAACCGATGCACACCAAGGTGCCTCTTAAACATTTAATTAAATGCCATTTATGGGCGTTACTAGGCTAAAGGGGTTAAAATAGGGTTTAAAACCCAATTTGTGAAAAAAAGGGAGGCGGTACTGGAAAACCAGCTACCGGTAGCTGAGCTACAGGTAGGCCGAGCTACCGGTAGGCTGAGCTACTGGTAGGCCTACTACTGGTAGGCTCTGGCTACCGGTAGACCGAGATACTGGTAGGCCTGCTACCAGTAGGCTCCCGCTACTGGTAGACCAAGCTACCGGTATGCCTGGTACTAGTAGGCTCCGGCTACCGGTAGACCAAGCTACCAGTAGGCCTGCTACCGTTAGGCTAAGGCTACCGGTAGGCCTACCGTTAGGGGTCAAAACTTGACCGAGAAGCGTCATAACCTTCCCATACTACCTAGACCACCCATCATCAGATTTTTCACTACGTAATGGACCTCCAAGAACCTGGTCCATTACATTAGATACCTCTCAAACTGTTCTTGCCCTCGATAATCAAAACAACCCATGAGGAAAGAGATGGTCCGAACAACCACTTCAAAAGATACCTCTCAGGAGTGAACCACATTGTTAACTAAAAACACCTCTGCCTAATTAACCGAGAAACATACCATGTCAAACTTCCCAGTCATGTGGTTTGGGGAGTCTCTTCACCCATTTCAAGATACTATCCACTTTGGGCAGCACTGAATCGCCTGCACTGGTTTAATCACATCCACCTTAATGCGTCTTGATTAGGGGTCAGATCCTCCCCTCCCCATAGCCAGGACTTTTCACACACATTCAGATAGGGAAGAAAACCCACATATTTCATAGCCAACAAGGTAAAATGTTACACTACAACAAGTATAAACAGGTCATGACCAAACTCAAAACAACTCTGGGTACTCGGCACACATATGTGCTTCCCTCTCCCACGTACTCTCCTCAAGCCCACCTTGTCTCCATAACACATGAACCAAGGGAATGGTTTGCCCACGAAGCAACTTATCCTCATGATCCTCGATCATCACTGGTCTTTACACAAAGGTCACGTCATCCTCGATGTCTAGCTCTCCCCAGTCGAGGACGTGTGAATCGTCGTGCAGATACCGATGGAGCTGGGACACATGGAAGACATCATGTATCCTCAGTAGTGGTGGTGGTAACGCTAGCTGATAAGCAACTTCACTGAGCCGCCGCAACACTTCGAAGGGTCCGATGAACTTGGGAGAAGGCTTACTCCCCCTATCACACCTCTGTTGTCCACGCCGAGGGGATACCTTCAAGAATACGTGGTCTACAACCTCAAACTCCAAGGGACTTCTCTTGGTATCAGCATACGACTTCTGTTGGTCCTGGGCCACCTTCATTCTTTCCTGTATAAGATGAACCTTCTCTGTCATGCTCTGCACCTCCTCCGGGCCAAGGATGCCCGCCTCTTCGACTTTGGTCCAACACACAGGTGAGCGGCATGGACTCCCACGCAAGACTTTAAATGGGGCTATACCAATAGTGGAGTGATAGATATTATTGTAGGTGAACTCTACCAAAGGTAAGTGTCGCACCCATGACCCTCCTGAGTCTAGAACACATGCCCACAGCATATCCTCCAAGGCCTGGATGGTGCGCTTGGTCTGTCCATCTGTCTGGGGATGGAAAGCAGTGCTAAGACATAGCTGGGTGCCAAAAGCATGCTGCAATTCTCTCCATACTCGTGAGGTAAACCGTGCATCCCTATCTGAGACTATGGACCTCGGAACTCCATGAAACAGAACCACCTCATCCACGTACCTTCGTGCTAAAGTATCTACTTAACTTGACACCTTAATAACTAGAAAGTGAGATGATTTCATCAACCATTCCACTACTACCCAGATGGAATCGTACCCCCCTTAAACCTTGGGTAGTCTCGTGACGAAATCCATCGAGATGTCCTCCCACATCCACTCGGGTACATCTAGATACCACAACAGGCCGCCTGGAACTCGGTGTTCAACCTTTACCGGCTAACACACTAGGCACTTGGCCATAAACTCTTCCAATGCTCGCTTTACTCCTGGCCACCAGAACTGTCTCATCAGACCCTAGTACATCTTGGAATCTCCTGGGTGTACTGCTAGTGGTGAGTTGTGAAACTCACTAAGAACCTCGCCACACATCGCCTCTAGAACAAACAGCTTTCCTTGGAAAAGCATCTAGTTATGACCATCCTCCGTCCACCCTTCTGGAGCATTTATCTGGTCAACTTGGTCACGCATCACTTCGCACCCTGGGTCTTCCAACTGAGACTCCTCCACTTTCTGTAACAGAGTTGACTGCACTGTCATCTGATACATGCAACCTCTACCGCCATCCGTCCTCGGATCCAGGTGCAAGGCAGTCAACTCCTCCATCGCCTTCCAGGAGTCTACCGACTCTCGGACCGCATCATTATGTGATCTCCTACTCAAGGCATCAAACACTACATTCCCCTTCCCTGAAGTGTTGGAAATCTCGAAGTCATAATCCTGGAGGAACTCCATCCACCTTCACTGCCACAAGTTTAGGTCTCGCTGGGAGAAGATATTCCTCAAGATTTTGTGATCCGTAAAGACCACAAAGCATTCTTCGATGAGGTAATGTCACCCCAAATTTTGAGAGAACACGACCGCTGCAAGCTCCAGATCATGGGAGGCATAATTAAGCTCATGAGGGCATGGATTCCTAGACCCATAAGAGATCACCCCTTGTGGCCGCATCAACACACATCTGAGGCCTTTCCCTGAAGCATCGAAGAACACCTCATATGCCGCCCCTTCTTCTGGTAGTCTCAGCACTGGGGCACTAACCAACTTCTCCTTCAGATAGATGAACTCTACCTCGCACTGCTCACTCCACATGAAAACCCGGTCTTTCTTGGTCAAGGCTGTCAAATGGGCTGCAACTCGGGAGAAGTTGGGTACGAACCTTCGGTAGTAACCTGCTAGCCCAAGGAAACTACGAACCTCTGCCACATTCTTGGTTGCTGCCCATGAAACAACTGCTTCAACCTTTGATGGGTCCACTGCTTCTCCATGTTCGGACACTAAGTGCCCAAGGAAGTGTACTTATTGCATCCAGAACTTGCATTTCGACAACTTCCCATAGAGCTGGTGCGGTTAGAGGACCTCCAAAACCGTCCTCAGGTGCTCCGTGTGGTCCTTCTTTGACCTCAAATAGATCAGGATATCGTCGATGAACACAACTACGAACCGATCCAGGTACTCCAAGAATATGGAGTTCATAAGCCCCGTGAACATAGGTGGGGTGCTCATAACACCGAAAGGCATGACTAAAAACTCGAAGTGTCCCTATCTGCACCTAAAAGCCATCTTCAAGATATCAAACTCCTTCTCCCTTAGTTGGTGATATCCAGACTGTAGGTCGATCTTTGAGAACCATCCTTCTCCTTTCAGCTGGTCGAAAAGATCGTCTATCCTCAGAAGAGGGTAGCGATTCTTGATCGTCACCTGATTGAGCCTCATGTAGTCTATGAACAACCTGATACCACCATCTTCCTTCTTTGGTAACAAGACTGGAGCACCCCATGGTGACGTACTTGGTCGAACAAAACCCCTCTTCATCAGATCGTCAATCTGAATCCGCAATTCATGTATCTCCGAAGGTGCCATCCGGTAAAGAGCCATCGAAATTGGATGAGCACTAGGCTGCAAGTCTATCCAAAACTCAATATCACGTTGAGGGGGTAGAGTTGTTACCTCCTTAGGGAAGACGTTCATAAAATCACTGATGATCCCTGGAACCTCCACCATCTCAGAATCTACTGACTCTACTAACATCTCGGCCAAAAAGGAGAGGAGGGGTTCTTCTCGCCTGCTTCCCTTCCGACTGCTCCACTCACCGGTGAAAGTAGCATGTCGGCCGACCAAGTCTGAGAACAGAAACCTTCCTCGGAAATAGTAGATGATGGCACACCCAGGGAATAGCCAGTCGATGCCTAGGATGACATCGTATGGGTGTATCTATAGAATTAGTAGATTCCTGACCGACTGATGTGGCCCTATCATCAGTCTGCATCCTCTACAAACATATAACAAGTCGGTCTAACCTCTAAATTGTGTGCTCAGCACTAGGGGCACTGGAAGTCTCTCAGAAACTAGACCCAAAAGCATGGGATAGACTGGGTGTAATTAAGGAGTGTGAAGCTCTGGTATCGAACAAGGCGTAATCAAGGGTACTGAACAAACTAATCATACCTCGAACAACCTTCTGTCCTGTTGGAACTCTTGCCTCCGCGACATGCAACTGTCCATGCCCAGATCCTCTGCCTCTCGGATGTCGACCACCTCCCCGACCATTCCCAGGTTGAGGTCCATGAGGAGCACCCTGAGGTCAGCCTCCCCCTGCAACGTCGGCCCTCAGAGGAGCGGGAGATCGCTGCCCCTGCTGGTGCTGTTGGAAGGGCCTAGCTGGAAGCTACTGCTGAGGCAGGTGTTGAGCCCGTTCGCCACAGCCGCACTGAACTCGGTCCGGGAACTTATTCCGAAGATTTCCATGGCTCCCACAGATGAATCACCTCGGTCCTAGGCCCGAAGTGAAAGGGCGAGGACCGGGGGACTAGAACTGGAACTACAGTGGCCTGCTCCCTACTGGTCGGAACCGAGAGGGTCCCGATGCTAGTGGTCTGGTGCTGATAGCCTTCCCCTTCGATGATCCTAGCTGGATCCCCTCTCATGATACACCTCCAAGAATTTGAATCCTCTCCACCACTTCGTCCTTCTTCTGGACCTCCATGTATGTCGGCAGGGTGAAAGGAGTAACAATGTACTGAAGGGAGGGTCGGAGCGCCTCCTCTAAACGTCTCGCCCGAGACTCATCGTCTAGAAAGAGGTCCAGAGCAAAATGTAAGAGGTCTGTGAACTTGATTCCCAGCTCCCTTACTTACATACTCCCCTGCTAGAGGGAGAGTAGCTCTGGTCTCTTCTCCACCTTCATCGTAGAAGAGAGGAATTCTACCCGGAACTCCTTCTCGAAATCAGCCCATGCCACCTCAGCCTCTCTCCCCTCCCCCAGGTAAAGCGTCCACCACTGACGCGCTACTCCCCACATATGGCTGATGGCCATAGGAAACCAGTACTTAGGAGAAGCCCGAATCAGGCCGAAAGCTATCACCAGCTCTTCTAGCCAGCTTTCCGTCTTCATGTCAGAGGTGCTGCCCTCATACTTCTCGAGGGTTTGTCGCTGGAAGGCCCGAAGCTTCTTCTGCCACTGGTCGTCCTCCTCCTCTTGATCAGCTCTCTACCGATCGGCCAAGGTATCCTCCTGGCCTTCGATCACCAATACAACTCGTGGTCATCTCATGGGTGCCATAGCTACAAGGTAAACAAGTAATGCCTAAGCATAAGTAGTGCAGAATATTTGTTCTTAAAATTTATTACACATCTTATTTATTTCAAATTCCCAAAACACCCCAGAAACATGAGAACACAAGTCATTATGATTCATGTACCTTTCCTAGGCTCTCTACCCTGTGATCAGTGTGGCCTTGCTTGGTCATTCGGAAGGTCTAGAGTCCTTGCATCGGATCACGGGGGCCCCTAAAATCCCGCGTCCTAGCCGGTCTTCCCTAGCCTAATTCACACACCTAGGTCACCCAACACTGTCTCCCTACCATACCATGCAATCTTCCATGTGCCTAACTCCATACTCCATCCTATCTCTAAAAAACTTAGCCCTCTGATACCATTCTGCAATGACCCGCCTTCACCAAAAGGAGGGAAGGGTTAGCAGATTTCCATGCCCTTCCTTCTTTAAGTTGAAGGAGAGATAATAACCCCCAAAACCCGCCTTCAATAGGTCCCACAGTGGTAACCAGCGCCAAGGGTATAGAATCATGCACTAAATGGAAGGAATTACCCTTTTACTTTTAATAGGATCGGGAGATAAGATAGAAAATCCTACAACACCAAAACTAACAGTGCAAGTACGGCTAAAAATAAACAATTACCATATGCATGTTTAAAAGTTAAAAGATACAAGTCACAAATCCCCAAGGGTAAAAAGAGTACCAAGATTAGAAAAGAAACAATAGAAAATGCCCCAATGGTCCACGCTAGTATGGTCCCAAGCGATCCCTGAAGTCCTCCTGGAAACCTAAAATCAGTATTATATATGTAGGGTGAGCACACAAGTATACTCAGTAGGGAAAACCTAAATCCCCCAGGCACAAGGGGGGGTATGCTAATGCCCTATGTGAAAAGAGATGACCAAAACATCTAGCAAGGTAAACTATCCACCAAAATAACGCAAGGAAATTAAAGTTTAGTAATTACACATCGATATTTGGGTACCCCGCGCTACTTTACCATGGGTTATTGAAGACATCCTATGCATCGAAACATTCCCGCCATTCCCACCACAGTCCCACTGCCTCACCCTGCCCACACACACCTGGGCCATATCCTCACACTGTCCCACTGCCAAACCCCACCCGCAAACACCTGGGCCACAACTGTCACACGTAACCACGCTTGCAAACACCTAGGTTAGAATAACCACCGCCACACCCGAAGAAACCTGGGCTAGAAGATCTACTACCACGCCTAAAGATACCAGGGCCTCATCCCGAAGACAATTGGGAAACCATCTACCCACACACACCTGGACAACCACCACACTACCCTGCCCAAAGATTCTTGGGCTAATAATGGACCTTAGGCCATCACAACCTGCCCGAAAATACTTGGGCTATCCGGGAAAGGGAGCAAAAAGGAGCTAATAACCAGCCACTAGTAGAAGTGTTGGAAAAACCACCCCCCCATGGGATGGGGGTGTTCGGCACTAAGTTATCAACTTGGGTGGGGTGCGAATAAGAAACACAAAACTACAAGTATATGTATAGATAAAAAGAACTCACCCAAATATAGTTTTTTCTTCAACCAGCCTAAAGAACACAATCAGCACCCACGACCAAGTCACAACTCACATCAAACTGAAACCCATTTGTCCCATCCTTGTTCCATGTTCAGTAATAATGTTAAATAAGTTTTTGCACCTACTTGGGCAACTAGAAAGCATAAGAACAAGCCAAGGAAAGAGTACAGTCAAACATCATCTTAAACATTCACACCTGGTTCTCTTATAAAGTCACAACAACAAAGGGATATGTAAGATCCCTCGAAGTACTTGAACCAAATAAAACCCAAAGATAGAGCCCCATGTCCCCAAGATCCAGGAGCCAACGGCTTCTCAACAACAAAGGATTCCACCACAATTCGTGATATAAACAAGATAAACACCCGGACTTATATTCACAACTACTGGAAGCATAACAACAGGGGATCCCATCCCCACCCACATCACCCAGCAATCGGCCCGTGAAGGAAAAAAACGCAACCACAACTATCAACACAAAGCAGGCCCATGATGGTATTTTCAGATTTAAAGGATTTAACACACTCGGTGATCTTAACTTCATTGTGCTTTAACCGGGGTTATCACAGAAAGAATTGATCCTGGTGGTTTCAATATATTTAGCCGGATGTATGTAATTAACAAAATTACTTTACACAACAAGGGTTCACAAACACAATACAATCCATTTAAACATCACTAGAGGTAAGGTTTCGTTAGTGCACCGAGAAAATACCACCAATGGCCATGATTTTCAGTATGCGTAAGCCTGCACAATTCAGAAATCATTAATCATGGAAGATCATAAAACAAGGTAGCATCATCGATCACACCCCTCCCCCTTCATTCTTTATAAAATCCATTAATTATCTTCGTTAAGGTTTGGTTCATACAAATCTACAAAATCAAAAGCATGCCCACCCCACATGATACACAGAAGGGAGAGATGAAGGAGAAACACTACTTGATTGATCGAAAATCAAAGTTTATCTTCACGTACCAGGAACAGGAACAGAAGATGCGCTCTTTGTAGGGGTGGGGCCTCAGGAACTCAAGGGCGAGCAGAAAAATTGATGGGAGGGTGATCGAGAAAAAGAATCCCGTGGAGAACCCTTTAGTTTATAAGCATCGGGGATGGTTGAGATAATAACGCGGAACCGCGTAAGGAGTGGGGTCGTGGGTTGACCATGCGGCCCCACACATCATTAAAGGGGTCCTCGCGTTTAGGGGCGTTTTAAATGGACGCACACCAGGGTGACTGTTAAACATTTAATTAAATGCCATTTATGGGAATTACTGGGCTAAAGAGGTCAAAATAGGGTTTAAAACCCAATTTAAGAAAAAAGGGAGGCAGTACTGGAAAAACAGCTACCAATGGCCGAGCAACCGGTAGGCTGAGTTACCAGTAGGATCTGGCTACCGGTAGACCGAGCTACAGGTAGGCCTGCTACCGGTAGGCTCCAGCTACCGGTAGACCGAGCAACTGGTTGGCCTGCTACCGGTAGGCTCCGACTACCGGTAGATCGACCTACTGGTAGGCCTACTACCGGTAGGCTAAGGCTACCGGTAGGCCTACCGTTAGGGGTCAAAACATGACCGAGAAGCCTTATAACCTTCCCAAACTACCCAGAACACACATCATCAGATTTTTCACTAAGTAATGTACCTTCAAGAACCCAGGACATTACAACAATAGAATAAGTTAATCCATGAAAACGCACTATCTCTTGCACATATAGGTGTCCCTAGATCTTTACTGAGCCCTGCTCTCTGATCGGTAGGAAGTGGGCCGACTTGGTGAGTCGGTCGACGATCACCCAAATCGAGTCGTGACCCTTGGATGTACATGGAAGACCCATCACAAAGTCCATGGATATGTCATCCCACTTCCACTCTAGGACCTCTAATGGATGAACCCAGCCTTCTGGTACCTGGTGCTCTGCCTTCACTTGCTGACATGTAAGTCACCGTGATGCAAACTCTGCTACTGCCTTCTTCATACCTGGCCACCAGTGCTATCGTCAATGGATCTGGTACATCATTGCCACTCTTAGATGTACCGCTAGATGAGAAGTGTGGAACACCCTCAACACTTTTTCCTAAAGTGAAAAAGGTACCATGGTACGTCCTCTGAAGAGGATGACATGCTCCCCACCTTTAGAAAATACATCAGGTGCCTACCCTGTGGATATCTGAGCAAGTCGTGTCTTGCAGTCAGCATCCCCATGATGCGCCTCCCTGACTTGCTAAAGAAGAGAGGGAGTGACTATAAGAGACTGTATAAAGTAGGATCCCTCTCTATCCACAAAGGATATCTGTAAGGCAACCAGCTGCTCTGTCACCTCTCTTAGAAGCTGTATACCATTCCTCCTGCTGAGCGCATCTGCAAAAACGTTCCCCTTCTTAGGAGTATAGACTATCTCGAAGTCATAGTCCTGGAGGAACTCAATCCATCGCCGTTGTCTCCGGTTCAGGTCCTTCTGAGAGAAGATATACTTGAGACTATTGAGATTAGAGTAAACCATAAACCGTTCACTCAACAAACTATGGGTGAGAATAGACAATTGTAAGAACTCAACTTCACCCTTCTTCGCCTACGTTCTACAAGAGCTTCTAATATTTCCCCTTTACCGAAAAGAGAAATCTGGTCTCATCCCTTGGATGAACCATGTCCTTTTCCTAATACATTCAATCCTAACATGAACGGTACCAATTCTTACCATGGATGATGTCGTAAGGCATCGACGCTACAAACAATAGATCCAAACCTTACTCTCACATCTAAGGGTTAAGTCACACTGTCAACATCAGTGTGTGGTCACTGGGTCTCCTCTAGTAGGAATCTCGAATGTGAGGGTCAAGTCAATGGTTTTAACTGGAACCTCTTAGTATTAACCACACAAAAGGAAGGAAAGAAAATGTAACAAGGGAAATTATCTTTTATTATTGAAGATCAATGTAAAAAAGACAGAAAGCAACCACAAAAAACGACATCAACGAATCTAGAAGCATCATGAACAAAGGACGCTATGAATGGAACTAGTCCCGCTCCTGTCCACCTGCTTCCGGAGCTCCATGGTTGTATGATTCAGATGCATAAAGATGTGCTCTCCCATGTCCACCCATTCCCTATAGTCGGGGGGGGACCTCCTGGTGTTGGTGGTAGAAACGCCTCGAAGCATCTCCCACCACTATCTACATGACCATCTTCTCTACCATGGTCGCCTGATCCTTGTTGTCCGCCTTGATCAAACCTATGCCTCTGCCTGGGAGGTCCCTCAACTGTCTGTTGATCGTCTGAGCGGTGGGACAGATAGTCATGAGCCATGTGACCAAGCCCACCGTAGGAGTAACACTGTCTACTCCTAGTATTTCTGGCTCTGTCTCCACTTTGGGTACCCCGCACAATCGATCATGAGTCGTGCGATCGTCCACCTGCAGGTCTGGACCTCTTGGACCTCTGTGTGATCTATCTACTAACATATGTAGAAGACTCTGTTGCATGTCAACTAGTAGTGGGTCCGGCTACTGGTGACTAGTTAGCAAGTAAACTCTTCACTAGGAGGTCTCTCTCTAACACCCTAGTCTACGTCGGAATGATGTGGGAGACAACTGACGCTCTGATCTCTCACCTGAGCCTCTTCTCGAAGGTCTGAGCCATATAGAATGGGTCTCGTACCATATCAGTGGAGTAGCATGAGAGGTCAGGGAACCTCGCTGAGTACTACGCCACCGTCATGCTACCCTATTGTAAATGCAGTGGCTCCTATATATGCACCGATCATAGGGTCACAAGAACAAACTCAACCTAAAACAGGCTATTGAAGTCTTCCCATAGAAGTGAAACCTCATCCAACATCTGGAGCATCAGACTCCACTATCTACCTGCTGCTGCCTCAAAGAGGTTGGTAGCAAGAATCACCATGAAGTCGGCTGGTGACCCTAATAGCCTGAAGACTCTCGCCATAGCCTCTAGCCTATCCTCAGCCGCCTGTGGGTCTATCTATCCTCGAAAACTGGGTGTCCTCTGGCGCTAGAACTCATGTAATGCACTCACGGGGCATGCATCATCTGTTGTGGGGGCTAGTGGCATCAGTGGCCCAACGCAAAGTGGTATCGTTGGTGCCTCCACTGGTGCCTCAACTGGGAGAGGGCCTTATACTGTGAACTCATCACTCGGCAGGCTTTCAATACTTATAACTATTGGGGCTCTATCTAGTCGTCCGTGGGGAGGAATCCTGAAAGAAACATATGTGACACGGTTAAAAGACTATACCTGGTGAGCTCACTTGGTTTGAGCTAACTTAAAGAAAACTCTTGAATAAACACACTCAATCAGTGTTTTCATGCACTGAGTCAGAAATCATATGTCAGGGTCCTGGTGTATGGATACGTCGGCCGCCCGCACCAATACTGGACTCCCTGAACTGAAAACCACACTTAGTACCCTTAACACTATTTCTTCATAGAAAAAAATATCAAAGTCCTAAGTTCTATGGTATAACCCATGTCCTCTGATACCAATTTGTCACGACCCGTCCCCCGGGGCACGTATTATGACTACCCCAATCCCACCTTCCGTAGTCCAAGGGCTGGCGACAAGCACCAAAGGCGTAATTCTCTAAAACTAGGAAGGCATTGCCTTTATAAATCATAAACACAAACAACCAGAGTACCAATGAAAGAAAACAATAAGTAAAAACTATATAACTAGAGTACTGAAAGTAAAGGGGGGCTAGAATACAATCCCAACTATAAAGTAAAAATACAACTAAAAACAAGTACAACTGAAAAGGGACAAACAATTGAAAGATGAAAGCAGCTCCTGGATCGTCCTCCGGGGTTCCTACTTGAAGGGTAGGTACAGATGGCCTCCTCATCACTCCATGTCCGTCAGACTCCACCATGTACCAAAATGTCGTAAGGTCCACCTCCAGGTACTGTCCAGTCCTGGCACTCTCAGCCTCCATCAGTGTTGTCCGTTGTCTGCATCCAACACAACGAGGTGCATGCATAGCCCGCGCAGGGGTGAGTATAATTATACTCAGTAGGGACCCCAATACCTTGAAGGTCTCATAAAATCCAACAACGATAAACCACAAAGTATGATTTCAATGGATAACCATTAATTAGGTATATGCCCATACATATACCTAAGTTATCAAATAACCCATCTCAATCATGAAGAAAACATAAAGGTCATTGACTCAGCTCAAACCAGGATTTTTCATTATAGAAACCACAGCTGCTAGATAACTCCTCCCCTTTCTAGTACAGTGGGCATGTCGCGAAACTGAGGCGCTTATCACTAACCTTGTACTGCTGAGGTACTCCTCTTGTCAAGTACCGCGGGTCTGCTTCCAAATCGGGCACTCTGTCCACTGTGGGTATGCCGCCAAATCGGGCGCTCCCCCTATAGCCTACAGAGGAAATCCTCTTATCGAGTACCGTAGATATGCTACCAAACTAGGCACTTCTTCCGCCATGGGTCTTCCGCCAAACCGATCGCTCTCTACTAGGCTAGTCGAATCACTCCGAGTCAAATTGGTCAAGTAGTCGGCAGGTCTATCAGCTAGAAGGTATCTGCACTCTATCCACTCGTATCTGGGAGAATCCTCTCTCCGAGCTACTATTCGATACTCCAAGTGTCACAAATTCTCATGGGGAAGTATCTCAAAGGACCTCCACATCACAAGGGTCTCAACGCAATAGACGTCGCATCAATTAGACACCCGGTCTGTGAGTTATTAGCATTTTAGTCCCGGGGGCCCAGTTGGATTCATGTACGAACCAACCTGACTGTAACTCAACTATACCCTGAACTCTAGTTGGGTACACTCAAAGGGATGGATATTATCCAAGAATACTGGTGTCGCGGACGGTTCGTCAAACAGACGTCTGATTCCAAAGATATGGCCCAAGATAGTAATGGGTCATTAATGGCCCCAGTTCCAGTCTGACCCGGTTGGACCGACTCGGCCCAACCCAGTCTGGGCCGACATGGTATGGGTTGACCCAGTCTGGTTTGACCGGGTCAGACTCGTTGGGTCTAACCTAGCCCATTGGTCGGGTCAGCCCGCTAATTTTTGACCCGGTCGGATGGGCCCGACCCAGCGGACCGTGAGGGCGGTTTGGCCCGATAGTCACCATGTAGGAGGCTTGGACTCTTGGACCAGGAGACTGGGCTGGTTTGTCCAGCAACACTGTGGGGGACTCCACAGTTCGGCTTAAAAAGACGGTGGCTGGGAGGCCAGTGGGCAGGCCGTGCAGGGCACGAGCTGGTCGGCTGGACACCGAGTAGGCCACAGGTGCATCGGGTAGGGCGCGTGGGTGCTGGTCAGGGAAAGTGGGTTTCGAGCAGGGTTTTTGGATGCCGGGCAGTGCATGTGGGCTTCGGGCAGCACCGCGGGGGCACCGGGCAGCGCACCAGGGTGCCGGGCAAATGCACGGGGGCGCCGGGCAGCAGGACAGGGGCACCGGGCAGCGCGTCAGGGCGTGGGACAGTGGCGCGGGGCGCGAGGTAGCGCGCCAGGGTGTCAAGTAGTGGCGCGGGGTGCGGTGGTGCACGGAGGCCATGGGGCACAGCGGTGCGTGGAGGCCGCGGGGCACGGCGGTGCCCAAATTCCGTGGTTAGTGCGGCCTTCAATCACCGTCTTCATCATAGTCGCCGCGTGTACCGCCTCTGTCATCATCAATCAAGAACAAGCAAAGGGGAGAGGGTCGGGCCGTGTTCATGCGGCCCAAGCCCTCCTCATTATAGCAATAACATTTGGAAATTAATTTCTCAAAAAATGACAAAGAACAGAGGTTTAAACTCATACATGAATTAACTCAAAAATCCCCCTACCTCGCTTGCCTTTCGTCGTTGACGAAGTCGTGGGAAGCAGGCGTCGTTCTGTTGACTTCGGAGGAAGAATAGCTCGAAGAAGATGAGTTGATATGACATAAGTGGCATTCTTCGGGGGTGTAAGTGCTTCCATTTCATTCCCCAGTTGAAGAAGGATGAAGATGGCGTTCGTCGTTCTTCATTCTTCCTGGGCGACAATTCTTCGTTGGAGGAATAATTCTCCAATGGTTGGGTGTCGCGTCTCTTTGTCAGCGTTTCTCCGCTTGAAGAAGCTTTCCCAAAACGTTTCCACAATCTTCCTTTATATAGGAGAGGGGGTGAGGTAAGTAAACATCATGGAATTTTTTATGGTTCATTTATTAGGAACATTCCTAATTTCCAACGATTCGATTACTTAATTTAAAAAGGGAGAACAAATTAATTGGATTCACTAAAATAATTACATGAGAGGTGGCGCACTTAATTTGGAAGATGTTAAAAGGCTTCCTATAATTAATTTACACGCATTGGAGAAATTAATTGGCACTTTCATTGGCTCAATTAATTGGCACGTGTGTTGGCACAATTAATTGGCACGTGCGTTGGCCTAATTAATTGCACATAGGAGGTCAAAAATTCCTCCCTCATTAACACAGGGTTATGCATTTCGAGTGTTCCCCACGTCGTAACCCATCGCGGGAGGTTATTCTCGGGTGGACCCCACCACTATAACCTCTCATGGGAGGTTAGGGTGTGGCGGTCCCACCCTCAACTCCCCAGGGGAGGTTCTAACTAACCACACACACATGGAAAATGGAATAAAATAAAGTGTGGCTACACTTTATTTTATTATTACTTATTTTAAAATCCAAAAACTAACTTTAACTCGACAGAACGCAACTATGGTGAAGGTCTCACTAAGAAATTACTAACACTGTGAGTTCAAAGGTGCCCTCAGATTTACATTTCAAGCACTGGTTCAAAAGTTATAAAAACCTGCTCAAATGTTTACTGATCGTACCTGAAAAAAACTTCATAAATTGATTCCGGACACACCGGGCCTCAGAATCAAGCATCTTCAGAAACTGCGGACTCATAAAATTCCCGTGTATTTAGAAAAAATCACGTGAATTATGGGTCTTTACAGTTGAAATATAACCATATAATTTTTTTCATTTAGCTTTAACATTTTTGTATACCAAGCATTGAGATGTGTATTTTATAATTTTTATCTTAATATTATCACACAATAAGTTTTCTTAGATATATATAAATCTTCAAAAAATTTGGATGATTATTAAATGTTAAGTTATGTGCATCATCCGAAAGTCGTTTCTTCAATTCTAGTTTTTATGGGACACATTTCTCAGTTCCCTAGTTTATAAATTTATATTCATGAATCTTGAAATCTAGAATATTCACTAATTTTTTCAAAAATATGCACCAGCTTTTTAGGCTTATTTGATCTTCATTAGATAGAAGGTTTAGCCATTAGATAGCAATGATATGATATCTACCATCATATTATGACTTCAAGAATCATCCTCAATGAGTACATGAGTATTGGGTGGTTTTCAATCCTCATTATTGATAGAGTAGTATGGTCTTTTCTACTCACAAAATCAATGACATTATTTTTCGTCCTTGGGTGGTGATTTATTGATCAATCGTAATCTATAATAAATTATATCCATCCTATTTAGAACATATTAAACTTTTTATGTGTGAGTATATATTTAAACTCTTGTGATCATTATATAAGTCATACTTTTCTCCATAGTGATAATGCTATCAAATATTTAAAACAAAGAACAGTGTCACCATCTTTAAATACTGTGTTATGTTATTTTTCTCATGATACATTAATTTTAATTTTTAATATGTAACTATCTTATCCTTTAACATGAGAAAACGAAACAATCCCATTTTCAAAGTACCATTTTATATTACAAACCCTTATCCACTCTAGGGTAATGTAAGTACAATATAATTGACTAATATCATTTTATTTCCTTAAAAAATAATTCACATTCCTTTTTTCAAAGGAACATTGTAATGTCCCGGTTACGGAATCCACCCAGAGGTTCCCCATACCTGGTTGGTCACATGGCCTCAAGTGTATTTCCCCAAATGCCAGAGGCTTCTGACTAACAGCAACGGCCTTCGGTGTGATAGTGGGGAAACTATTCCCTCATTGGCAGAGTACACAACGGAAGAAAAAAAAAGACAACGGCAGAAACCATAACCATCCATAGAAGTGTAAACGATAAACAGTGGAAGACTAATAGTAAACAACTAGAGTACACACACAAGTATATAAAATGATGCATGATACATATGTCTAGTAAAGTAGCCAAAAAAGTAACAAAGATGAACAAAATACTAAACCAAAGTGAAAAAGAAAACAGGTAAACTCCTCAGCATCGCAAGCCATAGCTTGGTCCCATGCTCTCCAGCTCCACAACAAGTCAAGTACCTAAATTAGAAGGGTGATTGCCCTTATCTATACCTACAACAACATAGTCTGTTTGGGCCCAAAATCATAGCCCAAACAGGGTGTGAGACAAGGTCCCAGTAGGCAACCACCCAAAGATATGTTCCTAACATTCAGTGAATACATGGCAAGATTAAGTATAGGAAAGCACACAGCAGCTACAATCCACAGTGTCTAGTATATAAAGTACACAAGTAACGGCCAATCGACAAGTAAAAAAACAGGTAGCCCTCTTGGTAGTTCTCATAGCCTAACCCTTTCGGTTCAACCTACAAGTAATAGCAACCCTCTGGGAGGCACACACAGTCTCACCCCTCTTGCTCAGCTGAAGAATAGACTTTCTAAGGAAGCACTCACCATCAATTCCCCCTATAGTCTTGTATCATACTAAAGGCTCTCTGGGGAAGCACTCAATGTATCATTCCCCCTGTGGCCCACATCGAGGAACTACAGACTCTCTGAGGAATCACTCATCAGAAATTCCCCATTTGGTCTCACATCGAATTAATAAGACACTCTGATGAAGCCCTTACGTCCATTCTCCCTATGGTCCACTACACTAGGTTCTCACAGCCCTGTGTAAAACAAACATACATAGCGCACGTATCTCCCCAAATAACCCTCAAGAACTATTAGGCTATCATTCTAAGGTACAACAACATAATAGTACAATAGTTCCACTATCCTACAACAAGGCATGGTAACTGAAAAAACTCCTAACAGGAAAAACATGCATGGAAAAACATCCAGAGTACAGTAAAAATTACCCTATTCATAAGCATTGACCTCTACTCAAGTAATCAAGCAAAGCAGGAAAATAAAATGGAAAAAATAGGAAACACGCAATACCCCATTCAAGGGGATTGGTAGAATTGCACAAAATATTCAAATAATTCCTACAAAAAGGCACAAACCACATACCGTGATCCTATGAGATCGATATACTTGAACCACGAGGCTTGATTCTCTTTAGAACTATGTGGATCTAAAAAATTGCACAAAAATCTCAACCCACAATATCTTGAGAAAGAGGATGAATTGGAAAGCAAAGCACAATGAGAAGGAAGGGCTTACTATTGCGGTTCCAACTCAATCGACGACGGTCTATTTGGAGAAAGGACGGAGGCTCAGGGGCTTAGAGAAGTTTCGTGGCCGTACGAGTTCTCTCAGACAAAGAACCTGAAGAAGATGTGAGTTCTGTCCGTCAGGTGCGACCCAGGTCCATTTATGGAAAAAAAGTACACAGCATGTACTTCTGGGGTACACAGCGTGTACTTGGCCTTTCCGTACTCTTCTTTAAGCGGCCTCCACATCGCCCCTACACACTGTGTGTGTGGCCTGGACATGGCCAGCACACGACCTAGCGCTGCATCAAAGTACAGGGTGTGTACTTAGAAAATTTCTAAAATTTCCCTTTTTTTCTCAAAATGGACTGGAAAAGAAAAGACATACCTGAAACAAAGATCCGGGTTCTTACAAAATTCCCCCCTTAATGAAATTCATCCCTGAATTTCCCTAGTGAGGCGTAGAAGAAGAAACCCCGAACAACTCTAACCACTGTGATCGTACATCCGCATCGCTCTCCCAGGTCTCATCCTATACTCGCCCATGCTTCCATAGCACCCGTACTAGAGGAACAAACTGCCCATGAGGAACCTTCGTTCTGTGATCGATAATCCGGATAGGATGCTCCTCAAACAATGCATCTGCTTCTAGCTCAACCTCCTCGGGCTGAAAGATATGAGATAGGTCTGAAAATTAATGTTGGAGATGAGAAACGTGGAGGACATCGTGCATGGCCCGATATCTCTGAGGTAACTACAACTGATAGGCAACCGTCCCAACTCCCCCTAATACCTCAAACAGCCCGACGTACTTCTGTGAAAGCTTATCCTGTCTCTGAATCCTCTTGTGTCCCAACCTCGGTGCGACACGCAGGAAAACCTGATCCCCGACCTCAAACTCCAGAGGTCATCTCTACTGATTAGCATAAGACTTATTTTGAGGTCGTGCTGTAGCCATCTTCTTTCGAATCAACTGTATCTGCTCTGAGGTCTCCTGAACAAGACGAGGTCCTAGTAAAGATGCATCTCTTGCCTCCATCCAGCATAAAGTTGATCGGCATGACCTACCATACAAGGCCTCATAAGGTGTAATCTGAATAGTTTCCTAAAAACTATTGTTGTAGGTGAAATCCACAAGAGGGATATGTTTCTCCCAAGAACCACCAAAGTCTAGAATGAAAGCTCGGAGCATATCCTCATGCACCTGGATCGCACGCTCAGACTGGCCATCTGTCTGGGGATGGTATGTTGTACACAAAAGTAACTATGTACCCAAAGCCCAATAAAGACCCTGCCAGAACCGAGAAGTAGAGCGTGCATCCTTGTCTGAAACAATGGAGTGTGGATTTCCATGAAGACGTACTATCTCTCAGATGTTTAGTCATCCCAGATCATCAAAACTGAAGGTCTCCTTGATCGGTAAGAAGTGAGCAACCTTCGTAAGCCTGTCAATGACAACCCAAACAACATCGTTCCCTCGAGGAGACCTCGACAATCTGGTCACGAATTCCATCATGACATCATTTTACTTCCACTCCAGAATGGGTAACTATTGTAAAAGGCCTGATGGTCGTTGATGCTAAGCCTTCACCTACTGACAAGTAGAACACCTCAAGATGAAACCAGCAACATCTCTCTTCATACCTGGCCACCAGTACTGGTGATGAAGATCCCGATACATCTTGGTGACACCAGGATGAACTGCCCAAACTGAGGAATGAAAATCTTGTATCAGGTCCTCGCGTATGTATGTTGGCACCCATACGCGTCCCTAGAAATGCAAGATCTCATCCTCACCCACTGTCCATCCAGAAAGAGTGTCCTCTCCTAACACACTCTCCTGCTGGACTAATCCTTCTTAGTCTGATAATTGCCTCATCTTTACCTGATCCAGAAGTGTAGAGGTAACAGATACAGAAGATAGGAAAGTATATCCCTGTCTATCGTGCACCTGCAGATGCATCTCAGAGAACATGGTCATAAACTGCCACTCACTGTTGGCCTTCTAAACTACCAGAATCTGAGTTCTCCTGCTCAACGCATCTACCACTGCGTTGCCCTTTCCCGGTATATAGGAAAGCTCGAAATCAAAAGACTGAAGATACTCGACCCACCTGCGCTGTCTCAGATTCAGTTCACGCTGAGTGAAGATGTACTTGAGACTCTTATGGTCGGTGAAAACCACAAAGTGCTCTCCTAGAAGGTAGTGTCTCCAATAGCGTAAGGCAATAACAACAGCTTTCAAATCCATATCGTGCATCTGGTAGTTCCTCTCATGTGGCCTCAACTGCTGAGACCCGTATGCAATGACTCCATATCCATGCATCAACACAGCGCCCAACCCGATTCCTGAAGCATCACAATAAACAGTATAGCTCTTGCCTGGCTTTGGCAAGACTAGTATCGGTGCTGACATCAACCTTCCCTTTAGCTCCTGAAACGCTGACTCACAAGAATCTGGCCATAAGAACTTCTCCCCCTTTTTGGTCAGATTTGTCAATAGTGCTGTTAGGCATGAAAAGTCTTGAATGAAGCGTCTGTAGTATCCATATAGCCCTAGGAAACTTTGTACCTCCAAAATTTTCTTCGGCTGCTCCTAGGAAACTATAGATCTCACTTTCTCTGGGTCCACAAATACTCCTTCCTCTGAGATGACATGACCCAAGAAGTGAATCTAATCTATCCAAAAGTGGCACTTAGAGAGTTTAGCATAAATTCGATGTTCTCTTAGTGTACTCAGAATGATCACAAGATGGGTATCATGGTCATGTCGAGTGTGAGAGTACACCAAGATATCGTCCCTGAAGACGACGAGGAAGGAATCCAACTAAGGATGGAACACTCGGTTAATCAGTGCCATGAAAACTACTGGCATATTTGTGAGACCGATGGCATAACTGTATACTCATAGGGACCATACCTACTCCTGATGGCTGTCAGAGGTATACTCGATGGTCTAACATGAAACTGATGATAACCGGACCTCAAATCGATCTTTTAAAACACATGATCTCCTCGAAGCTGATCGAAAAGATCATTAATCCTCGGCAAGGGATATCGGTTCTTGACCATCAACTAGTTCAGCTTTCGATAATCCACATAGAGCCTAAGGGTACCATCTGCCTTCTTCGCAAATAGGACAGGTGAACCATAAGGTGATGTACTGGGTCGAATGAAACCCTTTTCTTGCAACTCCTCCAACTGCTTCTTGAGCTCCTTCAACTCAGGTATAGCCATCCTATAGGGAGGAATGGAAACCGGTGCCACTCCTGGAATGAGCTCAATAGAGAAGTATACCTAACTCTCTAGAGGCAAACCTGAGGAATCCTCTGGAAAGACATCTCTGAAACGATCCAAAACTAGAGGAAAGTCCACTTGTGAAGTCCCCTGATCATCTAGATAAAGACTAGAAATCTGGGTCATAACCCTTCCTACCCCATGATGCGTGAGTCCTACTTGACTCACCCTAACATCCCATTCGCCTCTATGTAGAAAAGATTCACCCTCTGGTGAAATGACACTCACCCTGCGACGATAACAGTCGACGACTACCTAGAAGGGAACCAACTAGTCCATCCCCAGAATGACATCATAACCTGTTATCTCTAGGATATTGAGATCCCATAAGAAGTTATCCCCTCTAACCTTTAGAGGGAACTCCTTAGATCAAGGTTATCCAGGACTGAAAAAAGGAGTGTAAGAAGGGAATAGGAGGAATAAAGCATTCAAGTTTTATACAAAATGACTACATAGATAGTACATTTTCTTACACGACGTGTTCCCTTAAGTCATTTACATGGGTGTGTACTTATACCGAAAATGGTCGTGTAACACCCCAAATACACGGTGTGTTGTCCCAACACACGACTCAGACTTGAATTCTCTTCCCTTCCTGAGTCTTTCTATACGGTTAAGTCACACGGCTCTCCTAAGACAAAACTACACGGCGTGTATAAACTCTACGTGGCGTGTACTTAACTTTAATCACCTACCCGAGTCTCCTTGCATGGATAACCCACACGGTATTCTAAAATTGAGACTACACGGTGCGTTCCCTATGGACACGACATGTAGTAGACAAGGTTTCAACAACCCGTGTTGTTATTTATGTGGCCAGTTATAGGGCACATACTACACGACGTGTTCTGAACAAACACAGTATATACTATAAGATTTTTCCCGACCCGTTTTGTTGGAGACACGGTCAGGTTCACGGCTGACCCTTACATGGCATGTTCTGATCAAACATGACATGTATAGGAGGAGATAACACTGTCCCGTGTTGTTTGTGACATGGTCGGGTACCTAGAACAAGACTACATGGTGTGTTCCTACAAAACACGATGTGCATTACACGAGATTCCTCGACCTAGGTTGTTAGTGACACGGCCGGGTACCTAGAACAAGACTACACTGCGTGTTCATACAAAACACGACGTGCATTACACGAGCTTCCCCGACCCGTGTTGTAAGTGACACAACTGGGTACACGGCTGACCCTTACACGGAGTGTTCAAACCAAACACCACATGTATAGGAGGAGATAACACCATCCTGTGTTGTTCTTGACACGTCTGGGTACCTAGAATAAGACTAAACTGTGTGTTCATACAAAACACGGTGTGTATTACATGAGCTTACATGGCCGTTGTTGTTAGTGACACGACCGGGTACATGGCTCACTACTACATGGCGTGTATCTACCGTACATGGCGTGTTCCTGGAGATTTTTTACAACCTGTTTTTCTGCTCACACAGGCAATGATATGGTTTAAAAACTACACGGTGTGTATATATAAAGTAAATGTCGTGTATTCTGGGTTTTTCTGGTTAGTAGCTTTGAAACTACACCAAATCCCAAAAAACACTGGAAAACAAGCATGAAGGTGCCAAATTCTGATCTGTGAGGGCCCATACTCCCCGTGAATCAAAGCTTGGAATCTCCTACATATCATATATAAGGGAAATAGGCCAACGATCCACCATGTTCCGATTCATGAGGTCCCATAACACCTCAAGAACCAAAATTTGGTGTTCATTTAAGCAATGTACAAAACAACAACCTCTCTATCAAACTACAGAGATTTTATCAAATCATTTATCACAACAACATGCATAGCCTACACAACGCCTATTTCAACAACATGAAATTGCTAATGTACCCTACATGGCATGGCATGAATGCATGGCATGTGATTTCTAACAAGTGACTATATGATGCATGAGATGGTATACCCTCATCTCGTCAGGTTGTGACATAAATAGAACCAAAAAATCAACAACAATAACATCACAAAGCATGTGAATCACTCTAGGTGAAATCATATCTACTGTAACACAGCAAAACCAGAAAACTGTAATAAGCGAGGTAGATTGGATTTTCCCTGTACATAGGTTAGCTACTCATGAGTAGAGCATAATACCATGTACCAAATCCATCCTATCCCTAGATAAAGGCTCCAAATAGTAAGTCAAGAGAAAGTTAACCCTATGATACCACTTTGTAATGTCACGGTTCCGGATTCCACCCAAAGTCGACCCGTACCCAGTTGGTCACATAGACTCTAGCGCATTTCCCCAATCTCCAGAGGCTGCCGACTAGAAGAGAGTGCCTTGGGTGTGATAGTGGGGAAACTATGTCCCCATTGGCAGAGTACACAGTGGAAGAAAAACAAATAGACAACGACAGAAATTGTAACCATCCATACAAGATTAAACGATAAAGAGTGGAAGAATAATAGTAAACAACTGGAGAACACACACGTGTATATAAAATGATTCATGATACATATGTCTAGGAAATCATCCAAAGAAGTCAAAATTCTGAATACAATACTTAAACAAAGTTCAAAAGAAAATAGGTAAACTCCTCAGCATCGCAAGCCATAGCTTGGTCCCATACTCTCTAGATCCACAACAAGTCATGTACCTAAAGTAGAAGGGTGCTTGTCATTATTTATACCTGCAACAAAATAGTCTATTTGGGCCCAAAATCCTGGCCCAAACCGGGTGTGAGACAAGGTCCCAGTAGGAAACCACCCAAAGATCTGTGCCTAACATTCAGTGAATACATGGAAAGAAAAAGTACAGGAAAGCACACAACAGCTACAATCCATAGTGTCTAGCATGTAAAGTACACAAGTAACAGCCAATCAACTAGTAGAACAACAGGTAACCCCCTGGGTAGTTCTCACATCCTAACCGTTATGGTTCAACCTACAAGTACTAGCAACCCTCGGGGAGTCACACACAGTCTCACCCATCTGGCTCAGCTAAAGAATAGACTTTCTGGGGAAGCTCTCCCCGTCAATTCCCCCTTATAGTCTCATATCGTACTAATGGCTCTCTGGGGAAGCACTCAACATCTCATTACCCCAATGGAACACATAGAGGAACTATAGACACTCTGAGGAAGCACTCGTCATTAATTCCCCCTTTGGTCTTGCATAAAATTAATAAGACACTCTGGAGAAGCCCTTACACCCATTCTCCCTATGGTCAACTACACTAGGTTCTCACAGCCCTGTGTAAAAAAAACATACATAGCATGCATATCGCCCCAAGTAACCCTCAAGAACTACTTGGATATCATTATAAGGTACAACAGCATAATAGTACAACAGTTCCACTATCCTACAACTAGGAATGGTAACCAGAAAAACACATAACACGCAAAACATGCATGGAAAAACATCCAGAGCACAGAAAAAATTACCCTATTCACAAGCATTGACCTCTACTCAAGAAATCAAGAAAAGCAGGAAAACAACAGGGCAAAAATTGGAAACACACAATACCCCATTCAAGGGGATTGGTGAAATTTCACAAATTATTCAAATAATTCCTAAATAAAGGAATAAACCACCTACCTTGATCCTAGGAGATCGATATACTTGAACCACAAGACTTGGTTCTATTTTGAACGGTGTAGATCTACAAAAACGCATAAAATGATCAACCTAAGATATCTTGAGAAAGAGGAGGAATTGGAAAACAAAGCTCTAGGAGAAGGAAGAGCTTACCGTTGCAGTTACAACGCAATAGACGGCGGTCGATTAAGAGAACTAATGGAGGCTCGGGGGCTCGAAGAAGTTCCACGGCCATACATGTTCTCTCGGATGATGAACCTGAAGAAGAAGCAAGTTCTGTCCATCAGGCATGACACCGTCTGTTTAATGAAATAAATAGAAAGTACACGACATGTATTTCTGGGTTACACGGTGTGTACTTGGCCTTTCTGTACTCCACTTTAAATGGCCTCCACATTGCCCCTACACACCGTGTGTGTGGCCAGGACATGGCCATCACACGGCCTGGTGCTGCATCAAAGTACACGACATGTACTTATAAAGTACACGGTGTGTACGTAGAAAATTTCAAAATTTTACCTTTTTTCTCAAAAACTACTAGAAAATAAAGGAAATACCTAAAACTAAGATCTGATTTCTTACAAACATCACTCTCTTTAATGTTACAGGTTTAGTATATTTTATAGCCGTGAGAAATTTTTAACAAAGTGTCAAAATATTCCACTAACCAAATTAAACTAAAATATTAGGTTATATTAATTGTACTTGGACATTTCTCAATAACTTTCTTCTTAAAAAGATCTAATATTTTGCCTTTGATTATGATTACATAACCCAAGAATGATACCTTCACTGACAAGAATTCAAACTCTCTAAAATATTCATTTATTTTCTTCTTTCTCAAGGTCTAACATAATTCACAAATGTTCTTCACACTCTTTATTTCTCTTTGAATATATAATAATATCATATATAAAGATAACCACAAATTGACTAATATAATATTTTAAGACATGATTCCTTAGATCCTTAAAGATAAAGGGAGTATTTATAAGTCTAAAGAGAATAACTATAAATTCATAGTTTCTATATCTCATATGTAATGATGTCATGTAAATATCATCCCTTTTAACCCTTAACTAATGATATCTAGATCGATGGTAATTTTTTTAGATGCACTAATATCCTCTGATTTGATCTAATAGACCATCAATATGTGGTACTGGATTCTTTTTTCTGATCATGAATTTATTAATCTCATGCTAATCAATGAAAATTTACATTAACCCATCCTTTCTTCTGATAAATAGGATTGTTTGACCTCGTGGTGAATCACTAGGGGTATAAAACCCTTGTCTGGATACTCAGGTAGTTTCTTATTTAATTTCATCAATTCAATGGGAACTATACTATATAGGATATTTGGTATAGGAAGGGATCTAGATATGAGTTTGATTGAAAAAATCAACCTTGTTCTCTATGGAAAGATCAGGTAGTTCATCTAGATATATATATGTATACTCCCATACAATAGGTATTTTATTGATCTTGATTTCATCATTGATCATTTGAGTCAATCTTCCCTCGTTTCTTTATCATTACCCATATTATATAAATTTTTTATGAATATTTCATAATAATCCTTTATTTAATACATGATAATGTGATGATTTGGAATATGTAATGGTATTTAATTATCCCAAAATTTTATATGTTCTCTATGAATAAAGATCTAATACAAGACTAATACTACATGAAATTTTACTAAGGTAAGTACAACTAGATTTATATGTAGTATATTTAAAAAAAATTGATTAGAGAAGAGTTATATTTTTCTGATACAATCATCATTTCACCAAGAGTTTTCACAGATATTTTAATATCTGATGTTTGAGGTGGTGAATAAAAATTCATTGAAAAATTATATTATATAAAATAACGTGAAGAACTATAATAAAATAATATATTAATATCTCTAAAGTGAAGTGTAAGTGTATCTTTTACTAATTGTTTATTCTAAACCACCACAGTAGTGTTAACTGCATATTCTATCCTCTATTCCAATGATTTAGAAGGTAATTGGGTTAGATTGTCTAATTTTCTCTAGGGTTAGGGAGTTGATTCACATAATTAATAAACTGGATTCATTTGTAGCATTACAATTTGGTTGGCACATTAGTAGGGCCTTCTTCTCCTATGTTGTCTTAATTTGAATCTTAGTGCCAATTTGACAATAATGATATTTGTTCCCATATTTAATATACTTAAAACACTTCACCGATACCCTGATGTGATTACCCATGTTCTTTCTCCCATATTTATTTCATGTATAAAATTGAAATTTATTTTCACCATGTGTCTTATTATCAGATATTTCATGATTCTCAACTTTTATTTTCTTTCCCCCAATATAATGAGAGTTTATAGATTCCATATATAATTTTAGAGCACATAGAAAAGTCTATTTATTTATACCAATTTCATTTATTTATACCACCATTCAATGATTTGTATTTAAGCTAGTATAGAAGTAATCAATATTAATTTTGAGTGTCAGAGATTAAACTAGAGGCATACATCATAAGTATTGGGAAATTTTATTTATAAATTCCAATATATTCTTCATCTTTTTTATTCAACTATAAAAATTCATCATCTATTTTCATGTGAAGATTCCAAGGAAAATATATAGTGAAAAATATATTCTTGAACTCTTCCCATTCCCTAGAGTATAATTTCTCATTTCCTATGGTATTATTAATGAGATTACACCATTGGATAGCCATAAAAACTAAATGGTAGATAACCAAAATGACCATCTCAATATCTGAGAATCTCAGAACAAAAAGATATATTTTTCATCCCATTGACACATTTATCAACAATCAGTGGATTAGAAGACCCAAAAAAGAGGGAGTATGTTGCCTCATGAATGACTCGATATCAAGATACTCCTTGGTGCATTCAATATCTTAACAAAATTTTAAATTTTTTTCGTATATTTAGATTGTTGGGTAATCATTTACATGAGTAATTTCATCCCATCCCCAATATCATTAGGTTTTCTTTCAGGATAATTTCTATATTATCTATCACACTGATTATTAACTTTTTCCCTTATGGTTCCCACTATTACCACGAATATAGGAAAATTGGGAATTAGTATACATAAATTAATGAATATACATATAAGAATACTATTAACATAAAAGGTGGGTTTCATAAATGACGTCAATACATTATCCTATGAATATACAGGTTTAAATATTGGTTATCCATGGTTAGTTATCTAACAAAACTAGTTTTATATTAGAATCATCCATAATGGTTCATAAAGATAATGTTAATTAAACAAATCATATCCCCTAAGAGTGTTTATCTAGGTGTGTAGTCTTAGGCACACTTTACATGAACCAAAATAAAGATCATGTCAATTATTAATGAATCCTTTTGGGGTGATTACCCCTAGGTTCATCTATGCCACAACCACATCCACTTTCTATTATAAAAATAGGTATTTAATTTTTAGTAATCTTATTACTATACACATTAGAATAAAATATGTTTGTTTTCCAATATTTATACTTGTCCTTGTGGTATTGAATGATTTTATATAGTCCAATATCCAAAATAAAAAACTAATATCCTTAAATAACAAAACACTTATCTGATACCTACTAATAAGAATAAATATAAATATAAATTAAATAATACATTAATTTCATGATTTGAATAATACATCTCAAAAATAGTTTCACATCCCAATGGCCTAAAGTTTTAATGTATCATATACTATCTATTTAAAAATATTATTTTAAAATACATGTAATAATTTCTCTATAATATCACTCCTATAAAACCTTTTTACACTAATCATAAGATATAATCATCTTCATAACTTGCTGAATGGGAACATAAAAAATGGTGATCTCAAATTCTTTGTAAGGGAAACCTCACAATAATGTATCTTATCAATAAAATTATATCAACCCATAATTTTCATGCATAGATATGAAATACTAAAATATTAATATTAAATAAATAACATAATTATCCACGCTAGAATTTTATAGGTCTAATATCATCAGGTACTTGAAAAAAATAAACAATTGTTTTATAAGAGTTCCTCATTATGTTCTTTATATCTAGAACCCTTCTTATACATATCATTCCTAAAACCTTTATTCATAACCTGGGTAATGGAAGCATAATAAAGGGTGTGTTTAGATTTTCAATAATAGTAAACAAGTATGATATAAATGATCATATAATCATAACATGATATTAAGGGTATAAGAACTTGAGCTTAACATTTGAAAACAATACCCCGCATATCAATGATTATAATCCTGAGTAATGGAATAAATATTGATAGTTTGTAAGACATGAATCGTATAAAAATAAAATAACATGATCCATGAGAACATAAAATTAGAGGAAGACATGATTTGATAGCATGAATAATATTATAAAATTTTGAACTTTTATAAATAGAAAGAGGTTTACTCATTTAGATATGTACATGAAATCAAGCCCTCACATAAACTTATGGAAAAGATACCAAGTCGACAAACAATCTTACGGACATAAAAGACAAGTCCACGAATGAACTTATTTTTATTAAATACAGTTCTATGCATGAATATATGGTCATGAAAACTAGGTCCATTCATGATGTTATGGATATGAAAACTAGGTCACCAGTTAATCTTATAGACATTAAAAATAGGTCCATGCATAAAATTATGCATATGAAATCAGGTTCATTTGTAACATATTTATATCATGAGTTATCCATATTTACCTATTGTGTTGGAGTGAGATATTTATCCCAATTTTCTCATAATGAAAAACATACATAGGTTTTCCAAAATATCATTAAACATTATTTATATCATAACCCATGAAAAAGGAAATTGGTTTCATAAAAAAATCATTATAGTATAAAATATTGAAAAGAAAAAAAGTTTATCATAATATCATCATCATAATCATAAACCATCAAGATAAAGAACATGGATGGTATCACATAATTATATCCACAGAAAACATAAGTGACACCAAAGGTTGTTTTTTTGATAAATTGAAAATCCATAAAAAGATATTTAAAACATGATTGAGGAAAATAATCATTCCATTTTGAAAAAAATTCTTCAAATATAAAATTTTCTATTATATTGTGGAAAAAATATAATTTTAAAATAAACATAGAATATTAACAATTATTTTTCAAATAATTGAGTGGTAATGATGGTGGTAAATTTCTATCATACTATATACATTAAAAGAAAACATTATTTTCATGTTTTTGAAAAAAAATTCAAAGTATCTGATTCAGAAAATGAAAATATGATTCATTTTAAACCATTTTTTAAAATTTCAAAAAAATTATGAAAATAAATTTAAAAAATAATTTTATAATAGTAAAATCTTTTTTTAAAACATTTTTTTTAAAACATTAACATGGAAGAAAAAGTTTTTTCAACCAATGGGAGAAATGAAGTTAATTTTTCTAAATAACATGATCATGGTATATTGAGTACATAAGGAGACTGAAATTAAATTCAAATATTTATTTTCTATAAATAAATATATTAGAAGAAAATTAATGAATTTATTGAGTGATTTATCATAATATTTGATCACAATAAACTTAATCATAAACAATCTTGATAAACTATGTGATTGTAACACAAAACCTTAACAACTTTCGTATCTTTTGAATCGTATGAACAACGAAATAAATAAAATTATTTGGATACAAAAATAATCATAAATATCATAATAATAATAATCACAAATTACATTAATTTGAATTATATTCACCATATAAAATAAAACAAGTGTTGAATATGGTATGTGTCCCATAGAAATAAAAGAGAGACGTAAATCCCTCTGCTTAGGTCTGAAATCCTTCATGTGCATTAAATCATCTTGTATAATAAATATTGATTTAATATAAATATATTAAATGACTATTATAATATATTTATTACCATATATTATTTACATATAACCATTTATGATTTGTTTTTATACAATTCTTTATTAAAATCACTATTCCAGCTTATATCTGCTTCGTTTTTCATGTATGTTTTGGTTTAATAGTTTTGGTACTTATAGTTTTATCATGGTTCAATAATATAAATAGTTTTATTAATGATATAAATTTCCATTATATTATTTATTTAAATTTTTATATTTATTCATTAAATATGAAGAAAAAACTGAATTACATATTTCCTGGAAATGATAGGTCATACGTACACATGAATGATGTTTTCATTTTTGAAAGAACTAAAGAAAGGTAAATATTAAATAACCTTTAAATAATTATTATTATATCATATATATAATATATATTAATTAACACTATAATTATTACCATATAAGTAAATATAAATGAAAATTTAATCATATCGCTTCGAGGAGGTGGTACACTACACGTATGCACAAACGACGTTATTGTTTTACAACAGTTTGAAAGATAAAAAGGTAGAAGTTATATTATAGTAACAGAAGATTAATTATTTCATAATTATCATAAATACATATTAATTTAATCATAATACCCATCTATAAAATTTGGTGATGATAAATTAATTGTATCACTATGTGGAGATGGTAAGTCATACGCACGAGTGATACTTTCTCTTCTCATTACATAGAATGACGGTAAATAAATGTAGATTAATAATAATAATAAAATTTGTGTATATTAAACATAATTCAATTATTATTTTATAAAAAATATACTACATTTAGAGGATTTAACGATAGAATTAAATAGAAAGTGATCGGTTATGAAGATTACCCCTCCTTTGAATCAAATCCTTTGGATCTCTTATTAAGGATCCCAGGGTTGGTATTTTGGGGAGACCAAAAACCCAATAATGTTTATATGGATCTTTATAATATACCTTGATATATTTTTTTTGATTTATAGTCTCAATGCTGTATAAAGAAGAGAATGTAGGGGTGCCCTTTTATAATTAATGTGAGGGGCACTTTAGAAATTTATTAAAAAACAAGATTAATATTAATTAATTTTGGATAAAAAATGGTTCTAAAATTGAAAAAGTTAGAGTATAATATTATTATTATATAACCTCTCATAAAATAATATTTTGACAAGTTTGGATCTCATTTTTAACCTTAATATTTTGTTTTAACCCTTCGTTAAACCTTCTAACAATTATCGTAATATTAAAGTTTTCTACAACTTAAGGGTTAATAATTTTACTATAAAATTCAAGAAGACACATAAATGGACCATGGTTTATCTTTTAAAACTATATATCATTTATTTTTATGAATATAATATTTTTATGAATTTCATATCATTCACTAAAATATACCTTTTTATAAAATATCATTAAATTCAATTTTAAAAATATTCATTTAATTAGACTTGTTGTAAATAAAGAAAAAGGGATAATTAAAATAAAATAATTGAAAATCTTTATAATATGTAAAAAATATCTATAAAATTATGGGGACACTTTAAATCGTTCAAATTAAATCACTTTTAAAATTTTCAAAATTATTTATTTTATTTTATTTTATTAATTGGAGAAATACTCCAACAATGTTTCTTAAGAATTTAGGTTCATTATATAATTACTAAAAATTATAAATTAAATTATATCATGAAAATAATTTCATTACAAAAAAAAAGTTAAACATGAATTAGTTCATAACATTCTTTCTTCCCTATGTGGACACATAAGAGATTTAAAATTAAGAGAGTTTTATTTTGTAACTTTTTGGGATTTAAATATTATACATGATATTTTATGAGAAATGTCTTCATTAAACAATTAAATTTAGATCACAAGGTGATAATTTTGGAATTAAATTCATCCAATAAAAATTATGACGAAACATTATGTCCTTATCACAATCTTTCAACCTTGATTAACTTGATTTACCCTTTAGTGAGGTGATAAATTTTACCATGATTACTATTAATATTAAACAAAAAATAAAAGGGAACTATTTAGAAAATTTTAATCTCATGATTATAAATATGGAATCCATTTTATATTATTAAATTTCTAAAATTATAAAAAACTTATCTTAAATTAATTTTGAAACACATAATGAAAACCACTTTTTAGAAGAAAAAAATTAAAGAATAAACTTGGTTTATTCTTATCCAATGATTTAAAAAAATTAAATTAATATTAATTTTTTATTGAATTTGTAATTTAATTTTATTTGAAAAATATATTCATACATATTTATTGATTTATTTTATTAAAATAAAAATACATTACATGTATAAAAAAAGTTTTTTTTTGAAAAATATTTCTTTCTATTTAAAATGACTTTTATTTTTATTTATAATCAATTTCTAACCAATGAATTAATTTCATACATATTTAACCATATATTTTTTTTATTTTGTAATTACTATTCGTACTTGGAAATCCAATGTCTATGCGATATTAAATAATAATATATCATGGTTTATTTAAACTCAGAGTTGCGTATAATGCAAGTTATCCAATAAGTAATATTTATTTAAAAAAATCATAAAATCATAAGGTGTTACATTATCCCCAAATAAAATAAATTAAACTATTTGAATTTATCTTTCAAATTAATGGTTTAATATTATATTTTTTTTTCAAAACCCACCTCATAAAAAGGAATAATAAAACATCCCTTAAAAAGGGGAAGTGGAAACCATTAAGGTTACCTAACATAACATAAATTCTGGTTCCCATAAAAACAAGACATTGATGAGAAGTTACAATATATACATATAATTGAGAAATTACTCCCAATGACTAATAGAGAGTGATATATATCATATTTAAGAAATAGTTAACAACCATAAAAACATGATTCTATGAGGGGTAAAAACACCATTAATTCATCGTAATTGAAGGTAATAAGAAATTTTTTTGTCTTAAGATCCTTTTCATAGTTTTTGGGAATTACTTTACCATCTGGAATACGTATTTAAGGAAATATACTTACTTGAAAAGTATAATTTCGTCCTTTAATCAATTTCTCCCACAATCTAATCTGTTTCTCCAAACAATGAGTATTTTTTCATGTCTAAAGCACTAAAATTAAATTTTAAAGGATAATAAGATACATAAAATAATGATAATTCATTCCTTAGGTCTTTATATTTTTCATAAAAAAACAAAACTATTAGTATAGGTTGGGTTAAATAATAATTTTATCCCAAATTTACACATAACTAATTCCATAAATTATTAACCTTGATACTTCTCCAAAATGTGTTTAACCAGGATGGAATCCCAAAGTTGATTTGATCTCATATCTTTCTATGAAAAAATAAACCATAGTTTTAATATAACATAAAACCTAAAACCAAAATTTATAATCCTATCTCATATATTCTAAAATATATATTAATAATTATCCAAAATGAAGTCATTATAAAATAATATATTCTTTTAAATTATAATTCACACTTTATTCCTTAAATAATCTCTTATCTTAGCTAAAAAAATCCCATTGGAGGGTTGGGTTCATCCTTATTCTTATAGAAAATAATTGTTTGATTCATAATTTCAAATATGATTCCCGTATTCAAGAAATATTTATGGAATCTTATATAGAGATCTAACAAATTCTTAGAATCAAAACAAATTTCTTTAAAGGATGTGATTTTCTAATGGATTATTCATTTAAACATCAACATGGAATTTCTACTTCTATAGTGGAAGATAATTGTTACCTAAAAATCATGATTCACTCAAATATTTTAATTACATACTAATTCCCTTATTACTTTGACTATAATATTTTTTATGGATTATCATTTTCCTTATCCAATGGATTAGGAATTGATTCACATAATGCCCATAAAATTTTCATCTACAGAACTAAAGTGTGGGTAATATATTTTATTGATTTCTCTCTACATTCATTTCATTGAATGACCTATTTACATCACATTTACATTATTTGACTCTATGTTATGGATTCTAACACTTGAAAGATATTCTTGTTCCTCTCAGACATTCTCCTTAGTGATTCCTTCCACGTTTTTAGCAATTAAGAGGTTAAAACATTTTCTTCCCTCCATTAGACCAGCCAATGGAGCTTCCGTAAAGCCCCATCATCCTTTTCTTATCATCGAAACCTTGAGGGATTTCAACTTCCATTTACACTTTTAGAGAACATCTAATGATTTCCTCATAGAATCCAATGTCTCTTATGGATAATTATTTTTGAGGAATTGGTTTTAAACCACCATATAATTGATTAATTTTTATTTTAGGGATGATTATTAAACCTGAAGAATAACTTGAGTGTATTGTAAATATTTTTTCATAGTTACCAAGGGATTCAATATAATTCTAATAAAACAAAATTATTTCCATCTCAATTTTTCTAAATAGAGTATAAAGGAAGTTGTTACTAAAAAATATTTCCCTTAAACTTGTTCTATTACATGGAGTTAATTTCCTCCTCTTTTCTATTATTCTTAATAATATCCCATCATTGATATTATTTTCCTTCAATACGATAAAAAAATGGGGAAATTTTTTCATAAACTATGCACTGAATAATGGAAAATATATTTTCCACTACATCGATCTATTAATTAGCAGTAAGTTTATTAGAATAACTGGGGATGGGTGGTGGACATTCTAACATAAAATATTCAATAACATATTTCTCCCTCCTTGGTATACTCGGAAGTTTAACATGATCTGCGTTACCACTAATATATTGAGATAGTTGATTGTGAATAGTCAGAAGATATTGTATCTCATATCTTAATCAAATTGATTTCATATGAGTACAATCACTACATTCATAATCACATTAATTTTCATATTATTCTTTTAATTTTCAACCATTGATTTAAACTAAAAAACATAATGTGAGCAATGATACTCATAGTCTAAAACAACATTATCATGAATGATCGTTCAATTGATATCTAAATTAGGATACCATATTTTTAATTTATGATACTTTATGTTTATCATAGAATATCCATGATCATTTCTAAAACTTTTTGATTTTATCATATACCTATACTTATCTCAAATAATCTCACTAATGTTTTCATATCCTAGTTTAAAATGGTTAAATAATCCTTTCTCTCATAAAAACTATAGTGACCCATAATTTTCAGACATAAATATCACATCTTAATTGATAAATATTCATTACATTACATAATGTTCCATACCACAATTTTATAGGTCTAATATCATTGGAATCATGGAAACATAAACAATTGGTTCATAAGTGTCTCCCATTAAGATCATTATAATTATCACCCTTCTTAGTAATATCATTCTTAAAAACATTCTTCATAACATGGGTAAAGAAAACATAATAAAGGGTGAGCTCATATGCTTAGTAATGGTAAATAAGGGATATATCAATGGACATATAATCATAACAAGATCTTAAGGCTGTAAAAACATGAGAATAAAATTTTAAGACCATACCATTCATATCAAGGATCATAATCTTAAGTAATTTCATAAATATTATGTATTAATAAGATATAAATCATAGTGGAATCAAAGAACATGAGGCATGAGAACATAAAATTAGAATAAGACATGAGTTTTTGGAATACATAAGATTAATAAATTGTGAACATGTTTAAATAGAAACAAGTTCACAAATTATGTTAAGAACGTGAAATTGGGTTGTTGCATAATATTAGGGACATGGTACCAGGACCACACATAATCTCGTGGACATGAAATATATGTCCGAAAATGATCTTATGGAAATAAAACCCCAAGCCATGCCTGAACTAATGTACATAAAAACTGGGTCCACACCGGAACTTTTAGACATTAAAACTAGGACCTCATATAATCTTGTAGACATAAAAGTTTCATCCACACAGAAAATTTTAAACATGAAATTAGGTTCATTAAAAAATATTTTCTTTATAAGTTTTTGAAATTTAAATAATCCATTGGATGGCGAAATAGATCCCACCTATCTCACAATGAAAATCATATATAGTTTTTCCATAATATCATTAAACATTCATCATATCATAAACTCTAAAAATAAAATCTCTTTCATAAACATTTAATTATAGTATAACATGTGGAAAGGAAATGGGTTTCATAATATTTTTATCCACATAATCACAAAACATTGAGAGAAATAACTTGGATGGTACCATTAGATCATATCCCCAGTAAAACAAAACCACCCCCAAAATTTTTTGTTATTGATGAATATGAATTCTATAAAAATATATTTAAAAAAAATTATGAGAAATATAACTTTTATATTTTAAAATTAATTACTTAAAATTTAAAAAATTTCTAAAATTTTATTTAAATAATATTATTTGAAAATAACCAAGTAAAATTTAATGGAATCTTTAAATCATTTAGTGTTCATGATGGCAGTATCTTCTAATCATACCATATAAGTTCAAATAAAACATTATATAAATGTTTTTGTAAAAATTTAATGTGTACCTCATTTGGAAAAAGAAAAGATAATTAATTTTAAAAAAAAAATTAAAAAGGGTAAAAATAAATTTTAACAATCGTTTTAGAATATTAAAACCCTCTTTTAAAACATTTATAGAAAACATTGATTTGGATGAAAAAAATTTCAACCAAAGAGGAAAATAAAATTTATTTTCAAAAAATAACATTTCTTAGTCTCTTCAGTACATAATGTTAGTTAAATCAATGGAAAAAGTTATTTTATTGAAATAACTAGTGTACATTAGAATTCATAAGTTTCACGATAGGTAGATCATAATATTTCATCATTGTAAACTTAATCATAAACAATCTCAAAATAAGATAAGATTATAATATAAAACCTTTAACACTTTGGTATCTATTGAATTGTAAGACCCCTTAAAAGAATAAAATTTTATGGATATTAAAATACTCATAAATATAATAAGAATTATTATGAAATACATTAATGGAATTTATGTTCACTATATGAAAGAAACAAGTGGTGAATATGGCATGTATCCCACAGAAATAAAAGTGAGACAAAAATCCCTTACCATAAGGTTCATATTCCTTTATACACATTATAAAATCATATAAAATAAATATATATTTATTTTAAAAAAATTATATAACCATAATCATATAAATTAATACATATATTATTTTCTTATAAAATTTTATCACCCATTTTAAACAATTATTTATTAAATTTATTGTTTTATGTGATATCTGTTACATTTTTCATGTATATTTTGGTTCATTATTTTTTTATGTTTTGATAATTGTTAAATAATATAATTAATATTAATAATGATATTAATGTCATATATATTAATTAAATATATTTTTATATCCATTCATAAAAGATAAATATAGTAAAATTAATTACACAGTTCATGGAGATGGTAGGTCATACGTACGCATGAATGCTATTTTCATTTTTCAATAGATTGAATGAAGGAAAGTTAAATATTTATATAATAATTAATATATCATATATATATATATATATTCAATAATTCCATCCATATTACCATTAAGTTAAAAATTAAATGAAAAATGAATCACATCATATTGTGAAGGTGGTAGACCACACATATGCATGATTGGAGTTATCGTTTTCCAACAGTTTGGAAGGTAAGAAGTTAGATGTTATATTATAATTATAGAAGTTCAATTATTTCATAATTATAATATATAATCATTAAACCCATCATAATACCGATACATAAAATATAGATATGAGAAATTATTTTTATCACAATGTGGAGATGGTAAGATGTACATACACACGAGCAATAATATCACTTCTCATTTAATAGAAAGTGGCTGAATAAATTTATTTTCATAATCATAATAACATTTTAGAATATTTAGGATTATTAATTTTTTTTATAAAAAATATAACCGATTTATAGGAGGTAAATTATGAATTAAATAGAAAGTGTCCAGTTAAGGATATTACCTCTTATTTGAAACAACTCCTTTGGATATCCTATTATATATCCTAGGGTTTTTCTTTTGGGGAGACCATAACCTCCATAACGTTTCTAGAAATTTTTATAAGAGAACATGTAATAGTTTTGTTGGGATATTATGTACAATGTGATGTGAATAATAGAAAGGTGGGGTTCCATTTTATAATTTAGGGGAAGGACACTCTTGTAATTTCCTAAAATATTAAATTAATATAAATTAATTTTCATGTGAAATGGATTAGAATTGATCATATTAGAATATAATATAAGGATGATTCTATATAATCTCATATAATAATATTTTTAAAATTTTGGATAACATTTTTACCATTGTAGTTTTATATTAATCCTTTATTAACCCTTCATACAATTACTATAATATTAATGTTTTCTATCAGTTGTGTGTTAATAATGTTACTATAAAATAAATAATGACTCCTAAATAGACCATGATTTATTTTTAAACCAATAATAAACTAATTTTTCCAAATATAATATTTTTATTAATTTTATATAATTTAATAAAACATTAATTATTATAAAATATCATTAATGTAATTTTTAAAACTATTCATTTAATTTGAATTTAAGTACATCATGGAAAAAGTGAAATTAGAATGTAATGATTTCACACATTCCTAATATTTTAAATATAGCTATATTTTTTGGGACACGTTAAATCATATAAATTATATAACTATTAATATTTTTCATGTCACATATTTTTTATTAATTATAGAAATTCTCTATTAGGATTTAATAAGCATTTAAAGTCATTATATAAATAATAAAAATTATAAATAAATATATATCAAGAAAATAATTTTATTAATCTAAAAAGTGACATCTATATTCATTTATAACTTATTTTTCTCTTTGTGGACATATAATATATATTTAAAACTACGAGAGAGGCATTTTGTAACTTCCTTTAATTTAAATTTATAGAGCTCATTTTCCTAAAATTTGCCCATTAAGAAATTAAATTTCTATCCTATGGTGATAATAATTTCAATAAATCTATAAAATAAAATTTAGGGATGGAATTATGGCCTAATCACTTAGTTTTATCCAAGATTAATCTGATTACCCTTCACTGAGGTAAATTTTTTACCATAGTTGCTATTTATATTGACCAAAAATCAAAGGGAAATATTTATCAAGTTCTAACCACCTGATTAAAAATATGTAAACAATTTTATAAAAATAAATTTCTAAAAGTGGAAGAAAATAATTTTAAAAAATGAACACAACATAAGATGAAAAATGGTTTTTAGAAAATACATTTTAAGCATAAACCTTAGTATACTCTTGTCACATGCGTAGAAAAATATTCAATGAATATTAAATTTTTTTTATTTAATCTATAATGTATAAATTTTATTAAATTCATTCACTAATAGTCAATAATTTTATTTATTAATATAAAAATATACTAAACACATAAAAATAGATTTTTTTTTTAAAAAAATTCTTTTGTATTCAAATGATTTCTGTTTTTATTTATAATAAATTTTAGACAAATGAATTAATTTTACCAAAACTCCTCATAAATGTTTCCAAATTTAGTTTTTAATTTTCAAACCCATTGATCCAATGGAAAGGAAATACTAAATACTACTATATCATAGTTCTTTTAAACTCACTTTTTCATGTAATGTAAGATATCGAAAAACTTAATTTATTTGAAATAAATATTTTATAAAATCTCATGGGGTTAAAACCATATAGGGAAATATGGGGAGGGGATAAATACCTAATTTAAATATCATGATACCATATATGATCATCATAAAACATGAATAAAAAAATAAGATCACAAATGATTATTAAGAAAGTATAAAATTTATGACATGGTTTAAAATATGACTCAATAATCATAAAACAAGAGAGTATAACGTAAAAGTGAGATAAATTTTAAAAATACGTATTAACAAGAAAACATGGAATATTTTTACAATTAAAATAATCTTATAAATATATAATAACTTTTTAAATAACCTGTAAATGTGGCTAAACCATAATCGTAAGAAAATTTTGTGAGTAAAATAATTATTCCTATAAGCATTTGAACATACTCTTCGTATCCTTGCCTGAATAAGTTAAAAATTCATTATTACTATTGCAATCTAATATAACTCGTTATGTCTATGCCTGACTATATAATGAGATATAAACTTAAACAAATACATTTGAAGGATATATAAGACCCCACCTATAATCTCCCCTTACATATGTGTTCCACTTAATGTCAATATTCCTCATATCTTAATGAACCAATGGAAAAATATTATGTATCTAATAATTTTCAAGAACACATAACATGAAATTAAGAAAAAAATATGACATAAAATATCATTTTAAAAAATTAATCATATCATAATTAAATATAGATGGTGAATAAAACATAACTTCATGAGAAATAAACCATGGAGGGAACATAAAAAGTAAAAAGTAAAAATATTTCAAAAAACCTTTTAAGCATTTTTATAAAATATTTAGTGAATATAAAAAAAATTGATAAGGTAATTTCATTAATTTTTAAAACCTTATTATTAAGTTTTCAAAATAAATGATCCTTGAATATACAAAAACTATCGAATAAATTTTGGGTGTAAATAATAAAAAACAAATTCCTTTATTAGTATTTTTGGAATGTTTTAAATTAAATTACACATTAGGGAACTTTTAAAGACTTTCATTTAATAAAATATATAGAGGAAAATATAATGAATAAAAAAATATTTCAAATTCATTAAATAAAACAAAATTGATAGGAAAATCATGTATGTGGAAGAGAAAGTTCCATTAGTAAGAATGGGAGTTATTCTTACTAATATTATACTTTTATTTTCAAAAACAATATAATAAATAAGTGGTAAATTATGATGAGATTTAATTCACCAAAATAATTAAAGAAAATATAAAATATAAAATAGTGTAATTAAATTATCAAATGGATCATAAAAACTATATTCAATTAAGAATAACCATGACCCAATGAATCATAAATTGATTTTATAAAACCCTTATCATGAATACCTTCTTAGTTGATCACACTCTAACCTCGTAGACAATAAAAATAACAACCTCAATTAAAAATTTAATAAATTTATTCATATAAATTTAATTATATATACTTCACTTATATCCATTTATGGAAAATATATTATTTAATTTTGACTTAACTTTTCCATCATTGGTTATTAGTTTTTTATTGTTTTGTGTGAATTTATAATATCGATACTAACACTCATTAATTGATACTAATATTATAATTAATAGATCATATAATGAATTATAATATATATTTTACATTTATTTTTAAATTTATTATCTCATTATATGTTTCTAGTTACATTTCATTAAAATTTAATCGATGTCGAATTAATTCGGAAGTTCTAGGAATTGAAGAAAATGTTTTAATATTAAGCTAAATAGTTAATATATCCTTTTTAAAACTATAAATAAATCCCAATTTTGTTATTAAATTTTAATAATATTATTATTTAATTTCTTATAGTCATCCATGATAGAGTTTTTTTGCATTGGTCATGTAGGTTATTATACCAAGCCCAACATGATCATGTTATAATTAGATGGGTGAGTATGGTTAATAAATTACTTATTTTAATATAATTTCATTATAAAAAAATATAATGATATTATTTTTTATTTTTTAATATATTGAGTCATATTTTAAAAGGATTGGATAAAACATTAATGTATATGTGACTTATAAAAAATGTTATTTTGGTGTAGCGGTAGTCCACACATATGAACGATCAACATACTTTAGTTTTTCAAAGTGGATAAGGTAGATTTATCATTACCTCGACCCCCAAATATCGGAGTCAATGTATTATTTATTATATTGGAATAAGATACAAAGAATCACATCCTAAAGGGATGAAGGGTTTAGTAGTCTAGATTAACTAGATATATACTTGATTGTTGAATTACATTTCAAAACTAAAATTACAACATAATTTTTTTTCAAGAATATAACTATTACCTATATAATATCATTTAATATAATTCATAGTACACTTCCTAGATTCCTCAGAAAGAAAATAAAATAAGGGTGATCTCAAATGCTCAGTTAGGGTTAAGTACAATGGAAGCTATCGTGAACCAATTTGCATAATAAATATGGAAAGGTAAATAATTGAACACACATGTAATTTAAATAACATAAATATCATTATAAGATAAATTATAAAAAACAAGGTAAAAATATATATTAAAACATGTTACATTTTACTAATAAAAAACTGAACTACATTCAGAGATAATATCATAGTGAAAATTTACTATATATCAATTATTGAACTCTTCTTACACAAAATACTAAATTATTAGATTCCATGTCACAAGAATATGATACCTCTACCATCAATAACATTCATAAGATGATTTAAATTTTATGTAAAAACTTTTTTAATGGTAGATTACTACTTTTTCTCATGAGACATATCAATGAATCGAAGGGACATATAATACAGGGACCCACCCATCATTACAGGTCCATAACATTTCTCATATATCGATTAATCGATTTAATTCATGAATCAATATGCCTTAATATAAAATATTCATATTGAGTATAGGATACAGATTTATGAATATTTCCCTATTCAAAAAATAAGTTCTAAATTAAAACATTTTATTTAGAAATGAGATACTATTTAAGTAATAATCATATCCATGATAAATAATATAAATATTTTGTGGAAATTTAATTTCTACTAATCACAGGAAAATAAATATTTCAAGGGGAAGTTAATGACTAAAAAATGAAATATAGAAGTGAATAACAATACTATCCTTGGTCAAAATAATTATAAACCATCCAGAGGAAGAATAGGGATGGTATCAACATTTACCCATTAAAGTAAAAATAAAGGGTTATTATCATTGATAGATATAAATAACATAAAAATATATTTAAAATATTCTTGAGTAAAATATACTTTTCATTTTGAAATGTATTTTGAAAATATTTTTTATATGGATTGGAAACTTCCTTGTTCATAAAATTATAAGAATCATCTTTTCACATTTTTGGTAAAATCCGGATGAAAATTGCCTTTAAAATGAAATAAGATTCATTTTATTTTTTTAAAAAGTAAAAATGCGTAAAAATTACATTAATAAATCATTTTAAAGTTGTTGCAAAATTTTTTGAAAACATTTTTAGAAAATATAGTTTTGGAAGAAAACTGATTTCTAAACAAAAAGAGAAATGATGTAGGATTTTTTAAAATAAGATTATCAATTATTTAAAGTACCAAAGAGTGGGAAAATTTTGATAGTACATGCAAATATCCTTAATAACTATAGTATAATAATATTAAATGTGTCTATTAGGAAATTTTTTTATATTTTCCGCCAAACAAAATTCAATAATAAACTATCTTGATTATAATGAGATTGTGAAATAATAATTTACAGTGATCATAATGTTGTAGTGAGAATTAATAAATGAATAAATTATGTGCTTCAACGGAAAATCCACATAAACCAAGTTTAAATACACTACATGATACTAAAAATTCATTATATAAATAATATTATAAAAAAATTAATCAATGAAGTAGAAGTTTAACCCAATGAACAGAAATTGAGTCAAGAAATCCCTTATCTCATGCTTATTTTTGATTGAATGTTATTTACCCTCCTATATATTGGTTTTAAAATTTTTATTAGCTTTTAAAAGAACCGTATTACAATTTATAACATCATATGTGACCCTTTTATAAAATATTATCACATATTAATTAATAATCTTTCTTTAATTTCATTGTTTTGGGTGTTGATTGCCTTGTTTTCTTATGCATTTATTGTCCTTAAAGATTCAATTATTACACATATTACATAGTTTCTTTATATTTATAATAATAATCATAAAATAATTATAATATTTTTAAATCAATTAACTTTTAAAACAAATCATGAAATATGTTTATGTAAAATGAAGAACATTACAATCATGGAGATGGTAGGTCGTACTTACACATGAGTAACTTTTACATTTTACATTCATCATTGTCTAAAGAATTTAATTATTATATTATAATTTAAAAATTTATAATAATATCATATATATCCTATTATAATCTTATATATCTCATCTATCTGGTTAAGTGATGAAAATAAAGTCACATCACTTCGTGAAGGTGGTAGTCCACATGTACACGAATGATGTTATCATCTTTAAGTGAGTGGAATGGTAAGAAAAAAAAGTATACATTATCTTTATTGAATTATAAATATGTTATAAATATCATAATTATTTAATTTATTTCACATATAATCAATAAATTTATATTGGTCACCTTCTATGCAGATCATTGGAGAAAGGTAAATCACATCTCTTCATGAGGCAGTAGTCCACCATATACATAAGCGGTGTTATCGTATCCCCTATGGAGTGGGCAGTAAAATGATATATATGATAAAATGATTATATAGGTATAAATATATTTTAAATATCATATATATACGTTATATCCATTTTCATACCCAACTATGAAAGGTGTTAATGGAAGAACGAATGACACTGGTTTGTGAGCTGATATGCCTCTGTACACACAAATGATTATTTTATAACCCATTTGATAGAGGTGGACATGTTTGTAAGAAACTAAATTATTATAAAAACATATCAGTATATGTAATATACTTATGTTATTATTTTATCATTTATTAATTAAAATTTAAGGAGGTGTAAGATGATATAAAATAAAGTCGCTAGTCGAATATCATTATATATTCTTTGGTTATCCTAATTATCTTTGTACCAAAGCCTTCCATGGTTGAATTTATTCCCCAAATATGGATTATATTATGAGAGGAGGTATTTTGGGAAGATATTTAGGATGTTATCTACAAAACAACGATGTGAAAATGTGTGAATAATAGAGAAGGGGGTTTTCTTTTATAAGTGTGGTGAGTAGCCCACTTGTAATTTTTGAAAATATTCAATCATAACCTTGTTTTTATCATGAAAAAGTTTCAAAAAATGAGAAATTATAAAAAATTCAAGATATAAAGTGGAAATATGTCCATAAAATGGGCTTTATATAATTTGTTAGGTTATTTTTAATCCTTATCATCTCAGTTTAACACACAGTAAATCCATTTTTACATTAATTTTGTTAATTAATTTATACTATTTTAACTATTAATTCTAGTAAAAAATTATGTTTAAATTATTAAAAATTAAAAATTATTATTATTAACAATATGGAATACTTTTTTTCAAATTCAACTCACATAATAGGAAAATTTAAATTTAAAAGTCCTCCTGTAGATGTGACAAAAAAGTGGGTTTTCAAAGAGAAATGTTAAATATTATACAATATTTTTACATCATAATTTTATTTTAAAATTATTTAAATGACAAAAATTTGATAAATTGATATATTATTGAACTAATTTTACATTAAAAAAAATTCAAAACATAATTTTACATTAAAAATAATTTTAAAAAAATGCTGTTTTCAATTAAAATTTAGTATTTTTCATTAGTCATCAAAAATGAAACATTTCCAAAAATGCACAAAAATAACCCTAAGATAATTTTTGCATTACAATTTATTTTTTTTTCTTATAAAATAATTTTTATAAAATTAATAAAATTTAATTTTAGATTTTGTGCCCAAAGTGTGATGATCATTCTTTTAGAAAAAAATATAATTTTTCAGAAAACTTTTCTTTTTCATCTAAATGATTATTAATTTATTACTAATCAATAGATAAACATATTTTTCAATATTTAGTTTAAACAATTCATAGACAACAATGTAACATCCCAGGTAAATAATGAATAAAAAATTTCATATTTATTAATATTTACGAATTAAATATTAATTTTACTTTAAAGGGGTCTCCATATTCGATAGCTTACCTGATACGCAATAAAGAGTTTCTTTGAAAACTTACGTTGCACACTAGAAATAAAATAACATTATTTTAAATGGTAGTTAACACATAGCCATTGTATTGGAGGGAATGGATAGAAATAACTAAAATATGATTATATATGTTTTTTAAATGTTTTTACTTTTATCTAATAAAAGATAAAGGCTTAAAATAAGGAAAGAATTCAATTTTAGGCGTATATGCCCTAGTTTTCACTAAAGGTTCACTTATCGCCTTTTGATGGAGAAACGTTATTAAATATTGTTTTGTTCACTCTTATACATTTTATTGGACCAAATAAAACTCTTCTTTAGAATCGGGACATCAAAATTTACTTTGTGTAATTTTTTGGTATTTTTCTGATAAAGTTCATTTTTTTTAATGAATAGTGTAAAATGTTGTATTTTAATTCAAAACCACTTTTTAATCTAATTTATTTATATGATTATATTATCTTTTGAATTGGTTTTAAAGTGAAATTAGAATATATTTTTACCATTAAATCCAATAGTGTTCATTGGAATTAATTTCACTTTTAAATCGGACTTAAACTAGTGTCAATCTTTTGATACTTATTGTTTCATAAAAACATGCTATTTGCTCTGATAGCGGGAATTAATTATTAAATTAATTAATGAAACTTATATGTTTTGAATTTTTTAAAATATAATTCATTTTTGAATTCGGAATATCAAATATAGCTTAGGGTAAGTTTTGGTATTTTTCTGAAAAACATCAATTTTTGATGAATAGTGAAACCCCTAAGTGGTACTTAAAAAACTGATTTTTCGTTTAAATGAAATTTTACCACCTCTGTGTTTTGAATTTCAAAAATCCAACATACATGGTTGTCATTAAAAAGTAAAATGTGGTTCAATTGGATTAAAATAATTTTTTGTTAAATAGTAACTTTTAAGTTTTTAATCGCGATTAGAGGTAATTAGTGTTGTTTAAGGTAAAAATAATGTTTTAATAATATTAGATGAGCTTGACACATGTCCTACCCTTATTGGATGTTTCATTTCCGACCAAGACAATACATGGGTCAACTTGGGGTCCCCATGGAGCTACTTTGGAAGGAAAATGACATTAATATCTTTTTATTTGATGTAAAAGTAAAAATGACACAAACATGAGTTATTTTACTAAAACAATTTTTAAATGGGGTTATACAAGTCAGATTTATTTACTATAAATATTAATTGGAAAGATAAAAATATTATCTACATCATAGTATTTTTTTATAATTTTTAGACATTAAATAAATTAAATTATTTATGACACCATGATGAGGCAACGATTACCTCATTCTTTAACGATTTAAATAAAATGGAAATATAATGTAAAATCTATGACCTATACATGTCCAAAACCTATTGGATGGGTGGATTTCTAACCCTTATCACCTTATCCTAGAAACACATCAATGTGGGACCATTAAAGTCCGAAACGCATTCTAAAATAAAGTAACATTTCCTTACTTTCCAAGAGTGCCCCTCCTCTCCTCTTATAAAAGGCCCCCCACCTCTACCACCTTACCCACACTTCCAAAGCCTTTGGATCGGCCAACCCCTGACCATTTTGTCTCTCCACATCCCTCTCTTACTCCTTGAAGCCTCACTTTTGGCAGAAGTCTTCCCAAGGAAGCCTTTGAGCTCAAATCTAAGAGAGTTACCCGATTTTAAGGTAATGTCTTCACTTGAGTCCTTTTGTTTTATTTTGCTTATCCAATACCCTAAACTCTTTTTATTAATTTCATTTGTAACAACTCCAGTATCTTCAATATACTATGATGTTGTTATAAGAATATTTCGAGCTACACTTACACACATCTACATCTAATGGTTAAAGAACATATTGTTTCTGTGGTTGGTGAATTTCTGCCCCACGAAACGATGATTGTTCAATCTTCTTTTAAACACCTTTAATGGTGGCCATTAAGATGTCAATCTATTTATATATGATATATATTATGTTTATGTTTTCCTTATGATTATTTATTTTTTCATTTTTGGTATACCTTTATGGTTTCTATTGTGGGTAAACACGATAATTTCATTTTAGGAAGTGCGGACTACCGTCCCCTCAAAGTGATGTGATTCGTTAATGCCATATGTGGGACGTATAAATGATGGATTTAAAGTTATTATATATGATGTTATACTATAATTATAATATACCTCTATATCATTATTATTTATTTCCATTAATGTATGAGATAGATATGAAAGTAGCGTTCATGCGTATGTACGACTTACCGTCTCCATGAACGGTGCATTTCATTTCTTATCCCCAAATGTAATGTACTATTATAAGTACATATATATAATGGATATATATTATGTATGTTACATCTAAATGATTAATATAATTCTGGAATTAAAATATACATACCTCTCATTTAGTTTTAATTCCATTAATATGACATAGAAATGAAAGTAGTGTTCATACGTACGCACGGCTTACCGTCTCCATGAACGGTGCATTTCATTTATTACCTCTAAATGATTATGTGATATTATAAATGCATGCATGTACTGGATATATATGATATATATTATATCTACATAATGAATACAATTCTGGATATAATGGATACAAGAACAACTTGTAATTATAAAGGGTTTATTTTTGACTCAAGTACCAATGATCGTTAAAATGACCATTATTAACTTAAATAATTACATATTGTTAATGACATGGAAATAAGTGATATAAAAGAATAATTAACTTGAAAAAGGTTCTTAAACAAGTATAAATTAACTCAATTTTATTATTCAGGACGTTAAAGAACGATCAAGTCAAGTCGGACCCGAGGTAAGGGACTTCGTCTCAATCTCCTTTCATTGAGGCATATTTTGTTTTATACACAACTTTATTTTATACGGTGTATAAACCCCTTTGAATTTTACTTTTATACAAAAGGAATCTTTTTCTACAAAGCGTTTTACTAAACGACAAAAATGAATGTTTCTTTTAACGTACGCAGTGACAATGACCTTTTCCGCCGCCGCGAGTATTATTTGGTCTTTGGCTTCCTGAACAAGCCGTAATGTTTTTTTAAAAATGAAATAAATACCATATACTGTTTTATGTACTTTGGTATTGAAAATGGATTTTTAATCGATTTTTTATGTCAATATATTTATGTGATATATTGTGATCAAAGTGTGAAAAAGTTTTCTTTCCATTATATATGTTTTATGTATTATGATTTTATAATGGTACTTGGACATTTGACGGGTGGTTACGTGATAAACCATATGACGGGTGGTGCCGTGAATACCAGGATGGGTGGTTACGTTATAACCTCCAATGCATTGGGTATGGAAGTCAGCCGTATGGCTATTCCATTAAGTATGTATGGAAGTTGGCCATATGGCTATTCCATTAAGTGATATGTGTGGAAGTCGACGGTATGGTTATTCCACTTAAGTATGTTTATGTCCCAAGTTACCTTTATATGTTATGTGTTCTTTATATGGGTCTTATGGTAATCCTTTGGTTACAAAAGGGTAAGTAATGATATTTTTTTCAGTGAAGAGTTTTTACTACCTCATGAAGGTGAAGGTATTACTCTGATAAAGTATACATGGTTTACTTGATGTTTGAAAAACTAACAGTTTTCATTCTTTGTGTATCCCTTATTGAACTTTTTATGATCACCCCAAGTTTTTTTGAAATGTTTTTCATAGGACTTAATGTGGAATAGGGTCAAGGATGGGATCAAGGGAAAGTAATGCTATATAAAACATGGAACTAGACATGTTTCTTTTTTAGAGTTTTTTTTATTCTATGGAAACGTAGTAGATGTGTCTACTTTGTAATATTTTGAGATGTAACAGTTATGTCCTAATTCTCTAAAACTCTAAACCTGAAAAGATCCTCAATGTGAATTATTCATTTAATTCAATATTAAGTAATGTTTAAGGCTGGGGCCTTATAAACAATTTAATGTATAGTTTATAATTATTATATTAAAAAATATTATTTTTATAGTATTTCTCATTTAGTTTAAACTCGGTGTTGCGTGTAATAAAACCTAAAACTAGTGTTTCATGTAATTCAAGATAAAATGAGTGTTAAATGTAATTCAAGATAAACTAAATTTTTCATGTAATGAAATCTAAAATCAATATTACATGTAATTAAATAAATTTGATAAATTTATTTTATTTTAAAATATATCTTAATATCTCAGGGGTGTTATATTTTCGTCTAAGATTAATATTGCATGCCATACATGCTATCGAGTAAAATTTTATTATTTTCAAATATTGGGGTGATACATTCTCACCACCTTAAATAAATTATAACCTCGCATTTTTAACTTGATATCATTATTCAATGGTTTGATATTTGAAAATTATTTGTTGAAAATTTACATTGAAAAAAACATTTAATAAAATATCCTCTTAATTAGAGAGGAAGGGAGTACAATGATTATATAGAATAAAATATAACTATGTTTCTATGTATGATAAAATAGTTGGGAAATGAAAACATGGAAAATAAAAAAAATATCTATAGAAAGTGATTGAGTTCATTGATCCCAACAAAGTGAATGATAAATGGGATGTTAAGGGCCTAAAAAACATAAATAAGTGATGATTTCAAAGACTATATGATTTATTAGATATTAAGATAATAGGATAATATTTTTGTTAAATGTTTTTTTTAATTTTGATGAATTATTTTTCTATATTTGAATATAAGGGACTATACATACTTGAAATTTTTCTATTTAAAAATTACAATTCCATCCCATGGTTGTTCATTGAGAAATTTTCAATTCATCCCTTACTCCAAGAAATGAGTATCCAAAAATTATTTTGAGGCATAAAGCACTGAAATTCACTTTTAATGAATCGTAAGTTTCATAAAATAGTGGAAATTCATTCCATCTATCTATAAAAATAATATGGTTAGAAAAATTTATCTAATATTCATTAATTTATATATAGTTAAGTAATACAATAGTCTTTAAAACCTTATCCAAATTTCAACATAATGAATTTCATAAATGGATAAACTTATGGCCCTTACAAAAAATAATGATCCATAACTTTATAAGTAATTTCATTTAACTTAAAAAATAAAATTACCATTAATTCCAAAAACAACATGAAGTAGATCTTAATTTCCACATACCAAACATGTGAATACCTTCATCATGTATTATATTGAAACATGGTAGTAACCATTATTATTATAAAGCCTTATTGAAAACATGAATTATTCCTTATTACATAATTAAAACATATATAATTGTTTATATTATTTTAATACAAAAATGTTGTAGACTCTGTCAAGTATAAATAATTTCTTCAACAAATCATTAATGAGTTCAAATTTAGTTAGTAATATCCAATTAATTTTATCCATATCAGTTATCTCATTTTACCAAAATCGTTATCTCAACATCAGGAATATATTAAGGGTCCTTACTCATGATTTTTAGAAGAATTTAAACCTTCCACTAAATCATTTTCCTTGGTCATCATCACCATTTAGTCACACTTTAAAATCCATAATGAAAAAGTACTACAGTACAATAATTATATATTTCATAATTCTTATAACCATGAAATGGTGATAAAATTCTCAAATGACATAATTATTGATTCCAAAAACAAGAAAATTAATCATTCCTCTTCATCTATGGTAATAAAATAAGCTTCACCATGATCCATTAGCTTCCTTTTATGTATATTTTGTTTACGCTTAAGAAATTTATTTTCATAATGCCTCATCTTCATATAGTTGAAGAATTATAAATTGGAAAAAAATCACATTCCCTATCAATCACAAGATTGATGTCTGTTACCTCAAAACATGTAGAAAATTTTCATTCTCTTCAAGAAACTACCATGGTGTTCCTTTCCACAATTATCACATGTCGAAAAACCATTCTTTCCCTTTTTACTTTTGTCCATCATTTTTCATGTTATCCACTTTTTTTATTCATTCCTATAGAAACCATAATACTTAGATAATTATTTATATTACTTCTTAAAACATGATATTATGTCCTCATATTATGATAATGTTTAGGAGACTAGTTATTTTTTAAATTATGGTTTATGCCCATAAAATAAATGACCATTCTTAAACATTTCATTATGTGAACTGATGTAGATATCTTTACTTCTTCTTGGTAAAATTAATTAATTATGGAATACACTTTATTAAATTATAAATTTTAAAACATATTGTATAATAAAAAATCATGGAAAATATTTAACATAAATTGAAAAAATTATGCATAGCTAATATCATAATCATAAATATTATTTATTTTTGGATTCATCTTTTTCATGTCCATAATAATGGTTTTTAAATAAATTGTAAATTATCTTACGTATATGATTCAAGAGTGTCTAACCAAGTGCGCAGAAAGGCCATATTCATGCACTAGGTGATGATAGTTTCAAACCCAATGTTCCATTTTAGGCTTATTACCCCTAGGTACCTCTATTATTGAACCATTTGCACATTTTTATCAATAAAGGGATGCATTTCTAGTAAAAAGAAAATAATATATTATTTATCAAAACAAAAGTTTATTCCTATGAATATACTCAAAATTTATCATTGTTTGTTATTCCATAATCTAGGTTATCTTAAATCTAGTTACCAAGGTTTCTACTAAACTTCATTTGATACCAATTGATGAAACCCAAAACCAAGAAGCCCAGAGCTGGTGTCTGCTTTATTAAATTGGTATATGATATAAAGAATCACATCCCAATCTACTTCATATTTTAGTAGTCTTGGTAAACTAGATACATACTTGAGTCTTTCATTATAGTAGAAAACTAAAATTACCACATTATATTTGTTTAAAAATATGATTATTCCCTCTAGAATATTCTTTCATCTCATTCATAGTACGATTCATGTATTCATGGGGAAGAAAAAAATAAGGGAGTGGTCAAATGATATATAAGAGTTAATTATATTAAATGATATCATGAATCAATTATCTTAATCAAAATATAATGATAAATAAATAAACATAAATTCAATTTAAATTACATGACTATCATGAAAATATAAGGAATAGTCAAAATGGAAGGGTTTAATTTAATCAATAAAATTAAAATAAAACTCATCCTAAGATAATATCATTGTGGAAATATATTTTATAATAATAAATGAACCCTTAATGAAGGAAATTATTAATTATTGGATGTCAAGTCTCAGGAACATGACACCTCTATCATCAAGACCATTCAGAATAATGTTTAAACTACATGAGAAAACACATTTAATGGTAGCTTACTAAATTGACTCATGAGACCTACTGATGCATCAATTTTGAAATATAATATCAAGCCCCACCCATAATTATAGCTCTAATGCATTCCTAATATATCAAATAATTATTTAATTCCTAACTCAAAAATGCTTTACATTGAGTGTGTATATTGATTAAAGGATACATATTTATCAATATTTCCCCAGTCAAACTAAAAACATTCAAAGTAAAACAAATTATATAGAAAAGAGATATGATTTAATAAATAAGAATAACCATGATAAATAAAATAGATATTTTTGGGAAATTTAATTTCTAATTATCAAAGGAATATTAATATTATAAAGGGGAGTTAAGGACTAAAAATGAAGAAAAGGATGTGAATTTCAATTCTATCCTTGGTCAAACTAATGACAAACCATATAGATGAATAATAGGGATGGTATGAAAATACACCCATTGGAGTTAGAATAATTTGTTGTTGTCATTGATAAATATAAATACCATTAAAAAAACTTTATCACATTCTTGAGGAAAATAAACTTTTTTTAATAATCATTTCGAAAATACATTTATTTGAAAATCAATTTCAAAATTTCTTCTTTAAAATAGATCCTCATAAACATGAAATGTAATGTTTAAATAAATTAAATCTATGAAGTAGGTTAATTTATTACTTTCTGTACAAGTTAAAAATCATTCCTTTTTCACAGTAAAAAGTTTAGTAAAGTTACTTCTTCATAAAATGACAAGAATGTTCCTTTCACGTTTCCACTAAAATCCAAACATGCATTAATTTGAAAACAACATAAGATTAGTTTTATTATTTTTTGTAACAAGTTAAAATTGTTAAAAAAAATTAATTGAATAAATAATTTTTTAAAGTTTAAGTTCATTTTTGAAAACATTTTTAGGAAACAAGGTTTTGGAAGAAAATATATTTCTGACTGAAGAGAGAAATAAAGTTTGATTTTCTTAAAAAAATTCTAAAAAGTACTAAAGAGTGAAAAAATAGTACTATTACATGAAAATATCATTAGTAATTGTAGTAGAATAAAATGAAATGGATTTATTAGTAAATTTTCAAATAATAACCTTCAACTTGAATTCTAGAATAAATAATCTCTATTAGAATGAGATTGTGAAATTCACGCTTACAATGAATAAAATGTTATTGTGAGAATTAATCAATGAAGAAATTATTTATTTTAAAAATAAATAAACATAAAAAGTATAAATAAAACATAAGTCAATATAAATTCATTATACACAAAATCTAAATATTACATAATCAATGTAGTATAATTTTATCCCAATGAACAAAAAATGAGATAAGAAATACCTTATATCACACTTAATTATGACTAAACATTATTTAACCTCAATTTTAGTGGTTAAAAACATGTTATGAACTTATAAAATTAACATATTACAATTTATAACAACATATCTAATTCTTTTATAACATCTTATCACTTATTCATTTATGATATTTCATTATTTCCATTATTTCAATTGTTAGTTACCTTTTTTTATTATGTGTGTTTTATCATTAAAGATCTCATTTATATGCATATTAAATATTATCATCATATTAAAAATAATAAAATAATTATAATATTTTTACATTAATTTTAATTCTAAATCCAATCATGAAATATGATTATGAAAAATGAAGTATGTTACTATCAGGGAGATAATAGACCATATGTATGCATGAGTAATGTTTCCATTTCCCAATGATAATTATGGAAAGAATAAAAGTAAAATATTATATTTAAACAATTATAATAATATAAAATATAACATATTATATAATTATATATATCATCTGTGAGGTGCGGTGATGAAAAGAGAGTCACATTTCTTTGTGAAGGTGGTAGTCCACATGTACACGAATGAAGTTATCATCTTTAACTGAGTGGAAATTTATAAAAAATGATATCTTATCATTAAATAATTTTAAATATGTCATTAATATCATAATTAATTAATTTATATCACATATAATCCTTAAAACTATCCTAATATTCTTCCATGTGAAGAATTATTGAAAGATAAATCACATCACTTCGTGAGGTAGTAGTCTTCCGTACACATGAGTGAAGTTATTGTACCCGCTACGGAATAAAATTTACAAGGATAAATATTTTATAATGACTCCATAGGTATAAATAAGTTATAAAAATAATATATATATATATAATTTATATCCATCATTTTACCTAACCTTGAAATGTTTATATTTAAGAATGAATAACATCGGTTCAGAAGGCGGTAGTCTGTCGCACACCCAAACAACAATTTCATAACTCATTTGATGGATGTGGAGATTTTTGTAGGAAAATTAATAATTATAACAAAATACAAATATATTTAGGATACTGATATTATTATATCATCATGTTTTAATAATAATTGAAGGAGTTGGTGGAAGAAATAAAATAGACTCCCATTGAATAACATTACCTTTTTTTCAAGTAGCCACATTAGGTTTGCACTAAATCAATCCCAAGATGGAATTATATTAAAAACAAAATTTCCAGTATGAGAGGAGTGGATTTATGAAGTGATTTGGGATGGTCTTAGCCAAACCAAAGTGTAATAACATAGCCTTAAACATGACATATTCTAGTGTTTTTGTACTGAAATTCACATTTGATGATCTTTTCAGTTTAATGTTTCAGAGAATTAAGAAAAAGTATTAATAATTAAACCCATGCATTATATGTGGAAACATATAATCAAAATCCATTTTTAACACCAAACAATAGTATTTAAAAATAAAACATGATCTCTCTTTATGAAATGATTCACAGTTTTCTCCTTGATCTAATCATTTCTCCACTCTCCCTCGAAACTGTGAAAAAGAATTTTAAAACTTTTGATGCACAAAAAAAGATCATTAAGGGATAAAAAATAATTAAAACTATATGTTATGTGAAAACATTAAAACCCTTGAAAATTTTATCATAAATTAATACATTTCACCCTTAAATAATATTAAACACCTTCCTTTTAAAATAATATCATTTCATACCTTTTTTTCAGTTACAGCATTGCCAGAAAATTCATTGAAAGTATAAATAAAAAATAATGGTATATTTGTACATAATTATAAGTAAATGGAATAACCATGTGGTGGACTCCCATACACGTCACTCATATAGATTTAATTACCTTACAGTCGACTTTTATACCCGATCCATTAGAGGTTATAAAGTAACTATCCATCCCTGGTTTTGATTTCTCACATAAAAACCTATCAAATGTATAACTACCATTACATAATCATAAAACATAAAATATTTAAAATTTCAACATATAACTCTTAAAATTTCATTTTCAATCATAAGAAAAAAATTCATGTCATAGAGTTAACAAATCCATTTTCAAAACCCATTTTCTATAATAAAAAACCAAAAAAGAAAAGAAAATAGGGGTTTCTTTAAGAAAACACGATGGATTATAGATGAATCCAAATACCGCAATAGGACTAAAATTTAATTTATAAAAATTTTATAAGCATATAAATAAATAGGTAAAATAATACCAATAATTAAAGTAAATATTTGTAATTTAATTTGTTAAACACTAAAAAATATATTTTTAAATCAAACTGTCCCATACCATGTTGAAAAATTGGAATCATAATAACCATGAAGTAATAGAATTTAACAAGACATTAAATATCATTATAATAAATTCAGAAAATGATTTATAAAAGGGTATATATAAATACCTCATAAAATAATGTGGTTGTATAACATCAAAATATGGCTCAATGAAAGGAGATAGAGATGCAGTCTCTTACCTTGAGTTTGAAACATCACATAAAATCTTTATATTACTGAATAATAAACATAGGTTAATTATAAAGTTTATTTAGAACCTTTATATTTTATTATTTCTTATATTACATATTATCATGTTACAAAAAGTCGTTAATTATATAAGTTTATGTTGGATGTTTTATTGATATTCGACACTTGAGTCAAAAATAAATTTGGTATGATGTCAATAGTCAAAGTGGTCATTAGTACATCATCTCTAGAATAATATTCATGTAATAATAATAAATTTTATACATAAATTATACCTTCAAATCCATTGATTAAATATAGATATCAATAATTAACAACAGTACAATCAGAGAGATGGTATGCCATAAGTACGCATGAGTAACATTTTCATTTTTTAGTGATCATTATAGAATAAATGTAAGTATCATTTTATATTTCCATAATGATAATGATATCCAAGATTTCATATTAATGCTTAATATATTCTTATATATTTCATCCATGTGATGTGGTGGTGAAAAATGAATCACACTGCTTTGTGGAACTGATAGTTCATACCTCTGCACGAACGATGTTATCTCTTTTATGTACATGGAAAGGTAAGAAAAATATTGATAAAATATATTTTAATATTGATAAATATGTCATTAATATCATATATAAATATTAATTCCATATTTATCACTAGTCCTGAGAGACGGTGATGGAAAAAATTATATCAGCTCGTGAGGTGGTAGTCTGTCGTACGCACAAACAATTAATTATTCCCATTTTATGGAAGTGGAGATGGATTTTTGGTAATTATCTTATAATAATAACATATAATTATATTTCTTACACTATATATATTATTTCATTATCTTTTAATAATAATTAAAGGAAATGGATGAAGAAATTAAATATAAATACTTGATTAAAACAATACCTCTTCTTCGGACAATCTCCTTTTCTTAACAACTTAGGACCACTAAGGGTGGTGTTATGCCAAAACTAAGAGCTATATAATTTTTATAGGGATTCTAGGATTGTATATGGGAATATATTTTATGAAACAAATAGGTTTTCAACTTTTAAGAATAGATAATAAGAGGTGCCCTTTCATAAGAGAGGGGAGGGGAACTCTTGGAAATCCTCAAAATATTAAATAAATATTAATTAATTTTATTTTTAAAATGGATAAAAACAGATTTATTTTAAAAATAGGATTATTATGGGTATAAAAAATTCATAAAATAAAAATTTGACAAGTTTTTTACTATTTTTAATTGGAATATTTTTGTTTTGACAATTATTTTACCTCTTAAATTCTTACTATGATATCATGTAATTTACAATTTTAGGGAAAATATAATTTATATAAATTTTTAAAAGACTAATAAATGGGTCATTTATGAAATTTAAATACTTATACCATCATTTTTTCTGATTTTTTTTTTAAATTTTAAAACACTTAATAAAATATTATTTATTTCACAACATCGTTAATGCCAATTTTGACACTATTCGTTACCTGAATTTTTTAAAATATAATAACTACATGATTTATTATAAATAAATATTTTAAATCGTAAATACAATTTAAAATTCATAAAAAATTTCTGGGATGACATTAATTCTCTAAAATTGAATGAATTTAATATTTTTAATATTATTTATTTGATATTTCCTTTAATTAAACAATCACTAATTCATCATTTTGTAATTTATTAATTAAATTATTTCTTAGATAAAAATTTTATATAAATTATCACAATTAATATAAATAATTCATATTTCAAATATTATTTATATTTGAACATATCAATCATATAACCCCATATTAAAAAAATTTCTCTTGTTAAAAACAAGAGTATGAAAAAATTGACACTTCTTTGAATAAAATAGTAAAATTTTAATAAAATTATCCATGTGGTACCAAGAGCTCATAAAATCGTCCCGAGTATAATTTTTGTCTAAACTAACTCATACAATAAAATTAGGACAAGTTTTAGGATAATTTTATAATATTTATACTTCTATTTTTACCCTTACTTACCTGATTTAGCAGTAACCGTGGTAAAACATTTCCAATCTTACTATTCATATTTTTTTCAAAAATAAAAGGGACATATTTAATGGATTTTTAATTTATGACTAAAAATATGGAATCATTTTTCAAAATTAAAAACAAATAATTGGATAAAATTAATTTAAAATTAATCCCTTTGATAGAATGAGAAAAGGTGTTATTAAAGTGAAAACATTGAAAAACATTAAAATGTTTTTTTATCTAAATTTAATGTAAAATTGATTACAGTGACCTAGATTAGATTACATGATATAAAAATATATAATTATAATTTAAAATCAATTATCAATTTTATTAAACACTATAAATTATTTTTACTAAATTGGTGTTTTCAATTAAAATGTAGTATTTGTCACTATTCTTCAAAACATGAAACGTATTAGAAAAATATCAAAAAATCAAAAAAAAAATTAATTTTAATATTAATATTTCATTGAATAATTATATTCTATCAAATAGGTTATATAAAAGTGTTAACATATATATTTAAAATAATTACGCCATCAAAAGGTCGCAAAACTACCTTTTTTAAAAATACATAATTTATGCATAAAATTGGATTTGTTCTTATATCAAGTTGATAAAAACCATAAAATGAATTTTAAACATTATATTGAATATTATATATATATATATATATCATTAATATAATCCAACAAGTGTGATTTTTTATTTATTCATATAAATCACACTTTTCCATATCTAAATTGTTATTCCAAAAAACCTTTCCTTTTATTTCAAAAAGGGTTTTATCATCATTTAAAATTAATTGGTCAGAAAATAATTAATTATATATAAATTTTTAAACTATATTTTCATAATTCATTTAATCATGTTCATTCCCATTAGTCTAATGGATACATGATAAATATCTAATTAAATAATAATATTTAGTTTTTCATTTATGCTCAATGTAGTATATAATGTTCACTAGTGAACTTATTATTTATTTTTTTTAAAAACTCAAAATATTACGTTCTCCCCCCCCCCTCCCCCTTTATTAAATTTCATCATCACAATTTGAACTTGGACGTTGTAACTAGGGTTCGACTATTCAAAATACCTTTATTGAAATTCCATATTGTTAAAAGGTTTAGCGAAACTTCCACATTAAAATAGAGAAAGGGAAGTATGAAGGTCACATGAGATAACACATACTATGGTTCAATTTAGTAAAACATTTTATTGTAATAGAAAACTAACTATGAAGTTCGGATAGAGATTGATAGATATCATGGTCATGATAAAGTTAACAATGAAAAAACCATAAATCTATGACGGGTTAAAAGGTTATTGATTTCATAGTATGAAAAGTAAATGGATAATTTTTTATGATACTTTTCATAGATTTAAGGAAATAATTTTCTTCCTAGACTAAGTACAAAAATAAAAATACTTAATTGAAAAGTATAGTTTTATCCTTTATTCTAATTACGTGACAATCTCAATTTTTTCTCCAAATAATTGGTATTCAAGATGCATTTTTCATTCCTAAAGAATTATAGTCAACATTTATGAATAAATAAATCCACAAAAGTATAAATATATATTCCCCCTATTTTTATAAATTAACCAAAACCAAAATGGTTAGTATAATTTAAGATAATTCACCACAAAGAATAAATACTTATTTGAAGAAAAACTAATTTTAATATACAAAAATAAACTATAATACCTAATATCCAATATATACCATTCAATAAATAACTATCCTTAAAATTACTCAAAAATATGTTGTACTAATATTGAAATGAGACAAATTATAATGATCTGATCACATAAACCTACAAGATAATATTTTCTCACCAAATAAAATAAATGACTCTTAAAGTAAAATACAAAAAATTTAATAGCATAAATCACATAATCTCCAAGATATGATAACAATTTCCATAAATAATCTAAATCACCATAGGTCCACCATAATATCATATTTTAAAAAAAATACAATTAAACCATTAATCCTCAAATAAAATTCCACGATATTCTATTTTTCTTAATCATATAGTGTTCCAAAAATAGTGAATGTCTTCCTAAATAACATTAATCACTAAATCCACAAGCCATTTTCCAATCCCAAGGTTATATATATGATAAAAAATATGCTCTAAAAATAAAATTATTATTCATCCAAAAAATAATTTAACTAAAAAGAAAAATTCATACTCACTAGGACTTCATGACTTATAGGTATAGGTGATACACCCTTGTTTCCCTTCAATTGTAAGTTCTATTCCTGCAGCCTTGTCAGACAAGATGGGTTATCACCCATCCTGTAGGTTATTATTTTTATAAAACTATATAATTCTTGTTGTTTTAGTTGAAAAATAAATTTGTCTTTAGAGATATATTTTTAACCTCAAATTTTAACTCATACCTTTCATTTTGCATCCCAAAATGTAATAACCCACAATTACATAAAAAATGTCTCCAAAAAAATGGTAATCACTTTAAAATGCCTAAATTAAACCCTAAAAATGTTTTCTAATAAATTATACATTATATTAGGCATAAAATTATAAACCCATGATGATATCCCTATATCTTAAGAAACATATTAATCTCCAAATTCATCTAAAACATCTTCTAATACCAACTATTAGAACGTGGACTTAGACATTACATATTATTGTGTTTTCGAACATGAATTATAATCTAAGGATATTTTTTGTTTATATTTTTAGATAAATAGGAAAAAATATTACAAATTATACCCATACATTAAATGCGGACACTTATACTCGATCTCCATTTAAAAAAAACAAAGTTATTTAAAAATATAATGCGGTTCTTATTTATGAAATATCTTCATATTTTTCTATTTGATCTCATAATTTTCCCTACTCACCCACAAGTCATATAGAAAAATGGATAAAACAAGGGAAGAGAGAAAAAAATTAGTAATGGATACACAAAGAAGGAATGATGTTAGCCCTATGAAATCATGAAATCCATTGAAACCCCATGAAAACATTATCATAAATTAATACTTTTCACCCTTAAAAATTAGTAAATATTTTATTTATCAAATATTATCATTTAAAACATTTTTTGAAATCTTTATATCACAAAAATCCAATATAAAGCATATATAAAACATAATGGTATATTGGGAAATGATTATACTTAAATGAAATAACGATGTGGTCGACTTTCATACATGTCGTTATTAAAAATGGAATAACCATATGGTCGACTTCCATACCCAATGGAATGAAGATTATAACATAATCACCCATTCATGATTTATCAAGTAACCATACATCCTTGGTTTATCATGTAACCACCCATCAAATATTATAAGTACCATTACATAATCACAACACTTATAAGCTTACAATTTTCAACATGTCTCTCTTAAAATTTCATTTTCACTCATAAGAAAACATTTAATGTTATATAGATAACAAATACATTTTCAAAATTGATTTCCAACAAAAAATATACACCTTAAATAAAAATAGGGGTTTATTTAATAAAATATGAAGGATTTTAGAGGAATTAAAATATAAAAATAGATATAAAATTTCATATATAATCATTTTATATCTCTATAAAGAAATTTCTAAAATAATATCAAGAATGAAGGGTAATATTCACTACTAAAAATAAGAGATATACAAATGGTTTTGGGAAAACCATTGGTATAGTACACTTATATGGACCTATACAAACATTTTGGACAAAATCGTTGGTATAGTTCACTAATTTTGACATATACCAACGGTTTTAGACAAACTGTTGGTATAGGGAGGACCTATAATAATAGGTTGGAGAAACTATTGGTAAATGTCACTTATATAGACCTTATACCAACAGATTTCCCCAAAACGTTGTTATAGGTCCCCCCCTATACCAACAGTTGGTCCAAAACTGTTGGTATAGGTCCCAAAATCAATGAATCTATACCAACATTTCTCAAAATCGTTAGTATAGATACATGTATTTTTTATGGAATATTCTTAACTAGAATATTAAATAAATAAAAATTTAAAATATTTATGATAATACATATATATATATATTTATGAAATTATGTTCACAAAAGTCATGTTAGGATAGTGGTTAGGTCATTCAATCATAAACTAGAGGTACTAAGATCAAAACCAACAAAATGATTCTTTTTTTAAATATATATACCAACGGTTTTATGGAACCGTTGGTATAGATTTTTCATATTACTTATACAAGTGGTTTTGAAAACCGTTGGTATAGACCTATCCCCATGGCTTACTAGCCAACGGTTCTACAAATTGTTTTTATAGGATATACCAATGGTTTAGAGGTCTATACCAACAGTTTCAAACCGTTGGTATAGGTTATTTTTCTAGTAGTGATTTTTAATTTAAATAGTTAATCATTTAAGAAAATATTTTTTAATCAATGTAACCCACACCACATTAAAACAATTTAATCATAATACCCATGAATTAATAAGATTTAACAAAAACATTAATGAAATTAAAATAAATTCATGATATTATATATAATGTGGATGTATATATGTCTCATAGAAGATTGTTGGTGTATAACATAAAAATATGCATCAATGAAAGGAGATTGAGATTAAGTTCGCTATCTTGAGTTCGAATTGACATGTAAAATATTAATATTACTGAATCATAAACATATTTTAGTTGATTAAATTCTTTAGAACCATTAAATTTTATTATTCCTTTTATATGAATTATAATCATGTTTTTAAAATTACATGATTATTTATGTTTATGTGAGACGTTTTTTAAATATTTGGTACTATAGTCTAAATTGAATTTGGTATGATGTCAATAGTAAATGTGGTCATTAGTCCATCAACACTAGATTAATATTAATGTCATAAAAATAAATTTTTTACATAAATTATACCTTTAAATATATAAATTAAATATCGATATAAATAATGAACTATGTTACAGTCATTTAGACGGTAAGATGTACGTATGCATAATTATCATTTTCATTTTTCAGTGTTCATTATAGGAAGAATGTAAGTATCATTTTATCTATATAAAATGATAATAATATGATTAATATCATATTAATCTTTATAATATACTTTTATATATCATCCATGGGAGGTGATGATGAAAAATGGATCACATCTTTTTGTGGAGGTGATAGTTCACACGTACGCATTAACATAATTACCCTTTTATGTGCATGGGAATGTAAAAGAATGATATATTATATGCTCATAATGATAAAAATGTTATTAATATCATATATAAATATACATTCCATCATTATAACCAGTCTTGAGAGATGATAATGGAAAACAAATTATACCAGTTTGTGAGGTGGTAGTCCATCATACAAAAGAATGATTAATTATTTCTCCATTTGATGAAACTAGAGATTTATTGTTGGTAATTATATTTTAATTATGAAAAATCATTGTATTTAGTATACTGAAGTTATTATTTCATTATGGTTCAAGGTCCTTTAAAGTAAATGAATGAAGAAATAAAATAGAAACTCTTGATTAAAACAATACCTCTTTATTGGATGATCTCATTTATTGACACCTTAAGACCACTAAGGGTGGTGTTATGACTAGAATAAGATCTCTATAATTTGTAAAGGGATTATATTAATGAATTATGGAATATCATGGATAAACCAAATAGGCCTTGAATTGTGAAGAATAGAGAAGAAGAGGTTTCCTTTTATAAGAGAGGATAGAGGCACTCATGGAATTCCAAAAACTATTAAATTAATATTAATTAATTTTACTGACCAAATGTATACAAATATATTTATTTCAAACATAGGATTTTTATGGTTCTAAATACATTCATTCAATAAGAATTAGTATAATTTTTACTATTTTCTAATACTTATATTTTTGGTTTAACCCTTATTTAACCTCTCTAATTCTTACCCAAATATCATGTAATTTTAACATTTAGAGTTAATATAATTACTATAAAATGAAAAAAAAACCAATAAATAAGCCATTGATAAGATTTTTATGCTTATCCTAATTAGTTGGATGAATTTTATTTATTTTTTAATTTTATAATATGTACTAGAATTTTATTTTTTAAAATATCATTAAGGACAATTTTGACACTATTCATTACTTGATTTTTTTAAAAATATAATAACTACATGATATCTTAGAACTAACTATTTTAACTCATTATAAACATTTAAAATTCATATATAAAATTATTTTATGACATTAATTTACTCAAATTATATTTATTTCATTATTTTTAATATCATTTATTTGATATTTCCTTTAATTAAATAATTACAACATCATCATTGTGTAAGCCTTTAATTTAATTATTTATTCTCTAAAAATTACAAATAAATTATCAGTATGACTATAATAATTTTATATTTTAAAATATTAGTTATAGTATAACATAAACCTTATATAACCCCATATTAAATATATTTCACTTGTTAAAAACATAAGAATGAAAAAATTGACTTTTCTTAGAATAATATACTATAAATAGACTGAAGCATTCCAAGTGAAAATAAGATATCCTAAAATCAGTAAAATGATGAATTTCATTACTAATAAATCATCCAATAAATTAAGGCTAGGTTTTATGGTGATTTATATTATTTATAATATTATTTTTACCCTTAATTACCTGATTAACCCTTAACAATGGAAATAAAAATTTCCGATGTTACTATTAAAATTTTGTCTAAAAATTAAATGGACCTATTTAATAAATTTTAATCTTTTTATTCTAAATATGGAAAATATTTTTCAGAATTAAAAACATATAATTGATTAAAATTAATTTAAAATTAATTTTGTTGGTGGAATTAGAAAACAGTTTATTAATGTGACAATATTAAGAAGATTGAAATGTTTTTATATCCAAATTCAATTCAAAATTTATTAAAATGACCGAAATTAGATTACATTATTTAAAAAATAATCTAATTATATTTTAAATCCAATTAAAAATATAATTAGACATTATAAATTATTTAGATGAAAAAAAAGTTTTCAATTAAAATTCATATATTCTAATTTTAGTGAATAAATTTATTCTATCAAATAGAATTTATAAAATTTTCAAAAAAAATATATTTAAAAAAACATCACCATTAAAAGTTCAAAAAATCCTTTTTTTTTAAAAAAAATACTTTATACGTAAAATTGGATTTATTCTTATATCAAGTCTAGAAAACAAATAAGATCAATGTTAAAAAATATATTTAATATATTAATTATATATGTATTAAATTAATATAATCCAAAAAGATTGATTTCTTTTTTAATTGGTATAAAACAAACTTGTGAACATTTAAATATTATTTTATAAAAAATTATTTTTATTTTAAATAATATTTTATCTTCATTTATAATTAATCATCCAGAAAAAAGTTAATTATATGTAAATGTTTAAACCATATTTTCATAATTCAGTTAATTATGTTCATACCCTCCATTCTAATGGCTATATGATAACTTCCATATTAATTAATTATATTTAGATGTTCGCTTAAGCTTGATGTGGTGTATCAGGTATGACATCGAATATAATATTTCTGTTTAAAAAATAGGGGATTTCTTATTATCCACCATATGAAAAATTACATCCTTGAAATTGGAACTTAGGCTTGGTAACTGTGGTTCGACTATTTAAAATACCATTATTAAAATCCCACATCCAAAAATGGTTTAGTGAAACATTCATGTTAATATAAAAAAATGAAGTAATAATTTCACATGAGATCACATGAACTAGAGTTCTATATAGAAAATATATATATATGGATGTGAAAACTAACTATCAATTTCTGATGGAGATTGATAGAAAACATGGTCATGAGAAAGTTAACAATCATAAAACCATAAATTTATAATGGGTTCAAAGTTCATTGATTTCATACTATGAATAGTAAATGAATAATTTTTTTAAAGGCCATTTTCATAGAGTTAAAGACATAATTTACTTACTATATTAATAACATAAGGAAACATAATTACATGAAAGCTATATTTTAACACTTTAATAAATTTCCAAAAAAATCATATTTTTATACAAATGATGATTATTCAAGATGAATTTTTCATTCTTAAATCATTAGAATCAACTTCTATGAATCAATAAATCAAATAAAATTATAGCTATATATTCCACCGATCTCTATACATTAACTAAGAGAAAAATGGTTTGGATAATTTAAGATAATTCTATAAAATTAAAAATCCCTTATATGATGAAAAACTACTTTTAATATCAAAAATTCAATAGTAATAAGCAATTTTTAACATAGGAACTTCAATAAATAACTATCCTTAAAATTCCTAAAAAAATTATAAACTAATATTGAAACTAAAAAATTAGAAGGATATGATTACACAAACCTCCATGATAATATTTTTTCACCAAATAAAATTTATGACCCTTTAAGTCTCACAATAAAAATTTAATTCCCTATATCACATAATTTCTAAGATATGATAACCATATATATAAATAACTTAAATCACTAAAAACACATAATAATATCATATTTGACTCCAAATAAAAATTCGACCTTTATTACTCAAATAAAATCTCATAGTATTATATTTTTCAATACCGTATAGAGTTCCCAAAATAACGAATGCCTACCTAAATAACATTACTCACATAATAGCCAAATAATTTTTAAATCTAATGATTATCTATATTACAAAACATATGTTCCAAAAATTAACTTATTCTTTATCAATAAAATATTTTCACAAAAAAAAATTCATACTAACTGGGACTTCACCTAATCTAGTGGTAGGCGATGCACCCTTTTCACCCTTTGGCTGCAGGTTCAATTCCCATGACCTTTTTGGACATTATGGGTTGTCACCCATCTTGTGGGTTTTCCTTTTTCTAAAAATATATAATTCTTTATTATTTTTTGAAAAATAAATTCATTTTTAGAGATATATATTTATCCTCAAATGTTAACTCATACCTTTTATTTTTCATCCCATAATATAATAACCCACAAATACATTAAAAAATAATGTCTTAAAAATTCTATTAATCACCATAAAATATCATAACTTAAAGCCTCCAAAGAGTTTCTAAGGCGTTATACATATGATCAAAATTAAAATTATAAACCCATGATGATATCCCTAACTCATCATAGACATCATACTCTCTGAGGTTTTCTAAACCATCCTTCGATACCTACTATAAGAACTTAGCATTAAATAGTAAATATTCTAGTGTTTTTAACAATAATTAACAATAGAAGATTTTTTTAGTTTATAGTTTTAGATAATTAGTAAAAAAATTAAAAATTAAACCCAAAAATTACATGTGGAAACTTATACTCAGTATATATTATTTCACACAAAAAAAGTCTTTAAAAATAAAACATGGTTTCTCTTTATGAACAATCTTTATAGTTTTCTCCTTGATCTCATCTTTACCCCAAATTCCCCATAAACTTTATGGAAAAAAATTTAAATCATGGTATGAGAGAAAAATCTCATTAAGGGATAGAAAAATAAAGAAAACTATTTGTCATGTGAAAACATGAAAACCCATGAAACATTTATCATATGGTAATACGTTTCACCCTTAAAAAGTAGTAAACACTTCACTTTAAAAATAACCTCATTTCTTTTCCTTTTATAATCACAAGATTTCCAGAGAACCCATATAAATAATAGATAAGACATTAAGGTGAATTACTAAATACTTATACTTAAATTAAATAATCATACGATCTAATTCCATACATTTCACTCTTACAAATAGAATAACCAAATGATCAACTTTCTTACCCAAGACATTGGAGGTTATAACGTAACCACCCATCCTTGGTTTATTAGGGAAGCGTGTGTCCTTGTTTTATTATATAACCACCAATAAAAGAACCATGGAGCATTACATATTCATAACACATAAAAGATTGAAATTTTTAACATTCCTCTCTTTAAATTTTATTTTCACTCCTTAGAAATCATTTCATGCTATGGAGATAACCAGCCAATTTTGAAAACCCATTTTTAATAAAAAATGCCCAAAAGTGGAAAAGTGGGGTTTATTTAAAAAACATGAAGGAAATTAGAGTAATCCAAATATAAAAATAGACATAAAATTTCCTTTATAATCATTTCTTATCTATGTAAATAAATATGTAAAATAATATTAAGAATAAAAGAAAAGATTTTGAATTTAAATAGTTAAACAATTAAAGATTTATTTTTTAAATCAAAGTATCCCATACCACTTTGAAATATTTAAATCATACAAACCATGAAGTAATAAAATTTAAAAAACATTAAATATAATTTAAATAAATTCATGTCATGATATGTAAAATGTAATGTACATACACCTCATAAAATAATTTTTTTTATAACATAAAAATTTGTCTCAATGAATGTAGATTGAGAAGAAGTCTCATGCCTTGAGTCTGACTCATCAAATACAATATTTATATTACTAAATAGTAAAGTTATGTTAATTATTTAAGTTATTGAGAAACTATAAGGTATATTATTTCTTTAATATTACTTATAATCATTTTATAAAAATTACTTAATTTTTTAAGTTTATGCCTGATGTTGGGTCGATATTCGACACTTGGGTCCAAAATGAATTTGGTGTGTTGTAAATAGTTAAAGTGTTCATTATTACATAATTTTCATAATAATACTCATGACATAAAAATTAATTTTATACATAAATTATACATTTAAATCCATCTATTAAATATGCATATGAAAAATGATTTATGTAACACGCATGGAGACAGTAAGTCATGCCTACACATTAGTAATGCTTTCATTTTTCAGTGATCATTATTGAAATAAGTTAAGTGAAATTTTATTATTAATGAATGAGAATAATATCATTTATATCATATTAATAATTAAAATAAACAATCATATATATATATCATCCTTAGGATGTTGTGATGAAAAATGAATCACATCCCTTCGTGGAGGTGATAGTTCACACGTATACATGAACAACGTTATCAGTTTTATGTTCGTAGAAAAGTGATAACACAAATGAAATATTATATTCTAATAATTTAAATATTTCATTAATTTTATATATAAATATTAATTCCATTATTATAACCAATCTTGATATATGGTGATAGAAAAAAATTATATCGGTTTTCATGGTGTTAGTCCATCGTACATATGAACGATTAATTATTTTACAATTTGATTAAAGTGAAGATAGTTTATTGTTATGATATTAGAATAATCAAATATTAATATAGTTTAGATACTTGAGTTATAATTTCATCATGTTTGAAAATTATTTGAATTAAATCGAAGAAGAAATAAAAGAGAAACAATTGATTAAAATCATACCTTTTCTTGGGACGATGTCCTTTTCTTGACACAATAAGACCATTAAGGGTGGTTTCATTCCTAAAATGAGCGAAATATAATGTGATAAGGCATTATATGAAGATATTTGGGAATATATTTCCCAAAAAATAGGTTTTTCATTATTAATAAGTTAGAAGAAGAGGTTCCCTTTCATAAGAGATGGAAGGGGCACTCCTTAAATTCTTAAAAATATTATATTAATATTATATTAAAAACAGATCCAAAATAACTTATTTAAAAAATATGATGGTTATGGGACAAAATAAATTCATCTAATGAAATTTATAAAAGTTCTTATTATTTTATAATCTGTATCGGTTTATTTTAACCCTTATTTAACATTTTTTATTCTTACCCTAATATCATGTAATTTAAACTTTGAGGGTAGATATAATTATTATAAAATAAAAAAAACCAATAAATGAGTCATTTATGATATATTGAGACATATTAAAATCATTTGGAATAATTTTATATTTTAGTTAATTTTAAATCTTTTAATATAATATTATTTATTATAAAATATCATTAATATCAATTTTGACACTATGCATTACTTGATTTTTAAAAAATATCATAACCACATGATATCTTCGAACCAACTCTTTTAAATCATCTATAAAATGTTAAAGTAGTCACTAAAATTCTTGGATGATATTAATTATCTCAAATTATATTTATTTAAATATTTAATATATCATTTATTTTATTTTTACTTTAATTAAACAGTTTACTGCATCATCATTGTGTAAGCCTACAATTTAATTTTTTATTCCATAAAAATTTAAAATAAAATATCTTGATGAAGATAATAATTCTATATTTCAAAATACTATTTATAGTTGAACATATCGCTTATGTAACCCCATATTAAATATATTTCACTTATTAAAAAAATGTATGACAAAATTGACTTTTCATAGAATAAAATACTATAAATTTATCAAAGTCATCCAAGTAGCACCAAGAGCTCATAAAATTTACCCACTGATGATTTTTATTGACAATAACTCATACAATAAAATTAGGACATGTGTTAGGGTAATTTTCTAATATTAATAATATTTTTTATTCCCTTAATTACCTGATTTATGATTAATCTTGGTATTAAAAATTATCAATGGTATTATTCATATTTTTTCAAAATATAAAAATGAAAAAATTTAATAAATTTGGACCTTATAATTCTAAACATAAAATAATTTTTTTAAAATTCAATTTACAGAATTGGATAAAATTAATTTAATATTAATCATGTTGATTTTAGGAAAAGTGTAAACATTCAAATGATTGACATGTTTTTATTTGAAAATTCAATGTTAAATTGATTATAATGACCTAAATTGGATTAAATTATATAGAAATAATTTAATTATACTTTAAAACTAGTAAAAATATAATTAAACTCTATAAATTATTTAGACAAAAAAGTTGTTTTCAATTAAAATATAGTATTTTCCCTATTCATCAAACAATGAAACTTATCATAAAAATAAAAAATAATTAAAAAGTTAATTTATGATATTATTATTTCATAGAATAAGTTTATTCTATAAAATATAATTTTTAAATATGTTAGAACCTAAATTTAGAATAATTACTCCATCAAAAGGTAACAATATATCCTTTTTTAATGCTTCTTTTATGCATAAAATTGGATTTTCTATTATATCATATATAGAAAAAAATATGAATATTGAAACTTATATATATATCATTAATATAATATAGTAAGAGAGATTTTTTTATTTATCGGTATAAAACACACTTCTTCAAATTTAAATAGTTTTTAGAAGAGCATTTACTTTTTTTAAAAGGGTTTCATATAAATTTATAATTAATTGATCCAAAAATGAATTAATTATATATACATGTGTAAAAACTATTTTTATAATTCAGGTAATCATGATCAAACCCTCCATTCTAATTGTTATGATACAAATTCTATATTAAACAATGGTATTTATTTTTTTGTTTACGCTTGATGTGGAGTATCATGTATTCTATTAAAGATAATATTTATTTTACTAAAAACATAGGATGTTATAAAAAAATTTGTGAACGGGATAAGAAGAGATAATAGCTGGTGTCCATTCATAAGTGAAGTGGGTGTCACACTTGTAATTTTTTGAAATAATTCAATCATACAAACTTTTTATCATGCCACAAGCTTCAAAAATAAGAAATTATCTATCCTAGAAGAGATAAGGTGGAAATATGTCAGAAAAATGGATGTTTTACATGTTTTAGGGTAATTTTTATCTCTTATTTTCTTAGTGTAACACCTATAAATCCATTTTAACCTTAACCCTCATAACTAATGCCTACTTTTTTTTACTATTAATATTCGTCAGAATTTAAGTCGACCATATTAAAAATTACCAATTATGATGATTATAAATATGGAATGAATTTTCCAAAATTCAATTCATATAAGTGAAATAAATGAACTTAAAATTAGTTCTACAGATATGATGATAATACATGTTTTCGAGGAGAAAATGTTTGAAAGTATGCAATGTTTTTACGTCAATATTTGGCATGAAATTTAATTAAATGACTTAAATTGATTTAATTGACATATAATTGAAATAATTTTAATTTAAAACAAATTTAAAATGTATTTTAACTTCATATATAATTTAAATTAAAAGGATGTTTTCAATTAAAATTCAGTATTTTTCACTATTCATCAAAAGATGAAACGTTTTAGAAAAAATCTCAATAATTTATAATAAATTAATTTATTAATTTAAATTTGGAAAATTATTTTTATTTTACTAAATATATATTATATAATTTTAAAAATTAATTTTAATATTTTCATCACAAAACATGACTAATCCTACTTTTATAAAAACATACTATTTTTCAAAAAATATTTCCTTTTCTTCCAAATGATGCTTATTTTTACTACTGATCAATAGATAACCATATTTTTCATAATTTAGTTATTACTATTTATACCTTCCAATTTAAAATATTGGTTATAAATATTATACTAGATAATAATGTTTTAATAATATTTCACATTTCATTTACATTAAATGTTGTGTGTAAGACAAGTTGAACTCAGTGATACGTGTAATGAAAGCTAATCCCATTATTACATTTAATGAAATCTAAACACAGTGTTGTGTGTAACTAAGTCTAAACTCATTTTGTGCTGAATTTAATATATTTTAAATATTTATCTTTTAAAAAAATATATCATAAAGTCTCATGCAGTTATATATTCTTCTAAGCTTAGTGTTGCGTGTCAAACACACTATCGAGCACAATTTTATTATTTTAAAATCATGGGGTGTTTCCAAAATAAATAATGGTTATTAAATTAATATAATTAAATTTAAAAATATTAATAATAATTAATTAATTATATTAAAATGGATTTTTTTTGTGTTAGAATAGAAAATATGGAATAGAAACTAAAGTTAAGCGAGGCACGAACATAGAATAAAATAACACTAACTTGTAAACCTACACAATTTTGAAGGGGTTTGGGAAATTTTAATGTCTCAAATTATTAATACAGTTGGATATCATAACAGTAGAGTATAATGGAAAATTTTCAAAAATAATTTATAAGTAATTGGGTTGACATGAAGTGGTGGAAGTGTGTCCCTTTTTTAAGTAAAGAAAATGGAACTTTTGTAAATATCCATTATTTTTCAATAATGGCATGACACTCTTTAGTGTTAAATGGATCTATAAGTGAAAATAATGAATTATAGGGTGATATATAGTTGATAAGTACTTGGCCACTCATTTTCCTACATTTTTTTGAATATTGTTTCGGATTTTTCCACTAGATTTTGACATTTTACAATTTTTGAATTTCACTTTAGTCATAAGATTTTAATGAAGTAACTTATGTTTTATTTTAAAAAATAAGATAAAACATATTAAAAAATTTAGGTGTCAAAAACCTAAAATTAATCCCCATATAATCTAATTCAATTTCAAAATAAAATAATATTTAATTTTAAATTAAATAATTTAATGTATAGATAAATTGTTCTCTAGAAAAAAACATTGTTTTCATCATTAAGTATTGAAAATATTTTTTAATATTGATTAAAAATTTAATTAGTGTTAGTCTATTTACATATAGGTTTGTAAATTATATTAGATTTATTTATGAGAAGATGTTAATTATTTTTATTAAATAAAAATATAGAAAGTTAATTAAATAGTTCTTTGAAAATATTTATTTTACCATTATAGCGATAATTAACTTTAATAAAAGTTATAATATTTTATATTCCTAAAAATGAATTATAAATTTTATATAATTTTTAAATTCTAATTCCAAATATAAAATCCATTTAAGGAAAAAATTTCTTAGGGTGAGAAAAAATAATTTTCCAATTACTGAACTTAATGCATAAAAATATTTTTTTAGAAGTGTATTTTTAATTATAAGATGAATTTATTTTATTATAATATTTTATATAGTATTAATAAGGTGTTTAAATATATTTATACCCAACAATATTATTTCTATAATATATCATTCATATTTAATAATTTTATTTTATTAAAGTATCTCAGTTTTAGTTTTATTTTGATGTTGCGTATAAGCCAAGCTACTCAAAATTATTTGACGATAAGTATTTACTAAAGTAGTGGGTTTTTATTGTATTCTAGTTCCTCATAAATAAACTAATGGAGAGATATTATGGATTTACATGGGATAATTATCAGGAGTAAATGATCATTAAAACCACACATCTCAAATGGTTAAGATCTATTTATATAGGTGTCAATATATCCGTGAATCCTCCATGGAATTTACTTGAATGTTTTATAACATTTTAGTAACGTCACCTATTAATAAAAATTTCAAATTTTCATTTAGTCACATTCTCACATATTTCTATCCTTATAAATCATTTCTATGAATTAATTCTCATCTTATGTTGAAGATCACCCAATTTTTAACTCTAAACAATACACTACTCAATGAATATTGTAATACTGTGTGAATAATATAATATGATTCAACATAAGTTAATAATTATGATATAGTAATAAAATATAGACTCATATAATAGTATGATTTTAATGGGTAGTGGAAATATTTAATTAAACCATGTCTTGTGATATAATAAACCAAAGGCATATGATATTCCTTGGTTCATGAATTTAATACCATACAATATGCTCATATCATAACTTATAATGTGTCCAATATAAATCAAATGTATGTATATGTCACGAACCATCCCGGTTCAACCCTGAACCAGTCACCTACGCCACTCCACGACAAGTCTCGAGAGGAATTCTTGATCCTCCAGAGATGGAAACATGCACCAAGGGAAATAATAGAGTGAAAAGGCAAAAATTTCACCCAAATATAAACAATTTAATAAAAAACGAAAAAAATGGATATCCCAATATACATTTATATGAAATTGAATTGAAAATCATTTGTACATGAAACCGAATTTACAACTAAATAAGACAACTCTACTGGCTAAACCTGACAACCAACTAACTCCATGTGACCCCACTGGTCACTCTCCAACCCAACAATCATGTGTCCCCTAAGGAAATTGAACTCAAATTAAAACCCGCAAAAGGGATAAGAATAGAAGAATACTATAGGCATGTGTATTAAAACATATTAGTATATCCCGATATTTTATTCCCAAAAACATCCTATAAAATAAAAGAAACATTAATTTCAATTTTGAAATGAAATATATAATATTTTTTATTGAAAACAAGGTTCCATGCTAAAAACATTATAAAGTAAAATTCTTGTAAGTTTTCATAAACAGGAAATGATAGTAACCAATTTCAAGATATGAAACTTCAAAATGGAAACAGTTTTCAAGTGGGATTATTTAAATAATTTAAACTTTCAAATATAACACATACGATACTAAATTTACCAACCAAACACGCTGTATTTTGATGGTGAGTATAAGATTTCCAATGAGCACTATTCCCAAGAACACCCCCAGGCACTAGTTCGTTGTGGGCCCCATGTGCCTCAAATCTTGGTGTAAAAGTGACCAAAAAAATATTTATTTTCATGAATGATCCACTAGTAGGGAAAATACCTATAACCATGTTTTCCCCAACATCATCATCATATTTTGGTTAGTATTTTAATCATCAAACTTGCTACGTGAAATAGGGATGAAACCACTCTGGATCACTAGCATACTAGTAAACGTCTTCCCACCTAGATAATTGGGATTATTATTTGTGCTCAATCAAGTTCCACATGTTATTGAATAAACTTTTCACATGATAGTTTTATTTCCAAATCATACACTCACAAAATAACCTACAAACATGTTCCACTTCTCTTTCACAAATGAATAAACTATTTAAAACTTCCATAAAACAATTTCAAGAAGTATAATGAGGATTTTCACATAAAATCCATTAAAATATTATCTTTCAAATCCAAATTACCACCAATAACATATAAAAAAGATTTTTCATCCACAAAAATATTTAATAAAATAATTTCAGGTATCATAAAATGAACCCACATGGTGGTACATAGAACACACATGAAAACCATTTTCTTAAGATAATTGTCAAATGGGCCTTTAATTATTTTATACAATCAATGTATATCAAAGAGAAAAATTACAAATTTCATAAAGTGTTGTAAGCACACCATTAAAATAATAAAAACATTTACATAAACCCTTTAAAAAATTTGGGTTGCACATTCAAAGCTCGATCATTTTTATAAGGATTCCTATTGGGCCATTTTCCTAAAACTCAGGCCAAAACATGATATAAACCAAAACCCAATTGTTTATAAAACAAAATACACATTATAAAGACATATAAGGACCCTAAAAACCATAGTTCACATGTGGAAAATATTTTTCATATTCCAAAACAATCATTTTCTACCACCTTGAAGACACAAAATCAAATCGGGCACTTTCTCGAAAACATGTCATGAATCATTTAATGAAATCAATTTTATTTAACACTAAAATGGTCATAAAACCTAATTTTCACTTCATAAATTTATTTATATGGATAAACCATGTTCTAAACATCACAATTGAGATGTAAAAAATAGTATATAATTTAAATAAACACTTAGTGTGAACTTTTATAACAAAACCACACTATTTTTCACAAAACAAGGTATAAACACCACATTTCACACCAAATAAAATTACTTAATTCTTATAAAACAATAATCATAACTTTCATAGGGTTAAAATACCATGAAAAATTTGAATTATAAATAAAAATGACATGTGTAATGGGAAACCTACCTCAAATTCTTGGTGGAATAGAAATACACACCTGATAACACCTTATGAGGGTTTGTAAACACTAATCCTAGGAATATCATCCTCAAATGAGAAAAATACCCATAAAAATCATGGGATAACATAACCCTAGGTTTTTCATGAATAGGGAGTAATAGAGAGCCCAGAAATAATTGAAGGATGATGATGAAGGAGGAGAAAGGAGAAATAAACTCACCTTAATAACTATATAACTCTTAATCTTCCCCTATATCCACACCCTTATAGGATATATAATGGTCTCGATCTAAAGGTAGATTCTCCTTAGGTATTTATGAACCAATGAAAGAATATTTTTCTGAAAAATAGTTAAAAATAATGATTTATGAATGAAACAAATTACCTCTTTACATCTGAACAATTTGGGAAACCTTGAGTAAGTTCTCCCTAATACTAGATGAAATTGAGCTCCAAAGATGGAAAATGTGACATAGGGGCGCTCCTAGGGTTGTTGGGCTCGAGTGAGAGGTGTAATTAATGAAAAATATCAAAAAAAGTGAAAAATATATAAAAGAAACAAAATATTTTTTAAAAATTGGAAATAAGACCATGGCCTAACCCAATACCTGAATAAATAACCCAAATACACTGTGATTATGAGTTTCAAAGGGGTAAAAAATGATATTTTGGTTTGAATAGGTTAGGGGAGACCAAGTGGGACGTGTAATGATTGAAAAATGTTGAAAATATAAAGAGTTATAAAAGAAACAAATTTTGTTTTTAAATCTAGAAATTGGCCCATCGTTTGGCCCAAATCATAAAGTAACAACCCTTTTCTCCAAAAACTCCCAAACAAGCTATCGGGAACCCCTGGTAGGATAATTAGACAAATATTTAACTTAAAAACTCAACATTAATCTCACCAAAAACCCTAAAAATAGATCAGTATTTTTAACAAACCGGATCAAAACCAAGACATGAAAAACCAGGAGTGACAATTCTCCCCACCATTAAAGATTTCCACACCCAGAAATCCATAACACATTATAGCTGAAATAAAAACACCTAAGGATTCCTTATCAACAAAATTAGACATTTATAACAAAATAAATATCATCCACCATCAACATAACTTAATCCTTTTTCCCAAAAAAAACTCCAACTCACAACCACTTCCTGAGAATCAACAGAAAGATCAAGCCACCACCTCTACAACCAGCCCTAGAACCAAATTGTTTGGCCTTCTCCCAATGAACCAAAATATCACCCAAACCAAAGTTTACTCTTGAAATCCAATGACTTGGGGGAGTCTATAATAGGCTTCCCACCATTAAATCACAACTACCATCCAAGAAATCCTTAACAGAAAGAACTTCGAGACTTGCAGTATGTCTCCCCACCATTAGGGACCAACTAGAAATGAACAAAAAAGAATTCAACATGAACTATAATCAGGCCTCACCCACACAAGACTACCAAAACACTCCCACATCACCCTAAAAACCCATGTTAAGAGGGTTAGAAAATTAACATTCAAACCACATACTCCTGAACGGAGGGGACAAGAACTGGGCCAACACTTTTGGCACTGATCAAAACCCCCACCACATGGGGTGGGAATGGAAGGGGAAGAAAATCTGTTGTCCACCAAATCCACAAAATAAATAGAGGAACTACCCAAAACACTCCACATATGAATAGGTAAAACCAAGACCGCACCTGATTCACATTGGCGGTCTATATAGGGACATTGATAGGAAACCCATATCTGAGAAAGCATAACCATAGACACTGCATGAGGGGTAAGTAAACCAGACTCTTTATGATAAGAGGAAGTTGGTAGTGATGATAAACCACAATAGAAACATAGAAAATACCTCACCAAAATGGTGGAGGCAATATCTTAGTCGAGATCCCCACACCACTGGCGATTTCCTGACTGTGTGAAAAGCTTCACTCTGAGGCCTATGGCTGGAGCCCTGATTATTGAAGCACCTGTTATGCCATAGTTTGGAGATATGAATCACAATAACTCATTAAACACACTAACTCAAACCAAACACCAATACCCAATAGAGACTGAGGGATACACACCACCATTCTAACTTACATAGAATGAGGAGTGAAGTGATCAAAGAACACAGTGAAACACACCAAGAATCAATAAACATAACTGCAATAATTGAGAGAATAATCATAATAATAAGTCACTATAAATTGATCCCAAATACTTCTCTATTTCAAAAAACGGGATAAGGAATTATTTTAAGAGTTAGGTATACATTTTTAAACATGAGAAAGAATCCTTAGGTTTATTAACAACAAATTTTTTCAACATAGATCTATATGTGGCCATATCACAACATCGAACGCATCTTTGGAAACTCATTGAAGTATACAAAATTATAAACACTTATAAGACATAGGAAACTGATCCACATAACCATCATTGTTTAATCAATCTCCAAAAAATTGCATCTCCAAACACTTTTGAAAAATAATCTAACATGGTGGATTTTCACATTCACCAATGGTGTTTCGTCAAGACTCCCTCACATACACATTTCCGTGTGACCCCAAGCACTAAAATTCCATTCCATAATGTCCATACATCTATATATCCATAAAATCATGCATGTGAGAACCACTAAAAATCCCAAAGGATAAAACAAAACAATATCATTCTAGGACAAATTATTCAACCAATTTAAAAAATCATGCACCCTTGAAAGGAAAACTAACCACTAAGTTTAAAACCATTTTCATATTTTACAAAACAGCCCACACATCAACAATAACCACTTGGATAAAAACAAATTCCATTTAATTTAATATAAATTCCAAAAAACATTCCATTAAAATAACCCTTTATTATTTTAAAAAATTCATCAAGGTCTCTTTTCATAATCTTACAACCACAAAGGCCAAAACCCTTTTTAGAAAAACACCAACTGCTCAAAAATAGTTTCCAAAATAAATTCATCAAATTCAAACACTTTTAAATAGCCCAAAACACCCCATCTAAAACAATGATTCTTAACCACTTTAAAATAATCCACTATTCCAAATATTTTTGTTTCGATAATGAATGTGTTTAGATTAAAGTAATTCAATCCCATTAACTGATTTTCACTTTATCTCCAATATATTTTTCACAAAACCAGAAATTCTAAAACATTTCTCATATTAAATTTTGAAATACCATTTTCCACTTCTCAACAACCAACCATTCCATAAAAACAATTTTCAAAATTCTAACACAAGGATTTTAAAAACAAAATTCAAAATACAAGAAAGGTCTAAGAGACTTACAAAAGGGAGTTAGTGTTGGTGGGTGGCCTGACCATATGGTTGGAAGCCATATCTCAAACAAACCACCAACATGGGGAGCATTTTTATGACCATGCCCCAGCTCCACATGGCTTTCCAGGCCCTACGATCTCATAGAGACAATTACTCCTACCCCTCTTTTTGTATCCCAACACTAAACAATCAATAAGAACCAAAGACACTGATAAAACCAGACTTCTCATGGACACTAGAGGATTAGAACGAGAAAGAGTTCGGGTTCCTCTTCTCACACCTACCCCTCAAGTCCCAAAAATCCCACTCCATCTACCTTGACATCCCCCAAATAAAAAGGGTGCTCTAAAAATAGAGGTATCATAATATCTGCCTCCTTTGATATCATTTTTTCAGAAACCAGCTCGAGTCATCCCTGAACCGGTCACTCAAGATGCTCCACGAAAAGTCCCAAGGGGTGTTCCTGATACTCTAGGGATATATACAAGCACCATGGGAATAAATAGAGTGACAAGTGAACAATTTCCCCCAAATATAAACAATTAAATAAATAGTGGAAATAAACTGAAAACCTAATATACATTTATATAAAATTGAACTTAACATCAATGGTACATGAAACTAAAAGTACATCTAAATCAGACAAATCGACTAACCAAACCTGAAAACCAACTAACTTCTTGTGAGCCTGTTGGTCACTCTCTAATAAAATAATCACATGTCTCCCAAGGTGATCAAACTCAAGCTAAAACCTGCATATGGGATAAAATAGAAGAAGTCTATAGGCATGAGTATTAAACTCAGTAGGCTAGCCTAATATTATATTCCCAAATCAATTCCTTTAAAATAAAGGAAAAATCCATTTACAATTTGAGATGAAATATATAAAAGTGTTTTTTCCAACCAAGGTTCTATGCTATAAACATTATAACATAAACTTCATTCAAGTTTTCATAAACTGGAAATGATAATAACCAATTTCAAGAGATGAAAATTCACAATGAAAATAGTTTTCAAGAGGGTTGGTTTAAGGAACGTAAACGTTTAAATAGAACATATCCACTACTAACGTTACCAACCATACACAACATATTATGACAGTGAGTAAAAAATATTCAATGAGCAATAGTCATGTGAGCACCCCTAGGTACTAATTCGTTGTGGTCCACCGGTACCTCGTATCTCGGTGTAAAAGTAACCATAACAAATATCCATTATCCTGAATGAGTCAATAGTAGGGAACAATACCCATAACCTAGTGGACCCAAAAAAATTGTCATATTTTAGTTAGTTTTGTCTTCATAAAACATTTTTTGTGAAATATGGACGAAACCACTCAGGATCACTAGCCTACTAGTACTTGTCTGCCCACAAAGATACCCAAGATTCCCTATTTATGATCAATCAAGTTCTACATGTTATAAAATACACTTTTCTCATGAAAATTAAATTTCCAAATCATACACACATAAAACATCCTATAAACGTGTTTCATATCTCTTTCTAAAATTAATAAGCCACTTAAAACTTTCATAAAACAATTTCAAGAAGTATTATGAGGCACTACACATAAAATCCATTCATATATGTTCTTTAAAATAAAAACGTCCACCAATACTATATCAAACCAAATTTTTTATCCCCAAAAATATTTAATAAAATAATTTCATGAATCCTAAAATGACCCCACATGGTGCCACGTGGAACATTCAGGAAAACCCTTTTCTTAAGAAAAATTCCAAATTGGCCATTAAGAATTTTACCAAAAAAAAGTATATCAAATAGGCAAATTTATCCTTTTATAAAGTGTTTTAAACAAAAAATTATTATTATAAGAACATTTTCATAAACCCTTTAAAACATTTGGACTATACATTCAATGCTCACCCATTTTTATAAGGATGCCAGACGTCCCATTTTCCAGCAACTCAGTGCAAAACATGTTATAAACCAAAACACATTTGTTATTAAAACATAATACACATTTTAAATCCATATAAAAAATCCAAAAACATTTATTAACATGTTTCCATAATTTTATATATGCCAAAATAATCATTTTATACCACCTTGAGCACATAAAAGACAATCGAGCACTTTCCCAAAAACGTGTCATGCAGAATTTAATGAAACCAATTCTATTTAACACTAAAAAGGTAATAAAACAAAATTTTCATTCCAAAAGTTTATTTAAATGGCTAAAACCTATTCTAGAAATCACAAACTATGTAAAAAGATAATTTAACATTTCAACAAACACTTCGTGTACACTTTTATAACAAAACCATGCTACTTTTTCACAAAACAAGGTATAACCACCACTATTCATACCAAGTAAAATTAATGAAGTCTTATAAGATAATAATAATAATTTGGAGAGGGTTAAAATACAATGAAAAATATTAATATAAAATAAAATGTACATGTACAATGGGGAACCTACCTCAAATCCCTGGCAGAATGGAAATACATACCAGATAAAACCTTCGGAGGGTTTATAAACACTAAACCTATGAAATCCAACCCCAAATGAGACAAAAACCCATAAAAAGCATTTAATAACATAACTATAGGTCTTTAATGACCATTTAAGAAGAATGATCCAAGAAATAATGGAATGAGGAGGATCAAGGAGGATAAAAGAGAAGGAAACTCACCTTGATAACTATAGAACTATTCATCTTCCCTTAGATACACACCCTTAGAGGATATGTAATGTCTTGTAACTAAAAGGAGAATCTCATTAGGTTTAGGAGAACTAGGGAAAGAATATTTTGGGGATTAATATTAAAAATGAATGATTTATCAAAGAAACAAATTACCTCTTCAAATCTGGATGATTTGAAAATCCTTGAGGAAGTTCGCCCTAATCCCTAATGAAGATGAGCTAAAAAGAGGGGAAATGGAACATAGAGGGTGCAAATTGGGTTTATAGGCTATATTGAGAGGTTGAATGTATGAAAAATTTTAAAAAATGAAAAATATATAAAACAAACAAAATATTTTTTATAATTCGAAATGGGCTCATAGGCTAGCCTACTACCTAAATAAATAACCCAAATACACCATGATTATGAATTTATAAGGGGTAAAAATTGGTATGTTAGTATCAATAGGCCATAGGAGACCAATTGAGAAGTGGAATTAGTGAAAAATGTTGAAAAACTAAGGAGTTATAAAAGAAAATAAATTATGTTTCCAAATATGGAAATGGGCACACAGTTTGGCAAAAATGTTGAATTAACCACCCTTTTCACATAAAACACCCAAACAAGCTATAGGGAACCCATAGTAGGATGATTATAAATATATCTCACTTAAAACCTCAAAATTAAACTCACCCAAAACCCAAGAAATGGATCAGTATTGCCAACGAAATGGATCAAAACCAAGACATGAAAAACTGAGTGTGACAACATATATTTAAGGGATATCTGTATAATAAAATATATAAGTATAATTTTCCTATAGAAAAGATCAACCATATTGATGTGTTTATGAATAATTTACTTCAAGGGGAAATTTATATGAAGATTATATGACAAATCAGTATTGTGTGTGAATATAGAAATATGGAAATTGCTTCAAAAAATCATTGTTAAAATATTTAGATTAAATTTCACTATCCATATTTTGACTAAAATATTTTTTACATTTGGGGGGTAGTCAAAAGATCTAATGAAATAAATGTTAGAATATTTTGAGTAATACATGGTTGTTTTAAAGAGTTTTGTGAATTTCATTTGTCATGCATGTTTTCTAAATTGAAAAATGATGTAGTATATATGTAATTGATTAATTGGTAACGCAACATATATTTAAATATTTGTATTTATTATTAATAAATTTGATAATAAATACATTGGAGAGATAATAAAATCTGGATATTTACATTTTAATAAATTTAGTGGGAATAGATATTTACAACGAATCCAAAGGGGGAGATTGATGTTCTCTATGGATTATGATGAAGAGTATTGTATTTTTTGTCAGTGAGAGTAAATTTAGTAGATGAAATGTTTTTCTAAAAGAGGTAATATAATGGGTGAATATATATATATATGTTCTCTATGTATGATGAAGTGTTTCTTAGAAAAATAGATATTGATGAACCCATTTAATACTAGTAAGATACAACTTAAAGTTCTTATTGTAAGAGCACATTTATTGATATAAAAGACTTTAGAATATTCTTGACGTTATTCCGGAGCAGCGCCTTCAGACGGCGTGCTATTCTGAGCCCCGGTGTCGCTGGAATTAAATATTTAGTGCGTTCACACTGGGCACGCAAAATAAAAGGAATAACTCCTAAACGGCAATTCAGATCCAAAATCAGAGAGTATGGAAGGGTCTGAAATGGGGTGTTTAACCCATGAACGACATATAACATGTCGGCGCTGGATGAGGGGACCCCTTTCCTGTTAACGGAACAATAAACAGATAAATAAAATAATTTATTTATTTGTATAATGGTTAAACTCAAGTATCTCTAAAAAGGTAGCTCGGATTGGATAATCGATGGCACCATTGAGTCCAGAGCATGACGTTTACCCTAAAAGGGATGTAACTTTCACAGGCGCGGGCCCTCTATAGGAAACGCCACGAGGGGCGTTTTCTTAATTAATTTGTCTCGGACATTAGATTTTATATCTTTCTAATGGAGGATTGGATTAAAATTTTGAGACCACCGTTGTGCTCAGGAGGTGGTGTTTACCCAAGGCGTTACCCAACATTCACTACCTTTGGGGTTTCAGACGCAGATTTAAATTGGGTTGAGTTTTTAATTAATTAAAGGTTTAATAAATTTCCTTTAATTAATCTCTTCTTCCCCCACCCTCTCCCTGGAGAAACCCTTCCCATTACTCTCCCAAGCAACTCCCATGCTCTCTTCGTCCTTCAACCTCCCATCATCCCCTCTACTCTCTCTGTTGGAAGATCAACAACGAAGCTTTGGATTGAGGAAGAATTAGCGACAGAACATCAGTGAATGAAAGCAGAAGAAAAGTGAACATGTCGTCAATGAAGAACAGATCCTAATTCAATTAGGTCCTTTCTTTTTTATTGCATCTCTGTTTTGATTTTGATATGAATGTGGATTAAATTCTTTTCAATTAATTCATGGATCAAGAATAAAATAGATGGTTCCATTTCTAATTGTTTTCTGAAATTAGAGATGTTTAATCATTCTTTAATCTCTTCATAAAATTATTTTAGTTCATTCATTACTGGTATTCATTCTTTTCCAACAATTGGACAACTGTCAAACGTTAAATCATTGTGGAACCGATTATTGATGAACAATCTGATTCCAAGGATACGAGTTTGGGATCGATACCACGTTTGAGGTGCGATAACATTTGACAAGAGATTTGGAACAGATCTAAAACTAGATTGAGAGTTTCAGTTTGTAGTGGTGCACAAGGGGTTGTAGAGGATGATCCTTGTCGATATAGTGGTGCACAGAGGCTGGTCATCATAGTGGTGTGCAGCGGGCCGACTGGATCATGGTTGGACGATGCGAGCAGCCCGAGAGTAGTCCGACAGGGCATCGGATGGGAGACACGGTGGGGCGGCCGTGTGTCGCAGGAGCAGGCCAGCAGAGACTTCAGGCCGGTGTAGGGAGGTCGGACGACAGGAGGCTGGGGCTGAGTGGGAAGGGTGACCAAGGTCGTCCGATTTGTGTTGACGATGAAGGAAAGGAAGAGCTGCGTGAAGATAAGGATTAGAAAAAAAATTGAAGGTGGCGTGGGGGGAAGAGAAATTAGAGAGAGAAGAAGTAAAAAAAGGGAGGAATGTGGGGCGGATCATGGAAAAAAACAAAGTGGGTGACTTCATTGAATGTTTAAAAAAACAAGATAATAATAAATAATAATAATATAAAATGATATTATTATTATTTTGTTGTTAAACATTATTTTGGGTCATAACTCTCCAGTGCGACCTCTGTTTAAGGGGCCGCCTATTGAAGTGTGTTCTGAACCTTGTGTCGGTCTTTTCGAGTCCAATATCTGATACTTAATTCAGGCTCGGTGTTGGGATGCCCAAAATTCATGTACTTAATTAGATTTAATATTTGTTTTATTAAATCTATAAACCGCCATAAATCCTAATTGGTTATTCCATTTTGAGCGCTATTTGCGGCCACGCAGAGCTTGGGCTGAGCTGCCACTTTTGAAATTGTCTCGGAAAATTTAAAGGGTCATTTACAAAGGTGCTCAGACACTGCGTCCACATACGAAATATGTTTGATGTGCCGTTAGGGTCACTGTGACCCTATAGTAAGGGTGGTCCTTTTGAGATGACTTTCGAGCGCTTAATCTGAGATTGTGGTGTGGGCCCCATGAGGGCCGTATTGGGCATTGACGTTGAATTTTTTCTGCTTTACTGGTTCTCTATTTTGGACAAGTGATTAGTCAATCATGTGTACTTTTCTGAGAGGATCGCAATGGTTCGATCCGTTTGTAGCGCTTCGGGACCGGGATGTGGGTCCCACGAAGCATTTCTCATGTACATTTGGCGAAATGCATCTTTTTATATGGATATCCTTTCCACTCAAGTGATAATCCCTTTTGACATGTCTTCTGAGGGGATCTCAATGGTGTGATGTGCTCGATTGTTTTCAGAACCAAGGATTGGGACCACGGGAAGCCATTCGGGTGTAAAGTGGTGTTGGATAACTTTTCTGTCAGATATCCGTTTGAGGTGAGTAAATAGTCTATCTCATGTTATTTTCCATGAGGATTACGATTGTACAATCCATTTGGATGTGCGGAGACTCATTCAAGATCTCATTAAATGTGGAAAATGAAAGGGCATTGGTTGGAGGTTCTTTTGGTCGCACTCCAAACCTACGCACGGTAGCGGTGTTAGTGACACCTAGTGATGGCATGGGTAGTGCGGAGATGTTAGGCCAGTTCTAGGTCTACCCTCTAGCAAAGACTGGGCAGTGGGTCGCCTGTCGACTTATTGCAGGTCTACCCTTCAGCTGGGCTGGGTAGTGGGTCACCTGTCGGCTTCTTCCAGGTCTGGTACCCTCCAGTAGAGACCGGGCAGTGGGTCGTCTGTCGATGTATTCCAGGTCTACCCTCCACCAAGGCTGGGCATTAGGTCGTCTGTCGACTTCTAATAGGTCTACCCTCCAGTAGAGACTAGGATGTGGGTCGCCTGTCAACTTATTCCAGGTCTACCCTCTAGCAGGGCTGGGCAGCGGGTTGCCTGTCGACTTCTTCCAGGTCTACCCTCCAGCAAAGACTAGGCAATGGGTCGCCTGTCGACCTCTATGGGTCTACCCTCTAGCAGAGACTGGGAAGTGGGTCACACAACAGCCTCTTAGGGTCTACCCTCCTGCAGAGACTGGGTAGTGGGTCTCCCAACAACTTCTTTCAGACTCAGTCCTTTCTTCTAGGCTAGTCTTTGAATTTTCTTCATGACTATCGGAACGAGACCCTTGTTTGTACGGTTCAGTGATGTGAGGGCTTCGACTTTGAGAAGACTTCTCAACTGTATAACAGTGACGAGGTGTAGTTTGACTTTTGCCATATCTCTCAATAATGAGGGGCGCTTTCCCCACTGAGACATGTCCTTGTGATGCGACCTAAAATTGTGCGGGTGATTCAGTGCCGCCCAAATCGGATAGTGTCGAGGTGCGGTGATTTAAGCCCCTTTACTTACTATTAGCGGAAGACTTATGGGATACTGGGCATCGATAGTGTTTACTTCTAGGACTGTTGGCAACTCACTTTCTTGGGCTGAGCTTCAGGATGGAGATCCCCTTACGATCTTGTCTAGGTTTCATGACAGAGCATATATATATGTATACCTTGTTCCAATTCCCACTTCTTGGGGTTTGGTTACTCTCCTTCCAGGAGAGGAAAATATGCGTGGGGCATGCCACGTGCTTTCCGTGTTGAGCTTCCCGTGGTTAGACAAGTCTACTCTCATTATATAGGTAGCGAAGACTCGACGGGAAGTTCATCTTCTCACCGTTTCTATCTCCTTGTGTTTGGACGAGTCTACTTCCTTTCTCTCGTTGGGTTGAGATGTTACTCTGTTGTACTATTAACTGCACTCTCTATTGCACTCCTTTACTATTCCCTATTCAATCTACTGCTCAACTCATGAGTACCTCCTTTGTTTCTCCCTCGAGCCTTTGGGGAATCCTACTAAGTATTTTTATACTCACCCCCTGCTTGGGCTTTGCCCACACCTGGTGTGCCCTTGCAGACGACAGACAGGTTGGTCGTGACTACTGAGGTGCTTATAAGTTCAGGAGCTTGGACCGTGTACGATGGTCATAGAGGGGTTTCCAGGTGGGAGACTCTCCAGTTGTTTACTTTTGTTTACATGTTGCCTGGTTGTGGCGCTTTTCTAGTTGGTCGCGTGTTTTCCCCTTTTCTTTTCAGTTTACCTTCAGTACTTGCTTTGGAATGTTTAGATGTCGATGCACATTTGTGGTTTATTTATAGCAATTGGTACTTTTCTTTTATTTTTACTCTACACTTCTTCATTGAGTGGGATGCATGTGTGTGTACGGGTACTTAAAAAAAGGCATCCTCGAGTTATTTATCCTTCGGTGCTTGTCTCCAGCCCCTGGCCTATGAAAGTGGGATTGGGGTAGTTGCGGATCGAGCCTGTGTAGGGTTAGGTCATGAAAAAGTGGTATCAAAGGTGGTTCGTTCCATGGGACATTGTTCGGATGTCCCTAAAAAGGAATTGGTTGGGATATTGGGAAATAGTTTCAATGTGTATCGAGAGCGGATCTCAGGCCAGGGAGTCCAGTGATGGTGCAGCGACCAACGTATCCATTCACCAAGACCCTGATAACCTGCTTGTCGACTCAGAATTATGAGACAGTCGTTGCAGGGAAAATTTTGGTTTGCGCATCACATAGGATTCAGTCTTTGACTGTCCTTTTTGAGTCAACTCCCCATTGTTGTTACGGTCATATATATATATTCTCATCTAATCGTGGTACTCCTTGATAACATTCAGGATGCCTCTGCGAAGAAATCGAGCCAGGATACCAGCTTTGGTTCATAACGACGACCCTATGAGCGATGAGGTCTCAGTCCAGGACCCATCATGTGAGTTCCTTTATCTGGGGGGGATAGTAGTAGCACCCCCTTCTGGTGAGCAGCAGAAAGTGTCAGCAGGGAAAACTGAGCTTGAGCACAAGGTGAGCGCGCTTCGTGAGTTCCAAGGGCAGAGACCATCGAGGTTCAGCGGTGGGACCCTCAGGCATCAAAGGTTTGGCTAGAGATAGTGGTTCACCTCTTTAGGCTTGTGCAAATGCTGGTTGATCTTATGGTGGCTTTGACGGCCAGACTTTTCCACAAAGCACTGGGCATTGGTGGAGGTTGGTGACTCAGTTACTCGATGAGTCATCACTTTCATGGGATGACTTTCAACTACTGTTTCATGAGGATTTTTACCCCTCGAAATTATGCTCCATTCAAATCCGGGAGTTCCTGATGTTTTAGCAGAGAGGGGTGATGGTGACTGAGTATGTGACTAGTTTTGGAGACCGTACACGTTTTTACCCAGACCTAGTTCATGATGGCAACTTCTGAGTGCAGAAGTTCGAGCAGGGTCTCCGCAGAGAGATTTGTGTTATCATATTACCCTTGGGCATTACCACTTATGTCGATGTACTAGAGTAGGCACCAGTGATAGAGAGCTTCCTATCATGTTCTACAGTTGGTGGTGGCAATAGGCACGATGGAACCGTGACATCTGTCGCAGCTAGCAGGCCTCAGAAGACAGAACCTCGGTGCAGGCGGCCTTCCACCCGCTGGTTTCGGAGACGTGGTCATGAACCCCTGTGGTGGAAAAGAACAGGGGCGCAGCCGAGGAGACCCTTCCGTGAGCAGACCTAGGGGCAGGTTCATACACAACAGTGGAACCAGAGGGCACCAGAGCATCCTGGAGAGCGTCAGTTCTATGCTTGCGATTGGCGAGGTCACTTGGCATGGGACTGCCCAACTAGGTATGTTGAGAACATCGGGCAAGCAGTAGGTGCACCACCACAATAGAGGCAGTGTCTTGATCGTGGTGGTACGTAGAGAGGTGGTGCTAGCAGAGGAATGGGAGAAACTAGAAGTGGGGGACAACATTACGAGGTCTTCCCATCACCACCAGGTGGTCCACGTCATTCCCCGAGAGCTGACAGTTGGGACTGAAGACAGCCGTAAGCATTAGATGTTTACGATCCTACAGAGCATGAAGTTACAAGAGGTATTCTTTGCAGCTCTTCTACTTTTTACAGTAGAACTGTTAGACTCTGAATGAGAAATGGTTTTCTCCCTGCTCCTTGCTTGAGGTGTTACTAGGGTGATGTGGGGCATCGGTGCAACCCTGTGTCGGAAAGGTAGAAGGCGTGGGACCTTTTTCGTTAGTCGATGGCGTCAACTCCATTGCTATCCGAGTGTGTAAGAGAGTCTCGGTCATCAGACACCGACTGAGAAACCTTGCGTGACCAAATATCCTTGAGTGTTTCACCATCTAGATATCTTGAAGAAGGAAATCACCAGGATTTTTCCCAGGTCCAAGCGGTGACTCCAGTCACAGCGTGCGACATAGAGGTTTCACTAGGAAGGTGAGCTACTTTCGAGGGCCTTCGGGCCATTTGAGACTGTGTGAAGGGATGGCGAGGTTCCCTACCGCATTTCCCTAACCCCGAAGTCTGGAGTGGGTGTACGACATCTCCCACATGGCTCACTTGAGAAGAAGTGTGCATGCACTTATGCACGTCATCAGTGAGGGCAGACCACGTGCGAACGGACCAAATCTTTTGGTCCAAGTGCGGTGATGTAGAATTGTGAAAGAGTTCTTCTAGGTACGGGAGAGCCAAGTGTGGGCTTATTACCCTGAGTTTTTTTCCTAGTTTTTCTTTTTGAGGATGAAAATCTTGAAATAGGGAATGATATACAAACCCGGTTTTTTTTATAAAAGTATTTGGAATATTCTTGATGTTATTTCAGAGCAGCGCCTTCAGATAGTGTAAGATTCTGAGCCCTGATGTGGCCGGAATTAACTTTGTAGTGCGTTCACACTGGGCATGCAAAATAAATGGAATAAATCCTAAACAGTAATTCAGATCCTAAATCTGAGAGTACAGATGGGTCTGAAATGGGGTGTTTACCCCAGGAATGACATAGAACATGTAGGTGCAGGACGTTGGGACCCCTCGCCCGTTAACGAAACATAAAAAAAAATAATTAATTTATTCGTTTAATGGTTAAACTCAAGTATCTCTTAAACAGTATCTTGGATTGGAAAATCGATGGCACTGTTGAGTCTAGAGCATTCCGTTTACACTAGGAGGGGTGTAACTTTCGCAGGCGCATGCCTTCTATGGGAAACACCATGAGGGGAATTTTCGTAATTAAGTTATCTCGGATGTTAGATTTTATATCTTTCTAACGAAGCCTCGGATTAAATTTTTGAGACCACCTTTGTGCTAGAGATGTGGTGTTTATCCTAGGCACGACCTAACTTTCGCTGCGTTTGGGGTTTCGAACATGGATTTAAATTGGGTTGAGTTTTTAATTAATTAAAGGTTTAATTAATTTCCTTTATTTAATCACTTCTTCCCCCACCCTCTCCCTGAAAAAACTCTTCCCATTCCTCTCCCAAGAAACTCCCCTCATCCCATGCTCTCTTCCCCCTCCATCCTCCCATCATCCCCTCTACTCTCTATGTTAGAAGATCGACAACAAAGCTTTGGATAGAAGACGAATCATCGACGGGACTTCAGCAGATGACAGTGGAAGAAAAGTGAACATGTCATCAATGAAGAACAGATCCTAATTCAATTAGGTCCTTTCTTTGTGATTTCATCTCCCTTATGATTTTGATATTATTGCGGATTAGATTCTTTTAAATTAATTCGTGGATCAAATATCAAATCGATGGTTCCATTTATAATTGTTTTCTGAAATTGGAGATGTTTAATCATTCTTTTATCTCTTCATAAATTTTATTTAGTTCATTCATTACTGGCATTCTTTCGTTTCAAAAAATCAGACTAGTCTCAAACATTAAATCATTGTGTAACCAAGCATTGATGAATGACCTGATTCCAAGGATACAGGTTTGGGATTGAGACCACGTTTGAGGTGCGATAAAGTTTGATGAGAGATTTGGAACAGATCTAAAACCAGATTGATAGTTTCGGTTTATGGTGGTGCACAAGGGGTTGTAGAGGATGAGCTTGGTCGATATGGTGGTGCGCGGAGACTGGTCGGTATGGGGGTGTCTAGCGGGCTGGCTGGAGCATGGCTGGCCGATGCGAGCAGTCTGGGAGTAGTCCGGTAGAGCGTCGGCTTTGAGACATGGCGGGGTAGCCATGTGCTGCGGGAGCAGGCCAGCAGATCCGTCAGGATGGTGTAGGGAGGCCGGACGATAGGAGGTTGGGGCTGAGCGGGAAGGGTGACCCAGTTCGTGCGGTTGGTGCTGACAGCGAGGGAAAGGAAGAGCTGCGTGAAGACAAGGATTAAAAAAATAAAAAAAAATAAATGAAAGGTGGCGTGGGGGAAAGAGAGATTAGAGAGAGAAGAAGTAAAAAAGAGAGGAATTTGGGGTGGCATGTGGAAAAAAAGGGGGTGACTTCATTTAATGTTTAAAAAAACAAGATAATAAAAATAATAATAATATAAAATGATGTTATTATTATTTTGTTGTTAAACATTATTTTGGGTCATAACTCCCCCGTACAACCTCTATTTAGGGGGCCGTCTGCGGAAGAGTGGTATGAACCTTGAGACAGTATTTTTGAGTCCAATATATGATACTTAATTCAGGCTTGGTGTTGGGATGCCCAAAATTCCTATACTTAATTAGATTTAATATTTGTTTTATTAAATTTATAAACCGCCATAACTCTTAAATGGTGATTCCTTTTTTAGCACCATCTGCGGCCATGTGGAGCTTGGGGCGAGCTTCCACTTTTGAAATTGTCTTATGAAATTTAAAGGTTCATTTCTAAAGGCGATCTGCGTGAAATTCTTTTTTAATAATAATAAAATTGTGTATTATTATCGATGGAATTTTCGGTCAGACGCTGCTTCCACATCCGAAATCTGTTTGATGTGCCGTTAGGGGCGATGTGACCCTAGAGTAAGGGTGGTCCTTTTGAGATGACTTTTGAGCGCTTAAACCAAGATTGTGTTGTGGGCCCCACGAGGGACATATTGGGTTTTGACGGTGAACTTTTGCAACTTTACCGAGTGTCTATTTTGGACAAATGATTAATCAATCTTGTGTACTTTTCCGAGAGGATCGCAACGGTGTGATCCATTTGGAGCGCTTCAGAACTGGGATGTGGGTCCCATGAAGCACCACTAGTGTGTAGTTGGCGAAATGAATCTTTTTCTCCGGATATCTGTTCCACTCAAGTGAGCAGCCCTTTTGACATGTTTTTCGAGGGGATTGCAATGGTGCGATGCACCCGATTGTTTTCAAAACCAAGGCTCAGGACCACGGGACGCCATTCGGGTGTAAAGCGGCGTTGGATAAATTTTCCATCGGATATCCATTTGAGGCGAGTAAATAGTATATCTCGCGTCTTTTTTCATGATGATTACAATGGTATGACCCATTTGGAGGTGCGGAGACTCATTAGAGATCTCATTAAATGTGGAAACATGAAAGGGCATTGGTCGGATGTTCTTTTCGACTCACTCCAAACCATTGCACGGTAGCGGTGTTAGTGACACCCAGTGATGGCATGGGTAGTGTAGAGATATCGAACCAGTTCTGGGTCTACCCTCCATTAGAGACTGGGCATTGGGTCGCCTGTTGACTTATTCCAGGTCTACCTTTTAGTAGGGCTGGGCAGTGGGTCGCCTGTCGACTTCTTCCAGGTCAACCCTCCAGTAGAGACTGGGCAGTGGGTCACCTGTCGACTTTTTCCAGGTCTACCCTCCAACAGGGCTAGGCAGTGGGTCACCTGTCCACTTATTCCAGGTTTACCCTTTAGCAGAGACTGGGCAGTGGGTCGCCTGTCGACTTATTCCAGGTCTACGCTCCAGCAGGGCTAGCCAGTGGGTTGTCTATCGACTTCTTCCAGATCTACCCTCCAGCAAAGACTAGGCAGTGGGTTTCTTGTCGACTTCTTCCAGGTCTACCCTCCAGTAGATACTGGGCAGTGGGTTGTCTGTTGACCTCTTAGGGTCTACCCTTTAGCAGAGACTTGAAAGTGGGTCACTCGAGGACCTCTTAGAGTCTACCCTCCAGTAGATACAGGGTAGTGGGTCACCCAAAGACTTCTTTCAGACCCAGTCCTTTCATCTTGGCTAGTTTGTGGCTTTTTTCCGTGTCTATCAGAGCAAGACCCTTGTTTGTATGGGTCAGTGATGTGAGAGCTTTGACTTTGAGAAGACTTCTCGACTGTATGACAGTGACGAGGTTTATTTTGACTTTCCCCAGAACCCTCAAGAACGAGGGGCGTCATCCCCACCGAGACACGTCCTTGTGAGGCAACCTAAAACTGTGCAGGTGAGTTAGTGTCGCCCAAAGCAGATAGTGTCGAGGTGCGGTGATTTGAACCACTTGATTTGTAGTTCGGGGAAGACATACGAGATACTGGCCATCGATGGTGTTTACTTCTGGGATTGTTGGCGACTCACTTTCTTGGGATGAACTATGGGATACAGACCCCCTTACGATCTTGTTTGTTTTTCTTGACAGATTGTATATATATGTATTCCTTGTTCTAGTTCTCACTCCTTGGGTTTTGGTTACTCTTCTTCCAAGAGAGGCGAAGACGTGCGGGGTATGCCACGTGCTTTCCATGTCTAGTTTCCTTGGGTTGGATGAGTCTACTCTCCTTCTATAGGTAGCGAAGACTCGATGAGAAGTTCATCTTCTCACCATTTCAAGATCCTTGTGTTTGGATGAGTCTACTTCCTTTCTCTCGTTGGGTTGAGTTGTTACTCTATTGTACTCTTTACTTCACTCTTTGTTGCACTCCTTTACTATTCCCTATTCAATCTACTACTCACCTTTTCAGTACCTCCTTTGTTTCTCCCTTGAGCCTTCGGGGCATCCTACTGAGTATTTTTATACTCACCCCTGCTTGGGCTTTTCCCTCACCTAATGTGACCTTGCAGACTATGGACAGGTTGGTCGTGACTACTGAGTAGCTTAGGAGTTCAGGATCTTGGACAGTTTACAATGGTCACAGAGGGGTTTCCAGGTGGGAGACTCTCTAGTTGTTTAATTTTGTTTACCTATTTCTGAGTTGTGGCACTTTTCTGGTTGGAAACATGTTTTTCCATTTTCTTTTCAGTTTACCTTCCACACTTTCTTTGTACTATTTAGAGGTGGATGCACATTTTTTGTTTTTTTATAGCAGCTTGTACTTTGATTTTCTTTTTTACTATTCACTTCTGCATTGAGTGGGCAACGTGTGTGTGTACATGTACTTAGGAAAAGGCCTCCCCAAGCAGTTTATCTTTTGGCACTTATCGCCCGCCCCTAGCCTCTGGAGGCGGGCTTAGGGTAGTTGCAGCTCGAGCCCGGGTAGGTTCGGGTCATGACACCTATGGATTATATGTATTACTGTATTCCATTATATATGTGATTGAATATTCATTCATATATTGCAAAATTATATTTTAATAACTATCAACTACAATTTATTTTATTCATAGATAACTTTTATTTTTAATTTCTTCATGTATGAATCATGATTATAATGATTATGCACTAAAGATTATATTGAGTAGAAGACATGGGTTTAAAAAAATGTCTACTATAGGTTATCTATGAGTTAAATAAATTTGTTACAATACATTAGTTATCTCTTTAATATGAGAATTTAAGTTGATTTTCATAGTCTATGATGATTTTTAAATATTATATCTCTATGAAGAAAGATTATAAACCAGATTTGATAAATAATACATAGTTTTTGTTTGGACAAAAGAATTAGGTTATGAATATAAGATGCTAAATTATCAATTAATTAATTTATTAACTATCATTGAGAATATTTGATGAGAATAAAGGCAAAAATTTTAGGAAATAGAGGTTTATTGGAGTACATGAAATTAGTCTCTATATGATACATTTTTTGGGCATTTTGGTAAATATTTTTTGGTAATATAAAGATAAAATATATTAATTTTAGTTATTTTGAAAATAGTTGAAGTGGTTAGAGATTATTTTAAGAACATTTTTATTTCAAATAATTTGGGATTTTGAGTTGGATTTAATGAATTGATAGTATCAATACATAATATATCTGAGTTCCTAGAAAAATATAAAAGAAATATATAATATATTTGATGGGGTGAATTTGAAATATACTAGGCAATTCACACTAGGATATATAACATCTAAATGATCATACATCAAATTAATATTATCATATGTAATATCTTCTAAATAATATATAGGATCTTATAAATAATACATAATATTAACTCTAAAGTTCCTATATATAAATCAGACTAATTTATGGATATATATAATTAATTATAAGATTACATGGGGAATATAAGAATAATTTTGGATCATATAAGGTTAAATATGATGACATGTGATAATTATATATGGTTTCAACTAAGAAGTATTCTCTTTTTAAAGGTCTTTTGATGTTAAAGTTTTTTTCTTATGGAATGTGAAATATTAATTTTGAAGATGTTGTTTCATTATTTTATGAATAAATATCATGATTTTTTAAGATTTAGAAGTGATTGATGGAAAATATTATGATGTTGATATTTGAATAATATTTCATTCTGATAAGAAGCTCGACACTATAATTATATTACTTTAGGTGATTAATAAAACATGGAAGGAAGATGTGTTTTTTTGATGTTTTAATAAAGGAAGGATCCAAGATCCTTGGGGGAATTAAATGAGAAGATCGTGATGATTATGAGAAGATTATTGAATAATAATTAAGGATGTTTTAATACAAAGATATGTTCCCATATCATATAAGTTCATTTTTTCATTGTTATTAGAGGATTTTTAACTGGAATAAAAATAAGTTTGAATATGAAGATAAGGATGTTGAGTTTAAAGTGAGTTTCCATATTTTAATTATGGAAAATATCCATGTGATCAGTCTTGAGATTATAAAGATAATATGATTTAAATAAAGATAAAGAGATGAATATTGGGAATATGATAAAGTGATTCTATTTAATATATCAATTATCATGGTTTAGTGAATACATAATAAGAAGATGTTGATGACACTATTATTAGATATATGAATCATGGAATTACACTGAGAAAGAAAAAAGCGAGGAAGAAAATAACAAGTTCATTCATGGTTGTTTGACATGAATTGATCATTGTGGAGTTTAGGAAGGTCTACATTCATGATACTATTCCCAAACACTTAGGTATTCGACACACTTATTTAAAGTAGAAGATATATCATTTGATGCTGTGAAATCCAATAGTGAAAATAATATATTGTTCCTAGGATTTAGAAAACCACCATTGTAATCTGGTGGGATCTAGTATAAGGAACATGTTAATAGATAGCTATCTTTTGGAAAATTGTTCTTTGTGTTAAGGATGATACATTTAATATTTTATTTTCTTTTGGTTATAATGGATATATATGACTCAAACTCAACATGAACATAGAAAGGATGTTATCATACATATTAGAGTAAGTCCTTGTAAATATGTTGTGTTGTTGTCCTTTTATTTTATTGCTTTTCATTTGGTGTATTGTGTTGGGATTAATGGATTAATTTAAAATATTCTTTAATACTAATATGTGAAATGGTTAGAATATTTAAGAGGTTTAAAATCAAAGTGAAAAAGAATTTTGTAAAATTGATACACAATCATTCACCCCCCCCAATCTCAATGTGGTTTCATAATATAAGGGTACTAACATATATGTTTTAAAATGATTTTATTGTAATCTAATAAAACATTTATATATTAAAATATTAAATATTTTTGAATTTATATAGAGTAACTTAATATTTTATTTATTTAATTAAAATATATATTAAAAAACTATTGAGGGTATAAATGATATTAATTTTATAAAATTAAAATTTAATATGGCTCATGATTTGTCTTGTAGGGATGTATCAACATACTACATTTTTTCGAATTTTTTTTATTACATCATTAAAAATAAAATTTTAGGTGTTCTACATAATAATGTTAAAAAAATAAATTATAGATAATTTTCTATAAAAATAATAATTATTTTAACTAAATATTAAAAAAATTATGATTCTAAATTTACACTATAAGAATTGGAGAAATTAGTATTAGTTTTTATAGAGAAAGTTTATAAAACTATCACTATAAATAAATTTTTATTATATGTAAATATAGTATTTATTTTGAAAATTATTAAATAATTCATTTACTTTGTGATAAAAAAATTTAAACACTTGTAAATAAAACAATAAATAACAATTTTTACAAAAAAACTGTATTTTTTTAAAAACCCTAACCCCCTTGTCGATTCATAGTGTCATATCCTTCACTTTGATATATTATTCTTTTTTCATCCCAACCATTATATTCCCTCTTTCACCTTAATAAACATCCAAACCCTACCCCTTATAGACATAAAGCTGATGACCCTCCCCCATCCCCACCCACCGCCTACAAACTCTTAATGACCACACCCCTACTTGTAATTTTAGATAACATCCATTCATAGCCTCCTAAAGTAAGTCTCGGTCCCTATCTTATCCTCATATATATGGATTTTTGGGTTTCGTTTTATCCAACGATGGGAATTCATATAATTCTTTGTGGTTCTTAGATTTTTACCACATGCACATTTTTTAGTACCAATTATTCAACGACTAAAAACTAATTCAATATTAGGGATTTATGTTTGATTGTTTATTATATATTGAGGTAGTTGACATTAAACATTATTCTTAATTTATTTTTTATTAATTGATTATAAAATATTGGTAGCATGTTATTACATTTTCTTATAATTAAACATACTACAATTTTATATAGGGTTTTTAGGGGTTTTAATAAATAAGGCTATTATATTTTTACTTGTCATGTAATAAATGTTTTTTAAGGAATTATTCATCCCATTAACATTATTAATGGAATGGTTGTTAGATTAAAAAAAATTGATTTTGGTTAATTTCCTTACACTATATGTGTTTAATAAAATGAAAATGACTAGTCTTCCTTAATTATAATTGATTTATATTCATATGTATTATTATTACAAATTCACGTTTTTTCATAATTATATTATAAGTTTATAGTATCATTTGAATTAGATAATTACAATTGAAACTATGGGAATTTTTTTTTAATATATGTGATTTTTATTCGACTAACTAGCATTGACTAGGTAGAACCCATAGGTTTCATTCTTAAATATTTATAAGATATTTATTTTTATACTGGGAAATTAGTTATAAACAACCAAGGGGTTGTAGAGGCTGTTCAATCCTACAACAGCATACGATAGGCCGCTATTATAGGAGTGGTTTTTTCTTAGTAGGGTACATGGGCTGTTGAGTTTAGAATAGATGGGAACACTAAGTGTGTTTCTTCTCTAAACATTTATGACATGATGGAAACCATAAATAAACAAAAAATGTATTCTCTCTATATTGAGTGTCATGAGATTAAATGTTTAAGGATTAATGGATAAACTATGACTCTAACACATCTTGTTTTTTTATTCTTAATGTGTGAGATATAAATGACAGTCTTCTTATATTTTCTTCCCACCATGAGATTTCAATACTTGTTTACACTACAACCACTCAAGATATTCCTATAGATATTAATATTCCTAAGGAGGCCTTACATAAGAAGGATGCTCCAAATTAAATTGGTTTTCATAAAATTCTTAAATCATGTAATTAGAAAATAATTTTTTTGGAGGTCAAGACCTTGATCCTCATAGTGTGAATGATGAATCAATTTGAATGAATTATCAATATTCTAATTTTTAGAGTTATAATTAAGGGAGGAGAGTTATACACTAGTTATTTTTTGGGGTATATCCTTAGGAAAAGGTGGAACACATAACAAAGGTGATTTCCAACAGATCAAGTGTTTATGGGGGTGTTGTCTATGCCACTTTTCTCACCTTATAACCCAACTATACTTCTATTTGTGCAGTTTATTTTTTCTAATAAATTTTCTACGAGCATGGATTTTAAATACATGATTTTATCCATTCCTATTATATCTAAATGGGTTTGATATTATGACATGAACATGATTTATTAAAAATTTTGTATTTAAATTTTGATATCCATGATGATTATTTGTATGGAATTAAATTTTTTATTTTATTACCAAGGAGTTAGTCATGTATATTAGCATGGGGTCCTAATAATTAAATGAAACTCAATTATTGATGACTAAATAGAAATAAATAACTAACCATTGGGGACTTCATGAATTTATAATAATAGATATTTTATTTTTTATCCATGGAGTGTGTTGTGCTAGTTTTATCCATGTGAAAACCATTTTCCTACTAAGATATTTTAATTATAGGAAGGAGAGATTTTGAAAGTTCCTAATTTATGAAGTATGAATGAAGATGGTGCAGTAGTAGTAAAAAATTCAAAAATGTCAACAGTATCCAAATTAGAAGTAGAATCATGGAAGTAGGAAATCAGAACATATCTTGAAATTATAAATGTGAAAGTTTAGAGATGTAAATTAACTGTGTAAGTTATACTCTATACATACATAACTGTATTTAAAAATCATAAATAAGTATTTCTCATATTGTTTTTGTAGGAAAGGTTATTTTTAAGGGTCTTCAGAATAATGTGTAAGATTAAAATAATGATGTTTCTAGAACCACATATTGCACATCAATAGAAGAAGTTAATATGGTGTATGTCTTTGAACAAGTATAGGGATACCCATGAAGATCATATCTACGTAGAAATTATATCCACAAATATTGGAAGGTGGTGGAACTAGTTACACGTGTTGAGCTATATGATATTTTTTATGGTGGAGTCATCATGATCGAGTGTTTGAAATTATAATCATCTTATATTTTTTGAATAAAATTGTTTGTAGAATCCCCTACTTAGAGTAGGAATAATTCCAAACATGTAAAACATTTTGGTTCTTTGCCTTTGTTTTCCCCTCTTATTTCCTTTCAAAAGATCATTCCCATGTATTTCATGTGTGTTTTCATGTCATGAATTAAGAATATTTTGTCTTTTAAATTATGGTATATATTGTATTTATATTCATTTCGATTCACTTTTTTCTGCCCTATTTTATTTTTTTGTAGGTTTGGGTTATTTAAATTTTGGTTTAGAGGGAAATATTTCCTAACAAGTTGTATCAAAGCATAAATTCAAATGTTTCAAATAAACATACCTTGTACATGATTTTTTATACCTCATTTTTATAGCTCCATTATTCCCTCATCCTTATAGGGGAATTTTAGTAAGTAGTCATTAATTCCTTTTTCATGGTTTAGAATTTATTATGAGTTCATTAGTTTAAAAGGAATTGAATTTTTTGAGGAAAGTTCAAGGTCAAGAAGTATGAAGGGAATTGTTTTTTGATTTTAGAAGAAGTATATAATGAATTTTCTACTTTATACGAATCTATATCTTCTATTCAATGGAACTAAATAGGAAGTGATTATGCAAAAATAGTGGGAAAGGAAACATACGAAATCATTGGGGCTAATCTTCATTTCATTAGACTTTATGAGTTATTTTTCATGAATTAATTTTTAAAATGTTAATTATTAAATGTATTATGTTTTTTATTTTGAATACCCATATTTTTATTAAGAAAATTTATTTTTGTTTATTAACAATTTTGACTGATATTTTATGAAAATTAATTAATAATTTGAAAATACATGTTTAATAATATTTCATTATTATTTGTAATTTTGTGGGATATAGGTATTAATAACAATTTAAGGAGGATATGACTTAGCACAAAAATGGTCCAACTCATTCTATCCTTCAACCCATGGGCCACAATCCATATAAAATTACAATAATGGGACTTTCGACCAACAAATCCAATGTAGAAAAAGATTCTGAAACGTGGACCTTTTCCCTACATTGTGGACTTACATGATCATGCATGGATATTCCTCAAGGACAAGATCCATTCCATATGGGTAACACCTTCTACAACATTAAATACTCTATAATCTCAAGTTATCCAGATTGGATATAGGCTTCTAATGGGGAACATTTAAAAATTAGACATGTGGTAACCTCCCCTAACCATGAAGGGGGTTAAAAATAGCTTAAAAAAATATATTTTTCTTAACATTTAATGATTTAAGTTACTATCTTCTAAAGATAATTAAAGACCAGGCCACTCCTTAGAAAGATACTTTGTTAGAGAGATTTTATAAATTTAATAGGAAAGAGAAAAATGTTCCTCCAGGAAAAAGATATATAAGATTAAAAATTGTAATAATTATCTCTACAAATATAGAGTTGTCTGTTGTGTGAAATAGGAGTCCATACCTTAAGAGGAACACAATATATAATTTCATAGAATAGAGAAAAGGTTCCAATGCTAACATAGGAGGCTTGTGGAAGATATCAACCTGACATCTGAAGAGGGAGTGGATGATGATGTTTGTTATCATCTACAATGCTACATAATTATTATTTTAATTCTTTTTTTCTTTTATCTTTGCATTTTTGAATTGTTCAGTCGACTATGAGAGTAATTGATCGAGTTTCCACCATAAACATCATTTTTATATTAGTACTAACACTATTTTCCTCTCCATTGAACACATAATTTCTCTATATTAATTGATATATTAATCATGGGTAACTTAGTATTTTATAGAAAGGTTAGTTTGATAAAAGGTGTCGAGTACCACTATTTTAAATATAACCACTTTCAATTGAATTATATCATATCCTATAAATTCACAATTAATGCCATAAAATTTAGAGGTAACCCTCAATGTGGTAATTCGAAGTAGGATAGTGAGTTCCAAACATAATTTCTCCTTCTGTTTTGATATTGATCAACTTGAATCTTAATGGGTTATTGGAAACCATGAGATAGGAGCCAACTAACTTATATAGTTTTAGTGTATGCTCAAAAGAAATACTAGATACTCTAAAAATATCATAATTAATTCCAATAAGAAAAACCAAAATCAATAATAACACACTTTTATTAAACCTATATTAATTTTTTGATTCAATCAAATCACATCACTAATTATTTTAAATAATAGAGTTTTATAAAAATCAATAAAAGTGGCTAAACTATTGAAGCATATAACCCTTTTCTTTGTGAGATCAATCCCATCTCACCACTATTCTATATATTAGTAGTTAGTATTGTCATGTTATTATAAATTAATATTTTGAAATCACAGAAGGAATTAATGGTTCATTCAGGTGATGTTAGAACTAGATTCGTTGTTGGGGACTAGAAAATTATAAATTCAATACTTAGACAAGTGTTTTATGTTGATTTTTATTTTATTTTAAATTTGGTTCTTTCTATTTTATTTCATTTTACACACTCTATGTTTTTGGATTTTGGCCTTAAGGACAAAGAAACATGAAGGAACACATCCAGATGGATATTGAGCTTTCAACCCACCTACAATAGATTAAAGAACTCAAGAGACAAATCAAACATCAAGGATGGGATCATCTAGGCAATATAGGAGAACCACAATGACATCCTAGTCTATAAATGCACTTCGAAATCATGAAAATTTAGTTCATTGAAGGAATAAAACTCCAAGAATTAATGTCTTAAGAATATATAGGATTAAGGTATGGGACCAAGGAGGAATCCTAATATATAGATCTATTTAAATCCAAAACTGATTTTGAGGATGAATATGAGGTAAGTCACTTTTCTGATGATTATTCTAAATTTTCCATGGAGGAAGCCTCCTAGAGTACTAAGGAGAATAAAAAGAATAATAATAGTAACCCTCTGCAATTTAAATAAATACCAAAAGTGGTAGTAATGTATTAGTGGTTCTAATGTTTCTAATTTTACATTGGATATTTTGGAAGAGTATCCTCATGAAGAAGAAGAGATAAAAGATGCTGAAATTTTTTATTTGAAAACAGAATAGGATGAACAGAAGCCACCAAAATAACAAAAAGAGGAATATTACAATATTTGGATATCTCATGAGATGTTACTCCAAACAATTCGGTTTTCTATTTCTTGGTAATATACTCTATTAAAAGAGAAATATCCTTCTATCAATATGAAATATATAAGAGTTACAACAAACATTCATCTAAGAAAAAGTTGTTTTAATAAAATATGGTTAGATCTACACCATACTATGATTATGTGATTTATGAGGTAAGGTTGAAATTAATGAAATTAATAAATTATATTTGTGTGAGTCATCTTGGTATTGATTAAATTTATTTAATAGTTTAGTATTTAATGTTAGATGTAGTGAAACCTCTATCGTCCCATAATTTTTATAATTTCAGGAAAAAATGTATTTTCATTATCGATTTCATATTTTTAGGTCCATAAAGCTCCTGGTTACAAGGAAAAAATGTATTATTTTATAACAAATGAAGATATAAAAAGTTAAAGGGGAGTAAGATTTAATTTTCAATACTCATTTTTATGATCCACTATTTTTTAGAATCTATCTAATATTTGAAATAAAAAAGATTCAATCCAGACATCAAATAGTGCTTAGTTTTTTATCAATGTCAATTACGATTTAGTTTGGAACCCCATGAGGCCATATTTTAATTTTCAAATTGAAGTAATTGAATAATTAAAATGGGATTTTAGATGATTAGAGTGATTCATAGGAATTTAAAATAAAAATAATTATTCTTTTTATTTGTAGTCACTTGTTGTTCATAATTCCCATACATATATCATGCTTTAAATCTCAGAAGTCCTTGTTGATTTATTTGTTCTTAGGACACATTCCACGAGTAATTTTCACAAATTATGTGCTATTATTCTTGAGAGGGTTTTAATAAAAATATTTCCAATGTTAGTAAATTTCATGAGATAACAAGGGATATATCACTTAATAGTATTTTGTTATGAACTTCTCAAAAATAAAGATTGTGTAAATTAACTTAGAAAATGATTGAGGAATTTTTGTATGATATATAAATTATCCTTTGGACCTACCTAACATTAATCATTCTTTTATAAATTAGTGGCCATGAGTGGAATTTTATAAGAATATACACATTTCATGGCGATTTATCTATTCCTACTCTTATTCTCTTGTTTTACAAGATTTTCAAAGGTCATATTTTGTGGAGAAGGATTTCATGGAAAAATAAATTTTCTTCTTTGGGGGAATATTTTGTGTTTATCTTATCAAATTTTGGGAAGCATTTTCTTATCATACATAACTATTTTTATTGTTAACTCCACTAAAAAATTTAAAAAAAAAATAATAAAATAATAAAATAAAAAAATGAAAAAATGTGGGTTGAGTTATGGTGGTTCAAAAGTCACAATCATTTAACCAATTATTTTTATTCTTAGGGATTGGGTGATTTATATAAAACGTTTCTTGACTCAATTTTCCAAAATTTAAAAAAAAAATTAAAAAATAAAAAAAAATTATAGAGGTAACTCATTCATTATACCTTCATTAGTCATGGTCTTACTCATTCTTTGGAAGTGTGGGGAGGATATAATTTATAAGAGGAAAATTTTATTAGGATTAATTTTTTTATTTTTTTTAACACTTAGAGGAAAACATCCTTTTTCCTTAAATGTTTTCATGAATTTACTACCTTCCATTAAACCTCAAAATCATTTGATCCTATGTTTCAAAGTCTTTTTTATTTTTAGTGATAATATTATCTAATTAGTGGAGAAAGTATATTATTTTAAAATTTATATGTTTGGTGCATGTACTCAATGTATGTGGAAAACTCTTCATCTTCATTTTGAATAGAGTAATGAGAGAATAAATGATTTAAAAGTTTATAAAAAATTCCCATATTAATGATGATGATTTAAAATACATGAATAGAAGAGATGATAAGTTACATAATTTTTAGTGTGAATTCCAAATAAATTATTTCATTTTAGGATTTTAAATCACTTTATTTAGGCGTCACTTGAAATTTATTTCTGCCTTTGAAAATTGTTTGAGTTTTGTTGATTTTTAATTTTAAATATTTGTAGAATGGGGGGTCTCCATTTTAATTCTTAATAGATATATATACTTTCGGTAAAGCATGATTTATGTGTGGTGGATTTGAAGTGTTAGTTTTTTAATTAATTTTTAAAATTTAAGTTGTTAATTGTCTAATTGTTTTTATTTCAAATACCCATGTTTCGTTAAGAAAAACATTTTTTTGTATTGAGAATTTTGAATCACATTTTATGAAAATAAATTAAAAATAGAAAATATATATGGTTTGGAATGAATTATTCTTAGTTATATTTATGTGAGATGTAGATTAGAATAGAAAATTAAAGATGGGAGGACTTATAAAAAATAGGCCAACCCATTTTATCCCTCAATCCATAGCTCAGAAGGAAAATAGCTATCCCATGAAGGGATGATGGTAAATGAAAACCCATGAGGATGGTCTTCTTGGGTGGAAAAAGTGATGGTAAGGTGGTAGAACACCATATTGTGGGGAATGCGTCCATATGGTGATGAGATGAAGGATTTAACAGGCATAGATAGGGGCGTGGTAGTGATGGGTGTCCACTGACACCCACCAACTTATTTCTCAGAAAAAACCATAGAATCATTTATTAATTGGAGGTAATCTACATAAAATCTTGATTTAGGATGTGTGAATGAACTTACACACTATTTAGTTACAAAATTATTGTTGTTTCAGTTGAGGTTTCTTATTGTCTTTTTTAGACACATCCTTTACCTGAGATACAATGCAGAACCACCGAGCTATGACGTAATTCCACTATGGACAATGAGGAATCATGGAATTACACATTATTTTTGATATTATACATGCCAAACCATGGATATAAGATATAGGTACCATTGAAGTATGACACTATGAAAACTTGCTATACCATTTTCCTATATATGCATCATGGATCCCTACACACGTATTTCTTAATAAGTGTTTCACCATCATCCTAGGTGTTGTCTCCAATATTAATGTTACCTAATTATAGTGATGATGGATCTACACTATATTTGAAGCATTGTTACATGGCCAAAATTGAATAAAATAAATCATGAACCCATTGCGGTGTGGTAAATTTCCATTTCAATTGAGGTTTCCAAAATGGTAGTGGCATAAAAATTGAATGAAATAGGCACTACATTGTGGAACTTTTCCCTGCATAATGGCCTTTCATGGCCATGAATGGATGTGATATGAGTAGGAGATCCACACCATAGAGGTCACATATTTTCCAACTTTTAATACCTAATAATCTAGGGTTATCATCCCAAGATATAGTATAGAAATATGACTATTATAAATTATAACACTCCATTATTGGTATTCTCATTAATTCTTATTTTTTTTCATTCCAGTTTTTTTATTGTTGAATTCTTGTATCGATTGTGAGAGTAATATACTTGAGTTTCAACCTTAAAAACAGATTTATTTTAGTACTAACACTAAATTAATCTCTTTAAAACACATAATTCATCCATATTAATTGATATATTAATCATGGGTTACTGAGTATTCAAGGAAAATGTGAGTTTGATCAAAGGGGATGAGTACTAGTATTTTATTTAGTATCACATTAAATAAAATGATATCATATCCTATAAATGTATAATGAATGTGATGACATTTAGATGATGAACCTCAATGTGGTAAAAGGAAGTGGGAGAGTGATAGGCAACCGTAATTTTTCCTTATATTTCAAGAATTACCACCATGAATCTTAATGGGTTATTAGAAACCTTAATATATGATCCAGCTCATTTATATAGTTTTAGTGAAGGAAAAAAATAACCACTATATCCTATAATAAATATCATAGTTAATAAATTTATGAAAACTCATCCTCAATATTAACTCACTTCCCTCCATCCTATTTTTTTCTTTTTGAGTTACTCCAACCACTTTACACATTAGTATAAAAAATTTAGTTCTAGTAAAATTAAGAAATAATTTGAAAAATATTAAAGCATTACAACCCTTTTCCTTATGTGATAAACCACGTATCATCGCTATTCTACATCCTTGTAGTTATTATATTCATTTTTTATTAATTTTTATTTTCAAATAATTGACAAAATTAACAATTATTTTGAGAGTGGTCAATCCTAGATTGTTTCTTATAACATTTTTGAATTAAATAAAACTTTAGAACTTATGGAAGGACATGCCTATATTTATGAGAAGTTGAAAATAATGAAAAAGGGTTTATTATTAAATATGTTATTTATCATGAGATTATTGGAAGGAAAACTATTGATTGATCATATAATAACTTCAACATGATTCAATGTTAGTTAGAATTAGTGAATTCAAATTTTAGAGATCTAGAGTGGGTGTTTTTATTACTTTAATCACTCTCATAATCATGTGTTCGAATGGTTATCATGGTGAGTAATTCATGTATTAAAATTGACATGGTGTTTTTAATATTTATGGGTCTAGTTTGGAACCACGAAAATAATCATAAGGAGATCCAGGAATATAAACAACACACCTATAGTTCAAAAGGTAGGGAATGCTACATAGAATAGAAGAGTCATGAAAAAGGAAAAGGAAGAAGGAGTTATAGGTGTAGTATATTAGTGTAAATTTATCCTATTTTATAGAATCATGGGTAGAAATTCTATCTAAATAATGATTATATTGAGAAAAGGATATGTTATGAAAGGTTTACTTCAGATTTCCATTAAAGATTCTTATTTTGGAAGATTTGATAGGTTCTTTGTTGCGTGGTAATAACTCACATGAGAATTGGATTATAATATATGGATATTCATTTCACTCTACATATAAGAGGGTGAGTATAAGGAATTATAATTTCATAAGGTTAGGTAAGTTTTATCTTATATATAATGAATCTCTCATGAGTATGGGAATAGGTAATGTTTCTATCCAAATAAGGAATGAAAATTTTTTGGAGTTTTAAGGAGTATGGAATGTACCATTGTTAAATAATAAAATATCTTTGGTAGGGAAGCTAGATGACATAAGTTTCTAAAAACAATTGGTTGTAACATGGATTGTCACATGAGTTTCCATGGTGGTGGATTGAGGAGATAAATTGAGACTTAATTCTTAATGAGAGTTTCAGAAGTTGAAATTCATGTCAGAAAAGTAACTTACAAAAATTTATGGCATGAACATATTGGTCACTTAAGTGAAAATGGGATAAAAATACTTACTCTTAAGTGAATTTTTATGATCATAATCATGGAGTATAGAACATTTGAATAATGAATTCTTGGGAAGTATAAGAATGATTCATTATAAACAAAAGGTAAGATCACCATAGATAAAAACATTGCATTGGTTCATATGGGTGTATAGGGACCAGCTCCAATTCATTCTCAAGGATTTTCCTATGTTAGCTCTAACAAAAATGAAACACATAATGTTTGGGTGTTATTTTTCAAGAATAGGTATTATGTATTTGGAAACACTAATTAATGTAGATCCATGGTTAAAAATCAAACTAGAAGTAAACTAAAGTGTTACAGGTTTAAAAATAGTGGGTAATAATGAAATAGGGAGTTCCAAAGGTTTGTCTTGTGTAAATTCATCTGGTATGAGAATATTATTCGAGGAACTTTAGAAATAATATATTTTTACAGAGGTTGAATTATATTTAATAAATAAGGAAAGGAGTATGAGGATTTATGATGGTTTTATTAAGGATCATGGTAAAGAATATCTATGAATTTTGCAGCCTACATGATAAACATAATTATATCATATTTATTGGTGTAAGAGCTTCTAAAAGGGTTTTGGTATTGAAGAAAGGTTGAAATTTATAAATTCAATGTCTTTAGTTTGTTCACCTACATACATGTTGATTCCAAGTAAAGGGACTAGATAGAGGTTAAGTCCTATGTGTGTAACTTTTTAGGGTATGTCAATGATGGCTTTGGTTTTTCGATATGTGATAAGAACTCTCAAAAGGTCATCAAAATATAGAATTTCAATTTCAATGAAGTGATTCTTGAAAATTTTAAAACCAAGTGTAAGTTCATTATGTGATTAAAGTATCATCATAAGTTTAGGTTTCACTAAATGGATGTTCGAGTGTTCTAGAAATTCTAAGAAGTTTAGGAACTGCATTAGTTCTAGATTCACCGAACAATACTGAAAATGTATTGAAATTATGTTATGTTATAATTTTGTTTCCAATTGCATAATTAATATAAATATAAGGGGTTATTGAAGTTCCTATAGGATTATATAAAGTTAAAGTTCTGAATGTGGTGGTTTTGGAAAGAGAAGAATTGGAGGGTTAGTTATAGAGGTATACCATAATTTAGTTCCAAGTTATAAGATAATGAATTGAATTTCATTTAAGGACTCTCATAGATGATGGATTTTGTGAAATTATTGAAATTTATGTAATAATAAAATACTAAAATATATGGGATTTATCCATGAGGTGTGGATAGATTCTTTTCATGTTTTTTGGGGAGATGATCTACCACAAGGACACAATTAGAAGATAGTCCTTCAAAAAAAATTGGTTTAATGACAAAAGGATGAAGTGGATGTTTGATATAGGTATAAGGAAAGTATTTTCCTGAAATTATTTTAGCAAATGTAAGGTATTTACCTTTCAATGGTTTTTTCTTCAATTATTAATTACATAAAAATATAAATGATACTTATCATGGTTTTCATAGAAGGATAAAATATCATTTAGTTAAATGTAAAGACCACATTTATTCATGTTTAATTTATTGAAGAAATTTTATTGCATGAAACTAGTTGTTTCCTAGAGAAATATAACTAATATCCTATGTGAGAGTTGAAACAAATCCTTTATGGATTGAAGTACACAAAAATGTAAAGGAATCAGAAGTTCAATGTCTTTATGGTGAAACAAAATCTCTTCTAGAAAAATGTCATTCAATACTATTATTGATATTTTTTTGATTATGCGAGTTTAATAATATTAATTCTAAATGATGATTATATATTTACTATAGGTCCAGTGAAGGAAAGGATTTATCGGTTGAAATTTGAATTATCCAAAAAAATTGAGATGAAGGATCTTAGTCCATAAAAATTGATTTTTTGGAGTATGGATTGTAGGGGATTTTATAACTTAAACTCTATTCTAAAATAAATTTGACTACATATGGGATGTGTTATAATGTTTTGGAATATGAATGGTGAAATCAATTATGAATACCTTTGATATAAATTTCATGTTGATAAGAGAGATGACACCAATAATAGAGGTAGAGACTGAGAACATAGAAACGGTTCATTCTGCATTAGTTGTTATAAGATTGATGTATGTATTTTTTTTACATAGTTTAACATTGGTTATACACTAGTAGTAGTTATAAGGTTAATGTTTATTCCCTCCCATGTTATACACCCAAGAATTTTTAGTCGGTGCAGACTTATTTCCAAAGGAAAGATATCACTGGAAAAAAAATAAAACACTTTGGATATCATGTTAGTTTAGAGGATGGGATGTTATACCATCACTTAAAGGGTATTTTTTTCTAGTCTTAGATTATGTTAGAGATTTCAAATGTATTCATGAAAATATAATTGATAATAATACTGGTTACCTTGGTCCTGAAAGTGATTAAGCATTACTATTCATCAAAATTAACATCTATATATATAATATTTTCTATCTATCTTTTATTAGTTTGTTACATTTTCATTTAAATCCACAGTTTTGGTCACTCGAGAATTTATTTTCATCCAAGGATATAGTGTGTGTTATAAATCATTGATCGAGTTCATTAGAGGAGAATCCTATATATCCCAATAAAGGGAACTAAAATATTTGTAGTTCGATGAAACTTAATGGGATATTTCACACCATTTAATTTCAGGTGAGAAGAACCATTTTGGTGTCCCTTGAGGTCATGAATCCATCTCTAATTATTCTATTTTTATGTTAATTGATCCAAGACAAAATAATTTCCCTTTAGGTTTATACAACCAAGACCAATGGTGTGAATTTTAAGGGTTTGTGTGTCAAAGGCCAATTCTTATTAGTTAAACATCATAAATAATGCACTATATACTATATAGTTTTTTGTTATATATCTTGGAGTAATTCCAATTAGTTTAATATCATATTGAATGGACAATATAATATGAAATTTAATGTTATACAACTTGGACTAATAGGAATAGGTAATCTCGACATTATATTTTTTTATTGGGGGCTAATGTATCTTCCCAACCCTTGAATCCCAGATCAATTGTCTCATATCAATTACATTGGAATGATTACAAGTAATCGAGCCCCAAAGGATGAATAAGTTTTGTAGTCTTGGTAAACCAGACACATAAATGAGTCTTGTATTAAAAATGACTACACTAATTACAAAATAATTTTTTTATTCCTTCTAAAATATAAATAAATAATTTATAGGGTAACTCTAATCCATTTATAAAATCCATGAATATATTTTACATTAAAATTATTGGATAACTAGGGAAGGAAACATAATAAGGGTGAGCTCAAATACTCAGGAAGGGTAAAATAGAGTAAAATAAAAGAATAATCAAAGATAATAGTCAATATATAATGGTAAATAAATGACCACACATTCCACATAATCAATAAACTAAATTAATGTACATAAATAATATGAAAAGGTAATAAATTGAAAGAAATTAAATTCAATAACTACATAAGGAAAAATAAATATGGAAAGGTAAGAAACTGAAAAATATGAAATCAAAATAACTAAAAATTAAATGTATCCATAGATATGTCAATAAAAAATCTCATGGATGGATAAAAAATCCCATTGATGAATAATAATTTAATACAAATGAGGGAAATGCTTTATTATTGGATGCTATGTTACCCACGTACATGGTACCTTTACTGTTAAGACCTTTCACTAGACGGTTTATATAATACTTGGTAAAAACCCATATAATGTGGCTAGAAAAATTAATCATCCCATGAAACTACCTATATATCTAGGTGCTATCTATAACAGGGCCCCATCTATGTATTACTATTCTAAAACATTCCTCATATATTGAATAATTAATTTAACAATGTGCCTTATCAAATATCCATATGGAGTAAGTGATAAAGATTTAACAACATTTACCCAAATAATCAAATTATTTTCAATGTTTACTCCTTATTCAAAATGGTACATATTTTTGAAAATAATAATATCCATGATAAATTAAATGAATAATTAGGGGAATTCTTTATTCAATGTTTATAGGTGATTGAATATTTCAAGGAGAAAAAATAAAGGAAGCTAATGTGAATGTTATCCTTGGAAAAAATCAGTCATAACCAATCCATAGGATAATTAAGGATGGTATCAATAAAACATAACCCATGTAGAGTAAAATAAATTGTTGTTGTCATTGATTAATAGAAATATTATAAACAGATATTTTAAAAAAATTATTAAAAAAATTATGCTATTTTTTTGAAAAAAAAAATTAATAATACTTTTATTTGAAAATCAAATTAAAAAAAATTATTTAAAAATTAACCTTGAAAAAATCAATGTAATATATGATGGAATGACCATGGGTAAAACCATACATGTCATACAAGGAAAAAAGAAAAATTATTTTTTATGATAAAAAGGTATGAAAAATAAATTGTTGGGAAAGAAAAAAGACGATTTATTTGAAAACATTAGTAAAAAATAAAAAGGGATAAAATTTTCTTTAACAAATCATTTTAATTTTTTAAATAAAACCCAATTTTTATAAGAAAATAGGTTCTTTGACTAAATAGAGAAATGAAGCTGGGTTTTCCAAAAAAATCATTTTTAAAACACATTGAGTACCAAAGAGTGGGAAAATGGTACAAATACATGAAAATATTCATTAATAACCAGTTAAGAGAAAATCAAAGGTTTTATTTAAAATTTACCATAAAAATTCCTTGAATGAAAATACCATTGAATGATCATAAAAGCTGTTGTGAAAGAAAATAATCTTTAAACATTCCAAAGTAGCGCATACCACTTTGAAAAATGTTAAATCATAAACCTTATTCAGGAATAATATTAAATGAAATTTTAAGATACCATTAATATAAGAGGATTAATGATATAATATACCAAAAATTTTAGTATATGAACCACACAAAATAAGTAAGTGGTGTACATGACATTTATCTCATAGATGTAAAAAGGTGAGTTGAGAATCCCTTACCTTTTGTTTTCTTCTAGGTGAATGTCCTTTAACTTACTATATAATAAATAGATGTTAATTTTATAATTTTTTAGAGCCTATTTTATTTTTATCATTGCATTTATTTCACTTATTTATATGTTTTATACAACTACATAAACAACTATGTTCACATCAGGTGTTTTGACCAAATTCAGTTTATGTGTCAAAAACAACTTTGGTACTTCTACTATGGTGAAAGTGGTCAATATATAATATTTCCAGAATAATTATCATGAAATAATTATCATATTTATAAATCATTTATTCAATTCAAATTGAAACTTAAATCTATTTATGAAAAATGATCTAATGTTACAATCCGGGAGATGCTAGCTTATACGTACGCATGAGTAACATTCTTATTTTTCAATGATCGTTATGAAAAGAAGGTAAGTAGAATTATATATTTTAAAAATCATCATAAAATAATTAATACCATATTATTTATTCATATATTATTATTTATAAAATTCTCATGATATAAAAGGAAACACATCGTGTCGAGGAGGCGGTAGTCCACACATCCACAGCCGACATTATCACTTTTAATTTTGTGAAAGGATAACAAAAAAATGATATATATATATATATATATATAAAGTTAATTATTTAATGAATATAATATATTTTTATGTATCGTATGTTCAATTATAATAATCCTTTATACATTCTATGGATCATTTGAATGAATCATATTGCTTTAAGGGTGCGGTAATCCACACTTCCTCAAACGATGTTATCGCATTAACAAAAACGGGAAAGTATAAGGGTATGTGCTGTAAAATAATTAAATAATATTAAATACATAACAAATATAATATTATATATATATATATATATTGTTTCCATTATAATTTCTAACCATGAATTTTGGAAATGTAAAAATGAACAAACATCGTTTTGTTAGGTAGTAGTTCTCTATACACAGAAACAGTATCTTCATTAACAATTAGATGGATTTGTGTGTAATTTTTGGTATAAATATTAACATAAAACATCATAGTATATTTATAATAATTTTATTATATAATCACATAATAATAATAATAATAATATAGGGGTTGAATAATGGAAATGAAACTAAAAATCTTGAGAAAAGGCATTACCTCTTAATTGTATAACTTCTTTTGGTTTGAACCAAAATCTTACAGGGATTGATTTATGCCCAAGGATAAGATTCTAATATGAGTTTATTGATTTTATAAGACTAATTGGGAAGATTTTTTATGATCCAAATTTACTTTAGAGGTTTGAGGAGGGGAAGAGGTGGTGGCCTTTTATAGGGAAGGAAAATGACTCACTTTAAATTTTTGGAAATAATTTATGTGTAAACATGTTATTACCTTAAAAAAGTCATAAAAACCAATAAAAAATATATTTTAAGGTTAATTTAAGAATTATATACATAAAATGGGTTATATACATGTTTATAGGTTATTTGGGCCCTCACATATAAGGTTTATTTCATTTTAAGCCTAATTACACCTTAATCACTCTAAATAATTTTAATCACATTCACTAATGATTTCGGTAAAACATTAATTAGATATTTTTAGACTAAAAATATAATAATGTTTAAAATGGTTTATTTCCAATTTATAAATTCAAATAAAAAAATGTTAAAATTAATGTTAATTCTAATCTTGCAGATAGACAATTTAATTAGTTTTAATAGAAAAATGATCAAAAGATTGTCGAGTTTTTATATTCAATTTCAATGTGAAATTGATTCTAGTAAACTGAATTGTATTAATAGATTTATTATTGATCTAAATTTACTTTATAATAAAATTAAAATATAATTTAACATTAAAAATTTTTCAAATGAAAATGCAGTTTTTAACTAAAATGCAATATATTTCACTATTCATAAAAAAATAATTTTTCTCAGAAAATACCAAAAACTCACCCTAGGATAATTATGAAATTATTAATTCAATAATGATTTTTATTTTTTCAAATTAAATTTATAATAGTGTCAAAATTAATATTTAAAATAGGTTCTCCATTAAAAGGCAGTAAAATTTCCTTTTTGAAAAATATATGTTTATTTTTGTGTGAAATAGGGTTTGTTGTTATCTTATTAATTTCAAAAATAATGGATACATATAAAAACTATTATATTGAATATATAAAATTTGTTTTTAATAAGAATAAATCACTAATTGTAATTATTTATGTTCATTAAGTTAAAACTAATTTGAAAGCATAAAAATGATATTATTTCTTTTTACATAAAATTGGTTCTTATTTTTATTTCTCATTAATTGTTAACCAATGAATTAATTTTATATTTGTTTAAACCATAAATTTATATGTTATTTATTACTAGTCATAAAAACAAATTTAACCTTTAGTTTATATTATATTATATTAAATAATAATATTTTAATAATACATTGTTATTTGGTGAAACTCAATCTTGCATGTGATGAAAGATATCAAGGAATGTCACTCTTGAGTTTAATAAAATATAATGAGGAAGGTATCCCTTGTGTGTAACAAAATATATTGAGAAAAATATATCTTTCATGTAATGCATGCTAACTTTGTGTCATGGGAATTACAAGAAATATCATGTGTTTAATTGATTTAAAATACTAAAAATATTATAGAGTCTTTGGATATTATATTCCCTAACATGTTTGGTGTTACATGTCGTACATGCTATTGAATATAAATTTTTACTTTAGAATTTTTGGGCGTTAGATTTCCCCCACCATAATTAAATTACGTCCTTGTGATTTAAACTCGATCATGGTGATAGATTGTTTGATACTTCCTATGTTTTAAATCCCACATTGTGAGAAGGGTTTTTAAAACATATTCCAAAAAAGAGATATTGGGAATTACAAGGGTCACATGGACTACGATGTATCTTGGTTTCTATGTATGAGATCATTAGTGGAAATTAGAGACATGGATTTAGAGAAAATTCTTAAATATATTATGGGATTTAATGAGGCCATCAATCACAATCAAGTGAATGATTGATATAAAGTATAGGGACTCAATTCCATAAATCCACAATGATTTGAGATACAATAACATCAATAGAAATTAAGGTATTTGGGAAAAAAATTATTTTTTATTTTTTCTATTATTGGGAAATCCTTTTACTAACCACAAATATAAGGAAATATCCATTCTAGATAGGTTTCAATTTAATGTGTACAATACTAATTTTTCAATGTTATTTGATAAAATTATAATTCTATACTATAATCCTTGAAATTAATTACTAATAATGAATTTTTTTCCTAAAGCACTAAAAGAAACTTTTAAAGGATCTTAAGGCCTATAAAATAATGTAGGGTAAAATTTTTTTTATTTAACTATCTTCCTAAACCAATATGGTTAATAGATTAATGTATAATCCTAAAAATTGATATTATTGGTTCATCATTAACATTTATTCATCAATTTTTTAACTAAAAACAATTAAAAATGAACCAGGAAATTATGTTGGTCAATGGTCGGTGCGAAACCCCTATCATCCTTCGGGCATGCGTTCAAGACCTATGGCCTTTCCATATTTGATTAGTTTTCACCCGACGTACAGTCTTTCCTTCTATAAAACAAAATTAATATATTTTTAAAAATAAATATGATACATATCCTTTAAATTTAATCATTAAATGGACTCTTAACTAAGGTTTTAAATTTATCCTCAATACATAAGTGCTTCATCCACTTATTTTCACATATATCCCTTTATATTCTAGAGTTTATCCTTTAGAAGAGGACATTTACTTGGGTAACTTATAAGTTCACCACACTTATGAAAATAAAATATAATTCATTTCATATGATGTGTATCATTTATTTCCATTGTACTCTTGATTTTCATTAGAAATCCTTTGATTTATGTCCTTTTTCTCCACATATAATGAATTTAATTTTCCATTGAGGAAAATTCCTAAGTTCCTCCTTCCACACTTATAACTTGTTCTAAATTGAGACTTAATTTCTTTACGGTCTCCACCACTTGATCTCTTAGAAACCCCCATGCTTCACTTCTTTGTTGTGTTCAGGAGTTGGTAAAGGTATATATTATTAATCATATTTAAAAAAAACTAGTTTGGAATAAACATGAAATCCTTTACTGCTATCAACACATCATTTGGTTGCACATTTTTAACACCATGTCATTCATTTTTTATGTTAACATGAATAATTTGGGTTCCATCCATGGACTAAAACCAGAATTAATAGAGTGAGCAACAATGTTCAATGTTCATAGTGAGAAAAGCATACAATTATCTATAAGATATCTAAAACATGAAACCTTATTTCTTAAATCTAAAAAAACTTAGGTTTAAACTAGAATATTAATTTTCATTATCTATTAAAATTATTAATAATGGTTTGTAAAAAAAATTGGAATATCGTAATAAAATCTTCTAGAAGTGTCAATTCAAGTACGTAGTAAGGCATGTTATCATGTACCGGGATACCCTAAGTCAGGCCTAAAACACCTTGTCAGAGTTTTTAATTCTATGTACATATATTCCTAAACAATGTCCACATGTAGTATCTAGATAGGTATTTATTTGATGGAAGACCCACATAATCTTTAATTTACCAAAAATATATGTTGTTATTTAATACGTATCCTCAAATTCTGCCTAAGGGTTTTTTCTCTAACATGCATTTTCTTAAATATTGTTCCCAAGGTTGTTACTAAAATTCCTATGATATCCACATTAGGGACCCATCCATAGATTCCTGTAGCTTGTGTCTTCTATCAATTACATTGGGAAGATTACAAGTAATCAATCCTCGAAGGACTGGTCAGTTTAGTAGTCTTGATAAACTAGATAACTAAATGAGTCTTGTATTACAAATGACTACACTAGTTACAATATAATTTTATTATTATTTTTAAAATCTAAATAAATAACATCAAGGGTAACTCTAATCTATTTATTAAATCCAAACATATCTTTCATAGTACACTTCTTGGATACTTGGGGAAATAAACATAACAAGGGTGAGTTAAGATTCCGAGTAAGGGTAAAATATAGCACAAGAAATATATAAATAAATGGAAATAACCTATATTGCCTGGAAAATAAATGAACACACATTACACAAAATTAATAAACTGAATGAAATTTCATAAACAATATTTCATGGTAAAAATTGGAAACACATGCCATTCAATAACTATATTAGGAAAAATAAATATGGAAAGGTAGGAAACTGAAACATGTGACATCTAAATAAATGAAAATGAAATATATCCACAGATATTTGGACATAAAAATATCATGGATGGATAATAATTGAAGACTTTAAGTTGAATAAATCCATAGATATGTCAACGTAAAATCTCATCGATGAATAATAACTGAATATAAATGAGGGAAATTCTTTATTATTTTACGTCGTGTTTCCCAGGTACATACTAACTTTATTGTAAAGACCTTTCACAAGAAGGTTTACAAAATGCTGGGTAAAAACCCATATATGGTGTCGAGGCAAATGATTCATCCCATGAGACTGTCAATGCATAAAGGAGCTATCTATAACCAGGTCCCATCCATGTCGTACCAGTCCAAAATATTCCTCATATATTGAATAATTGGTCTCACAAAGTTCCCTATAAAATATCCATATGGAGTAAGGTATATGGATTTATGAATATTTTCCCAAATAATAAAATAATTTTCAAACTATAAACTGTAAGTAAAATTGAATATGGTCTTAGAAATAATAATATCCATGATAAATGAAATTGATTATTTTTGGAAAATTTATTGTTCAATGATCATAGGATATTGAATATTTTAAGGGGAGAAAGAAATCAAGGAAGTGAATGGGAATAAAATCCATGGAAAAATTAGTCATAAACTATCCTTACGATGATTAAGGATGGTATTAATACAACATACCCTAAGTGGAGTAAAATAAAGGGTTGTTATCATTGATGATTGAAAATATTGTAAAAATATATTCTAAAAACATGATTAATGAAAATATTAGTTTGTTTTGAAAAACCTATTGAGAATAATTTTCTTTGAATATCAATTTTAAAAACATTTTCATTAAAAAATAAAGTTCCAAAAATGAAAAGGAGGATTCAAAGTAATGACGGCGGGTAAATTTGTACATTCCATACAACATAAAAAGAACATTATTTTTCCATGGTAAAAACGTAAGAAAAATGCCTTGTTTAGAAAGAAAAAAGAAGAATCCTATAAAAACATTAGAAGAAGAAAACATTGTAAAATTTTATTTATAAAATATTTTTTTAATATTTTTTCAAACATTTTAATAAAACATAGTTTTTAAAAGAAAACAAGTTCTCTGATTGAAGAGATAAATGATTTCAGTTTTCCTAAAAATATTTTTAAAACACTTTGACTTCCAAAGTGTGTAAAATGGTACTAATACATTAAAATTACCATGAATAACTAGAGGATAAGAAATTTGAGTTATTATTGGAAAATGACCATAAAATTTCATCAAAGGGAGATACCATTGAAAGATTGTTAATTTTTTTATTGAGGAAAATAATCTTTAAAAATTCCAATGTTTCCATACCACTTTCAAACATTTTAAATCATAATACTCAAGAAGGAATAATATAAAAGTAATGTCTAAGATACCATAAATATAAAATTTTAAATTTTAAAAAATAAAAAAGGTTCAATAGATACACCACACAAAAGTTGTAAGCCGTGTATATGAAATTTTTCTCAAAGATGTAAAAATGTGAGATGAGAATTCATTACCTTGTGTTTCCTTTTGGGTAAACATCCTTTAAATTCCTGTATAATAAAAATATTAAAATTTTCCACTTTATTGAGAAAAATTTTCCTGATTATAATTCCTTTTATTTTAACTATCAATATGTTGTATACAACTACTTAAACAATTATGTTTACATCTAGTGTTTTGACCAAATTTGGTTAATGGGTTGAAAACAACCTTGGTATGTCAACTATGGTCAAATGGCCAAAATATAATATCTCAAAAATTATAATAATGATATAATAATCATATTTATATGTAAATTGTACTTATAAAATAAATCATTATATATGGTTATGAAAAATGAACCAAAATTACAATCATTTAGATAATAGGTTGTGCGAACGCATGAGTAACATTCTCATTTTTCAATGATCATTAATCGATAGAAGGTTAGTAGAATTATATCCTCAAAAAATTATAATAACATCATTAATACCATATTAGTTATTCATATATAATTGTTTATAAAATTACCATGTTTTAAAATAAATCACATCGTGTCGTAGAGGCAGTAGTCAATACATCTATGATCGAGATTATCACATTTAGTTCTACAAAAGGATAATAAAGAAAATGATATATATATATATATACATAAAGGTAATTATTAAATAAATATTATATATATATATATATTGTTTGAATCATATGTTCAATTATAATCTTCCTTTATACATTCCATGGATCGTGTCAACGAATCACATTTCTTTAAGGAGGTGGCAGTCCACACTTCCTCAAACGATGCTATCGTATTAATGCAAAATGGAAAGTATAAGGGTATGTGTTTTAAAATAATTATTGAATATTAAAGAAACAATAAATATCATGTCAAATATTTATAATCAGTGAGTGAATCATAATTTCCAACCATGAAAGTTAGAAATTGATAGATGAACAATCATCGTTTCGTGAGGCACTAGTTCACCATACATAGAAATAGTATGTTTATTACCCATTAGTTGGAGGTGTGTGTAAGTGTAGGCATAACTATTAACATAAAAAACTACTATTATATTGATAATACTGTTTTATTTAAGTAATCATTTAATAAAAATATTATAGGGGTTGAATAATGGAAATGAAACTAAAAATCCTGAGAGAAAACATTACCTCTTAATCGGGAAACGTTTTTTGGTTTGAACCAAAACCTTCATTGGGATTAATTATTCCTAAGGGTGGGCTTCTAGGATGAGGGAAGGTATATTGTAAGACTACTTGGTCAAAGTTTTGACTAGCCAACGTGGATTGATAGGTGTGACTCAGGGGGAGAGGTGGTGGCCTTTTATACGGAAGGAAAATGACTCTCTTGGAAATTTTGGAATCAATTTAGGTGTACATACGTTTTTACATCAAATGGTATACTAAACCAAAAAAATCTCAATATGATAGGTTTAATTACTCAATTATAGACATCCATTGGATTTTGGAAAAGTTTCTATGTCATTTGGGCCCTTTAATATAAGGTTTAGCCAATTTTATTCCTAATTACACCTTAATCACTGTAATTAATTTTAATCACTTTCACAAATAATTTTGGTCAAAAATTAAGTTTATATTTTTAGACTAAAAATATCAAATTTATGAAAAAGTTTTGTGTCTATATTTTTAAATTCAAATCATATAATCACTAAACATAATATTAATTCTAATCTTGCAGACAGATGGATAACTAGTTTAAGTTAAAAATTGTTCAAAATATTGTTGAGTTTTTATATTCAATTTCAATGTGATATTGATTCTAGTAAACTAAATTTAATTAATATATGTATTATTTATCTAATTTTAATTTATAAAAAAAATAAAATATAATTTATAATTTATAATTATTTAAATGAAAAGCAGTTTTTAACTAAAATGCAGAATTTTTGACTATTCATCAAAAAAAGAAGTTTCTTAGAAAAACTCTAAAAATTCACCCTAGGATAATTTTGACACTATTAATTCATTAATTATGTATATTTTATCAAATTAAATTTATAAAAGAGTCAAAAAATTTATTTAAAATAGGTTCTTCATTAAAAGATGGTAAAATTACCTACATAAAAATATAGGTTTTTGTGTGAAATAGGGTTTGTCATATCTTGTACATTTCAAAATTAATGGATAAATATCCAAAATATTAAATTTAATTTAAAGAATATATGTTTCATTAAAATATTTCATTAATTGAAATTATTTAAGTTTATGAAGGTAAAAATCAATTAGAAGCATAAAAATAATAATATTTCATTTTTTATATCCAATTGGTTCTTATTTACATTTCTAGTTAATTTTCAACCAATGAATTCATTTTATATTACTGTAAATGGTTATTTTATATTTTATTTATTACTATTCATAACAACTAATTTAATGGCATGTTTAAATCATATTATATTAAATAATAATATTTTAATAAAACAATGTTATTTGGTGAAACTTTGTCTTTCGTGTAATGAAAGATATTGAGGAAGGAATCTATTGAATGGAGAAAAATATATTGAGGAAGGAATTTCTTACATGTAACACAAGCTATCATGGAGGGTCTCACTTGCGTGTAACAAAAGCTAACTCGATGTTTTGTTCATTACAAGCAATATCATGTGTTGAATTTATTTAAAATAGTAAATATATAGTAGAGTCTTGGGATATTATATTTTCTTATGGGTTTGGTGTTGCATATCATACATGATATTGAATAAACATTTATACTTTATAATTTTATGGTGATACATTAAAAATATTATGAGGCCCATATATTTATAGCTCATTGATATCGGAATAGGGATTATATCATCAATGATGATATGTTCAAGTATTTTATAAGGTAGAATACCCTTATATTTATGGCTCATTAATGGGGGCATGGATGAGATTATAAATAATTATATTCTTGGGTCTTACACCTAGTAGGAAGTATGTATATAGATATCCACTTTTTTATTAGTAATTATGAAAAGAGGACTATGCTCTTAGGTGATATGTCCTAGTGGGTATGGGTTGGGACATACATCATATCAGAGGCCCATATATATATATATATATATATATATATATATATATTCCTAGCTATATGGATCATAAATTGGGTTCCATAAAACAAAACAAACAATTAGAATTTATGGGACTGTTCAAGGATATCTAAGCTGATCATCTTGATCTAGGGGAGGTTTCATTAATCATCTATTGATATTGATACTCGTTATCAAATTAATACATGATTTTTAATTCCCTAAGGTTCCTATTGATTCTGTATAAAACATAGGTATGGTCATCCATGAGATATATAATCCCCACTATCAAAGAAATACATGATTGATGGGGAGCATGTTTTTATGAACAAACCAATCAAGTATCATAAGTGGCCATAGAGGAGGCATGAAATATGGGTTCCCAAGTAATGGAACTGGGAGAATGGGGTACCCAGATAGGTTACATGGGTGAATAGGGTAACTAAATAAGTTACATGAGTGAATTAGTTCCCATGTAGGTGACTTGGTTAAATGGGGCACCAAAATACATGACCTGGGTGAGTGGTGGACCCAAGTGAGTTACCTAGGCACAACACGTTTAGAAGTCCCTGGGAGTGTCTCCACTTATAGAGACTTAGGATCCATATGAGGGAGATTTTAGAGGTTTAGAGACATTATAACTTATATTCCCATGAAAATGGTAAATATTATGGGTAGTTTTTAGGATTTAGGAATGGTCCCTTGAGAAAAAATCATTCACATTCTTCATTATACAAATAGGGTGTCTAGATGGAACAACATAGTTTCGTAGGTGAACCTCTTAAAGAGGCCCTTTTCCCTAGTTTTTTTATGAACTAGGTGAAGTAGTCTTTGAATGAACATGATCATTAAAAGATGAATGTTATCATCACTTACTTCCTTTTTTCTATTAGATTGGATTCAAAACACACATAAAGGGGATCTTGTTGGGGTTGGCAATTGATTTATTATTCTCATGTGGTATTCGATCATTTCAATCACACTCAATTTTCACTCACTCACACCTCATGTTGAAATTGAGGGTATGGGGGTCCTTATATAGGTAATAGGATCTAGGAAAGAGATGATGTTATCCACGACCCCGAGGACCATAGATACATTGAGCAGGGCATGTAATCCATGTGTGACTAATTTTGGGTTTGTAGGTTGTACAATAATAGGCAGTAAAGGGCATGAAGGCACCTTATTGACAGGGAATGTAGGTATAATAGTTCTAAGGAGGAATTCATGCATGGGTGCCTCATGGACATGGCATGTGGGTGACTTCAATAGGTGATCATGAAATGAACTGGGTTCCAAAATAGCCCCCCCCCCCACCAAAAAAAATTATCAATCTTCCTAAATAATTGGAAAAATTATTTATTTAAAAAAAAAGAAAGAACCAATAAATTCATCCCCATAGAGTTTCATCTAATCAGAAAAAACATTATCAAATTTTGATGTAAATTAATTTGGTTATGATCTGGGATAAATGTGTACTTAGGTGGAAGGACCACTCATGCACTTAGATGATTTTTTTCTATCCAACACACATCTTGTTCAATGCACACATTTTTTGGTTCATTATGTTCAATGTGATATGTGATCATCGTTTATAAGTATGAGGGAACCACATTTCCAAAGTGACCTTGGAAAATGGTAAAATCGTATAGATTATTATCTATCTTATCACTTAATTATTGTGTTTAAATCTCAATAATTCCTTGGAACCACATCCATTTTGGTGTTGTTCACGAGTGACAGAGCACGAGAGTTGAGTGCAAGTGAAAGGGGATGACTGGGTGGGTGTGGAAATTTTTTTTAGTGAACTGGTCATGTACAACTTGAAATGATTTCTTAGTCATGTACTTTTAGTAAATAGAATTTGGGTATCACAATCTAGACATCATTTCTTGAGTTCAATGAGTCAGGTATAAAATAATACTTAGTCAAAAAATTACCATTCATTTTTATAACTTTTCCCATGCTCTCATTCCTCACATTCACTTACTATTATTTCTTCCCATTCTAGAGTAACCAATTTTTTTGAATATTTTTCATGAAATGGATATATCTTGAAACACCATCTATAATGAGGTATAATCTACTCTAATTGAATAGATGATTGATATCATTGAGTTAGATAATATTAGAGAATTTGGACAATACATGTTATATCTCACACAATCTCTATCAAATTATTATCATTAAAATTCACTATCAGTTTTCTTTTTCTAATTTGGAAATGGGATTCTAATTGATTTCAATATAACCTATTCGTATCATAACCTTCCAGCAACTTGGTTTACCCACTACTCAAGTCTGGAGTAGAAAATATCTCCATGAATGGTGTATTTATTATAGAGGAATCTGTGTACCGAACATAAATTAATGTGGTATATGAAGGATACTCTTGAAAATCAAAAACATTAACTAAATTCTTAATCTCACTATTATATGTCTATCATTAAATAAGAATCTAATTAACAACTACAAATATGAAATAGGGTGGGTAATATTTCCCAGATTGTGGATCTAATCCTTAATGGATGTGGTATTATTAGGTTCAACAAACATGGGAAAATTTTGAAAACTACATTCAGTTCATTATGATATTCAAGGTTGTCGTATTTTTATAGTGCTTATGCCAGAACACAATAGTAGTTACCTTGATATGTCATTATAGTGGTTGAGCAGTGAAAATTTTCTATATAAAGTGTATCCAAGGAGAAAGATATAAATAAAAAACTATCTAAATTTGAAAAGAAAATAATGGGTCATTAAAGTCTCAATAATGAAGTGCAAAAGGCAGGAGAGGATTCCGCCATCAGGAACAATGAGCTATTTTTAGAGGAGGAGGCATTCACTACAAGGATGGCTAGAATTCATTGAGATATTTATGACTCAAAGTTATTTTTGATTTAATATTAAGAGTCAATATAATTCCAATTTTAGTTTCCTCTAAATATTTTTTCCCCATTATATTTTGTGATCTATAGGGAGGAGGCTCTATTTCTATGGATATACCCAAATCTTTGTTTAATGAATGGAAAATTTTCTATCTCAAACTATTTCAAATTTTTAGAGTCTTCTGTTTCCTCACCTATCAATTCATGAAAATATATGACAATAATATATTTTTTATATCATATTAACTTAATAAAATTATTTGTTTATTGAAATTGGTCAGGTAATTTTAAATACCAAATATTTGAATTAATAATGATATGTATGAATCAAATCATTATCTTTTATACATGAACCCTCAAATAGATATAGTTAGGAACAATTTTTTTGGCACATATAATATCATCATAAGATAGGTTATTTTTTTGAGATAAAGTAATAAAAATTTAAATTTACTCAATAATTTATAGCCTTAGATGGATATATAGGAGAATGTTATGGAGACACATATTCTATCATTATAAGACAATGTTAGTATATTTAGATGGATTTCACCTAAGCCTATAGTATCATTAAGATAGAAGAAGGAAAAATATGGTGTCACATTTACCATCATCATAAACTAAGTTCTGCCTATTTAGATATCAAATTATTGAATGAACCAGAAAAATAAAAAACATTAAGGGAGGTTTGGCATGAGAGTTTAAATTCTCAACTAGAATTAAGTGCCCTAAAATTATACCATTTTTTATAACAGAAAAATCATATTAAGTAATATATATGAGGTGAAGAAGGGTTTTCTAACATTTCTCTAGGTTTATGGACCTAATAAGAATAGATTGAATTTTTTAAGGGTCAGATGGTTTTCCCTACAACATATATGTCTTTTTTTCAAAAAAAATTATTAAGTCATGGATGTGGTGAGGTTTAGCAGGAAAAAATTTATCTTTACTCAATATAACCTTTGTGGGTTTTTAACATGAAAAGTTTTTTTCATTTCCCTTTTTAAAACACTAAATTTTTTCCAATGTTATGAAAAGTGAAGGATTATTGAGTGGAGACTCTACTTTTTCCTAGTATCAACTTTACAAGTTTTTGTCCTAGGGAGTATTATATCTATTCCCATTATAAATTTATGGACTCGTAACTAGGACAAATGAGGAATATGTCAAAGTTATGACATCTTTTTAAAAAGGGTGGATAAATCTTAAGGTCTTACAGCCCTGAACAAAGGGTTAAATGGTCTATACAATATTATAAAGTTAAACCTGATATGAAAAGAGAGACCAACATTGATACATTCCACTTTAGTGATAAATGCTTATATTTTAAGAACATGATGCCTGAACTAAGAGTTGTTGGGGTTTAATGTCCTAAAACATTGACTATAGAGTTATATGGTATCTATATAAAGGGTGAGATAAATTTGACAAAAGTCTATAGACTAATGCTAATATATAAGATCTTGGTAATGGTTTCACATAGTTTAACATCATGAAATATGGATAAATAAAGGTAATGTTTATGGTCATATATATTTGACTAAAAATGAGGTTTCAATTTTAGTAATAATGGTGGGATTTTCCCCATGTTAATTCGGCCAAAAAACTAAATGATATTAGACTTGAAAAAAATTATAAATGAATATTTATTTCATGGTTCGTGGTGTAAAATTTTTTAGTGTTTAGTACCATAAAACCTTGAATAAAATATAAAGTAGTCTACATAGTAACAATGGTAAGGTAAAATCAATATGAATTTATAACCTACTACTTTTGTAGATATCCTTATGGGGAGGTTGTAAATTTAAGATGGAGGAAAATCTCATTCCATATGGTTTGATGTGCCTCATTCTAGTATAAATGAAGTCCAAAGGGGGATATCACTTTGTTTTTTATTGTAATACTTGGACACTAAAAGTTGAGGCGATAAGTTCAATGATAAGGTCATGGTAAGAGAAATGTGATTAGATTAAGTGTTAATATCAGTATAAATATCCTTAAGGAGGGTTTCATGCAGTTAAAATGTTATAGTTCCTCGAACAATATGTGTGGTGTGGTATAACAACCAAAATTATGCTAACGACCTAGGATTTACCTATCACCTTTGAATCAAGGAATGAAAATAATGAAAATCTTAACTTGAGACATTTGAATAGGGGAATAGTGGTATGGAACAAGAATCTAGAGGATGGCCACTGACCAAATTTGAATAAACGGTTCCATATAAATATTTCTACGGGAATATTTGGTTTTAAGACCTTTTCCCTAAGACTAAAACATGACTCTAGTTTGCAAGATTAAAATATGTAATATATATCATTTGTAAGAAATAAATGTTTTTTTTGGATTAAATTCCCTTTTTTACAATATCCACTAAAGATTTATGGTGATTCATACACTTAAAGTATGATGTTTTGTTTTGTGAATATTATATTCAAATGTTATTTGAACACTCTAATCCAAAACTAACCATGATTGAGTTGTTATGGGATATTGAGGGGGAATAGATTTGGATGATGATATATAGTTGGGTCCTAAATATATGGTTCAAACACCACTAAGTATCATCTAATAACATGAATTAATTCATATATAGTTTTCATTTATGCTATTTCATTCAATTATATAGTATAATAGTAGAAGAACCAATATAAATGAGTGGATCATAAGTCAGGATAAGGTTTTAAATTGATGTAATCTATCACTAGATCCAATATAATTAATATGAATTCCACGATTTTCCATTATCTAACTAAAATCATGCTACATGTAATTTTGTGTAGAGATTATTTTTTCATATATGCCTCTTATGTGGGAGAAAAAGTGGATATATGTATGGTTTCCCTGGTGAGAGAAGATACGATGAAACTATAACACCCTAGCATTTTAGAATATATTTTTCTGTAAATATTGTGCATGTGTTTGGTAGCTTGATTTACACTCCACCACATGACTATATGAACCATGATATATAAACCATAATATGATAGACTTTAAATAGATAGGTATTAATAGTAATAACCAAATAATGATAATGTATTTATATATGTTTTAAATAATGAAAATGTAATGAACAAGACTGGCTACCCTGGTAACCTAATAACCGATCTTCCCCTAATATATCCTAAAGGGTATTCCTGATCCCCATGGGTTGGTGACTAGCATGTGGTATCATACAACATGCAACTCGAAACGATTTTTCGATAAGGCAAAGAGGAAGAAAGGAAATCAAGTCAATATGAATATAAATGAAACTTCACTAGGACTAAAGTGATAGGATAAAACAAGACATAAAAATCCCAAAGTATAAGAACCCAAGTACCAAAAATAGATAAAAACCCAAAGGTATCTAGGGAAACAACTCACCAAGTCCAAATCTCAACATCGGGATCCACCTTTGAGAGATCCCATCCCATTGCTCGAACCTAGAGAGAGTAATCCTATAAACACCCTAACGAAAAAGTAGGGTCTGAGCCAATGCTCAGTAAGATACAACCAAAAATTCCATAAAATTTTCCAAATAAATATTATCCACTAAAAACATTTCATTTTTCTAAATAAAAAGGTTTGGGGATTCGAAATAATATTTAAACAAAACATTCTATACATTCTCAAAATGATTGAAAATACTTTTAAAGCACATGATTTTACTTTAAAAGTGATGAAATAATTAAAAAATGGATTAAATAATATACTTATATAAAATATTTTATGTAAATCCAGCAAAGGAATGAAAAACAGTTTTAAAACATTAGAATATATTTATGTCTCATATATAAATAAATAAGAGTGCATCATAGTCATCTGACAAGTTGGTATGATAGTATTAAATAGCCATAGGATTTCTCACTCTATAAGTGATAAAAAATGATTATACTCATGTCCCCCTGAAAATGGACAGAGGTGACTCATCACCCTCCCATCAGGGATGGGACCTGCTATAGGTATGTTTTATAACGTTATAGTAGCATATAGTGTATCCGGATAACTCACCAACTAAATAAGGATTTTATGTTCTCTTATATAATAAATGATTGGAATTATTTTATAAGACATCTTAAAATATAATTAAATACCATTCTACCATTTCAAAATACCAATTTTCCATTTGGATCTAAAAATGTGTATTAATCAAAAACATGTCCTTTTCCAAGATAAAACCACCGGGTTTCTATCAAAATATCTTAACTCCAGTTTCACAAGTTTAAAATCATTTCAAAACCAATTCCATACTTTTTAAAATTAAATTCCACAATTAAATTCATAAATTTAATTGAAAACATTTACATCAAATCAAAAATTTAAATTCAATAATTTAAATTATCCAAATTCTGTAAAATGATTTAATTCAATGGAAATGGTGGTTTTCCAAATTTTTGTGCCAAAACCATTTGAAATATCTAGATTCACTAGAATCAGTTGTTATCAATTTATTGGAAATGAAATTTGATAAATTTAATTTAAATCAATAATTGAAATAAATCAAGAAATTTAGGAATGATCAATTTGGCTAATTGGGAGGGATCCACCTACCTCTTCCTGAAACTCACACCTAACAATGGCTCCCGTCAACAAGAAAGAAGGTGTAGAAGACCTCAAAAATCAACATAGAAGGAGGATCCAACACCATAGTTCATAGATCCATAAATTCCAAGATGATCCATTTCAAATACAAGAGAGTAAAAAGAGATAAACTTGAAGAATGAGAGAAAAAACATACCATGGAATCACAACATAAGTGAAACAATGATCGAACACCGAAGGAATGTATCTAAAATGGTTGGATAGATTTGAGATCACCTGGGAAATTCATTTGTTGGGGGAGAAGTAAATAGATAAGAGACAAAAAGAATTAACCAGATGCACTATCTATTATAAAAATATTATCGGGGTATTACATGACCTGTAATACTTATGTTTTGTAAACACCAAAATGCTTACCATTTTTCCTTAAAAATAGACACTATGGGTTAAAAATTGATCATTAATTCCATCGAAACATGTAGTGACAACTCATTACATGTACTTTTCATACTGTGAAAATGATCACAACTTGTTTTTAGGACTGTTACACAATGTTTAAACCTATTACATGACATGTAACCCTATAGTAGTTTATATAATAAGTTGATGAGAAGGTTAGAATCCAACAAATATCTAACATCACCATTATAGGAATACTCCAAATCCAAAATCCACCCTACACCATTAAATAAAAGTAAAAACTAAGACAAGGTTTAAGGCATAACTTTTATAATGGTAATGGATGTTATAACCTCCCCACCATAAAATCATTCTATCCCCAAAAAGCCTTTGTAGAAACATCCATGTCAAGGAGATAACACCATTGATCTCTTATTAGTGACTCATGTTCCCACATCTTGTGACTATCATAACCTTGATCCCATAGCACATGAACCAATTTTATCGTCTCCCCACGAAGTACCTTGGTCTAATAATCCACTATCCTGAGTGGCCGCTCAATCAAAGATAAATCAAGTTTAATATCATGATCACTCTTGCTCAAAATAAGATATGGATCAGAGAGATGATTTCTTATCTATGATACATGGAACATGTTATGTATCGACGCCAGATGCAGTAGAACTAACAAATATTAAGAAACATTCCCCTCTTGCTCAATAACCTTAAAAGTTCCCACAAAAATAAGAGAAAGCTTCCCTTGCCACCCAAGCTGTTGATGACCCATCCAGGGTGAAACTTTAATGAACACCTGATGGACAACTAATAACTTCAATGGTCCATAGCATCGATCAACATGTGTCTTATATAAACTCTTTTCTTCCAAAATTCTCTCATGAATTAGTTGAATCTTAGATGTCATCTCCTACACTAATCTTGGTCCAACCAAGGAACTTTCACCAACTTCTGACCAGCACATCAGATATTTTCAAGGCCATCCATACAAGGCCTCAATAGGAGCCATACTAATCACATAATGGTAACTTTTGACATAAGAGAACTCAACCAACCACAAGTAATTATCCCAAGGCCGGCCGAAGTGAATAACACGGGTGTGAATCGTATCCTCAAGAATCTATTATATATCTATGTCTGGACATATGACTATGGATGGTAGGTCATTCTCAAATTAACCTGAGATCACGGTGCCTCTTAAAGGCCTATCCTAAAGAGATAAGTAAACTGAGGATCCCTATTAGATACTGTCATAATTTTACTTCCATTAAAATGAAAAATCTCTCTCACATAGATACTTCCCAACTCCTCAAATTTTGTTGTATCACGAATGGGTATAAAGTGATACGACTTGGTTAGCCTTTTGATCACAACCCATATCTCATTATTATTCCTCTGTGTATGTGGCATCATGAACAAAAAATTCATCAAGATTTCATCCCACTTCCAATTAAGTACTGGAAGTGGTTGAAGCAATCTCAAAGGTTTTTGTGCTTGCATTAACCTACAGGCGCATATATAAACAATAGACCAACTCAGTAATTTATTGCCTCATCCCTAGCCCCAAGAACTATTTCCACGTATCATAGAACATTTTTTTTGTCTTTTGGTGCACTTCCCACTAGGAATTATGAAAATACCACATCATATACTTCCTTTACATTAAATACACAATGAAGAGATTCTGATAACAGAGAACACCCTTTTTAGGGAACAACCCCTGGTCAACTATCTCCCAACCAAAAATAGAGTCTATATGTCTATGGAATTCATCATCAAGATTTTCATCTTGAAGAATCATCTTGAGAAGACCGGATGATAAATGAAAACTAGCTAAAGAAACTTCAACCCCATTTCTCCTAAACAATGATTCAAAACTCTAAAAATAGAGCCATCAAATTCCACTCTTCCAAATAATATTTCACTCTCTGGGTTGGAAGTTTCCTATTTGAGGCATCTGAAATGATATTCCCTTTTCCCAAGGTATATGAAATTTCAATGTTCATTGACTTTAGGTACACCACCCAAGGCCTATGGAAAAGGATTGAATATTTTTTAGAGAAGATATAACTCATGGTTTTATGGTTTGAAAACACAATAAACATTTTGTGATAATGGTAATGTCACCAACTCTAAAGTGTGTTCATTATAACTGCATATCCAAGACCATGGGTAGGGTAATTTTTCTCATGTGGGTTAAGATTAATAGATTCATAAGCAACTATATGATCACCATACATAATAACACTGCCCATGTCTAAACCCAATGCATCACAAAAGACCAAATAGCCCAGCCTAGCCTCTTGAAGAGTCAATACCAATACAATAGTAAAAATATTTTTCATCTCAACAAAAAAACGTTGTCATTTATCATCCCAAACAAACTTCACACCCTTAAATTTTATAGAGGTCATCAGAGAAAGAAACTTTTGGAATTACATCACAACCCTATGAGAATATCCTAATAATCCCAAGAAGCATCAGATCTAGAAGACATTATATGGTCGCTCCCATGTAATAATAGCCTTAACCTTCTCAAGATCAACTGATAAACCCTATTCAAACTCCACATGTCCCATGAATTTCACTTCTTGAATCTAGATGTCACATTTTAAGAGCTTGGCATAGAGTCGATGACTTCATAGTAGTCTCAGAACTATTTGTAGATGACGCACGTGTTCATTATCAGATTTAGAGTAAGCAAGGATGTCTTCTAAAAAGAACACTACAAAAGTATCTAGATACTCATGGAAGATCTTTTTCATTAAACCCATGAAAATTTAAGGATATTTTTTAATACCAAAGGGAATAACAAGGTACTTATAATGGTTATACCTGCTCTGAAAGGTGGTTTTCTAAATGTCAGATTATTTTATCCTCAACTGATGGTAACCAAACCAAATATTGATATTTGAAAAACATTCTATACCTTTCAGGTGATCAAACAGATTATCAATGTGTTGAAATTGATACTTTTTATTTATCGTAACTCTATTGAGTTTCTAATTATTAAAACATACGTGTAGAGACCCATCAGTCTTCTTAGTTAAGAGAACTGAAGCCACCCGAGGTGACACACTTGGGCGTATAAATCCTTTCTTGATAAGATCGTCCAACTGGGACTTCATCTCTTTTAGTTCATCTGGTTTCATATGGTTGAAGGGAATTGAAACTAGCTAAGTACTAGGCATTAATTTAATGGATAACTCAACTTACCTTACTAGTGGTAGACTTGATGAGTCTGATGGAAGCATGTCGGGAAACTCAATGATGACTGGAGGGAGATCATTGCCCAATGACTCCCTCTCTAGATCCAAAGAAAACATAGATATCACTTTCCAAAAATTTGGATAATATGTTCCATCTCTACTCATCCTCGGGTCCCAATCTCCATTAAAGAGAAGAGACGCACCACTGGGTGTAGTAAAATAGGCCCTTGAAAGGTAAAAACAAATTTGGGATTTATTAGAAATGATCCCATCCATCCCAAATATAACATCATGATATTTTATATCAGGAACCAGAAAACAAAAAGCTAATTTGGAATCTAATAGAGAGAAGACACAAGCTAGGCTACAGAGACCCTACTTTGACTTCATACCAAGGGGTTTAGTAATATTCATTAAACAATATAAAAACTCTATAGTTTGATTTAGCATATTAACAATATGGGTAGAAATAAATGAATAATATGCACTGGTATCAAATAGAGTAGTCACTAATGACGATGCTATAGTAATGGTTCCTCTCACGGTTGCTAGACCCATAACTGGTTCCCTTGGAGACTCTTCCATTGTGTGAAGAATCTTTATTTCGGATGCTTATGGATCAAACCCTTTGGTACATAAAGCATCTGGTTTTCCTATAGATTTAAGAGGATCTTATGATCCTCTTCCACTATATAAAGTAGAGAAATACTGGAAGAATCTTTTTAAGTTCCATGAACATCTTTAAGAGCTACAATTATTGGGTACCTTTGTGCAAACCCTCTAATAATGTCTAGGTTTTTTACACTGATAAAAAATCAAATAACTTCCTCCTGGTTCTATAGAAGGTTTGGAATGACTCTAACATTGAGAATTTCCATGATAATCATCACACATAAATTTTTCTTTGAAGGAACCATTGCTGCCACTTGGAGAAAAAGGAAATCATGTCAACCCTAACTTTTTTACTATTTCCATTTCAACCCTCATCTCCCTATCCATCACATCAGAAATAGTGTGAAGCTTCAGCATGAAAACCTAAGAACGGATATTTGATAGAATCCCCAACTCAAATTGTCGATCATTTATCCTCTCATTAGATACAATCTTAGGAGCAAAATACACTAGATCACTAATGAAATTTGGAAACTCATTCATGGTTTTTTTTTATCTTTCTCCAGCTTGAAAGACTCCACATCCATGGCCAACACCATTGACTCTGGATAGAACTATTCAGTGAAAAGAACCATGAATTCCTGTAAATCTAAGCCATCATGATTCCCTTCCATCACCATCATGTCCAACTATATCCTACTTGTTCCTTCTAGAATGAAGGTGGAACACTTTCCCTTGAATAGGTCTAGTGTTTCCAATAACTCAAATAGACCTTTTCTATTTCACAACCATTCCTCATCGTTTTTAGGATTAATGGAGGCTTTGAAAACTAGAGGCTTCTAACAAAGGAACTCATGATAATGACATCGAAGAACATCCCCTTGAGGACCCACAGCTAGAGCCTTAATGAGAACTGGAGGTGGTGCATATCCTAGATCTTGGCTAGTGCGTACAATCACCTCAACTAGATTTTGGTTCACTTGAGTATTCTCTCACTACGGTTTAGTATCATCTTCCTCCTGGGTCTGATTTACGAGTCTTCTCAGAGGCATGATTCTAGAAAACATCATCAAACAACCTGGAAGACATTATATTAACATTCAAACTGATAAAGATGGAAAATCATTTCCAACAGGTGGAACAATAGATTAGGATTGCACTCCATCCAAATATGAATAGGTAAAATACTAGAACTAATCCATAATACTTCATTCCCTAACCAACCTTAGATAACTAAGGTTTTTTGTAGTGATAGAAGTCCAGGAACTCAATTCTATTAACCTCATAAGTCCCGAAAAGATTTTAAAAATTAATAATAACTTCAAGAAAAAATATCAAAAACCTCATCTGGTACAACATTGTCAAAAACCATACCAGGAACCCTAGTAACCCGATAACCAAACTGGCCCTGATCTTGACCTAAGGGGATTCACTATCCCCATAGGTCAGCCACTAGAAACTAGAATCATACAATGTGTAGGTGGGAATAATTTTTCCAAAAGAAATAGCAATAGTAAGAAAATAAATTCAATATGTATATAAAAGAATCTCAATTGAGAGTAAAGTACCAAAATACAAAAAGGAATAAAAATATCAAAGTAATATAACCCAAGTAAAAAAAATATAAAAAACAGCCCCAAGGTCCCTAAGGACATGACTCACCATGTCTGAAGCTCAACAATTGGATCCACCTCCAAGAGATCAATTCCCCTTGCTCGAACCTGGAAGGAGAATGTCAAAAAACACCAAAACGAATAATTAGGGTGTGAGTCTAAGACAAGAAAGATAGTACCAAATACCCTTTAACAGATTCCAAATATAGATTATCCAACAAAAATACTTCATTTTTCTAAATAAACAGGTTTGGAAATTAAAAATAATACTTAAAAAAATATGCTATTAATTTTTAAAATGAAATAAAATACTTTTAAAGAATAATCTTTTAATTTTAAAGAGATGTAATATTTAACACAATGGATAAATAAAATAGTTACATAAAACAATTTATTTAAATCCGGAAAAGGAATTTAAAATATTTTTACAACATTATCGTACATTTATATCTCATATATAAATTAACAAGCGAGAAACATGGTCATCTCCCAATTTGGTATGATAGAATTAACTATCTATATGATTCCCCACTCTCTAAGTGATCACAAAAAAAATGTATACTCACATACCCTTAACACTAGATAGATATGACTCATCATCCTACCATATAGGATATGACCCACCACAGGCATGTTTTAGAACGTTGTAATAACATAGAGTGTATCCAATTAACTCACCAAATACCATAAGATTGCATGTTCTATTACATAATAAATGATGGGAAATTTATTTTAAGACTTATTAAAATACAATTAAATCCCATTCTCCCATTTTAAAATTCAAATTTTCTATTTAAAACAAAAAATGTGTTTTAATAAAAAAACATGCCTCTTCCAAAGAGAAAATCATAGGGTTTCTATCAAAACATTTTTAATCCATTTTCACAAGTTTGAAATCAATTCAAAACCAACTTCATCCTTTTCAAAATTATTTTAAATAATTAAATTCCAAAATTTAATTGAAAACATTTCCATAAAATTCATGATTTAAATTATCCAATTTCCATAAACATACCCCAATTTAGGGTTTTCCAAATTTCTATACCAAAACCATTTCAAATCTATCAATTCACTTGAATTGGGTTTTATCAATTCAATTGAAATAAAATGTGTTAAATTGAATTTAAATAAATAATTTAAATAAATTAAACAATTTATGAATATTAAATTTGTATAATTGGTATGGAACCACCTACACATTCCCAAAACTAAAAACTCACAATGAAACCTGTCAATGAGAATAAAGGTGTAGAATACATCGAACTCAACCAAGAAGCAAGATCCAACACCACAAGGAATATATACATAAATTCCAAGATCATACACTAAAAACCCAATGGGTTAGAATAATTGAAACTTGAAGAATGATAGAACACAATTACTTGGGAATCACACTACAAATGAAACAACAATCAAACTCCAAAGGAATGGATCTAGAAGGGTTGTACAGCTTTAAGATCACCCCGGAAATCCTTTGGTCAAGGGAGAAGGAACTAATGAGGAGACCAAATGAATTAAACTTCCACACTTAATATTTAAAAAAAATTGGGGCATTACATGACATGTAATACCAATACATGATGTGTGATACTTATATTTTTTAACTATCGAAACACTTACTGTTTTGCATTAAAAACCGATGCTCTGGGTTAAAAATTGATCATTAATTCCATCATGATGTGTAGTGAAAACTCATGACACTTAAACATCAAAATTTGAATACAATAATGAACTATTTTCAAGATCATTACTTGATGTGTAAGCCCGTTACACAACATGTTACCCTCTGGCAATCTGTATGAAAAGTCGATTTGAAGGTGAGAATCGAACAAATATCTTACTTCAGCATTATATATATCCTCCTAATAAAAAATCCACTCTACCCCATCAAGGAAAAGTAAAAACAAAGAAAAGTTTTATGTAATGACTATATAAATGTTTAGAAGATGTTAAATAAATTTTATTTATTACTTCTTAATAAATATTTACTCAAATTTCACTAAAATCACTACAAGCTTCAGAAATGTGTTTTAATAAAAATTATTTTCATTAACTTAAACATGCATGGAAATTATAACTAATTTCTAGAGTTTTTAGAAATATTATTATATTAAATTGATATCATTTCTTAAATAATTATCCTAATATTATCATATACTAGATTTTCCAGATTTTTCAAAAATATTTATTTTTTATTGAATAGTGAAAAATAATAATTTTTATAAAAAAAGTTATTTTTTCAATAAAAATTCCATATATTTTTTGAATTTTAATTTAATATAACATAATTATGATTTAATTATAAATAATATAATTAATTTAATATTCATTATTATTGTACTTGATTTTGGTATATGTTTATTTTTTTCTTAAAAACACATTTTTCTAAAAACTATTTTTATTATAGAAATGTATTTTTATCATAATAAATTAAACTAATTTATGTTTATAATGTTTTTAAGTAAATTTATTTAGTAAATATTCAATTTTATATTGTTATATTCATTTAACTATTTTTACAAGGAAGTGAATGTATTTAAATTTTGTTTTTTGCTTAAAGATTACTTTTTCTAAAATGGGTTTTCCTTAAAGGTTGTGTTCTTATATAAAATTAAGTTCTTCCACAAAAAGAAATTGATATGTTTAAGTGGGTTAAATTTTATGAATCATCATAATTAATGTAATCTTAAAGGTTCAACTTAATTTTCTTCCATATTAAATAGTCAAATAGTAAAATTTTGTTATAACATTTAAGGTCAGAACTGGTTTTTTGAGGTTTAAACAAAGAGATAAGGATGGGATTTCCAATAAAACCTATATAAGTATTACTTTTTAAATTTATTTAAATATTATATTAACATAACAAATAATAAATATCTATTTAGATCCACATTCCAATTAATTTGACTACATATAATTGAAATTATTTAAGTAATTCCATGTGTGTCCCTCCCCTCACTTATAAATATAAACCTTTCCTCCCTTATTCAAAAAAATTGAGCCTTCTAGATCAAAAAATACTATATCAAAATATAAATTATATTGTCATTCCCTTTATCATGGAGCTTATGGTCTTTTCTTAAGACCAATCTTTCAAGGATTAAGGTTTAAGCCAATGGGTGTCTCTCACAGAAAAGGTATAAACTTATCCAATATATTTCAATTATATTTATTCTAACACCTTCTGTAGATAATTTTTATTCATAAAAATGATTAATAAAGTATAATAAATATAAATTTATGTTATTTTTATTATTTTATAACAATTATTTCACCTCTTATCCATCAAATGGTAAATAAAAGTATCGCTCATTTATACGTGTGGACTACCGCCTCCACATAGAAATACAATTCAATTTCCATCACCATATTTCATGGGTAGCTATAATGTTGGATTTAATGTTATATATCTTATTTATAAAATAATTAGTTTTCATTTCTATGTGATATTATCAATATTCTTAACATATGGTCCATTGGTAAATTATAATGCCACTCATGTATACGTGCGGCCTACCACCTCCATGAAACGATGTGATTTTTTTATCATTTACAATTTACAAGGCTAGTAAAAAGGGAATAATTAATTAAAATATATGAAATTAATTATAAAATAATTATTATTTAATATTAAATGATTATTTTCCATTATTTTTTTATCTATTTAAAAGTGGGAATATCACTCATTTGTACCTATGGATTTCTGTCTCCGCAAGGTGATATAATTCATTTTTCATCACCAATTAATCAGAATTGTTATAATTATTTATATAATGAATATATATGATATTTATATAATTCTTTAATTCTTTATATGAATAAACCATTATTAAATTCCATGGAACGAAACTACCAAACCAAAATAAGTATAAAAAATAAAGCATCTTACACATGAAATGATGATGCTAATGAAATATCGTTAATGAATAACTGATAATATGTTATAATTAAAAAATATATTTTATTATTGGTGTGATTATAGCTCTGGTATAGAATTATAGTAAATTTAAATTTATTATACATTATTTTTGAGACCTTTCAATTCAATAAACTTTTAAAATAATGTTTTTTCATTTCAATTTCTCTTCATTGAGACATGTTTGAATATTTTGCACAAATTCACTATTTCTATGGTGTACATAGTAAATGATATTTTAATTTATCTTATTACATTATTTAATATAATTTATTTACAAAATTATAGGTTTTTCAATCATACAAGGACTTTTATTTCAAAAAAAATTACTAGAGTTGTAAGGGTTGTTCATATTTTTTTTTCATTGAGATATGATTGATGTTATACAAATATATTCTTTTATGAGGTGTGTATACTACCCAATTAATATCTAGAATTAATAATATCCTTATTTTCATGTTATTTAACATTTTATATATATTTTTTATTTCATGGTCGTTATGATTCAAAATTTACCACAACATTATGGGTAATCTAATTTTTAACAGGAATGTTTATGCTTAAATTTTCTGATGATGAGATTGTATGATTCATCTATTCCAAGTATTTTTTATTTTATTCTCCTTTATTTATTTCTAAAGATTTAATTTTTTCCTATCATTTTACTCTCTTTAAGTACTCAATAGATAGAAAGACCATTTTTAAGTAAAATAAACCTTGTATTTCCCTTCAATCAAAAATATTTTATTCAATATTTAAATTTTATTTAATATGTCTTCAATATTTTTTTAAAAATTATAAAATTATTTTTTAAAAAAATTATTGAATATATTTTATTTTACATACCAAATATTAAAATGTACCTTCTTATCATTTTCCAAATGTTGAACAATTTACTTTTTATCTAAAATGTAAATGGTATTTTTTAGCATACTCTACAAGAGAAAATTCCCATGAAAACATGATTATTCATTTATTTAAATATTTTTTTAAAATTTTCCTTGTTTTTTTTCAAGGAAATTTTATTACTAATTATTATAAAAAATATTATTTAAAAATAATAGATTTCAAAATGAAAGGGCTATTTTCCACAAAAAAAGTATTAGTGATCTTTCAAAGGTTTTTTCATATTTAACAACATCCTTTGATGTCTCTTATTATAAACTGGGGATATGATCCCATGTTAATATATTTGTTTTTTATTTGGATAATTTATTATTATAATGGTTCTTTTTTGGGAAATTAATATCATTTACATTGGATATATTTTAATGATATATTGAATGTTTTATGATCTTATAGAACACATATATATGGTTTTCATTATGTGATAGTTGGGCTTGAAATTATATATCCCTCTAATGAATTTATTAAATAAGGATATGTCATGAGATACTATGGTCTGAAATGGGGAGTATATCTAGCTTAGTAATGGATATTTTCCAATAAGATATTCTAGGGAGTGAACATTGACTAAGGAAATGATGGAAATGGGAGTGATCCTAATCTACTATTGTTTTCTTAGCAGTGAGCCTTGAATAAGTAAATGATATTATATTATTATGTATATGAAGAAAACTTATGATATGTTCTCAAGGATCATGATTTTTTTATTGATGATCCCACACTCTTATTTTTTTTGTATTTTAATTTATAAAATCTTATGTCATGTTTCATGATTATGATATATGAAATGATGGGTACGATTTTTTATTGTTAAGAGAATTTTCTCATACACATATGATTATCATATTATTATTGATTTACATCTCTTTTTTTTAACTATTCTGATCATTAGGGGTTACCCTTTCTTATTCATCCCTTACTAGGGTTATGAAAAACGTTTTTAAGTTGTATATTTAAATGAAGGGTGATAGTTGTGAAGAACTATATGGAGAATGGTATAGATATTGTAATTACCATTTTTTATGTATCAAAATTTACTAAGAAACTAAATCCTTATGGTTATGTCATCCATCGTAATGACATTTAATGAATATTCCTATTATAAGATTCTGTATACATTAGGGTATAATTTGGTTCTCTATAGTTGGTTTCTAAGAAATCTTCAGTAACTTTCAAAAACTAATATGAGAAAACATTAGTGAGAACCCTTAGGATAAGATTAAGTATTAGATAACATCATATGTTATGTTAAATAAAGGAGTGTGTCCTCCCTATAAATTCATCCATGTCTGGATACTATAAGTGGATTTTGTTTTGGATGAGATGTATCTAGGGGTAATTACCCCTATAAAATATGGTCCAGTATATATAAAACATAATTCTGGTTCATGGTGAATGGGTCCTTACTACACATCTAATTTTAAACTCACTGGGGATATTCATTGGTTAAAGCACATTTTCATTATGAACCATTATTAAGTATTTGGATTGATAATGACCTTGGATGACTTAGGTTAAACATAATGTGTCATATATTAAAAATAAGGTGTAATGGTTTGTACGTCATATGGATTAAATTTTCAGGATTAGATAATTTCTCATCACTATTTCACACACCATGATTTTGGTTTTAGTCAATATCTTGAACCAGGTAGAGTCAATTTAATTATAATTGTGTTAGATGATGCAATTATTGTCTTTACAAGAAACCAAATGATAGGAATATTGAATGAAAAATATTATTATTATGCCTAACCATATACTTAATTATATGATTTAAACATATAACATAGGTGAGATTCAATATGAACCCAAGAAGAGAAAAATGTAGTTTCATGATGACCATGGAGGAAAGAATATTTAGCTTTCTACATGTTGATAATGTGGGAAGAAAAATATATGGAATTATATAAATGGAATAGGAAGATGTTTTGGGTTTGGAAAATAAGGATGTTGAGAAATTAATTTACAAGGGAAAATGAAATGTTTTGTAAATGTAATAGATAGTAATAATGGTTTCTTTAAGGTATAAGATAAGTTAAATTGTTTTAAATATAGAGTATATGTGCATGATATAATTCTATTTTCTAAGTGGAAAGCTTGAGTAAATGATTGGAAACACTGTAAAAGTAATGGTTTTTCTTTTGACTATGAAGAGACTAAAAATTACTTATAAAATTTATGAAATATTTTAACAATATTACTTATCTAAAAATTAAGAATCATGTTCAATATGGGGTTATTGAATTTTAAAACATGATTCGTATTCCTTATTGTATGAAGTAAGTATTAAGGAATAAGTTGATGAAGCTTAGTTAATGGTTTATGAAGTGGAATGATTGAATTATTTATCTATCATTATTCAATAATTATGTTATAGAAGTGTTTTATTAATTATATTATGGTTATTATAATCCTAAATCATCTAAGGATTGTTCCATAGTATTTTTTCTATAAGTATTAGAGAGAATATTTTGAATAGTACCAATAACATAGAAACGTGTTGTAGTGTTAAGGTGATATTTTTGAAAAACACAAGGTATTGGGATAGATAATACATAATATATATCGTAGTTTGAGTTATTAATTTTTATTTGTGATAAATATATGATTTATTTTGAAAATTTAAATTGGATAGTGTTTCTAACCTTGAAATTAATTAGTGATTTGATAAAGTTTAATGTATTTTTGTATTTATGTAATATATTGGATACCCTATTATTTTATTTAAGAAATATTTATAAAGTTATATTTTTTGGAATCATATATGCTTTAATTGAGGTTTTATAGTGATTCGTTTATTATAATGTTTTAGAAGAATACATGATCAAGGTATTCACATGTTTTTTAGGCGACATTAAGGTTTACTTTAAGTTATTTGTTGAGTAATGTGAAGATGATTTTGGAAATTTAGTGATTTTTTTCTAAATGATTGTGTTATTAATTTCGTCAGACATATTTTGGATGAGTGATAATGTAAAAAATTTATGGAATGGTTCAATTTGAACATTTTGTGTTGTTATTAAGGTTTTAGATATTAGTGTATTATTTCATCATATAAAGATTTGTATATATTGGATAAATTTTTCAAACCAATTTCTTTTTGGTAAATATTTAGACAGAAAATAAATTATTCTTAATTATTTTTTAGATCTTATAATATGTTAAAAGATAATTTTAGGGATTTGTACATAAAAAATTGTATTTTTGAATATGGATAAAAAGAGATGGAAGCTAACTAAAACAAAAAAAATATGATGAAATTATGTTTTTGTATTTGAATAAATAACATGAATATATTTTATCACATTCCATGGTAAACTAATTCCTTGACTCTAGGAAAATTTAAATTCAAAATTGAGGTTTTTACTTTTTACAGTTTCTTCTGAGGAGTTGATGGTCATTTTCACCCCCTCATTGATTTACAGTTTTTTGGTCATTAACTTTCTCATGACCATGTTATATATTAATATTTGTTATGTTTTGGACATTATATTTATCTCCCATCTCTATATTTTTAATTCCTATTAAATTTATCCTTATATAGGAACACAATTATGTGATATTTTAGGTAACCATTATAAATCTCACTTCCTCATTTTAATGGATGTTTTATTATCCTGTTATACAAAGTGGGATTTAAAAAAAATTACCTTCAAATATTGAAGCTTTGATTGTTGAGATAAAAAATGAGATTATGAAATTTATTTATGGGCATGTGGAGAATGTAACACCCTGATATTTTAGAATATATTGTTCTTTAAATAAAATGTACATGTTCGGTATATTTATTTACACGCAACCCTAAGTCTATATGAATCGAGATATCATAAATAATTATAATATAGTTGTTAAATTGGTAGGTATGAATAGTAATAAAAAAATATTTAACATATATGTATAATGTTTTTAAATAATTCAAATTTATTTATTAATACAAAATAAATAAGTACTCATTTTTTAGTAAAATCATTTTATGCTTTAAAAATGTTTTTTTTATTTCAATTTTTTTATAGAATATTACATGTATATAAATTATAATTAATTTTTCCACATTTAAAAAATTTATTTGATTTAATAAATTCCATTTTTAAAAAAATTAAAATCAATACTGTCTTTTGATATATTTTTAAGATTTTTCTAAAAAAAATATCAATGAATAGTAAAAAAATATAGATTTTTTTAAATTTAGTTTTAATTAAAATAAAATTATGAACATTTATTGTATATATTATTAAAATATATTAATTCACCCTTAATTAGAACTAATCTAATTAATTACATATGAATCACCATTGTACTTTATATTAGTATATGTTTATTTGTGGGATTAAAAACGCATTTTCCCAAAACTTTTTTATGTTTGCAATGTGTTTTTATTTTAAAAAATTAAATTAGTCTCTATTTATTAATTTTTTAAAAATAAATTTATATATTTTCTATTCAATAATATATTTTAAAAATTATTTTTATGGTTTTTACAAGGAAAGGAATGTGATTAAATTATGTTTTATGTTTAATGATTCATTTATCTAAAATGGGTTTTTGTTGTAGGTTGTGTGCTTATTTAAAACAATATTCTAAAATTTATATAAATTTAAAATGTTAAAATGGATTCTATAATTATAATAATAATATTTAATATAATCTAATAGGGTTAACTAAATTTTTGGTTATATTCAATAGTAAAAATAGTACAACGTGTTTCCACGTTTGCGGTTAAAATGGGTTTATCGAGGAGGGTTAAACCCAGATATAAGGGTAGTATTTCCACCCATAACTATATAATTATTATTATTTTTTATTATTTATCAACATTATATTATAATAAATTAAAATAAAAATCCATTTTTATCCACTTTCCCATGAAAGTGACATTATTTGATTGAAATCCTTTAAGAAATTCTAGGTGAATCCCTCCCCCCACTTATAAAAGGGAACCTATTTTATAACATTATTCAGAAACTTTTAGCCTTCTATCTCATATAATAGATAATTAAAAACATTAATATATTAATTACCATAATTTTATAGATTATTGTATTCTCATAAGACCAATCCTTCAAGGCATAAGGTGTAAACCAAAGGGGTCTCTCAAAGAAGAGGTATAAATATTCTTCAATCTATTTTAATTTTATTTCTTCTTAAAAAATCATTAAAATTGTTTTATCCCTAAAAGTGATTAATATAATATCATAAATGAATTTATATTTTATTATATTTATCTTAGAACCATTTTATACCCCTTCTCTATCAAATGGGAAATAAAATTATCATTTGTGCATACTTTTGGGATGTCACCTCCACGTAGAGATACGATTCATATTCCATCACCATCATTCATTGGTGGTTATGATGATGAATTTAATTTTAATATATAATATTTATAACATAATTATTTTTATATAATTATAATATTTAATCTACCATTTTTCCTTTTGGTCTATACATAAATGATAACATTGCTCATGTGTACATATTGACTACCACCTCCATGAAGCGATGTAATTTTTTTATTGATCCTACTTTACTAGGATGATATCATGTATATATTTAATGAAAATATATGATATTAATTATATAATAATTATTTTTAATGGTTTATTATCATTTAAATTTATATCCTTCTATCCAATTAAATATGGAAACATCAATTGTGTGTATGTACGAATTACTATCTCCATGAAGTGATATAATTCATTTTTCATAACTTCTTAATATTAATAATTATAAATATATATAAAATAAGTATTTATTAGATTAATTAAATTATTAAAATTATGAATAATATGTAACTATTATCAATGTACAAGGACCATAACTGTTAAACATAAACATACTTGAAAAATGAAGTAGCTAACACACAAAATAATGAAGACGATGAAATATTATTAACGAAGGGGCGGTAAAATGTTATAAGTGAACTAATTATTTCATTATAGCTATGATTATGGTTATATTATATAATTATAACAAATTTAAATTTAGTATACATGAGGATGGATTGCGTATGAAGTATGAAGGACATGAGTTAAGGGTTTTTTATCTCGATTTATCTTCTTTGAGGCATGTTTTAATGTTATGAACCAATTTATTAGTTATATTTTCTATATACTAACCATAATTTTATTTTTTCAATAATACATTTTTTAGATCAAGTTATTTTAATAACCATATTATTTTGAATTTTCCAATGAATTTTTTTCAGAAAACACTAAAGTCATAAGGGTTCCATGTCTCAATTTTATCTCATTAAGTCATGTTTGATGTTATACACCTATATTATTTTATGAGGTGTATATAATTCTTAATTTATATGTTGTATTGTTAATATAATTTTTTTCATGGTACTTAATGTTTCATTTCATGTTATTTTTTATGGGGGTTATGATTCAAAAGTTAACACAACGGTACGTGTTTTATGCTACAATCTCATTATTACAAGGAATGTTTATGTATAAAATTGTTTGATGAAAGTTTTTTATAATATATTCCTCCCATGTTTTATGACTTTTATTATCCTCTGTTTATTTCTATTGATTTTATGTTTTACTTTAATTTTAATCTAATTAATTTCTCAAAATAATGAAAGGATGTTATTAAGAAAAATTGATCTTGTCTTTCCCTTTAGTCTGAAATATTTTATTCCATTTCTATATATTTTTTAATATGATTCCAATAATATTTTTACTATTATGAAAATATTATTTGAAGTTATTTTTAGATATATTTTTATTTCCTTTATAATTTTTAAAATGAACCTTTTTATTACTCTCCAAACATGGTACTTTTGACTTTTTACCAAAAATCTGAAAGGATTTTTGTTTTAACATAAAACACATGCAAAAATTTCCCTAAAAATATGAATACTCATTTTTTTAAGAAAAATTTAAAATTTTACATGTTTAAATTCAAATAAAATTTTTTCATTAATATTTATAAATTTTTAGTTTTTAAATAATTGTTTTTCAAATGAATAGTGTATTTTCCTCAAGAAATGTTCAAGTGATATTTTCAAATTATTTTCATCTATGAAAACAAAATTTGTGTTTTCTTATTATTTTCTCGGGATGTGATCTATTTTTTCCATATTTATTCATTATAAGGATGGTTTATGATTGTGATGATAAATTTTTTAGGAAACTCATATCACTTCCTAGGGTTATGATTTAATGATATGATGAATTTTTTATGATCTTGTTGTGCACATATGTATGGTTTTCATTAATTGGTGGTGGACCGGTTATTATATATCTCTCAAATACATTTTGTAAATTTGTATATCTCATGAGATATTATGTAATATAATAGTTATTTTACCTATTTTAGTAAGGTGATTTTTCCAATAAGATAGTATTGGGAGTGAACTTTGACTAAGGAAATGTTGGTATGGGGAGTGAACTCAATCCATTATAATAGTATTGGAAGTTATACTTAACTAAAGAAACGATTTTATATTCTTATGTCCATGAAAAAAACTATTTCTTATTCTTATGAAATGTTCTCATGCATCATGATTGATTATTGATGATCTCGTACTCTTATATGTTATGTATTTTGATAGATAAACCATTATACAATGTCATATGATTTTGATCGGTGAATTAATATGAATGATTTTCTATTATTAAGATCATGTTATCATATGATTATACTTATCTTATAATCATTGATTAATATCTTCTTTATTTATCCTTATTAACCATTAAAAATCATCCCTTATTATGTTCCCATCCCCCGTGTTATGAAGATAGGTTTTAATAATTATATGTCTATGAGGGGTTATAGTTGTGAAGAACCATATAAGAAATGATTTAGATCCTTTATGTACTAGTTTTTTATGTATCCTTGATTCCAAAGTCACTAATCATTTAATATTCTTGTGTCGATCTTGTTGATATGTATTGAATATTCCACAAATAGGATGTTGTATTTATGTATGAAAAGTTGGGCTCACTATAGAAACCCATCATGAATTGGAAAATGTCTCATCACTGGGGAAGTATCTTTCCATGGGATGATATATTCATGAGTCACTAAATATGCTATGAAAATAGTAGTAAATCCACATATAGTCCTTGATAGGTGAATTTTTTTACTTTGTATAATGTTAGAACAAGTATTGATCCATATATTGTTCCCCAAGACATGAGGTCCATGTCTTGTTATATAGTGTCTTGGGGTATGTTTAGTGTAGATAAAATAACATAAATATGTAATATCCACACAATTAGAGTTAGTATAAAGTTATTTTTTTGGCATGCATCTTAGATAAGTGATCTAAACATTACTATATGTCCTGGAATAATGGGAATCAAGCCATGAATAGTTCTTTGAAAATATTATCTAAATATATCTAACACATAATAGATTAATAATATAATTATCTCATCCATGTAAATGGAAATTCTAACATGAAATTTGAATACCCAAACTCCAATAATTTTTCTTGAGAATAGGAACATTTTATCCAGTTATTGGTTTATGAATAAGGAATTATATTCTCAAGCCTCTTACAAGAATCAGGATATCATGTAAAAAAATTAGGTCTCAAAAAACATATCACTCCAATTATTTTAATGATTATATAGGGTGGATAATAAGTCCTATAGTCTAATATCCTATGGTTTGGACTTAGAATACATGTAGATTAATATTTTATTATGAGATACTTATGTAGAAGGATTCATATAGATTGAGCTCTCGTCCAAAACAAAATGGTTTCGTCCTACTGTTGAGTCTCTAGAGAAGACGATATCTGAATTTATGAAGTTTTGGACACCCAAATGAAGTGATATTTTGATTATGATTAATCTTAAAATTGATTCTTAGATAAAAAATATATATAACTACATATCTTGAAATAATAGGAATCAAACCATATATAGTTCTAGGTGAAAATATATTCATACTAATACAGGTATATTGAAGGACCCAACATGGATGAGAGTGCACAGAAACTAAGATAGTGGGGGTAATTAAGGTTTATGGGAACTATGGATGGGCCCAATATTGGTATATGGATTTCAACATATCTATAAATAATAAGAATAAATCTACATATAGGTAAATGGTCAATACATAGATCAATCTCATATGTAGGGACAAAATGATAATGAAATCATCTTGGTGCTAGGTCATTTTGATAAACCAAACATGAATGAGTAATATCCTTTATTCTAATATTAAATCTAGCGAGATTTGTGGATCGAACTAAACAAGCAAGACAAAGTGTCACTATCTAACTTATAACAATAGAAATCAATCCACCCATGGTTTTTAATTACTGGATGGATTTATCCAATAATAGGGTCCATAGACGGAAACCATGCATGAACTAGAAAACCCGTACAATGGGGAATTTTATGTAGATAAGTCTATTATGTAAGGGAATAATGTCATATATTATAGACAACTCCAAATAATTCAATGTCATGTAGGATAAACCTTCATCTCTCGAGGTTTATGGCCATGTGACTAGGACTAGTTCCATGTTGTTCAAAGGGAGTTTCAATAGACTTCCCTGGATAGTTTAGAGTCATAATGTATGGACTATATACCATAAAATTAGCGGTTATATGGTATGGACCTTGTCACACCAAAAAATTTTCATTCATTTTTATTTTATTATTTCTTGGCTTCGGGTTCTTGCACCAAGGTCCGAGCTGGGTCCCTGGTCAAATTTTTTGATGTTTAATGCTTTTTCTGGGTTTTAGACTAGTGCACGGGCACCACGTGGTTAGCAGTAACCGTGCAGTCACCCCAAGTTCTTGTGTGGGTGCCCAAGTGGTATGGGTTTTATCATTCATGTTGTGTGCAGTTTATTAAGTTGTGCGGTGAGCGCATTTTTACCCAATTTTTAAAATAAGTGATGCGATTGTATAAGAGATAGAATAAAAAGAGAACAAGATAAATAAATGTAATGAAAATTTAAAAGGCAAGTTTGATAATAATAAAAATAATATTATGTTCTTATTTTTATTATTATTTATCACTAAGAATATTAATATTATTATTGGTATTATCATTATTATTATTCATATTGTTTTTTTAAATTTATTATTATTATTTTTTGTTTTAATTTTATCATTATTATTTTTATAATAAATTGAAAAAAAAACTAAGTAACCCTAATCTACCCAATCACGACCCCCTTCCACATTCTGCGTTGTGGGCCGCCCCAACCCCCACTCCTTTACCCTGCATGCCCAAGACTTTGAATGTCCGCCTCATGCTCGCACATAGAACCTTATGTGCCCATGACCTTGGTTTTAGGCCTCCCGCTCACACCCAACACCCTATACACTCAAGCACTCCACTGCTGGCCTCTTGGTCGCACCCTGACCTCCGCACCTAGGCCCTCCACCTCCGCCCTTGCCTCATACTCCTAAAACTTCACCACTTTTGCCTTGCCCTCTAGCATCTGAGTCTTTCTCACCCTTCATCCCCAACCTCCAGCACAGCAGCTCCCCCTATTCCCTATGCATGTGTGGCCTACCAACTAGACCCCTCCCTGACCATCCACCTCTCACTCCTGAAGCAACCCTCCACCCTCAGCACCCTATTTTCATCCAACCTCTGTTCACTGTCTCCTTCTTCCATCCAACACCACTCTCTCACCGACAACCCTCTTCATGGCCCAAAACCCCCTCCGTCGATGCATTATTTAAGTTTTTTTCGAGGTTTTATTTTGTATTACCTAAACCCTAACATCTTGTACTATGTTTTTTGTGTCTTTATCACTATCTATGGTGTGTGTTTGGTCCGTGGATGTTGTTCATCTTTCGGCATAAGTGTCGTTGTGTCCACTCTTGATTTAAGGGTAGCATTTTCGACTGTTTTCTTTCCTTAATATTCTATAAACACTAGAGTAATTTGAATTAATCTTTATATGTTTTTCACACCATGAATAATATTATAGTTAATTTATTATTGTGTTTCTGGGTTAGTTAAAATACTTTAAAATGGTTTGGAATCCACTCTTTGATTTTGCATAGTTAGTTTTGTGCATAAACGTTATTCAATAAATTATTATTTTTTTGTCTAATTAATTTATCACATTCTATAATGAAATTTTTTTATGTAACATTTGTATTGAGAAATTTTGACAAGCCTTATACTTATTTTTGGTATCATATTTACCTGATGTAGAGTGAATTTTTAGGGAAAAACAATTTTTGGACATTTTTCAGTTTTAATGGAATTGGAAATTAGTTATTTTGGTTGTGCAAGTGGTGCAGATTATGTTTTGAATGGTGTGAAAGTAATTTTAAAGTCTCAAAGTATGAAACTATTTTTAAAAATGGAATTACCATGTGAAATTGGTGAAATATTGATGTAAGAAATTGTCGTGTTCTTTTGAAATTTATTATCAGTTGAGTAAATGATTTATCAAATGTTGTTTGAAATGAAATTCATGGGTGCAAGGAATTTCTTTGTTTGTTTGAGTTTAGTTAGAAAGTTAATGTTAACTTTCTGAAAATGGTTCTTTAATTTATAAATATTGTTGGGTCTCTTTGTGTGATTTCTAAGAATGGTTTTTAAGGTGTTTCACTTGGTTTGACCCATTTTCCTTAGAAACATGTTTTGGTGTGACATTAAAAATGGGATATGGCTATTGATATGATGAGAAGTGTTTTGGTGTTTGGTTGAAACATAAGGGCTCATTTGGTATTGAAAATACGAATATGGTGTTTAGTGTTGTTTTGGAAATGGTTCATAAATTTTTTTTGTCTTGGAAACCATTGGCCCATTTGGAATTTTGAACATGTCGAGTTAAAGGTCTGTTTGGAACTTTCAGATTTAGTGTAATGTTTATGTTGATTATTCACAAGGATGGTGTTTTGATCACTATATACCCATTTAACAACTTCAATATTCTGAAAAAGGTTATCAAATGGTTTTAATGATTTCATGGCATGATAGCCCAGTTGGAACCTTTGATGATATAATGTATATATATTTTTGGGGAACCTCTATAGAGGGTATATACCTTATGGGTTATCGTATGGAGTGTCCCTATTTAGGGTAGTCAAGTGCGGTGAGATGAGTCATGTGTGCAAGGGCCTCCTACTTACACAGTATTATTATAGCCACCATGGGTTCTTGGGAATCTTTTTGATGATAAAGTTAAATTTGCTGACCATCCATGATTGGATGGGTTGGTACCCCTGGATTTTTTGTTAGGCCAGGTGGGCTTTACCACTGGATTGGTCAATTTAGGGAATCTAGTTGGTTATAGACTTAAGAGTTTCACCACACGCCGGTAGGTGGTTCTGAAACTTAGTACATCCAGGGGTCATCTAGGGATTTTTAGGATCACCAATGGTTATTGGATTATTTGCATTGCTTGTTTACTTTCCATTATACGAGTTCATTTCTGGCTTGTATTGTTTACCTATTCTACTTTATACTAGATTTGGTATATTTTGTTTCAAGTTTAGTTTATAAAAAAAGAAAAATGATTTTGGAATTGTTATATCAGATGTGTTGGAATTTTTTAAACGAGAAAAACATGTTTCTTATTTCAAAATGTGAAAACCATACTTTTATATTTGTATTTCAAACTTGTGTTGGTGGATTGTTTTGGGAAAAAAGACGTTGGATTCTATGGTTTATCTAGGAAACCCTATTATGCATTTTTAATTCTCACACCTATTTTTACCATTTCAGTTGTAGGATTCTTTTGCTCATGTTTTCTTGGATGAGTTGATCATCATTGGATCAAGGTCAGCCTTTAGTTGGGAGGTGACCTAAATGGTCACATAAAGGTATGTTGAGTTTTTATGTTTTTTTTCTGGTGATCAAGTTCAGTTTTATTTTTCAAATTATTCTTGTTTATTTATTTATGTTTTTTGGGCCAAATCATTCCCAATGATTAAATTTTGATGCTTGGCACTGGTTTCCAGCCTGTGGGGATTGAGAATGCCCCTCAGGCCATGCTGCGGACCGGATCTAGTGACATGTTTAGGGTTGACCTGGGTTGGGTTGGGATAGACCTTATGTCATGTAATTTACATTCTTATGATAAGGACCTTGTGAAATGTAGTTTATAGTCATGACACAAGGACTTTAGGTCATGAATTTTTTGTTTATATGACTAAGAATATATTTTTTCCATGAAATTATGACAATTATTGTTTGAGAAACATTGAAATATTATCAGTAATGATATTTTATCCTTTTATTGTGACTGAGTAAACCCCATTGGATTAGTCCTTGTATATAGAATAATATCCCTCCTAAATTTTCTAGAGCTTTAATGGTGTCCTCCATGGTATCATGGGAGTTTTCAGAGATAACACCAGCTCTCCTTGGATGAATGACCAGAATAAAACCATCTTATTGAATACTCATGAAAATCGATTTTTATGAACCTGCAGGTCATATATTGTGTACATAGATCTTTCATTGAGTCTCTCTGACTCATCCAATTATTTCTAAGACTGCTCATCTTTCGTCAATTGATTTTGGACGACGATGAAAAGTGAGATAAAATGAATCTCAATAGGAAAAAGTATATCAATCCCATACATTGGTGAATATGGGTTCCCTTTTGTAGAAATACATGTTATGGTGTGATTGGAAGATAAATCAAGTAAGTTTTTATCTATCCAAGACCACTTATTTTTATAAACTACATTTTTAAGGATATTATAGATTGTTTTATTAAAGACAAGTATCTATCCATTCACCACTACATGATAGAAATATTAATGATTGGACCTGATATTTTTCTCTTAATTCAACAACTTTAATTTAGAAACATGTAAATTGGCATTTTTTCTATAAATATTGTTTGAGGGAAACAAATTCTGGTAATGATATTGGTCTTCATTAAATTTAAGATATCGTTTATTCCAACTTCATTGATGGAAACTTCTTTGGCCCACATAGAGAAGAAATTAGTCATAGTAAGGATGAACTTGAACAAATTGGATGTTTTTGGAGGGTGCGATCCCATGAAATATATCCCCCATATTGAAAATAGATAATGGTATTTAATGGTATTTGAAAATTATTGGCATTGATCAATTAAATTTTTCTAAATTTGACAAGTATAACATTTCTTTGTTAACTCTATGAAATCATGCATCATTATGGGACAAAAATATTTCAGTTTCATTATTTGATGTGGAAGCTTGGTTCCTATCTAGTAATAACCATAGAAACCAACATAGACTTTTTACATAACATTTATGTTTAACCTTCGTCGATTGACCTGAGGAGAGATCCATCAAATCCTAACTTGTATAATACCTTATGAGAATTTTTTTTCTTCATAAAAGATTAAATTTTTTTCCTATTGATTTATCTATTACTTTGAAAATTTATTAGTTGAGAGAATTAATTTTTAAACGTACTCTAATATGGGAGATATATAGTCAAATGTGGTTAAAATTAGAATGGGAATGTTATCTCCATGGTTTTTGGTGGAATTTATTTCATTGTACCTTTTTGTATCATTGCTAATAAAAGGAGATACCACTATGATATGTGTGATGAGAATGTAAATATCTTCCTATTATTTATTTTCTGGGTTCATATCTTCATTGTATATTACTTTCTATTGGGTGTTCCCTAAACACAGGTTTTGAGATAGTTGGATCATATGGAAATTTTGATATCAATCCTCGTACAAGATCAAGAAGGGGAATAAATTCTTCCTACTTTATGGAATGGAATCCATTAATATTATTAATCACTAAATCTAGATAAACCATAATATTTATTTAGTCAACTTGTATTTTTAAATCCAATTCTCATCCTATAATGAAGTCCTGATATTCTACCACATTATGGGAGCATCCTTCTGATAGTAGGAAGGAGTTAGGAATAATAACTTTCACTAGAGAGATAAATATAACCCCCAATATAACCCTATTAATCTTTATATTCTCCATACTTCTACCGGTTGTTACCCTAAAAGAACCATAAAAATAAATTTCCTATGAATGGGACTTTTGTAGTGATCTGGGTTTTCCCCATATAAGACTTGGCTAAATTTTGAGTTTTAAAGATCCTGGAACTCCCTAGGGGTAAAATGGTAAATTAATCAATAAAAAGACCATAGAAAATTTTTCTAATCATATTTTTTATTCCATAGTGTGGTTTTGACTCCCCAAGTTGAGTTGACATTGATTTGTGGGTATGTCAGGGCCTTGATAAAAATACATCATGTATAAAAATATTATTTTTAGCCAACATATATGTATTCTTGATAATTGTTTTCCTTTTCAAAAGAGTATTGAATGGACAATTTTAGAAAATGTTTATGTCCAAAATAGGTAATTTACCCTATGATATGTGTAAATGTTTTTTTCAAATTAGGGTTCTCATGTTTGGGTCATCATGGATGGAATGATTAATTAATTAATTAATTATTGTTTTAGTGTGGTGAAAACCTAGTTTGACCCTATATAAGTCCTATTATGTTGTCTTTCTATGGTTATTTTCATTTTTCATTATCACAAACTTATAGATAAAGGAAAATTAGAGGGAATTTTATTATTGGAATTGATGTTGGGTCAAGGATGTCGGATCAGATCTATAATGATTTTGATGAATGGATCGTCTAGCGATGAAAAAATTGTACAATGGTTTAACAATGGATCTAAGAGACCACTATTGTTTTCTGAATCTAGGAATTTAATTTAAAATATTTTCTTTATTATTTATGTTCTTTTAATGGGAATTTTCACCCTTGAATATTTTTTTTTCAGATCATGTCCCAAATAATTTTATTGATTTTTATCAACAAGTTCTATGTTCTCATATGTGTGTTCATCATTAGAGATCCTAAACCTGGTGAATATAGAACAGATATTAGTTTAATATTTTTTATACCCAATCCTTTTTTATTTTGGATTTGATGATGATATTTATGTGGAACAAGTAATAACAAGATAATTATACTTATCCCTCCTTCTCTTTCTCTATCTCTCTCGTTTTTCATAAAATATTACCTACTCTCTCTATCTCATTCTATATCTCCCTATTTATCCTTCTTACATAAAGGAAGGACCATATCTTAGTATGATGTACATGGGGTGAAGTACCCTAGCAATGCTGAAAATCTATAAGAGAGTAGAGGCATCTTGACATAGGAAGAATATTCTAGGGAACTTAGTGAAAGGAGGCACAATGTTATGAGGTGGCGTTCAGCGGTTGATAGAATTCAGAATAAGGATGGTGGTTTTATAGAGGTATGGAACCCCCAATGTGTGAGGGTGGATTATATTTCCTATATTATTCCTTTGAATTTGTTTTTTATCACTATACAAATCATGTGAATTTTATTAAACATGATATTTTTATTTTAAGTGTTGTTAGTGTGCATTAGAAAAATATGATAACCATATATATAAAAGTTTTTTCTATGAAAATATAGAAAAATATGTTTTCTTTTCATATTTCAATAATTTGATCTATGATCACTTTATTTTTGTATGATTAACATCAATAATAGATGTAAATTCATGCATAGTTCCTCATAAGATGATGAAACTACTTCGAATGCAGTATCAACTGATCAAGAATAATTTGAAATTAAAATATTGTAGGTTTTATTATAAATTGAACCACATATTTTAGGATTTTAAGAACCTAAAATTCTGAAATAAATTATAAATAAGTATTTTTAGTTTATTGTGTTGTGAAACTGCATGTGGATGAGAACTAATAGTCCTTGCATTCTTTCTTTCTGAGAGTTTTTAAAACAGTTGGTTTGTGATTATTTAATTATAAATCTATTATAATTTATTTAATAGTAATTATATTTCCAATATTTTGATACTTTTTATTTCATGAGAAATATAGATATATTTTTTACCATAGATATCTTGAGAATTTAGGCTATGGAATTTAGCTATTATTGATCTTTCTTATTGTTGGATTTCCTGTTTTGAAGACAAAGTGTTCTTTCCCAAGACACTAATACCTTTAAATGGGTATAAAGTTCATGTATTTTAAGATATATGAATACATGTGATTTTATAGGTTCAATTTTAGTGATTCCATGGATCTAGATTTCAATGCTCGATATACTTTTATTTAAAAGTTTGGTTCGTAATATCCTTTTAAATAGTAGAAAGATTATTAAGAAAAATTCTATGTTTTTAACTCCAATGGGTTTAATACATTAAGTAATTCTCATTATTTCTATTTTTTATTTAAATTTTATAGAATTTGATAAAATTTTGGTTGTTTTATTTTCACCATGTATATTTTTTTATTCTTGTAATTTTAAGGTTAATAAATACTTCATGTTTCTAGTTGGTTTACTCAATATGTGGACGGACATTTTTAGTTGTGTTTTAAATTAAAAGTTTTCCCCCTATTGTAGTTTATATCCCTATCATATTTAAAAAAATATTTTTTTTGAGAGTCATTATAAACTTTTGTGACTAAGACTAATGCAATTCTTTTAATTTCCATTAATATTTCAACATTTGGTGTTTATTTTTCTAACACTAATGTGTTTTAGAGAAAAGATATTTTCACTTATTTTATGATGTAAGGATTTTATATTAGAATTATTGATAATTTCAATCATATTAAACCACCTATTTTCTATGATAATGGTTATGAATACTTATGATATCATATATAGATATTTTCAATTAAAAATGAAGGGAAATATTTCATTATGTTGACCAAAAGTTCCAAAATTATAGAAAAATATATTGCTTCCATTTTTAGAGAATAAAAGGTTTAACTTAAATTGATTTTATGAGTAAGGAATATGTTTTTATGGGATATACAGGGAAAGATACATATTCAAGTTTTATCTTATTAAATAACCAATGAAATGTAGAAGAAATTTGATGTAACAGATATTAGAAAATCAAAAGTTCTTAAACAAAAAATAATTGTTTAGAGTGGATTATCAATATTTTGGTTGTATACCTGGTGAGATTTTTTCTCAAATTCATAATGAATGGTAACAATTGTTAACATCATACATTATCATATATAGAAAGAGTTATTTAATGATAAAATTATTGATAAAATTATTGATATTCTACCTAATTAATGGAAATAAAAAATGACCACTATAGAAGATATAAAACATACCCCCAAGTTGATCTCAGATGATCACCTAAAAACTGTTATAAAATATGAGATTCATTTTAGATGGTATTTTGATAATTAGAAATAAGAAAATAGGTATTTCATTTACATCTACCAAGAGTTTAATTTTAGGAACTTATAATGATAAGAAGAGAACATCGAGACATAACAGTTGTGAAGAGCTAATTGATGGAGAAACTACACAGATTTTGGGAAGAATTAAATAGTATAAGGGAAAGAGGAATTTGGGAAGAGATAATAAGGCTTATGGAATTAAAAATTATAATAAGAAAGATTCACTAGAACCTATATTCTATGAATGTGTAATGTTTTTTCATATATGGCCTAATTTTCCCGAGTTCAATCAAAAAGATAGAATTTCTTCAAATGAATATTCTAAGAGAAAAAATAAAAAATTTGTTTAATCAATACATAAGTGGAATGTTTGTGGTGGGGATACTACTATTGATATATTATTTAATGATAGTGATGACAGTATAAAAACAAAAAGTTTCTATGATATCGTTTTAATGTCTGAAAAAAATTCATGTGTAAAATAAATATTCAAGTGCTTAATAATTTGATTCTTGACTAAAAGTATTTTTATGTTTCAAATTATTAAAGTGAAATTTATAATGAATATGATGCCCAAACTCTTAAATAAGTGGTAGTGTATGTAATAAATATTGATAAGAGGGACTTACTAAGAAGTTTGGTGAACTTAATATTGAGTGAGTGGAATGGGAGGAAGAGTTGAAAAAGTACACAGTTTATAGAGATAATGTGAATAGTTTAAATTAAGGGTTAAACTCTATGTTGGAAGAGTATAAATTCAGATTTTCTAATATTTCTATTGATATAAAATGAAAAGGATTGTTTAAATCATCCGAAGATCAACCTATGTTAGATGAATGAAATATAATAAATTCAAAAAATAAATTATGTTTTTTGAATATAAAAATGATATTATCAAGCTAATGTTAGAAGATTAAGTTCTAAAGAATCTATTTACTTACTTTTCTATAGATTTAAATACTTTTAATGATATGTACAATCAGTTGTAATAAAAAATGTTAACTTCTAGACTTGGGAGTAAATCAATTTGAAATATTGACATATCATTTATATTATTTTGTTCCCATTCAAGAACTAGTTTTTAAAATGGGTTATATATGAGTACATTAATAGAAATAATATTCTCTAAGCAGAATTCATTCATTCGGAAGGACCCAATATTTTTTATTAATGAAAATTTAATATTATGGGAATCAAATATCTAATAAACTTTTAGTACCTAAATTTATCTTTAAAATCCCACTAGACCTAAATAGGTTACGTTTCCTCAGACTTAAATTACAATAACTTGAATTCATTGTATATCTGTAGCTAAATACATATCACCGGTACATAAACCTCATGTTGAAATGATAAGGGGGAGAAGTTTTTTAAATTTTATAACATTTAAAAAGGGAGTTAATCTTTAATTCTTAACATAATTTTACTTTTTCAGGTTAGGTTATATAAAAGTTTCTTTCTAAGAATAATTTACTACGCTTATTCACTTACTTCTAATGCTGCTTTTTGAAAATAACAGAGGGGGATATGTGTGTGAAAAGTTACTTTTATCATAAAATGGGGGGGATAGATTTTCATAAAAGGGGAAGATATTGTGAATGTTTTTAATTGAATTGAAATATTAACAAAAATTGAATATTTAATTATTGAAAAAAAGTTTGTTTTTTGTGAAATAAAGGGTGAGTTTGTTTTATATTTTTTGATTGAATAGTGTTTCTAAATAGGGGGAGGTTTTTTATTATATTAATACTTTGTTTTTTGTGTTTTGAAAATCACAATTCCATTTATGAAAATTTGATTAAACTTGATGTTTTTTAACTATTTTTTGGTGTGCAGGATGAAAATCTAGTAACCAAAATTATAGAATATTTTTCTATAAAAATGCAGAGACATGAGTTTTATCTTCATATTACATTCATAGAATTTACGATAATTATAGTGGGACATTACTAACATCGTCAGAAGGTGTAAATCTATAATGAGTTCATCATAATTTTATAATGTTTCTTTTTATGTAGTTACAAATGATCCTAAATTAATGTGGAATCTGATTATTATATGTTTGTCAATAAATTTAAACATGGATTCACATCTAGAATAACATGAACGTATGAAATTCATTTAAAATAAATAGCTTAAATTTATTATGTTTTAAAAATACTTGTTTATGAGAGCTTCCAATCATTGTATTCTTTTTTCATAAGTGTTTTTATAAGTGTTTTTTTATTATTGAATTTTCAATATATTATAATTTTATTTGAAATCATTTCAATTTCAATCCTTCAAGATCATGGTATTTAATGAAGCAAACCTACATTTTTTTAGTCACTGATGTTATAAGATTCTGGTTTGTGGAATCGAGTGACTACTATTCAATCAAATTGAGGAATTATATGTTTAAATGATAGAGTTTTGTGGATAAGACAACAAAAATTTATATGGTTATATATTATTAGTATTTTAGGGGATGGAAAGATAGACCTTTATAACAAGTTAAATATCAAGGATACCTTGGATCAAGTTTATGGTCCTCCTTAAACATTGTAACAAAATCTTGTTTTATAATATCCTTATAAGGATTAGTTGGTTTTATCACCAAAACTTTATGTTTTGTTTAATTTTTTAGTTTTTACTACTTTGAGAGGTTGTCTTTATTTTCACTGTGAATTTCCCTTTTTTGGAAGTTGATAAAGTTATAACGATTTTATTTCCACCACATATTTTTTCTGGTTTTTTACTCTGCTAATTTATGGGTTAATTAGAACATGATTTCTTAAGTGATTTTATTCTTAATGTGCAAGAATAGTGGTATTTTCGTTTTAAACTACTATTCACTCCCCTATATAGTTTTCTTACCTTACATATCTAGAAAAATATCCATCCCTATAGGTATATAGCGGTCTGGGTGGGAAGCACCTCGATGGTGGATGTAACATTGTACAATAAAGTTATGGGGTGGGGGTATTAGTTAATATAGATATTGGATCCCTTGGGATTGTATGGTGCCCCACCTTATTTGTTGTAAGTGGAGATGTTATGGAACTAGTCCATATGATTCAGATGTTTAGGGACAACCCAACAGAAGTCCCAGATCGCCGACCCATGTGTGTAGCATTCTAGGGCGGAGTGTCCAGGTTGAGTTCATCTCACCCAGGGAAGGGAATACACCACAAGCATGGATTGATGAACCCAAACACCTAGGGGATTACACATGTCTCTCTATACCCCCTCTTGGCATTTTTTCAGATCTTATTCATTGTGTGTCTATTTTGAATAAATAAATAGCATATCCTATATTTTTTTCTATATAGATCAAAACCGTATAGACTGTTTTTCCATCTGAGTCTATTTTTGAGGTGATATAGGCATATTTATAATTTGTATATATAGATTCAATAATGATTATTAGAGCATTCTCATCCTATAGGGTGGGTCAGGTGTTCCCTCTGTTAACCCAGGGTGTGGGATCATCTATCGAATGGTCATACACCCTAGGATGATGTGTCTACATGTGAGGTTACAATTTCTATTTAGAATTCCTATAAGGTTATAAATGATTCTTAGAACTGGTAGTTCAAAAAATTTATCGGTGGTTTGGAATTGATAGACCGAAGGGTGTGGTGCTCCCTATACTAAGGATCATGCTTTAGCAATGAGAATACTCTTATTATTGGATTTTGACAATGCTGTGGTAGTTGGAGGGGCTGATAATTTTATACATCATTGAGAGTTGTGACTCCTCAAGAACCCCTTTATCTTCCTTCAAGATGCAACATATGTCTAGTTATCCACTTCAGACAATCTGTGACATTATGTACGCCAAGAATCTCAAGTTTCTCATGAAATATAGACTCTAATAGGATGGATCTAAGATTATCGGTACCTATATTTAATTATAAGAGTTCCACATAAAGATAATAGCTAGACTATTCTTATATATTTTCTTCCTAGTTAGAAACTAGTACTAGGATCTTTGATCAAACCTATTGATTTTTATTTTCTTTTTATTTTATGGGGAATCCTACTATATATGTGTATACTCACACATATATAGTTTGTTTACCTACTTGTGTTTTATCTATATAGACTACACATGGGTTGGGGTTGGTATTGATATAAATAAAGATACTTTAGATTGTTTGGATTTGATTTATAGTGATTCATAGAAGTGTATGATGGATCATTATGGTCCTTAATTATGGCTATGATCATTGTGGCTGGAAGTAATCCCATAAATATAGACATTGAGGAAGAAATTTCTTAGGTCTTGTATTTTTAAATTTCAAAGGATTTTAAAATATATATTCATGTTATATTTTTCATTTGGATCACGTATTATACCAAATGTATCATGCAATTTTTGTATAAAAATCAGTTGGTTATACATCATTCAATAATTTCTTTCTGTTTTTTGAATTGAAGGTATGTATATGATGCGAGTTGATATAGTATAAGGATTATGATATTGTGAAATATGACTACTCAGTGCTAGTCACTAGACACTTTACTTTTAAAGGAAGCTTGGGTTGGAACACTCAACTTACAACTATCCCATATGGGGCCTTGGTGGGTTAGGTTATGGCAGATTAGTATCAAATGAGGTCATCCTAAGGATGGAGTTTTCAGTTAGTGTTTATGTAAGTAAAGATTTATGAACGTTAGCTAAATGATTTTAAGGCTGTATTGATTTTGGTTATCATACCAGGGATACTAGTGAAGGTGTGACAACCGAAGTATCCTTTCACTATAACCCTGATAACCTATTCGTTGGCATGACTCTATAAGACATCATTATGGGGTTCAAAAAAATTGATGCATGCATCATGTGGCAGTCAAATATGATCTTTCATTTCCTTCTCAAATCAACTCATCAAGATATATTCTAATCCATATGGTTTCATTATAAAAAAATGAATGGTGTTATCCACTGATAGACATCATATGTATTGGGAAAAGGTTGGGATAATCCCAATCTTGTAGTATGGACTCTCACCATAGTCTAAATAATGATAAGGTTTAGTTTTATGAGACTTTTTTGAGATATATTCATACCCCATGAGCTATGGTAGTTTCTCCCCCCTTTATTATTAGGGTAGATCTTGTATATATTATTATAGTTGCTACAAATTTAGATGATACTACCTATATTTTTGGTGTGTTATGTGGGTCATAATTATTGTGGCCTCATGGATTAACATTGAGTGCATGAACCTTGGGTGTAAAAGGTTTGGCTAGAATTTCAGACTCAAATTTACATCTAGATATATCTTTTAGTGACCAGATATGGATTATTGTCCTGATATTCTTACATGGAATGATGAGAAATTAATGGATGTATTTTTCTCAAACTCATAATAGGACTACTCTATCATCAAAATATTTCAAGATCCTGTCTAATTTGGAGTTTTATCTATGGATATAGGGACCTTCATAAAGAAGTAAAACCATATTATAGTATCCAACAAGGCCTCAAACCTCACAAAGTGTTACTTATATATATTAAGTGAAATAATTTTTCATGGTATGAAGTTTAAGTAGAGACTCCCGATAAATATTTATAAATCCATGGAGGTTTCTTCACACACCAACACCTGTTTCGGAGATCCCCTAAGTGATCATTAGTCTATGTATAAATTATGGATGGGGGTACACCCCATCTATGGGGTCATGTTTTCTTTTTTAGCTAAAGATAGTTGGAGTGGTGTTATTGATTGAGTTCCATTTTTGGGAAGGTTATGAGACCAAGAACCACCTTTTGTATGACCTATTGACAATCAGGGAGTCTTTGTTCAAAGAGATGATCTTGAAAGAGCTGTCAGAGATAAAGGATTCATCAATTCACTCCTTCAATCACCTCCCTTTGTTTCTTTCAATCATAGATAGGATGATGATAGTTATAGTTGTGGGTGGATGTGTGATATATTTCCATGTTTGTGCATCAATGGTATAGTTTGGAGTATGAATTATTTCTACTATTTAGGGTCACTTAAACTGAAAGGAAGGGAAGTGAGTTATTATCCCTACATTGGACAATTGGGAGTTATAAATTCTAGTAGAACCCCTATCCAGATGCTTGTTAGATGGAATGTTTCCAATTGTAATGACCCGAACCTATGATTCATTCCTGGTCAGTGGAATTCTATTCTTTCACAACCCCATGGCCACCTCTAATAGGTTAAAGGCTGGAAACAAGCATCTATAAGTCTTAAATGTAATGGGTGGCCTTTTCTTAATATACCTATACACATGAAACTCACCATCTCCATGAAAAAATTTAAAATAATATAAAACATTGTAACATCTAAAGTGTAACCATGCATGAAATAACCTCTATGAAAATACAACAGAGTAAGAAAACATAAACTAAAAAGAAAGGGGAAAATACATGCCCAACCAAAAATGAAGTCCCAACCTGAAAACAATTTGAATAAAAGAAAACATTGAGATATTGGGTCTTGATCTCCAATTAGTGATCACCGTACATGATAAATTCATCCAAGTATCCCTAAGGTCAACTGAAGTAACCACTAATCTTTCCATCGTCTGTATAAGACATGAAACATATTTGAAAATCCCATACATGGGTGAGGGTATACATAGTCAGTTGGACATCCCAAAAAATGGTTAAATATAAGGATATGATAGAATTCATCTCTACCAATAGAAATATGGAAAACACAAAACAAATATATATATGTGTGTGTGTGTGTGTGTGTGTCTGTGTGTGTGTTCATGAAGAAACATAGACGATTCATAAATGGGATATCTATCTCACAACCTATCTGAAGTTGATGGGTCTTCATGTAGCAAAAAAATTCCATCTTTAATGCCCATCATGAAACACAACCTCACTAGAATATGTGTGCAGGGGTTTGCTCTCTACTATTGTTATCCAAACCCAAGGAATCACTCACTCCTTTTGAGGACCCAAACACCACCAGAGCTTAAAGATGGGTGAGTACCACTCTGTAGATAGAGGTCTTGTGCCTAGTTTAGGGGATTATCATCTCTATGTATATAAATACTATGGAAGACCAACACCCTAGTGTGACATGGGACTGCCAAACCCAACATCACTTTGATGGCCTTTCCCTGATCATTGAAATAATCAACTATCTCCTAATGAATATACATGATTAAAAAACCTCACAACATGTCTCGATTTGAAGATGAAGTCCACTGTCATATTCTAGGTGGAAAAATTCATGATATGCTACTCACAAGACAAAATATGAGTCTATAAAAGGATATCTAAGAGTAAGAAGTTATGGAGGGAATACACAACGTGTATAGGGTTCCACACAAAATGTGACCTTACCCTCTTCTCTAAACATGATCTTCTATAGACAAGGATTGGGAATACATTTACTAATACATGGAATGTGCATGTGCTATACAACATGTATCATCAATTTGGGTCCTTTGTGTGTAAAACTAGTCATTCCCGTATACCTAGGGATATACGTATCCCTGATCGTGTTTTGAGTTATTCCCATGTTACTCTATTCATTCTGTTGTAAGTGTACAAGGAGGTTTGTTCCAATCAAGGTCTTTGGAATGTGCATTTAGCACATGACCTAGATTCCCAGGTATAGTGACATAGCATGTGGTCTTGACCACTTGGTGTGTGATCCTTAAATTGACTAGAAACACTAGCTGCTATAAAATCTGAAAAACACAAAGTGTGGTCTTCTGCACAACATGATGTGTAGTCAAATTTGTTAAAGAATACATCGATTCTCTATGAGGATACCATATCTTCCATTTATTCTACTTATTTCACCTTTTGGTCACATAAAATCTAACAAAATCAAAATTTGGGTCTCCAGGCATCGATCTTCAACCTATGATGGCTAGAAATAAGGAATCCCATCACCCAACCAAAGTCCATAGTGCATCCCATCATGCATATTGTCATCATTTCCACTCAAGATCCTAGATCCATGAAGCATGAACTTAACCCCATCATGAACCATCCAAAAAACACCAATTTATTTTATATGCACTTATCCATAATGAATCTAGGGGTTCTTTCATGCTCAAACCTACCCCAACAAAGTTGAAGAATGAACATGCAGTCCATAGATGAATAACATGAATAAAGGGTGAGGGAAAAGAAAAAGAAGAAATGTGAAACCATTTTTTTAATATGTATTAGCCAAAAATTATATAAAAATAAATCTAGTGTGAGATTATGGTAAACCAAAATTAAATTGGATTAAATAATTATATTCATATATTTGGATCATGGGAAGAATGTGATATTTCCAACAAAAAAAATGTATATAAAATCTATTCTTTAATAGTTTAAAAAAGTTAGTGGGAACCACAATTGATGAGCCCCACCTCGATTAAGATCATTGTTTATGGAAGAACGTGTTTTTAATTGATGTAGAAGACCCACTGCATTCACTGCATCTTCATCCACCTTGATCCAATTTCTTTTCATCCTCTAACCTTAGTCTTCCAATGAAGAATGATCTTATCTAATCCTCATAGGATCATATAGTTAACCTTAGAATAATTTCATAAAAACATATTTGTAATGGGAATTATGTTAGGTCATTTAATTAAATAAATAAATAATATAATTTCTATTTATTTTATTTAATTAACCTATCAATGGCTACCTCAACTAGACATCCAGTTCCGACCAACTTTAGGTCATGCTTAGGTTAAAACCCATATTCTAGAATCAACCACGGTCTTGTATTTCCTATCTGAGGTCTCAAATAATGGGAAATACATTTACACTAAAATTATGTGTGATGGTGCATTAAAATATATTAATATTTTTAATATATTTATTTTAGGGTCCTATTAAACCCAAACACCAGGATGAATACAAGGATAAATCTATATACATACAAAGAAATATTCAAAATAAAAATATAATAAACCAGATTCATTACATTATCCTCACCATCAAGGTTTTTTCCCAAAAAAAACAAGCTAAAAAAAATAGTGGGGTACTTAATCCGTATCTGACTCTCCCACTCCAAAGAGATCTCTTGAACACACCAATGATTCCATACCACACAAACCATGAGAATGGTTCATCCTCACAAGATTATATCTTCTATTCCTTGATTTTTATTGGGTACTCCATGAAGGTGGATGTATCCTTAATGTATAGCTACCCCCAATCAATAATGTACATAAGATTATGAATGTATCTCCTCATTTTCAACACATGGAAGATTTCATGCACTCGGTCTAACTATTAAGGATCTTCTATGAGGTAAGATACCTCTCCAGGCCAATGAAGGATCTCTAATAGCTCAATAAACCACATGTATAGCTTTCATCACCATCCAATCCTATTTAATCCTATTCATGGAGAGACTCAGAGGAAGACATTGAACCCCTTATCAAAATCCAAGAGCATATGAAATTGAAACTAAATTTATTCTCTAGGCTATCCTCATATACTTTCGGTTCATTATGACTTCCCTATTGTCACCTGTACTATCTCTGTCTCAATAAGAGATGTCTCACCAATCATAGTTTAACACAAGGCTTACCACCAAGGCCTCCCATACGAGGACTTGAAAATTTTCATGATGGTAGTACAATTATATCTATTTTTATAAGAAAACTCTTTCAGTAGAAAGTTATCCTCCCAAATCCAACCAAATTGGAACATGAATTTTCTCAGCATATCCTCCAACCCATGGATAGTCTACTCAGTCTACCCATCTGTTTGGGGTTGAAACACTATAATTATCCTCAATTAGGTCCCAATGACCTCTAAAAAGCCTCTCCAAATTCATTATGTGTATCATGATTTATGTTTGGTTACAATTGTGAAGGGTTACTAATGAATATATGAAATATCTTGCATGTACAATTTTCCTAGACTCTCAATGGAGCTCTTCTCTTATATGGAAATAATGTGTGTTGAAATCATGAGTTGGTCTAAAATCACCTAGATAGAATAATTTCCTCTATATATCTATATGATACCCATAAAAAATTATATTTATATTTTATCCCAATTTCACTCCAAGATCTTAAGAGGCAGTGTGATGAACGTTGTCACACACACTCTCAAAAAATGTTTTTGATTTAACTAATTGTAGCACAGTGGTTGACCTAGGTCGTTCTATCAAGGTGGAAGTGAATTAAAAAACTATTAATATTCTTGAAGTATGTAAGAAAGTAGTTCAAAAAATGAAAAGAAATATTGGGGGGTTTGTTTTGTGACTTTTCCAACAGTAAATTAAACAAGAAAATGAGAAGAAACAATTAAAGAGACAATTTATTTTAAAACACTTATATGAGAAGATGCATTTGATCTAATATACTCCCTTTACCATTAATTTATAGTTATCTCAGATGATTATAATTCATTATATTATGATCCCCTAATCTAATCAACCCTTGAACCCTACAAAAATTAACAAGAGCACAAATTTGTGAAAATGATCCCTATGGCAACTTTGGGAGCTCCAATTACAGCACCCTGCTTTGATTGCATTCTAGAAGACATCTTGTGGTCAGTGGTGAATTAGGTAAGAATATACTCAATTCATTGGGGAATTAATTGAATTTATGATGATACTTTAACCCTATAATTCTATGTTATGTTTATTGGAGTTTGTGGTTAAAGTTTCCCTCTCACGATTTACACAAGCCCGACCTCGTCGTCAAATGCAAGTCGATCGATTAAATTAGAAATTAAAATTCAACTAATTGATCATAATTTATTAATTATAGTGTGTTTATGTATTCAAAATGATTAAATTAAGGGAGTGGGTATTAGATCAACTATGAGAGAAATCACTCTTCCATGGGCAAAGTTGTCATCATGGAGACACCATGCATAAGCAATGGATAGATTGGGGAACAACCAATAACATATCCACTATTATATTCTAGCCTAAGAATAAGAATAAGAAGATGAAAAGTGAGAAACACAAAAGATTAATCGAAGAAAAATTCATGATACAAGTATGAAATCAAAGAAATACAATGAGGAGGTGGGAGAGGAGAGCCTTCTTGGAAGAGATGTTTTCACAAGGCCTTACTTCTATCAAGAGTTGTGAGGGGCTATCAAGAGACACCCATTCGTCAAAACCTTTATAATTCATCTAAAAATCCTCCCAAAGAATTAAAAAACCTTTAAATAGAGTTGGGGGATAGGGTTACAAAACATTTATAATTGTGAAAGGGATATTTGGACAAACTTTTTAATCCCTCTTGAACCGCATAGTTTTCCTTATAAATGCACTAATTTTCTATCCTTATAGAAGGGTAATTTGTGTCTAACAATGTCCTAGAGCTTCCCTCAATCTTTGGGTACAATCCATTCCTGGAGGAAGAAGATACGACCCAAATGGTGAAGTAATGTCCAATCTGGATAGTTCAGTCCATCTTTGTCTTCATGGAACATTTAATCCACAAAAATGCACGATCCAACTCTCATGTCCATAATAGAATTTGTATCCTATTATTTCAGTAAAATAGTAACAAAATTTTAAGTCAAAATAAATTATAGAAAAACATTTATTTCCTAAATACTATAGTGAATTTGAAAAGGGTAAAACTGAAATTTCCATCAAATTTTCAAATGAATGATCTAATCCCAAATATTATATAAATTAACATATTTAGAACAATGTGAGGAAATTATTTCATTTATTATCAATAAAATATTCAATAAAACTATGTTTTATCATAGTTTCAAACCTATCCCTACTTAGTACTTAGTTTTCAACTGCTGACATGTGAGATAATAAGAGATGAACTTGAGTACACTATGACCCTTGACAAACCATGAAAACTTCTACTAATGGTCTTTATAAATCTACTCCACCCCATGATGTACAAATAAGAGGGAAGTGTGAAACCTCCACATAACCTCCTCTCACAATGTGATTGGAACCAGCATCTATCATTGGAAATGAATTATGTGATCACCTCCTTTTGAGAATCTTTATAGTGAATCTTATGAAGATATATGGTCACATAAAACCTCACTATTGATGTTGAGAAAATTATCTTATATCATATTCTAAATAATTTAATGATTAACCACCATCAATTGATTAAAAAAATCCTCCCCTCTCCTCCATTAAGGTCATCTACAATGAATCTAACTACTTAAAAAATCCTCCATTAAATGAGAATGTGAATTCCTACTAAGGGTATCTCCCACAGTGTCTCAATTCCCATCATTATAGTCTATCATGAATTTATAGCCCTATAATAAATAAAAACATCACCTATATATCATGTTATGATCTCTCTAGGTGAAGATGTACCTATGACACCGGTGGTCTGATTAAACAAAAAAACCCTCACCGAGAGGATATGGCCTCCAAATCTTCAAAGAAGAGACTAATAATACCAACTCAATTTCATGATTAGGGTAGTTTTAATAATGTGATATCAACTTCCTATGACCATATATGATCACTTCATACCTCTATATCAATACACACATGATCCCAGATCTAAAATCTTCTTAAAACACTGTGTACTCTACACCCTCCTCCATTAGTATCAACATAGTATCACTGGTCAACCACATCATCAACTACTCAAAGGCTCCCTAACACTTCTTGGTATAAATAAATGGCTTCTCTTTCTATGTCATAGAATTCAAAAGGGGTGATACTCTTTAAAATTCATATATGAATCTCATATATTTTCCCTCTACGAAAATAAAACTATACACCTCTAATATGATTTTGGGTTCCTCCCATGAAAGCACTATATCAATCTTAAAGGGGTCCATGTATAAAATATTCTTAGAAATTAAATTCCATAGAAAGTGACCCTCAAAAATCCAAAATAGGAACATCTAGATCTTACAATAAATCTTGTTCTCTTGGGATAAGCTGAGGACCATTCATAGATACTCTTCATGCTCTTCCTCTAACATGGTGTAAATGAGTATGTAATCTATGAATAAAATAAAAAATTATTCCATGTATTGTTAGAATATATGATTCATCAAATCTATAGAAATAATAGTGGAATTAATCACACTAAAGGTCATCATAAGGAACTCATACTGTCCACATTGAAATATAAATGTTGTATTTATAATATCATCCTTGTAAACCCTAAAATGGTGGTAGCCAGACCAGAGACTGATCATAGAGAACCAACTCACACTTCACAACTAGTCAAAGTGGTTTTCAATCCTTTAAAAGGGTTATGTATTACTTATCATTATTTGGTTCTAGTGATGATAATATATAAAAATCCTCATGCTCTCATCCTCCATCATGACAAAAAATGGATATTCCTAGGGGATACATTGGGTCTGATGAAACCCTTCTCTCAAAGGCCCTCATACTACACCCTAATCTCTTGGAGCTCAGTAGGGGACCTCTGATATTCTGATAAATATGTCGGTGTGATCCCATGGAGAAAGTCAATGTAGATGTCCATCTCCCAAAATGGTGGTAGTCCCACAAAATCCTTGATAAATAAATCCATAAATTCTTCCACTAATAAGTGTATCTAGATTCCTGAAGCACCTGCTTCACATAGGTAAAAACTCACCAAATGATGGGTGAAGGGTTTCATATTCCTACTTTTAAGTCCCACTTGTTCTTCCATGAGATATCTCTCACTTCCAAATTATAATCCCATCCCATCGGTCTTGAGGCATCTAACTTGTCCATGATGAATGTCAATATAGGCTCAAAACATGGAAAACCAGTCCATACCCAATATTATGTCAAAAGGCTTCACCATGATAACCAATATGTCCTATGAGAAACTCTCTCCACTAAGCACCTTCCCACAATATTATCAGATATACTATATTGAATAATTACTCCATGTTGGAACCTATAGTCATAGCTATTGGGATAATATATTAACTTGAATCTCTACATCTTGTAAAAGGGATAACGTGATAAAGGAATGACTCATTCACATGTCTAATAGTTCTTCAGAAAGAGTATAAATGTAATAAATTGTACCTAGAATCTTCAAGTTTACATCCTAGTAAAATCCTCACATAGCCCATAACTATCCATGGCCTCAAACTCTAGCTCTCTAATCCTGACATGGGATACATAGGGGTGGTGGTGGAAGCAACTCATAGCATCGTCCTCTACCCATCATCTCTCCCTCCAAAGATCCACTTACTCCTATATCGGCACCACCTCCATTTGGGCCACCCTAACCATTCCTTGGATATCCTTGATCCTAGAAATTCTACTATTGTGGTGGCCCATCCATAATTTTAATGACTTTCCTAGCACAACAGGTCGACAAATCAAAATCTATGTGACCCCACCTTCCGTAAGTATAGCATCTCCCCACACTACTCTGGCTAGATCCTAATTATTATACATGCTCCATAGGCTCACGAGTCTATGATTAGGCATGAGTATGCCCCCTCTATCAACATCATGACTTTTGATGCCTATTAAATGTTGGAGACAACTCAGCCATAGGATTTCCACTGCCGAATCAAACTACCCAGCATCTCTCTTATAGGAATATCTTAGTCACCAATGAATTTTATAGTACTCAAGAATATGGTGTAAGTAATAATGAAACCAAATTAGTGAAAATGTTTCTACATAGACCCTACTCAAACTTCCTTGCTTGTAAGAATCCATTTAGAACCATATCCAGGGTGTACCATCTGAGGTTAGTGAACCTCATGGTGTAATCATACACTTTTATACAACCCTTATATATCATAAGAAGATCCTGGAACCATAATAAGTGCAATAACGAGGGTTAATACTCCACATGAAATACTTACTAGAAGTCAAAACATGAGGGAGTACTATCATTATGAGTCTGAATCACCATACTTTTTTAGTGCCAAGTTGTTCCATGGAAAATACTAGCTACAAGTGAAAGAATATGATCAGTTTGTGTTTGAAAAACCAGAAAGAATTAAATCATTGATTCTATCTAGTCCTCCATCACATGGGGATCTAGTTTTCTATGGATCCTCAGCAATCTCTAACATTGTAACTCAGGTAGTGCACTAAGCATGTATGCATCATTATCCTAAACATCTTATTTTATCTACTACACAATTGAAAGGGGTTCATCTCCCTTCCCACCTGGAGGAAACACCTTATGACATGGACCCTATACTAAGGCCACATCACTCATTATAATTTTATCAAAATCTTGAATCTTGAATCTAGATTTTTATCTTTACAAAGGAATCTTTAATTTGATCAAGACATACCACAGTTATATGATAATATATATGGGGAACTGAATCAAGAAGGATTATAAAAGTAATTTCATAGTATTTTCAATAATATATGACGCATGTACCATATTTCCCTTCAATTAATGTCATGATTTGCTGATTCATCTAATAGGTCGTCAGATTCTTGATGATGGGACACAACGACGGATGCACCAATATTGGGTACCCTAGCCTGTAATATTTACATGAGAAACATCCAAATTATTCCCCTAATTACCATACCTACCTAACTATGGGTATAACATCAACACTAACCCATGAATGAAGAACCTATAATACCACTCTACATAACCCAACCCACTGAGGGACACCTAGCTAGTAAAAGGTCGAGCCATCACAACCCAAAGTTCGCCTCTAGAATTATATGGTGTGGAGAAAAGTACACATAAGGTACACATGAAATGGGATACTTTTACCAAATGTACATGAATTAATGAACCCAACCATCTATATGAAAATGTGATGAGGAATATCAAAGACATAAACATCTAGAGTGTAAAAATTCATGAAATAACTTCTAGGAAAATAAGACAATGTATAGTGGTATAAACCAAAATTAAAGGAAAAAAATACATGCCCACCAGAAATAAAGTCCCAAACTGAAAAAAAAACTTGAATAAAGGAAAACTAAGAGATCTAGGATCCTGATCTCTATTTATCTACTATCATATGTGGTCAATGCACACAAGTACCTCTATGCTATTCCCAAGTCACTACTGGTCTATTTGTCATCAACATAAGAAATGACACATATGGTAAAGGCCTGTGAAGGGGTGACTATATACATATGTAGTAGGATTCCCCAAAAAACATAGTGGGAAAATAAAAAGATTTGATATAAGTCATATTAATTCATAGAAACTAGGGAATGATAACATAATATATATATATACTAAAAAAGAAACCCCGATGAGAGAGAAATGGGATTCTTATCTCATAACACATCCAAAGTTGATGAGTCTAACTGTAGCTCCAAAAGTCCATATTCAATGCCTAGCATCAAACCCAACCTCAATAGAATATTTTATAAGGGACCCACTTCTCACTACAATTATCCATAGTTTTGGGAGAACTCGGTCCCATTGAGGACCCACATATCACCAGAGGTCGAAGGCAAGGGAGTACCACTCTATAGATAGAGGACACACATACAACATAGGAGAATACCATCACTATCCATATGAATAGTATGGGGGACCCATTCCCTAGTGTAAAAATATATTAGTAACCCTAGAATCACTCTGATGATCCTTCCTTCATCACTTCCAACATCAAGTGTCACCTAAAAAAGCATCATGCTTAGATCACCTTGCATCATATCACATATTCTACAATGAAGGGAACCATTCTAGGTTTCGGGCACAGTGAAAGCGCATTGGTGGGTTTTCCCAAATTTAATTTTAGCATTAAACAACGTTTAATCCAAGATTAATCATGATAATAAAACACCGGATCTTTGGAATAGAACGAAGAACAAAAATAAAGAGAAGGGTCCTGGAACTATCAAGAGGATCATCATATGTTGGTTATAATTAATTTAATTAATTGAAAAGAATTACACTGATGTAATTCTTTCTTATTTGATGTCTCCAGTCACGATCTGATGTGATTCGTCATTGCATCGAAAAATCCAATTGTAGATTTCCTCTAGCTGTGATCCACATGTGCACCATGTATCTCAGGACATCACCAAAGGAATCTCTGGGTACTAGCATAGAGAAGTATTTGCTTGCGTTGTCTGCCTTAGATCACCTTGATACAATGGAGGAGGATCTCTCTCAGTCTTGAGAGTGTTCTTGGAGAAAGAAGTTCTCTCGGACATGAGAGAATTTTCTAGAATTGTTGTGCACAACGATTCATTGAAAAGTGTTCAGGTTGTGAGGATATTTATAATCGGGTTTGAGGTTATATATTTATGACAATAAATATATGTGTTATGTGTTTTATTTCTTTCATTAACTCTTATTGAAAATACCCATGTTGAATCATTAATTCCTTAACATGTTCCCATGCTGATTATAATAAATATCATTTAATAAAACAATATTATTTCCTCAAAATCCTGACTAGAAAAACTACACAATATGTAATCATTAATACACGACGTGTACTTGTTTTTTGTTTCCTTTACAAAATGAAAACTACACGGCGTTTACATTCAATGTACATGGAGTGTATATCTTTTTTTTCATCTTATTATTCCTCCAACATTAAAACGATTTATGCTTCCTTGAATAATTATTAAACCACATACGGAAATAATCTTTAATTACTTGAGATACTTAGATACACTTATTGTGTGACCTTCTAAGCCTCTTTCTTAGTGGCATTATGTGGAGCCTGCCTAAAGTTCAAGGTTAGCATCTAGAAACATGCCAAGGAACCCATAGAGAAAGAAGTTAACACCACAATGACGTGTCACCTCATACGAATGATTACTGTGTAATATAATCCCTTTGGCACGATATCTTGAATCAAGCGGGTTGCATGCTAGTTCCATAAACCCATGTGCTCGATTATTTTATCTTTGACTTCCCGAAATTGAACTCGCCCATTCCATACCATGGCCATAGATTTATTTAGGCTATATCAATTCCATCAAAGGGCCTGAGATATCTACTTCTGTTATGGAACCGAAGAGACAAATTCTTTCTTGAATTATCTATTAATGCAGTATTACTCATGACACACCCAACGTATCCAACCTCACTACAAACAATGTGTCATCACAGTTTTCATCAATACATCTAATTGCACAATTCATAATACCCATTAATAATAATCTTAAAGTCCAAGGACCAATACACAAGTCCATGGATAGGAACATCCAATGACATTATGAAATGTGGATTTCCTAATGGTGGGTCTTGTTCTCATAATATCCTCCTGGATATTACCAAGGGCGCACACCTTGAGAAGGTGACTAAATGTTTTATGAGTCATCACCCCTAATGACCTGCATTTTTTGTGTCCCTCAAATAACATCATTCGGCTATAAAACATATATTCAAGAACAATGTTATGGAACTTCCGATTTCTCATCATAGCAGGGATCCACTATGACCCTTTAATGCAATGGTTATCCTTGGGACATTATCACATGAATTGTCAAGCAAAAGAACAATCAAGATGTGATAAGTTTTTTATTTAATGAATAAAGTAAAAAGTTGTTGGTTCTAGGCCACCAACTCCAACAGACTCCCACTTTGAATAGTACCAATTGCTAACAACCTTTAACACACTAGCTCTCACATGATATTCTTGCTTCTACTGAGATATGACTTTAGTCATGGGGTCTTCCACATTCCCTTCTGTGGACACTCTACTCACTAAAAATTCACCCCTTTGATAGAAATACCTCAATAGGTGATACTTCCGGTGTATGTTCTTTATCCGTTGATGTGACCATGGTTCTTTTGCAAGAGCAACCACTGCAGTATTATCAAAATACAACATGATAGGATCTTTACTACTAGGCACCAAATAAAGCTCCTAGACAAATTTTTGAATCCATATGGATTACTTGGCTACATCAGAAGCCTCTATATATTTGGACTCCGCTGTAGAATCGGTTACAACTAGTTACTTTGAACTCTTCCACCTCAAAGCTCTTCTATTAAGACAGAAAACATATCCAGATTGTGATATCATAACGTTCTGATTTGTCTAAAAACCAGCATCATCATACCCTTTGATGAGAAGTTCTTCGTCTCCTCCATACACTAGGAACATATCCTTAATTCTTATCAGATATTTAAGGATGGTCTTAACAGCAGTCCAATGTTGTTCTCCTGGATATGCTTGATATCTACCTACCTTGCTCAATGCATAGGCCACATCAAGCCTGGTACAAAACATGGCATACATGATGGATCCTATAGCCTATGTATATGAGATCTTACTCATTCTATATTTCTCTTGTTGTGTCTGAGGACACATTTTCTTAGAAAGATGTAGGCCATGTGACACTAGAACCAATCCCATCTTGGATTGTTTCATACTAAATCTCTTTAGTATCTAGTCAATGTATGTACCCTGACTTAGTCCAAGCAGCCTCTTGGATCTATCAAGAATGATCTTGATCCCTATAATGTAGGTTGCTTCACCCAAGTCCTTCATAGAGGAAAACACTTATTCAACCAGTCCTTAACTGACTGTAAGACTAGCACATCATTTCTAATAAGAAATATGTCATAAACATATAAAACTAGAATAATGGTCACATTCCCATTAAACCGCTTATAAACACATGGCTCACATTCATTCTTAATGAAACCAAATTCCTTTATGGCTTCATCAAATCGAATATTCCATGACCTAGATGCTTTATTTCATCCATAAATGGATTTATACAACTTACAAACCCATTTGGATTCACCTGGTGTCACAAACCCTTCTAGTTGTGTCATATAGACATCTTACTGAAGGTTCCCGTTAAGGAATGTTGTTTTGAAATCCATTTTTCAAATCTCATAGTCATTGTAAGCTGTTATGGAAAGTATGATTCTTATGGATTTAAACATGGAAACTGGCGAGAAGTTTTCATCATAGTCAATTACTTGACACTATCTAAATCCTTTAGCCACTAGCCTTACTTTATAGGTGCTAACTTGACCTTCCATGTCCAATTTTCTCTTGAATACTCATTTTCATCCAATAGGATTTACATCAACTGGCTCATCGACTAGAACCCAGAATTGGTTCTGATACATGGAATCCATCTCAGAATTCATATCTTCTATCCATCTTGCATCTTCTGAGCTTTCTACTAATTCCTTGTAGGAGGTAGGTTCGTCATTTTCAAATAATAATGATTCACCATCCTTGGTGACTAGGAAACGAAATCTCTATGGTTCCCTTACCTCTCTTGAGCTTCTACCTAGTACTTGTGTTTCTAGAACCTCTTCCATAGGGACCTATGGAACTTATTCCTATACCAAATCATGTGTATCTTGAGCATCAAATTCATCGATGTTAATCTTACTCCCACTATCCTTTTTGAGGATGTGCTCCCTCTCAAGAAAGACATCTTGTATGGCGACAATCACTTTCTTGTCTAAAGGGTTATATAGGTAATATCCTTTCATTTCTTTAGGATATCCTATAAAGATACACCCCATGCCCCGAGGTGATAGTTTCTTTCCTGAGAAGGCCTTAACAAATGTCTCACATCCCCATACATTTGTGTGCAACAAAATTGGTTTCTTTCCATTCCATAACTCAGATGGAATTTCATTTTCCGCCTTAGTTGGTACTCAGTTTAACATGTATTCTACAGTTTGTAATGCATATACCCAAACGAATAATGGAATATCTGCATGACTCATCATCAACCTCACCATGTCCAACAAGGTGTGGTTCCACATTTCACTAACACCATTCCACTATGGTGTATAAGGAGGAGTTATATGAGATAGAATCCCAGACTCCAATAGAATATCGATGAACTCTTAGTTCAGATATTCTTCACCTCGATCTGATCAAAGTTTCTTAATCTTCTTACCAAGATGATTCTATACTTCATTCTTGAATTCCTTAAATTTATCTAATGATTTTTACTTATACCTCATTAAGTAGACATACCCATATATACTCAAATCATCAGTAAAAGTAATGAAGTAGTAGTATCCACCTCTAGCATCTACTGTAAATGGTCCACACACATCTATGTGCACCAATCCTAGAAGCTTTGTGGCCCTTTCACCTTGTCCACCAAAGGGAGGCTTGGTCATTTTTACTTCTAAACTAGCGTGACATATATCAAGTGTTTTTAGCTCATTAGAGTCTATATAACCATCTTGTTAGAGCATTGTCAAGTGCTTCTTGTTTACATGACTGAGACAGTGATGCCACAACTGGGTGATGTACGAGTCATGTGAGTTTGTTTCATTATCGATTTCCAAAACATGGTTTTCGTAATTTAATACATAAAAACCATTATTTAAATGTGTCATACCATAAAATACACTGTTCTTAAAAAATAGACAACCCTAATTTCCAAACATGATAATAAATCCATCCATATCTAAACAAGATACAGAAATTATGTTCTTGGTAGCACTAGGAACATAATAACAGTTATGTAAAACCAAAATCATCCTAGTTGGCAATGAGAGGTGGTAATAACCAATATCCAATGTAGCCAGCCTTGCGTCATTGGCATCTCAAAGATCCACCTCTCCTCTATAAATATTTCTAAATCTACTTGGTTCCTACATTTGAATACAGATGTGATCCCCACAAGCTGTATCTAATACCCAATGTGTAGAAATGGAAATATTACACTCGATAATGAATGCATCTTTAGAGTCCCCACACTTCTGAGTGTATTTCCTCTTACAATGGACTTTCATGCCACATGAAAAACATATTGCCTCATGTTTCTTGCACTGCCTTGGGATCTTACCCTTTTTGGAGGGACAACACTCGGGGGCTTCAGACTGTTTATAAGTCTTTGGACCATTTACCTTGTCCTTCCTTTTCTTATTCCCCATAAAGACTGTGGCTTTATCACGCCCCATTTCCTTATCTACCTGGAGAATTAAGGTCAAAAGTTCTGATAGACTCTTTTCATTGTTTCTCATGTTATAATTGACAATGAAGCTAGAGAAGTTCTTGGGCAGTGATGATAGGATGAGATCTGTATGCAACTCATCCAGGAATTTAATCCCTAAGATATCTAGCCATTCAATGTAGCCAATAATCTTGACTACATGAGGCCCAACTGGTGGATACTCCCTAAGATTATTTGTAAACAAAGCATTGGAGATCCCATATCTCTCTTGTCTCACCTTCTCTTGGTAGATATCCTTAAGGTGAGACATCATGATATACGCATCCATGTTTTCATATTGCTTCAACAGTTCAATAGACATGGCTGATAGTATGAAACACTGGACATCTGTGGAATCATCCATATGTTTCTCATAGAGAGATATTTCCTCATCACTTGCCTCTTTCCCAGGCGAAACTGGAATAGGATCTTCTAGCACATACAATTTCCTCTTATGGCGAAGGATGACGCGTAAACGCCTCTACCACTCTTGAAAATTGGTGTCAGTGAGAAGGTGTTCCTTCTCGAGTATGGTTCAAAATGATATGTTTGAAGTCCTTTTTCTTTTTGTTTCTACAAATTATGATGATCAAAGGTTTTAGTACTTCATAAAACTGAGACAAATAAATAAATTAATAGTTATTAGTCTCCCACTATTTTATCAAAATCCAATAGCCCTCACCATTGACTTGGGAATATTCTGTTGCCTGAATATTCTAGTGGCAAGGATTCATATTTCCCTTCGCATTAACCCAACAAGGGTTTGTCAAGAAAATTTAAGGGTTTTAGGTAGGCATTAAAAATGCCATCTTCATTAACTCGCATCTCCTTGATCTGCTGAGTTTACTCCCAAATCCTAAAATCCTTTTATTTAGGATTTCCTCAACCTTTGGCTCCTGGTCAAACCAAGTCCTGTTGTGGTAGTCAACCCTTGATGCGAACCAATTCATGTCAACCCAAAACCTTGAATTAGAATTACCCGATAATTGAAATCACCCCAACGAGGGTTGGTCAAGCAATTTGAACTACGGTTCGATTCTAACCAAAATTATGGAAGGATATACCGACTTAATATTTATTTGAGGGATTTTATCCCTATAAGTAAATTTCCAATTTATTATCTTTGATTACATGCTTGTTAATATTAAGTGGGATATACTTAAGTGATTAACCATGTCTAAGATAATATTTTACGCATAAGACGATCTTATTTTAGTACCATCATGCATGCTTGTTTAATTCATTAATTGTGTGATCGTGACAACACACCCACAATAAATAAACCATGCAACTGATAGAAATAAAATAAATGCTAAGATCATGAGCTTGTTCTATTGGTCAGTTTATCTTGATAATGATAAACTAACCCAAGACCTAGGGGAAAACACCTTGAACCTTTTGGGTTCATGTTTACATCTTTCCACCGTTCCACCTTTGTATCTCCTTGGATTGGTTTCACCTTGGCTCCTGACTTGAGCTTCCTCCACTATCTTGGGAGCTCCATCCATTACATATGAATTTATCTCACATGCAGGTGAGGGGTAAAAAGTGGTTTTTACATAAAATAATCCTTGGGCACGCAGACCCTACATATTAATGAGGGGAAGGCTCGCAGGCCATCAAATTTAATTTAAATAAATAAATTAAAAGAAACCATTCTCATACAAAGGTCTTGGACTAGCTCATGATCATCCATACATGCAATGATATTTGTGCATAAATAAAACTAGCATTAAATTCTTTAATCGTTCTTGCTTAAGATAAATCACGCTCAAATCAATTAATTATCTTTAATTAATCAATCATGTTATCATAAACCTTTTTCTTAATTTCCTTTAGATTCTCCTCCATCATAATTTTAAACAAATAAATTCATTTAAAATTATCTTTGTATGTAACTTGTACCATGGAGGCATCGCAGTGAATTCCCTTTCAATACGGAGATGTTAAATTAAACACATATTTATAAAACACCTATCACGTGTTGTGCCTTATCTTTAAACATGCAATATGGTACACGTCTCAAGGGTTTGTATAATATAATAATAAATTGTAATAAATATGTGTAATTTGGATTAGTACATGGTGTGTAGTTCCGACTACATGACGTGTACTTTTGTTCATTGTCCATCCGAAGTACACGCCCAGGACATGGCGTGTAGATGTACTTCAGAAATTTTTGGAGTACACGGTGTGTTCAATTGGACACACGCCGTGTAGTATCCACGTTACACGGTTTCCATCCAGGAAATCAAGGTATGGGGTACATGGTCTAACCCTAGCCCGAAGGGACTACGCGCCGTATTCAGTGGACTACATAGCATGTAATCTAGAAACCATGTGCCACCTATTCTTGGTCAACATACGGTGTCATTTATGACATAGGTATACTCCAATACACGGCCTGATTTGGCGGACTAGTCTGATGCATTGAAACTAGACTACACAGCGTGTACTTCCGAATAAATTCCATGTATTGTTGTTTTGTATGGCTAGGAATGTTTAGCACCTCTGGATGAGATCCTCTATTTCATTTTAATCAATGTTAAAAGAAAAAAAATTCTATAAGGTGAACAAGAAACATGAGAGGATAAATAGATCTCGATATTCAGATTTAATGAATGAATAACTTGAATTGAAACAACTAAATTATTAAATTTTTAAATCACCAATGAAAACTAAATAATTATGATCAACAATATGACCCTGCTGATACCACTTGTAGGTTTCAGGTGCAGCGGAAGCATGTTGGTGGGTTTGAACAACTTTAATTTTAGTGTAAAACAACGTTCAATCTGCAATCCGTGAAGATAATAAAACACCAGATCTTCAGAATATAACGAAGAACGAAATGAAAGAGAAGGGTCCTGGAAACATAGAAAGGATTATCATATGTTGGTTATAAATAATTTAATTAATTGACAAGAATTACCTTGATGGAATTCTTTCTTCATTGATGTCTCTGGTCACGATCTGATATGATTCATCATTACGTCACAAAAGCCAAGTGTAGACTTCCTCTAGTGGTGATCCACATCTGCAACACGTATCTCTAGACATCACCAAAGGAATCTCTGGGTGCTAGAACGGAGAAGCATTTTCATGCATTTTCCACCCTATATCACCTTGATCTGATGGAGGAGGATCTCTATCGATCTTGAGATCATTATTGGAGGAAAGAGTTCTCTTATCCTTGAGAGAAATTTACAGAATTGTTTTGCACAAATATTCACTGAAAAGTGTTTGGGTTGTGAGGATATTTATAATTGGGTTTGAGGTTATAGAGTTATGCCAATAAATAAATGTGTTACATGTTTTATTTATTTCATTAACTCTTATTTAAAACCCCCATGTCAAAACATTAATTCCTTGAAATGTGCCCATGTTGATTATAATAAATATCATTTAATAAAAAAATATTATTTCCTCAAAATCCTGATTGGAAAAACTACCCGGTGTGTAATCATTAATTCATGGGGTGTACTTGTTTTTCATTTCCTTCTAAAATGAAAACTACACCGCATGTACATTCAATGTACATGGCGTGTATATCTTGTTTTTTTTATTTTATCCTTCCTCCAACATTAAAACTATTTAGGATTCCTTGAATAATTATTAAACCACATACAGTACTAATCTTTATTCTACTTGAGATACTTGGAAACACTTATTGTGTGACCCTCTAGTCCTATTTATTAGTGGCGTTAGGTAGAGCCTGACTAAAGTCCAAGGTTAGCATCTAGGAACATTCAAAGGCACCCATAAAGGAAGAAGTTAATGCCGCAATGATGTGTCACCTCATAAGAACACTTACCATGTAATATAATCCATTTTTCATGATATCTCGAATCAAGAGGGTTTCATGCTAGTGCCATCAACCAATCTACTCGATTATTCTTTCTTTGACATTCTAGAACTGAAATTACCCATTACATACCATGGACATCGATTTATTTAGGCGATATCAATTCCATCAAAGTTCATGACATATCTACTTCCATTATGGAACCAAACAGAGAAGTCCCCTCTCGCATTATCTATTAATGCAGTACTACTCTTGATGCACTCAACGTATCCTACCAAGCTACAAACATTGTGTCATCATAGTGTTCATCAATACATATAAGTTCACAAGTCGTAATACCCATTAATAATAATATTAAAGTCTAACGACCAATACACACATATTCAAATAGGAACATCCAATGAAAATATAAAATGTGGATCTCCTACTAGCAGGTCTTGTTCCCATAATATCCTCCTAGATATTACCAAGGGTGCACACCATGAGAAGGTGCCTCAAATTTTTATGAGTCCTCACCACTAATGGCCTGTATTTTTTGTGTCCCTCAAATAACATAATCCGGCCATCGAACATATATTCAAGAATAGTGTTATGGAACTTTCGAGTTCTCATCATAGCAGGGATCCACTATGATGCTTTAATTCAACAACTATCCTTGGGACATTATCACATGCATTGTCACGTAGAAGCACAATCAAGATGTGATAAGGTTTTTAATTAATGAATAAAGTATAGAGTAGTTGGTTCTAGGCCACCAACTCCAACAACCATCACATAATAAGTGGATAACATTTAGGATAATATAATCATGATCCAAAATCTGTGTCTAGATGAAGTATATGTAAAAGTAAAAGGTTCTAGAGGGAATACATTGCATGTTTGGGGTTCCATATGGCGTGTGACCCTACCTCATCACCTATCTGTGTTTTCCTATTGAAATGGATTGGGAAGACATTTCATACTACACAGTGTGTATAGGTGGTTCATGGTGTGTCTTAGCCACTTGGTGCCTTCCCATGCACATCTTATCATTGTCATGTACCTTGGTGTGTGTCTGGATAAGCCTAAGCATTATTTTGTTCATATGTACCTCAGGCCATGCATGTATGATCATAGAGTACAAGAAGTCTTATTCCAATTAGAGTCCAAGACTTTCATATCTATCACATGTACTCACTACCTCAGTATGGTCAAATGGCATGTGGGGTTGGCCACACAGCATGTAATCTTTAACTTTTCCAAAACACCATCTTTTGTAAAATCTGAAGAACATGTCTTGTTTTCTTTAACACTACATGGATTGTAGTCATGTTTTTCACAAAATAATCATATTCTTCACATAGATCCCAGATCCTCTATTTCCACCACAGATTACACATTTTTACCTTGTGCGGTAATGTAGCAAGCACAGTAGCAGTACTATAACAGAACTTCATGTTGTGTGGGTAATGTAGCAGAACTATACACTGTGTCATTACTGTAGTAGAGTTGTACACTGTATAGGAACTGTAGCAGGCACTGTAGAAGTTATTGTAGCAGGTAATGTTCGGTACTGTAGTAGCTGGAACTATTCACATTAGGCCACTGGTTTGGGCATAGAGTCTTTAAGGCTTTCAGGCCAACCAGGACTTCAGGTCAGTAGGGATTTCGGGCCACCTTTAATGCCTTTGGTCCACCTCAAGGCCTTCGGGCCACATAAAGTTTCCCCAGAAGGACTCTACAAAAAAAGAGCAGCCCCAGCAGAGGATTTAGAGCAGGTGCACTCACTAGAGCAGAGCCAAATAGAGTTGTCAGAATGATAGGGTATGGCTATTCCATCAGGACTAGCCTCTGCTTGCACGAGAATCCTAGACAGATGGACATGCGAAGGTGAATATCTACTATCAAGATGCAGATGCTGGGGAGGGGGAGTTCCTTGTAGATATTCTGGTTTAATTTTTTAAGACCTTTGGGCCATGTAATATCTTAAGCCTATGGGGCATTTAATATCTAAAACTACGGGCCTTGTAAGGTTTCCCCCTCATCCCTTGAAATGGGGGTAATAAAAAATCGATAAAAATAAAGGCCTTAAAGGCATTGTGGGGGATCATAGGACATCAATCATCGGTCTCTGGTGACTAGAAATTGGGAATTTGATCACCTGCTTGAATCCCACAATGCGCTTTGTGGAACCTCTCATCATCATTGCAACTCTGGATCCCAAATCCATAAAAAACACTAGGAATCCATACCAATCCACAAAACAATACCTAATTCATTCATAGTTCCATGAACCACCATGATTATAGTGGTTTGAACATGCTTGAACTTTCCCACACAATGTCGAATCGTGCCCTCATAGTCCAACTGTTGGGAAAAAATCCATCAGTGTGTCCTCCCAAAATTTGTGGCTTTGATTGTGTTTGTTGAAAAATTTAGATGACCATAAACGAGTATGGTTTATGTTTTACGAAGGTGGATTTTTAAGGTGGTGCAATTTCCCAGTGTATGCCAAATTTTTAGGCCTCAAAATCAGAAAATTGTGTTTGGAAATGTATGGTTTTCTTCAAAGGAATGAACGGTGTGAATAATGGTGGAAAAAATTGATAAAGAGAAAAATGAAGCATGGGTCATGGACCATATACCATGTATTGGAAGGGTTCAGAGTCATGTACCAGGTAGCGAGAATGGTACACGAGAGTGGTCCACGAAACCAAAAATGGTTCGCGACAGAAGGTGATGTGGTACATAGTTAGATTTTCAATTGAGGGGGAGATATACAAAATTGTAGAAAAGGAATTACATGGAACATAGTGAAAAATGGTATCCAGAAAGGTTTTGGTTTGTAGGAGGAGGATCGGTATGTATTGGAGGTAGTAACAAATAAAATATTTGGTAAATCTTGGATTAGCATATTTTATGAATATCTTTTCTTATACAGGTAGCACTAATCACACCAATAATATATGTGAGAGAATACCATTACATAACATCTCTTTTCTCTGGTAATTAGGTGAAAATAAAAAGTGGTTCATGAGGATGATTTTTGTGGGGAAAAGTGGTTCACCTGGATGAAATTTCACCAAATGTTTTTGTAGGGAACTCCAACCTACAAAGGAAGTAGTTCATGGATAGAGGGTGATTTGAAGAAGAGGTTATAAGGGTTGGTACATGAAGGCAGTATGCGATAGCAATGGAATAGGAGTCTGTAGATGAAGGACGGTTCGAGGAAGCTGCAGCGATACATGTAGGAGGTGTTTTGTATACTTAACCCGATACTCAGTACATGGGAGAAGAAGGTGGTTTGCAGTTCTCTCAAGGAGGCTTGTGAAAGTTTCAAATCTATTTGAAAAAGTATTTTATGTTACCTAGTTGTACTCGAGAAGTTGGACTTCATCTAAGGGTAAAAAAGGAACGTCGACAGAACATCTACCTAAAGTTGATGTTATAGGAATTCATTCAAATGAAGGGACCAATATGTCCATACACTGTGTTCAACCTAAAAGTCTATAAACTATTATTGGATTCTTTTCCAAGAGTATTGAGTGAAGGAATAAGAAGATGGAGATCCTTTCCACCAATAGGGAGCCATAGAAAGAGTCAAATGGAGTGACCCCTGGGAATACAGTGAGAAATACCTAAACCATGTAAAGTCAGTGATCATGGGAATATATGATCTAGATTGAACCTTGAAATCATTATAGTCAATGATTATTAGTGAATTTGGAACATCGGCACATCGTTGTCGTATTCTCCTTGTGATTTCTTTACTTCTTTACTTTTAATGCATCATCATTAGATGAAATTGGAAAGGATGTTAAAATTAAGGATCATAAAAAATTACCATTGTAATAAAGAGGTTAAGATCTAGTGGGGTAGTAATAACATTGAAAATAATATCCATACCCTGATTCACCCCCCCCCCCCCCATGTCATGTTATTTGGGACTCTTTTGGACCAAACACCAATGATGAATCTTGTGAAGAATGAGTAGGGTAAATCATAATATCAAAGGTAAAATAATCATTGTCTAAGATATGTCATCCAAATATTATATAAATGGGATATTTAGGTTGAGATTATGGAATACTAATATTAAATTGAATTATAAAATATAATTCATCTATATATATTATGATAAGAACATTATATTTCCAATAAGAAATAAAGGTGATAAAATTAATGATTTATAAAATTAATCAAGAGGTCTGGAACCACAATTTACAAGTCATTCATTAATTAGAATCATAAATTGGTAAAGGATGTATTTTCTAGTGACTTATAATAACCACTGTGTTCGCTGCCACTCTTTGAACCTTGATCTGATCACTCATCGTCCCCTAATCTTGATTTTCCAGTTAATATAAATATCTTCTAATCCTCTTAGGGTTATGCAACTAACCTTGGAAAAATTTCATAATGACATATTTTTATAGGAAATTAGGTTAAGTCATTTAATAAAATAAATAAATAATTTATTTATTTATTGACTTTATTAAATGATACCGCCAATGTCTGCCTCAACCATACATGCAACACTGACTAAATTTATGTCTCACATAGGGTAACCCCTTATTCTAAAATCAATCGTGGTATTGGATTTTCAATCCAAGATCCTAAAAAATGGTAAAATATGTTTCCACTATAATGATGTGTTCACATGCAATAAAATAGATTAATATTTTTAATATATTTACTTCAAGGTCCTAAGCCACCCAATGATCATAAGGGCTCCATGGATAAATCTGAATATATACATAGAAATATTTTTAAAAATCCAATAAATGAATTTTATTTCACCACTGATGTTTATTTTCTTTCACTCACCCAAATTCTAATAAAGCAAGATCATCATATTCAGAAATGAGCTTAGTAATTTTGGTTTGGTCATGTTTCAAAAGATAAACTTTATCAGATCATATAGAACTACATATTACTTGATGAGGAGTAGTCACTAAACTTTTTTGTGCGAATTATCTCCTTGTTGGTATGGTGAGTGAATCCTACCCTCATGAAGATTAATTCAATTGTGCATAGGATGGTAAGGTGTTTTATTTCTCTATGTGAATGTATGAGTGATTTAATTTATATAAATACTATGGAGGGTGTGGATACTTCTCAAGGGTGCACCTTGGATGACCCTAAATGATTCAATGATGTGTGTATCATCTTGTATTTCAGTGATATTTTTGGGTGTTTCAAGGTGAAATTATGAGTACCCTTGTAGTGTTTTCAATCATGTGAATCTAACCCTTCAAGGACTAGGTTTATAGAGGAGACTATTGGGAATTCAATGAATTTTCTTGTATATTTCTATGAGAGTGCCAACTGTGTCGAGAATTCTCATAGTATGGGATTTAGATTCATGGAGTAGAAATAGTCTTCATAAATTTGATGTCCTGGAGGGTTATGAAATCTTAGTAGAGTAATAGTGGTGTGATGGTTGATTCTTCTAGTAAAGGTCTTTGTATTTGGCCGATGGAGGTGGTTCATGAGTATCTATTTTGGAGAAGTTATTTTTCTACTAAAAAGGAGAGATTTTATCACATTTGACTGACTATGGTGGCTCCATTCTAATCCATTGTGTTAGAGAGTACCATAGTACTGATGTCTATTTAATGGTACTATGCGACTAGACATTCTTATGTCGTACACCTAAATGGTTTTTTTGAAGGAGGGGAGAAATTCACACACTTTTTTAAGTGGATTATAGACTTTACTTAGTTTTTAGATTCATTATCATTGTTTCTGACGCTTTCGCCGGGGCGCGCGCATCCGTCTGTGGAGGATGCGCAGCTGTTGCCCCGTATTCCTTCTTTCCAAAGGCTAGAGAGGGATTTGGGTCTGAAGAAATGAGAAGCACCATTCCCCATCATGCCCTTTACTGGCCCTGGGGACTAAATAAGAAGAGAGGAGTAGGGATCCTGCCTCGTACAAGAAAGATATGGTCATACAAAGAGATGGTTTCCCTTTCCTCAGGGACAAACGCCACTCCCATAAGGAGGATATCATCCCCTGTGGAGATTAGTCGGTGTGGAGAATGTCCAAGGTGGGGGTACCCTGCGTGCGAGGCATGGGGTGAGGTCACAGTTTAACGTCATGTGTTGAGGATGATGGTTCTTAGAATTTTAACGCCCTGCAGCTCAGACGAGGTTGGTTTGCTCCACACCCCTAGGACATACATAACCAGTACCCTCTACTCCTTGGTTTAGAGAGGGGACAGGAAAAGCTATGGATAGGGGGTGTCATGTAGAAAACCATATAGGGGCCCATGTTATCATGGCTATGCGAAGAAGCAATATCCATTATCATTCCTATGCGAAGAAGCAGGAGGCGAAGCAACGCAATGGGCACTATCGTACAGGGGACTTTAAAGTTACTTCGTTCGAATCTAGGAGGTTGCATGGGAAATGTGAATATGGTGAAGGTGTTGTGGATGCGGGAGGCGCCTGAAAATGATGCCCGAAAAAGGGAAATCATGATCACACAAGGCGGGAGGCTTGCACGCAAAAGGGACCGTTGTGTGAAAAAGGGGTCGGGCCGGCACACAAAGGGGATTGCGCGCGTGAAAAAGTATGGGTTGGTGCGTAATTGAGCACTGGGAGTGAAAAATAGTTGGCTGGAATGCAAAAGTAATTGCGTTTCAAAGGCCTAAATGCACGCAATCGGAAGGAATTGTGAATGGGGGAAGGGGCTTAAGAGGACTTCGAAGAGGATCAAGCCTGAGGGGTGTCATGCAAAGGCGGACCCCCGGGCGATCTGGCACAAAACAAATTAGTACCTAAAAGCCATATTTTGCGCGCACGAGGGGTGAATTTCATGTAGGGGATACAATTCAAATTCTTCGTCTATAAGCCGAATGGGTGGCCTTCTATTTATAAGTTCTTGGGATTGCGGATCTTCACAAAAAACACTTCGGTGCAAAATATTGTGCACCCCAATTTCGGCAGCGCGGAGATCAATCGTGTAGAGCGGTGGTGGGAAATAGTTCTGCGCCCATGCGGAAAACCCTAATGAATCCGGGTTTTTTTTGCGTGGGACATATTTTTTCGCGCAACTCAATGTGTTTTTTGCACTACCCCTCCGTCACCCCCGGAATGGATCGCCGGTTCCAAATATGGATTCGCTTTGTCACGCTCAAACCTTCCTCATCCCTGGAGTTCTTTTTACATCTACAAATGCCCCCCCCCCCTCATAATAGGATCATCTAGGGGCTGCAAAAGTCAGATTTCGAAGGAAACACTGAGATACAGATCCCTCTAGGGTCGTCGCGCACTTAAACTGGAGTGGCACGAAAAACCGGCCTAGAGCACCCAATCCTCTTTTCACGCATGCAAGGAAACCACTCATCGCACCTATAAAAGGCCTCGTAGGTCTTCCAAGTCTATACAGATTTTTCTCGTGTGATAAGCTCAGATCTCTCGTGTGTGAAAAACATTTCTCCACCTCCGTGAAAAATGCTTTTGTTGTGCGTAATTCACTGTGATTAGTCGTCTATTTTCACTCCAACCCTAGGTTTTCCATGACAGTCCTGATTTTTCACTCCATTCTCTGTTTTTTTGCATCAGCTCTTAATTTTTCATGCCAGCTTCTGCTTTTTTATGTCGACTCCTTAAAATCTTGTGGGCTGGAAATGGCCGCCAATTGGGCCGACAGTGAGAGGGGAAGCCACATCTGCTACTTGAAGGTCTGAGATGGTCGCCAACCCTAAGGTTTATGGCACCCGAAGGATTATATCCAACAACCATAGTCGCTTAAACATGTTGACCCCAGCGCATAAGGAGTATGCACTGTCTTCCAATCTTTCAACCTGGGACTTCGGAATCCTGGGGTCGACACACTGTGGTCATGGGTGACCTGCGAGCATGAACTACCCCATTATAACATCACCTACAATGACAATCCTGCTAGAGAAACCAGACATATGGACATTTACTTCTTGAATCCCAGGACCAAGACCATCTTGGGGAGTGACCCTGTCATGGAGATTTCTCCATCCCTTTACGCGAGCACCTCCCATCAGATTGTTACCGATGAGACCAAGGGCTGGCTGCAGGATTGGGATCTATAGTATGGAGGCAATTTCACCAGTGAAGGGGCCTGAGCGTATTGGGTTCACCAGTCATGCGACAATTTTAGGGTCGAACTGTAGCACATTGGTTTGTTTAAGGCATTGTGGATGTCACAGTTTCATTTCTATCGCCAGCCCGAGCTCAGGCAAGAGATGTTTACTTGATGGTCCCCCGACACCAGTACCTTCCATCTTCATCATGGGGAAGATTTCATTAGCCTGTGGGACATTTATTGCATCAGGGGTATCCCATTGTATGGGTATCAGTACAATGAATTCATCCCAATGAGGAACACCTGGGGTGACAGATCACGAACTCCTATGCTGACATGGCACCTACTGGAGCTGGCCAAGAAGAGGCTAGGGGTCAAGGATTTATTGAAGGAAATTGCTTATAGGAAATGGTTCTGCTTGTTCTTGGAAAAATATCTGGAAGTCAAGATGTCAGGGAAAGGGAGATGATGTCCAACCGCGGCATAGAGGAGCAAGAGCGGATCATACTGGAGGATCCTAAAGGCAGAAGACTGTTCGTCATGGGGCTTTTGCCTAAATGAGAACCAGGACACAAATGTTTGATACACCGTATTTCTTGCCACATTTTTGAGTGTGTGGATATTTCCAGTGAGGTACACAAGGATGGGAGTTCGCCTTGCGACCCTGGTGATGGCCAACATCATGGACACTAATCAAAGGTTCAATCCGGGATTCCCTGTGTTGGCTCGCCTATAAGCTATTTTAGGACGAATCTCGATAGGAGGATCAGCGAGGAGGATATGTGACCCCTTACAGATATTTTAGGGCTGGGTCATGGCCTATTGTGGTGGGTATAACTTCCCGAGTTCCATTCATCTTCCAGGTAATGGCCAACGGCCTTCCTTGCTGAACATCACCGGGGTCATGCTGTTGACGCTCAATGAGGAGGGAGTAACAATCAGGATCGGTAATCATTCCAACTTCACTTTCATCCCATTCCCCACCCCGATAGGCTAGATGGTCGATAACTGGAAAGGCTCACTAGAGCATAGGGAATACTTCCAGAGCCTCAGAGGTGGGGTGCTCGTGGCCCAAATTGATGGGAAGATCTTTTGCGAGCCCTACATTCCTTCTAGGTTTGCCAAGTAGTTTGGATTCCATCAACAGATACTAAAGTAGGTGTACACTGATGTTCAGGAAGAGAGTCACCCCTGCGTTCTTCGCTAAATGTGGTTGATTTTCATAGCCCAGGGATCTGGTGATGCTGTTACCTTTCCCCCAATTGGATTTGACGCTGACCTCTCAATAGAATATGACGAACATTGGGCTATAGCATACCCCGAGGGACTTTTGAAAAAGAGATTCTAGAAACTCAAGGTATCCAGTGCAGAACCTGGGCGGTGAGAGAGATGATAGGGTGTTGTTGAGGGGGGAAGTCCAGAATCACACAAGGCAAATGAGCCCACACTGGCCGGGACTTCAGTAACTAGGACGTCGCATGGCGCGGTCGTTCCCTCATCACATAGGGGGAGAGGGGCTCATGTAGCGGCCAGGGAACTCCCAGGAAAGCAGATAAGGTATCTGATCCAACCCACTAATGATGTAATCTTCCTGGCTCTATGGTCGTTCTGGATAACCTTGAGACAGTCGATGGGTAGCGAAGCTCTTTGTAAAAAGATAATGCGTGATGGAATCCAACTACTGGAGGTCAAACTCATTCGGGTTGTTGACAGGGTGAAATTTCATTGTCGACACCCATACCTGATGGCCATGGATGTGTATTCATGTCAATAGGGTCGGTGTGAGGAGCCATATTTCTTGGTGAAAGTTATTCTTGGCCAATAGCATGATCCATAAAAGATGTCGTCAGAGGATGACAACAGTGATGATGAGTCGAAGGGTACTGAGGTAGAAGAGGAGGAAGAAAGAGAAGGTGAAGGAGGGGTGAAGGAGAGGAGGAGGCCCTAGGTGGAGTATCTCAGGGGGAGTCCCACCAAGGGAGTCTCCGGGAGAGCGGAGAGATCATCAGCTCTAATTTGGATATAATCGAGATGCTTGAGGTAAGTCTCATCCTTTATCTGTCCTTTCCCCTCATTATCTTTTGTAGCCCTCAATTAGATCTCCTTATCCTATTCAGGAGAATATGTGCATTGGACAAGGGTCTCCATATGAAGGGATGGGGCGTCGATAGAAAAAGGTGTGGAACTGACGCCCGTTATTTAATTGACGAGCGTTGAGGGATCCCTCGCAATGGTAGATCCTATAGCGGCTAGAACACCAAACTGATGATGCTTTGGACTTCTGTAAGTTTGTTATTTCAACGCTAGTTAATCACTATTGGAGAGCTCAATTGATCAGGGTGTTTCTTGTTTGTGCTGTAATCACAGCCTTGGAGGCACATCGGGCTGCCGGACCTGGGTTTTCCACGATTGATTCAACTGCAAATGTGTCGTCCCATTCGAGGCACACTAATCAAACTGAGCTGACCCTGGAACTCATTGAGCAGATAGCTGTCAAAATCAATAGTAGTCATGTCGGGGTAGGGCCAAAAGTCGGCGAGGGAGCTACCAAGACTAAGGTGAGAGGGGACGGTTGCCCAGGCATTGAAGAGCCCAACCCCTTGGGAGGAGCTCCAAAAGAAGACCCTGATACTGGTCAGTTTGCTACTTTCCCCAACTATCGGCCCACAGACCCTGAGGAGATTAAGGATTCAAACTCGGAGGCAGTTGAGGAGAGACGATGACACAACGCAAAGGGAGGAAGTGCATCAAGATATTCCGTGGTCATCCCCCTACAGAATGACTGAAATGGATGGGATCGCTCCAAACCTGGCTGTGCTTTCTCTGTGCAAGAGGGGTGGATGATCATCACCTTCATTCAACAGACCGTGACTACATGGTCGAGAAGCTGTGTGAGATCAGCCATCACTCTGACGTTTCCCAGTGTCAGGAAGAGTCAGGGTATACCCAAGCGTTCATCCAGGTAGAACAAGAGGCCTGATGCCTTGATGAACAGTTGAAAGAAAAGGAGAAATTCATCACAAACTGTTCTGAGCTTGTGCAGCACTTGAGGGCCCAGCTGGAAAATGCCAAAGAGCAACTAGTAGGGGCAGGTCATCAAAAATCCGCACTTCAAACTGAACAGGTGAAAGAAAAGGCTAAAGTTAGTGGACTACACTTCATAGCCTCTAATGAAGGGAGAGTCCTCAGGGGTTGGAAGTAATCCTAGATGCCACTAGCCAAAAGGTATCAGCGTTGGAATGATCTATCCAAGAAACTAACCCTTAAGGGACCTGTTTTGGCCGAAATCATAAAATCATTCCTCCTTTCTACTTCTTATTCTGGACTTCATGTATGGATAAATTTATTTACTTTTCCATTTTTTTAAACGCATTCAACCGCAATCCTGGCATAAATAGCAATCCATTCCTAAGCTCATGTGGGTCGCATCCAATCTGAGAAATAAGGGATTTTCATACTATTATTTCGGTGATTTTGGGAGCATCAACCATGCTTCGGACATCTGGGGTTTGAATAAATGTCCCAGATTTCTGGGAGGAAATTTGAGGGACCTGGCTGGATAATGAAGCTCTCAGAACATCCAAATTATTGTTTTCCTAGTGTGCTCTTGTGAATGAATGGGATAATGCCAAGGGTGCTATAATCAATTCGAACAGATGGGAATGGAATATGTGAATCACGATACCTAGGATTCGGAATGTTGTGGGGGTGGTATAATAATGAAGAATAACTGTTTACTGCTGTTGAATAAAAGTATCCTTATTTTGTTATCCTAGAATGGGGATAGAAAATGAGGGTCGAGCATCCATACTATTAGGGGGTTTCCCTAGACATGAAAGAGGAAGAGGTTCGAAATAAGGGGCATGCAAAGCGTGGAATGTGGAGCAATGGTTTGTTCGAAAAAAATCCAACACTTTTGAAATTACACCACCGTGATGGAAGCACATTAGATGGGCACATCGGTCTGATCATGGATCACTCCTACTTTTAGACAGGACCTCTCTGGCGAGGGAACTGTCGCTTCCCAATATCATCGTGGGGCATCCCAAACTTGTTCAGGGTGATGCTATAGTTACATGGTTCCCCACAAGGGGTCAGGTTAGGGGGATATAATTGAGGAGGAATGGGATTTATGTTTCCTGGGGCTGGACCCTAGGCGAAATACTAGGGTGTCTCTATGTATCCCGTGAGGATGGAAATCAAGCCATACGTAGTTTTGGTATTTGTCATGCAGTTTAACATCTTGTGGAAAGGAAACTGAGTGGTCTTAGCCTGTGGTCATAGAGCTCGAACCATGGATGATAAGAAACGTGGGAAACACATGGTGGGGTAATTATAAAACCCGACGTGGATTGGGACCAGGGGTTCTGACCACCACGTGTTCCCTAGGAAGGTTTTAGGTCGAGGGACCAAAAACGAGAGTTAATATGGGCCCGTGGGGGAAGCACTTAGGAATTCCTACATATCTCATGAGAATGATAATCAAGTTGTACGTAGTTATAAGAGGTGGCATAGTAAGGTACCAGTGCTCGGGATAAAAGGGGCATGCAGGTGTGGTCCTCGCACCGAAAAAAGAGTTATTTTATCTATCTTGTTTGTCCTTTAAGGTGAATGGTTTTTTCGTGAAGCGACATGACTAGGATAGAAAGTTATGGCATCACCACAAGAATCAAGATGTATGCAGTCGTTCACAAATGGTCTAGCATGTGATCGATACCAAACCGAGTTTCCTCTTGAGTGAGGACATCACGATGTAGTTCCATTTTTCATCGTGCGGCCAGGACGATAATGTCACAGTTTAGGGTCATGTGGTGGGACCAGACATGCATTTTAACATCATGTCGAACAGACGTAACATCGTACGCGATTCCATGAATGAAACCTCAAGCCAAGGGAAAACAATAGAGGTAATAGGGTAAGGGGTAATAGAAACTAGATATTAATTGAGCTTGACCCAAAAAAGAGACATTCAGGTGCTCCTACGCATCCCATGAGGTTAGGAATCAAGTTGTACGTAGTTATCATAGATCTTAGTTTAAGGTCTTAGAACATGGACCATGGAGAAGTAGGACTATCCCATTTAAAGGCGGACCTTGACCCAATCCCTAAGCCTACTTGAGTTGAACTCAGTGTAGGAATCAAGGGCAGATAAAGTATTCGCAATACGTGAAATACACGCAAAAGGGGGAACCGGTGAAGCCCCAAATGATCGCCTTATCACAGATTTCTCCTCCTAACGTGCGGATGTACACTGAGGAATAGTACCAAGAGTTTTGAAGTTCAACTTGGGCACGATGAGGTGGAGAATGATGTGAATCATGTAACCAAAATTTTGGGCTTAATTGGGTTGGCGTGACAGTAGAGGGTAACTATTGATCGTGTTTAAAACACAACATCTCTATTGAATTGGCCTAAAATGGGGACAATAAAATGACCATTGACCGCTGAACATATTCAAAATGTGGGATTTGTATCGATTTGTTGTTTGCAACTCTCAAGGACGTCGGCCCGTAGTGGTAGGAGAGCCCTTAGGCCTAGCATCAATGACATTAGGGTCCCTTCTGATGTGAAAGGTGATGGAATCCCTAATGAAGGGGAACACGGAGACTGAGAAATGGGTGAATGCATGTTTGAGTAGGGTCTGATATTCCAGGTACTAAACCAGAGTACCCTTAGGCACATCAGTGAACCGTCGAAGAGGGTCGAAGAGGGTGATCAACTTGAGAGTCACCGATTCGAAGGGATAACTATAGAATACATGGATGGAGAACTCCCCATAGGGATAGGTACATGGTGTGGCCTTTTCAAACCCGACGTGAATGAGGACATTGTCCCATGCCACACTATTTACTCCCCTCCCCGAGAAAGGGTAGGCCAAGGGGCCAAGGTGAAAGGGATATTTCTAAGAGATGGGGCTGGACCTGAAATCTAGACATTTGGGCAGTCCAACGTATCCCATGAGGATGGGAATACAACCACACATAGTTCTTGAAGGCAGATAGGGGTAAAATACTCTAATGAGGGGGGTGTACGGCACGATGAGTAACCCGACATGAATGGAGACAAAATACCATACCACACTGTACACTCTGGTTAAGAACATGGGCCAAGGGCCCAAAAAGGCTAAGGGGCCTGAGGCTGGGCTTCAGACAGGAAGGCCCGACCAGTCTGCAGCTTAACATCTTGCAGTGAGTACAAGAGATGGTAAGATACCCCAAACAAGGGAGGTGTACGGCGCGACAAGTAACCCAATGTGAATGAAGACATAATCCCATACCACGCCATACAGTCCTAAATAGGAACTTGGGTCGGGGACCCAAAAAGGCCAAGGGGCCTGAGGCTGGGCCTCGGATGAGAAGGCCTGACCAGTTTACAGTTTAACGTCTTGCAGTAAGGATGAAAGAGAGGATAAGGTACCTCATCCGGGGATGTGTACGGTACGGTGAGTAACCCGACATGAATGAGGACACAATCTCATACCAAACTATACAATCTCGAGTGAGAACTAGGGTTGGGGGCCCAAAATGTCCAAGGGGCCTGAGGCTGGGCCTCAGACATGAAGGCCCAACCAGTCTGCAGTTTAACATCTTGTAGTAAGGACAAAAGTGGGTAAGATACCTCACAAATAGGAGGTGTATGGCGTGGAAACTAACCCGATGTGAATGAGGACGTAATACCATACCACACCGTACAACCCCAAATAGGAACTTAGGTTGGGGGCCCGAAAAGGCCAAGGGGCCTAAGGCCGGGCCTCGGATGGGAAGCCATACATCCTCTTGTGTGGTCACCACCTATCACAGCTCATAAGCCCACGTTAGCAGTGCTTGGTGTGGGAAACAAGGATCCGGGTTTGGATCTCCCCATCATATGTTGTCTAATATATGGAATTTCTCGAAGGGAGTTTGTCTCTTGGAGACATAACGAGAAAGAATGAAACACTAAACATAATGTTTGGGACATCTTGGGGTGGTTCTAATGTTTCATGATAGCTATTGACCATGTTCGAAATATAGTGTTCCCATAGTGACCTAAAATGGGAACAATAAATGAGCATCAACCGCTGACCATATTTGCAATGCGGGACCTATATTGGCTTGTTGCTCAACATCCTCGAGGGAATTGTCCCAAAGCAGTTGGAGAGACTTAGTCCTAGAATCCATGCCATTCGGGATCCCTTCTGGATTGGAATGATGATGGAGTCCCAATCGAAGGGGTGGGTGAAGAACAGTTGTACCCATACATTTTAAAGTCAAGCAGGGCGGTGAAAGAGGTGGACACCTCTGGGGAGTGGGACGTATGGACGGATCGATATGAGCTCAACGTAAATTGGGGAAAAATTATGCACCCCACCATATGTCTTGTCCCGATTGGAAGATTCTGGCATTTGGGCTGGGCTAACAAACGAAATGTCCAAGAGTTCCTAAGTATCCCATAAGGATTGGAATCAAGCCATACATAATTCTTGAAAGCCAAGCAGTTTAACGTCATGTGGTGAGGATGTGGGAGGATTGAAGAATGGGGAGTGAGCACCTGGTGTGACCGTTATAATCCAATCATGAGTGGGGATAAGAAATCCTATACCATATCACGCAAGGATCCTCCGAGAGAACTATACCTAGGGGAGATAGTCCAAGGGAAGAGTTTGGGGATGGGATCAAGAAGAGGTGTCTGAGCATTCTTACATATCCCATGAGGATGGTAATCAAGAAATATGTAGTTATCAAGATGTAGTTTAACGTCATGTAGGACGATGCACAGTTTAAAGTCGTGTTGGACTGGACAGTTTAAGGTCTTGCTGGACTAGCGTGCAGTTTAGGATCATGCGGGACCATCCAGTTTAAGGTCGTGAAGGACCAAACAGTTTAAGTTCATGTCGAACCAGCGAGTTTAGGGTCATGACAGACCTATTGGCTAAGGAAAGGTATTAGTTTAAGAACATGGCATTAGTGGGAGTTATACGCTCAACATCCATGGTCGACGGAGAGTATGCTCCATTGGGGTAAATCATGTGAACTATGTAAGGTCCTTCCCATTTGGGCTCTAACTTGGGTGGTTTCCTACCGTGGATAATTGGTGCCCAGAAGGCCAATACAATGTCGCTTTTTAGGAAAGATTAGAGGTGAACCTCCTTGTTGAAGGCCCTAACTATCTTATTCTGAGGTCTTTCCAAATTGTGTAGGGCACGAAGCATATTCTCATCAAGCGCTTCCAATTTAGCCAGAAAAATTTAGGCTACCTTATCTAGTGATTTATGGTCATATACTATTGTGCATAACGAAGTCAGATGGATCGTGATGGGTAGGAAAGCCTCATCTCCATACACCAGGGAATATGGGGTCACCTGGGTGGAATTACGATTCATCGTCTGATAGGCCCAGAGGGCATTGGGGAGCTTGTCTGGAAAACTCTTCCTGCTCTGACCAACCATTTTCTGCAGAATTTAAGAGAGGGTTTTGTTGAATTCCTCAATCTATCCATTCACCTGTTCATGGTAGCGGGTGGTATGGTTTGAACGGATGTTGTACTTGGTGTAAAATTTCTTCAACTTGGTTGCTTGGATGTTGGTGTCGTTATCAGTGAGGATGGCGTGAGGGACTCCAACCCAATAGATGATGTTGGATCTCACAAAGTCAATGATAGAATAGTCTTTGAACTCCTTGATCGGAACTGCCTTTTCCCACTTAGAAAAGAAATCTGTGGCGGTCAGGATGAACCTGCACTGGGGAGATGTCGCTGGTTGGTATAGTCCCACGACATCGAGTCCCCATACCGTGAATGGCCAATATTACTTTGTAGAGTGGAGAGGTTCTGGCAGTCGATGATAGAATTTAGCATGAATTTGGAATGCGTTACATCGCATGGTGAACTCGATGCAGTCATGGGTCATTGAGGTCCAGAAGTATCCAATCTTCGGATCTGATGGGACGGCTTTGGCCCAGTCTGGTGGGCACTGCAAGAACTGGCGTGAACCTCATGCATGAACTGAGAAATCTCGACTCCTTGGATGTAACAGAGGAGAACACCATCGAACCTGTGCTTTTATAGGATGTGATCAATACTAGAGCCACTCTGGAGGGTAAACTGCAGCGCGCGACATCAGATTCACTCACACTAGGCCCGATCACCAGGGAGGAAACCATTTTAGATATACTCAACAAAAGGGGCTCTCCAGTCGAAATTCCCTTCAACCACTACATGTGAGGGATCTGGGGGTCCTGAAGTGGAGGCTCTAGTGGTAAGATGTCTTACTCGTAGGTCATATTCATCATCCGAGGTGATAGGAGCAGTGAATCTCTGATGTGCCACGTGTATGATCAGAACATATTGCTTAGGTTCTGCTAGTGATGCAGCTAGGCTAGCTAGGGAATCGGCTCGACCATTCTGAGATAGAGGGACATGAGTAACTTCTAGATGAGATGGAAACTAGTCCATTACTTGGAGGGTGCACTCCAATAATGGTGCGATCTCTGGATTTCTGACGATGTAGTCACCGTTGATTTGCTTGATAACCAGTTTGGAATCTCCTTTCACATGAAAATGGGGCACATCGATCTCGAAGGACAGCTCCAGGCCAGTAATGAAGGCATGATACTCTTCCTCATTGTTGGTGCAGCCCTCTGACAACAGGAATGAGTATGGCAGAATGGATTTTTTCAGGGTGATGAAGATGATACCCAGGCCTACTTTGTTGATCCTAGGATCATTGAGTCTCCTTCCAGTGGGGCTTCGGGAGGCACCATAAAATGGCATCTTTCAACATGGGATGACATGATCTACTGAGAGGATTTCCTCATCAGGAAAATCTAGGTCCAGGGACTAGTCCGCAGGGGTTAGATGGGAAGCTAAAAAATCTGCCAATGCTTGTCGCTTGATAGCCTTCTAAGGCAATAACCTGATGTCAAATTGCTGGAGGATTACTGCTCACCGTTCTAGATGGACGATCAACATATGGTAGTTCAGAATGTACTTCAGTGGTTTTACCTGAGACATCAGCTGTACCTTATAGTGTTCCAAGTAATGCGGAAACTTCTACACAATGAATACCAACACAAGGCAGCTCTTCTCAATGGGGGAGAATTTGGTCTCGTTAATGAGGAGCATGCAGATGAGGTAGTAAAGGTTGTTTTCTTGTCCCCTCATTGTTCTTCTAGGCGAGGAGGGATCCAAAAGATCGTTCTAGGGAATTTACGTACAGGATCAGTGGTTTTCCAGAGATGGGTGGCATCAGAAAAGGAGGCCAGAGTAGATACTACTTGATTTCCTCGAACGCGTTCTAGCACTCTTCATACCAATCATAGGCAAATCCTTTCTTCATGAGCTAAGAAAAGGGATTACACTTGCCGGCCAGATTCACAATGAATCGGCGTATGTAGGCTAAGTGGACTTAGAAACCTCAAAGCTACTGAATATTTATTAGGGGAGGCATATGTATGATGGCCTTGACCTTCTCTAGGTTTATCTTGATTCCCCAGTACCTGACAACAAAGCCAAGGAATTTCCTAGCGGTGATCCCGAAGGAACATTTCAATAGTTCATCTTTATGTGGTGGGAACGGAGGAAGCCGAACACTTTCTCAAGATCCTTGAGATAGTCTTGGTGCTGGTGAGATTTGAACACCAGATCATCCACATAGCATTCCACCAATGTCCCGAGGATAGGTTTGAATATGCGGTGCATGGCCCACTGATAGGTGACACCTGCATTTTTCAGGCCGAAGGGCATAACCTGGTAATAAAAAGTACCTTGGGGCTCCCTGAAAGTAGTGGACTCTTCTTCCTCGAGGTCCATTTAGGCCTGGTTGTATCTGAAGTAACCATCCATGAAGGAGAGATCTTGGAACCCAGATATAGCATCGATCAACAATTCTGTCACTGGAAGGAGAAAATTATCCTTTAGACAGTGGCGGTTGAGATCACAGAAGTCGATGCAAACTTTAATCTATCTATTATTCTTCCTAACTGGCACAATGTTGGCTAGCCACTTAGGTACTGGACCTCCTTTATGAAGTTGTCTCTGATGAGCTTGTCAACTTCAACCTCGACCATGGCACTATGGGAAGGGTGCATCTTTCTGGGAGACTTCTTGAACTCGTGATGATTTTTAGGGAGACCGAGGTGGTGGATAGATACCTAAGAATCCAGTCCTGGCATCCGGTTGTAACTCTAGGAAAACACATCATGATACTGATTTAGGAAATCTATGTACCGTTGTTTCCCCTCAAGGGGCATGGCGACACAGATCAATGTGGGTCTTGGATCTGCCTCGCTAACAAGGTTCACATGTACCAGTTCATCGACCGTGTTGATGACGCCTTCTTCAAAGGTGGGGGGATCATCCATTAGATCCTCTTCTTCACTTACGAAGGGGGAACCTCTAGTGGGAGGTGATTCCTCTGGGTCAACGGGTCCTGACGGGAGGTTGGTTCCAGCCTGGGCAGTAGTGGATAATGTGTCAGAAGATTCACGTGTTGTTGAGATCATAACAATGAAGATGGTTGATCTGATCCCATCTGGTCTTTGGCCCAAGGGGCCATACTTGATGATATCAAAGAAATAGAGGCACATCGGCTTGAGCCGATCAATTCCATCCCAGTAGAACATACACGTATGATGTACTACCATTTCCATGGGGTGGACATCCTGATGTCGTATGGGGGTAGGAGGCTCTGGGATCACCTGAGCCTGATTTGTGTATGAGTATGAGGTGATTTTCCACCGTCGCTTTGACTTGGGGATATTCTTTCCTCTTGTACAAGATAAAATAAATCATTTCCCCATATTGGGGGTTGTGGACTCCAATCGATGGATTGGGAAGACGTAGGCGTCATCAAGACCTGCCCAGGGGTCAGTCGCAACCGTGACAGGTTCGACCTCACTTGCCTGAATCTGCTTATACTTTCTCTTGTAATAGTCAGCATCCAGGTAGTGGGCTTCACAAGAGGTGAAAGAAGATGCATCACCTTGGATTACATCTAATCTACCATTAAGGGAGTACTTGAGGAATTGGTGATACGATGAGGGGACTGCATCGTGCAGGTGGAGACATAGACTGCCCATCAATGCATTGTACATGTTGTCCTATGAGACAACCATAAACTCGGTGCTAGAAACTAAGCCACTGAACTGGGTCTTCAGATGGATCTTACAGATTGGGGTCTGCTCTATCCTATAGTATCCTTGGATTCTTAAATCAGAGGGAGTCAGGTCATCTTCGGATAACCCTTGCTTTCGTAGCGTCCACGTCGGTATAAGGTTGATCTTGGAGCCACTGTCAACGAGACAACGGTGAACCTCCACGCCATTACATTGGCCGATGATGTACAGTAGGTGGATTTTCCCCTTTATGGTAGAAAATTCACTTTCCCCTGAGAATGAAATGATGGCCTGACATTCATCATTCTCGACCGCTTCAGCATGAAAGGCTTCTGCAGCTTCTACCTCCGTCTCAAGCTAGAGGGGGATTCTTAAAGCCTCATCATGGGCTTCACACATATCTGGTGACAATAGAAGGGATTCAAGGATGGAAAGCCTCACTTGGATTCTAGAGATGTTCTTGAGAACATCATACTTTCGTGACAGGCGCAAACATCTGCTTGTAGGAGGCCGCTCTGTGATAGGAGGTATGGCGGGCCCTACAGGCTGGATCGGCGGCTGAATGATGCTAGGTACGTCTTGTTGCTCACTAGTTGATTCCCGAAGATTAGCTTCTGGATGAGGACCGGATTATTAAGATCATCCTGTAGTAGGGTGAGGCTGGTCGCGGTCTGGTTGATGCAGCTCTGTCTGATCTAGTAGCACAAACGGTGGTGGAGTCGGGCCCAACGTCACTGGATGAAGAGGCTGTCCATGCTAAGTTCTGCGATGGGCCTGCTGTCTGGTCTCAGTTGCATGCATCACCTAGCTGAAGATGCCAACTGATGTGCCCCGATGAACCATATAGTCGTGGCTCCACTAACGTTGGCATCAGATGGGGATGTTGGGGAAGTTCACCTGGCACTCCTCATTGTCGGGAGTCATATAGGGGTTTACCAACTCCACTGTATTAACTTAAGCATTCCCTTTACTATCACTTGAAGAGTCATCCATAACCGTGCATATTCTGGGAGTTATCCCCATCTCCGAGGGCATAAAGTCTATGAGAGTGTGGGATGATGATGGCATTGGTGGGGTGCGTTTCTTTCCCTTACGTCGTCAATGCTTGCTCTTCTGGGAAGAGGCAGGCTGAGATGATGATGCTGAAGTGGTGGTCGCAGCTTCTGAAGGCTCTGGCTGATTCAGGCATGCTCGAATGATACCATGGGAATGGGAGACCATTTTGCAAGCCATCCATTCATCATAATTCTAGGACTCACGGTTGGAAAGCTACTACCACTCACCTTCGTTGTCGCTACTGCTATCTGTCCTTACAAAGACACCTGCCACTTGTGTCGGGGCTGGGCCCCGCCTGACTATGTTGTTATCGATCTGGTCTTAAATCCATCCTTTGACCACATAGCACTGTTTGAGGGTGTTCCCCAGAATCCGATGATAAGGGCAGTAGTTGGGGTGATCAGTGAGACTCACCTCTTCCAACCTTCTGCACTCAAGAAAGCGTACAATCCCATACTCTAAGGTGCTACGGAAGTAACCAAGGACCTGATTCTTGTTGACCGAGTAAATCTTGTTTCTCTTATTTGGAAAGTGGTTCATTGTACCCTGACCTTGATGAAGATCTGGAGGGGCCTGTCAATGAGGCAGACCTTGATTGTCCCACCTGCACAGTGGCGGTGCATTCTGCGGGGGCACCTGCCGATTCTGAGGTGGACGCTGCTGAGCTAGAGGTTGTACCTGAGGTGGAGGGCCTCTGCGAAGCTATGGGGATAGTTCCAGTAGTAGCAGTTCTAGTTTCCTAGGGGATTCTATTTGGTCCACTACTGTGGGATCACCACTGGCATCCCTCCTCGCTGGAATTATAGGGGGCAACGAACATGCTTGGCTGGCTTGTTGTAGGGATTCCTCGAGGTGTTGGTCCTTGTCAGAGAAGTCTCGAAATCCTCCAGGGTAGTTCTGGGTGATCAGATAGGGAACCAGTTCTATCTTGATGTTTACTATGCACATCGTCAGTAATTGATCCTGAGTCAGTGGCATGTCAATGGAGTATGTGAGCCCCTTCCACCAGGCAATAAAGTCGGTGACTCACTCATCAGGCCTTTTCTTGCACTTGAAGAGGTCTCTGATGCTCGTTTTCAGGGTGGTAGAGTTGAACTGGTAGAGTAATTGATTACTAAGGTCCTCCCAACTGGTTACGAATTCTAAGGGGAGCTAGTTGTACCAGAGGAATGGCGGCCCCTCCAATGCTTGAACAAAGCAACGGAGCTTGGCAGACTCCTGCTGCACTGGAGTCCCTGACATGGGCCCACACCTTGAGCTGAAGTGGGCCAGGTGCTACGGCAGGTCCCTCGTCCTATTTAGGTGGGATAAGGTGGGATTTCCGAAACTCGTAGGTGTCTTCATATCATCAAACCACACCGAGTACGACTTTCCATCACGTGGGATTTCCACCTATCGTATTTCCAATGCATGAAGGTGTGCTATGAGTTCCGCCATTGGATCTTTTGGGTGAGGTTCCCTATCTTGATGGGGATCCCTAACCAGGAGCGCGTTGTCGGGTTCTTCAACATGGTAAACAGGCTCAGTGGCTCACAAAGCGGCTACTAGAGCGGCCTGCGTGGTAGCTGGGGGAACCCAAGCTAGATTCTTTGGATTATCGCACCACTCAGGAGGGTTTGGAGAGATATATTGTGCCCTCTTTCCATGAGCTTCAGCTTCAGCCTTCTCTATGGGAGTAGTAGGATCAGGGTTTCCTATGGATAGCTCGCCGAGGGGAAGTTGTTCCTGCCCCTGCTATACTGGCCTAGGATCATCGTAGTTGGGTCGTTGCTCAGCAGCACGTTCAACTAGGATTTTTTCGACCAACCTATTCTACTTAGAAAGTTGTTGGCGCAACATGGACTTATCGGGGTCGTCTTCCATCTTCTACACTAAGGTGGATGGGTCGGAGTGTTTAACATCTTTGACATGCTCTTTGCATTTAACGGAATTATGGTTCAGTACCAATGCCTCAATGGGCGCAGAGAGACCTAGTAGGTTCCTCTACTGGCACGTAACCCTCCCTGATGGGTCCAATAGTAGTGGAACTCCCTCATGGGGTAATTTACCATCTAGAAGCTCTATCTCGTCCTCCTAGTCCACTATTTCAGCCATGTTGACCATGACCCTTCCTGGGGGCATGTCCTTGATGTCTCCCAGCAAGTCGGGCTGCCACCAGATTGGATAGAAGAGGAGAGAAATATACTACCCCCAGCCATGGATTTTCACGTGGGGGTAGCCTATTTGATAATTTTTCGGAGTACCTTGATACTCTGAACGCATTGCTGCTGGTGGTCCTCATGGCGACCCGGTGACTCGGGGTGCTGGACCCCAGGGAGTGTGGCAAGATCAACCAGACGACATTGTTCGCTAATGTCTTATAAATGCGCTTGGACCCTGGGATAAACCACTCGCAGAATATGAAGACTAAGATGCGTCACCCAAAGGGTGTAGCAGAAACACTCAATTTCCACCGCAGTGAGGGATTCTGGTATGCGGAAATTCTACGTTGCCATGGGCCAGAACTTCTCGGGGAAGTGGTCCATTGTGAGGATGTTCCAAAATCTCCTTGGCTCAGATTTAGGTTCTAGCCCTTTATTTCCCCACAAGTCAACTAGGAATGGCTAAAGAACTGACAACGGTACTAAGGCAGAATACTGGGACGGCAGGCTGGCTGGTGGAGATTACGGTGTGTGGGCTGAGTGGCCGCCGAATCTCGAGTTGTCTTCCGAAGAGTGTAGTGACTTGGACGTTACATCGCGATAATATGGGCTGATGTCCATCATTCTTGTTTTGGGGATTATGGATTCCAATGATGGGTTTCAATTCTAATCACCTACCATCGGTTCCCATAATAGTTCTCTGTGATCTCTTGTAGAGGTAGAGAGCGCTTCCGGCGACAATGGTGGTGATTGCATGACCGTAACTTGCAGGGTTTCCATATTTTCATCCTCCTGGATATACCTATAGAGGGAGGCAAGAATACTATTAACCTCTCATTCCGGGAGTACTAGACTTATGTTCCTGGTTCCTACATGGACCTTGACTCGGATGAGCGAGGGGAGGGTTCCCAAGCTTAGTCATACTCTTCATTAGAGTCTGAGAAGTGGAAAAGTTTGATCTCCATTCGGACCTTCTCATAATTCTTTTTATGGCGGCGACGACCCACCTTCCTTCCCCTTGGTGGTTTCTAGGGATAGTGCAAATATCTGACATAGGGTCCTTCGGCCGTGATGGTGCTGGGGCGGAGAGGGTTTCCACCCGAGAAAGCTGGGGTGCGAGGAGAACCAGGACAAATGTCAAAGGGTACAAGGGGAGGACCTCCATGGATAGTACTGGAGAGGGTAAGACCTCTGTTGGGACTTGAAGGAGCCTAGGAAGGACCTCCATGCTTGGTGCGGGTGGAGTGAGGCTGGCCTTCACCCCTCTGGTTGTCGAGGTGAGGAGAGCCTTCACCGGCTACAGAGAGGATGCCGGGAGGATCCCCACATTGGAGAGAGGCCGGACGAGCAATGTCCCTGCATCAGCTATCGGTGGTGGGAGGAATGACTCTATACCTGGTGTAGTGGGCATGGGAGAGACCTCCATGTTGAGCGTCACTGGCACGAGGAAGACCCTCATTTCGGTTGATGGTGGCATGGGGAAGACCTCCATGCTGAGCCTCAAAGCGGGGAAGGCCTGCGCTTGCCATGGTAGTGGTACAGGGAGGACCTCTGTATGGGGCGGTATCACTGGGGGTTGGTTCGTAGCGGCCACTGCTTGTGCCAGTGACCAAGAGAGTTGATCCAGCCTACTCGTGTGGTGGTTGGGGCCTCAATCCTATTCGGGTGTATAAGTTCCCTTGCTTGGTGTAGGTAGGGAACTGATGATATCTGTCGACGGTGGATCGGGCCACAGTAGTCGTCGATGTTGACGCCCCCTGACGGGTGTCCTCAGCTTGCACCCGATGCTGACATCGTGTCAAACAAACCAGGTCTGGGGGTGAAGGTACGTATCTTACCTTCTCCTCATCTAGAAAGACCAGGTAACAGCACTGAAGTGGTTGGGTGGGAGCCTTTTTTAGGATCCCCTGGAATGGGACTCTGACCGGGCTGGCTCGGATGTCACCTACCTCATCCGCGTAAGGTAGGGAGTCGTCAAAGTGCTCCGAGGATAGGCTCCCAAAGTGGTTGTATGTCGGGGTGGAGAGCAATGGCTCCCTGCATGGCCCTCAGGGGCGGCGTTGACGGAGAGGCACAGACACCTCCAGATCTGGCTGGGCCATATCCCAGGTTGGGATTATGACCTCCTCCTCGTAGAGATGCACGAGGTCGTTGATCACCCTTCGTTGGATGAGCTCAGATGGGGAGAGGGGGCATGGATTACCCAGGGCCATGGGTGTAGAGGCCATTGCGGAAGTGATGGAACCATGCGGGACTGCCACGTTAGTGCTTCCCTGCCCCAGCACCAGTGTGCAGGAGGTGATCACATTCTAGATGCAACAACCTTATTCTTGAAAGTAGTTAGATTAACTCATCGGTGCTGAAAGGAAAAAATATTTGACGACCAATGCCCCAGTGCCATGCCATCATCCATGGTCGATAAGAGGGATCCACACTGACAACGTCGCAGAATGGGATGTCCAACATTCTACTGCCCCAACTTCTGGTGAGTTTCACGCTGGGCCTTCTATTTACATGGTGGGATCCAGTGCTGGATATCTAGATTCGATGATACATCAATATATTGATTCCCCAAGTGCTACTAATCTCCATTTTGAGGAGAGGAATTTCACATCGGGTTCACCATTTATGTTTCTGAATCTTTCACTGGGGTGGGCGCATCCATCTGTGGAGGATACACAACTTTTTCCCCGTATTCCCGCTTTCTAAAGGCGGACGACATCTTCTCCTTATTCAGGGACATATTCTCCTTGATTGAAAAGGGATGATGGGATGTTGGTTCTTCCAACCATTGATTCCTCCTCGGAACTTGTTACCTAGTCTGGGTCTCCCTTATAGAGTTATAACATTGTTCGTGAAACTCCTCATGGTGTCATATCTTTATGGAAGCTAGTTAATTACACTACTTCTGTCAGGACATTCCAAGGGGTCCGGTTAGGGCAGCAACCTTTGGTTAGGGGAGTAGTCACGTGGGGCATCACTGGCGTATCTGGATGCTGGGTGATTAGCATGTCAGTCTTCTGTCCCTTATTATAGGGCTTCTAGAGGGATCAGAATCCCGAGGCATCCCACATCAAATGCGGGGAATCATATGCCATGGGCATATATCTGAGGTTTTCCTCAGCTTATCATGTTTAACACAGGGTATGCCATAAGTTTAACATCCAGTAGAGACGGGTCAGGCTGATCAGAACACTGATGAGAGTGGATCAGATGGAGGAACCCCCTGGAGGGAACATCGATACTGGGGCCATCGTGTGGGTGGCCTCCCGAATGCTTTTAGATGGAACGGGGAATGGGGTGGCATGATCCCACCGGGATGTGGCTGCCCGGGTAAGAATCATGATGGATGATGGAAGGTTTCGTGAGGGGTTAGTGAATGGGATGGAACCATCATGAGGATGATGATGGTTTTGGGTTTGATTCTTGAAGAGGCTTATTGCGTATCCCCATGGAAGGGAATCAAAGTCCATGTAGTTCGTCTGATGGAATCTTACCACTGAACGGGGTCACAACGGCTTACCGCTAGATGCGGTTCAGAATTTAATGTCATGTAAGACAGGGGCGGACTGATGTGAAGTGGGTCAGAACTACTGGATGGTGGGCTTGGACCTCAGGGAGGCTTCCTATGTACCCTTCCTCAGCAGGGATCAAAGTCCACATATATCAGGATATGGGGGCTTGGTCTACCGATGTGAAGGTGGTCGGGACCAATGGATGGTGGTGTGCTTGAACCTCAAGAAGGGTTCCTACGTACCTTACCTTAGCAAGAATCAAAGTCCTCATAGTTCTCCTATGGGGCAGGATTCAGTGAACCGACGTGAAAGGGGTCGGGAAAAGAAAGTGTTGGGATTGAACCTTAGGGAGGATTCTAACGTACCTTGCCTTAGAAAGGATCAAATTTCACATAGTTTGGGATTTTTGGATACAGTTTAAGGTCATGCGGGACGAAGGAGAACCGACGTGAAGGTGGACCTGGGGTCTAATGGTTGTTGGGATTGAACATAGGTGAGGCTTCCTACGTACTTTACCTTATAAATGATCAAATTCCACGTAGTTTAGGATTGCTGGATATATTTTAAAGTCGTGCAGGATGAAGGAGAACCGACGTGAAGGTGGACCTAAGATCCTATGGTGGTTGTTCTTGAACCTTGGGGAGGTTTCCTACGTACCTTACCTTATCAAGGATCAAATTCCACATAGTTCGGGAGGGAATTTGGGGCTTACACTCTAGGGAATCCCAGGTGTTGGTGAACCAACGTGAAGGGGGGTCGGAATGACCAGGTATTGGGCTTAAACCTCGGGGAGGCTTCCTATGTACCTTGCCTTTGCAAGGATCAAAGACCTCATAGTTCAGGATATGGGGCTTGGGGATTATTATCTAGGATAACTAGGGTGGATGTCATGTTTAGTGCTTTCACTAAGCCCACATGAGTCGTGCTCGGTGTGAGAAACAAGAGACAGTAGAGACCTAACAATCACGTCGTGAAAGTTGCGTCCGTGAGAAGTTGAGTGGGGATTACACGTGATCGCATCCCAAAGAGGAAACAGGGGCTTATGCATGGTTAGAAACCCGAAGAGGTTGGTACATACTCTAGGAGGGAGGCCCGAAGGAAAAAAAACGCAGCGGGAGAGGGATTTGGTACCAAAGAAAAGAGTAGCACCATTCCCCATAATGCCATTTGCTGGCCTTGGGGACTAAAGAAGAAAGCAGGAGCAGGGATGCTGCCTCCTACAAGAAATCCAGGGGCTTACACCGAGATGGTTTCCCTTTACCCATGGAAAAATTCCACTCCAATAAGGAGGATATCACCCCCTGTGGAGACTAGTGGGCAAGGAGAATGTCCAAGGTGGGGGTACCCCGTGTGCGAGGCACAAGGAGAGGTCACAGTTTAACGTCATGTGTTGAGAACGAAGGTTCTTGGTAGTTTAACGTCATGTTGCTCGGATGGTGTGGGTTTACTCTGCACCCCTGGGACATATATAACCGGTACCCTATGCTCCTTGGTGCAGATTGGGGACAAGAAAAGCCTAGGATAGGGGGTGTCATGGAGCAAACCATCGAGGGGACCATGTTAGTGTGGCTATATGAAGAATAAATAGCCATTAGTGTGCCTATGAGAAGAATCATGAGGTGAAGCAACAAAATGGGCGGTATTGTCCAGGGAACATTGAAGTTACTTCATGCGAACCTTGGAGGTTGCACAGGAAATGAGTATATAGCGAAGGTGTTGTGGGTGTTGGAGGTGCCATAAAATTATGCCCGGAAGAGGGGCATCATGGTCGGGCAAGGCAAGAGGCTTGCGCGCAAAAGGGACTGTTGCATGAAAAAGGGGCTGGGCCGGCACGCAAAAGGGATCGTGCACACAAAAACGTTCGGGTTGGTGCATAATTGAGCGCTAGGTGGGAAAAAGAGCGGGCTGACGTGTAGAAGGAATTGCACGCCAAAGACCTAATTGCAGGAAATTGAAAGGAATTGCGCGTGGAGGAAGGGGCTCAAGGGGACTTTGAAGAAGATCAAGCCCGAGAGGTCTCGTGCAAAGGCGGTCCCCCGGGCGATCTAGGGCGAAAAATTTAGTACCTGAAAGCCATATTTTGCACGCATGAGGAGTGAATTTCGTGCAAGGGAGACAATTCAGATTCTTCCTCCATAAGTTGAAGAGGTGGCCTTCTATTTATAGGTGCTTAGGATTGCCGGTCCATGTGAAAAACAATTCAGCATGAAATATTGTGTGCCCCGATGTTGGAAGCATGGAGATCAACTGCACGGAGCGGTGGGGTGAAATAGTTCCACGCCCATGCGGAAAACCCTCGTGAATCCCGGATTTTTTTACACGGGACATTTTTTTTCATGCAACTCAATATTGTTTTTGTGCTGCCCCTCCGGGACCCCTGGAATGGATCACTGATTCTAAATATGGCTTATCTTTGTCGTGCCTGAACCTTCCTTATCCCTAGAGTGATTTTCGACGTCTACAATCATATTGTAAATCATGAGTGGATATTTCTCTAGTAGAGTGAGATCCTTAATGTGGAATATCTAGTGGATCCTTTTGGGTGTACCAATTACACAAAAACAATACTTTTTTGTGATCAGGGAGGAAATATCATCTAGGTTGTTTGGATTTTTATTGCTCATATAGGTGTTATCTTGGGGCCTAGAACCTATAGAGAATGTTCTTATGAATGGTCAAGATCGATTGCTTCATGTTTTAGTGGATTGGGACACACGATGGGTACTTGTGTACAATTTGGATAATGGATGAGTTGTTTTTTGTTCATGATGTTTCCATGAGTATATTTTGAGAAAGAGTAATGAAAACACAATAAGGTTATCTTATATAGTGGTTGTGAGCTTTTTGGAGTTCGAGACACTAATAAAGGATTCCTATGAGTTGTGTATTTAGGTTGAGGAAGAAGGTCTATATTTATCTTTAATTACAGGATAGATTCATTGGTACCAATTCCTTACCAGTATGAAAGGGAAGAGAAGCTAATGTGGAAACTAGAAACTAGTATCTCTTCGGATGTCAGTACATAATCTACTAAAGAAGTAAATATTTGAGTGTATCATGGAAGTATTATTCTCATGTGAAATCCATAAAAATATTTTTAAAGGTGGGTATTTAGGTACTCCCACACATGATAACAATTGGAGTTGGTGTCCTATTACCAAATATTTATAAGTTGATTACATTTATATTTGACGATTTGAATATTGATAAAATATATTATTACATATTGTTCATTTTTCATTATGGATATAAAGTAATAATGACATAGAGTATTCTTTGCATAGATAAGGTTGTTCAAGTTCCCTAATATGATGAGAACCTCAAAGTAATATTATGATATTATTAAATATAGTTCTACTATTGTATAATGATCTATAATGGGATACATAGAACATGACTATCGGGTGTGGGTACTCATAAGTAGATGAGTCATATTCTCATAAAGTTCTTACTTGATAATATTTTTGATGGGAGATTATGAAATCATACATGTCGCCAGGAATTATTCATGTTTTTGTGTCATCATATATTCCTATATTCAGGTGTGTGTAATGGTACTCGAACTTTAATATTATTATTGATTATTTTCATGACTCTTACACTTAGATTTAATGATGAAAATCATCATTCCATATGTTGGTGGGATGTATGGTATGTTGGGTGCATCATGAATAGACTTTTATTAATAGGTAAGTTGAGGAAGGATTTTTCTCTTCCATTTTTATGGAAGTTGATATCTTATCCCTTTTATTGGAATATAACCCTCACATTAAATTCCATGGTCATGGTGTAATGATTAATTTATTTTAGATAGTCAAAGACAGGCATATCAGGCATATAGGTTTGTGAAATGACAATGTAACCTTCTTTATGAGATATTGTAGAAAATGGATTATTTTACATAGTAATCCTTAATATGTGGTTTTCATCGTTTGCATATTATGTTTTTTCACATTGGGAGAATGACCTATTTTGTGATATTAATCTTGGAATTTAGGTAGTCCCACCTAATTCAAATGAGATACGTTCCTAAAGGGTTACACACTAAGCATTTGTATTGATCTTTATTAAATTTTATTTTGAATTTAATAGAACAAATATTTTTCTCAATATAGAGAAATAATTCAATCCATGTTTTATTGAACGAAAAAATTTATTAATGAATGAAATATTTATTTGGGTATTAAAAAATTAAGAGAAGGATGAATGAACAATGTTTGTGTCCATTAATCAATATTTACTTAAAAGCATGTAAATATTGTTTATAGTTACGTACAATGGAACAAGTCTTACATGAATAGATATATTATTATTATTAATATAATATGGTATGGGGTTTGTGGAGAATATTATGTTATTTTAAGTGTAGACATGAAATTAAGTAATACTTCTTAACATAAACCATAACTCTATAAATAGGTGTTTTTGTGTATTGCGTAGAGTGGTATGAAAAATAGTGAATCGTTATGCCAAAAGAAATTCTCTATCGGCTCCTCCTTCTCAATAACTATCAAGAATGAGAAATAAAATATATATTCTTCTTGAATTATGGATGAGCGGTCAACATGAACAAATAAATACAATTGATTATCCATGCTAGCATATGGAAATCAATTGGAATTTATCATATATCAATGGAAAATGTGTATATCACTACTAGAAGGATTCAATGCTTTTATCCTCACAGTGTAATGAAGTAAATATGAAAGTTTTTTCAAAAGAACTATATTATCAACAAAGAAAATGTCCTAAGATAAGGAATCCACTTTGTCTAGTTATAAACAAATTCATTATAAATTTAACATGAAATATCCTCTCTAGGGTTTTTAGGAAAATATTTATTAAAATAAATTTAAATATTACACCCATCAAAGTTCCTTCTACTATGCTCGGATCCTACAAGGGGTATAAAAGGGAGGTTACATTCAAATTTATAATTATTTATTTTATTTTATATTTTTAAACTTTTAAACATTAATATTAATTTCATGTTTTAATTTTTTGGATCTATTATCTACATATATTCTTCAAATTGTTTATTTCTTGAAAATATTATGAAGATCAGTGAATGATTAATGTGGTTTATATATGCAGATCCCTTATGGAAGTTTCAATAATCTAGGATATAAAATTAAACAATACATGGAATATACTTCTTTGTAACCCACTGTGTACCCATGTTCATTTCACAAGAACACGCGCGTGGCTTCCAAGACATTGTTTAATAAGTGAATATCATGTGAAATTAATGGATCAATTGTAGAGCATCCAAGGTGGCACCTATATTTACAAGATTATATGTCATGAGGTTTGACTTCACACCATATAGTCTACGCATTTTCTAGATGGAAAACATAGGGTCAAACCATATCATGTAATTAATGTAGAACTTTTATTTAATACATGATATATACATACTAGAAATCGTGTAACTAGATGTAAATTCCATGTATCCTATATACATGTTGTATACTTGATAAATTTTCATGAGAAGTACATGTCGAGTCCCTAGGTGTGTATTGTGGATATTTGGTGAAGATAAATAAACATCATATAGCTAGATTGAATTCACCATGTAATTCACCTGTTTATACTAAAATATTAAAATTAATGAATTACTCTTTAATCCTTATCAACTCATGTTTTGTGGGTGATTAAGTTGATAATACATATCAGTTGTTCGGTTTTATATTATTTTAAATGTTTAATTTATTATTTTTAATATTCAAGACAATGAATCATGCATGGTTGGTTGATATTAAATACTCAATGCATTAAATTATACATGATATAAAATTTTCATGTCTTCTATGGGAGTTAAGTTGAAAGTACACACTATGAAATTATTTCACATGTCATGTATGCAACATATCACCTGATTTCATTGTTTACAATTAAAACATACAAAGTAGTCTAGATAGGTGATAGATGGGTTGCTTCCAAGTACAAAGATGTGTACTATTTTATTATCTTTTGAATTAAATTAAATTATTTATTTTATTTAAAATCACATAAGATTGAATCTTTTGGATAATTATAAAATAAGATAAAATAAATTAATTGATTATTAAGATAATTAACCGTATTAATTCATTCATGCTTTATTTTATTAAATAATGAATTGAAATGACTGCTAGCTAATTATTTTAAATTCATAATTATTTCATGTCTATGGCTGATCATGTGCTTGACCATGACCAGTGTATGAGTTGGAATTATTTAATTTAAATTATTTATTAGTTTTAAAATTTTAATTATTAAAATAAATTAGTTGTCATTTGGGACAACCCACCCTCAACTATTATATAGGATATTCATGTCAAAGGTTATTTATATAATCTAGCTTTAACAAATCCATTAGTTCTTCTCACCTCTTTGTAAGTTAAAGATACTTGTAATTAATAAATTTTTCCATGGAGAATGGAGGTTGTTCAAGAGAAAACCATAATGATGCCAACCTAGGTGATACGCAGGTGGAAAGATGAAATTTTGTAACACAAGATAAGACCAGAAATATGAGTTATTTCTGCTACATAATATATTGATTTGTTATAACCTCAATAATACAACAGTTATATAAACTCACAAATGGGTCATTTATTATTTATTTATTTCTATCTTATGCATCAATTATTTTATGGATATGATACCATGATCACATAAATAAATTAATTAATATGAAAGGAGTAAATTTAAATAAATTTTTTATACCTAAATGTTTTTTCCAAACATGGTTAATTATTTAAAATCCACTTAATATTAAAAATACATTTAAATGATAAAACAAGATAAATTTTGTTTATAATATATTAAAACACCTCAAAAATATATATTAATTCAGACATGGTCTTCCATTACTTGATACGGAATGAAATAAAGAGAACTAATTGTTTGACTAACCCGTGTTGGGAAAATTACATTTCTATGAGAGTTCTTACGAAGGTTTTTTGTGGACATAATCTTTTTATATCAATATGGGTAACCTTTTTAAACTTGGTGTAATTTTGATTTATGTGTTGGGGAGATCCAAATAAGGAATTAAGTTTTGGTTAATCCACTCAATAGTTCAATAAACTATAAGCCCAAAATTGGAAAAGACCTTCCTACCTAAATACCTTCAAGTAGTTTGACAAACCCTTTTTGGGTTTCTGTGAGAGGAAATATGGAGCCTTTCCACTATAATTTCAACAAAACTAAGCATTTCAAGTTTAAACGTTGAGGAATATTATGACTTAATAAAATAGCGAGAGGATTAGTAAAATTACTTAATATTATTTCTCATATCATTTTTAATCAATAAAAGTACGAATAATCTTCCCTTTTATAATTCCAGAAACTATAAATTTCATCATTTACATTATCCCTTCAATCTACATTGGAGAAATACGATATCTTCATTCGTAGTAACTTCTGTGAATTTTTTAGATCCCTTTGGGTTGGGTTACACCATGAATGAAAATAATATGTGTTTAAATCCTTACGTACCAATCCTCATGATTAAGAGGTGAGTAATAAAGAGTTCACTATCTATGAAAAACATGTTTTTAATGTGGTCAATGTTCAATGTTTGATGTTATCATCTATGTCTAGTAAAATTATAAAGTATCATGTAAACATTGATGGTAATAGTAGGCTATAGAGTCTACATGGAATATACCATGATATAGTAAGAAAGGAATAGTTTGAGGTCTCCAAGGATCATTTTTATAATAATCATGGAGGTGGTTCCCCATCCGGGCCTCACAAAGTCAGGGTCATTGGCTATATTGATCAACTAGTGGTTCTGGGTTTTTAAAATCATGAAGAATATATAATCGGACTCATCCTTTAAAAACTCCCTCAGAGTTTATCTAACTTTTTTTAATTTTAATATGAACAATATTGAAAAGACACACCTAGAAATGATTACTCTTATTCTCCATATAGATATGGATATGAATCGTGAAAATCATTCCATTATTATGGTGAATAAATGGAAAGTACATGAAAATAGCTCTAAGATGAATGATTCTTCATAATTTTTTCCAAGAAGAAGATGATCAAAGGGAATTTTGGGAAGCATGATGCTGTTAATTTTTCATGTGGAAATATGGGTTGGTAGAACAAAAACTTCACCCAGTATAAGAAGAATGGGGAGGCTTCAGGTACCTATTTATAGAAGTAAAATTTATCTATTTATAAAAATTGGGTAGTAGATATATCTTGTGGTTCTCACATAATTATTCAAAAATAAAAACAAAATAGATTTAGAAATATTGTACAAGGGGAGGTAGATCTAAATGAAAAAAATAGATAAAAACTTGCAGTTGTGGCTATTAGTGACTACCAAATCACATTTCCACCTAGCCTAGCCATTATTTTAAAGGGTTTTTATTATATAAAATCTATTACCAAAAACATTATATATGTGTCTATACATTATATAGATTTTTTCATGTTTGAAAATAAATTTTTATTCTTTTATAAAGATAGAATTTGGTACGGTAAGATACTTCTAAATAAAGGTATTTATGTTTTGGATTTGATGAACTATGTAATAGAAAAAATTAATGAAACTAATTTACAGGACACCTATAACACCAAACTATGGAATCACCAACTAGGTCATGTAAACAAAAAATTATAGACTAAAGTATACCTATATGGATATTTTAATTCTTTTGAACTAAAACCACTTAGTATTTTTTACACATGTTTTCAAGTTAAAATTAACAAATCCCCATTTATTGGAAAAGGTGAAAGTGTCAAATCACATCTTTCATTAGTTTATACCAATGTGTGTGGTCCTTTTCTAGTTATAGTAAGGGGAGGGTATTCAAACAACATAACTTTAACCCATGATTTTAGTAGATATAGATATGTCTACTTAATGAGGTATAAGTCGTATTACTTTGATAATTATAAGCAATACAGGAATGAAGTTGAGAACCAAATTGGTAGGAATATTATGATATTATGCTCAGACCATGGTGGCTGAAATATTTATCCATACATTATTTATTATTTAAAATATTTTTAGACACTATATCAAATCATTAGTCCTTACAAACCATAGTATAATGTTTTAAGTTAAAGGAGGAACCACACCTTATTGGACCTAGTGAGATCAATGATGAGTCATCCAAATCTTCCATTATGATTTTGGGGATACATGTTACCAACAAAAAATATACTAAACCAAGTAATAACTAAATAAATAATTGGTTTTCTATTTGAAATTTATAGTGGAAGAAAACCCATGTTTTTTAATTTATATGTATGGGGTAGAGAAGGATTTGTTAAGGCCTATTCAGGTTATAATAATGCACCCTGAGGCATAAAGTGTGCCATTATAGGCTACTATAATTAAAAAAGGGAATATTACATATACAAACCGTCATAAAAAAAATTTAATAGTGGAATGGCATGCTATATTCCTTGAGAGGGAGAACATGTTTAAAATAGATAGTGGGAGTGAGGTAGACTTCATTGAGTTCTAGGCTCATGAGACACAGGAGTTGGTACATGAATAGATTCCACAAAGACTTTTGGAAGAAAAATATATTCCAAAGACACAAGTTTTGCATAGGAGTACAATAGAGGTTAGGGAACTAAAATTGTATTTTTTTTCTAGTCACTATGGATGGTGACGCATTATCAGTTAACAATAATGATCCTCTAACCAACAAAAATTATTAATTTGAATATATGTTTCCATGTGGAAAGAATCCATTAATTATGAAATAGACACCATGTACCAAACCCAATTATTGATATTAGTTTATCCTATAGTGGTTGTAAAGCCTATTTTTTTTGTAAATTGGTATACAAGAAGAATCTGGTCAATGAAAGACAAGTTTGTACCTATAAGTCATGAATGGTTGTAAAAGGAATTAAACAACATCATGTCCTTAACTATGATGAAAAAATTTCACCAATTTCATGATGAAATCCATTGGAATTCTTCATTCCATTATGGACTTCCATGAGTATGATATTTGGAAAATGGATGTCACAATATCATTCTGTAGTGGGAACCTTTAAGAAGATGTATATATGAAAAAACCTGAAGGGTTTGTGACTCTAAAGGATTCCAATAAGATATAGAAGTTACAATAATCCATTTATGGAATAAAACATGCATCTAGGACATGGAATATTTTATTTGATGAATCCATACTGGAATTTGGTTTCTTTAAAAATGAATGTGATTCTCATGTCTATACATAATTTAGTGGGAGTGTGGTTATTTATTAATTGTATATATTTATGGGATATTATTTATTATAAACGAAATATTAGTCTTACAGTCTGTTAAGGAATGTTTGATCAAATTTTCCCCATAAATGAATTAGGAAAAGTATCATTTATTATTGAGATCAAGATCTATCATGATAGATCCAAGAGGTTTCTTGTCCTAAGTCAAAGTACATATATTTAAATGATACTAAATAGATTCAGTATGGAACAATCCAAGATGAATTTATTGCAGTTTGACATGGAATTCATATTTCTAGAAAAATATATCCTTAAAAACATGAGAAAATACAAATAATGTCATGTATACAATATTAATTGGTGATTGGTTTGGTCATATATGTTATAATATGTGTTGTGTTATAAGTTGATTATACAATAAATGTGGTAGGAATATATAATGAAGATCCAATTAGCTGCCACTGGATGGCAGTCAGGACTATCCTCACATACCTAAAGCATACTAAGGATATGATTCTGATCTATAAAGGATATGAGAAACTAGTCATCATAGGATATACAGATACATGTTTCCAAATATATTAAGATGATATGAAATCACAAATGGGAAAAATATTTACTTTTAATGGAGGGGTTGTGAGATGGAAGAGATCAAAGTAGGATGTGGTCACATATTCTATAGCAGATTAGGAGTATATTGAGGCTTCAAAGTCATCTGAAGAAATTGTATTCATGAAAAAATTCATTCAATATCTTAACATGGTACCTAGAAGTTAATATCATAACACACTCTATTATGATACTATTACTACAACGGATCTCGTAAAAGATACATGGTCACATCAATGGAAGAAGCACATAATTCAAAAGTATTATATCTTGAGGGATTTTTCTCAGAGTGGTGAGGTTTTAGTGTGCAGTATAGGTTAGACCCCTAGCCTAAATCCATGACTCAAAAAAAACAAGATTATCATATGATCTCTAGAGTACATAAATTTATTTAAAGTTATAAATTGGAAAAGATAATGTTTTTTGGAGTTGGTGTCCTATGACAAACCATTTTTACTTTGATTACATGTATATTCAATTATTTGAATATTAATAAATTAAATTATTACATGTTTTTTATTGTTTTATGTTACTTTAATGAAATAATTTCATAGTGTATTTGTTTCATTGATAAGGTCATAAGACCCCCCCCCACTATGATGAGAACCTTTAAGTTCCATGACGATATTATAAACAATTTTTCTATGGTAAGAAAATATTCTATGATGGGACACATGAAATGTGACTATCAGGTGTGAGTGATTATAAGTGTACGAGGCTTCTTCTCATAAATTTCACACTTGGAAATATCTAAGAAGGAATATTATGAGGATATACCCAGCAGTAAAAATTCAGCATGCTTTGGTGTCATCAGATATTCTTATTTGCAAGTGTGCATAATAGTCCTTATAAATTATGATTATCATTGATGCATGTCTTGACTTTCACACTTAGACTTACTAATGAATACTATCATTCCATATGCTGGTGGGAAGTTGTGTTTGTTTGGTGTATCATGAATGACTTTTTATTAATGGGTATGTCAGGGAAGGATATGTCCCTTCTATATTTATAGAAATTGATATCTCGACCCTTTTAATGGAATAGACTCGTTGAATGAAATTCTATGGACATGATTTAGTGACTCATTTATTTCATATATTCAATAAAATATGTATTAGGTATTTAGGTATGTGACATGGATGTGGGACAGAGTAAAATAATGTGCAAATTTTTATTCAAATTTGAATTATTTTTTAATGTATTTCAATGTTCAAACCCATGATTCTCATTTTTTTAGTAATTTATGGGTAACTTCATACATGGAAATGAAATTGGTTTAAAAAGGGTAAAAGAAATAAATTTCATAGTTGAATCTTATATGCCAAATTTTTATGATCTTTATTGAAAATTTTATAACATTTTCTTCCATTTTTATCTAAAAATTAGGCTAATATTAGAGTCGGCCTTCAACTAAGGCTGACTCACCACATAGCTAGCCCACAAGGGGCATCCAGCTAGGCCAACCTGTGAGGGCCCACTAAGCCCATCTACATAGGTGATGAAACCCCATGTTAGATCATGGATGGCCAATCCTTGTGGGTGCATGAGATGGAGGTGGTCAAGCCCCACAGTGATTAGGGTAGGCCTGAAGGACTTAGTGGGTCACGTGTGTTACAGACTGCATGTATTGTGTGTGCTGTGAATCTGGGATCCCACCTTTAAATGGTCATGTGGAGTGCTCCCATGTCCGAGGTGATATAAATTCATCCTATATCCCATTATTTTGATGTGGGATGTGAGCTTCACTGCACACCATTGTGCTCCATCGTACTCCACTATCTGTCACCACTCCACGTTCACTATGCCGCTACCACCTCATCTTCCATCGCCCACCTTCACTATATATATTTCTCTGCTACCCCTACTCTCCATGAACAGACACAAAGACCATACAGTTCACCAGATGAACCTTCCACACCACCTAATCTCCTCCTCGACTGGTCATCGCCGAAGATTGACATAACTACTACTGCTGGTCGGTTACACCAGCCATCAAAGTTACTACCACACTGATGCATTGCCTCCTTCATCCATGGACATGCACCACCTATTCTCCCATATCTATACTCTTCCATCCAATTTTAAGGCCAAAGGAGGGGTATCCCACAACTTCATTCCAAGCTACTGCACCACCTTCTCCATGGCCACACTCTACCGTGGTTGCCACTACTACTTCATCTTTCATCCATCACTATTGATCATGGTCGATCATTAATCCAATACCACCAAGGTAACCCCATGCATGATTTTATGGGAGGAAAACCATAACCAACCACCCCAAAATATACTCTTCTTACCTACTCACCAACTACAAATACTGCCAAATCATGCCATCGGCCACCTGCCTCCTCTTCTCCCCCACAACCATCCTCCACAAAGCATGACACTACCGCCACTACTAATCGACATTTCTCTCCATCATTCGGACTCGTGTGGCCACTTAAAAGGAAGAGGATGACTAGCTTGTTCCTTCTCCTATCCACTTGACCACCAAGGACCACATCACATCATTGTATCCATGCCTCTCTAATGCTTAGGTACGTCACCGGTAACCAACACCCACCATACTCGAATGAGATTCTTGCCCCACGTGTGTGGTTGTTTCCTCCTAAGAATCAGGTAGGTTGAGGGGGGTTTCAAATTATGATCATCTCCCCCACCATGAGGTACCTTTATGGAAAGTGGAGTAAAGGACCACCCTCCACACCTACAAACAATGATGAGATCCTCCTTCTAAATACATCCCATTCTATCCCATCTAAGGAAACTATAAGAACCCACCAACACCAAGGATGAGATCTTCTACCAATTCCAAGTAGAGGAGTTCCCTTCCTCCATTTCAATGTTTCTCTTTATTAATTTTCCTTATATTATTATTTTTCCAATTCAATGTTCCATTTCTTCATAATGGGGTAGAATCTTTCGTGATTGGGTGAAGGGAAGTGGGATCCCATTTTGTGCTGTTTTAAGATTTGAAAATTTTTAATCAAAATAATTATTTAATTTTAAATTAATAGTTTTCAATTTAATTATTTTTTGAATTTAAATTAAATATGATTGTATTTTTATTTATTCTTAAATATAAAATTTAATTTATTTAAATATACATCTACCCTTACATGATTTATATTATTTTATTATTCTAATTGGTTGATATTTTAAATAAAATCAATTAATGGAGTGGTTTAGTGATTAATAAAATATTTTAAGAAATTAAGATAGATTAATTTAATTATTTAGGGAAACTAAATAACAGATTTTTTATTTCATGGGTAATTAATAGTTTGGTCATTGATATTTCTAAACATTGATAAATAAATAAATCAAATATGAATCTAAGAAACAATTATTACTCAATTAATTTAATTATTTTTCTAAAACAAAAAAAATAGTTTTTTCTCAGAAACCATGATGAAATCATGAAAGGAAAAACCTAACCTAAATCCAGTCACTTATCTCACATTTGAAATTCACAAAATTTGAAAAAAAAATAACATTTTTTATTAAATACTTGAGTCATGTTATTTTAAGTTACACCTTAATCAAAACACTTCTACTTGGAGATGAATTATGCTTACAACTTATACTAAACATTTATGTGGATTGAATTGGTTTTTCCACACCTCATGACAAGTGTTTGTCAAAACTAATTACACTATCGAGATAAAGAGTTAATCTAAAAAATTTCTTGACTAGGACCTTTAACGAGGCACTACACGGTTTTATCCTAAGATAGAAATAAAATTATTAACTTGAGTTAGGAGGTGCAATCATAAAAAAAAATTGATGAAATTAATTTATAAGAACCAAATATTCATTTAGATCAACACATCATGGAAATTGACCAACAACAATCCGTGAGGGACCTTTGTGCCCCACAATTTTTCAACCAACATAATCAGTTAACTATACATGATAAAAATGAATTTGAGTTAAGTTTTAACATGATTCCTATGCTACCTAAATTTCATGTCCTTGAAGGATAAGATCTCAATCAACACAATAAATAATTCAGCTATGTATATTCAAGTTTCAAACTAAGAGGAGTAGTTGAAGAGAAAGTCAAGTGGAAGGAATCACCTTTTTCACTTGAGGGAGAATCTAAAGAGTGGATGTATAACTTAAACCCCGAAGACATCCCAGATTGAGATGATATCCAAAAATAATTCATGAAAATATTATACCCAACCTCCCATGGCACAAAAAATAGACAGGAGATATATTCCATTGGACAATCTACTAGTGAGACTTGTTATGAGTACTGAGAATGATTCAAGAATCTTTTTTCAAACTGCCCACATCAAATAGTGTAGGAGAACCACTTAATTGTCTTATTCTACCTAGGATTACTGGATAACTATGTGAATCTTTTGGATGCATCCTCCGAGAGATATTTGATTGAAAAATCACAAGAAAAATCCTGATGTATCATTGAGAAAATAGATAAGAATGTCCAAAAATTAAAAACAAGTGGATTTGGAACAATAACTATACATGAGGTAAAGACTTTTGGATCATCTACAATCTTTTAAAATTAAACTGAAGAATTAACGAGCCTGGTAAGACAAATGTTCATAAATAAAGTAATTGAGAAACCATATCCACTTCATCTATGTGGATTAGGTTTATTATACAATCATTACACTGATCAATGTGCTAAGATATATGGTATAGAAAGTTGTAGAGCTGCATTTTATTAAATTAAATTTCCACAGAATCAACAATAGAGAGAAGGGAAATCTCAATAGGTGTTCAGAAGTCAATAGAACCAAGCTAGGAAACCTTTTTAGCAACAATATTGGAACTTGTAACCATTAAAGTATCTTCAAATAATCCATTCTAGCAAAAAGAATTTTTAACCAGCAGATTTTTAATGAAATAATTATGATCAACCTCCCACAAATGCACCTACAACTGAAGAGTAGAATGTGAAGGCTAAATTTGTGGGAATGGAAGATAAAATTGAGAAGCTAAAAAATCAATTTTCAATACAATTGGACGTTATAATCAAGAATCAAGGTAAACTGACACCACAAATAGCTCCAAATCCAAAGGATAATATTAGGGAAATCATAACTCTAAGAGGGGAGGAACTCCCACTACTCGAGCCAAGTGAGTTGGATGATTCAAAGCCAAAACCTGAAGTAAAACTCATCCACCCCAATAATTGGATAGAAACACAAGTACAAAGAAAAAAAGGAAGAAAAAGGAAAACAAGGTACCTTTCCCCTCTACATTGACTTGATCATCAATGTTTTAATAAAAACAACTCCAAAACAAAATTGGGAAACCTTCGAGAAAGCTGAGATCAACATTACTTTTCTACAGGAAAACTTCCAAATCTCTAAATATTCAAAGTTTCTCAGTAAAATATACACCAAGTGAAGGAACCATGATAGGTATAAAATAATAAACTTTGGAAGGATTGTCTTAGCAGTAATCACCCATCCATTACCCAAAACAATCAAGATCAAGAGAGATTTTCTATTCCCCGCACTATGGTTTCATAGATTTTTTCTCATTCTTTGGTTGATTTTAGTGCTTCCAAAATGTTATTTATTACTATGTATTTTTGAATTTTAAAATAGGTTAACTAAATATTACAAGTTTATTTGTTAAACTAGAAAACTATCCCACTATTTTTCTAGCCGTAGTCATAGAATATGTGCTGGTGGTAGTTGAAGGTCTCATTTGTCTAGCATACTTTTAAATGCTCACTAGGGAGGAAGGCAATGAAATAGGGAATTCTCTCATTATTTTGGAAAACCCATTCCTAAAAATAACCAAATAAAGAACGATGTACATAAAGGAACCTGACCATGGAGTTATAAGATAATAAGGTTAACTTCAATGTTATTGAATAAAAAAGAAACCCTTCACACAATCATTCCCTCTTTGTACTTTTCCAAGAAAAAGATTATTCCATCAAAGATTCAGAATCCTCCTACGAATTATCTTATAATTTTCTTGGAAAAATGATATGATATAGTCTTTCAAGGAAATTTTAAATTTTGAAATATGAAATGTGAATTCAATGTTATCCATAGATTTACTATCGAATCATGAATTGAAACCCCTCCCATGCCATGTAAAATATGTATACCTATTAGAGGGATTAACGTTTCAAGTTATCATTACCTCAATCTTGAAACCAAGAGAAAACAATGATTTAACTTATAAAAATAAATTCAGAAGCCATAGGATGGAGTCTGGGAGATATACCCAGAATCAAATCCATGGTCTTCTCATAAATAATTGTTTTCAAAGAGGAATCTCAACCTGTTTGGTAGCCCCATAGGATACTGAACTCCACCATCAAAAAGTTGTATGGAAAGAAATTGAAAAATTTTTGGTATCTGACATCATTTACCCAAAATTATGACTCTCAATGGGTAGGCCCCATTCATGTGGTTCCAAATAATATAGTCTTGATCATTGTGGAAAACGATATTAATGAATTAATCTCTATGAGGGTCCAGAACAGTTGGAGGATATGAATTGATTATAAGAGGATGAAACAAGTCACCCAAACAGATAAATTTTTGAACCTATTAATTGATCAAATTATAGAAAGTAAATAAATTAAGACATGTTACTACTTTTTAGATGGTTTTTAGGGTAATTTTCAGGTCTTGATTTCCCTAAAAACTATGAGAAGATAACCTACACCTGTCCTTTCAGAACCATAATGTGCAAGAGGATTTCTTTCATTTTGTAAAATTCCCTAGGTATATTCCAATGATGTATGGTAATAATTTTACTTGATCACATTAAGCGTGACCCAAAGTTATTTCTTAGCAACTTCACTATTTTGTGAAATTATTTTGAACATTTCTTGGGAAATATTGAGAATGTTTTGAAAAGATGAATCGAGAAAAAATTAGATTTAATCTTTGAAAAGTGTATTTTCATGGTTGAAGAAGGAATTTTACTAGAAAATATCATTTTAAAAAAGGGGGTAGAGGTAGATAAATATAAAACTGAAGTTATTAATTCTATTTTATACCCGACCATCATGAGGAACATTAGATCATTTATGGTGCATGTGGGATTTTATATAAGATTCATAAAGAATTTCAGTAAGATTTCCCTTCCTCTTTAAATATTACATTGAAAAGAGGATGAATTTTTATTTAATGATAATTTTGGGAAATTATTTTATGATTTTAAACAAAATTTCATTATCCCATTGACAATGCAACCACCAAATTTTGAACATCCAATTGAGTTAATTTTTGATGCATTGATCTAGGTGGTGGGAGAAGTTATTTCCCAAATAATTGAAGTGAAACCCCAATTCATAACATATTATTAAAGAACCTTGGATACCACAAAACAATTTAAAATGAGTTTCTTGTTTTTTTCTTTTCATTAGATTAATTTAGGTCATATTTATTTGGAACTAAAGTAGTGGTATTTTCTGATCATGCAACACTCAAATACTTAATGAAGAAGGATGAGGACAAAACAAGGATGGTAAGATGGATAATAATATTACAAGATTTTAATCTATAGATTAAATGAAAAATGGATCTAAAAAAATTGTAAGATCGCCTAAGTAGGATACCGAACACCACTGAAATATAAATTCCAGATCTGATCCCACGCAATGATCACATTCCCGAAGAACAGCTCTATATCATAGATAATGAATTACCATGTTTTGTTGACATTTGTAAATTAATTTTCCATATCTCAGGTATCTTCATCCATTAAATCCCATAATAATCATAAAATCAAGGATGAATCTAGTTTTATATATGGGACTATTCCTTTATCTAAAAAAATTTAACGACCATGTCATAAGAAGATGATTTCTAGTAAGTGGAATAGAATTTGTTTTTCAATTTTATCATAAACATTATTTTGGAGGAAATTTTGGACCTCAAAGGATGGAGTGAAATGTTTTGGAATCTAGGATCTATTGGCCTCCCATTCTTAAATATTCTCATTATTTTTGTAAAACAAATGTGAAAAGTGTCAGTTTTTTGGGATCATTTCAAGGAGATTGGAAATTCTCCAAAACCCATCATTTTTTGTGAAATCTTTGAAGTTTAGGGAATTTTTTTATGTCAACATTTCCCATGTATTTTGGGAAATATTATATTTTACATGATACTGATTATGTATACAAATTTGTGGAATCCAAATTCACCATGATTTATGATGTTAAAGTTGTGTATGATTTTGTCGAGGAAAATATTTTTTATAGGTTTGGAGTACCAAGGGCCATAATACATGACCACGGGACTCACTTTAACAATAGAATAATGGAGGTTATGATTAAAAAAATTTGGTTCACCACAAAACATATAGACTTTACCACCCCATAAAAAATGGCCAAACTGAAGTGTCAAACCAGGAGAGTAAAGTTATTTTCAAGAAAATAGTCAAACTAAACAAAAAATATTAGATCCAAAGTATTGAATACACATTCTAGGCATACTAAATACCATAAAAACCATAGGCATTATCCCATGCCAATTTATTTAAATAAAAATATGTCACCTACTGGTGGAATTGGAGCACCAAGCATGTTGGGATGTGAAAAGGGAGATTTGGGATCTAGAGATTTCTAGAAAAGAGAGAAATATTCAGTTATAGGAGATGGAATAAATTAAAAGAGAATATTTTGAAAATTTGATAACTTATAAAGAATGGAATAGGGTGACATATAACAAAATAATTTAACCAAATACCTTTCAACCTAGAGACCAAGTTATACTCTTCAATTCCAAACATAATTTAATTCCATGTAAGAATAATTATGGGTTTGAAGGACCTTTTCATGTTACTAACGTCTATCCTTTTGGTTCTATTCATATCAAGAAAGAATAGGGAAAAAAAATATTCACTGTAAATGGTAAAAGTCTAAATAATATCCATTGATGTTTACCTCAAGAACCAGTGGAGTAGCTCAATCTTGTCCAACCCATCTACTGATTTCTTCTTATGAGGTGTGGTCAAAACAATGACAATAACCACGGGCTCTTCTAGAAGGTAACCTAAGTTTCAATATTTTCTTAGAATTTAGTAAATAGTTTCTCCTTATATAACCCCTTTGATATTTAAGGAAATGGTTCGTACACTAGTATGAATGGTTATGACTTTTCAAGGACCATCATTGAAAGAAACCACAAGGAAGGACAAAGAAGAGGAGGAAGAGGTATAAAAGATTTATTTCATATGGGAGTTAACTTTTATGTTTATATTTTAAAAATACATAAATTTTTTCTACCAATTATATGTTTTGATATTTAAAAGATAAAATTTCATGCCTAGAATCGAATTCATGTTTTTCTAGAATAGTCTAGGAGACATGAGTTTTTTGGAATCCTGTGATGAAATGTTTTAAATTTCAATGTTGTTTAAATTGACTGATTAGAAATTAAAAATTGGATATTTAAAAAGAATCATGGATATTAAAATTAGTAATCATGATTTACGGGAATTGATTGATTCATTTAAATGAAATTTCCAAACACATTTTTCAATATTTAAAGTTATAAAATTCATCTGAATTAATTTCTTTTCAGTAATCATCCCTTAAAGGATTTTACAATACCATATAACCATTCCCAAGAGGATTTCTAGTCCAAGTAAATCCTATATTATCTTGGTCATATTTACTGTGTGATATTTGGACATGTCACTGATCAGAACATTCATTTGAACTTTTCAAATATATGACTATACAAAATCATATTTAAAATGATTGATGAATATTTTGAAAAAAAAATATCCTTAAAAGATCACTTTTACATTAATCCTTATCTTTCCTTTAGAGACCACGAATTAACTTGTTAGGAATGAGCCACATTTCAAGACATTGTTATCCATTCCTACCCTAATATTAGTGTTTTCATGATAATTTAAAGATGAAGTGTGAGGGTGATGGGAATCAGGGTATATGAGATGATTTAATTTGTAAGGGAAAAGTGTGGGGGTTCTCATTGTGGGAGTTATAAATGGTTTTGTAATCATTCATTGTACTTAAATGTTTTCCCCTATTGAATATAAAAAAAAAATATGACAAAGGAACCAAAAAAATGATAAAAATGGGTTGTGATATGGAAAAAACCGAAAATCATCATTACTAGACCTTGTATTTCTATCATATGTGGTTAGGTGGTGAATGTGAGTTTTATTCCAAATAATTACATTAGAAAAAGAAAAAATGAAAATGATCTTTAAAAAAATGTGTATAAAAAATATTCAAGAGAGGGAACAAATCATTACTTATGATTGAAATGGTCATATTCTTTTCTTTGCGTTTAGTGGAATTTGGGAGTTGTTATAATTGAAAGGGGAAAATTTCATTATATTTTTTACTTTAAATATCAAACATTATGATTTAAGAGTTACAATGCCTCCTTGTGCCTTAATTTTTTAAAATCCTCAAATTATACTAACCTTAAGCTTCAAAGTCGTTTGAACTATTGTTGAAAGTCCTGATGATTTTTTGCACCTCTTTCCTTCACAAAGTGAAGAAACTAGTTCATTTACAATCCTCTGGAATAAAATCATGTTCTCATGATATGTTCATAAATATACATGAATTGTATCATTAGTGATGAGAGAAAATAATCCATTATGAGGTAGATCGTGATTTTTCATGTTTAATAATAAATAATTGAGGAATATAATTGAATATACAGAAATGTTCCATCATTTTCAAATGGGAAAAGTGAAGTTCTTGATTAGATTAATCCTTTAAAAATTGAGAAATTGAATTGATGTTTTATGATAATTTGGAAATATTGGTTTAATATTGATAATCATTTGATTTTATTACATTGAAAACTGATTATTGATAGCACTATTTCCCTCTTTAACTCCATGTTGAGATTTTATGTTTGAGGAAAAGTATGGTTTATGTGTGGGGTTATTTTATAGAGAAAAATAATGTGCATATTTTTATTAAAATTTGAATTATTTTTTAATGTATTTCATTTAAAAATACCATTATTTTCAATTTTTTTAGTAATTTATGGGTAATTTGGGACATGGAAATAAATTTTTCTTAAAAAGGGTAAAAGAAATGAATTTCATATTTGACTATTATATGCCAGATTTTATGAACTTTATTGAAAATTTTCTAACTCTTTATTCCATTATTGTCCAAAATAATATTCTAAGAATTGAGTGGTCATTTAAACAATGATGACTTGCACACAGCTAGTTTCACCCCTTCTCACCATGCATAGCTGCCACAACTATACAGGCCACTGGTAAAACATGCTGCACCACCTTCTCTCCACATCATCATGCCATCACTGAAGATTGACCTCGCTGATGTTGTTTCTCGAGGTCAACAACCATCATTTCCTCTACTGAACCCCTACATATACTCCTTCCACTATGGACATGAAGTGCATGTTCACTGATAACTGAACTCTTCTTTCCACTTCGAAGGTCAGAGGGGGAGGAACACACACCTTTGACCCATGCCATCATACCACCTTCACCATGGTCGTGCTCCGACATGTCCACCGCTACCACATTATTCACCATCCACCACTAATACTCATGGTAAACAACAAATATAATTCCCTCTATAGAACCCCATGCATGCCTTCATGTGAGAGAACTCATCATCAATCACCCCAGTAGATACTCCACTTCCCTTCCCACAAAGAACATATACCTTCAAAGCACATTGTCAGCTACCTGCCACATCGTCTCCACCTCGTCTAGACTCTACAAATCTCAATACTACCACTATCGCCACTAAGCATCGCTCTCCATTATCGAGACTCCTCCAACCACATCAAATTCCAGAGGAGGAGGATCCCACTCCTGTATATGTCAACCTAATTACCCAGGAAAACCCCATGTCGCCATAGCCACACCTCACTGCTACATCTACACATCACCAGTCAATGCCACCCGCTACACCCAAATGAGATTCCCTCCCTATGTGGACCATCCATGTGGTTACTAAACACCAATTTATGTGTTTGTTTCCTCCTAAGAAGTAGGTGGGTCGAGGGGGGTTTAAATTTTACCCCCCCCCCCACCACCACCATGTGGTACATTCATGTAAAGGGAAGGGGAGAACCTCCATCCTCACCTACAAAAATAGGTGACCTCATCATTGAAAATTAATCCCATATAATACTTTATAATCCCATCCCAGACAAACATAACAACCCACCAACACCAAGGTGGTGATCAACTTCCACTACCAAGAATAGGAGGCCTCTTCCTTCTTATCATCTTTGATCTTCATTAATTTTTTTCGTGTATTATTTCTTTTCAAATTAAATGAAAACTTATTGTATGAAAGGGTAGAATCCTTAGTGGTTGGGTAAGGGGAAGGGGGATCACATTTTTTGATTTTTTGAGTTTTGAAAGTTTTCAATCAAAAGAATTATTTTCTTTTGAATTAATGGTATTCAATTTAATTAATTTTTGAATTTAAACTAAGAATGATTGTATTTTAATTTATTCTAAAATAATAATTTTTTTTAGTTTAAATATAATTATAACATTACTTGATTTTTTTTAATTTGATTAACTGATTGGTTTTTTAAATTAAAATAAATTGAGGGAGTTGTTTTGTGGTTACTAAAACACATAAAAAAATTAAGAAGACTAATTTAATTATTTAGTGAAAATAAATAGTAGATTTGGTATTACCTAAGTAATTAAAATTTAGTTCATTAAGATTTATACACTTTTGATAAATAATTAAATCAAATGTGAATCTAAGAAATATTTTTTACTAAATTCATTTAATTTTTTTTCTAAAATCAAAAGATTCATATTTTCTTAGAAACTATGATGACATCATTAAAGAGAAAACAAAACCAAAATCTAAGCACTTCTATATCATTTGAAATTAACCAAAGTTTAAAATAAATCTCTTATTTTCTTTAAATCCTTCAAAATTTTAATTCTAAGTGCCACCTAGATTAAGACACTTATCTTTAGAGACAAACTTTTGGTTACCACTCATACTAAACCCTTAGGTGGATTTAATTGTTTCTTATACACCTCATGATAAGTGTGTGATAATGTGAAACTTTTTTGAGGATTTATTGTGGAAAATGGATTATATTACATAGTGAGAGTTCATAAGTGGTTGTTGAAATTGTTACATTAATATTATTATCTTAGAATCCATGACTAGTTGATGGGAAGTAATCTTGGACTTTAGGAAATCCTTCTGAATTCCAATGAGAAAGAATCCTAGAGGAACACACACTAAGTGTTTCCATTGAACTTGATTAAATTGTATTTTCAATTTAATAGAATAAATTTTATTCTCAAGACTGAGGAATAATTTTATAAAAGTTTTTTTAATGAAAAATTTTTATTGATGAATAAAATATTAAAATTATATATTTATTTAGGAACCAAATAAATGTTGAGGAGGCTGAGCAGACCAAGACTACATCTGTTGATAAATATTTATTTACAAGATAGTAGATTGTACTTATTATTATAATCTCTGGCATGTTTCATAAAATATTATTATTATTATTATTATTGTTATTTGGAATGGGTTTTGTTGAGAATATAATAATTTTCAAGTGTTAGTGTGAAATTAAATAATATTTCCTAACCTAAATCCAAGATCTATTAATATATCGTTATGTATATTGTGTATAGTGGTACAATACTAGATAATTGTTGCACACAATGAAAGTATCTCTTGTCTTCTCCTCTATCAATCACAATAATTAGAAAAAGAAGAGGGATTTGTTTATTACTGAAGGAAAAGTGTCAAAAAATAATGTAAGACAATTGATTCTCCACTCTATCATCCAGAAATCTATTGGAATTTATTAGATATCAAAGTATCATGGGTAGATCCCTACTAGAGAGATTATATACATGGATCCTTATAGATAAATAAAGGAAATGCATAAGGGTTTTTGGAAGAAAAATATCATCGATAAATAATTGATCCTATGGAAAGATAATCATATCTTACAAATGCACATATATTAATAATTAATTTTATGTAAAAGATCCTCTATTAGTGTTTCTAGAAACTCTTTATTAGAAGAAAAATTAGTATTACGCCCCACCAAAGGTGCTTCTATTGTGAATGGAACCTATAATAACTTATGTAATGAAACATATTGAGATTAATGTTAGTGTTTTATGGTTTTATTTCAACCCATGTTATAGGAAATCATTCAATTATAGAAAATTTTCAAGTCATAAGGAAGGTAAATACTCACATATAATGGATGAATGTTTCTATATATTCATACTTAAATATGGGCTGTTTTTGTTAATCGTTTTTATGGAAGATGATGTTTCCTTCCTAGGTGATTGAGTACCGAGTTCACTTAGTTTGCAGACCACCATAGGTGATGAAAGAACATTTGATGGTGGGGGTTTATAGTATGATAATGATTTGTTATATTCCTTGTTTGGTACCTCTATTTGTTTAATTTTAAAGGAATAAAAATTATTAAGGTGGGAAGGATGTTGTTATTTTGGCCTTTCTTAAATTATTTGTAGATTAGTTTTGAGTTTTAAAGTCTTGAGACCTCCTGGTGGGTAAAATGTTAAATTTACCCTAGCATAAGACCTCAAAAAAATTATATTATGGTTTTTTTAATTTTGTATGTGGTGTGTACCCTCAATTATATAAGACATGGAATTTTAGGTACTTTGGGGCCTTGATAAAAAAATATTGACTATAAAAACATTTCTTTTAGCTCACACGCACACACATATATTCTCAAAAATTATGATTTTCATTTGAAATGAAGTCTAAAATAGAAAATTTGAGACTGAAGTTTCATCTAGAATGGGGGATTTATCCTAATAGAGGTGAACAATTTATTCACATTGGGGTTCTTGAATTTAGCTCATCATTAGTGGAATGAGTAAATAACTAATGCATTAGTTTTTTATTGTAGACAAAATCTAGGAGAATCTTATATAAATCCTGGTATGTTTTCTCCAAAGAGTGAGTCACATTTTTCATTACAAAAAACATAGATAGAGATAGAGAGGGATGAATTTAATATTGTTAATATTTTTCGTATAATAGATATTGCATCACCAGTATAAATAATAACATTTGTTTTAGGGTTCTAATATTGGTTATTAAATAATCTACATTATAATGTTTTCAAATTAATTATTTATAAAAATGATGTTGAAATTCACTGAGAATGTTTTATAAAATAAATTAAATTTTTTTTAAAACTCATGTTTTAAGATCTTTTAAAAGAATAATCGAAATTAAAATCCCATTATGGCATGGGTTTTAATATAAGTTATTCATATAACTAATGTTAAAAGTTAAATTTCACATCATGTGGAAATGATTTTAAATTTCTTATATCATGATTTAAAATTTTAACATCCTGCATAAGATTTATTTTGTCAGGGGAAGAAATTTCAATTACCATATATAACTATTAATTATCCCCTTTTGATCTGTATCATCATTCCATCACCTCTTTATTAAATGATTTCACTACGTTATTTATCATCATGATCTCATCATTTAGATTGTTGTTGATTTTATTCATCAATATTCTTTTTGTGGATTTTAATTATTATTATAAATAATACCTCTTCTAATTGATTTGATAAGATAAAACTTCTACATGAGATTTACCCGCATTTGTTTACAATTCCTTACCAACAATAGCTTAAGATTTCATAAGATTTATTTTCTCAAAAGAAAATATATATGAATAAATTATATTTAGTTTAAAAGGAACTCCCAAAATTAAGGATGTTAAGTCAAATATTTAAATTTATTTTTATTTTCTAGATTTGGTTTCAATAAATTTTCAAGTTTATATGTCTCACATTTTCTTCCAATAGAGTAATATACATCAAAATATTAAACAAAATATACACTTTATATGTCCATTATTTTTATAAAAGATGTATAAAGTCTAGGACATCACACTTATGATGTTTATTATCATAATAAAAAAATTTGAATGCCTTTAAATTTTAGTAAAATAATAATTGTTACATAATTTAATATAAAAAACATAAAAAATAACACATATAACATCAACTACATTTACAAAGGATAAAAACAGATGATAAAATATCTTTTAAGTATTGGATCAAGGGAGATGAACCTGATCTCTGATGACACCGTTGAACAGATTTTCTGTTGATGAAAAATGGAACTATGTTTTCACAACAGATCGAAGAGACAAGCATTTTTCCATGGGGTAGGGTGTTTTATTTTCTCTCATTTCTCAATTATTCGCATTCACCATAAGGGAAGTACCACACTGGAATTATGGTTCAAAGATCCTATCACCATAAATTTTAATGATTATTATTTATGAGTTTTAACCCCTAATTTTTTTAATTCCTCGTTGGTGATCCCATTTCTACCAAAAAAATTGGATATTAGTGTAGGATTTTTTTCCCTAATCATTCCTTGTTTTATATTAGGTGATGATATTGATGTAGAATAATTAATAATAAAATAATAAACCTTATCTATATATCTATTTATCTTAGTATTCTTTATTTATCCCCTCTCCCCCATTCTCATTTGAATAATGTACCATGTCTTTGAAAGTCATCCACAGGGAGAGGAATCTCAGGTGAGGTAAAAACACCAAGGGAGATAAAAGGTGGATAGATAATGGAAGATGATTCTAGGAAAAAAACTATAAAAAATGAGGTTTTATTGGTAGTTTATTGGAAGAGGTTCTAATTAACACTACTACATAAATCATATTAAATATAATTTTTAATATAGTGGTTGTTTAATATAACTATCAATTTTTCTATTTTTTATGTCAGACACAGTTTTATATAAAATGTTACTAAATATTTTAAAAAAACCTAATTTGAATCCCCTCCCTCTAATCCCCTTAGACCAGACCCCCTGCTTCTAATGACAACCCCCGACACGAACCCATATTCCTAACGGTGACCTCCATAACCCTGAATCTCCCTTCTTCTGATGGTGACCATCCCTCCTCCCTGAAATTCCTCATGACCTTTACCCCCTTCTCCCAATGTTGTTCATCCCTCCCCACCTCTGATCCCCATGACTTTGACCCCCTTCTCCCTAATGAGGGCCCCATAGACACCCCCTTCTCCTCGATAGTGACCCCCAATGGAGCCCTTTCTTCCCTTTTTCTTATTCTCTGCAACCGCTAACATTTTTGAAGGTACGATTTTCTGTCGGATTTTTTGAATGATTTTAATTAAATTATATAAATATTTTTATAATTTAGTGTTTTTTGGGTCCTTTTTGCAATTTTATTTTTTTGTAACATTGAAAACCTTCTATCAGCATTTGGTTATGATTTTGGAGAGTGGATTCACCTAAATGTTCTTTAAGACAGTTATTAAAATATTTAAAATTTTGAATTATTAATTATTAGTTGTTATAATTAATTAGTTATTTCATGTAGTATGATACAGGTTCCTAGGGTGTTGTTAGTGTGTGGAGTAAGATTTCATGCTTTTACATTTTCATCAAGTGGTATGTCCATATTTTGGTTTTCTACCTATTCCCTATTTAATAATTGTTTAAATGGTTTCAAAATGATAATTTTACTATTTATGTCTACCTTAAGAGACATTGTGGGTTATAATGGGGAGAATATTTCTTTTATTTGTTTCATATAGGGGTTTTCATTCAAAAAACTGGATTATTTATCCATAATTTTAATAACACAATCCACATGTAATTTATCGCTCTCTTCTTTTTTTAAATGATATTATGATGTTAATATAATAAATAACAAATAATCTTAATCATCAGTACAATGTATATTTATTAATACAAGATAAATATATTCAGATTACATGAATATTTCCTTATGTTCTACTCTCTTCAAGTCAAGTACTATTTCTCAATTCAAATCTGAAAATGTTGTAACACAATAATTTCATGCAATTCTATAATGCATATGGATACACATGCGCTAGATATTTCAGTGAAAATTTATTGTATTGAGATAAAAAATTGATTTTCTTAATTATTGAATAAATATCCAGCTATAGATACAATCACTTTTTTCAATATGAAATAAAAATTAATAATATTAAAAGAAAAAAAGTTAGATTTCTTCAAAAAGAAGAACTGCATTCATGTATTATTGTTGATTGATAATAGTAAAATTGACATCACGATAACCTCCATCCCCATCGTAGTGAAATTATTCCATGAAATCCAAACATATTATTTTGTGGGTTAATATTTATTCAGTTATGTTGTTTATGTTTTTAGTGTTGGATTAAATCATTTTTATGTTGAAATTTTGGGTCAAATCAAGACCCTACCTTGGCCAATATTGATGTTGGGTGATGTTTTAATTTGATTATACTTTTTTGATTAAATATTAATATTTTTATATTTTAATGTACATGATGAAGATTGAAAATTCAATACCTCTAAATAATGAATGGATTAATACCTCTAAAAAACAATATTATGATAATGTTTTGGAAGAATTTTTAGATTATTCAATTTCAAACCAATGATCAAATGGTAGAATAAAATTTCTATGTAATAATTTAAAATTGAAGTGATGGTTGAATAAAAATGGAGTATATGTGAATTTAATATTAATACCATTTCCTACTTGATATCTAGGTTGGATTTGTCTTAGTTAATCAAATTTTATAAAAATTCAGAATAATGACAATCCTGTCAATGAAACACAAAGTGACCCACCATAGGATAATTTAGTATGAAATTTTATAAATGATGAATTTGGATATATATGATACAATATCCAAGATTTTAATATATCAAAATAACCTTCATTTGATACTTAAAAGTGTAATATTTCTCCAAACTACAGTGATAAAAAAATGACTTCTGTGAATTATTTGAAGATAGGTAGCCGGAACTGTATAAAGGGTGTGTCATGTATTTGAAGTAATATTTTCTACATAAACTATATCATATCAAGTGTCTCTATGTAATTAATAACAAAGAAATATATATGGTTTTATATTCACAACATGATACATTTTTTGAAGTTAGGATCCCTGCATCATTCTCTGAGATGAAAAAAATCATCAAAAAACATGGACTTGATTATACAAAGATACATGAATGCCCTAACAATTGATTGATTTATTGGGGAGAATATTATGATAAATAATAATTCATATTATTTAATAAATTATATATATGTAATTGAATAATAAAAAGAGTAAAAATATATAATAAGAAAACTCATATGAAAATATTGTGCTATATTCATCTAAAACCATGCTTACAAAGATTATTCATGCCATATAACACTACATGCGATATGATGTGGCATGATTAGGATAGTAAAAATGATGTATTTATGAGACATCCATAAGATTCAACAAAATTGAAGGTGTTTGTTTCATTTTATCTAAATTTTTCTTTAGATCTTAGGAATGCACATTTGGGATTGGGTTTTGAGGGTTTTAATGCTTTTGGTACACTAAGTAATAATTATAGCATTTGGAATATTTTTTGATCCCATATAATCTACCTACATTAATGTGTTTAAAGAACACTTCATTGATTATGTTGATGATTATTTGTGGAAAAACAATTCCTAAAAATGACATTGATCTATACATTCACCCTTTATTCAAAGAATTATAGGAATTACGTGATGATGGAATGGAAATATATGATGCTTAAATGAGAAAAATATTCAAAATGAATATTGATTTAATGTGGAATTTTTTTGAATTTCCTATAGTAGGAAACTTATCTAGTTGAAATACTCAATCTATATTTCCTTTTCCAATTTTTAATTTTGATTTTGAACCTAAATGATTACCTTATAGTAGAAAATGTTGGTTTATATGTCATCATTGATTTCTTGATGCTTCTCATAAATTCATGGTTAACAAGACACAATTAAATAGTGATATTGAATTGAGAAATACAAAGGAGTTATCATTTAGTTTATAAATATTAGGAAAACTAATGAATGTCACTATAGAATATGGGAAATGTAATAAGTTAAAAGGAGGTGGAAAAGGGTACGATGTATAGTATCTGAAGCATCTAAAACAAAACTATGGAATAAAATGATTATATATTTTAAACATCCCTATTGTGAGTTTAATTTGATACATTATAATATTGATGTAATTCAAGTTAAGAAGAACGTCTATGAAAATGTAATTTTTACATCTTTTTAATGACAATGGTATATCAAAGGATCATCTTAATGCTTGTAAGTATTTGGAATCAATGAATATAAAGTATGGTATGTGGGAAAATGAGAATGGAAAGTATCCTTTGGCTATTTTTTACATTGAAATGTAATGGAAAACAATTTTTACATTAAACATTAAAGAATGTATAAGTGATAGATGGATATTCAAGTAACATTTCAAGGTGTGTTTACTTAAAATATTGAAGGTAAAATGGATTGGAAATCCATGACTCAAATTTTCTTATGGATTATTTTTTCCATTTTAATTGTGTAATACATCACCTAAATAAGTAATTTTTGTTGTAGTTTAGTTATATACCTTTTTTGAGTGTTTTTTGGAAAAACACAATATCTTATTAAGCTTGATAAACTTTAAGAAATATTTTTTTGTCATTTTTTTCTTTTGGAGATGTTATTTACCCCTTGATTATTCAAGATAATGATTCATTTGATGTATAGGTACACTATCAATGGATGTATAAAATTTATAGGTATGTTGATATTGTTTTTATTTTCATTGTTGAATTCACATTTATCAAATAATTTGCATAATTTTTTTTAATATGTCTCTTATTTTTTTATCAGGTACTTAGGTTATTTGAAATAATATATGTGGAATAACACTCTACCAAAAGACTCTATTGATGAAGGTTATACAGTTGAAGAGTGAATGGTCTTCTCTTTTATGTATTGGGATGGGATTGAGACTATAATCAGTCATGATGGATGTGTTAAAGAAATTTCCACAAATTATTATTCTAAAAATCAATCAATAGTATTTCCAACTATTTGATAAACACTTGGAAAGGTGTTAATTTTTACACTGACTGAATTTAGGAATCTAAAAAAACATAGATATGTGTTACTCAATAGTATTATTACATATCCATTTATTGAAGAATTATGATCAAAAAAACTGGTGACTAAGGGGTTGAGCTCAAAATGAGCTGAAATTAACAAAATATTTTAATAAGCTTTCTGTCAAATGGTTTAACTATCATGTAAGTATATAATCATATTTATATTATTGACATGTATTTATTTTTATATGATAAAAATAAAAATTTATATCTTCTTTTCTAGATAATTAATGGTGAGAATTTAGATGACATATCAAATGATTTGGAGTTTTTAGATCTAGGTCATCTAAATTAGGATAAGAGATTTGATGCCAACAATATTCATGGATTCGTGTTTCATACAATTTGTCATGGTGAATTATCAAAAACTCAAAATAGTTGTGTATTTTTACTTGAAGAGGTGGGATAATATGGAAAGCTGACTCATATAATAAAATTATAGTTTCTTGGTCAATTTTTAGTTTTATTATTCAAATTAAAGGGGGTCTACATTTATAGGGGTATAATGAATGATTTTTAACATTTTAATTTAGTCAATTTCTCTTACAGGATCCATACCAATGAGTGTGTAGATAATGATCCATTTATCTTGGATTCACAAGATAAGATTGTATATTATGTGAATGATGAAATACATAATGGTTGGAGAGATTACGTACACTTAAATCATGGAGATTTGAATGATATGGGCATTGAAGATGAATTGGTACTTTTTAATAGATAGCCTCATCAATTACAAACCATTGAATTTTTTTTTCCTAAAAACATTGAAACAATATAACTTTCGAGATAGGGTGAAAATTAAGTAATCATTTCTATGGATGTTGATAACAGTAAATATAATAAAGATGAATATAATTAAATGTATATTATTAAAACAAAAAATTTGAGTTATATCACCCACTTTGTGTGGCCAATAACAATAAAATTATAAGAAAATGACCATAGATTTATGTTTGAAATGTTGGAACCAAGGACATGCCATTCTGAGTAATGGTTTTTTCTAGATTCCCATAAATGTGTTTTCAGTGTTTTAAAACAGAAAAACATGTTTACAATGGTAAAAACATAGAAAAAGTCCTAAAATTGAAGTAAAATCATGGGAAAACAAATGTTGAATTATTTTTGGAATGTATATGCACGCAACACATCCATCCAACATGTGGTCTACTCAGAATGACACAAAAAACATGTTTTAAAGATACCAATGTCATTAAAAACATGTTACTAAGGATAAAAACTACTTTAATGATATTTGATGGATATAAAATCATCAAAAAATTACCATTTATTAATTTTTGAAATGTAGTAATCAATGATACATCATTCAGAGTTTCGATTTTCTTGAGATGCCTATAAATGATATTTCAATGTTTTAAAACACTAAAACATGCATATAATGGTCAAAACCATAGAAAACGACCTCATATTTATGTCAAATCATGGTAAACCACTGTTGAATTATTTTTGATGTGTACACATATAGAACACATCCATATGACAAGCATTGTTCTCAAAATGACTAAACATGCAGATTTTAAGGATACCAAAGTCTTTAAAAATGTGTGTCCAAGGGTCAAAACTATGAAAATAATGTTGTGTGGATATTAAATAATAGAATAATAATTGTTCATTGAGTTTTAAAATGTTGAAACTGATGATACATAATTCCGTGTTGTGGTTTTCATAAGATTAATGTAAATTCCTTTTCAATGTTTTAAAATACTAAAACATGTGTTTAATGGTCAAAACCAAAGAAAATGACATAATATTGACGTTAAATCATGATAAACCCAGCTTTGAATTATTTTTTATGCGTACACATAGACAACACATCCATCTGACATGCAGTGTCCTCTGAATGACTCAATAAATAGTTTTTAAAGATACTGAAGTCATTAAAAACATGTGTTAGAGAGTCAAAACAATGAAAACAATGTTGGATTCATGTGAAATCATTGGCCATGAACATAGGTTTATTTTTTAAATTTAGAAAATAATGACATTTCATTATGAGTTACGGTTCACCCAAGATTCCCATAAACACATTTTGAGTTTTTTAAAACACTATAATGTCTAAGAAATGACCAAAACCATGGAAAAATAACTCATATTTATGTAAAATAATAGTAAAACCACCATTGAAATGTTCGTGGTGTGTACTCATAGAAAACACATCGATATGATGTGTGGTGTGCTTAGAATTACCCAATATGTAGTTTCTAAAGATACCAGTCTTTAAAAACTTATGTCAAGGGGTCAAAACTATTAAAATGAAATCATATTTCCATTAAATTAGAGGAAAATAACCAGATGTTGATTTCAAAAATGTAGGAACCAACAACATTCCATTTCATGTTACTTTTTTCATGGGATTCCCCTAAACAATTTTTCTGTGTTTTAAAAATATAAAAATTGAGTGTAGTGGAAGGAACCATAGAAAACAACCTCGTGTTGATGTAAAATCTTGGTAAAAACACAATAAAATTATTTTTGGAATGTATGAATAGACAACACATTCATTCAATGTGTATTGTTCTTAGAATGACTTAATAAGTAGTTTTTAAAGATATCAAAGTCTTTAAAAATGTGTGGCATGGGGTTAAAACTAGGAAAATGATTTCAGATTACTATAAAATCATAAGAAAACCCAAATATTTATTTTCGATATGTATGAACTCATGAAACATCATTAGAAGTTATGGTTTGTATGGGATCCCCATAAACATTTTTTCAGTGTTTTAAAATAGTAAAATTTTTGTGCAATGGTCTAAATACTAAGATATGCTTGTAATGGTCTAAACAGCAGAAAATGACCTCAAATTGATATAAAATCATGGTAGAAACACCATTGAATTAATTTTGAAATATAATACATGCTTTTATTTTAATGTATTTTATTTTTTTATTAAGTAAATTTAAAGAGCACCTCTCACCGATTTAGAAATTGATTAGATTGTAATATGCTTATCTATTTTCAGTTCCATGTATTGAATCATATCTTAAATATATAAGTTAATGTTTTTAAATTTTTATTCATGATATATAATTTTTTATGATAATATTTCTTCTATTTTATTAAGAAAATTACAATTATTATTTGAAAAATTCGGAATATATTTTGTGTATATTATCTTTCACATTTATTTTCTTAAATGTTTGGGTTTTTATTGTTGGGGATAGATGGTGATAATAGGTAGGAAGTTTAGCACTCAGATCCACGACATTCTTCATAAGGTAGTATTTAGGGTTCTGAATTTTTTTGGTATGTTTAAATATTTTCAAGGAGTCTGCAATAATTCTAATTTATTATGTTTAGTTATTATTTCTATCTTCATTTTTGTTCTAGTTGATGAGATGATTTGGTCAGTTCCAGTTGATGATATGATGTGGAGGTATATGGATGCAGTAGAGGTTGTGGGATAGATATATATTGGCCATGGTTTTCTGTTTGTGGAAATATTTTGTATGTATATATTGATGACTGGGATATAGGTTGACTAGGGTATGGGTTGACTGAGGCATGGGTTGACTGAGGTTGTACATATATGATTATTGATGCATGATAGTGTATGTATGAGTTTATTAGGCATTTATTTTTTAGTTTATTCCATGTAAAAGTTTTATATTTATTTTTTTATTAAAAAAAATTGTGGTTATGATTAACTACTGCTAAATGTATCTACTGAAACATATTTTAGTGGAAGTTATGATCATTTTGTCAAAAAAAAATCATCTTATTTTAAAAAAACTCGCTAAAGTAATAGGAAAACACTACTAAATGATACAAGTAATGAACATATAAAAACTACCTATAAATAGTAAAAAAATCGTTAAATGATTGTTGACCATAAAATATGTGGAGACTTTTCTAACCACAGCTACACCATATAGAGGAATTTTGAACCACCTCTTATATAAAAAAATTTCACTAAACTCCACTTTTTTATAGTGAACTGGTGAAGGGTGAATGATTAAATTTACTTTTATTCAGTTAAAAATGGAATTAAACATAATGATGGGTTACACAACAACAGAGTAGTCCCCCAATGCATAGAAAAGATCATCTTCATTGGAAAATAACCTCCCGAACAGAAGCCGGTGTAGGGAGAACTACAGTGGAGGCCATGACACTATGTGGGATAAGTGATGAGGGGTGGAAACCTTTTCACCCCTATCCATCTGATCCATTGGGATCCAAAAACTCTCCACCCACTAAATGGTGCGTGAGGATGTAGTGGGATGAGTTTTATGGGTATGGTGGCTAACATTATCCCATCATGGGGCCCAAATCACTGACCTTTGTTTGAAGGGGGACATGAAATTGAATCTAAGTTAGGTTCCCCCAACCCAAATGGGTTTCATTCTGCATGTGTGGTTCTGCATATCCCACCATATTACATCATGTATTTTTTGGAATCTCATTCACTAGGTGTCCATTTTGAATAAATAAATTGCATATCGTTAGTAATTTATTGTATAGACCATGAGTGGTGTTTAGGAAATGGTTTTTTTTGTGGTAGTTTTGGTTAGAATTATAGTGGTTAGAGATCATTTTGTGGTTTATTTTATATTCCAATTAGATATCCTCTTTAGGAAATTTTTTGAAATTTATTGACATTCTATAAATAGAAAGTGGTATACTGGGTAGAATTTTCACACCCCAACCACTAAATTCTTAATTATTTTATTTATTTATTGGATTTTGATATTGTTTTTAATTTTTAAACCTAAGAATTCGAGAATTTAAAAAATTATAGGGATTAATCCGCTAACATGATAATAATTCAATGTTAGTTAAATTGTGTGGTGACCATGAAGATAATTCTATAGTTTTAACAGAAATTTTTCCCATGGTTGGCATTTGTTTTCTCTAATCGTGCGACCAAGCTATGTGTGTTTATAGGTGTGGAATATAAAGGGTGAATGTTTGGCACACTATTTGGATAACTATGTATCCAAATCATGTCATGCACCCAACTTATTAAAAAAAATTGTTACCAAAATACCCTTCTCCATTTTTACCCTAAATTGTTCTCCACAGCTTTTATCCCTCTCTCACATGATAACTATATCTAAAAAACCAATTCACATGAACCACCAGGACTCCTCTTCTAATTCATTCATTTCTTCTTTATATTTCATGAAAATTTGTCAAAGGTTAAGGCTTACACTTCTTTTGATCCTATATCCCTTCTCTTCCGTGGTTTTTTGTTCTTCTTATCACTGAGGCTCATTGTAGGCTTAAAACTAGTTGGGATTTAGGACCCAAATCCTATTTATTTAGTTACTATGGAGTGTGAGTTTCCTCTTGATCCTTTCTTTAGTTGCTTAAGAAGATTTTCTGAAATCTTCTCTTGTCCTAGGAAGGTGGTTCTATGATTTCACTTTTCTTGGATACACCACGTGTGGTTAAGTATTCCAAACTAGTTTTTATTCAAATTAGACATGGTATTGATTTCAAATAGATTTGGAAAAATATAGAAGGCATTGTTTTAAATAAATTATGTTTGATTTCTAAATGGTCGTTTATGGGTTCTCCTCTTTCATTTCTCTATACTAAATGAACTATAATAATTTTTACTAGTAAAATATTTACGGTAATTTTTGTATAGAAGATAAGTATTTTAGTTTTTATATATTTCTTATATAGGTTTATATATTTTTTATGGTTTTAAAAGGTTTAATTGGTTGGTATTTTCTTATTTGGGATATTGATTTTACTTGTTCCATCCTTATGATATTCAATTATGTCTGGTGTTTGTACACACACACACACACACACAGATATATATATATATATATCTGTGTGTGTGTATGTATTTTCATGCATGTATTCACATTAGAATATGGGAATATATGCATTGAGATTAGTATACATATATATAATTAAATATGTGTATAATAATAAAGGGAAGTTTCAAAATATAAATATAATTTTGGGAATTTGGGTTTAATAATGAATTTCAAAAAAGGGATTTAAATGTTTTTTTATTACTTTTAAATTTAGGGATAATATGGAATTTTATATAGAAGGTTATGAATGATTTTATTATTATTATGATTATTTTCATTAATATTCTCATTGTTTTTATTATTATTATTATTATTATTATTATTTTCATTGTTATTATTATTATTATTTTAGTTTTTCAATTAGAGTTTACTAGATTTTGTAATAAATATAAACCTAAATATATATTTTCCTACGATATATGGTGTTCTTAATATTCTATTTAATATGGGTGGGGGTAATTTCTTTTAAATCATGTTATATGTGGAAATCCAGAATTTTTTATTAATTATTTGGTGGAGTGATTTAATGAATACTAGTTCTTTTATTTAGTATAAAAACATAGGAATATACAAGGTTCTTGGGTAAAAAATTCTATATGTGATGAGGTATCCCACTAGAAATACTAGTAAAGTAGATATGGAATGCCTTATAGTTAGAGACATAGAAGAGAAACAAAATATTTTACAAGGGTGAAATGGAATTATTAGGTTCTACTGTCCTTGGTGACATTGGAATGTTTCTCCCATAATTCTTGTTTTAAATTACTATCTGTATGGTTTTTCTATTAATCATTATTACTTTTTTATACCCAAAATTTAAGTGGTGTTTAAATTAAATTATTTAGTATATATTTTATTTTCTTCCATTTATTCCATTTTTATACTGATCTTTCATGAATTATTCCCATTTATCTTGTTATCTTTAGTTTATTAAATGCATTCCTTATATTAGAGATTATTCATTGACACTTGATATTTCTTATGACTTATTGGGACTTGTTTCATTAGTTTACAATTAATTATTTTGTTTCTTATTGATATTTTTGTGATTGATGACTTATTTAAGTTTGTTGACTTCTTTATATAGTTATTTTTACCAAATAAACTAAGTAGTGATTTTAGAAATGGTTTTCCAAAGAGAAATATTCTCAAACCGTTGTTTTATAAAATGGTAGTTTTAGATGAAAAAATCATGGATTTCATAACCCAAGGTTAAGAAAACCTATTTAAAATTAATATATAAAAACTAGAATGTTATGATTGTTTTTTAAAATATAATGCATGGACCCATTGGTGAAACCCTACTGAGATGTTTGGTTCACACCCTACACACATAAATCAAGGTTTGTAGACTTTGTGGCTCTTGTAAGTTCATAATTTGATTTAGAAAAGTTCCAATTTATGTAATATTCATTATAGGTTACTTCTAGAGTATATCTCAAATTAGTGGATAGAGAATGAACCCGGGTCACATGGGGAATCTTGGTTAGGTATATTAGTTTTATTTTTAGTGTTTTATTTGTTCACCCAATTAAGGATCTACAAAAGTTTAGATTTAGTAGTTGTTTTATCTATTTTTCCATCTTATTCTTTATATTTTTATTCCACCCTTAGTTCCTATATGTTTTTTCTCATTTCTAAATCATCTAATTTGGTGTGGGGATCCAATGTATAGATTCATCATTCTATAATTTTTGTAAAATTACACTACTAAGTAAATATTATTTATTCATTCATAATAATTCCCAATAAGTACAATTTTATGTCATGGATCTTGTTTCCAACCTATAGGGATTGGGAATGCCCCTATGGACTTTACATGAGCCATTTTGGGATTTCCCCAAACTAGTTCATGATAGGAACACCATTGGTTTCCTTTGAGATACAACATATGATCAACTATCAACTTTATTCTATGAATAAATGTCAATATACAATGAATACCTATTTTATAATGATATTAAAAACCTCATGTTTTGGATCCAAGATGATTAGGATCTCTATTTGTTTCTAAGAATTATAGTTGTTGAGAATATTTGTATTATTCGTCCCCATCTTCCTCTTGGTTAGTCTCTAGTACCATGATCATTGATCTGACCTATTGAGATTTGTTTTAATTTTGGTTAATAGGGAATCCCAATGAGTAAGTTTATACTCACCACTATATATAATTCATTTCCAGTCATGTTGTGTCTCTATAGATAGCACACATGTAGTATTTATTCTTGGTAGAGGTGGAGTTGGCATGACTTGTTTAGAGAAGATTTTTGTTGTCTCCTGGTAGCACATAATGAATATTTGTGGACTTTGATTGTGGATATAACCATTGAATATGGAGTTCATCTGAGGAGTACACATAGTGAGGATGATTTTTCTTGTGTCTTGTATCTATCAGATTTCATAGGCTTGTCAGATGTATAATTCCTTTTTATTTTCCTTTATAGTGATGTAATTTGACTTGATGACATGTGAATGTTTTAAATATAGATCATTTGATTATTTATATATATACATCCTACTGTTTTTTTATGAATTGGATATATATATATATATTAGACCTATATATTTTATAGAATCCCATACTATGAGATATTTCTACTTAGTGCTAGTAACCTTCACCTGGCCTATAGGAGGTTAGATTGGGGTGGAACTCTCAGCATACCATTAGCTTAGTTAATTCCATAGTGGGTTGGGTTGAATAAAGTTTCATTGATAGAGAAAACTTATTCATTTGGGAACTTGTTTTCTAATGGAAACTTCATTGGGATAGGGTGAGGCAAAAGGAAATTCAGTAATTCGTGACCATTGATTTCCTTATGTCATATTTCATAGATTTCAAAGTATTTAAAAATGACTTCCCACCATACTAGACACCTATTATCATTGGAAGACATAGGATACACAAGAGAATATGAGCATGTGAGATCAAGTTGACCTCATGGTGCTTAAAATAGTTTCTAAACTTGTTCACTATGAAGATAAATGCATGGTAGATATTTTCAATGCTATAATATCGAGTATTATAATGCATCATTCTCTTACTAAGATAGTAAATACTATTTCATTTTCCTAGATCAATCTTATGCAAAAAAAAACCAAACCTAGATATTTTTTTTAGTCCCCATATAAATGAATAGAGGGTTACTTTCTATAAGTCCCATTGATATAAGTGGGTGTGGAAGGTATTTTTTGAGATTATCAAAGTCTTTCTAACAATATTTATAACAATGATAGGTGAGAAATTTATTCATAAACATTTTAAAGTATATACACTTTTTATTGAGACTAGCTTTGAAATTCATGATTTAGGTGACTCTCCCCATAAGTCCTCTCAATTCATTGAGGATATGATGAGATTCAATGTAATGTAATTTCATAGACTTCTTAGGGTCAACCTCATTTTCCTAATTTCATAGCACAAAGTCAAATAATTTTCCTAATATCACCCCAAAAACACAATTCAAGAAGTTTATTCTCAAGGTTTTTTGTTTCAGTTCGTTGAAGAGAACAATAAAATCAATAATATTATCATAACATAATTGTTATTTGGCCACCATATCATCCATAGACAACTCCATGATATTCTCTAAAAAATAATTGAAAATATGATTCATGACTTGTTGATATGTAATTCCTTTATTCTTAAAACCAAAGGGAATTAGTTTATAATAGTATACGCCTTAAAGATCCCTACAGACAGTTTCCTCTTCATCTACATGGGACATTGGAACCTAGTTATATCCATAATACATGTCCATAAATGGATGATCCTAGGATTCAATTGTACATCGATCAATAGATTCATGATTTGGATTGTGAAATAATCCTTTGGGTAGTGATGGTTGGGATCCCTAAAATAAATGTATTCCTATATTTTATGAGGTTTTCTTGATAGAGGTGATGTTTGTGTGTTATTTTGGGTATTAAAAATCATATATGATGTTAGATCATATTAACTTATCTATTTTAGCATCCACATTGGAATCATGGGTCAGATTCATTATGTTTTGTTCCTATTTATAAAAATGGTGGTCATCTAGTGGACCCATATGATGGGTATATAGTTGGGGATACAAAACAATAATTTATGTATAAATCCATGAAAATAAATCTTGGTGACACTTTAGAAAAGATATTTACTTTACATATTATTCAGGGGTTATGATAACACCAATAAATTCAAGTCACGGATCTTCATTTTACCAAGATTCACCTATCAGAGTTCATAAATAGTGATCAAGATACCTTCCTAAAATGCTAGAGGAGCATCTTTGATTTATTCAAACTCTTCTACACCACTATAGAGAGTAAAAGACCAAATATCATCCTAAGACCCATAATATAATATGAGGGAATTTGTTACTTCCCTTAGTATCACATATTCCATTGAATGGTCGAGTTATACCAATATAGTTGACACCATTATAATGAAAGTGAATATTCTTAAATCCCATTATCTTTTTATATGATTTATTTCTAGTCAAGAAAATATCCATAGGTATATCATCTAAATATTAGTCATACCTACACTCAACTAAAGACCATGGGGATAAATGTTGATATAAAAGGATTACATGTAGGTATTTTCCTCTTTTAATGGTTTTTCCTCAATATAAAAATCTATTTAACCATTATATGAGTAGAAATTGATCATAGGGTTTAATTCATTATCCGAAGTGACACATGTGACCTAATGGATCCACAGATCTAGGGTTTTCACCTCAATTCTGTTGATGGGAAACATGTATTCATTACCGAGTTTACTTCATGGATTGATGTGAGTGAGTTCCAAGCCATTGGAAGTATAAATATGAATTTTTTTATCATCATATGATTCCACTCTCTTTTGTAGTATCCTATGTTTATTATTATAATTCACAGTGTTCATAAGGGTAATTATCACCATATAGTACCCCAAATTTCCAATTAACAGAATATTTTAGGCACTAATTGTACAAAGAGGTCATTTTTTCATGTATAAAGGGACATAACCTTCTAGAAATACATTGAAAACCATTTCTTGGAAAACTACCAAAAAATCTGAGTCATAAATGAGATCACTTAATCAGGTTCTCAACTTGATTTTCCTAAGTGGTCTATTATTTCTCATAACATATCCTTCGATTTTCATGCTAGAGAGAGACAAGTCGGATTCACTATAGCCATGAAATTATATGTTATAGATTAAGATAGGTTTTAATCCAAACCATTATCAACTAGGGATCGATGTAATTTGATATCATCAAGCTTTCTAGATATGTACAATGGTCTTATATTCATATTCATGGTAGCCTCCAAATGTTATTCTATGAAATAAATGACATTGTGTCATTATACCTATCCAGTCTATTACATAATTTTTCTTGGAATGAATGAATTTAGTATTGAATTCTTGAGGAATGAAAATAGAATCAATAAGAGACTCTTTAATCTCATTTTATAGGGGAACAATGTCTATTTTTAAAATCTTCGGTGCAATGATCAAAATATGATTCTAAAACTCCTATTTTTGAGTTAAGGACCTACCTTTCCTTATAATAGGAAACTACCTCTCTTGGGGATTGGAATATGATACTGATTATGATGTTGAATCCATCCCTTGACTGAAACAAGGGTACATAATTTTTATCTATAGGTTGGGTAAAACATTCCTTCCCAAATTTTTATATTGATCAGATAATTTCATTTTTTTAATATGTCTTCCAATAAAATTGTGTGTGAATTATCCATAGAGGATTCAGTATTAGATTCATGTTTCTATTGGAATCATTGGAGCACCTATATTTGGGTTTCAACTATTTATATATTTTTAGTATAAATTATGCATGACCATTGATGTCCAACCCTATTTCATCTTCCTTAACCTTTACAACCTCTTCCTTCGTTGTAGATGGGGATAATTGGTTCATATAATCCCTACTCATTGGTGAAAGGGTATTTTAAGTGAATGTAATTGACAATTATGTATTGTGACTCCTAGTTATATGAAGGATTTTTTTGGGTGGGCTGATTCCCATCTCCAAGTGATTTGGGTAAGAAGTCCAAAAGAGTCTAGAATAACTTTGGTACTATAAAGGGATTTTCTTCATATTATTTATTCTACCAATGATTATTATTAAAATTATTATAAGACCATTATGGTGAAGATATTTCCTCAAGAATAATAGGTGTAATTGGGGTCATGGTTGGATGATTTAGTTGTTCCATACTGATTTCATGATCTTGTTTGACTGATCTTATATTCATATAATTATCAAATTTTTGTACCCCATTAGTCGGAAATTCTTGTCACTATCCTTATTCTAGGAGAGTAGTAAAAAAATAGTTCACCTGTTCTAGGGACTTTCCAAATTTTACCTTCCCATATTCAATAATATGTTAGAGTATGTATTTGATGAAGAAACATTATTGGATGTTGTGCCCTAATATATTATAAAAGGGACAATATTCTGAGAGATCATTTAGATAAACTCCATTAAGTCTTCTAACCTATTTCAACTAAATTATTCTCCTTTATAGGGTTGTAATTAAAAACCAAAGAATTTTACTTTTAGAAGGAATAGACTCTATTATTAATGTCTTTACTATTCAAAATATTTTTCCCTATATTTCCATCCTGATAAGGGTTTTTTATGATTGTTTTTTAGAAAGAAGTAGCACATGATCTTGAGAATGCTTAGGGGATAGAGCTAGCATTGAATCTAGTTTGAGGTCGATGGTTTTGACCTCAACATAATCATATTACTTCAATTTTGGTGATGATGTAAGTCATGATTTGGATTCAGAATGTCGAATAACATCCTCTAGGTACTTCTCAATGGATCCAATCTCCAAAAATCAACTAAGATATTTCAAGGGAATAATAAGAATCTATAAATCATCTTTAGATATTATATGAATATATCCAATACATATTATTATATAAGCTAAATATTTAGTGATTAGATTAAACCTTTCCACCTGAAAATGAAGTCCAAAACTCTCTGGTTTTTTCATTGTTTGTAATTTGAGTGGTTGATGACTAGTGTCTTCTTTATAATGGAGATGAACTAGTAATGGAATTACCATAAAAGATCCTACTAGTTAAAAATATACTCAAATTTTAATTAATATAGTAGAATAACTTGTGTCCATCTACGTTCAACATGATGAATCTCAGTTTTACTACCTCCTACTACTTTGGGGTTCCCATCACAGTGTTGCAATAGGATGGAAAAAATATGAGGTTCCTTATCAGATATCCCATATTATTTAATACTAGTAATATGGGATTCCAAATGTTTTGTGGAGGAGGATAAAATCCCCCAAACTCAAGATACGGTTTTATCTCTAGTTTAACTGGTGGGTATCACCACCACCATGACTTTCACTTAAGTGATAAGGGGCTCAATAGAATCAATAATTTCTTATTGGAATATTAGAGAGGTTTATGATAAATTTTATCAAGTGGGTAGATCCTAATATGGTCGGATTTGTTATTTTAGTTTTTTATATCCAACATGATCTTACCTTGGGTATCCTTCTTGAAATTTTGGTTTTTATTTATGTAAGGAAGTTAATTACAGAAGTATATAGCTGATAGAATCAAATACTCCTTTTCTCAAGAAGCTAAGTTGGTCAAGTGACTATAATAGACCCTAACTAGTTATTATATCCCATATTTTTTATTGGGTTTATCAATATGATAGATATTATCTTTGAATTGTGAGTTACAATCAGTAGGTATATTTCCCATGATAAATTTTGTATTGATTGGCCTTTTCTTTTCCAACCAAATTTCATATTGAGAAATCCTAACTTCACCAAAAGGGTCTTCAATTAATTTCTGTGGATTATGGTGTGTGGATATAGTTACCCCTTCCCTTTGTCATTAACTTATCTCCCTAATTGATAAATTTATAAATATTTAGAGGATCTACATTATCATAGCCATGCCTCTAATATAGGGTGTTCATGCCTTTTTTTGTACATTCTAGTGTGTGGAATATTTCTAATTGATTATTTCTCATTTAATTTTTATTCATTAGTGTCATGTTTCATATTATGAATGGGTTTGATGTTAATGAAATTAATTTATTTTAATAATTTAGTTAGGATAATATCTTTATCCATATTTGAGTATTAAGGGGATTTTTATTCTCTATATATCCTTTAAGGGATAACTCCTAATCCTATTTGATATCTACTTCCTTGTAGGATCATTTCGATTTCATACCATAGAAAGGTTTCACCCTTTTCCCTTGATGTTATCCTAAAAGATGATTGTGAAATTTAATCCTAATGGAGTCTACAATTAGCTTCACTAACCACATGCCCAATGAAGGAGATGAATCATGAAGTGGAAGAAACTTTAGAGATACTTATTGTGAAGATGATCCCAATATGTAAAATATAAAATTCCTTGATAGAGGGGGAGGTAATAATTCCCCCAAATGTATAGATTTGGGTTGATTTTGTTAATACACCATGAAGACCATGCCTCTATGAAGGTTTAAGGATTTTATATGCATCAATGGTGGTAGAAATTCCCCCATCCATATTAGATGAGGTTTAAACCCATTGATATTGTTTTCATAGAATTACTAGACTTTAATGCTTTTATCATGGCATGATTTGGATGTCTAACCATCTTTGGGAAATATATTCTTACCACAGAGGGTTGTTCTATGATGGGAGGTTTTTATTCCCTCTTGCGACACACCTATTTGTCCTTCTTGGTAGTCTGATATATGGTTCCTTTAATGTTTCACTCCCACTAAGTATGTCACTTCAAGGATTTTGGTATAATGGAGCTTCATTGGATATACCAACAAGAATATACAGACTTGGGTCCGGATACTGGTCCCAAAGACATAATATTGAATGTTGTTATTCATGATGAAGATTTTTTGTTCATAATAAAAGTAAAATATAGGGTACCATATTTATTCAACCATCTCATACACATCTAATGTGGTGTGTTAGCGAATTTCTAGAAGTCTACCTTTATACTATTGAGGTTGGTAATCTAGAGACACTTGTGTTGTCTCCAAAACATAGTGTTTCAGGACACTAACATAGTATCTAGGTCTACCCAGGTACAAGGATCACCTATCACTTTGATATAGTTAACATACACATCATAATATATTTATATAGTCTTAAGATGATGGACAACCACCAATTAGTTGAAATTAAATTAGAGTACTCATTTCTATTTCATTTCTTTTGGAATATCATAATGCGGAGTAGTCATGGGCCACAACAAGACCAATATTCTATCCTCATTAAATCATTTACAAATTTCCATAAATTTATCTTTATCCTCTATAAGTGGATCCTCAGCCTGATCAAATTATTAAGGCCACTCATCCACTAATTTTTCAAGAGTAGTGGGTTCATTTAGATCATCCTTATTTGCATCAAAGGGTATATGGTTTGAGGGAAGTATAAATAATGATTTTTTCCTATGACTGAATTTTGACCAGGATAATACATATATAGTTGATTATTAGGTTCCTAATACAACCTGACTTGATTTATCCTATTCCTCATGATATAAGGGAAATATTTGAGTGGGTTAAACATGGGGGGTACCTTCATGCCAAGAGGATAAGTTATTGTGGGGAGATACATCAAAATAATCACTATAGGGATGACCTCCATGGTTGATTCTTGATTCGTTATCATATAGTTGACCTCCATTCATGCTTAATGATTTATTATATGGAGGACCTTTCTAAAACATTCCTTGAGTATGACCTCTAGGATTGATGGTTAGGATTATATGGGGAAGGCCTCCATGGTTACCAACTTATGGATTTCCATTATAGGGAGGGCTCTCATGTTAGTATTTTTCATCATAGTAGGCATGTCCAGGATAACACATTCTCTATATAAGTTCTATGGATATATTTTATTTTATTTTATCATATAAATACCTCTAGGGATGGTAATATTATCTATGTTATCATGAGGAGGATCATTACGATTGATATGTTTCGTTTCACGGGTTAGAAATCCATGATGGATAATATAGGAAGGAATTAAAGAGTTTATGGATATGGTTTTAAAGGGAATAACTTTACTGTAAAAATATTTGATTTTATTAAATACCTTTCATTAATTAAATACCATGTGATTATCTTGTATTCATGCAACACTGAATTAAAAAAAATCATGTTACCCTAATCACATTATTAAATACTTATATTATATTATTTCAATTAAATTGATGGGTATCAATATAATTATCCAATTTATAAGAACTACATTAAAATTTATTATAAAACAAAGGACATTTTATTCTTGGAGATTAAAATTTTCTTAAAATTATTCTCTACACATTAAGTGCGCTAATATGAGATATTTAATTTGTATAAGCTTTAAAAGTTTTATTTTGTAAAATAGACTCTGTATTTGGAATTAGTTGGCCTAAATTATGTGAAAAGGATCATTTATTTTTAGTAATAATAGTAATATTACTAGGATTAAAGTTAATTATAATGATAATGACAAAACTATTATTTTTAAATATTTTTTTATAATTATTTTGTAATTTTAACTATTCAATTTTATTTACATATTTAAAATAATAGAAATAATATGATTTTTAACACGTATATAATTATATTAACACACATTTAATTTGTAACTAATTCTAAATATGATTAATAACACCAAATTGTTAAAATGTCATTTTTCTTCAAAAAATGGTTTTTCCAAGAATAAAATGATTTAATATAAAAGTTAAATTTATATTATTTATAAATTTAATTAGATTAAATTAAAATTAAATTTATTTTTACAATACTCAAAAAAATTTGTAGGTATTCTTTATTATTTGTCATAAAACACATATTACTTAGTAAAAAACTTGTTACCTGGGTAAAAAATAATAATTGTAAAATATAAAAACATAATGGTAAATGATTAAAAACATGTGTGGAAATTTTTTGTTGAGTATTTATCCACCTTATCTCACCCAAAAAATAATTATTTCCCACTTTTGGAACCATTTACCCTTGTATAGTTTCACTCTATTATTGAAAAATAATGGGTATTAACACAGATATGTTTTTCTTCAATTATAAAAGGGGATCACTTCCACCCTCTCAAAACTTACACATCCACTTTGAAAATTACTTGAAACACATCTGAATTTTCATTTCCTATAATTTATTTACATGAAATATATACCTTGGTCACCATAATATATCTAATTCCCTTAATTTCTATGAAGACTATTAAGATACAATTCAAGGTCCCAAAGTGAGTGTTTCTAAATCCTTATAGTTTTATTTTTAATATTCACCTTCCAAACCTACCCTATAAATATTAATATAATAACCTATGTATAATTATTATAAATAATTATTATTATATTAATGTAAAAACTATTATTTATTCCTTTTTATCCAAATATAGTAACAAAGGAACGTCGATCACGCATCTGCGTGGACTACCACCTCTACAAAGTGATGCCTTTTATTATTCATTATTGCCTCTATTAACTAGTTATAATGAATGTATTGAAGAATAAATTTTACATATATAATTTTATTATGATTATGAACATAAAAATTATAATTTTACTTCACTCTATTTCATTCCTTTGGAAATGAAAACGTTAATCATGCTCTACGAAGAAACATATCTCATTTTTCATATAATTTATTTCTTATTTATTAAAACCTATTAAAAGTTAATTCATAAACTAAAAAATATATAAAATATATCATCATTATTATTAAATGATGATATTATTTTACAATAAACCACTTTTATCACCATAATCATCCATTAATTATGGTATGATCAAGTCTGGGTCGATCTAAACACATACTCGAAAAATGACATAAAACTCTATTATGGATGAATATGGGGAAATAAATACTAATATTATTAAAATTTATTGATAAAAATATTATGTTTATTTAAACTTTTTATTATGTATTTAACTTATTATTAAAATAAAATCTTTGGTTGCTAAAATTAAAAAATTAATCCAATATTGATTCCATTTTAATAATATATAACTAAAACACCAATGAAATGTGGTGAAAATTTAATATATAGATGGAAAATATATATTATAAAATTATAAATTATATAGGAATGATAAAATTAATACCAATGAATATGCTTCAGTATCAGCATAATATACTCATATGAAATAATAAAAATTTACTAACACTTGATGGTAAAGATAAGACATAATTAACTAATATATTTTCCATAAATGGTTATAAGTGAATTATATAAAAGTAAATATATATAAATTAGTTCCTTAAATAGTAAATTAAGAAATTCATTTTTGTTTATATGAGGTTATAGTGTGATCACCAAGTAATAATTCAAGGTAGGGGTTTCATAACTCAATTTATGATTCATTGTGTCATAGTCTTTATTACTGTAATTTATATTTCAAGGTTTACTTGATCATTAAATTACACTATTTCATATGTTATTTCCAATTTTTCTTAGGTTAAATTACTTCTCATTTTCAATACGCACTTCTTTGATAAAAAAAATTCTGAAATAAAAGTATAATGTTGTTAAGAATGACTCCCATTTTTACCAATGGATATTTTTTTCCATGTCTAGGTTTCTCCTATAAAATTTTTTTTATCTAATGAAATCCAAATATATATTTTCATTTTATATTAATCAAATTTTCATTTATCTAGTTTATTATATTAAATTATTTCAATATTTCTTTGATGTGGGTTTTTCTTTAAAATAGTGAAAAAACTTCATAAAATTATTTTTATTATTATTTACCACTTCGAATTTATTAGCATTATATTTTGTTGTTTCTTTATAAGGATAATTTATTTTAAAATATCTATAATTAGGCTCTAAAAATTATTTATCTTCAATTATAAAAAAATTTAAATTAATTTTCACTTTATCTTTTATAAAAATGTTGAAATTGTTTTATGAAAAAATTGTATGTTTAACTTATATTTTTTCACTATGGTTTATCTCTCAAGAAGTAATGTTTTGATAACCCCATATACATTATTATGATATTATACCTTTTTTAAAATGATATTTTTGATATTGTATTATTTCTTAGTTAATGTTATGTGCTTTTTAATAAAAATTAGGAAACTATTCTCTTTCCATGGGTTCTCTAATATTTGATAATGATTGATATTAAGTATAACATGTATGTAAGTGTGATGATGGGTGGGGTCCAATATCACCCTCCAATACATTGATTTATATTTACATCACATGATATAGTTAGGTGTGGACATAGTGAGTTTTTTCCCATAGCCTTGGGCATAATGATTTTATCCACATTTTGAGGATTTAACATGATGAGTTCATTCAAATAGGCATGGGAATAATGAGTTTTCCCAAAATAGTTTTCCTATACATATAGTTGTTATAATTTCTACGTTTTATATAATTTTATTCCATGTTTAAAATTTTATTTTAAATTTCATGATATGATAAGTTTTCATGTTACACGTAATTTTTAGAATTCTACCCAATATTATGTCATACTTACATGTTTTATGATTATTGAGATTTATTTTCATCCATTCCATGAATTTTATGATACCTTAACGATATTTTTATGATTTTATGATACTCTTTAATGTTTTATGATTATCATCTATGGTCTCATGATCTTTTAAGGATATATTTATCCACTCATATTATTCTTTATTATGTTAATTATTTGATACACTATGACAATTTTTTCCCTTACTGATCATTTTATCTCATCGATTTCTTATGTTTCTATTCCCTATATTTTGAAGATGATTATATAATTTGATATGACTAGAAAGGGGATATAGGATTGTGATTATAGATAAATGTTTTAAAGTATGGTAAAATAATATGTTTTTGTATCTAATATCTAATATACTAAAGCTTTAGGTCCTTGGTATGTGTGACTATTTATGATATATATTGTTAAATAAAGAAAATAAAATATTATTTATGATATTTTTATCATAGGTCTCTTTAGTTGGAATCAGAGTGGGTTTTAATTATTTTTGGGAGTTATTTTAGTTATTTTAGAGATAATCCTATTAAACATTTTTTAAAACCAAAAGGATAAGTATAAATATAGGAAAATATTTTAATGTTTTGGTAAGTATATTTTTTTTGGTTTACTAGAAATTTAAAACCTATCAACATATAAGAATGTTGATATGGTTGTGGAATAAATTCACCTGGGGGTAATCACCCTTAAAAATGTTGGGTTGGTATTGACTCAATATTCACTATAGTTCATGATGAGTGGTACTAATACTACACACCTAGATAGATATTATAAATAGATATGATTTGGTTAATTAATGGTATATTAATAAACCATTATGAAGGATTTGAATGTATAACTAGTTCAGATAGAAAACTAACCATTTATAACAGATATTGAAACTTAAAGATTTATTAGTTAATATAAGTGCTTCATTTAGAAAATAATATTATTATGTTCATAGTTTCCTTACTTTTACATTAATTAATTATATACATTCCCAATTTTCCATTAGCCAAGGTAATTTTTGGAATAAAAACGTAATGAGTTAACAATGGGAGTGACAGAAAATGTGGATATTTTCTAAGTAGGAAACATAATCAGATTGGATTTGGGATGAATAAATTTATTGAAATGATCACCCAAATATCTAAATCTATGAGAAATTGTAAAAATCATTTTTAGAGTCTGAACTCACCAAGGAAGGAGCACCTCTCTATTGATTCATTCATAAAGTAAACGCCATGCCCTTTTAGTATGTATTCTAAATCATAAGATTCTAAGTAGTGGGAAAATGTGTTGTAAAAAATATTTCTCATTATACCATGATTAGTCCCGGAAAATTTTGTTTTTTCAATATTCTATTTAAAATTTTAGGCTGTAAATGGTTGAATATCATTAAGAATACAATAGAAATGGAGGAAGTAACCTCTATATAATGAGAATATTTTAAGAATATACTTTTCACTAAGTATTTTCCTTAAACTATGAACACTATAATGGACCCTAAATTATTGGAATTGAAGTAAAAAGTGGGTGAATATTTAGTAAATTGTATAGAAAATTTGAGAAGACTCATAAGATATGATAGAGGTTTCATATCTGATATTGAAAATAAAATTGATCCCTTCTTCCCTATATTAAATCCTAGTCTTTGAAGGGTGTTATCCATATGTGATTTTGGTATATATTAAGATATTTTTTATATTACCTTAATATATATATATATAGAGAATATAAACTCTTATTATTTTGTGTAAAATAAAATGAAAATGAAGTATCATGGATGCTCTAATGATAATACAGACGATAAAATGAATGTCCAATTTTATAAATGAAATAAATTTGGGGGGAATCATCTGGGTAATTGCCTCAGGAGATTAGGGTAGTTGTTATGTGTGGTAATGTTGTACACCAAGATCATACCTACCAAATAGGTTTTAAGGGGATGATTAAGACAATAGTGGAGAATAATTCACCTATTTAGGTGCCACCCACACTACAATACATCAAATTCAAGGAGTTAGGGAATTATGTGAATCAATTACCTACCTCTAGAGAAAAAGAAGAAAATATGGCCCAAAAAACACCTTATACAAGGGAAAAAGGGATATAATACCAAACCACTGATACTAGGGTGGATCAAAATAATTAAGTATTGAAATGTTCACTTATTCTTTACTGTAGATATATTATTTCATTATTTGATTCTAGTTTTTTTCATTATTTTATATACTAAAAGTTTTTTAAGAATGTTGATTCACCCCATAAAACACTACATATTGAACAATATAGGAAAAAATGTTGTGGAATACTTATTACATAAAAGATATGAAATTCTTCTATAATCAATATTCATTTGAATATACTCTATATAAATCTAGTTATAATTCCCCTAGTACAGTTCAATGTAAGATCATATATGGATTTCATCTCACTTCATAGAGAATATATCAAATGTTGGGATAATGAAATATCATTTCATATCCAAAATAACTCATTAATCAAGTATCAATTCAAGGATGATTATAGACACCATGTATAAGAAAATTATATAATATATGTTTTGATACATATCAATTACAGACACGTAACTCAAATTAACATGGTGGAAGTCAAAATTGGTGACATGTATATTATATTGGAGTATACTAAGTTATTTTTGGATGACCTTGGTGGTATTCCACTGAAGTGTGAGTTTTAGTTTTCAATCAAACTCATACATAGATCTATTCTAACCTCAAAGTGTCTGTATATAATGGAGTCTATTTAATTGGATGAATTAATGAATAGAGGTCAAAATAATATGGACTAGGGTTTTATATTCACTAGTGCTTCATCGTGGGGTGAACTAGACCTCTTTTTCAAGAAGGCATATTGAATGATGAGTATTTAAATTGGTTATATTTATATTAATAAAATTTTATTAAGAACAAATATCCTCTACCTCATATGGATGATATGTTCAATCAACTCAGAGGATCTTCATACTTCTTGAAGATTGGCAGTTAATATGGATACAATCAGTTAGGGGTCAAAGGGTGGATATTTCCAAGACATATTTATATATTAGGTATGGATTCTATGAATTTATAGTGCTTCCATTTAGACTTTTGAATATACTTATTATCATAATAGATCTAATAAATATATTATTTTGATACAACCATAATAACTTTTTGGTTCTCTTTCTAAATTATATTCTTATATATTCAATAAAAAAGGAAAAGCATGAATATCATTTGTGGATTTTGTTAAATACCTTGATAAAGGAGAAATTTTATGCCAAATTTTTAATTTGTGAATTTGGGCTATATAAAGAATCATTCTTGGGAAATGTAATCGCAACTAATGAAATATCAATAGATCCATACAATATTGAAGTTATCGAGAAATGGAATAGACCAACCATAGTAACTGGTATCCATAGTTTTCTTGGGTAATATGGATATTTTATATGCTTTGTGATTATTTTTTTAGGGATATCAAATCCACTATCCATGTTAACATAGAAGGTAGTAAAATTAAATTGGATTTAAAAATTTGATAAAGGTTTTAATGGTTTTAAGAAGATTTATTCATTATTCTTATATGTACACTACCCTATAAGGGGGATGAGTTTCTAATATATAGAGATTCATTGAAAAAATATTGGGATGTGTCTCCATGAATAATGATAAATAAATTTCTTATGCATCATACCTACTAAAGACTCGGGATTAAAATTACATAAAACATGATTCGGACCTGGTGATAATAAGCTATTCAATTATATATTTGGGGAAATTATCTCTATAGATAAAAGTGTGATATATACAAATATATATTCATAGGGAAGTAGTTGAATATGTTTCAAAGGATATGGTATGAACTAATGAAATATTATGAATTCAAAGTATACTACCACCAGATAATGAAATCAAGGTGGTTGATGCACTAAATTGGAAAGTTGATTCTATCTTGTCCATAAAAAGGATTTAAAAAAACCAATATATATAGATTTTAAAAGTATAAATTTTAAAGTTGTAATCAGAGAATAGAAATCCTATCTTTTATAACTTACATTTCAACCTTCCATCCACATGAAGATCAAAGAATCCTGGAAAGATGATGTGTGACTATAGAAAAATATAGTGAGTATTCAAGATTTAACCTTTAATAAAGATAGAGTTATAAGGTTTATGACCCAAATATTTATCCATTCAAAACTAGAACTGAATATGGGACTTTTATATGATTCCTAGACCTCATAATTATCTATTCGTATAGGAATCACAAATATATATAAATATCTAGGGAAAAACATCTGATGGGATAACATAAAGTGGGAGATCATGGAATTTGTTTTGTGATGCTTGGTATATCCCCATGTTTAGGTTATATTTAGAATTATAAGGTAATTTTTAAACCATTACCTATACCAATATTGAAATGGGAAAACATCACCATGTATTTTGTCACAGGACTCCCCAAAATATCTAAGGGTCATAATTCCATTTGTGTTATAGTCAACTTTTTGAAAAATTCAGTGCATTTTATTGACATCAATTAAGATTTATCTCTTTACCAAATCAACAAGATATATATATATAAGGGATGTGTTAAGGATTCATGGAGTTTTGATCTCTATATTATCAGATCTGGATTTGTGGTTTACCCCATTGTTCTAGATAATTATTTAAAATTAATTTGAGGAAGATATGAGTTCTAGAACTCTTTTTCATTATTAAATGATTTTCATTATGTGAGGACCATTAAAACTCTAGATGATATTATGAGATCTTGTTTGGTGTATTTATAATGATGTTGGGACCAACACCTCCCCCTGATATAGTTCTCATATAACAATAATTTATATTCTATAATTCAAATGGCAGGATATGAGGACCTCTATGGGAAGAGATATAGGAATCCAAAATGCTAGGATAAAGTTGTATAGTGGAATTTGATAGGTCCAAGCCTTTTCAATAAAATTTTGGAGGAGGTTCAAACCATTCGACGTCATATGAAAGAGAAAAAAAAATCTGAAAATAGTTATAAATATAATCATCAATGAGATCCAGAGTTTAAAGATAGTGACAAGGTGTTACTTGGAATATCTCTATAGAAGAGGGTAAAAATATTTTGGATGAAATAAAAGTTAATACCTAGATACATTAGTACCTTTTTGGCCCATTATCATGTTGGGATCATAAAATATCAATTAACAATCCCTTCAAATCACTCTTAATAGAATGATGTGTTTAACATATCACTTTTGAGGAAGTACATACCATATACATCACATGTAATGAGCTCAAAATCTGCATAATTGGAACAAGACATTTCATATAAAGAAAACCCTTTTGAAATAATGGATCGAAGAGAAAATTTTAGGAGGAACAATACCACCCACTTAGTCAAAAAACATTCGGTGGAATTATAAAGTTTAGGAGGCTTCAAGGGAACCTAAGGATGTTGTGAAGGAAAAATATCCTTACTTTTTTCCTCTATATAATAAAATTTCACGAATGAAATTATTTTTATGTGGGGTAAAATTTAAAGACCCATTATTTTAGTAATTACTTTTCCTTAATTAAATACCATGTGAGTAGTTTGTATTGAACGCAACATTAAACTAAAATGAAAGTTATGTTTCCTTAATAAAACATTAAATATTATTGTTATATTACATCCATTAAATTTTTAGGAGTAAATAAGAGTAACTAATTTTTAAAAACTTTCTAAAATTTTAAAATAAAACAAAGGATGTTGTAGGCTTCTATAAACACTTTTTCTAAAAACTCTTTTTAAACATTAAGTGAGATAATATGGAAATTAATTGTTTTCACCTTTTAAAATTTAATTTGGTAAAATGGATTCCATATTTGGAATAAATAGGTCCAAATTAATTAAAAATGATTATTTTGTTTTTATTCATAAAAATAAGATTACTAAGATTAAAGTTAATTACAACGATAATGGGAAAACTGCAATTTTTAACGATTTTCATTATTAATATTGTGTAAATATTTATGATAAATTAGAATATTTTATATAATGACACTAATATTATTTTTAAAGACATATATTGTTATATAAACATTAATTACATAGTTAACTAACGATAAACAATATTAATAACACAGACTGGATAAAACATAATTTTTCTACCAAAAATGGTTTTTATATATATATATTTTTCATTTAAAGATTAATTTTAAAATATTTATACATTTAGTTTTATTATATTTATATAAAATTTATGTTCATCACACACAAATTTTGTTTTGGTTTTTATTTTATCTTTTTAGTAAAATATATATTGCTTTGTAAAAAACTAGTTACCCAGGTAAAAAATAAAAATGGTAACATGTAAAACCCTAAAGTTAAATTACTTGAAACTTGTTTAAAACGTGTGTGAACATTTATTTTTTTGGATTTATAAACATTATCTCACCCCAAAATTCATTATTTCTCACTTTTTTAACCATTTATCCTTGAATAGTGTCATTCCATTATTGAAAAATAGTGGGTGTTCACAAGAGTTCTCTTTTATTCACTTATAAAGGGGATCAATTCCACCCTTTCAAAGTTATACATATACTTAAAATTTTCATTGAAACCCTATAATATATACAACTCATAGAAGTCCCTTAAATTAACCAAATCATATGGTTTCTATAATTTATCAAAATCCATTCATTATTATGGAAACTTTCAAGAGAAAGTTCAAGGTCCCAAAATTATTATTACTTAATCCTTATCCTTTTATTCTTATTAATTCTATTCCAAACCTACCAAAAACATAGAAATCAAAAAGTTATCATTATTATGTGAATGTGTTATTCTGTTAATTTAAAAACCCTAATTCATTACTTTCCATCCAAATAGAAAAATAAAATAACATTGATCATATATTTGTGTGGACTACCACTTCCACAAATTAACGTATTCCATTTTTCACTTCTGCCTCTATTTGTAGGTTATAAGTATGTAATTAAATATTAAATTTCATATATATATTATAATTATTATTATGAATAGATAAATTTTAATCCACTTTCACACCCTCTTATTTTTGGGAAATGAAAATGTTCAGCGTCTGTTGTGGGGACCACCACCTCTATGAAGTAACATGTCTTATTTTTCAACTATTTTATTTATTATATAGTAAAATACCTAAAAGTATGATTCAAAAAAATAAATTATATAAATTATATCATTATTATTTTATAATAATGATATTTTTCCAAAAGAATCCAATTTTATTACTATAATCACCCATTAATTATTGCATGATAATTTTTCGGTCACTACCTCCTTGAAAAATTGTATAAAAATCTATAAAGGTTGACTCTAGGAACTAAAATACTAATATTATTAAAATTTAATAATAATATTATGATTATTTTTTGGTTTTTTGAAATTATATTATATTTATTTAAATTTTTATTAAAATACCATCATTGATTGCTAAAATTACTAAAATAAGCCAACATCGATTCCATTTTCAGAAAACATAAGTGAAACACTTATGTAATGAGATAGGAACTTTATAAATTGATATAAGACGTCTAATATAGTAATTTAAATAATATAGTAATGATAATATTATTATCAACAAATTGGTTTCAGTATTTATATTATAAACATGGACAAAACAATAAAGGCACCTCTAGGAGGATGACATTAAGATCAATTCCTGTGATAAGGCATGATGACATTAAGATCAATTCCTGTGATAATGGAACTCAAAGTGTCATAGTTAATTGTAACTTTGCTAGGCAGGACATCTCAGTATCTTTTTTTTATGCTTCCAACTCTTATTTCAAGAGGAGGGAGTTATGGGAGGAACTCAATGGTACCTCTAGGAGGATGGAGAAAAAATGGATGCTTATTGGTGACTTCAACATAGTGCTGAAGCTTGAGGAGAAAACTGGAACAAAATTCAATAGGGCTGCTGCTGGTGAATTTTCTGGGTGCATTGATTATTGAAACCTGGACCAGGTTCCCAAAGCTGGTTTAGATTTCACATAGGGTAGATACATGTGGGAGGGGAAAGAGTCTAGTAAGCTTGATATATGCTTTGTCCATATTGATGACCATTCTACTTCTCATTGATTTTTTGGATTCACGATTCCTAATCACCACTCTGACCACAACCCACTGATCATTGATGTCGATACCCAGCTTAAAAAGTCAGCCCATATTCCCTTTTGATTCAATAATGGGTGGCTTATGACTCCATGATGCTGGGAGATTTTCTTGTAGGCATGTGATTCTAAAGTCATTAGGAGTCCTCTCCAGAGACTTTCTATGAAACTCAAACTCTTTAAGGGGATGCTGAGGGAATGGAGTAAAAAATCTTTTTAAAAAACTAATGATGATATCAAGAAGTCAGAGGAGGAGAAGACCAGGATTCAGATCTTTCATGAGTAGCACCTAACCCTATCCAGAGAGGAATTAGCAGCCCATAATAGACTTGATGATATTTTAATGGTGAAGGAAAGATTGGTTAGAAATCAACTGAATGTGACATGGCTATAGGATGGGGACAGGAACTCCAATCTCTTTAACAGATTGCATAAGTAAAAGAGAGCGCGTGCAGGGAATAGGGTGATTAGCATTGATGGGCACCTCTACAGTGAAGAAAGTGAGATTTATCTGGCTTTTGTTGAACACTATAAGGGAATATATTCTAATAATGGGAAGTCGAACATACACTACATGGTCAATAACATCAGCCCTTGTATTGATGGTCACTCAAATAAACTTATAATTACTCCCCCATGTAAGGAGGAGATCAGATCTGCTCTCCTATCTCCCAATCTTGAGAGTGCCCCTGGTCCTGATGGATTCACTAACAAATTTTTCATATTCTATTGGGACATTTTACATAATGATATTGTGCAGGGATTACAGATTTATTTTTGAACTCATATATTCCCCATGGAATGAATTCTTGTTTCATTTCTCTCATCCCTATGAAATATAATGCTCTTGACATCAAGGATTTCAGGCCAATTGCACTTGGGAATACAGTACCCAAACTTATTAGAAAGGTTTTGGTGAGCAGGATGAGTGGGTTGGTTAATGACATAATTACTACTAATCAATTTGGATTTGTCCCTGGGAGGAGCATCGAAAAGTGCCTCTTTATGGCCCTTAAGATTGTCAATATTATGAGAATAAAGACAAAGGATGGGAATTCTGACCTCAAAATTGATATTTCCAAGGCATTTGACACTCTTAAATATAGATTCTTTCTTGATGCCCTTAGAAGGTATGGCTTCTTGAGGGGTTTTGTTAATCTGATTCGTATCATACTTGGTTATTCTAGGTTGTCAATTCTTGTTAATGGTGCCTTGAGGGGTTATATCCCTTGCACCATGGGGTTGTGACAAGGTGACCCACTTTCTGGTATTCTTTTTTCCATTACAGAGGATTACCTTAGTGGGTGTATAAATGACCTTGATCAAATGGGACTCTATAACCAGATTAGGGATGGTGTGAGTGAACATGTCATGTCTCATTTATTATATGCAGATGACATCTTACTTCTTGGTCAATCTTCAAAAAAAAAACTATTTCCTCTATTAATGATCTTTTTAGTCATTATGAGTAGGTCGCAGGCCAGGCCATCAGTTGGGACAAGTCTTATATTGTTTCTGGGAATGAAATTTTAGTTGGGAAAAGGAACAGAATTGTCAAGAATCTTGGGGTGAGGAGGGGATCCCTACCTTTTTAGTACCTTGGGGTCCCACTGTTTTGTGGAAAAGTGAAAAGATAGTACTGGGAAGAAATTTATTCTAGTATTGTACATCAGATGGCCAGCTAGAAAGGGAAAGCTATGTCCCTGGCTAGGAGGGTCTGCCTTGTGAAATCAGTGATCACATCGAAGTTTGTCTATTCCTTCTCTCTCTATCGATGGCCAAGAGGACTTCTCAAGGAGCTTTAGAGCATGGTACATAATTTTGTATGTATGGGGTCACCACATGAGAGGAAGCTGATTAGAGTTTCATGGAAGGAGTGCATCAAGCTAGTGGAGATGGGGGGGCATAGGACTCAAAGATCTGCATACCTTTAATGATGGATTGTTTGGGAAATTCACTTGGATCCTGCTTTCTCATGATTCTGATGATGACTTTATTTTGAATATAATTACAAGGGGTATTTTAAATGGGTACAAGTATTATCTTGCCTCATCGGTTTGGGCCTCTCTCAAGCAAGCATATGTGATAATTATGCAGGATACCAAATGATTGGTTTGCAGGGACTCTATACTAAATTTTTGGAACACAAAGTGGCTCACATAGCCCCTTTGTGATCTAAATAGGACACCTGAAGCAGCCCCTTGGTCTATTTTGGGTTTACTCTCACAGATGAATTCTCCTAATTTTAGTGTTCATGTGCAGGTGGAGATAGAAATCAATAATTATGTATTTATGGAGCATGAAATTTTGAACTGGACCCATAGCAGAGCTGAGAAATTCAATTACAGGGATTTCTATAGGAACCTATGTGGGGTTCAAGACTATCCACCTAATTCACTTATGAAATTCGGAGCTCTGTTTATCAGACCTTCCAGATTCTCTCTAATATGGAGAATCTAAAAAAATTGACTTCCACAACTGACGTTATTAAGAGAGATTGTATTCAGATGGCTTCCATGTTCTCCATCTGCAAAACTGATGAGGAATCTATTCAGCACGTTTTCATGGGTGGTAGTCATGCCAAGCAATTTTGGGCATATAGAGGGTCTTTGTTCGGAGTTGTGTCTGACACTGGCGGGTCGATTCTGCAGTTGTTGTCCAAACTGTTTCACATCCACATCAGTGAACATATATATAACCTGCTATTAGCTATTATTTTTGTTGATATTGAAGCCATTTGGGAGGCTCGAGATGTTGCAGTGTTCACTGGTGTGCACTCCACAATTCAACAAGGAATTGTGGCGGTACATAGAGATGTTTATGCTACTTCCCTTGTGCAGGATGACGCCATCTCTAACACAGTTTCTGACCTCCGATTTTTGAGAGCGCTTGGTGTTTCGGGTCGGTCATGCAAGCCTCCGATGCTGAAGTATATTCGATGGATCCCAACCATTGTGCCTTGCCTCAAGGTAAATGTTGATGGGGCCACGTTGGTTGAACCAGTTCAGTCGGGTTGTGGGTGAGTGTTTCGCACTTATCATGGGTTCGTAAAGGGATGCTTCCACCACGCCATTGCAATTGGAACTGCCTTTGAAGCTGAACTATGGGAAATGATCGATGCCATCAGGTATGATATCCAGTTTAATTGGAAATATATATGGATTGAATCCGACTCTTAGACCGTTCTTCATACATTGAGAACCAAGACGCGACAGGTCCCCTGGTGCTTTCTACCTGAGTGGGTTGGTTGTCTTAGTGATATTGCTCATATGCGAGTGGACGTTTCACATGTCTATCAGGAAGCTAATCAGGTGGCGTATGCACTGGTAAAGAGGCCGCTCACTGATCCTAGAGATATGTGGTCTTTGACGGCCCCTGACAACTATGCCCCACTAGTGGAGGCAGATAGATATGGTGTGATTCACACTCATTTATGTAATAACCCCTTGTATACCTAACTCATTTTATTTTTATTTATTTTTATTAGGAGCAGCTTCCACTGGTTCCTGGTCTTTCTGGCATTAGCCCAAAATGGGTATAAGTGAAGTATATGAAAGAAAGTATACATTAATAGGATTATTAAACACTTAATTAATATTTATTGTTTTTTATGAGGTTATAATATGGTCAAATAACTAAAAATTCAAGGTAATTGTTTCATCAAATTTTATTTACGATTAATTGGTAAAATAATTTCTTACTTGAATATACTTTTCAAGTTTTATTTGATCCTATAATTCAATTATTTTATATGTTATTTCCTATTTTTATTTTTTTAAATTACTTCTCATCATTAATAACCACTTCTTTGATAAAAAAATTTCTTAAATAAAAGTATAACATTTGTAAAAATAACTCCCATTATTACCAAAGGATATTTTCTTCCATGTATATGTTTTTTAAATCAAAAGTTTTTTCTTCAATGATGTAAAACAAGTTTTTTATATTTCAAATTCCTTATATTTTCCTCAAAATATTTAATGAAATTAAATTATTTTAATATATCTTTGATATTTGTTTTTCTTTAAAAAAATTTAATACATTCATAATGGAATTTCTCTTCATTATTTACCACTCCATATTTTTTATCATGATATGTTTTTTATTTTTGAGGATAATTTAGTATAAAATATTTATAAAAAAGTTACTGAAATTATTTACTTATCTTTATTAAAAATTCTTTTTAATGTAATATTATCTCTATATCTTATAATAATGTTTGGAATTTTTTATGAGAGCATTTATACTTTTTACTTTTATTTTTCGTCCAAGGTTGATCTCTCAGGAAGGGATGTTTTTATAACCCTATATATGTTACTATAATATAATTTATTTCAGAAAAAGATATTTTTTATATCTTATAATTTTATAATTTCATGTTATGTTATTTCATTGAAAAGTTTAATAAACTCATTCTATTTCTATCGGAATTTTAATATATGATGACAATCGATTTTAAGTGGAACACATATTTAAGGATAATGATCAGTTGGGTGATATATGAACATATAATTAATTGGCTTAAGTTGATATATAATGAAATATTAATTCATGGATGTAATGATTTTTTCACATAGACATGGAAATAATGAGTTTTTACACATTTTCAGGTAGGAAAATAATGAGTTTATTCATAAAGGAATTTATATAATGAATTTCCTCACAAATTTTTCCCTATTATTATTGTTGTGACACATTTATAAGATGACTATAAAGTAATCTCACATTTTCAAGATGATTTTTGTTTTCATGATATTCCATGTTTTCATGTTATGTGTTTCCCACATGTTTTAACATTATTGAAATGTATTTTGAGACATTTATAACTTTTATCCTTCATTAATGTTGTTTTTATGATCCTATTTTTCTATATCATGTTTTTTATTATCATGTATATACTAATGAACTTTTAATGATATATTGATCCCCTCATTATGTTCTCCTTCTTGTTTATTATATGAACATTATTATAAATATTTCCATTACATAGTGTATTAGATCACCCATTTCTTATGTTTCCATTCCCTAAGTTAAGAAAATTAATATATCTTGTGATATTTCTATAAATGGATTAAGGGAGCAGGATTTTTTGTTAAATGATTGGAAGTGTTGTAAAATAATATTTTTATGTTGGTAATTTATAATACATTAAATCTTTAGGTTGTTGGGCTTTGGGATTTTTTTTAATATTTATTATGCAAATCATGAAGTTCATATATTATTTAAGTTAAATTTATCTTCGGTCTCTTTATTTATAGCGGATGATGTAGGAAATACATATAGAGTTATTGATCTTGCTATCATATAGAGGATCAATTATACCATAACTACACTATCATGTTTATAAAGAGTTGATAAATACTAAAGACACTATCATAATATTCCAATGAGATTTAAGGAAATAAATATCCATAGGGTTGTAGATGTGCTTTGGGATTACGGATTCCCCCAGTGATCCCTCTTTCTAGACATTAAAGTCAGGAGAGTATGGTCAGAACCTCAATCATAATTAAGGTTGTGTGATTTGAAACTCAATTTTATTGAGTAATATTCCTCCAAAGAATCCCCTAAGTTACCATTGGTATATTTTGATGTGATTTATGGATGTCACACCCCGACCAATGCATTATTTTAACTTAATTATTTTGGGTCTTTATTTTGAGTTGCGGTTTGAATCAGTTTTATTTTAAAATGGATTTGGGATTTTATATGGGTGTGCTCCTGTACGCGCGACCGTATGTAGCGCCCAATCACATTTAAACATTTTTTTTAGTATTAAATGTGTCATTATTGGGGTGCGTGACCCTGCCCGCGACTGTGGTCGGTTCTCATTCTTAATAAGAGACTGTTCTATTTTATTAAATTTATTTTTTTTACATGGCCGCGCAACTAGGCGTGCGACCGCGCACGCAACCGAGCGCGCATTGCTCTAGTGACCGGGCGTGTGACTGTGCACGTGACCGAACGCGCGACCGCGTACGTGACCATGTGTGGTGTCTAACATTTACAAATAATATAATATTATTTTGTTATTATCAATTAGGAATTCGTTTATTCTTTCAAATTTCATTTATTTATTTTATTTCATTTTATTCATTTTTATCTATTTATTTTTACTTCACTTTATTTATTTATTTTTATTTCATTTTAATTCTTTATCTCTTTTTTTTTCTTTTCTTTTCCTTTTATTTTTTTTTCTTTTCTCTCCCTTTCTTTCTCTCTTCTCTCCCGTCGCGCGGGCTTCTTCTCCCCCTTCGTTTTTGCGCAGCGAGCTCCCCCCCTTCTCCCGATCACGGCGCAACCGCCCTCCCCCACCTTGAGCATGCCGCCGTCCCGGCCTCCTTCCAGCATCCGCACCAGGTGCGCCCGCCGCCGTCCCGGTAACCTCTGGCCTCTGCCCCAGGCGCGCCTGCCGCCGTCCCGGCCTCCATCCGGCCTCCGCCCCAGGCGCTCCCCCCACTTGCTCTCGGATCTCCGGCCGAGTTCCCCTCTCCACGGCGCGCCTCCTTCCTCCGACGACCTCAATCCTGCCGGCTTCACCCTCCCTCTATGAGTCGCCCTTTGGTAAGTACCCCCCTCTTAGTTAGGGTTTTGGGTTCTTTTTCATTTGGGGTGTTTTTTTTTCATTTGTTTTGTTGTTGTTTTTGTTTGATTTCTTGATTTAGGGTTCGTCCTCGTTCCATCTTGGTGCGAATATGGCGGAATTGAATTTTCGCATCGGAATTTGGAAGTTTCAACACCGAAGGTAGGTGTTCCCGTGTATAAGTGTTGTTTGACGAATTGATTCTCTTGTATAGTTAATTTGGCATACTCTTTTATTTGTTTACTTGGTGCGAATATATTTTTACTTGACATTTGATAGGATTTCAATATGTTTAGTAGCATGTTTATTTGATAAGCATGTTTTGATTTTGTGAAAACCCATGTTGGGCCTTTTGCTGTGTTTTGTAAACATTGTTGTTGGTTTATTATGTCGCGTAAGGGCTGCAAATTCTGTTTTATCATGTTATTGGTGTGCGTTTGGCCTTAAAAGATGTTTTGATTGGGCGTTGTGTTCAAAGTTTGGTAATACTGCTTGGGGTTGTTTCATAAATTTTTTTGAGTGGTTTATTAAATTTTATAAAGTGTGCGAAACTAGTTTTTGAAAGAATTTGATATGCGCTTGGGTTGGAATTGGTTTCTTAATGTGAACTTGGGTGCACTTTTCGTGTAAGAACCTTGTTGTGCTTCTTTTAGGTGTTTTATAAATTGTGCAAATGGCTTACTTAGTTTATTAAATGATGCAAGGGCTGCGTTTTATTTTGTTGGAGTCTGTTTCGGTGTGCTTTTGACCTTCGAAGAGGTTTTCGGGTGTGTTGTTGTTTTATGTTGTGTTATGTCTTTTTAAAATGTTTTATAAGTGGTGCAGATGGCTTATTTAATTTGTACAAATTATGCACTTCATGTTTTACTATGATTTTGACGTGCGAGTGTTTTTGAAGTGGCGCTATGATGTAGTTTGGGTGCGTTTCGTTTGTGTAAATTTTGTGGTACTAATTTTGATGTATTGCATAATTTGTTCTTTAATTTATTACATGTTTTGTGGAGTGCGCAGGACCCCGCTACAATGGTTTTGGGCCGCGGGTGTCGAGGTACCTCGCATGCACATGCATAAAGTAAAGCATATATATATATATGTGCAATGCACTTATGGGTGTGTATATATATATATATATGTATAAATGCATGTGCGTGTGTGCGCCAAGTGTCGGTTCGAGTGACCTTTGGCAGATAGCGACAAGTTTGAGGTAGGTCCCCTATGCCCTAGTCTTTAATTAGAATTTCCATTTTTGCTTGGTGTTTTTTTTTTATGCGTCTTCTGCTTTTATATGAGATGCACAAGCTATATATATATATATGTGTGTGTATATACATAAATGGTCATGGTTCTTTAAAAGTGGTTTCCTCAATGATTTTAGCGTGTAATAAGTATTTCCAATGTTTTTCTTTTTAGATTTAAACATGTTTTCTAGCTTGCTTTTAAATATGTATCACCTTAGTTGTTTAATTGAACTTTCAAATGGTTTTGGAAACTTAAGTGTTGAGTGATTATGTGTTCAAAATGAAAAATGTTTATTTTGATTAATTAAGCCGCTTGGCACTTTGAGAATGAGTTGCGAAAGTGAAACAAAACCCCTCTTAATGCATGCCCCGTTGTTGTAGAAACATGATGTGTGTGTTAAGTGTGTGAATTGTGATATGTGCCTAATAAAGAGGCTTATGCGATGTTATGTAACATAAAAACGGGGATACGCTTAAGGGGGGAGAACGGTGGTGAGAGGTAAAATGGACTTTGGATAAGAAAGTGTTATGTCCTTTGTATGTTTTTGATAAAACCTCACCACCCTTTGAAATCGAGCACATGGGAAACCTTGGGTATCTAGGTGGGTGACCAGGACTAGTACGCTAGATGACACGGCAGGGGTTCTTCCCGGTTTGTCTAGCAGGATTGACGCAACAACACTAACTAAACATATGAATTTCTGAGGGTCGTGGCCTTCTAAGCCACGTTTTCTGAGGGTCGTGGCCTTCTAAGCCACGTTTTCTGAGGGTCGTGGTCTTCTAAGCCACGTTTCACTGAGGTACGAGGTCTCTAGGTTCCCACATATTCTAGATACCTACAGGGATTACCCATAGTGCTCTTTTGTGACATGCTGCTTGTGATGTAACTTTCTTTCCAGTTGTTTCATACCTGGTGACTTGTTTCAAAAAAAATCACATTTTATTCCATACTGGTTTCTTTTCATTTTGAAATGTTAATGCACGCTTGGAACCTATTTTGAAATTATGGTAAGAGTGAAATGCTTTATTTGAAAATGCAAACCCGTGACTCGAATTTGAAAAGAAGAGAAAACAATATTTTATTATGTCTTATTTTCAAACTAGCATGATTGGATTTCTTTTTAAAGGTAAGGGCATTGGGCGTGGTTTTTCTTGGCTTTCCTACTGAGCATCTCGATGCTCACGCCTACTTTACTTTACAGTTGCAGGTTTCAGTCTTGGATCGCTTTTGGAAGTGAGTGGTTGTCGTACCGTGGTGATCCACGGGGTCACCTGAGGTATGTCGCGTTTCTTTATTTATTTCTTCTTTCTGCTGCCATGTTGTTCAGGCTATTTTCCTTTATTTGTCTGCTTGTTTGGTTTATGTCTATTTATCTTTTCATGGGCCAAACCGTTCCCAACTGGTTTGTTTTGATGCCCGGCCCTAGTTTCCAGCCCGTGGGGATCGGGAACGCCCTTCGGGCCATGTCGCGGACCGGGTCGGGTGTCGGGTCGGATGACAATCCGGCCTGGTTCGTGACAAAATGGTATCAGAGGTGCCCTTGTTATTTGGGGTGTCAAGTTTCTTGGTGATTAGGTGTGTCGGGACTCGAGAGGTAGGTGCGGGAAGGACGTCATGAACCCTTGCCCGTCCCGAGACTCAAGTTGCCAGGGGTAGTTCGGGATTCAAATTTTCTTCTCTGGATTGGTATGTGTGGATGAGGGATGACCAAGGAAGTGAACCAGTGTTACGCGGCAGACTTGCATGGAGTAGCGACCCATGTACAGCCCGAGTGCACGGTTCAAGATACTTCCTGTGGTGGATGCCCGCTCGGAGCATGGTCTGCTAAGCCATGTTACCGGGTTGGTATAACCACTAGTCCCTTATTTTTGGATGTTTTAATGTGAGTTATGTTTGACCTTAATTTTGGTTGGTGTGAGTACATCTTAAAAATGAAAATGGATTTTTGTGAAGGTGGTTTGAATTGGGAGTGTGGTGTTAGAGTGGAAAAGTGGTTTTGAAATGGAAATTTTTTCTTTTAACAAATGTGTGGTTTCAAAAGGGAAAATGAGAGGTGTTTTGGAAGTTGTTTTGGAATCTCAGTAACACTTTTTGGAATGTGAATTGGAAATGTTTTTGGAAACTAGAAATGTATTGCCTTGATGATAAGTTACTTTTTTTTCAAATTGGTTTGGAATTTGTGATGTGTGCTTAATGGTATGTTTTGGAAATGATAATTGTCTTTAATCTACCCTTGGTATTCCTATGAGTGATCACACATTGAGGTGCGCATGTGGAAAGTGGGGAAATTGGTGACGTGAGTGGATGGGTGCTTGAGCTAGCACAAGGATACGTATGTGTGAGACTTCATGGGATACCCATGGTGGATATTTAAGTTGTTTTGTTTGCTGAAAAATGGTTTTCAAAAGGGGTTTTTTAAATGTTTAGAAAAGTGAGCGAGGAATTGTTTAGCGTTCTCTTTTCATGTTGGGTATTCCTTTTCATGAGTTCTTGGTTTTGACGTACTGAATTGTGGTTGGAATAGTGATTTGAGTTTGAGCTTTCGTTTGTGATTGAGGTGTGAAATTTTGATTTATGATGAGTTTTGATTCGGATTTGTGCCCCTTGTTTTTGAGTATGCCACCCAGAAAAGTCCCAGAAGGTTCTAGTGAGTCACTTCTAGTTGTTGGTTCTACCTAGACTCTTAGAAGAGTGGTGGAATTGAATTCTTTTCGGTTGATGTCCATCTTTTATAGTGATCATGATCTATCGAAGGTAGTAGACTGGTAGGGTGAAATCGTTGGTGTTTTCAGGTTATTGGAAACTCCCAAAGCTAAGAGAGTCCGTGTTGGTTCAGGTATATCTGAAGGTGCAACTTGGGATTGGTGGAGGAAATAATCCCAGCGTTGTCGCATGATGGTGCGTCTTGGAAGGCGTTTAAGGCGACGCTCGTCCGATGGTTTATACCCGAGAAAGTAAAGGAAATGAAAGTGGCAGAACTAGTGGGTGTCGAATAAGGCCAACAAGATGCAAAGGCCTACGTGGGACATGCCAAGGGGTTGGTTCTATTTTCTCCAGGGGTAGCGTCGTAGAATCAGTTAAAGTTTCTCTTGTGTGGGGTTTTCTATTGTTCAAGGACTGGTTTCCTTTGGTGTTTGGGATGGTTCCCCATTCTGTGAGAGCGAATCAGAGGAACCTGTCTCAGACAAGTCTTCTTGTCAATTCCATCTCCTATTAGTTGGACCACCCCCTTGCTTGCTTCTAGTGTGCTCAGTTTGGGTACTTTAAGTCGCCTTGTCATCATCATCCATCGAATATTTGCTGTCGGTGTGGCTGTTTGGGAAACCTAGAGAGGTTCTGCTAAGCGGCTTCGTCAGGAGGAGTCTCGACAGGAGAATGTCAGCTCCTGACTGCGGGGCAGCAGATGCTTCAAGACATCAGAGCTCCAACCACAGGTCTCGGAGTGAAGCCTTTCACGCAGTCAGGAATCGTTGGGTGTGGGTCACATTGATCTAACTTTTGTCTCTAGTGCTAAAATAGGGACGGTTTAGAATTCTCGGTTCAAGCTTCCTCGTCTTTGAAGATTCTGTTTTTTCTGTAAGAGGCGCCAAGGTCTCTTTTCTCTTTGTGGTCTATGTTCTTTGACTACCCCCACTGTGGTTGTAAAAAAGGCATGGTGATCTTGTTTTCATGTAATCCCAGTAGTTGCGCCTCCTCAAGTGTGACCCGTTTTGTTTTAGTGCATGCTCGTTTTGGAGTTGCTCATCTCTTGTGGAAGTGATGAGTCATGGTTAAGTTCGTCAATTGGTAGAATTCTTATGTGGGTTTTCTCCTGTGTTAGTGTTTTCTGGTTTGGGTTGGAAGTTCTCATGTCGGTTTATACTGGTTGGTTTAAGCTGGTCAGTTCTTAAATGGTGGGGAGACCCACCACGAATCTTGTTGTCCCTTCTTTGAGGTTTGGTCTGTGCAGCAGTTTCCTCTTGGATCAAGTTAGTAGTTCCAGAGTTATCCCACACTTAGAGTCTTAAGGTCGGTTGTGCTAGTCGGGTTCTTGTGGTGGGGAGAACCCACCTCGTTTCCTGATGGTTCTTCTCTTTTTAGTTTCCCTCAGAGTTGGTCGGGTGTGACTGGTGGAATGAAAAGTCACACCGAGTTCGTGTTTTGTGGGGCTAGTCCTGTTTCTAACTCGAGTTTGTTTCCTCGTTTGGCTTGGTGACTTTCTGGGGGCAGAAAGTTTTTGTGGTGGGGAGAATTGTCACACCCCGACCAATGCATTATTTTAACTTAATTATTTTGGGTCTTTATTTTGAGTTGCGGTTTGAATCAGTTCTATTTTAAAATGGATTTGGGATTTTATATGGGTGTGCTCCTGTACGCGCGACCGTATGTAGCGCCCAATCACATTTAAACATTTTTTTTTAGTATTAAATGTGTCATTATTGGGGTGCGTGACCCTGCCCGCGACTGTGGTCGGTTCTCATTCTTAATAAGAGACTGTTCTATTTTATTAAATTTATTTTTTTTACATGGCCGCGCAACTAGGCGTGCGACCGCGCACGCAACCGAGCGCGCATTGCTCTAGTGACCGGGCGTGTGACTGTGCACGTGACCGGACGCGCGACCGCGTACGTGACCATGTGTGGTGTCTAACATTTACAAATAATATAATATTATTTTGTTATTATCAATTAGGAATTCGTTTATTCTTTCAAATTTTATTTATTTATTTTATTTCATTTTATTCATTTTTATCAATTTATTTTTACTTCACTTTATTTATTTATTTTTATTTCATTTTAATTCTTTATCTCTTTTTTTTTCTTTTCTTTTCCTTTTATTTTTTTTTTCTTTTCTCTCCCTTTCTTTCTCTCTTCTCTCCCGTCGCGCGGGCTTCTTCTCCCCCTTCGTTTTTGCGCAGCGAGCTCCCCCCCTTCTCCCGATCACGGCGCAACCGCCCTCCCCCACCTTGAGCATGCCGCCGTCCCAGCCTCCTTCCAGCATCCGCACCAGGTGCGCCCGCCGCCGTCCCGGTAACCTCTGGCCTCTGCCCCAGGCGCGCCCGCCGCCGTCCCGGCCTCCATCCGGCCTCCGCCCCAGGCGCTCCCCCCACTTGCTCTCGGATCTCCGGCCGAGTTCCCCTCTCCACGGCGCGCCTCCTTCCTCCGACGACCTCAATCCTTCCGGCTTCACCCTCCCTCTATGAGTCCCCCTTTGGTAAGTACCCCCCCTCTTAGTTAGGGTTTTGGGTTCTTTTTCATTTGGGGTGTTTTTTTTCCATTTGTTTTGTTGTTGTTTTTGTTTGATTTCTTGATTTAGGGTTCGTCCTCGTTCCATCTTGGTGCAAATATGGCGGAATTGAATTTTCGCATCGGAATTTGGAAGTTTCAACACCGAAGGTAGGTGTTCCCGCGTATAAGTGTTGTTTGACGAATTGATTCTCTTGTATAGTTAATTTGGCATACTCTTTTATTTGTTTACTTGGTGCGAATATATTTTTACTTGACATTTGATAGGATTTCAATATGTTTAGTATCATGTTTATTTGATAAGCATGTTTTGATTTTGTGAAAACCCATGTTGGGCCTTTTGCTGTGTTTTGTAAACATTGTTGTTGGTTTATTATGTCGCATAAGGGCTGCAAATTCTGTTTTATCATGTTATTGGTGTGCGTTTGGCCTTAAAAGATGTTTTGATTGGGCGTTGTGTTCAAAGTTTGGTAATACTGCTTGGGGTTGTTTCATAAATTTTTTTGAGTGGTTTATTAAATTTTATAAAGGGTGCAAAACTAGTTTTTGAAAGAATTTGATATGCGCTTGGGTTGGAATTGGTTTCTTAATGTGAACTTGGGTGCACTTTTCGTGTAAGAACCTTGTTGTGCTTCTTTTAGGTGTTTTATAAATTGTGCAAATGGCTTACTTAGTTTATTAAATGATGCAAGGGCTGCGTTTTATTTTGTTGGAGTCTGTTTCGGTGTGCTTTTGACCTTCGAAGAGGTTTTCGGGTGTGTTGTTGTTTTATGTTGTGTTATGTCTTTTTAAAATGTTTTATAAGTGGTGCAGATGGCTTATTTAGTTTGTACAAATTATGCACTTCATGTTTTACTATGATTTTGACGTGCGAGTGTTTTTGAAGTGGCGCTATGATGTAGTTTGGGTGCGTTTCGTTTGTGTAAATTTTGTGGTACTAATTTTGATGTATTGCATAATTTGTTCTTTAATTTATTACATGTTTTGTGGAGTGCGCAGGACCCCGCTACAATGGTTTTGGGCCGCGGGTGTCGAGGTACCTCGCATGCACATGCATAAAGTAAAGCATATATATATATATGTACAATGCACCTATGGGTGTGTATATATATATATATATGTATAAATGCATGTGCGTGTGTGCGCCAAGTGTCGGTTCGAGTGACCTTTGGCAGATAGCGACAAGTTTGAGGTAGGTCCCCTATGCCCTAGTCTTTAATTAGAATTTCCATTTTTGCTTGGTGTTTTTTTTATGCGTCTTCTGCTTTTATATGAGATGCACAAGCTATATATATATATATGTGTGTATATACATAAATGGTCATGGTTCTTTAAAAGTGGTTTCCTCAATGATTTTAGCGTGTAATAAGTATTTCCAATGTTTTTCTTTTTAGATTTAAACATGTTTTCTAGATTGCTTTTAAATATGTATCACCTTAGTTGTTTAATTGAACTTTCAAATGGTTTTGGAAACTTAAGTGTTGAGTGATTATGTGTTCAAAATGAAAAATGTTTATTTTGATTAATTAAGCCGCTTGGCACTTTGAGAATGAGTTGCGAAAGTGAAACAAAACCCCTCTTAATGCATGCCCCGTTGTTGTAGAAACATGATGTGTGTGTTAAGTGTGTGAATTGTGATATGTGCCGAATAAAGAGGCTTATGCGATGTTATGTAACATAAAAACGGGGATACGCTTAAGGAGGGAGAACGGTGGTGAGAGGTAAAATGGACTTTGGATAAGAAAGTGTTATGTCCTTTGTATGTTTTTGATAAAACCTCACCACCCTTTGAAATCGAGCACATGGGAAACCTTGGGTATCTAGGTGGGTGACCAGGACTAGTACGCTAGATGACACGGCAGGGGTTCTTCCCGGTTTGTCTAGCAGGATTGACGCAACAACACTAACTAAACATATGAATTTCTGAGGGTCATGGCCTTCTAAGCCACGTTTTCTGAGGGTCGTGGCCTTCTAAGCCACGTTTTCTGAGGGTCATGGTCTTCTAAGCCACGTTTCACTGAGGTACGAGGTCTCTAGGTTCCCACATATTCTAGCTACCTAAGGGATTACCCATAGTGCTCTTTTGTGACATGCTGCTTGTGATGTAACTTTCTTTCCAGTTGTTTCATACCTGGTGACTTGTTTCGAAAAAAATCACATTTTATTCCATACTGGTTTCTTTTCATTTTGAAATGTTAATGCACGCTTGGAACCTATTTTGAAATTATGGTAAGAGTGAAATGCTTTATATGAAAATGCAAACCCGTGACTCGAATTTGAAAAGAAGAGAAAACAATATTTTATTATGTCTTATTTTCAAACTAGCATGATTGGATTTCTTTTTAAAGGTAAGGGCATTGGGCGTGGTTTTTCTTGGCTTTCCTACTGAGCATCTCGATGCTCACGCCTACTTTACTTTACAGTTGCAGGTTTCAGTCTTGGATCGCTTTTGGAAGTGAGTGGTTGTCGTACCGTGGTGATCCACGGGGTCACCTGAGGTATGTCGCGTTTCTTTATTTATTTCTTCTTTCTGCTGCCATGTTGTTCAGGCTATTTTCCTTTATTTGTCTGCTTGTTTGGTTTATGTCTATTTATCTTTTCATGGGCCAAACCGTTCCCAACTGGTTTGTTTTGATGCCCGGCACTAGTTGCCAGCCCGTGGGGATCGGGAACGCCCTTCGGGCCATGTCGCGGACCGGGTCGGGTGTCGGGTCGGATGACAATCCGGCCTAGTTCGTGACAATGGATATTATCAGGAATAGAGATATGAGATTACTCCTAATATTCCATTTAAATATTCTATTGAACTTCTTGAGTTTTTATGGGAACATACATATGAGACTGATTGTGGGATGACATTGGGATATATCAATAAACATATCATGTGTTTATTGTAATAGGGATAGAATACTAATCCAATGTTATTATTATAATATACCAATGAACTTTTTAATATTTTATGGGAATAGGACATTATCCTTCTATTGGGTTGGTTTTGAAATATACTGATGAAAATTCTAGCTGTTGATGAGAATAGGGATATGAGCTTGCAGATGGTCTATCCTCAAAATATGATAACAAACTTTTTTGGTGTATATGGAAATAGAGATATTATATTTATATTTATAATTTTTTGAAATAATGCATTGAACATCCTCTGTGTTTATGATACATGAGATAGGATCTATCTCCTAGGTTTCCATCAGAATATCCTAATGAACTTCATCGATAGGAATAGGAATGTAATCCTACTCCATATCTTCAGTAGGTATCTACCCTAGAATTCCATCTTGTTGGGTTCCCTATGATGGAAAATTAAGACTTGGATTTTCAAGGTGATATCCTTATCATATTCCTAAAGGATTGGGACTATGTGGAATTGGCAATAATGAAAGATGAAAAGAGCCCTTCTAGAGATCTACTGAGTATAATTGGAGGGTAATTTAATATATTCCTCAACTTCATTACATTAATGGAGGTAATTATTTTTATTCTTTAGGGATAATCTCAGGAATTGGTTGGTGGTGGAATCATAGTCCACTTGCTTCTCTATGATCCATCATGGGTAGTGCGACCCATAAGGTTTCATTTATTGGAGTCCTTCATGAGTAACCTCCATGATCAATATGGAGCTATTGAGTTGATACTCTTATAACAAATCATTATCTAACTAGTGATTGTTTGTTGAAAACAAACTTATAGGTGTTGTTTCCATGACATTAATTGTATTTGAGGCCTATATTTTGGGCCTCAATTCATGAGGCGAAGCAAACTAAATGTCATGCGGTCACCACTAGCCTGTAGAGTGAGTTTTATGTGTGATATTACATCTAATGGTTTTATTTGGATGTTTTGGAATATCCTAATGAAAAACATATTCAGTGAAACATCTCAATCAAAATTTCATGGTCAATTTATCTCTTTCATGGTTAAAGGATTTCATGTAATGTTCAACAATTATTCTCCCACATTCTCTAAACCCATGAATGTTTAATCAAAATGAAACTACTTTTCAAAGGAATGTATTCACTAGGAAATATAATAAAAACAATGTATTTCATATTGGTTAAGAGTATGGTGGGTAGGGTCATCCTTTAAGGGATCTTTTTTTCGATTATGGGACTCTATTATACATTTATGATGTGTATTAATGAAATAATTCTAATTAAAAATAGTGGTTACCTTTATTATGAAAGTGATCAATTGTTAATATGGATTTATGTAAAAATATCTATGAATTAGCTGTTCTCCATTTATTTTTTTATAATTGGTTACTCAATTGTTAATGTCACATAGTTGGGTGCTCTGGAATTTATCTCTATCAAGAGAGGTGGTAGGTGTTGTGAAGTTGGGATTAAGACCATGAGTGGGGATTCTGGTATATCTTTATAATTGGAAACAGAACCCACATAGTTTTTTTCCACTTAATGATGAAGTTATAACTTTTATGGTAATGTGATAAGGACCACTATGTGGACTTTTATGGACTTGAATCCATGAAAATTTATGCGCCTATTAGGGTCTTGCATCCAAAACTAATGATGTTCCTTTTATGGTCATGTATTCATGAAAAAGAATATTAGAATATAATGTTTATGCATCTGAAACCAATTCCAGGCCATTTAAAATCATGAGTAATGGACTATATGTTATGTATTTTAAAGTCATATAACTAGGACTAATTCCAAGAAGTACAGTATCATGAAAAATATACAATATTCTATGAATTTTAAAGTCATGAATCTAGGGGTACTAGGTGAAAAAAACTAAGTAATAGTTAGTGTGATACTGACACATGTACATACCTTTATGGATCATCTTGCCTATTGAAAACTATATAGGAGAGGGTATAGTTGGGGATTACACCAAGTAGGAGGACCATATATTTATGGATCAGGGATGGGCGATTTTGGATGAGATCATCAATGAGGATATCACCTAGGATTATATCTTTTAGGAGGCCCATATTACATGTCATTGATGGGGTAACGAAGATGATATTTTCAGTAAGGATAGGTCCAGGGCTTACCTTTAAGAGGAGACCCACATTTGGACAGCCACATATTATTTATTGGTAACTAGATGAGGTATGATGACTAACCTCATGGGTGATATAACCTAGTGAATATGTCTTGGGTCTTACACCAGATCAGAGGACCATAAGTGTATTCCTAGATCTATGGATAATCAAATTGTTTCCTTAAAACTAGACCAATATTTATAATTTATTAGACTAGTCTAGGATGTCCAAGATGAGAATCATAATCCATTAGAGTTTTCATAAATCATCTAATGATAGGGATCATAATAGTCAAGGAAATAAATGATTTTTAATACTCTAAGGGTCAAATTGGTTAGGTAGAAAACCCTAACTAGGGTCTCTCATGTGATTCACAATCCCCATTATCAAAGGAATCTATAATCAAAGGGATGACTAATGGTTTTCATGAAATATTCATGTATCTCAAGAGTTTTTGGAGGATTCCTAGGTAGATGGCCTCCCAAGTAGGAAACATTTGAAAATTGGATTCCTAGATAGGTGACCATGGTGAATGGGTTTCCCAAGTAAATGATCAGGGTGAATAGAAACCCGGGTGGTTGACCTTAATGAATAGGGTGCCTAGATAACTGACTTAGGGGCATGGGGCGAATGTGAGTGACCTGGGTGATACCCCGTGAAATTTTTCATCGGTGATTAAAAAACACTTATATATCTATTCGAAGTAAATAGAAACCATACAAAGTTCCCATGTATAGAAATATGAAACCCATATAAATCTATAAATAAAGAATAGTATAAATATTACTCTTTACACTAAACAGATTCCACAATAATCTTTCATTCTTGATGATGACCACATAGTAATGATCAAATAACCCTTCACTCTATAGTGAACCCATGTGTTACGCCTGAATCATCCATCATATATATGGAACACCTATTTCAATGATAGCATGTTAGTACCTCATATATGAGGAAGGATGAGGAGAGAGATTCAAGCTATCAATAGTCTATTCCTAGCATCCATATACATCATTCATTCCTATCATTACATTGTAGTGACCTTATGTACCCCAATGATTCTCCTCAATTGATGCATGCATTGAATCTTATATTATAATTCATGCATTAATTTATTTTTTGATTTTATGAATCACATGCATGAATAAAACACCACTCTCTTGTAATAACTCTTATAATTGATCCTTTAATGATACCCAAACATGAAAGATCATAATGGACATTAACTCTTAATTTTCAGATGCCACATATATCAAAACCATTTCCAAATGAATCTAGACATATGATTCATGTCAATGGAAGTGTTGTGAAATCTAATTACATAATTTATATGACATAACAAATCATAGGATATGGCTTAAAGGGATTGGATATGGCCATGAATGGTTTCCCAAAACAAGAAATAAGATTGAAAGCAATTGTGTAGTATGATTTCACATAAGCATCACATGAGAAATAGGATAAATCCATGCATTATGATTGGTTATATCATAAAATCCAATATACCTTATATACTTCTATATCACACATATATATATATATATATAAGATCTTGGAGGCATGTTCATTTCATTCTATTACATTCACTAAAGCTTAAAATTATTTGTGTTATTTTACCTTATATTGTATCATATACAATAACATGTCAAACCTTATATGAAAATATTTTTAGATATCTTCCAAAAAACTCGCGTAAATCTATCATTAACTTCACCTCATATCACATCATAAGTAATAAAATGTGAATACCTATCCAAGACAATTTTTTGTATTAAACTCTAAAACAATTTTAGTGTATCTCTTTGAGTCAAAATCAATCCCAATTTAGTTAACCATAAATTGTGACCCCAAAAGACATTATAGAATTTAAAATAAATATAAATCAATATACTCATAAATTTAAGAAAATAGAATCCTCTATAAAACACTGAATAGTACTCAAGTTATAAAGGGATCTAGTGTGATCTCTATCAAACACACACATATTTATACCTAAGTCCACCAGCCTTGTATCATACTATCATGAATTCTCATATATTCCCTTTTTCCATGATATCAAGTTACTATACGGCATAGTATATGTCAATCCCATATATCCAACTTGTATGTTATTAGTTCTCTACATATATACTAACTTGGTCGATGAATACATCTCACTCTATTCATTTTTATAGATGATGGAATTTCATGACCCTCATTTGAATAGCTAATTACGTCATATGTACTATCTCGGTGTGATTTTATACTCCCCGGTATGTCTTAATTGAAGGAAAAAATCATACTCATCCTAAGAGAGGGGGAATCCCATATTGGTTAAGCTCCAACCAATGACATCATCAGCAACATACCCAACCACCCCTTTATTATCAAATATGCAATGGATTTCATAAGAAATATATCAAAATATAAAGGTTATCATGCTAGGTATCTTACTAAGCATAGGTGTTGGGGACCCAAAATGATTCACGCACCCCTAGTATACAAGAAAAATAGTGTATGACACTCTAAGTGGTATACTTAGTGTGTCATCCAACACACACAAAAGAACCTTTATTTTGTTTCTTGTGCCTAATGAGGATATTTTGTATCTTATAAAAGAACCCTAATCATGGTAAAATTAAAATTTATTCATAATCTTTATCACTTAATGAAAAACATCAAATAGGGATAACTCAAAAGCATACTTTGAGTGGTTAATTATAATTACATTTCATGAAATGTATATCCATTTATACATTTATATGTGCAACATGAATGAATAATAAAATAGATATTTCCATTTAATATGATAAATTTTATACTATTAAATCACTTTTAATAATGTTTAATAACCCCCTATATAATAATTGGTTTATCACATCACATATGATAAATTTCCAGATCAGCCTTATGTTTACTGCCCTTTTAGGGGTAATGTTAACTTATTATAATTATATGAAATTCCAACCACATATCTATTTGTTCATATAATAAAAACCTATAACTAAACTCTTTGGTGAGTAACATATTTTATGAATGAATTTTTTTAAATTTTTTAGATTTAGGAACCATAATACTATTTTTCATCTACTTAGAAATATTCGAAATAAAAAACTTCAAAACATAAAATTTTATAAATTTTAATTTTTTTTGTCTACTTAGAACATTTACTATGTTTAATATAATATTTTTTATAACCCTATTCCATTAATTATTTTACTTTAAATAGTGTAACTATTAACATTATTATTTATCAACACATCTTAAACTCTTGTAGGATAACGTGACATTCACATTGACTCGAAGAATCCCTTAGTGAACAGTGATATTCAATTTTTATGATAAATAAATGTAACTCTATAAATATTTACCAACATTTACATATGTTAATCTATTTAGGATATAAGTAAAAGTCTCCTTGACTTTAGGCTGGTAAAATATTTTATTTATTAACATTGAACTTATCTAACTTCAAACATACTCCTATATCCTGTTATATATTATATTATATTCAGAATATCTAGCTATGGTATAAATACTCTTTTTTGGAAATAACACAAATCTCATTTTTGTAGGAATATTTAACAAATAAACTACTAAATATATATCATATAGGGATTTTTTTTATATTTTTTAATCATTTCCTTCTGAAAATAAGACAATTTTTCAAAATATGCCACTAATAGGTGGTGGGAACATCTTCCCTCATATTTTAACAAACATTTAGATAAAATATTTATACCATAAAAAATACTAATATTCTCCTAAAAAAAATTATATAACATGATGAATAATAAAACATACATATATAATTAATCATCTATATTTTTTATATCATCTCTTTATTAACAGACAAATTCTCTTAACACATAAGAGAAATGAGATAAAGATGAAAATCCTTTTATGATCCATATGAGATTTATATATTTTATTATATTAAAATCCTTGAAGTATAATCTATTGCTTCATCCCTTGAATATAAAAAACATGACCTTTTAATTCTTACTTTTCTTTTTAAACTTCCTATATATTTAAAACATTTTTAAAGTATACATATAATATTGAAATTATAAGAAGTTTAAAAATAAAATTCAGGTATCTAAATAACTACATTCTATGGAATCATCATTCCACCTTGATAATAAATTCAGGTTTTGATGACCATGACTGGATATTTGACGAAACATTATTGGGGTCTATAAGAAACATATCTTCTTTTCGTTTGAACTTTTACCTACATGTACTATAAATAAATCACCAAAACCCAGACATCATATGCCTTGTTCAATTATTCTTATTACTTGATAACATCATGTAAACATCCCTTTGTAATTATTTTACTTGTAAAAACATTTCCCTATATTAAAATAAGATTATTTCCTTGACCAGAACAGAACCTACCTCTAGTCTAATAAAGTAATTAGCATATCCAATCATATTGAATATATGAGTGGATTCTAATATTCCTTTGGTCATTTTTAATCCAATGACTTTGAAAATCTGTGTGAATCATTCTATTTTTCATAAGAAACAATATTCTCCTATTTAACAACTTTAACACTTGGTTACTGAGAAAGGTGTTGGTCTAACACATCAAACTTCTCTTTATACTTAAAAACATTTCTAAGTTACCACTCTGAAGATTTTTTTACATTAAGATTCTCTTTCCTAAGGATTAATCTTAAATTTTTGTTTGATTATGATTATATTATTTTCTAAAATAGAAAATTTTATCATATGGGCATCATATTTTATTACCATTTAACAAATAATTTTTTTTAAAATGGTCTCCCACTAAAATGTTGACCCTTTTTAACTCATCATATCTATTAGTGGTATAATATCTATATTAAATCTAGACATACCTCATCTAGGGAACATAAATAATCCAGGACTATATCTGGAAGACATCACTTTACATTCATATCATATATGACTCTAAGATAGTTGATTGGTCAACAGGTCATCAAATATATCATATAGAAAAAACCAACTATATTCCTCTGGTATTCTAACTGTTAGGGTTTACCAATTATATGAAACCCAAATAAAATTATATGAAAAATGAACCTAACCATTAGTTTCACCTAATTACTTTATTTATGAAATATAATTCATGAGAACATAACTATTAGGGAAACCAATAATAAATGATCGAGGACATTACAAGTACCATTTTGGAAGGAATCTAACACTTTGTATTTTGAAGGTTTTTTAATATCCCCATCATTTCTCATTTTATACCATTGTAATATGTATGCTTCCAATGATTTGTTTTTGGAATCATATTTTTACAAAACCAAAATATTCAATCAATAATGATATGTAACTCTTTACACAAATTTTTTTCCTCACCCAAAAATAGAAATGGAACATATCTACACATATCCAGATACATCTCATGAATAATTTATATAAAATAATTATGTAAAGGAAATAATTATAATAAATTGACTATATTTACATGATTACTAATGGAGCCATAGATAGTCAACCCTACCACTTTTTAGAATATTGAATAACCCTCTAACATGATGGGAATACAAACCCAATGTCCTTTTACCCTGGGATGTTTTACTCAAAGGATAATCCAATTCATCCTAACTCTAACTCCCAATATATAAAAACTAAATCCAAAATCTACATTTAATATAATAAATTCAGTATACAAATAGGTCATGGTAGATGGAAAAGATATTATGTGATCATCTCAATCATCTAATTCAAGGTTTGATAATTTATAAGAAGTAGTTTAAGCAATTTAAACAAAATAATAAACATATTCATAGCATATAAAAAATTTATAGTAATGAATAATGTAAGGTATATTCTTTAAATAAATTAACACTTTATAAATTACCTTTATATAATGAATTAAAAACAATTCATAAAACAATGATTAATCATAAACACTTTATAATTTTCTTTAATACACTATGGATATTCCATAACCCTTAAATAGAAATGATTTACTTTAATAATATGCACATTTAATATAGTTAATTATATGGAAAATTGCATTTTTTTATGATATTTCTTTGAATTATAAACAATATACAATTAAATTATGTAAATTGTTTACATAATATTAAATATCACATATCTAACCATTTTTAAACTTTTGATAATATCAACCACCAAAAACACCTTTTTATGTGAGTAAAATAATTTTAAAATAAATAATATTTTAATTTTATTATTTAAAATTAATCCTTAATAATATTTAATAATTTTATTAAATATAAACACTTTATTTTATGATTTATTTTTTAATTTATAAACTCTTTGTAAACTATATTTATAATTTTTTATAGAAAAAAATTATATTGAAATTATAATGTATATAAAATAAATTTGAAAATAAATTCATAATATTAACACCTAATATTCATTAAATTTTTATAATTATTTTTTTTAATATATAATTAATTAATCCTAACTAATTTATAATTAATTAATATATAAAATTTATTTATAAATTAAAATACATAAAAATACCTTTTCATATTATTTATTAACATTTTAAAAATTACTTGTTCAATTTAAAATTGAATATAAGAAAAATAACATAATCAATTTTTATGATTTCTCCCATTTGCCTCATCTTGTCACCTACGTTTAAAGGAATAAGAAAATGTGCAACATCTGTTCTTGGTATGTGATTTTTCCCAGAGTTTGTGGGATTATGTAGGTTATTTAAATACCTTGAAGATTGAACCTAATGTGAAAATGGATGAATTCATAAAAAGAATAACCAACATTGGTTGTAGAGAATAGGTCCAAAATATCATGTTGGGCACAACTGCAGTAGTTATTTCATCAATTTGGAATGCATGAAATGCCATGTTATGTGATGAACAAAAACCCTTTTCCTATATGGGAATCCATGCACTACATAAATAATCTTACACTTCCTCAATTGTGAAAACAAGAAGTATGAATAATTTCTTAAATGATACGACAACTCTTAGATTATCAGGTGTGACAAGAAGGTCGAGGAAACAAATGATTCTCAAGTAAGTACTATGGATCCCTATCATCAACCCATGGGTCAAATTCAATATTGATGGTTCTAATTCTATCCTTTTAGGACCCTAAGTGTGTGATGGTGTCTTTTAACACACCTTTTATTTTTCAAATAATGGTTTTATTAATACAATGGAGTTGGAGTGGTCAACGAAGCAAAATTTTGGGTTATTGTCGATGTAGTCTGATATGTTGTCCAATATAAATAGAACCCCTTATGGATTATGTCTGATTTGAAATTACTGTAAAAACCTTCAAAAAACAATAAACATTCCATGGAAAATTTTACCTCATTGGATTAATTTTCTTGATAATGTCACTCATCTCAACCTGGTTGTCTAACATGCATATAAAGAAGAAAATCAAGCAGTAGATACTCTGTCAAAGAAGGCGGTCATGGAGATGAACATGATTTGTTACATTAGTATTCCTAATTATTGTGTTCCAATGGTGGGTGTAGATATGAGTGTTTAAAGTCATACACATCTTTATAATTACCCCTTGTAATTATTGACTCTGTTTTTTCTTTTTTATAACATTTATTCAGGACCTGATATTTCTAGATGTTGGAATTTTTGGTTACATGATACCAGGTATTGTACTATACAATACATGTCATATAATTTTTATGATACAGTGTTCTATTTTTAAGAACTTGCTATTACAATCATATTTTTTTGGTAGAGTACTATCATACTCTATGACTGGTAGAAAACCCACGGGCTTCAACTGTGTTGAGGATTATGATCTCCTATATTATACATCATTGTATCAATCCAAAAATACATATCTAACTACCATATATTTCATTATCTCTTAATTTAATATTGATATTCAGATGATATTATATTATGAGAATTATTTAATATCAATGAACCTAGTTGATATTATGTTGATTATCAAGGTAATTTCATGGTCTTAGTTGATATTATCTTATTAACATAACATAATATCCATTGGTGTTATACATTTTTAAAACATTACTTCATGAATCTAAAGGTCTGGATAGATTTGATACCACTGAATGTTATCACAAGGGATTAAATAAAAAATTATCTTTCATAATAAAATAGAAACCATCCCAAGTTCTCATGTATAGAAATATGAAACCTATGTAAAAATTTAAATTAATAAAAGTATAAACTATATATCATACATCAAAGATATTATCCAAAAATATTCCACAATTGATCATGATAACAAAGGAATAATAAAAGGATCCATGGATCTGTGTTATATCCATGGGTTTTACTAGATTCATCCATAATAAAGATGGAAATCCCTTTCCTATGATAGTGTGTTACCACTTCATACACTATGAAGGAAGAGGAGAGAGCTTTGAGTTATCGAGATTCTCGGCCTAGAATCCACACAAAAATATTATTCTTATCATCTCATGGATGTGGATTTAATCAACCCCAAAGGACACTCCCTGGTATATGAATGTGTTAAATCATATGTTAAAATTCACGAGTTAATGAATTTCTTAGTTCATGCATTGCATACATGTATGAAACTCCACCCTCACATTATATCTATTTTAACAACTCCTTTAATGATATCCAATCATAAAATATCATAATAAATTTTAAAACACGACATCAGGATTACACATGTATCATATCCTTTGAAAAATTCATCATAACATAAGATTTTTAGTATTTTTAGTTGTATGTAATATCATTATATATTTTATGTGATAGCACAATCATAGGTTATGGTAGCATAGTGTTTGTTGTAGAGTAAATGTGTATCTCAAAACATGAAATATGATTTTATCCAATCATATGGTATGATTTCACATAAGCATCACATAAAAAATGTTTCAAATCCATGCATTAGGATTGGTTGTATCATAAACGTTATCTAATATACTTTTATATATATCATATATAAAAGATATTTATAGAATATTCCTTGCACCCTTTTGGGAGGACCTTAATAAAAATTCACACAGAGAGACCTAGGTACTATTTTAGAAAGAGTTTAGAGGTCAAATGTTATTTTTACATAGAGTCTTGGTTAAATCGTTTCTCAATTGGGTTGATTCTAGGAGCTAGGTAAGGTCCTTTGAGTACACACTAGGTGTACCCATCTTGGGACAAACAAGGTGTTTGGATGGCATTCCATGGTCACTTGGGGATACCTCTTGAGCATGTTTATTTATATTATGACATGTTCAAAGTATTATTTGAGTGTAAATATTCATTAAAAGATACAAACACCATTTTCATCCTTTATTTTCCCTTATTTTGGATTCAAATCTCACCTAAAGGGGAGCTTCTAGGAGTTGTTGATAGATTTATTATGTTTAGGTGATAAGAAGTCTTCCTTTATCTAATCTATAAAAACACTATCGCATTTGGTTTCAAAATTAGTGTTCTGGGGGTTCTTATGTATGAAACAAGAAATGGGAATGGGATGATGTCATCCACTACTATAGGGTACCCAACTACTTCAAGCAGGGTTCATATCATGGGTGTAAGTAAGGTTGGTCATGATGGTGACATGAAGATAAATAGGAAATAGCACATATAAACATTATTCATAGGGAATGTGGGTACCTATAAGAGTTGGTAACAATATCATCTTGGTTACAAGTTAGCTATCCTCCCCTCTCCCTGAAAATTTTACATTCTTCTTAAATACTTGGTGAAATTATTCCTCTTCCAAAACTCATAAACTAATAATTGTGAATCATGGAAAAGAATATTAACAATTATTTAATTCAATCCTATATTATCTCAAAGTTTACAAAATACTAATCTCTATTTCATAATTTATGAATATATTTAGGGGTTTTCAGACTCACAATTTGGGTGAGATTTAAATACTCATATGAGTACCACATTCTATATGTCCACTTTAAAAGACATAATTGTATGTTGTATATTGAAACTTCAATAGGTGGTTTCACATTCAATAATGAAAATAGATTATATTTCATTAACTAAAGTTGAAAAGGAGTTGATATTACCAAAGGGGTTATTAAAATATCTCGAAGGAAGGAAATAAGTTAGGATGTTGTTCTATGAGTAATAAATTTTGATATAATTGGCCAATAATATGATGTTTCATTCCAAGAAAAAAAAATTATGTATCACCCCATAAATAAGTTATTAAAGGAATAATTTCTCAATCTATAGAATTTGTATATAGTTTAGAATCTAGAAAATAGTATAAAAAAGTTATAGTCCCAGATATGACGAGGTGATGTTGTGCCTCATATGGGCCAGGATAACTAGAATCATAGTGGGTAAGTTTGTAGAAATAAAGTAGGTTTGATAGTTGATGAGGTTTGTGAATATTTTTATAGGACATGGTGGTTATTCAACAAAATTATTCTCAAATGGGAGATTTCTAGGTTCATCCATGTGAAAAATATTTTTCATCTAAGTGGTTAGAAATAACAAAAGGAGAAGTTCTAGAAGTTCCTATTTTTTGAAGTAAAAATGAAGTTGGTCGATCATAAATGAAAACATCTAAATGTCCATATGAATATAGATTAAAGCATGCGATCAGAAGTAACCTTAAAAAGATGTAAGGTGGAATTTTTGATAAGTAAAGTACTTTTGTAAGGTTTTCTCTATACATATATAAGATGATTTTTAAAGGATAAGTAATGTTTTTTCTGATATTTTTATGGATAATTATATATGTAAGTGTCTTTAATATGGTACATAAGTGTAAAATCGTAGAGTTTCTAGAATTTTTTACCATACACTGAAAGTTAAATTTAATGTGGGGGATTTATTTGACCAAGAATAAGGGTAACCATAAAGATAAAATCAAGATGGACTTTATCTCCTTGAATATCAGAAGGCAGTGACATTGGTTTCACCATCCGAGATCTACAATATTTTTTATAGTGAATTCACTATGAATGATAGTTTAATATTGTAACCATATTCTATCTGTTAAATAAAATTACTTATAATGTTACCTTAGTAGAGTAGAACCATGTTCAAACCATATAAATGTGTTTCTTTGATTTTATTTTTCCATTTCATCTTTATTTTAGATGTTCTTATCTGGATTTTTAGAGTAAAATTTGGTGTAGTGGATTCAGTGTGGTTTATCTTCAATTTCTCGATACGTTAGGTAAACAAGTTCATTTTAATTTGGTTGTTTTAGTTATTTTTTCCACTGTGTAAATTATATGTTCCTAACTTATGGTTGAGAGATTCATCATACCCAATAATTTTGGTATATCCAATAGAGTTTTTAATTCTTTATTAAACCTATTTTCATTTAATTCCATTTATTTCTCATATACTTATGTACTAGTAAATGATTTATGTTTTTTATTATAAAACATTGATGATAAAAATAATTATTAAACTATTGATTTGTTAATCATTTGGTCATAGTGTATTATCTTAATTATAAATTTAATTTAAGTAATAACTAATATTTTTGAAATAATGTATGAAACATGTAATCTATTATACTATTGTTTTTATTTTTTGTGTTATTTAGAGGATAATATTTTTCAATTTGAAAAATTTGTGTGTATGTTGACACCACAAAAAAAAATTCATGCACTTTCCCATATAATTCATGATATGATCCTCAATCAAACAATAAATGTTGATTTTTTGATGACATGATTCTCCATTCTCAAAGAATATGTGGTATGGATTTCCATGTTCCACAATACTTCCCCACAATGAGGGATAAGTGTAAAGATCCCTCCTCTGGGATTATGTTATGGATTTCAAAGATTTATGTTAAAATGGTGTTGATGAATCACAATGTAATTCCCATAATTAATTTGAGAATATGTGGTGTATGAACCATATCAAGAAGCATATATCTCTTCAATATATTTTATTTTACTAATCTCATATCCTAAACAAACATATATATTAAATGTTATGAAACTCAGTAGAAGAAAAAAATTATAAAGGAAATTGTGTCACCACATATCCCACTCGCATCATCCCACTTATGTGAGACCAAGTGTGTAGGCCCATCCATGCAGGCTACAATATGCAGGTCCATCCATGTAGACCCCTCATAATAGGTCCATTTGCATAGGCCCACCATTTGGTTTATAAATAGAACCCTCCACCTAAAATTTTTGAATGATGGTTGAACTATTAGATGGTGAATCTAGGAGAGTGCTTTGGTCATGTTCCCCCATTTCCCAAGTAGTCAATCAGCACTTTTTTGACCTACCATGGCCATCCCTCGCTAGGGAGAGGCCCGCAACCCACACCTAGGTGACCCACACCAAGGAAACCTAGAACTGGGTAACCCTCACCCTGGGGACCCAGACCTTCCCCCCACGAAAAATGGGAAGTCACACCATGAACTTTTTTGGGTCGAGTTGAGGAAATTTTTAGTTTCACCTTATAAGACCCTAAATTACAAAGCTAGAATACCATGATTTTATATACTCCTCCACACTCCCTAAAATTAATTTAGTTGATGTATTCCTCTTTGTTATTTTCCCGTGTTACGAGTTAAGATTATAGTCTTTGATTCCTTGAGTAACTTAAGTCAATAAAATATTCAAGTAACACCTAAAACCTCATCAAATGACTCTTATTCTAGGTTCAACATGAAGTGAATTTCTCATGGATTAATCCATTATCCTACCTTGTATAAGTTTTAAATATTGCTTCTCTTTTTCTCCTAACCATTGATTCAGATATGGGATAGGAACTTGACCGATCTACACTCTCTCATGCTTCTTTCCCTCCTCAATTTCTATACCCTTTTCCCATTCTAGGGTAAAGTGAAAAGAGGTATGTTTCATAACCTTAACCTCTTCCACCATTTTCCAGGGGCAGAGTAGGTGGAAAAACTCAACATCACATCTATAACCCTTTACTCTTTATCACCATGTCCACCTATAAAAATATGAAGAGTGTGTAATTAATCATATTTTCCACATTCCTCTTGTTTCTCACACTACATAGGATTAGAGGTTAATGTTGATCATGAAATACAAACGATCTATGAAATTTATTGAACTATGAGAACTCGTTTTCCTACTTCAATTAGGATATGTAGGACATCCATCTAGGGCCCGGGCTCAATGGGAATCCCCCTCAGGAGTAAGCCCCAATTATATTACCAATTTATTGAACTATGAGAAAACGGATTCCTATAATAATCAGGATATGTATGAGTCTTATATGGGGACCAAGATCAATGTTAATTATCCTCAAGAGTAATCCCCAATCATATTTTCCTTAATTGGGGCATCCTCTATAGGATTAATCCCTCAAACGTACCTCTAAATCACTATGAATTGAAATTATTCATATTCTCTTCTTAATGGGTTTCCATTTTCTTAATTAGACTCAACTTATCCTCTAAAAGGTTCATACTCCACTACCAGACTAATCGAACTACATGGTCTACGATTCTCATCCAAATGGTATACATAGGAAGCCTCCCTGAGGTCTAAACCCCATCATCTGAAACCAAACTAATTTTCTATAGACCGCATTCTGATAAGGTTTTGATTCAACATGTAACATATTTATTTTTCTACTTTTTCATAATCCCCACACCAAACATTGACTAGCCTCTTCTTATTAGGTGTCCTTTCAACCTGAAGTTAAACTGTACGATTAGGTCTATATCACATGACCTTAAAAGGTATTATCTACCCCCATTAAATAGAACCAAACAACATGGGGTTTGATTCCTTTCACATGGATACATAGTAATCCCTTTTATGGGTTTTATCCTAACATTAAGACAACTTATGTCTCCTTAGATGAAAATACACTCTAGAGTGCCCCACTAAGTGGATAGAAAACCAACGTCATTATAATAAAGACCATGGAATTTATAAGTAGCATGTGATAGGATACTAGAAATGGAGAACCCTATATACATATAGATGTCTCTATTGATGAAGAACCTCATATACATATAGATTATTTTAGATTACATGCACACTAATAATTGATTTCTAATTCAAGGGAAATCCACATCATATTTGGTAACTAATAAAGGATTCATGAACATAACTTAAATATATAATAGGGTCCCAGAGTAGGAAATAATTCCCCCTAAAATTGTGTGATGAACCCAACATCCCATCCCCTTGACAATTGTGTGTTCTTAAGCATCATTGGTTAAAATACCTAATGATCATCTTCCTTTGGAAATCATGTACTTTTGCATAAAACACCATGGGGTGTTTCCAATTCTAAGAACCAACTGATGGAAACCATTCGAAAATAGTGAAACTGATTTGAATAATTGCACAAAACTCAAACCCCATGAAATAAATCATTGGGTGAAAAATTCTCTAGGGGGAAACAAAAATGGTGAACCCGACTTGAATCCTTAACCAAGATGATTGTTTCACCAATTTAATGCCCCTTTCAATTGATAATAGATGGCCATACAAGAAAATCAATCACAAATTTGTTCATTAAAATGAGATTATAATTTTATAGGGTTTTCTTGTTTAAGTTTTTCATATATTCTAGGCACTTAAGCTTAGTGATCCCTTCAATCCAATGGAGTCATTCTAGATTTCCCCAATGAATACCTGGGTTATTTTTAAAACCAGATCATTTTCCACATAGAGGATGACATCAAGAACCCCGGATCTTGAACACTAGGTATCTAACTTTCTAGTCCAGTAATACCACCAAAAAGGTACCATCCCAACCATGTAGGCCACCCCAAAATTCTCTCCAATTCATAAAGCCCCACTGATCATACGGTCAACGATGACCAGTGGTCCTAATGTAGATGGAGATGACCACCGTCTTCAACCATTTTAGGAGCTTATCCCTAGAATTTGAAAACCAATCCCTCTTATACCTCATGGATGTGGAATAAGAGGCCACATATGGCCTCACCCAGGAGAAACAAGTGTCCATTCTAAGGGATCCTTCTAGTAATCACCTCCTCCAATGTCATATGGTAGTGAACCATAAACATGATGATAGAGTTGTCCTCAATTATCCAGTCAAGGTCCTTCAAACTCAAGAATGCAAGACACCCCTCTGAGGATAAAAACCAATCAACAGGGATCAAGGTCACACCTTCTCCCCCTCTGGATAATCCCACCAACCCAAATTGGTGGAAAATTAAGATTGGGCACATACAATTGTTTTTCTTAATTTATCCAACCATCAAACTCATCTTATGGAATTAAAATAATTCCACCAACCAAATATGGTGGAATATTGCAAGAATTAACATAAAACATCCTTCTCCCACCAATCCTACCAAAAAATCATCTGGAAACACTCAAATAATCCCACCAAAAAATATTGGTGGAAAAAAGTGAGTAGGAACTCACACCTGAGAACATTCAGCAAGCCTATCAGTATCCTCATCTGGAAGCACCCAGATAATCCTGTTAGAAATTATTGACAACAAGAAGGGGGAATACTTAACTCTCTTCTCTCATACATGAGTACTGTCAGCATCCATTGTTAGGAAAGGGAGGACAAGAGCAGTCACCTAATCCAACTCCAGATACAGAATGGTCATATATCAAAATTCCAATCATTAAAGTCACCAATCATATCTTTTAAATGGTGAAATGGAAAATAGAAATCCCTTCCCATATCTTAAAAACTTTCTAGGACATAATAATGACGACGAAAGTAGTTCTTGAGGGATGGATTAATAACTCTTTCCCCATAAGTGGGGTGGCCCATCAGTATGTCACCTCAGAGTAGATACACACATCTACTCCCATCTAATAGGATCATGTGGAAAACTCCCCCATATTATATGGAAAACTAGATCAAGAACATACACCTTCTCCAACTAGAGGTAATCAGCCTATACCAATGGCCACTCTAATGAAGGCCCAAACAACTACCCATGAAAACCATTTTCCCAAAAAGTGTCCCCAATCGTTCGTTAGAAGGAATCCAAGAAGAAGAGTAATAAAAAATTATTGGAAAATAAATAGTAGATCAATGATCTAAATATTCTCATTCTATATTTATTCAAGACCTTATATGCTTATCGGTGGCAGCTCAAGATCCTACCCTCCCATTAGTAAATTATAGGATCATTAGTGGTAATTCTGACGAACTTCATCAGACACATCACCATGAAGGCTTGATTCATGCCTAAAATCTGATCAATCTCAACAACCCCTCACCAAATGAGATATACAATAACACTCTATGTATCTAGAAGATCGAGTATAAAGAGGGTATTCTCTATCTTTAATTCACCATAGTGGTCCTCTCTATGATGGTGTTTTCTACAAAATTTATCTCTACTGTAGTGTTTCACATTGTCATGAGAATTATCCAATTGGAAATGTAGTGATGAGAAATCCCTCTGATCTTGTGGCATATGCGAAAAAAAGTCCATTCATGTCTGATGACTTTTCATTAGAAGGCAAAATCTATTATCAACCAAAATATAGCCCGAGGTGACAGTAATTATCCAAACCACACTTGGCCCACTTACCTTCTAGTGTGATAGAGGAAATACCTATCAATCTCAATTCATATGATAAAGAAACTAGAAAGCTCCAGCGTTGGTCAGACCAGGTAGAGGAAACTCTATAAATAAAGAAGAATTCACGCTAAATATGAGGAAACAATTGGCTAAAGGTAATGTACCAATCATGTTCTATCTTTTGGCCACCCTCACTATATAATTACAGAGGTCTTTTTGGAATATTTTATACACAACATAGACCTCAACATATGTAAAAATAATTATCAATTGGAAGAAAATTTATTATCATATGATGGGTATCATATTCATGTCAAGGTAATAAAAGGGTTTCAATGCCAAAAATGACTTGGAATCTCTCCTAGATTCATAACAGCCAAATATCAAGAAACAATAAGGATCCATTCAACGTGAATACCTCAATTCATTAATGAGGGAGAAAAAATGATCATAGAGACCCCAGCCTATATCTGTTTTAGAGGATGGGGTGCACATGTAGAATTTCATTTCACTGTACTCCCTAACTAACAAATCCTACTGAAGGTTGTAACATGAAATTTTATAGCTTCATAAGAGCTTAAAAAATAGAATCTATTCACAAATGAAGATATTCTCAAAAAAATAAAGCCCAACCAACTCTCACTATCGTCGTTCCAGAAGAGAGAAGGCTGTTGAAAGACTTTTGCATCAAGAATATGATAATATCAAGAAGTCTTTCTGTATAGAGGATATCAGTCATTAGATAGAGCAAATTTTGGGAATAGAATAATTATCATTAGAAATTTGTGATTTAAGGGCATGATGAATCATGCACCAAGTCCATGTTCAAACAAAACACCATTGAATCAGATGAGTAGTTTTGGTAAAATCAACCATAATAATTTTGGAACAACCCCATCCCATAGGGCTGGGGGATTTTTTAACACAACCCTTGGGGCCAAAAAAAGACATGTTTGGTTGTGAAAGAAGAAATCTAACCAACCTATCCCTTAGGGATGGGGGTATTTTTTATCATAACCCCCCCCCCCAACAATCCTATTAGTGGGAATCGGTTTTCTCATGATTAGGGAAAATGAAACAGAATGGATCCTTATATTTCATCACATCCCATGATCCAGTACAGTCACTTAGAATGTATATAACTGAATTATATAGATATTCACATTTTATTAATTTCTACCAAGAAACTACCAAATATTCATTAAAGGAGAGGATAAGGCCTCATGGAGGGTGTATAAGAAGATAGTCCTGAAGAGACACTAATAAAATGCCTAAAATTAATTTCTCATGAGTGAATTTTATCAATGCCTCCCTTGAAGATTTTTTAGAATTCAAGGCCAATTTAGAGAAGTCAAAAGAGGATGTTCTGGTTCATAAAGTTGTCTACATTAAAACAAATAAAGGAGGTGTGTTTACCCAAAACTAGAGGGTTTCCTTGAATTTGGGCACTCCCTCAAAAAATCATCCTTTACCTTCCAAAAAAATCCAACAGTTAAAAAGGAAAGGGTTAAATCATGTATCACCTCCCTCCCATATAGGCTAATCAACTTTAAATGGAGGAAATATTTTTCCATTACGAAGAAAAGATGAAATAATTGAGGAGACTCAATGCATAATTACTCTAAGGCATCTTTCTTGCTATGTATGTTATTAAGAAGATCCTCAACCGACACTTATAGTTAGATAACCTCAAAAAAGAGAGTTTTTTCATGAAAATAGAAGAATCTTGGAATATCCGCTCAATAAAAGATACGAACCAACAATATATTTGGACCCCAAAGCTACAGTTCTGAAATTCCCTCTGTTGTGTGTGCAACTAGAGTAGGGTTAAGAACTTCCTTAAAGGACTGCCTCTATTGTTTACCCATGGAAGGTAAAAATAGTTCCACCACTAATTTCCCTACCAACTACCACACCTATCTAGGCTCCATCTCATCCATACATTCCTAAAATTATTATGAACACTATTAACTCATAGATATCTTGATTGGAAGACATGGAAGAATGATATGCACCAATACAGCCTAAAATAAAGCCTTATCCTGAATGGGTATATCCTAATTTTCCATTTCTAAACTCTAATAACACCATATTTTCGATCTTCAATATATTAGGATATCTGGAGTAGAACATGACTCGCTTAATCTCTCACTGTGACCCCATGATGGTTACCCCTAAATAGTAGGAGGCATTGAAACTCAGGTTCTTTGTGTAATCACTGCATGGGCCATCCTTTGTGTGGTACACAAGCTTTTAGTCTTGGTCAATTACTGTGTGGTAAGAACTCCATTATAATTTTAGTTTAACTTAATGTAGTATAAGACAATGGTATTTTATCTCACAAAATGAAAACAACCGGTCAATTAAAGGGTCTCAGATTTCATTTCTCAGTGGAAAGGATTGACACACTTCTTCAACCTACCACTCCAACAAGAATATTTCTTTCCATATATGTAGAAAATCTTCATGATGAATTGTTCACATCATTGATCCCTATGAAATACATAATTGGGTTTCAATACCTTTCCTAAATTTCTCAACATGTTAAAAACTCTATCGCGGAGACCAAATCAAATTCTCAAATAATTCCATCAACTTAAGGAAGAAGAATCAGAAAAATATGTGCCACTATGGTTACACTTAATAAATTCCATATACCCAATACTAATTCAAATCCCACACCTTTTTGTACGACTCCACCTCCTGAGCATCATTAATAATTCTTATCTCATCATGATGATCAAAGAGATCAAAGGTGGAAACTATTTCAGGAGATAGAAAACAAGGTCTATTATATTCAAAATGACCAAGTCCTTGGATGGTTCATCTTGCCATTGTACAACAATATGGTCAAGTGGGAAATCCCATTAATCCTAGAAAGGAAGGTGGAGAATATCTCCCAAACTATTTCACATTCTATTAAATTCTAGGACACCACGTTTAGGATTTTTTGTCTCCAAGAACCTCTTACAAATTATGGTGAACTCTGGGAAAATGAATCTAATAAATTTCCTGCTCATGTGGCATATGTTTCATCCATCATTTCAAAAGAGTAAAGTGGATGGAATGAATTTAATGACAAGACTGCGCATATTTTTTATGACTAGATGGTTTTTTAAATGATCAACCAGACTCATGCTATTATCCAAACATAGTTGAAGCATCCAATTGTTCCCTCGACCACCTCTACTATAGTGCATCCATTTTCATGAACAACTTCGTCCTATGAAGTAAAATCCTCCAAAAATCAACATGGACCGAAGCTTAAGAAGAAATTTAAATAATACGAGATCATTTCAATGCCAAAGTTATCCTTGAACTTAGAATACTTCATGTCGGAAGTCCAAAAAGCACAGGCATTTCCCCCACCAAATGGAACAACTACAATCAACCCATCATATGAAATCTTTATCAGATTAGTGGTTGATTTTTGGTTAAATTAACATTATTACATTAATGGATCCATTATCAAAAGATTATCATGAAGAGAACCCAAATTCCCACACTTGATTGGGGAACTAAGGAAAGTGTTCATCAAAACCAAGTGTATAGGTGAAGATGCAATAATTCTAGAAGATACTACTTCAAGCACATTCCCTTATCGAACCATATTTGTAGCCAAAACTCATATAAGAGAACTCCATAAAGTTTATAAGGAATAATAAAATGCCTCTATGCATGAAATTATCTAACTTGACACAATTGTATTGTAATATTTATTAGAGGATATGTCATCACCTGATCAACCTCGGCATGTAGGCAGACCCAGCTGACCTAACTTTCTAGTAATGGAAGCTCTTTTAACTCATACTCCAAGGGATGGTACATCTACATCAAGAATATCATCTCCCAGACCACATTTTAAATAACATACACATGTGGTAAAACAAAAAACTTTGGAACATAAGTATGATTTTTTTTAAGAAACAGATCTATGTACCAACTAAGTTACCAATCCTAGATTCCCTAAGTTTATCAAAAAAAACCTCCAAGAAGAACTCATTAAGGCCTTGTCAAGAAATCATGAGTTTGAGGTTGAGGTATATTTTTTTGATGTACAATTTTTAGAGAATGATCCCATATAATTCCATGTGATCATCTCTTTCACAGATCAGGATGAGGATGTTTTCATAAAAGGACATGTTAGGTCCTTATGCATATCTGGCATGACAAATATAATTGATATCCGGTGAGTATTTATTTAAAATGGCTCAGGAATCAACCTCATTCTAGTCTGGGAACTTCTCCAATTGGGTATAAATGAATCTCAAATTTCTCCATCCACACTAATGTTACAGGGTTATGAAAAAAGTGAGAAATAACCTCTCGGTGAGATCACACTCAGAACTATGTTTGGGGGTCTCATATGTGGATCAGACTATATGATTTTTCAGCAGAAAAAAAGTTTCAATGACCCACTGGGAAGACCATGGATACATTATCATGTGTCCATTCCATGGTAAAAATTCCCCATTCAAATATAGTGAGTCACAATACATTGGCGTTGGGTTCTTCCATAAAGAAAACAGTCTGTGGTTAATGATGTCACTCGAATTAATTACCCAAATGGTCTGGAGATGATTCTAGATAATCCTTTCAAGAAACACAGTGAATAATATTTCCTTATCATAAATCAAATTGAAGGGGTGGTCCCAAATAAAAATACTCATTTAATATATTCCATAATGTCAGTCATTACAACTAAACCTGAAAGCGCAATAGAAGTTCTCAACTCTCCAAGATGTAATGAAATTCTAAATGGGAATGTCTTCATTCCACCCCTCAAGCTTAAAAAATACCTATTTCATAATATATGTTTGAATAAGTTGTCACAATAATGTAAGAAGATAGATATTCTCATTCTCAATCACTCGTCTTCCCTTCGAAGCTCAAAATATTCCCTACGCCATTGATTTATCTAGAAAAGATTACTCCGTCTTCTAGATGTCCAAATGATGATTCCTCCCTTAACTTAGAGATTCTTGATATATCAAATACTACTCAGTAAGAGGTTAAAGAACTAATACTTGAGGATAAATAAGGATAGAAAGACCTCGGGGATTCCCCTCCAGTATTTTTGGAAGGTTCCTTCGCAACTGTGGATGAACTCAGATAGATAAATATGGGTACAAAACAAGATGTATGACCCACTCTGATTAGTCAGACCATGACCTCTAAAGAAAAATAGTTATATACTTAATTTATGAAGAAACACCAATATGTTTTTACTTGAAACAACACAAAGATTCTAGGTAATAATCTTGTGGTGGCCACATGTCACATGGGTTTTTCATAAGATCATCAGGGATACCAATTGGAATCCATAAGGACACACCTGACTCACACCTCCAAAATTGAGGTTGATGTGGAAAAGATCATAAATTCCAACTTCATCTGAGAGGTAAAATACAAAAATTAGCTAGAAAACATTATCCATTTGAATAATAATAATAAAAAAATTAGTTTTTACATCAATTTCAGATATATCAATCAATATTTTCCCATATATGAATTCCGAGATCTAATAAAAAAACTCATGATTGATGCAATATCTAGTTATCAAGCCCTATCTTTCGTGAATGGATACTCTGGGTACAAATAAACTCATATGGACATGTAATATGAATAATACACATCCTTTAGGGACCCTCATGGAATATTCTTCTATCGGGTAATGCCCTTTGGCTTAAATAATGTCGGCACCACATACAAACATTCTCTGCAACAAATCTTTAAACCCTTTTTAGGGGATTTTGTAAGATGTTACATTGAATATTTGGTTATCAAATATTGGAAATGTTATGAACAATTGGATGACCTAGAAACCATCTTCCACAAGATAGAACAACATTTCTTGAAGATGAACCCCTTGAAATGAACTTTTAGTGTAACCTCAGGGAAATTTCTTGGCTTCGTTGTATGCCATCATGACATTGATGTCGATCCTAGGAATGATGAAGATATCCTTAGAATGTCAACTCCTCAAAACCTAAAATAGTTGAGAGGACTTCAAGGAAACTTATCCTATGTCAAGCGCTTTATAGCTAACCTTATTGGAAAGTGTTTTACCTTTTCCAAAATAATGAAGAAAGGGGACACATATCAGTGGACCAATTACTATCAAGAAATATTTGATAGCCTCAAGAAATATGTCCTCATTCCACTAGTATTAATGTGAAATGTATAGGGAAATCCACAGATCCTTTATGTGACAGTCTTGGAGTGATCATTAGGTCCTTTTTTTCACAAAATAACGATGTTTGGAATGAAAACAACCTTTATCATATCATTCAAACCATGATCGACATTGGAACTCATTATTCAAATATTGAGAAGAGTTTCATTGTGTTAATATTTTTAGGTCAAAAATTGAGGCACTACCTACAACACCATGAGATCCACTTTGTTTCTTTTAATAACCTACTCAAATTTATCCTCAGTCATCCTATGATGATAAGATGTATGGAATAGTGGTCAGTTATTCTATATTAGTTCAGTATATATTTTATGCCTCAAAAAGAAGTGAAAGGTCAATCCTTGGAAGATTTCCTCATGAAAAACCAATTTGTAGGAGCAGGGTCATTAAATATTGAATTTCCCAATGAGGATATTTTCTATATTCAAGGTGGACCCAAACTACAGGAAATGTACTTTAACAGTGTTTCTAAGAGTATAATGGGGAATATAATGGAAGACCCTAAGTTCAACAAAGTGGGGTTACAGATTATGCTTATCTCCCCATAGAAGCCATTGTTTTTGTACTCCCTCCTATTATCATAAGGTTATATCAATAATGAGGAAGAGTATCAGGACCTCATTGTAGGTCTAGAATAGAAGTTCCAAATACCATTGAATCACTTAGAGGTGAAGGGAGACTCATAGTTGGTAATCAAACATATCAATAGGGGTTATGCTGTCAGAAAAGAAGACATAATCCATGTACATTACTGTGTATAATGATTGATGGTTGATTTCCCATAATAACCAACATTGACTTATATCTCGTGGTCATAGAACACCTAGGATGGTCCATTAGAAAATGAAACCCTAGCCCCGGCATATCCGAACCAGGATGAAATAATCATCAGCATTTCCCATCATTATATAGAAACACATTTGTTCAAGCTAGAATAGAGTAGGTTATTGAAGTCAGCTCCATACCTGATCCATATAGTCCTACCACGAGATAGAGGACACCCAATTATTCAATATCTTCAAGACTGAGTGCTTTTATCGTATAGAGTTGGGAGAGAAAAAATATGGTGGTGAGCATTCAAATTCACTCTTTATGAAGACCAAAATCATAATAATTTCCTATAAAAATAAGGATTTTATGGAGTCCTTCTCATATGTATCAAGGGATAAGACTCTGAGGTTATCATGGAAGAAGTACATACAAGAGACTATAGTGAACACTAATCAAGATATAGGATTTTTGATCAAATATAAAGACATGTATACTTATTTCCTTCGATGATGTAGGATTTCATAGAATTCACCAAGAAGTGTCATTCCTTCCAGATGCATGCCAACTTCATCCATCAACCCCATAAGTTTCTACATACATCCAACAACTTCTCGAAATTTTTCACATGGTGAATAATTTTTTAGGATTGCACCCCTCTACTACATCCAAGTAGTTTAAATAAATCTTAACTATTACTGATTTCTTCTCCAAATTGGCTGATGCAATTAACCTGAAATAAGTTGGGGCAAAGAGCATTGTTAGCTTTTTAAAATCCAACATGATTACCAAATTTGGTTTCCATCATACAATATTGATAGAAAATGGTACCAATTTCTATTCTGGTGAAGTGGAAAGGTTATACCAGGAATAAAATATCAAATACAACCATTCATATGGCTATCATGCATTAGATAATGGATAGATATATGATTTCAATAATACCCTTTAGAACATACTCCAAATGATGGTTGATAAAGATAAGAATGATTAGCCTGACATAATCTTGCATGCTTTATGGGCTTACCAGACTATGGCTCATACTGCCATGCAGGCTACCCCATATTCACTGGAATATAGGATAGAAGAAGTTATTCCCATTTAGGTTAAATTTTCATCACTCCATTTTTTCATATGTGATCATCTATCAATATCTAAAAAATCCCAAAAAATACTGGATAAACTTGATCGACTGGATCAAAAAGATTTCACACCTTACATCACTTGGAATTCTAACAAAATCAGATAGTATGAGATTTCAACAAGAAGGTCTACCTCTATTAATCCCCCCAAGGATAATTAGTATTGTTCCTTTGGACTCCAATGATACCAAGAAATAACCCCCCAAATTTTGAGCCATAGTGGTAGGGAGATTATTCCATGCATAATCCTCACTCTAACGGATCTTATTCCTTGATCTCAATGGATGGAGAGATCACTATAACCCCATCTAGTGAAAGGTTTCTGAAGAAATATTCCTTGTAATTTATATGAAAGTCTTCTTAACTACAAGACATTAAATTGAATAGAAACATTAACATCCTTGCTACAAGATGTTAAACTGCATAGTGGGATTTTGTCACATGACCTTAAAAGGCACGACATTCTTCCATGTCGCAAGATAATAAAATACACAACATAAAGTACCAATAGTATGACTTAAAAAGGAAATAAATCCATATTCCTCACCACATGAAATTAATATGTATGGTTAATGTCCATATAATTCTCCATTAAGAAACCCCCCAAAGCACCAAAAGTTGAGTATTCCTCGTGGCCTCTTAAAAATGGGCATGTATCTCACATTTAGGTCCCAATCACATCCCTCTAACCCCTCAATGGGTCAATATTACCTCATATACAAACATGAAGAAACAGAACTTGGAAAATACCATGCATAATCCCTACTTGCATAATTTCAAGACTATAATGGAATTTGGGCCTCACTTAGAGGTATAAACCTCATCATTTTCATGTCCTTACCGGAAGATGATAATTTTCTTGGCCAGCATCCTCATTGTATGATGGTAAACTGTATGATCTATTCAAGAACTACATGTGGATTGATTCTCATTTCTAATGAGATATATAGTGATAACCGAATTTACATCCTCTAGGACAGCAATGATGAATGGATATATAGACATCCTTTACCTATGGATGAACTAGATATTCATAGGGAAATTATCCAGAACATATAGCTTGATTCTCATTACAACGAGTTGCATGGTGACACCTAGACTTAATTTTTTTATCCCAATAATCAGTATAAATAATATTAATGCTTCCTTCCCCAAATAAAATCCTTATTGGGGTCAGGAATATTTTCAAGAACTACATGTGGATTATTTCATTATTTAAAAAGATATGTAGTGACACCTGAATCTAAAATCTGAGTCTATCCACGATCAAAAAAATCCCCCACTCCCTGGGTATGGATCATACCTACATCGAGAACTTTCTCAATAAATACATGTGGTTTTATTATTTCCCCATCAATATACATAGTGATTCCTGGGTCCTACACTGTGGTCTTGCCACAAAATTTTCATCCTTTCATTTTAGTTCATTTCATACCTACTTCATGATGTTAAACTACTTTATATATCAATAACTACATATTTATTGACTCTCATCTAGATGAGATATGTAGTGATTCCTATATCATATATCCTATCCCATCTACCAAAAAGTCTAAATGTCTATATCCTTCATTTGTGTTTCCCTTGTGCAATGAAATAAACATTTACCACTCCTTATTTCTCACACCGAGCACTAATCTTCTGAGCTTATGAGTTTGGTAAAGGAGTTAACCACATGAGTAAGTTATATCAAATCACATTGGGGATATCTTGGTCATTGATACAAGAACCTAAAAACAACACCATATGGTCTCATCGCATGACAACAAATTGCTTGAGCTCTTTAAGAAATACATGTGTCTTAATTATTTCTTCAATAAGATACATAGTGATTCTCAGGACCTATGTCCTAGTCCAACGGCAATATTCCTTTTGATGTTGGAATTTCCAACGCACTCACTGCCTGATGATAAACCTCATGGTCCTTCAAGAACTATGTGTGTATTTATTCTCACCCATATGAGATGTAGTGACGTCTAGATCCTCAATCCAGGGTCCATACATTTCAAAAAATAGAAAAAACTTCCACTCTCCCATGTGTGAGTCAGATCAATGTGGGAAGACTCAATATGAGTTCTCAGCCTATGCATGGAATCATATAAAAAACCCCATTTTCCTCCACTCATGAATTCAATTTGGGTTGGGGACTTTTATTTCATAACTATGTGTGGATTGATTTTTACTTTGACTAGATATGTAGTGACACTCGGGCCTTATGCCCTAGTCCAGCCATGATATTCCATTTCTCTCCACCTTGAGACATCCTTTTCCATGTTTTATGACTTTAAACTACATAACATAATGTCATTTCTTCTTCAATTTAAACTGAACAGTACCCAAATAACTATGTTTGTATTGACTCCCATCCCATGAACATACATAGTGACGCCTGGTCCTTATGTACTAGTCACATCCAAAGGGTAAAAAATGACCTTGTCCTGTATACAAACAAAGATCAAAGTAAGAGATTTTATTTTTTGGTCCCCACATTAAAGGTTCCACGATGGAAATAGAGATATCCCTCTTCTACATATGATTCTGATATATACAAGGGACTTGAAACTCATGGTCAATAGTGATCCAAACATTTCATTTTTACTAAGTCTTATCCCTTCCACACGTAATTCTCCTAATCTTTAAAATTTTAGGATCTTCATAATCTTTCTTCAGCTTCCAGTGGAAGTGTGTCAGATACCTAAGAGAGATTTTTCTTGACTAGGATGCAATACTCCCTAGTCATATTTTTATAAAATATCCCAAAAATGGATTGGTCAGCCAAAGGATTCCACTATTTGACTATACAGTACATTCCCTAGTTGGAATTTCATAAAATAGATCAAAAAATGGGTTTTCCAAATAGTGGTAACTTCACCCTTGGGTGAAGCCTCTTATTTCCATGTAAGCTTTGACAATAATATGTTGAAACCCATAATTAAATGTTAGCGGTCATCCCTTGTATACTCATCTTATACCATTTATCCTAATCTAAGAACCCCCCAAAGACAGTGGTTTATGAATTCCTCCTTTATGTCCAAAGTATGTTGGAATGACCTTGTATTTGTGTGTTTAATGTCATAATATGTTTCCATAATATCAAAGTTTTAGTCATATGATCTAAAACTATATACACCATGCTTCCTATGATTGGGTCAAACCTCCGTGAGAAACCTATATTCCCTATTCATGGAGAATTTTCACTTGAAATACCCCTTTTGTGTTCAGGAAATTTCTTCCCAAAATAAAACATTGTTCCCAAGGAAGTATGGATCTCTATAAACTGTCATAGGCCTTTAGTGATATAATTTCAGAATTCCTGAGAACTTCATTTCCTAAGTATGCAGTACACACCCCAATTGGCCTTGCATAAATTGACCCTCATAATGGGCATGTTATCCCAAGGATTCCACTATTTTACTTTGCTACATGCACTCTAGTTGGAATTGCATAAAACATCCCACAAAATAGATTTTTCAATTTGTGATAAATTCGTCCTTAGGAGAGAGATCCTATAATGCCATAAGACTTTTCCCTATAACACTCTTTGGATCTGGAAATCCCAAAATCATATATTATAAATTTTTCCTCCCAAATCTAAATATGGTAGCACATTTTTGGACAAACTACCGAGAATTGTAGAATCATCAACCCTTTTTTGAAGATAATAACCTTAAAATTATAGACCCATGATCTTCTTGTTATAAAAATTAAAAATTTATAGCATAATGTAATTTTTATATGACTTTAAACATCATAGAATAATTTCCTCACTGCACTACTTTAAACTTTATAGCATAATGTCCTTACGTATGACATTAAACTGTATAGCATAATGTCATTCATATATGAATTTAAACTACATAGCATAATTTCTTTATAGTATGGTGTTAAACTAAATATCATAATGTCCTTAATTCGAAACTTTATATGTCATTGAATAATGTCCTCACTCCATGGCATTAAATTTCATAGCATAAGGTCCTCACTACACAAATTTAAACTGCATAGAATAATGTCTTTATTGTATAACTTTAAATTGTATAAAATTATGTTCTTGATGTACAACAATAAACTTCATAGCATAATGTCCATGATTTATGACTTTAAACTATGTACCATAACATTCTAGTCAAAATGTGTTATACTATACAATTATATCCTCACCATAGAATGTTAAACTATTTTATCAATATTATAATCGCATTAAATTAAACTATAGGATATATTTACCTTTTTCAGAAATGGGGCTTCCCCTAAAAATGGACATCTAAAAAATTTTACCCTCCTTCACTTGAGTCAAATTTCTATAAGAGTGTTTTCATATTCAATAATAGTACCAATACAAATATTCCCTTCATTATTAGAGACCTCCCATTGGAAAAATCACCCTCATGGTATTGATAAATATGAATCCTTATAAACTTCATTCATCCATCAACAATAAAATTTTGGAATTCCTAGGAACTCTTTTACCTAACAATATAGTATCCACTTCCACTGGCCTTGAATAAGTCACCCATATAATGGGTCTATCATCCAAAGGATTATACTATTTGACTATGCAGTATGTTCCCTAGTTTGCATTGTACAAAACAACCCTCTTAATGGGTTCATCAGCCAATGGTAACTTCTCCCCCAACAGAGATCTCTCTTATTCTCGAATACCATGTTTTGGATTTGGAAACCACAAAATCATGTCTCCAGATTCCTCTTGGTAGTATCTGATGAATTTTGGATCATTATTGACTAACAATACCTATTTGGGTCATCATTTCAAAATATATGTTCAAAGTTGTTTGTTGTAAAATACATGTCTCACTATTCCATCTTGCATGATTTTAAACATCCCACAAAAGAGAGGCAGTAATCATTAGATTTAAAAACCAAAAAGGAAACTCTAGAAAAAATGAGAGTCTTATGTCGTTGTACCTTTACTCTATATGGTTTAGGAAAAATTGAGAAACGAAAATATAAAAGGCACAAAACTTGTTAGGATGAAAACCTAATAATGGAGGCCAAAGAAAAATACAATTCCCTAATAATAAGTCTCCATCATATTGATCTTAGTAAAAATTAAAGTGATTAAAAAAAGTAATAAATCTTGTAGGGTTGTTCATATGACCCTCGAAACAATCAAATTATGCTCGCTATGCTCACTAGCTTTGGAAAAAAATTAGAGACTCCTTCCACACTTGAAATAGCTCCAAATCCAACCAAATGATGTTGTAAAAAATAAATTCCCCCTAAATTTACATTGAAACAATATTCTTTTTATTCTTAGTGAATCTATTTATATGGTGTGGATTTTGTTGACATAGAAAATTTCATTTCAAGCTCTTTTTCTATAATTCATGATTTAATCCTCACTCTAAAAAAATTTTAGTTTTGGTAGAGATGATTTTCTATACTGGAAGATGATGTAGGTTATATTTATAGGTTTTACAAGACTTCTCCACAATGAGGGATATGCATAAATACCCCCACTAGGAGTAGGCTGTATATTTCCAAGATCGATGATAAAAAAGGTGTTCACGAATAAAAATTCGGTTTACATGTTTCATTTGAGAATATTTGGTGTATTAACCATGTCAAGAAGTGTGTACCTCTTAGAGATCTTCAATTTTATTTTTCACAAATCCCAAACGGACATATGGATTAAATGTTATGGTACTCAAAAGATGGAAAGAAAATTATAAGTGAAATGGTGACATGCCCTGGCCCACTCATGCATTCCCACTCAAACATGTCCATCCACGTAGGCCACTCCACACATGCCCCTATACATAGATCCATTCATGTAGGACTAATTGTTCATAGATAAATAGACCCCTCTGCATCCAATTTTTGGGAAATGGGCGAACTTCCGAACGACGAATCTTAGAGAGGGCTCTGGTCATGCATCCCCTTTCTGCAAGTAGTCCATCACTACTTAGGTGACCAACCATGGACCACCCTCACTAAGGAGAGGCTCCTAGCCCACACCTAGTTGACCTAGACTTGGGAGACCCATGCCTGGGTGACCCAGACCTAGGTGACCCACACCTAGGTGACCCAGACCTGACCCCCATGAAAAATGGAAACTCGCGTCATCAACTTTTCTGGATGGGTTGAGGAAATTTTCCATTACACCTTATTCATACAAAACATACACCCATGAAATACCATGATTTAACATAATTATCCACACTCCCTGAAATTCCATGATTCAGCATACTCTTCTTGGTTAAATTCTTATGTTACAAGTTGATATTATCTTCTTGGATTCCTTGTGTAACTTAAGCTGATGAAGTCCTCAAGAAACTCCTAAAATCTAATCACTTGGATCCAATTCTAGGTTGAACCTAAATAGAATCCCTCCTGGAGTGAGCCCCTAACCTTTATTTTATGAGGTTTCACTCTTTCTTATCTTTGTCTCTAGGTCACTGGGTCCGAGAGGGGATGTGCACCCGAGCCATCTCCCCTCTCTCCTGTTGCCTTCCCTCATCAGTCTCCATACCCTGGACCCATTCCAGGGTAAAGTGAAGATAGTTAAGTGTCATACCCTTATCCTCTTCAACCATTTTCATGGGGGAAGAGGAAGTGGGAACACTCAATTCCCCATCCCTCTCCCTTTGGGCTTTGTCTCCTGTCCACATGAGGACAAAAGAAGAATGTGTGGTTCCTTTGATCATCCACTTCTTCTTGTGTCTCACAACTATCATGACTCATGTGGTTTCAGAGGATAATGGTGATCATGAAATATGAAAAATCTATGAAATATATTGAATTTTGAGAACTTTTATTCTTAGTACAATTACGATACACAAGAATCCCATCTAGGGCCCAAGATCAATGGAAATCCCCCTTGAGAGTAAGAAAAAATCGAACTCTTAATCTATTAAACTACGAGAACTTTGATTCAAGTCATAATAATGATACATAGGATTCCCACTTATGGTCCAAGATCAATGGGAATACTCCTCCGAATTAAGTCCCAAACATATTTCCCTTATTCTAGGCACCCTATATAAGAGTAGGCCCTAAAACAAGACTCCAGATAACCATGAGTTTACATTCCTCTTGGTCCTTTATCAATGGGTTACCTTTTAAGGTATAAAACCCAAATTATCCTATAAAATGTTCTTACTCCCATTTATTCGAACTAAACTAAGTCATATTTGATTCCCATGAAAATTGTATACATAGGAATCCTCCTTGAGGTCCAAACCCTATCATCTGAAACCAACCCTGTTCTCTCTATGCCACATTCCGAGAAGTGTCTAATTCAAAAAAAATACATATTCATTATATGTTCCCTCAGCCTCATTGGCATAATATATACACAAAACATTGACTAGGAATCTTACATCTAGGCATCCTTGAAACATAATGTTAAACTGTATGGTTAGGTCATTATCACATAACATTAAAAGGTATGATGTGCCCCATTAAATGGCACTAAACTAGATGGGTTCTGATTCATTTTTCAATGATACATAGGAAGCATGTTTATGGGATTGATCCCAAAATCAAAACAACTTCTATATCACTGGATGAAAATACACTCTAGAGTTCCCCACTGGGTGGCTAGAAAACTAGAATCGTCATTATAACTATAAAATAATATCTAATTAATATGTGAGATGATACCATTATTGGAGAACATCATATACATATAGATGTCTATATTAATTAAGAACCTCGGATACATATAGATGATTCAAGATTCTATACATGATAATAATTGATTTCTAATTCAAGGAAAACCTACATCACACATGGGAATTAATGAATATATATTAAATATATAAGATTGTCCCGGAGTAGAAAATAATTCCCCCTATAAGTGTGTGATGATCCCGACCTCCCATCCACTTGACCAATGTGAGTTCTTAAGAATTTATGGTTAAAATACTGAATGATTTCTTAAATATAGAAATCATGACCCCTTGGATATAGAACCATTGGTAGTTTTTGGTTCCACAAAAAAAACATGATAAAAACCATTTGGAACTAGTGAACCTTATTTAAATGATTTCACAAAACTCAAACCCCATTCAATCAATCATCAGGTGATCGATTCTCTGAGGGGTAAACAGTGTAATAAAAATTTAATTTTTATTTAACAATTAAAATTTTATGCATTTATATGTTGAAAAATTTCGACTAAAATTTATCCTTCCAATCATGAAGACTTGTATAAACATTTATATTTTTTATTTGAAGGTATAGTGTAAAGACTCATAATTTATTATGTATGGATCAATGTTGTATTAATTTACCCTAAAGTACATTTCAACATGATAAGGGTTTTAGAGGAAAGTTTAGACTTTGCAATTGAATATAAAAAATGGATAGAAGAATAAAACATTTATGTATATATTGTAAATTTAGATGAAAGTTTTATATAAATGATGTTCCAAACCTATTGATGTTGAAATAATTTCTAGTTCAATATGTAAACCAGATTTAATATAGAAAAAAAAATGTTATTAAAAATATATGAATTTGTTATCCTATTAATGAAATTCATAGTAACTTATTAAAGGATTATTCACCTCAAAATATTACAAATTATGTATCTGTATTTTCATTACAACATGAACAGTATTTTAATAGATTAGTAAAAACATATATTGATCTTGAAAGGATTAAATGTAACACCCTGAGATTCTAGTATCAGTTTTTATTTTTATAAATAATATTTTGAATAAATGTTTGAATATCTAACACCAAACCAAAATGAACCAAAATATATTTCACAATACAAGACAAAAATAATACATTTTCAAAAAAATGTGAAATCACATTAATAAAATTATAAAAAAAATTAAAACCTCAAATAAATAAAAATATAAGAAAAATATTTTTTTACATGAAATAAATATTATTATTTTAGAGAATAATTTTATGTGTTACAATGATAATTAATAGCATAAATTTAATGGTTAAAAGATAAATAATTAATAGTATGTGATTAAAATCATAGTGTTAAAATTACAATTTTTAAAGAGTTATATTTTTTATATATTATATATTTTAATTGAAATAAATTAAAATGGTATTCTTTGAAAGAATATTATAATAAAAAATTTTAATTTAAAAAAATAGATTAACACAAATTTAATTAGTAATTTATTTGAAAAAATATTAAGAACAGTGAAAATTTTAAAAAGTAATTTTCCTAATAAAATTGTTTTTCATTATATTTTATATTCCCATATGAAAGTTAAATTCTTAAATTTTAGAATTCAAATTTGATAAAAGGAATAAAAAAATTTCATTCATTATTTTAAAATTATCTAAGGGTTATTTTATGTATTTTTATAAAACAACTAATTTTTAGTGAATAGTAAAAATATGGTTTCTCTTACTTAATTTAAAGGTAATTTTTACCAGTTTTAGAAATTGATTTCAAAAAAAAATTCATATTTTAAATCATCATAATAAATATTAGGTAATAAGTTAAATTTAATTTTAGGGAAGGAAAATAATTTACCAAGGTAAAAAGTATTCACTATAGTAAAATTCAAAATTATGAAAAAGATTTAAATAAAGATTTAAAGTCTCAAAATATCCTAATAATAATCTTTAAGTGGGTGAATGAGGGATTTATAGATCCTAACATATCTTTTCATCTCTAATTATCAATTTTGGATCCACTTTATTTGAATATGTAATATCTTTTTATATCAACAATGTAATATTTAAAAAGATGTCACTCCTCTCACCTATAAAAGGGCCCCTTTAATAACTCATTAATCCTCACACCTAAATCTACTTAGTTTGACCAAACTCTGCAAAAGACCCTCCCCATCCCTATTTCATTTTACATAACCACATCCTATGGATGGTTCCAAAAGTGTTTTTAATTAATGGATATTATATTCATCACATGATTAAAATTACGGAAAGATAAATTATGCATTTCGTTAATAATATTAATAATAAATGGATATTATAAATTTAGCCACCTAAAAAGAGAATACCATGAAACACTTATTATTTTGAATATGTTTTACAAAACTATTAAACTATAAATTTTTTTATACTATAATTATAAAGAAAACATACCAATAAAATTCTAAATATTATGAAACTATTTTATAAAACCTTTGACCATAGTCAATGTACTAAAATAGTTTTAGAGAAATTTACCAAACAACCTCAAGTGGTCGATGTGAGAAAAAACTATACAATAAATGAATGAAATATCATTATAAATTGAACTTAAAATAAAATTTATTTGAAAAGGGTTTTGAATTAAATATTTAACAAATTTTATTTGGTTATTCAGCTGGTTTGGTGCATGCACAATGTGAGTTGGAAATTGAGGTAATCATTATTTTTCTTAATTTCAATTCCTTGAGACATGTTTCTCATTATTCAACTATTTACTTTTATATGTTGTAAATATTTTCCTATTGAATTATTATATCTTAAATCAATTTTTAATATTTGGAGTTTCAATTTCATTTAATATATCTTTATTTATTATCCTTCAATTCATTATATATATTATAAAGGTTGTCGTTAACTTAATTTAATTTCATTATGTTATAAGATTTATTTTTGAACATCATTATTATGAGTTTTTTATATTCCATCATTTTATTTTATTATATTTCATTCCCACTTTATTTTTTGGGGTTTAAAATTATTCATGACATTTCACCTCCCTTTAGTTAGGAATTTAACCAAACATTTACTTGTTTGTGGACTAAGACTTATCTCTTCTTTGTAGTTAAGAATATTTTTCCTCCATGTCCATGTTTTTATTTTGTTATAATAATGATCTTATATATACTTAAATGATTTATTAAGGTTATTTTATATTTACATTTACTTTCTTTACCAAGGTTTTAAAATAATATATTTTTCATTTTTTTCATGCGTCATTTTTAGAATTTCTTATCAAAAGTATGAAAAATATCATTTTTAATGTTTACAACCTGAGAATATTTTCTAAAATTTAAAAGATTTTTTCTTAATAAATATTTTTATTAATTTTTTCATGGTCTTAAAAATATAATAGTATCCCTTTTATTCTGGGTATTTTTCTTTTTAAAAATAAAGGTTAATTTTTTAAACAAATAAATGAAGGGATTTAAATACTCTTATGTATTTTTTAGCTTTAATTCTAGATTTACTATTTTTATTATTATCTAATTTAAAAGTTTAAATATTTTGTATTATTTTTAAGTCTTGGTTTTCAATTTCATGTTTTCACCACTAGAAATAGATTTTTAAAAATAACTTATTAGTTTTCTTTACAACCATATTAAAAAAGATTTTTGAAAATTATTTTTATAATTTTGCTTCCATTTTATTTTAAAACTCAAAACAATATATACATATTTCAAGGTTATGTTTCATTTGTTACCCTATAAATTATCTTATGAATTTATATTTCATACCTCACTTTAATCATAATGGTTATGTTCTATTTCACTCTTCATCTCTATATTGAATTTATTTTTCTCCCTCATGTATATATTATTTAATTATATAGATATATTCTATATCCCTTACACTACTTATATATTTTATTTTATTATATTGACTTGACCATATAACCTATACAATTTATGGTGTCATTTTGTAGGGTGCTTACCAAAAATTTATTTCATTTATAAAATTGGTAAATATTGACATATACATATAATGTTTATTTCAATATGGATGATTATGAATTACTAAGGCATGTTATTTATGTATTTTATTATTTATTCATTATTTCATATAATGAATTTAGTAGAATTAATTATTTATAGGTGGGGATTAAGAACTATATATCCTCGAGATGTAGTGAAAGTTCTCATCAGACAAACTTGTTTGGGTATTTGGTGCATACCCTACCTTTTATATATGTTGTCTTGGAAAAAATCCTTAGCAGTATATTTTTTATTTACATCATTATGAATTATATAACTATGAAATCAGTTGTTATTTTCCATGTGATTATAAACATTATTAGGCTATCCATGGATCAATCACATTCTCATGTTATAAGTTACATAAGGTTGTTCATTCTTACCATATTATTCATTCCTTGTTTATTCCATGATTGATGATGTTGTACACCACACCATACATAGAATTTAATTTCATCATTCTTATGTTTCCATTTCCCAAGGCTATTAAGAATATTATAATGTATAATATATATAGAAGAGTTTTATTTATGTATAATTTTATGAGATATATTGAAGAAATATTGTAAATTAAAGAATAATTATTTAAGTGGGAAAATTAATATTTAATTTGAAAGATATGGGTTTTATTAGTTAAAGTTTTTTCTTAATTATATAAAACTATAAACCTAAGTGTTATTGGGTATGTATGTGACCCATTATTTTTTATAAAAATTGTAATTATATAAGGTTAATTTTGGGTCACTTAAATCTATATGACACCATAATGAAAAAATATATTCTTAACACCAGAACTATAAGTTTGGGTTTGGGGTGTCACATTATCATACCTCAAATATTAAGTGGGAAAATAAATTAGTTTTATGAATTACATAAAAATGAAAATAAATAATGATATAAATGAAGTTATAGGTATCTGAATCTATCATTTATATTAAATTTATAAAATATCAATGGAATATATAGAATTAACAGTAAAAAATATAGATGATATGAGATTTAATACATGAAAATATTGGTGAATTTATGATGGTTGAATCAATTTATTAGATGTATAAAACTATTAATGAACATTGTCTTGATTATAAAAAATACATGAATTTTTAAATGATTTTATGCTTAATTAAGGAAAATATTTTGATAAAGAAGAATGCAGAAGAAGTCATACATATATATGGAAGTCAACTATAAATTTTGAAAGCATGAATTAATGTAATATCTAAAAGAAAAAAAAGAAAAATAAAAAAAACTATGAATGTTTGACACTAGTTTCCATTATAAACATGATTTCAAAGATTACTCATGCCATATAAAATCAAATATCACATGAACTATAACTAGGAAGATTATCGAAGTTGTAACAGATTCTTATAATACTTTATAAAACCATGATTCAAATATGAGAATTGTATCACTATAGAAGTAAGGGTACTTCAGTGGGGTACTATAGAATTAGTATTATTCACCTTAATTAGGATTTAAGAGAATTAATTGGGCCTCTAGGACATGGTTACTATGGGTTATCAAACTAGAGAGGTTTGAAAATAAATGATAAATCTCATGAAAATGGATAAAAGTGGTACCAATCCCATGGTGGAGCTAACTAGATAACAATGGGGAGGGAAAAGGTGGGAATACCACTAGTTATAATCCCCATGAAACTCTATATGGGGTAAGAACAACATGAACAGATTTTCATGTGGGGATACAGTCGAAGACATTAAAGAGCTGTTGGGGAGAGGTTGTTTTAGTTCAGTAGAGTCAATGAAAATGGTAAAAGTGACATTTAAATCTAGGTCTTCAGGACATATAATTTGTTCCTCCATACCATATAATAGTTCCCTCTCAATCCATTTTAATGGGGATTTGTCTTATAAATAAATATTTAAAACCCTTCATTCTAAGGAGCATAGCACATAAAGTGGAATACTTTGGAAAGTCACAATGATGGATTAATGAAACATCTAAAAAATAATGGGATATATTTTATTAATTATATCCATTTTTTATTTGGATCAAATTTATCCCTTGAAGAGTTATTCTTACAAATTATGTCATACAAAAATTTATTTTTATCCCTAACATTTTACCTCCTTAGATCTATATAAAAAAGAATTATTTTATAATTTTGATGATTATTATAGAAAAAAATTATAGATTTAGCATTTATATATAAATTATATATATAATAAAACAATTTAAGTAATTATTAAAATTTGGTGTTTAAATATATTTTTTATCAATGAAAAAAATTCCTAATGTATGTTGCAATAATATTTACTATTTATAACTTTCATAGACTTGGAAACTTATTTGGTTTGAACACTCAAACTATTTTTTACAACTGAGTTTTTAATTTTGATTTTGAATATTAATTATTACATCATAGTAAAAATTGTATTTCATGATTCATCATTTATTATTTAATATATATATATATATATATATTATATTTAAGTTTAATATCATGCAATTCAATGGAAAAATTAAATCAATAAAGTCACTAAATTTCTTATATAGTTCATAAATCTTGGGATAATTAATAAATATTACTGTAAAATTTTGAAAATTTCATCAATTAAAAGAATGTGGGAAATGGGTTTGAATTACATAATCAGAATCAGTTGGAATATTGTAATGGAATAAACTGAGTATATTTTTTAAACACTATTTAGGGTGTTTAATTTTCTATGTCATGGTATTTACATTTTGTACATTGAGAATAAAAATTATGATAATTTTATTTTTATATTATTAATGGGTAAATGAAATTGAAGGATCTTCTAAATGATCATCAGGTCTTAGAAGTGTAAAATATAAGGTGTAATCCATGGGTAAATGAGAATGGAAAGTATCCTATAATAATTTTTATAATAAAAAAATTAAATAAAATACATTATCCTATAAGAATTAAATAATGTGGAAGTACTTTATGGATATTCAGGTAATTTTCAAGTTGTATTAACTAAAATAATCCTAAATAACATGAATTTAAAAGTCACCACTCATATTTTTACAGAGCCCTTCATACCCTTGGATTTGAATAAATTATTACCAAAAATAATTATATTTATACAAATTATATAGATATATTTTAAAGAAAAATATAAATCTTACTATTCTTAAGGAACTTTAAAAATAATATGATAATAATTCATCATTTAGTGATATTATTTTTCCCTTTATTTTTCATTATGATGATTCATTTGACTGTAAATTTAGACAAGGAATGTAATCCTAGAGAACATGTAAATTATTGATTGGTTTATTCAATTTATATCTATATTAAGGTTATTTTTATTTTAAATGATGGATTAAATTTTATTATATCATTATATAAGTATATAAAATCATTATACTGTGATTTTTCTTAGGTTATTTGAAGTTATTTTTGGAAAATAAAGCTTAACCAAAATGCTCTATTATTGAAGGAGACATGTCCAAAGAGTGTATGTATTATTATTCTATGTATTTATATGGAATTGTGTCAATGTTAAATTGGCATAAAAGTGTTGAAGAAATATATAGTGATTTTCATTTTGATAAAAAACTCACTAATCTTTCCAATTATAGTTCAACCTATTAGATAGATGACAAATTTTACAATTACCAAATTGAAGTAACTCAAAGAACATAGATATATGTTACCGAATGGTCATATTTTAGATCGATTCATTAAGTAATTGATATTGAAAACAAATATATGGCTTATGATTCATACTCAAAATGAGATATAAATAAAATATCAACATAGAGATTATTATATGGTTTACATATCTCATAAGTACATACTCAAATTCATATTTATAATGTATTTTTATTTATTTTTTTTATATGGTAATATTTATATCCTCTTATTTAGATCATTAATTTTAATAATTTAGTTGAATTATCAAATGATTTTAATTCCTTGGTTTTAATCCCTTTATTGAATGATAATAGATTTGTTGCTTATAATTTTGACAGTTTCAATTTTCATAGAGTCGGTCCCAAATAAGTCTTAAAAATAAAAAATATTAGTATATGTATACTCATAAAGGTAGGATAAAATGGAAATATTGTTGATATAATAAAATTAAATAGTCATGGTCAATTATTAATTATGCCATTCAAATAAAATATGGTAAATACTCATAGGTGTGTAAGGAAAGATTTTTTACATTTTATTTATATCTACTTCTCACACTTTATGTATATTTTCCATCATTAAAACCAAAATATATCTTGGATTTATATGAAAAAATGATATATTATAAGGATGATGAAGTATATTCATATTAGAGTGTTCTTTTTCACTTGAAAAAAAATCGTTGTATGAAATAGGTGATGAAGTTAAAGAAGTTTTGTGAGATAGTAAACCTCAGAAATAACAAAATATTTAATTTATCTCCCTAGTGATATTTATACATTAGAGTGTGCAAGGGATGGTGGATATGAAAAACTAATGTTGATTATGGAGGTCAACATCAAAATGTAGAATTAATATAAAAATAATAAACATTAAAATAACTAATTCTACAAAATTACACTTTTATAACATTAAGCATTTTTAACATATAATGTATACTTGGTTTACTACTAATATTGTATAATTCTCAAGGATAATGTGATGACATAAATAATAACATGTGTAGAGTTATATTGATTTCTTAGTATGATTATATTAATTTATAGATTTTTACAATTTTACTATATTTATTGTCCAATTATATTGATATTTTGAAACTATTTATGGCTTGATTCATCATTTTATATAGAAATAAAATTGTGGTATATTTTTCTTTAATTTTTATATTTTTCTAATTTAATTTTTTTTAACTATACTATTTGGTATATATTCTAACTTTTTATCAAATAGAAATTTAAATGGATAAAAGATTTAAATACCCCAACAAATCAACATCAAATAGAATGAAAGTTTCTTCTTCACAATCAAATGGACTTTAAAAATATCATATACTAGATACTGACTTTGAGACATCATCTAGAACAACTCATATGGATACTCAACCATTTTTTATACCTAAATTGAACTATGAGTTTGTATATCCACCTTTTTTAGATACTATCTGGTCACCAATATTATTATTTATTTCATTATAGAAAATATTATATGTTTATACTAATTTAAGAATGAATTTTTTGAACTAATACAAATTTCAGGATAAGAGATACATATATCACTTCTATAAAAATAGTTTTTTAATGTAATTTTTTGGGTTATTAACATCGGTAAAATGGAAATGTTAATATAGTATATGTTTTAAATAATATTTTAACATTGGCTTATATAACTGACATTATAAGATAAATTCCATGTCAGAAATAATTATGATCGACGTTGAAAGTATAATTTAAACTAGTTTTGTAAAAAAAATTGATGTTGGTTCTAATTATAACTGGAATTGAAAGATAGAAATTTTTTAAATAATTTTTTTAAAATTATTTTACCACTAAATTAAATAATAAAATAGAGGCATCAATAAAAAAACAATAAAATTATACTAAAAAACATTAAAAACACAATATAAACACAAAATGCATTCAACTATAAATCTAAAAATTATTCAAACAGCTAAAATATTTTTAAAGTAATCCCCATAGATGGTTTAGGTTGTTAAAATAATAAAAATAAATATTATCAAAAATCTATAAAAAATACAATTAAATTCACCATATAATATATTAGTGTGAAAAGGGAAATTTGTTATGAAATTAATCAGGTCAAAAGATGTCATTATCCCAATCATGGTAATTTCATAAATTAAATTTAAAATATAATAACTATATTAAAATCTTCCTTTTTATGGTGATTTTATCATTTTAAAACAATAATTAAAAAATAAGAAACATTGCAATATTTTAAAAAAATCTTGTATTAATTAATATAAGGTTATAGCTACATAGATACATACTTAATTTTTTTGACTTCTTTTTTGACAAGTGAACCATTTAGAACACTTTCAAGGGCCTTATCAATTTTCATATTATAAAATTTTTAGTAATATAGAAAATTAAAAATTAAAAAAAAAGATGGTAGAATTATAAAATCTAAAAAATATTTGAATTATCCACAAAATTCACCCAATATGTAGTATATCCAATATAAAATTAATTTATGTGGGATATATATGCATAAAATCTAGTGTACTCTAAAATAAAAAACTATAAAATGAATTAAAATGTAATAAAATAATATGTTATAATAATATAAGCTATATTATTTATAAGTATATGGAATGAACTAATACTGGATATCTCTATTAATAAATCTTTGAGATATATATTCAATTCTATTTTACAAGTTCAATTATTCCACATTAGTTGAAATGTATTTTGGATCCATTAAACCATAAATTGAGATTGTCTTATTTTGAATAAAAATTAGTATGAAGATACCTGATCAGACAAGTAATAAATTGAATCATTATTAATTATAACAAAATAATTCAATGAAAATTAAAAATTAAAGATTAATTTCATTTAAAGTACCTGAAACACACATATTGTGAGATTATCACTAAAAAAATATCCATGATATATTTATTAAATATATTTAATGTATAATATCTCCCACATATGTCACCAGTAATTGGAAACATTTAATATTTCTCTAGTATAAAATATTTAGTGATAATTATATTGTACCTTGGGTTTCATGACCCCTCTCTCTAAATGTACCACACTTGGGTTGATAATGAAGGAATGGAGATAATCAAACTCAAATACTACCTCCAATAGTCCATGGGTTGGTGACTAGCATTGAGGGAAAATCAATCACAAACATGGGACAAAATACCCTATTTATGATTTAAGGAGTAAGAGATAATAAGGATGAACCACTAACCAACACTAGGAATAAACTTTAATAAATCCCAATACATGTGATTTCATAGTTAAATTTAACAGAAAAATACAAGTACCAAAAGTAAAAGTCTAAATAAACCATAAACTCTAATAACTCTTAACAACTACCCAAAAACTCCTCCAATATAGTAAATTAAAACCTATTAATGATAACCTAAAAATTTTATATATATATAGGGTGAGAATAACATGTATTCTTGGTAGGATCCTCCCTGAAAATTCTCATAAAAAATGTGGAAGAAGCTTGCTAAATTCTACAGAACAAAAAACTGAAACAAAATTATCACCCAAATAGAAAATACTAGTTTCCCATCATCACCATGTCTCGCTCACCAAATAATTCATATAAATAAACCATTCTATATCAAAATATTGTATATAAGGATAATGGTACCACACTACCACTTCTCCACTGGTTATTCACTCTCATGTGACAATTTCATAAATATTTTTTTCATACATTCTATAATTAATTAATCCTTGGTATTCTGCAGGACTCAACCACACATACCATAGTCCAATGTAGGTCCCAATTTCTCATGTTCTCATTTTTTCAAAAAACCACCATATCATCAACATCATCTCATATATAAGAAGGTGTTTTTCTAGAAGCAACTACATTTTGTGTAAATGCGTTATATCTTCATCCATAATATCCCAAGCACATAAGCTTGTGGGATACCAAACCCACAATGTCTAGATACAATTATGTTTTATACATTAATTCATTACAACACACACAAAAATTTATAGTAAACTGTGATTCATCAAATCACTGGTAGTAATGCACTCTAAACTATAATCTGTTATAGATCGGGATAAACATACTCATATCTACATCTATAGAGAGAGTGGGGAAGAGGGATAAGTTATCCATTAATTCACTCCACATCCAAGAAACTTGAGAAAATACCTCCCAAAACATTTGGTCATCAACTTCCCTATTGATTTGGGTGGGGTAAAATATTAAATTAGAAAATATAAAAAATATCATTCAAAAACCACACTAATGGAAAATCATTCCTTAGATTCATCTTCTGTTATAATCACATAGGACCCCTAGTTTCCACTACTATGTTCTAGTCTATATAAAATCACACATTCATTATATCTCCCTATAATTAATTAATTATTTACACATTAAATAAAATTATTTCAAGATTTAAACTATAAACTTCTTAATCTAAGTGATAATGGTGGTATTAATTATTTTTATTATACTCCCAAGTATATAATCACCATTAATATGATATTAAATATTTAACATTACTTTCATAAACAACACCCCATACCATGGGTTTAATATTTATTCTTCTATCATTCATACATTATATGGGGATTAAAGGATTTTGATAAATGTAACAGCCCCACCCAACCCATTCTCTTGAGCAGGGTAAAAGGTGAAACTAACTTTTGGTGACATTCTTTATACAAAAAAGGATGGTAGTAAATGTTAAGGATTTAAATACAACATATCAAGGGGGATGATTTACCATATTTTCACACAAGAAAAATAATTAAGTGATAAGGATGAAATAAATAAAACCAAGGAAGTCTATAAATATGATGCACGTAAAAAAACCAAAATCGTTAATGTATAAATGATCAACATCATAGTAATATAAGAATAGTGTAAATAAGAATAATAAAACTCAAAATTAATAAATAACTCTAGAACCAATGCGCCACCACTAAAGACCAAGACACGAATAACTCAAATATCTATCTCTACCAGCTATGACAGTGACACCAAGGAGAACAACTAGATTCGCAATAAACTTACCCATTTCCTATATCAAGAAAAAAAACATTTTCATATGCCCCAAATTTTATATGTAAGGGGTGAGTAATCATACCCATTAGGATACACCTGGGAGACTTTTCCCAGATACCACTAAGACTAGAAACTAGTATCACTATAGATGAGTTTTCCTTTAAATTATAAAATAAAATTCATTAATTTCAATTTAAAAAACCCCACCCATGTTTTTAAAATCACAAACACATTTACACGCATGATACAGACCTTCTAATACATGCAAGTGGTGATTCATTATTTTAGGAATTCATCACTTGGTGATCAAATTTTAGGGTGGTACTTCTAAATATGGTATGTCCCATGTTTCCCTATGTGATAGTGGTAATTCCAAAAATGAAGATTCTAATATGCACATAAACACACAAAACCCATTTATGCTAATAACACAAGTTAAACATATATTTCGATGAAAACACCATTTAAACAATTTTTGAAAATAGTTTTGTTGACACTCACAACATAGTTGTTAAGAATCAATGAATAAGAGAAAATTCATTATAGTTTCATTTGTGTAAAATCATTTAAAATCATAAGGGATTTATTTAAATAAACCTAAAATAATTCACATTATAATAAAAGTGGAATGAGGTGAAACCACCTACCTCCAAAATTATTGACATGAAGAAACTATATATGATCTTATATGTTTTGGATCTTCCTTTCATTTCTCTACTGAATCAAAAGAAGTTTCTATAAAAACATGTTTTATTCGATATATTAATCGATAAAAACATAATATAGAGATTATTTCAATATAAAATTATCATATCTAGATGATAATGGAATGATTACCCCCTTACCATTGCTTCCAAGGTCCAATAATCATGTATTCATTCGATACAGAGTTTATAAGACATAGATCACAACCTATAATAACAATTTAAGTTGAGAAGAATATAATGGGAACCAAAATGAGGATTTAAATGTGTAGGAATGATGAAAATAGGATGTATTAGAAATGATTTAGGATATTAAAAAGGAATTCACGTTGTGAATCATTGAAAGATCACATGTTTCTAAATTCATCTTGGTGAAGCATTAAATGTAAAAATTTGGTTCACATTGTGAATGTAATCACACATTGAGAATGGAATCTTATAGAAACTCAGTGAAACCCATTCATGAATTGAAAGTTACTCATGGAATATTCTTAGAAAACATTCTTGTTTGGAATAATCATTCAGGGACTAAATTGTAGATTTCATCTTCCCTTCTCCCCCCCAAACACCACCATCAATTTAACCCAACTAATCCAAACATAAAAAAACAAGGGCATGCATCAAACTAGAGGGATTTACATTATCCCCACTATTGTTCCTTCCATCATCATAAAGTTGGAGGTATGTATTGGCTTTGAAAACTTCAATACATTTCTCCATAGTAACTATAATGTCCCGACCTAAGAGCTACTAAAGAGTTTTTGGATCCAGTAGGTCACATGGCCTTAAGCGTTCCTCCTGATATGCTATAGGATTTTCAATAGCAGTGAGGGCCTAGATTATGTTGGTGGGGATAATATTCCCTCGTGTTAGATACTAACATAGTGAAATAATAATATTATTCAATAGAAAAAGCAGTAAATCAACCAAACAAGAGGTAAATATATAATATAGAAATAAATAAATAAAATTATAGGTAATCTCATATACAATATGATGTATCATTCCATGTCTCAACATAGAAAAAAATAGGTATACAAGCATACAGTAAAATATTTGTATCAAAAGGTATGAAAGACCAAAATGAACTATCCCAGTTAGTATATTGAGACCAACTTGTTCTTGGGTCCCCCTTCTCCTAATAATAACCAACAAGTCAAGAATCATAAAGTGGGAAATTTCCCTGATACATATATGTATCCATGAATTCTTTCTAGGTACCCAATGGAAGATCAGATATGGTGTGACCTAAAACTCAGTAGGCCACCAGTAAAGGTGTCTATAAAAAATCCAACCTATGTAATATAAACAAAAGTAACACACAATATATCATAGTAATAATTATAATAAAACTAAATTTCCCATGTAGTATGTGATACGGCCTCTCAAAATAAGTCTCCCTACAAAAATTGTCAATCTACCATAAATAAGTGGATTTTTAAATAGAAATGACATGCGTGATACTGTCCAGTCTAACCACTGTAATCAGATACAAAACCCAAGGCTATTTGTAAAAAATTAAAAAATATCAACCATGTCCTCACCGTATAACCAATTTTTTAACATCCATCATGGGCATGTTGTATAATTAGAAGTGTCCACAACATCCATTATATGTAATAAAGGATCTTATACCATGAAGGGATGGAACAAGATTACAGAAGACCAAGTCATCCACATCGGGTTCCATGATTATTTTGATAAAAGCTTAGTGAAAAGGTGTTTAGAGTCCAAGGATTATGTCAATAGACCATGTTCAACGTGATTATAATAAATCCATATCTAAGAGGTAGTAGGGACCTTGGAATCCTACATAATTATGATATAAGGAGTAAAAATGTCCATGGAAACCACTATCATAAATAATATCCATGGGAGAAATGTATATGGAATCTAATGGAATCCGTATCCAAGGATCTCATCCAAGGAATCCAATACCATATCAATTCATCATCTCATTCATTAAACATATTATAAAATTTATATTTCATGAGTTCATCCAACCCATTTCTATAATTTCTATTGAAGTAATTAAATTATTCAACATCATTTAATCACATGGAAAATGACGAATAACCATTTCCTAATAATCTCAATTCAATAAAATTTATAAAGGGTCCAAAAAACAAGGTGAGCACTCACACACACAGCAATGTGGTATAAATTAAAGAAGATATAAGGGCACACCACATGGGTGTCCTAGGTTGAGGATAAATGATCTCAAACCATAAAATGGTACTCAAGGGGAAACCTAATAGGCTCTAATTAATTAACTTTATACATTTAATTATTGTTTAGGTAAATGCTCGGATGTTTGGTATGTAGGAAAATGGAAATATTACTTATTATACACTAAACCACAAGGTAAAAGGTATATAACACCTACCGTAGGTCCGTAGAAAAGTAATTTTTTAGAATCAACCTTTGATTTGGTCCAAATAAAAAGAAAAATTTATAATAGATAAAAAACCTAAGATTATGGAATATTATATTACACCTAAATAACTTAATCTATACTGATAAAAATGAATAATAGATACTGATAAAAATGAATAATTGAACCTAAGGAATAAATATCCCACCGATGTAGATCAAGCGAGAGAACTATGTTCAAATCCAAGTCCAAACAGAGAAGATCACTCAAGTCCTTGATTAGTCATCGAAGGATAGGTCGAATAGTAAGAAATATGTCCAACTGAGGAAAAAGAAAAAGAATCACAAGTTATAAATATTTTAAAAGAAAAAATCAATTTCCCCAAAAAAACACTGGGTTGCATGTTTTTCCCACACAATTGGCTTATGAGTGCGCCAATCGTGTACCATTTTCTACCATAAAGAGGACCTTGCACAATCATGGAACATGGTTAGAAAAATAATGTTTTGACCATGTGTTAATCCTCTGTTAAAAAATCTAGAGCCCTAACATGAGTATGCACTTGTGGATGCACATTATCCTAAAATTGTGAATCCTCCTTCATTCCTTTGTCAAGCCCCACATGATTTCATAAAACCATGTAGTCTGGGTCTCACAGTTTGTACTAACCATTTGGATTAGCTTCATTTATCAAAAATTCAGTATCCATGCTTTGAAAAAACCTTAGACACCCCCCCCCCCCCCAAACTCTCATGATATCTAAATTCAATTCCAGAAGGTCAAAAAAATGAGTTAAACAGAAAATAGAAATATATGTACCTCAGAGTAAAAATCAAGATCTTATATTATTTCAACCTTTATGAAATTCATCCTCAAATTTCCTTCCTATGGGGGTTCAAGAATAACCTGATAATAAATCTACCCATGGAGCACATATGTTGGCCTCTAACTCACAAGTATCTTCTTATAAATGTTCATTCTATCATATAACTGATAATAGAATAACTGAGTAGCTGTAGAGAAACTTTATTATCTTTTCAATAATACAAATAGGATGTTCCTAAAAGGCATCATCTACTTTTAACTCTTCCTCATCAAGTTTCAAAGTGTGATATGGGTCTGACTGATAATGGTGAAACTAAGACATATGGAAGACTTCATGCATAGCCCCATACCTCTAACATAACTACAACCTATAGGTTACTGGACAGACTCTCTCTAGAATCTTGAATGACCTAAAATATCATGGTTAAAGCTTACCATATCTCCTAATCCATCTGGGTCCTAGCCTCAGAGATATACATAAAAATACTTGATCCCCGACCTCAAACTTCTGAGTTCATCAAAGTCATTCAACATGCACTACTGGAAATGCAGGCTTTCCCAACGCTTCTTTAACAACTGTTTTCTTAAATTGTTGGTAAAGAAGGGCCAAGTCACCCTTTCCCAATGGTTCACTAGAACAATTGGGAAAGGGTTCCTTGTACACCCCTTTACCAAGGGTTTTTAAAAACTATTGGTAAATTTTTACCCCAAATACAGTCGGCTGCTGCTCTCCCCCATTCGTGATAGAACCCTAAATCTCTACAGCGCTCGGCTCCTCTCACAACATCCCCCATCTGAACCAGTGAAACTCCATCGGAATCATCTCAAATCAGGTATTTTCTTCTTTATACACATAAAATATTTAAGTGCTACCTTGTTTTTATTTTTATTCATCTAATATTTTAGTTTTATGTTTTGATTTGGATGTGTATTTCATTTTTCTGTGTTTTGATTTAATCTAGACTTTCTCTATTCCAATCCATTTAATTAATTAAATATTTTACCCTCCATTGAATAATAAACATCTCAAATTCATTGCGGTTGGATTCTAGATTTTCTAAGTATGTGTTTTTATGCCTTTTCTTCATCTTGTAATTAATTTTTACTTGGAAATTTATTTATACGTGTTTATTAATTTTTAGCAAAGTTTTTATGAATGTTTTTCTTTAAAATTCGTTGAGGAAAGTGTTTTATTAAAATGAGAATTTTTTTAATAAGGCTTGTGTAATGTAATTTTTTATAGTACACTTGTTATGTGACTATGTTTGGTATTTAGTAACACATGAGATAACTGGTGAGTGAGAATGTGTTGTGAAAGAGATTCCATGGTTGGTTCAATATTATATTTACATTTTGAGCCTATTAATGAGTTGTTTTAAAGATATTTTGAGATATTTACCTTAGGTTTATTGGTGAAAACTGGGATCTGTAGAGGTGGTTCATGATTAAGACATATAATTACTGCTAAACATGTGGATAAACCATGCATAATAGTGAATTCTTGAAATGTTTGATGTTTTTAGTCCTTTTTTATTTGGAGTTTCTTTTAATGCTGATGTTTCTTATTGATACCTATGATGGGAATTTATTTTATTTTCTAAATTGGCTGAGACCCCCCCCCCCCCACCATGCACAGTGTATGCAACCTCTACCCTTATTCAATCATTCTATTTACATAGCCTATACAACCTCTACCCTCATTTAATCAGTGAAATCAAGTCATTAATTCAATCCTTCTTTCTCACTAGCATGTATAAAATTGAATGATGTAAACCCATCCTCACATGATTTCTTACCTTAGATAGTGTCCAACATATGGAATAGGAGCTTTTGAATTCATCAGTTAACCAGGATCATATATTCCATTTCCCCCAAGATGATTGTACTAATATAACTTTAGTGTCAATTAAATATGGTTCTCATTGTACGTTGTATATTATGTGTCCTTATTGGCCAATACTCACTTTTATGAGGGTGGGGTGCTTTTCACTAGCCATGCTGGCATGTGTAGACATCCATAAAAATGTTAGAAAAGTCACAAGTTTAATTCAGTAATGTTGTTATCATTGACATACTTTATTATTAATCTCAAATTTAAAAATAAACGTTTTTGTCTATACTTAATGAAATTAAATCTTTTTTCAAGCCTTGAATAACCTATTAGTGTAGAAGACAAAAATTTATTCACCCATGGGGTGCGCTTGACTTGGGGAAGTAATTGGGTAATAAAAGGTATGGCCATAGAGGTGTCAATAATGAGTTATTGAACATGAGTGAATGATTTGGGATGCCTATAACACATAATGGGACCTGAGGCATGTGCCTCTTATAGACCTAATGAAAATGAATATAAATAAATTTTAATATAATCTATGAGTACTTGTTCTTTACATTATTTTAATAGTTCATTACATCGACTAGAAACTTCTTCCTTTATCGTTTACTTAAATGTATTTTCTATTAAAGTTCAATCCTATTGAATTGTTTATGACAAAATGACTTCTATAAATTCTTTTTACAGAATGGATAGAAGTTGTATGTATGAAACCAATCGGATCTCAAGTTATTTTCAAAACAATTTGGAGAGATTTATAGATTTTTCATTTCAAAATGCTTCAGATAGTGGTTGCGTACACTGCCCATGTTCCAATTGTGTTGGTAGACCTTGGTTGAGCCGTGAAGAAGTCATCTACCACATAACCAAAAATGGTTTTCAAGAAAACTACTTTGTGTGGTATCACAATGGGGAGAAAATGAAATCACAAATTTCTGATGATCGAAATGAAATGACTGGAATGGAGAATTTGTTAGATGATTGGTTTCCATTTATTCTTGATCATAAAAAAGAAAGGATTTCGACTCAAGGAGACTTTGATATGAGGACAACTGATGCATCTAGTGAGAATGATGATATTGATAGGGTAAAAAAATTGAATGATGCTGCCATGACTCTAGTATATCGACAATGTGATTAAATGAAAAAGCTGGAATTTTTAATCTGATTGTTTCATGGGAAAACTATGTATGGGATTTCTAATATAGCAATCGATTAAATTCTTACCCTCTTGAAGGATTTACTTCCAGATGATGTAGATATTCCCTCAAACCACTATATGGCATGGAAGTTAGTTGAGGAACTTTCATTTTCAATAAACAAAATTCATGCTTGTCCAAAAGATTACAATTTATTCCGAGAGGAAACCGCTGAACGAAATGATTGTATAATATGTGGCACATCCCGCTAGAATTAAAAATCTAATGGAACACCATCCCACGTTCCACAGAAAGTAATGTGGCACTTTTCATTGATCCCCACTCTCCAGAATATTTTTATGTCTGATGACATATCAATAAAAATGAGATGGCATGATACTGATAGAAAGAAGACTAATGATGAGTTGGTTCATCCTGCAGATGGATTTTCATGGCAGAGATTTGATGCTTGACATCCTGATTTTGCAGTTAACGTGCGTAATGTGAGGCTGGGTCTTTCATGCGATGGTTTTAATCCGTTTGGGCAGATGCTTACTTCGCGCAGCACATGGCCAGTTTTTATACACATTTATAATCTTCTCCCATTGTTGTGTATGAAAAAACCTTTCACTTTCATGAGTATACTCATATCTAGTCCTTCTGATCCCAGCATTGATATTGATGTATACATGCAACCTTTAATAAAAGGGTTGAAACTTCTTTGGGATGTGGGTGTGTGCACATACGATGCATGTTCAAAAGACATATTTCAGATGCGTGTTGTGCTTATGTGGGAGATCAATGATTTTCTAGCTTATGCAATGATGTCTGGATGGAGCACGAAGGGAAAACAGTCATGCCCAGTTTGTATGAATAATACACGATCCAAAAGACTGAAACATCATTGTAGTTTCAGTTTTATGGGACATTAAAGATTCTTGCCAAATTATCATCCATATATAATGAATCATCGAATATTTGATAATACCATAGAGACTGATGATCCACCTCATTTTATGTATGGAACTGATGTGCTTAATGAATTGAAAGATTTTAGTTTTTCATTCGGGAAGGGTCAAATGAAATCTGGAAAGAGAAAGAATGTTTCCACTAAAACCTATTACAATTGGAGGAAGAGGAGTATCTTTTTTGATTTGCCATATTGGTCAACCAATTTGTTAATTCATTTCTTATAGGTAATGCACATTAAAAATAATATATGCGAAATTTTGCTTTCGGTTATTCTAAATGTCAAGCGGAAGACAAAAGATGATTTACAATCTCGGTGTGACTTGGTGGATTGGGGCATCAGACCAGAATTGCATCCTGTGCATATCAGTTAAAATAAATGAAAAATTCCATGTGCTTCTTATGTGATGACACCTACGAAAAAACAATTCCTGGAAGTATTAGAGACTATTAGAGTTCCTGATGGATATTCAAGCAACATATCTAAACAGGTCAATCGAAGAGATTTGAAGCTAAAATCTTTGAAGACTCATGATTATCATGCTCTACTGCATGTGTTGCTTCCAATATAAATCTGTCATATTTTTTCCAATAATGTAAGGGTGACTGTTATTCGGTTGTGCCATTTGTTTAGAGATCTTTGAGCTAAGTAATTGTCTATGTCTTTCTTGAAAAAAATGTTGACAAATGCCCCATTAATTTTGTGTGAGTTGGATAAAATATTTCCTTCATAATTTTTCACATGCATGCTGCATCTGACTATCCATATTCCCACTGAAATACTTCTTGGAGGACCTGTTTATTTTTGTTGGATGCATCCAACTGAAATAAATATGTACACATTAAAGTCTTATGTCCAAAATAGGAATCATCTCGAAGGTTGTATCGTGAACAGTTACTTAGCTCAAGAATGTATGGATTTATGCTCAATGTATTTGTATGATCATACTACAAGAATGAACAGACCAATGAGAAATGAAGAAGAACAGTATGAGAAAATTGAACCTAGTTTTCCATCACTTCCTCAAACAGAAGGAATTCTTGGATCATATACATTGAAGACATTAAGCCATGAAGAGCGGGAGATGGCACATCGCACAGTTTTGTTCAACTGTGATTTGTTTGATGACTATATCAGGAAGGTAAATTGAATATTTATATATTACATATATATCTGTTAAACTATTCATATTTTTTATCTATAGGGAACATAAAACAATGATAAATAGGAAGCATCATTCTTTATCTTTGAGAAGGATAAAGACTTTTCATAGCAAATACTTTTCTGCTTGGTTAAAATTGAAGGTAAAAATATTACTATTTAAAAAAATTATATTAATATTTAATTAAGTTTAATAATTATTTATATTGCAGGTATTGAGTTTGTCTACTGACTCTGTCTCTGAGGAAATAAGAACTTTGGCTTTTGGTCCTAATACCGGGGTTCGTGACTGTAAATCAATTGTTATCAATGGGTACAAATTTATTGTCACTAAACGAGAAAAGAACAATAGAACACAACTTGATGGTGTTATGGTTACTACCACAACATATTGTTATGCAAGTGTATGAGATAGTAGACCACGATTTGAAAATGTGCGTTATTATGGAGTCATTGAGAAAATAATAATATTGGATTATTACTCTCATGGATGAGTCACAATGATGAAATGCCATTGGTTTGATTTGATGAAGAGAAATGGCACATTTATTGATGATTGTGGATTTCAAGTAATTAATATGACTCTCACTCTTGCTATCGAAGAACCATATGTGTTGACATCCATGACTAAACAAGTTTTTTATGTCAAAGACTAACTTCGACCTAAATTTGGTGTTATAGTTGAAGTAATTCCAAGACATATTTTTGGTGATTATGAGGGTGCACAACCGGAACGTCTAAAGGATTTAGGCGAGCTTCGAAAATCCTACAAGAATGAGTTGTATATTGGTTGGCATGATAGAGTTGGCACTATGTTAGAGGCGGTACCAGTCATGGATGATTGTCCTATAGAGCAGTATCGTCAGATGATTACTCATTGGATGACTACCTAGTTTAAGGTATTAATTACATTTGAGGTATTTAAATAATAAATTTCATGTTTTTCATTAATATTATCCTTTTCATTATCTAATTTTATTTAGGAATCATATAGAAAAAATAAAAATAAAACATTGACGCAAAAAAAATACCTCCACACACTAGGATGTACTACGATGCCAGATCATGAGAGGAAGCAGGTATGACCATTGTTTATAATTTTTCTTTATGACTTACACTTTCTTTTGTTTCCTCAATTATTTAATCATTTTCTAAATTTCTCATATAACTTTAGTTTTCAATGTCATTGTAGAGGAAAATACAGAATATTAAAGGACATGTGCCTCGAGCAAAACTGTTTTGCTCGAGTAGACGGAAAAAGGATGGAAGTGTCGTGAACGAAGCGACTCAGCAGAAGATTGTAAGTTATAATCTATTTAGTTTATATTTTAATATCTATTTTGTAACTTAATAATATGTTTATATTTGTAACAGTCTTCTTTAGAGGCCCTCAATTCCCAAGAACCAGACAATTTTGGGCCAACTGCTCACTTACATTAGGTGTTGGGAGAGGAGCATCCTGGCAGAGTACACTGCCGACCTAGGATAGCCACAAAGAGGTATTAGACCTCATCAGGTAAGATTTTTAGTGCCACCGAGCTATAGAAAGTTAGGGCACAGGCATAACAGGCTGACAAAAGGTCCACAGAGATGGCCGAATAGTCTGCTAGGGCAAACAATTCATTTATAAAATTTATTGAAGTTATACCTCCAACACTTCCACTAGAATACAACCCAACTTTTGATGAATATATGTCATCGATATGTTCTATATATGGTACACCAGGTTGCAGTTCTAGTGGTGGTCAAGACGACTTCCTACCAGATGATGATGATGGTGAGGAGTTTGATGCGGAAGAGGAGGGAGAGGAGGAGGGCGAGGCGGATGGTGAGGGCGAGGAGGAGGGAGAGGGTGAGGAGGAGGGTGCTGAGGAGGGCGAGGATGATTATGGGGATGATGAAGAGGGTGATGATGATGGTGATGATGGTGGTGGTTATGTGGGACAAACTGATCTGTTACATTTTTTACTAATATTACTGAGATTTGATGTTTAATCTATTTTAGTTGTTGGTTTTATCTAGACCCGTAGTATAGTATTGGAGTTGAGTTATTTTTATATTTTGTCTGTTTTCATGGATGTTGTTTTCTTTTAGTGGTTGCGGTGTATCTTGAGAGTATTTATAGAGTTTTGTGTGTTTGGGAACTCCTTGGAAAGCCCCCCTACTTTCTAGACCCTGGACAACCCCCCACCATCCTCCTGGGACCCCAGACAGCCCCCCGGACAGCCCCCCCCCCCCCCCCCCCCACCATCCTCCTTGGTCTCAAGACACCCCCCAGACAGCCCCCCCCCCCCCCACCCACCCCCACCCCCACCCCCACCCTCCTCCTTGGACCCCAGACAACCCCCCATACACCTCCTGCACAGCCCCCACCCCTCTCCTTGGTCCCCAGACAGCCCCTCAGACACCCCCCAAATAGCCCCCTAGACAGCCCCCCGGACAGCCCCCCCACCCTCCTCCTTGGACCCCAGACAGTCCCCTAAACACCCCCTGGACAGCCCCCCGCACATCCCCCCCACCCTCCTCTTTGGTCCCCGGAAACCCCCTCGGACACCCCCAGACACCCCCCAGACACCCCCCGGACACCCCCCCCCCCCCGAACAGCCCCCCACCCTCCTCCCTAGACCCCAGACAGCCCCCCGGACAGCCCCCCCCCCCCACCCTCCTCCCTGGACCACAGACATCCCCCACCCTCCTTGATTTCACATGCCTTTTTTATTTCTCTGATCATAGTCTCTCTTTTGTTTAAAATGGACATCATTTTAAGTGAAAACAACAACTGACAGACGAAAAACTGACAAAACGCATTCTAAATGTGTTTATGCTTTAGTAAAATGATCCATGGGTCATATGTGATGTGTACGAGTCATCCCCTCCTCAATCTGAGGCGTGGTGTGGCTGGCACCACTCAAAGTGTCTCTCTTTTGTTTCAAAAGGACATCATTTTAAGTGAAAACATCAACTGGCATATAGAAAACTGACCAAACGCATTCGGATTATGTTGATACTTTAGTAAAATTATCCATGGGTCATTTGAGATGTGTATGAGTCAACCCCGTCTAAATCTAAGGCGCGGTGTGGCCGGTACCACTCTAATTGTGTCTCTTTTGTTTAAAATGGACAGGATTATAAGTGAAAAGAAAAAATGGCATACTATAAACTGACCAAACACATTCAGATTTTGTTGATAATTTATCACAATGATCCATGGGTCATATGTGATGTGTAAGAGTCAACCCGGTCTTAATCCAAGTTGTTGTGTGGCCAGGATCACTCTAAGTGTCTCTCTTTTGTTTAAAATGGACAACATTTTAAGTACAAACGGAAAACTGACCAAACCCTTTCAGTTTCTGTTGAAAATTTAAAATAATGATCCATGGATCATATGTGATTTGTAAGAGTCAATCTCGCCTCAATCCAAGGTGTGGTGTGGCCGACACCACTCAAAGTTTCTCTCTTTTGTTTACAATGGACTTCATTTTCAGTGAAAAAAAAAACTAGCATACGGAAAACTGACCTAACGGATTTTTATTATGTTGATAATTTAGAAAAACGATCCATGGGTCATATGTGACGTGTACAAGTTAACCCCATCTCAATCTGAGGCATGGTGTGGTCGAAACCATTCATAGTGTCTCTCTTTTGTTTAAAATGGACATCATTTTAAGTGAAAACAACAACTGACATAAGAAAAACTGACCAAACGCATTCGAAATTTGTTGATTATTTAGGAAATCGATCCATGGGTCATATGTGACATATACGAGTCAACCCTGCCACAATCCAAGGCACAGTGTGGCCGGGATCACTCTAAGTGTCTCTCTCTTTTTTTAAATGGAAAACATTTTAAGTACATACAAAAAACTGACCAAACGGATTCTAATTGTGTTGATACTTTAGAACAATGATCCATGGGTCATATGTGACGTGTAAGAATCAACCCTGCCTCAATCTGAGGCACGGTGTGGCCGGCACCACTCAAAGTGTCTCTCATTTGTTTCAAAAGGACATAATTTTAAGTGAAAACATCAGCTGGCATATGGAAAACCAACCAAATGCATTCAGATTGTGTTTATACTTTAATAAAATGATCCATGGGTCATTTGAGACGTGTACGAGTCAACCCCAACGAAATATGAGGCGCAGTGTGTCCAGTACCACTCTAACTGTGTCTCTTTTTTTTAAAATGGACAGGATTATAAATGAAAAGAACAACTCGCATACAGAAAACTGACCAAACGCATTTGGATTCTATTGATAATTTATCACAATGATCCATGGGTCATATGTGATATGTACGAGCCAACCCGGGCTCAATCCGAGTTGCGGTGTAGCCGGGATCAATCTAAGTGTCTCTCTTTTGTTTAAAATGGACAGCATTTTAAGTACATACAGAAAACCGACCAAACTCTTTCGGTTTCTGCTGAAACATTAGGACAACGATACATGGGTCATATGTGACGTGTAAGAGTCTACCTCACCTCAATCCGAGGCGCGGTGTGGTCGACACCACTCAAAGTGTCTCTCTTTTGTTTAAAATTGACTTCATTTTAAGTGAAAACAACAACTAGCATATGGAAAACTGACCAAACGGATTCTGATTGTGTTGATACTTTTGCACAACGATCCATGGGTCATATGTGACATGTAAAAGTCAACCCTACATCAATACAAGGCACGGTGTGACCGACACCATTCATAGTGTCTCTCTTTTGTTTAAAATGGACATCATTTTAAGTGAAAACAACAACTGACATATGAAAAACTGACCAAACGCATTTGAAATGTGTTGATGCTTTAGGACATAGATCCATGGGTCATATGTGACGTGTACAAGTCAACCCCACTTTAATCCAAGGAACTTTGTGGCCGGGATCACTCTATGTGTCTCTCTTTTCTTTAAAATGGACAACATTTTAAGTACAAATGGAAAACTATCCAATCACATTCAAAATGTGTTGATTCTTTAGGAAAACGATCCATGGGTCATACGTGACATGTACGAGTCAACCCCACCTCAATCCAAGGGTCGGTGTGGCTGGCACCACTCTAAGTGTCTCTCTTTTGTTTTAAAAGGATATCATTTTAAGTGAAAACATCAACTGGCATATGGAAAACCGACCAAAAGAATTTGGATTGTGTTGATACTTTAGTAAAATGATCCCTGGGTCATTTGAGACGTGTACGAGTCAACCCCGTCTAAATCCATGGCACAGTGTGGCCAGTACCACTCTAACTGTCTCTCTTTGGTTTAAAATGGACAGGACTATAAGTGAAAAAAACAACTGGAATACGGATAACCGACCAAACGCATTCAGATTCTATTTATAATTTATCACAACGATCTATGGGTCATATGTGATGTGTACGAGACAACCCGGGCTCAATCCGAGTTGCGGTGTGGTCGGGATCACTCTAAGTGTCTCTCTTTTGTTTAAAATGGTCAACGTTTTAAGTACATATTTAAAACAAACCAAACGGATTCAGTTTCCATTGAAACTTTAGGATAATGATCCATGGGTCATATGTGATGTGTACGAGTCAACCACGCCTCAATCCGAGGTGTGGTGTGGCCGACACCACTCAAAGTGTCTCTCTTTTGTTTAAAATGGACTTCATTTTAAGTGAAAACAACAACTAGCATACGGAAAACCAACCAAACAGATTCTGATTGTGTTGATACTTTTTCACAATGATCCATGGGTCATATGTGATGTGTACGAGTCAACCTCGCCTCAATCCAATGCGCGGTGTGGCCGACACCATTCATAGTCTCTCTCTTTTGTTTAAAATGGACATCATTTTAAGTGAAAACAACAACTGACATATGAAAAACTAACAAAACACATTCGAAATGTGTTGATGCTTTAATAAAATGATCCATGGTTCATATGTGATGTGTATGAGTCAACCCTGCCTCAATACGAGGCACGGTGTGGCTGGGATCACTCTAAGTGTCTCTATTTTGTTTAAAATGGACAACATTTTAAGTACATACAGAAAACTGACCAAAGAGATTCTGATTGTGTTGATACTTTAGAACAACGATCCATGGGTCATATGTGACGTGTACAAATCAACACCACCTCAATCTGAGGTGCGGTGTGGTCATCACCACTCAAAGTGTCTCTCTTTTGTTTCAAAAGGACACCATTTTAAGTGAAAACATCAACTGGAATACGAAAAACCAACCAGACGCATTCAGATTGTGTTGATACATTAGGACAATGATCCATGGTCATTTGAGGCATGTACGAGTCAACCTCGTCTAAATCTGAGGCACATTGTGGCTGTTACCACTCTAACCGTGTCTATTTTGTTTAAAATGGACAGGATTATAAGTGAAAAGAACAACTGGCATACGAAAACCCAACCAAATGCATTCAGAATTTGTTGAAACTTTAGGACAATGATCCATGGGTCATATACGACGTGTAAGAGTCAACCGTGCCTCAATAAAAGTCATGGTGTGGCTGGAACCACCTAAAGTGTCTCTCTTATGTTTAAAATGGAAATTTTTTTAAATACATACGGAAAACTATCCAAATGGATTCTTATTGTGTTGATATTTTAGCGCAACAATCCATGGGTCATTTGTGACAATTACGCATCAACCTCGTCTCAATCCGAGGCACGGTGTGGTCGGCACCACTCAAAGTGTCTCTCTTTTATTTAAAAATCACTTCATTTTAAGTGAAAACAACCACTGACATTCAGAAAACCAACCAAATGCTTTTAGAATATGTTGATACTTTAGGAAACCGATCCATGGGTCATTTGTGACGTGTATGAGTTAACCTCACCTCAATCTGAGGCACGGTGTGGTCGGTATCACTACAGGTATATGTATTTTGTTTAAAAAGGACATCATTTCTGGTAAAAACATATGGTATACGAAAAATTGATCAAATTATGAATTGAATTTTGGATTCCACATATAATTGTCATCTAAATTTTAAATTTAATTCTAAATGAATTGTGTATATTTATAATTACATTATGTATTCTGATTTAATTCTGTATGTGTACAGTTCTGGGATGCGTTATATGTTAAATGTGTATGAATTTGTTCTCTATATGTATGTGTTAGTTTGTTATTGCAGGTATAATAATTTTATATGTATGTGTTGGTTTATTGCATGTACAATAATTGGAAATGATTGGAAATGAGAGAGAATTGGAAAGGAGAGGGAATGGACTGGCTACTGTGCAAATTGCAGGCTGCTGTGCAATTTTCACAGCATAGGCTATGCCAACAGTTTCAAACCGTTGGCATAGAATTATGAGTATTTTTGTTACCAATGGTTCTCTATGAACCGTTGGTAAAAATCCTTTCCCAACGGTTTAGAAACCATTGGGAATGAAGTCATCTGGTTGGTTTTCCCAATGCTTCAAGCCAAACCGTTGGTAAAAACTATCCCAACGGTTTGGCACAACCGTTGGGATAGGTTCATTTTTTCTAACCTATCCCAATGGTTCAGTGCAAACTGTTGGGAAAATATTTCCCAATGGCTTACTTCCCTACGGTTTGCAAGATCATTGGTATAAGATATACCAACGGTGCTGTAGGCTTTCCCAACGGTTCAGAACTGTTAGGAAATCCGGCATTTCAAGTAGTGATAATATTTTTTCCTGACTATGTGGAATCCATCCATTTTTTAATCAACTTGAACATCACTAAGATATCCTACATGAGACACAGTCTAAGGAATACTACCTCACTTTCCTCTAACCAGCATAGAGGTGACTGTAATCTCGTACTATAGAAAGCCTCATAGGGTACCATATGTACCATTTTGTAATATATATTATTATAGGAGAACACAACAAGGGTTATATTCCTCTCCTAGGAGCCCTAAAATCTAGGGTACATTCACACAGCATGTCCTCAAGAACATAAATATTTTTCTCTGACTGGAAATCAGTTTGATGATGGTATTTTGTGCTCAAAAGCACCTATGTACCAAATCCCTCAATAAACTCTTCTAGAATTGAGATGTAAACTAGTCATACATATCTGATATAACGGTTAGAGGAATGTTTTTAGGAAGCACTATCTCATGGATATACAACCCATTAACATCATTAATTGAGAAGGTATCCCTGATCAGTAAGAAATGAAAGACCTATGTGAGCTTTCTAACAACCACCCATACAACATTACTAACTCAAGGTGACCTCACTAAATCGATCATGAAATCCATCATGACATCATTCCATTTTCACTCATGAATAGAAAAATATTGTAAAATCTTAGATGGTTGTTGATGTTCTGCATTCATCTACTGATAGGTGGAACACCTCATAAAAAACTAGAAACATAATTTTTTATCCCTAATACCAATACAGGTGATGTGAATCATGATAAATCTTGGTATTGTTGGGATTCAACTCCCAAAAATAGTCATCAAACTCTCACATAATCTCCTCATATATGTATACTAGAACCAAAACATACCCATGGATAAACAAAATTTCATCCTTTCACATGGTCCAACCTAAAGACAGGTCATCACCTACCACACATTCCTGTATGAAAGTTCCCTCAACATCATAAAGTTGTCTCATCTTTACTCTATCTAGAAGATTAAATCTCATAGCTAAAGATGAAGGAAAGGTATTTCCCTAACCATATTTAACCTCTAAGTGCATCTCATAAAACAAGATCATAAGATACCACTTGCTAATGGCTTCCTAAACTTCTTATACCTGAGTCTACCTTCTCAATACATTGGATACTACATTTCTATTTCCATGTATATAGGAAACATCAATGTCAAAAAATTACTGGTACTCAACCCACCTTCACTACATAAAATTTATATCACGGTGTGTAAACATATATATATGTGCATATATGTATATGTATGTATGTATGTATGTATGTATGTATGTATGTGTGTGTGTGTGTGTGAGGATTTATTGGTTTGTGTCTAGCAAAAAATGTTCTCTTAATAAATAGTGTCTCCAATAGTTCAAGGCATGAACAATATTAGCTAACTCAAGATCATGTGTCAGGTAGTTCCTCTCATGTGGCCTCAACTGATGAGCCTTGTATGCCACAAATCACTCCTCCCACACCATAACTGAACCTATCTAAATTAGAGAAACATAACCCTATGAAAAAATTTGAGGATAATTATATGTATAGGATAAAATATTAATGTTTTTTGTAAGGTAAATATAATCATTTTTTCATAGAAATAAATCCACATTAGGATACTAAAAATGAGTGTGCTTTAGGAATGGATACATCTAGGGGTAAAAATACTTAAAATGGTTGGTTGATTATATCTCAACCATCATTCTAGTATATGATTAATGGGCCCTTACTACATAGAATGTTTGAAACTACAAGCGGTCATGCTTAATTTAATTAACATTTTCTTTACAAACCATTATGAAATATTGGAAAATATTTTTTTGACTTGAATATATTCCCAATGATACTAAGATTAAAATTGAAATATTAACTATGCATAAATTATCAACATATATTAATTATTTTTCTAGTTTTGAAAGTATATATTATGATTTATAAAGTTATGATCCAATATAGTGCATTATATTATTAAGAAATGGAACATAGTGGAAGGAATGGAGACTGTATTAATACACATAATCTATATAGGTATTTACATCATTAGAAAGATAATGTAACTCGAGAGAGATCTTGACATGAAGATGGAACTGATACAATTAAAACTATGTTGGGGTAGCTGACTTGGGTTATGAATAGTTACCTTTCTCATATGGAGTAGTATCCTAATCTGTAATATGGTGTAACAATTTTAGAAAATTTCATGTGACGACTACCTCCATAATTCAATGAAACCACAAACCCATTTTTTACTGAGTAATGGAAAATTTATTTAGAAAACATATTTTATACTTTAGGAATTAATGAAAGGGTGAATGATTTCATCGTATTTTATCATCTCATATGGGATGTTGATCAATGGTGGTTATTGATTCAAAACACTAAGTATGTGTAGAAAATAGAGATCATGAAGTGGAATGATTTTAAGGTACTTTTCTAGGGAAAATATTTTCCTTGAAAATAATGAACAGATATGAAGAGGAAATTATTTAGTTTAAGATAAAAGTAAAAGTAAAATTAGTCTAAAGATGAAGCTTACATTAAATTGTTATAAATTCATGGTACAGACTATGTATGTAATCCAAAGAGTAAGATTGACTATTTATTTAATGGGCTAAATCCAATCCTTTGAAGGGAATTGGTCTCCCAAACAATTTAATCTTATGAGGATATAGTATCATGTTCCATAAAGATAGAGAAATAATTCTCAAAGACTTATGTCTTAGAATGAAATAAAGAGAAGAAGATGATGTCTGAGCAAAAAAATGATATTGGGAAGAAGAAAATGTGGGGATTAACAACATGTCATACTTTTGGAAAGATACACTTTGGTACATGCTTAAAATTAAAATGAGTTTTCTTGAGGTTTAGATAAAAAGTAAATAATTCTCATGAATGAAAGGTTAAGGGAGAAGACATCAAATTATAGTTATTTAACTATAAAAGATGATGTACTATGTCAATAAATTTCCCAAATTTCAATATATTTACCACCAAATAATATAACAAGATAAATTTAAGATTATGAAATTACTATATCCAAAGTGTATGGTCATAGTGACATTGTTAAAGGTATAATTATCATCCAATATAGGATTGAATATGTTTTATTTGATTCAATTTCTACCCATGAATTTATACCTGAATAATTTTATAAGGGTATCATATTACAACACTAATTATTAGATGTTGACTTAATAGTGAAAACTCTTAATGGTGTGATGATCACATCTCAATTCTATGATTTATTTCTGAAAAAATATTATGGGAATTTAATTACTTCAAATATTATTATTATCCCTCTAGTTAAATTATATTTTAATTTGGGAATGGGTTTATATTCATTACATAAATCCCATCTCATATTTTGAGGAAGGGAAGTCATGTATGACATTCTAAACCAACCAATATTTTTTAACTATAAGATGATAAATATGAAATTTGAATGAAAATTTCATCCATTATATGGGTCTTGATTCCAATTAAAAAGGGGTTTTTTATCATCTATGGTTAGTTAGAAACTTAATATAAAACATATACCCAATTTATGAGAGTTTTTTTATGTTTATCTAGAATAGTTTCCTAGTCTTACTCTAAATCATGAAGGTGAGTTTTTAATAGAAGTAATACCTGCTGATAAACCTATTTCAAAGGTTCCATATATAATATAACCTATTTATTTGTAGGAATTGAATAATTAACTCTAGGATAAAATTGGAATGGGATTAATTAATTAATGTGCAGCACCTTGGGTTGCACCTGTTCTTTTTATTTAGAAGAAATATGGATCAATGTGACTCTATGTTGATTATCAGGAACATAAAAATATTACAATGAAGAATAATTATCCTCATCCCCATATTGATTGTTTATTTTATCAAATATTAGGAGATCAATATGTTTCCATTATTTATCTTTCATCTGGATATCATCAGCAAAGGGTTAAGAAGGAATATATACCCCAAATAGCCTTCTATATGTGGTATGGTCATTATGAATTTATTGTAATTCCATTTGGACTTACCAATTCTCTTTATATATTAATATATTTAATTAATATAGTATTTATAGATTACTTTTATTAGTTTGAGGTAGTCTTTATAGAAAATATTATTATATATTCTAACATAATGGAAGAGCATGAAGAATATTTGATCATTGTGTTGAAGACCCTGAGGAAGGATAAGTTATATGATAAATCTACTGAGTATGCATGTTAGATTCAAAAAGTTTCATTCTTGGGTCAATTAATCTAAAGTGGGGGTATATTAGTGGATCCTAAAAAGACAAAAGTTATTTAGAAATAGACTAGCCCATCCATGGTAATTGAGATATATGGTTTTCATGGGTTGGATAGATAATACCAACACTTTTTGACAGATTTCTCATGAATATAAAATATACTCACCAATTTTACATAGAAGGTGTTCAAGTTATTGTGGATTGATGAATGTGTAGAGAATTTAAAATAACTGAAGAGATGTTTGGTCAATGTACTTGTGCTTATACTAACATAAATTATATAAGAATTTTTGATATATAGTGATGCATGAAACAAAGGGTTGGGATTAATCCTCATTAAAAATAATATAAGGATAATTTATGCCTCTCACTAATTGAAACTTCTATAGTAAAATTATCTGACTCATGATTTGGAGTAGGTAGTGGTAATTTTCACATTGAAGATGTAAATGAATTATCTATATAGATAAATGTTTGATATATATAATTATCATAAAATAATAAAATATATATTTACACAAAAAAATTTGAATATATTCTAGAGAATATGGTTGGAGTTGATCAAATATTGTGACGGCTAAATATAATTCCACACTGGGAAGGTAAATAGGGTGGTTGAAGATCTGAGTCGAAAAGAGCAAGCTAGGTTGTCCATAATGAGGATTTAATGAGATCCAATTTTTTGTATTTACAGTAAATGGAAATTGAAATCATGATCAATGGATATAGATCATAACATTCTTAGATGAGGTTTCAAATATTAATCTATGAGAAGATTAAGAAGGTCCATAAGGAGGATCTGGAACTATAGAGGAAGGTGAGGAGTGTTCCTGAGTTCAAACATGATAGTGATGAGATGATAAGTTTTAGTAATTGAGTATGTATCTTTTTAATACCATAATTGAATAACTAACTATTAGATAATTCTCATAGTTCATAATTCTCTACATATCATAGGATTATAATGATTTATGGATATCAAAAAGAATATTTTTAGAGGTATAACATAAAGAGGGATATTATAGAATATGCATCTCGATACCTTGTATGATAGAAAGTTAAGGCTAAGAGACAGAATTCTAAGGGGATGTTATGACCACTACCCATACCAGAATGAAAATAGGAAATAATTACAATGGATTTTGTTTTCAGAATCTCCAAAACATCTAAAGGGAATAATTCTATTTGTGTGATAGTCAGCCACCTAATAAAATTTTCACATTTCATTTCAATTAGATAAGATTTATAACCTAATCACTTTTCCATGTTATACATTAAGGAAGTGGTAATATTGTATGGAGTACCACATTATATTGTATTTGATCTACACCCATGGTTTACCTAAAAGTTATAGAGAAGTATTAAGTGGGATATATAAAGAGATGATTTTAAATTATATGGATCATCATCATACTGTTGTTCAGTATGAAAGGACCAGTTAGACACTAAAATACATTATGAGATATTTATCTGTATATTTCAAAAGTCATTGTGATCAACACCTCCCTTTGGGGGAATTTTCATAAAATAATAGATTTCACTCAAGAATTTAGATGGATAATTATGAAGCCTTATATAGTAGTAAGTGTATAACTACAACATTTTGGGATAAAGTTTTATAAATAAATATATCAATACCCGATCTATCTGAAGAAATGGAATAAAAGGTTTAGTCTATTCAACATCACATAAGAGCACCTCAGGGCCGAAAGAAAAGTTATGATGAAAATCGTCAGATATATATTGAGTTAAATGTTATTTAAAAGTTATTCCTAATAATATATCCTTGTAATAATGTTTTTATATTTTTAAAGAAGGTAAATTTTTTCCCTAGATATATCGGTCTCTTTGAAATTCTTGATCTAATTGGGATGGTAACTAATCGCCCAGTACTTCCAATGAATCTCTTTCAAGTTCATGATGTGTTCCATGTGTCTATATTGAGGAACAATACACCTAATAATTCACATTTAATAAACTCATATTTTATACCACTGGGGAAATATATCTCTTATTAGGTACAACTGATGGTGATTTTGGAACATAGAGAGGAAGGTCTATGAAACGAGACCACTAACCTGGTCAAAATTTTGCGGTGAGACCATAAATTTTGTTATGTTACATGGGAACTTGAGGATGTGATGAAATAGATATATCCTCATTTTTTTTATCATAGTAACATAACTAAAAGGGTGAAATTCATTTTAATTTGGGTATAATGTAAAACCCTAAACTTTTGGATATATTTTCTTTCAAATAAATTTAATTTCTTCAATATCTTGGGATAGATGCAACCTAGAGTCTAAATAAATTATAATATAGTATACCATTATAACATAGATATTAAATTGAATGAATTAACAGGAGTAACCACTTCTTTATAAAAATATATAGAGGCTTTAGATGAAGTGAGAATATTTTTATTAATGTCATTATATTCTTTAAAAATACATTTTTTTCCTCAAGTAGTATTTATATATTTTTGTGAATAAATAATATAACTAATTTCATCCACTTTTAGAAAAGTTATTTCAATTAAATGGATTTAATTTTTCAAATAAAATTTTCAAAATAATATTATAATTATTTTTTAATAATTATACAAAAATATTTTTTTTTTTTTGAAATGAAAAATAATAATTTTTATTGAAAATTAAATTTTTGTTTATAAAATTTAAAAGGTTATATTGTATCTTAAATGGGTTTAAAATTAAAATTATTTAATTTATAATATTTATAATAAAATATAGGCTATTATAATTAATTTTATGTTGTAATTTGGAATAAAATTTTGTATGCATTTGGAAACATGTTTTTTGGAAAACAGCTTTTCATCACGTTTTGTGGGTTTAATTTTAGATTAAATTATAACACTTCTATAAATTGAATCTTGAAAAAATGAATAAATATTTTTAATTGGGGGGATAAAATTTGATAAATATTTCACTTTTATTTTTTTAATTATAGATAATAACCTTAGTAAATATTTGTCAACCTCATAAAGGTAAAATGGGTAAAATAGGGTTAAAAATTGGGATAAGACATTAAAATGTATCTAACACTTGACTTTATCCTATTGTATGAATTTAATTATTCAATTTCCATATAATTATCTAATATATTTCTTCATGGTTCCATTTTTCTTTGATTATTACCTTTATATTAGTTTATGAAAAGAATAAATACAAAATGTCACCCTCTTGACTTCAATACCTCAATATAATTTACATAAGGTTAAAAAGATGATAAGTATAGTTATAAATGTTTATTTGATATGTTAAATATCATTATTTAATCATTTAATTTTATTCTTATTTTTTAGTTTTTTAATAATTTCCTTAACTTCTTACGCAACAACGACATAGTAATTATTCAAATAATAGGAATATAAAATAAATTATTTTTAGAAACATTAAAAATAATAACATTTCAATTAATTTTTGTGTTATAAGATTTTTTTAGATAAATTTATCATTTTAGGTATTTTTTAAAGGTTTTTATTTTAATTACATGATTATATTTATCGCTTTAATGTCAAAGTAAATTAATGGTTCTAAAAAAATATATTAATGATATTTTATAGTAAACATTATTTTATTAAATGATTTAAAATTAATAAAAATACTATATTCAGAAATTTTAATGGGATATTGTTTATAATATAAACCATAGTTCATTTATGGGTTACTTTTCCTTTTATGGTAACATTAATGACCCTTAAATAAGACAAAATGTTGATATTGTGGAACTTTCTAAAAGGATTAATGCGGGTTAGAACCAAGATATAAGGATTAAAATTCCACATAAACTTGTTTAAATTTTATTTTATGGGGGGTATTTAGAATTATCCTCATCTTATATTCAAAATATGTCAATTTTAATTAACTTTATTATAAAAATTAATTTATAATAATTTAATAATTTTTGAAATTCTAAGAGTGACCCTCCCCTCGCTTATAAAAGGGACCCTCTTCTCCTCTCTTCCATGAAACTTTTGATCCATGTATATCATAAAATAACTACCCAAATATCTTCCTATATCACTTAAACACTAACTATATTTTATTTTCTTTCTAAAATAACATTCCTTCGCGGATTAAGGTGGAAGCCAAAAGATATTTTTCAATGAAGATGTATAACTCTTAACCAAGAATTTACAATTTTAATTATTCTTATACTAACTCTAAATACAAGGTATCCATTATAAAATAATGAATTAAATATCTTAAATATAATTAATTTTTATTATTATTGAATAACCATCATCTGCATTCTTTTAATCACATGGAAATTGAAAACATCGCTTGTGCATACAGACGGCTTACTGTCTCCATGTAGTAGTATAATTCATTTTTAATCACCACTTTACTTGGATGGTTATAAAATAGATTTAATATATATATATATGTTATTAATGATTTTATTATGAATCTATAAAGGTGAATAATTATTTTCCTTTATTTCATTACATCCATTGAAAAATATAAACTGGGTTCATGTGTACGTATGACCTGCCATCTCTATGAATGTAATAATACATTTTTCTATATCTAAATTTTATGGATTATTATATATATATATATAATGAATATATATGATATTTACATCATTTTTAACATTCTGGATATGATGTAACTGTGATAAAATTACAATGTTCCAAACTAAAAAATTGAATCTTCGATGAAAAACAAAACATTTAACACCTTGAAATGATGATTTTAATGAAGAATTTTTAATAAATGGGTGTTAAAATGTTGTAAGTGAATAAAATATGTACATTATTCTAGGATATATTTAAAATAAATTTAATTTTTTCATATATTAGGTTAGATAATTTTTTGTGTAAGTCAAGATTGTGGTAAGGATTTATTTCAAAATCTCATAATTATTCAATATTGTTTTTGTTTAAGTGTATGTTGGGGAAATTATATGATATTTATATCTTAAACCCAATATATTTTCTTATAATATGTTTATTTCTAGAAATTAAAAGTTTCTCTATAATTTTCCTCTCTTAAGAACTCAAGATACTGAAATAAATATTTTAAGGAAAATCGTCCTTGTTTTTCTTTCAGTAGGGAATATTTTTATTCCATGTCAATATTTTCTTTAAAATGTTTTAAAGAATGATATTAATTTTATCCAATTATTTATTAAATTTATTTTTACCAATTTTTAATTATTTATAAAATGGTATAAAATAAAACTTCTTTTTTTTTTCAAGCATGTCACCTTTTACTAAAGGTGTGAAGGGAATCTTTATTATAACATACACCACATGAATAGATTTTTTCCCTGTCACAACAAAAAATTTATTTAAATATTCCACTACAAGTTTCAAATATTATTTTGAAATAAAATATTTTAATTAATATTATATAATTTTTTTAATTTTAAATAAATTATTTCAAAATGTAAAGAAAATTTTCTGCAAGAAATCTTCTAGTGATATTAAAAAAATCATAAATATAAAAATCCTTTAATGAATATTTTGATTCTTTGAGGATATAATATAATTATACCATCCTTCAGGTTTCTATGGATAATTTATGATCATCTTGACTAGGAAAATAATGATATTCTATATTTATTTTTTCTAATATAGTCAATTATAGAGTGTTAAGTTGTGTTGACAAAATTGTATTATTTATTCAAATGAGGAATTCATTGGACATATTAAGTGATGGGTATGTCATGGAATTATATAACCCTTTTATACATAGATAACTCTCATGAGACAAAATAGGTTGGGTATTTGGCTTAGGCCATACCAATTTATGTATGATTTCTTGGCATGAGGCCTCAATGGTAAGTTTAAGATTTATTATATTATATATTAAATTATTATGAAATTGGTTATTGATATATATGTGATAATTGTATTGGTTATTTAATACTTGGATAATTTTAAATCTCATGTGATTGTTTTTATGGAATTATTTAATCATTATTTATTCCTTCTATATTAGTTATTCTATTTTTTTATATGATAGATTTTGTTGCATGCATTTCTTTAATTAGCATCTATGCTCACCCATTTTTTATGTTTCCTTTCCTTGAGATGCCAGGAAGTGTATTATGAATGATATTCATGGATATTATAGAGATAATAATGATTTTCTCAAGAAAATATTGTTTTTTATTTTATGTTTTTAAATGTAATGAGATATTCACACATGTATCTAGTTTATCATACTTCTAAACTATTTGGCCTATTGGGATGTGAACGCTTGTATCTAGTGTCAATGTAATAATATAACCATAATCTCTAGGATACTAAGGTCTATTTCTTTAAGAATTCTATGGGATTAATACTTCATTATTTCCAAGACTAACTAAGATTCCCTCTTCATAAATGACATTCCCGAGGAACCAAAATTCTTATATTCAGAAGGAACACTTAGAAAATTTTCCAAGTAATCGATGATCATGAAATATTCTCAATAAAATTACCAGGTTCTTATCATGGTCATTCTTACTTTTATAATAAACAAAAATACCATAAACAATTCCATAATAAAAGAATCAAGGTACCTTTATAAGATATGATTCATCAAGGACATGAAGACTACAGGTGAAGTTTCTAGGACAAAGGGCATTATGACATATTCATAATGGACATATCAAATCTAGAATGTTATCTATAGAATATCCTATTTTCTAACTCTTATATTATTATTTCATGGTCATATATCAATATTGTAGAACCACATAGCTCATATTAATTGACCAAATGGATCATAAATTAAAAGGGTATATTGATTTTTGATCATAAATTGATTTAGTTTGTGATACTAAACACATTATTAGAGGTAACCATCTGCCTTCTTCATGAATAAAACTAGTGCATCCCAAGGAGATCTGATAGGTATGATAGATCCTTTAATTCCCTATTATTCGAGTTAGATTTTTAATTGATGAAATTATATTGAATAAATTAAATGTGATAGGATAGAAATAGGGATTTTTCATAGGATTATATCAATATAAAATTTAATTTTTAATTTAGAAGGTAACATAAAAGAAATTGAATTGAAATCTTGGAATCGATCCACTATTCTAGGAAGAGTCTTATTTATAGTTTCATCTATAGTGCCTCAGGTCATTATTAATAACTGACTAGAGAATATTCTTTTTACTAAGACTAGAGTTCCTACTTTACCTATATTTATGTCCCAATCCCAATTGAATATAGTTGGAGTCACATCTAGGGATATAAATTTCACTTGGTGATTAAAATCCTCACTATGGGATTTAAATTCCACTAGTTAGCCTATTCCAAATATTCTATAAAATATATCCATCTCTAAGGCTATAAACTATGATATAAACTTTATTGTATCAATGGTAATTGAACATGATCGGAACTTGAATCCTCTACACTCTTGTTGTATGAGGGGTTCATGGATACTCATGGTGTGAGGCATTATTTCCCCATGAAATCCCAATTTTTTAACCATGGAAGAATCAATAAAATAATATGATTCACCAGTATCAAAAAATACATGCATAAGATTCAAGTTCAAAATGATGGTACCCAGAACTGTGGAGGGGCCCAGTTGCTCAGTCATGATAGCTTTCTCTGATCCATATAGCAATCGATCAGTTATCACAAGATTATTATTACTTCCCTACTGAGGCATCAACTAGAAAACCTAATTTTTATGAGTATTATACTAGTTCACCTAGTTCTCTAGACAAGAACTATTCTGAAGATATTTTTCTTTTGAGTATATAAATCTTGAGGTTGAGTCGATCTAGAAACACCTACTAATTTCAGAAGTTTATTACAATACCTCATGGGATCTTATTTCTTTCCACATTGGTGGAAATTCCTCAGTGGTGTAGTATGTTCCTCTTTCTATATGTAATTGATCCAAAATAGAAATATCCTAGTTCATTATTGTCATATGGTAGATAAGAGACTGATAAAGTGTATTGATTTATTGATACCTTGTTACCCTTGTAGTAACCCTCACTATTGTGTTTAATCCCTGTGATGAAGTTCCCCCTAGAAATTGGATGGAAGAAGGTATCTAATCCACTAATATTTCCTACAATATCTATCTATCCATCAAGTTCCTTATTCACCATTTTTTTAAAGTTATTAATACTGAATATTAAACCCATTAATAAAACCTCAGGGTAGAGATCTTCCTCAACGATATGAGTATTGAGCCTCTCGAAAGTAGCTAGCTCTGGGGTCAAGCGGATAAGTTAAGTGAATTTATTTTAATATTCAGTCATTGACATACAACCCTTTTTTCAACTAATATAATTCTATATTATTTTATATTTAAAAGGTTTATGGAATGAATTTGTGAGTAACCAGATCAAAAAATCCTTTCTAGTTGATATAATAATTCTACTTAACTTAAACAGCTAAGTCCCACCATGTTACTTCTAGTACTCAAGAATATACATTTCTAGATGAACCTTAATTTCATTTTGAGTCCCAAAAAAATAAAAAATCAAAGTCATCCTGATCAGATATACCTCTTCTTACTCGGGTGAGAAATTTCCAAAAAAAAAATTAGTGGATTCCACTTTAGAAATTATGCCAAGTGATTCACCTGATGAGGTTCCTATTTCCTAAGTCCCTTATCATCATATTGAAAGGATTTCACAATACATTGAACTGAATGTTTGTTCACATGTAGTTTGGGTGTAACCCCGTTATCAATTTTCCCCCCTCATTGGTTTCTCATTCTCCTTACTAGAAGAGTTTCCATTCTAAATCCATTCAAAAAGATATAAATTGTTCTATTTTACTATTCATCTTTTCATGATTATATTATATATATTATCAAAATTATCACAATATCACATTAAAAAAATCAAGCAATCATATAGATAATAAAATCTTAGTGGGAAGTTTATAAAGACCCGAAAATTTCAAGGAATTTTTTTTTCATAATTCTTTGGAATTTTATGAGTCTGTAGTTTCTGACGGCGCCTCATTTTGAGGCCAGGTGTGCCCAGAATCAATTTCTGAAGTTTTGTTTGGGTACGTTCAGTAAATGTATGTTCGGGTTTTTCTATCTTTTGAACTAGTGCTCGGAATTGAAATCTGAGGGCACCGATGAACTCACAGCACTGTTATTCGCTTAAGGGGATCTTTACCATAGTTGAGTTTGCTCGGGAGGAGAAGTTAATTTTGGGGGATTTATATTAAATTAAATAAAATTGTTGTACATAATTTTATTGTTTAAGAGTTTGTTATTTCCTACAAGGGGGAGTTAGAGGTGGGGCACACACCCACATAACCTCCCGTGAGAGGATAATGTGTGGTGGGGACCACACGATCCCATAACCCTACAAATTCCCTTAAACTCCCCATTAACTCCTCTTCATTTAATTTGACAACTCCCCACATTTAATATGAACTCTCCACCTCCTCTCTCATGAATTTTAAACTCTTCACCTCTTCTTAATATAAGCTAACAACTAGGATTAATTAAATGCCACATTTAATTAACCTTTGAATTCTTTTGAATTAACTTGAATTGCATGGAAATTTTGTTAAAGTTGGTTGGATTTTATAATATTTTCCTGGGCAAATATTTTTGTGGGGAAACATATGGAAAATGATAAGGAAGTGTTCCTCTCCGCGAAGAACGCTCCACGATTCGAAGAACGGGAAGCATTTTTCTCTCCACTTTTCTTTTCAAACAGAAAAAGATCATGAGGAATGCCTTCATCCTTTCTTCTTCCTCTACGTCAAGGGAGAAGACACCGCTTGTGAGGAATGATGTCTACGACAATGACTTCCAACGTTGATGGGACGACACCATTCTCCACGACGCCGTCTTCTGTGATGCCCGACTACCGCGACGTTCGTCTTCTGCGACTCGTCGATGAACGAACCTCAATTATGAGGTAGGGGGTTTGATATAATTTTAAGTGAATGAAATTATATTACTTCCTTAGTGAATCCTTTTTTTGTATTCAGCCTTATGTTATCACCTAAAACGGAGGGCGTGGGCCGAACAAACATGGCCCAATGACCCTCCGATGGTTCTTGATTATTTTGGCGGTGGAAATCAGAGGCAATGGAGACCGTAGGAAGCGGTAGCCGTGTGCCTTCCGCATAGAGAAGAACAGCGGCCCGCATCCATGGGCCTCTCTGCCAAAGACGAACCGGCCAGTCGTAGCCAGCCGGACATGGAGACTGCTACACCATAAGGGGTGCCGCGTTGTGGAGGACAACGGCCCACGCTCCGTGGGCCGCTTCAACGGTGAACCGGTCGGCCGCCTGTTGGCCGGGTTGAAGGAGGTTGTGGCACCCGCAGGTACCACGTAGGAGAACCATGACCCGCCCGTGTGGGCCGCTGGCACCAGGAAGACCAGTTAGCTTCATCCGGCCGGATAGGAGGGGTGGCGCCGCTCGGCACCACCGGTTTGGGAAACCAGGGGGCCGCACCCCCCGCACCGCTCGGCCGGCCGATGGGTCAGGCCACGCCACGCCGGGACGGGCCGCGTCACACTGGGCTGGGATGCACTCCACCAAGATGGGCTGACCCCCCTGCCAGGTTGGACCCACCAAACCAGGTTGGGCTGACCATCCAGCCCGCTGGGCTTGGCGGGTCGGGCTCGTTTCACTTAAACATGAATAACTTTAAGACCATGCGTTCGATCGACGTGATGTATGAAGCAATGTGATCCTCATGATGAGACGGTCCTTTTTTGATACTCTAAGTAAGTTTTGGATGACTTTGGAGAATGACCGGGTTTGGAATGAGTGTAATTCCAACTGGGCCCCTAGAACGGAAAAGCCAATATCTCTCAGACCGGGCGTCTGATTGACACACCGTCTGTCGCATTGGGTTCCTTTTGATGAGACAGAACTTCAGGATACATCAACTATAGACTTCATGATAGTTGATGTATCAACCCTTTGGCTCAAGGATTGGACCCTCCTGAAATCGAGCATGCTATTTTCGGGAACCCTAGATCTTGTTGCGACTGCGACGAATATCATTCTGGAATCCTACATGGGTTCGACGACGACGACAACTGTACTGGAATCCTCCGTGGGTTCGACAGAAATGACTAATGTACTTGTATCCTAAGTGGGTCCAATAGTTTGACTTCTGTACTAGTATCCTGAGTGGGTCCGATAGAGTAGCTGGTCTAGTATCCTATGTGGGTCCAACAGCTTAGCTGGTTTAGTATCCTACGTGGGTCCGATAGTTTAGATGAATCAGTGACTACATCTGATCATCTCTATCGCTATAAGAAAGATGTATACCTATGTGAGCTGAGTCTTGACTTTCAATAATTATCATTAATATGATTGACTTGCTTTCCTGTGTGGAATGGGTTGCTCTTGGGCGCGAGAGTTGGAGCCGAACTGAGATTGATAACTTAGGTATATGTATGGGCATATACCTAAGTAGAGTTGGTTGATACTTTGTGATTTTATCTTTCTTCTATGGTTTGTCCTTCTTGGATTATGGGATACCTTCAGGGGTCTCGGGGTCCCTACTAAGTATCGTATACTCACCCCTGCATGGACTATGCTCGCACTAGATTTTGTTGGATGCAGACGACGGACAGCACTGATCGAGGTGGAGGCCTGTGGAGCTGGACGGTACCTAGAGGTGGACCACTTGGCGAGATGTACACGGAGTAGATGGCTGGACCCAAGTTGCTGAGGAGGCCATCTGTACCCACCCTTCAGGTGGGAATCCCATAGGACGACTCAATGGTTTTTTTTACTTTACTGTAATTGTACTCACTTTTCAGTTGTAATGTACTTACTGTTGGGCTTGTATTTTCGGCCCCATTCCTTTCAACAGTTACTTTTTTATTCAGTATTACCTTGTTCCTACTTCTATTGTGTACTCTTTTGTGTTTGTTTACTTTTCTAAAGGCAATGCCTTTCCTTTCTATCGGGATTTACACCATTGGTGCTAGTCGCTAACCCCTGGCCTATGGAAGGCGGGCTTGGGGTAGTCACGACAGAGGCCCTGAGGACGGGTCGTGACAAAGTATCTTTAAGAATTCATGATACCTATCACTCATAAGATAAACCCGGTATGATGGGTTGATGACACAATTATAAGTCATTAACAACAATTATTTTACCCACAATAGCTTAGTAACGTACATTTCAGTATAAAAAGGTCATCTATGTATTTTTTTCTATATATTTCATTCCCTGAGGAATCCTATCTCTATGTTACTATCCCAACTTGTGGAATGAAAAAACTAATACCATTTATAACATATCTTATGAATCCATTTTCTTAGGTAGGGTCGTAGGTGCTACTAACATTAGGTGACATTCCCAGGCCACCAAAGGCTAGCAATAAATGTCAAGGATTTGAAAACAATGTTATATAGGAGGAATGATTTGCCCTACTTACACACACACACACACAAACTTCACAAGATAATAATGAAATATATAAAACCAAGTGTGTTTAGTAAAATGATGAATGCAACAAAACCAATAATAATCAATGAACCAGAGACCAACATCAACGTAATAGTCGAACAATGTAATTAAGAATATTAGAACTTCAAAATAGTAAGTAACTCTGGAAAAAAAGTGTAAACACTGCAAACCATGACACAAACTACTCCAAAGATCCCTCTCCACCAACTATGACATCAACATCAAGTAGCACTGCTTAAGATTTAATAAATCATCCCCTTTCTTATATCATGATAAAACAAAATCTGCATGTGCACCAAAGTGCATATATAGGGGGTGAGTAATTTTACCCAGTAATAAACCTACAATTAAATCTTCCCACATACCACTAGAACAATAAATATATTATATCATGGGATTATAAAAAGGATAGGATGAATATCAAAAACTGATAGATTAGTTTCTATAATATTAAATAAAGTAGATAAACTGGATTTCCAATTGTATTATCACTAAATATTTATCCTCCTTTCATGTAATATAAGAAATTAATTAATTTGAATTTGTCATAACCCACCTATGTTTTCACACTCAACCACACATTTACACACATGAATTGTACCTCCCAATACTCGTGAGAATTGAATCACCCTTTCACTAAGTCATTTCTTGGTGACCAAATTTGAGAGAGTTAAGTTCGACCATGATCCATCTCATGATTCCTTATTTGATATTGGTACTACTGACTGTGATTTTTCCACCATGTACAAGAATGATTGAAACCCAGTTTTATTATGAACAAAAGTCAAAAACCATATTTCTTTGAAAAAACTTTAATCAATTTGTCAAACATGTTGGGGTGAAACCCCAAACCCCATTTTCAAGAACCAACCTATATGATAAAATATAGAGGAGTTTCTATAGGGTAAAATCATTTAAAGGATTAATAGGTTACTTTAAATAAACCTAAGATCCTTTGTATTCTATGAAAAATAGAATGAGGGAAAAACCACCTACCACAGAAATGATTGACATGAAGAAAACCCACAAGATCATTCTAGTCTAGGATCTTTATTCTATTTATCTAGTGAATCACAATATGTTTTGATAAAAACTTGTTTGATTTGATAGATAATTCTATAAAAAACCTGATCTTGAGTTTTATTCAAGAGAAAATGGGAAGATCTTGATTATAAGAAATATCGGAGCCCTTACCTTTATTTCTGAGGTCTAATTCTTAGGTACTTGTTAAATATGGTGTTCATAATTAAAAGATCTTATAAATCCACCTACATGAACCCTAGAAGTTAGGGGGAAGGTAATAAGAACCTGAATGGGGATTTACAAGTGTAATATATATTAAAATATGTTGGACCTGACCAAATTTACAACTCTAAAATGGAATTTTCATCATGAATCTCTGAAAGGTCGCATATATAAAAATTCATGTAACATTAGCTTAAAATACTATAATTATGTTTACATTGTGAATGTAATTTCACATCATGAATGGTACCAATAATCTCCCTAACGAAACGCATTCACACCTTGAAAGTAACTCATGGAATATACCAAGAAAACATTAACATCATTAATAACCATTCATGGCATGAATTGTTCCTAAATGAATATTAAAACTTCCATTCTATTTTTCCCTTTTAACACCTTTATATTTTTAAACAAACTACTCCAAACATAAAATAAGTAGAAAACAACAAGGAATTACCTCAAACTAGGGGTGTTACACCTAAGATACCACATCAAAATTGCACATTTTGTGCAGAGAGTCGAAAAATATCAAGCAGTGGGAAACCAATAAATAAAATTCATCATACAATCCATCCAAAAAGAATCAATCCATAATAAAATAAATGAGGAAGCCTCACTTTTAACTTGTATCAATTTCCCCAGTGTCCCATTCCATTGAAAACTACATCAACTGTCCCACCATCATAGTATCAACTATCACTATAGCTTGGGATCCTATACCATCTCTCATCTATAGTTACCAACCATATCAAAAAAACCATTAGTCAAACACCCTAAATCTTCAAAACCATTAATCATCAAGAAAACCCAACCACACAAAGTTATAAAACAATCACAAAAATCCAGTAAAATTCCTATAGAAAACAAACTTTTCAAAACTATTTCCCATATATAGGTAAAGGCACAAAGTCCATAAAACCAAGACACACAATCCTTTTTCAATAAGTATGGGATCTCGTATCCATAAATAATTTATCTTTATAATGAAAACATTTTAATTACCATATAAAACTTATCATTTATCCCAATCTCGAAACAACCTAAACATCTGCTTATCATTTCTTCATTTTCCATGAAAAAACAGGAAGAATATATAGAAAACTATCATTCCAAATTCTTTATAAATAATAATAAATTATTTTTACATTTAATTTCTTATCCAATTTCCAAAACAAATAAATTTTTTGAGTAAAAAATATCCATACAAAAATCTAGCACACTATCTTTGTGAAACATGAGGCATCAATAGGCATAAAATGGAGATAAATCAAAAACACAAACCACAACACCATTACTACTTAAAATTACATTTTTCTTATCTTTATTAGGTTAATTACACTATTAACAAAAGGATTAAATCATGATAATACCACACTTTATATTTAAAATAATAGAAAGGTGGTATATTCCATACCTCAATCATTACTTTCTAACTCGCTGTGTACATCCAAAAAAAATAGGAGTTTCCAAAAAATTATAACTACCCGAAGTAAAAGTCAAAAACCAAGAAAACACCATATCATATTAGTATCTAACCAATACATCACTAAAACATCTTTTACCAAAACATAAACCCTCTCCTAAAGAATAATGGAAAGAAAATATAGGAGATAAGAGAAGGGTACTCACCTAGAATCAATAAGGATCAATCTCCCAAAAATTTGTTTAAAAGAAACGGAAATGGGGATTAAAAAAATATCATAAAAATAACTAGTCCACCTAATAACTGAGAGTAAAGGTTGAGTTTAGATCATGTTCAGGAGGGTTAATAAATTTATAGGTGGATCTGGAAATTATAAGAGTATATTGAAACACCCTATATCATTGTGTAAGGGTGATGACATAGGAAAAACCTCTTCAAAAATAAAGAGACCGCATAACAGCACACTAGGTAAAATCCACATCTAATATCCATGGGGTAGTTAATGAAACGATTATATAAACATATAACAGAGGCCATTCCACAAGGGAACCACCATATCATAAAATTCAAATGAAAAATAATTTGGTCATGCCACAACCCATTTTAAAGGCATAGTGACCCTGAAGTCAACAAAAACAACAAAACTCACCTATCTAGAACTCCATGTTGTAGTTTACTCCCCCATCCATATTAAGACAATAATGAGATTTGAAAACCCACATAAACCTCTCCTCCCAAGCCTCCACATTGCACCTCTCATCCACACTGTAGCCTCGCCTCTCTACTAGTCTCCTTAATGTAACACACAACTACACCAGGTAAGACAACCCTCACATTAAATCTAAAGGACCCATGTTATAAAAACACCATATAGTTGAAATTTTAGCTCAAATAATCTTTATCTCTTATATATTTCCCACAAATACCTTTGACAACCTGATACATGAAGGGCTTCATAAAAAATTAGGCCCTTAAATTTGAAAAAATGGTGAGTATTTGAAGTTAATGATTATCAAATAAATCATTTATATTGTTTTTTAGATTTCAAATACTCCTACATAAGGTAAGTTTAAGAATAAATTAGGAGAAAAAAAGTTAAAAGCAAAAATAGACAGATACAGACACATACATACAATGCATACCTCAATCATCAACTATTTAACAAGTCTATCTAGACAAAGTAAAAAAAATTAGGAATCTATTTAACTGTGGAAACCTTTTACTTAAGAAATGAAATTGTAGTAGATGGGTAAAAAATAATATTTATTATTTCACTAATTCAATCCAACTATATAAATTTATTATTTAAATAATCTTCCAGATGATTTATATTTTCTTATTTTATAATATACTAATGAGGATTATCATCATGTAACTCACAACACACACACTACTAGAAATTGAAGCTATAACAACAGACTTATACCAACAGTTTGGAAAATCATTGGTATAAGTACCCTATACAAATGTTTTGAAAAACATTATTGGTATATGTACCTTAGAGAGAACCTATACCATTTTTTATCCTAATAAATTAACATAAATACCTTTTAGAGACCCTATACCGAAATTGTTTAAAAAATCATTGGTATAGGTCCCTTGTAGAGACTTGTACTCACAATTTTGGTCAAAACTGTTGGTATGGGTAACCTGTAGAGACCCATACTAATGGTATTTCAAAAACCATTGGTATGGGTCTACAATAAAAATAATTTTACCTATACCAATAGTTTTCAAAATCATTGGTATAGGTACCAATATTTTCTTTGCATTCATTTTTCAAGTTACATTAAATACATCAAAAGTTAAATTTCCTATAAATATACATATATATATTTATAAAATTATATTTAAAAAATTCATCTTAGCTTAGTGGATAGGTCATTAGAATATAAGTGAGAGGTGTTGGGATCAAAACCAAGCTGGATTTTATTTTTACATTAACTACAACAATGGTTTTTCAAAAACGTTGGTATAGGTTTTTCAAATGACCTATACCAATGATTTTACAAAAACCATAGGTATAGGTCTATACCAACACCAAAGTATCCAATTACTTTACAAACTATTGGAATAGGCTATAAAAATGGTTTGTATACCTATAAAACTAGTTCTAAATTTTGGTGTAAGATTTTTTCTATAAGTGATAGTCGAGTCTGAACTGGGAGGTAGAGAAATGGGATGGTTATGTTGAGTAAGATACAACTGTTACAATAATTTTAAAAACATAGAGGGTTTATATAATCTAATTGTCTCCTTTATTGGATAATATATCTCTTTAATATTATCCTTTAAAGAATCTATTTCACCCTTGCATGCATCCTCCCTATATTCACTAATAGGAAACTCAAAAACATTCTTCGTAATAAAAATTACTCTATATCCTCTTATATAATGTGGGTGTTCTTTTACTCCTAATGTAGCTACAGGAATATCTTTCCTACCATCATGGATGAATTTCACCTGTGTCTCTATCTTTTATAGACATTCCAAAGTTAAATATATAAATTTCATATTGATGTACATAATTTTCAAAAAAAAAGTATCTGAAAATAATCATATAATCTTATCAACTGTATCCTTTGAAATTGATTAGTAAGGTTCTTACTTTTTTTTATCATTCTCAAAGATTTCCATTTTTATAGTGAGAAGGGGATATGGAGAACGAAATTTAACGTATTTAAAACTAATTTATTTTCAACTTAATTCCTTAAAAATTTAAGCAATAATTTTCTAATGTAGTAATGTTCACTAACTGCTAGAAAAACGTACTATGTCCATGAGTGAAAATTGTTCTTATAGGCCTAATGCCCATGGTTGTAGGATATAGATGATAGAATTCTTCATATGGGGGGATATAGTCTTGGAAATATAAATTGTTTCAATCTCCATGAGCACCAACCTTTTTTTATAAACCCATTTCCTTGGGAAACCATCTGTAAACCTATTTCTATATGAATAACAGCTTGTGGATATAGATCTATAGCCATGCGAAGTGCTTATGGCTATAGCACTATTTCCATAAGCAACCAATGGTCAACCAATGTCCATGGGAATTTATTCTTGTGTTCATAGGTTTGTATTCAATGGTAATGCTCATGGATATAGCCCTATATCCATGAGAAACCAATGGAAAACCTACAGTCACGATCAGTAATTCTCATGGAAATAGGTCTATAGCCACAAAAATTTTACAAGACAATAGAGATATAACTATACCACTCATCTAAACTATGTTTTACACACAGAGAGATATATATACATAAATATTTATTTATTTATTTGCATATTTATAGTTATAATTATTATAATTATTACATTCATTATAATAAATATATGTTCATGTTGTTGGGAGTTATGACCATGAGAATCCTGGATCATGGTGGTAGGGGGACCCAGGTTAACCTATTTCTACCAGCACGGTGGTCTTTGGTGGTAGGGTTCTCCCAATATGGACTTAGTACCAAGTGAAATGTGGCTCATGGAAGTAAGGGGGTTCCCATGGGAAGATTTGTGACTATGGTCAAGATAGATCATAGTGATAGGTGTGCACCTATGAAGCCTATTTCTGTAATCCACATTGGTCATGGTTGTAGGGTTATCCCTAGGGGCCCTATGACTATAGTATATGTGAACCATGGCAATAAGACCACACCTAAGGGTGGCTATGGGTCACCTTAGGTGGCTCTATGACCACAAGAAATGTAGACTATGACAATAGGGTCTCTGTGATGGTACCTATGACCATGGGAGACAATTCATGTACCCATAACACTCTCATGCATGGGTCTACCACCATGTGTGTTGTGTCTCAAGGTCATAGGGCCTTCCCTCATTATTTCTATATTATTCTCACATTGTAAATGGATTTCTCATGTCAAACTATGTCCATGGGTGACAGTGATTATGGCGAAATTCCTCCTATGATCATGGGAAATAATAGAAAATGGCCATAGTCTGGCCTGCTATAATGTTTCAAGTGATGATGTCTATATAAAAATGGTTATAGTCTATTTATATTTGTGACTATCCATGTGATCAACACCTCCTAATGATATATCATGGATGTATTACATATAAGGAATAATAATTACCAAATAATGAAGTAAATTAATATTATAATCAATACTTAACATAACATAAATAAATATTCTTGTAGTTTAATTAAAATCTTCTTCAATGTATTGTTATTTTAGAACTTGTATTTAAGGAATGGGTTTTCAATATTTTTCTCCCAAAAAAATTGATCTGAAGTCAATTTTTATTTAAGATTCCTCCATATAATTACTAAAAAATGCAACCACCACATATTAATCGATATAATATCATATATTTAAAATTTATTAATAATTTAATAAATAAAATTTATTTTATATGAAATATAAACTTTTTGAACTATTGGGAAAAATAAGATAGTTGAGATATTACACCATTATCGACTCCATTTAATGATCGGTTGTCTTCTGGTCAATGATCCTCTAATAAAGGCATAAGAATATAACCTTACCTTGACTATTTATTCCATGAAACTCCTAAAATTATATAAATTTGGTCCTACATGGTTATTATTTTCATTGAATTCAACAGGTAACCTTTTATCCTTACCATAATCAAGTGAAATTTTAGAAAAATGTGTACTCCCATGCCAACCAACTTTGGATATCTTCTCCTCTAAAGAAAATAAAGACTCAGGTGTAGTAGGATGACCAATAATAAGATTTATATGGTTTTAAATAATTTTGAAAAACATATGTCAAATTTAATGAAATAATTTATTAATTATAGGTATATTTATATGAAGAGACACATAAATACCTTAGTAGATGTTCCACTCTCACCATTTACTCTAATTAAATAGGTGAATCTTAATGTAATGAAATAATGTGTTCCAGTATTTGAATATAAGTAAATGATAGTTAAAAGAAATTTTTTTATTATTCATAATATAAAAAAATATATAAACATTATGATATTTAAAAACTAATGGAAGAAAAAAATGTGTATCTAAAGTTGATGAATATAAAGAATTGGTTATGGAAAAATGATGATACCATATTTATCAACCAAAAATTATTACCTAAAGATGATTAATATGAAAATTAATATAAAGTTGGAATATTATATGACCATCTATAAATATAAATATTGAACTTAAAAACTTAAATTATTTTTATAAGTGTATCCATTACTAAATAATATCAAAAATATAGATATTTACCTAAATTATTAATATATTAACATTTTTTTCTCATATTCGTTCAATGTGATCATTTTTATATCATGGAACATGTATGTATCTTATTTATCATTATCCTCAAGTAATCATGTAAGATATGAGGGATTAACATATAATACCACAACATAATCAAAATTATTGTCACCCAAATATATTTTTTCCCTTACAAATTGATAAAACACTAATCATATGATAAATAAATAATATAAAATATCTATTTTTCATGTTCCATCATAATAAATGGAACCTCTTTACAACTAAATCTTTTAAAATAAATAAGTGTAAATCCAAAATCATAATGTTATAAATTGTTGTTAATATCAACCCAGTCACAATAAAACATTGGAACTTGAAATTTAATGTAATAAATTTTTCATATATCCTCAATAACTCTAAATTCAGAAATTAATGAAAAAAAAATTGGTTTTTTATATTTTTCACTCAAAAATTGAATTTCTCAATCAAAAACCATTTCTCCATTATTTTAAAAAACAAAATTGTTTTCCTTATTATTTGTATTATATATAAAATTTTTAATGAAAAATCTATCCAATGTGGACACACTAACAAATGGTCCCCCAACAAACCATTTCAATATTTATGATATAGATAATTCAATACTAACATTCTCCTTAAACCATGAAAAAAATTATGCTCTTTCATCAACCACATTTTATTTCATTTCATATATCAAACTTTTAATCCTATAATATTTATATTGTATATGAGTTAACCCAAATTATGTTTTTTAAAATATATAAATGTGAATTCATTATTTCATAACAGATCATTGACTTTAGTTTTAAGTCGTTGACCCCCTTACCTCCATTTTTGACTCCCATATGGATAGATATAGAGAGACTGATGTGCTCCACTTTATATAAGTAATTAGTATAGAACACCACTACCTCCATGGATATATATTTTTTAACAATAGAGAGCTCTAGTTGATGTTTATTTTTAACGAATCCCTTCATAATTTTCATATATCCTTTAAACAATGAATCCAATGTAAATTTATTGGTCCACATATCCCCATATATAATACTAAATAAATCATTAAATTTAATTTCATGTAAAAAAAGATGGTGTAAAAAATCACTAGTTTAAAAAGTGTAATGAAAGCATCATTCTCCAATATATTTAATTAATTTATATCTATGACTTTACAATAAATGGAATTGAAAAAAAAATTCAATTTGATGATAGCAATTCTAATAGTCATCCGAAGTATGCCTTGTAGTGCAACTCGAACTAGTTGTTCCATCAATATATGAAAATCAATAGTTCCATTCATATTAAATTTTGATCCTTTAAATACCTTTTTGTAATCTTTGATAATGTTGATCCATTCCCAAAAATCTTTAATGACCCATGTACATTGTCTTTCTCCCATTCAATATTTGATGAAATTAATTCCCTTCATTTCAAATTGATCAAGATTTGTATCCATAAACATTTTATTCATACAAATTTCTACATGTATTAAATATTTTTATAATGAAAATTATCATATCATGTAGAATGAAAAATGTTTTTTATATCCATCAAATACTTTAACAACTTCCCCTCATAAAAATTTCAAAGCATTAATTAAAGGTGATGAGTAAACATCAATATCATTTTCATGTTTTTTTTATAAATTATGAAGATCACCATAACATTTTCCATATAATATAGATCTATGGTTAAAGGTTTCAAACTAAAATATAACAAGTGATAACCAATATTGTATATTGAGGCTCTAATGAGGATCCATTCCGTCTATTTTTAATGCTATAATCTAGATTTTCCAGAAAAATGCTTAAGTGGAGACACCACAAGACCTCATGTGCACTTCTTCATATGAAAGAGACTATATGGGGTTTTATCATTAAGTTCTTAATTTCACTACATTGTGTTCAGGTCCATAATTTACTTCACATCATTTCATGTGCAATCCCCCTCTAAGGTGTATTCATATCAGGATGAACCACCCATCCCATGTCCAAAAGAAATACCTCCAAAGGCTTGGTAATCACACCTAACATGGCAGAGTCTATAAGGTTATAAAAAATCATGTAATCATGAGAATTAGTATCAAAATATAATTAAATATGATCAACATCAAGCATGGTCTAATAAGATTCACTATAATACTCACGGAATCCAGAATCATATGTGGATCTCACAAGCTACACACACGCATACAATCACTATCAAAAATGGTTAAAGAGGTTATACCAACACAAGTATAAAAATAAGGAAACAAGAATGTAAAAGGGTTCCAAATAGTGTGTAACTTCTTACCTAAATCTTGTTAATGAAAAACTCTGAAACCCATCAAGAGACAATACGTGAGTCACACTTGATCTCTAATCAGACTGATACTACATGCCGATAATCCCTATAACCAATTAAAAATCAAATACATCAAAGTTATATAATGAGATTCAAGAGGATTAAAAGCCAATGGATAAGGGATTACACTAAAATACCTCTCAATATCTTCCAATGATGCTAGATTTGAGATTTATCAAAGTATATTTCATCAATAATTTAAATTATGCATCATTATAGAAACTATCTAAGAATTCATCATTATATCGAATTGGAATCTATAGATATAGAAATGGAAAGTTAGATCTATGATTCTTATCAAGGTAATAAGGGTATTAACCCTAAATAATAGAGTTTTTTGGATCACATACCTTAATTCTTAATAATATAAACCCTTTTATCTAATAAAATAAAGCTTGGAAGGTGAGGAAAATGATGAGGAAGGTCTATGGAGTCTCTAAATTCTATAAGGCTACACATAGGAAGAAAAATTTGTTTGTTGGGAAATTAAGGGTCATTAAACGGTATTTTTGGATCATCAAATAATGTGCACATGGTTTGGTCGTATGTTTTGAAAAATCCTACACCAACGGTGTAAGTATTACTACCTCTCCTAGGAACCAACATGTTATGGTCACATGATTTGTCAAACTATGCACCAACCATGATTTTTTATGCAATATCATGTTATAAAATTTTTATGAGAGGTTTAACGGTTTGATAATCCATGCACCTTAATAATTCTCCACCCCTAGTGATACTACCACTATCCACATGGTTTCCTGGTGGATCAACATTATTTTGGAAAACTGTAATCAAAACGATCGCCTTCAAAAAGGCCTCAAAACTCAGTCAACCAACTCCAAAACCCCCCACCAAAACTCACAATAATCAATTCATACTTAAAAAACCTGATTAATGGCTTAAATTAACTCGTAATTCACTAGAAAAATCCAATTCTATTATAATATTTCACTATAAAGACTTCTCATCTTCAAGAAGAGTCTATATGAATTATGTTTGAAAAACTCAAGCCACCAAGCTTGAATATCATACTACATCTCCAAATATTCCTATTAGATCCGTCTATGATACCTTAGTATCTTGAAAAGTGGGACCATTTTCCCCCATAAAACCTTTTCACTCAAGTCCACAATCAGCATCAGGTGTTCCATTTACATTGTGTCAGGCTCCAACTCAACATCCTCATAGGTGATGACAGGCGTAGAATTTTTAATGTACCATTGGAGTTGAGATATGTGAAACACATTTTCCATACCTTAGTACTAATTAGGAAGGTCCAGATAGTGATCCATAGTTCTAATATGCTCGGAAATCTTGAATACTACAACAAATATTGGATAAATATTTCCTTTCTTATACAAATATTGACCCCCTAATTAAAGTGTCAACTATAAGAAAACTCTATCACCAAAAGTAAACTATAAGGATAATATCCTTCAGTAGGTATATGATAACTACCTTATCAGTATATTGTTCAAAAATATGCTGATTAGTTTCACTCTATTTATGTTCTCATGTACCAATATCAGTCCTACCATAGTTTTCTCACCTGCCCTGTGCTAACATAACAGTGAATAACAAGGCCAACCATAGAGAACCTCAAAAGGATCTATCCAAATAGAATATTGAATTTTTTTATTTTCCATTAAATTATATATTTATATATTATTATCACAATATCCAACAAAATTTAATACGTATTCCAAAAACATGTCCTCTAAAATATATATTGTCCTCTCTGATTCACCATCGATTTATGGATGATATTGTTTAATAAGTTTCAGTTGAGTACTCAAAGCCTTCTATAGGCCCTACTGAAATCATGACATAAATAATTTTTCTCTATCAGATGCAATTCTTAAGAAAAATCCATGTAAGTATAGAATATTCCACAGACAAATCTTTACCATCACATCTATTAAGTGTGTCTAATAGGTTGGAAAGAAGTGAGAAACTTTTTTCAACCAATTAACTATCACACAAGACACATCATGAATTGTCAAGATTCAAGGTAACACCATCATGAATTCCATCATAACACCATCCCACTTCCACATTAGTACCATAAGTTTCCAAATAAAACAACCAAAATTCTGATGCTCAGCCTTAACCCTCTGGTTGGTAAGGAATCGTGAAACAAAATACTGATGTCCCTCTTCATACCAAGCCACTAGAACTATCATTGAATGAAATTGTACATATTAATTGACCCTAGATATACTAACCATTTTAAATCATGAGTTTCTCTCATAAAATCCTCTCTAAATGATGTTGGTAACACAATTCATCCATGTATTCTTACCAAGTCATCATTGTCTACTAACCATCATGGAATTGGTTCACTGCGTGTCAGTTATTCTCACATCACCTCATACCCAGGATCCGAATATTATACAATCTCCACTCAACCCACTAATGACTAAATTATTATAAAGGGTTCAATAACCATGAATCTATATCCTTATATGCATCCACATTCCATTCTACCATAAAACTCATAAGACTCCATTCCTTTAATGAATTCTTCTCACAATGATCTTGTATTTACAATGTTTTCCTTCTAAGACCATCTTCAATAACATTACCTTTTCCTAGATCATAGGCCAACTCAAATCCAAATGTATGTAGGTACTCTACCAAATAACACTCCCTCAAATTAATCCCCACTTAGAGAACATATATCAGAGTTTCTTGTGGTTTGTGTAAAAAAAAACCTACCACCGAAGATATAATTTCAACAACACTTTAGAGAATAGTCCACAACTAACAACTCAATTTTGTCTATTGAGTAGTTCTACCAATGGGGTCATAAATAAAGTGACCCATAAGAAACCACTTGACCCCTCTACATTATTACATCTTTGAAACCAACACTTAAGTCATCACAATACACTACATATCCAATACAAATATATATAAGAATAAAATATGTTGTTATCTTTGATATCCTTTTCAACTCAAGGAAAACATCCTCACGCTAATCAGACTATAGAATTTTCAACCCCTTATTAGTAATCCCTATCATTGGTGATTCTAAGTAGTAGAAATAATCAATGAATCATTTGTAGTATCCAGCTAATATAAGGAATCTCTTTATCTCAAAAACATTATGAGGTCCACCCCAAGACATTACCACTTACACCTTCTCTATATCCATTAAAATTCTTGAATTAGAGATCACGTGAATTAGGAAACATACCTATTGGATCGAAAAGTTATAATTCAAAATCATGGAATGATGATGATTCACTCAGAGTGTACATAGCATGATATAATGGTGTTTGACATGTAACTCAGAAGTCTATAAATATATAAGGATGTCATCTACAAACACCACAATAAAATAGTCTAGATATAGATGGGACATACTTTTCTTGATATCCATGAACACTGTAGAGATATTCATCAATAATAAAGGAATAATAATGTACTCATACTATCCATATCTACTAATGAACATCATATTAGGAATTTTCTCTTCTCTTGACTATAGTTTATGGTAGAATTTATGAAGATCAATATTGGAAAAACATTGGGATACTTATAAATGATCAAAGAGATCATCAATACTAGGTAAAGGATCCTAGTTATTTACTATCATCAGATTCAGCTTCATGAAGATCAAAAAAGTACTAGTCTACCATATTTCTTTTTTGAGAACAACATGGGAGAACCCCATGGATATTTTCTTGGTCTGATGAAGCCCTTCACCTCTAGGTCCTCAAGCTGAATCCTACGTTCACTCAAATCAGTCAATTCCATATGATATAGAGGAATCAAAATGGGTTTCACTCACAGCATGAGTTCTATACTGAAATCTACTTATTGGTTAGAAGGAATACTGAATATGTCATTTGGAATGACATTAAAATAGAGGTCAAAATAGGAATAAAAGAGGAGGACCTAATATTTAATTCCACTATGAGAGTTAAGTCTACTTCTTAAGTCATGATAGATCTAATATGGCTCAAATATAGTCTATGACTTGAACCTGAGGTGAATGGATCTTCTTATTTAACATTGTCTATTGAATTTGGACCTAATACTAAGTACCCTAGTTGGATCCCCCAATCATAGATTGTGTCTATCTTGTACACCTATGGGAACATGAACTTAAAGCTCCAGAATATAACAAATGAAGTAGCCACATCCTTCCACAAAACCAACACTTTCTCTAAGGTACTGGGAAGAACCCATATTAACATGGTTGAATCACTATGTGAGTCCTTCAAAGGGGATTGAGAAGATATAATCTGCTCAATATTTTTAACACTACCCAAAAGAATGCCCTCAGTATTCATCTTCATAATATTAGAGGAGACAATCAAAAAAATAGTAGTTGGTCCACTCACCTGAGTTCTAAAGTATGGAAGATGAAAAGATTCATGATCCTCCACCATACCCTTCTCCATATTCATGGCATTGTTAATAACCTCCAGGTATTTCATTCAGTCAAAAAATTTAAGATTCCATATGATATTATGATGAAGACCAATTTCAAACTTCTTAGACTTATGTGCCTCATTTTTTGCTAAGAGAGGAGAAAAATGATGTAGTTTAGTTAAATAATAGGGTTGTGTAGATATAGTCATGGACCCTACAAGTGATCCATTAATTCCTAGGATAAATGCAACTTAATAATGTGAATAAATAATTCTGTGAAGAATAATTTCTTAAAGGCCTCCCAATAAAGGATCTCACATCTTTTTATTTTTTTCATCACACTCGACCATTTTATGGGGGGTTTAGATGTATAAATTACACTAACATGACTTGGAGTTCCTATAATGTCTTGACCAAGTGGAATATTCCATCAATAATTTATATCTAGTCATCAACATAATATGGTCATACAATGAACTAGAAGCCTGGAGAATACTAGATCTAAAAGTCAGGATCATAGTCAACCATGGTCCTTTGTACTCCTCTTCCATGGGTAGGTAGAATCTAAAAGAATTTAGGTCGGAGTGGCTCCAACCCTTGAACCACTTGATCTGGTGTGGGATCAAGCTATGGTCTATCCTTTTACATAGCTTATGGTGGAACTGGTGTGTCATCACTAATGAGAGCATATATACATTATCATGGTGGAATTTTTTCTAAAATTCAAAATGAATGTTTAGTGAACCCAGAATAAATTTCTTACAAAACAACTAAAGCAGTTATAATGTACACAAAATGGATTTTTATGGAAACATATCCTAAGAGGTAGCCGTAATAAGATGGAACAACCCACATTGTACAACACAAGGCTCTCCCATGTTAGTCATAATCATATATATATAACATAGTAGTATACTCAAATTCAACTAATTAATGCCAAAACAAATATATCACGACAATAGAGAATATGTTTTTATCTTAAACTAATAGCACAATCAAGTCATTAAATTAAGGAAATATTATATAGTATACAAGAGGTATAAATATATAACATGTGATTCTATATGCCTACTAATGATTCATGAATGTACCCAAATCCCGAAAATCTGTAACAATAATCCTGTAAATGGTAATTAAGAGGTATGTTACCCATGAACTAGCTAGAAACATGGAAACTCCCTTATCGAATTCCTACATGAACTATCTCCTTTCAACCATATCTTATATTAACTAATAATAAAAAAATGAAAATCATAATCTAATACCACTTCAAAAACCTTGACCTAGATTTTCTTGAATAACCCCCGAGTAGAGACACCACACACCGTCATGTGCACCTCCCTGTATAAAAAAGAGGATACCAGCTAGTGGTGAGGGTAAAAAAGTGTAGTGGGGAGACTATACCCTCTATAATCAAATCCATAAACAATAAAATAAAATAAATATAACAAACCATAGTATCAAGAGGTAAATAAAGTATACATATTGTAATAACACGTGCCACCCATGTCAGAAATATAAATAAACCAGGATTCCAATATGGAAATCCAAGTAAGACTATGTAGGGTGTAAGATGATAAATAAAGAAACACTATAGAATCCACTAGATTATATCCTGGTAGTTCTACTAACTCCATGCTCCACAACTTAGTTATCTATCACTGGGCCCTTTTATTTTCCTCGATCCCTAGTCATGAAGTTTTCAAACACATTAGGATTCTTATACCAGGTGTTAGTAAAAAAACAAGTAGGTTACCACCAATGAATCCTTATCATTTGTTTATATGTATAATAGGTTTATTTCTAGATAATGATAAATTTACAAGAAATCATAAACAATAATATGCCAAGAACATGCGCGCTAACCAAGCTAACATAGGCCCTGATTATAACTTTTTCGGATCCAATCATGAATGACAGTCATGATGATTTTTGAATTAACCAAGAGATTTATAAAAGGCTGGTAAACATGTTTATTGTAAGTCTCAAGGCACCAATTTAGATCAAGACACATGGTTATTGCATCCTAAAACCATCATGGGTAAATCCTAAAGGACATCATATCCTGATCTACCTCAGTTCAGGACACAAGATTGTTGTATCTCAACACTATGTCTCAGGCCAGGACACAAGGACATTATACCCTTACTGTGACTACATTGAGTCTGTACTCAAATTAATTATGCCCCCACCCTGTATTTAGGACCATATTTTCCATTGTTGTTTGTTGTGACACACCCCTTATAAGGGATAACCATATAACAATGATCCACTGATTATGAGTACAAAAGAAATACCTCTATGGGCATTGAAATCATGTATAATAGGGTAGATCATATAAAGGTAGAACATATCATGTCATCATGAGAATGTTTATGAATATAAAAGTATGTGTGATCAATATCAAACATGGTCTAACAAGCCACACTAGCATAATCATGGAATCAAGTGTCATATGTGGGTATCAAGGATACACATGCACATGCATGTGATAACTATAAATCATGGTCAAATAAGTTATGTGAAAACAAGTATCACATCAAGTAAAAATAGTATACATGGGAGCCAAATGTTATGGAATTTTATACCTTGGTATTATTGAAAAAAAATTGAAACCCATCAAGAGAAGATAACTGAGTCACACTTGAGCTCTAACCAAATCAATCATATGCATCGAGAATCCATATAACTAATCCCAAATCAAACATATATATGTTCTAGAATAAGATTCAATAAGATTACAATAAAGCATAGAATGATTTACCCCAAAATACCTCTTTACATCCTCCAATTATGATATATTTGAGTTTGATAAAAGGAGGAGTTATTCACACTCTAGATTTTCCATTGTTCTAGAAAAAAATCCAAGAATTCATTGTTATATGGAATTAGAATACATATATCTAGAAATGGAATTTTGGATTTGTAATTCCTCTAAATTAAATATGTGTAGATCAAGAAGAAACACAAATAATGGAGTTTTCTAGATCAAATAAATTAATTATCAATAATCTACACCCTTGGATACATTGGAATCAATATTTTAAGGATATTAAAACATTGAGGAAGGCCTATAAAGCCTATAGATTAGAGAGGGATAAAAATAAGAATAAAAATGAGCTAAATCATGAAATTAATGGCCATTAAAGGGGATTTTAGAATCATTAAACCACACACATATTGTTTGGTATAATAGTTTGAGAAATTGTGCACTAACTACATTAGGATTACTGCCTCTCCTAGGATTCGACATGGTTTGGTTTCATGGTTTGTAAAACTATGAACCAACCATGATTTTGTATGTTGGAGTGTGTTTCATGGTTTTTTAGGTGAGACCATATGGTTTGATAAACTATATTCAAAAACCATTCTCCACATTATATACTACTTTCACTAGCCTCACTATTTCCTAGAGGATCGGCAAGGTTTGGGGAAACCATGATCAAACCATGCATCATAAAAAAGCCCTAAAACACTTTAAAACCAACCAAAACCCTTATAACTCATCCCATTCAATTCATATTTCAAAAAAAAACATGATTAATGGCTAAAATTAACACATAATGCACCAAAAAAATATAAGTTTTCTACACTATGCATAGTATAATGGCCTGCATCATTAAGGGTGGTGAAATTGAATTGAAATTTGAATTTATGATCTTGGATCTAGGTAAGTATCAATAATAGATATTTATATTGAAATTATAAGGGTTGAAAAATCTCAAGGAGGTGTTTTTAGATGTGATAAATTTCCTAGGAGATGTTTCAAGTTCTAGTGAGAATGTCAAAGCGGGGTCGGGGTGACCCCTTTACTGAATTTTACTACAGATATCCCATCACACAATGATCAGTGAAGGTCATATTATGATGTACAGTTTGTTAAGGGTTCATTACATTGTTAGGAAGGCATTATGGTGTATAGTTAATGGGTCATGTCATGAACAATGGGTGTCAAGATGTGATTTATTTTTCGTGTGGGGTTTCTCACTAAGGAAAATATATTGTATATGGGAATCTTGTTGTGACCATGGAAACCTTGTTATGATGAGTCCCCAAGTGCAATATATTAGAAAACCATATGAATTATTTTTTTATTTTTCACAGGAAATGGTATGCCCTGCAATGATTAGGGTCACAATGTGCTGTGAGGATGAGGCCACATAGTGGGGGCCAGACTTAAGAATTTTGGTGTGGCCTATTAATATTGTATCACATTGTGACCAAATGGGTCCTGAAGTGAGGGGAATGCCATGGGGTTTTTATTCTAAATGGATATTTTTTCACATTATTAAAAAGGGGGGCATGTTATGATAGGATACCTATATAGATTTTCATGTTGAGACCCATATAGGTCACACCCTGAAGAGCCCTTGTTTATGTTTTTAAATAAAGTGAAGACTTGTCATTTCATGGTTGGGCAGCTTCAAATTTTAGATTTAGCAGTGTTGGGAGAGGATATTTTCAACAAACTATCTCCCCGCTCTTTCCCCTTTTATCCCCCCATGATGAGGTGATGTTCTTGGATTTTTTACATTTCATATTCAATGTATGATCTTCCAATTTTTCCTTATTTTCTAATCCTCTCTTTCTAGGATCTGATTTTTGTGTCTTCAACTAGGTTTTTTATGATGATTTCATCATAGAATGGTGGGAATCATATGAAATAATGGGTATTTTATGTGAAATTTATAGAGTATATCCAGAGATGAATCTGATTCTCATTAAAGAACAGTATTAGATGGAAGTAATAGATCAATCCTATAATACTCTTAATGCTGGTGGATGAAGAATATCACTTCAATAGAAGTTATACAAGAAGAAACCGTCAAAATTTAATCTAAAGGAGAATATTTGAGGTAAGTCACACAGTCTAGTCCAACGTGTATGAAATTTGGTATGAAATTATGTATTACTAAGGACTATAGTATTTAAAATAAAATATATGGAAGATCATAAACTTCTAGAATAAAACTTATATAAATAATATAGAAGGAGGCCGTGAATTATTGATTAATGTTAATATTTTTTTTGATTTAGTGTTGTTTGACTTAATAGAATCATTAAATTCAATGGGAGATTATAAATTCATTAAAATTATGTATTAAAAATTTTCATCTCAGTACATTTTAATAATGATGAATATTTTTAGATTTTTCTAAAAGAATATGTGAATATATGGATGAATAATAGAAGATTATTCAACCTAACAGGAGTAAAGAACCTTTCTAACCTTAAGAAGAATCTCATTTCAGTTGGGAAACTAGATGATGTATGGTGTGGAACTACCTTTTCCAATAGAATGTGGAAAGATACCAAAGTTTCCATGGTGGTTTCACAATGAGTTAATGACATAACTCTTTACTTGACCAAAATATTAGATAGAATTTCAATGATATAAATTTCATCTTTTGATGATCTAGAGGTACGTCATTATTGACTTGACCAACTCAGTGAAAAGAATATTAATGTTTTCACTACCAAATTCATACTGATTTTTGATCAAATAGTTGTAAGAAAGTGTGAAAGTTGTGTTTTGGGTAAATATAGAAGTGTGTCTATCAATTTAGATATACAAAATCTAAGAACCTAAAATTTTGATCTACTGTAATAATATTTTTTTGGACCATCCCTTTTTTATTCCCTTATAGTCTCTATACTTTATAAAATTAATTGAAAATATCTTATGGAAAGTATGGGTTTAATTTATAAAGATAAAGTCTAATGTATTTCAATTTTCATTCAATTGAAATATTTGGTATAAAATGAAAGTAGTCATAAGTTGATATTCTTCCTTTATGAAAATGGTGGTGAGTACACTGGACATATATTCTTGAACTTCTTCAAAAATAATGTAATTAAGTATTAGAACATGGTGCCTAAAATTACATAATAGAATGAAGTGACTAAATATTTAATCATATGTTGATGAGGAAGGGTCAATGTATGATGTTTCACTATTTAATTCCCAAGAGAGTTTTGATAGTGGAACTCAACACGATAGCATACCATGTCAATATAAGTATAGCATCAATAGTTTGGCCAGAAATTCTAGAAGATCTATGGTCTGGTAAATGAAAAAAATAGCCACCTCAAATTCTTCAAAACCTTTAAATACATGTATATTGATGATAAGGATAGGGACAAGGTTGAGGCTAAGTCCAAGGATTTTTTTCCATTGATTATAGTTATGAGAACTTTGGATATCTATTATGGGATAAATATAAGAGACAATTCATCATAAGTTGATATGTTCACTTCAATAAATGGGTTCTTGAAAGAACCATAACATGGTAGAAATGATATTTATTGATAAATAATCTACTAAAGTATAGGTTGATCTAATTAAGAGAATTAAAAGTTCAAAAATTAGGAAGAATTCATATAAAAGAATTATAACTAGATAGGTGAAACTATTAGAAGATGTTTCTAAAAGTTCAAGAGTGTTTGAATCTTATGTTGGTTCACCAGAATTTAGGGATCCAAAATATATAGTTTGGGATGTTTAGTTGCTATGAGTAAGAGTTATTCCATGTAGTTCAGCATAGCCAACTCGTTTTATGAGATTTAACATATAACAACCACCTCAGGCTATGAACTTGTCCATCTAATCCCATGGATCTCCTATAATACCTTAGTTTTCTTCCTATAACACTGTAGGATATTACCCATCGAGGTCACTTATTAGACCAATGATTTTCTTTATAGACCAACCCATGGTTATTTCAGTGTGATTTTTCTTCACTCACAAACACCTTGGGAAATATCCTTGAAGGTTACACATCCTGACACTACTCCAAGCCAAGCATGTTAACTATGGAGTTCTAATTAGGTAGACTCCTAAAAATAAAAGCACACCTTATTAAAATGGGTATTAACATTTATTCTTTTAAGTATTACTTTTCCAAGGGTGTTACATTATACAACCCTTTAAAGTGAAATTCCCTTGTTGTGTACCCAACACCTCAAGCCTAGGAATTTCCACTGCACATATGGATGGGTATTGGATTTGATACCACTTATAACAAACCGACCTCCTTGGGCCATAAACTAGGCCATCTGGCCACATGGGTCTCCTGTAATACCTTGGTATCCTACCTAATAAAATATGTGCTATTACCCATTGGGGTTATTTATTATACTAACTAATATCCTTATAAGACAACTCATTTTGTTTTAATGTTCTTTATCCTCACTCACACACACCCTGGGAAACATCCAAGGATGTTACTCATACTGACACTACTCTAGGCCAAGAATGATTAACTATGGATTTCTAATCATGTAGGGCTGTGAAAATAAAATCTCACCTTACTGAAATGGGGAATATTATTTTTTATTTTAATTATCACTTTTCTTGGGTTGTTACATTATACAACCCTTAAAAGAACAAAATCTTCATTGTATACCCCACACTTAAAACCTAGTAGTTTTTCTACACTCTTGGAGGGTATTTGATATGATTCCCTATTTAATGACTAAACCTACTCAGGCCATGAACCTAGTCATATGACCACATGGGTCTCCTTTAATATCTTTGTAGCCTTCCCAATACACCACACACTATTAAACATTGGGGTCACTTATCATACTAATGATTGTCCCCAAAGGAAAAAAATGTTATTTTAATGTGATTTCTCTACACTAACACACACCTTGGGAAACTTACTAGGAGTTCACCCACATGGGTCACTTATCAAACTAATTATTTTCCCTATAGGCTAATATTTTTTCATTTTTATTTAACCACACTCACACATACCCTAAGAAACTTCCTATCAGGTCACCCATCCTCAAACTACTTCAAGATAAGCATGATTAACTATAGAGTTTTAATTAGGTGGGATCTCAAAAAAAATTCACCTTATTGACATGGATAGTAACTTTTAGTCAATTAAACCTCACTTATTTATGGGATTTTATAAGATCAAAAAAAGTTAAAAACATGATTTATATGTTTGGGGTTGACATGAAATTCTTTTTGTTAATGGATGTAGGATATATATAGAGAGAGCCAAAAATATATAGACACACTTAATGATACCAAATAATGGAATCCAACAATGAATGAACAAATTAATTCATTAAAATCATGGGAACTTACTGACATGCTGGATGGAAAGAAGAAACTAGAGAATAAGAAGTTTCTTTAGTTAAAATAAGCAATTAATGGAAATAAGCACTATAATATTTGGTTAGTGGTGATAGTATTTAAATATAAGGATTTTATTTATTAGAAATTTTCTCATTGATTGTCAAACATAAAACTATCTTGAAGGTGTTAAGTATGGTTCCATCAAAAGATATGTACTTATAATAAATGGATATAAAGACATCCTTTCTTCTAGACAAGTTAGAGGAAGAAATTTACATGAGGAAGGAAAATGGCTTTAATGAAGTTAAAATTTGGAATTTTTTATGATCTAAATAATAGACTTTACGTATTGAAGTAAGATCTGAGACAATCGAATTGGAAATTGGATTCATTTATATCAGAAGAAGGTTTTAACAAAATTATTGTAGATCATTGTTGTTACTGGAAGGAGTGTAATGATTGAACATACATCGTACAATTGTTACATATAGATGAAATATTTTTAGACAGACCGTTATAATTAAGGATCTGGAAGATGAAATGTGACTTGGCTGAAATATTCAAAATGAAGTGTAACAACCCATAATTTTATCAATATAATTTTCCATCTAAAAATATAATTGTGTTATATTTAGTAATGTAATATTATTCACATGTAACACATGATGAAACCAATAAAATTTTATTATACTAATTTAGGCACTTCATTTAAGAAAAAAATATGGTCCTGATAATTAAAATTATTATAATGGGAAAATAATAGAAAATAAGATAATTAGTATAGGAAAATTTGGATACGGTCAATCCCCCATAATAATAACACTCTCGAAAAACACAATAAAAACGATGTAAAATATTAGTAATTAAATATCCATTTTAAAAATAAAAATATATATAACCTTGATAGAAAATATAAGTGAATTAATAATTAATTAAATGAGAAGAATTTATAGAAATTAAGGAATACCTATGATCGTTACAAATCTAACTGTTGTAATAGTAATTTGTCCATTGGAATAGTAACCTACCTAATAGAATAGTAACCCCACCTATGGAAGTGTAGAATAATATTTAGGTATCTTATAAAATTATAATATGACATATTTATATAACAATATAAGTAAATACATGCTTTAAAAATTATAAAATAAGTGTTTTTATGTTTATAAAACATATAGGTTTTTCTACAACCCCCTCCCACCAATGACACAGTAATGACTGGAGAGGGATAATGACTTCTGAGTCCCACCTCTAGTAGGACCCAGGTTGGGGAATAGAACTGAGGGTATAAAAATCTTAGGAAATGGGATTCATTACCCTCTATAATAATATAGGATTGAGATATAGGATTAATCATCCAAAAAAACTCAATGACATGATATAAAAAAAAAGAACAAATCCATCCCACAATTCTGGTATAAATAAAAAAAGGTATAGATACAAGTACTAGAAAGTAAATTAAAAAAACAGAAGCTAATTTATGGAAATGAAAAGTATCTAAAAAGGTTTGAGGTAGTACTATCCAATATGACCTATGTAATCCTCCTAGAAACCTAAAAATTAGTTTACATATGTAGGGTTATCGTACAAGTACACTCAGTAGGATAATAAAAGTATCTCATGAACATGTGAAAGAATAATAATAATTCACCCTTAAGTAGACAACAGAACTAATTGCACATAAACAAATCAAATATCTAACCCCATCCTCACAATGTAATTCTCAACAAATAATGAAATCCAAGTATAATAACATAATAAGAATCATATCGATAATGTGTACCCAACACTACTCTCCCACTAATTTTACACTCTCACACACCAACATCATATGTCATGGTTCCCTCATATCCTTTAAATAACATATACCACCACCCCAAAGCATGGTCACATCACATTATGCCCACAAACACCTCAGCCACCTCCCCACAGCATGGTCACATCTAATCTCACTCGAAGAACCTGGTCCATCACATTAAAACCATAATTAGGGTAGTATTGTATATTAAACACGAAGGAAATAAACCTCATTCCCTCATCCTACCATACACAACTTTTACCATAAACCTCCCCATAACATGGTCATATCACATCTCACTTGAAGACACCTGGGCCACCACCCCACAACACGGTCACATCATATCTCACCCGAAGACACCCAGGTCACCACTTAGTACACTATTGGACCTCTTTAAATCCCAATATATGCAGATCTACTTATCTATAAGAGATATAAATGGTGTTTTCTTAGCCATCCATCCATCCTCATTACCAAGATATTGGTAAAAACACCACCTATATAGATGTATGGGTGTTGGTACATAGTTCTCAACGTGGGTGGGTGCATATAGAAAATCACAAGGAAGATTAAAATATATATAAATATATACACACACAAGAAAAATATATGGGTTAACAACAAAACACAAACAAACTCAAAACATCCCCACTTTTGTTTCACCACTATAGGCATAACACCACACAAACCAAATTGAACATTTCATATTTCCATCAAATACCATTGTCTAGTTCATTTGTTTGATTATTAAGAATCAACCACCTTTAACCATACTTCCCATCATTTATTTTTTTAATAATTATTTCCATCACATTAACCAAACTGAACCAATCTATTTTAAAAATTATTAAGTAGTAATTCAATATCTACTTGAGAAACTAAAAGAACAAAACCACACATTTGAATTAGCTTATCATTCCCATCATACCATCACCTCACCACCAGAAAATAACGACCAAACAACCCATAAACTCACTACCCTAAAAGAATGACCAAACAAAACAATGACTTACCACCCCGAAAGAATATCCAAAAAAACCATTACCATGCCACCCCAAAATTATGGCCAAACAAATCATCACCTCACCACCCCAAAAGAATATCCAAAAAAACCATCACCTCGCCACCCTAAAAGCATAAACACATCTCATCCATCATCCCCACATTTACATTACATACATCACATAACATCATAGTACATTTGATACATTTAAAAAATGGAACTTTATCATATTTCACTTCATTTTAGGGGTGTTATCACACAATACATAAATCCAAGGAAACCCTTTTTATTAACCAAATATAAGTGGATATCCAATTTTAATTTTAAAGTGAAGTTAAATTAATAAATATTTTACAAAAAACATGCCAAATAAGTGATAATAAATCCCCAAATAGCCATGATTTTAGTGGGGCATTTAACCCATATAATTACAATATCAAGAAAATATCAAAGTTGTAAAATCATGTGAATCATGCCCCCTTCCCCTTAAATTTCAATTAACTAATTAATTTTTCTTAATTAGACCTATGAAACCATCTAACATATATAAAATGAGTAATCTCATCCTAAAAAATACACAAAGGTTAGAAATAAGGTATTCCCTACCTCAATGAAGCTTTGCCAACTCGCAATGCACTGCGAGGTGAAGTTGAAATGCCTGAAAACCTCAACCGCAGGAAAAACCCAAGAATCAACCTTAAACACATCAAGGGATATCAAAAACATAGACCAAACCACAAACAAAACCAAAACCTCACCACCTCAGTAGATCCATTGTAGAGGGATGGAAGAAAAACAACCAAGAAGAAAAAAAGGGATTACCATCAATCGCTATTGCACATCCATCAGAACCAATAGATCAAGATGATGGATGGAGGGATATAATATCCCTCAAAATCACCTAGGGATCATACAAAAATGAGAGAAAAAATAGTTGCCACATGAAGAGGGGTTACACGGAACAAAATAATTTAAAACCTATAATCCCAACTCTTTCACATCATGAAACCAATTTATATTGTGAATTCTAAGGGAATTACCAAAAAATCAATATTCGATAAGATTCATGTCACCTCAGCCTTTATTTAATTACATGTTGTGAATTGAATTCATGAAATCAATCCATTTCAAGGGTTCCCTCTCATCCACATCCAATTCATGAAACTTTCCAGCTATATAAGTCTTAAATGAAAAAATCCCATCACATACCCCTTTCATGACATGAATTTTCACTACAACTATGTTGAACCTCCAACCAACAGGGAACCTCTTTAACAATCCTTGAAAACACCACCAGCACCCCAAAATGACTAAGTAACATGATGGGAATGAATGATACACTACTTCAGATACTTCACAATTGATTCTCATCCTCAAGAATCAAAACCAAACCTAATGAAAGAAAAGGGGTATGAACAACCACCATGAATGATACCTATCAAAGACCTCATCATACTGAAAATACTTCCACCATCCAAAATTTCCAACAAAAACACCCATAAACTACCCATGAAATTGTATCACCACATGACAAAACTAACACCTCTCACTGATCACAACACCCCGATATCTGGTACAAACCACAAACCACCTCCTTTTATACAACCACACCACCACACAACCACCACAAAACCATCTAAACCTACATGCATCCCAAATAAACAACCTCTACAACCAAAAAACAACACAACCTAGAACATACAAATAAGTTAATTCCATACCCCATGTCCAGATACTATCTGATCTGGGTGGAACTAAATCTCTCTCATGGGTTTAATTACATCTTAGTATAATGTTTTTTGATTGGAAATCAGGTCCTCCAATTTTTATATGTTGAGACATTATCACACATCATACAACAGGAAAATATAAAATCTAATAAAACCAAAAGATCCAAATATTACATCATCCAGACAAAATGAAAAAAGATAGATAAAACATAAAAAAAACTCTAGGTATTGGGCACACATCTACATCTCTTTCTTCAAAGTACTCTCCTTCAGGCCACTATTCATCCATAACACACAAACCAATAGAATTTTTCATCCACATAGTGCATTGTCTTGGTGATCCTGTATCTCTATTGTCCACTCCATGAACATTGTTTCATACAAGATATCTAACTCTCACCCGTCAAGGATATGGGATTCATTGTGAAGATAACAATAGAGCTGAGAGACATGAAAGATCTCACTGATCCCTTATATTCATGGTGGAAAAAAATGATATGCCACCTCTTCATCTTTCCCATTCACCTAAAAGGGCACAAAAAACCTAGGATAAAGTCTACTCCCCCTCCTAAACCTCTTCTACCCACATAGAGGTGAAATCTTCAAGAACACTTGGTCCCTACCCTCAAACTCCAAGGCCCTCCTATGATTCGTATAAAACTTTTGTCGGTACGGCACTATATTTATCCTCTCACAAGCAAGTTTAACCTTATCTATTTTTCTCTACACCACATTGAGACCAAGAACTATAGCTCCCCAACCTCTATCCAGAAAAACAGATAAAGAAATGGCCTCCCATACAAGGTCTCAAATGGGTCCACGGCAATGGATGAAGGATATCTATTGTTGTAAGAAAACTAAACCAATGTCAAGTGTCATTCCCATAATCCTATCAAGTATAATATGAATTCCTGCAACATATCATCCAATGTATGGATAGTCTTCCCCATTTTCCCATCAATTTGAGGGTGGTAAGTGGTTCTAAGGCATAAATGGGTGCCAAACGAATTCTACAATGCCCTCCAGAATCACAAGGTAAAACATAAATCCTTATTTAAGATAATGGAACTCATAACTCCATGAAACCACACTAACTAATCCACATAACTCTTAGACAAATCATCCACTTTGACCAACTCTTTTATCATAAAGAAGGGTGTTGAATTCATCAATTGATCAATGATTAATTAGATATAATCACAACCTCTCTTTGCTCAGTGAAACCCTATGATTAAATCCATAGATATTTCATCCTATTTCCACTCAGGGATATCTAAAGTGTAGAAAAACCACTAGGAACATGATGCATGTGCTTTACCTATTGTAAAACCAAAAACTTCACCACATACTCTTTCACTTCCCATTACATCCTACATCACTAAAACTACATCCTCAAACCATGGTATATCTTGGATACAGCTGGTTTTACCACAGAATGTGATTTTTAAAACTTGTGAAGTAATCCCTAATACATCACTAATAGAAAAAAAATTCTCCTATGAAATAACATCTGTTATGACTATTATATGATCATCCTTATGGATCATCACCATGGACAACAGGATCATGCATCACCTATGCCACTATGTATCCCCACTAATACTCCTCCACCTACTACATTAAAGAAGATTTTTTCTTCATATACAATATAAAAACTCTACCATCAACCACCCTTCCATCTAAGTATAGGGATGAAAACTCCTTTATCTCCCTCCAAACATCCCCAGAATCCTGAATAACATCCTTTCATGAATTTCTACACAAATAATTTTCCACTCCATTCACTTTTCCTGAAGTGTAAGAGATCTCAAAAACCATAATCATGAAGAATCTACATCCATGTATTCTACTAAAAATTAGATCACACAAAAAAATATACCTCAAAATCTTGTGATCTATGAATAGAACAAATCTATTTCTAATGAGGTAATGCTACAACAACATTAGCTCAAAAACAACCATTTTTATCGCCAGATCATGAGTGAAATAGGTATGGTCATGCAGTAGTAACTTTCTATACCTATAAGATATCATTTCCCTTTTCTATGTCAACATGTATCCAAATTTTTAGACAACAAGCATAAAGAAACACCTCAAACATCACACCAGCATCAGGCCACTCAAGAACTAGGGCACTGAACAATATCCCCTTAAGGAAAATGAACTCTATATGGAACTTATTCTTCCACACAAAAACCTAGTCCATCCTGGTCAGCATTATCAATGGGAATGAAACTCAAGAGAAATCAAGTAAAACCTAATTATATCCTAAAATACCATGGAAACCGTGAAATTCCTCCATATTTTTAGGTACTTCCCAAGAAACAACTACATAAAAATTTTATGGGTCTACTAACACACATTTTTGAGACACCACATGTGGGAGTAAATTCACCTACCATATACAAAAAATACACTTGTACAACATTCCATAGAGGTAGTGGTGTCAAAGAACCGGCAACATAGCTCTGAGATGATTGGCATGATCATCCTCTGATATTGAGTAGATCAATTTGTTGTCAATGAACATGACTATGAACTGGTTTAGGAATTCATGGGACATGGAGTTAATGAGTCCCATGAACAAATATGTTGTGTTTATGACACCGTACAACATGACTAAAAACATGAATTTCCAATACCTTAATCTGAAGTTAGTCCTCAAGATATCACCCTCCATCACCCTCAACTAGTGGTATATAGACCATAGATCGATCTAGGGAAACCAAATCATCCTCCTCATCTATTATAAAATATCATCTATCCCTAGAAGAGGGTAACAATTATTGAACATCACTGAATTAAACCATTAATAACCTATACACAACATCAGACTACCATATACCTTCTTGGTGAACATTACAGAATCACCCCACAGTGACACACTAGTCTAGATAAATCCTTTCTTAATCATGTCATCTATCTAAATTTTCAACTCCCATAACTCAAAATGTTTCATCTAATAAAGAGCCATCAAAATCAAAGAAGCACCAGGATGTAAGTCTATCCTAAAAATAAAATTACGTTAAGGGGGTAGAAGCACAACATACTTGGGAAATTCATTGAGAAACTATGACCCTAGGGACCTCCACTATCCCAGTATTCACTTATAACTCCAAAAACTCTTCCATAAAATAAATAAGGGGATCCACACACTAACTTCCCACCTAAAAACCCCACTCACTAACAAAAACCACTTATTGGCCATCTATATATGAGAACATAACTCTCCTTTTAAAGTAGTTGTTAATTTCACAGATGTAATAAAACCAATTTATTCCTAGGATAACATTGTATAGTTTCATAAATAGAAATATAATATCCACATGATACTGATGTGAGACCATCATCAGTCTACACCTCTAGCATACATCAAAGAAGTTGTTCTGGCCTTAACCTTTCATAGTCAACACCAAGGAAAATGGAATCCTCTCTATATATAGTATCAGATCATGGAATAGAGTGGGTGTATAAAATGAGTATGATGATCCTGAATCAAACAAGGAACAAACAATTATAGATTAAAAAATGAGTGTAACTAGAATAGTATGTGGCCCATCTAGTGATGCTACCTCCACTACGTGCAACTGAACATGCCCAAATCTACCTCTCTTATAATGATCACCTCCACAACCACACTAAAATATAGGTCCCCGAACACAAGTGACATCATGAGGTTGTCCTATAAATACTACATATCCCCTTATCAAAGCATAATCATGCTTACCCTGATACTGAAATGATCTCACTAGAAACTTTAGCTAAGGTTGGTGATCAACCTATCTGCCTCCACTGAAATGAACTCAAAGAACCACAAGGAATAGATTCTACTGATGGCCCTAATCCCCACAGACAAAACACACTATCCTGATATCTCTAGTAAAATCAAGGAAACCAGTATCCCTATAAGTCCTGAAGGGAACTACTGAGGTTGACTCCCCACTGGTCAAAACCTCAAAGGTCCTAGTGTTTGAGATATTCAACTAAATACTTTTCTCCTTGAAGAACCCTATTGTTCCCCTCTCTTGTAAAATCTGTTCCTGATTGAATCTTCATAATCACCTCCACCTTATTCTAACCCTCTAGATACATTTTCAACATAAAAGGAGTAACTGCATGGTAGATCAAAGAAGAAATTTCCTCCTCAAGATGTATCTCATGAGACTCCTAATCTGGAAAGAGATCGGGGAAAATATATTAGGTCCAAGAATTTAATTCCCAAATACCAAATATACATTATCCCATACTTAAAATAATGAAGCTCCTACCTCTTTACTACCTTCCCGGTCAACAAAAGAAACTCATCTCAAAATTGTTTCCAAAATTCACCTAATGAAACATATTCCTCCTTATACACACCCAGATAGAGAATCCACCATTGACATATAACTCCCCACATATAAATAACTAAAAAGGGTCCCAATACTCTATCAGATCCTGAATCAAACTAAAATTGATCTTGAGTTCATTTAACAATCTCTTTATCTCCATATCTGAAGCACTTCTCCCATATATCTCCAAATCCTACCATCGTAAAGAACACAATGTCTTATGCCACTGATCATCCACCTCAAACAAATCAACCCTCTGGTGATCAACCAGATCAACCTACTGGACATCTAATTCTTGAATCACATGAAAATGGCCTCTAAGATCCAAATCTAAAAGGAAAATAATTGTTTCCAAAGTTTGCTTGTATTGTATTTTATTTAGATTCATTTTAATTCACTTTATTCATTTTAACCTTCACATAAATTCCAACTCAAATAGGTACACAATTCATCATGATACGTGTACCTCTCATAGGTCTCTACCTTGAAAACTGGTGTGCCACCCTTGGTTATTGAATAAGATCATATTCCATGAACTAGATCATGAGGGTCCCTAAAATATCATGTCCTAGACGGTCTCCCTACCCTATGTCATGCACCAAGGTCAACTTGAACTATTGTCATACCAACCCATTCAATCCTTAGTGTTCCAAACTCCAAAATTTATATTATTTCTCAGCCATCTCCTCTGGTACAACTCTTTCAGGACCCCCTCCTACCAAATATACCACAATGAGGGGAGAGATATAATGACCCCCGAGTCCCCCCTCTAGTACTTCCTAGATTAGCAACTATCACTGGAGGTATAAAAATCTCATGAAATGGGAGGAATTACCCTCTATAATAATATAGGATATGGAAGTAAGATGAATAATTCATAATAAACTTCATGAAATAATATAAAAATAAACTAAAACCATCCCATAATGCATGTATAAATAAAATAGGTAGAGGTAAAAGTATCCAAATGTAAATACCCAAAAGAAAATATAAAGCAGAAACACAGAAATTGTACCAAAAGGTTTGATCTTGTACTATCAATCATAATCCACATTATCCACTTGGAAACCTAAAAATCAATTTGTATAAATAGGTTTAGAATATAAGTATACTCATTAGGATAACCAAAGTCTCGTGCATTTGTGGGAGAAGCGTATTAATTCATCCATGAACAAAAAATAGAACTAAGAACACCTAAATAGGTCAACAATCTAATCCCATCCTCACTATGGAATGCTCACAAAATAACGTAATCCATGTATAATAACAAAATAAAAAGTATATCAATAAATGGTACTCTGCACTAATTTCCCACTAATTTTCCTCTCTCAAACCCAAACATTTTACATCCTGGAACTCTCATCTCTTCTAAAGAACATATATCACCACCCCACAACATGATCACGTCACATCATGTCTGCAGACACTTGGGCCACAACCCCATTTCCCAGTCACATCTCATCTCACATGAATACACCTAGTCCATCACATCAAAACCATAACCAAAGTAGTTATGTGTCATGAAAATGAAGTAAATAAACCTCATTCCATCCTCCTCCCATGAAAAACCATCACCAAAAGCCTCTCCTCAGTATAGTTAGATTAGATCTCATCATAAGATACATGGGCCACTGCCCCATAGCACGGTCACGACACATCTCACCCAAAGACACCTAGGCCATCACCTAGTGCATTATTAGACCTATGAACATCACACCCTATGGATATCTACCTTCCAAGAAGATATAGTGGGAAAGAAAAGGTATCCATCCATTCATCCTCATTCTATAGATATTGGAAAAAATACCCCCTATATAAATGTATGGGTGTCAGCACAAATTTCTCGATATGAGTAGGGTGTGTATATAAAATCACAAGTAATATAAAAATATATATATGAATATCGACACAAGCCTAACCTATGGGTTCTCAACAAAATAATAACTAACTCACAATATCCCCACATTCACTGCCACCATTAAATGCATAACACCACACAAAACACAATCCACATTTCACATTTCCAACCAATCCCATTATCTAGACCATTTGTTTTGTCATTACACATCAACCACAATTAACCACATAGGACTTAATTTATTTATTCATTAATAATTTACATCACATTAAAAAAACAAGACCAATCTATTTTACTATTAATCATTTATTCCATTAGTACCTGAGAATCTAGAAAAATGCAACCACACATCCAAATTAGCTCATCATTCTTTATCATACCACTACCATGCCGCCCCAAAAGTATGTCCAAACAAACCATCACCTCACCATTCCAAACGAAAAGATAATAAAACCATCACCTTGTTTCCCCAAAATCATGACCAAACAAATCTTCTTCTTGACACCCCAAAAGCACGTCCAAATAAATCATCATCTCATCGCCTCAAAGGCACGGACAAACAAGCCATCGCCTCACCACCCCAAAATCATAGCCAAACAAAACATTACCTCACCACCCTAAAAACATGTCCCAGATAACTATAACCTCACTTCTCCAAAACTATGATAACATATCACCCATCAATCCCACATTCCCAAACCACACATCACGACACATCATAAAACATTTTTCATATTTAATAAATGGTATTTTATCACATTTCACTTCATTTTAGGGGTCTTATCACATAAGTTATAAATCCTGGGGGAACTATTTGATTAGCTATATATAAGTGGTTATCAAATTTTTATTTTATGGTGACACCACAACAATAATGGTTTCCAAAACTCATTCTAAATTATCAAAAAAAGACACTAATTTCCATGATATTTAGTAGGGAATTTAGCCTATACAATTATAATATTAAAATAAAAACAAAGATTTAAAACCATGATAATCATTCCCCCTTACCCTTAAATTAAAATTAAATTATTAATTTATCTTTATTAGGCCAACACAACTATATACCATAGATAACAAGAGTAATACCATCCCACATGATGCAAAAATGTGATAAACAAGGGATTAACTACATCAAAGAAGCGTTTCCAACTCACTACTCACCGTAGGGAGAAGCATAAATTTCTGCAAACCAAAACTACAAAAAAAACCCCATGGATCAACCTTCAACACGTCAAGGGTTATGAAAAAAACAAATCAACTCACAACACGAACCAAAACTACACCAATGTAGTGGATCCCAAGAGAAGAATGGAAGAAAAATATCTAAGAAAAAGAAAAGGGTTTACCACCGATCACCAAGTGGAATCCACCGCAACCATTGGTTCAAGGAGAGGGAAGGAGGGATTTAAAATCCATAAAAATTTCATAGTACTCTTTCAGAAATTAGAGGAATAAATGTGGCTGAATGAAGATGTGTTCAGCCAAACAAATGACTTTAAAACCTCGAATCCAAGCTCTTTCACATCCTGATAATAATTCACAAAGTGAATTACTTGGTAATTATAAAAAACAAATTATACCAAAATTCATGTCGTGTAGACATTTATTTAATTATCCATTATTAATTAAATTCATGACATGAATCCATTTCATGGGTTCCCCCTCATTCGCATATAAGTTGTGTAACTAACCAACTACACAAGATTAAACCACCAATTCATGTCGTGTACCACTTTCACGATCTGAATTTACCCTTGAATCTCTTCTGCACCTCCAAACACTATAGAACCTCTTGAAGACTCATATAAAACACCTTCAATGCCCAAAATCTACAATGAAAATGGAGGGGAAGGAATAGGTCATTACATATTTTATTTTCATTTTAATAATAAATATAATGGTTTAAAAAAATTATTTTCATAAAATTGATATATAAATTAATATTATGTTTTATTATAATGATAAGATAATTTTACGAGACCATAATTAAATTTTCAAAGGTTTAAAAAAACCATCATATTATTAAAATTGGAATTTTTCCAAAAAATAAGGATTTTATATAAAAATTTAATTTCTCATATTAATAAAATTATATTCATAAAACGGATTTCATTTTTGGAATCCACATGTTCAAAAATAGTTAGGGTTAATTTTCTTGATTTCTCTAAAATAGATTAATTTTTCATGAATAGTGAAATATTTTAAATTCTGATATTTAACATTATAAAATTAATAATTAAATTATTGATTCATTAATGATTTAATCACACATTATTTTGAAAACACGTACAGTATTTATTGTAAATAGTCACAAGAATCAATACTATTGATAATATTAATCCAAAATAATAAACTAATAAATATAATATTCAAAAACACTTATCTCCTCCTATTGTAAATACTACCCCTTATTCTCACAACCTCTAAGCCTTGTATCTTTCCAAAAGTCTACCCAATTACATTAACAAGATTATCTCCCATGTCCTAGTGATATAGGTCTCACCAAAAGACCAATTTTGTGTTCCGTAATAGGTTCTTCATAGAGACGATGTTCAAGAAGTTTCATACTCAAAATACCTCTTTTAATTTATTCTATTATTATAAATTATCCTTGAATCTTTCATAAAATATAGCATAATAACTCCACTATCATTTATATACTATAATTTTATCTTTCTAATAGAATATCTTTTATCCACACTAAAGATACCATGTGGATGGGTGATGTGTATTGGTGTATTTGTTTTCAATATATAAGAAGAAATCAAATGAAAATGTATGGTGAAGTCATCTATGATTAGTTATTAATCATGGAATGAGAAAAGTTTAAGAAGTTTGATAAATATACAATATGTTTGGGGATGATGCAAGTATAATTTTTGTAGAATCATTGGTTATTAATTGGAAACAGGGTTCTCCATGATTGGTGATAATTCTAGAAGAATTGTTATGGATTCAAAGCATTGGATGTCAGTCTTGAGTAATTCTAAATATTGTCAACTCTGAAAATTGTGGAATTGTTCTGAATTTCAAATACATGTTCTTATTTTACTAATAGAGTGCACATTTTCTTTAACATTTGATAGGTTAATATCAGGCATATTTTCATTTGCAGGATGGATTTATTTTTAAAGTAATATTTTAATCAAAAAAATTGACAAATCACATTCCATTAAAAAAATTACATATCACATGGAGTGAAGATAATGAAAATATATATTTCATGATATAGAGGATTCCATGAAAAAATAATTTACAGATCACATGGAGTGAAATAATAATGAAAATATATATTGCATGATGATATTGAGGTTTCCATTCAAAAATAATTTACGTATCACCTGGATTGAAGATAATGAAAATATATATTGCATGATGATATTGAGGTTTCCATGAAAAAATAATTTACAGATCACATGGATTGAAGGTAATGAAATTTTTTATCTTCATGTAGAAGTTATTATATGAAGGAGATGTAAAATATATATGTATTTTTTATGGGATAATTTTAATATAATAGGAGGTTTTTGTTGGTTTGTAATGTTTTATATGGTAGAGAATATGGATTTATTAAGGTGTTTTATATTATACACAGTGCAGCCTTAGATACTCAAATAATGATCATATGGGACCCTAGGGAAAACCACGATGAAGAAAAAGCCCATTCCAGCTTGCAAGTGGCATGGAGCACCCCATGTATATGCCAGAGGAGTCACTACCACAAAACATGATTTTATTAGCTCTAAAAAGGCCTTTATCAGCACTCAAAAAGTGTTGTTGATCAATCCTCTATTAAAGTGGGTCACCTTTATCAATGCTAAAACAACACTGGTAAATGGGATCCTTTATCAACTCTCAAAAAAGTACTGATAAAGGCCCCCCTTTATCAGCAGTAATTGAAGCGCTAATAAAGGATTCCCTACACCCGGTAACATATAAAAAATAAACAGCACCAAAATAGAAGACCAAAATAACAAAACTAGAAAAAATAACTAGCAAAAACTTTTAAAAACCTACTAAAAATAACCACTGATAGTATATAAAAAAGAACCATATACATGATGAAAATGATGAAAAAACAACCAGCAAACACAAAAGTTTGGAAAACAATGCTATATACATATAATTAACATCATGAATACAAAAATATCCACTAATGGTATATACCAAAAAACACTTCTATATACATTTTGAATAATGTTTTATAATATTACTTTTACAAATATCCAAAAAACAATTAAAAACATTAATGTTTTCTCTTTTGATGTATGGGGCCCCCTGTAAAAAAATGTCCTCTGATCGTAATAGTCATCAAAAAAATCATCCCAACTTGATAAAAAGGTTCCACCTATATAAGAAAACAAATATTATGTTAGTAATACTATAAATATATAAATTAAACATCAATAAGAAGAATACCTTAAAGGATTCAATTTTTTATAAAAATGACACATTTAGACATATACTAGTCACACCATGAGTCGTATTGAGGCGGTGTTTATTCCTACATGTCACAAATGATTGATGGATCATTTTTCCAAAGTGTCAAAACAATTTGAATTCATTTCCTCGATTTTCAGTATGTAAGTTGTGTTTTTTTACTAAAATGTCATTTAAAATAAAAAACATTCAATTTGAGTCATATCGGTCACATCATGCATCAGTTTGATGTGATGATACTTAATACACATAACAAAGGACTTAAGAATTGATTTCCTTAATTTGGAAGATAATTGGAGTGTGTTTGATTGGTTTTTAGTGAGTGACACATTTTGAGTTGAAAAGTAAATTTTAAACTGATAGTGGACACTTTTAGTCATACTGGTCACATTGTTCATCATATTGAGGTGGGATTGATTCCTACACGTCACAAAAAACTCATGGATCATTGAACTAACATATCAAAATAATCTGAATGTGTTTTCTTGGTCTTCAGTATGTCAGTTGTGTTGTTTTACTTGAAATAATGTCAATTTTATATAACAAGACACATTTGGAGTCATACTGGTGATAAAGTTTGTTGGATTGAGGTGAGATAGATTCCTACACACAACAAATGATAGATAGATCATTTTCATAAAGTATCAAAACAATATGAATGCATTTCCTCAGTTTTCAATAAGTTATTGTGTTTTTTACTAAAATGTCATTTCAAACCGAAAACATGAAATTTGAGTCATACTAGTCGCATAGTGCATCAGTTTGAAATGAGAATATTTGATACACATCATAAAGGACTTATGAATTATTTTTTTTAATTTGGAAGACAATCAGAGTGTGTTTTCTTAGTTTTCCGTGAGTGACATGTTTTTAACTAAAATGTCAATTTTAAACTTGAAACGGACACTTTTAGTAATAATTATCACACATTGTGTCAGATTGAGGTTGGGTTGATTACTACATGTCAAAAATGACTCATTTATTGTTTTCCTAAAGTATCAAAACAATATTAATGCATTTTCTTGGTTTTTAGTAATTCAGTTGTGTTTTTTACTTGAATTAATGTCAATTTTAAATAACAAGACACGTTTGGAGTTTTACTCATCACACTGTGTGTCGTATTGAGGTGAGGTTGATTCCTACATGTCAAAAATACCTGATGGATAATTTTTCTAAAGTATCAAAACAATCAGAATTCATTTCCTTGGTTTTAGGTATCAGTTGTGTTTTTTTACTAAATTGTCATTTCAAACTGAAAACATATAATTTGAGTCATACTGGTCGAATCGTGCATTGGTTTGACATGACACTGCTTCATACACATCATAAAGGACTTATGAATTTCTTTCCTTGATTTGGAAGACAATTGGATTGCATTTTATTTTTTTTTAGTGAGTGACACATTTTGAACTAAAATGTCAACTTTAAACTAATAGTGAACACTTTTAGTCATACCAGTCACACAGTTTTTCAGATTGAGGTGGGGTTGATTCCTTTACATCACAACTGACTCATGGATCATTTTCCGAAAGTATCAAAAAAATAAAAATTTGTTTTCTCGGTTTTCAATATGTTAGTTGTGTTTTTTACGTGAATTAATGTAAATTTTAAATAAAAAGATGCATTTTGAGTCATACCGGTGACATTGTGCATCAGATTGAGGTGAGGTTGATTCCTACACATCACAAATGACTGATATATCTTTTTCCTAAAGTATCAAAATAATAGGAATGAATTTCCTTGGTTTTTAATATGTCAATTGTGTTTTTTTACTTGAATTAATGTCAATTTTAAATAAAGACACATTTGGAGCCATACCGATGACATTGTGCATCAGATTGAGGTACGGTTGATTCATACAGATCAAAAATAACTAATGGATCATTCTCCTATAATATCAGAACAAATTTTAAGTACATTTTTCTACTTGAAAATCAATTAACCCTTTCCTTTGAAACCAAATAAAGAGACATGACCTACTAAATATGGTCAATCTACCTAGTTTAGAAGGATAATGGAAAAACCTTTGATCTATGTATGGTTGAAATGGAATAACATCCTCCTTGTGTAACATAGCTTTATTCGGCCCACTGAAGAATCAACTATCATGTATTTAGGACCTCTGAAAGAATATATGAAAGTTGTTTCTTCACTAGGTCAGCTAAAGATGGTAACTTCTAATGTTGCATATTAAATCGATGTTTTTTTGGAGAAAAACACATCTTGTTGTTAAAAATGAGAAGAGTGGAGTAAGATCATGTGCTTGTTATGTCTCAAGATGTCACAACAAACTCAATGGATGGAGAAACCCCTTCTGGAAACTCATTATCTTTTTTAGTCTATTAAAAAAAGTGAAATATAAGGAAGCCAGGATTATTAAAGTCAAAATTATTTGATAAGTTTACCATATTCAATCTATTTTTGTACATTATTCCATCGGGTATTCTACCCATTAATTTCTATGTATATCTATATTTTTATGTGAATATGATTGTTTTCAATACTCATGTTAGTACTTAAAACTATAAATACCCAAAGTATTCATAAGTATATTAAATGAAATAGTAATTATCTTTGAAAATACCTCTTCAGGGATGCTGTTTGGTTCATGGAATATGATCTATTTCATAAATTTACAAATTGAAAAATGCCATCATTTATGGTTAGTTTGTTGGATATCCATTCATTGAATCTAAGAAATAAATATTTGGATTATCCAAATTGACCGCAATGAACATCCAATGCTACTTAAAAACAAAAAAAGTAATAAGTAATGAATGAAATTAAAATATATTTGATTTGATTAAATTTTACATTTTTACCCCTACATTGTTGGTATTAGGAAGAGTCTATCATTCCTAATTTTTTTTATTAAACAACATGAGTAGGTCTACCAATATTTCACCCTCTTTCTCAGAATTTATATCTGTTAGTGTTGTAGAGGTGACGTGAGGACTAACAAGTCAAAATTTTTGTTCATGAGGAAATCCCTTCAACTATTTTTCATATATAGGTCTGCAAAAAATATGAAATGTATTTAGTCATAATTATCATTGTATATCATATTTTGGAAAATCAAATCATGAAAACATACCTCCTGTAAACATTTACAACTGAGTCTCTTAACCATTCATAGTCAAGGATTTCTGTTTCACTCTCAACACCAATGAAGTATGGGTCTTCCCCTCGGTATGTATTTGCTTCATAATCAATTATGTGAGTACCATAATCTTTCCACTTCATATCCAAATGATCCTTAAATGATAATAAATGTGGATATATGATGGGGGGTTAAGGTGATTTGGGTAGATCGTTTTGACTAGTTGTTTGATCCTTGAGATGGTTTTGAATTGGTCTTTCATTTCACGATCTTCCCTTTGTCCGTCTGTAATAACATGCATTGGTTAAAACCTTTTTTCATTAAATTTTTAAGTTTTAGATTGAAAATTAAATTGGAAATGAATAACTCATTATCTACATATTTTTTTACAAGATGTGACGTCCAGGTGATGAATGTTCTAAGTGATTGTTCAACCATATGAATATATACATCATCAATTGGAATAGGTTGCTCAGCACTCAGCTCTAACACTATAGTAATTGACACTCTGACATGACCTTTCAGAAGTGGTCCGTTGTGTAGAATTTTTTTTTGGATATTGATCATTGTATCCCCCGCTACAATGCGATGAGTGGGTGTTGATAGATATAAATCATAGTCATTTTCACCCTGTAAAATATCAATACATGAAAGGTTTTAGTGTCTAGTGTCTATTTGAATCACATTTCACAAAAAAAATTATTAGAAAATTGACTACCATAGTTAAGAATTGTTTTTGAGGGTATTGTCTTACCTCAAAACTGGTGGGGTGGGGTGGGATCTTCATGCGAGGGTTGTTCTTGAGTTGTTTCTTCTCTTTTCTTCTTCCCAAAAAACTTTCTATCATCTCTCTTTTGTATTGTAATTCTTCTTGAAACATAGATAATTTTTCTCTTATCTTTTTTATTTCCTCAGTTTGATCCTCCACTTGTTTTTTTCTTAAAATATGTTTGGGGTGTCACCCCAAAACCCGAACCTCTGTCACGACCATACTTTTCTTATTCCTTCAACACCACTAAAAGTATGTCTACATTTGATGTGGGTGTTTTTGATTCTTGTGACTATGTCAGATAGAATATATAAGAAAATAATTAATAATTTTTATATAATATTGATTTAAATAAAAAAATTATTATGTCAAACTTACACATGTTTCCCAGACTTTTTTTGTGTTTTCATATATTAGTTTTCCATCTTTAGTTACATGCACCTCCTTCTATAGAACATGGCATGGGATGGAAGTGGTTGTGGATTTGGACTCTTAAAGCTGCATATAAACAAAACAACATTGCTATTGTGTTGTTTTATGTCACATAAAAGTATTTTAGTAGATTTAAAATACATACCAATTTTTTCAAGTGATGCATACCCCATCCTTGCTTTACGGTAGGGGTGCGCTAGTTATGATTCTCATTGTGTATTTTTAGCACTCAATTGTTGTTTCATAAATAAAACACTTTCGATCAAAGTGATGAATACATATACCATAAAAAACATATTACCAGACACAATGTACCAGAAAATACTATTTCATACGATGGCCGGTAAATGCATCCCATGATTATTGGGTTATTAGGTGTGCATAAATAAGAGGTGGGTGTGGTTTTATTTTCCCTTCAGTATCTTTAAGATGATATTTTTTTAAAATTGTGCGAAAAGCCTTATGAATCCATCCAGAAACCCTTAAAACATAGTCTTTGTGAAATTCATCTACTATAAATGCGCTTTACAAGAGATGTTGAAGTGTAAGTCAATGTTTCATTATTTATGTTTTAATAAATTAAAAAAGTTATATCATGATGTTACCATAATATCTCCCCACATCAGTGTCTTAATCTTAGCCACAACATTTTTCCATGAATTTACATCAATCACCATGCATTGCTGAGTGACGATTTCAATGTAACTCTTGAAAATTTTCTTATTGTGGTTAATATGTTGGCCCCACTTATTCCATCCAATCTTGTATTTGATTCCTTTCTCTTTAGCCTTAATAATTTTTTATAATACCGTCAAACTACGGTGCTCATTTGTTTCTGTTCTTTCGGTGTTTCATCACCTTTAATTTATTTCGATCAACCATCATCAATATGTTCCTATTGAACTAGAGGGATAGCATCATCATGTGCAGATGGTAGTTGTACCTCTTCACTGGGAGTAGCAACAGGTTGAGAAAGATGTTGTTCTTCTACACTACGAGCAGCAGTAGGTTGAGAAACATGTTGTGCTTGGGGATTGGGAGCATCATCACATGAAAAATTAATTATCCACAAAATTCGTTTAAAATTTATTTTAGATAACATAAAATCATCAGTGAACAGATATTAACATAAGGCAACAGGTTGAGAAACATGTTGTTCATATGCACTGTGAACAGCAACAGGTTGAGAACCTACTGTGCCTGGGGATTGGGATCATAATCATGTGAAGAAGTCATTATCTGTAAAAGTGGTTTAATATTTAATTTAGATAACATAAAAGAATCCATGAACAGATAATAACATAAATTAACATGATGTATATTAGAAAAAATATATAACCTGATTATTGAATCTCTTTTTTTAAAGGTTGAAGGTATTTAACCCCTCTATGGAATATCTAAATCCCTTCATTATGTTCTCCTATGACATAAAAAACACCATATACACTGGGAACAATGCGAAATGATTGTGACATCCCAATGAAAGGGTTATCCTAAGTTGAATTTTCATCTTAATCTTCAGTGGTTTTGGTCGATAACAGAACAATTGACCAGTTTTGGTTTACAGAATCTGGAACATAAAATACTTGTACTACATGTGATTCCTTTATAAACGATTCTTATTTGTACCCTTCCATACTTAAATAAACTTTCACAAATACCAACTCATCTATTTTAATAGCACTTCTATTATCAACCCACTTGCATTAAAAATTTGGCACTTGAGATTTCATATAATCCAACTCCCATATTTTTCTAATGATGAAAAAATATGACATGTTCACATAAATTGGATTTCTATCCTTAGAACCAGAAACATGCATCTATTCAGCCAAAATTGTAACTCCAATATTTTTTCTGGTACTGTCTTCCACATGTTCATTACTATAAAATGTATAACCATTAATTACATAAGCATTTTAAGATAATACATACACAATTGGTCCTTCATCTAGCCATAGAAGTAGTTCTAAAATTGAGTCTAGATTTCATTTGACTTCTTATAAATGTGGTCCTAAAACCATCCTATAATTTTTTGATTATTTTTATTTGATATCCACTTTTCATCCCTTGATGGATTCAAATACCTAATAATTTCTTTGTGGGTTTCAACATATGGGTCAATGCCCAAACTGTTATGAAAAACGTAAAGGTGGGCCTGTTCCCGATCTGTAATACTGATTGTGATAACCTTTTTTCTAGAAATCCTTCACCCATAAGTCTCCCAGTGTGAGGATATTTATTTAGACCAATACTTTTCACACCGAACAGGTATTCGGTATAGAATTCAATGGCTTCCTCAACAATATATCACTCTGCAATAAAACCCTCTAGCCTAGTTTGAGTTTTTACATACCCTTTCATAATATTCATATACCATTAAATGGGTTACATCCATATATAGTGAATAGGACCACATAGATGAATCTATCTCACCAATTGAACCATCAAATATACCATCTTGTTAAATAATGTCAGCAAGAAAAACATTTCCAATTCACATAATATGATGAAAATTTCTCTTTCCATAGTCAACAGTTTCACCAGGTCTATAACTTTGATACATATAGTATTGAAGAAGAAAAAGAGCTTCGTTAATGTATGATGGAAATTCTTGGGAATAATGAAATTTAATCTATAGGAATTAGATATTTCATCAAAACATGGAATTCATGTGATTTCAGGCCTTTTAACATTAAATAATGCATTGAAATTATGTTCTTGGTATTCGATGAATACCCCTATCAAACCTTTACAACATTCATGAATTTGAAAAATCAATATCTCTTTGTCTTGGAAAGAGTGTATGCCGTAGGAGGAAGAAAGGATTGTTTTTCACCCTTCACTGGTGCCAACTCTTCTCGTATTTCCATGTCAACCATGTCCAACATAGCCTTAATTACATCCTTTGTTTTGTTGGGTGCATTAAACAGAATGTTGATGAAACTATCACATATATTTTCTTCAAGAAGCATAACATCAAGAAAATTTCTAAAATACAAACAATTCTAGTATGGTAATTCAAAAAAAACTGATTTATTTTTCCAACTGGTTTTCATAAAGTTTTTTGAAAATGGTTTAATAAAAGTAGTGTCCACATATCTAACTTTCTCAAACAATTGATCACCTTTCATTGGAGATGGTGGTGTACATTCTTATGAACGTCCATCAAATGATGTTGTCAAATATTGCTACTTAAGTCATTAAGGTAGAAATCTGTGATGTCCTAGAAACACAGTCTTTAATGAATGTTTCAACCTAATTGATTGTATACCTTGTTCGTATATGGGACACCAAAGAGTTCCTTTAACTCTATATCCTGAAAAATTTCCATAAGCTGGAAAGTAATTTATCATCCCATACAACATGGATCTCAACATGAAATCTTCATTTCTGTAAGTATCATACATTTTAACACTTAAATCCCACAATAATTTCAAATCCTCGATCAGTGGAGCCAAATAAACATCAATATCATCACCCGGTTGTTTTGTCCTTCATATAAGCATAGATAACATGATGTGTTTTCATTTTATGCATAATCATGGTGGAAAGTTATAATTTACCAACATAATCAGCCATGTACTGTGTGTGCCACTTTGAAAACAAAAAGGATTCACTCCATGTGTAAATAACACAAGACGAAGGTTTCTTAGCTCGTTTCCAAAGTAAGTAAACTCGTGATCAATTATCTTCCACTAAAGAGAGTATGTCGGGTGCTGTAGTTTTCCATATTTATTTATTATTTCTATGTTCCACATCATTTTCCCTATAATATCCTCACTTACATATAGGTTCCTAAACATTAGAATGATTGGAAATTACCATTCAATATTTATAAGACCATATTCACCTTTCTTGTATTGAGAAGCACCACACTTTGGGAATTCGCTAAGTGATTTTTGGTCCTTACAAAATAGAATACAGCCATTCAGAAAGGTGTGTCTTCTTTTAGAGATCATACCCATCGAGTGTAGCATTATTTTGGCATTGTATTTTTGGGTTAAAATCTAATTATATTTTGGTATCATGTCATTCAAGAGAGAAAGTAACTCTATAAAATGGGTATCACTCCATCTGTTGCCTACTTTAAAATTATATAGCTTCAGTACAGCTGGTAATGCTATATATTTAGTGAAACCACCATACAAAGGTGTCTTTTCACAACTCTTTAACTGCTCAAACAATTTTTGGGAAATCACAAATTTTATCTTCAAATTCCCTTGTCATTTCCTTAATATGATCTTCATAATCATGCACATTTGTAATCACATCCTCGATATGATCTTCTTTATTGTCCACACTTGTAATCATATCAAATGTTCCACAAAACTCAGTGTTATCCTAGTCACTATGTACATTGTCTTTTTCCCCATGTTTATTCCAACATTTATAACTTTGATCTATTCCATGACAAATCAAGTGTTCTTCCAACTCCTCTACACTAACTTGTCTTGAATAACAAGATCATAAACACAGATAAAGTATTTGAGAAGGATCATATGCATGATCTTTTGAAAACATGGTGAACTCTTTCACTCCATCTTCATTCTCTATTGTTAGATGACTGGGATCAATACATTCTTTTTTCATATCCATCCTATTTGATTAGGTGATATTAATATTTAACAAAATAAATACACAAAACGTTGATATAAAAATTAACCAAGGCTAAAAATGTTATATAATTTAAATATCATTTGAAAACTATTTATAAAATCATAGTTGAAATCCCATTAAAAACAAACCATTTACATAAATTTCTCTTTAAAAAACAAACCCTTTTTAAAATAAACAAATTAGTTCCAAACACCCTTTCTCAAAACCCCAATTATTTTTTTAAACCATTTTAAATGAATTTAAAACAAAAAAAAGGGTATGTTGAACACATATAATTTTATAAGAAACATTTCAAAGAACTTGAATCATTTTAAAAGTGATCCTCTAAAAAATCACTAGATTCCATTTTCACTTACCTCTTTCTATCCAATGAAAATCATTTATGTTTTCACACCTTATATGTCTCATTACACCCCCTATGTAGCTCTGATCACTAGTTTTCAGTGTTCCTCCCATCAACCTTATGGATTGGCCAACCCATCATTGGTGGGTGAACTCCTTTTCTGATGTTTTAACCCCCCACTAGCTACTCAAAACCATATTCACATTTAAATTCATGATTAGATATTAACACCATCACACTCACCCATTAATGTAGAAACTTTCTAACTTATTCACATGTATTATTATGAGTAGATATTAACATAATCACACTCACCCTTTTTGAACCTATATACTTACTAACCTATTCACATAACATTTATGTATAATAATATATAATCTTTTACCCAATTCATTTGGGGGAAATATAAGTACTACCCATCTCATAATACATAAAAAAATTTCCACTTGAAAATAAAGCATTCATTATCTCATGAAGACCCATATCAGTTGGAGAAAATAAATTCACAATGAAAAAGGGAACCATGTTATCAAGGAACAATATGATATTAAAGAAAACCAATATTAATAGTTACACTAACAAAACAAGAATAAGGGAGATGTAATCAATATAATAATTTAATCCTCTATATAGAACCACTGATCAAAGAACAAAATGTTATGGGATATACCCTAGGTAATACTGTGTGATGATCTAAAATAGAACTATAACAACATGGACCAACACCATCACATATAACATCCCCTTTTCATATCATACATCCATCATATAAATAATAAATAACCCATAACTAGTGAAACAAGTATAGGGGAAATAATTAAGGGTCACATGAGAAATAAACCATTTACTTTTTAAAGTGAAAAATGGTTCTTCAAATGAAAACCAACATAGTATTTGGAGTCTCACTCCCCTTATTTAAAGTCTCTTCATTTCAATGATTTTGGAACCATTTGAAAAAATCCATTTTTCTTTCCAAAACATTATCCAAGAACATGGAAAATTATTTTGAAAAAAAAACATAAATAAGACCAACATTTACTATAAAAACATTTAAATGTCCCTATGAACCTTTTAAAATATGCTTTTCATGAGAATTAATATAATTTAAAAATAGTACATGAAATTATTATGAAAAACACCTTATTCCAAGCCTAGAATTTATGTAAGAAATTTATAATTTCACCCAAGAACCCATACATAACTATACTTTAATTGAAAATAAATTTATAAATTATACAAATTCCATGAATTATAAAATAAAGTAAGAGAAAAGAAACTCCTAATTCAAACTGAATGGTAACCAATACACAACATGTCACCTTCCATGGAAAACACTTAAAAAACCTAAATCCCTAAATCATCATGAAAAATGAATTTCAGTTCCTGGGAGAAGAGGAAAACTATGTGAAGTAGAGAATAGAAGAGTTATGGGGGAGATAAAAGTGAAAGGGTGGGAAGAATGATTGAAATGGAAAAATAATTGTTTTCTTAAATAATTCAAAAAAACACATAATAAGAACTTAAGAAATCATAGAATATTATAATTCTCATTTTCCAAAATAAATCATATCATAATAATATTGAAATTGTGACTAAAATATCACTACATGTAAAACAATCGTAATATGATAAATATAAGTGAAAATACAAACCTTTTCCCAAAAACTTGTTAAAACATTGAAGTGAAAAATATATTTAATTTTTTTTGAAGGGAAATAGATTACAATTGAAAACATTATTATAAATAGTTCCTAATAAAAAGTTATTAAATAGATACAAAGGTTTTAAAAATGATAAGTAAAAATACATTAAAAATGATTACTTTTAATATAATTCTTAATAATTCGAACTTGAAAAATACATAATGTGTTCATGGGTAAAGGAAGGTATAATGTGGTAAATAAGAGACCCCTAGGTCATGGTTTTGTAGGTGTGTGAGACAATCAGTTTGTTTGTGGAACGATATATGACCTATCATGGGATGAGTATTGTGGTGATGAAATACAAGTTTGGAAATTCGTTTTGGGTGTTATATCATCATGATAGATTTTAATTTGATTAATGATTTGTTGTGGTTCAAGAAAATAATATAAATGTTTTGGTTACTAACAATCCCATGTCAAGATGTGGAGAGTCAAAGTGTAAGAGTCATTTCTAGGTAAGTGGATGGGTCCTTGAGTTATTATATTGGGTTCAGTGATGTGAGAATGTATGGGAGTTGTTGGCAATGATTATGTGTGTCAATATTCAGCTGACAATGAAATATTTTCATGCTTATGTTTTTGTAGTGATGGAATTTCTTAGTGAATATTGGGAGTGGTGTGTAGGTGAACCTAACTCATAGGTAGAGGTGGTTGGTATTTTTTGTGTTCATAAGTTTCTGAGTTGCACTGGTAGATGATATATACTCATGTAAGGGTATCGATTAGAGGAGATCAATAATTAATCAATGATTTCAACCTATAGAGAAGGGTTTGGGTTCTTAGAGGAACTTAGTGATGGGATCTAGTATAGATTGTCACTTAGTTCATGGTTTCAATCATGTGCCAAATAATAAGGAAGTTTTATTTATACATCTACTCTTGGGAAAGTAATAAAACTTGGTGTTAATGCTTGTGAGTATGAGAGGGACCTGATGTCTGATGTGTGAGTTGTTAGTTGAAAATCCATTGAGTCGGTAGTTATCAAGTTGAGTTTAGTGTAGGAAACCTCATAATGAGTGAAATTAATCATAGAGTGGTTTGTTACCATTCATATTAAACAATGTTCTTATATAGAATGATGATGGATACATTTAGAGTTCTCCAAGTAGGATTAATCTTTCTGGTAGGTATAAGCTTGGTCGGGTAATCGGTGATTATGGAGGTAGGGGAAGTTGGCAATGTGGTTTGTGGGACCATTCGAGATAGTGGAATAGATTAGGATGGTGTATTTCTAATTGGATTCTCCTCTATTACATCTAGGTGTGCATGATGTATTCCATGTATCTCAACTTAGAAAGTATGAGTTGGATCCTTCATATGTTATTGATAATGAGTAATTTGATTTGGAGGTAAATTCATCATTTGAGAAACATAAAATATGAATTATTGATTGGATATAAAAGGTATTGAGAAGGAAGATGGTGCCTAACATTTGAGTTTTTTAAATCGTGGGTGTATTCAAGAATAATATTGGAATCGGGAGTCTGATGTACAGGCTCAATGGCCTAATATGGTCGAGAAAGACCTCTATAGACACTTCTTAGGGATGATAAGCCCTTATAGGGGTAGATTTTAATGGAATCGGACTTTATAGGTTTTTAATTACTTTTTTTCATCTATTCTTTTAAGTGATTTTAGTTATTACTTATTTTGGTGATGTCCCAGGTATTTTCTAGGTGTTTTTTGAGGGTTTTAAAAGCCTTTATGGGGGATTATGGATAAGGAAAACCATGTGATTTTAACTAGGAAATTATGTAGCCTATTAGAGATGAGTAGAGGGTGGATCATGATTGTAACATAGTTAGATATAACCATGTAACATACCCTAGGTAACCATGTAACTTGAAACAAAAAACAAAATCATTATTTTCACATGGTTAACTAAACCATGTTGCTAAACCATGAGTTTACCCTAAAGAGGCAATTATCCTTGCATGGTTGGAACATGGTTTAATAAATCATGAGACCAAAACATTTATGTGGGATTAATTAATCCAAAAATTTTATTTTTAACTCAAAACCTCCCTAAACCTCTTCATTCTTCCTCCTATACCTAGGAATCTCAAGATTAGGGACTCTAGTGGTTGTTCTTGGTGAATTTCTTACCTCTATAGAGCATTTATATTATATATATAGACATTATTCCTAGGGATTTCAAGGTAAGTGATCACTTTTCCCTCCATTCTTATTGTTTATATAAGAACTTCTCTCTTCTTCTTAGAAAATACCCAAGATCCTGACTGTCATGGTCAGATTTAGTAATTATGACATGATATAATGTGATTCCTTCTATATTTGAAGAAAAGGAAGGTAGAAATACATTTTTTTCTAGATTTTTACCTAATTTATATAGATCTGATAATTACATTAGATCTTTTGGGGTAATTATAAACCAATCTTAGCCCTTGGCATGTTCTTCTTCTTGTATCTTCACTATTTAATCCTTATGTGGTGATTTGGCATTTTTATATGGATTGTTGGTGTCTGAGCTTGTTTTAGTTGGAGAACCATGATTTTAGGATTTGGTACTTTAAATTGGGAATTTCATTACCATTTAATATAAATTAAATATAATTTTATGATAAAAAATTATTGTGTGTTTGTGTGTGTTACCCTAATACTTTTCTTGGTATGACATTCTTGTGTGTGTGTGTGACCCAAGGGACCTCTCTTAATAAGACATGCTTTTGTGAGTTTCTATGTGACCCATGATACATCTCTTAATTTGACATGTTTATTCATATTTATATCTCAATAATTTCCTTTTTATGGCTTGTATTTGTATATATGTGTATATATATAGACTTATGTTATCTGGTATCATTGTGACATATAAACCCTTCATGGCTTGGTTAATCCCTTATTGTGGAAGAATGTGAAACATGATGCATGATGATTATGCTGGGGTATTGAATGAAAAATAGTGGGACATGATATTCTTGTGTCCTGACCTGATACTAGAAGCAAGGCATGATAGACTTTGTGACTTGACCTGAGATAGTTGGTGGGGAATTATGGCTTTATGGCTTGACTTATGATAATTGGTGAGGCGTGATGGACTTATGGATTAACATAATTAATGATGTAATTATGAATTATTATGAGACGTAAATTATCCATATAGAATATTATGAGATTTATGGCAACCAGATATAGCTTTTCTTCTGATATGGAGTCGAAGCTAGTAGGGTTGGGGTTTGTGGAAGCCCAGTTAGTGCACTATGACCCAACATAGTATTTATTTTACTTGTGAATTTATATTTTTATCATCATATACACATATATATAACTAATTTACTTATGTTAAGAACATACAAATGGTTTCCTACTAAGTTTTATACTCACACCCTACACGGGAATGTCAATGCATATGTAGACATCTTTAACCTGGATTTCATATAAGGTTAGTGGCCCTGCTTAGGGAAATTATACCAGAGGAGTAGGTTAATTGAGGTGATATCGGGATAAACTCATAGATACTTTTAGAGATGCCACTTTATTTATTTATTTTCCCTTGTTTATTTGTTATGGTTCTACCACATATTTGGACCTCTTGAATTGTTGTGCAGGATATTGTATGTCATATTTTTATTGCATGGGTTGAAGTTTTTGTTATATGATCTTCTTTTTCCTTTTAGGTTCTAATTTTTTTACTTTGATTATTATTTCAACTATTCTTTACTATAATTATTATTATTTACCAAGGGGTAGTATACCCACAATGCCACTTATTCCCTCACTACTAGTTGGAAACATTTTTTGTACAGTGAAGCATACATGAGGTCGTGTGACACTTAGGCTTAGTCATGGTGATTTAGTTTGGGGTGTTATATTTTGGGACATATCAAGTAGATTTTCTTAGATGAGGAAAGAGACCTAGTTGGTGGTTTTGGTTCTCAAAAAAACTTTGGAGTGGGATCATGGAGGTCAATTGCTAAATACATTCATTTATAATGGAAACTTGAGAAATTTATAACGTTTTTAGTAAATGAAGTTGAAATAATTTCAAGAATTTTACTTTTAAAAATAATTTTTTGTAATAGAAACATAAAAAATACAAAATTTTTTCTATAAAATAAGTGGAAACACTTTGAATAAATTTAATTTTAAAATGAATATTTAATAATATAATCATGAAAAATACTTAAGAGTAATAAAAAATAGGATTGGATGGTAAAAATTTTATTTTTGAATGTATGGAAAAACATTTTGAATTTTTTGAAATAGCCATAATGAAAACCCACATTACATTGAATATTTTTAAATCAACCAATTAAAAATATGGTATAAGATAATTGAATTTTACCAAATATAACTGGTGCACAAACATGGACCACTAACGGCCACGATTTTCAGCAGGGCGTTTATCTCGTTCAATTCACAACACCACTATAAATAACAATATATAATAAGTGATCCCAATAAGAAAGAGAAGAAAACTAACTATAGAGGTGTGGTTCAGCAAGCGATGGAGGTGTGTTTCTGGTGTAGGAGAGACATGGTGGAGGAGAGGCACGATGAATGAGAGGCAATGGTGGAGGAGAGCTACGGTGAAGGATAGACGCAATGAAATAGAGTCACTAGTGGAGGAGAGGCACTGTGAAGGAGAGTCACGTGGTGAAGCTCGCTTCACGATAGCAGAGGAGTCAGCAGCCGAGGAGGAGGAGGATGGAGGAGAGGTAGCAATAGTGGTGGCAGGGATTGGCTTCCATGAGAGCTTGAGGGTTGCGAGGAAGGAGGAGAAAGTTAGGGTTTATTTATAAAACACGAAAACACTTTTATCAGCACTAGATAAAAAAGTGATGATAAAAGTATGTTTTATCAGAGCTACAATTGAAAGTGCTGATAAAACATGCCTTTAAAAGTGTTTTTTTAGGGCTGATAAAGGCCCATCTTTATCGGTGCTAAAAAATGCTGATAAAAAATATGTTTTAACAGCACTACAATTGAAAGATCTAATAAAACATGACTTTATCAGTGCTTTTTTAGCGCTGATAAAGGCCCATCTTTATCAGTACTAAAAAAACGCTGATAAATGATTATTGTATCAGCGCTTTTGAATTAGTGCAGATAAAACATATCATTTAGTCATAATTATAAAATTATAACCAATATATTTATTAAATTTTTAATTTTATAATTATATATAATTAATATATTTATTATAATTTAATGATTTAAATTATAATTAAATATAAATAAATATATATATATATGTGTGTGTGTGTGTGTGTGTTTGTTCGTGTTTGTGTATAAATTATAATTAAATATATACATAATTTTACAATTTAAATTAAAATTAAATGTATATAAATATAAATTGATATATTAATTTTAATTTTAATTTCATAAGTATTTAAATATATGTGTGTGTGTGTGTTTGTGTATGTGTATATATTAATTAAAGACATATATTTATGAATAAATATATTCAAAAGGTATTCATAAATATATTTTTATCATTTAGAAAAATATTTTGTAATTTTATAAGTATTTAGACATATTTATATTTAATTAATTATATATAATTATAATTATACATAATATATTTAAAAAGTATATAATTATATATAACTAAATATTTATATTTTTAAATATAATAAATACATTTATTGTTTATTTAAATATATTTATCATGATTTTAAGTATTTATGAGAATAAAAAGATTCATATATATAGAAAATGAATGAATACACAAAGTATATATAGTACTATAGTATATATGGCCAACATCACGGTAAAAAATGAACATATATTCATGCGAATATGAATATATGCATCAATTGACATATTCATTTGGAAACATAAATTTATTTAAATATTTATATATTTAATAAGTATTTATATATATATATATTAAAAAGTATTTATATATAATATTAAAAACATATAGTATAATAAATATATAATAAATATATTACTAAAACTAATGAAAATAATAAACATAAATAAAACATAAACATAGTAAACATGCATTTTTTATTTAATATATATATATAAACATTATTTTTTAATATAATTAAAAAAAATTATATAAATTAATAAAATTTTCTACTAAAAACATTTATCAGCGCTATTAATAGCATTGTAAAGTCTCATTTTTATCATCTCTTTTTGTTAGCGCTAATAAAGGGAAGATTTATCAGTGATTTTCTAGTACTGATAAAATTCCCTCTTCTATTAGTGCTTTCTGATTAGAATTGATAAAACTCAAGCGTGTTTCAACATGTGCACTGAAAATGTATCTTGTTTTACGAAGAACTGAGATTTATGAATGGTTCTTGGTTCACGTGTTTTGTTTGATAATCCTTGAGATAGTGTATTCTTAAACTGTGCTTGTGAAGTAGAAGCATTATCACACATTTAGGTTTATGAAAATGAGGTAATGAATGTGTGAAGATAGTGCACTTGTGGGAAGGTGTAATGAACATGAGGAAAGAGATCCTACACTCATTTCAATTAGCATACAAAATATAGTGTGTGCAATTTTCATTGTATGTGCAAAGAAGAAGTGGATAGTGTTTGAACACTTATAACTTGTATGAAGTATTTTCATGAAACACATGCATGTCACATAAATAGGAAGTGTTTGTACATCCATGAAGAAAGTAAGAAGTAAAAAAGAATTTGAGTTATTCAAAGAATACATAATGATGGATGAATGCTTCTATGCTTATGTAAAAACTATGATTAATTGATATACCTGAAAAAAAAATCATTAAAGAAGACATAAAATAACACAGCACATAGCTAATTGTGTTATTTTTTCAGATTCCATGAAACACATGCATGAAGTGAATTTATATCAGGAACTTTATCACTAAAGGAGTATCTTCACGAGAATTTGATATAGTGAGGAAGAAGTAAACTTGTAGTACATTGATATATTCATCTGTTCTTTATTCTAACAATGGAGAGAGTTGAAGTGGAAGCTCCATCTTCCACTAATTAATGATTATAAGGCCAACGTTCATATTATCTTGTTGATTCAATAGAATTTGAAGACCATCAGTAGAGGAATAATTTTATCCAGTTGATGCAAAGTCATCTATCACAGTAGAGATATCTTGTTCAGTGTTTTCATTGAATATAATAGAATAACTAGTGGTAATAGTATAAAAAATTCTATTCAAGACTATTGGTACCTATATAAAGAACACCACACACTCAAGAAGATTGATCAGTTCCTGCATAAACATTGTGATCTAATTCTAGGCGTTTTTAATCATTGAAAAATTTATAGTGATTAGATATTCTATGAAACAACCATATGTTCATCACAGAAAGGAGTAGGACTTAGCACCAAACCTTTTAAAAATCCTTTTATGATGTTGTCTATTTTATTATCTTCATTTCATGTCTATGTAATTGTTAATATCACATAATAGATTCATTCCTCTTAACTGGGGAAGAGGCCAAGAGTATATGGGTTAATTTAGAGAAAGTAAAATACGGTCAAATCTTGGGTACACTGATTCACCCCCCCCCCCCAGAATCTTTGCATTATATATATGGGCTCTACAAGTAGTATTAAAGGGTAGGTTTACCTCTAATTGGATCATATTTTTATTCCTAATTATTTTTAGAAGGTTTATATTAAGTGGAGATTTGAAGATGATTCAAAATCACATTAGGTGTAAAATTAAATCTCCACTCCAATTAGAGAAAATATAAATGTATCTTCCAATAATCGTAAAAATAATAAGAATATGAGAGAAAATAGATTAATAAAAAACTCAAAAAAAATGATAAGGAACAATGTTCACTTGTCAAATCTGTTGACACTAATTCTTATGAAGAAACTAGCTCCAACTATGGAGATTATGAGGAAATGCACTATATAAAAATTGTTGAAGGATTCTACCCTCAATTTGAAATATATATAAAGAATTTTCCAGAGGAAGTTATTGTATAAATACCTTGTTCTTTAAAAGAGATTTTTGATGAAAGAGTACTAATTGAAGAAAAATCAATAAACAGGAGGATGCGGTTGCAAAGAAATTCAAAAGGTGAAATATTCTCATAGACCTCATTAAAGAAAAGGAAGAATATATGACATTTTAAAAAAAATTATTTCTATAATAGAATAATAATTGTAATAGAATGCTTATGAAAGCACTGTAAGAAAACACGTGTTTGGAGAATCAATCCATGCACTTTAAACATTGTTCCATGTTTCCATGAATGTCGGAGATGCTCAACTTGAATTCAAAACATTTAAGATCAAAGAGCTTGATAAGTTAGTGGATGAAAAGACCAAGATGAAATAATATATATATATATATATATATATAAGATCCATGTTATAGAAGAATCACATAAAGCTACCAACAGTGTCAAGGATGCAAAATTTAATGTTAAAGCCATAAGAATTAGAGACCTTGAAAAATATTTTATTGAAGGTAGAAAATAACATGAAAATGTGATTAAAACAATGAAAAGTAAATGGGAAGGGAATAAAACATTAGATCAGAATGAGAAGTGTTCCTTCAATATAAAGTTCCTAGATCTTGATCTTGAATTGAGAAATTTAATGGAGACACATTCCGGAACTTCCCAAGTTACTGAGAAGATGAATTCTTCCACCCAAATACATGAAGAGAGTCAAGCTCCAATAAGAAATGTTGCTACAAAATTTTTTGATGAGGCTCATGTTTATCAAGAGACTCATATTGGTTTAAATAATGACTCAAGACCATCTCTTAATCAACCTAATACAAGCTCATGAAAGAAGGTAACTCATAAGAGAGTTAATTATATTTCCACTAATGTAGTTTCATCTGCTAGTACATGTTCAAAGAAAAAATCTTGGAAAATATGGGTTGATAAAATTTCTAATATATCCAAAAAAACACCAAGTGTGTATACTATAAATACTAAGATAAATAAATCCCATAATTATACTCTAAATAAATAAAGGAAAATCTAGAAATAACAAGGCACTAAGTCTAGTCAGATTGGTACTACAAGTAAAAGAAGAAGATTTTTTGGAAATTGATGGTGATGATGGAAATTTGGTCATCATTGCATTTATTTTTTGTCTTATCTTTCAGAATATGAAAATTACAGAAGGCCTTCATTTAGGGAGAGTAAATGTGAATGTCATGACCTGCCTTCCTCAAAATGAGGGAAGGGACAAAAAAGTTTCATGTGCTTTCTTCTTCAACATGAAGGAGAGATAATAACCCCAGAGTCCCACCTTCAATAGGCCCTAGAGTGGCGATTAGAACCAAGGGTATAGAATCAACACAAAATGGAAGGAATTACCCTTTTTACAAAACAAGATCAGGCAATAAGATGGTAAATCCCAAGAAACTCCAAATACTAAAGGTAAAATTAAGGCCAAAATCCTTTCCCACGTGCATGTTCAAAAGAAAATATGATACAAAGTACAAAAAACTCCAAAATATAGTACCAAAAGAAAAGAGACTGAGCAAAAACATAGTAACTATCCTGATGCACGAGCTAGTAAAGTCCACCACAGTCCTCAATGTTCTCCTAGAAACTAGAAAATAGTTTTACAGACGTAGGGTGGGTATACAAGTATACCCAGTAGGAAAACTAATGCCACCTGTGCACGAGTGGGGGAACATACTAATGAATCTGTGAGAAAATAGTAGAACCTCAAAGCACCTACCAAGGAGTACTAACCAGCCCACCCTCACCAAGTCACACTCACCGGATAATGTAATTCAAGTCAAGTAGTAGTATAAGCACATCAAATTTTGGGTACCCTGCACCACTTTCCCACTGGTTAACTACTATTACTAACGGCTAAATTCTTGATGCTAGCACTATTCCAAAATGAATTCCCACTGCCAAAACCAGCCCACACACACCTTAGCCTCAACCATACCACACATCTCACCCATAGACACATGGGCCGCAACAACCACACCCCTCACCCGAAGACACCTGGGCCTCATCCCAAAGACACTTGGGAAAACAATCCTAGCCCGCAAACACCGAGGCCCCTCATCTACAACAAACTCACCCAAAGTATCTTGGACTATGGTAAGCCTCAAGCCATTACAGCCTTCCCAGATATGTTCAAGTGGTAAGAATCCGAAAGATGGTGCTAGGAAGAAATTCAATAACCAACCATCCATCCTCCCATTGGGATGTTGGGAAAGACAGCCTAACCCATGAAATGGGGGTTGTTGGCACATGTTTCTCAACAAGAGTGGGGTGTGTATAGAAATAACAAGGAACTAAAATTTATATATATAGTTAAGAAAACATTCAAACCCAACCTATGGGTTCCAAAAACAACAACCAGACCACCAGAACCACCTTTACTGCTACCCCTATATGCATAATCACACAAACATCCACTGCCAAAACATAACCCAACCCCCTTTTTGTTTACCCACTTTCCATTTATTAATTAAGGGGTTCACTTTATTTTATTCCAGCACTACCTGGTGAAACTACCAAGCACAACATCTACAACCATCCAGAAGGCAGAGAACCTAATAACCAAACACACAACAACTAACCCACTCCATTATTTGGTGCTGCCAACTGTCATTCTTGAAAGTTATACCGTGAAAACCTTCTATCACAACCCAGTCCTACATCCATGCTACCCAAACATTTCTTTGATACAGTCCAATTTCATAAAAAGTTCATAACCACACCACAGTCCCATTTCCCAATGTCGTTCGACGGCCCCAACACAAACAAACAAATTTCTACTACCTACAAGTCCATCCATTCCAAAATCAATTAGTCTCTCAAACTGGGATACCAACACACCACCCATATTGGCCCACATGCATAAATCCCACACCAACTACTGTTAAACCACATCTATACTACACACACTTACCACTCCCTTCTCGTAGAACCAACTCCCTTTCCCACCCATGTACCCATAACCGTGATCCCAATAGCAGCACCACAAAACTCACACAAAAACCCCATCAAAACACAACACTCATCAAAATATATCAATATATATATATATATATATATATATATATATATATATATATATATTTATATATTTAAATTTGGTAAACATTGTTCTATAACCGGGTGATCAGACAAGGGTTTTCATCCTGGGGCATCCATTTCATTTAATCGAGTATACATGATTATCCAGATTAGTATTCACAACATTTTTTAGGAAAAAATTACAGTTATAAAGTTCCACCCATGCATAGACAAAGACCGCCATTGACAATGATTTTCAGAAGGAATTACATCAACAATATGTCACACAATCAATAAGGATAATGAATAAAACATGAAATCAACATCAAACCACTCTCAGCCCATTATTTCATTGACCCCATTATCTTTTGATCATACTTAATTCCCTTTGTTTATTACTTTTTATGAAAAGGATTCATCCATTATTCATAATAAATCGTTAGTACACCCACCCCGCATGATATAAAAATAAAATAGAGGCAAAAGAATCCCTACTTGGAAAAACAGGAGACCAAAGTTCCACTTTGTGCCAAGAATAGGGGATCAGGTGAGCAATAAAAATCCCTAATAAAACAGATTAGAATGGGGATCTATCATGGGAGTAGGAATCATATATATATTAACACTTTAGGCACCCCAAGAGGGAATATAAAACACACTGGGAAGGGAAGATCCTGGCTTTGAAGATATAGATCTTATTTTAAAGGAGGAGTGGTTTCAAAATCCATTAATCATGGGATAGTGGTCAATATTACGTGATTTGAGTATCTCAAATACCCTATAATGTTGGGATATTAAATATATACTTAATATCCTTTGAAATTGCCTTAAAATTTAAAAACAAGTCTTTAAACTCAGCTTATGTCAAATAAGACGTAAGAGGGGAGAAACTGGAAAACTGGGAAAAACTGGAAATGAGTCACCAATGGGTGAGTTACTGAAACTAAGCCACCAACAGATGAGCTAGCGATGTAACCTACCAAGGCTGAGCTACCAACACTAATTTACTGACATAACAACTCACTGACGCCACGACTCACTGATTCCCTAACTCACTGATTCCCTGACACCGATTCCCTGGCACCGATGCCCTGTCACCGACGCCAACACCCCTGAATCATGGATGTTGAGGCCCCTGACTCACCGATGCTGATGCCCCTGACTCACTGATACCAATTCCCCTGACTCACTGATGCGGACGTCCATGACTCACTGATGCTGACACCCCTGACTCACCGATGTTGACACCCCTGACTCACTGATGCTGACGTATTGACTCATTGATGTTGACACACTAATAGTTAAAAACTAGATTTTGGAAAACTCTCAAAATGAGCCACGAACATCCCCCAGAACACCCTAAACACTGGAATTTAAAAAAGGAATGGCCCAGTAAAATATGGGTTGTTACATCAGATACCTATCAAACTATTCTCCTCTCCAATAATTTAAAATAAAACCCAAGAAAAGAAAGGTCTGAATAACCACCCCATAAGATACCTCTCGAGGATGAACCACCTTGTGTTGTTCAAAAGTTGAAGTGAAAAACCTGACATCCAATAAATCCTCCTTGACATCTATATCTTGAAAAACTTTAGAAACACTAAGTCCCCACTTCCCCCAAAGAACTATGAAAACAACAAGGTCAGCCCATCCAGACACACGGATTAGGGAGCTCCTTCCTCCATGTCTTGATACTATCTACTTTGGGCGGCACTGACTCACCCATATAGGTTTAATCGCATCCACATTAATACGTTTTCATTTGGTATCATGTCCTCTCATACCCATATTTAGTACTTTTCACACATATTCATAGAATAGGGAAAAATCATCTTACAAAAACTTATGTCATAAATTACATCATAAGCAAGGCACAAAGCAAAACACAAGAGAAAAAATCAGAACAGCTCTGGATACTGCGCATGCATCTGTGCCTTCTTCTCCCAAGTACACTCTTCAAGGACACTATTCCTCCATGACACACGAATAAAGGGAATGGTCCATCCATGAAACACCTTATCCTCGTGATACTCAATTATTAACAGTATCTCTACAAATATCATGTCGTCCTTGATATCCAACTCTCCCTAATCAAGGATGTGGGAGTCATCATGTAGATACCAATGGATCTGGGAGACTTGGAAGATATCATGGATCCTTTACAACTGCGGTGACAATGCCAACTGATATGGAACCTTTCCAACTCATCATAGCACCTTTAAATGTTTGAAAAACCTAGTAGAATGCTTTCTCCCTCTGCCAAACCTCTATTTTCCACATCGAGGGGAAACCTTCAAGAAGACATGGTCCCTAACCTCAAACTCCAAATGCCTCATCCTATGATCAGAATTCAACTTTTCTTGGTCATGTACTAACTTTATCCTCTCACAGACAAGTTTCACCTTCTCTATCATACATTGCACCATGTCCAAACCAAGAATGGAAGCCTCCCCAACATATATCTAGAATAAGGGTAAATGAAGCGGCCTCTCGTATATAGCTTCGAACAGGGATATACCAATGGAAGAGTGATATCTATTGTTGTAAGCAAACTCTACCAAGCTAAAATGTCACACCCAATACCCACTAAAGTCCAGAACACATTCATGTAACATGTCCTCCAATATGTAGATGGTTCTCTCTATTTGTCCATCTGTCTGAGGGTGAAAAGCAGTGTTGAGGCGTAACTTAGGGACAAAGGCATGCTAAAATCTCCTCCATACTCACGACATAAAATGTGTATCTCGATCTAAGACAATGGATCTTGGAACTTCATGTAGTCACACCACCTCATCCACATACCTCCGTGCTAAGGAATCCACTATGATCGATTCCTTGATCATCAAGAAGTGATCTGACCTTGTCAACCGGTCCACTAATACCCAAAGAGAATCACATTTTCCCTGAGCCCTAGGTAATCCTGTAAAAAAATTCATTGATATGTCATCCCACTTCCACTCAGGAAAATATAAGGGATGCAACATAGCACTAGGAACATAGTGGTCAGACTTAACCTGTTAACACACTAGGCACCTTACCACAAACTCCGTCACTACCCAATTCACCCTGGTCCACAAAAAATGTTCCCTGAAGCCTCATTATATATTAGAGATTTGTGGATGCACTATTAGGTGTGAGCTATATAATTCATGGAGAAATCCCTCTTTCATAACCACTAGGACAAACAACTTACCATGGAAGAACATCTGGTTCTGACTATCCTCTAACCATACATCAAGAGAATCACCTTGGACATTGTGATCATGCATCAATTAAGTCTCTAAGTCTCCCCACTGAGATTCCTCTGCCTCCTACTTTAAAGAAGACTGGACTATCATTTGAAATAGATATCCTCTACCGTTATCCACTCTCACATCCCGACATAAAGCAGAAAACTCCTCCATTTCCTTCTATGTATTTGTGGATTCTAGAATAACCTCCTCATGTGACATTCTACTTAAGGCATCAGCCACCACATTCTCCTTTCTTTGGGTGTAAGAGATTTAGAAGTCGTAATCCTGGAGAAACTTCATCCACCATCACTGTCGCATGTTCAGGTCTTGCTGTAAGAAGATATACCTCAAGGTCTTGTGATCTGTGAAGACCACAAAGCACTCCCTGATAAGTTAATGTCACCACAACTTCAACCCAAACATTACCATCATAAGATCCAGATCATGGGTGGAATAGTTACATTTGTGCAAACGTAACTTCCTATACCCATGGGAGATCACACCCTACTATTACCGTAGTACACATTCCAATCCTAGACTGAAATTTTCATAGAACACCAAGAACATCACCCCTTCCTTTAGAAACCTAAGCACTAGGGCACTGACCAGCTTCCCCTTCAGAAAGATGAAGGCTGGCTTACACTTCTCACTCCACATGAAGGCTTGTTATTTTCTTGTCAAAGCCATCAGCAGAGCTATAGCTTGAGATAATTCGGGTACAAACATTCGGTAATATCTTGTTATACCCATAAAGCTGCAAACCTCTTCCATGTTCTTTGGTTCTTCTCAATAAACAACCACCTAGACCTTTGATGGGGCCACTGCTATCCCTTGCTGAAAACCCATATGTCCGAGGAAGTGCACATTTCGTATCTAGAACATTCACTTAGACAACTTTCTATAGATATGGTGGTGCTAGAGGGCCTCTAAGACAGTCCTCATATGATCGACATGCTCCTTCTCTGACCTTGATTAGATCAGGATTTCTTCGATGAATATGATGATGAACCAGTCTAGGAACTCATGGAAAATAGAGTTCATGAACCCCATGAACATGGCTAGTGAATTTGTGACACCAAAGGGAATGACCATGAACTCGAAGTGCCTATACTTTCATCTGAAACAGTCTTCAGGATGTCACCCTCCTTCACCCTCAATTGGTGATATCAAGACTGTTGATCAATCATAGAGAACCAATCGACTCCCTTTAACTGGTCTAAAAGGTCTTTGATCCCAAGGAGAGGGTAACAATTCTTGACAATCACCTGATTCAGTCTCTGGTAGTTTATGCATAGTGTTAGACCACTCTATGCCTTCTTTCTGAACAAAACTAGAGCACCCCATGGTGACACAATTGGCCAGATAAAACCCTTCTTCAATAAATCATCAACTTGAATTCGTAACTCTCGCAACATAGAAGGCTCCATCCGATAGGGATCCATCATAATCGGATGGGAACCGGGTTGGAAGTATATTTAAAACTCGAAATCACGTCGAGGTGGAAGATTCACAACCTCCTCTAGGAAGACGTCTAAGAACTATCTAACAACCCTCATAACCTCCTCCATCTCTGCATCTTCTGATTCCACTAACAACTTGGTTGACAAGGAGAGAAGAGGCTCCATAGACCAACTACCCACTTGAAAACTCTGATCGCCAACAAACGCTAGGCGCTGGTCATTCATATCTAAAAACACAAATCTCCTCTAGAATTCGTCGATAAAAGTGTGCATTGAAAAAAACCAGTCAATGCCTAGGATGAAATCTTATGGATTTATTTTTAGCAAGAAAAAATCCCCACCGGACAGATGTGGTCTCATCATCAGTCTACTTCTCCATCACACATCAAACAGATTAGTCTGACATCCAACTAGAGTAATCAACACTAGGGGCATGTAGAGTCTCTCCCCGTCTAGACCCATATCATGGGATATACTGGGTGAAAGAAAGGAGGGTGATCCTCTTGAATCAAACAAAGAACAAGAAAGAGTGATAAACAGACTAATCATACCTCGAAAAACCTCTGGCCTCGCAGGAAATGATGCCTCAGCAGCGTGCAACTTCCCACATCTTACTCAACTACCCCTCTTCTATTTACTGCCTCCCCGACCATGCTCCAGTCTAAATCCCTATGGAGAACCTGGAGGTCGGCCTCCACTAGCACTATCTACCCTTGGTGGAGCAGGACCTCGTTGCCCCTACTGCTAGAAAGGCCTGACCAGCAACCACTACTGTTAGGGTGGGAGTTGAACCTACCCACCCCCACTATACTACACTCGAACTGGGAATTGTTCCCAAGGATGTCCACGACCTCCACATACAAAGAACCTTGGTCCCAGTCCCATGGGGAAAGGGCGAGGACCAAGAGATCAGAACTGGAACTGTTGAGGACTACTCCCTGCTAGCCTAAACCTGGAAAGCCCTGACACCAGAGACCTGCTACTGACTGACTTCCCCTTAGATGAACTCAATTGGCTCCCCTGTCATGGTACAAATCTATGAGAGTGAATCCTATCAACTACTACATCCTTATTTTGAACTTCTAAGTACGTCGATATAGTAAATGGAGTGATGATATACTGAAGAGAAGTTTCAAGTACCTCCTCTAAGCATCTTTCCCGTGAATCCTCTTCTGAAAAGAGATCTAGTGAAAAGCATAGGAGAACCTTGAACTTGATCCCTAGTTACCTTACCAACATTCTACCCTTCTAGATATCACCAGCTCCTTGATCCAACTCTTTTTATCCATGTCCAAGACGTCGCCCTCTTACTTTCCCAGAGTCTGCCACTAGAAGGAACGAAACATTTTCTGCCACTGGTCATCCTCTTCCTCTCGGTCAGCCCTACACTGATCAAATAGGTCAACCTTCTCGGCCTCAACTTCTCATACCACATGTGGGCGAAATACAAGTTTCATAGCTAAAAAAGGGTAAACGAGGAACTCCTAAGTCTGGGTAGTATGGTAATTTCCTTTTTCAGATTTATTTTAGCTTTCTATTTAAATTTAAATTCCCAAAACACCCAAGTCACATAAGAACAAAAGTCATTATGATGCATGTAACTTTCCTAGGGTTTCTACCCTACAATTGGTGTAGCCTCACTTGGTCGTTCAGCAGGTCCAGAGTCCTTGCATTAGATCACAGGGGGGCCTAAAATCTCATGTCCTAGCTGGTTTTCCCTAGCCTATTTAATGCACCAAGATTACCAAACATAGTTTCCCTACCATCCCATTAAATCCTCACTTTTCCTAACTCTAAACATCATCCTATATCTCAAAATTCCTCTGATACCATTCTGTCATGTCCCACCTTCTTCAAGATGAGGGAAGGGATAACAAAGTTCCACGCCCTTCCTTCTTCAAGATGAAGGAGAGATAATGACCCCCGAGTCCCACCTTCAATAGGCCCTAGATTGGTGACTAGCACCAAGGGTATATAATATAAGGAAAAATGGACGGAATTACCCTTTTTATAGAACAATATTGGGATATAATATGGTAAAACCCAAAAAACATCAAATACTAAAGTTAAAAGAAAGGCCAAAATCCTTTCCCATTTACATGTTCATAAGTAAAGCTGATAAAAAGTTCAACAAAACTATAAAATATAGTACCAAAAGAAAAGATAATATGAAGCAACAAAACAACTATCTAGATTCCTAATCTAGTAAAGTCCAACATGGTTCTCAAATTCCTCTTGGAAACCTGAAAATAGTTTTACAGACCTAGGGTGAGTATACAAGTATACCCATTAGGAAAACTAGAGACACATGTGCACTAGTGGGGGAACATACTAATTTCCCTGTGAGAAAACAGTAGAACCTCAAAGCACCTACCAAGGAGTACAACCCAGCCCAACCTCACCAAGGTACACTCACCAAATAATGCAAGTCAGGTAAATTAGTAGTATAAGAACATCGACATTTGGGTACCCTCCCCATTTTCCCACTAGTTAACTTCTATTCCTAAGGACTAATGTCTTGACTATTCCACTCTTCAAAAATGTAGTCCCACTGCCAAAACCCACCCACACACACCTGATCCTCGACCATTCCACACATCTCACCCATAAACACCTCGGCCACAAAAACCACACCCCTCGCTCGAAGACACTTGGGCCTCATACCGAAGACACTTGGGAAAACAATCCTGGCTCACAAAACCCTAGGCCCCTCATCTACAACAATCCCGCCCGAAGGATCTTGGACTATGGTAAGCCTCAATTCATTATATCTTTCTCGGATATGGTCAAGCAGTAAGAACCTATAAGAGGGTGTGAGGAATAAAATCAGTAACCAGCCATACATCCTCTCATCGGGATGTTGGGAAAGACACCCTCCCCCATGAAATAGGGGTGTTTGGAATATGGTTCTCAAGAAGGTTGGGTGTGTAATGAAATCACAAGGAACTATAATATATATATATATAGGTAATTAAACACTCAACCCAACCTACGGGTTCCGAAACAACAACCAAACCACTAGAACCACCATTTCCGCTACCCCTGTATGCATAATCACACAAACAGCCACTGTTGAAACATAACCCAACCCCCTTTTTATTTAAACACATTCCATTTATTAATTAAGGGGTCCACTTTAGTTTATTCTAGAACTACCTAGTGCAACTAACAAGCACAAAATCTACAACCATCCAAAAATTGAGGAGCCAGGTAACCAAACACATAGGAACTAACCCACTTCGTTCATTGATACTGCCAATTGTCATTCATCAAAGTTATACCGTACAATCCTTCTCTCACAAACCAGTCCTATATCCCTGCTACCCAAACATTTCTCTGATGTAGTCCCACTATATAAAAAGTTCATAACAACACCACATTCACAATTCCCAACGTCATTCTATAGCCACAACACAAACAAAGGCATTTCCGCTTCCTACAAGTCCATCCATTCCACAATCAATTCGTCTCTCAATATGGGATACCAACACACCGCCTATACCTCCCCACATACACAATTACCATAGTAACTACTATTAAACCACATCCTTTATGTGCACACATACCACTCCTTTCTCATAGAACCAACTCCCCTGCCCGCCCCTTTACTCATAAATGTGCTCTAAACAGTAGCACCACACAACTCACGAAAAAACCCCAACAGAACACAAAAATTAGACACACTTATCAACCTGATATATATATAGAGAGATAGAGATATATTTGTTAAACATTTTTCTTTAATCAACTTGATAAATAGCAATGATCAGCCAAGGTTTTTCATCCTGGGGCATCCATTTCATTTAATCGGGTATACATGATTAGTCAGATTAGTATTCCACCAATTATTTATGAGGAAAAAATAGTAGTTATAAATCATCACCCATGAACACACAAATAACACCAATGAACATGATTTTCAGAAGAATTTACAGCCACAACAGGTCAAACCATCTAAAAGGATAACAAATAAAATAAGTAATCAACATCAAACCACTCTAAGCCCATTATTTCTTTTGACCCCATTATCTTTTGATCATACTTCCTTCCCTTTTTTAATTACTTGTTATGAAAATTACTCATCCATTATTCACAAGGAATCATTTTTACACCCACCCCAAATGATACATAAATTGAAGATAGGTAGAACAATCCCAATTTGCAACAATAGGCAACCAAAGCTCCTCTTTGTGCCAAGAAGAAGGGATCGCGTGAGAAGTAGGAAACCCCAAGAAAACTAAGTTGGAAGGGGCTCTAGAATAGGTACATAACTCTTATAGATAAAAACACTTTAGGCACACTTATAGGGAATGAAAAACACACTAAGAAGGGAATATACCAGCCTTGAAGACCCATATCTTCTTTTAAAGGAAGAACAGTTTCGAAAGCCATTAATTGTGGGATTGTGGTCAGGTTATGAGGTTCGAGTATATCCAATACCCCATAACTTTATGATATTAAATATATACTTAATATCCTTTGAAATTCCCTTAAAACATTGAAACAAGGCTATAAACTCGATTTACGTCAAATAAGATGTAAGAGGGGTGAAACTGGAAAAATGGGAAAAATTGGAAAAACTAGAAATGAGTCACTAATGGGTGATTCACCAATGTTGAGCCACTGATAGATAAGATAACAATGTCACCTACTGACACTGAGCCACCAACACTGAGCTAATGAAGCAAAGACTCACCGATGCCATGACTCACCAATGCCCTAACTCACCGATGCTCGGACACTGACACCCTGGCACCAACACCAATACCCATGACTCATTGAGGTCGATGCCCCTGACTCACTAATGCTGACACTCGTGAATCACTGATGCTAATGTCCCTAAATCACTAATTCTGATGCTCCTAACTCACCAATGCTTAATCCCCTGACTGACTGATGCTGACACCCCTGACTCACTGATGCCGACACACTTCTTCACCAATGCCGACACACTAACAATTCAAAACTTGATTTTGGAAAACTCTCAGAATGATCCATGGACAACCCTCAGAACACCCTAAACACTAGATTTTAAAAATGGAAAGTCTCGGTAAAATCTGGGTCATTATAGTGAATAGGTAAACAAACCTTTAAAACTAAAGTAAAATACAAAGATGGAGAAGAATCTATCTATCAAGAATATATTTGGTTATCCTGAAGAATTTTTTTATTATTGTAGCATAAGTGATCATAGTTATGATAAGTTCTAGTATATTCCAATCCTGAAATATTAATGTTTTGATGAGAAAAAAAAGACCAAATAAAATAAATGATCAAAGAACAAAATCTAAAAAGTCTTCCTTCGAGAATATACTAAAGCAGAAGTCAATAAAACTATGAAATATGATACTCCCAAGAAGAATGATAAGTTGGATTCCAAGAATGTCATGTAAACTAATAAAAGATGCCTATACCATAGAAAGAGAGGTCATCCCATGTATCACTACAAATAATCCATGGAAATGAATGTAATAATGATTAAACTAAGAATATAATCAATCTATAATAGAAACCAGAAGATATGATTGGTTGAAGAAATTCCTGAAGAAGATTTTGATAATTTTGCAAAGAAAAGTAATTCAAAAGAATTAATAAGTGCATGTGGGAACTAAAAGATGGAATATACTAAGTATTTATTAATCATAAACCCTAACAAATTAAAAGTATCTAGATAAATGTAGAAAGCTAAGCATGAAGAATTTGCTAAAGAAAATAAAAGGGTAAAATGAATTATTTCACATAAAGATCTAAAATTTCATGAGTTTTTTTTTCAACACATGATAGCTCTAGTGTCTCACAAAAAATGTCTTTAATTTTCAACTAGGATAGAAATAATAAAAATAATTGTATAACTATTTTACCAGCTCAATGGTTTAGGTTCCAGGCACAGTAGAAGCATGTTAGCGGGTGTACCCAACATTAATTTTTCCCTTAATAATGATAAATTCGAGATCTGTCATGATAATAAAATTCTGGATCATCAGAATAGAATGAAGAACAAAATAAAAGAAGGTATTCTCAAAACCATATATAGGATCATCATATGTTGGTTATAATTAATTTAATTAAAAGACAAGAATTAACTTGATGGAATTATCTCTCTGTTGATGTTTTTTATCATGATCTGATTTGATCTATCATTGTGTCGTATAATCTAATAGTAGGATTCCTATAGAACTGATCCAAACGTGCTCCACATATCTATGGATTTCCCCAAATGGATCTTTGGGTGATAACATGGAAGATCCTTCACTTGCAATGTCTGACTTTCATCTTCTTGAGAGCATCTTGCAAAGTGCTCTCCTTGATCCGGTGGAGGAGGATATCTCTCATATCTTGAGAGCATTCCTCGAAAAAAATAATTCTCTCTTGGCTTGAGATATATCTCTAGATTAGTTGTGCACAACCCTAAAAAATGGATAGGCTAACGATAATTAAATAATTGGGATTTTAATTACTTATAATAATAAAATAAATTAATTACCCAAAAACATTTATTTATTTCATTTAATTCTTTGTAATACCCCATGTCTAATAATAATAGTTGACTGTTATTATTACTTGACATGAACCCAGTGAATTAAACCTCATATTATTTAATGAAATAAATAATATTATTTCTTACAAATCCCTAGATAAACTACACGGTGTGTATATTAATATGCACAACATGATCTTTTGTTTTTCCATTTTCTTTATTTCCTCCACCACATTTATTAGACCTTGAATAATGGATATTTATTTCTCAAATAAATATCACTGCATTACTCTCTAATAAAAATATTATTTCTCCCACAATATATTCTCTCGAGTAACTAGTGTCGAAATAAATGTGATCATACATCCTTGAATAATTATTAAACCACAATCGGTAATAATCATTATTCAACTTGTTAAATTAATATTTAACTGAGATGTTTGGAAAAACAGTGTGTGACCCTTTATGCATCTTTCTCGGTGTAATTAGATAGATCCTACCTAAAGTCCAAGCTTAGAATCTAGAACCACACCAAGGCACCCATAGAGGAATAAGTTAACGCCGCAATGACATTTCACCTCCTACGAACGCTTACCATGTAATGTAATAATTTTGTCTCAATATCTCGTATCAAGCGGATTTCATGTGTGTTCCATCAACCCATGTGCTAAATTATTCTTTCTTTGAATTCCCAAAAAAAAAAATTCATATTCCTCACCATGTCCATGTATTTATTTAGGGTATATCAATTCCATCAAAGGGTCTGAGATATCAACTCCCATTATGGAACAAAAGGGAAAAATACTTTCTAGTATTATCTATTAATGTAGTATTACTAATGAAACACCCAACATATCCTACCTCACTTCAAAGAGTGTGTCATCATAGTTTTCATCAATACATCTAAGTGCGTTAGTTGTAATACCCCTTAATAATAATCTTAAAGTCTAAGGATCAATACACACGTTCGCAGATAGGAACATCCAATGACACTATGAAATGTGGATTTTCTACTGGCGGGTCTCGTTCTCATAATATCCTCCTGAATATTACCAAGGGTGCACACCATGAGAACATTCCCCAACTTTTTAGGAGTCCTCACCCCTAATGGCATGTATTATTTGTGTCCCTCAAATAACATCATTCGTCCATAGAACATATATTCAAAAACAATGTTATGGAACTTTCGGGTTCTCATTATAGTAGGGATCCACTATGACCCTTTAATGCAACAATTATCCTTGGGACATTATCACATTTATTTTCACGCAGAAGAATAATCAAGATGTGATAAGGTATTTATTAATGAATAAAGTACAAAGTAGTTGGTTCTAGGCCACCAACTCCAAAGGAATCCCACTTGAACTAGAGTCAACTGCTAACAACCTTTAACCCACTAGCTCTCACATGATATTCATGCTTCTTTTGAGATAATCCTTTAGTCATGGGGTCTACCACATTCTCTTCCATGGACACTCTACTCACTGTAACTTCACCCTTTTTATATAAACCCCTCAAGATGTGATATTTCCAAATCATGTTCTTTGTCTGTTGATGTGACCTTGGTTATTTTGAAAGAGTCACTGCTGTAGTATTATCTTAATACAATGTGATAAGATCTTTACTACTAGGCAACACATCAATCTCCCAGACAAAGTTATGAAGCCAAACGGCTTCCTTCACTGCATCAGAAGAAGCTATATATTTGGAATCCATTGTAGAATCGGAGAAAATGGGTTGCTTTGAACTCTTCTAACTCACAGTTTCTCCATTTAGACAGAAAACATATCCAAATTGTGACTTCAGATCGTTCTGATCTGTCTGAAAACCAGCATCAGCATACCCTCTAATGACAAGCTCCTCGTCTCTTCTATACACAAAGAACATATCCTTAGTTCTTCTCAGATACTTAAGTATAGTATAAACATCAGTCTAATGATGTTATCCTAGAACTTCTTGATATCATCCTACCATGATCAGTGCATAGGAAACATCAAGCCTGTTACATAACATGGAATACATGATGGATCCTATAGCCGAAGCTTATGGTATTTTACTCATTATATCTTTATCCTGTTGTGTCTGAGGACACATTTTCTTAGAAAGATATAGGCCATGTGACACTGGAATCAATACCCTCTTGGATTGTTCCATACTAAATCTCGTTAGTATCTGGTCAATGTATGTACCCTGACTTGGTCCAAGAATCCTCTTGGATCTATCACGAATTATCTTGATCCCTAGAATGTAGGCTGCTTCACCTAAGTCCATCATGGAGAAACAATTGTTTAACTAGTCTTTAACTGACTGTAAGACTGGTACATCATTTCCAATAAGCAATATGTCATCAACATATACTACTAGGATAACGACCACATTCCCATTAAACCGATTATTAGCACATGTCTCACATTCATTCATAATGAAACAAATTCTTTTATGGGTTCATCAAATCGAATGTTCCATGACCTAGATGCTTTCTTTAATCCATAAATGGATTCTTGAAACTTGAAAACCCATTTAGATTTTCCTAGTGTCTCAAACTCTTCTGGTTGTGTCATATAGACATATTCTTGATGGTTCCCATTATGGAATTATGTTTTGACATCCATTTTCCAAATCTCATAGTCATGGTAAGCTGCTATGGAAAGTACGATTCTTGTGGATTTAAACATGGAAACTGGACAGAATGTTTCATCATAGTCAATTCCTTGAAGCTTTTTTAATCCTTTTGCCACTAGCCTTGCTTTATAAGTGATAATTTGGCCTTCCATGTCCAGTTTTCTCTTGAATACCCATTTGAATCCAATAGACTTTGCATCAACTGGATCATCGACCCAAACCTAGACTTGGTTCTGATACATGGAATCCATCTTAGAATTCATATCTTTTATCCATCTTGGATCTTCTAAGATTTCTACTGCTTTCTTGTAAGATAGAGGTTCATCATTGTCCAACAATAATGATTCAACATCCTCGGTGACTAGGAAACAAAATATCTCGGGTTCTCTAACCTCTCTTGAGCTCCTACGCAGTACTTGTGTTTCTACAACCTCTTCTGCGGGGACCTATGGAACTTGTTCATGTACCAACTCTTCTGTATCTCGATCATAAACTTCATTGAAGTCAATCTATCTCCCACTATACTTTTTAAGGATGTGCTCCCTCTCACGAGATACATATTTTTTTGGCGATATTCACTTTATTATCTGAAGCTTTATATAGGTAATATCCTTTCTTTTCCTTGGGATATCCTATAAAGATACACATTGTGCCTCAGGGTGCTAGTTTTTTGCATGAGAAGGCCTTAACAAATTCCTCGCATCCCCATAAACGTGTGTGTGAAAAAATGGGTTTCTTTACATTCCATAACTTGGAGGGAATTCCATTTGCCACCTTAGTTGGTACTCAGTTCAAAGTGTATGTTGCAGTTTGTAATGCATATCCCCAAAAGGATAATAGAAGATCTGCATGACTCATCATTGACCTCACCATGTCCAATAAGGTGTGGTTCTTCCATTCACTAACACCATTCCACTGTGGTGTATAAGGAGGAGTGAGCTGAGATGGAATCCCAGAATCTCTTAGAAGATCAATGTACTCTTGGTTCAGATATTCTCCACCTTGATTTGATCGAAGCTTCTTTATCTTCTTACCAAGATTATTCTCTACATCATTCTTGAATTACTTAAATTTATCTAAGGCTTCTAAATTATACCTCATTAAGTATATATACCCATATCAACTCAAATAATCAGTAAAATTACTGAAGTAAGAATATCCACCTATAGATTCTACTAGAAATGGTCCACACACATCTGTGTGCACCAATCCTAGAAGCTTGGTGGCCCTTTCACCCTATCCACATAAATATGGCATGGTCATTTTACCTTGTAAAAAATTGTGACATCAATCATGTGGTTTTAGCTCAGTAGAGTCTAAATAACCATCTTGGTAAAGCTTTGTCAAGTGATTCTCATTTACATGATCGATACAGTGATGCCACAAGTGGGTGATATATGAGTCTTGTGAGTTAGTTTCATTATCGACTGCCAAAACTTGGTTTTTGTAATTTAATACATAAAAATCATTATTTAAATGTGCCATACCATAACAGATGTTGTTATTATAAAAGGGAAACCCCTTATTTCCAAATTTGAAAATAAATCCATCCATATCCAAACAAGATATAGAAATTATGTTCTTAGTAACACTAGGAACATAATAACATTTACGTAAAACCAAAAGCATTCCAGTTGGCAATGAGAGATGGTAATTGCCAATGGACAACTCAGCCAGCCTCGCACCATTGGTAGCTCGAAGATCCACCTCTCCTTTGGAAATATTTATAAATCTACTTGGTTCTTTCATTTGAATATAGATGTGAGACCCAAAAGCTGTATCTAATACCCAATGTGTAGAAATGGAAGGATTTCACTCGATAATGAACGCACCTTTAGCATCCTCATGATTCTGGGTGCAGTTCCACTTCTAGGGGCCTTGCATGCCACATTCAAAACATACCACCTCCAATTCCTTGCCCTGCCTCTAGATCTTTCCTTTCTTGGAGGGATGGTGCTCAGGGGATTCAGACTGTTTATGAATCCTTGGCCCCTTTTCCATGTCCTTTATTTTCTTATTCACCATAAGGATTGCGGTTTTGTCATGCCCCAGGTCCTTTTCTACCTAGATAATTAAGGTTAAAAGTTCTGATAGACTCTTCTAATTTTTTCTCATGTTGTAGTTGACAATAAAGCTAGATAAGGTCTTGGGTAGTGATGATAGTATGAGATCTGTAAGCAACTCATCTGGGAGCTTAATCCCTAAGATGTCCAGGCGTTCAATGTAGCCAATAATCTTGACTACATGAGGCCCAGCTGGTGCAGACTCTCCAAGCTTAGTTTTAAAAAAATGTTGGATATCACATATCTCTCTTATCTATCCTTCTATTGATAGAGATCATTAAGATGAGACATCATGATATACGCGTCCATATTTCCATCTTGCTTCAAGAGCTCATTAGACATGGCCAATAGCATGAAAAATTGGACATTTGTGGCATCATACAAACGTTTCAGGTAGAGATATAGTTCTTTATCACTGGCCTCTTTTTTGGGCTCAACTATAACAAGCTCCTCTATCCTATACAATTTCCTCTCATGGTGAAGGATGACGCGTAAACACCTCTGCCACTTCTGGAAATTGGTTTCAGTGAAAATTTTTTCCTTCTTGAGTATGGTTCTCAATGATATGTTTGAAGTCATTTTTCATTTTATTTCTATATATTAAGATGATAAAATTTTCAGTTATTTTTCATGATAAAACTAATACAGATAAATAAATTAATACTTATTAGTCTCCCACTATTTTATAAAAACCCAATAGCCCTCACCATTGACTTCGGAAAATTCTATTTCCGGAATATTATAATATAAAGGATCCATATTTCCTTTTGAATTACCCCAACTAGGGTTGTTCAACAAACTTGAAGGGTTTTAGGTAGGTATTTCAAATGCTAACTACATTAACTCACAGTTCCATGATCTTTTGAGTAGACTTCCCAATCCTGAAATCCTTTTATTTTGGATTTACTCAAACTTTGGCTCTTGGTCACACCAAGTCCTGTTGTGGGTGTCAACCCTTGATGTGAAAGAAGTCAACCCAACCCAAAACCTTGAATTAGAATTCCTCTATAATTGAAATCACTCCAACTAGGGTTGGTCAAGCACTTTGAACTATGATTCGTATCTAACCAATATTATGGAAGGATATACCAACTTAATATTTTATTTTATGGATTTTATCCTTATACGTAAATTTTCGTTTTATTATCTTTGATTACAGGCTTTTTATTTTTAAGTGGTATATAATTAAGTGATTAACCATGTCTAAGATAATATTTATGCATAAGACAGTCTTATTTTAGTTACATCTAGCATGCTTGTTTAATTCATTAATTGTGTGATCGTGACAACACACCCACAATAAATAAACCATGCAACTGAAAAAAAAATTGTATGATAATGATCTTGTTATATTGGTTAGTTTATCTATTGGTTGATAAACAAACCCAATACCTAAGAGAGAAACACCTTGAACCTTTTGGGTTCGTGTTTATAGCTTTCCACATATCCACCTTTGTATCTCATTGGATTGGTTTCACCTTGGCTCCTAAATTGAGCCACCTCCACTAGCTTGAGAGCTCCCTCCATCAAATATGCTTTTATCTCCCTCTCAGGTGAGGGTTAAGGCAAGGTTTTACATAAAAGAAACCTTGGGTATGCAGGCCCTACATATTAATGAGAAGAAGGCTCGCAAGCCAACAAATTTAATTTAAATAAACAAATTAAAAGAAACCATTCACATAAAAAGGTCTTGGTCTAGATCATGATCATCCATAAATGCAATGATATTTATGCATAAATAAAACTATCATTTAATTATTTAATCATTCTTGTTTATGATAAATCACACTCGAATCAATTAATTATCTTTAATTAATTAATCCATTTATCTTAAACGCTTTTTTTGAATTATCTTGATATTCTCATCCATAATAATTTTAAACAAATAAATTAATTTAAAATTATATTTGTACGTAACTTGTGCCTTGGAGAAAACCCAGTGAATTCCCATTCATAAATACTCAATGAGTATAAATGAACATTACGCATATTTCAAATTAAACACATATATATAAAACAACTATCATGTGTTGTGACTTGTATTTACACCCACTCTATCGTACACATCTCAAGGGTTTGTATAATATAATAATAATATTTAATAAATCAATATAATTTGGATGAGTACACGACATGTAGTTCTGACTACATGGCCTGTACTTTTTTTCACCATCAATCCAAAGTACTTGCCCGAGGAAATGTCATGTAGATGTACTTTGGATATCTTTGGAGTATACGATGTGTTCAGTGGGACACATGTTGTGTAGTATCCGTGTTACATAGTTTCTAGCCAGGAAAGTCATGTACGGGGTACACGGTCCTACCCAAACCTAAAGGGACTAAACGCCGTGTTTAGTGGGCCACACGACGTGTAATCCGGAAACCATTTTCCATGTGCTCCGGGTTAACACACGGATTCTTAAATACTTAGATAGAATCCATTGACATGGCCTGGTTTGGTAGACCAGTCCAATGCATTGAACCTAGACTACATGGTGTGTACTTCCAAATACACACTGTGTGTTCTGGTGTTTTACGGCCAGAAAAATTTGGCACCTCTGGATGAGATCCTCTTTTTTATTTTAATCAAAATTAAAAGAAAAAATTTTTCTGTAAGGTGAATGAGAAACGATAGAGGAGGAACAGATCTCAAGATTCATATTTACAAAACGATTAACTTGAATTGAAACAACTAAATTATTAAATTTGTAAATATTAAACAACAAAATAAATAATTATAATCAATGATATGACCCCTCTGATACCACTTGTAGGTTCTGGGTGTAGCGAAAGTCTGTTAGTGGGTGTACCCAACTTTAATTTTTCCATTAAAAATGATCAATCTAAGATCTATCACGATAATAAAACCCTGGATCTTAGGAATAGAATGAATAATGAAACAAAGGAAGGGAGTCCTGAAACCATATATATGATCATCATATGTTGGTTATAATTAATTTAATGAAAAGAAAAGAATTACCTTGATAGAATTCTCTCTCTGTTGATGTTTCTGGTCATGATCTGATGTGATTCATCATTGCATCATAAAATCTAAGTGTAGGATTACTCTAGAGAAGATCCACACTTGCTCCACATATCTCTCGACATCACCGAAGGGATTTTCGGATGATATCAGAGAAGAGCCTTCACTTGCAATTTCCACCTTTGATCGCCTTGAGAGCTACTTGCAAAGTGCTCTCCTTGATTCGGTGGAGGAGGATCTATCTCATAGCTTGAGATCGTTCTTGGAAGAAAATAATTCTCTATTTAATTGAGATATTTATCTATATCTGTTGTTTACAACCCTCAATAATGGCTAGGCTAATGATAATTATATAATTTTAATTTTAATTACATAGAATAATAAAATCAATTAATTACCCGAAATAATTTATTTATTTCATTTAATTCTTAGTAATACCCCATGTCTAATGATAATAGTTGACTATTATTATTACTTGACATGTGCCCAGAGAATTACACCTCATATTATTTAATGAAATAAATAATATTATTTCTCAAAAATTCTTAGAAAAACTACATGGAATGTATATTAATATACACGGCATGTACTTTTGTTTTTCTATTATCTTAATTTCCTCCACCACATTTATTAGATATTGAATAATGGATATTTATTTCTCAAATAAATATCACTTCATTACTCTTTAATAAATATATTATTTCTCTCACAATATAATCTCTCGAATAACTAGTGTCAAAATAAATGTGATCATACATCCTTGAATAATTATTAAACCACAATCGAGAATAATCATTATTCAACTTGTTAAATTAATATTTAACTGATATACTTAGACACACTTAGTGTGTGACCCTCTAGGCCTCTTTCTCAGTGGAATTAGGTGAAGCCTACCTAAATTCCAAGTTTAGCATCTAGAAACACGCTAAGGAACCCATATAGAATGAAGTTAACTCTGAAATGACTTGTCACCTCCTATGAATGCTTACCGTTTAATGTAATCCCTTTGTCTCGATATCTTGAATTAAGTTGGTTGTATGCTGGTTCCATCAACCAATGTGATCCATTATTAGTTCTTTGTATTCCTGGAAATGAACTTTATCATTCCTCACCATGTCTATGGATTTATTTAGGCTATATCAATTCCATCAAAAGGCTTGACATATCAACTCCCATTATGGAACATAAGGAAAAAATCATTTCTCGCATTATCTATTAATGCAGTATTACTCGTGATGCACCTAACATATCTTACCTCACTACGAACAGTGTGTCATCACAGTTTTCAATAATACATCTATGTGTTCGAGTTGTAATACCCATTAATAATAATATTAAATTCTAAGGACCAATACACACGTTCGTATATAGGAACGCCAAATGACACTATGAAATGTGTATTTCTTAATGGAGGGTCTCATTCTCATAATATCCTCCTAGATATTACCAAGGGTGCACATCATGAGAATGTGCCTCAAAGTCTTATGAGTCCCCACCCCTATTGGCATGTATTATTTTTGTACCTAAAATAACATTATCTGACCATAGAACATATATTCAAGAACAGTGTTATGGCACTTCCGGGTTCTCATTATAGCAGGGATCCTCTATGATGCTTTAATGAAACAGTTATCCTTAGGACATTATCACATGCATTGTCATGCATAATAAAAATCAAGATGTGATAAGTTATTTATTAATGAATAAAGTACAAAGTAGTTGGTTATAGGCCACCAAATCCAACAAAAGGGAGATATTGAAAATATAAAAATAGGCACTAGGGGAAGGTAATTAACTAATGGAATAAGTGAGGATAAAAAATCCACACAAGATGAATGTTAATGGAAGTAAATTGTAAATGATATTAAAGATAGATCAAAGTGTTAAATTCATATAAGACACAAACATGAAGAGTTCTAGAAACTTTAGAGCTACAATGAAAGGATTCTTTGGGTTGAGAGTAAATTCTCAGTGATATTTTCACATATTAAGAAGCTCACAAGTGTTCTGTCTTATTACGTTATTCGTGTATAGTATTTTTGATTACAATGTAGGTAATTGAAGGTGATTATCACTCCTAATATGAGAAATTGGTGAAAAAAGTGGAAGACAACAAGTTGGAATGATTATTCAATATCTAATATGAAAATTGAATTATTCCACAATGGTTGGCTATCAACAAGAATATCTTAAAGATTATCTAATGAAATTTTCCACCATATCAAATAAAAGGGAGTTCACCCCTTGAGGGGAGAAAACATAAATGATATGAAATGAATACATGTTTCATAAATATCTAGAAGATAAGGTCATCTCAAAAGAAGTTGAAAATGGTAGTAATCCAATTAGACTTATTTCTCTTTTCAAGATTATATCAAAAATGTACATCAAAGGGGGGTATTGATTGATGATAAATCTCGTGGATAGGGGGAGTAAATATTCTTTCATCTAAAATTTCTAATGTGTTTATTGAAGTTTGCAAGAGATTATAATACATAAAAAATCTGTTTAACCCCCCCCCCCCCTCATGGAGAAATATATATGAGCATGGTGTAACATTCATTATTGTTAATGGATTTCATAGAAAACCTTGGTAACATCTATCTTGTTTTCTACATAGGTTTAGCCCATGTAGACTTAGAGTAGACCAACTAAAGTCTCTTTTCCAAGTATAACATGTTGTACCATCCTTATTTCATAAAAAGGAGATATTTTTGTTTGAATTCCTTGAAATGAAGAAGATAAATCTTGAATTAGTCCTTTGAATTTATTATCAATAAGGAGGAGAAGGGACACTAAATTTTAGGAAATAATATTGACAACAAAGACAAGGGGGGATATTAAAGAGACCACGTTGATGGGTGATGTGTATGGTTGTATTTGTTGTAAATATATAAAAATGAATAAAAATTCAATGTAAGATGAAGTCCACTCTAATTAGTGATTAATAATTCAATGATAATGTTGTAGGGAGTTTAATAAATATTCAAGAAGGTTAGTGGTAATGCTTGGAGAATTATTACAGACTCATTAGTTACTAATTGGTAAGACAGTTCTACATGATTATTGATAATTCCTATATAATTGTTATGGATTCATTACATTGGATTTCATGCTTGAGAAATTCTCCATGTTTTCAAGACTAATGACCGTTGAACTGTTCTTAAGTAAAAAAAGAAATGTTCTTGTTATACTATGAGATTGTACATTTTATTCCACATTTGATGAGGTAAAGATCATTAATATATTCACTTGTAAGATACATTTATTTTTGAAAGAAGTTTTGTTGATTATGTATACAAAAAAATTATGTATTTTATGATAATTTGAGGCTTCGAAGCAAAAAAAGAATTTATAGATTCCATGGATTGAAGACCATGAAAATATTGATTTGCAGGTAGACACTACTACAAAAACAGGCAAGGGAAGTGCTACCCTTTTATTAGTGCTAAAAAATGCAGTGATAAAGGGGGCCTTTATCAGCCCTAAAAAAGCGCTGATAAAGTAGGGGCCTTTAACAGCACAAAAAACGCTGTTAAAGGTGACCCTTTATTAGTGTTTTTTTAGCGCTGATAAAGGCCCCCCCTTTATCAGTGCTTTTTTTAACATTGTTAAAGGGGACCCTTTATCAGTTCTTTTTTTAGTAGCGTTGATAAAGAGAGGCTTTATCAGCGCTTTTCTTATCACTGATAAATTTTATGTTTCAAAAAAAAATCATGAAAAATAATATATTGTTATATAAGTATATTTATATTGATATAAATATAATATATATTTTTAAAATATTTTTTAGATAAGTATAAATAGACTATTAGATTTTAATATATAAGAAATTTAGTGAAAATAAATTTAAAATATTTTAAAAAATAAAATTATTTAATAATTTTCTAATTATCATAAATTAAAAATCATTTAATAACAATTTGACGAAACAAAAAATTAAAAAAATAATAAAAGATCTAAAATAAGTTGAAAATGTAACTCAAGCTTCAAACAGCCATAACTTTTGATCTGGGTGTCCGTTTGAGCTCTAAAGCATATAAAATCGAAGCCTGTGATGAGCTCTATGCTCTAGTGACCTAGGAGAAGCCTCTGTCACATTTTTCGAGGCCAAAAAATAACTAGAAGGCATCTAAAACTGAGTTTTTAGTCGGGATACCCTGATTTGTTAACATTCTAACATGTATAGCTTCTGATCCTGAAGTTTGTTAGGCTTGTACCACATATCATATCGAATATTGTTTCATTTTCTTTGATTTGACTATTTGTATAGTTGAAATAGGATTTTGTATTATAAGTTATGATCATTTTAACATTCTATGGATTTTCAAATACACATATATATGTATTTATTCGTAAATATATATATGTGTGTGTGTGTGTCTTTGTGTGTGTTGTATATATGTATGTATGTATTTATTTATTTATTTATTTATAAACACACATAAAAACATATTTTATAAAAAAATTTAAAACTAATCTTATAAATGTATATTATTATACAAATAAATATATGGATAAAAATTATAACTAAAAATATATATATAAATAAATATAAATATAAATTAATATACGAATACATATATATATATATATACTAATATATGAATAAATATATATGTATTAATATAACTAAATATATTTATATTAATATGAATCTATATTATTATACGAATAAAAATAACTATATATATATATTAATATATGAACAATTATATATGCATTAATATAACTAAATATATTTATATTAACTTGAATATATATTAATATATGAATAAATATAACTATATATATAAATAAATAGATATATCATTAAATAGAAAAAAACGAAATGGCATAGTGGTAAAGGTGCAGGCATGCAAGGGGGAGGTCGCGGGTTCGAGTTCTAGTAGAAGTAGGGAGGTGCGCGTAGGGGGCATGTGATGGACGCACGGGTAAGGGTAGTGCACTGGAGTGGTCCACCTAGCGCTGATAAAGGGGGTCAAGCATTGTTAAAAGATCCCCCCCCCCCCCGAATTATATATTCTTTTTTTTACTTTTATCAGCGCTCAGAAAAGCACTGATAAAGGGTTCTTTTATCAGTGCTAAAAAAAGCACTGATAAAGGACCCATTTTATCAGCGCTTTTTTTTAGCGCTGATAAAAGGGGTCCTTTATCTGTCCTTTTTTTAGTCCTCATAAAAGACCCATTTATCATCCCTTTTCTAAGTGCTGATAAAAGGGACCCCCCTGTATCTACGCCTCGATTAAGAGAGCTTTTTTAGCACTATTAATGCCCTTTTCTAGCACTGATAAAAGCCATATTTATAGTAGTGAGAAGTGATTATATGTAGTCCATGTAAAATATAAATGTATTTTGAATAGGGATAATTTGAATGTGAGAGGAGGTTTGTGTTGGGTTGGCACGTTATATAAGGAATAGAAGCTGTATTTCTTAAGGTGTTTTATATTTTACACTTATCAATTTTCGTTATTTATTTTAGGGTTGCTTCATTAAAAAAGAATTCCAACCAGCAAGCCATCCTTATACATACAACTAAGGCCATCCTTATCCATACAACTAAGGTACATATGGATCCTAGTGTCAAACACGCAAAAAGTAAAGACCAGGCCAGCCCATAAGCGGCATGGAGCGCATTTGTATAAGGAATAAGAGTGGAAGAGCCACATTACATTGTGGCACGGTAGCAAGATGAATGGTAGGGGCGGTACCTGGAGGAAAATGAGATTTATTGGCAGGTTACTGTATACCTTGACTGTTATACTAGAGAGGAAGTGCTTGGGAATTTTGATGTGGGATATAGGTAAGGGTGTAATTTCATCCCAGCCCGGGCCAGACCTTCCCTACAAAAAATCATCCCACTGACGACTATTCGGGTGGGCCCGAGTCTGGCCTCGGGTCAGCCCAAACCATCGATTTGGGTCAGGATTTTTCAGGCCAGGCTGGGATTTTTCAAGTTGGGCCATGTTGGACTTTTATTATTTTCAAAATAAATATTTGTTTTACAACTTTTTTTAAACATTTTTATTTAAACATTTTTTTTAACATTTATTTAAACCGTTTTTTAAATTTATTTTTAAACATATGTTTTTAGATTTATTTTTTTAAACGTTTAACATGTTTTTTGTAAAAACCTTTATTTTATGTTCTATTAACATTTTACAGTAGGTGAATATTTTATTTTTTTGTCTAAATATATTAATATATGTGAATCTATATATATTATGTACAAATTGTAAAAAAAATTAATGAGGTGTTGGGGGGTACGCAGTAGTGGGTGAGTTTAAAGCATTGTTATTTAAACATTTTTCTAACATTTACTTAAAACATTTTTTTACATTTGTTTTTTGTAACTTATTTATAATTTTTTTTAAGTTTTTGTTAATTTTTTTTATTTAAACCATTTTTTCACATCTGTTTAAAAAAAATTACATTTATTTTTAAATGATTAATTTAAAACATTTTATATTATTTTTAAACACTTGCATTTTTAAAAGTATTTTTTAATACATTTAACATTGTTTTTCAAATTTTACTGTAAACATATTTTTTTAAGTGTTTGATTAAAAAAATTAATTTAAATGTTTGTTTAAAAACTTTTTTTAAACATTTGTTTAAAAAAAATTTATTTAAACTTATTTTTAAACAATTTTTTAACATTTGTTTAAAAATATTTTTATATTTGTTTTTATATGTTTAATTTAAAACATTTTTTGAATGCATGTTTTTTACATGTATTTTTTTAAACATTTAATATGTTTTATGTAAAAACATTTTTTTATTAGCATTTTATAGTGGGTGGATATGTTGTTTTTTTCTAAATAGATTTATATATGTCTGTGAATTTATATATTTTATGTGCAAATTGAAACAAAATTAATGAGGGATTGGGGGGTGCACAGTAGTGGGTGAGTTTAAAGTGTTGTTCTTTAAAAAAAATTAAAAATTTATTTAAAATGTTTTTTTACATTTATTTTTTAAAAACTTATTTATGAAAGTTATTTTTAAGTGTTTGTTTAATTTAAAAAAAATTAAACGATTTTTAATTTTTTTTAAACGCATGTTTTTTACATGTATTTTTTTTTAACGTTAAACATTTTTTTTGTAAAAACATTTATTTTCTATTTTATTGACATTTTAATGTGGGAGGATGTTTTATATTTTTTTAAAATAGATTTATATATGTGAATTTGTATATATTACGTGGAAATAAATAATGAGAGGTTGGGGGGTGCACAGTAGTGGGGTAAGTTAATTTTTTTCTAAATAGATTTATATATGTATATATAGTGTATATAATATATGAAAGTTTTATCATATTTAAAAAAAATTAATGAGGTTGGGGGTGTGCGAACATCATTGGGTGAGCAGTTATTTTTTTAATTTATAATAAGTTATTATATATATATAATATTAGAAAATTATAAAAAAAATAATTAAAGATTGGGGGTGCACCACAGTAGGCGGGTTAACTTTTTTTCTAAACAGATTTATATATAATATATGCAAGTTGAAACATACTTAAAAATGTAAAGACCCAAAAATTTCAAGGAAAATTTTTTCTTAAATTCTTTGGAAATTTATGAGTATGTAGTTTCTGATGGCACCTGATTTCGAGGCCCGGTGTGCCCAGAATCATTTTCTGAAGTTTTGTTCGGGTATGTTCAATAAATGTATGTGCGGGGTTTTGTATTTTTAAATTAGTGCTCAGTTTTAAAATCTGAGGACACAGATGAACTTGTAGCACCTGTATTCACTTAAGGAGACCTCTACCGCAGTTGCGTTTGATCGAGAGCGGAAGTTAATTTTTTGGGGATTCTTGTAAATTAAATAAAATTTATGTATTACGTAATTTTATTTTAGGTGGTGGTTAGTTTATCCAAAGGGAAGTTGGAGGTGGGGCCCACACGAGCACCTAACCCCCCAACTCCCCTTGAACCCCCTTTAACTCCCCTTGTATTTATTGAGCCAACCCATTCTTCATTTATTTTGGGTGAACTCTCCACCTTCCCTTCCACTTAATTGTGCCAACACAATTAATTAATACCATAATTAATTTATTTGTGGTGTGATGAAAACTTTTAAATTCATTTGAATTGTATGGAATCTTTAAAATATGAGGGAGCCTATTATTTTATTTTCATGGAAAATATTCTGTTGAGAGGCTTTGGAGAATTAGAAGGAAAGCGTTCTTCCCATGAAGAACGCGAAGAACATCTTCCTCTCGACGAAGAACGCTTCACGTCTCCAAAGGACGTGAAGCAACATCTCCTCCACTTCTTCAACTGGATCAAGGAAAGGAGGCACCCTTTCCCATGAAGTTCACCGAAGGCGTCGTCTCGACATGATGTTCCGAACTCTACTTCCTTCGGAATTGACGGAACGATGACCGAATTCCGCGACGCCTGACTTCTGTGACATCCGTTTTCCGCAGCTCGTCAACATGCAGCATCAATTACGAGGTAGGGGAAATTTGGTTTATGTATTCAAACATGTGAATTATACCCTCATACTTTGGTGATTATATTTGGATTGACGGTTGCCAATTATTTTGTTATCACTTAATGCGGAGGGCGCGGGCCGAACAAACACGTCCAGATGACCCTCCGTTGATTCTTGATTTTGTTAACAATGGAGGTGGAGCCGGAAGAGCGCGGTGTCATGGCACTGTGCTAGAGGAAGCAGACCACGGCCACGGGGTGGTGGTGATAGAAGGCGGCAGCAACCGAAGGCCGCGGCCAGGCCGGGCCGAAGCGGTGGTGGACCGACGCTGTCGCGCCGGCCGCGTGTAGGAAAACTGTGGCCCACATCTGTGGGCTGCTCAGGCCATAGAAGAACCATTAGGCCTCATGCCAGCCGGGCTGGTGGTTCACGACGCCCGCAGGCGCCGCGCTGTGGGAGAACCGCGGCCCGCAACCACGGGCCGCTCGCCGGGCGAATCGGCAGGTCGCCTGCCGGCCCAGCTGAAGAACTGCGGCATCGCTTGGCACCGCGTGGGAGGGATGGTGACCCACTGTGCGGGCCAGTTTCACTGGACGGAGCCGGCTGGCTTCGGTTGGCTGGGCAGGGAGAGGCGGCGCCACTCGTCGCCGTCGGGCGAACCGGACCCGCCCACTCCGTGGGCCGGGTCCGCAGGTGGGTCGTGCCTCATTGAGCCAGGCCGACCACCCAGCCGGGTCAGACCCGCCAAACCGGGCCTGGCCGACCCCCAGCCGGGTCGGGCCCACCGAGTCGGGTCGGGCCGACCCGCCAGCCCACTATGCTTGACGAGTCGAGCCCGACATCGCCTAAATGAGAATATCTCCAAGACCACACATCCAAACGATGTGACGTCTACGACACTAAGATCCTCACGACGAGGCGGTCCTTTTATGACACTCTAAGTGAGTTTTGGACAAATTTGGAAAATGGTCGGGTTTGGAATGAGTGTAAATCCAACCGGGCCCCTGAAATGGAAAAGCTAATAACTCTCAGACTGGGCATCCGATTGACGCGTCGTCTGTCACGTTGGGTTTCTTATGATGAGAGGGAACTTCGGGATACATCAAATCAGTACTTCATGATAGTTTATGTATCAACCCCCTTTGCTTGAGGATCAGACCCTCCCGAAATCGAGCATGTTGTGTGTGGGAAACCTAAAGCTGGTTGCGACTGTGACAACTACTGTACTGGAATCTTCTGTGGGTTCGACGACAACTACTAATGTACAGGAATCCTATGTGGGTTCGATAGTTTTGACTCTTGTTCCTGTATCCTATGTGGGTCCAACATAACAGCTAGTCTTGTATCCTATGTGAGTCTGATAGCTTAGACGAGATAGCTGGTCCTGTATCCTTTGTGGGTCCGACAGCTTAACTGGTCCTGTATCATGTGTGGGTCCGACAACTTAGATGATCCAGTGGCTACATCTAATCATCTATATCTCTCTACAATTGTGGCATACCTGTGTGAGCTGAGTCATGTCTCTCAACCAATAACATCGTGGTGATTGACTTTACTTCCCTTGTGAAATTGGTTTGTTCTTGGGCTCGAGAGTTGGAGCCGGACTGAGATTGGTAACTTAGGTTTATGTATGGGCATATACCTAAGTAGGATTGGTTGATACTTCGTGATTGTATATTTCTTCTTTTGTTTATTCTTTGTGTATATTGTGAGACCTCGTGGGTCTCAGGGTCCCTACTGAGTATCGTTATACTCACCACTGCACGGGCTATGCCCGCACCTCATTGTGTTGGATACAGACGATGGACAATGCTAACGGTGGCTGAGAGTGCCACGACTGGACGGTACCCAGAGGTGGACCTTGCGACGAGTCGGCACACGGAGGAGACTGACGGACGTGAGAGATGAGGTGGCCATTTGTACCTACCCTTCATGTCAGAACCCCGGAGGACGATCCAGGAGCTTCTCTTTACTTTCAGTTGTTTGTCCCTTTTTACTTGCACTTGTTGTTTAGTTGGGTTTGTATACAGGCCCATTTACTTTCCAGCACACTCTTTTGTATTCAGTTTTACTTAGTGTTTACTTCCTAGTTTGTACTCTGTTGTGTTTGTTTACTTTTATAAAGGCAATGCCTTCCCGATTTAGGTATTTATGCCTTTTGTGCAAGTCGCCAGCCCCTGGCCTATGGAAGGCGGGCTTGGGGTAGTCACGGCATGGGCCCAGAGGACGGGTTGTGACAAAAAATAAATGAGGTTGGGGGAAGTGCACGAACATCATTAGGTGAGTGTGTTATTTTTTTTGTTAATATAAAATAAGTTATTATATATATAATATTAAATAATTGATATATATATACTAATAATAACATTGTTTATATATATATATTATATTAAATCATTTATATATATATATATAAATTATTGGATTTTTAAAAGCCACACTTAATTGATATATATTATTAATAGCTTTATATATATATATATATTATTAATGGCTTTGTTTATATACATATTATATCATACCATTGATATATATATTATTAATAGATTTGTTTATACATATATATACATATACATAATATGCAAGTTTCATCATATTTTAGAAAATAATAATGAGGTTGGGGTATGTGCGAACATCATTAGGTGTATGTGTTTTTTTGTTAATATAAAATAATTTATTATATATATATATAATATTAAATGATTGATATATATATATAATATGAGAAAATTTTGAAAATAATAATTAGGGGTTGGGGGGTGCACCGTAGTGGGTGGGTTAATTTTTTTTATAAATAGATTTATATATGTATAGTATATATAATATATGTAAGTTTCAACATACTTAAACAAATTAATGAGGTTTGACATGCACAAACATCCTTAGGTGATTGTGTTATTTTTTTATTAATATACAATAAGTTATTATATACATATAATATTAAATCATTGATATATATATATATACATATTAATAGTTTTGTTTATATATATATATATATATATATATATATATATATTATTAAATCATTTATATATATATATTATTAATGGATTTTTAAAAGTCACACTTAATTGATATATGTTATTAATCACTTTGTTTATATATATACATTATTATATATATATATATATATATATATATATATATATATATCGTTGTATACACACACACACACACACATTATAATTATATATAATAATAATAATATGTATATATATATACATTATTATATATATATATAGTCTGGTGATAACATAACAGACGTAGCACCTAGACCGTCCAGACGCAGGCTTTAAACCTTGTGGTAAGGAGATCGAATTTTACTACCAGCAGTTTTCTCTTATTTTTTTTACAAAAGATGGACTAGCAGTCCGGGATTTTTTTGGCCGGCCTAGCCCGCGGGCCTTCTTGGATAGGCCCAAGCCCGATGAACCTTCAACTTGGCCCGACGTGGGCTTTTCTGGGCATCTCGGGTTGGGCCAGAATTAGATATGGGTGTACAGTTACTGTTAACCCTCACTTTAAAAAACTGAAATATCCTCCATTGTGTGATCATTTTGATCTACCCATTCAATGAATTTCATACCACGAGTTTTAAATCATCCTGCATCTTCTTCCATGACCACCTTGAGGATTTCCAGTTCACTATAGAACTAGTCTAACCATCATTGATCACCTATGCCGACCTTTGATGGTCTTTCCGATTGGTTGAGGTGTTCATTTTCAAACTAATTTGGACCCATACAAGCAATCTCCATCTTGCATGCATGAGAATAACTCAAAGATATTTGGGCTGACAGAAAACTTTGTTGCTGGAGGATTTCAAACATCCTAAAAAGAGAATCATGAGATCCTCATCACATGCACATGAGCATACCACCTCAAAGGAGCATCATGAATTCAAAAATAAAATGCACCACGTTTTTCAGCATACATCATTTAAAATACTCGTTTGATAAATGCCGAGAAGGTGTAATGTGGTGCAGTTGCGGGAAGGTGTAATGCACACGAGGAATGGAGTCCTACACTATTTGAATTAGCATGAAAAATACGGTGTGTGTAGTAATTTTCATTGTGTGTCCAAAGAAGAAGTGGGTAGTGTTTGTACAATTATAACTTGTTTGAAGGATTTACATGCAACACATGCATGTCACTTAAACATGAATTGTGTGTGCATCCATGAAGAAAGTAATAAGGAAAAATAATTTGAGTTATTCAAAGAATAAATAATGATTGATGAATACTTGCATGCATATGTACGAACATTTATTAATTTAGATATCCTAAAAAATAACTAAATAACAGATAAAATAACATAACATATAGATAACTGTGGTAGTGTTTTGAATTCCATGAAACACATGCATGAAGTGAATTGAGGTTGGTAACTCCATCACTGAAGGAGTATCTTCATGAGCATTTGATATAGTGAGGAATTATTCAAATTGAAGTAAATTTATATATTAATTAGTTGTTCATTATAAGAAATCAGAGAGTTGAAGTGGAAGTTTCATATTCTGCTTCTTAAAGAGTATAAGGCCATCATGCATGTTATCAAGTTGATTTAGTAGTAGTCAAATACCTTCAGTAGAGGAACAAGATTATCCAGTAGATCGAAGCCATCTAGTAAAGTAAATATATCTTTTTTAGTGTGTTTATTGAATATCATAGAAGAACTGGTGATTCTAATATTAACAATGCCATTAAATACTTGTGGTATGGGTATAATGAACACCACACACTCTGGAAGATTGATCAGTTCCTGCATAAACAATGTGTGATAAATTTATGCATTTGTAATCATTGTAAATTTATAGTGATAGGATAATCTGTAAAATAACCATAGGATGAACATGGAAAGGAGTAGGACTTATTACCAAACCTTATAAAAATACTTGTGTGCTTCTATTTCTTTTATTATCTACATTTCATGTCTAAATAATTTTTAAGAGTACACAATATATTTATTCCTCTTAAATGTGGCAGAGGGTCAAGAGTAGATGGGTTAATTGAAAGAATGTAAAATCCGACAAACATTTGGGTACAGTAATTCACCCCCCCCCCCCCATTTAGTGGCCCTGCATGATCCATCTAGGTTATACACATCTATTTATCATCTCCTATTATTCTAATAATATTGAAACCATTTCCCATATTATGTTAGTTAACCACCTTTATGAATTAATGATGAGTTTTTGTTTTCCATTAATGCCTTTATATAAGGTTTCAATTAACTTATAATTGTTTAAAATGAAATAATTATTTATATTATATGTGGTTTCACATTCTAGAAAGAATAAATTTCCATAACATTAAATAAAATTAAACTAGTTTGTTTTGTTCGGAAAAAACTGCCAATATAAACTAAACATTTATCATTAACAATTTTATTAAAAGAAAAATCCACATGTCCGAATATATATATATATATATATATATGGGACCATTTAAGCTTATAAAATTGAATTAATACCATTTCATTTAGATTTTTTATTTTCATTCCCATTTTATAAGAACTTCTGTAAGCATACATAAGTTATTCGACCTTGGAATCATGAAGCAAACGCCTCCAGAACAATAAAATTAAACTTTTTAACTCTTTAAAATTGTTATAAATGAACAATATAAAATTAAAAAAATCAAATATAAATGTAAAATTTTATGAATTAAGTAATTAATGAATCTAATTTTATTATCTAGGATATTTATTGTAATTTTAGAGCACATTCAAACATAATGTAAGGGATCTCCTCGGACCTCCCTACTTTCATAGGTTTACAATTTATATCACTTTACCTTAATTTATCTCTTAAATATTATTATATACTACTTATAAATTATATATATATGTCTGAAAAAATATACCAAGTTTATTTAACCATTATTATATTGGGATATATATTTTTAAAAAGGTCCACTTCTCAATTCCTCTTGATAAGAAAACCTGATTAAATGAAAATTCTCTCTTTATTACCTCTTTTCAAGTACACTCATTAAAATGTTTTAATCCACCAATGTTTTCTAAAATCACACATTTTATCATGGAAACCATTTTATAACATTTTCTAGATTTATGTAAATTATTATTCTTTTACCCGTTTTAAAGATTCATTACTCGTTCTCATAAAGCCTCACTTAAGAGGTACATTTTCAAAGGGAATTCTGTACTTATTTTCACGTACTTAATTATGTTGGGAATCCTTCATCATGATCTATGCTTATTTTTTCCATATTTATTTACAATAATCATTTAATTTATTCTTTTAGGGAAACCATTGTGATACACACTTTTGGCTATGCTTTTTATTATGATTACATGAACCATTTCTTTCCATGCGTAATACTTATATTTATGCCTTATGTTTTCTTTCCTTGTGTGGAACACATACACATGTACATGTTATGATAGCTGTGACCAAATAGTGCTCTAATTCATTGGGTAATGTTTTAGTCCCATGGCATGTCATGTATGGTATTATAGAGTAATCCTAATCCATTATGGGATTCCATCCACCATGTGAAGTTGTCTTCGAAGTTCACATGTCTTATGTTTATTTCATGTTATATGTTGCTACCAAATTCTTATGATACCATGATATTATGACTCCGTGATCTTTATATTATGTTCCCATATTATTTATAATGATCCTTTCTTATTAATTATATCATGTTATTCTTTTTTATTAATATGTTATGCCTCACCTCCATGTTTATTCCCTTGAAAGGATTTTTAGCTCACCCATTTTGTCTATGTATTCCCTATGTTATCCTATAAAATTTTAGGAGTTTTAGGAAATTCATGAGAACATTATAGAGATTAAAATAAATAAGTTTTATTTTTTTTATTTTGTCTATTTATGTACATAGTCTTCCAAACACACTAGGATTTTCAATCCTTGGGTTGTATTTAATCGATAATTTTGTTAAAAATAATATAAAAAATTTGTAAAGTGTTTGGGCCACTATAGTTGATATTATAGGATGGTATACTTATTTTTTGGGAATTATTACTAGAAAACATTATTAAGAACCACATGGATAAGTCTAAGTATAAGAATAATTATGATGGATAACCTAGATTGAAACATAGGGACTCATAAGTCAGGATATTATTTTCATTTATAAGTTATTGTTTCTATGTTCATAGTTTCCATTTTATACACTCATTGTCTAAGTATTCAAACCCCCTTACTTCATTTTCTTTCATTAGTTAATTATGGAAAATAGGAGAACCCATGATAATAAGTAATGTGATAGGAAATATGATGATTGCCCTAATGATATTCCTAACCTGATGGGAGTGGGATCTTGGAACTTCATGATAGTACTGTCTCAACTAGCTCAAGTTATGAATAATAATGTGAATTGTGTGGAACACCCACCTTCTAATAAGAAATATATATTTTTGGTCAAATCATTTATGTGATAATGGTTTCCTACCTTTAGTGGATATTTTAATCCCCTCTTCATGGAATAATGTTTTTACTCCAATGAGAATATATTCAATATCCTAAAATTCCTAGAAGAATTTAAATTCATGTTGGTGGTCTATCATTTTGACGGTGAAGCTGATTAGTGGTGGAAACTAATCAAGAAAATACAATCCAAAAATGATATTGATTCCATATAATGGGAAGGACTCGAGATAATATTTTTCCATAAATATTTTCCCTGAACTCTCCATCTTAAAATGGAGAGGGAGTTCCTCAGACTGTAGAAAAAAGAAGTTGAGTCCATCAGGTCATGTGAGGAAAACTTTGCAAGTATTTCATGATACGCATTCGGATTTTTCATGTATACTAAAAGAAAGATGGATCACTTATATAGTAGATTAAATATGAATCTATGAAAATACATGATGATTTGATACTTTTAAAGCTATCAAGATATTTTATGTTGTACCATTAAAGTTGAGATGGGGATTCATAACTCTTATTGGTCTTTTGAGCCTAAAGATTAAAATCATAAAGTATAATTTACTCTAGAAGGAACAATGTATACATCTCATGGAGGAAATAAAACTCAACACCCCATATGTAAAAAATGTGGGAAAATCATCATAGAGAAACTTTCAAGGGATCCAGGAGAATCATTAAATTTGGGAAATAGGAGAATTAGGCTAATCATTTTCAATGGGATATGAAGAATACCACTAACTTTTATGAAGAAAGGTTAGTTCATATCAACACTCATCTTATGTTATAGTGTTTCAATTACAAGGAAAATTATAATTATGTGATCTAATTCCCTAAGATAAGGGTTGTTAGAGACAATCAACAACAACAACATCCATGGATTATAGAGTAAGGTAAAGAATATCCCATCACAACTCCTAAGGTGGATCCTAATAATAACATAATGAATGTTATGCTAGTTATTCATTCGATAATAGCGAATTTACTATTTTATTCTAGTTCTACACATTCATTCATATATTTTATGATTATTATAACTATTTAAACACCACCTCAAAACAAGTAGGTTTAGTTACCTATGATTACATGTAACGCCCCGACCCCAGTTACCCAAAGTCGGTGCATTATTACATAACATTGGCATGATCATAAGGAAATCATTTCTTGAAAGATCGATCAGTTTAGTATTATTAGAAACAAGATTCATACATATGTTCAACTTTACAACTTGAAAATAAATACAACACAAATATATTTCATTAGAAACATCCAAGCCTCCTAGATTATGCCCATTGGTCACTCATAACTAACTTCTTCAAATCTTGGGAAAATGAATCATAAAAAAGGGTGAGGTCAAATGCTCAGTAAGGGTAAGTAATACAGCGTAAAATGAAATAAATATTAATCATGGTAAATAATTGAAACCACATTCCTTTACCAATAATAAACATGAATACTTTTATGGAAAGAATATGAGATGAGTAAATAATTCCTTAATAAAACATAATCATGGGTATTCTACTAGTCGAATGACCACATAAACCATCAATATTATTTCCATAATGATGGAATGTATAATGTCGGACATTCTGAAACATTTTGTCAAGGCCTCAGCCAAGACGTCTAAAAATGATTAAGGTCTCAGCCAAAACCATAAATCAAATTGGGAAAGGGCCTTGGCCAATTCCATGTCTAGATGTCTCATGAGACCTACCGATTCATCGAGGAGCTATAGCGGGCTCCACCTGTCACTTACTAATTCCAATACATTCGTTATATGAAAAGGTTTAAATATATCATAAACATTCGTATTAAAACTAGCATACGAAATTTAAATACTTTAACCATAAATCATGAATGGTATAAAAATAGCACATCCAAATTCAAACATATCACAAAAACTTTAATACAATATGGAAGTTTTGTATCATAATAAATCAACTCTAAATAAACTTAAAATCCATTAAAGTATGTTGACATACATGAAATCAAAACCCTTTTTAGAGAAATACTTATTTCTATTTTAAAATCATTTAAGAGTCATATAATTATAAAATAAAACATTTACTTTGAAAATATTCTTATAATACTGAAAGGGAAGCTTTGACGAGTTTATAAGGGAGTAAAATAGTTGCACCTGCCATATAAGTTAAAAAAGACATTCTTACCTTTATTTTGACGAAAAGGTTAAAAAGGACCTTGTTTGGAAAATGACAGAAAGTTTATTTTATAAACATCTTATAAAAAGTCAAAAAAGGGTATAAATTACTTTAACCCATAGTCTATATAATAGTAATAATGATTTGAAATAAATTTTTAAGAAACATGGATGTGGATGATAAAGAGGTCCCCGTGGATAATTATGTATAAACAACCTCAGATAATGAAGAGATTATGAAATAAAATCTTACATTGTACTTTTCTTTGGTTGAGGGTAGGTTAACCTCCTTTATAATGGTGAAATAATTTTTAATAAATTATAAAATAATCATATACATTAATATTATATCATATATGATCTTTTAACATTTATTTGTTAATAATATCTTAGTATTATCATCGTTTCGGGTGTTAACGGATTCATTTTTCATTATATTATTTGTTATGTGAGCCATATTTATTATGGATGGGATGTATATTATTCATATCCAGAATGATATCATGTCTCTAAAAATTATTTTTAATCATCAAATAAAATTTAGTCTTGAATGGATACAATGGGGAATGAATCTAATCGCGTTCGTGGAAACCGTAATCCGTACGTATGTACGAGAAACATATCATTATTTTGATATTAAAATAATATATAATATGATGGAATATCATATATACAGAATAATTATCATGTTATATTTATTATTTACATGAATTACACTTCATTATTATACACATCCAAATAATAATGTATTGAATAACAATTACACCACGACGTGGAGACGGTAGGTCGTACGTACGCACGTATGGTGACATGTCATTCGATAGAATACTGAATATGGTTGTACCATATTTATAATAACATCATAGTATATATAATATATAGGATTTATTATTTTATAATGGAAATAACAAAGAAAGAAGAAGTTTAAGAAGAAAGTAACTTGAAAGAGGGTGGTGAAAACATTACCTCTTCTTCGGGTTCTTCCTTTTGATTTGATCAAAAGGGATCCTTAGGTTGGAATTCTGACTAAATAAAGGCCTATAAGATAAAGTGAGAAACGTTGGGAGGATATTTTGGCAGATTTTGTCCGATCCAAAAGCCTTTGATGGTGTTAATAATTGGTTAGAAGTGGTGTCATTTTATAAGGGGGAGGAGGGGCTCTTTTGGAAAAACTTAAAGTATTAATTTATAATAAATTCATATTCGGTTTCTAATGGCTCAAAAGTGGATTATTACAATTATAAGAAGGGTATGGGTCGAAATCCTTTCATCTAATAGACTTTATACTGGTTTGGGTCACTATATTATCCTTATCATTTATATTTAACTCTTAGTTAAATAGTTTGACATTTATTATGTCACTTTGTATTTTTATATTATATGGTTAATAAACATACAATATACTTCCAAGAGACCCCTAAGTGGTCCATTGATGATACACCTATCATGATATAAGTCATTTGGATTATCCTTAGATTTTTAGGAATATAATATCAATTAATAATGTAATATTTGTTTTAAAAACTCATTTATGTCAATTTTGACGCTATTTAATAATTGATTTTTGTTAAAGTCTTAACATATTTATTAATTCAAAAAAAATTAATTTAAGAAATCATAAAATGTCATAATAACCAATAAAATTCGTTTATGGTATCAAGACTTTCAAATTATATTTATTTTAACATTTATAATACTAATTATTTGATTCTTTCATTAATAAGGAAAATACTGCATCATTATTGTGTCATAAATAAATTTAATTATTAAATATCTAAAAATTATAAATAAAATACCATTATTTAGGAAATCTTTTTATATTTCTAATGAATATTTATAGTCAAAAATATAACATATATAACCTTATGTAAAAATTGTTTTTCTAAAAGATATATGCTTGTGTCATTTTTGTATTTACTTTAACTTAATTAATATAAAGTGTCATTATCACTTACAAGTGGATCCATGGGGTCCCAAAATTGACCAAAATATTCCCATGGTCGGACATGTATCAACCAATAGGGTTAGGACATGTTTTAGGGTAATTTATTATTATTATAATATTATTGTTTACCCTTATTTACCGGATTTACCCTTTAATCATGGTAAATAAAATATTTACCGAAATAATTATTCAAAATGTCTAAAAATAAAATTTACCTATTTAAAAAATTTGGACCTCCTAATTATAAATATGGAATCCATTTTTATAAATTCAAAACACAAAATTGGAAGAAATTAATTTAAAATTAATTCCCGCTGTCAAAACAAAAAGCGTGTTTTTAAGAAATAATAAATATTAAATGATTGACACTTGTTTAGGTCTGGTTTAAATGTGAAATTACATCCAATGACCAAAATTGTATTAAGTGTTAAAAATATATTCTAAATATACTTTAAAATCACTCAAATTCATAATTTATCACTATTAAATATTTCAATTAAAAAGTTGTTTTTAATTAAAATTTAGTAATTTTTCACTATTCATCAAAAATTGAAAGTTTTCAGAAAAATACCAGAAAGTCACCCTAAGATAATTTAGATATTCTGAATCCATAAATGAAGTCCATTTTGAAAGATAAAATATATAAAATTTTAAAAATTGGGTATTACTACTCATAACGTCTAGTTTGATTGGTTGTGGTGTGTGTTAGAACTTAAAGTTGCGTACAACACATGCTACTGTATTATTCAAAGAGAAGCTTACTGTGGAAGCTTGGGGTGTTAAATTCTCCCCTCATTCAAATAATTTCATCCTTGAAATTTCTTGAATATTATTGTATAAAAAGACTCAGGTGGCTCTTCATCATAAGTTCCTCGGGTTCCCATGTTGCCTCTTCCATCTTATGGTTTCTCCATAAACTTTTACCAGACAAGTCGTCCGATTTCTCAGCACTTGTTCTCTTGTATCAAGAATCCTGACGGGCTCTTCGCAATAAGAAAGATTAGGTTCCTGTTCTAATTCCTTGTAAGTGAGTACATGCATTGGTTCAGGCATGTATTTTCTCAACAGTGATACGTGGAACACATCGTGAACTTTGGAGAGACTTGGCAGTATTGCCAAACGGTAAGCTACAACCCCAATTCATTCTAGAATCTTGAAAGGTCTGATGTACCTGGGACTCAATTCACCCTTCTTACTGAAATGTATTACTCCCTTCCATGGAGATACCTTCAAGAAAATATGATCTCCTACCTGAAAATCCAAATCCTTCCTTCAGTTATCGGCATAGCTTTTCTAGCTACTTTGAGCTGATTTGATGTGGTTTTGGATTACCTTCGTCTTTTCCATCGTTTCCTCCACCAGTTCTAGGCCTACGAGTTTTCTCTCACCAATGTCATCCCCATAGGTAGGTGTGCGACATCTCTTTCCGTGTAATGCTTCATATGGTTCCATCTGAATACTTTAATGGAAGCTATTGTTATAGGAAAATTCCACCAGAGGTAAATATTGATCCCACATACCCTGAAAGTCAAGTGAGAAAGATCTCAACATGTCTTCTAAGGTTTCAATAGTCCGTTCTGATTGTCCATCAGTTTGGGGGTGGTAGGCAGTGCTCAAACGGAGTTCGGTATCCAGGTCTTTCTGAAGATTTTTCCAGAATCTTAATGTAAAATGGGGATCACGATCCGAAACAATTGATAGGGGTACTCCATGAAGTCTCAAAAGTTCATTAATATATATCCTTACTAGACGTTCACGTGGTAGATCTTCTCTTATAGCAAGAAAATGTGCCGATTTGGTAAGATGATCAACAATGACCCATATTGCATCATTCCTTCTAGGAGTCTTTGGTAGTCCCATTACAAAGTCAATCGTGATATTATCCCATTTCCAATCAGGTATGGGAAGAGGTTTCATGACTTCTCCAGGCTATTTCCTTCCAGCTTTCACTTGTTGACAAACCATACATCTTGACACAAAATCAACAATCTCCCTCTTCATGTTGTCCCACCAAAAATGTTCCTTCAAATATCTATACATTTTGGTGCTCCCATAGTGTATTGAGAAATTGGAACTATGATCATCATCCAACAATTCCCTTTTTAGATCAGGTATATCAGGAACACAAATTCTCTTCCCAAACTTCAAATTTCCATCTTTATACACAATGTCACTCAATCTCCCAGCATTCACAGCTTTAATCTTCTTTTGAAACTCTTCATCACCGGTCTGAGAACTCTTTATCTTTTCTAGTAAAGATGTTTTGGAAACCATTTGAAAAATAATTGATGTTTCACCATCCATTGTAATTCCCATATCCATCTTTACTAGATCCATATATATAAGATCCTTTTCAACTCTCATCTTGTTTCAAACTCCCTAACCCTTTCTACTCAAAACATCTTCTACCTTATTTGCCTTCCCTGGGTGGTAGTGTATAGTGCAATCATAATCCTTAAGTAGTTCAAACCATCTCCTTTGCCTCATGTTGAGTTCTTTCTGTAAGAAAATAAACTTCAAACTCTTGTGATCAGTATAAATCTCACATTTTCACCATAGAGAGAGTGTCTCCAAATCTTCAAAGAAAATATTACATCAGCTAACTCAAGATCATGAGTAGGATAGTTTTTCTCATGAATTTTTAGTTTTCGTGATGCATATGCAATAACTCTATCTTTCTACATAAGGACACAACCAAGTCCTTTCTTTGATGCATCACTATAAATAACAAACTCGTCACTTCCCGATGGTAGAGTCAAAATAAGAGAACTGACTAATCTTCTCTTCAGTTCTTCAAAAAATTCTTCACACTCTTTTGTCCAAACAAATTTAACCCCTTTACGTGTGATCATCGTTAATGGGTTAGCCAATCAGGCAAAGTTATGGACGAAACGCTGATAATAACATGCTAAGCCAATAAAACTGCGTACCTCGGTTATACTCGTCGGTGTTGGACATTCTTGGATTGCTCTTGTCTTATAAGGATCAACACAGATTCCAACCTTAGAGATAATATGGCCAAGAAAATAAATCTCCTGAAGCCAGAATTCACACTTGCTAAACTTCCCATATAATTCATGTCTTCTAAGAGTCTTTAGGATAATGTGCAAGTGATTTTCATGATCCTCGTAGCTTTTGGAGTATACCAAGATATCATCAATAAATACCACCACAAAATCATAAAGATATTCCTTGAAAACTATATTCATTAGATCCATGAATACAAAGGGTGCATTAGTCAATCCAAAAGGCATTACTGTAAACTCGTAATGCCCATACCTGGTTCGAAATCTTATCTTCAAAATGTCTTCCTTCTTCACACACAACTAATGGTATCCAAATCGAAGGTAAATATTTGAAAAGTATTGAGATCCTTGTAGTTGGTCGAATAAATCATCAATGAGAGGTAGGGGATACTTGTTCTTTATTATTATATCATTGATCTCCCTGTAGTCGATACATAACCTCATAGATCCATATTTCTTTTTAAAAAAAAGGGCAGGGGCTCCCCATAGAGAAACACTAGGGATAATAAATCCCTTATTAATCAATTCCTCTAGTTGTTTCTTTAGTTCAACTAATTCCACAGTGGCCATTCTATAAGGGGTATTTGATATAAGCCTTGAACCAAGAATTAAATCAATAGAAAACTCAATTTCTCATTCTGGAGGATGTCCAGGTAAATCTTCTGAAAACACATCAACATATTCTCTCAAAATAGTTATATCCTATATTTGAACATTCCTTTCCTCACCCACAGTTATTTCATTCTCTTCCTCCCCAATAATTGAATTTATTTGAGCTATTAGGGGTGGATCTATATAAGAATCAGGTGGTGAAGATTCTGTTCTAAAGATAAGGTGTTATTTATCATTATCATCAAAAATTGTAACCTCCTTCTTCTTACAATAAATTTTCACATCATGGTCTGAAATCCAATCCATACCAAGGATTATATCAAATTCAGTCATGGGTTTGATGATGAGATCAGAAGATAAACAACATTTATATGCCCTAATGGGAATGGATCCATAGAACTTTGTAGCAATGATAATTCCCTTAGGATTTTTAACTTAAAACACCCTTGTTAAATAAAATTGGAAAAATATAATTTTCTTAGAAAACTGGGAAGATATGAAACAATGTGATGATCTAGAATCAAATAAATCATTTTCTAAACTTGAGGAAACCATTAAATTACCTTCCACCACGTAATTTGGGGCTTCAACCTCAGCAGTAGTGATTGCATAAGCTTGGCCTTGGTCCCTAGGCCTTTTCTGAGGTAAGTTTCCCTGACGCTTAGGGAACTCATTTGCATAATGTCCCATAGCCCTGCAATTGTATCATTGAACATTGGTAGCATCTTTCTTTACTTTACAATCACCAGCTAGATGGCCTTTCTATCCACACTTGTAGCATACTCCTTTTCCTTTTAGATAGGCACTAGGGTGATACCTTCCGAAATTATCACAAGGTGAAAATTCAATTCTTCCCTTCTTCCCGATTTCCTTATTTCCTTTCCCCGAGTGTTCAGCAGATCTCTTCTTCTCTTGATTTGGTGTAAAGTCATAAGACTTAGAGAATTCTTTTTCTATCTTGATAGCACACGAGACAATATCTTTGTATGAAGAGAAGGATTTTGAGACCAATGCTCGATGGAGAAATAGTTTTAACCCATCAAAGAAACGATCAATCTTACTCCTTGGGTTACGTATATAATATACATCATACCTTGCTAACCTTATAAAGTTAGCCTCATACTTTGCAAAATTCTCATCCTCCTTTTGTCTCAAACTTAGAAATTGCCTTTCCATATCTGCTCAATGGTCACGAGGAAAGTATTTTTCTAAAAACAGATCTTTGAACTCCCTATATTCCATATTTGATACTTCATCATCTTACTTCATGTTTTGAATCAATTACCACCATTGATCATCATCTCCAGTGAGGCGGTAAACTGCCATGATAACTTTTTCCCTTTAACTACTCCCCAAGGCATGGAATTTTTTCTCTAAAGAATTTATCCATTTCTTAGATACTAAGGGATTTTTACTCCCATTTAATGTTGGTGGTTTTTGTATCATGAAGCGATCTAATATTGATCCTCCACACTGTGGATCAGGGTGCTCCATACAGGTAAGGTTATTATTCATAACCTGAGTGAGTTTTCCCAGTATGGTGATTAGCTGATCAGCACCAGTTGCATCACCATCTCTACTATAATTATCTTAATAAGGAGGGAAATCCCTACATGGAGTGCATTCATTGATACGGTTTCCATTTCTTCCACTACACACCATTTCTAAACAATGGCATACACTAGATTAGTTTATGAATCGCAATACATAAATCCAAACTTGTAAAACACTTAACATAAATTGAACAGTTTATGGATATAATCCATAATCATAAAAATGTTTTCTTTGAGGAAGTATATACTTATAAACCCTTCATAATGGTTTTTAAAGAAAATGAGAATTATACTAAGCATATCTCATGGGAGTGTCGTAACCAAGAGTGCAGCAAGGCCCGTTGTCGTGCACCAGTTCCCGTTCGAGTCTAGCTCAAAGCGGTGTTTTAGGGTTTTACCCCTAGGTACATCTGTGCCAGAGACGCATCTACCTGCTCATATCCAGACAGGTATGTATTTCTCAGAAAACTCACAAAATCTCTACAATACCAAAATTCTAGGAAGTTCTTCTATATTAATCCTCAAAGTCTATCTTAGGGCTATGTGCTCTAATCAGAGTTTATCTAAATCTAGTTTCCAAGGTTTTTACTAAACTTCCTCTGATACCAACTATAACTCCCTAAACCCAGTTACCCAAAGTTGGTGCATTATTACATAACATTGGCATGATCATAAAGAAATCATGTCTCGAAAGACCGATTAGTTTAGTATTATTGGAAATGAGATTCATACATAAGTTTAACTTTACAACTTGAAAAGAAATACAACATAAATATATTTCATTAGAAACATCCAAGCCTGCTAGATTATGCCTGATGGTAACTCATAACTAACTTCTTCATATCTTGGGAAAATGAAACATAAAAAAAGGGTGACCTCAAACGCTCAGTAAGGGTAAGTAATACAGTGGAAAATGACATAAATATTAAGCATGGTAAATAATTGAAACAGCATGCCTTTACCAATAATAAACATGAATAATTTTATGGAAAGAATATAAGCTGAGTAAATAATTCCATAATAAAACATAATCATGGGTATTCTACTGGTCGAATGACCACATGAACTATCAAAATTATTTCCATAATGAGGGAATGTATAATTCCAGACATTCTGAAACATTTTTTCAAGGCCTCGACCAAGACGTCTAAAAATGATTAAGGCCTCAGCCAAAACCATAAATCAAATTGGGAAAGGGCCTCAGCCAATTCCATGTCTAGTTGTCTCATGAGACCTACCGATGCATCGAGGAGCTATAGTGGGATCCACCTATCACTTACTAAGTCCAATACATTCCTCATATGAAAAGGTTTAAACATATCATAAACATTCGCATTAAAACTAGCATACGAAATGTCAATACTTTAACCATAAATCATGAATGCTATAAAAATAGAACATCCACAGTCAAAAATATCACAAAACCTTCAATACAATATGGAAGTTTTGTATCATAATAAATCAACTCCAAATAAACTTAAAATCCATCAAAGGATGTTGACATAGATAAAATCAAGACTCTTTTTAGAGAAATGTCTATTTCTATTTTGAAATAATTTAAGAGTCACATAATTATAAAATAAAACATTTAATTTTAAAATATTCTTATAATATTGCAAGGGAAGCTTTGATGAGTTTATAACGGTGGAAAATAGCCGCACCTACCGTATAAGTTAAAAAAGAAATTCTTACCTTAATTTTGTCGAAAAGGTTAAAAAGGACCTTGTCTGGAAAATGATGGAAAGATTACTTTATAAACATCTTATAAAAATTCAACAAGGGTATAAATTACTTTAACCCATATTCTATAAAATAGTAAGAATGATCTGAAATACATTTTTAAGAAACATGGATGTGGATAATAAAGAGGTCCCAGTATATAATTATGTATAAACAACCTCGGATAATGAAGAGATTGTGAAATAAACCCTTATCTAGTACTTTTCCTTGGTTTAGGGTTGGTTAACCTCCTGTATAATGGTGAAGTAATTTTTACTAGATTATAAAATAATAATATACGTTAATATGATATCATATATGATCTTTTAACATTGATTTGTTAATAATATCTTAGTATTATCATCGTTTTGGGTGTTAGCGGATTCATTTTTCTTTATATTATTTGTTATGTGAGCCATATTTGTTATGGATGGGATTTATATTATTCATATACATAATGATATCATGTCTCTAAAAATTATTTTTAATCATCAAATAAAATTTAGTCTTGAATGGATACGATGGGGAATCAATCTCATCGCGTTCGTGGAGATGGTAATCCGTACGTACGCACGAGTGACAATATCAATTTTTTGATATTAAAATAATATATAATTGGATGTTATATCATTATATACAGAATAATTATCATGTTATATTTATTTTTTACATGAATTACACATCATTATTATACCCATCCAAATAATAATGAATGAAATAACAATTACACCACGACGTGGAGACGGTAGGTCGTACGTACGCACATATGGTGACATGTCATTCAAAGGATGGACAGAATACTGAATATGGTTGTACCATATTTATAATAACATCACAGTATATAAAATATACTGGATTTATTATTTTATAATGTAAATAACAAAGAAAGAAGAAGTTTAAAAAGAAAGGAACTTGAAAGATGGTGGTGAAAACATTACCTCTTCTTCGGGTTCTTCCTTTTGATTTGATCAAAACGGCTCCTTAGGTTGGATTTATTACTAAAGGAAGGCATCTAGGATGAAGTGAGAGAATTTTGGAGGATATTTGTGAAGATTTTGGCCGAACTAAAAGGATTTTAAGGTGTGAATAATTGAATCAAAGTGGTGTTCTTTTTTAAGGGGGAGGAGGGGCTCTTTAGAAAAAACATAAAGTATTAATTTATAATAAATTAATATTCAGTTTATAATGGCTCCAAAGTGGATTATTAAAATTCTAAGGTGGGTATGGGTCTAAATAATTTCATCCAATAGATTTTATACAGGTTTGTTTCACTATATTAACCTTATCATTTATATTTAACTCTTAGTTAAATAGTTTGACATTTACCATGTCACTTTGTATTTTTATATTATATGGTTAATAAACTTAATATATACTTCTAAGAGACTCCCAAGTGGTCCATTAATGATACACTTATCATGATATAAGTCATTTTGCCAAACCGTAGATTTTTAGGAGTAGAATATCAATTAATAATATAATATTTTTTTTTAAAACTCATTTATGTCAATTTTGACACTATTTAATAATTTATTTTTGTTAAATTCTTAAAATATTTATTAATTCTAACCAAATTCATTTAAGAAAACCTAAAATATCTTATTAACCAATAAAATTCTTGTATTGCATCAAAACTTTCAAATTATATTTATTTTAACATTTATAATACTAATTATTTGATTCTTTCATTAATAATGAAAATAGTGCATCATTATTGTGTCATAAATAAATTTAAATATTCAATGTCTAAAAATCATAAATAAAATACCAATATGTAGGAAATCGTTTTATCTTTCTAATGAATATTTATAGTCTAAAATATAACATATATAACCTTATGTAAAAAAAAAATTTCTAAAAGATATATGCTTGTGTCATTTTTTTATTTACTTTAACTTAATTAATATAAAGCATCATTATCACTTACAAGTGAATCCATGGGGTCCCAAAATCGACCCAAAGATTCCCATGGTCTGACATGTATCAACCAATAGGGTTAGGACACATTTTAGGGTAATTTATTATTATTATAATATTATTTTTTACCCTTATTTACCGGATTCACCCTTTAACCATGGTAAATAAAATATTTACCGAAGTAATTATTCAAAATCTCTAAAAATAAAAGTTATCTATTTACACAATTTAAACCTCTTGATTCTAAATATGTAATCCATTTTTCTAAATTCAAAACACAGAAGTGTCAGAAATTAATTTAAAATTAATTCCCGCTGTCAAAACAAAAAGTGTGTTTTTAAGAAATAATAACAATCAAAAGATTGACACTTGTTTATGTGCAGTTTAAATGTGAAATTACGTATAATGACGAAAATTGTATAAAGTCGTAAAAATATATTCTAAATATACTTTAAAATCATTCAAATTCATAATTTATCACTATTAAATATTTTGATTAAAAAAGTTGTTTTTAATTGAAATTTAGTAATTTTCACTATTCATAAAAAATTGAATTTTTTCAGAAAAATACCAAAAATTCACCCTAAGATAATTTCGATATTCTGAATCCAAAAATGAAGTCCATTTTAAAAGATAAAATGTATAAAATTTTAAAAATTTGGTATTACTATTCATAACGGATAGTTTGATTGGTTATGATGTGTGTTAGAACTAGAAGTTGTGTACAACACACGCTACTGTATTATTCAAAGAGAAGCATACCGTGGAATCTTGGGGTGTTACATTACAAAAAATGGATCCATTATAGCATCGCATGTTTACAACACCTCCCAAAAAATTGTTTGTGGACTGAACCTCCCAAAAAATCTAGTATTACATCATTTTATGGAGTTTGATGCTATATTGATCAGTGATTGGTTGTCCTTATATAAATCCAACATCAACTTTCAGGATAGGGAGATCACTATTACCATCTTGTGTTATCCTTTAATTTTAAAACAATTTAAGGAGGAGGTTGAATCTCTTTTTGAATATTCATATGAAGTGTTGATATTATTTCCTTATGAGAAATTATATCTAGCTCAAATGATTGAGTCAAATTAGATAATCATGATTGAATATAGTTTGTAGATATTACCTTGAAAAATTTTAGGTAGTATTTATAGATGATATTCTAATACTCTCCAAAATAAATTAGGATCATGGGGATCATTTAAATATTATGTTGAGAACTTTATGAATGAGAAAACATATGAAATGTATAGTAAATGTGATTTTTTGATGAAGGAAGTACCATTATTGGGGCATGTTATCACCGGAAAAGGGATATATAAAGACCATTCTAATACAAAGTAAATTGAGGAGTGGCCTAGACTAGAAACTGTAATGGGTATTTTTAGTCCTTGGGAAAGCTAGGTATTATAGATGATTTTTGTGAAGCTTCTCCTGACTGTAAAACCCACAAAAAATATGACATGGTTGGGAGTAAAGTATGTTTGCACCAGTGCATGTTAAGTGAGATTTAAGGATTTTAAAAGGAGGCTTGGCTTATCACTATACCAGTACTTATAGTACCCACAAGTGGGGAACTCTTCAAGATATATAGTGATTCATCAAGGAACGTTTTGGTTTTTGTACCAATTTATAATGATAAAGTGAGTCCCTATGACTTAAGAAAATTGAATTTTTATGAGAGAAACTATCCAACGCGTGATCTAGAGTTGGTAGTTGTAATCTTTGAATTGAAAATCTAGTGAAATTATCTCTTTGGGAAGAAGTGTGAGATATTTTCAGATCATAATATCCTCTAATATATATTCATATTAAATGAGATTAATATGTTCTAGTGAATATAATTAGAGATGGTCAAATATTATGACTACTTAATCTACTACCATTCTAGGAAATTAAATAAAGTGGAATATTCTCTAAGTAGAAAGGAACCTACAACATTATCAATGATGAGAATTGAGGAGAATATAATCTTATTATATTTTCAAAGGATATACTTGGGAACCATAAAGGAAGGAACATTGTCATTCCTTTATCAAATTATTTCTCAACCATCCCTTTTTTAGAAGATAAATGATGATCAGGGAGAATATGTGTAAATTCAGAAGATATTGGAAGCTATCGGAAATGGGAAATCATTAAAGTTAAAAATTAATGAGAAAGGAGTTATAAGATTTGGTACACAACTATGTGTACCATAAAACTCGAGATATAGAAGGAACTTTGGATTAATGCACAAAGATGGACCTTCTCTATACCCCCAATGAGAATATAGATGCATCAAGATATCTAATATCAGTATTGGTGGAAAATATGAAGAAGGAGATCATGGAATATACATCCAAGTGCTTGTTATGTAAGCAAGTGAAGGCTGCAAAACAAAATTCCAAGGGGTTTATGTAACCATTACCCATACCTACATGGAAATGGTAAAACATCACCATGAGCATTTTCACTGGTATTTCGAAGTTATCCATAGGAAATAATATTGTATGAATTATTGTAGATCTCCTTATAAAGACTTATCACCTCATTGAAATTCGATAAGACTTCTCACTCGATCAACATGCATGGATATATATCAGAGAAGTTGTGAGCCTACTTAGAATACCATTATCTATTGTATCTAATTAAGATTTGAAATTTACCTCTATGTTCTAGAAGAGTATCCAACAATCTATAAACACTAATTTTTACTTCATTATGACTCATAATTTACAAAAAGATGTTCAATATGAGTGGAATATTCAAACAGTGTAAGACATGTTGAATGCAAGCTCAATGGACTTCAAAGCAGGATGGGACCAACATCTTCCTCTGGTTGAGTAATCTTAAAAAAAATCCACTAAATCATAAAAAATTCTCCATATAAATCCCTTTATGGGAAAATATGTAAAACACCAGCATATTGGGATAAAGTTAGTGAATAGAGGATGTTGGGGCATAAATTGGTTGAATATGTGGTAGAAAAGGTTATGATCATTCAGTAACACATCAGGTCTTCTTAGAGTCAACAAAAGAGCTATGTCGACAATCATCAATAGGACTTGGAGTTTGAGGTCAGAGATAAGGTGTTATTTTGTATATCTCCATGGAATAGATTTATGAGATTTTTGAAGAACGGAAAGTTATGTCCTAGGTACATCATCCCCTTTGATATTATTGATCACATTGGAGATGTGGCCTATCGAATGACACTTTCAAAAACCATTTCCTAAGTGCATTATGTATTCCACATATCCATTTTGAGGAAACATATACCATATCCCTTACATGTACTAATTTCAGAAGTTATATAGATGAAAAATGATACCTATTTTGATGATCATCTGGGGAAGATCTTTGACCATAGAAATAAATTTCTATGCAGCAAGACAACTCACCTATTCAAAGTACTAGGTAGAAACCATAATCATGAGAAGGAAACATGGTAACAAGAGGAAGTGAAGAGGGAAAAGTATTCTCACTTATTTACACCTTAGTATGTAATATTAAATTTTGATGGTGAAATATATTAAGGTGATTATAATGTAATGACCCAAAATTTTTCAATAGAATTTCCCTTCTAAAAATATAATTGTATTAGATTTATTAATATAATATTATGTGCGTGTAACACAGGATGAAACAAACAATTTTTAATTATAATAATTTGAAAACTAAATTTAGAGAAAAAAATATGTCCATAATAATTAAAATTATTACAATGGGATAATAAATAAGAAATAATATAATAATAATATGAGAATTTGAATCTTCTAGATACCTTGGAATAATCACACTCATGATCAACATCATAAAAAAGATGTAGAATACTAGTAAATCAATATCAATTTAATAAATTAAAATACATATAACCTTGATAGTAGATATAAGTGGATGAATAATGAATTAAATAATAGGTATTTATAGAAATTAAGGAACCTATATGACCGTTACAAATTTGATCTTTAGCATAGTACTATGACCATTAGAAATTGTAAGCTAACTATTAGAATAGTAACCTTCACTGTGGGAGTGTATAATAATATTTATGTATCTTATAAAATGATAATATTACATATTTATAGCATAATATAAGTAAATACATGTTTAATAATTATAAAATAAGTTTTTTTATTTCTGTAAAACATATATGTTTAATTTTCACTTTTATAATAAATAAAATTATATAAAAGAAAAATTATTTTCAAAAAATGGATTTATAAATTAATATTATGTTTTATTATGCTGATAATAAAATTTTATGATAACATAATTAAATTTTAAAAGGGTCATAAAATGAATCATAATATTTAATTTTGAATTCTTCAAATAAATGGGGATTTTATTTAAAAATTTAATTTCTCATATTTTAAAATTTTTATTAATAAATTTTATTTTATTTTTGGAATATATATGTTGAAATTTTTTTGGGATTTATTTTTAATTTTCAAAAAAATTCAGTTTTTTTTTTGAGTAATGAAAAACAGTAAATTACAATATCTAACATTATAAGCTAAATTCATGAATTTTTTATACATGAATGATGTAAGAGCCCATTAGTTATAAATAACATGCACCATTTAATATTTATATCCACAATAATAAATAATATTGGTATTTTTTATCCAAAATAATAAACTAATGAATATAATATTCAAAAACACCCATCTCCTCTACTTATAAATATCACCCCTCACAACCCCTTATTCTCACAACCTCTAAGCCATGGATCTTGCAAATATTAATCCCAATTACCTCACTAAAACTATATCCCATGTCATAGTGCGTTTTTTTTTCTCAAAAAGACCAATTCCATGTTCCTTAATAGGTTCTTCAGGGTGGCAACATTCAAGATGTAACATGATCAAACTACATGTTTTAATTTTTTTCTTTTTCTATATCCCCCTCACCTCCTTTATCCAACATAGAAAAATAACCCTAGTATCATGTATATACTTTAATTTTATCTTAATAATGTAATATCTTATATCCATCCCTTTCTCATCTACTCTTATTCAAAGAACAATGAAAACATTGTCATATTATGTTGGTTAACCATCTTCATGAATGATGAGTTTTCATTTTCCTCTAATGAATTCATGGCCAGTTTAAATTAACTTATATATTTTAAAATGAACTAATTATGTATATTATATGTGGTTTCACATTATAGTAAGAATATATGTCCATAACATTAAATGAAACAAAACTATTTTTTGATGGTCATAAAAACTACCAAAATAAACTATACATTTACCATTAACATTTTTATTAAATGTATCATCCACATTTCAGAAAAAATTATATTTGGAAAAATTGAAGATTATTTTAGTTAATTAATACCATTCAATTTAACTTTTTTAGTTTCATTCCAATTGTACAAGAACTTCCATAAGTATAATAATGTAATCTGACTATGGAATCATGAAGCTAACACCTCTGGAATAACGAAATTTAACTTTGTGTATCATTAAAATAGTTATAAATGAACATAATAAAATTATAATAAATAAAATATAAATTTAAAAGTTTATTAATTAATTAATTAATATAATTTTATTATCCATGATGTTAATTTCAAGTGTGTAATGCATTCACACATAAGGTAAGGGATCTTCCCAAACCTCCCTATTTTATTTTGGTTACACTTTCTCTCTCTTTACCAAAATTTATCTCTTCATTATTTTTATATAATTATTATAAATTATGTATATATTTCCCACCCATATGTACAAAGTTTCTTTAACATTTATTTGATGGTTATACCCATGTTTTAAAAGGTTCTCTTCTCAATTCCTCTCGATAAGAAAACCTGATTAAGTGTAACTTTTATATTTATTACCCCTTTTCAAGTACACTCCATAAAACCTTTGAATCCACCCATGCATTCTAAAATTATACATTTTCTATTGGAAAACATTTTATATAATTTTTCTATTTATGTAAATTATTATGCATTTATCCATTTTAAAGTCTCATTACCCGTTTTCATAAAGCCTCGCTTAAGAGGTATTTTTCCAAATGGATTTCTCTACTCATTTTGACATCCTGACATAATTTAGGAATAATTTATCATTATATATGCTTATTTTTTAATTAAACATGTACAATAATTAATTAATCCATTATTTCATGGAAACCATTATGATACACCATTTTCGGTATTCCTTATGACATGATAACGAGAGTCATTTATTTTGATGGGTAATCCTTTTGTTTATGCCTTATGTTTTATTTATTTATGTGGACAAAAAAATAATATACATGTTATGATGGGTGAACCCATATAGCACTCCAATTCATTTGGTAATTTTTTGGTGTCATCAAACTTCATGCAAGGGATAAAGGAGTAAACCTAATCCATTATGGGACTCTACCTACCATGTGATTTTTTCTTGGTAGTTAACCTTAACTTATGTTTATGTCATGTTATATATTCCTACCATGTTACTATGATACCATGATTTTATGAATCCATGATCATTATTTTATGTCACATATAATTAATTGTGATCCTTAATTATTTATGATATCATGTTATTACTTTTAATTTATATGTTATGAATCACCTTCATGTTTATTCCATTACAAGACTTTTTAGGTCACCCATTTTGTCTTTGTATTCCCTAGGTTATTCTATCCAGTTTTAGGATCTCAATAGAATTTAGGATCTCATTATGGATATTAAAATAAATAAGATTTATTTTAGTTTCATGTTGACTATTTAAGTACCTAGTCTTTCAAAGACACTAGTATTTTAAATCCTTTATTTTTATTTAATGGATATTTACATTTAGAATCATGTAACATTGTCTGTAAAGGGTTAGGGATGCTATAGTTGGTATCAAGGGATGGTTTAGTTATTTTTTTAGGATTATCAATAGAAAAAATTAGTAATAACCCTAGGGATAAGTCTATGTATAATAATAATTTCCATGGATAACCTAAATTGAAATTTAGGGACTTAAAAGTTAGGATATAATTTTCATTTTTAAGTTAATCCTTTTATGTTTAAAGTTTAATTTTTATATCCTCATTAGATAAGTATTAAAACACAACAATTTTATTTTCTATTTTTAATTTATTTAAGGATATAGGAGATCTCATTCCAAAAATGAATGTGATAGGAAATGTGATTATTACCCTAATGAGATTCCAAACCAGATGGGAGAGGCAGATTAGAACTTCATGATAGTACTAGTTAAACTAGATCATGTTATGAATAATGACTTCATTCATGTATAATTTTATCCTTCTCCAATTAATGAACAATATGTGGTCGAATCATATATGTAATAAGGTCCTTCTACCTTTAGTGAATCTTCGGATCACCTCATCTTGGAATAATTGATTAACATCGTTGAAATTATAATCTCTATCCGGTAATGCTTATAATAAGATAAAGTTATGTTGGCATCTATCTTTTTTATGGAAAATATGATCAGTAGTGGACACTGATCAAAAACAAAAAGTGATAATGGGATATTGATTCCATGGAATGGGAAATATTCATGAAAAAAAATTTCAATAAATATTTTACCTTAACTCACTATATTAAAATAGAGAGGTATTTCCTTATACTGATGAAAAAGGAAGATGATTCTATTGGGTCGTATGGGGAAAAATTCCAAAGTCTTGCATGATACAAATCTAGATTTTCATGAACAATTAAATCAATTTGGGTCACTTATTTAGTGGATTATATCCATGTATATTAAAATCCTTGGTGATTGGAGACTTTGAAAGATATGAGGAGATTTTTTATTGTACCCTTAAGGTCGAGATAGATATTAGTGACTCTTAGTGGTATCATGTGACTAGTGATAAAAAAACCTAAAATATATTTTACTCTGGTAGGATCAGTGGATAAATCTCATGTAGAAAAAAAAATCAACAGACCAAGTTTAAAAAATGTGGGAAGAAGTATCCTAGAAACTCTCTCAAGGGGCATGGTACATTCTTTTAATGTGGAAAATAAGGTCATCATGCTAATAATTTCAAAAGGGGTATGAATAATACCAATAATGTGGAATAATAAAGGAAGGTCTAAATCAAAACTCAGTATATAGTTTTGTGTTTCAACTATAAAGAACATGAGAATTAGGAGATCTGATTCCATAATCTAAGGGTTATTGGAGACAGTCAATGACAAAAACCTCCAAGGCATAAAGAGAAAGGAAGGTAATATTCCATCATTACAATTGAGGTGGATCCTAATAATGACATGGTGAAAGATATGATAGTTATTTATTCAATAATAGTGAACATACTATTTGATTCTAGTTCTACATATTCTTTCGTATCTTGAAAGTTTAGTAGAACTATTCAAAACCCATCTCAAAAAATGTATATTGAGTTAACTGTGAGAATAGAAAATGAAGAAATTACTACATTAAATATTTATAGATCCTCCTTGGTCAATGTTTGTAGACTAAACCTACCAAAAAATATGGTCTTACTTCTTTTATAGGATTTTTATTCTATATCTCACATGGATTAGCTATCCTTATGTAAATCTATTGTCAACTTTTTGGAGAGGGTTATCACTCTTTATATCCCAATTCGTCCTTTTATTTTATACAAATGTTTAGAGTAGGATGAATATCATTTGAAATATTCTTCTCAAGTGTAGATATTATTTCCTTATGATAAATCATATCTTTCTAAAATTATTGAAAAAATAATAGAATCATTCTTGAAGACATCCCCATTTTGAGGGACTATGCTGATGTACTACTTAAATAATTCATTTTTATTCCTCCTGATTAAGCGGTCGAATTCTTAATTAAATTTATACCAGTATCTATCCCCATATCAAAGAATCCCTATTGAATATATACCATTAAGTTGGAATAAATAGAGATGAATATATAAGAGAAGCTAAACAGGGGTTTTAAATGCCAGAGTGATTCCCCATGTGATGTGATGGTCCTCTTAATTAAGAAAAAGGATGGTTCAATGTACCAATTCGTTGATTTTTGGGAACTCAAAAAAACCATGATAAAGAAAAAGTAACCCCTTCCATGGATAGATGACTTGTTTAATCAACTACATGGTTCCAATTATTTCTATAAGGTATACATTAGATCAATATATGTACAATTAAAGGTGATAAAAAAAGGTATTCCCAAAACAACCTTTCAATCAAGGTATGGAAATTATGATTTTAGAGTGATACCTTTTGAAATCACTAATTCTACAACAATATTTATGGACATAATGAATAGATTCTTTAGAGGCTACCTAAATAAAAAAATTTAAATATTTATAGATGATATTATAATAAGATCCAAAATAAAGGGTTCAGGAAGATCATTTGAATAAAATGATACTGACTTTATAAAAGGAGAAATTATATGAAAATTATAGTAAATGTGAGTTTTGGATGGATGGAGTAAAATTATTGGGCCATGTTATCACCAAAAAAAGAATATCTATGGACCCTTCTATGAAAAAGGAAATTATGGAGTGACCTAGGCTAACATATATAATAGAGACTCATAGTTTCCTTGGAATAGCTAGGTATTACCAAAGATTTTTGAGAAGCATCTCATGATTTTCAAGCCCACTAACCATGTTGAAATGAAAGAGAGAAAAGTATGTATAGTCTAGTGAATGTGGATAGAGCTTTAAGAAGTTAAAAAATAGGCTTATCACTACACTAGTCATTACACTACCCATAAGTGCGAATCTCTTCATGGTATACAATATTGAATCAAATAAGTATTTGGGTTGTGCACTGATTCATAATGATAAATTGATTACATATTCCTGAAGGTAGTTGAAAGTTCATGAGAAAAACTATCAAATGCTTGGTCTGGAGTTTTCAATTGTGATATTCACATAAAAAATATGGTGAAATTATATATATGGGGAGAATTGTGAGATATATATGGAATATAAGAGCTAAAATATATATTTACATAGAAGGATCTTAATATGTTTCAATTAATATGGTTAGATATGACTTAAGATTTTGACTACTAAATCCACTAACATCTCAGGAATAAAAATAAGGTATCATGTTCTCTAAGTAGAAATTATCCTATGTACTTATCGATTTTTAGAATTGATAAGTATCTAATATTATTATACATGAAAAAGATGGAAATTGTAATTATACAGAAATTTACATCATCATTATTTTATCAAATGATTTCTCAACCATACCTTTTGGAGAAGATAATGGATGATCCAAGAGATGATGTGTAAATTTAGAAGAGATTAGAAGCTATCAAAAATAGGAAATACTTGGAGATCAAAATTGATGAGGAAGGAGTTGTATGATTTGGTACATGACAATGTGTACCATAAAATCCTAAGATAAAGAAGGGTCTTTTGAATAATTCACATGGTTGTACCTTCTATATCCACCTAGGTAGTATGAATATGTATCAAGATCTCCCAGAGAACTATTGGTGGGACAATATGAATAATGATATTTTAGGATATAAATAAAAGTTACCAGTATATAGGCAAGTGAAGGATGAAAGAAAAAATTCTAAGGGGATGATGCAACCATTACCCATACCTTCATGGAAATGGGAAAACATCACTACGAAATCTTTCAAGAGACTTTTAAATAAATCTATAGGAAATAATGTTATATGGGTTGTTATGGATATTCTTATAAATAATTCTCACTTAATTAAAATTTGAGAGGCCCTCTCACCTGATCAAATTAAATAGATATATGTTAGAGAAATAGTGAGGCTGCATGGATTACCAATATCGATTGTATCAAATCGAGATCCAAGATTTACCTCCTGGTTATATAAGAGTCTCCAACATTATATAAACACTTCATTAAAATTATGTATGGATTATCACCGAAAAAAGTTGTCCAATCTAAATGGACTATTAAAACACTAGAATAAATGTTGAGAGAATTCTCGATGGACTTCAAAGTAAGATGGAACCAACATCTTTCTCTAGTATAGTTATCTTACAACAAAAATTTACACACAAAATTCCAGATGAATTCATATGAATACCTTTATGGGAAAAGATTTAAAACACTTTTATGTTGGGATAAAGCTGGTGAACACAAGATCATGGGACCTGAAAAAGTCAAGGAAGTCGTATCAATGGTCAAGACTATTCAATAGCACGTTAAAGATACTTAGAGTCGATAAAAGATCTATGAAGTCAATCATCAATGGGATTTGAATTTTAAGGTCGAAGATAAGTTATTCATCTGTATATCTCTAAGGAATATAGTCATGAGATTTTGGAATAAGGGAAATATAAGTACCATGTACATTAGCCCATTTGATATTCTTGATTATGTCGGAGTTGTGGGCTATTGACTAGCACTTCCACCATCCTTATCTTAAGTACATGATGTATTCCATGTATCCCTCTGGAGAAAGTACATACCATATCCCTCACATGTACTAAATTTAGATGTGGTGTATATGTAAAATTATCTTTATTAAGAGGAGAATTTGTTGAAGATCTTGGACTATAAATATAATGTTCAACATAATAAGATGACTCACCTTGTCAAAGTACTATAGTAAAACTATAAGTATGAAGAGGCAACATGGGAACTGGAGAAAGATATGAAGTAGAAGTACACTCACCTATTACCACCTTGGTATGTAAAATGAAATTTTGAGGACAAAATTACTTAAGTGAGGAATAATGTAACAACCCTGAATTTTATAAATATAATTTACCTTCTAAAAATTCATTTATGTTTAATTTATTAATTTAATATTATGCACATGTACCACATGATGAAACTAAAAAAATTATTATAATAATTTTAACACTAAATTTAGAGAAAATATTTGGCCATATGAATTGAATGTATTAAAATGGGACAATATATAAAAAATAAGACAATAAGAATAGTAAAATTTGGAGCTGCTCGATCTCCCAGAATAAGCATACTCATGAACAACACTGTAAAAAAGTCGAAGAGTATTAGTAATGAAATATAAATTTTAAAAATGAAAAAATATATATCATTGGTAGAAAATATAATAGAATGAATAATGAATTAAATGAGATGTATTTATAGAAATTAATCAATACATATGACCATTACAAATATGACTATTTTAATAATAATCTAACTATTGGAATAGTTATATAAAAATTAGGAATAGAAATATGAGCATTAGAATAGAAAACTCACCCATAGAAGTGCATAATAATATTTAGGTATCTAATAAAATGAAAATATGACATATTTATATCATAATATAAGTAAAAACATGTTTTAATAATTGTAAAATAAGTGTTTTTATTTTTATAAAACATATATCTTTTATTTAAATTTTTATAATAAATGTAATGATTTAAAATAAATTTTATTTAAATAAAATAGATTTATAAATTAATATTAAGTTTTATAATAATGATAGATAATTCTATGAGGCTACAATTAAATTTTCAAAGGGTCAAAAAATGATCATAATATTGAAATAATAATTTTTCAAACAAATGGGGATTTTATTTAAAAAATAAATTTAAAGTATTTATAAATTATATTAACAAAATTAATTTTATTTTTGTAATATAAAAATTAAAAAATTATTAGGTTTATTTTTTGGTATTCTTTCTAAAATAGTTTATTTTTTAGTGAATTGTGAAATATGAAACATTATGGTATTTAACATTTTAAGCTAAATACATGATTTTTGAGTCATGAATGATTTAAGAACCCATTAGTTCAAAATCACAAGAACTATTTACAATATATAGTAACAATAATCAATACTATTGATATTCTTGTGCCAAAATAATTAACTAATGAATATAATATTCAAAAACAACCCTCTCCTCCTCTTATAAATACCACCACTCACTACCCATTCTCACCACAACCCCTAAGCCATAGAGATTTACAAACTTATATCCATTTACCTTAAAAACCCTTTATCCCATTTCCTAGTTATTTTGGTCTCACCAAAATACCAATTCTATGTTCCTTAAGAGGCTCTTCAACTATGTGACATTTAAAAGGTGACATTCTCAAACTAACTATTTTAATTTATTTTCTTCTTCTAAATTAATATCACTTACTTTATCAAACACATCATAATAACCCCAGTATCATGTATATAATTTAATTTTATATTGATAATGTAATATATTCTATCCATTCCTTTCTCATCTCCTCTTATTCAAAGAAAATAAAAATCATTGTCCATATTATGTCGATTAACCGCCTTCATGGAAGATGAGTTTTAATTTCCACCTAATTCATTTATGGTGGGTTTAAATTAATTTTTATTTTTTGAAAAATGAAATAATTATATATATTATATTATTTTTTGCATGAAAATATGTCCATAAAATTAAATAAAATGGAACTAGTCTGTAATGCTTGGAAGAACTGACAAAATAAACTAAATATTTATTATTAATGTTTTTATTAATTGAATTATCCATATTTTGGAAAAAATGATATATGGGATTATTTAAAATAATTAAATTTCATGAATAACATTTCATTTCAATTCTTTAGTTTCACTCCTATTTGGTAATAACTTCCATAAGTATACCTACATGATCCAACCATGGAATCATGAAGTGAACACCTCCAAAAATTATTTGTACTCATTCAAATATATCATTTTTAGTATAATTTTTCACTATTTTTATATCAAATCTAAGAAAGGTGAAAGGTGAAAATATAAATTGGATCCTTTGGTATTTGAAAGGAATTGAAGATAAAACCATGTTCTATGGTATGGGTGATCCTTTATGTAGATATGTTATTTTTTACTTCACTGATGATTCAGACACTTAAAAGAGAATTGTTGGATTTTTTCACCTATGGAGGAATAGTGGTTAGGTGGATGTCACAAGTTCAAAGGTATGTTACTATAGTACACAAGAATCGGATTATGTAGATACAATGGAAGTTGTGGAAGAAATTATTTGGTTAATGATGTTTTTAAAGAAACTTCAGATAATTAAGGAAGGAAAAGTTCTTTTCTGTGATAGGCAAAGTATAATTTACTTGGATAAAAATCAAGTGGTTCATGATTTAATAAAAAATATTAACCTAAAGTATAATTTCATTCAAAAATTTATTATGGATAAAGATATGGGGATATAGAATATTGTAGGAATCCAAAATCAGGATGATATCACCAAGGTGATGGTTTAAGAAATTTTGAGGTAGTATCATGCCTCGGTGGGACTTGGTTGAAGTGAGGAACATGAATGGAAAAACACTGATTGTTTCTAAATAGGAATAATTTTTTTGAAAAAGAGTTGTAAAATTTTTGAGGTTACATGAAATAGGAATTCAATTGGGATATTATTGGAGATTAAGACTATTTCAATTCACTATATGTCCATCCGTTGGATTTCAATTTACCAAATTTTTTTGCAATGGAAGTTGGTTGGAAGTGATGTTTATATAGTGGAAGAAGATCTCTCCAAGGGTATAAATACCATTAGAATTTATCATCTTATGATGGTGTTATGAATTATTATTTTTAAATATGATGGTTTATTGGGTTTGTATCCAAGGTAAAACGGTCATGCTAATTTTTTTGGTAATTTCAAGGGAGTGGTTTTGTCTTATTGACCAGATTATACTTAATATATAAGTTTTTAGGACCTTAGATATAATATATGGGTGATTAAAAATAGATTAAGGAATAATGTACATGAGGAACATTTACAACATAGAATATAAAAGCTTATTTAGATTACTTTTATTTAGTAATCTATTTTTAATCTATTTTATGTTTTGGTGAATATAAAATAAAATAAAAGTTTTTATCCTATGAAGATATGAATCATTGTCTAAATAATGTTAATATCATGTGTTATTTCTTGATTTGTATTTTTAATGGAATTTATTTATATTTTTATTTAATTTGGGTGAGTTTCCTTTTATTAATGAGTACGAATTTGTGAAATTATTAGGGAGGGAATTATATATACTTTTGGTATACTCAATCAAGGGGATGAGTGAACACATAAGGGTATCATATCCATTGTGTAGAACCTTTGATGTGTAATGTTTTGGTGGAGTTAGGATCCTCTTTATGATGGTTTATTTAGAATTATAGGTGGCTGTTGTGGTGGTTTCTTTCTCCAAATCCATGGTACATATCATGAATATAAAAAACATCCTATTGATGGTGGATTGGATCCTTATTGTGAATTGTGAGTGGGACGAGTCCTCTGGGACTATATATGGTGTGAAAAAGATTGGATATTTTAGATTATGGGTTCACAATCTCTCCTGATGGATATGTGAGTTGATAAATTATTGTGGCTCATTGAATTGTTTAGAGGACATGGTAGTGGAATATCAAGGGAAATAGTGTGTGTTGGATTGAGACCATCCCTAATTAGTGGGATCATGTGGTGATGGGGGATTTTGATTTAGTTTTGGAATATCCACTTGAGTTTGGGGTCATATAGGGCATCTGTTCTGAGAAAACACTATGTTGTGTTGTATGTGTTTTGGTGCTAGTGATTAGAGACTAAGATGGGTCTCATAACCCTAATATATTTCCTAATGGGTGAGATGAGAATGATGAGATTTCATAATGTGTTCTCATTTTATGGGTATGTTCTTGAGGAGATTATTGTATGGGTATAATTGTATGATGAGTGTGTTGTGATACACTAGGCTATGTCATGAGTGACTAGCACCCTGGTGATGATATAATGATTATATGTGATGGTTTATGTTCCCTGGTTGTTATTGATTTCTTATTCCTTATTGTGTGTATTACAAATGATGGGGCTGGATTTTTTCCCTCAAATGGAGTGAGAAGTTTATGGAAGGATCCCACCTTGAGTGATAAGGTAGATGTCAAGTTTTAATGTGATATTAGACCCTACATTGAGAGATATGGTAGTGGTCAGTATAATGGGATCACATTGAGTGAGAAGGTGTTTTCATGGACTAAATTGAGTGAGAATGTTGGTCCATGTTGTGATGTGATATTGGACCCTACCTTGAGTGATAAGATAGTGGTAAAGATAATGGCTTCACCTTCAGTGAGAAGATATTGTAATAGACTACCTTGAGGGAGAAGTTTGGACTAAGGTGTGGTTTGATACATGATCGTACGGGTGATGAACTCTACCTTGAGTGATAATGTAGTGGTCTTGGTGTGTACACTAGAATCATCTTAGGTGATAATTAATTCACATGGATCACATTGAAAGAGAGGGTTTTATAGTAGATATGGAAGTGGGGCCCTACCCTAAAGATGAGGGTAGAGGTTGGCACATGGTTTGACATCCTACCCTATATCTCTGAGTATGAGTCATGACTTATGGCATGAGGTGACTGATTTATATAATTTGTCTAAGTTAGTTTTTTTAGGTGTTTTAGTGGTCTAGTTGTGACATGATGATTTGAAATTAATTTTTATTTATATTATTTCTTTTTCCACATCCATACACATGGATATGAGGAAGTATTTTCGGGGAACTTGGTGAGACCCTACTAAGATGTATTTTCACACCCTATATAAGCACTCTACTATGCATGCAGTCATATGTCTACTTTATTTTTTGGGAACATGTTCTGTAGTAGATTAGGTTAGAAAATATCAACAGGGATTTGGGGGTGATAAGATGTAGTGAGGCTTATAGAAGTTAGTTGATCCACTTTTCATTTTATTTATTTATTTATTTTTATATATGATCATCTTGGTGGGAGATCTATGGGATGTATTCTTGTATGACCATATTTTATTTTAATATGGCATGGATATGTTTTATTGATTATGCATACTCTGATTGTTGGTGTGAATGTTTCTTGTTTTATTTTATTATTATTTATGGTTATGATATTGTGGTCATTGTAACCTTAATGTATGATTTAGGTCCTTATCACTAGTTACTATCCTCTAGCATATGTGGAGGTACACTTGAGGTCACATGGAAACCAAATTGGGAAAAATGTGGTTGATATCAAGAATGAACATGAAAAATGGTATCAAAGCATCTTTTTTTTCTATTGTTCTATTTTGGATATGGTAGACACAGAATAGGGTCATGTCGAGTCTTTTGATGGACCTCAAAGGAGTGAGTCACGAATACCATTCTAGTGGGAATTCTAGGATACCAAGGATATAATATTGTTGTTATTGGTTTTCATTTTTATGATTGAGATGTTTTTTCAAGTATTATGTGTATATTTGAGCAAATTATTTATGATTTTTCCTCTTGGACCATAGTGGAAAGAGGCATAGGAACACGCATAATATTTTTTAAGTTTGATTCACATAACATTCATGTGGTAATGTTTTATTGATTTAACTAATGAAAATGGGTTTAGGTGTTTTAAATTTTAATAAAAATATATATTTTATTTTTCTATACATTGTTTTACTGGTATTCTACTCAACTAAACCTTGATTTTTTTTATTTCAAGTCATGCGAATCTTATGGAATAATATTCTCTATTAATGACTATACATTCCCTCTATGTTAGGGATATATAAATACCCTTGTTTGGTTGTTATAGGCATAAGATTTATTGATGATGGTTCGAAATAGGTAATATAGGATTGAGGCATGTGGTTAGAGATGGGAATGTGTTTCCCTGAGATACAAATACCCCTTGTAGGGTTTAATAAAGGTGTGTGAGTTTCCCTATTCTTTTTGGGTGAGAAGCACTCTGATTGCTTCTGGTATTGATTTTAGGTGATATGGAAGGATTGGTTAGATTTATGGACCAATTTATTTTTTATAAGCTTTTGGGTGGAATGGTGGATGTGTATATGGACACTTCATAGTTATGGAAATGAATATAATTTTGTGTTTCATAGGGATCTAGTGACACTCATTAGAGGAAACATAACAAAATAAAAATCCAAACCAATATTGAACCACGATAGAATAAATGAAATCATTCATTCTGGAAATATATAAAATTATAAACATATGTACCTTATACTAAATCCATCAATGGTTAATCTTCATCCATTATCTAATGAGTTTAATAAAGACCGCCAAGAAATAATAAAAATATTATTACCTAAATGGTGTATCCATCGAATTAATCTGAATCACTCATCGTATGAGTGGGGTGAGTGTGGTAATCCATCATATATGGCTTATTGGTACCTCACTATGTAAAATAATAAGGATGAAGAGAGTTTTGGGATAATGGATTTTCTATCTTGTATTTGGAAAATCTCATATCCAAACACACCAACCTATTGAATGATAACTTCCTCCTCAATATAAAGCCTTCGTTCAACTCATACATCTCAAGAATGAATATATCACAATTACTTACATTATATATATATGTAATGATTATTTAATTATTACCAATGTGGATAAATTTTTTGTATGATAACGGTTTTCATTTGGACACCTAATTATCAAAGGCATTAGTATATGGAACATTATAAATTCATGGTATTATGCCTTATGATATATCCCCAATAATACCCTATGATTATCCATAGGTTGTAGCATAATAAATACACTATGATATAGTTCCATTATACTTTGTGATTGATAAGTTAGTGTAATTATTTCACATGTTTTACAATAACCTTAGTCTTTATATATAATATATCTATATGCATCAAAAGAATAAATGGGTTTAGGGAATATCTCCTCCAATATTTCTCTTTAACTAAAGCCTACAAGACTTTCATGTAATTTCACCATATATCTTGTCATTATGATAACTTATGAAAACATTTCAAAAAATATTTTGGATATATTCCAAATATATTTTTTAAATTTATCATTAACTTTATTCTGTATTACATCATATGAAATACCTTGTGAAAACACCCATTCAAAAATCATTTGGATTAACTCTGAACCACTTTTAGAGAATCACTCTGATTCAAACTAAATCTTCATTAAATCTACCATATAGTGTGAACCAATTGTCCTTCTTAAAATAGAAAATATATACAAACCTATAGATCTATAAATTTAAGAAAATATTTTCCTCTCTAAAAGCATTAATTTTACTCAACCAATATAGGGATCTTGTGTGATCTCTATAAAATACATGTATCTCTAAAACCATATACACCAATCGCATCACATGATAATATGAATTCTCAACTAAACCCTTTTTGAAATAAATCAAGTAACCTAGGTACACATAGTATGTCAATACCATATAGCCAAATCATAAATTCTTGGATCTTCGAGTATTGACTGACCAAATGGAGGAATCCATCACATGTTATTCATCTTTTTGAATGATCACATCACATGTCCCTCATCTGAATATATACACACATCATGTGTATTATCTAGGTGAAACCATACCCTCCTTAGTCTATCTCAACCAAGGGCTTAGATGTCATACTCATCATATGAGGGTAAAACCTTATTTTGGTTGAGATTTAATCGATGGCATGATAACAACATACCCAACCACTTCCTAATTAGATTATCCTAATGTATTGCATAAGAAATATATCAAAGTATTAAGTTTCTCATGAAAGGTATTTTTTTAATCTCAAATAAGAGGAATAATATGATTTATTCACCCCTGGTATACCAAATACACAGTTTATGACACTCCATATAGTGTACATTATGGGCCATCTAACAACCAAAAACAATTTTTTCTTTTCATGAGTGTGTTTCATGTCTTTAGAAGATAATCCTACTTGCACTAACCTTAAAAAATTTTTCATGACCTATAATACTAAATTATGAACATCAATTGGGGAAACTCAAATTTTTTTACTTTAAGGGATAAATCTATATTATATTTCATGAGATGTATATCAATATATACATGCATTCGGTTAATGTGAAATAATGATAAAATGGAGATTGTCATTTATATGAAAAATTTTATATTCATGAAACTATTTTAATAATACTTAACAAAACCTATATAAGAACCTATTTATCATACCATATATGAAAGACTGCTAGATCAGCCTTATGTTTTCAACACTTTTTGTGGGGTTTTAACTTGTTACATCTATATATAATTTCTTTCACATCTCTATGTGATAATCTAGGATTTAAATATCACTAAAATATTTAGTGAGTAACATCTATGAAAAATAAAAGTTTTAATAATGTTGATATTTAGGAATAATATTCCTAATGTTCAACTCCATTAACATGTTCAAACTACCTAACTCCATAAAATCAAATTTTATGATGTTAATAATTTTTCCACTACTTAGAACTCTTTATTAGTTTAACATTGACATACTTGGAACCATTTATATTAATATTTTCATTTAAAATATTTTTGTATATAATATAACTATTTACATTATTACATTCCAACACATCTCATACTCCATTAGGATAAAGTAACATTCAATTTATTATGGTAACTAAATGTAACTCTTTAAATTTCTCTTTATCACCATTCCCAAAAACTCTTTTAGGTTATTAATTTAAATTCACATTGAATATTTACTGGCATAAACCTTTTAATAAATAGTGATGTTCACTTTCTCATGAAGACTAAATGTAACTCTTTACAATTTACTTACAATCACATATCCTTAACTCTTTATGATATTAAGTGAAAATCAACATTTAATTTTTACTGGTATAATATTTTTTTAACTTCTCTAAATTCAAAAAAAAACTAACACTAGATATTTTGAAACTATATTCTCTTCAAAATATCATGTTAAGTTACAAAAAATCTTTTTTTCATAAATAACACTTATTTCCTTCCAATAAAAATATTTACCAAATAAATTATTATTTACATATCATATATGGTATTCCATGTGTTTCGTATATTTTCCTCTAAAAATAATACTTTATTAAAATATAAAATTGATGGGTGGTAGGAACCCCTTCCCTCGTATTTTAATAAAAATATAGATAAAAACATTATCCTGGATAAAACATTTTCTCCTTGTCACTTTTTCAAAACATGTTATAAAATCTAATGAATCAAAAACCATTTGTATTGAATTCATTATCTCATATTGTTCAAGAAAAGAAATTTTTAACAAGAAACTCTTACCATCATATAATATAAATTAAATTAATATAAACATCATTTATAGAGATCTATCTGAGATTTAAAAACTCATTTACATTAAAAATATTTTATATAGAAACTTTATACTTCATAATTTGAATGAAATATATAAGCTCTATCAATTATTCCATTGATTTTAAACTCATTTATATTTGAAACACTTGTAAAACACATATTTTGTATCACATACTCTTAAAAATAAAATAATTTATTTCTATAACACTGATTCCTGGTATATACATTCTATGGAGTTGATCAAACCCCGTCAGATATCTTAAATAATTCAATCTTATAGAATCATTACTCATTTTTCATGATTTTAACTTTAGGTTTCAATGACCTTGATTGGATACTTGAAGAAACATTGTTAGACTCTCCAACAATATTTTATTCTTCTATATTGAAATTTTACCAACTTTCATTATTTATACAACACTAAAATTTTGACATCATATGCTCAGTTTATCAATCCTTAACACTTTTGAGAATAATAGTGTAATAATTTCTTAAATTCATCATATTGTCATAACATTTCCATCAAAGAAAACTAAATGAATTCTCTAATTATAATAATTCTTAAGGAAATATTTATTCACTTCAATTCATTAAAAAATTCATTCATACTGAATATCATTGACTTAATCAATCATATTGAGTATATGTGGATGAAATTATTTAGTTAATTTTGCATCTAATGACTTTAAATAAATTGTTTAAGAAAATAAACCCATGGTTAATCAGGAATATGTATCATTTTATAATTCTCATAACCATCTAGATTCACTTTTTGATCAAATTCAACACATGGTTCCTTAGGAAGATGTTGCTCTAACACATATAATTTCACCTTAAGAACTTATGATATTTTGATATCATATGATATAATTAGTATTAATATATATAACTTTTACTAGGTAATATTTTTTTGCTGTAATATGATAGCTAATATGGTATTGATAAACTTAATTTCAACCATGATTTCATAAATATAAAAAAATGGTAAGCTTTGATAACACTACTAGGTTTCATAGGTATCTTAGAGCACTTTTTTAAAGCAATTGAAGAAAATAGAGCCCCAAACCAAGATCAAACCATGATAGAATAAATGAAACCAAGGTTGTTATAAATTAATAAAACTATAAACATGTATACCTTACATTGAATATTCAATTTATTCTTATTCATACATTATTTAATGAGTTTTAAAAATACCTCAAAGAAACAATTGAAAGGTTATTCCCTCTATGGTGTATCCATGGGTAAAATTTAAATCACTCATTGCACGAGTTGGATCACCCATATCCTATGGTATTCTAGTAAATCATTTTTTAAAAGATTAATTATGAAGATACATTAAAAATGAGGGAGTTTTAGCCAAGATATTGGGTAGTATCACATGAAAACACACTTTCCCGTTGAATGAGAACTGACTATATTACATAAAACCTTCAAGGATTCTTAATGAGTGTTGTTTCATTTTCTATTTTATTATAACCCATGAGAAAAAATTTCATCCAAATTTTCCATCCCATGCAAGAATATATCACACTCCCTTGAATTATATCATATGTTACTCCTCTTTAATGATAACCAATGTAGAAGAGATTCAGTAATGATAATAGTTATCATTTATCCACAAAATTATCTAATGAAATGGAATATCATACATTATGAATTCATGTAACTGTTCCTTATGATATAGATCCAACCATACCCTATGATTTTCTATATATAGTAGTATAAATTCATTTCACTAAGATATAGTTCAGTCATAATTTACAATTTAGAAGGTAATGACATTGTTTTTCATGATTTATGAAATACTCATTCAGTTAATATTAAATATCCATATATATCACTTGAAAAAATGGATTTATGGTATATAATCTCTAGCAAGATTGGTGGGGGAATATGTGGTAGGCCTTAGTATGAGTGAGAAACCTCGGCATGTTAAAAAATAAAGCAGTGAGGATTACTTTTAGTTAGATGAGATTGACATGTGAGAGGATTGTGGTCAGTGGTTTTGTGTGTGAGTCTAGATTTGATGGGATGCGACTCAAGGGATCACGAGTTAGGTTGTGTGAATGGGTTTTATGAGATCATATACTTTTTGGGTTCGGATGAGGTCAAGTTGGATAGAGGTAAAGAACATTTGAGGGTGTTTTATAGAGGATCACTCTACAGGGAAGATGAGAGTGAGTGTTGGAATAGATTTTGGGGGAAATTATTGATGCATCAAGGTATGTGTGTATAGGTTGCACATAGTTTCATTGGGTTTTTGGAGTGATAATTAGTTATGTGAAGATATAAAACTAATGGATTTGATTATGTAGGTTAGATTATGGTAAAATACCAAGAGGGGGAGGGGATATTTCCTTTTAAAATTTTAATATAAATTAATACATGTTTCAAAATTTATTTGAAAGAGGATGAAGAAAATAAAATCTTTCTGAAGACAAAATAAACAAATTATAAATCATAATGATATAATATTAATAAATGCGGGAGAATAAAAAAGATCAATTTAAAACAAATAACCGATTTGAATATAAAAATGATTAAGAGATTAAGTTTTTATTAAAGGATTAAACAAATGAATAAATTATCAAAATAAAGTGATAAATAATTGAAATAAGGAAAATTAAATGAGACAATATATTTGGTAAGGATGTTTAAAAATAGTTCTAAAGGATCCCCTCTGTCTACCACCCCAATAACATGAGGATTTAATGTTAATCCCTTGTATTTAATTATATCAAAGATAAAAAAAACATTCCATTACTTGTTAGGTTATATCAAGAAACTAGAAATACAATATGCACTAGCTATTTATTAGGAAATCTATAAAACTCAAGATTAATAGTCTCCTGACTTATTAATATAGTGGAAATAAAAACAAGTCTCCTCATATTAATGGTAGTGATCACCAAATATAGAAGAAATAATCTGAAGAGAATATAGTTATAAAGTAATCGGTCTATAGCTTGGTCTTGATTTTCTCAAATAATATGAATAATTATAGGAGATAATGAGAATAATATAGGATATTAATTCCATTTAATAATTTTTTCACACTCTATAAAATAGAATTAAGATTTATAAAATAGAAATTTTTTTAGAGAAATTGATAAATTGAGAATGTTGGTGTTGTATATAGGATAATAAGTGAGTTTACAAGGCCACCAAGGTCTCTATTTATAAGAAATATTACCTTTCCTAATAATATGAAATCCTTTGGGGTATTTAAGTTGAAAAATTCTATGTTTTCTAAACTTTGACCACCATAAATTTTAGGCTCTGAATAGCTGGATCGACGCTACAAGGAAGCTAGTGGAGTTATAGGAACTTATTGTACACTAAATAATACCACCATCTGGTCGATGATCTACTTGAGATTATATTGCCACGTTACCTTCAAGAAAGTTTATCAGGTGCTCCACCATTAGGTTGTCGGTAGGGTCATACTCATTAGAGAATATCCTCAGCATGCCACTAGTTGGCCAATAGAACTGCACCGTCTAACTGGTGCAAACTATAAATTTTGACTTCATGAAGTTTCTTATCCACTTACTTCCATGATACTCCATGATTCTTCTATACTTATTATAAGACTTCATAATATCCATCAAAACATGGTCATAGATCCTTCATAGGGTTCAAAAAAGATACCATCAAGAAATTTATATAGCACTTAAATGAAAATATTAAATATTTTAAGAGTTATTTTGATCAACAAAATAAAATTATATTGATAATCACAACAATCTAAACCTTTTTTATAGTCACAAATAAATGAATAATAATTAAAATAAAATAAAAATATATGAGAAATAATTTTCATGATACTGGTATTTTTGTCCTCCATTTGTATGAAAATAAAAATTTCTCATAAACTTATAAACACATCTCTATTAAATAAAAAAGTCCCTTAAAGGATAAAAATATCTCCCTTTGGGATAAATTCCCCCTTTGGGATTCTATCATACCAATATTTTATTATAAATTTCTCTTTAAAAAATATTCTTTGATAGCTTACTCTCTATGAAACACTGAGATTAAATTAACCAAAAAACCTTATTAAAATGATATTATGTGACAATTATATCATTTTTAATTCAAAATTTCACCATTATCTTATTTTAAAATTTTATGATTTTTTTTAAAAGATTGATTTTTCAGTGACTAGTTAAAAATATAAATTTCTGTAAATAATTTCATTTCTTTGAGAAATCCCCAAAATTATTTTAATTTAATCCTAAATTTATATAATAATCCTTTATTTATAAATAATCTCAATAATTATATTTTAATCATCATTTTAATTTGTTTTGATATAATTTTCTTTTTCTCCATAAAAAATCATTTTTCTAAAAACTTTTTTCATTGGATTTTGGGATTTTATTTAAAATTAATTTCTAAAAATTATGTGAATTAAATTTGATAAAATATATTATATATTTTAAATAATTAGGGTCAATTCTTTTCAATATTCCCCTTTTATTTTTTTCATTATTAATTGTAACCTTGGTGAATATTTTTGACCTCAATAAAGTTAAAATAAGTAAAATGAGGTTAAAATGTTTGTATAAGGCTTTAAAATTTATATAACACTTTAATTTATCCTATTTTATGCATTTATTCCAAAAACATCTAGATAATTATTCAATATATGTCCATTATGTGTCATTTTCATTTGATTTTGACCTTTATATTAATCTAAGAAAAGAATAAAAACAAAATGTCACACTCTGGACTTTAATATCTCTAATATTATTCCATGAGCATAAAAATAGGCTATATTATATTTTAATTTTTTGTTTGAAATATTAATTTTTTTAATAATGATAATTTATTTTTAATTTTAAGTAGTTGAATAATTACCTTAAAAGCTTACCCAACACTGGCATAATATTTATATAATTAATAGAAAAATAAAATAAAAGGTTTTAAAAATATTAAAATAACACAATTTGGATGAACACTATTGGAATTATTAATAATTTGAACGGGCTATTTGCGATGGGATATCGTCGCAAATAGGCTTTAGTGATGGGAACCTGTCGCAAATAGCCCGTTGCAGAAAACATTGTCACAAATACAAGTATTTGTGACAGAAAACATCATTGTCACAAATAAGATTCCGATTATATGTATTATATATACATAAATGTTTTCACGACAGGCCCATCACAAAAATTATTTGTGATGGTCTCTCATCCCATCGCAAAAATTATATATATATAACTATTTCTGCGACGGGCCCGTTGTAACAAATTATTTACGACGGTCAAGTACTACCATTGCAAATATGTTTTTAAAAAAATATTTAGTTAGACTATTTACGATGGGGTCCCGTCGCAAAAAGTCCCGTCACAAATAATAAATTAATTTTAAAAAAAATAAAATTTAATAAAATTACAATTAATGAAAAAATAATATTACTATTATTAAAACAATAAAAAAATAAAAAATATTCAAATTCTCAATATTCACAAAAAAATATAAAAAAATAAAAAAATATTAAAAATTAAATTATGTAATATTTTCATAGATATAAAAGGCAGAAAATGTAAATAATTCATTTTACAATGTTAAATTCAAATGTTTGTAACATAAAAAAATCACTAGGGGGTTGTCTTCTGGAGGAGGTGGAGGTGCTGAAGGAGCTGGTAGAGGAAACTTCATCCCTAAACTATGAGTCAGACGGTGCATGTACTCCATTTGGTCGTGATGCTACTGCTACCATCGACACATCTACTCCTCGTAATGCTGCTCCTGCTGCTACTGCCGCCGACACATCTCTTCTTGCTGCTTCTAAAAAGTCTCTATATGCTCAGCCTGAGCTCGCAACTGCTCTTGATACTGTGAGCCAGAAGATTATTCCTCTCCAATAGCTCCTCTTGAGCTAGACGCCAACATCGCAGTAGTACTATAATAAGTACCAAGAGTCAAATGAGAGTTGATGCCAACTACTCTACCCTTCTCAAAGCCATACTGAGTTGACTGCATCCTTGCCGCCTCATCGAAATGGTGAGCACTGGTCTGCTCAGTCGTCTCATCCTGGCCCTCAGCCTGTGTCTGAGAGGTCACAGCCTCATACGACTCCTTCAATTCCAATTTAAAATAAAAATTGTCAAAATATTATATGCAGTTAATTGTTAAACTGAAAAAATAATACTAACCACAATCTGACACTGGCGATCACCTCTAATCTCTCTAGTGGATGGATCACTGTACATCCTCCGATAAACGTCAAACTCCATAATATTAGGATGCTCGAATGCCTACATAAATATAAAATAAACTGTTTATATTTAAAGTTATATAAAATATTTAAAAAATATACTTACCAGATGCTCTATATGCGAACTGAATGTACGGCTACCAGCTCGATGTGTCACCTCCTGTCTCCCCCGGTTCTATCGTCCCACTGAAGATCTCCTCTAAAATCCACCACCCAACCAGTGTAAACATAATCCATCCCAAACGTCAGATGAAATGTACTCTGTTCGGTGGGCTCTACATGACTCATCAAATTCTTTCACCCCTGCTTTCTTAATGGATGTCCTTCTCAAATTGTACAAAAACTGGTGGAAACGGTCACGCATAGAAACATGTCATGTCGCGTGGATAGCGTCGCACAATCTATCATCAATAGGATGCCATAAACCCTACAAATAATTTATAATATCAAGTTGTTAATAAAATAAATTTCAAAATAAATATTATTTATTTACGTACCAGCCAATGCTGGAACATGTTGCGTCACACATCAATGGGAATCTGTTCCCATGTGATCCATGGCTGAGAAAAATAATTGCACAATATAGCGCTCCCCTGTCCAATAGATATATGCTGAAAACTGTGAAAAAGGAATAAATAATCAAACAATTAGTATATATATTAATAAATTAATGAAATCTAACTAAAATATACAGGTTATCATACCTCTGTGTGTGTGGATCGAAACCAAGATGTGGACGTCGCTCGGGGATAGGTTTAAGAATCATCAGTCGCGCAAGACCATGCCCCCTCCGCGTACCTCCTGAACCACTAATAGGCTGAGGGTTAGATGATCCCACATCCTCATCATCTAAAGGTTGCTCAGCCTCCTCTAACTCACGCAATAGATCAGAGTCCATCTGAAACATAAAATGATTTTTATTAGCAGATAGTTGAAAATAACTATTATATATAGATATATATTAGTTATGATTATAACCAGCATTTAACTGTGTCAATTTTCATATCCATCCTCTTCTCCATAGCTTCCAATGTCAATGTCTTCATCTTCCTCCTCAGCATCATCAATATCCATATGAGTTTCAGGTTCAGCATCTCTTGTCATTTCAAATTCATTTGTAACACCATTAACATCTTCATCACCATCGATCCTTAATTGTGGGGTGTAATCGTCGATATTCACGTCTCTTTGTGAATCATATGGATTTTGAGTCGTCTCTTGAAAAATTTAAATTCCTTCCACTTCAGCAGAACCACATTCAGTTTGAGTAAACTGATTTTTCTGAGATTTCATTTTTATTATGCTCCACCAATTGCTCAAGTCTCTTTAATTAGCACAGTACTTTTCATAATAAATTTGATGTGCCTATTGAGATAGTAAAAATGGTTCATTTACTGCAAGAAGACTTTTATATTTAATACCGATGATTCCATGAGTTGGATGAACACACAAACCTCTCTCAGTATCCAACCAATGACATTTAAACATTGTTATGTAATTCTGTCCTAGATAAAACTGCTCAATAATTTCATCCAAAGTGTCATAAAAGTCAACTTCAGTTTCTCTATGATGTGATCCTCTCAAGCAAACTCCATTGTTCATTGTTTTTTTGATTCCCCGTATGCATGTGTATGAAATCAAAAACCATTAACCACATATGCATCATAAGATTTAACCATTTTGGATGGTGGGTTACTCAATATACACAGTCGCTTATCAATTTCATCAGCATATTGAGACACCTAAAAATTTGTAAAAAAATTATCAATATAATAAATAATAAAAAGAATTGATATTAAACCATCAATAATTTATGTTACCAATTTTTAAAACCATTGAGAAAAAAAATTGTATGCGTTCTTCAAGAGCAGCTGCTATAATTTGTGGAAGTTGTTTCTTGATATGATTATCATATAACCTAAAAATAAAATAATTTTAAATACTACAACATAAATTATAGAATAAGTGATAGAATCACTCATAGGACAAATGATATCATTTCTTCACAGTTTAGCAGAACATATGTATGAGCTCTGTTATGTTCATCATCTTAAAGACATCGTTCATGAACTCCACTGAAACCAAGATTTGGCTGATTAAAAACTATTAACTGATTGTCTATTTCTTCATTAACATTCCCATCATTTCATCCCATGCGATTATGTTTTGATGGATATTGAGATTCAAAATAATGAGAGCAGAAAAAAGCAATTTCCTCTTACAAATAAGCTTCAACAATTTAGCCTTCAACTGATGCTTTGATACGTATTTTTTTCTTTAATTTCTACATGCATCTCTCGAATGGGTACATCAATCGAAACTGTACTGGACCTCTACATTTAGCTTCATGTGGAAAATGTAATATCAGATTTTCCATTAAATCAAAGAAATCCGGTGGAAATATTTTTTCCAGTTTACATATAATTACAGCAACATCTTCTGCCAGTTTTCTTAGCACATCGTAGTCTATTGTCACTGAACAAATGTCTCAAAAAAACATGATATCTCTATTATCGAATCTCAAATCATATAATTCAACAAACCTCTGAATCCAATCAGCATAATTCTTTCCATTATAACATGACAATCATTACTTTTTAATCCAGTAATATAACCATTCTTAACACATCTTCCCAAATTGGAAGCATAGCCATCTAGAAGTCTCAAATCTACAATCCACTGAAAAAATAATAAGAGACTCTCTTTGGAAAGTGTATAAGATTCTTTTGGCTTCATTAACCTCTGTGATCTAACATTTTCAAATAATTCAAGTTCTAGTTTCCTGCAAATTTAGGCAAGATCTAATCATGACTTTACTGTATCTTTGGTCTTACCTGGTGTATCCAAAACTGTATGAAATAAATTATCAAAATAGTTCTTCCCAATATGCATAACATCCAACATGTGGCAGACCAACAAATCAGACCAATATGGAAGATCCCAAAAAATGCTCTGTTTTATCCAATTATGTTCTTTCCCAAAGCCATGATTTTTTTGTTGGTTTACTGTTGCTCTAAATGTGATGGGGGGTAATAAAAATACAACTGATTTTAACTCTGTACCTGAGATCATCTTTGGAGGTTCATCCCTTTCAATTGTACCTTTTCTGAAATGAGATTTGTTCTTCCGAAAAGGATGATCGGTTGGAAGAAATCTACAGTGACAATCAAAATAGCAAGGTTTTTTTCTATTGACCAGCATAAAGGGTTGGTTTTCTTTTATACAGTAAGGACATGATTTCAGATCATGTGTACTCCAACTAAATAACATGCCATATGTCGGAAAGTCACTAATCGTCCACATCAATGTGTTTTTTAATATGAAATTTTGTTTCGCAGCCACATCATTTGTATTAACACCATCACTCCACAATGCATTTAACTCATCAATCAATGGTTTCAAATAAACATCAATATTCTTTTTTGGATGTCCTGGGATTACTAGAGTCAAAAAGATATAAGGATCATTCATCAACATCCATGGAGGAAAATTGTACGGAGTTATAAAGACAGGCCAACATGAATACTGACTGCTATAAGAACCAAACGGACAAAAACTGTCAGTAGAAAGACCCAATCGCACGATTCGAGATTCTATAACAAAAGACAGATACATACGGACAAAATGTTTCCATGAATCACCATTACATGGATGATTCAAGCTTTTATCAGTTGAAATATTGGTTTTGTGCCATGACATCATTGATGATGTGTTATGAGATGTAAATAAATGCTGCAACCTGGGTGTAAGGGGAAAATATCTCAACTATTTTACAGGAATAGATCTATACTTCCCTGGTTGAGCTTCTTTATACCTCGATTGTCCACATGTAGGACAAATATCCAATGACTCATTTTCTCCAGAATATAAGATGCAATAATCTGGACATGCATGAATCTTCCGATAACTAAGGCCCAAATTACAAATCAACCTCTTTCTCTCATAGTAATTTGCAGGCAACACATTTTCTTCAGGTAAAAGTGTTTTAACCAAAGAAAATATCTGATCAAAACAGTTGTTTGACATTGCATTATCTGATTTAATAGCCATAAATTTTAGAACCACTTCTAATTTTCTTATCTTGCAGCCAGGATATAATGCATCCTTAACAGACCTCAATAACTCATAAAATTCAGATGGTGCCAACTCAGGAGTTAAATCAATATCATCGTGAGTTTCAGTTTGTTGCACAGATGGACCTGCAACATCATGTACTAAATTTTGAAATCGTGATGGATCCAGAATCAAGTTATTAGGATCTTCTCTGGAACTTTGTTCACCGTTTTGATACCAAAAAAACATAATCTGGTTGAAAACCAAACCACAAGAGATTTCCCCCAACCTTGTCAAATGTGTCAAATGTTCTCAGAGCACATTTTTTACAAGGAAACTTAATTGTGCCTTCTAAAACATATTCTGATTTTGGTGATTAAAATGCTAAGAAAGCTTCAACACCCTCAATATATACAGGATTTAAACCAGAACCATTTGGATTTCTGTGCTGATTTATCCAAGCTCGATCATCTAATAATGACTGATGTCGACTTCCTTGTTCCATATTTTTCTACATAAAATATAAAATCATCACTGTTTTTGAATAGTTTGAAATTTTAAAAACACTATATGAAAAAGAAGATAAATAATTACAACTACTTAATAATTATCATTAATTAAGGGCGACACAATTTTCAATGGATTGACGGCTACTCTTTTGTCCGGCAGCTCATTTAATTGCATCTTTATCACACTTATTATTTCTAATTATTGCTAATTATTCTTAATTATTTCTAATTATTTCTAATTATTACAAATTATTACTAATTTTTACTAATTTTTACTAATTATTACAATTTATTACTAATTATTACATTTTATTACTAATTATTACAATTTATTACTAATTATTACTAATTATTACTATTTATTACTAATTTAGCAATACTTAGAAATACTTAGCAAATGGAAAACTGTTTGAATAATGAAAGGAAATTTGGTAATCATCGTTATGGAGATGATTACAAATTTTCCCTTCATTATCCAAGCAGATTTCGTTTACTAATTATTAGTAATAAAAAATTATATTATCAATATTTATGAAAAAACAATATTAATATTATTAAAATAAAAAAAAATTTACAAAATATTAAAATTATCAATATTCACAATAGACTTTGTTCTATTCTTAACATGTTCAAATCTCAAAGGGTCTTTAATTGTCAAGTCATGTGCAATAAAAATTTTGTGTCAGTCATGTCCAATGTAAACTTTATAATTTTACTTGCATGGTTGATCACCTCACAAGTAGTGTTACAATAGGACGACCAAAGTAATGACGTTATTGTCTCTAAGAATCATCTCACATGACACTTTACATAGATCATTCTTCCTTAAAACTTTGAGGGGATATCTTTATTTTTCCCTTAAATTTTCAAGGAAGAATGGTCTATGTAAAGGTTCATGTGAGATAATTCTTATAGATAAGAAGGGCATGACTTGGTCTGTTCGATTATAACACTACTTGCGAGGTGATCAACCATGCAAGGGCAATTATAGAGTTTACATTGTACATGGCTGACAGAGACTTTTTATTGCGCATGACCTAAAAATTGGCGACCCTTTGAGATTTGAACATGTTAAGAATAGAGCAAAGCCTGTTCCAAATATTGATAATTTTAATATTTTGTAAATTTTTTATTATTTTAATAATATTAATATTTTTTCGTAAATATTGATAATATAATTGTTTTTATAACTAATTATTACTAATTATTGCTAATTATTGCTAATTATTGCTAATTATTGCTAATTATTGCTAATTATTGCTAATTATTGCTAATTATTGCTAATTATTGCTAATCATATCTAATTATTGCTAATTATTTCTAATTATTTCTAATTATAGCTAATTATAGCTAATTATAGCTAATTATAGCTAATTATAGCTAATTATTTCTAATTACTGCTAATTAAAGCTAATTATTGCTAATTATAGCTAATTATAGCTAATTATAGCTAATTATAGCTAATTATAGCTAATTATTCCTAATTATTCCTAATTATTCCTAATTATTCCTAATTATTCCTAATTATTCATAATTATTCCTAATTCTTACTAATTATTCCTAATTATTAAAAATTGTTCCTAATTATTCCTAATTATTCCTAATTATTCCTAATTATTCCTAATTATTCCTAATTATTCCTAATTATTCCTAATTATTCATAATTATTCCTAATTATTTCTAATTATTCCTAATTATTCCTAATTATTCATAATTATTCCTAATTATTCCTAATTATTCATAATTATTCTTAATTATTCCTAATTATTCCTAATTATTCTGAATTATTCCTAATTATAGCTAATTATTCCTAATTATAGCTAATTATTCCTAATTATAGCTAATTATTCCTAATTATTCCAAATTATTTCTAATTATATCTAATTATAGCTAATTATTTCTAATTAAAGCTAATTATAGCTAATTATTCCTAATTATTCCTAATTATTCCTAATTATTCATAATTATTACTAATTATTACTAGTTATTACTAATTATTACTAATTATTACTAATTATTACTAATTATTACTAATTATTACTGATTATAACTAATTGTTACTAATTATTACTAAATGTTACTAATTATTACTAATTGTTACTAATTATTACTAATTGTTCCTAATTATTACTAATTATTCCTAATTATTCCTAATTATTCTTAATTATTCCTAATTATTTTTAATTATTTATAATTTTTTCTAATTATTCCTAATTATTCCTAATTATTCTTAATTATTTCTAATTATTCCTAATTGTTCCTAATTATTCCTAATTATTCCTAATTATAACTAATTATTACTAATTATTACTAATTATTACTAATTATTACTAATTATTACTAATTATTACTAATTATTACTAATTATTACTAATTATTACTAATTATTACTAATTATTACTAATTATTACTAATTATTCCTAATTATATCTAATTATAACTAATTATATCTAATTATTACTAATTATACATAATTATTACTAATTATTCCTAATTATTACTAATTTTTCCTAATTATTCCTAATTGTTACTAATTTTTACTAATTATTACTAATTATTACTAATTATTCCTAATTATATCTAATTATTCCTAATTATATCTAATTATTCCTAATTATTCCTAATTATATCTAATTATTCCTAATTATTCCTAATTATATCTAATCATTCCTAATTATATCTATTTATTTTTAATTATATCTATTTATTCCTAATTATATCTATTTATTCCGAATTGTATCTATTTATTCCTAATTATATCTATTTATTCCTAATTATATGTACTTATTGCTAATTATATCAACTTATTGCTAATTATATCTACTTATTTCTAATTATATCTACTTATTTCTAATTATATCTATTTATTGCTAATTATATCTATTTATTGCTAATTATATCTATTTATTGCTAATTATATCTATTTATTGCTAATTATAATTATTTGTTGCTAATTATATCTATTTATTCCTAATTATATTTAATTAATATAAATTATAACTAATTATGTATAATTATAACTAACAATGTCAATTTCTTAGTAAAACAAAATATAAATAAAAATCAATTGAAATCTTATTAAATTAGAACTAATAAACAACAATTAAAATTAACATAAAAAAATTAAATATATATAAAAAAATTAAATATAAATACCTTAAACTTTGATATTTTGAAGATATTGACGCCCTCCGATTTCTCTCGTATAAAAAACTTCAACTAAAAAGAAAATTTCTCTTTGAAACTGAAGATTGAAGAGAGAGAGAGATAGCAAGATCTGAATGATTTGGGAAAAAAATGGATGAGGGTATATATAGGTTAGATTAGTTGCGACGGGATTATTTTTGACGGGCTTCCCGTCGCAAATGGTGGTATTTGCGACGGGCCCCATCGCAAATACCCTCACCCGCATTAATTACAGTCGGCGGTTAAAAGGTTATTTGCGACGGGTACCGTCGCAAATAGTACCTTCTGACAGTCTTTTTTTGACGGGACGACATCCCGTCGCAAAAAAGGTATTGACCGCCGTCGGGTATTTGTGACGGGACCCGTCGCAAATACCCCTGCGTGTTGGGTGCACAAGCCGCACGTTTTGGGGTGCAAGTCACGCCAAACTATTTGCGACGGGAGACGAAATCCCGTCGCAAATAGCTTCCTGGACGGGTTATTTGCGACAGGATTTTTTTCCGTCTCAAATACAGATTTTTCCTGTAGTGTAATTATTGTGTTGCATGAATTTTATAGATAAATATAACATATTTTTTATGTGTTAAAGTATTGTATTCAAATTACATCTTCATATTGGTGTTTTTATTGTCAAATTAAATGAATAGTGTCAAAATTAGCATTAATGGTATTTTATGAAACTAATATTTTATTAAATTATTTAAAAATCAAAAAATATTTAAATAAGACAAGGGGTAGTATATGGTCAAAAAAATTATCTCTTTTCCATTTATGATCCAATTTTCACCTTATAATTAAAATTATAATCCTTTAATATTTAAAAAGTCATTGCTATAGTTAAGGTTTAAATTGGTTAACCAAGGGGTTATTCTAAAGGATAAGGTTTAAATTAATATCTAAAACAGTAAAAAAATTATTGGGTTATTATATTAACATTATTCCATCTTTATATTTGAATCTATTTCATTTTAGACCCATTTAACCATATTTATGCACATATTATTTTATAATATTTAATGCGTTCCCAAAACTGCCGCTCCCCTCATTTCTAAAAGGAAACCCCTTATCCATTTTATTAACAGAACCTTGAGCTTGATATATTGATCAAACCTTGCCTAATAATCTTCTAAACATTAGTATCCATGTTTTTTATTCTCCATTATTTCTAAAATATCAAACATAGGTCCCTTAAGCGGATATCTAAAGGAGCGCTTTCAAAGAAGAGGTAATCATCTTCAATGAAAAAATTCTTTTTTTTCTAATTTTACCACATTAAATTATGTCCCAAACATTATAATATAATAAAATCATTATCTCCCATACAATTAGATATTATTATGTTTATATAATAATATTTATCCATCTCTTTATCCATCAAATGGGAAACAAATCCATCCCTTGTGTGTATAGCAGACTACTACCTCGTGGACCAATGTAATTTGTTTTCCATTATCGACACACATGGATTTTTATAAATACTAAAATAATATATATATATATATATATATATATATACATATATGATATTTATGACATAATTATTATTCTATAATTATACTATCATATCTACCTTCTTACATTCCAATCTGTTGGAAAATGATAATGTCGTTCATGCATACGTGTAGACGACCACCTGCATGAAGCGATACGATTCGTTTTTCATTTATAATTTACATGGATGGTAATAAGGATATATTTAATATATGTGTGTGTGTGTGTCTGTTTGTGTGTGTGTGTGTGTGTGTGTGTGTGTGTTTGTGTGTGTGTGTGTGTGATATAGTAATAATTCTATAATGGTAATTTATTATTTATCTTTATTTTGTTCCATCGTTTGAAAAATGAATACAACGTTCATGGGTATGTACGACCTACCATCTCTATAAATGATGTAATTCATTTTTATATATCATATTTTTATGGATGAAACTAAAAATGTGTAATGAATATATATTATATTTATATATTTAATAACATTACGGATATTATTTAACCATAATAAAATTAGAAAAATCATAACTACTGAAAGAAAATTCTCATAAAAACGAATTAGTTAACACCTAAAACAATGATGATGATAAAATATTGTCAATAAATGGGTGATAATATGTTATGAATAGATCATATATGAAATTATATATACATACATGGTTCTGTAATGTAAGTATAAAAAATATAAATTTATTATACAGGAGGTTAAAATAACTTACGAGGAAAGTTGAACTTGAGGTAAGAGATTTCGTCTCAATTTTCACACCATTGAGTCATATTTGATATTATACACCTATTTTTTTATATAGTGCATATAATTCCCATTTTATGTATTTAACATGAATATATATTTATCCATGATGATTTATTTGTCAATTAAATTTTATTATTTCAATGGGTTATAATTGAAAAGTTACGAAAGAAGTAATAATTTATTTTAAAATATCATTTTTTGAGATTATACTTATTTTCATTAAAGTAAACTTCATAAATTCCAAATATTTTCTTATTATATAAATAATAAAGGATTTTAAATAATTTATTCCAACTTTTAATTTATGTTTAACTTGAATCAAGAAAGATAATTTTTAAAATAAAACCAGATCTCATTTCTATTTTTGATCGAGTATATTTCTCTTCCATGTGAAAAAATTTATAAATTATTTTAAAAAATTCATATTTATTTTATTAAATAATTTTTATGAACATTTATAGTATCCTTTAATTTTTAAAATTATTTAAATTAATATATATATTTTTATTTGAAAGGTTAATTTTTTACTTTCTATACAAAAATTTAAAAGAAATGTTTCTTAATGTATATGATGTTAACAGATTTTCCCAACACCATAATCATTTTATTCTCTTTTAGATTATTCTAAAAAAATAAATGGTTAAACAGAGAAAACTAATTCAAGGAATATTAAGTTATTTTTTTATTCCATTTTACTTTATTATAAAAAATGAAACGATTTTATTACAAAACGTATATTTTTGGTGAATTGATGGACATCTTTTATCTCTAATTAATTATATATTTGTTAAATTTATCTTCAATCATTCACTTTATTGTGATCAATTTTAATTATAAATTAATTGTCTCTTAAATTTTCATATTATTTTCATCATGGATACAATTATTTCATAAACTATATATCATTTTTACATACTATGTTTTACTATGAAAACTATGTTAATGGATGACGAAATCTTAATATTCTATATTATTCACTCTATATACATATTGTTTGATAAGTCATATGTTTTATAAACAAAAATGATAATTCAATATATTAATAATGCATTATACATGCATTGATGGGTAAGTCTTGGTTATAGATAACCCCTTGATGCATCAAAAAGTCTCATGAGACAAATAATTTGGCCAAATTAAATGGTTTTTTGGTATATACCTACCCATAAACTAAATTATCTTGGAAAAAGTACTTGATAGTAAATATATCATGATGTTTTAGATTATGACGTCCAATATTAATCATTTCCTTCATTGAGAATTCAGTTGTTATTATCCATGAGATTACTACATTGAAATGATTCATTGATGCATTTCATGCTCAAGTTATTAATTAAATGATAATCATTTTCAGTTATTTACCTTTCCATAAAAATTATTCCTTGTTTACTCATGATATATTCTATTGTAAATAACTATTAATATGCATCTAATCTCACCATTTATTTGTTTTCCTTTATTTGGGATATGAAGAAGGATATTATGAACAATATCAAGTATGTAAGAATTTTTTTATATTGTGTATTTTATATTTCTAATATAATATTGTAATAATATATATATCTAGTTCTTCAAGACTATTAAACTTATCATTCATTTTGTATAATATCCCTTGTATCTCATACCAATGTAATAAAATATACATCAGCTATAGGTTACTAGAGTTGGGGTTTATATAGTTTGTATCATAGGAAGTTTAGTATAAACCTTTAGGACTCAATTTTAAATGAATATAGATAACATGAGAATTATGATAATACCTTATATTATTTAAAAAAAATTACCATTATAGGTAGTTTTATTTTATGGATAAATATTCCTTATGATTATGGGTTAACATAGTGTCTTTCATTATTTTGTGATTGATCGTAAAAGAATAAATTGAATCAATACCCATAGTCAGTATAGGGATTTCCCTACTGATAAATTCAATGTATTTGGTGGTGGAACTGATAAGATCATGGCCATATTAGGGTATCTTACTCAAGTTATGATGAATACACTTTCCCATATGTAGTAACTTCTTTTTGTCATCATGATTCACCTATGTTGGATTTATTTAGGAAATAGATTCCTCTATATTTTTATATTAATATTAATCCATTTGTAGCTGAAAATGGATTATGTCCCTTGAAAAGATATTCTTATCTTTAGGAAGTTACATTCAATATTCTAAATCAACTTATGATAGTCTATTAGTGTGAGGTTGAACCTAAACTCCTAAGGGAAATTACTTCCATAATATGGATTTTAATACCTATTGAAGAGGGATATTTATCTCATATGGTTGGGAAGAAACTCAACATTGAATATTTTTCTATTTATTGGAGTTTGTTTAAGTATTTATAGAAGAGTTTCTTAGTCTTCCTCTGAATTGAGAAGTTGCATATTCAATAGAAATCATACCCAGTGCTACACCTATGTCAAAGACCCTATTGAAAATCCCTAATTGAGTTGCAGGAATTAAAGAAGAAACTTTAGGAAAATATAGATAAGGTATTCATTCATCCCAGTGCTTCTCCATGGGGTTCATAAATGAAAAAATATGGGTCAATGAATCTTTGTATTGATTATATAGAACATAAAAAACACTATTAATAACAAGTATCCTCTACCCCATTTTGAAGATCTGTTTGATCAATTGTGAGAAGATAAATATTAATTCCATTTGGAATTACCAATGATCCTATTATCTTCAAGAATTTAATGAATGAATTATTTATAGATTACCATTATTAGTTTGTGGTAATCTTTATAGATGATATTCTTATATATTCAAAGAGAAAACTAGAGCATGAATAACATTAAATATTTTTTCTAAACAGCCTGAGGAATGAGAAGTTGTATGAAAATTTTACCAACTGTGAATTTTAGCTATAAATAGTCCCATTATTCGGTTATATTGTTTCAAGAGAGGGTATATCAGCAGATCCTTATAAAATGGTAGTTATTGAGCAATGTCCTAACCACGGTAACTGATATTTTTTATTTTATTTGGTTGGATATATACTAATGATTCTTTTGGGGAAATTTCTCATGGCCATTTAATACACTCACCAAGTAGACTTGGAAGGGGGTTAAGTTCTTGTGTACCAATGAATGTGAGGAGGGTTTCAAAGAATAGAAAATATGGTTGGTAATCACACATTTACTTACACTACCATGTAGTAGATAAGGGTTTATTATCTATTGTGATGCATCGAATAAGGGGTTGGGAGGAATCCTCATGAAAAATGATATACTGATAGCTTATGCCTCCTACAAATTTAAATTTCATGATAAAGATTAACCAACTCAAGATTTGAAGATAGAAGTGGTAATTTTTTTAATTAAGGATGTGGAAATGTTATCTATATGATGAAAGGTGTAATATCTATATTGATCATGAAAATTTAAATTTTATATTTACGTATAAATAATTGAATATGTTCCATATACAATGGTTGGATTTGATCAAAGATTATGACTTCTCAATACATTACCACCCAAGGAAAGTGAAAAGGGTGGATGATGATCTATGTCATAAAGATCATGCTAGTATTTATATGATGAGGATTTAAAGAGATCTAATATTTATGGATTTATTGAATTTGGATCTTTAAATCTTGAGGAATGGAGACAAGAATCAACTTTCTTAGATGAATTTTCAACCATCCATCCATGATAGTATTACGAAGGTGTAGAAGGAAGATCTGGAATTTGATGATGATTGCCAAATGGGAATCATATAATTCATAATGGAAGAAATAACTGAATATGGGGACTATTTTCCCCACAAAGGAAAAGGAAGAAGAAGGTGGATGAGACCGACGAATCATGTGAACCTTCAAATCAATAATGATTGTGTGACTATTATAAGGTCATGTGAATACTCCACACACCTTAAATAAACTGTAGAAGATCCCATGGAACAACTTTTAACCAGTCCTCCTACTCTTCCAAAGGTGCTACAGACAACCAATGGCCACATGGTGACAGCTGGATAAGATCCCCCATGCCACGTGGTTTTTCGGCAGTAGGCACATGACAATCCAACCTGAAAATACATTAAAAAAATGAGGAAAACATCTAAAGGTAAGAGGCCTCTATAAGTTTCTAACATCATACAATTCATTACCAATGTGAATGGTAATTATCCTTGACAAAATTTGATAAAATCTTCATGACCCCTGAGCCTTTATAAAATGAATCAAATGAAGTAAAAGGAAGATAGGTGGAGACTACTCATGATTGTAAAAGACATCGGACATGCTTTTGGAAGCCTAAAAGAAACTATGAGACTCCGGTGATATGTTTGACTCACCTCATGAAACACCTTTTTCTTGTCATCCTCACCATGTAAAGCACCCAGAGTATTCATAGGCAACCTCACACTCTCTATTTGGCTACCTAAGGAAAAATGGATGTATTTTCCATGAAATTATGACACACCCCCATAGGACCTTTGTTGGTAATGCAACACATCATCAAAAAATAGATTAATTTTCTTTGACATTACTCATATAATTTCTACTAACCCTCAAAATATGTAAAATAAAACAAATGGAATAAAAGCGGGAAGAGGAGAAAGCCTCCAATGGTTCTAAAACAATTTTAATGCACCAAGGAAGTCTATAGTGTGGTCCGGTGAGACTCTTAGACAAGCCTCACCAATCTCGTGAAGACCCATGAACAATCCACCCTTGCCTCACAAAATGTCCTAGGAAAGGCATCAAGCATCTTGTGAATGCCTTTCAACCGGAAATTTGATCTCACAAAGGCCCTTAGACATGTCAATATGGCAATATGGAAGTAATTAATCATAATAAAATGATCAAACAAAGTCCCCATTAATTGAAAATAATCCAATAATGGATGCATTGATGATAGGGACTCACAATCGCTAAAAATATGTTGACACCCTCAGATAGATTCATGGAAAATGATTGTAAAGATATGTGTCACCAAACCCCTTTGCCTACTCCATCCTAGATCTATGCCAAATATGCCACACAAACCAAAAAACAATAGGGGTGGTGAGGGCTATAAATTTTACCACCCTAGTTTGAAAAAAGGCACATATGGACTCTTTGATGCATGGTTATCTTTTTCACATCCAAGAACATCATTACACCCAAGCATCAAGGAAGATTTGTCGTAGTAACTGATCTCATGACTAGAAAGTCTTCAATAAGTTAATATACCAAAAAATTGATGGAGTGATCGTATTTAATGCATAAATAACTTCGCATGATCATTCATAGATCAAGTGAATGAATTCTATAAAAATATGTGAAGAACACATAACTCATCTGTCAGATTATGTGCGACTCAAAATAAAATGGTAGTAAATAAATATAAGGCATTCATGATAAAAAGGCTAGAAGAAAGACTAAAGGTGGATTAATTAAGCAAAAAAACATGTTTCCTGACCCTCATGCACTTCGTGTGAACCATCCATGACATGCGATAGCACCAAGACATGTCGTCTGGATCTTATGATGTTCCTTCAACATGTATTTGGATCATTTGAAATCCTCTAGGGCATGTCAGAACAAGTCAAATGGTTCCCCATGGGAATTCCACTTTAGTCCCATGATATCCTTTGGGCCTATCACCCAGGCATTGAGAAACCCATTAGATACATTTCTTGGCTCATATAACGGCACCAGCTCATGTTAATTAAGTCTCACGGATTCATCTGTGTATGTCAACTAATCCCTCACGATACCATCTATGAATGTCAACAGAGAGTTGTGACAACCTCTAGGAAAGTCATTAGAGACTCACGAACCACTATAGACATGTTGATCAGGTCTTGTGATGACCTCTAGAAGTGTCAACTAATACATGCGGCACCCTATGAGATATTTTTTATTCACTCTCACGACACCATTAATATATTTCATCCATCTCTTTTGAATGATACCAGGGAAAGTCAGGTAGATCATGATACACCCTATAGAAAATCCAACCAGTTTATATGATGGAATCTTGGACAAACCACTTGAATCTTGTGATTACCTCTGGACAAGTCAGCTCTGATCGTATGAAATCCTTTAGATATGCCACATGGGTTACAAAAATTCCTCTATATAGACCAACTTGATCATTTATTTGTCTTCAGATATTCTAGGAAGGTACTCTCATATATATCAGGATAATAAGACAATACATGCATGTCAGGCAGGAAATAAGGTTACAAGGGAATCCTTAGACTGTAAGCCCCAACCAGCAACATAAAATGTATCTTCCAATAGATATGGTATAATTAGTGTGTAATATCCAACCAAAGGAACTATGAAGACTCTAATTCCTTCCATATTTAGTAAATGTTTGCCATCTATTCAATGTTTAAGCTCACATAGATGTCCTGATACATTAGTCCCCCACTCTTTGTTCTGATGATATTGATCATTTTTCATCCCTTGTTTATCACACTGATAATAGCTCATGTGAGCTTAAAAAGTTACAATAATCATATCATTTGCATCATGATTCTCCACCAACTAGGAAAAAATATGTATGTAAAACCCTAATGAGTGGCATGAAACATTAGCCACAATATAAGGGAATCAACCTTTGAGGAAATCCCAATGACATGATTGAACTATAAAAACTCTAATTCCTATAATAAACAGGATAAGTAGGATGTCTTCCTATGTCCCGATCTTAAATAAACATCCATTTTTATGTAAGACTTATGAAAATTCCATTTTCAACCATCGGAACCCAATCATCCCCATGTAATGATTACTCTACCTCAACCATCAGTGGATAGATAAATAAACTGAACTATGATGAATCTGATTCCTACCATAAAAAAGATACATATGATGTCTCCCTAAGGCCCAAGTTCCATAATAAATCATCTCTAGGCAGTCCTAGTATATAAGTCTCATATCATGAGAAATGAAAATGATCATTTGTCGTCCCTTATTTCTCAAACCAAGTATAGATCACATGAGCTTAGGGAATTGAAATAATCATGTCATCTACACTATGAGTCTATACAATGACATGAGTAACCTTAGTATATAACACAAGAAAAATGAACAATGGAAAATCTAATTCTTGCAATACATGGGATATATAGGATATCCCTCTATGACGTGATCATGATTACATGGTGTCCTAGGTCACCCATATATTTCATTTTCGAATGATGTTAAATTGAATGGGTATAATGAACTATGTGGATTTTTATTCCTATAATAACCAGGATATTTACAACACCTCATAATGGCTCAATCCCCTCCTCATAATATTATTCTTCTCCTTTCATGGTAGTACATTCTAAAGCACTTGGTTGTAAGGATTCAACACATAAGCAACTGCCCACTATAGGAGAATGATAGAGAACCTTGGATACATGCATATTGATTCATTAAAGTAACAACTTTCTTATTCATATGAAAGATAATTAACCCATTATAGTTTTTTAGGATAATAGGTCCTGTATTAGGATTAGGAAGAGATTTGAGAACATTTCTTAAATCTATAAAAGAGTCCTAGAGTAGGTAATAATTCCCCCAAAAGGTATGATGAACCCAACCTTCCATCTTATTGAACAATTTGAGTCCCTAATATTCATTGGGACTAAAAACCCAAGTGATCACCTGCCTTTGGAAATAAGGTTTTTACCAAGTTACGGATGAGGGAACCATTGGTAGTTTCTGCTGAGAGTGACAGTGGTAACTGATATTCATGATTATGAACCTCAAAAACCCCCCACAATCAAACCATCAAGTGGCTCCCATCCATCCATTGTTGAAAATCCTGATGAAACAAAAATGGTGAACTGGACATGAAACAACTCAAATGAAAAATTGATTGGGTTATACTCTATTAGTCCATTTCGATTACCTATTATCTGATGAAAAAAAATTAACCCGACTTGAATCTCTATAACAACAAAAAAATCATTTATTATCCATAAAACAATTTTTATTTCACCTTATATACAAAAAAAACTAAAAATCTTAACATGAATATCTCAAATGATGGGATGATAGAATAATCATATGCCAGGCCACTTTGTTTTTCATACCCTATACAAATAAAGCAATAAGGTTGGCATGATCATACGAATGATCCTTTGTAACCAGGGTTCCTATAATACAATCCTTATGTTGAAAACTCCACATGAATTGAATGGTCAGATTAGGAAATCAAGACAATTATGTCAACCAGGCATATCTGATTTAGCACACGATTCCTATGATATTGAACTAATCAGTAAACTTGTTTCTTGTTGTCGAAATGATGATAGATATTGATAGAATCCCAATACAAGGAAATTTATTCATCAAATAGAATTCGCTCTAGTAAATCCTCTATGGATACAACCCCTGTAGTTTGTAAAGTGATCTCACCAGCTCGATATCTCCAATGACAGGTGGAAAAAAAGATGGTCTGGGAGTACAATCGACATGGTATAATCCCAACCATGGAAGCTACCCATGAGTTTCTCTAAGCATGGAATCCAGCAAGTCCACATCGTCCAAGGATGGATGCTACTAATCTAGTATTCCTTATCACTACAACTAACTACTTTGTGGGATTATACCAAGATCACAATAACTGACACATTCATTCTCTATTAAAGATATATCAAGAAGCCAAATATATCCCCAGTTCAGTTTAGGTTCCACTGAGGAGGGAACCTATCAGCTATCATCACCAAAAACATCCCTCCAATACCCACTAGTTTCTTGCTGAGGGTACCACTCGACACATTTCCACCTATGATGCCCATTCACATGTAGCAAGGATCATCATGGGATAAAGATGTTGGATATCCAGGATAGGGATCATATCCTCACTCTTATTGATGATTCCTATCATCATATTACAGAAAGAAATATCAAGTAGGCTCATATCCAAACTAACTTGGAATAAGTCTGTGGGTATATTCCTATAGCAAGAATGGGGAGGTGCATATCCCTACCCCTATGCATGAATCCCATCATCGTATTCTGGTGGCACGAGGAGTACAAAAGTTGGCTCATAACCCCACTTTATATTAATACATCTTCCAGTGTATAATGGAAACAAAAAAATGTGTAGGCCTATATCTCTATACACACTTTGTTAAAATGAAAATATATTTTAGAAATAGCTGAATAACTCTACTAGAATATTTCAAAGATGTTGTAGATGAAGGGATAGGTGCATACTCTTATCCTTATGGTCGGTGAAACTAAACACTCTAATCATCATAAAAAAGTGGTTGTACCGAAGAAATGACACTCTTGATCCCATCCGCAAGGATTATCGTCATATTTCAATAAAGGATGATACATCAAACTGGGATCATACTCCCGTTCCAATTGGGGATCACTAGGTGAGAGCAGCACAAGCCTCTGGATAGGGGAACATGCCTGTTCAAAAAGTCGGGTATCATATCCAAAGTCCCAGGATCATGCTCATATCCATGTTCTAGTCAGGGCTCAATGTGTAAGAGGGGAACAATCCTAGGGATGAGATCATATTCTTATCGAATAATTCTAGATTCATACTCTAAAGGAAAAATATTGAGCATATATCTCCGTTTTGGTTGGGGCTACCCAAGTTATAATGACATAAGCATCAGGACAATCTCATATTCTTGTCAGTGAATCTGCTTAGAATATTCCAGTAGATCATAGAAATCCGGTGCATATTCCTACTTTTGAAGATGAACGACTTCTCTAGCATAATTCCAAGGAAATACAAGAGGAGGCTCATATCCCTTCTCCCATTCCAGAGGTCCTCCAATATATTCTGGTGTAGAATGAATATTCAAACCCTGCTCATATTCCTATTCTAACCAGGGCTCACAAAGTGAGAGAGGAACATGCCTCGGGGAAGGCTCATACTTCTACCAATAAAGACCATCGGAATATCCCAAAGGCTCAGGATTGGGATCATACTCCCATATTGACTGAGGTTCACCAAGTGGTAATGGAATATGCCTCCGAAAAGGATCATATTCTTATTAATAATGAGACAACTCATCGGAATATTCTAGTATCTTCTTAGTAGTGAACGCATATTACCGCAGCACCATACAGTTATAAACATATTCCAGTAACCATCACACAAAAGACTCATATCCCTATACAATTCCAAAATTCAAGTGGTCATATTCCAACCACAATGCATAAAATGGAATATATTCCTAATATTCTTAATTCCAGTGTCCTTGAGGTCATTTAAGACAAATTATTAACACTATGAGGGTTCTTCAACTATTCTATCAAATCATAAGTAGAATACATTCATTACCACTATAGTCCTCCTCATGGTAGTGTGGAGATATATCACAGATACTCTACTCTTGACATACACTACGGTCAACCCCCCCCCCCCCACTACGATATCTCCCATAGAAATATCCTCCCAATTACCAGACACCTCCATATAGAAATGTGTTCAAAACTATGAAACCTTCATATTAAGATGTGGTATAAATATCGAGGTCAACTATATATGGTTCCCCATCAACATCCATCAGCACTCCGCTCCCATCAATAGGAACCCATCAGAGCCATCTTCTATGGTCTAAATGGATAGAGGCATGTAAGTCTGATAAAGAGGTGGATGACATTGAAATATAGAGAGAGTTATTAGGAAAAAACATCCCCAACATGTTCTGGACCCTCACTACTTTCGACTATGAGATCCCAGATGATCTAGAATAGGAGTGAATTACTTATACATGCCAAAATATGTGGGAAACTCATAAATAAATAAAGTATTGACATCTAACTTATCCAGGATATGAGTTTAAATTTAAGGAAACTAATATAATCTGTTGTCAGCTAGACCTAGCTGATATCTCCATGGACTGAGATCTAAAATCAAAAATGCACAGCACAAATATGCAACAAGATTTTTTCCATTTCATCATAACGCTTTGTCAACTGGTCTCAAAACCCAAATCATGTATCCATATTAGAGTTTGGGGATAGTGTAGGGAATCACACTTTTCCACACCCCTATAATTATAGAACCCCTAATATTCAATGTTTTACAATGTTATATCCTCTAGTGAAATTAGGGGGTCGGGTAACCATCAACCATGTTGGTCACTAAATCAAAATTCCCCCTATTCAATGATTCTGAAACATCACGAAAATGGGAGAGGATAGCCAATAGGATTTCAAACTAGGCCCCCCAAACCAATGAGAACATATTTCATACATAGAGAATAAAGTTTCGATCACCCAGTCAGCTTCTTTAGAAGAGTGGTTCTCATCATGGGATTCCATTGCACCCAAATCCCATGTGAGAAAAATCATGCCACATAAAATAGAGTGAAATATAAGCTTTAATAGCAGTCATATAAGAGTGGATCTATCCCCCTAGTCCAGGAGAATATCTACCCCCACCTCCACCCCTTGGATCATTGATTCCCATGATGATTTAGGGCATATCCTTAGTAGTTATGAGGGAACCCCATCCCATTGGGATGGGGGAATTTATATTTCAACCACCATATGTAGGTTTATCATCCACTGAGAGGGTCCTAAAAATAAGTGGTGATTCTAAATCACCCATATCCCACTAGTCTAGGGGAATTTATATCTTTATGTCTATTCTAGGAATCATCAAATCAAAAAATGGAATCATAACATCCTTAACAATATAACAAGTTAGTTCTAATTATGGCCCCAAATGAACCTTACCCCATCTATATAGTGAAATTTTCATCATAATCATCAATCTAGAGAAAATCATCCTTCTCTAGGTTCGGAGAAAAATAGTATATGTCCCACCTAACCCTCCTGTCGTGAGACAGACCTCTTCTGGTCCACAATTTTTCAGAAATCATGACCAGAAACTCCCTCAAGTTCATTACTCATAGAAAAAGATAAGAGGAATGTATGGAAAATGAAATCAGACCCCTTAAAGGATGAAATCTAAAAATGAACAATATGGAAAAGGGTTCAAATAATGACACAAATGAAAGCTGTTCAGAATCATCTTATTTCTTTTAAAGTAATGGAACAAACACTATTTCCTGATATTCCTCTGTGAAATTTTTCTATATCAACATGGGAGACATATATCAAGACAAAAATGCATAGGGCCACAATAAGGAGAACCTATCCTAAGAGGTGGGTGATTTGGATGCACCAAATGAGGCTTTATGAACCTAAAAACAAAGAAAGATCCAAAATATGGAACAAGTGAATATTGAGTTACTACCTCCAAGACAGAACATAACTAAGGGGAAAGGTATAGCTGCATCCTAATCACCACCTAGAAGAATTAATGTCCCTTCCTTGGAGGAATAGATGTCACAATATGAGAGTGAGATACAAACTCTTGGAAAAATCAAGGGGGAACTACTTAGAGGAAATATTCCCACTAGGTATCATCTCTAGTAAGAGAATAATATTCTACCTCCCATAGTCGATCTTCTAGTAAGAGATGTATCTGTGCATCATACTAGATTCGGATATAGGCATCTAGTCTATATAAATGAGGGGGATAAAAATGATCATGAATTCCCTCTAATGTAGTGACAGACTCACCCTCATCATGGAAAACATTCAGTCCTATGAATAATTAAGAATCAGTAAGAAATGAAGGCAGGACCACCTCATCGACCCCCGCCCACTATTTGTGGATGAGAGGTGGCTTAGAAAATAGTGCCCCAAGAGTTACATAATTCCATCGAGTCCATGGATACACGAATGAAATTCATGGAAATGATATGTACACCTATGCATCCTAAAATGAATCCATATCCCAAATGTTTGGATGATACTCCACCTCCACCCAACTTCAAAAAATTTATATTCTCTAACTTTGATGATGAGGGAGACCTTGAAAAATATATCACACACTTTGTATCCTTATGTGTACTGATGTTGGGCCCTTAAGAGGAATAGAATTCAAAAAAGTGGAGGTGTTTCAAACAAAATATGATAGGGATTACCTTTATTTGGTATAATAACCTGCTAATAGGATCCATTATGGGATGGGAATAACTTCATCATTAGTTCCTTTATCAGTTCTTCTCAACACTGAGGAAGATAATGATTTTTGACCTAAAAAACTAAAAGAAACATAATAATGAGAGGGTGTATAATTTAATATAAAGGTGGAAAGATTTAACTTATTTTCTCAGCATCCCTCTCTTGTAATAGAGACTACTATAAATTTGTGCTGAAAATATTAGGGATGAACTGTAAACACCTCTGATCCCTATAAAGTATCTAAGGTGGGTTCTAAGAGTTCTCTGAAATGCAAAAATGTCTTTAGGAGGATACTCAACAAAACCAATTCAAAACATGACTCATGTCCACATCACATGGGAAAATTCAAGGCAGAGCATAAGCTGTAGATTTCACTCTTGAGATAGCAATAGTTCATGTTCAGGAAACTAGATAGGCTCTAAACTTCCCAGCACCTCCTTTAGAGTGGATAAAACTACAAGAATATTTCTTGACTAGAAGCACAAAGAAATAAGGGTTTCTTGTGATTTGAGGAATAGATGAACAAAGTATACTCCTCCCAAAATGAACAAGTCCACGATTATTTCTAGGTTTCCATGGATAATAATTGGCTAAAGCTTCCATAGCCTAGAAATCCTGATGAGGTCAACCTCACTGATTTTCCCAACTACAGCCCTTAAAATAGAAGTTTGTGTCATAATATCCAAGATTTATTAATATTCAAATACTTCCTTTAATCCATGGTCGATTTTGGACTGGTAGTGTTAGAAAACTCACCAGAGACGGTGGCATGCATAATCGTTGTCCGGAAAGAAGAAGAAGATAGATGGTTGAAAGTTTCATCCAGGCGTGCACAAAAATTCCACATTGGGATAACTTTAAAAATAGTTGATCAAGATTATGACACACTGAAATAATAGTTGCATGGACCCACAATAGATCTACCACTTAAGAAAAAAACATCATATGTACCTTCCAATGGTGGGAGTGACCACCAGAAGTGGGGAGAAAAGAAGAGGAATAATCATACTCTTCACCAACGTAAGCCCTAACTCTTTGAAACATATTAACTATGAAATCCATAAAATAGTAATTGCCCCACCAAATGGAATCCTTGTCAGGAGAAGATCTTATATTTGGTTTTTTCAATATGATACACTTAGTCCATCTCTAATGATGATTATTCCCCGAAATATGAAATTATCGCACATAACTGGGGAACGAGAGGCTGCATACGCTGAAACCAAGGATATAAGGGACAATGTGGACATGGTCAGACCCAATATTCTGATCATATCCCCATGGAGAATATATATGCAGTAGAAACTTGTGGTAAAACACTCCAGTGGAGAAAAAAGAGGAAAGGGGTTGGCCTAGAGTCCTCCATCATTTTCCAACATCTGATTGTCTTGCATCTCTTCCTAGTGAGGGTTCAATCGAATCAACCCAGGAAATGGGAAAGGCTAGTGCAACCTAAACTACTGATAGAAGATATCCCATCGACTTCTATATAATAACTAGGCTCATCCACCTTAGATTACTTAGCTCCCGAACTGCATGCCTAGGAGCATCCCCATATCAAGAAGCACCGACCTTTGGTATAGAAGTACGACATTATGAAATCACTATATTTATTCCTAGGAAATATATTAATACTAGATGAACTCTGTCTTTAAAAATAACTCAGGGAGGCACATTTTGAAGCCCTCTGGAGCCCACATGAGTTTGAAATAAGAGTCACTATAGCTAAGGTCTATTGAGTGGAGACTTTTTCCTCATAATTTCATGTCACCATCTCATTCACTGATCAAGATCATGAAGTGGTCCTTTAGGGAAATATCGGGCCTTTATATGTTTTTGGAAGTCTCATATGGTCAATTTCCAAAGGGATATAATTGATAATGGGTCTGGAATCAATCTCATCCAAGTTAGAAACCTACGACATTTAGGATATGGAAAATGGGACTTATCTCCCACAAAATTGACCATTCAAGGGTATGATAAGTGTGAGAAAGTACCTCTCAAGAATATCAAACTCAAATACTTGTTTGGATAACTCAAATATGATGATGAGTTCATGGTTATACGACAATACATCTCATCTAATGTTCTACCTAGGATGCCCTGGCTTCATATCCACTTGGAGGTACCTTCAAAATTCCATCAATGTCTGAAGTATCCCATCAATGAAAAATTCAGAATACTATTTTGGGACAATGCCCACTTTGAGCCCTGAGGAGACACATATGCTAAAGCATATTTATACAAGAATGGAGGAAATAAACCAATGGTGAATGATGATATATAGGTTTCAGCTTTTAATGAATTGGGGACCACCCCTATGAATCCATAGTGTATGCACAACAGTGATAATGTTCTCCCCATAAATCTGGTAGAGATATAAGATCTAATCCCATAGGTCCATTCCCATCATATCCTTAGTGAGAGTGTAAAATGAAATCAACTCTAGTATATCTCTATGATGACTCAAATAGCAAGGGATGACAATGTCTTTTATAATTACCTCCTTCACACTGATAGTGATGGAGAAACCCTCATATTACCAACTTTATCTGGAAAATACTACATATAATTAGAATTAGAGGAATATGAGGATGATCTTAGTAACACCCATCCATAATTCATGGAAGGAATATCCACCACCATTGATGATCTTAGATAGATAAATATAGGAATGAAAGAAGAGTCATGGCCTAGTTTGATTAGTTCTCCCATTCCCCTTGAAGAGAAAGATATGTACGTTACATTTATAAAGAAACATTGATATTTGTTCTCTTAGAACTATAAAAAAATTCATGGACTGAATATAGTTGTGGCTACACACCATCTTGGACTACCTGATGAGAATGAAGGCTTTAAACAGTTATCCAGGAGGATGTTCCCCTCTTATTCCACCAATGTAGAGGTGTAATTTCACAATTTGATCAAAGAAAATTTTTTCTGAGAAGTGAAATACCCAATATGTATTGAAAATATCATCCCTATTAGGAAAAAAATGTGTATATTATGGTATGTATTGACTTAAGAGACCTTAATCAGCATTTCCTGAAGGGTGATTTTCCAATGCCGAACATAAAACTCTTGATCGATGCAACTATTGGCTCTCAATAACTCTCCTTCATGGATCGGTAATCAGGGTATAATCAAATAAAAATGGCTCCCAAATATGAAGAACCCACTACCTTCAGAGTGCCTTAAGGGATCTCCTGATATCAGTTCATTCCCATTAGACTAAAAAATGCTGGTGCTACATACCAGTGTTCCATGCATCACATATTTAAGACATTATTTAGAATTATAGTCAAGTGTTATGCTTATGAACTGGCTGTTAAATCCCAATAGTGATGTGATCACTTCATAGATCTCCAAAAATTCCTCAACATGATTTGACAACAGAGTTTAAAGATGAATCTACTAAATTGTGCTTTCGGAGTAACATCAGGAAAATTCATTGGATTTGTGGTGTTCCATTACGATATTGAGGTTGATCTGGAAAAGACTAGTTCTATTTTAGCAATATCACCCCCTATAAATCTAGAATAACTAAGTGGAATCCAAGGGAAACTCTAGTATATTCATAGATTCATAGCCAAACTGGATGAAAAATCTCTCCCATTAACCATGATAATTAATAATGTAATCAACTATCAATGGTATGATGACTGTCAAAAAACCTTTGAAATTCTCAAGAAGTGGTTGATATACCCAAAAATTCTGATGCCTCATGTGTAATAGAGGCCACTCATTTTATATGTGGCCTCTAATGATTGCTCACTAAGTTCCCTCCTTTCCCAAAAAATGATACGGGGAGTGGGAATGGTATCCATTAACTCAGCTGCAAGATTATATGTACTGAGACTATATATTATGATGTCGAGAATAACTTCCTTGCACTCATCTTTTCACTACAAAAGGTGAGGCATTAATTACATCACCACAAAGTCCACCTAGTATCACATATTGATCCACTCAGGTATATCCTTGTTCGTCTTATGTTGACTGGGAGATTGGCCCAAAGGGTGGTCATTCTGCAGTAATATGACATACGGTTCATATCACAAAAGTCAGTAAAAGGTAAATCCCTAGCTAATTTCTTCGCAACTCATCCTACCTCAGAAAATACACTAAAAGACACCGAGCTCCCATATTAAGAGTTATTCTATGCCCATGATAATCCCTATACATAGTAGATATACTTTGATGGTGGCACTCAAATTCCATTCAATATAAGTATGGAAAACCTAAAGCTTAATCGGGTAGGTCTAGCTATTGAATTTTTCTCTCCAAACAAATAAGTTTTTACCTACTCTTTCTCATTATCTGAAGGTTTCACTAATAATGAGGACAAATATTTATCCTTCATCATTATATTGGAACTATACCTACAACTGCACATAGAATTTTTAAATATCAAAGGTAACTTGGAATTGGTGATAAAGAAGATCAATGGTGAATTTCCCTTCTAAAAGGAAGAACCCCCCCCCCCCCCCCCCCCTCACTGGCTATATTAGGGGACTAATGGAAGAGTACACTTTTTATCCCACATTGCATCATATCCTCTAATCATAGAATTTCAGTACCCACGCATGAGATAATGTAGCCACCATCCTAGATGAACCTGATTAGGAGGAATCAATCTTCTGCATCACACATTGAAGAATGGTCTCATTGATCGTTGTATGCAATATGGGGGAATTAAATCGGTTCAGCACCAACACAGAGTGTGATGAGCCAACATACACCCTTGTATGGATGGAGACCATAACTAGTTATCTCCAAAATAAGATTTTCCCAATAGACAGTTCCTAGAGAGAATAGATTCAGCACTGGGTAAAAAAAATTCACTCTGCATGATGGTCCAAATGAGAAAAAATCCCTCAAAATAGGCTTTGATAGAATCTTCCTCATGTGAATAGCAGAAAGAAATATTTCTGTCATCATAGAAGAAGTCCAAGAAAGCTCTTGTGGTTCCCACTAATCTAGAACTAGGAACTCCCACCAAATAAAGAGGTTGGGATATTACTGTAAAACCATGATACAAGGATACATGGAATTCACTAAGAAATGTCATGTCTTACAAATTTATAAAAACTCCATCCATCATCCTCCATAATTTCAACATACAGCTAAATATTCATGGAAAATTGTCTTCTGGGGATGGATTTTTTGGGACCATATCCCCCATACACAACTAAGTAGTTCAAGTACATCCTTACTTACACCAATTTATTTTCCAAATTGTATGAGGTAATACCCCTCAAGTAATTTGGGATGAATAAATTTGTCAAATTTGTGAAGTCTTGTATCATCACCAGGTTTAGGGTCCCTCACACAATATTGACAGACAACAAAACCAAATTTTGTTCTACAGAATTGAAGAGACTGTACTCGGAGTAAAATATCAAGTCCAATCACTCATCTCACTATCATGTAGAGAAAAATGGATAGATTGAGGCCTTCAATAAGACTTTGTAGAAAATAATCTATAATATAGTGAAAATGGATAATAAGTATTGGCTAGAAAAACTCATCCATGCTTTATGGGCCTACCGTACCACCATGTGTACTACCACGTAGACTACACCATACTCATTAGTGAACAGGATTGAGGTGGTATTACCCATATAGTTCCATATACCTTCACTCCAAATAGCCATTTGAGGAAATATCTCGTTTGATGAACAATCACAAAAGCGGTTGGATGAATTGGAATGGCTAGATGAGAAAAAAATTTGCACACTACACAACCTGGAGGTCCATTAGAATCAGATAGCATGAGACTTTAATAAAAAAAATTCTTCATTCATTCCTCCAATGAGAACTGGTTTTGGATCTCAGAACCCTAATGATAATGAGAAATAATCCCCTAAAACTAGAACCCATGTGGGAAGGTCCTTATGTAATACATAAGGTTTATCATAATGGAGACTAATCATTGGCCACTATGGATGGGGAGCATGTCACAACACCCACCAATGAGAGATTTATTAAGAAATACTTTACATAATTGTCATCAGATAGGAATTCACATTAGATTAAGCGCCAACATTCATCCTAAGTACATGATGTTAAACTGTACTAATTAATCCTAACCACATGATGATAAATTGTACATATTTCATCCTAGACATATGACATCAAACTGCACGGTTCCTTAAGAACTATGTATGGCTTGATTTTTTCTATCACAGGATACATAGTGATGCCTGAACTACTATTCATAGGCCCATACATATGATTTCTTTATTTTTACGTCAGGTGGTCCAATTTAATTACCACATGACATTAAACTACAAGAAAAATGTCCTTACCACATGATTTAAAACTGCATGAATCCACAAATTATGTTTTCCTTCACATCGAGTGAACTATGTCCTTACCACATGATGTAAAATTGCACATATCCATGATATCCATGTGTATTCACATGTATTCACCCACATACTTACCACATTTTGTTAAACTACATAGATCTCCTAGAAATATGTATGGATTGATTCTCATTTCCAATAATATTTGTAGGAATGCCTCAATTTTATATCTTGGTCCAGCCACCACATGATAGAAAAATCCCCTCTCCTACTCTTAAATTCTATTTCACTATGATAGGAACTATTTTAATTTTTTTTTATCACACCGAGCATAGCTTACATGGGATTAGGAGTCTTGGTAAGGGATTCCCATGCACAAACAAGGAATAACATCTTTCAACAGGCCCATCTTGATCCTGAATGCAAGATCGTAAAAGTAATACCATGAGTCCTCATTTCACGATGTTAAAACATCACAATTAATGTCCCTGACATGAAATGAAACTACACACTCCTGTGTACCTCACCCAAGAGGACCAATATAGTTGGTTTTTTCCTTCTACTACACCTCCAGCCACTCTATCCCCCTTCATGTCAGGGAGACCATGTCCTTTCTATGTGAAGTAAAATTGCACAGTTCTTTAAGAACTACTTGTGTCTTGATTATTATTTTCATGAGATACGTAGCAATAACCAAACATCCATTCTTGGGATTAACTTTGATATCACCAGTTTTCCAAATCGGTCCATCTTCATCCTTTTTTCATGATGTAAAACTAAACAATTCATTAAGAACTACAAGTGGCATGATTCCTTCTATCGTAGGATACGTAGTGATGCCTAGGTTTTTAACCTTGTACCTAGCTACAAAAATTAAAGGAAATAATGACCAACTCTATGTATGGTCCAGACCTACATGGAGTGTTTCCCAATTAAGAACTACATATGGTTTGATTCTCATTTTCATGAGATACATAGTTACTCCTGGGCTTCTAACCTTTGGCCTAACTGTGACATTCTGATCCATTCATGTCAGTTACCATGTCCTCACCACATGATGATAAAAATACACAGAATTATATCCTTACTGTATGATGTTAAACTAAAAATAAAAAATCTTGTTTTCATGACATTAAAACTACACATTAAATAATTCATTTCCACATGATGATAAATTGTTCAGAAAATTTCCTTACTGCATGATGTTAAAATGTACTAAAAACATCCCCACTACATGATGATAAACTATGCAGACCATCACCCATTTTTTTATTCCTTATCAAAGGATCGTGAGAGAATTACCTCATCCAGCCAGAGTATGGGATACATCCAGCATCTTTTTAAAGCACCAAAATCCATGAACCGTACTTCATGAATCTGTCACCTCGTGTTACCAAAAATCATTCATAGTCAATGGAAAGGATATATGTCTTCAAGGGAACCTTTTCTTGACTATTCATATCATCCTATGGATCTTACATATGTGCCTATGGTCATTTACCAAATATGTCTCTCTGTAAAAAGGAAATTATAATCTTTGTAATCCCTGAAATCCCTATGAAAAAACTCAACACCCTAGTGTAATCTGAACCTCTCCCAGTATGAATATCCTATATCATTACTCATGAACTGAGAAACTAAAACCCTGGTTTACAAAATTTATATCTTCTGTTTAGAAGAATGTTGGAGTGCTCTTTACCCTGAGTATACTAACTAGTCTCTTATGTACCATCTACCATATTGAGTCCATATGATTCATAACCATAAATTTCCTACACTTTGGTTAACTTTTGACAACCATAAATCCTAACCTATAATGGTCCAAATTGTAATACCATAAATTTCTAGTGAAAGAGACACAAAACTTGTTAGGTTGAAAACCAACACAGGGAGACAAAAGAAAAATTCAAGTATTAACTCACTAAATTCTTCATATCCAGAGTTTTGGAAAAAAATAAGGACACAAATAAAAAGGAATAAATCTTATAAGGTCATCTTTATGTCCATAATAAAATCCTAGTTATGTTCATTATACCCCCTAATCCAAGAAAAAGTTAGAGCAATGATTTTTTACATCTCCTCACCCTAAGAATATGTTCACTAGGTGGTGACACTACATTTCGGGTGCTCAACCCCTTATAGGATATCATGCTTTCAGAAAATCACACTTCATTATTTGTGAACTTCCATAAACCTTGCAAAATATATCATGGATTTAAGGGAACCATTGTCTGATTATTCATGCATTCATATGGCTCATACATATGAACTGATGGTCGTCAACCAAATGTGTCACTATGTAAAAAACGAAATTCCAATTCTCATTATCCTTGACATCATTATAGAAGAACTTAACACCTCAGTGTGTCTAAACCACTCCTGGTATGACTGTCCCATATCATCCTTCTGATCCGAGCACTTTAGACCATGATTTAAAATCCCCATACCAAAATATCCAAGTAGATTCGACATCTTTGATGTTACTTCACTATAATTTGTACCCTTTATCAAATAAGTAATGTGACACTACATTCTCAAACCTTTGATGTACCACACATCGTGATTATAAACCATACGACATAGGTATCAAAATTCATAATCAAGATCTAAAATCCTCTAGGGTGCTAGAACCCTTCCTTGGTATCTTTCCTCCCATATCTAACCTCATCATTTGGATGTTTGAGTATTCATAAATCTTTCATATCCCTTGTAAATAAGTGTAGATTATATTTTTCTTGGTCATTATACCGATATATAAGGACCCTAACCCAACAAATAAAGGAATCTATTCCTTGTTAGAAAGAATATTCAATCCTTTTGAGCCCTAGAAACACTGTGGATGAAAATGAAAACACATAATGTCCTGAGACACACCCAAAATGTCTCCCCCATCTCATATTCATGGCTTAAACTTTTGGGTTATGATTTTCTTCAAGAATACTCCAACTATCCAAGAGGACCTGGTACCCCTAGTATTTCACCCTCAATTGATATTAACTCCATACATCTTCCATATCCCTTGGAAATGATACTCAGATTCAAGATACCCCTTTTTTGAATATTCACTCATTCCTATCAATCCGGCATATGCGCCTTTGGACCTCAACCAAATGTGTCACTCTACAAAAGGGATTTCTGATCCTCTTGATCCTTAAAAATACCACAGAAAAACCCAACACCTCAAAGTGTTCTCGGTAATTCGTTGTATATCTACACCACATCCCATGATCATACATAAGGACTAGTTTAAATACCCTAATCATAAGAAATATCAAGTTCGAGATAAAAGACCCTAAACTAAATCAATATCAAGTCTGAGCTCAAAGACCCTAAACTAAAGCAAACCATGTCTAAGCTGAAAGAACCTAAACTAAAGCAGTATAAGGTCTAAGATAAAAATCCCTAAACTAAATCAAAATTAGGTACAATATAAAATATCCTAAAATAAAGTAATACAAAGACCCTAAACTAAATAAATATTAGGTCTGAGCTAAAAGACCCTAAACTAAAGAGATATCATGTCCAAGATAAAAGTCCCTGAAATAAAGTGAAATATGGTCCGCGATAAAAAATCCTAAACTAAAATGACATCAGGTATGAGATAAAAGACTATAAACTAAATAAATATAAGGTCTTTCATGATCCGTCTCATGGGGCCTGGATGTGACTTGTAACAGCCCGAGATTTTATAAAGAAATATATTTTTTAATTTTATTAATGTCTTGTGTTGTACGCTACACCAAAAGGAGCTTGATCAACACGCATCCTTGACTTGCCTTTCATTACACGCAATCGCGACCTTCCTCGATAGCGTGTGTAGTACGCAATACCGAGTTTCACTAAACAACGATATGCTATTAAAATATTATTAAAACTAGATGTTATGAATAGTAATAACCACCTTTTAAAATCTTAGAAATTTTAGCTCTCAAAATGGAATTCATTTTTGGATTCGGAGTATCGAATTTAGCCTAAGGTGAAATTTTGGTACTTTTCGGATAACTTTCATATTCTGATGAATAGTAAAAATTACTAAATTATAATTAAAAACAACTTTTTTAATCGAAATAATTAATAGTGATAAATTATTAATTTGAGTGGTTTTAAATTATATTTAGAATATATTTTTACAATTTAATACAATGTTGGTCATTGGATGTAATTTCACATTTAAACTAGTCATAAACAAGTGTCAATCTTTTGATGGTTATTATCTCTTAAAAACACGCTATTTGTTTTGACGACGGGAATTAATTTTTAAATTAATTAATGCAACTAATATGTTTTTAATTTGGTAAAAAAGACATAATTTTTGAGTTCATAATATCAAATATATCTTAGGCCTAATTTTTGGTATTTTTCTGGAAACTTTCATTTTTTGATGAATAGTGAAACCACTAAGTGGTAGTTAAAAAAATTAATTTTTCATAAAACATAATTTTACCGCTTCTTTGAGTGGAATTTCAAAAATCCGAGAGACATGGTTGATATTAGTAAGTAAAATGTGGTTCAATGAGATGAAAATAATTTTTGGTGAATAGTAACTTTTTACTTTTTTTTACCACGGTAAAAAGTAAATAGGGTAATTAAGGGTAAAAATGTTATTATTATTACCCTAACACATGTCCTAATTCTATTGGATAAGTGTAATTCGACCAAAAACAACCTTAGGAATAAAATATGATCATTTAGGCCCACTTGGATTAGATTAGAACATTTATTATTAATTTATTTAAAGAAGGGTTAAAATAGTTAAAATCCAAGTTTAATAAGTAAATAATTTTTAATATGGGTTTATACATAAGTGGAATTCGACTATAAATATTAATTATAAAGCTAAAAAGATTTCCTACATAATGGTATTTTATTTGTAATTTTTAGACATTATATAATTTTATTTATTTATGACACAACGATGATGCAGTAATTATCTTATTAATGAAATATTGACATAATTGATGTTATAAATATACAAATAAATATAATTTGAGACTTTTATGAACTAAACTAATTTTATAGGTTAATATGACATGTTAGGATTGATTTAATTAACGTTTATAAAATTAATCATTCTGTTATGAGTTTCAAAAAAATCAACTATTGAATAGTGTCAAAATTGACATAAAATAGTTTTTAAAAAAAATATTATATTATTAATTGTTATTTTATTCCTAAAAATCTAAGGTTAGGCCAAATGACTTAGATAAGGTTATATATATTAATAAAACACAACTTGTGGGTCGCTTGGATTTATATGGTATGTTTATTAACTATATAATATAAAAATACAATGTGACATGGTAAATGTCAATCTAATTAACTAAGAGTTAAAACTAAAAGATAAGGTTAATATAATGACCTAAACTTGTCTAAATTATATTGGATGAGAGTATTTCTACCCATCCCCACCTTATCTTCGAAATAACTCAATTTGGAGCTATTTAAAACCGAACTTGACTTTATAATAAAATAATATTTTTAGTTATTCCAAAGGTGCCCCTCTCCTCCCTTATAAAAAGGCACCTCCTCCCCCTCTTCCTCACACCACTTTGAGCCTTCAAGATCGGCCAAAACCTACCACTTTATTCTCTACACTTCCCTAGAAACATCCTAGAGGTTCTGGTCTTCTTCAAAGACCTATTTTAGTGCCCTAAAAGGAGGTCTCAAAGAAGCACTTCAAAGAAGAGGTAATGTCTGTTACCAATTCTTTCATCTTTATTTATTCTTCCACTTCTTCTTCTTTAGTTGTTTTATTATGAATTAATAACATCAGTATCACTCATATACTGATATGTTATTATAAGTATGAAACAACCCTATTTCACCATCTATCCATCCTACAGAAAAAGAAATCACCGCGCGTGCGTACGTACGGAATACCGTCTCCACGCCATGGTGTAATCTATTTTCCACCACCACCTTACTTGTCTGGGTATAATGGTGTACATAATGACTATATATGAATATTATGAAGTTATAATGATTCTGAAATATTATACATACACTCCAATACAATTCCACGATCATAGGAACGATATCATCACTCGTGCGTACGTACGGAATACCGTCTCCACGATGTGATGCGACTCGTTCTACATGATATTCATTTCATAATGATTATATAAATTAATTGAATGAATTAATATGATATATATTACACTAATACTATTATGGAAATGAGGTATCTATAACCTAAAGAGAAGAATATGAATCTATTCGACAAACACGCATAAGAACAAAAAGTAATAAACACCCGAATAACATGTAGTAATGAAATATTACTAATAATAAGCTAATAACATGACCATATATGATATCATAAAAATAATTATAATTATGTAATAAGTCAATAACATTATTTAAATCATTATACAGGAGGTTTGGACACGTACAAATCATATCGGACCAAAGGTAAGGGAAATATCACAATCTCATTTTTATCCGAGATTGTTTATACTTTGGAATTTACTGGGATGTATTTTATCATCCACATCCATGTTTCCTCAATATGTAATATTATTTCCATCCACCTAAAAATTTTTAAATCCAATTTTACCCTTCGGTGAGTTTTTAGTAAAAGATATGAAATGAATATTTTGTCGTTTTTTTCATACGAGGTACTTTTTGACTTTTTCGACAAAAGTACGAGAAGAATTTTTTTTTAACTTATACGACATGAATGAATTTTTTAAAACATTATTTCCAAGAAGATTCCTTTACAAGTTTTAAAGTTTATTTTTAATCAACTTCTTTTATTTTAGAATTGTACGACATGTTAAGAAAGGAAAAGTGTTTTTGAAGCAGAAAGGAAATTTTCCTCAAGAATGGAGTTCAAGTGTTTTATCAAAATTATTTTCCATCTAAGATAATAAATGGTTCTGTTTCTATCCCTATTATTACATTGATTTACTTATGTTGTGATGGAATTATATTTATGAATTCCTTTATCTTATATGAATTGTTTTATGATGTCATGATGTTTAAGATTCCCATTTTTATTATATGGGTTATGCAATGATGTATGATTTATGATTTTGTGGCACACATAAGAATGGTATCATTATGAGATGGGTGGGACCTATATCTCCCTCCAATGCATTGGGTAAAGATTTTATATCTCATGAGATAGACATGGATGGAATGGTAGGTTATACCGGTTCAGTGAAACAGGACTGAAACGAGGAGTGAACTCGGTTCAGAAATGGACTTTGTCCACTAAGATAGTCTTGGAAATGAGTCTTGACTAACAAGAAATGATTCTCTACGATTATGTGTGTATACCACAAAGTTTCATGTTTTATGTTATGATTATTGGGATTACATTTCACTACTATGATTTATCCCATGTTATGAAATCATGATCTCTTTTGCAGGTTAAGATTTCCAAAAGATGTGTTTTATGAATATGATGTGATTGATATTTCTTTTGTTTACCCTTACTGAGCATTTGAGCTCACCCTTTTATGTTTTCTTTTCCCCAGGATATAAAGAAAGGTTTTAGGTAAGAAAAAAAAGGGAAGATCTTTATTGGGAGATGTTGAAGATCTTTCACCACGATTAGAATATTTTATTCCGAGTTTCCAAAGACACTAAACTATTACGGTCCTTGTGTGTTAGTTTTTCTTATGTAGTAAGTATTCCGCAAAAGTAATGTAATATTCATGTACGTCAATCTTCAGGTCTCTACAGTTGGTATCAGAGGAAAGTTTTAGTCAACCTTTGGAAACTAGGATGCGAGAACTTTAGTGAGATCCCTAGAGATATTTCTAAGGTATGTCTAGGGATGTACCTAAGGTTAAGTATAAGTATATGTTATAGTCATAGAATTACGCTAACGATCATATAATTAAACCTAAGATGTTATATATTGAATTTACTCCCCCTTTATTATTTTGTTTTCCCTAGCATGATTTTTGCCTCTCACACTATTCTTTTTGGGTTTTAGACGATGGCTGGAACCCGAAGGAACCGTGTTGATCAATGCAATGGACAATGCAATGATTGTCCTCCTAAACAAACAAATGTTATGGGAGATGGAGTGCAAAATCTTATTGCTATACTTACACAAGATATGAATCATTCTGGGCTTCCAAATGAGCAGAGAAGGGAACAACGTTCTATTGAGTCCTTCATGAGGCAATGTCCACCTTCTTTTAGTGGGTCTTCTGATCCACTTGTTGCTGAACAATGGATCAGTACTACTGAAAAGATATTTTCAGTTCTTCAATGTTCTGAACATGATAAAGTCATCTTAGCAGTATATCGTTTGGAAGGTGAAGCTGATCAATGGTGGAATCTTATCAGGAATACGAGGCAAAGAGATGAAATTGAGTCCATGGAATGGGACGAGTTCAAGAACTTATTTTTCAATAAGTACTTCCCTCGTATTCTTCGAACAAAGATGGAGAAGGAGTTTCTTGAACTAAAGAAAAAGGATTATGAATCTGTTGGTATATACGAAGCGAATTTTACAAGGCTTGCAAGGTATGCATCTGGATTTATCATCCAACCTGAAAGTAAAGTTGATCGATTCTTTAGTGGCTTAAAACCAAATCTTCGAAGGGAATTAGCTATAAGAGACTTCAGTAGCTATGAAGAAATTGTGTGTTATGCTCTCAAGGTAGAAATGGAAGTTGGTGTTACTTATCCATCTAGTAGTTTTGACAAGAAATGAAAGATGGAGTTCAAGGAGAAATCTCAGAATAATGGTGAAAAGAAGGTGAATGTTTCCTTATGCTCAAAATATGGAAAGAAGCATGGTGGAGACTGTCTTAAAGGGACAAGTAAATGTTTCAAATGTGGAAAGGAAGGTCATCGGGAATTTTAATGCCACAATGATGGGAAGAAGATGCCTAATGATGCAAACAAAGGAAGGGATACATAGAATGAACCTACTGCACTTCAATGCTTCAAGTGCAAGGAAATGGGGCATTATTCTAATAAATTCCCTAATCTAAGGGTTAGTGATGATCGACATGAGCAACCACTTAAGGAAAAGGACAAAGGGAAGTCGCATGCGATCACCATTGGCGATGTTGAATATGACAACGATGTGGTGGAATGATTAAGTGTTTATGTAATGGGATTCCAGAATAATGTTGTATATAGTATCGTGGAATATTGGAATATTTATGTTTTAGTCTATTGTGGTTTTCAATAATTTTATGGCATCGGTAACCATGAAAAGTGATTGAAATATTTTTGGAAAGCAGATGATATGCACATAATGAAGTGATAAAGAGAATCTAATATGTTTGATAGTATTCATGAGCTCATGATTGATATAAGGACTAAGTGATATCATGGTTTGAGTATATAGAATTTTGAGGATATGGAAAGTGTTAACTTTTAACTACATTAATGTTTTCACTAAGGATCAATGGGTATTCATTTTTCAAGAGAATACATGATTAAGGCCTTTGAATGTTTGGAATGTGACCAACAAGACATATCTTATGATATATGGGGATCAACGATGGTATTAAATCTCTAGTAATCGTTTTCACTATATTATGAGAGTGGACTGCAGTATTATGGATAAGCCTAAAGATTAGAATGGATTATGTTGTACATGAGTTAGTATTGTTTAAGGATATAAGTTTTTTGATATTATTGATGGGATGTTATAGTAATATAGTTTTAGAAAAAGGACAACCTGCAGGACGGGCGACAACCCATCGCGTCGGACAAGGCCGTGGGAATCGAACCCACAACCGAAGTGCGACTGGCCTTTATCGCCTACCACTGGCCTACAGGAAGTACCTGTTTAGTAGAAACTAGTTTTATTATATTAAGCAGTATGATATATGAAGTATAAGTCCATTTTAGGAACTATATATGATTAATCTCACTATAGATGGACTTATGTATTTTTTGATAACTTTTCTAACCTTTTGTTTGAGACAGATGGAATGACCCATCATTATATCACATGATCTGCTAAAACATCACTAATGACAAATTCAACTTCATTTATTTAAGAGATAAAGTGGAAATTGTCGAAAGAACGACAAACGGTGAGACTACCAAAATCACGAAAGTATTTCTTATAATTCCAATTTCATCAACTTTAGGGAAATGATCTTGAAAACCAAAAATGTTGTCCTAGGGATCTTATATCTGATGAATTAGATGGTACCTTAGATCGTCACAAATTTATGGCTTTGTGATTGCTGGCTTTTCCATATCCATGTTCTCTACCACTCTCCATCAGAACATGATGGTTAGATTTCTCTTCCATATTCATATTTTCACCTATGTGGAAACCCAGTGATTAGTTTATTTGGGTAATCGTTACATTTCATACTTTAGTTTTTAAAGATATGTTTTGGTATTCCTTTTTACGATGTGGGTTTATATTAAAGAAACTTTCGAGTAGTAAACCATTTATAACCCCGACGAATTTCGGGGGTGAAATTCATTTTAAGGGGGGTAGAATGTAACAGCCCGAGATTTTATAAAAAAATATATTTTTTAATTTCATTAATGTCTTGTGTTGTACGCTACACCAAAAGGAGCTTGCTCAACACGCATCCTTGACTTTCCTTTCATTACACGCAATCGCGACCTTCCTCGATAGCGTGTGTAGTACGCAATACCGAGTTTCACTAAACAATGATATGCTATTAAAATATTATTAAAACTAGCCGTTATGAATAGTAATAACCACCTTTTAAAATCTTATAAATTTTAGCTCTCAAAATGGACTTTATTTTTGGATTCGGAGTATCGAATTTAGCCTAAGGTGAGATTTTGGTACTTTTCGGATAACTTTTATATTCTGATGAATAGTAAAAATTACTAAATTATAATTAAAAACAACTTTTTTAATCGAAATAATTAATAGTGATAAATTATTAATTTGATTGGTTTTAAAGTATATTTAGAATATATTTTTACAATTTAATACAATTTTGGTCATTGGATGTAATTTCACATTTAAACCAGTCATAAACAAGTGTCAATCTTTTGATGGTTATTATCTCTTAAAAACACGCTATTTGTTTTGACGACGGGAATTAATTTTTAAATTAATTAATGAAACTAATATGTTTTGAATTTTGTAAAATAGACATCATTTTTGAGTTCATAATATCAAATATAGCTTAGGCCTAATTTTTGGTATTTTTCTGGAAACATTCATTTTTTGATGAATAGTGAAACCACTAAGTGGTAGTTAAAAAAATGAATTTTTCATAAAACATAATTTTACAGCTTCTGTGAGTGGAATTTCAAAAATCCAAGAGACACGATTGATGTTAGTAAGTAAAATGTGGTTTAATGAGATGAAAATAATTTTTGGTGAATAGTAAATTTTTACTTTTTTTACCACGGTAAAAATAAATAGGGTAATTAAGGGTAAAAATGTTATTATTATTACCTTAACACATGTCCTAATTCTATTGGATAAGTGTAATTCGACCATAAACAACCTTAGGAATAAAATATGATCATTTAGGCCCACTTGGATTAGATTAGGACATTTATTATCAATTTATTTAAAGAAGGGTTAAAATAGTTAAAATCCAAGTTTAATAAGTAAATCATTTTTAATATGGGGTTATACATAAGATGAATTAAACTATAAATATTCATTAGAAATCTTAAAATATTTCCTACATAATGGTATTTTATTTGTAATTTTTAGACATTAAATAATTTAATTTATTTATGACACAACGATGATGCAGTAATTATCTTATTAATGAAATATTGACATAATTGATGTTATAAATACCCAAATAAATATAATTTGAGACTTTTTATGAACTAAACTAATTTTATAGGTTAATATGACATTTTAGGATTGATTTAATTAACTTTGGTTGAAGTAATCATTCTGTTATGAGTTTCAAAAAAATCAACTATTGAATAGTGTCAAAATTTACATAAAATAGTTTTAAAAAAAAATATTATATTATTAATTGTTCTTTTATTCCTAAAAATCTACGGTTCGGAAAAATGACTTAGATAAGGTTATATATATTAATAAAACACAACTTGGGGGTCTCTTGGATGTATATGGTATGTTTATTAACTATATAATATAAAAATACAAAGTAACATGGTAAATGTCAATCTAATTAACTAAGAGTTAAAACTAAAAGATAAGGTTAATATAATGACCTAAACTTGTCTAAATTCTATTTTATGAGAGTATTTCGACCCATACCCACCTTATCTTCGAAATAACTCAATTTGGAGCTATTTAAAACCGAACTTGACTTTATAATAAAATAATATTTTTAGTTATTCCAAAGATGCCCCTCTCCTCCCTTATAAAAGGGCACCTCCTCCCCCTCTTCCTCACACCACTTTGAGCCTTCAACATCGGCCAACCCCTGCCAATTTCTTCTCTCCACTTCTCTAGAAACATCCTAGAGGTTCTGGTCTTCTTCAAAGACCTATTTTAGTGCCCTAAAAGGAGGTCTCAAAGAAGCACTTCAAAGAAGAGGTAATGTCTGTTACCAATTCTTTCATCTTTATTTCTTCTTCCACTTATTCTTATTTAGTTGTTTCATTATGAAGTAATAACATCAGTATCACTCATATACTGATATGTTATTATAAGTATGAAACAACCCTATTTCACCAGCTATCCATCCTATAGAAAAAGAAATCACCGCGTGTGCGTACGTACGGAATGCCATCTCCACGCCGTGGTGTAATCTATTTTCCACCACCACATTACTTGGCTGGGTATAATAGTGTAAATAATTACTATATATGACTATTATAAAGTGATACTGATTCTTAAATAGTATACATACACTCCAATACAATTCCACGATCATAGGAACGATATCATCACTCGTGTGTACGTACGGAATACCGTCTCCACGATGTGATGCGACTTGTTCTACATGATATTCATTTCATAATGATTATATAAATTAATTGAATGAATGAGTATGATATATATTACACTAATACCATTCTGTAAATGAGGTATCTATAACCTAAAGAGAAGAATACGAATCTATTTGACAAACACGCATAAGAACAAAAAGTAATAAACACCCGAATAACAAGTAGTAATGAAATATTACTAATAATAAGCTAAGAATATGACCATATATGATATCATAAAAATAATTATAATTATATAATAAGTCAATAACATTATTTAAATCATTATACAGTAGGTTCGAACACGTACAAAGCATATCAGACCAAAGGTAAGGGAAATATCACAATCTCATTTTTATCCGAGATTGTTTATACTTTGGAATTTACTGGGGTGTATTTTATCATCCACATCCATGTTTCCTCAATATGTAATATTATTTCCATCCACCTACAATTTTCTAAATCCAATTTTACCCTTCGGTGAGTTTTTAGTAAAAGATATGAAATGAATCTTTTTTCATTTTTTTTCGTACGAGGTACTTTTTGACTTTTTCGACAAAAGTACGAGAAGAATTTTTTTTTAACTTATACGACATGAATGGATTTTTTAAAACATTATTTCAAAGAAGCTTCCTTTACAAGTTTTCAAGTTTATTTTTAATCAACTTCTTTTAGTTTATAATTGTATGACATGTTAAGAAAGGAAAAGTGTTTTTGAAGCAGAAAGGATATTTTCCTCAAGAATGGAGTTCAAGTGTTTTATCAAAATTATTTTCCATCTAAGATAATAAAGGGTTATTTTTCTATCCCTATTATTACATTGATTTGATTATGTTGTGATGGAATTATATTTATGAATTCCTTTATCTTATATGAATTTTTTTATGATGTCACGATGTTTAAGATTCCTATTTTTATTACATGGGTTATGCAATGATGTATGATTTTTGATTTTGTGGAAAACATAAGAGTGGTATAATTATGAGATGGGTGGAACCTATATCTCCCTCCAATGCATTGGGTAAAGATTTTATATCTCATGAGATAGATATGGCTGGAATGGTAGCTTATACCGGTTCAGTGAAACAGGACTGAAACGAGGAGTGAACTCGGTTCCGAAATGGACTTTGTCCACTAAGATAGTCTTGGAAATGAGTCTTGACTAAAAAGAAATGATTCTATATGATTATGTGTGTATTCCACAAAGTTTCATGTTTTAAGTTATGATTATTGGGATTACATTTCACTACTATGATTTATCCCATGTTATGAAATCATGATCTCTTTTGCAGGTTAAGATTTCCAAAATATATGTTCTTATGAATATGATGTGATTTATATTTCTTTTGTTTACCCTTACTGAGAATTTGAGATCACCCTTTTATGTTTTCTTTTTCCCAGGATATAAAGAAAGGTTTTAGGTAAGAAAAAAAGGGAAGATCTTTATTGGGAGATGTTGAAGATCTTTCACCACGATTAGAAGATTTTATTTCGAGTTTCCAAAGACACTAAACTATTACGGTCCTTGTGTGTTTTTTTTCTTATGTATTAAGTATTCCACAAAAGTAATGTAATATTCATGTACGTCAAGCTTTGGGTCTCTACATGACTACCCCAAGACCGCCTTCCATAGGCTAGGGGTTGGTGACTAGCACCTGAAGGATTTTCCTGAACAGGGAAGGCATTTCCTTAGAGATCTATACACACTCAAAAAGGGAATCTGAATTAAAAACCCAAAAAAGTAAGGTATAACCATGAGAGTAAAGTACAACCACAAGTACAACTGTAAATGGAAAACAGTGGGCCGAAATACAAGCCATGGAAATTGAAAAGAAATTAAATAGTTGTCACATATGCCATGGAGCTCTACATGTAGGGTAGTAGCTATAAGTCTAAAGTCTAAGAAGAGGATCTTGACTGATCCCATCACACCAAGCTCCTCCAAGTCCTGAACCTCCAAATTCTACCTCAAAGCGTTAACAGTCTGCACTAGACACACACGTGCTGGTGGAGCCCAAGTAGGGGTGAGTATAACAACTCAGTAGGGGACCCTAAGACCCTCGAAGGTCTCTCAGTAATCCACAAAGGAAAACATCACAATAAATACCACAAAGGTAATATCACAAGAAAAATATAAATCATGAATCACAAATAAAAATAGATAACTTACTCTAACGATATAAATTAAAGGTTACTAGGATTGGGGTGCTATTCATAAATCCAAATCATCATATTCGTAGTAACTCTACATCTGACCCGTATAGGTCACTGTATGCTGACCCATATTGGTCGCTAGTGCTGACTCATAGTGGTCACTGGTGCTAACCTGTATTGGTCCTTGGTGCTGACTAGTATTGTTCATTGTTATATAGGCAGGGGTGATTAGTCATACAGGTAGATCATACCACTCTGGAGTTTCTAATGTTGAGCTGTATTGGCCACTCTTCTTCTTCATGTCACAGCCAACCACTGGATTCCTGAACAAAGCACACCTAATCTCCAGAAGATTCTTCTCCTCAATCCATTGGTCATATTTCAACCGATATTAAGTCCTAAAAAAATCATACCCAAGGTACCGCCTTGTCATAGGGGTCCCAACGTGACAGACGACGAGTCGATCAGACGCCCAGTCTGTGAGACATGGGCACTTTTGTAAAAAGGCCCTGAATGGATTAAAGTATGATCCAACCCAGGTCACACATCAAACACCATCAAAGCTCATTTAGATTATCTCCAAAGGACTATCTTGTCAAAATGGTTCTTATTCCACAAATAGCGCATCGATCGGACGCCTAGTCTGTTAGTTACACCCCTTTCCATGAAACAGGGGTGATCACACCTTGGTCCGACCCAGCTCGATCGGGCTCGCCAGAATATTCCAAAGGGAATGCTTCCAAAAAGTGGTCCCAATTACACTGATTGCATATCAAACAGACACCCAGTTCATCAGTTACAAGCTTTTCTTTATTCAGGGGCCGGTTGGATCTGTGCTCGGTCCGACTCGGTCAGGCTGGCCTGACGCAATGGGTCCTAGGGTCTACCTGACCCCACCCGGGTCAGGAACATTAAAGGTTGGCCCAGTTCACTATGTCCGGCCCTTTGTGGTTGGCCCAGATGGTTCGTGGGTCAGTTCTGTGGTTGGCCCATCCCGCTGGGTGGGGCTCGACCCACCCACGTTGGCCCGCTGGGCCGCGGGTCTGGCCCAACCTACTGGGCGGGTCTGACCCGTTCGGCCAGCCTGCGTCAGGCTAATGGAGGACCATGTCTCCAACTGGACCCGTGGATGCAGGTCCATTTCATTCGGTAGATGGGGTGCTACCCCACTGCGTGAAACTATCGGACAGGTGGTCGACCGGTCTCCAGGAGACATGGTGCGAGGCCACGCCGCCCCCTCCTATCGTGACCTTCTAGTCACGGATTTTGTCACTCGCAGTGCCTGCAGGCACCACCCTTCTCTCATGCGGCCATCTTGGGTCGGCCGCCTATATACAACGCAGCGTGAAATGGCACACTCCCTTCCCACCACCCACGGCCAGTTTCTACGGGCCTCGCCGGCCGCTACCGGCATGGCACGCCAGCGGTTCTTTCCACAGGCCACCGAATATGCTCTGGTGGTCTGTTCTTGGTGTCGTCTGCACCTACGAGCCTCTTGGGACACCACTACCACTGTGTGACCCATATCTCTTCCTTTCTGTCACATTTCCCAGCCACGTACAAGAAGCACAAGAAAAACAAGATCAGTGGAAGGTTCGAGCCTTATTTGGATTGGCCTATGCCCTCTTTGTTAGTGTTTTAACAAGGGGTGTTAGTAACAATCATAGAATTTAGAAATAACTCCTGATGTGTAACCTCACATCAAACTCCCATTTTTAATGAATGATCTACAGAACAAGATGTTGGTCAGTTGATTTACATTCTTCATATAAATCAAGAATGAAGGAAGGAGTAATATCACAATATCAAAATCAAAAACCCCTACCTTGAGATTCATTGAAGGTGTTGCGGTCATGGCTGGAGGAGATTCCACGTTGGGTGGAGTCATCAGTATTCTTCAATCCCAGATTGTTGCTACCTGAGCCTATGTCCTCTGTCGGTGGATGTCGCCATAGTACTTTGCCAGATTTTCCTCCCTTGAAGAATTCATTCCAAAATCCCACCCTGAGCTCCATTTAAATTGGAGGGGGAAAGGTGAGTAACACACTAAGTAATTAATGAGATTAATTTAATTAATGAACCTTTAAATTCTAAAACAGTGTGGTTTCAAAAAAATAGAGATTCAAGCCATTAATTGGCTTGACAAGTCACTGGTCCCCACCACCACCACTTATCCATTGGAGAAAAACAAATAAAATAACTTGTTAATTTATTTTATTATTTTTCTGTAAATTCCAAAATTTAACTTTTTCTCCTGACCTACTACGGTTGAAGTGATGCTTCTCTTAAGCAAATATAGGCATTGCGGATTCTATGGTAACCTTGGATTTTTAATCTGATCACTGGTTCAAATGATATAAAATTCCACCCGCACATTTATTGAACGTATCTTAAAAAAAGTTTAGAAATTCATTCTAGGAACACCGGGCCTCAGAATCATGCACTTTCAATTTTCACAGACTTCTAAAAATCCAAAATAATTTTAAAATATTTCCTGGAATTTTTATTTATTTATAATCTCCCCACCTTAGGTCTTTTCATCACTAAAATCTACAACAAAACTAGGGGAACAAATGGGGGTATGGAGCACACTTCTGAGCCTCTCACTCTTATATTCTCTCCTAGAGATTTCTGGTCTACCACAGAACGCGCACCAGAGGTATCGACCACCCATGAAGGATCTGCTCATGTCGATCATTGATCTCCATCAGGTACTCCGCAAAAGTCACCCTATCGTCAATATTCAGATCGCCATGGTCGATAACGTGAGATGGGTCATGCACGTATCTCCTCAGTTTGTATACGTGGAAGACATCGTGCACCCTCTCCAATTGCGGTGGTAGTTCCAAGAGGTACTCCACCTTTCTAATCCTCCGAAGTATCGGGAATGGTCCAATAAACCTCGGTGAGAGTTTGCTACCTATTCCAAATCGTTGTAGTCCCTATCGAGGGGAGACTCTCAAGAATACGTGGTCCCCCTCCTGGAACTCTAGTGGTCTCCTTCACTTATCAAAAAAGAACTTATGTTGGCTATGTTCAGTCTTCATCCTCTCTTAGATGACCTGCACCTTTTTAGTGGTAGCTCATACCATCTCTAGGCCCATGAGTGTTGTATCTCCTAGGTCCATCCAGCACAAGGGAGATCTACACGGTCATGTGTAAAATGACTCAAAGGGGCCATACCAATGGTGGAGTTATAGTTTTTGTTTTACACAAACTCCAAAAAGATTAGGTGGTCCTCCCAACTATGACCAAAATCTAGGACACATGCATGAAGCATGTCCTCTATGGTCTGGATGGTCTACTTAGTCAACCATCTGTCTGCGGGTGAAATTTTTTTCTCAAGTTAAGATGAGTCCTGAAATCCTCCTACAATCCTTTCCATAACTGGGATGTGAAGATTGCATCACGGTCTGAGACTATCATCCAAGTAACCCTGTGAATTTTCATGATCTTCTGAATGTAGAGACGTCCAAAGCTCTCTACCAAAACCTTCTCTCGAATACAAAGGATGTGGGATAACTTAGTGAGTCGGTTAACAATCACCCAGATGGTATTTTTCCCTCTGTATGTACAGGGTAACCCCATCACAAGGTCCATCGATATCCCTTCCCACTTCCACTCTGGTATCTCGAGGGGTTGGTTCAAGCATGCTTGTACCTGGTGCTCGGGCTTCACTTGTTGGCAAGTAAGACATCTAGAAACAAACTCCACCGCAACTTTCTTCATCCCTGACCACCAGTACTGATGTCGGAGGTCTGGATACATCTTCATCATGCCTAGATGTACTACCAAGGGGGATGTATGGAACTCCCTCAGCACCTCCTCTCGTAGCTCCACTAGTACAATTTTACGTCTTCTGAAAAGGATAGCGTGCTCCCCACCTTCAGAATATTCGTCAGGTGCATGGCCTGAGGATATCTGAGCACGTGTAGTCTTGTAGATATTGTCTTCGATTTGCACCTCTCTAACTCACTAAAGTAGTGTAGGGGAAACTTCTATTTACTGGAGGTAGAGTGTCTCATCTCTATCCTCATAGGATATATGAAGTGAGGATAACTACTCTGAAGCCTCGTTCAATAGTTGTGAACTCAATCTCCAACTAAGTGCATCTACCACTAAATTCCCCTTCCTAGGAGTATAGAATATCTAAAAGTCATAGTCCCGGGGGAACTCTAGCCAATTTCATTTTATCATATTCAGATCTTTCTGTGTGAAGATATATCTGAGACTCTTGTGGTTTGAGTAAACAATGAACCAATCACCCATCAATTATTGTTTACACATCTTCAGTGCGAAGACTACTGCTGCCAACTCCAAGTTATGAGTCACATAATTATTCTCATGAGGCCTCGGCTATCATGATCCATAAGCAATCACTCCATCATCCTACATCAGTACGCAACTGAGTTTGGTCCTTATGTCGTCACAGTAAACCACGTAGTCAGTGCCCTCCTCCGGAAACCTCAGGATGGGAGCACTGGTCAAGCTCGGTCTCAACTGTTGAAAGCTTTAATGGCATGTCTCTGACCATAGTAAGGGTTTCCTTTTCTTCATTAAGGAATTCCTATGTTCTACTACTCTGGAGAAATCGGGTACGAACCTCCGATAGTAGCCTGATAATCCAAGGAATCTCTGCACATTAGTAACACTCTTAGGTGGATATTAAGAAAGTATTGCCCTGATCTTAAGTAGATTCGATGCAAATCCATCGTTTGAGATGACATTTCCCAATAATTGGACCTTCCGTATCCAGAACTCATACTTAGAGAGATTCCCATATAACTGGTGCTCCCAGAGTGTGTCCAGAACTATCCTGAAGTGTACAACATGCTCTTCTTCGGACGCCGAGTACACCAAGATGTCGTCGATGAATACCAGCACAAAGAGATCGAGGTATGGCTAGAAGATCATGTTCATAAGCCCCATGAACACTGATAAAGCATTGGTCATGCCTAAAGGAATCACCAAGAACTCGTAATATCCATACTGACATCTGAAGGCTATCTTCGGTACGTCCTTGTCTCGTACCCTAAGCTGGTGATAGCCTGATCTGAGTTCTATCTTTGAAAACCAATGATCCCACTTTAGCTAGTCGAAGCGATCATAGATCCTCAGAAAAGGATAATTTTTCTTCACAGTCACCTATTTTAGGCGCCGAAAGTCCATGCATTGCCTCAAAATTCCATCTTCCTTCTTGGAAAACAACACTCGAGATGCCCATGGAGAAACACTGGGCCTTACAAATCCATTCCTCTGTAAGTCCTCCAACTGTACCCTTATCTCCTAGATCACTTCAGGGCCTATCTGATATGCTGGTGTAGATATCGGTGCAATTCCTGGGTACAAGTCAATGTAGAATTCTACCTCTTTACGAGGAGTTAGTCCTAGGACATCTTTTGGAAATACGTCCTCATACTCGTCCACCATCGCTGGGAACTGTGTACTGCCTCATCCACTATGTTGGAGGTCATGAAATCCAGTTGATATGTAATCATCTTCACCCTCCTAAGAACAAGTCCATCTCATGATGCTCTATTTTACTTCTCACCAACAAAGGAAAACTGGCATCCATCTCTACATGTACATCACATTGTACTTCTCAAGAAGTCAATTTGTGCATAAACATATGATAGCCAGTCCATGCCTAGAATGACATTGTAGGGATTCAACACCACTACTAGAAGATACCATCCAAAACTCTCTCCTCTGATAGTAAGATAAAACTATCAGTACCTGTGTGTGACTGCTGAATCACCTCCTGTAGGAGTATCCAAATGCAAAGATTGAGCTAAAAGATCAGTTGGAATCTCAGTGTCCCAAAATAAGTCCACAAAAAGGAATGAATGGATATCACCTGTGTTGATAAGCACTGATGCTAAAGTATAGAAGATACAAATCGTACCTTGTATCATCTCAGGTACATAAATATCATAAGCCTCTACTACATGTAGTTGGGCCTGTCTTCGTTCACCTACTCCCTGAGCTCATGGTGGACCAGATGGGGTGGTGGTGGTTGTACCTAGTGATCCCGACCACCTCCCACTGCATGTCCTACTCCCCTACCTCGTCCGCTGCCTGGCTGACACTCATGCTCCTGCCGATGTCGCTACCTCAATATCCCCTCCATCGTCTTTCGATCATCCGTACGGGGAGTTGGACAGTCACGAGATCTGTGACCCTATCCCTCATAGGAAAAACAGATCATGCCTCACTGGTCTCTCCCTCAGCCTCTCAAGCCTCGAACCTCTGATCCTAAATCACGGGGTTTCCCTCCAGAAGGTTTAGCCTGCTTGGGATTTTTCGTTTTCTGTCTACTACCATCTACAGATGACTCTGCTACCTGTCTTCTGGTCGGGTCTCCTACTTTCGGTGCCTATTTGGCAAGGAATCTCTCCATTAGAAAAGCTCACTCTAGCACCCTAGCCTGCGTCTGGATGCTGAGAGAAACTGTTGAACCTATAATATGTCATTGGAGCCCTTCTCAAAGTTTAGGGCCCTGAATTAAGGGTCTCATACTATGTCGGTGGAGTATTGGGAGAGTTCAGTAAATCTTGCTGAGTAATGAGCCACAGTCTGGCTGCCCTGATGCAGATGCAGCTGCTTCTGAATATGAACAAAGTGTAGTGTCGCTGGTACGAACTCTACCCTGAAAAGGCTCTCAAAGTCCAGCTAGGTGAGGTTCATCTCTTCATGCACCTAGAGCGTCGAGCTCCTTCATCGTCCTACCGATCCCTGAAGAAGGAAAGCATCCAAGATCTCCATCTGTTCGACGGGTGTCTCTACTAAGAAAAGGACCTACGAAACAGCCTCAATCTAGTCCTCTAATTCTTGGGGGTTCATCTCACCTCAAAACCTCATATGCCTCTATCTCTGGAACTCATGAAACACGCTCATCCAGTGTTTATGATCCATTGGTATCATATGTTACTCAATGGGTGGTGGTGCTGCTGGTACACCACCCGAAGGTTCCGTCACTATGAGTGGTCCTTGTATTAACACCTCATCGCTCGGTGGGAAATTGTCACGATCTCTAACCGGAATCCTAGTTGGCTATATTCATGGAGGAATATTTTAAGAAATAGATGTGTTAAGGTAAACAAGTTATACCTGGTGAGATGACTGATGAAATATCAAGAAAACATTTCAAAACACTAGGAACCATTGATTTCTTGTACCATGTTGGAAAATAGAATTTAGGGTCTTTGTGTATGGATACATCAGCTTCCACACCAACACTAGACTCCCTATACTAAAAACCAAACTCAAGACACAATACAACATTTCCTAATTAAAATTAGACTCTTAGTTCTTCTGGTAGAACTGACCGCCCTTTGATACCACTTTGTCATGACTCGTCCCACGGGGCCCAGATGCGACTACCCAAAGCCCACCTTCCATAGTCCAGGGGTTGGTGACTAGCACCTGAAGGATTTTCCAAAATAGGGAAGACATTTCCTTAGATATCTGTACACACTCAAAAGGGAAACTAAATTAAACAACCAACAAAATTAAGGTATAACCACCAGAGTAAAGTAAAACCACAAGTACAAATGTAAACTGAAAATAGTGGGCCAGAATAAAATCCCTAGAAACTGAAAAGAAAGTGAAAAACTATTGCATATACCCTGGGGCTCTACATGGAGGGTAATAGCTGTTAGTCTAATGTTTAATAATAGGATCTCAACTACTCTTATCGCACCAAGATCCACTAAGTCCCGAACCTCCAAATTCTACATTGGAACATCAGCAGTTTGCACCAGACACACATGTGCAGGTAGAGCCCGTGAAGGGGTGAGTATAACAACTCAGTAGGTGACCCCAAGACCCTTGAAGGTCTCTTAGTAATCCACAAAGTAAAACATCACAAGAAATACCACAAATCTAATATCACAATAATGATCTAAATCATGAAGAACAAAGAAAAAGAGACATCCCACTCTAACATTATAAATTCAAGGTTACTGGGATAGGGATGACTAGTCATAAAGTCATATCATTCTATCCATAGTAACTCTACAACTGACATGTATAGGACACTATATGTTGACCCTTATTGGTCACTAGATGTTGCCCCATATTGGTCACTTGTATTGATCCGTATTGGTCGCTGGTGATGACCCGTATTGGTCGCTGGTGCTAACCTATATTGGTCATTGTTATAGAGGTAGGGATGATTAGTTGTACAACTAGATCACCCTACTCTGGAGTTTCTGATGTTGACCCGTATTGGTCACTCTTCTTCTTCATGTCATAGCCATCCATTGGATTCCCCCATGAAACACACATGATCTTCGGAAGATTATGCTCCTCAAGCCATCAGTCATATTTCAATTGGTATAAAGTCCCTCAAAACACATACCCAAGGGACCACCCCGTCATAGGGGTCCCAACGTGACAGACATTGCATCGATCGGACGCCTGTTCTGTGAGACATGGGTAGTTTTATAAAAAGGACCTGATTGGATTCAAGTATAATCAAACCCAAGTCGCATGTCTAACTTCAACAAACCTTGCATATATTGTCTCCTAAGGTCCACCTTTTCATAAGGGTCCTTATACCATAGACGGCACGTCGATAAAATGCATGGTCTGTTAGTTACACCCATTTTTGTGAAACGGGGGTGATCACACCTAAGTATGGCCTAGCTCGGTCAGGCCTGCCAAAATATGCCAAAGGGAACGCTTACCAAAAGGGGTCCCAATGCCACTGAAGACATGTCAAATGGACACCCAGTTTGTCAGTTACTTGTGTTTCTTTATTTGGGGGCCGGTTGGATCTTGGTCTGGTCTGACTCGGTCAGTCTGGGCCGACGCAACAGTTCTCAGGGTCTACCTGACACCACCGAGGTCTATCCCATTAAGGGTCGGCCCGATTCACTAGGTCTGGCCCATTGGGGTCATCTCGGCAGGTTTGAGGGCTCGGGCCGTGGTTTTCCTCGCCCGCCGGGTGGGGCTCGGCCCACCTGCGCTGGCCTGCAGGGCCGCAGGTCCGGCCTGTTCGGCCAGACCGTTCGACCGGCCTGCATCCGGCCCAGTCCACCAGAAGGCGGACCGTGTATCCAACTGGCCCCATAGATGTGGGGCCATTTCATCCAGCTTCTGGGGCACTACCCCAATGCATGAAACGATTGGCCAATTGGCCGACCAGTCTCCAGCTGACGCAGCGTGGAGCGGGGCCGAACCACCCCCTTCTATTGCGGCATGTCGGTGGTGCCTGCGGGCGCCGCCCTTCTCCTACACAAACGGCTCGGGTCGGCCGGCTCTAGCCACTGAGATGTGCGACGGCATGCCGCCTTCCCACCGCTCTCAGCCGGTTACCGTGGGCCTCCTTCGGCCACTGCTGGCCACTGCCGTCATCGCGCGCTGACAGTTCTTTTTCCGGGCCACTGAACATACTCTGATGGTACGTTCATGGTGTCATCTATGCCTACAAGTATCTCGGGTCATCACCGCCATTGCGTGACCCCTATCTCTGTCTTGTCATCATATTTCCCGACCACGCATAGGAAACACAAGAACAATAAGATCGGGGAAGGGTCTGGGCCTTATTCGGATTGGACCGTTCCCTCTGTGTTAGCGTTTTAACAAGGGGTGTTAGCAACAATCAGAGAATTTAGAAATAAATCCAGACTTGTAACACCGCATCAACCTCCCATGTTTAAAGAACGATCCGTGGATCAACCCGTTGGTTGGTTGATCCGCGTTCTTCGTATAAATCAAGAACAGAAGAAGAAGGAATATCACAATATCAAAAAAAAACCTACCTCTAGATTCGTTGGTGGTCTCGTGGTTGCGGTGTGAGGAGAAGCCACGTTTGATGGAGTCATTGGTGTTCATCGATCCCAGACCGTTGCTGCCCGAGCCTCCGTCCTCCATCGGTGGATATCACCATAGGACTTCTCCATAGCTTCCACGGTTGAAGAAGTCATGCCAAAACCCCACCCCGATCTCCATTTAAATAGGATTGGGAAAGGTGAGTAACGCACCAAGGAATTAATTAAGTTCATTTAATGAAATAACCTCTTAATTCCCCAACACTGTAGTTTCAAAAAAAAGAGTCAAGCCATTAATTGGCTTGAAAAGTCACCAGTCCCCACCATTGTCGCTCATCCACTGGAGAAAAAGAAATAAAATAACTTGTTAAGTTATTTTATTATTTTTATGTAAAGTCCAAAATTTAACTTTATCTCCCAACCTATTATGGTTGAAGTGAAGCTCCCCTTAAGTGAATCCCAGCACTGAAGATTCAACGGCGCCCTCAGATTTTTAATCCGAGCACCAGTTCAAAAGATAGAAAATTTCAACCACGCATTTACTGAATGCACCATAAAAAAAGTTCATAAATTTATGTCAGGCACACCGAGCCTTGGAATCACTTACCGTCAATTTTCACAGACTCGTAAAAATCCCAAATAATTTAAAAAAAATTACATGGAATTTTTTTTCATTAAAAGATCAAAGATAAAAGTCACTTTTCCAAGATAAAATACCATAACCTAAAGCATACTATTTATTTAGATTGAAAATTATTTCAAATCCCACAACTTGGAATTAGCACAATAAAACGAGTCTAACTAATCCTATCAGATTGGAATAATGATAGATCACTCTCTCTTTGAGAAATATATCCTACCTAGACGATCCTTCTACAAATTAAGTGATTTCAAGATAGATGTAATAGAGTGTAAATAAAGGATCTCGTGTTGTTTGGCATTCATGAGCATCCCTAAAAGGGAATCTGTTAGAATTGTAACATTCAATTCTAGTCATTCATGTTCATTAAATATAAACATGAAGGATGTGTATCATTAGCGATTCTCACAATATCAAAGCAACAATATATCATGAATATCATGAATAAAATGGAACTAGACAACACATGAAAACCTCATCAAACCTATTCATTAATTCCATGCAAAGGGAGGAATATCCACATACTGGAGACTCTCTTATGAATATAATATCTCTATAAATATTTGATGTTTTTTATTCCATCATAGAGTTTTCTCATATGAGTCCTTAAGCACTACAAGTCTATACTCTTGGGAATCCACAGATTGTTGTAATTGATCATAGGAATCAGTTTCTACCTTTGTAGCCTATTGCAACCCCTCTGTCCCTCTATATAAAGGGTGTTTTCTAAAATACTAAGCATCACCACACATAGTGCATAACCTGAAGTGGATCTCATGGATTAACTTTCAACAAGAGCTCTTGATCTTGTAAAGTCACTCCAGATAGCCAGTGGTCACAAGATGATAGTCAGGTAATATCCCCTAGGCCACACAATTTTTTTGGTAGAAACCACCTGAAAATCCAACCGGAAAATTATTTTAAAATAAGTAGTAAAATAAGAAAAAATGGTGGAGGCATATAACACCCGCTAACATCATGCTAATTTCTACCAATGGGTAGGGTAATTTTCCTTGACAACATTTGATAAAATTCACATGACCCTCAATCCATTGTAAAATGAAACAAATTAAGTATAAGGAGGGTAGGTAGAGACTACTTGTGGTCATAAAAGACATGTGACACACTTTTTTCATCCCGCAAGACACCGTGAGAATCCGGAGATATGTCTGCCTAGTCTCAAGAAATTCCTTTAGATTATCATCCTCACCACGCAAAGCATCCTGAGTATTACCAGGAAACTTTACACTCTCTCTTTGGATACCTAAGGAAAATTTGATGAATTTTTTCACAAAATTCTTTGACACCCCCATAGGAACTTTGTTGTTCACATGAGGCATCATAAAAAAATAGAGTAATTGTCTTTGACATTACTCATGTAATTTCATTTGACCCTAAATTTTTTTAAAATAAAGCAATGGGAATAAAAATGGGATGAGGTGGAACCATATTTCTATTGTAAAATACATGTGACACACTAAATATGTCCATAGTGAAGTCCTGATAGACTCTGGGATGAGCAGCCCTGATCTCACAGAGACCCCCAGACAGGCCACCCTTGCCTCACGAAATGTCACATGCAAGGCATCGAGCATCTCATGAAGACCATTCAATAGGAAATTTGATCTCATGAAGGCCCTTGGATATTTCAATATGAAAATATTTAATTTCTTTGGCATGACCACATGATCAAAAAAATCCCCATTAATTAGAAATAATCCAATAATGGAGGCCTTTATGAGATGGACTCATGGTTTCTAAAAATCAGGCGACGCCCTCAGAGTGATCAATGAAAAAATCTTATGAAGACATGTGGAACCAGACCCCTTCCCTAACTTCAGTCTAGATCCATGCTAGATACACTACAAAACTAGAGAAAAATCAGGGTGGTGAGGTCTATAAATTCCCCACCCAAGTGTGAAAAAAACACCTATGGACTCTCATATACAAGGTTAGATTTTTGCATATAGTCACATCATCACACCCAAGAATCAGAGTGGATTTCTCAGAGTAGATGATCTCATGACTGGAAAGACCTATTTCATATAATATACTGGTGAACTTATAGAGTGATCACATTCCATGCATAAATCACTTCACATGACCATTCATAGATCACACAACGGAATTCTAGAAAGATGTGTGAAGAACATACCACACATATTCCAAATCACATGAGACTCAAAATAAATTGGTAATGAATAAATCTAAGTCATTTGTGATAAAAAAGTCTAGAATAAAGACTAAAGGTGGAAGAATTAAGCAGAAAACATGTTCTATGACCCTCATGCAGTTCGCATGAACCATCCCAGATAAGTGAAGACACTAGAAAATTTCATCTATATCATATAACTCTCCTTCAGCAAACTATTTGGCATATGTTAAATCCTCCAGGACATGTCAAAGTAAGTCACATGGTTCCCCCTAATCATGAAACTTTAATCATAAAAAAACACTGGGACTATCCCCCAAACCTCATGAATTATTTTTGATACATCGCTTGATTCATATGATGAAACCAACTCATGTCAGCTAAGTCTCGTGGATGCATCTACAAATTTAAACTAATATCTCATGAAACCCTCTCTGCAAGTCAGCTAAGACTCATGACACCCTCTGTGAATTTCAGCCAAGACCCATAAAGCCCTCCATACATGTTTTCTGGGTCTCGTAATACCATCTAGGAGTGTCATCCAAGACATGTTACACCCTCTGAGACATTTCGTACTAACTCCCACGACACCCCCCATATGTTTCTACCAGATCCTACAAATAACACTTGGAAAGTAATATAGATCATCTGACAACCTCTAGACAAGAAATCCCGGTAATATGATTACTTCCAGGATAGACCACATGGATCTTGCGATGTCCTATGGACAATTCAGCTTTGATCATATGAAATCCTTATGATATTCCACTTGGGTTACACGAAGTCCTCTAGAAAGATCATAAAGATCATCTAGTTGTCTTCAGATAATCCAGAAAGGTACTCTCATACATATCGGGACAAGAGGACAATCAACACATGTCAGGCAGGTAATCCGGTCATAGGGGAAACCTCAGAGTGTAAGCCCAAACTGGTGACATAACATGATGTGTCCCAATATCCAGGTAAGCCTCAATTTTTAAGCCCCAACCAAAGGAACTATGAAAACACGGATTCCTACCATATTTTGGATATGTAGGCCACCTCTTCAAGGTTCAATCTCCACAGAGATTCCCCGATACATAAGTCCCCCACTCTCCATGTTGATGATATTGATCATTTTACATCCATTGTTTTTCACACCAAGAATAGCTCATGTGATCTTATGGAATTTCAATAATCATATCATTTACATCACGAGTCTCCAAAAACCCAAAAAAAATATTTATGTGAAACTATAATGAGTAGAAGACACATTATCCTCCACATAAGGTAATCTAAGTTAGGTAAAATCCCAAGGACATGATTAACCTATGAGAACTTTGATTCCTATAATAACCAAAACACATAGGACAAGTTCCTAAGTACTTAGCTCAAATAAACAACCATTTCAATGTAATACTTATAACAATATCATTTCCGACCATCATAACCTAATTATTCCCATGGGATGATTACTCCACCACATCCATCGGTGGATAGAGAAACAAAATGAACTATAATGATTCTGATTCCTTCCATAACCAGAATTAGTAGAACATCTCCTTAATTCTTTATTTACATAAAAAATTTATCTCAGAGAATTACCAGTATATAATTCCCATATCATGAGCAATGAAAATTATCATTTGTTGTCACTTGTTTCTCACATCGAGTATAGCTCACGTGAGCTAAGGGAATCGAAATAATCATGTCATCTGCACCATGAGTCTCTATAATGACAGGGGTAACCTTAGTATAGGATCCCCATACAAATGAACTATTTAAACTCTGATTCTCACTATACTTGGGATATGCAGGAAATCACTCTTGGACCAGAGCTTGAATACATGGTGTTCCAGAGTACCCATATAAGTCATTTCTATATGATGTTAAACTTCATGGGTCCAATGAATTATGTGGGTGTTGAATTCTACAATAAACATGATATGTAGGATGCCTCATAATGGATCAATCCCCTCTTCATAATATTAATCACCTTATTTCATGGAATCACATTCCAAAGAACATGGTTATATAGATTCAATACATAAGAAATTTCCCATTACAAGAGAACGATGGAGAAAATTGGGTGTATACAAATGGATTCAAAAAAGTCACCCATTTATTTTTCATATGAAAGAGAATAAACCCATGATCATTTTCTAGGATAATTGGTCATGTGTTGGGATTTGGATGATATTCTAAACATATCATAAATCTATAAGAGAGTCTCAGAGTAGGAAATAATTCCCCCCATAAGTGTGTGATGAGCCTAACCACTCATCCTATTGACCAAAGCGAGTCCCCAAGAGTCATTAAGATGGAAAACCTAGGTGATCACATGCCTTTGGAAAGAAGTTTTGTACCCAATTTGAAATGAGTTAAGCATTAAGAGATTTTGGTTAGATCGATGGTGGTAACCTGATGTTCATGATTGGGCACAAAACAAACCCCACAATCAACATGTTTAGTGGATCCCATCCATCCATCATTGAAAACCCTGATGAAATAAAAATGGAGAACCTGATATGAAACAACTCCAAGGAAAAATGATTGGCTTATAATCCATTAGGCCATTTTGGTTTTCTCTTATCCAAAAAAATAGAATTAAAAAATAATGTGAGAAATTTTCCTATTTTAAATCATGATCAATATGGAATTATAAGGTTTAGAAACTGAGTTTGTGTCCCATCAATACCAAATCTAAAGAAAGTGTTATTGGATGAAGATCACAGTTCATCATTCTCTATTCATCTTGGAAGTATAAATATGTGTAAACATATGAAATAGTATTTATCAGGGGATAACTTGAAAAGAGATATTGTAGATTATGAATCTTGATGACTTGTGTGCTATAAAGTTAATGTTGATAGATATAATTTTAAGGTTATATTACAACCATTACCCATACTATAACGGAAATGGGAAAACATTTCCATGGATTTCATTATCAGACTCCCTAAAATATCTAAAGTGTACAATGCTATTTGGGTAATGAATGATTACCTTAAAAAATAAGTTCATTTATAACTATTGGATAATATTTCTCTCTTGATAACCTTACATGATTATACTTTAAGTATGTTTTGATATTTCATGGATTACAACTCTCAATCATATATAATTAGGATTTGAGGTTTACCTCAATGTTTTGGAGAATAATTGAGCAAGATCTAGATACATAGTTAAATTTAAGAATTTATTATCATCCTTAAATGGATATTTAGTATGAGAGTGTTATTAAAACTCTATAAGACATGTAGAAATAATTCTATATTTATTTCAAGGGTGGTCGAGATCAACACATTACTTTAGAGGAATTTTCTTGAAATAATAGCTTTCACTTGAGAATTCATATGTCTCTTTATGAATACCTCTTTGGAAGGAAGTGAATAACTCCAATGTGATGGGACAAATATGTATAAATAAATCTATTGGGACATGACCTAGTTGAGAGAATGGTAGAGAAGGTTAGATCCATTCAACAACACATAAAAGGAGATCAAAGTTGAAAAAAAAATGTAATGTTGAAAATTGTCAATGAAATCTAGAGTTAAAAGTTAGTGATAAGGTATTCCTATGAATATCTCCTTGTAATAAGGTTTTGATATTTGGAAATAATGTAAATTTAAACCCTATAAATATGAGTCCCTTTGAAATTATTTATCCTATTGGGATGGTAGCTTATCACTTATCGGTTTCACCTAATATCCCTCAAGTTTATGATGTGTTCCATGAATCTATCCTGAGGAAGAACATACATGATCCATTATATGTACTAAAATAAGATGTCATAATACTATAAAAATATATTTCTTATGGGGAATAATTGATGGAAATTTCACATCATAGAGAGAAAGTTCTACAAAACAAGACCACTCATCTAGTCAATTTTTTAAAGGTTGGGGCCAAAGCCTCATTTTATTATTAAATCAATGACCTCTTTTTGTCTGGGTAGAGGGAGACCCATTAAATATACCAAATTTCCAAGGCCAAGTGGCCTAAATACAAGGCTTGAAATATTATTTTTTTGGTCCAATGCGCCTTTTAGTGAATAGTACTATTACAGTACCGCTACAGTTCCTGGTGCAGTACCTCCAACCACTACAGTGTCACCGCTGCTACAGTCCACCACTGCTACAATACTACACAGTACCCCCAGAAAATTCATCCCTTCCCAGATTCTATCTTGGGTCTTTTAGATGCCAAGTAGGAGCCTTTACTACTTGGGTACAGACTCGTTGGCACCACTCATCTCGTGAATGTTTTTTGGAGAAATAAAAGAAATTAATAAGCTATGTGGGAACCTGAGGATGTGATGAGCCAAAATTTTCCTTAGTTTTTTATTAGAGTGATATAATTTTTAAGGGGAAATTCTTATAAGGGGGTAGAATGTATTATCTTGAGATTTTATTATATAATTATCATTAATTAAATTTCATTGATAGCTTGATTTTCACATAGAATCGAGCTTAAAAAATGACATAAAACAATTAAAATATTATTTTTTAAAAATTAATTAATTTTTTAATTCATCATATCAATATTATCTTAGGTTTAAATTTAGGAATTTTTATGAAAAGATTTATTTTTTAGTGAATAATGGAAAATAATGATTTTTATAAAAACTATAAATTATTTGAAAAATCCATGAAAGGATTTGAATTTAATATTAAATTAATATAAGACTCCTTTATCTATAAATTTTCTAAATGATTATATTATAATCATCATTATACATAATTTTGGTATAAGTTCATTTTTGGACTTAAAAACACATTTTTCTAAAAAAATATATTGTGTTTTGCATTTTTTTAAATTGATTTCCACCAATTATATAAATTGAATTGGATAAAATTTATTAAATATTACTAGTCAATTGGGACATATTTTTTTAATTAGGGCTATTTTTTCATTATGAACCATAACCTTGGTGAATATTTTTCACCTCCGTATGGGTAAAAAGAGTAAATTGGGGATAAAATGTTGGGACAAGGCATTAAAATTTCTCTAACACTTCTATTTATCCTATTTTAAGGGTTTTCTTTGAACATTTACATAACATTATAGAATATATTTCAACTTTGTTCCATTTTTCTTTTATTATGAATTTATTTTAATTTGATAAAAGAATAAAAACAAAATGTCACACTCTTAACATTAATATCTATAATATTTTTCTATAAGGATAAAAGGTGGGTATGTTTGGTTTTAAATGTTCATTTGAATGATTATTTTTTGAACATTTTAATTTATTTTTATTTTTTATTTATTTAATAATTACCTTAAATGCTTATGAAACACCGACACGATATTTATTCAATTAATAGAAAAATAAAATAAAAGATTATAAAAAATTTAAAAGTAATAAAATTTGGATGAATTATTTTATTCCATGAATTTTATAAATAAATATAAAATATTGGTTATGTGTTAAAGTATTTTATTCTAATTAAATATTTGTCATGATGTTTTTAAAGTAAAACTATATGAATAGTGTCAAAAATGGTATTAATGATCTTTTATGAATATATTATTTTATTAAATTATTTAAAAATCATAAAAAACATGAAAGTGTCCTAGGGGATAATATATGGTCAAAAGTGCATCCCTTTTCCATTTATGTGTCAATTTTAACCTTATACTTAAAATTATAACCCTTTAATATTTAAAAATTCATTACCATCATTAAGGTTAAAATTGTTTAACTAATGGGTTATTCCAAAGGGTAGGGTTTAAAATGATATTTAAATCTAAAAAATTGATTAGATGATATTCGGTATGATAGGAATGACATTATCCACAATGGTGTCTCACTTAATCTTAATACAGGCCGATCGAGAATTTTGATTGCTATCAGGGATGCATCCACTCTTCAGAAAGCCACTTGTCCTAACTCGGTTGCTGACTTTGGAATTATTCATCGGCTCGGTATTAAAGGAATCTACAATCAACCGAAGTGCCTCTTTGAAGTGTTCTGGCAGGCTCTGATCCCTGGCTGGATAAAGATTAACGTAGATGGCGCCTCGAAAGGAAACCCTGGTCCCGCGGGCTGTGGAGCCATTTTTCAGAGACTACCTTGGTCAGTTTCTTGGATGCTTTTTTGGTGGTTGTGGTTCTGTCTCCATCTTGGAAGCAAAAATGTTGGCAGTGATTCATGCGGTCAACTTTGTCAAGTCAAAAGGTTGGGACAATATTTGGATTGAAAGTGACTCCACCACTATCATCCAAGCCATTTGGAATGTTGTGGTTCACCTTTCTTGGTCTCTTACTGCTCGTTGGAAGAATTGCCTAAGCTCACTCCAAGAGATCAGATACATTGCCCCCCATAACTACAGAGAAGCAAACAAGGTGGCTGATGGGATTGCTAACAAAGGAATCAACCAGGCCATTACATGGAGTGATATACTTCCGGTTGAGATCCTTTCGTTTTATGAAAAAGAATTTAATAAAATTTCCTCCTTCATACTTTTTTAATCTTCCTTTCCTTTATTTATAATAATTTGTGTCTTGGTCTTTGACCAAGACATTGCCTTTAAAAAAAAGTGCTCATCCCCTCAATTATATATGAAAATACCTTCCCTCATTTATTTAAACATACTTGGGAAATATAGATCAACAAAAACATGATTAATACTCTTATAAACATCTTTATTAAAGTTATATTTCTAAAATACCAACCCTTTTTCCCTTAAGAGGACATCTAAAGGAATTCTTTTAATGAATAGGTAATCAACTTCACTGAGCACTTTCATTTTTCTTCATCTTTTAGTACCATAAAATATTTAATAACCATTAAAATATAGTAGAACAATTATATTACATATATTATTATATTATTATGTTGATCAAATAATATTTATCTATCTTCTTCTCCATCAAATAGGAAACAAAACCATCACCCGGGTGTACGTCAGACTACCACCTCACGAACTGATGTAATTTTTTCCCATTACCACCTCACATGGATTTTTATAAATATGTAACTAGTGAATATAAATTATTTTTATGAAATTTTATTTATTCAAGAATTATAATTTCATAAATACCTTTTTACCTTCAAATCCTTTCGAAAACAATAATTTTGGTCATGCGTACTTGTGGACTACCATCTCCACAGAGCTATGTGAATTTGTTTTCATTACTAATTTATGTGGATAGTAATAAGGATATATTTAATGAATATATATTAAATTTATGATATAAAAATGATAATATAACACTGAATTATTATTTACCTTTCTTTCATTCCATCCTTCAAAAAGTGAAAATAGTATTCAAGTGTATGTACGGTCTACCGTCTCCATGAACGGTGTAATTTATTTTATCAATATATAATTTTTATGGATGAATATAAATATATATGTAGATAATATATTTTATATTTATATAATGATTAAAATCTAGGATATGATGGTATAATAATCAAATTATAAGGATCAAACTTACTGGAATAAATTTCTCATGAAAAACAAAGCTATTAACACCTAAAACAATTATTATGATAAGAGATTGTTAATAAATAGATTATAAGAGGTTATAAATAGATCATATAAATTATTATTGATATGTATATGGTTATTTTATTTAATTTTAATAAATCAAAATTTATTATATAGTAGGTTTAAATAACTTATGATGCAAGTTGAATTTGAGGTAAGGGATTTCATCTCAATTTCCACTCCATTGAGACATATTGGGTATTATACACTAATTTATGCTTATATGGTGTATATACTACCCATTTGATGTATTTAAAATGAATATATATTTATTAATAAAGATTTATGTTCCTATTAAAGTTTTCTCTTTCAAGGGTTTACAATTTAAACATTACCAAAGAGGTAAGAATTTATTTTATAATCCCATTTTTTGGGATTGAACTTATTTTCAATAAAGGAGTATTTGTAAAATATATATATTTTCTTACTCGCTCGATATTTAAGGATATTTCATATTTTTCACCAAATTTTCCTCTCTTATTAACTTTAATAAATCATGGTAATTTTTAAAAAAAAATCAGATCTTATTTATCTTTTTGATCAGGTATATTTCTCTTCCATGATCATACTTTTCAAATTTATTTTACAAAATAAATTTTTATTTACTTAAATTATTTATTAAGTAAATTTAATTTTATCCTTTAATTTTTTAAATTATTGAAAGGAATATTTAAAATGTTCTCTGGGAATGTCATTTTCAGTTTTCTTTACAAAAATTCAGATGGAATTTTTCTTTTTAATGTATACTACGTTAACATATTTTCCCACTACCAAAAAATTTTTATGCACTATTAGATTCTTTGATAAAATTTAAATGTTTTTTTAAATAAAACTATTTTTTGAAAGAATATATTAATTTATTTTCTCAGTTTCCCTTTATATTCCAAAATAACATGATTTTATTACAAAAAATATATTTCTGATGAATTGATATTCATTTTTATCTCTTATTATTTTTTTTGGTTTTTAACTTTATCCTGTAATATTCAATTTCTTATGATAAATATTAATTAGACGTTAAATTTCTCTTAAATATCAATATTCTTTATATCATGGATATTATTATTTTCTAAAACATATACCATTTTTACATATGGTGTTTTACTATGAAATTTATTTGATTTATTATGTAAATATTAATATTCTATGTTCATTACTCAATACATATATTTATTGACAAGGAATATGGTTTATGAATTAAATTGATCATTTAATACATGATAAATTCTTTGTACATGTAGTAATTGGTGGGTCCTAGTAATATATATATATATATATATATATCCACTTGATGCATCATGAAGTCTCATTAGACAAATCAGTTTTCAAAATTAAATGGGTTTTTGGTATATACCTATCTATAAATTAAATTATCTTTACACGAGGACTAGATGGTAAATATATCATGATGTCTAATATCATAATGTCAATAATTAAGTATTTCCCTTATTTATAATTTAGTTATTATTATCCCTGATATTTTTTAATTGATATTATCCATGGATTCATTTCATGCTCAAAGTTTTGACAAAATAGAATATTTTTTCATTTATTTTCCTTTCTATACTAATTATGCCTTATTTACTCATGATAGCTTCTATTGAATGTTAATATTTCTGTGAATCTAAGAACACCATTTCTTTTTTTTCCTTTCACCATTCTATGAAGAGGGTTGTTATGAATAATATCAATGATGAAAGAATTTTTTCATACTATGTATTATATTTTTACAATGTAAAATGAGAATTATGTTTTTATTTATTTCTTCAAGACTACTAAAATGATTGTCCATTTAGGATGATATCCCTTGTATCGGATACTAATTTAATAAATTATATGTCATCTCTAGGTTACTATAGTTGGGGTTTCTATATGTATAAAGGATAAAACTCCTCCTTATTTTAGATTTATTAAAAAGAAATTAAGAACATGGTTAGAAAATTAATAAAAAAATATTTAAAAACTATATTTATGATTATTAATGATCTCTCTCGAGAGAGAGAGAAAAGTTTTGAAAACAATTTTATTTTTTATAAATGATTTCAAAATAGAAAAATTTAATAAATCCCGAGATAAAATTAACATTTTTTTATTGAAAATAGAGTATTGAAAAATAAAAATTAAAAAAAATTGAGAAAAAACTGAAAAAAGGAAAATATTTTTTGGGAAACTAATTTTGAAAAGGAAAATATCTCTTCTAAGATTATTTATGTACTAAAAAGATAAGATCCACCAAAATTAATGCACTAGGATAGTTAAAGAAATTATATAAGATAAAAAATAATAAAATAAATAAATAAAAGACTTTATAAATTTTGAAAATTCAATTCATCAATAAGTATTAGTAAAAATTTTATTAATAAACCATAGAAATTTTTGAAGTAGTGTCAAATGAGGTGTGTAGTATATCCCTAAGATAGAGAAAGGGTTAAAAACCCAGTCAATACTTTTTGAGATAAATCCTTAGGATAATATTCACTAGAACCATATTCACATATTTGTATCTAGATAGTACTATCTTTAATAGAGTATCATACTCATTTTACTTTTCCAAAATTTTGAAATGTTTTGAAAAAAAAATTAAAATTTTGCAATCCATTTTGGAAAAAATTTTGAAAATAGGTTTAAATAAAACTCATCATGATTACAAATTTTTAGAGATAGGTATTTAGAGATAAAAAAACCCAACTCTCCTTTTATGAAGTCAAAGAAAGTAAAAGGAATGTTTTTATTGAAGATATTGTCAAGTTGAAGGTTGGTGAAAACAAATTCGAGAATGATATCACCTTTTTGAAAGTGTTCTCAATAAAAATGGTGTCTTAGGTCAATATTCTTAGTATGCAAGTGTTGAATAGTATTTTTAGAAATGTGGACCACACTAGTGATTTTACACTTGATAGGGACAGAATAATATGTTAGCCTAAAGTCCTAGAGACTATTTTTTATCCATATAAATTGGGCGCAATAACTCCTCATGTATATGTATTATGATTTAGCTATAGAATTAGAAATAAATTTTTTCTTCATTCTACTTCAAGATATGACGTATTTTCCAGTTAGATGAAATGTTATTATAGTAATTTTCTTATCTGGTTGGAATCCTCCAAAATCAGCATCAAAAAAAATAAACTCAGAAGAGATTTCCTTGGGATAAAATGTCCAATTTTTAGTTCCTTTAAAGTAATGTAAAATATTTTTTAGGGGTTTTAAAAAGGATTCCTTTGGATTATAGTAAAAAAACACAATTTAGTACACTGACTATGATGTTCGGAAGGTTATATGTAAGGTAAATTATAATTCTAGTCATACTTTAATAAAGAATGTTGTTGACTGATTGACTAGTTTTATCCAACATTGGCTTACATGTTATAGTCATGGTCATTATAACTTCCTTATCATAACCAATGGAAAACTTATTTAGGATTCCATTAGTGTATTTACTTTGGTTTGAAAAGTTTCCATCATAATTTTGGAAAATTTGAAAACTAGGGAAGAATTTCAGTTTTATCATAAAACTCATTTAAAACTCCCTATTTATTAAATTGGAAAAATAATTGAAACTACGTTCTTTTTTATCCAAGAAAACATCATCACTGTGAATTTTGATGATAAATAAATCATGTGAATGTTTTTTGATAAAAAGTGTGTGATAATATTTTCCCATTTTAAAATAATTTGATAAAATAAATTTAGTTATCCACTCTTACCAAGCCTAATGGGATTTTTTTAAGCTGTATACATATTTGGTTAATGTGAAAATAGAATTTAGATAAATAATATTTTCAAAAATAGGTGGTTTGTCTGATTTTTTTTTAAATAAAACCATATATAAAAGAACTTTTTAAATCCATTTGAAAAAGTTTGAAATTAATTTGAGTGGTGAATAACAATAAGATTATAATGGATTTGATTCAACAAAAGGGTAAATTTTTTTCACCGTAATAAATGAGTTCTTATTGATTGCAGCCTTTAGAAAAAATTAAAGCCTTGTTATGGATAAAATTTCCTTATTCATCAAGTTTTTTCAAAAAAACCCCACTAGGTGCCAATAATAATATGATAATCAAGAAATTCCATGATATTCCAAATCTTTTTCATTTAAATTGTTTCAACTCCTATTTCATGGAAAGTATACAATTTTCATAATTAATAGTCTCATTTGGGTAATTAATTTTAAGGCAGGGGAGAAAATCTTGATTTTTAACATCATTTATTACTAAACATCCAGTATGAGTTCTAAAGTGTAATTATCTAATAAAATTCTCATGAGAATGATATTTATATTGAATTCAAACCTTAGGTAAAGAAGTGGATGGGAATTCTAGAGCATATTCAACTACTTTAAGATTTAGGATTAGGAAGGTTTAAACTAGGTTGGTCAACATCATCATCATTTTATGGATGTCATTTAGGAAGACTCTCATAAAAATTAATGTGAATCGACTCTTATAGGGTTGTGGCCCTCTTATTGAAGGATTTAAAGGCTTAACTTGAGTTGGAGTACCCAATAAAAATTCCATTATCAGATTTACTATCAAAATTTCATGTATTATCCTTGATATTAAGGATAAATCATTTACAAATTAAAGTCTTTAAAGTATCCAACTTTTTGAATTCTACTATTCCAAAATTAATAAGGTATTTTTCTCAAAATGGGTCTTATGAGAACATGATTAAGGATAAAGAATGTGGTATTGACTACCCCCCCCCCCCAAATAATTTAGGTAAGGAAAACTCATTTACGAGAGTACTAGACACTTCTTGGATATTCCTATTTAATATTTCAATAACCCCATTTTTTTAAGGATTTCTAAGAGCAAAGAAATATTGATTATAGGATTGAGAGACAAAAACTCATCAATTTTTTTATCAAATTATCCACCCTATTCAATTCTAAGAGAAGATATTTTTTAGTTTTTTTATTTTTTTAATTTCCTTGAACCGATGATAAAGAAATTATAAGACTTGTACTTATGATATAAGAATAAAACCCATGTAAATATAGTAAATTCATTTATAATTAAAAATTTGTAATTTTTAACTCAAATACTAGAAACTTGAGTTGATCCAAAAAGGTCAATTTTGACTAGTTATAATCATTTATAAGAGTAAATAAGGTTTTTATATAAATAATAAGATTTTTGTTTCTTTCTTAGTTATAAGGGTTCACAAATTAAGTCATATTTAAAATAGAATTTTGGTAAATTCGTTACTAGTTAATTACGGTAGATCTTGACAATAAAGTGAATGTCATGATAACCTTGGCAGTAACTTTGAATCTAAGAATCATTATATTTTTCACTTAAACAATTAAAATTTTGAATTTCAATAAAAGTTAAATAAATAATATAAACATTTTTAAATTGATATTTGGTAAATTAAATATTACCTTTAGAATTAAAATCATTATAAAAATTATTTTTAAAAATAATTTTGAAACCACTATCACATAATTGACTAATAATTAATTAATTATTCTTCAAAACATTGAAAAATAAAACATAATTAATTAAATATGAGTTTTATAAGCCAATCATACTTAAACTGGTAATTTTACCTTTTGAATCATATCCAAAAATAACATCTCCAATATCAAATTTATCATGATTATATAATTTTTAAGGATAGCCATACACGTTCCTTGATCACCCATTATCCATAAAATAATTAGTTTTTCAAGTTATTCTCTCATTACATTTTTCCTATAAATAATTTGGGGGCCTAAAAGTTTGGTCCCATTTATTGGGTCTACTTATTTTGGCCAGTAGATAGTTTAGAATCCAAAAATGTTTTAAACAAGTATTTAATTAATAAAATTGTGATGAGAGATGAATTATTTTTTGTCTACCATATGTATAATTTTTAAAATTTAATTATAAAAAAAGATGACCATATTTTTTCTATAATTAGAAAATTTATTTTTAAAACTTCCCTATAAAAACGTAATATTTTAGAAATAGTTAAGAACTGTATATTATTTAGAAAAACCACACCTAATATTATTTTTAATAACATATTTAGATCCAAAAATTTAATTTAAATTTTTTCACCTTGAGTAAAATGAGAAAGATAATTTTTGATATTCTCAATTTTGAAATAAAAATTTTCATCATTTTATTGTTCTTTAATTTTAAAACCAAATCATTTTTTCCATTTAAAATTTGATCATTTTAAAAAAATGTGATTGAAATTATTTTTAAGGCATTTTAATTTTAAAATAAGTTCACAAAAAACATATTTAATTTTATCTCTAGAAAAAACAATATCTTTATAAATTAAATAAGAGGAAAAATAAGTTGAGTAGTAAGAATTAGAAAATATGGAATTTATTTCATAAAATGCCTGAAAATTTTCCATTATGAACTTGGTAATTTCATTAAATTATTCATATGTTGAAATTTAATCTTCACTCTCAATCCAAGTCGAGACCTTTAGATCTTTATTACCTTGCCTCTTCTTTTTTTGTAATCTTTGTTCTCTGGATAGTCAGGATTGATATAACCCTTATACTTTCAACTAAATCAAGTTAATTTCATATCTTTATTTTAAAATTATATGTATTGGGTATCTCTTTTCTTGTCCGTGTAATTGATTACCCTTTTCTAAATTTGAGAGGTTTTATATTCTCTTTTAAAAGAGATATTATTGATTGATTTGAAAGTGTTAATCCTTTTAGTTTTGTTGACCTCCTTTGTTTGTTTTTCATCTTCCCTTCTCATATTAAAGTCATATGTCATTAGAGAATCGATGAGTCCCTCAACCTCTATGTTTTTCACATCTTTCGATACTTGGATCAAGGTGAATTTAGGAACCCAATTACTTAGTAACATCCAAAGTATTTTTTAACTATGTTTTCTATATAAGTAGAACCACCAAGAGATTTTAACCCATTATAAATATTAGTAAATTGAGTAAAAATTCCATTGATAGATTCACTAGTATTCATAGATAAACATTAAAGTTCTTTTCTAAACATATTAAAATTGGTATATTTGAATTTTTTATATCCTTCATGAGTTACTTCTCAATTTTTCCAAATTTTGTGATCCATATTGCATGTATAAATTAAAATAAATTCATTTTGATCTAAACCACAATGAAATAAATTCATAGCTTTACCATATAATTAAAAATAAGAAATATCATACATGTCCATTTGTCCTTTATTTCAGTTATAGGAGTATAATCATGTATTAACATCTGATAAACAGGATATCCAATAGATATATAAATAGTATACATCTAATTTTTTCAATAACCATAATTATTTCCATCAAAAAATAGAGCACAACCTAATTATTTTCCTTCAAGTCTACCATGGTTGTTTTAAAACACAATTTTTTTAAATATAGATATTTATTTGAAGAAATAGTAAAATAATTTTAAAAAATAATTCTAAAACAAATCAGTTAAGTAATTTACAACTATTTTTATACCAAATTTAGGTCATATTAGGGTAAATTTTCAAAAGGGGGTTAATTTTCGTTCAATAAATTAAGTTAAAAAAATCCATGTTTAAAAACTTAAACGAGAGATATTAGAGAAAATAAAATATTTTTGATGAAAAAAATAATCAAAGTTCAAATCAAAATGATATAATAATAATAAAAGTGGGAGGATAAAAACAAATGGGAATTTAAAATGAATAAGAAATTTTAAAATAAAAAATATGAAGTGATTAATAAATTATTGAAGGTTTTAAAAAATTAATAAATGAATGAAATAAAGTAATAAATTAATTCAATTTTAGAAAGCAAATTAGACAAGATATTTGGTAAGGATGTTTGGAAATATCTCTAAAATATCCCCTATGTATACCACCCCAATCACTTGAGGATTTAATATATTAGTCCCCTATAATAGTCCCATTATTTTTTAACAGAATTGTAAGATATCAAAGGTACCTCACTTTAATGGTAGTGAGAACAAAATATAGAATAAATAAGAGTAATATATGATTAGTAGAATTCAATTTCATTGTAGATTTGTCTCAATTATCTCAAATAATATGATGAGTTCTTTGAGAGAATGAGAATAATATAATAGAGTGATTGGATATTACAATTTTTTTACACTCTAGAAAGGATAAATTTGATTTATAAGGGAGGGAACTTTTGAGAAAAATTAGGTGATAAAGTATGTTGGTATTGGAGATCAGATGAGAAAGTGATTTTCTAAGGCCACAATGTCTCTAAATATAGGTTTTAATACCTTTAGTAATGTTATTAAATCCTTTAGGGGTCTTTAAATCAAATATATCCAAGTTCTTTGAACTTTGACCACCATAAATGTTGGGGCCATAAGATTTGTACCAATGCCACTAGGTAGTCGGTGGGGTTAATGGTAATCGTTGTACCTTGAAATTTATTACTGAATATATAGTGGTATCTTGGAGATTATTTTTTCACTTCCCTTAGAACCATTTATCCAGTTCTCCTCTGAAGGGTAACCAGTGGGGTCCTGTAATTTGAGGAACCTTCTGGGCATTCCATCGATTGGCTAGTGGCACTACACCAGCTATCCAGTGCTACTTGTATCCTTTTTCTTCAAAAAGTAGATTCTCCACTTCATTCCATGATCCTCCATGATTCTTACATCCTACCTCTAAGGATTTAAAATATCCATTAAAATTTGTTTAAGGATCCTTCAAAGGATTATAACAAGATGCCATCATGCTAGATGCACATCACATAAATGGAATTATTAAACACTTTAAGAGTGTTTTTTATCCTTAAAATAAAATAAAAGTGAGGGACACAATATATTAGTTATGTTAATTAATGGTTGATCAATTTTTTGGGTTAGGATTAGATATGTTTCCTTGTAATGGATGGTGACATAAAGGATGGACTTGAGTACTAAGGTATGGTTGATTTGAGCTTTGTCCTTGATAATGGTTTTTAAGATGAGTGAGCATGAATCAGTAGAGTGATACTTTCATGATGTGGGAATAAATTATGAATTTTAAATGAGGATTTGTGTAAGGGAATACACATAGTGGGTAGAGAACCATTGGTTATTGGAGAGTGTGACCATTGTTTTGAATATTGTGGATGGTATTTCTAGTGAGTTGGGAATGGGTTTTATCAATGATTCATGTTGTAACTCAAGTATGAGTGATGAATTCACAACTAGTCATTATGTTTGGTAATGGATGGATCATATAAATTAAATATTAATAATTTTGGTTTTATAGGTGGTGATGAGGATACTCCTATAATGGGGAGCATCATATCTATCATGGATGTTTGACCCTCATGTTAGAAGGTTCATGGGAATAGTGAGACAGGTTGGTGAAAAATTGAGATATAATCAAGATACTTATATATAGGTAGGCCTTATTTTATATATTTCCTTAGTTAATGCTTGGTTTGGGATTCAAATGTGGAACCATGGGGAGTATGAGTGTCCACATCATGCATAGAATAGAATTTTTAATATCTCGAAGTCAGTTGGATTAAAGATGTGGTGGTGCTCATGGAATGAATCTTATAGTTGATTAGTTTTTTTAAGGACCCAATCAAGGAATTACACATAGTGTCAATATTTTATTTTAGTGTGTGAATTTGGATGATTTAAAAGTTCCTCTGAGTAAATGAACCATGATTGGGTACTAGGATGACATGTTAGCGGGTGTGGAAAATAGTTTTTTTAAAATTAATTTAAAGGAGGATTTATTGTCATTTTACCATATAATTTTTTGTAGTAAGGTGAGAAATATATAAATTGTGTTTATGGACCACTAGAAATTAATTCTTGGTAGGTGATTCCGATTATGGGGAGCACTATGACTCAAAATTGGCCTTTATGAGAGAGGTATTATAGTGGGGATCACCATAATCCAAGATATGGATAATTTGATGATTTTTTAGTGGCTTAAAATATATGGGTGTGGTTAATAACTATCTCAATTTTTGTGGTGTTGACTAGTTGGTGGCTAAGATATTAGAAAATAACGCACCCGGATGCTTGAGCTGCACAAACTGTAAAAAATTTTCCATTAGATATGTTTCTATTTGATGTTATTTTTTATTGTAAAAATCACTAAATTGATTACTTATGTTTAAAGAAAATTTAATTAATGGGGTTTTCTAAATTGGTTGTGTTTCTAACTAAACTTACTTGTGTTTCAATTATGCTAGTAAATCACGAATACTTAACCACATTTTATGAAAATGTGGGAAAGTATTTTTCTCCCTATATCTCGCCTTACCACACTCCATTATCCCCCAACACTCCACCTAATCCTAGAAAACACTTCCCCCTCCCATCATCACATTCCCCCAAGGATAAGAATAATTTTAGTGGGGTTTTGTAATGAAATATGTCATTAAAGGTTCTGAAATTTAGATAAAATTTGAATTTTTGGTCCTAATGCATGTGAAATCACAATAATAGATGTATAGATTTATATTTATAGGTTTATAACATCTCAAGGAGAAGTTTTCTAGATATTATTATAGGATTGAGAGATGTTTTAGGTGCTAGGGTGAAGTTTAGAGTAGGTTTAGGGTGACCCATTTTATGAATTTTTTATAGACGGCCCATCACTATATGATAAGTGAAAGTAATTACAAGTTGAGGGGATGATCAAGGGATAAAACCATGGTTAGGAAGGCACGACATCATGGAGGAAATGGTTCAGACTATGAAAAGTGGGTGTCAAGGAATAGTGGATTTTAGTGTGGGGTTTTTCACTAAGTAAAAAATAATACATACAGGCATCACACCATGACTGAGGGGTGCCACATCATGATGAGTCCTCATATATAATATATTATAAAACATTACTCATTCCATTTTATTTTTCATGAAAAAATGGTAGTTCATGTATTTATAAGGGTTTTAGTGTACCATAAGGGGGAGGCCATGCCTAGAGGCTAGATATGGGTATTTTGGTATGACCTGTGAAGGATATTCCACTCCATGACCAAAAGGTTCACATCGTGAGGGGTAGTACACTGGGTTTTTTAATTTATCTAGGTGATTTTTATCATTACATAACCCAAGGTTTCACACCATTATAGGTGAAATTATAAGGAAATCACACTATGACTCATTTAGGTCATTCTATGATGTGTCCACCTTCACATTTTAGGTTAGGTGGGAAAATGGGAGAGTTCATTTTCAGTCACCTATCCTCCACTTTTACCCCCTGTTAATATCCCTTTAATAGGGGGGATTATTGGATCATTTATACATAATTCTTCCTTTTTCTCCTATGTTCATTTCCTCCCTTATTATCCTTTGATTTTAGTGCCTTCAGTTAGGTTTTCAATGAATATTTCACCAAAACATTTTGATAATCTTCTAAAATGATGGGTCTTACACATGTAATGGATTGAGGATTTACTAAGATGAAAAATATGTGATGTTTTTCTCTAATTTATTGGATATTCATTAACATTTAAATTTTTCTATAGTTTTCAATTAAATTGGATTAAATTGGTGATTGATTAGGTTTCCTCTGATAAGGATTTTTTTCATGGATGTACCAGAGCATGTCACATGAGGTTTATGTATAATTAAATGAGGTTTTAGAGAGTGGAAACCACTTTGTGATTCTTTATTCAATGTTTATTTTTTAGTCAAATTAGATAATTAATTATAATTTTTAATAATTAGTTATTTTTTATTTTTTGTCTTGAGATAAGATATAAAGTGGTGATATGATCTTGGATGGGGCATAGATGGGATTTCCTAAGGAAGTGTAGAGTATCACAAAAATGGTAACTCCATATACAAAGTAGGATACCCATGTAATAAAAAACGATATGATTTTTATATAATATTTTGCATGAATGTATGTTTTCATGGGATAAAATAAAGGGATAGAGACCTAGAGTTCCCTAAAGAGGGATATAAGATGGAATTGATCCTTTTAGGATTAGATCAGGTCCTATAATAATATTTATAGAAAATTTGGGAACCTTGTGGCTGTATATCCAATGGGAATGGGTGTTGGTTGATATTATGAGAGGCCAAAAATGATTCTTAGGTCTAGTGTGAGAATTGGGTAGTCTAGTTTATACCTCCAAGGTCTAGTTGGAAATTAATGAGAGGATTATTATTAGTGGTAGTGAGTGATATGGTTATACATCTCACACATGTCAGGAAGAACCTCTTGAAAGTGGATTTGAGACATATTGTGTTTTGTGAGTAGAATGAGCCATCTAATAATAATCGCAGTGTGATGATTAAGTGGTGATGTGGGTTTTTGATGAGGTCTTGGATCCTCCTATTGAAGCTGAGATCATATAGGGACTATGGGATGAGAAAACACTATAGCGTGTTGGATGTGGTTTGGTTCTAGTTATCAAAGACTAAGATGAGTCTGTAGACCCCAATGGATGCCCTTATATGGGAGATGAGGTTTCCTAGAGGTCAAAATTTGTGATCATGTAACTGGGATAATCTTGATGAGATTATAATTTGAGGATAATTAGATTATGAGATGTGTTGTGGGACTTGGGTCTAGTTCATGAGTGACTAGAACCTTGGTGATGAGCATGTTAACTTATGGGACTGGTTGTGCTCCCTAATTGTTATTGTTTGTGTGTTCTTGGTTGTGTATATATCAAATGATCAGACTATATATTTAGGCTTACCTTGAGTGACAAGGCACTAGTAGGACCATACCTTGTGTGATAAGGTAGTGTTCAGGTTGTGATGTTATATCAAACCCTGCCTTTAGTAATATGGTAGGGGTTAGGATAATGGCCTCATCATGAGTGAGAAAGTGTTTGAATGTACCACCTTGAGTAAGAAGGTTGATCCAGGGTGTGATGTGATATCGAAACCTACCTTGAGAGATATATAAGTGTTCTGGATAATGGAATCACCTTGAGTGAGAAGGTTTTGGCATGGACTTACTTGAGTGAGAAGGTTAGTCGAGGGTGTTGTGTGATACATGATCATGTGGGTGATTGACCATACCTCGAGTGATATGGTAGTGGTTGAGGAGTGGATATTGGCATCACCTTGAATGATAAGGTGTTGGCATGGACCACCATGAGTGATAAGGTTTGGTATAGGATATAGAAGTGGGATCCAACCCTAATGATGATGGTATAGGTAAAAACATGGTATAATAACCTACCATGCATCTTCTGGTATGGGTCGGGACTTGAGGTGTGAGGTGGATAATTTCTAGTATAGTATTAAGCAGGTATGGGTAGGTGGGGTAGTTTCCTGTTAATAAAAAGATGAATATATTTGAATGTTTAATTTATTTATTTATTTTAATCATACATACACATGGATATGATTGTGTATATTAGGTACACATGGTGATACTATATTGAGATGTATCTCTCACATCCAAAACAGCAACACTAGTGTGTGTGATAACATTGTGTCTTCTTTATAGGTTGATCATAGGTTATTTAGTAGATTGAGTTGGAGTAGATCAATAGGTATTTGGAGGTGATGAGGTGAGGTGAGGCTCAAAGATGGAAGTATAACCTCATGTTTTTTTCTATTTTGTATATGTTATCTACTTAGTGGATGACCCTTTAAATTTATACTTGTATGAAAATGTTTCTTTTTGATATAGCCTATATATGATTAATTTATTATGTGTACTATGATTTTTTGGATGTTTCTTCATTACTTTTATTGTTATTTATGGTTATGGTAGCAAGGTAATAGTCTCCTCAATGCATGATTTAGGACCTCATAACTAGTCATAGCCTCTAGAATATATGGAGGCACACACAAAGTCATGCGGCACATCATCCAAGACACTAATGAGTGGTCTAGATCTAGGGTGTGGCACATATCCCAATATAATATTTATAACTTAATTTCAAAAATCAAAAAATTATTGATCAAATTGATTCCTTAATGGTGAATCTACTGGTAAATGTTGACACAATAAAAAACTTTGGTTATTTGAATTGATTTTTCTAAAACTAATGTTGAATGTTCTTCCAAAAATGACATATCAGAATAATTTCAACATATTTTTTTAACAAAACCAATGTTTAAATCCCTTATACATGATTTTCCACATAGGTTTTCCATAAAAACGATGTGGAAAGAGGATCTCAACATCTATTTTAAGGAAAATAGATGTTGAAATATCTATCAAGATGAAAAATAGATCAGAATTCAATAAAAATATTTCCTAAAATTGATGTCGAAAGCCTCTTCAAATGTTGGTTTTAAAGAAAAATAAACTTAAAATTTAATAATTTTTTAAAAAAATGTAAATTACACTATTATAGTCCTGTATCACAATTAAAAAAATAGAAATAAATAACACAAAATAACAACTAGTAGTATAAAAAGTTATTGAAAGACTTTAAAAATATTTTACAAAGAATATACATATAAATATAACTCCATCTACAAATTATTAAAACATATAAAATATTCTAAAAATAAAATTTTAAGGTGTTTGAAGTCAGGTGGCGTATATGGAGAAACATCATAAAAATATACAACAACAAAAATTATTATGGATTTAAAAATATAACATGTTTGTTTAAACTATAAGTATAATAATGGAACTAAACTTTTAAAAATAAATACTTATTTTGGTCATGATTATATCATAAATTATTTTTAAGACATAATAACCACATTCAATATTTCCTTTTTAACGATGAAAAACTTTTTATTAAACAATATTTTTAAAATAAAGATGCTATATATATATATATATAATAGAAAACAAGTATTCACTAATATAAAATTTATCTAGGTAAACTTTCATGTTTTCAATTTTTTGGATAAATTGTTCAAAAGTAAACCATATTGAACTAAATATATGACTTGTTAAAATTTTAAATATTAATTATCAAAATATATGTAAAATTAAAATATTAAGATTAGAGAACTAAAAAATTATAATAAAACATACTCCTTTAACAACTTCTTAAAACTTCCTTAGACACCAACCAATAAAGAGTATATCCAATATTCCTTGTATTAATATGGGTAAAATATAAATAACATATAATTTCAATGAAAATATAAAAATTATAACATTAATAATAGTATATTTAATAGTGGTTTATAATTATATATTGGTTCTTACCTGTCATGGAATATAAGAGACCAACATATAATCTACATGTTTTTTAATCTTTCATATATATATTGAGTTATAACATGTTTTTTTAGTTATTTTATATCTATTAAAATTTAATCTAGATCCATGAAACCATAAAAATAAGTGAAATCATATTATATGAAAATATTGTGGAGATACTTAATTAGAATATTAATAAATTATATTGATATAACATATGTTTAAATAAAGAACTAAAATTTATAATTTAAAGTTAATTACATGTAAAAAATGAAACATGATTCCTTTCCCTTTACAACATTAATGTTGTTTTTTTAATTATATTTAGCATATAATATCTTTCAAAAATATCAAAAGTTTCTAGAAAAGTAAAATAATTATCTAATATAGAATAAATTGGTGTTAACTTTTTTATC